>OY728140.1:1687091739-1691891739 GCA_963277665.1 Viscum album | reverse complement strand
GTAATAAAGAGAAGAGTGTGAAACCAAGCATTTGTTCAGAGCTGAATAGGTGGGGATGGAAGATTATTCATGACCATCCATGGTGTGAGGTACTGTTCTTTTGAATTACACATTGGTGCAAGCATTGATTGATATGGGTGTTTTAAATTATTCTCTTGTTTCTCATTATGTTAGTTTCCCTTTTTTAAATATGGAAATAATTCCTTCTGTTTTGAAAATACATACTCATCTTGTTCAATGAGAGTGTCGAGCTTTCCTTTGTAGAGTGTGTTTCTTAGTTGTGGTTAGCACTGGATTGATGTGAGATTTATCAGTGCTTGAGATGGATGCTTATGATATAATCCTTGGAATGTATTGGTTGGATATGTTCATGTCCCGCATTATTTTATTTGCGGGAACAGTTAGTTTTACAATGGAGGATGGTGCTGAACATCCCATTATATGGGAGAAGAATGAAAAGATGGGTGCAACCGATTTTTTGGCACCAGCTATTGGCATGATTTCATATCAGATAATGGATCTGTCATTATCATTGGTGGAAGGTGTTCATCAGAGTGTTCTTCCATATTTTGTGTATCAGTTTAAGGATGCCTTTCACTTGGAATTCTCAGGTTTTCCACCAATGAAAGAAGTTGACTTTACGATTGATCTTCTTTTGGGGACCAGTCCTACCTCACTTCTGTATTATCACACGGAACTAGCAGAATTGTGTGAATTAAAGTTGATTTTGGAATATTTATTGAAACAATATTACATCTGACCATACACGTCTCTGTGGGCATCACCAATTTTGTTTGTTAAAAAGGAGAATTTAACTCAGAAACTTTGTGTTTATTATCATAGACATAATTAGGTTATGATAAAAAACTGATATCCAATTACATGAATTGTTAATTTATTTGCCTTGTTGAGGGGAGTTCAGTGTTCCTCCATGATTGACTTGAGGAAATGTTATCATAAATATCGGGTAATGAAGTAGGATATCCCGAAAACATCTTTCGGAAGTTGATATGGCCATTACGAGTATGTGGTTATGCCCTTTGGTCTAACGAATGAACTAGCGGTGATAATTCCTTTAGGAATCGAATATATCAAAGATATATGGATTCTTTTGTGGTGGTATTTAGTGATGATATACTGGTGTATTTGAGGAAAAGGGTAGATCATGAGGTGTAATAAGCGATAGTGTTGGGGATCTTGAGGGATCACTTGTTGTATGAAAAATTTTCAATGTATTCCTTTTTGATATGGGATGTTCATTTTCGTGGCCATGTTATTTATGAGAAAGGTGTTTCAATTAATCTGGAAAAGATCAAGGATGTTATCTTCTGGCAACCACCAAAGAACTTTTTTGAGATACATAGATTCATTGGTCTAGTAGGCCATTATTAACGATTTGTTCATGACTTCTCATGATTGGATTTTCTAATGACATCTTTAACAATGAGGAATATCTCATTTTAATTGGATGAGCACTTTTAGAAATTATTTGAAGAGCTAAAGGGTCTCCTAACATCATCACCATTCTATGTTTTTCCTGAACTAGGGAAGGGGTATGTGGTGTATTGTGACGCATCCAGATTAGGGTTTGGGTGTGTTCTCATGCAGGGGGATCATGAAGTAGCATATCACTCAAGAATATTGAGGTTTCATGAGAATAACTACCCATCATACGTTTTAGAGTTGGTGGTGGTGGTTCGTGATTTAACTATGTGGCGTAATTACCTCTTTGATGAGTAATTTGTTGTTTCTACCAATCATTAGAGAATAATGCATATTTTATCACAAAGGGATTTGAATGTGAGGTAAAGGAAAAAAGTTGAGATGCTTCCAGATGATTGATTTTGTCATAATGTACACAATGAGTAATGGAAATTCAGTTGTGTATGTATTAAGTATAAAATCATAATGCTCAAGTGGTGAAAAGTATTCTAGAATGGTGTTATTTCTGGTTTCCTTGGTTCATGACATGGCTGGTTTGGTTAAAGAGGCTCAAGCATAAAATTCCAAATGTATGGAGATGTGGTTTAAAAATAATGGTGTGGATACCATTGAATGTTGGTAATGAATGGGAAGTCATTCTTATGTTTTAATATTTATATGGTGGTACCAGTGTCTTTTCATGAGTAACTTCTTATGGATTAACATCAATCCAAGTGTGATTTCCATCTTGGGATTCAATATATGTATAAGTATTTGAATGTTTTTTTTCATTGGGATGGTATGATAAATGATGTTTTCGAGTTTGTCTCGATATTCATGACTTGTCAGAATGTCAAGGCCGAGCATCAGTAGCCAATAGGCATGTTTTAGTATTTACGTATCATTGTGTGGAAATGGGAGAAAATAGAAATTGATTTTCTGATGGGTCTCCCAAGAATGTTCAAGAAGTTCAATTCCATATGGGTGATTTTAGATCAAGTTACAAAGTTGGACCAATTCATTCCAATTCTTGAATCCCATATGGTGAAGGATGGATCCAAAATTTGTATTAGTGAAGTGGTAAAAAGGTATGGTGTTCCTATTTCAATTTTATCAGAAAGTGACATGAGGTTCACATCTCATTTCTGGAAATCCTTGGAGCAAGCCCTTGGGACAACATTGACGATGTTCAGACTTATGATCCTCTGAAGGATTGCAAATTTGAGAGGATGATACAAATATTGGAGGATATTCTAAGGCCTTGTGTGATGGATTTTGTTGGTTCCTAGTACGATCACTAACCATTGGCAGATTTCTCATATAATCATAGTTAATAGGATCCAATACATATGGCTCTTTTTGTGGCATTGTATGGGCATTTGTGTCATTATCCACTATATTAGGTGGAAACAAGTGAGGATTCGATGATTGGATTGATCCTTTTCCATGAGAAAATGGTGAAAATCAAGTTGATCAGAAAGTGAAAGGAGACAACTTCAAGTCATCGGAAGTCATATACGGACTATCGTTGATGACCGTTGTGGTTCGAGGTGGGTGATTATGTGTTTTTTAGGATCTCGCCTAGGTTGGGGCGTCGTTCTTTTGGAATTAAGTGTATGAAAACTTCAAGGAATAAAGGGAATTTTGAGATACTTGAATGGATTGGATAAGTGTCTTATCGGATTTTTTTTCCACCATAGTATAGTGTTGTCAAAAATGTGTTTCATGTGTCCCAGTAGAAAAAGAATTAGGCAGATCTTAACCATGTGATTCGTGGGGATCCTGTCTATCTAGAATCGGATTTCTATTTGTTGCTTGTGCTTTTGTAGATTGTGGATAAGAATGACAATTAATTTCAATGAAAATTAATCAATCTAGTTCATGTTTTGTGGAAGCATGGTAATATTTAAGATGAGACATAAGAGTGAGATAAAGATATGGTCGAGGAATGGCCTGATCTCTTTCGGAAAAGAGATGGTTCTCTACTTTATAAGGATAATATGTCCAACGGTTGGGAGATTGTAGAACCCCGGATTGAGTTATAAGACTTTTATTATGCATTTTTATGTGTTTAATGTTATTTGGATGTGTTGGGAAGAGTTTGGGGGAGTTTCAAATGATTTCGAATAAGTTTGGAGGCCTTTCTTAGGAAGCATGATTTGAGCACGGGTAGAAATAACCGTGTGGGTTCTCCATGTAATCATGAATGGGGAGACAATGAAATTTTCATGGTCTATACATGGTTTTCCAAACTATTCTAGACAATTGTGTGGGACCCCTTCTCTTGAGGTAGTTTCTTTTGCACTATTAGCGTAAAATTTTCCAAACCAAGTTGGATAATTGTGTGGCCACTTAAAGAACAAATTTTTAAATATGGGTTCACTCTGGTTTGACTTTTTTCACTCCAAACATCTTCCCACTAGATCCCCACTTGGTATTTTTAGTTCTCAAGGGTTTAGGGGGCCCTCTGACTCATTTTGGAAGTGATTTGAATGGGCTTCATGGTGGTTTGAAGGTGGATTCTCCCGAGTAAGTCTCCCCACATGGATTTTTATTGGTTTTCTCTGGACCTACTCTCCCCTCTCTTTCAGTTTTCTAGATCTAAATCGGTTTCAGGAATATCTAGGGTTATTGTTTTCCTTGGATGTCGATATTAAGGATTTTAGATGATAGGGAAGTAGATCGAGAGCAATTTCAGTGCGGTGTTTTCTGGATATTTGATGTGGTTGCTTGTTGGCCAATTTCATAGGAACCCTAAAGGTAGGTGTATTTTCTTTTGACTCAACATCGATATAACTAGTGGATTTGGTTGAAATTTATATTGATTTCAAGAAAATAATTGTGAATTAGATTTTTATAATCTTGGTGGAAGCCTATCAGAGGACGATTTAGGGATTTTTGGGAGAAATATCCAATTGGTGAAAGATGTATTTTGTTGTGTGATTTTGAAATGTAGATTTAAAAATTGGTTCCTTTATTTGGATTATGAAAATGGGTTTTGATAATGATTTTCAATAAAATGTGGTGTTGCTGGAATGGGATGTGGCTAGGAAAATGGTAGAAAGGTGTTTTCAATAAATGGGTGACTTATTGAAGTGAATTGGCATGTGTTGGAAGTGGTTGGGTGCTTATTGTGTGGCCATAGTGCTTTATGATTGTGGTTTGATTATGTTTTATGGATTTTTCTATTATATGGAAGTGGGTGAGATGTCTCACTATAAAAGGTAATGTATAGTGGAAGGAATATCAACCATTATGTGTAGTGTTCTGGAAGCACCACTAGTTGTAAATGTTGTGAATGGGTTGGATGGAATATCCACCATTTGGTTGCAATATTTTTTGTTTCTTTGCAAGATGTAATTTGTTGGGATTATGTGTGTTGGTGCTATGACTTATAGCGTAGTTGTGGATTTCCCTTTTCATACATGACTTGATAAATTTATGTTTGGCTTGTGGTAATGGATGTACTATTTAATGTTTTATATAAACTCTTTTATATAAATGTGCAAACAGTTTTTTCCTCGTGGATTGTGTTGGGAATTCATTGGGGGAAATCCTACCGAGTTTTATTACATACCCCTGATTTAAAAAATGGTTGTTTTTTAGATGTTGTATTCCAGGACCAAGGTAAGAGTAAATTATCTCATTTTTCTAGATGTTTTAAAAGATTCATTGGTGATGTATTGGTTCTTGGAGCATGGATCTTGGTGTGGAGCTATGGATGGTGTCCTGGTTATTTGGGGTCTTGTTTTGTAGTATTCTTCTTGGTACTTTGATATTTGGTTTGGTTGTATTGTAATTTGGTAAATGTTATGCAATAGTTTGGTCGTCTTTTTGTAATGTATGAGTTTGGTTGTTCTGTTGACAAGCATCATGTAGTTTTTTGATAATGGATTGTTTGGTCAGTTGATTTTATCTCAAGGGAAAATCATTCCCCAGTTTATTTTTGAGGCCCTTGACATTCATTGACAGCCTTTGGCACCTTAGTAATGTCTCTCAAGTCCATGTAGAATTCCTCCTCTAACTCATGCCAATGGGATGGGGCAAGATGTTATAGAAAGTGAAAAATGTAATGAGATATTCAAAAACCAATTTGAGAAAATATATCTTCAATGCCCTATAGGCTTTCTTCAAACTGTGATAGAGAAACCACCATATAGTTTTTTAAACATATATGTCTCAAATGTCAATCCCTACAATATTATTCATCATTATTAAAGAAGAATATATACCCATTTAATTCAGTAATGGTGACAACAACAATAGTGAAACAATTGATAAAAAAATTATTTCATCTCTTATATATTCTGTATATTTTACCTTAATAATAATATTAATGATTATACAGAAGGTAAAAAAGCTCCATGTCAATCCAATACTAGAAATATCTCTCAATAAATCATGAATATTTGAATTAAAAATCATCCTAGAGTTTTTTAACATCTTATAACAACAAAAATAGTTAACTCCATTCAATATAATAGATTAATACAATCCCAAAAGTCCATTGAATCGGTCATAAAACATATTTGAATAGATCTTTGCATCTAATCATACTTTTACATAATTCATTCGTAATATCATATATTTAAAATAATTTTAACAAATATTAAAAAATTGTTTGTTCTTGTAAAAAAACTACAATCATAGGGTTTGTAATATATTTATTATCAAAAAATGTATGATTAATAATGTATGGTTTATCATAAAAGTAGTGTTTATAGACCATACATTTTCTTCCTCAATGTAATTGTTCTTCATAAATATAGGGTTTCTTATACAATATTTCCTAATAGTATTAGGTATAACATCTATACATGTTATGTCAGACATATGGTTGTTGAATGATACATTACCCATACATATATATTAATGAAAATTGCTTCCAAAATTATTTTAATCACATACAGAATACATAAAAAATATTCCTAGTAAATAAGTGACTTGAATAAAATTCAAGAATAATTATTATGATGAATAATAATTTCCTAAAATTAAGTTGAAAAATTAATTCAGTATTAACAAAAATTTGAGCCTTTGTGAACATTTCAACCAAAAAAATTAATGAAATTGTTGAATCAATACATGTGAAACACCGTTGTGATATAAAGAATTTTCATTTATATTTTATAATAGTTTAATAAATTTGTGTTTTAGTATTTATCCAATTATTATTTTTTACTTATAAATCATGGAAAGTATCATAATAATGAGGTCTTCCATAATATTTTTTTATGTGCTAATAGAATTATGACATTGAGGGATTTTAGAAATTTTTTGGGGAGAGTGGATCAAATATTTTCATTTTTGATCAATTATCATCAAATAACATTGATATTTAATGATAGGGGATTAATTTATACACATATTATTTACATTAATTCATAAATTAACCATGGTTTTGTGATTTTAATTGAATTGTAATTAACATATTAAATATTTATTCAAATCAGAAAAATAAACTATTTTTGGAAATAGAATTCATGTTCTTCCACTATGACATTATATTACATCTTTTTTATATAGTGTTCCATCTATTTTATTATTGATTTTATGTTTGTTAATTCTATCTTAACTTTTTTTATTATACATAGTTAATAAACTAATTTTATAATATGCTTGTTTCTTAATAGGATTAAATATTAACTGGCATGATTAATGAATACGTGTATTACTGTAATTTGATGTTTATAAAATTAATGAAAAATGAATATTCAATAGTTCAATTTATTCTACCTTATGATATTATAAATGGACAAATATCATGATTCTATAATGATTTACAATTTTTATTTGATTAAAACGAATGTTAAATTAGAATTGTTATTCATTAAAGTTTGTTAAATCCAACAAACTATTAGAATCATCTGTAAATAATATAATATATTGATATAGATGATTCCTTATATTATCTATTGATGAAACTTTTAATAAATTAAAATTTTAATTAATAAAAAAATAAGAATTATATTTTTATAATGCTAAATGATTTGGGAAATGATTTAATTTTTCCTTGTGAAGCCTCAATGCATTGTTTTAAGGCCCAATTTCACTACTAACATGGATGAATTTTTTCAACATTATGTTTTTTATCAGGATGTGACAATTTCAATATTTATTTAATGTGATTATGGTATGGATGATAATTTTTTGGGGGTGGGGGTTCCATGGAATATTACGGCAATTAATAGCTGTGATATTGAGATTGATGGTTATATGAATGTGGGTGTTAGGTATGAAAATAGAGTTGATTGATCAAGTGGAAAAAATAATTACACATTGTTGATATGGAAGTAAGATGCCTAATTATAGATAAATCTATTTATAGGCCCGATGGTTTCTCTTCATGTCTATCAAAATTCTCTTTCACACTTCATAAGGGAAATCGATGAGTTTGATAATGTATCTCATTTGATGTTAACTTAGAAGGTTTCCTTAAGTAAATGAAATTATTAAATGGTAAATTATTAATAAATGTCATATCCAATGTGGTTAGTTTTTATGGAAAGAAAAAGTTAATCATAGATATTATGAAAATTTAACCTTCGTTGAATTGTACCAAGAGGGACTGGACATCCCATTGGGAAGGCAATGTGAGGCATATTGATTTATATTTTATGGTTAATGAAATGTAATCAAAATAAAGATAGTTAATTTCAAATGATCTATTTAATGGATGGATAACAGTAAAAATTAATGATTAATTTAAATATATCTCATGACTTTGTTGGATATTATAGGATATCTGATCCTTATAGGTGGAAGTCAGTTGTCTGATTGAAAGTACCTACAGTTAATCATACGATTAGGTTATTTCCTATAGTATGGTTGTTATATGTATTGTATCTGGAATTTGTTTTTTTATTTCACACACAAAACCACTTATGTTGGTTCATGATACTGACACATTTTGGGCAATGTGATGGGTTTTCCCCAACATCATTGTTGGTGGGGGGAAAATATTTTTCAACCATATATAGCCCCACTCTATTATCTTGGTAATATTATTTTCATGTAATAAGAGTTGTATGTTTACCTATATAAGTCTCTAGATTCTATAAATTTGTTTTTTTATTTCACCACCTATATCTGCTAATATTGTATAAAATATATTATTATATATATAATGTGTATGGGTTGTGATGTCTTGATGTATATACCCAATATATGGGATGTTAAGGGTAGATGTAATATAAATTTTGTATAATAGATGACATATGAGTTTTGTAGAACTCATAGACTACATTGTTAATACAAAAATATTTGTATGGGATCATGAGATCATGAGATTAATGTTTGGATACATTTTCCATGGTGGTTTTTGGATTTCTTCATTCAATGTTAGGTGGATCAAGATATATGACATTGGAATGAGAAGTAAAATAGTGAGAAAGCGGTAGCGGGGCCCCCTTGATGTTTTATTTCTATAATATATGACCACTTTTATCTAATAAATTAAGAGTTATACGCATGGAAATTATGGGAATATAGTATACCTATTTAGGGTAAAATTTAGCTTCACTATTTGTTCAATGGTGTTTAGTATAGTTTTTTTATATTTTCAAAAAGAGGCTCCAGAGAGGATCTAACTATGTATATTGGTTAGTTTCACCCTACATATATATACAAGTTTTTATTCATTATGTGAATGTTTCATATTATGATGGATATTTCAATTTCATGGAATTATATGAGATTTTTCATATTTTTTATCGATACTGAGCTTATCATTTTGGAACATGTATTTTTCCTTTATTGATGTTTTTAGACATGTATAAAATTAAATTTATGTACATCAGATTCAATTTATCTATATGATCATTAGACTAATAGGTTTGATGTCTTGTCATTACCTTCATCATGTTCTCATTAATGAAATATAAATAGGGTAGATTCGCTAAGACATGTGTATTTTGGATCCCCTATGATTTGATCCATGAAACATTATGTTTTTCTATCGTACTAAGAAAATATATACTGACAGAAGTGTAAAAACACATTAATGAATCATAAATAATTATTCATTATGAAAAAATTTAAAATGGGTAGACCATGATATTATGTTAAATTTAAAATAATAAAATTATTTAAATAATTATATAATGTTATATACAATATATTCAATGGTTTCGAGTCTCAAAATGTTATTTATTTTACATGTATGGATCTAGGGTGGACGTCCTCATATGTTAATGTAAAATATTTTCAACATGTTGTTCAAATAGATAACCATATAATAATAGTGAATGATAATGAATAATTAAGTTGTACATTTTGTGTTTCTTAGATAAAATGAATACAAATATATGAAGATTCAATTAATAATCTATTATAAAAGATTAGTTTTATGGGGTTGAGATACCATTGAGTTTAATCCATGATTGGAAAAAGAAATTGGATTCCTTGGATATGATGATGATGTGAAGAGCAGTAAAGCAGTGAGAGATTTTTTTCAACGTGTATCATGGTTAGATACATGTCTCATTAAATATGTTGAATGAATAGTTCCGAGTAGTGGTTTTTATTTGGACTAAAATGGGACATAGTTACTGAGGATGTGTTCACTTAAACATGATACTTTCATTGTGATGTTCTTCAGGGTCTATTTCCAGACAATTTCCTATTATGTTATAGAATTGTTTATTGAAAAATGATCTTGGAAAAATATTTTTGGGAAGAATTTTTGTCCAATGATATGATGAATTTTTACCTAATTTATGTTTTTTAAATATCTTGTGGTTCTATTGATATATAAATTTGTTGAAAGGATTTTTTTTGAAAGCTATTTTTCAAGAGAGGAGAGTCAATTGGATTGTCCAGGAAGGAGATATATGGTATGATGTTCCCAGTTTCCTTGACATAACCATCATTGGCCCGAAGGGGCTTGGTCTTATCCATCTAAATACATTTTCTTATGTAGTGGTGGCATGAAAAAACATATCCATTTGATTAGAAATGAGATTTTTAGGTGGAGGATTCGGGAGTCTGTGGTTGTAGTAATTGGATATTCAAAGAAGATATCCTATAGTTGGTTTTCTGTTTTGGGTTCCTCTATTGAGGTAGTTATATGGATTCAATAGTAGGATACTGCAACATGGGTTCAATAGAGGGGATATGGGTCTTGAAGAGGATTGAACTGAATTTTCCCACATCATAAGAGTCAATTGCGATGCAATTAAGGATGTAATTATCATGGTCATATTGTACATGGATCAATTATTAGTCATCTTCATACGCTAGTTTCTTTTTTGTCTGGTGACTCAGGTGTCATTCATTGTAACCATTTATTATTTTTTAGATGGATGAGTGTTTTTTATTCAATTGATATACATGCCTTCATATTACCATCAATATTCCACGATTTTTGGCATGAGGTAGAGAACCTTTTAGTGTCAATGGAATTAACTATACTAACTAGATTTTATTCTTATCTATATAAATTATGTAGAGTCTACAATATAGTTATGTAGTAGTACTTATCATTGGTATAATTTTAATGTTTTATGATATATCTCTACCACATCATCCTCAAAATGGACAGGATATTTTTAGTGTAGTTGGTTATGGTTTTCATTAGGAGTTTGTTTTTTTCATTAATGGTAATGGAGTGTCTTCCATGTTCAATGGAAAGAGATTCAATCAGGTAGTTTGTGGGTGCGTTCTATACTTATATTCAATATTAAATGAGATGATGTTGATTTCATCATCGGTTTAGCCATTATTATTTCTTTGGTTATGGAATTTTTACTATAGATGATTCGGCATTACCCCCTTCATCTGGTGATCTTGTTTCTATTAAAGCTATTTCCATTAATTTCTCTAGTATTTATGTATTCAAATAAGATCACACATTTTTAGTTTTGAAATATTCATATATAACTTGATAATCTATTGTGTTCTGGTTTAGTTTGGTAACATCTATCACATTGGCATGTACATGTCTTTTTTGTGAACATGGATGATGAATATTTGATTCTCTATGTTGATTAGTGTCACATGAATAATTAGATTGTGAATAAATATCATCATATTTCATATATTGGTGATTTATTCAATTTTCTAAAAGGATATCATAGGTTGTTCAAGAATGGTCGGCGGTCAGTACTTTAGAATAAGCAGGTAAAAGATAAAGTCAATTTGAGAAAAACATTCTGATTTCATGATTTACATTATGTGTTCCTTAGGTTGTCATTAAAAGTAGAATAAACTATATAATTGTCCCCCAATTTCATGATCACAGTTCTCATAGAGTTCTAGGATCAATTCATGCTGATATTCATCAATGAAATCCTTTTGTATTCTACCCTTGAGGAGGATTATATATAACTTATTAAAAATTTGTTGTACTTATTTAAATCATACGTTTTTTATGAATATTTATATGTGTGTGTTATGGGATATGGATGTTTTTTCATCTAGTATGTCATTTCCATGTAAAAATTAGTTATGGAACCTTTGAAAAGCGACGTAGTCATTTCATGGGTTTTCCATAACACTTTTATAAAGGGGATGATATTATTTTGACATGCATGTTATTATAGGGTCTCATAAAATACTTCTCTATTGTTGAGTCTCTTATTTAGCCTTTAGATGGCTGGATTAAGCATTCCATTAGAGTGGATAGATTATGGATACCTATTATTTCATGATGGAGAATTTTTTTTGGAGTCCAATAAAATTATTTCCATAGAGAATTTATTAAGATGATTTCATTGTCAATTTGTATCCTATACTATGATATGTTTTAATGTATAAGTGATTTTTTGTTTTCTTATTATCTGTTATATTCCCATGAGAATAAATATGCCACTCATGACCTCATGTTTTCACCAGTTATGCTTTCTTTGATGTTATGCTGACATTGCATCAATGATGAACATTTTCTATTTTTACTGATTGTAAGAGCATGAGTCATGTCTTCACCTAACATTACATGAATGTGTAATTGTGATAGTTCATTGAATTATTTAATTATTTCAACTTCAGTATTTCATATTTACTTGGAAATGGTTTTGTTGTGGATTTGGAAATGAGTATGAACTCACATTGTGATGCAGTGCGAGAGTCAGAATATTCCTAGAGGGTGATGGATGATCTATCATGAACACAAAAAGGTATAGTATTAGTGGGATGAAAATATTTTCATTCTCAAATAAGAGATCTGTTTTTAGGGTTATATGTAGAGGATTATAATATGGAAGATTCTAATGTTGATGTATAGAGAGAAAGTTTTATGTGGGGTGTTTCATTTTATGGCTGGTTTAAGGATTATCATAACCTTGTTTTGTTTCAAGGAGGTATTTTTTCCATTTGAATATTTTTTAGTTTTTTCGCCATGAGTTCATTATCTCGCGTATATTGGTAAATATTACTGTGAAAATGATGTGTTTTTCTTAGATATGAATGTATTGGTGGTATAGGTTAGAAAATAAAGTAATAGTATTTCATTAACAGTGATTTGTATTTTATAAGGTGATGTATAAGAAACACATTCCTAATGATTTCATCTATCCACTATATGTTCATCTCTGTAAGTGATAGTACATTAATAAAGGCATTTATTACTTTTTTCCTTCAAATTATGGAATAATTGATTCAATATGAAGAATAGTGTTTCATTTAAATAAATAATACACATTTTTATTAATTATGTAATTGATAATAGAGTAGGTTTTTTTAAGGTTCTATTTGGAAGAAGTGGTGATACTATGTAGTGTCCCAGGGGTGATCAACATTGAGAGTGAAGCTCATTTTATCTCTTGGTTCCACATACCACTTTGACATGATTTTTTCTCTCCCATATTCATTAGGACTATTTCTCTACCACAAATGAATATTAAGACAAAGCATACTATCAAGACTCTTAAATAAAATTTTCATACATGTGTTATAGGTTTTAAAGTTTCATGGTGGAGGAAAGTGCCTTATGATGATTTTCCAAATAATAATAGTTTTCACACCACTATTGGTTTGGTACTATATATTGTTTTTCATGGATGAATACTCTATCACCCATTTTTTTACTCAGATTATAGAGTCATTAATTCATAGTCTAGTTCGGTTACAAAACATAACAATAATGGTTGTGGAAATTCTTGAGGTATAAAGGAATTGTTTTGTTGTTATAATATAATGATGATAATAGTAAGATATAACTAGTGTTCAATGTTGGAGATAATTTTTTTATAAATGTGGATCCTTTATTTTCCACACATTCACTAGGTCCTCGATCACATCACAGATGAAATCTGTGTTTCCCGACATTCCCACATTCCAATGGTATGTTACCTCTATCAAGTTCTTTGATGATGTATTCTCCATTATAAAAACAAGTTGATGGGATGTTTGTACCTTCTTCCATAGATTCATCATTGGATCAAGTTTTCCAATATTGGACTCTATATTAGATTAATTTATATTCAAGTTATTCATTCTTGGAGCCATCCCAATATGTTTGTCGTTGAATTGTGCTTCTTCTTGTCTCGATATTGATGTAACATTTTATTGGGGTGAGTATGACCATGGATAATTTCTAGGAATTTCTAGTCACTGGGAAGATTGGGAACATGTATAATATAATCCTTTCATGAGGTATATCTATAGGACCCCGGGACACCCTGAGAGGGGAGGGGTGAATCAGGGTGTCAATTTTTCTTTTTGACTGATGGATCTTGTTTCCACATATATAGGAACTAGTTTAACATGTATGATGGATATGAGAATCAATCAAACATTCACATACAAAGAGATAACACAACACTTTTTACTTGGTTCACCACAAAGGGCTATGACCAAGAATCATATGACAATAGGTTGTCAGTCGTACCAAATTCTACTATTCTTCACCAGTTGTGGATTACAATGGTTCAGGAATAGTCACTCTATCCCAGGCTAACTGCCTTTACAACTGTTCATGGATAGCCCCACTGCATCCCTCGGGTCACTCCCGTTGACTCCCTTGGCTCACTACCTTTGGTGAAGTCCCAATCAGTTTATAGACATGAAGGTCTCTTCAAAAGATTTGCATTGATGTATTTTCCTCTATTTAGCATGAGACTTTGCTTGCATCGAAGTCCAAAAATGATGCCCTAGTACGCACTGAGCCATTGAACTTGAAAACAAGAACGTGAAAAGAAGTTTCACTCACAATTTCACACAACACCAACCCTTTACATGCAAGACCTTACTATTGCGCACAATATTTACTTTTCGCGCGGAAAAATATTTCATGCAACAACACCATTTTTGGCACAAGTGAATCTTTTAGGCACCACCTCAACTTTTACGCACAACTCTGCGTTTTTCATGCATCCCATAAATTTTCACCCAAGCTAAAATGTTTCGCGAAGTGCGGAAATTTTCGCGCAACCCGGAATTTTTAGCACAAGCCCCTTTACGTGAACCTTTTAAGCGCATCATACCTCAGATCTTCTCTAAGTATTCAACAATATAGAATGAGGGGGTCACCACTTATTTATAGGAATCTAAGAACCCCATGCGCAAAACCCCCTTTGGCACGAAAAACTATCATTCGTTGCGTAATACTTCATGCAGGTACCATTTTTCACGCACATCTCCTAATTTTTCACACAGCCCATGCCATTTCCATTTTTCAACATTCTGATTCCAAAACAATATTTGCGCGAAAAACCTCGATCCAATATTTCGCGCACCACGCTGTTTTTCGCGCCCAACTCAAATATTTCGCGCAAATCCCTCCTTTTTCGCGCACCACTTCCTCTTTATGAGCACCTCCTTTTACCAACAATCCATGTCTTCATTTTCAGATTTTGAGGCCCAAAAATTTTCCAAACAATGGGAAATAGTGCCACCTTCAATACTGTTCTCTACTTGAACTGTATGATCACTTTACTGGAACACATTCTAAACTTCCATTGAGGATTGACAACAAACACAACCCATATACCAATTCATGCCTAGAATAGCAGTGGTTCCAACAATCTCCCCCTTTGGGTTTGTTTGTAATCACTAAATAAATTCAATAGATCACCATCCACATGCAAACCAAAAACGCAAGGATCAACTCAGCCAACACTCTAAGTCTACGTGAACAATGCATGGATTAGAAAACAATAGATGAAGCTTGAACTGGGTTCCTGTGTTTTGGGATTCTCAATGATGCCCAAGTAAATATCGTACAGTGTCACATAAGCA
This sequence comes from Viscum album, assembly GCA_963277665.1. Classification (NCBI taxonomy): domain Eukaryota; kingdom Viridiplantae; phylum Streptophyta; class Magnoliopsida; order Santalales; family Viscaceae; genus Viscum; species Viscum album. The sequence goes on along the minus strand of OY728140.1, from coordinate 1,691,876,142 downwards.
TTAAATGTCCATGACAAGCCTGAATTTATTCCTTTCTCCCCCATTGACAATAAACCCAAAGACCAGTAATTTTTCATTTTTCAGCTCAAAACAAACTCCCCTTAGATAGTGTCTCCCCCACAAACCTGCATCACATCCATAAACAGATTAAAAGCAGTAAACATAACTGGGGATATGGGTATTGCATAACCTCCATATACACTGGTAGGTGGTTGAACACTGAGGCTCAACCAATTCTTCTCAAACACAGCTGCTGATAGTGTCTTGGTCAGGATATCTGCCACTTTCTCATCAGTTCCCACATGATCCATTCGAATCACACCTTGCTCAACGTTTTATTTGATAAAGTGATACCTTATTTCAATATGTTTCGTACGTGAGTGATGAATAGGATTCTTCATAAGATAAATTGCATAATTGTTATCACAGTAAATTACCATTGGTTGCTTCACCTCATCACCAATATCTGTTAGTTGTTGCTTCATTAATAATAGTTGAGTGCATGCCTTTGTGATGGAGATATACTCAGATTTAGCAGTACTAAGAGAAGTAATTTATTGTTTCTTGCTTAACCAGCCAACACATTTATTCCAAATATATAATGCTACACCACTGGTGGACTTTCTTTCAACTACATCTCTAGACCAGTCAACATCATAAAACGCTGATAATTCATTGTCCCCACCTGCAGAAAAGTATAACCCAAAGTTATGAGTACCATGAATGTACATCATGATTCTTTTTTACTTCCACCATATGTTCCTCCATTGGATTACTCTGAATGTGGGCCGCTAGACATGGTGCAAAGAAATTATCTGGCCATGTCACTGTCAGGTTCAGTAGGCTCCCAATGATCCTCCTATTATCTGGACATGTCACTGTCAGGTACCGTAGGCTCCCAATGATCCTCCTATACATAGTGGGATCTACAAATTTCTCATCCTCATGCTTTCCATGTTTGGTTCCAAATGTAATCGGAGTTGAAATTGGTTTGGAGTCATTAATATTGAATTTCATCAGCAACTCTCTTGCATACTTTTCTTGGGAAACGAATGTGTAATATTTCTTTTGGGTCACCTGTATCCCCAAGAAATATATGAGCTCCCCAATCATAGACATTTCAAATTATGATTTCATGTGATTGTAAAATTCAACCATTGATTTCTTCATGTTGCCACCAAATATAATGTCAGTAACGTAGACTAGAACCATGAACTGATCTTTTGGAGAATTCTTCACATATAGATTATGATCTACTCTTCCTCTTTGGAATTCCAACTTCTTGAGATAAGATTCAAGTCAGGAATACCATGCTAGTAGAGCCTACTTCAAATCATATAGATCCTTCTTTAGTTTTGAAACCTATGTTTTATCAGTACCAAGAAAAAATCCCACAGGTTTTTCAATGTATACTTCTTCTTCGAGTAAACCATTCAATAATGTTGTCTTCACATCCATTTGATATACTTTAAATCCTCTTTGGAGTTCCATGGTAAGAAAAATCCTGATTGGCTCTAGTCTAGCCATTGGAGTAAAGGTTCCTTCAACATCAACACCTTCAATCTGGTAGTATCTTTTTCATACCAGTCGTGCCTTGTTTCTAATAACACTTCCATGCTCATCAATCATGTTCTTGAAGATCCATTTTGTACCAATCACATTGTGAAATTCAGGTCTCTGGACAAGATGCCATGTCTTATTCTTATCAATCGGATCTAACTCATCATTCGTTTCTTTCACCCAATATTCATCCTTTGCTGGTTCTTCAAATGAGGATGGCTCCGCAATTGAAAAAAATGAAGATTGTGTGTTTTTCCTCATCATCCTTGTTTGTGTGTGTGCATTCTTGTACCCAATTATTTTAGATGGATCAATCTCAGCCCATCGATTTATTCTGTGAGGTTTAGTTGCATTCTCTCCAGCCAAGGATTCCACTTTAGATTCCTCTTCTAAGTTAACATCATGATGTTACAGTTGAGTGTTTTGTAAACATTCCAAAATTTCTGTATTTTTATTTTCTTCATGTTCACTTTCTTCCTCACTTTCTATCACATCATTATATGGAATCCTTGAAGCATTTGTGGTTTTCTCTTCAATGATCTTAACATAACTGCTTTCCATAATCCTTCTTAATCACTTGTTGAAACACTTGTAGGATTTTATGTTCATTGAGTATCCAAGGAAAGTTCCTTCATCTGCCTTTTCACCATACATCCCTTGATTTCCTTCTTTATTCCTAATGAATCACTTACTCCCAAAAACACGATATTATTTCAATGAAGGCTTCCTTATATGACACAATTCCTAAGGTGTCTTCATCTCACCCATATAAAGTCCTGTTCGATTTTGAATATACACTGTAGCTTGAACGACCTCTTTCAAGTAAAGTCGTGGAATACGACTCTCAATCAGCATAGTTCTTTACATATTGTTCACCTGACAATTTCTGCGCTCAAAAACTCCATTTTTCTTTGGAGTTCTCATGGAATCTACCTCATGTTGTATCCCATGCTTCTCCAAGTAGTTTTCAAATTCAATGGATGTGTATTCTCATCCATTGTTTGATCGCAACACTTTCATTGTTCGTCCAGAAACATTCTTGGCGATTCAACGATACATTTTCATGTTGTCAAGCACTTGTCATTTCCTATGTATAACCTTTACACATTACATTCTAATGTAATTATCTATTAAAAGGATGAAGTACCTATCTCCATGAGTTCCAACAACATTTATCAGGCCAAATACGTCTGTATGAATGAGATCAAGAAGATGCGATGCCATTTTCTTCTTTGGACTATATGAACTACAAACCAGCTTCCAATGAATGCAAGAATCACAAGTCTTTTCCCATTCACATTTTAGAATGGGTATATCCATTACTATCTTCATCTTAGATATCTTTTCCATTTCTTTTTGGTTAAAGTTACCCAGCCTTCGATGCCAAATATTGTTTTCTTCTTCAACATACAAATAACAGGAGTTCACTTTTCTATCAACCCGATATATGTTTCCATCTGTTCTAAAGTTTTTAAAAAGATAATTACTTGTTTTTCCCTTTATATTGAAGCCATTTTGATTTAATGTTACTATAATCCTGGAGTCACATATTTGACTCACTTTGAGGAGATTGTGACATAGACCGTCCACATAATGAACTTCAGTTTTTTTAGCTCTCTGTTGGCGAGAGCAGTATTCCCACTGCCCTTAATCTTCAAAGCACCATCATTACCAAAACATACTTGTCTATAAAACTTCTTTTTAATGTTATTCAAAAGTTCATAATTTCCCGTCATATCGGAATAGAATCCACTATCAAGAATCCAGGTGCTGCTACTCTTTGTAGCTTTGAGGGATACATCTGTAAGATTGGTTTTCTCGATGTTCTTCTTTTCTATCGATGAGATATTGTATTGAGTGTAGGATACTGATGACCTTCTAGTACATTCCTCCACATAATCAGATTCTTCATACCCATAATATTCATCTTGAGGAGAAAAACTAATTGTGAGAACAACACCAGCAGGAGGGTGAAAATTGACCAATCTCTGAGAGTAGTATGAATTTATTCAGTCGTACCTCTGCCTATAAAACATAGATTTATGGCCAAAATTAGAACAATGAAAACAATAACCATCGAAGCTATTTCTTCTATAAGATGGAGGATATGAAATCCGTAACCTTTTCTGACTTCATAGATCTTTTCCATTCACGTAGCTCCTTGCCTCTTCACAATATGTCATGGTATGACCATGATAGCCACAGAACTAACACTTCATGAGGGGAAATGTCTTCTCACTTAAATTTCTCATCATGCCTTCTTCCTTGGGAGAATGGTTGGACTACCTGTCATTTCTGAATGTTCAAGGATAATCTTAATTATTTTTTTAGTTTAGATTGAGGGTTTATTTTTCAGCACTTCAGGAAAAGTTTCAACATGTATAACTTTCATCTTGTCTTTCTTTTGGCTCTCTTCACATCCATCGGTTGATGGACCAACTTCACAGCCAATTCCACTCATTCCAATGCAAGCGAGTCTTTGATAACTCAAGATTTTTCCAACCCCATCTGAACCACACTTCTCTCTTTCTAGTAAGATTGTATATGAGAATATTCCAAAATGAATTTTCTTTTTACCCACATTTGAGGTTGATCAAAACTCAAGTTTACTCCTAAGAGTAACAACTTCTTCCTCAAGAACATCAATGGTCTTTGACTTCTCTTCCAGTCTATATGTAAGGTCATTTATGAACATTTCTTGTTCTTAAATTCTAATCCTCAATTCCACAATGTCGTCTATTCTTTCAAGGTTTGATGATTGAACTCTCACTCGTTCTTCTAGTCGTTCAATTTCATCTTCAAGCTCATCAACATATTTTGATGATTCTTTCACCATTTCATTCCACTTACTATATCTCTTGCAATTGTTCTCAAGCTTTGAAAAGGCATCCTTCATTTTCAACATGGGATCACCATTATGAGTCGTATGATTGTCTCTGTCTTTATCGATCGAATGTTCTAACTTTTCAATGGTAGCCATCATGTAAGCATGGTTTCTAGTTTTAAATTCAGGTTCTTCTTTTTCAAAGAATTCAATATCATCCTCTCCCTCTTCACAGAAAAAACTATTCCTCTTTATATTATTTCTAGATTTGAAGTCTCCCTTTTTGAGATACCTTTTCTGAGGCTTTTCAATGCCTTCTACTTCAGTTTATTCATCATCGTGTTTCTTTGGAACTGAGAGGCAATGTGCCCAAATCTTCTACAGCGAAAGCATGCCAGAGGTAGCATACCTTTAAATTTACCTTTTCCCTTCTTCAGATTCGTGGAAATGACATAAAGAATTTATTTTCCCTCATCATCATCACCACCAATATCTTCTGAAATTTTCAGTTTGTCCAGGTATTTGAATGCCATTTCTTTGGGAACACGACTCATAGCTTCTTCGGTTTTGACTCTGATATTATATTCAACTAGACTACAAGGAAGATCATCCAGAGATAGTTTTGATTGATCTATTTCCTCATGGAATGACACATTTTCATTGTACATATTAGGTAGTCTTCCAAATATTTTCCTTACGATATCAATGTCTTTGATTTCCTCTCCAATCCCTCAAATTGCTCCCACTACTTCAGTGAATCGATTGAAGAATGAATCGACATTCTCATTAGAATTCATCTTTAGATCATCAAACCTATTGTGCAGGACATGATGTTTTGCCTCCATCACTTTGTTGTCTCCTTCATAGAAATTTTCATGTTTATCCCACATTGAATTTGCTGAGGTGATACTCATCACCTTTAGATAGAGCTGATCAGAAAGATCCACAATGATAGAATTATGAGCTTTGGCATCTACATCAAGAACATTCCTGTAGGTATCAATCATAGAAAGACCTGTTGGATCAGTAACATGTATTCCTTCCAAAATAGTAAAGAGGACTTCCATACCTAGAGATCCTAAATGAGATCTCATTTTGTTCTTCCAAATCTGAAAATTACTACCATCAATGAGAGGGATTCCCCTAGCATAGAGAACATTCTCTATGTTGAAAAAGTACAGATCAAACACCAGTAACCTGCCTTTGATACAACTTTTAGGACCATGGGACACCCTGAGAGGGTAGGGGTGAATCAGGGTGTCAAATGTTTCTTATAAACTGATGGATCTTGTTCCCACTTTGGAAAGAAGCAGTTTAACCTGTATGATGGATATGAAAAGTAATCAAACATTCACATGAAAAGAGATAACACAACACATTTTACTTGGTTCACCACAATGGGATACATCCAAGGAGCATACGCCGACATGTAGCCAGTTGTACCAAATTACACTATTCTTCACTAGTTTTGGATTACCAAGGTTCGAGAACGGTCACTATGTCCAAAGCCCACTGCCTTTACATCTGTTCAGGGATAGCCCTACTGCATCCCTCGGGTCACTCCCTGTAAAGACCCGTAAAATTCAAGGGAAATTTTTTCTTAATTTTCTTTAGAATTTTACAAGAGCGCGGTTTCAGACGGCACCTGATTCCGAGGCCCGGAGTGCCCGGAATCAATTTCCGAAGTTTGGCTCGGGTACGTTCAGTGAACGAACGAGCGGGTTTTCCTAACTTTTGATCCGGTGCTCGGAATTGAAATCCGAGGGCAGCGATGAACTCGCAGCGCCGAAATTCGCTAATTGATACCTTTTCGGAAGTTGCGTTTGTTGCGGGTTGAAAGTTAGTTTTGGGGATTAAAAGATAAGTAAAATAAAATTGTGTGTGAATTTTATTTTATTCGTGGTGGTTAGACTCTCTCATGGGAAGTTGTTGGTGGGGCCCACAACCACCCAACTTCCCATGTGTGGTTATGAGGGAGGTGGGGCCCACACGAGCCCCCACCTTTTCAAATTCCCTAACCCCTCTAAACCCCCTCTTAAATTATGTGACTCTCCCCTACATTAATTCTTGCCAACTTTTCTCTTCATTTAATTTTTGACAACTCTAGATTTTAATTAATGTAATGAATTCAACTTTTGAATTTTGAAAGGTTGGCAAAGTGAAAATAAAATAAGGTGTAGCTTATTTTATTTTGGGAGTTGCTGTGTTGTGTGGAGATTTGAGAGAAGAAGAGTTCTACACTTTGAAGAACTTCATCTTCCTCCTTGAAGAACGCGAAGAACACCGACACGCCGTTCTATCTTCTCTCCACGTCAAAGAAAGGGAGACACCTCTTCCTCCTCGGTTTTCCTTCGTCGACTTGAGAAGTTTCGCCAACGACGTATCGCATCGGACGCATCCCTTCGTCAACGGATTTGACGAACGACGACCGCGACGCCCGACCTCCGCGACGTCGTCTTCCGCGGAACGTAGACAAATCTTCGAACCTTATACCAAGGTAGGGGTTATTGATTTCTTTTTGGTTTAATTATTTTATTCTTGATCGTGAATTTAGCAAGTCTAACGTGTGGATTTGAATTATTTAAAGTTGCGTTAATATTTTAACGTGAGGGGGACGGACCGCACGAACACGGCCGAACCCCCTCCATCGTTCTTGTTTATTCTTGCGGGTGGAAGCAAGTGGCGTGGTGTCGTCGCACCACGTGGATAATCGTGCAAATATTTTACGCGGTGCCGTCGCGCTACGCCGAGGAAGAATCTTCAAGAACGTGATGCCGTCGCGCCGCGTTGAAAAGAATCAAGGCAAGGCGAAGGGGCGCGGTGCCGTCGCACCGCGCCGGATGACGAACACTGCGGCCGGTTCCGGGCCGCGGCGGGACGAGGAGACCGCGGCCGGTTCCGGGCCGCGGCGGGAAGAGAAGACCGGCGGCCGGGCCGCCGGCGTCGGAAGCCGAAGGGGGGACCGGAATTTCCGGTCCCGTTGGAGAAAACCGGCCGGCCAGCTGGCTGGCCGGAAGGCATTAAACCGGGGGAATTAATCCCCCGGCCAACACATAAAAACCCCCCTCTTTATGAGGGGGGCGGTTCTTTAAAGGAGGGGGGGGCAGCAGCCCCCCCCGGTTTTTACTTCAACCGGCCCCCACGTGGGGGCGGTTTCAATCAAGGGGCGCGGCAATTGCCGCGCCGAATTTCCAGGAAGCGGGGGCTTAGCCCCCGCGTGCCGCCACCTCGCGGCGACTGGCCTCCGCGGCCCCCGCGGCCTCCGTGCCTCCGCGCCGCCGGACCGCCCCAGGGGGGGTCGGGCCGGGTCGGCCCGGACCTGGACCCCCCCGTTTCGAACCAGTTCCGGTATTTTTGCCATATCTTGAACCTCGGATCTCCGAATGACGAACCGTCTGCGGCAACGCGATCCTTGGATCGATACGGTCGTTTCGGTATATCGCACTCAAGGTTTCGGTTTACTTTGAGTTCGGCCGGGTTGGTTCGTTCACGAAACCAACTGGGCCTTCGGAGCGGAAACGCTCATATCTTGAGCTACGGACATCCGATTGACGCGCCGTCAGTCGCGTTGTGTTCCTCTTAGTGAGACGGATCTTTTGGAATACTCCGCCTGAGGTTTGGACGCAGGTGGAGTACGGTCGGGTTGGTTTTGCCTTAAAAACCAACCGGGCCCCGGAGACGAAAATGCCTATAACTCTCAGACCGGGCGTCTGATCGACGCGCCGTCTGTTGCGTTGAGTTCCTGTTGACGATACGGAACTTTTGGATACATCAACTCTGGTCTTCGTGACAGTTGATGTATCAGCCTCTCGGCTCGTGGAGCGGACCCTCCGAACGAGCTTGCTATGTGCGGGAACCCTAGTGCTGGCTGCGACTGTTCTACTGCTATGACTATTACTGCTACTGTGACTGCGACGACGACAGTACAGAGATCCTGTGTGGATTCGACGACGACGACTTCAGCACTCAGCGATCCTACGTGGATCAGTGCTACAGGTCCTGTGTGGGCCCGATCCTGTGTGGGTCCTTGCGCTCAGCGGTTCTGTGTGAGCCAGCGCCTACAGGTCCTGTGTGGGCCCGATCCTGTGTGGGTCATTGCGGGGGTTAGTTACCTATCGATCCTTCGTGGGTCCGACGACTTAGATGGATCAGTGATCATCTTTATCGTCCTCTGAAGAAGTATACCTGTGTGAGCTGAATCCTATTGCTTTCCTGTGTGGATTGTGTTGTGCAATCCTGTGTGGATTACGTTTTGCTTTCCTGTGTGGAATACGTTTACTTTCCTGTGTGGACTGAGTTGTACTTGGGCTCGGAGGTTAGAGTGTATTTGAATTGATGACTTAGGTATATGTATGGGCATATACCTAAGCAGTGTCGGTTATTACTTCGTGATTGTTACTTTTCTTCGTGGTTTATCCTTTGTGGATTTGAGAGACCTTCAGGGGTCTCGGGGTCCCTACTGAGTAGCTTATACTCACCCCTGCACGGGCTTTGCCCGCACTACGTTGTGTTGGTTGCAGACGACGGACAGCGTTGACCTTAGCTGAGGCTTGCAGAGCGGGACGGTACCCGGAGGTGGACCACTGGGCGGGACGTGCACGGAGCGGACGGCGGGACCCGTGGAGCAGAGGAGCTATCTGTACCCACCCTTCAGGTGGGATTTCCAGTGGACAGCTCGGTGTAGCGGCTTTTACTTTTCAGTTGCTGTTTTCCCTTTCGAGTTGTACTTTACTTTTAGTTTGGGTTTGTATTCTGGCCCATTTACTTTTCCGCACTTTCAGTTGTACTCTGCTTTGTTTAGTGTTTACTTTCCGCTTGCTTACTCTGTGGTGTTTGTTACTTTTCAAAGGCAATGCCTTCCCTTTTTACCGGGATTTACGCCTTGGTGCTAGTCGCCAGCCCCTGGCCTATGGAAGGCGGGCTTGGGGTAGTCACGGCACGGACCCTGAGGGCGGGTCGTGACAAATTGGTATCAGAGGAGTTCGGTTCTACCGCGAACTCTGATCTTTTCTATGTGAAGCAATAATGTTTAGCGTATTGAGTGTGGTTATCAGTCCAGGGAGTCCAGTGTTGGTGCGGCGTCCGACGTATCCGTACACCAGGACCCTGACTTCTGATTTCCGACTTAATGCACGAAAACATTGATTGCGTGTGTGTTTCAAAGTTTTCTTTGTGATTACTTATATCAGCTCACCAGGTATACTGTTCTGACCGTGGTGCACTTGTTTCCTTTTCAGGATGGCCCCACGACGGCAGCCAGCTAGGGTTCCGAGAGTCGAGCGAGACGACAGCCCACCGAGCGACGAGGCCTCGGTGCAGGGCCCTTTGCCAGTAGTGGCACCGGCGGTAGCTTTACCCGCCGAGCCCCCGATGCTTCCAGCAGCAACCGCTGACGATGCACGTCGCCTCAGCGCACTGCATGAGTTTTAGCACCAGCGACCGCCCAGGTTTCGCGGGGAGACGGATCCCCAGGCAGCAGAGGACTGGCTAGAGGCAGTGGTTCGAGTGTTTAGGCAAGTGAGAACACCAGCAGACCTCATGGTGATCCTCGCTGCGAGCCTACTACACGCAGTAGCAGGACGATGGTGGAGCTTGATGCTCCAGGTGCACGATGAGGCATCTCTTCTTTGGAGGGACTTTGAGATCCTTTTCCGCTCGGAGTTCGTCCCAGCCACCCTTCGTGCGGTGCGTATCCAGGAGCTTCTACAGCTGCGGCAGGGCAGCATGACGGTCGCTCAGTACTCGGCGAGATTTACCGATCTCTCGCGCTACTCGACCGACATGGTACGGGACCCATTCTTCCGGGCCCGGACCTTCGAGCAGGGTTTGAGACACGAGATCAGGGCATCGCTGATCTCCCTCAGCATACCGACTCAGACAGGAGTACTGGAGCGGGCCCTTCTGATCGAGAGCTTCCTTGCTGAGTCTACACCAGCACAGCGACCCACCGCAGGGCGGCACGTGGCAGAGTCATCTGCAGCAGGCAGTCGACGGATGACTCAGGGGTCCAGACAGACCAGACCTTCAGGCAGACGATCTCAGGGCACTGGCTCAGCAGTGCGGGGCACACAGCGCGGAGCCAGTCTTACGAGAGGCAGACAGTGCTACTCGTGCGGCGGGCAGGGCCACATGGCTCGCGACTGCCCGACCCGCCGTGCCGAGGAGCAGCAGTCAGTTGATGGACCACCGAGGTAAAGGCAGAGGGTCGACCGTGGCGGTCCGCAGGGAGGAGGCGGACGAGGCAGAGGAGCTGGACGAGCAGCCGGTGGAGGGCGACGCTTTGAGGCTCTGCCACCACCACCACCAGGAGGTCCACCCCGACCACAGGGAGCTGGCGGGCAGCGACAGGCACAGCTCCAGGCAGCAGAGGCCTACGACCACGGCGCACCCGAGATGATTTGAGGTACTATCTGTGTCTATTCCACCCTTGCTGCAGTTCTTATAGACACAGGAGCGAGTCACTCTTTCATAGCCGCTGCCCTTTTTCGGAGCTCAGAGATTCCGACAGAGCCGTTGGCTCGATCCTTACGGCTAGAGACTCCTACGGGAGCAGACTCGACGATTACGCACTGGTGCCGGCAGTGTGAGATTACTCTAGGAGGCGAGAGCTTCGGCTGGGATCTTCTTGTAGCAGCGTCGAGGCCTTACGACGTCATCTTGGGCATGGATTGGCTATCTACGGTCCATGCACAGATTGACTGTTTTAGGCGCAAGGTGCGATGTGTACGCACCGACGGGAGCAGTTTCACCTTCACCGGCGAGAAGGGAGCCTTAGCAGCACAGGATGGACATCCGCAGAGGAGAGGACAGCCCATCACTCATCAGTTGGCTAGCCTTATCCTTGGAGCAGTTGACGTGCGGAGTCCTGGTTTTCCTGCAGTGGTGGATCAGTTTGCGGACGTTTTTCCCGACGACGTTCCAGGGCTACCTCCTCGCAGAGAGGTAGACTTTTATATTGACTTGTACCCCGGGACAGCCCTGATATCCACTCCAGCATATCGGATGGCGCCCGCCGAGCTTCGGGAGCTACGGGTACAGTTGGAGGACTTGCTGGGCAAGGGGTTCATCCGACCCAGTGTTTCACCCTGGGCTTCCCCGATATTGTTCTCCATGAAGGCGGACGGGAGCTTGCGACTTTGTGTTGACTATCGTCGCCTGAACCAGGTGACAGTGAGGAACAAGTATCCGCTACCGAGGATTGATGACCTCTTTGATCAGCTCAAGGGAGCACGGTGGTTCTCGAAGATAGACCTCAGGTCAGGCTATCATCAGCTCAGAGTCAGAGACGAGGATGTGCAGAAGACAGCCTTCAGATGTCGGTATGGCCACTATGAGTTCTTGGTTATGCCTTTCGGTGTAACCAATGCCCCAGCAGTGTTCATGGCTCTCATGAACAGGATATTTCAGCCATACCTCGATCTGTTTGTCGTGGTATTCATCGATGACATTCTGATTTACTCTACGACAGAGGAGGAGCACGCCTATCACTTGCGAGTTGTTCTTGACACACTCCGAGAGCACCAGCTTTATGGTAAGCTCTCGAAGTGCCAGTTCTGGATACGTGAGGTCCACTTTTTGGGACACGTTATCTCTGAGGCGGGAGTTGCAGTGGATCCCGCGAAGATTGAGGCTGTGTTAGCTTGGGAGCCACCCAGGAGCGTGACTGAGGTTCGGAGTTTCTTGGGACTAGCTGGATACTATCGGAGATTCGTGCCAGACTTCTCTAGAGTTGCGGCATCACTCACAGCTTTGACGAAGAAGGGGAAACCCTTCGTATGGACAGACAGATGTCAGCAGAGCTTCCAGTAGCTGAGACAGAGATTGACCTGCGCACCTATCTTGAGGTTTCCTGAGGAGGGAGTAGGGTACGTAGTCTACTGCGATGCATCATGGACCGGACTCGGATGTGTTCTGATGCAGTAGCGGGCCGTGATCTCCTATGGATCACGTCAGTTGAGGCCGCATGAGCAGAACTACGCTACCCATGACCTGGAGTTAGCAGCAGTGGTCTTCGCTCTGAAGACATGGCGACACTATCTGATGGGCGAGCGCTTTACAGTCTTTTCCGATCATCAGAGTCTCAGGTATATCTTCTCGCAGAAGGACCTGAACCTGAGACAGCGGCGATGGCTCGAGTTCCTCCAGGACTATGACTTTGAGATAGTCTATACTCCTGGTAAGGGGAACGTAGTAGCCGATGCCCTCAGCAGGAGGACGGGCATTCAGCTACTTGAGGAGGAGACGGAGCAGCTAGCCTCTTTGCAGATATCCTTCGTGGATAGAGATGGAGCAGCCTTTCTTCAGCCTCTCACAGTCACTCCTCCACTACTGCAGTGGGTCAGAGAGGCACAGCGTGAGGACGCTGACTGTGAGACACGGCGTGCACAGATATCCTCGGGACAGGCACCTGATGGTTTCTCCCTTGGAGCAGAGCACGGCATCCTTTTCAGAGGACGTACCATGGTACCAGTTTCTTTGCGAGAGGAAGTGTTGAGAGAGTTTCACACTTATCCTTTGGCGGTACATCCTGGAGTGGCGAAGATGTACCAGGACCTCAGACGACAGCACTGGTGGCCGGGCATGAAGAAGGCTGTAGCAGAGTTCGTTTCTCGATGCCTCACCTGCCAGCAGGTGAAGGCAGAGCATCAGGTACCAGCAGGCTTGGTACAGCCCTTGGAGGTTCCGGAGTGGAAGTGGGACGGCATATCTATGGACTTCGTGACTGGACTTCCACGCACTTCCAGAGGTCACGACTCCATCTGGGTGATTGTTGACCGACTCACCAAGTCGGCACACTTCTTACCCATCAGAGAGCAGGGCTCAGTAGAGAGCTTGGGACGTCTCTACGTTCAGGAGATTGTGCGGCTCCACGACGTGCCATCATCTATCGTCTCCGATCGAGATTCCCACTTTACTTCCCGACTTTGGAAGGGGTTGCAGGAGGCGTTCGGGACGTAGCTACGTCTTAGCACAGCTTTTCACCCTCAGACGGATGGTCAGATGGAGAGGACCATTCAGACTCTCGAGGACATGCTCCGCGCATGTGTCCTCGACTTTGGTTGTAGCTGGGAGGACCACCTACCCTTGGTGGAGTTAGCATACAACAACAGCTACCACTCCACCATCGGGATGGCACTGTACGAGGCGTTGTACGGCCGACCATGTAGGTCTCCTTTGTGCTGGACAGACCCTGGGGAGTCAGCACTCGTGGGACCGGAGATGGTCCAGGCCACGACAGAGAAGGTCCAGGTCATCCAGGAGCGGATGAGGACAGCTCAGAGCCGGCAGAAGTCATATGCTGATAGGAGGCGGAGGCCACTGGAGCTCGAGGATGGCGACCACGTCTTCTTGCGGGTCTCACCTCGACATGGTATTCGGAGATTTGGCCGAGGCGGCAAGTTATCTCCGCGCTTCATCGGACCCTTCCAGTTTCTCAGCAGGATTGGTGAGGTGGCTTATCACCTGGCTCTACTACCTCAGTTGCACCGGGTGCACGACGTCTTCCACGTATCCCAGTTGAGGAGATACGTGCACGACCCGACGCACATCATTGATCATGGGGAGCTTGACGTTGACGATGGGGCGACTTTTACGGAGGTCCCGGTGGAGATAGAGGATCGACAGGAGCGGGTCCTGCGTGGGTGATCGATTCCTCTTGTGCGCATCAGATGGCAGCACGGGAATCTCCAGGAGAGCACATGGGAGCGGGAGGCTCAGATGCGTGCTCAGTACCCTCATTTGTTTCCCTAGTTTTTGATGTATCTTTACGGGGACGTAAAGTCCTGAGGTGGGAGTAATGTAAAGACCCGTAAAATTCAAGGGAAATTTTTTCTTAATTTTCTTTAGAATTTTACAAGAGCGCGGTTTCAGACGGCACCTGATTCCGAGGCCCGGAGTGCCCGGAATCAATTTCCGAAGTTTGGCTCGGGTACGTTCAGTGAACGAACGAGCGGGTTTTCCTAACTTTTGATCCGGTGCTCGGAATTGAAATCTGAGGGCACCGATGAACTCGCAACGCCGAAATTCTCTAATTGAGACCTTTTCGGAAGTTGCGTTTGTTGCGGGTTGAAAGTTAGTTTTGGGGATTAAAAGATAAGTAAAATAAAATTGTGTGTGAATTTTATTTTATTCGTGGTGGTTAGACTCTCTCATGGGAAGTTGTTGGTGGGGCCCACAACCACCCAACTTCCCATGTGTGGTTATGAGGGAGGTGGGGCCCACACGAGCCCCCACCTTTTCAAATTCCCTAACCCCTCTAAACCCCCTCTTAAATTATGTGACTCTCCCCTACATTAATTCTTGCCAACTTTTCTCTTCATTTAATTTTTGACAACTCTAGATTTTAATTAATGTAATGAATTCAACTTTTTAATTTTGAAAGGTTGGCAAAGTGAAAATAAAAGAAGGTGTAGCTTATTTTATTTTGGGAGTTTCTGTGTTGTGTGGAGATTTGAGAGAAGAAGAGTTCTACACTTTGAAGAACTTCATCTTCCTCCTTGAAGAACGCGAAGAACACCGACACGCCGTTCTATCTTCTCTCCACGTCAAAGAAAGGGAGACACCGCTTCCTCCTCGGTTTTCCTTCGTCGACTTGAGAAGTTTCGCCAACGACGTATCGCATCGGACGCATCCCTTCGTCAACGGATTTGACGAACGACGACCGCGACGCCCGACCTCCGCGACGTCGTCTTCCGCGGAACGTAGAAAAATCTTCGAACCTTATACCAAGGTAGGGGTTGTTGATTTCTTTTTGGTTTAATTATTTTATTCTTGATCGTGAATTTAGCAAGTCTAACGTGTGGCTTTGAATTATTTAAAGTTGCGTTAATATTTTAACGTGAGGGGGCCGGACCGCACGAACACGGCCGAACCCCCTCCATCGTTCTTGTTTATTCTTGCGGGTGGAAGCAAGTGGCGTGGTGCCGTCGCACCACGCGGATAATCGTGCAAATATTTTACGCGGCGCCGTCGCGCTACGCCGAGGAAGAATCTTCAAGAACGCGACGCTGTCGCGCCGCGTTGAAAAGAATCAAGGCAAGGCAAAGGGGCGCGGTGCCGTCGCACCGCGCCGGACGACGAACACCGCGGCCGGTTCCGGGCCGCGGCGGGACGAGGAGACCGCGGCCGGTTCCGGGCCGCGGCGGGAAGAGAAGACCGGCGGTCGGGCCGCCGGCGTCGGAAGCCGAAGGGGGGACCGGAATTTCCGGTCCCGTTGGAGAAAACCGGCCGGCCAGCTGGCCGGCCGGAAGGCATTAAACCGGGGGAATTAATCCCCCGGCCAACACATAAAAACCCCCCTCTTTATGAGGGGGGCGGTTCTTTAAAGGAGGGGGGGGGGGCAGTAGCCCCCCCGGTTTTTACTTCAACCGGCCCCCACGTGGGGGCGGTTTCAATCAAGGGGCGCGGCAATTGTCGCGCCGAATTTCCAGGAAGCGGGGGCTTAGCCCCCGCGTGCCTCCACCTCGCGGCGACTGGCCGCCGCGGCCCCCGCGGCCTCCGCGCCGCCGTGCCTCCGCGCCGCCGCGCCGCCGCCGGACCGCCCCAGGGGGGGGGTCGGGCCGGGTCGGCCCGGACCCGGACCCCCCCGTTTCGAACCAGTTCCGGTCTTTTTGCCATATCTTGAACCTCGGACCTCCGAATGACGAACCGTCTACGGAAACGCGATCCTTGGATCGAGACGGTCATCTCGGTATATCGCACTCAAGGTTTCGGTTTACTTTGAGTTCGGCCGGGTTGGTTCGTTCACGAAACCAACCGGGCCTTCGGAGCGGAAACGCTCATATCTTGAGCTACGTACGTCCGATTGACGCGTCGTCAGTCGCGTTGTGTTCCTCTTAGTGAGACGGATCTTTTGGCATACTCCTCCCGAGGTTTGGACGCAGGTGGAGTACGGTCGGGTTGGTTTTGCCTTAAAAACCAACCGGGCCCCGGAGATGAAAATGCCTATAACTCTCAGATCGGGCGTCCGATCGACGCGCCGTCTGTTGCGTTGAGTTCCTGTTGACGATACGGAACTTTTGGATACATCAACTCTGGTCTTCGTGACAGTTGATGTATCAGCCTCTCGGCTCGTGGAGCGGACCCTCCGAACGAGCTTGCTATGTGCGGGAACCCTAGTGCTAGCTGCGACTGTTCTACTGCTACGACTATTACTGCTACTGTGACTGCGACGACGACAGTACAGAGATCCTGTGTGGATTCGACGACGACGACTTCAGCACTCAGCGATCCTACGTGGATCAGTGCTACAGGTCCTGTGTGGGCCCGATCCTGTGTGGGTCCTTGCGCTCAGCGGTTCTGTGTGAGCCAGCGCCTACAGGTCCTGTGTGGGCCCGATCCTGTGTGGGTCATTGCGGGGGTTAGTTACCTATCGATCCTTCGTGGGTCCGACGACTTAGATGGATCAGTGATCATCTTTATCGTCCTCTGAAGAAGTATACCTGTGTGAGCTGAATCCTATTGCTTTCCTGTGTGGATTGTGTTGTGCAATCCTGTGTGGATTACGTTTTGCTTTCCTGTGTGGAATACGTTTACTTTCCTGTGTGGACTGAGTTGTACTTGGGCTCGGAGGTTAGAGCGTATTTGAATTGATGACTTAGGTATATGTATGGGCATATACCTAAGCAGTGTCGGTTATTACTTCGTGATTGTTACTTTTCTTCGTGGTTTATCCTTTGTGGATTTAAGAGACCTTCAGGGGTCTCGGGGTCCCTACTGAGTAGCTTATACTCACCCCTGCACGGGCTTTTCCCGCACTACGTTGTGTTGGTTGCAGACGACGGACAGCGTTGACCTTAGCTGAGGCTTGCAGAGCGGGACGGTACCCAGAGGTGGACCACTGGGCGGGACGTGCACGGAGCGGACAGCGGGACCCGTGGAGCAGAGGAGCTATCTGTACCCACCCTTCAGGTGGGATTTCCAGTGGACAGCTTGGTGTAGCGGCTTTTACTTTTCAGTTGATGTTTTCCCTTTCGAGTTGTACTTTACTTTTAGTTTGGGTTTGTATTCTGGCCCATTTACTTTTCCACACTTTCAGTTGTACTCTGCTTTGTTTAGTGTTTACTTTCCGCTTGCTTACTCTGTGGTGTTTGTTACTTTTCAAAGGCAATGCCTTCCCTTTTTACCGGGATTTACGCCTTGGTGCTAGTCGCCAGCCCCTGGCCTATGGAAGGCGGGCTTGGGGTAGTCACGGCACGGACCCCGAGGGCGGGTCGTGACACTCCCGTTGACTCCCCCGTGGTACACTGCATTCAGTGAAGTCCCAATCATTTTATAGACATGAAGGTCTCTTCAAAAGATTCACATTGAAGTCTTTTCCTCTGCTTAGCATGAGACTATTCTTGCATCGAAGTTCCGAAACGATGCACTAGTACGCACTGAACCCCTGAACCCGATAACCAGAATGTGCAAAAAAGATTCACCGACAATTGCAGAAACACCAACCCTTTTCACACAATACCTTACTATTGCGTGTAATATTTTCCTTCTGTGTGTAAAAACATTTCGTGCAACAGCACCATTTTTCGTGCTACTGAATTTTTTAAGCACCGCATCAATTTTTACTCGCAGCTCTTCCTTTTTCGTGCAACCCAGATTTTTTCGTGCAAGCCCCGTTATGCGAACCTTTTACGTGCATCAGACCTCAGATCTTCTCTATGTATTCAATAGTATGAAATGAGGGGGGTCACCTATTATTTATAGGCATCTTAGACCCCTGCGCGCTAAACCCCCTTGTGGTGCATAAAACACTCATTCGGCGCGTAATATTTCGCACAAGTACCATATTTCACACATATCTCCTAATTTTTTTCACAGCCAATGACGTTGCCATTTTTCGACATTCTGATTCCAAAACACGATTTGAGCGAAAAACCTCGATCCACTATTTCACCAACCACGCTGTTTTTCACTCCCAACTCAAATATTTCGTGCACAACCCTCCTTTTTCGTGCACCACTTCCTCTTTGCACGCATCTCATTTTACCAACAATCCATGTCTTCATTTTTCAATTCTGAGGCCCAAAAATATGCCTAACACTAGGAAATGGTTCCACCTTCAATACTGTTGTCTTATTGAACTTTATAATCACTTTACTGGAACACATTCTGAACATCAACTGAGGATTGACAACAAACAAAAACCATACTGCAATTCATGCCTAGAATTTCCACAGTTCCAACAATATCATGTGAGAAATCATAGTTATATATCTCAAGGAATCCTTTATTGATCATGTTGTATTTAACTCTAATGGTGTAATACTTTTTAGGTTTTTAAATCTTCAATACCATGTCTATTTCATGGGGTATAGATTCTGGATTTGGGATTGAGTTTTCCATATTGTAGAGATAGATCATAAATTTCTATTGAGACATATTAGGGAAGGATCTTAATATACTGTAGAGATAAATCTGAACATCCTAGTGAGATAGATAGGACCAGAAAGAAAATGACTTTTGGATGTAGTTCCTAACATATTATTCAAACAGATCAGGCTAATGGCCTAATATCTTATGAAGTTGGATAAATTCTTTTTATTATATTGATCAGGTGGTTATGTGTGTCCTTAGGGTCGAAGGATATAAAAAATTGATTTTATGGTCATGATTGAACCGCATGGAGGCATCATATATACTCTTATTCAAAGACATGTATCAAACTAAAAGTTTCTATATGAAATAGTTGAACATCATTTGATAGAAAAAATCCATACAATTAACATCATGTGGCAAGGATACTAGTATTGTTTAAGTACTGTCGATGATAGATTGTGTGGAGATAATTCATGCTACTTATGCAATGCAAGAAGTTTACACATCAGTAGATGGTTCGGGGATTACATGTGCAAGTTTCTTATTATAGGTGTGTATCATTTCTGGGTAGGAAAATATGGTGTGAGGAATACACATGGGAGTTTCCCATTGTGAGTATATCATCACTATATTTTATGTTATAGTGCGGGTAATATGTGTGGATGTTTCCAAAGTGTTTGGGTTTTTTCCCTATTATGGTATGAGTTGGCATCCTATGTTGACCATAAAAGTGGTGTTATTTGTTTATCACGCATGGTAAGAGGTGTGGGGTCATCCCATGTGAGTCATACATGGGGAATCCTATGATCATTTCATTAGGAAATGCCACAATTTTCAACCATGCTCTATGTAAAATATCTTCTAGTTTAATGTAATTTTACAATGATGTGAAAATCAAGAGTTTTACATCTTATAGCAAGAATAGGGATTGTGTCACACTTCAATTGGGTATTTATCATGGGAGTATTGATATTTTGTTAATGTATATCCACCGACATTGGTACCCTGATTACCCTAATGATTCCTCATCCAGGGCTTACATGACCAACACTCATAAACCTCTATATGGGAAAAGGCACAGGAACCATCATTAATAGTAGAACTTAGGGGTCTCTATCATAAGATACTTTTTTATATGAGCGATAGCTATTATAATACGTATTAATGTGAGAAATATGTAAGATAATAGATTCAAAAGATGGATATGGAACATCATGTATAGGAAAAGAATTTTTTTAATGGACATATTTTTTTTGTGTGCAATAGTTTAATGTGAAATGGGATATAATATAAAGGAAACCGATGGATTAAAGATGCATACATTCATGAAGTATTTTAGTAATGATAATATTAGGGTTTCATGATGGAAGATTCAATTTCATGAACCATACCAACCATGAATGTGGACACAGAAGGATAACTCAACTATATAGAAAGTCATTATTGTGCTCGTTGGATTTTTTTCTGGCATTTTCTCGGCCATTGAGGGTCTATTGTCTTTGGTGTTTTTTCATGGAAGAGGAATATTTTCAAACCAATATGTGGGGTATAATCTTCTTGACTTCCCCATCAAGGTGGGTGGTGAGGTTTTATTTATACCCTTAATTTGTTTCACTTTATGTTAAAATTCAATGTTATGAAGCCTAGATGCATGATTATGATTCTTTTTCAACATTGGATTTACTACAACATAGCCTAGATAAAAAATTTCTTTTTAACAAAACGAGTTAGCCAAATGAATGGTTTTCATGAAACACATCTTTATTTTCATGCAAATTCTTTTGAGGATATTAACTAATCTATGTAACCAGTTGGATATCTGATCTCATTTCGAATGCAATTGTGTTTTCACAAAACAAAAAAAACTTAAGAGAAAACCTCATGTTTTCTTAACATTATTCTTTGGTGTCATTTCAAACTCAGGTTATCTATATATATCAACCTCATATTTGGCGTACATTCATTTTTTATGTGGATGTTATTGTTTTCTATCCACCATTGAATCTTGAGAACAACCTCCCCATGGACATGGAATGTTATCTTATGGTGGGAAAGATGTTATGTTCATCCATGTAACACCCCAGGTAAATAAACAATAGGACATTTTTATATTTATCCCTATTAGTGAATAAAATGTCAATATTAATTTAAAGGGAACGATATGCTCGATGTATTACCCAATACGTAACAACGAGTTCCTTTGAAATCACACGTTGCACTCTAATAATAAAATAATATTATTTTAAATGGTAGTTAACACATAGTCGTTGTATTGACAGGAATGAATTGAAATAACTAAAATACGATTATATATGTTTGTTAAATGTTTTTACTTTTATCCAATAAATTTTAGAGGCTTAAAATACAAATGAATCCAATCTTAAGCATTGAATACACTAGTATTTTTAAAAGATTGTTTTACTACCTTTTGATTGAAAACCATTTTTAAATCAAACTTTTGAAAATTTTATAAGCTCTATTTTTCAAAATAAACATATTATTTATGATTGGGACATTTAAATTTACCTTGGGTTAATTTTTGGTATTTTTCCGACAATGTTCATTTTTCAATGAATAGTGAAAATACTGCATTTTACATCAAAACTGCTTTTTCATATAATTTAATTATATGGTTATATTATCTTTTTAATTTGTTTTAAAGTGTAATTAGAATATATTTTTACCATTTAATAAAATTATGGTCATTGGGATTAATTTCACTTTTAAATTGGCCATAAACAAGTGCCAAACTTTTCATAAATATTGTTTCTAAAAAACCCGCTATTTGTTTTGACAACAGGAATTTTTTTTAAATTAATAATTGCAATTTATGTATTTGGAATTTGGTAAAATGGATTACATATTTGGAATCAGAAGGTCCAAATTATGTAATTAAGACTCTTTTGTTTTTGGACATTATGAATAGTAACGACGGTAATTATCTTTAATTATCTTGATTAATGATTAATCGGGTAGTTAAAGATAATAAGATAATATCATAATAATAAAAAATGACCACAAAAAGTGTCCTAAGGATAATTGTTTTCTTATGGCCGACCATGTGATTCCTTGTGCCAAACTTGGGGGCCCCATGGAATCACTTTTTTGAGAAAGTGACTTTTTATCTATTTATTTTTAAAGAATGTTAAATGTAACAAAGAATGTATCACCTATGTAAAATATTTTTAATTTTGTCTACATAAATGATATTTTGGACTATAAATAGTCATTGGAAAGCTAAAAATATTTTCTACATCATAGTAGTTTTTTTATAATTTTTAGACATTAAATAAATTAAATTATTTATGACATCATGATGATGCAGCGATGACCTCATTATTTAATGATTTAAATAAAATGGAAATATAATGTAACATATAAGACCTACACATGGACAAAACCTATTGGATGGGTGGATTTCGAACCCTTATCACCTTATCCCTGAAACAAATCAATGTGGGACCATTAAAATCCGAAACTCATTTGAAAATAAAGTTACATTTTATACCATTCCAAGAGTGCCCCTCCTCTCCTCTTATAAAAGGCCCCCACCTCTACCTCTTTAGACACACTTCCAAAGCCTTTGTCTCGGCCAACCCCTGACCATTTCATATCTCCACATCCCTCTCTAACTCCTTTAATCCTAACTTTGGGCATAATCCTTTCCAAGGAAGCCTTTGAGCTCAAATCAAAGAAGTTACCCGATTTAAAGGTAATGTCTTCACTTGTGTCCTTTTGTTTTATTTTGCCTCTCCAACCCCCTAAACTCTTTTTATTAATTTATTTTGTAACAAATACAGTATCTTCAATATAATAGGATGTTTTTATAATAATGATTCGAGATACACATACACACACCTACATCTAATGGTTAAAGAACAAACTGTTTCCGTGGATGGCGAATTTCTGCCTCCCGAAACGATGATTGTTCAACATTCTTCTAACACCTTAAAAGGTGGCCATTAAGATGACAATATATTTATATATTATGTCTAATATGTTTATGTTTTACTTAAGCTTCTGTATTTTTCATTTATGGCATACCTTTATGGTTTCCATTATGGGTAAACGCGATATCTTCATTTAAGGATGTGCGGACTTCCGCCCCCTCAAAGTGATTTGATTCGTTAATACCATATGTGATACGTATAAAGGATATATTTAATGATATTATATATGATACCATACTGTAATTAAAATACTAGTATGTATCATTATGTTTTAATTCCATTAAATATGAAATATAAATGGAAGTAGCGTTCATGCGTACGTACGGCTTACCATCTCCATGAACGGTGCATTTCATTTCTTAACTCTAAATGTTATGTAATATTATAAATGCATGAATATACTGGATATATATGATATATATGATATATACATCATGAATACAATTCTTGATATAATGAACCTTTGACCCCACGAACAACATGTAATTGTAAGAAGTCCACTTTCGACTTAAGAACCAAATATCAACAAAACAAACATTATTAACTTAAATGATTACATAATGTTTATGACATGGTAATAAGTGATATAAAAGGAATAATGAACTTGAAAAAGGTTATTAAGGAAGTACAAATTAACTCAAGTTTATTATTCAGGATATTAAAGAACGATCGAGTCAAGTCGGACCCGAGGTAAGGGATCCTACTCCTCTCTTTCTTTTTAAGTACACTCTTTTATGTCATTCCTTTTAAGCTCATATTTATTGTGATTGGGATGTTCTTTTATATTACTCTTACTGTAATTTTTATGTACATATGATGAGAGGCCCTATTCTCTCTCATCAATCCATTTTGTAAGTTTTGAGTGGCGCTGTTAGGCTGCCGAATTTTCGTAAGAGATCTAACCTCTCTCTTTCTTTTTAAGTACTCTCCTTTATGTCACTTCTTTTAAGATCCCCTTTGTTATGTTGGGGGATGTTATTTTATATTACTATTTCTGTAAAATTTATGTTGATGTTATGAGAGACCCTATTTCCTCTCATCAATCCATTTTGGAAGTTTTAAGTGGCGCTGTTAGGCTGCCGAGTTTTGTAAGAGATTTTTCATCTCACTTTTATTCCCGTGAGATTTATGCTACATTTGCCACAATTTCCTTTGAGTGGTTTATGTACTGCCCATTATTAAACTCCTTTTTTAATATAATTCCATTTATGGGTATTTACATATTCATTGTATGACACTTCTTCAATGGGGTGTACTTTTCGAAAGTTACCCAAGTCAGTAAGGGAACCTTTCACCCTCCTCTTTTTAAAAGACTTCGTTTGTTATGTCTTTTAATTCACATAATATTATGTTGGGATATGTTCTTATATATCCTGATTGATGTAAATTTTATGTCCAAGTGATGAGATTCCCTTTTTATCTCTCATCAACTCATTTTCTGAATTTTTTAAGTGACGTCGTTAGGCTGTCGAATTTTACCAAGGGAACTTTTTAACCCCATTTAGATTTCTTTGGGTTCAACATGTAGTTATTGAATATTTCATCCTTTGAATATGTTTGAATGACCTTTTATTGTTTTACACTTAATATCCAATTATATTGGGTGTATTTATATTTGTCACACATAATTTTGAGATTTATTTATCCTTAATTTAAGGATACCTTCTTTATAAGGGATTTCATCACATTTTACATCCCTATTGAGACTTCATTGTTGTTATGAACCAATTCACTCTTATATGGTTCATATACTGTCCTTTGGAATATTATATCATGAATCCATTTATTCTCATGATATTATAAAGTTCTGATTAAATGTTATTCCTCAATTATTGTATTCAAGTGTCTCTAATTTTGGTAAAAACCCTTTAACCAAAATATCTCTTTAAATGTTTTAATGATTTGTTGTTATTAATATCCATGTTTTCAAAATGGTTTTAAGGATTTATTTATATGGATATTAATGGTTTAAAATGTTAAAATCTTCGAGGTGGTATGGGACACTTTGATTCAAAAATATCTTTATTAAATGTTTTAAATGGTTTTGAAAATGGTTTTTTTTAATGGATTCATTATTTCAATATCCTAAAATGTTATATTGTGATTGAAATGTGGAAATGTTATATTTCCTTTATGCATGTTTTATGTGATACATTTATGTTATGGTTCTTGGGCATTGTTATGAAAACGGGTGGTTCCGTGATAAACTAAGGGCAGGTGAGCCCGATATAGCTCTCCAATGCATTGGGTAACGCGAAGGAGTGAAACATTAAGGTTTCTCCGAAGAGATTTAGGGAATATACTGTGGTGGGTATTCCAAACGTAACCAAGAGGGTTAATCCCTACGTAATAATGTTATGAATGCCTCGAGTTACCTTTTATGTCTTATGATTTCTATGATTTATTCATGATTTGATATGCCTATGTTTTATGGGTAAAGTATGATTTCATTCTTATGAACTCATGTTTCCTTTACATATTTTTATAACCCTTACTGAGCTTTTTATGCTCATCCCAAGTTTTTGAAATGTTTTTCACAGGTCAAGGGAAAGGTACATGATGTGATTATAGTGTCAAGGATGTGTCAAGAAAGAATCCATGTTTTATTTTAAAAATGTTTCTGTTGATGGGAAGAATGAATACTGTCTTTTATGTAACCACTTTGCATAAATGTGGAATGTAATGCAAGTTTCATGATCTAATTCTCTAAATCTCTAAACCTGAAAAGATCCTCAATGTGTAATCTTGTATTAACTCAAGATTAAGTAAGGTTTAAGGCTGGGGCCTTATAGTTGGTATTAAAGGTCAGTTTAGATAACTTTAGAGGTTAGGGTATTCTCTAAGCATAAGTGACATTACCATAATGGTTAGGATTTCAAAAAGAGTCCTAGTTTTAGATAAAGTGAATAAGTAAGTATATATTAGTGGTTATCTTCCTCATTAGTACATGATGGTTTTGTTAATATACTCACACTGATATTTCTGTTTTTAGTGAATGGATGGATCTAGCAGGCACTAAAGTGACAATAGGTTTGAAGGAGACTATGGTGGTTCTCTGATTAAGAGACTGGATGAAATGGGGTATTCAATGAGGAAACTCGTGGTTGTTCTAGACCAACTATCAAGGAGTAATGATCATCCACTTGAACCTTGTATGATCTGTAATGAATCATGTACGAGATGACCAATCGATGTAGAAGTTCAGGTAATAATTATAAAGGTAACCATTAGAGTTTATATGATCCTTACTTTTGAGGTAATTATGGGTTATTATATGTTATGATGGAAAATGAAAGGAATGAGATAAACTTGAGGTTAAAATATGTTATGATCATTTTTGAAGATTTTAACTCATTTTGGGGAATGATTTGAGAATTATATAGTTTTGGAAAAAGGACAACACGCAGACCGTGTGACAACCTGTCGCGTCGGACAAAGCTGTGGGAATCGAACCCACAACCAAAGTGCAACTGGTATTTAACGCCTACCACTAGACTACGTGAAGTCCCTGGTTAGTTTGACTGATTCTTTTTAATTAGATGATTTTATGAATTAAGAGTAATCTTATTGTGGGTTATCTATGGAAATTTATTAACCTATCATGGAGGATATGTGATTTGGTTAATTACTTTTCAATACGAGACTTTAAGAGTAACTAATGTTGTTTGGAGATAAATGTTACGATTTAACTTGGAAGACTATGTGACTAAATCCTTCAAATATTTGGGTTTCAATCTTAGCTTGGTTTACTTTGAAGAATTTTATGGACAAATTGTTTATCGAATGGTCCTCGTTGAACTTTGGGTTTTTTTGGAAAAAATTTGGAGATTAAGAATATTTTTTTTCTTTTTATAAAGGGTTTTCCTTTTCTGGATTATCTGATCTTGTACTAAAATTTTTGGTTTTGGTTTTGGTTAGAGTATAAAGACATGGTAAGTATTAGTTCTCTTTTTGGATTAGGTGATTCTATAGAAGTTGAGTATAGTACTCTTAATGTGAACAAGTCTTCCTAAATACTCGTCTTTTGGAGAAAATATGAGTTTGTGTAAGGAATCTAATAAAAGTTGAAAGTCAACATGATAAGTGATTATGTTTCCTTATTAATAAATTCCTCAATAAAAAGTAACTTAAAACAAAAATGTTGTCCATTAACTTTTCGTACTGGGGAATCGAATACTGTTTAACCCATCACAAGTTTGTGATTTTCTTGTAGTTAACTTTCTCCAAAACATGTTTTCTATCACTCTCCATCAGAACATGACCCTTTGTTTTTTTTTCCTCCATGTCCATATTTTCATACTTGGAATCCTAGTATGGGTTAACTCGGGTGACCTTTGTACTTCCCTTTATTTCTTTTAAAGTGATAGTTTAATTTACTCTTGTTCCGATGTGGGACTTTCAAGGATGTTTCCAAGCCCAATTTTAAAATTGCGAGGACGCAATTACCAAAAGGGGGGAAGGAT
This sequence comes from Viscum album, assembly GCA_963277665.1. Lineage (NCBI taxonomy): Eukaryota > Viridiplantae > Streptophyta > Magnoliopsida > Santalales > Viscaceae > Viscum > Viscum album. The sequence continues at coordinate 1,691,849,032 of OY728140.1, read as the reverse complement.
GTAACACCCCAGGTAAATAAACAATATGACATTTTTATATTTATCCCTATTTTTGAATAAAATTTCAATATTAATTTAAAGGGAACGCTATGCTTGATGGCTTACCCAATACGCAACAACGAGTTCCTTTGAAATCATACGTTGCACTCTAACAATAAAATAATATTATTTTAAATGGTAGTTAACACATAGCCGTTGTATTGACAGGAATCAATAGAAATAACTAAAATATGATTATATATGTTTGTTAAATGTTTTTACTTTTATCCAATAAATTTTAGAGGCTTAAAATACAAATGAATCCAATCTTAAGCATTGAATACACAAGTATTTTTAAAAGATTGTTTTGCTACCTTTTGGTGGAAAACCATTTTTAAATCAAACTTTTGAAAATATTTTAAGCTCTATTTTTCAAAATAAACATATTATTTATGATTGGGACATTGAAATTTACCTTGGGTTAATTTTTGGTATTTTTCCGACAATGTTCATTTTTCAATGAATAGTGAAAAATACTGCATTTTACATCAAAACTGCTTTTTCATATAATTTAATTATATGGTTATATTATCTTTTTAATTTGTTTTCAATTTTAATTAGATTATATTTTTACCATGTAATCCAATGATGGTCATTGGGATTAATTTCACTTTTGAATTGGCCATAAACAAGTGCCAAACTTTTCATAAATATTGTTTCTAAAAAACCCGCTATTTGTTTTGACAACGGGAATTTTTTTTAAATTACTTATTGCAATTTATGTGTTTGGAATTTGGTAAAATGGATTAAATATTTGTAATTATAAGGTCCAAATTATTTAATTAAGACTCTTTTGTTTTTGGACATTATGAATAGTAACGACGTTAATTATCTTTAATTATCTTGATTAATGAGTAATCAGGTAGTTAAAGATAATAAGATAATATCATAATAATAAAAAATGACCACAAAATGTGTCCTAAGGCTACTGTTTGTCTCATGGCCGACCATGGGATGCCTTGTGCCAATCTTGGGGGCCTCATGGAATCACTTTTGTGAGAAAGTGACTTTTTATCTATTTATTTTTAAAGAATGTTAAATGTAACAAAGAATGTATCACCTAAGTAAAATATTTTTAATTTTGTCTAAATAAATGATATTTTGGACTATAAATAGTCATTGGAAAGCTAATAATATTTTCTACATCATAGTATTTTTTTATAATTTTTAGACATTAAATAAATTAAATTATTTATGACATCATGATGATGCAGCGATGACCTCATTATTTAACGATTTAAATAAAATGGAAAGATAATGTAAATTATAAGATCTACACATGTCCAAAACCTATTGGATGGGTGGATTTTGAACCCTTATCACCTTATCCCTGAAACAAATCAATGTGGGACCATTAAAATCCGAAACTCATTTGAAAATAAAGTTACATTTTATACCTTTCCAAGAGTGCCCCTCCTCTCCTCTTATAAAAGGCCCCCACCTCTACCTCTTTACACACACTTCCAAAGCCTTTGTCTTGGCCAACCCCTGCCCATTTCATCTCTCCACATCCCTCTCTAACTCCTTGAAGCCTCACTTTGGGCATAATCCTTTCCAAGGAAGCCTTTGAGCTTACATAAAAAAAAGTTACCCGATTTAAAGGTAGTGTCTTCACTTGTGTCCTTTTGTTTTATTTTGCTTCTCCAACCCCATAAACTCTTTTTATTAATTTATTTTGTGAAAAATCCAGTATCTTAAATATACTAGGATGTTTTTATAATAAGTATTCGAGCTACACTTACACACACCTACATCTAATGGTTAAAGAACATACTGTTTCCGTGGATGGTGAATTTCTGCCTCCTGAAACGATGATTGTTCAACATTCTTCTAACACCTTCAAAGGTGTCCATTAAGATGACACTATATTTATATATTATGTATAATATAATTATGTTTTACTTAAGCTTCTGTTTTTTTCATTTATGGCATACCTTTATGGTTTCCATTATGGGTAAACGCAATATCTTCATTTAAGGAAGTGCGGACTACCGCCCCCTCAAAGTGATTTGATTCGTTAATACCATATGTGGTGCGTATAAATGATATATTTAATGATATTATATATGATAACATACTAGAATTAAAATACTATTATGTATCATTATGTTTTAATTCCATTAAATATGAAATATAAATGGAAGTAGCGTTCATGCGTACGTACGGCTTATCGTCTCCATGAACGGTGCATTTCATTTCTTAACTCTAAATGTTATGTAATATTATAAATGAATTAATATGCTGGATATATATGATATATATGATATATACATCATTAATACAATTATGGATATAATGAACCTTTGACCACATGAACAACATGTAATTGTAAGAAGTCCACTTTCGACTTAAGAACCAAATATCGACAAAACAAACATTATTAACTTAAATGATTACATAATGTTTATGACATGGTAATAAGTGATATAAAAGTAATAATGAACTTGAAAAAGGTTCTTAAGGAAGTATAAATTAACTCAAGTTTATTATTCAGGTTATTAAAGAATGATCGAGTCAAGTCAGACCCGAGGTAAGGGATCATACTCCTCTCTTTCTTTTTAAGTACACTCTTTTATGTCATTCCTTTTAAGCTCATATTTCTTGTGATTGGGATGTTATTTTATATTACTCGTACTGAAATTTTTATGTACATATGATTAGAGACCCTATTCTCTCTCATCAATCCGTTTTAGAAGTTTTGAGTGGCGCCGTTAGGCTGCCGAATTTTCATAAGAGATCTAACCTCTCTCTTTCTTTTTAAGTACTCTCCTTTATGTCACTTCTTTTAAGCTCCTCTTTGTTATGTTGGGGGATGTTCTTTTATATTCCTCTTTCTGTAAACGTTATGTTGATGTGATTAGAGACACTATTTCCTCTCATCAATCCATTTTGGATGTTTTAAGTGGCGCAGTTAGGCTGCCGAGTTTTTGTAAGATATTTTTCATCTCACTTTTATTCCCGTGAGATTTATGCTACATTTGCCACAATTTCCTTTGAGTGGTTTATGTACTTCCCATTATTACACTAATTTTGTAATATAATTCCATTTATGGGTATTTACATATTCCTTGTATGAAACTTCTTCAATGGGGTGTACTTTTCGAAAGTTACCCAAGTCGGTAAGGGAATCTTTCACCCTCCTCTTTTTAAAAGACTTCGTTTGTTATGTCTTTTAATTAACATACTATTATGTTGGGATATGTTATTATATATCCTGATTGATGTAAATTTTATTTCCAAGTGATGAGATTTCCTTTTTATCTCTCATTAACTCATTCTCTAAAATTTTGAAGTGACGCCGTTAGGCTGTCGAATTTTACCAAGGGAACTTTTTAACCCAATTTTGATTTCTTTGGGTTCAACATGTAGTTATTGAATATGACATCCTTTGAATATGTGTGAATGACCTTTTATTGTTTTACACTTAATATCCAATTATATTGGGTGTATTTATATTTTTCACACATAATTTTGAGAAAGATTTATCCTTAATTTAAGGATACCTTCTTTATAAGGGATTTCATCACATTTTACATCTCTATTGAGACTTCATTGTTGTTATGCACCAATTCACTCTTATATAGTGTATATACTGTCCTTTCGAATATTATATCACGAATCCATTTATTCTCATGATATTATAATGTTCTGATTAAATGTTATTCCTCAATTATTGTATTCATGTGTCTCTAATTTTGGTAAAAACCCTTTAACCAAAATATCACTTTAAATGTTTTAATGATTTGTTATTATTAATATCCATGTTTTCAAAATGGTTTTAAGGATTTATTTATATGGATATTAATGGTTTAAAATGTTAAAATCTTCAAGTTGGTATGGGACACTTTGATTCAAAAATCTCTTTATTAAATGTTTTAAATGGTTTTGAAAATGGTTTTTTTAATGGATTCATTATTTCAATATCCTAAAATGTTATATTGTGATTGAAATATGGAAATGTTATATTTCTTTTATGCATGTTTTATGTGATACATTTATGTTATGGTTCTTGGGCATTGTTATGGAAACGGGTGGTTCCGTGATAAACTAAGGGCGGGTGAGCCCGGTATAGCTCTCCAATGCATTGGGTAACGCGAAGGAGTGAAACATTAAGGTTTCTCCGAAGAGATTTAGGGAATATATTGTGGTGGATATTCTAAACGTAACCAAGAGGGGTACTCCCTACGTAAGAATGTTATGAATGCCTCATGTTACCTTTTATGTCTTACGATTTCTATGAATTATTCATGATTTGATATGCCTATGTTTTATGGGTAAAGTATGATTTCATTCTTATGAACTCATGTTTCCTTTCCACATTTTTATAACCCTTACTGAGCTTTTTATGCTCATCCCAAGTTTTTGAAATGTTTTTCACAGGTCAAGGGAAAGGTACATTATGTGATGATAGTGTCAAGGATGTATCAAGAAAGAATCCATGTTATATTTTAAATATGTTTCCGTTGATGGGAAGAATGAATACTGTCTTTTATGTAACCACTTTGCTTAAATGTGGAATATAATTCAAGTTTCATGATCTAATTCTCTAAAACTCTAAACCTGAAAAGATCCTCAATGTGTAATCTTGTATTAACTCAAGATTAAGTAAGGTTTAAGGCTAGGGCCTTATAATCCAAAACCATCCATTTGGTTGTACAATAGGTTTTTTAACCAAAACATTCTCCCATCTTATATTTAAATATGATAGGGGAATGGAATGTCGGGTTATGTGTGAAATGATAATGGCAGTGTAAAATTTATTTATTATCATGCAACATCATTCTTGAGGTGCATAAACCTGTTAACCACATTGCACATGGTCAAAAGGGGGGACTATACATATAGTAGTGGTCCTATTATAAAACTAATTTTTTGGTGAAATATTATATCTCACATGTAGAGAACGCACCTTTTTCATAAAATACTGAGACACATCCAAGTCATTCATTCAACCTTGACATTTAAGAAACCACTTCCATGTAAAAGGAGACTTTTTACAAGACACTAATAAATATAAATGCGATGAAATTCTTTGGGTTACTAGTTCTATTACATTCATTAAAATTATTTAGAACTCGCATAATAACATGAAATGGAAAAACAACCAATCCAATATGAGATCGCAGTGACTACTTCTATCTGATTGGATAAGATGTTAGGAAACCCAAATATTACTTGATCCATGAGGGTTTTTTCTAATACTCGGTGCTACAAAAACTACTGATCAAATCCAATTAGAATTATCCACTCTGAAATAAAATTCCAATATAAAATTTATGCTTTTGATGAAGTTTACATTCCTTAAATTAAAGTTTAAATACCAAACATCTGGTTCAATCACCATGACGAGCCATCCAAATAGAATGTAACTATTCAAGGTCTTCAAATTTTGGATCATGAGGAAACTTCCATCTCTTCCCTTAGTGTATGGATGGGAAATTTTACTGGGTATCAATTGGAGGATTGTGAATTACCTATTCTCTATGAATGAATATTTAATATATGTATCATTTAAAATTAGAAGGAGTTGTATAAATTTTGCGATCCTTGGGCTATAGGACACCTCATTGATGAATTTTATTGGTGGAATTGGGTATACATAACCAACCATTAGTATATAGATGATCTATTCCATATCAGAATTTTTGAAGTGTTTTGGACAAATCAGTTTGATTCATATTATCAACATGATCTTCATCCAAAGATCCTCTGTCATTGTTATATGGATAGAAACACCTTCCATCTCAATCTTGTGGAGTTGGGAATTTGATTACTGTATTTTCACAAAATAGGTACAATCCAACTAATCATGTTTTACTAAAAATTATTCTTCCTGGTACTTAACACTTTTCATGATAGGCGGTAGACCCCTCAACATCATAGAACCTTTTATAAATGATGAATAATCTAAAAGTGAATCCTCGCCCACCAACCATGACATAGAATTCAAGAATTTTATGATAATTTTATTGAATAATACCCAAATCCGTGAAAATTTAATGTTCCAAAAAATGTTCTTATGGTGTAATAGAAGAAGAATTCATGACCAAAATATATAATCATGGAGGATGGGAAATATGAATTGTTGTGTTATGGTTAAGTAGAGGTATGGAATCTTATAGTTCATTATATTTCAATCTTTTCAACTTTCCACAGTGACTATATGCAACCAATATGATACATGTTCATGGTAATACAACTAGATATTCTAATGATGGAAATGGTCATTGTGTCTAGTGCCATGTTAAATATGGGTGTATCGGGGATGGCATGTCTCTACATTTAGTTAGACAATATGGCGAGGGGAGAATAAAAAAGTGGGTATGTGGTACATTCAATTTATTGTTTTGAATGATCAAAATGTACATTAGAGATAACTTTCTTTGGAGATTATTTACCCTAACAAATGATTTTATATGGCCATCATAGATCATCATTATTAGGGGTTGGCTAGTTTGTCTAATTGATGCTGGAGTCAAGATAAACTATGGAAAAATCATGAACATTAAAATCCACTCATCCTCAATAGTGGATGGAGAGTTGGTGGAAAACTCAAAGAGTAAGTGAGAAATGGGAGTAACTACATACCTTCTAATATTGAGTGGTGGTGGTCTGCATTGACAGAATAACATATAGTTATCCATATACTTCTTCTCAATTCACCTATCAGTTAAGTTGCATCAAGTAGCTAATGAAGAGAGTCCACAATGTTGTTTATGAGGAATGGAATCCCTATATCTATATTCATCATTGTTGTATTCTCATAGGTGAAGGTAAACGAGAAATCATTATTCTGATGTCATCTAATGCCAACATCATCCTCTCTCATAAGTCTTCAATCGACCTGATTAGGGATTACGCTAATTTGATTCTACGCAAGAATGTGAGGATCATCATGCCCCAGTGCTGGGTCCCTGTGATGCATGGTAGTTGTTAGGATACTCTATCGGGTGAAATCCTTTCCTCAATAGATGATCAATATAGATGTACAGTTTGGGTGGTTCAAGGTGATGTTTCATCACTATGTCATGGAGTTGAAGGAAATCCCCAAAAAACATTCATAGGAGCAGGAAGTGTGATCTCATGCTAGAACTATCAGAGTCATAGAGGCCCCTTGTAAGAAGATGAAGTATCTCCTCTAGATAATATATAATTATTCATTTCCCAGGCTCAGGGTTGTTTGGAATTTTTTTAATAATTCTCTGGTAAAAGAAGATCTAGTGGAGGATGGACCAAGAAGGTATCGATAATTCAGAGGTAGAAAAAAATAGTTACATTAAGGGTGTTCTTCCATTAATGGTTCACATTCCTAGCATCCAAGGATGCATTTTCATGCCATCATAGAGTACCTAATCATCCTTATGGCCTAATGAATGTGATGTTTAGTGGAGATCCTAACCATGAGGATACACCATCATCTAATGAATCCACTAAGGATGAATTAGCTTTTAATGACAAGATGGGATCTTGAGACATAGAGTAATGGTAGTCAGACACTAATAATGTGAGTCACTATAAGGAAAAAAAGTATCTCCTGTGGATTATTTTTATATGGATGAGCTTAAAATTAAATTCTCATTATCATATTCAATTATTCCATTCCATCCTTTCTTTTTGGATGGTTTTATTTATTAGTAAAAATAGTATTTATGGAATGGATACCCAGTTGGAGGAGGCAAGGGTGATCCATTTGGTTCTAGAGAGAATTCACCAGGACATATTCTCTAGGTTTTCATAATTTTGGAGGTCATAGTGGTAGCCTCCAAACACCTATTACTTATATTCAATAGTGAGGGACAACACTGTCGCATCCAAATATTGTTGTTAACAACTTGAGTGGCATATCTATGGGGGAAGATAATTATTTATATCCTTCTCCCTTGTAGTAAGATTGAATCATTATCCACATATCCAATTTCAAAAATTCATTGATATTTTTCATTGTTTTGTTTTGTTATCATATATCTCCTTCTCAACCAGCACTTGTTCAACCATCTCCATCCATGGAGTCCCGAACCATGTCAAGGGGTCTTTTATGATGGAAAAACATTCGAATGTTCTATGAGCATGTCATATCATACTAATAATCCTATATATGTCCTTTTTAATTACATGATATATGTTTTCCCAGGTCCTCCTCATTGATCATATTTACTAAAATTATTTAATATTATTCTATTCTCGAGAGGGTACACTCCTAATAATCATCCATGGTTGGGGGATCCATGGAACCTCTGTCAATGACACTTCCAACTCATTAAGACATAATCATCCAAGAGGATTAAACCAGGATCCCAGTATAGTGTCATCCTATAATTGTTGGGGAAACCTATATAGGGGCGAATCTTAAGGATGGTGGATGCGGTTACACGGATGAGGGTTTCATTAAAGAAGATACCTCTAATGACATTGATCCAGAACAAACTGAGAGGATCGTAGAAGGGGTCCCTACCACTGCTATCCTTAGAAACATCCTAGAATATGAGAATGTGTCACTCAATGAACTGGAATATTCTAGTCCCTTCATCGTTTATGAGATCCTTTTTAAATAGTATATCACGTGGAGGACCATACAACATATTATCACTCATACTCTAAATCCATACCTGGTAATCCATACGTGGTCCCTCCACTAATGGCTACGTAAACTTGGTAATGGAGGGGTATATTCTCATGATATCAAAGCTTTGTTTCTTGATTTATATACTATAGATTTGAATACAGATAGTTAATATATTAACATGACCTGAAATAAGGACATGTCTAATGGAACAAAGAATGTTTTGGACGATGAGCATGAGAATAAATGCATTGAGGAGAAGGTGAACATCTATGCATTATAAATTAATGGTTTGGAAGATATTATTATTTAGTTTATGTCTTGATATATGGTAGATTAAATTCAAGTGATAGAGATGGTATCTCAGATAGCGGAGTGCCATATTATACAGGACAAGGTGCAGATCTTGGGTGATATAAATATACCCATGGCTAAGTAGGATAATTCAGAGTTAATGATGTTTCATCAAACCCTAGAGGACGTATTCCAATATCCATAAGGACTAGAGCACCAGATATCCAGGGTAAATAAATAAGGGTCATTTCTTCTAGGACATACAATATGTGTTAGTGTGTGGATGACCCTTATAAACATTTGATGTTTATCTATTTGATTCCTCATATGCATGGAAATGTTATTTTGTCACACATAAATCATATTAATGAGAAAACCAATAACAAATCCCTAATCCCACAACATTGTTTACTTGGTGTGAGAAACATATTATGAATTTGTGATTGATCATTCATGATTTATTTTCATTCATTGGATGAAAACTCTTGGTCATAATTATTTGTTTGACCATCAGTACTATCATTACTGAGGAGGGATTTGTCTGTAGTACCTAAACCATTAAATATATTAGTTTCTTTTATAACATTAAATAATTCATGAATGTGTTAACATAAGGGTCATTGAATTCTACCCAATAAAGGGTAATGAGGAGAATTAATTGTGATACCCAAGATTGGGAACACAATATAGTGTGGCATGATTATGGACGATAAATACTTACCATGTTTCAAACACATCTCCATTATCATTGTTAAATAGATGGGGTTGAACAAATTTTTTGTCAACAATAGACTATGTTATAAACATGTAACTCTACCAAAACTTCATCAATGATCTCTTAGGGTGTGTGTCGATATGGTAGGTGTGTTAGTATAGCTTGAAATCATGCTTCCAAAATGGGCCATTACAATGTGGTAGATGTTGTGGATCCAAATAGAGGGAAACAGAAAGCATGGAGATAAAGTCATGGATTATTAAAATTGTGTCCAACAATCATGGAATTATTCCAACATATCCTTGAGAACATTTTTTAGAAATATTGGCCTAAAAATTAGACATACATTACTTATAAGGTGATATTCATCATAGATTCCAAGTGTTGGTCGAAGAACATGATAATGTACTAAGTAAATGGAATCAGAGGAATGTATTCTCTAAAATAGGCCTATGATTCATCAAAATTTAACTCATTCCCTATGGAAGATTGATACATAGTTTAATTTCATATGGTGAGGATGATGTACATGAAAATTTAAAATCAAATTATGAGGATGGTGGACATGTAGTTTATTCTAAGGTGGTGAGGTTGAAGAATCACGCATTTTAAATTAGTTTTATTGGAATATATATTTATAATGTTTAAAATATTGTGATAGGAATACAGGATCTTAGTTTATGTATTTAAAGGTCGGAACTTGGGGTTATGTTCCTCGCATGGGTTTTTCTTGGCACATGGGAGACGTAACTCAATGTGAATGGGGAGCAGAGGAGGCCCGACCTGAAAGAATAACATAGATAAAAATGAAACATAGTATAATTACATGATTTTTGGAAAATTGGTTGATAATCCTAAAAGTATATGTCATTCATATAGGAGTGAAAACCCAACATTAACCGATTAATGTAAGAATTTCACCATAGACACATTCCCAAAATGACGGGAACATAGTTTATATTCATGGCGCATGTACATGGGCTACTTGATTATGGTCATTGAGTTTTGATTGACTAAAATTGTTTGAGGTCATAAATCAAATAACATGGCTATTGGTATTAAACGAACCACAATGATATTGAAAATAGGATACATAGAATGAAAGGATGAGACTAGGAGGCCACCAAAGGATTCCCCAAATATTTTTGAGACCACAAGAAAATTTTTTAAGTTCATAAAACATGGAACATGTTTTTCTAGATTAACTATATATAGTTTGGATCACTGTTAAATAGTTCAAGATCAAATTATTTAACTCCATGAAAATAGTTTAATGTCAAAATTCATGGACCATAGGGAAATTCAGTCTCAAAGTCACATGTAAAACATAAAAGAAATATTACTTGAAATTAAAGAAGGATTTTATGAGGCTACCCAATTCTACAAAAGAAATTATTAGACAATAGGCTCACCATTTATGGTCACTATCTATAGACCATGTGGTAAATTTGTGCATATCAACCTTGTTTTGAGGAAATCCACCTCAAAACTCTAAATCATGTGTGAGCTATTCTCAGTTTAATGAAATAATGAGATCTATGGAGTAACCATCACCATTTGGGGAGAAAAATATCAGGGGAGATAGAGAAAAAACCCATGAAAGATATTGTAACATTCAAGGTGAAGATGGTAAAAAAGGGTTGATCGATGAGCTAGGAGGAACTACTTACATAGTTCGAAACATAGGTTCTATACTCACGCTAATATTAGATGGGGTGAAAAAATGAGGGATTGACAAAAAATGAGTTCGAATCATGGGATAACCTAATCATTATCATAGATCCTAATATGTGTATGAATAGGATGTATGGAAGCCAATGTAGAATAAGATCACTACCATTAGGGAGACTATTTAGATTGGGAGGGTGACAGTCATCCAAATATATGAAATCATGAGGAATAGAAGTGCAAATTGGGAGTGTCCATGAATGAATATTATAATATCTAGGATATATTCATTCATTTAATAGAATGATCTACATGAATTCATGAGTAGTAGATATTTCATCCATGACCATTAGGGAAAGACATGAACATTTGTTAATAATGGGGTTATTCCCATGGTGAAATATATGAGCGTCACTATGTATCCCATGAGGATGGGAATCATGCCATACATTTTTCTAGTAGATAGTGTGGTAAGAGAAGAGAAATGGAAGGGTGAAATCTTCTCTGAGGAGGACAACCAATCCCCCCAAATTATGAGGAATCATAATTCTGTATTGGGAAATGTTTTGAAGTCATTTCATACATGTTTTAAGATGAATCCTTATACAATTTTTTCTTTAATTTTATTTTGACATCTATTACTAAACTTATAATTCCCCCTAGTTATATATAGTGTATGAATTTTTTCATGAATCACATAATTATTGTATAAGTAATCATGGTTCTATATGGGTAGATGTTTTAATAATCACATAGTTACAATATTTGGAATCTTAGATCCATATGTGGTAAGATTACAGTTTGACTTTCTTAGCTAGGGACATTAGGTAATTTAGTATATTGTTATAAAACATGAAATATGGTTTATTCTAATTTAGGGTCATGGAGATTTGACCAAAGGGGGTTTAAATAGTTTTTGTTCATATTGATTAATTGGACTATTCATCCATGTTTATGTTTGTGGATTTTGGACCAGGGTTATAGGGGTTTATGATCACATAGTTATGAACAATTACAAATAGTCTACAGTAATACTCCATGGACCATTTTTTTTATAATAGAATAAGGAATAAGATTTTAGACCCATTGAAAACTATTTAATGTCACACTTCTCTTACCATGGTATTAGTGTATATTTATAATCAGAGATATTGGATCCACTGAAAAAAATTGAATACTGGATGGACCATTGAAATTTGTATTATGTCATGATGCTTGAACTTGGTCCCTCCTCATGTGAAGTACTTCTTGAAAAAACATAGCATTTTCGGGTGGTGGGAAAAACACCCATCCACTATGAATAAATAGTATTCTCTATAATTATAAACCGTTCATATAATGTAAGGTCATTCGCACTAGGATCCATCATTGGTGTCTTTTTTCATGTATCCCTAATATTCGTAGATCTAATATCATTCCACATTTGTGGAAATATTACAGGAGAACCTTATTATTGAACACACCATATTTTCTATTATGGTACCTCACTTAATCATGTAAGGTCGAAATCGTGTTCTCTTAAATATATTCCAAATCAGCTAGAGGGATATCGACAATTCTATATGATCCCTATTGGATATAGAAAACTATTATATGAGACATTAACTAAACATATATGTTTTATAGTACCTCTGTTTTATCTATCAGAGAATATGGAATCACCTTTTTTGAATTATAATTCATCATTTGATAAGACATGAGGGTGTTAGGGATATGCTCATTCTGTATATTATTACTCAAAGACAACCATTTTCTATAAAATACTATAGAGGGTCTGGTGGAATACATCAATCTTCCCATTTTCTTGCAAATGATAGGGAATAGTACGGTTGGAACAAATATTGTACTTGGAATTGAATTTCATCGGCTTAGAATCCAATAACATTAGTTCATTATATTTGAAAATACTGCAAGCCACATAAAATATGTGGATGATGTGGGAGCTCAATAACTCAATCATGTCTCAAAATAATACATCTTTGATGGGAATAAATTCATTTTATGAGGAGAAATTTTTGTTGCAATCACGATAAATGTTCACATTTGTGTTCTGGATAGTGGGTATAGACTCAAAATGTTGACCCCCATTCTAAAAAGGGCCACAAACACCTAATGGTGGGAGAATATATGGAGAATAATATAAACTGTTTTCATGGATTTGACACTTGTTAGAACACATGGATAACTCAATACTGTCATTGACCATGTTTAGTAAAAAATAGTCAAACCTCTATATTGGAGGGGTGATCTTTAATCATGTTAGTGGCCACCACAAGCCCATCATATGTCTCTTGAATTAATAGTGGTATCTTGTCTCATTGGATGAAATGGATAAAAATTCATGAAATCCATGTCTATGGAGTTTTTCATCCATGTTAATCCCACTCTAGAGGGTAAACTATGTTTCATGCCGAACTTTTTGCACATGCTCATCATTTTCGGATTGTAGAGTACCACATGAGATATACATGATGAACATGGTATTATAATAAGACACGTATTTTATTATGGGGGGTGGACTATAGTATCTTGGAATAATGGTACTGTTATCCAGTCAGTTTACCTCATTGTTTCCATCATCTAACATGATGGGAATTATGACCCAATGGGGTTCCACATGAATAAAATTTTCATCCTAATCATTATATTTATGTGTTTTAGATAAAACCGCATAATCATTATCTCACGTTTATATGTCTATATAATATGAAACTCCATTGGATAGGTTATAAACTTCCAACACCCTAAGAATACTGAAAGAGTAAATTGTTTTTCAATATCGTCTATGACATAAAACACCAAATGTAGAAAGAAATAAATCCTCTTTAGAGTCTATTGTATATTTAATTTTTCTAATATAATATATCTTATAGAATTAAATTCATGTAATTATTGGTTTTCTTTCATTAAAGGTAACATAGATTTCATCGATATTTGTGTTACATGTCAGACCGAGTTTTACTGAAAAATAAAAAATTGTTAAAAAATTGTTTTTGAATATAATATGATATAACCTAGATATTAAATAAGTGGTTTCAAATATGATTAACTATATTATAAAAATATATGGTTTAACAAAATAATAAATTAATTCATTGTTAATAAAATTAGTTAAAAATTAATATAAAATATAATTTAATATAAATGTAATGTTTTAATATTCAGAAAGATGTTTTATCATAATAAATTAAATTATTTACTATCCGTGAAAGAAAATAAGTAATTATATATATTATATATTCTATAAAATATTTTCTATATTCAGAAGATTGGTTTGATAAGAATTTTATAAGTATAAATCATGTTTTACTAGTATAAATATTCTTTTTTGAAAATGAAAATTTTACCAAATTTTAATGGAAAACTTTTTCAAATACATTTTTTATATTTTACTAAAATTTTAAGTCCCAAAAAAAACTTTTTTTAATTTGGAACATAAAAATTATCTTAGGTTTTATTTTTATTAATTTTATTATGAGGATCCATTTTTTATTAATAGTGACAAATAATCAATTTGATTTCAAAAAAAAGTTGATTCTAATTTATTTGTTAAGTTTAATTATATATTAATTTGTTTAAATGTTTAATTTTAAATAATAAATATAAATCAATATAATTTATTTCTATATATTCAATTTGATAATGAATGTGGATTTAAAATCATTTCAAACTTTTGAACATTTTAAGATAAAAAATCGCTTTGTCCTCCCATAAGTAGGATTAATATTAAAGGAATGTTTCCCACTTATTGTATAAGAATATGAAAAATGTATTCCATATTTGGAATCAAAGAAATTTATAAAGTATTATAATTTAATTTTTTTAAATAAAAATATTAGTGAATGTAATTTTAATTAATTACATTGATTAAGAGAAAAACTAGATTCCTAATGGATTAAACCATAATCAAGATGTCCAAAATAACATAGAAATTTGTCCAAAATAAGTTTTCTATTATTATTAAGTCCATATACAACCTTTTTTATTAATTGGGCCATTTTTTATTCACCTTTCTAGGAAAAAACCTAGGTGAAATTCCTGTTTCATAAATTTAAAAGAATGCCACTCCTCCACGACTATAAAAAAACACTCACCCCTCCTACTAATTTACACACCTTAGGCCCTTTGGATCACCCAACCATTGGAGAAATAATATCTCATCATACCTTCCTTGATATTAAAATATTATATTTAGTAATTAGATAATCCAATTAATTATTTTTATATAAACCAAAAGGAGTTACACCAATAAGAGGTAACATTTTCCAAAGATCACATTAATTTACTTCATCACCTTTTAAATTATTTCTATATAATTATTATATAATAATACAAATTTATTTATATGTTTTTATTATATTTTTTTTACCTAAAATTTAACACACATCCGTCAAAATGGTATACACAATCATCGTTTATGTGCACTGAGGACTACTTCCAGGAAAACTAATGTCGTTCATTCTTCCATTTACCACCATTCATGGATTGAAATAATGATTTATTTTTAAATTATATAATATATATTGTTTTTTTAATTTATTTATGATTTTATAATTCTTATATAACTCAGAACATCATTGTTTTAATTTTATCGTAATATGATAACATCTCTTGTGGACGTGTGTACTACCACCATCACAAAGTGATGTGATTCATTTATACTATTCATGGAATTTATAAAGGATAGTTTTAAAAAAAATATCTTAAATATATGAAATAAAAATGATAATATAATTATAGTATGAATATATATCATTTTTTTGACATTCATTTAAAATATGAAAAAGTAATTGATGGGGTGATCTACTATACATATGAACAACCATCTCTATAAAATGTTCATATAATTACATATCTCGTAATATTTGGAATTGATTTAGAAAAATATAATGAATATATATATATATATAATTTAAATAATGGATTGAATTAGGTATATAATGAAATAATGATCTATGTAATAGGTACAAAAATAATATGTTTAAACATACCCCACAAACAAGGTAATTAACACCCAAAATAATGAAGATAAAGAATGATTATTAATAAACTATCAAAAACAATTTATTATAAGATAATATCTGTTAATATAAATATTATTAGGTTGTTGGTATAAAATATGTACATATATTAAACCATTATATGGGAGGATAATGTTTGTTTCAACACAAAGTAAATGAATGGTAAGGAATTCTCATTTCACTATTTACAACTATGAGATAATCGTCATATTCACCACTTACATATATTTTGTTATATATATACTAACCATTTTGATATATTATATCTCTAAATATTTCAAATTAATGGTATTTTGATTTTTTTTCCTTGAATTATTTCCAATATTGGTATTTTAATAAGAATGTACCACGTGGTAAATAATTTCTTAACCTGGTTCTTTTTCTTATCTTATATTACATGCTCACAATTGTTAATATTCAATTATTGTGTTTGTAATAAAGGTTAAAAATATATATTTTTATTTACATTTTTATTATGTGGATTCATATTTTACATACACAATATATTCAACTTTTGATTCTCATATCAATGTTATGGTCTTTTCCAAGGTTTACATCAAAATCTCATTTTTTTGAGATTTTATACATTTAAATTTCCATTGGAGAAAATTATTGGATCATTGTTTAATAAATCCTTTTATCTTTATCTCATATTTCTTTTCCAGAAAATTTTAAATTATTAGTATCAATTTACACTAAATTTTTGAAAAAATATTTTCTGAACTATTTTTTGGAAAACCAAACATCATTTTTCTAATTCGTCGGAGAACCGGTTTTATTTTAAAAACATTGTTTCATAATTATGTTTCCAAAAAAGATTTTAATGTTTTTTAAATTTTTTCATAAAATTAATTTTCACCATTACATGATTTATTATTGTAAAAAAATTATTTTCCAAGAAATTGATTTTCAAATGAAATGGACGTTTTCCCATGGAATGTTTTCAGAAGATTTTTTTTTGTTATTTTTTATTCAATGAAAATTTCGATTATTTTTAATCAAATTTGGTTGTTTTGGGTTTATAAAATTCTTATTATTCACCTATATGAGTTTATAAATATTTTTAAATAGATAGAATTGGCATTCCACTCTATGGTTCCTTTTTATAGTCCCCATAAGACATTCAATTTCCTATGATATTTGAATAGTAAATTTCTAATAATTATCCAAATCATTTTTAATTTATGGGTGCATTTCCTAAAACATATATCATTGTTACATATGGTGTTTACTTTTAATGTTATTTGATTTACTTTGGAAAATATATAATTCAATATCCATTACTCAATATGGATATTTGAAAAGTCACATTATTTTTTAATTTAATCAATTATATGATATATGGGGAAATATTTAGACATTACAAATATTGGTATGGGATAGTTTAACGTAAGACCCTATTTGAAAATTTAGTCTCTTGAGATGTAATCAATTGGAGGTAAAACCATTGTGTTTTTATCCATTAAAAAAATACAGGTATATTCTCCCAAATTCAAATTGTCTTATTAATGGTCCCGATGGTAGAATGTAAACATATCTTCGAAAAGGTCTTGAAGGTAGTGAAATTAGGATGCCATGAAATTTAAAGTATTATAATTAATAATTTTCCTCATTTATTATATAGTTATTTATATCAATGAGATTTTTTCATCGACGTTATCTATGGATGAAATTTATTCTCATTTAACTGATTAATTGTCATCACTCATCAATAATTTACCATTCTGTATAAAATATTCATTCTCATGTTATTTCAAATGTAATGAGTTTTCATTAATTTAACTTTAATTATATTTTACTAAATTCCTTATGAGTTTCTTAATTGCATAATATTTGTCTTCATCATTTTTCCTTTCCATATTTACTTTTATCATTTATTAAATATTTCTTATACTTTTTTTCAATTACTATGTATTTGATAACCCTATTTTTTTCCATAGGAATCTAAGAAGTAAAGTATAAATTATATTCAAGTATATTTTATGTGGGAAGAAAGTTATTATCCTAGAAAAAATTATGTTGTAATTGGTGTATCCATTTGCAATATTGAACTAATGTATGTATATATTTTACAAATACTACTAAAGTATTCAGATATTAATGATTTTATTATTTATAATCATGCTAATTTAGTTATACTAGACATAGACTCTTGGTTTTTGGGGTATAGGTCACTGATGTATGTATCAGATAAGGTTTCATAGCAACAATGGAAACTTGATCTAGGAAAACATTGATTAGATAACATAAAAATATATTTGATATTTAGGATTATCATAATTGTTAATAAGTCTTTACTAACTTAATAGTTATATATTCCATCATATATTTCTGATATTAAGGTTTCATATAATTTCTATATCTTAATCACAATTTTCTAGGTTTTATGTGATAAAATCCTGCTAAGAATAATTTTTTTATATATTTATTGTAATAACACTCATTATTTTTGTACATGGGGTTGTGTAAAAGTTATTTAAGAAATAATACCCTAGTATCTTAGATACATGTGTATAATGGTATTGATAAACTATAGTGTGATTTTGATCATTAATGAAATTTTAATAACAGTCGAAATAGATTATTAGTCCTAGAAAACAAATCATTATTGGAAAACATAGAAAATGTATTTTAATGAGTTAATTTCAAGGATGTCCATCATTCATATTTTGAAGTTATTTATATTGTTTAAAAAGAACAAAATTTAATACAGTAGTACTTGAACCAATGAAGGAAATATTATAAGGGTTTCACACATACCACTCGCTTATGTGAAGTCCTATTGAAGAGGAAATAATTTTTTCTTTAAAAATATGATAAATAAATGTTAATTATGAACAAGTAATATCCCATTTATTGTTTAATGTATTAATCGTATTGGTTATGGAAAATAGTTAAAGAAAAATATAATTTCATTATTTATGGGTATTATTATCCCTTAAAAAATTTATCAGTGCTTAAAATGGTTCCATTCTAGGATATCCAATTCCTTGAGTAAGTTATGAATTAAAATTTTATTGAATAAAATAAAATATGGAATTTTTAAATTTAAATTGAAACATTTGACGTTTGAATATTTCCTTATATTCATGGAAAATTAAATAATTCCTCATCATTATGATATCTATCTTAAAACAAAAACGTTTTCCTAATAGCTTAATATTTTTTGAAATGATTGCATTTTAAACGATCATAGAATTATGGAGCTGAGGACCTAAACATTAAATTGGTCATTCATTTATTTGTGATTTATGACATCAATAAATACATATATATATTTATTCTTTTCATCCCATGTAATATTTTCACTTTACACTAACATTTCCATACTTAATGTCATAGTTATATGTTAATTTATGTGACCTTTATACTTATCATTCTCAATTAATAAGGGGATATTTTATAAAATCTTATTAGGATGTGCGATTTATTGAAATGAATATTAAAATTACAAACCATTTATTTATGAAATATATATTAAAATGTGATGAAAATATTTATGTATTGTGGGGAGAATGTATCACCTTGAAAATTATAAAAGAGTAACTTTTTATTAGATAGCCTATAAGACACGCAACACCAAACATATAATGAAATATAACCTATTGACACTATATTTCATATTTAATAATTAAAATTAAATATATATATATATATATATATATATTATCTTTTAATGAAATATATAATGGGTTATCTATTGTTACATGCAATGAGGAAATTTTTTTATGACTTTTGTTATATGAAAAACGAACTTTTCCTAAAAAACAATTTATTATTACAAATTTATTATTTAATATAATAAGATATAAACTGTCATTTAAATTTCTGGTTAAGAATATTATTAAATTATTTATAAAAATAAATGCTTTTAAAAAATATAAAATTATTTCATTGATAATTAATTTATTTGAGCTGAATATTAAAACCAATTGAATATAAAGGAAATGTTTTTTGATCACAAAGTTATTTTATCATAATATGTTAAATTAATTAATATTATTGAATTATAATAATATAATATATTTATTTTATACTAAATAAAATATATTATATATTCATCCAATAGATATGATAATCATTTGATAAGAATAAATTTGGTTTCATTCAAAAAAAATTGTATTTTTCTATAATGGATATTTTAACACGTATTAATGGAAAACCAATTTTAAATATATTTTTTTAGAAATAGTATAAATTAATATTTCAATATAAAAATATTTATTTAACATTTACATTAAAATTAACTTAGGTTTATTTTTGGTATTTTTCTATCAGTTATCATTTTTTGATGAATAAAAAAATTTGAATTCATATTCAAAACTTCATTTTCATCTAATATTATTTTAAAGATAAATTATACTTTTTTATTCGTATTAATGAATAACAGTATCAATAAAACAACAATTTATCCAATTTAGGCCATTTTTATCAATTTCAAATTAAAATTGTATATAAAAACATTTCAAAATTTTGAACATGTTTACGTTAAAACATTCTTTATCGTCTCATAATCATTATTAATTTTAAGTTAATATATACCCCATATTTGATTAGAAATTAAAAAAATGGATTAAATATTTCGAATCATACTAATTTGAATTTTATTATAATTTCAAAATTGTTTTTTACAAAATATATTTGTGAAAGGAAATAAAAGTAATTCATGGGATTTAGAGAAAAATTATCTTAACAACGAACCCATCAATAATATTTAAGGCCAAAATGTCCTCTACTTTTTTCTAAAATAATTTATTTATTATATTTATGAAAAATAATTAATTATAATAATTTTGGACCATTATTTTATGAACCGGACATGGAAAAAATATGGGTAAATTTTCTATTTAAAAAATTAATAATAAGGAAACTCTTCATCCACTATAAAAATTAACTCAACCCACAGAATTATTCATAACTATAAATCCATTTGACTCACAAAAAATATTCCCAAAAAACACCCCACATACCTACCCTCATTACAGAATCATCACTTTAGAAAAAATGTGATCCAAGGATGTCTTTTTGTATAAACTAAAAGGAGCGACCTGAATAAGAGGTTTCATTTTCCTATGATCAATTTTCATGAATTCACTTATTCAATAGTAAAAATGTTTTTATATCATGATTATATAATAACCTAAATATATTTAATATAATGAGATGTTATTATGGTTATATTTAATTCTACACATCCACACACATACATCAAAATGGGATACACAATCATCGTTCGCATGTATGAAGGATTACTGCCTCACGAACTCAAGTACTTTATTTTTTCATTTGACCACTTTTATGTTTGGAAATAATATTGTATTTGTATGTTTTTATGATATATACGATATTTATAATCTATTTATTATAATTTAATAATTATACAACTAATACCACAATGATTTCTATTTTATTGTAATATAAAAACATTATTTCTGGATGTGTGCACTACTGACTCCTTAAAAAGCCTTCATACATTTAACCTATACATGGAATGTATAAAATATTTATTTAATAAAAATATTAAAAATAGTTAATAGAAAATTTATCCCAGAATTATAATATACATATATATCATATAATTTTAATCCATTGGAAATATGATAAATGGAATAGTGTTCATGTGAACGTACGACCTCCTGCCTCCTTGCATGATGCATTTCATTTCCTTCCTCCAAATAACGTGGATTTAGATAAATACATATATATAATGAAAATATGTAAAATTTAAGTAATGTATTACAACATTTACATTATAAAATAATGATCTATATAACATGGATAAAAATGAAAAGTTAAAACATACTTGATAAACTAGGAAATTTACTGCCAAAATTGTAATAATAATGAATTATTATTAAAAAATGTTAAAAAAATAAATTATAACAATTTAATATATGATATTATAAATATATATATGGTTATGGTATAAGACATTCATATTCTTATAACCATTATACATTAGTATAATGTATGTTCACGGAAAAGGAAACTCAAGGTAAGAGATTTTAATCTCACTTTTTGGCATTTGTGATATAAATGTCATATTCACCACATACATCATTAATATGGTGTATCTAATAAAAATTTATATATTATATCATGAATTATTTTATTTTCATGGTTTTTTTAGTTTCAATTTTATTCATTTATTATATGGGCATTTTAATTACATGTTACTAAGTTATAATGGATTTCCCAATCGGATTCCATTTATTGGGTATTATTACTTCCTTGACATTGTTTATATTATAATATTATGTGTATAAAAAAAATTTAATATATATTATTTTATTGAATCTTTTTTTATGGGGATTAAAATTTCACAAAAAAAACATTCGTTGATTGATTCTCACATCAATGATTTGACCTTGTCATGTGTCTCCATCACAATCTCATTTTGTTCGGGATTGATTACACTTGAATTTAGTTTAGAATAAATTACTAGATCATTGTTTAATAAGTAAAATTATTTGACAATACTCCAGTCATTCATTATCATTTTTTTCATACGCCCATTTTTTTAGTCTTTGATACTCAAACTGTTTTATAAAGTGTTTTTAAGTTAAATAGACTACATTTCTCTCTTCAGTTAAGGAACATGTTTTTTTCTAAAAACCCTATTTTCTAATAACTTTTCATAATAAAATTTGGCCTTTTAAAAATGATTTATAAAAATAAATTTTCACCCTTTACATAATATTTTTATATTTTAAATGTTAATTTAAATAAAATCAGTTTTCAAATATTTATTTAAAAATGATATTTTATAGAGATTGTTTTCAAATAATATTTTTATTTTATTTATATTCATTAATGAAAAAACCTCATTATTTTTACTCCACTTGGGAAATTATACAATTATAACATAATTATTCTTCATTTCA
The DNA here is from genome assembly GCA_963277665.1 of Viscum album. Classification (NCBI taxonomy): domain Eukaryota; kingdom Viridiplantae; phylum Streptophyta; class Magnoliopsida; order Santalales; family Viscaceae; genus Viscum; species Viscum album. The sequence goes on along the minus strand of OY728140.1, from coordinate 1,691,825,851 downwards.
ATGGTTTCTTCATTATGTGACCTACTAAATTACGAAAATTCACTTCCTTGATTCATTTTTTAGTCCCCTTGACGTATTCAATTTCTAGTGACTATTATAAATTGAATTTACCCTAATTATCCATATCTTTAATATGGGATATTTTTTTTTTGTAAACAATATGACACTTTTAAATATGTTTTTAATTTTAGTTTAAATTTATTTAATATGGAAATATTTATAAATTTTTATTCTTTACAAAAGAAAAATATTTTAAAAGGAAATTTATTTTTAAATTAAATTGAAAACTCAATATATATTGAATATCTTGATAAATCAAGAGACTTTTTGGGACTATTTAAATTAGTCTCCTTGATGCTTCACTTGTCTCATGAAATGAAATGAGTTTTCAACAAACCATTTGAATTTGTTTTGAAGAGGAATTGAATGGTTTATACAAATATATTTAAACTATGTTGTGAAATTTATTGGAAGTATTATGTAAAACATTCTTGTGAAAGATATTAATCATAAACGTATCATGTTCCTGAGAAATTTGACATCCAATAATTAATTATTTTATTCATGCAGTATTTAGTTATTATTATACACTAAATTGGTTCATTGTTCATATATATAGATGCATTTCATTTTCATTACATTTATTAAATGCTGTTAGTTTTTCACTCATTTTCATTTCCATATTAATTATTTATTTGTAAATTATTTAAAACATCATGTTTTTTCAGTTATTTACATTTCAATATTGTGTACACTCTTCCTTATCATTTTATTGATTACATGTCATGTTTCTCCGGCTGTTACTTTTCCATATTAATAATTCATATATATTAATTATTTCTTCTATTGTATATACCCTTACTAAGAATTTATGATCACCCATATATTTTCAACATTCCATTAAAATACTATAAGTGTAAAAACTATAATAAGAATGTATTTTTTTAGTGGGAATAAATTTATAATCCACCAAAAAATTGTAATTAATGTATTCATTTATAATATAATACCCATGTCTGTATCCAATTCACTAATACTGAAATCCAATTTGAACCTTTAGTATTTGATTCCATAAAATCATGCTAATATAATTGTAGAACAAACATGCTATAGGATTTTTTGCTTTGGGGCTCTACAGAACTGGGTCAGTAGCTGGTGGGTTCCATCCAACATGGGAAATAACTCTTTATTTTTTACTACATAGTCACCCATGATCTTATTGATGAAAATTTATATGTATCCCATCGCATGTTTACATATTATATTTATTTTATGGGAAATATAGAGATCATGATTGGGATCCTGATACTCTATCTCATTGTTACTCCATCCTTCTAAGATCATGAATGTGTATGCCAATACGGCTTGTGTCGAGGTTTTAATGTTGATAAAAAGCTCTTCCATTTCTACTTTCGGTCCATTATATATTGTGATATAGGATTATAATACATGGATAATAAATTATATAATATGAATATTGAGCATTATTAAAATTTACTGGTCTAATGACCAAAATATTTTATTGTATTTGGAAATGTGAAAGTCAATATTCTTACTTGGTGAAAGATATTCAATGTATCCGAAAAATATCATACTATTATATAACCCTACATAAATCACTTGTTCATAACCCAGGGTATATAAATAATAAAATTGGTTGACCAAAAAAGATCAGTATATTTTAATAAAGGATGAAAATATGTATAAAACAAACACATGGGTTTGTAAATATGAACACAACAACATAAAACCATACCCTTTCAAGTTAATGATCATGCACATCAATGATGGAGTTAATGTTAGCAGATCATAAAACATTAATCATAAGGTAGTCAGGAATATAGTTTATGGGAGCATATCATATGAAAATATCATGGAAGTGTGTAAGACATATAATCATATTAAAATATATAAAAGTATTTAGGGATATTTACCATATATATCAAAGTGGAATTGGTTCCCCCCAAAGCAGCTTAGTAGAAAAGGTTCACTACCATGACTATCTTAGTAGTCGATGATCACTCCCAAGGCCTTCGTATAGAACAAAGTCCATTAATGATCATGGTTCAATGCCCATTTAATCCATGAATATATCAGGATATATAAATATTTACTAGTTCCATTCCAGGGAGATATTAGTTATACCCGTCACATATTGAAATCATATATACATGTTCCATATCATCTTAAAAATTCATCATATGATAAACCATGAAAATAAATGGGAATCATAAATAGTTCATTATATAATAACATATGTAAAATAGATAGGTTTCTTGTTCATTTCATCAAATCATATCCTGTGAATTGAAGTGGGTTCCAAAAAATTTATAATGTTCTATAGACTGTGGAAGAGAAATGTATTTTGTAAAAAACTATTCATATTAAACATAATCCATTCAAAAAGTAATAGAAATGGTGTCATTGGAAAATTTCCCCAGTAATTAATAAGTTACATCATGTGATGTCCTCTTATATAGAAAATAATGTCTAATATCACTTGGTTCATTTATTATGTAAACTATCATTTCTTGGAAAATCACTTTATAAGATATAAAACATTTTAGAATTCTATTATAATAAAAATTACACTGGAAACATATAAATAATACGTTGAAAATTAATTTCAATTATTTCATGACCAAAATGTAAATTATTCTTTGGAAAAATATTTTAATAAATAAACAACATGAAAACCATTTTCTCTCAAAATAAACATGAAAATATATAATCAATTCATTGAAAATTTATTTTGATAAATTATAGATACAAATATACTTGTTTAATTGAAAAACTGTTTTTAGAATTCAATACTTTTGAAAACCATTTTATTTTAAAATTACCTTCAACATGTATAAAGGAAGCATTGAAAATATTCTTAAAAAATATTCCAACCAAAAACATATTATAAATACTTTTATAAATATATCCTTTAAAAATGTATATTTAATCTCTGAAAATCATTTAATAATTTTTAAACGTAAAATATTTTAATAATTAAATTTTTTAGTAATAAATTTAAAATTAAAATATATCCAAAATATATAAGAAATAAAGTGCTTCTAAAAATATTTTTTAAAATTTATAATGTCAGAATCATCAAAATGAGTGTTCATGGTGGAATTGAATCACAAAAATTACGTTTATGTAAAAACAACGATTCCATTCATATTTTCAATAGAAGTGAAAATAACTATTATTGGAAAATAAGAAAATGAATCCATTTAAAAAAATGTTACACATAGGTAATATGGTTAGAGATTTCATTTAAAAATCATATCATAATAGTATATCATTTTTCATAACATTTATTCAAAACATTTTTCATGTAGTATTTGGATTTGTTTTCAAAGAGATGAATAATATCGTATTTTTATAAAATGATTTATAATTATAATAATTAAAAAATATTGGAATAATGTTAACATTTCATGATGATTTATCAAATATATATTTGAAAAAAAAATATTTATAATTATTGAGATGTTGATTATAAAATTTATTGATAGGAGTATAATCCTAATCAATCCTTAAAAATGATGAGATTGAATCAATAAACTCTTACCACTTTGGTAATATTAAATGAAAATTCCAGTGTATTAATAAAATTACATGAATATAAAAATATAATTAATCTATGTATATTCATGATATAAGATGTTAAGTTGTTGTATATACACCTCGTAAAAAATATTGTTGAATAACATAACATGTGTCTCAAATAAGCCAAATTGAGACAAAATTCCATAACTATTTTTATAAATTTTATTTCATTATGCATGAAAGATATATAAAAAAATGTATATATAATCACACAAAAAAATTATTTATATGAATCATATAATAAACTCGTGGGAATTATATACACAACGTAGAATAAATAGGCTTTGAATAGAGCATGTGTCTCAAAAAAAAGTTAAATGTGATATGGAAATAACATTCCACTAGCCTTAAAATATTTTGTACTCATTATATCCCCATGTTTATCAAATATAAATTTATTATATATATATTTTGGATCCATGATCATATATATTATGCCATATTTTTTGTACTTATTAGATAATATTACATGTTTACTAATAATTCTTTGTTAAAATTATGTTTCATGTAACAACGCCTTTAATATTTGTACATGTTTTGATATGTTATTATTGGTCCTATTAAATAGATAATTATTAATTAATCTAAAAAATTATAAAAAGGATATAAATAACATATATATTTTGAAAAAAATATATTTATAATAAACTAAAAATGATTGATATATGTAATGTAATGAATCTTTCATGGGGAGGGTAGGTTGTATATACACATGATTATTGTTTACATTTTCTTGTCATATTGAATGAAATAAATTTAAATGATATATTATCATTAATGGATAATATTTATTTAATATATATATACATATATATATCATTTTTTTATTAAAACCATCCTTAATACATTTTATGTATTGTGTGAATGGATCATATAGCTACAAGAAAGAGTAGTTCTCCTTGAACATTAACAACATTATCGTATTCCCTCAAAAATAAAAGTATTAATGAATGTCTTATATAATTATTATAGAAAAATAAAATCATCAGAAATACCATATATATCATATATATAAATAGTATTTAAATTTTTATTCCAATCCTTGATAAATTTTAATGAAAAAATTGATGACATCAATTTGTGAGGCACTAGTTATCTGTACACAAGTACGAGGATTTTTTTACACATATGATGTAACTGTGTGAAATTTTTTTGACAAAAATTAACATAAAAACATATATTTATCATTAAAATACAAAAATTATTACATTTGAACAATATAAAAATATTTTAATGGGTTTGAGGAATAAGTATATCAAAACATTTATTGGTTTTTGTTACCCCTTCTTCAGGTGTCTCAAATTGGTTTGTACTAAAGGAATTAATTGGTTGTATTTCATCCCAAAGTGTAGATTCTAGTATGTTAACATTTAATATAATAAGATAATTGGTCCAAAAATGAATAATATAAATTGATTTAGAGGTAGGATAATAGGGTTAGAGTGAGTTCACTTTTACTGTTCAGAAGTAGAGATGTTCATATAAATAATCAATTCTGTTTTCTATTAGGAGGTCAAGAATACCTAATGATTCAAATAAATAGTAAAAAATGGTTCTGATGGATTATATGTTCTATCCACACATCCATAACACATTTATGAACATGTTTTAATCATTTTGTGGCTAAACTATTTTCTTTCCTTAATTTACCATATTTTGTTTTTCAATATGTTAACTAGTTTTGCAACCTCAGTAATTTGATATTAAAGACTACGATATATTGGTAATTATATAATAATTTGAAAATAATTCTTTTAAATATATTATATAATTTTTCATTTATAAATCCCATATGTTTTTTATATTGATTTTTACCCAAGCACATATAATGCAAAAAAACAATACATTAATTGTATTTGTGCTGACCAAGGTGTCCCTATTTAACTGTAAATATAGTAATTATAATATACTAACTGGTCTATGAATTGAAAATAGTTGATATTATTTAATATTTATAAATTAATTTATATAATATAGGATGTATAGTGTCAAAGAACCTATACCGATGTGGTACAGGATACTGCTTGGCATCCAAAAGACCCCGGATAAAATCCAGGCAGGGATGAATATCTAGTGGTACTATAGCAGAACTATACTGGGGGTACTGTAGTAGTGGTGACACTATATTAGTGGAGGCACTATATTATGAAATGTACCTACAACAGTACTATATATGGTACTTTGAAATCCCCACTACTATAGCAATACTGTTCACTGAAGGACCCTTTTGGCCAAACAATGGGATCTCAATCCAAGTGTTAAAGCCACATGGACATGAGCCTTCATGATATGTAATGGGTCTCCCTCTACCTAATAAAAAGAGGTATTTTATTAAATAATAAAATGATGCATCAGCCACAACCTTTAAAAAAATAGGATGTTTAGTAATTTAAAGTCAATTATTAATATAAAATTTATTATGAAATGACGTTAATGAAAATTTTGTCATTATTAATTTATTTTTAAATTAATAGTAATCTAAATAATAACAAGAATCAAAACCATAAGGTTAAAACATATTTAATATGATATATTTTTCTATATAATTATTTAACATGATAAATCATTCATTTTACTTCACTTTTACTGTTTTTAGTATAATTTGATTTTCTTAATTATTAACTAAATAATTCACATGTTGTCATTTTATAATAATTTAATTGAAATATATCATCATTAAATGTTTAAAATAAACTATAATGATAAATATACTTAATATATATTCTAAAATAATAATTATATATTAATTTATGTAGTTTTTTACTATTTTAAAACATCATATAAATTAATAAGAAAAAATTTACATGTTTATAATTTTCATTACATAACATATTATATGGATAAAATTCATTTAAAGTGTCCAATGAACGCATAACATTTTATAAAAAGGTCAAAATGTAGATATATATCAAAAAAATTATTTATAAATGTTTTGGGTCATTCATGCGTCATATATTGTAAGTTTAACTACTAAGTAAACTACTTTTTTCATAATAAATATAAATTAATTATAGCTATTTCAAAACTTCTCATTGGTAAAAAAAATAATTTTAATCATTATAAATTATATATTATGAAAATTGAACATATTGAATTATTTTTCTTAAAAATCATAAATGTAGAAAATTTTAATTCTAAATAAATTCCATAGAAGTGATTATAAAGTGGGGTTTAAACGTGAAAATGTTCAAAAGATTATAATGATTTTTTATAAACATTAAATATGAAAATTCATCTAATGAAATAAATGTGATTAGTGTAAGTATAATTGAACTATTTGGACATTAAAACTAACTGAAAATATAATTTATACTTATAAATTATTTAAATAAAAAATCACTTTTAAATTATAATTCAGTATTTTTTACTATTAATCAAAAAATAAACATTCTCAGACAATTTCCAAAAATTAACAATAATATTGTTATGATATTATGATCTATATAATGGAGTATATAATTAAATATAAAATTTCCAAAATATTAAAAAATTTCATCTATGTGATGTTATCTAACTCTATTAACCCACCTTTTTGAAAAGATTTTATTTCCAGAAAAGTTTAATTTTTTTAAAATTATTTTTAATTAATTTATAGGTTGTATATAACTAATAAACCATTGAAAAATATATATTTTCATATGATAATTTTTAAAATTATTTCCCTCGATTATGGTGTCTGGGTGATAATTTTCTTAGTAAATAACAATAACAATAGTATTTTAGTTTAGTTTGGTAAAACTCAGTATTGTGTGTGTTTAAATCAAGATAAGGGAATCATTTTTGCACGTAACATAATAAAAAAATATAGGTTCATGTACCGAAATCTCAACATTATTTTTCACGACACTTTCTTTCATATAAAAAATGCTTACCATTTTCTATCATTCCGAAAAATAAATCTATGAATTTTATTTTATTTGAAAAAAATAATTCATAACAACCCATGGTGTTATGTTATACCCCTCTTAAAATGAATTCCCCCCCTAAAAATTCTACTTGGTCATTATTTTTTTAATTCATGAACATTCCATTCATAGAAACTCAAATCATAAAAAAGAATACTAAAAATTCATTACCAGAGGACTGTTGGAAATAAAATAGTTACCTGATGTAATTCATAATAATGTTTTAAAAAATGAGAATACAAGTGGAATTTGAAAACACAGAAATTGAATAGAAGAATTAAACCACAAAAGTAGAAGGCGTTTGATAGAGAAAATGTTCATTAAATTGTTGATGATCACAATTCCATAAAATAAATATTCTTGAAAAAGGTAATTTTAATCTTCCAAAATGATGATAACATGACAAAATTGTATTTGATGTACTGTTTTATAATGTTCACAAATTTTAACCAGATTATATAATTATAATATTTAATTCTATTTCATAAAAATATCATCCATCCATTGTTCTTTGATCAATCTTCATTTCATATCTTCCTCTAAAAAATAAATGAAACCATTTTAGGTATGAATCACTAATTGATAATGAAATCCATAAATATTCCGATAATTCACTTCTTCTATATTTATTTATTAGAAAAAAATAAGTTGTTTGAATAGGTTATCCAATATTACGGAATCCTTATATTTCATAAAATTAATCTATAAAACCCTTTTCAATGTTTAGAAAACTCTTTTTTCCAAAATTAGTAACCAATTTACACTAATAATATTAGATAATCCAATACGTCAAAAATATGGTAACTAATTTTTTTAGAATGAACTTGTCCTTGATCCCAAATATATCATAAAATATATCATAATTTTAAAATACAAAATATTTGACTCCCATCATCATGTATTATAATGATAAATTATAATGAATATAATTACCATAAAATCATATTGAAAAAATTCATGATTCATCATTCATTAGATTGGACGAGGATTATTAAAAATATTACTTCATAAAAAATTCTAAAAAATATACCAATGATAGAATAATGTACTTTTTCAAAAAAATCCTTTATCAATTATGAGGTCATAAATACTATCTAATTTAATAAATTTATATTAATCATATCATTTTCCATACAAAACATAATTTTCCATCCCTTCATAACTTATTAAGGGGTACCATACCATATTAAAAATATCACAATTCAATGAAATAAATTTCCCAATCCATTAATTTCATTCAACATGTTAATTCTATCAATTAATGAAATCATAATTTTTACAATACTTATATATTTCACAATTCATAATAATTTTTTCAAAATCATAAATATTTCAATCCTTCCACTTCAATAATTATTATTGAATATGACCTTCCTTAATGTGAAATTCAATTCATGGGTCAATGAATAGATTAGGGTAATTCCAATCTTCTCTAAATTCAATAGATAGAACAACTCAAAAAGTTTCAACAAGATAATCCTTTTTCCACATAGATTACTTCTCCCCCACTATTAGAGATATTGCTACATTTTTTTCTTCTCAACATAATAATTATTAGAAATATATGTCTTATTTAATGTTTGTTAATTACCATGTGTATTTTTATATAATTCAATCTTCCAGTTATTTGATTGGTCAATAATCTCACTAATGTTCACATTGATTCTCATATATCCTGGTATATTATTAAGAACAATAACACTATCATGATATCTAGTCATTATCGAATTTGGTTTCTCAAAATATCATATTTTTCTCTCTGATTCAATGATTTCATTATTACACATGGTTCCTACCATTTACTAAATCCAAAATGATTTGTTGAGAAACACTACTCAAAATGGGAATCCAAATGGCAATGAAAAATTTCATATAGTATTTATAAATCATGGTATATTCTTCTAAATCTATGACATCTTAGGATTAACCTAATGCATCAATTAACATAATTTTCTAAATCCTTCATGTGTTTTTATAAAGAGTTTTTGAATTAGAAAAACATATCCTCTAGGTGTGTCAAACCAGGTGTGTACCAAGGCCCATTTTCATTCCCCAGTTCTGGATCATGTATAACTTTATGTTGTATTTTTTGTGTTATTACCCCTATGTTAATAAATTAATATCCCCCATCCAAATGTATTATATATAAATAGATCATATTTTCAAGAAACCACTTTACCATTCCATTAAGAAATTGAGTAAATTTTACAAAGCATTGATTACTCCTTAGACTTATCCATAATGAAATCACTAGAAATACCTTGGAAATAACCTAAGGTATCTCATTAATGTGTTCTTTAATTGTTTACAATGTTTATCTAATCCATTAACTTGATATCAAAAAATAACAACTTATTATTCACATACATTGAAATTTAAAAAATATAGATTAATATTAAGAAGATTACAATATTACATGCCCAAGGACCTTAATAGTTTATTGTCTATGGAAACCTGGAAATAAAATCTAATGACCTTGTCAATTATTATAAATATTTTCCACAAATATCATCTCAATAGGTAATCCAACTTAAAAATATTCTTTATAACCTAGGTAATGTATACATTAGAACGTGTGATCTTATATTCTTAGTAAGGTATGATAGTAGAGATAGATAATAGTTAATTGAACATAAGGCCACGAGAACAAGTTCTTATTATTTCAGGAGAATACCATGCATATCCCAGGTTGAACACATGACTCATGGAATAATGAGTTTAAGATAAAAATTAATGAATCATGTGAGAATAAAGAGTATAATCAATGAGATCACAATAAAGGAATATGAAATCAAGTTGTGGCATACAGAAAAATATATGATGTGGTTTCTATTTTATTTAAGGATCCCTACCAATGCTATATTAGATAAGGGGTTGGATATCAGAACAATACTAGTTGTAATGGATTACCCCTAGGTCCATATTATTAGTCTAGTTTTACTCCCAATAACATCGAATTAGTCAAGGATCACTCCATATACTGTCATTGTAGAAACCTATACCTTAATGAATCAGGTTCACTGCCCATTATAGCCATATATATATCATGAGATATAAATATTTACCCATGCAATTAGACGGAGATATAGTTCTGACCAGTCAGAAAATGAAACCATATATACGTGCTCCTCAAGATTATAAAGAATTATCATATCATAAATCGTGAAAAGGAATTGGTATCCTAATCATTTCTTCATATCATAACTTTTAGAAAAGGGACATGATTAATAATCATTTCATTATAGAATATTCTATGAATAGCAGTGGGTTTCAAAAGAACTTTATCATGGTATATCCTTCCAACGTCCTCACCTGGAAGCCACTAAACTGGTGCTCCGAGCCGGTTCGCCACAAGGCCTCAAGCACGCCTCCTTGTACGTCAGAGGCTTCCAACTAGAAGCGAGGGCCTATGGTGTGATAGTGGGGAGACTATTCCATCATATCAGAGTAAGAAAACAGTGGAAATAACTAAGTATCATACACAAAAGAAAGTAAACAGAGTGCGGAAGAAGTAAACAACTAAAATAGAACAAGCTGTAATAGTAAAATGTTGTAAAAGCCCGAAAAACTATGAAATAAAATACAACACTAGTCACCCACCGGGATGACCATATAGATACAAGTACAAATAAAACTGAAAGTAAAAGTATAGGGCTCGGCTACTAACTCCGAGCCAATCCAGGTACCCGATATCCAGACACTGTCGAACTACAGCAGCAAGATCAGTAGAACCACACGAGCATCTCCGCTCGATCATGCAACACTAGGCCTCAGCCCTATCCACCATGAAACTCATGCTCAACCTCAAAAGTAGACATAAGGTATACATGTACACTGAGTTGTACATGCAGGGATGAGAAATAATCTCAGTTGTGCACCCCGAAAAACAACTTACAACTATGCTGCTAAGTGTATGAATAAACAACGTGCTCATCCTAGCAGGAACACAACAAAAGGAAGTAAACCAAACGTGCAACCCCATGCGAACCCAGGGTATATAATCCCCATCAACTGGTAAAGTGCCACCATGGATGTCTATATCTATATACGTACATATGTATAGTCCTATACCTATACACATATACGTAACTATGAACATTCATGATTAAGTGATTCAAATAACAAGAAACAATATCAGCAGTCGATCCTTGGGAACATAATCCTGATCTCTTGGACATCCTGTGCAAGGGAATTGAGCTGGACGTCATGCCCCTAAAGACGTGTATCATTAAGTCGATATATGGTTCTATAATCCCATCGACATGTACCTTCTTCGGCCAATTACAGAAATATATCTCTGAACAAGTTAACCAAAAACAAGTAACCAGTTTAATATAATTCAATTCTGAGTTTCTCCGAGACTTGGCCTTGATCGACCATCTTCTATACCAAAGACACAGCAGAAACCAAAACAGGCTATCAACAAGTCAAAGATAATACCAATGCCAAGCCTGTTATGTAGCATGTCATGTTCAACAGAATAAATCACCACAATGAATATACAATGTAACCACTGTCCTTAGACATGTGAATCCTTTCCCTTGGGAAAATAGAAACAAAACCCTCAGGTGACTTCCCTCAGGAATAACGAATACTGCCTTCAGGCTTAAAAGGTATTTCCCTAAGGCATAAAATATACTACCCTCAAGCATGAGAAATGTTTCCCTCAGGCTAAACAACACTTCCCTCAGGAAAAACAAGCACTACCCTAAGGCATGAGAAACGTTTCCCTCAGGCCAAAAAAACACTGCCCTCACGCTAAACAGAAACTTTCCCTCAGGCGAAACAAAACACTGCCCTCAGGCTAAATAAAATACTTCACTCAGGCATTCCATAGGAAATCAATTAACTGGGTCGATCCCAATATACAAACAAGCATTTATATATGTTTCCTCTCAAGAAAAATAAAAACATTGTATTCTTAGGTCATACCCACGGGTATCCTAGCCAAATGGCTAAAAAAGGTAAACGCACCAACGGGGTGGCCCTAGATCCAAGAAATGATCCCAAAAAATATTTTATATGCATCATTAGATTATCTATGAAATTATAGATATATTATCAGTTAAGGCCTCACCTACATGACACCTCGAACATGGGCTCGTGGCACAACTATACACAAAAACACACAGTAGTTGGAATGTAAACGCCAGACCACCTAATACTTAGGAACCCAAGGCAAAGTAGGAATCCCAAAAAACAAGAAGACACATCGCATCAGGGTCAATTGCCACCAACTAGGAAGCACCTCTGGTAACCACTACAGCATCCACAACCCAAGTCAGATATAGACAAACAATTGTTGGTGTACTGAACACCCAACCCAACAATACATCCAAACCCCAAAGGGATTACAAGTTTAACATGGTTTCTAGGTGACACTTGATCACCATCTCTACCCAAACCCGACATAAAAGCTTAGGGTCGATCAAACAAAATAGGTAACCCCTTGGGTCCCTCAAGTCAAACACCAAGGAGGCATCATACTCAGGATGCTCCAGGTAAAAAAAATAGAAGGCATCCTACACAGGATCCTTAGAGAAGTGTAATGGAGGAATCATACACTGAATCATAAAATGAAGGACAACATATTCATTCCATAACATGGGTCCTATAAAAGGGAGATCCAGAGAGAGATCCTACCAGGGACTCCCTAGGTCAGCACACAAGTAAAGGAATCCCTCTGGGGATCCTTGGAAGGGCCGAGTCTCCCGGCCTCACAGGCTAGAAGGGAACATCTCACAAGGGAAAAATCCTCTATAGAAAAGGTGACGATAGATAGCTCCTAGATCATCTCCTATTAAAGGTCTTATCTAAGTTGGTATGAACACCCAACATATCATACACACCAAGTCTCACTCTCATGTGACAATTGAACACAATAACTGGATGAAAACACTATCCATTTAGATATAAACCCCCACCAAAAATCATTTAGATGAACTCTAAATGTCAAAATGATTCCACCATCACGATCTACGTAGAAAAATGCTCAGAATTGACTACTCACACACCCAATTCTAACTTCCAGAGTATAAGATATCCAAAAATTACCAAACTAAAGCAGTACATGGCCAGAGTCATGGCTAGAGCACATTGGGTGTAGTACCCCCAATTTCTAGTATGTAACCCTTAATTGATGTTTTTCTTGGTTTTAAAAGTTAAGGGTGACTTACGGGATAGTCGGGAGATCCTGGATTGAAGTTTGAGGCGAAGGGGAAGGCGCGCGAAAGGCTCACAGGTTGTCTACACCGTGCGACCAAACCGTGAACGGATGACTTGGGAGGTAGTGGCTTCTGTACAGTTGGTGCACTGTTAAGGTAAACTGTGCGATGAGGTCGTGTGAGAAGGATGGCTGAGGAAGTAACTAACACACGGTTAGTGCACGGTTTGTCAAACTTTGCGGACTAACCATGTGGGCACTTAAATTAGATCCTTAAATTGTGGATCTAAATTGTTTTGCCTTTAATTGCATTGTTTAAATATCCTAAGTGGCCCTAACTCGGGATTAATCTCCATTGAAGGTTTGAAAACTTCTCCCAAACATTCTGGAGGTGATCATAAGGCTTCTCTTGGAGAATCTAAGCCGGATTCTTGAGGTATGTGATCATTCTCTTTCGTTCTTGATCGTTTTCTTAGATCTACTTAGATATACTTCTCATGTTCCCTCGGATTCCTAGATCTACTACCATTATGGGTAGATCTATGTGTATTGATGTAAAAAATGTTGATATTTGGTCTTGTTTGTGTTAGGAGAAGGGATATAATGAGGGTTTTGGAGATTTGACATGGTGTTCTAAAGCGTTCTTTGTCTGTTGCTTAGTTTCTCTTTTTTGTTGAGGTAGGTGGATTCCATCTCAACTCCTCCTACTGGATTTGGTTGGCTTAGTTTCAAATTGGTTATTTGAATGGTATTTATTGTGAAAAGCATGGAATAAATCTTCTTTTGTGATGATTTATGGTATTGATGAAATTGTGAAATCTTGGTGAATTGTTGTGCAAAGTGATTTGGCTATTTGAATTTAAAATGTTTATTTTAAATTATGAAATTGATGAAATTGTATATTCTTCTATGAGAATTGGGATTTCGATAAAAAGGTTGTTTTATTGAAATAGTTTGAGATTGAAATGACTTTGATGAATTTGGTTTTCAATAAAAGGGAGTTTTATTTAAATGGTTTGAATTGGTTGGACACACTTGGTTTTGATGGAAAATGGTTTTCAATAAAAGGTGTTTTATTGAAATGATGGTTTTGGCATGACTTTTGGGAATGTGTGGTGTGTGTTCATGTTTCATATATGTGGCTTGGTTGAAATAGGACCTTGTGCTCAGTTCCAAATGTATAATGGAACAGGGGACTTTTAAGTATGAGGCTTGGTTGAAATATGACCTTGTGCTCGGTTCCAAAGGTGTAATGGAACATGGGGAATAATTACCTTGTGACGACTTGGTAGATCGACAAGAAACCGCTCATGAGTATTGAACGGTCATAATGAAGCATGCCTGGTTGATTTCCTGGGTTTGTGAAATAGTTAGGTATGCCAAAAAGGAATGTTGTGAAATGGTTCAAAAACTTGATTGATTATTTTTCTGGTAAAATAACTATTTGGAAAATGGATTTTAATTTCACTTGGATTCTTTTGAGTATGTATGGTTTTGGAAACTTGTTTATATTTAGTTATAAACTACTTTTTAGAAAATGTTTTATATAAACTGTTTTTATATAAATGTAGCTAACACTTCTATCTTATTGGCATGAGTAGGAAAGTCATTGGGGAGAGCCTATTGAGTTTTATACTCACCCCTTCTTTGTCACTTTGGTGGTTTTGCAGATGTTGTATTCCGAGACACAGGTAAAGTTAAAGCATCTCATTACTAGTGGCTCGTGGGAATTCTTGGGAGATGTGGTGGTGCTTGGAGGATGGAGCTCAAGGTGGATCCATGGAGTGTGTTTTGGTTTGTTTTGGGTCTTTTCTATTCTTCCTCTTGGTACTCTGATTTTGTGTTGGTTGTATTTGCTTGTGAAATAGTATAGTTCCCTTTTTATAATACATGAGATGGTTGTGTCAATAGCATGCATCATATAGTGGTTGTTAGTGGATGTTTTGGTCTATTTTCTTAAAGGGTAAATCGTCCCCCAATGGTATTTGAAACCCTTCATCATTTATTTCCAGCCTTTGGTATCTTGGGGATGTCACTTAAGGCCTTGTAATGACACATTGATCACTCAAGCCAATGATAATTGGCAGGTCATTACAAATCGTATCAGCTTGTTCAGTCCTTACCTAATAAGTTGTCATCGATGTTCTCGGTCATGGAGTTGAAATTCCTTCTTGTCTATTCCTTGGGTTAAAATCTTAGACAATAGTAGGATTGTAAAAATGTGAAAGGTATAGCATAAAAGGACGTAGCTAACCCGTTTATGCTGAACTTAAAGTTACCAGGGTGTTGGGTATATAAGTGTTTTGGATACACATCTAAAATGTTGGAAATCTCAATGTCGTGGGTTTATCCATTGAGAGGATCATGATGTGCATTGTAGAGGAATGAATTCCCACTAGTATTTCATATCTTATTGTGAGGAATGATTAAGAATTTTGTGAAAGGTGGCAATTTTTGAAAAATGCATAAATTTATTTCAACCGAAAGGCTTTGAAAACATGGTATTTGGTTTATTTTGAAAATGGATTGATTTCCATAAAATAATTTTGAATGTTTTCAAAAATAGTTGAACATGGAAAAATATTGTTTGAGAAAAATGTTGGGATAGTTGATGTGATATATTTTGAAATTCTAATCCAACAGTTGTTAGAGAGTGAGTTTGACGGAGTTTGTTGCTGGTTTAGAAAATGGCACTACGTAGGCGTCGTCGAAACCAACCCAATGAAGCTGTGGAGAATGTGATTGCACCAGAACCACGTGTGAACCAAGAGCTGGTTCAAAGTACAGTCCATGCTTTTCAAGCTGTGGATACGGGGAACTGGAGGAATGAGCCACGACATGTGGATCATACCATCCAGTTCATTAGCAGAATCCAACAAACTTTAGGGGTGATGTTGAACCCGAAAAGGCAGAGGTGTTGCTAAGCCGGATGAATCGTATATTAAATTTCATCGGAACACCAATAGATCTCAAAGTAAAGATGGTGACGTATATCCTCGAAGATCATGCACATCAGTGGTGGTATTTAGCGGTGCAGTCTAAATTGGATGAAGGCCTTACATGGGAGGATTTTGAAGAATTTTTTAACAAAAAATTCTATCCACACGAATTCAAGATCCAGAAAATGACGGACTTCTTCAGCATGAAACAAGAGAGCCTCTCTGTCATAGAGTATGCGGCTAAGTTCATGATTTTAGTCTGTTTTGCACCAGAGGTTTCCGCAAGTTCTTATTTGAAGGCACGTATCTTCGAATCGGGGATAAGAAAAGAGATTCGTTCGAAGATTGTGGTACTCTGTATTATGGATTATACAGAGATGGTGACTAGAGAAACGTTTGATGAACATGATATCTCGAGATCAATATGAGGAGGCATGATGATACCCATGGTAACGGTTGAGAACTCTAATGCTGGGAACAAGCGGAAGAGGGACACCTACTTCCAAGGTGGGAGTGTGAATCAGAACCAGATGGTGGGATCAGTCAACCTTCCTCCATGACCCCAGAGTAAAGCAGGTTTCTTTCAATGTGGTTCGACTGATCACATGAAACGAGAATGTACTGCACCACCGAGAGCATTCCACAATGGCAATAAGATGGGGCATCTTTAGCGATATCGTCGTAGTGCTCCACGGTCGGGTGTTCGAGACACTTCCCATGCATCGCAAGCATCGTATTCTTCAGCAAGACAAGGATAGCAGAATCAGTCTCGTCAGAATAATAGATCTAGCCATGGTGATTCTCAAAATTCCATGACTCTTCAACTAGGGAAAACTCAGCAAGGACATAAGGAGAATAGTGCAGCGACGATGCAATTGTATGGAGCTGAGTAGATGATGGTTAATGATCAGGTTGGACCATCTATGGTGAGATGTATGATTCATTTGAATTCTACCCTCATGAAAGTGTTGTTGGATACTAGTGCATCTCATTCTTTTCTTGCTTCTTGTATTTCTGATTTACTGAACTTAAAACTTTAAATGATGCCTTCTGTTATAAAACTTCAAACTCCTCTTAGTGAAACAGAATGTAGAGCCTTCATGTGTAAAGCATGTTCTATAACTGTTGATGGAGCTGAACTGAAATGGGATTTCACTGTGCTAGAGATAGATGTCTATGGTATAATCCTTGGTATATATTGGTTTACAGAGTTTAGGGATCACATTGACTGTTATAGTAGAACAATCAGTTTTGCGACTAAGGATGGTGTCGAGCATCTCTTTAAAGAAGAAAGAGTGGTGAAGGTAGGTGCAACGAGCTTGTTGGCACCAGTAGTGGAAATGATCTCTTACCAGTTGGCTACGTTAAACATGGAATAGATGGGCGAGATCATGAATTACAATTTTCCTATAGTTGTGGATCAATTTCCTGATGTTTTTCCAGAAAACTTCTCAGGGATCCCACTTGTAAGAGAAGTGGAGTTTAGGATTGATATCATTCTGGGGACTAGTCCTATCTCACTTCCATCTTATAGGATAGAACCAACGGAGTTAATGGAATTGAAAGCACAGTTGGAAGAACTAGTAAACAAAGGTTTCATTCATCCAAGCGTCACTCCATGGGCAGCCCCAGTTTTGTTTGTAAAGAAAACTGATGGAACTTTGAGGCTATGTGTGGATTATCGTAAACTAAACCAAGTTACGATAATGAATATATATCCACTTCCATGCATTAATGACATGTTTGATAAATTGAGGGAGCTCTATGGTTCTCTAAGATTGACTTGCAGTCAGGATATCACTAGTTTTGAGTTAGGAAGGATGATATTTTGAAGACCGACTTTAGAAGCAGATATGGCCACTACGAATATGTAGTCATGCCTTTCGGTCTTACAAATTCACCGATGGTCTTTATGGATTTGATGAATCTGATATTTCAGAAATATCTAGATTATTTTGTTGTGGTGTTTGTGGATTATATCTTGGTGTATTAAAGAATAAGGGATGAGCATGACCAACACTTGGCGATAGTGTTGGAAATCTTGTGAGACCATCAGTTGTATGCCAAATTATCAAAGTGCGATTTTTTGATACAAGAGGTATGTTTTCTGGGCCATTTTATTTCCGATAAAGGTGTTGTAGTGGACCTAGAAAAGGTAGAAGCTATTCTTTCTTGTCAACATTCGAAGAATTTCATCGAAATATGATGTTTTCTTGGTATAGCTGGTTATTACCGACGCTTTTTCCATGACTTCTCACGACTAGATTCGCCTATGCCAGCATTGAAAAAGAAGAACAGTGCATTAAAATGGATTGATGAATGTCAGAGATCATTTCAAGAGTTTAATGTTCGGCATACATCGATACCTATCTTGATCTTTCCAGAATCGGGGAAAGGATACGTGGTGTATTGTGATGCTTCAGGATCAGGGTGGGGTCGTGTTCTCATGCAAGGAGACCATGTTGTTGCTTATGGTTCAAGGTAGTTGAGGGCGCATGAGAGGAATTACCCAACACATGATTTGGAGTTAGCTACAGTCGTCCATGCTTTGAAAACATGGAGACACTATCCCTTTGGTGAGAAATTTACTGTGTTTACGGATCACAAAAGCTTAAAACACATGTTCTCACAGTGAGATTTGAATCTGAGGTAGAGGAGATGGATGTAGTATCTTCAAATGTTCGACTTTGACATAATGTATCGACCAGGTAAGGGAAATTTGGTGGTTGATGCATTAAGTAAGAAGTCGTATGCTCAGTTGGCAAAGGAAGCTTCAGGTGAATGGAAGTTGATGTCGGTCTTAGCCGACATGCATGTGGAATGTGAAGACCGAGGTGATGTTGCTGTTTTCCTTTCAGCTACACTTGTTCCTGATTTGGTGGAGATTGTAAAGGAGGCATAGGCATCCGATGTGGACTACGTTGCATTGAGTTCAAAACTCAATGGTGGGGAGACTATTGAGGGATGGAAGCTGGATGGGAGTTCAGTATTGTGTTTCAGATATCGGATAGTTGTACCCATGGTTTATCAAGAACAACTCCTTCATGCTTACCACCATTCGAGATAGGCTGTACATTTGGGTACATTGAAGATGTCTAAGGCGTTGAAAGAACATTTTTGTTGGAGCGGCATGAAAAGGAAGGTGGTATAGTTTGTCTCATGGTGCTTAACTTTTTAGCATGTTGCAGAAGAGCATCAGAGACCAGTTGGTATGTTATAATGATTACCTATCCCAGTGTGGAAATGGGATTAGATTGCAATGTATTTTGTTATAGGTCTTCCAACAATGGTCCGAAAACACGATGACATTTGGGTGATAGTGGATCATCTAACCAAGTCGGCCCATTTCATCCCTATTCGTGAAACTCATACGGTGGAAGATCATTCAAAAATCTATATCAGATAAGTGGTAAAGAGGCATGGTATACCAGTTTCTATCATCTCAGATAGAGATCCGAGGTTTACATCTCATTTCTGGTGATCCTTATAGAATGCCATGTGAACTCAGTTGAATATGAGTATGGCGTATCATCCCTAGATGGATGGAAAATCTGAAAGGACGATACAGACATTGGAAGACATGTTTCAGTCTTGTGTAATGGATTTTTGTGTCTTATGGGAGTATCATATACCCTTAGTGGAGTTCTCATACAATAACAGCTATCGAGCCTTAATACGAATGGCTTCGTTTGAAGCATTGTATGGGGATCCTTGTAATTATCCACTATGCTAAGTGGAAACTGCTGAAACATCACTAGTCAGGACGAGCCTTGTCCAAGAAAAAATAGAGAAGATTCAGTTCATTAGAAATAGGATGGAGACGGCTCAGAGTCGTCAGAAATCTTATGCGTATCATCGCCGAAGACTGTTGGCGTTTGCGGTGAGTGATCATGTCTTTTTGAGAAACTCGCCAAGGAATGGACAACGTCATTTTGGGTAGTAGGGAAAATTATCTCCTTGATATATAAGCCCTTTTGAGATACTGGAATGGGATGGAGATGTGGCATATTGTTTGGCATTACCACCATGGTTCAGTGCAGTGCATAATGTGTTCCATGTATCTCAGTTGAAAAAGTATCCACCTGATCCTGACCATGTGATAAAATGGGATCACGTTGACCTAGAGCCGGATTCTTCATTGATACATATCCTAGTACGGATGATGGATAGGCAAGACAATGTCTTGCGTGGGAAAAGCATCGGTCTAGTACGAGTTTTATGGAAACATGGTCAGATTCAGGAAGATACATGGGAACACGAGAAAGAAATGAAGGAGCATTGTTCAGAACTCTTTCAGTAATGCGATGGTTTTCTACATTCCAGGGACAGAAAGGCCAATGGTGGGGAGAATGTAGTACCCCTAGTTTCAGGTATTTAACCCATACATGATGCTTTTCTTGGTTTTAAAATTTATGGGTGATGTACGGGAGAGTCGGTAGATCCTGGTTTGAAGTTTGAGGAAAAGGGGAAGGCGCACAGGAGGCGCACTGTTTGTCTAAACCGTGCAACCAAATCGTGCGTGGCTGACTGGGGAGGAAGTGGATTCCACACAGTCGGTGCATGGTTAAGGTAAATCGTGCAATGAGGTCGTGTGAGAAGGATGGTCAAGGCAGTAGCTAATGCACAGTTAGCGCACTGTTTGTCAAACCCTATGGACTAACCATGCGGGAACAGAAATTATATCCTTAAATTGAGGATCTAACTTGTTTTTCATTTAATTTCCTTGTTTAAAGATCATAAGCATCCATAACTCAGGATTACTCTGCCTTGAAGTTTGGAAAACTTCTCTGATGCGTTTCGAAGGCGATCCGAAGGCTTCTCTTGGAAAATCGATGCCGGATTCTTGAGGTATGTGATCGTTCTCCTACATTCTTGTCCGTTTTCTTAGATCTACTTAGATATACTTCTCCTCTTCCCTCGGATTCCTAGATCTACACCCATTATGGGTATATCTAAGTGTATGGATGCCATATATATTGATATTTGGTCTTTGTTGTGTTTGGAGAAGGGATATAAGGATGGTTTATGGATCTTTGACCCGATGTTCTTGAGCGTTTTTCGTACGTTTCTTGGTTTCGCCTTTTTGTTGAGGTAGGTGGCTTCACTCTCAACTCCTCTTGTTAGATTTGGTTGGCTTCATTTCAAATTGGATATTTTAATGTTATTGATTGTGAAAATCTTGGAATAAATATTCATTAGTGACGATTTATGGTTTGGATGAAATTGTGAAATCATGGTGAATTGTTGTGCAAAGTGATTTGGCTATTTGAATTTAAAATATTGATTTTAAATTATGTAATTGCTGAAATTGTAAATGGTTAGATGAAAAATGGGATTTTGATAAAAAGGGTGTTTTATTAAAATAGTTTGACATTGAAATGACTTTGATGAATTTGGTTTTCAATAAAAGGGAGTTTAATTGAAATGGTTTGAATTGGTTGAGCACACTTGGTTTTGATGGAAAATGGTTTTCAATAAAAGGTGTTTTATTGAAAGGATGGTTCTGTCATGATTGTTTGGAATGTGTGGTGTGTGTTCATGTTGCATATATGAGGCTTGGTTGAAATAGGACCTTGTGCTCGGTTCCAAATGTTTAATGGAATAGGGGACTTTTATGTACGACGATTGGTTGAAATATGACCTTGCACTTGGTGCCAAAGGTGTAATGGCACATTGGGAATAATTACCTTGTGAAGACTTGGTAGATCAATGAGAGAACGATCATGAGTATGGACTGTCATAACGAAGCATGCATGGTTGATTTCATGGGTTTGTGAAATGGTTGGGTATGCCAAAATGGAATGTTGTGTAATGGTTTGACAGCTTGCTTGGTTATTTTTATGGTAAAATAACTTGTTGGATAATGGATTTTAATTGCACTAGTATTCTTTAGAGTATGTATGGTTTTGGAAACTTGTTTATATTTAGTTATAAATGGATTTTGAGAAAATGTTTTATATAAACCGTTTTTATATAAATGTGTCTAACTCTTGTATCCTAGTGGCATGAATAGGGAAGTCATTGGGGACAGCCTACTGAGTTTTATACTCACCCCTTCTTTGCCACTTTGGTGCTTTTGTCGATGTGGTATTCTGAGACACAGGTAAAGGTAAAGCATCTCATTACTAGTGGATCATGGTCTTGCTTGGGAGATGTGGTGGTGCTTGGAGCATGGAGCTCGGGGGTGGAGTTGTGGAGTGTCTCTTGGTTTGTTTTGGGGTCATTGTTAGTCTTACGCATGGTATTCTGATTGTGTGTTGGTTGTATTGGCTTGTGGAATAGTGTAGTTCCCTTTTTATAATATATGAGTTGGTTCTGTCAATAGCATGGATCATATTGTGGTTGTTAGTGGATGTTTTGGTCTATTTTCTTAAAGATTAAATTGTTCCACAATTGTATTTGAAACCCGTCGGCAATTATTTCTAGCCTTTGGCATCATGGGGATGTCGCTTAAGTCCTAGTAAGGACACATTGAGCTCTCAAGCCAATGAGAATTGGTGGGTCATTACATTGGGTCTGCCTGTGTAATAGTACATGGCATGTACTTTACTATACATGGCATGTACTGTTCACAAAAATTTACTTCGTGTTCGTTTTCACCCGAACACATGCCCAAGTACCACTACATGGTGTGTACTTTACTGTATACGGTGTGTACTTCAAAAAAACCCCTATTCCATGTTCTATTTCACACGGCCAGCCACACGGCCACCAACTATACGGCGTATACTCAAAGTACACGGCATATACTTAAGAAAAAATTGTCTTCCCCGAATTGGGAGAACACATGGCATTTTCCCCTCGAACACAAACCGTGTATACTGGGTTTTCCGACGGGAAATCCCTAAAAACGCCCGATTTGCCCGTTTTCGCCACCAAAACAACAGATCGAGCCCCATAGGCATACAAACAAGAAATATAAGGACTTAAAATGTAAAAAAACATGTTTAAAGGGAATCTATGGTGAAAACATAAATTTCCCTACCTTTGGGAGGAAACCGCCGAAGCTCCGCTTGATTTTACTGCTCACAGTTGCCTTTCGCAGAATCAGCGCGCCGAGAGCTTTGAATCGGTACCCCTCGAGCATCCCAACACTCTCTATTTAATGATCTCCCAAATATCCCATGGTATAAGGCCAAGTAAGATCTCATCAGATGTGCACAAGGAAGAGGAAGAAATAAGAGAAGGATGAAATGAAAAGAAAAGGAAAAGAAGAAAAAGGGGCTCGTGCCGGCCCTAGCACCCGACATGAGTTTATGCCTCCCCTAGTGTAAACACTCCATTCCAGACTCAACGACGTAGATGGAATCAAAATCTAACATTCCATTTAGAAGATATTTTCCAACGGACTTGTGAGATTAAATTAATATTTTATTTAATAATATTAAAAATTAAATATTCCGCCAAAATTCGAACATCTCATATTTCCACCAAAGATCTGTCCTTGGGTAAACACCATATTCCAGGACCAACGGAGTGGTTAGAAAAATTAACAGAGATTATATGATAGGTTAGAATTACCATTTACCCCCCACGAGCATCCCACAGCAAAAAATCAAATTTCTGCTAAAAAATGCAGTCCGGAAAAAAATAGGTTCTTACAAACTCCCCACCATAAACCTTATCGACCCCAAGAAGCCTACTGAAAAGACCATCATCCATGCTCCCAAACCGAGCATCTGCACAACCATGCTATCTGGACTGTCCAACGACCATCCTTAAAGTGTTAACCACCACCTTCTACATAGAAGATATTAAACTACGACCAAACTGGTACTCCCCATGATAGGAATACCCTTATCTTCGTCTTAAAGGAAACTCTGAGCTCAAAATCTCCTAGAAAACACTGAAGTTTAACCTAAACAAGGAGAACCACCCTCAAAAGTCCAATTGTGCACTCCCCACTATATGTATTTTCTTAATCCTCTCTTAGATCAAAACAATAACATGTTCCATCCTCAAAAGGGATGAACATTGTCAAAGAAAAAAGAGGTCGATGTAGGGTCGAAGCTCTCTCAGCATACTCAAGATGATTCAAGATAGCACATGATCATCTCTAATAGTAGTACACTAAGATTTAACTGAAGGCGTGTCCAGATCCCTCCGAGCAATGCTAGAATCCTACCATAACCTGACCAGGATTCCTACATGGGTTAACCATTTTCACATAGGTTTCCCTAGAACAGAACAGACATCGACCTACAAAGGTTCGAGTCAAAACCAAGGGTCTCTAGGTATTCCACCTAGCCCTATAGAAAAATCCTCACAACTGGGTCACAAGGTCAAACCACCTAGTCCAAAAGATACAGAAAATCTCAGAAGATAGTAAAGATCGCAATGAACTAGGGAAACCAAAAAAAAACACAGCCTACAAGGGACCTGATCCTCTCTGATTATCTTCAGAAGGAACTACGCCCTGGAGTTCACAACCCAAGCAGAAGAGAAACTGAACTGACGCTCATCGGGTATCTGTATACAACAATACCACAAGGAGGTCCAGTTCACAAGAAAATCCATGGTATCTATCGACATCGTTCTCAACTATCCGACTACATAACCATAGACCCGAGAAACAACACACAATAAGGGTTGAACAGAAAGGCATCGCGTACCAATTTGTCCAACTAGGGTCACTTCACCACCAATGCACAAGGACTGAGTCATCATCCCCAACAAAAACGCCTAGATGTAGATCCATGTAACCTACCATCAGAGTGAATAGTATGTGTATGCAGACCAAAAGGTCTCAGTCTTCAGTAAAAACACACACTAACATGCCTATATGATGTGAATCCTACGTGCCTAGTATGGTGAATGAGACACCTATTTCCTTTGTCGACCAAGAGTCAAAATAAATCCCAAGAATCTTACCAATGGCTAAGAGACAAAGATCCGTAGTAAATCAAAAAACCACACTACATATGCGTCGCTCAAGGAAAAAATCATATACAACTGTAACATCGCAAAATAAGAACAGTAATCTCAATCCCTGGAAACTAAGAATTCTAACCAGAACAAGTGTTCTGACACACCATCCCGATATCCATCACAGGTTCAGAAACATTCCTAATAATCCAGCCTACCATATCCCAAATAGTAAATACCTGGAAGGAAAACACCTCTTATACCACTTTGTAACATCTTGACCTGGAATCCACTAAACTGGTGCTCCGAGGTGGTTCGCCAAAAATCCTCAAGCACACCTCCCCATATGCCAGAGGCTACCGACTACCAGCGAGGGCCTAGGGTGTGATAGTGGGGAGACTATTCCCTCATATCAGAGTAATAAAACAGTGGAAATAACTAAGTATCATACATAGCAGAAACTAAACAGAGTGCGGAAGATGTAAACAACTAAAATAGAACAAGCTTTAATAGTAAAATGTTGTAAAAGTTCGAATAGGTAGGAATACAATAAAACACTAGTCACCCATCGGGGTGACCATACAGATACAAGTACAAATGAAACTGAAAGTAAAAGTACAGGGCTCTACTACAAACTCTGAGCCAATCCACGTACCCGATCTCCAGAAACTGTCGAACTGCAGCAGCCCGATCATTAGAACCACTCGAGCAGCTTCGCTCGATCATGAAACACTAGGCCTCATCCCTATCCACCATGAAACTCATGCTCAACCTAAAAAGTAGACATAAGGTATACACGTACACTGAGGTGTACGTGAATTGGTGAGATATAATCTTAGTAGGGCACCACAACAAGCAACCTATAACAGTGCTGTTAAGTGTATGCAACAACAACGTGCTCAGCCTAACTGGAACACAACAAAAGGAAGTAAACCAAATGTGCAACCCCAATCGAATCCATGGTATATAAACCCCTTCAATAGGTAAAGTACCACCAGGGATGTCTATATCTATATACGTACACATGTATAGTCACATACCTATACACATATACATAATTATGAACATTCATGATTAAGTGATTTAAATAACAAGAAACAACATCACCAATCGATCCTTGGGACCATAATCTCGGTCTATGGGACATCCTGTGCAAGGGCATTAAGCTGGAAGTCATGAAACTCAAGCTGTGTATCATTATGTAGATAAATGGGTCTATAACCCCATCGTCATGTACCTACTTCGGCCAATTCCAGAAATATATCTCTGAAAAATTTAACCGCAAACAAGTAACCATTTCAATATAATTCAATTCTGAGTTTCTCCGAGACTCGGCCTCGACCGACCATCTTCTATACCAAAGCCACAGTAGAAACCAAAATAGGATATCAACAAGTCAATTATAATAACAATTCCAAGCTTGTGATATAGCGTGGCATGTTCAACAGAAGAAATCTTCATAGTGAATATTCAAAGTAACCACTGTCCTCAGACATGTGGATACAGGCCCTTAGGAAAACAGAAACAAAACCCTCAGGTGACTACCCTCAGGCATAACGAATATTTCCCTCAGGCATAAAAGGTATTGCCCTTTGGCATGGAAGATATTGCCATCAGGCATGAGAAATGTTGCCCTCAGGATAAACAACACTACCCTCATGCTAAACAAGCACTGCCCTCAGGCATGAGAAACGTTTCCCTCAGGCTAAACAAACACTTCCCTCAGGCTAAATAGAAACTTTCCCTCAGGCGAAACAAAACACAACCCTCAGGCTAAATAAAATACTGCACTCAGGTATTCCATAGGAAATCATGTAACCAGGCCGATCCTAACAAACAAACAAGCCTTTATATATGTTTCCTCTCAAGAAAACTTAAAACATGCTATTCTCACAGGATTCCCACGGGTATCCTGGCCAAATGGCTAAACAAGGGAAATGCACCCACAGGGTGGCCCTAGATCCAAGAAATGATCCCAAACAAAAGTTTATATGCATCATTAGATTATCTAGTCAATTCTAGATATCTTATCTGCTAAGGCCTCAGCCACATGACACCCCGAACATGGGATCGTGGCACAACGGTACACAAAAACACACAGTAGTTGGAGTTTAAACAACAGACCACCTAATACTCAGGCACACAAGAAAAAGTAGGCGTCCCAAGAAAAAAGAAGATGCCTCGCATCAAGGTCAACATCCACCAACCAAGAAGCACCTATGGTAAACACTACAACATCAAAAACCCAAGTCAGATATAATCAAACAAGTGCAGGTGGCCCGAACGCCCAACCCAATAATACATCCAAAGCCCAAAGGGAGAACCAGTTTGACACGGGTTCTAGGTGACACCCGATCACCATCTCTACCCAAACCCTACATAACAACTTAGGGTCAGTCAAACAAAACAAGTAACCCCTTGGGTCCCTCAAGTCAAACACCAAGGAGGCATCATAATCGGGATCCTCCAGGTAAACACGAGTGAAGGCATCTTACAGAGGATCCTTAGTGAAGAGTAAGGGAGGAATCATACACGAAATCATCAAATGAAGTTCAACATAGGAATTCCATGACATGGGTCCTATCAAAAGAAGAACCAGAGGGAGATTCTACCAGGGACTCCCTATGTCTTCCCACAAGTAAAGGCATCCCTTCGGGGATCCTTGGAAGTGCTCGGTCTCACTGCCTCAAAGGCTAGAATGGAATGTCTCAAAAGGGAAACATCCTCTATAGAAAAGGTTATGGTAGATATCTCATAGCTCTTCTCCTCTTAAAGGTCTCAACTAAGTTGGTCTGAACACCCTACTTATCATACACTGTTAGTCTCACTCTCAGGTGACAACTGAACTCGATAACTAGAGGAAAACCTTATCTATTTAGATAGAAACCCCCAAAACATCCTTTATATGACCTATAAATGTCAAATGAATTCCACCGCCACTATTTATGTGGAAATACTCCCTGAATCGACTACTCACACGCCCAATTCTGGCTTCTAGATTATAATATATCCCAAAATTAACAAACAGAAGCAGTACCTAGCCAGAGTACAGGGCCAGAGCACATTGGGCCTGCCTGTGTAATAGTACATAGTGTTTACTTTACTGTACACTGAGTATACTATTCACAAAAAGTTACTCCATGTCTTTTTTCACCCAAACACATGCCCAAGTACCAATACACGGCATGTACTTTACTGTTCACTTTGTACTTCAAAAAAACCACTATTCGATGTTCTTTTCACATAGCCAGCCACACGGCCACCAACTACACGGCGTGTACTCAAAGTAAATTGCATGTACTTAAGAAAACTTTGTCTTCCCTAAACTGGAAGAACACACAGTGTGTTCCCCTGGAACACATGCCGTGTATACTGGGTTTTCTGACGTGAAATCCCTAAAAATGCCCGATTCGCCCGTTTTCGCCCCCAAAACAATAGATCGAGCCCCATGGGCATACAAGAAAGAAATATATAGACTCAAAAACATAAAAAACTTGTATAAATGGGATCTATGGAAAAAACTTAAATGACCCTACCTTTGGGTGGAAACCGCCGAAGCTCTACAAGATTTTACGGCTCACTGTTGCCCTTCGCGGAATCAGTGCGCCGAGAGCTTCGAATCAGTACCCCTCGCTCTTCCTGACTCTCCCTCATTCCTGATCTCCCAAATCTTCCATGGGACATGACCAAGGAGGAGTGGTGAGACATGCGCAAGGAGGAGGAGGAAAGAAGAGAAGGAAGAAAAGAAAAGAAAAGGAAAATAAGAAATAGTGGCACGGGCCGGCCCCAGCACCCCACATGAGTTTATGCTTCCCCTAGGATAAAATACCCATTCTAGACTCAACAATGCAGAGAGAATTGCAATACAAAATTCCATTTAGATGATATGGTCAAATGAACTTGGACAAATAAATTAATTTTTAATTTAATAATATTAAATATTAAATATTCCTCCAAAATTAAAACATCTCAGATTTCCACAAAACTCCTATCCTAGGGTAAACACCCTATTCCGGGACCAATGAAGTGGTCAAAAAAATTACCCCAGATCAGATGATAGGGTAAAATGACCATTTTACCCCACAGGAGCATCCCACAGCAAAAATTCAAATTTATGCTCAAAACTGCAGTCCGGAAAAGCACGGGTTCTTACAATCCTATTGAAGTTATACATGATTATTTAACAACATTTATTCTAAAACATAATCCATTCAAATAATGACTACGAATTTTTTTACATGGATCAAATCCCAATTATGTATAAGTTATATAAAATGATGTCATCCTAGATGGAAAAGGATGATGAAAATTTGAAAGTATAATTTCACCATGAGATTATCATTTCATAAAAAATCAATTTTTACAACATAAAAAAATTTCGTAATCAATTTCTTTGAAATTGAAATTGGATACATATCATGATTTATAATAAAATTAATTTAAAACATTTCTTAATGAATGTTAAAATTATTATTTGAAAAACACATTTTAATTAATAAATATTTTTAAAAGTCTTTTCTTTTGATATAACAATGAAAACATATAATTATTCCTTTGAAATTAATAAAAATCATTTATTAAGAAAATTATACCTTTTTCAATAAAAAATGATTTTAAAGGGTAAAAATTTTGAAATACAAAGTTCATTGAAAATAACCATGAAAAATTATAATGTAAGCTTCAAAATTAATTTAATCACTTTTCAATCATAAAATAATTTATTATTATATAATGTTTTGAAAACTTATAAGGGAATATTTGAAAATCATTTAACACACTTTTTAATCATAAATCATTTCTATATTTATTTCTGTGAAATCAAATTTAAAACAAAAAAAATCCTAAATATTAAAGAAAACAATTTATTTTTAAAATATTCTTTCAATTGTATAAAATAATCATCATCAAATAGATTTTTTATGATTGTTCCAAATTCTATAGATGACATATATGTAGATTAAATATTCCATTCACATAATCTGTAGAAGTCGAAGGACCCTTGATTAAAAAATGAAATGAATATTACATTTAATTCAATTTTTAAAAAGTTATAACATGGTAACAAATGTCATTTAATAATAATACAACAATAGTAGAACATTTTTTAAATTTTCATAATAAAACATTGTTTTTTATTCGAATAGAATACTGATCGAATATATGAATTACATAATATTTTCATAAAGAAATTTTTATAATTATTTTAAGTAACGCGGAGTGTGAACCCGGTACCATTATATGAATGTCACCTGATAATTCTGTGTAAAATAAAATTCATGATTATTCAAGATATATGTATCATAATATTTCTTCAATTGAATACTAATTGAAAATAATACGGATAAATAGTGAGATTGTAGTAGTAAACATCTACCACTCTGGTAACTCAGAATCATAATCCCCATGAAGCCATAAAATTATATGAAGCATAAAATTTCATTAAATATATATATTAATGATATAAAATATCAAAGGGATATTATACACACATTTTTTTAGGAATATATCTTTATAACCTTACATGTGTCTCGAAGATGTAAATTTTAGAAGAAAATTATCTTATTGTTTTACTAAAATGGAGCACATAACACCACAAAAGACAAATCCTTAAATAGATATTGAAATTTAAAATTTAATATTTTATGAATTATAAAATACATCATTTGTTATTATATACAACACATATATGAAATAAATAGATATTATAGCATGTGTCTGAATCAAATAAAAATTTAGAAGAAAATTCATAACACTAAGACTTGATTCTAATTATAAAAATTCAATCATCCTGTAATATAAATAAATATTTATTATAATTATATAAATGAAAAATACAAATATATATAATAGAATATATTATTTACATAATACTTTATATTTCATGTTTATTAATAATTCAACGTTAATGGTATTTTTCGGGTAATAACATATTTGTTTTTTGAACAAATTTTTACTTAATATTCATGGTCCTCTAAAATATATCATGATTTAAATATATAATTAATTATAACCAATATATAAATATAATATTTATTCATTATATATTGATTTATAATATTCTATTAATGATTGATATAAGAAATGTAATGCATAATTCATGGAGACAATTGGTCGTACATACGCATGAATGTTGTTTCCATTTACTTATCATATTGAAAGAAATAATATTATATGGTATACACTCATTAAATAATTACATTTATTTCATATATGTTGCACATTTTTATTATTTGTCCTTAAAATTTTACATGTATAGCATGTATGAATCACATTGCTTTGTGAGGCAGTAGTCTCTCTATCCCATGAACAACATTATTATATTCACCCAAAATGAAAAACATAAAGGAATGTGTCTTATAATTCTTATAGAAGAATAAATATATTATATATTTAATATATATAATATATAAATATTATTATCATCATTATCACTAAAATTTAATAGTGGTATATTAAAAAAATGACATTAGTTCATGAGGTAGTAGTCCACCATACACATAAAAGATGATTTTGTTACACATTTGGTTAATTTTATGGATGTGTTTAGTCTTACCATTAATATAAAAAAATATTTACATGTAAGATTCTATGGATTCTATATAATTATTATTTAAAAATAATACAATGGGTTTGATTAATAAATAAAACAAAACACTTGTTGATAAAACATTACCTCTTCTAGGGGTATCCCATTGTAGTTTTCAACAAATGACATCCATGGTTGGAGTCAACCACAAATTTAGGCTAATATGATGAAGGGTGGGAAAAGAGATATTATTTTTTTAGCTTGTCCCAAGAAAATGTCTTGATAGGTGTGATTAATGAGATATATTGATGTCCATTTTATAGTGGTGAAGGAGTTAAATTCTTATAAATATTCCATATTATTTAAAAATTTGGAGATCAATAACACCTCAACATTCTAAAAAACTGAAAATCAATTATTTTGAAAGATAATAAGATAGATAAAAACATACAACATTAAATTGTGAATTTTTTTTTCAAAATTAGGTTCCTTAATTATTAAGATTCCTTTTTTTAGTATTTGGTTTTTCATTAAGTTTTCTAGTTTTCTAACCAATGTAATTTATTCATTGAAATTAATTTATATCGAATTTTATTTGAAAATTTTAAATCTATGATTCTAAATATTATATATACTTTATAAATTATAAAACTATATGTGTTTGAAATTCATTTTAACATAAGAACATTTAATGCACAAAACACCACTTTCATTGTACCCATAATAATATTTTTTTTCTAATTTAATGTTCAATAAAGTAATTATAAAATAATAGGTCCATGATTGGAACAAAATTTATATTTATTAATATTAAAAAGTTAATTTACCGAAGTTACCTCTTTTAGTAATTTATAATCATGTAATTATAAATTATTTATTATACAATGTCATTAAAATTTAATTTAAAATTAATCATTTAATTTATATTAAAAATGGAATAATCAAATTAGAATCCATTATATTAATGTATATTTAAATTGATATTTTCCACTAAAAAATTAATTTAACACAAAAATTCCTTCAATTAATTTCACTTTTAATATTTTTATTATCATTTTCTTATTCAATTATTAACTATATAATTAAAGACATCGAGTTTCTATAGGATTTAATTTAATACTTTCATATTTATGAATTCGAAATAAATAATAAAAAAAATCATTTAAATTCCAAAAAAATTATAATAGATATTATATTGTTATTTCAAAATATAAAAAAAATTATAATAATTAATTGGAATAAATGTACATTTTTTCTATTTCTGTATTTAAAATATTAGATAGGACAATTTAATGGATAAGTATCCCCAAAATAATTAAATTATATAAAAGTTTCCCAATTTTTTAAATTATTTACATACAATGGGTTACAAACATGTTCTGGGTCATTCATAAACCTTATAATCTATGTATAAATACTGGGTATACTTAGTTTTTACTTAATGTATATAATTTATTTTTAATTATTTTCACTAATTAAATTAGTAAAAAAATTAAATATCCTTATTTTAAATTATAAATTATGATTATTAAAAATAATTAATAAATTTTTACTAATTCAATTAATGGATGTTGTAAAAATTTAGCCAGAATTAATCTTGCAGATGGGATGAGAAATAATTTCTTTAACATGAAAATGTTCAAAAGTTTACAGTGTATTTTAAAACAAAATTTACTATGAGAATTATTAAAATGACCCAAATTGGAATAATTGATGTATAATTCATCTATAGGGACAAAATATCAAATTAAAAATAAATCATAACCTGTTAAATATATAAATAAAATGGCGGGTTTTAAAAAAAACATTATTATTTTTTACCATTAATTAAAAATGAAACATCATAGAAAAACTCAAAAAATAACCCTAAGATAATTTTCTTTTTAATATTTCAAATTTTATGTTTATTTCATCATATAAATTTTCTAAAAGAGGTAAAATTAAAATTAAATAATATATTTTAATCACAATAAACCATACTTTTCAAAAAATTATAGTTTTTTGGAAAACATTTCATTTTATTTTATGTGATTACTATTTTATTAACAAATTATTGATAACTAATAAATATTAAAAAAAATATCTATTTATTTGATATTAAATATAGTTTTTTTTTCAATCCAATCTCGAGGATAAAACTATCACAAATAATAATATTATTAATTGTATATTATATATTGGTAAAACTATGTATACCTTGTAAATAATGTTATCAATGAAACTCGGTATTGTGTATAGAAATGAAAAACTTTATATTTTTTGCACTGAAATCTAAAATCAGTGTTTTTTACTTGGGATTTCATATAATTCAATATTTTCATGGTGTATCATTCAATGCATCCCATCAATGAATATTAATTTATTAACAAATTAAATTCATAAAAACATGGTGTGTTACATTATCCTTATACCATTGTGGATTTGGTAGGCACCATAAAATCTCTATACCAAAATAACACAACCTCATCCAAAGAGAGGATACCATCATCTTGAAGATCAGCATATAGGGGGTATTCTTCAAGGGTCAGATGTGTACCCATAATCCCTACTAATTTCTGGCCTTTTATTTTTTTCTTTGGAAATAAAAAATTTTCAGAGGATAACATTTGAGTGAGACAATTTTCTATTCAATATGGGGAGAATTGGGATATAATATAGTGGGTCCAATCAAGTCACCATATGTATCTCATGATGGTGAATATAATGCTGAAACACATGCACTATAAGACCATCACTATTCAACTCTACACAATGGGGGAGTGGGGGTTCATTGTCTATATGACGAGGAGTATGCTTCTAATATAGTTTAATCTATTCTCTATAGCTACATATATTTTTTGGGGCTAGGAGTGTACTGAGAAACTATTACAAGGTAGCCACATATAGGAGAAAATACTTTCCTCATAAGGGTTGATTCATTTCCAAATTTACTAGAAGATACTACATGATGTCCTCAAAGGTAGCCTAACATTGCCCAACCCACATCTAAATGGTGCCATTCATAAGGTAAATATATAAGGTTATACTCATTCTAGATATAATTTCAATAAATTGATGTTTGTAGTCTATCTTGTCTTGGAGGTATTGTAAATCCTTTAGGTTAATCAGGGGAGGCATCTAATTGATATCCATGATATTATATGGGTGGATCTTGATTCATATGTATCTTTCGAAGAAGTGGAGAAATTTCAAAAAGGTAACCGTGAATTCACACACCAAGGGGTTCATATTCACATTCATGGAGTAGAAGAAGACGAACTCTTTCTTATGGTCTTTAAGACGGTCTACACACTAGTGGGATTATACCACCAAATCATCCATATATCATTTCAACATTTCCCCCAAAATCAGTTAGGGGATATGGTACATATAATACTAATAAGTGGCCTTAAATTTCGTCAATGAAAAATTAATCACATTGTAGTATAAACTCTTCCCAGGTAAAACCGTAATATTTTGTGAAAAATATTTTTTCAAATTAATTTAATCTTTTCTATATATTCCATTGCACAGAAAATTAAATATATCTTTTTGATAAACTAAGGAACTATTATTTGACTAGGTTATACACAACATGATTTTAATATTACATTATTTTTAAGATTTATTTTATCTAGTGGTGCAAGGAACATTAGGTTTTTCTTATTTTTCACACAATACCATGTCTCTTTGATATATTGTGTTACACACAATATATATTTTTACCAAAATATAAGATACAATATATATATTAATTTAAATATTATAATACCTACCACATACCCATTGGATTGGATGTTATGAATAATATTTATTAAATTATGAAAATATTATTTAAACATTTATATAAAATTAATCCTTCTGTTACCAATTATTACACAAGAATGTATGAACTATTGGATATTAAAGATATTACATTTCTATGAAAAATATTTTTCTATGTACAAACACAATTTAATCTCAATAAGTTTAACATACCACCTTTTAATTTTTTTAAAAGAATTTATATATTATATATTCAATCAACATTTTTTATTCACATAAAATATACTTGATAGGTAAATGATAATGATATATCCATCATTATTAATAAAATGTTATATTATTATAATAGGTAAATTTACCATATTTTAATAGAGATACAATTTTATAATAATCATAGTTTATAAATTCTAATAATATCAACATATTATTTGACAAAAAATATTAGTGAATGTGATAAAAATTAATAATAATGATTAAGAAAAAAATTAGCATAAAAAAGATCAAAACCATTAACATAATAAAGAAATTGACCATTAATCATGTCAAAAGTAATTTTAATTGACATAATTAGGCCATATTTCCCATTTAATTTAATTTTTTCATTATTGGTGAAACTTTTCATAGTTAAAACATGGATTTAATTCCATTTTAATAAACTTACAAGAATTCCACTTCTCCTCCACAATAAAATGGTACTCAACCCTTCCACATATTCAAACCTATAAATCCCTTTCAATCATTAAAAATATGATCCAATAATATCCCAACATCAATCCCTCCATCCAAGAATCCTCTAATTGTTTGTAAATGTATTAAAGGAATCACTTTGGTTAAAACCAGAAGGATTTACCAAAAGAAGAGTTAACATCTTTCTTCAACTTGTTTCTTTTAATTTCACTCTCCACGAACTCATTTGTAATTATTGAATGAATTTATAGAAAAATCACTATCCTACAAATACTTATATGATTTTATATTAATAGTTTTGAATAAACATTTACACACTTCCATAAAAAGGGTGTTAATCTTACCATTATTGTATACAACGAACTACCGCCTTATGAAACGATGTTGTTCATTATTCTTTTACCACCTATCATTATTGGGAATTATAATTGGAACTATATTTTTATATGATATATATTCTATTAATGACATATTTATGATTCAATTATTATAATAAAAAACATAACTTTAGGATTTCTATATTTTGGATATCTGATAACTTCGTTTGTGGAAGTGTGGAACACAACTTTCTTAGAGTGAAGTGATTCATTAAAACATTAAATGGAATGTATTAAGGGGGGTTTACTGAAAATATATATTATATTTATGAAATAATTATTCAAAATTAATAATATTATCTATATATACATTCATTTAATTTATTTTATATCTTTTAATAGGATATATAAATAGAAACAATGTTCATGCATATACATGGCCTACTATCTTTATGAACGACGTATTCCATTTTTATATTATTGTAAAAAATTATATCGAAAATATATATGATATATACATATATATCATTTTTAACTTCCTGAATTGATATAATCTAGAATTAATTTATAAGACCAAGAATAAAAAGTCCAAACCTATATGAAAAAAAAGTTTATATTACCTAAAACGTACAATTAAAATAGAGTTGTTATTAAATGGGTAATATAGAATCATAACCAAACTATATGTGGTGTTAGATATAAGAATAAGGTTTTGAGTAATATTTATAATAAACTGAAATTTATTATATATTTTCATTAAATATGTAAGATGAAATTCAATACACAATGTAAGGAAATTTCATATTACTTTTTATTTTAATGAGATTCATTTCATATTCACCACTCTCTTCACATGTGTGAATTATACAATAAATTATGACATGTTAAATCATTAATTAACATTATATAATGATATTTACTTTTTTAATTGATGTTAATATTTCATGGGTATCACGATTCAAAAATTATTCATGTTTTATGGGGTTTCTCCTCTCAAATTGGTTTTCCATGGGACAAAAGGAAAGGTAACCCCCTATTTTATTATATAATGTATATAATTACCATGATTTTTAAATTGAATAATATTCATAAAATTACTAGTATTTACATATCCTTTGTATGATATTCTATTCTAGGGGTTTGTGGGTGAAAAGTTAGCAAATATGTAATATAATTTTGTGTAAATTTTCATTCATTGAGGGACATGTTTGTATATGGACCTATATTTTTATAAGAGATGAAATAATAAAATTTGATAATATATATTAAGAGAATCCATATTTTAAAAATATATTAAGCTTCATTTAATTTCATTTTCTTTCAAGGATTTTATGATTCAATGTTACCATGTAGCAAGACCATCCAAATCGATTTTTTTTCCTTTTTTCAAAAAGCCGCTTTAAGGATAAGTGGGAAACCATACATTCCAAAAACAATTGCATTCAATTAAAATTACCACTTTCAAAAACATCATCATCATCTTGAGTCTCGTGAATCTCGAGTCAAGGGCTTGCCTCGAGTCACACACATTTACCATGCTGGAGAGACCCACCAGAATCCACATCACCGTCTATTACAACTTCACTGTTGTCACACAGAGTTCTGTGTTATCACTGTCACTATCATTCACAATGATATAGTCTGGTTTCATTGTCGTTTTCAAAGTCCAAATGCCACAACAGTCCACTAGAGAATGTCGTTGTTTATCGAGCTATCCTAAGATGAATCAATCTGAGAGTTCACCACCATCAGCACGTCTCCAGCCAAACCCCATCGTTGTCTTCACGTCAAATAATTTTCGAAGTCTTCATCTACCACACCTTATCACCATTAGCCTCTGCAACAATGAATCTTGGACTTTGATACCAAAAAAATCCATCGTCGTTGATACCCTGAACTGGTCGCTTGCTCTCATGACCCAAAGAACCATGACAACCACCCCACTACTCTGCCTCGGAGAGATTGGGGGAGCCTCATAACCAGAGTAGAGAAACAAAAGAACCAGGATAGGATGAAACACCTGTGAAAATTATAACTACATAATCCCATTGTCATCGCCGCAACACA
Organism: Viscum album; assembly: GCA_963277665.1. Taxonomy (NCBI): domain Eukaryota; kingdom Viridiplantae; phylum Streptophyta; class Magnoliopsida; order Santalales; family Viscaceae; genus Viscum; species Viscum album. Next base: position 1,691,787,035 of record OY728140.1, on the reverse strand, counting down.
ACATCAGCCTCTGAAAAAATGACGATCGCCTTCACAACCGATGACGCCTGGACCTTCGCTGTTGAAACATGCCACCGCCGTCGATTACCCTAAACTGTCCACATGATCTCATGACCCCACAAATCATGATGAACACCTCACTACTCCTCCTAGGAGTGGTTAGGGAAGCCTCAGAATCAGAGTAGAGAGCCAAATGAACCAGGATAGGATGAAACATTAGTGAAACAATCTTGATATTGTCGCGTCGTCGTCACCATTAACACGACATCATAAGAAACACAAACATAAATCAAACTAGTCTTAATCACTGAGAATCACATATGTAGAAATGAAACTCATAAAATCATGGAAAACACCATTGAAGAAAGGCCACACAAGGCATGATGACGACCGCTGCTCCACACATCCCAAAGACTCTCCATTACCACTGCCCCTGATCCGTCTTAGAGGGGTGCAGAAGAACGAGAGACCAGAGTAGGGAAGAAGCAGTCGAGGGATTCAAGCATTGGCACCATCAGTGAGATAGATGAACAGAACCATATGTAGGAAATACCAGAATACCATCTCCCGAGTGAGCATAGAGACTGCCGCCAGAGACAAAAAAGATGAATGAGAAGCAAGAATAAAGGGGAGAGGGGGAGACAATGTCGTAGATCCATGCACAGGCATCCCCCACTCTAATCTGCTACCAAGGGAAACCCCTATCCTAAGAGAGGAATAGGGGAGACACCTCTATGAGGCCCTTCTTTACCATGTGGGAACACATTATTGAAACCATCTCATCATTTATTTAGATTGTTTATGATTATGCTTCCATTGATAAAATCCTATAATCTATCTCTCAATAGAAATATTTAATTTTTTTATCCAAAAAATTTCATGGTTGATTAATGTATTTACTTCCATAATTACATTCATTGGTACATAACATAGTTAATAATTCATTTTATGAAATGCCGATTACATTTCTCATTTTGGTCTGAAATTTAAATTTTTTCAAATCCCAGACTTCTAAATATGTTTTCATTTTGTTTTCTAGAATATTTATTAAATTTTAATGTAGAAGTTATTTATAAGTGTTTTAAATAATAATTTATAGTAAATTATTTTTATTTTAAAGGAAAATGATTTTCAAATGGTTGTGTGTTTTAAAATGAATTTTTTTCTAGGAATAAATGATATTTCCCTACAGAAATGTTTTATTAAAAATTACATTAAAAATTATTTCTCATCTAAGATGACATAAATTTTTTACTCAAAATTTATTTAGGATATTTTCCCTGGTTCCATTCATATTATTTGTATGAATGGTTAGTTTAATGATGGCATGAAATTTAGGAAACCAGTTTCTCTTCATTAGTTTATGTGTTTATAGACATTTTTTTCTTTCAAAGGTTATATGATTTTGAAACACACTTCCTTTCACTGGTTATTATACAATGAAACTATTATCAACCCTATAAATTTATCATATTATGTGATATGATTAAATATTTATGATGCCTATTTCATGCCATGAGTTATAATGTTTATAAAACCCATCACATTCTATGTGTCATGGTATGATGAATTCTTTATTAACCTATGGCACACATAGGTAGGATTTCATTATGTGATAGGTTGTAACTATATATCCCTCTAATGAATTGGGTATTGATAAGTTGCATATGATATCAAAGGGTTCATGTGTTATTTCCCAAGCATGAAAACAAGAGTGTAAATGGGTTGTATCCAAATCCAAAAAACATGAGCGTACATGGGTTGTAGCCCAATCCCAAGAAAATTGTACATAGGTTGTATCCGATGATAGAAAAAAATTACAGTCAATGGTTTTATCCCAATCTTGAGAAATATTGGGTACATGGTTTTTAGCCCCAACCCAAAAATAAGAGGTTACATGGGTTGTTACCCCAACTAGAAGTAGGTTTATTTGTTGTAGGCCAAGCCTAACATGATATAAAGGTCTTTCTTGGTATCCGTGAAAAAATATTTTCTATGATTATGTGTATGCCACATATTATATATCATATTCCTCATTTTCAATTTCATGGATTATTCACTTGATTAAATTATGTTTCATGTATTATGAAATACCAATATTTATGCCATGTATCATGATTTTGATCTTTGATATGAATGGTATGATCTTCAAATGATATTCTAATGTTTTCAAACCCCCTATGTTCATGTTATTCTTATATAATTTCTTTATTTATTATTACAGATCATTCGAGCTAAATCCTTTCTGATTTTTCCTTTCCCCATGTTAGGAAGTAATATTTTAAGTAAATGTACTATAGGGTAATATCATTGTGAGAAACATTGAAGATAATTTATGAAGATATAATATTTTTTTACATATTTCTAAATAATCTAAACTATTACGGTCCTTGGGTAGGTATATTGGTAATATGTTGAACATTCATCTATATTGATGTATTATCCATGTATGTTAATCTTGGGTCGTCATAGTTAATATCATAGGAAATTTGTTGTCAACATTTAGATGGTAGTATAAAATATTTTTTGTGATATACATAAGGATAAATATTTGGATTTTTATAGGGACGTCTTTAAGGATGATTCAAAGGTTTAATAAAAGTATAGGAAAATTTCATGGAATTTTTAAAAAGCACAGAGTGAGTGGTTTTCTAAAAATACATCACTGCCTAGATACTAAAATTGGATGTGTATCTTAGATATATATACCAATGTGTAATAACAAAAAAATAGTATATCTAGATTGAGTCAATGGAAATGAGACTTTATACACACCTGATTTGACACTCCCATGTGATATACAGTGTATGTTTTCAAACACTTAACAAAACATTAAGAATAATTTTTTGAGAATATTATTATGAATAACCTTTGAAAAAATCAAGGTTTAATAGATCAAAAAAGTAGGATCCATGGTTTATGAATCCTATAAGTAGCTTTTCATGATTATGTGGATTTTTATTTTAATAAGTGTCTCTCATGATATGGTTTCAGGTAATAGTTAATGGATGGAACACGAATAAACCCTATCAATTCTGAATGCAATAGACAATGTAATTATTATCTTACATTGAAAAAAAATCTTTGAGAAGAAATGGATAACATTATTTATATTCTCATAAACAATTTCCATGACATGAATCTTGTTAAATGTATAAATGAGTAATTAAGGGAACTACATAATGATGAGTAATTCATGAGGAAAAATATACCATATTTTAGTGGTTTTACTGATCCATGAGTTTCAGAGAAATGGATCTACACCACTAAAAAGGGATATCCATTGTTCAGTTTTTGTAACATGAAATGTCATTTTGGATTTTAATCATTTGGAAGGTGAAGCATATCAGTGGTGGAACCATTCAAATAACACATGGTAAAAAGACTAAATTTTATCTTAATAATGATAACAATTTAAAGAGATATTTATCATTATGTTCTCTCCTCAGATTCTAAGAACCATTACTGTGAAGTAATTCTTGGATCTTAAATAGAAGGTTAATAAATCTGTTGTCACCTACGAATAAAATTTATCATGACCTGAAAATAACTCCCATGTTATTATCATTCATCTTGAAAGTAATGTAGGTTGATTACTTAATGTCATAAAAACAAATATCTAAATGGAAATAGCCATAAGTGAATTCAGATGCCATTAAGATATTTTTCAATGCTCTATTAATGTAGAAATGTTTGTATGAGTTTTTTATCAGCCTCATGGTTTGGATAAGAAGAGAATAATGGAATTTAAATAAAAATATAATAACTATTAATATAAGAATATGAGCTATCAATTATAATAAATTTGTGGAAGGATGGTTTAGGAAATTTACTTAATGGGGGTTGTAAATATTTTAAGGGTAGAAGGGATGAAATTGTGTGGTGGAGTGCCAATGTGATTGTATATTTTTTTATCTGATGATACAAATAATAAAAAATATAAAAAAACCTCAAAAACTTCTATGTTTCAATTTGATGGAGTTTGTGAATTTTTCAAAATAGTTCCCAAACCCATGGATTAATAATGGTGATTAACACCAACAATCTCCAAAGACAAAAGACAAAGTTAAAGATTATGGAATTACAATAGATGAGGTGAATAATGATAAGTATGGAACATTATTCTATATATCCATTTTTTTAAGTTAATGTTTTATTTTTTATAAATAAGCCCGGTTAAAATATTATTTTTCACCCTTTGGTGAGATTTCATGTGATTAGATCCATCTACATAGATATTTGTATAATAAAATCGTTTTTGATATTCTATCCGTACAATGTTAAACAGAAAATTCAAATGAAATTTTTTTTTATTAGAGAAGAGTATATTTCAAAAATAAAGGGTAAATTATCTTTTTAATGGTCTATAAGGATAACCTTTACTGAAATGAATTTTGTTAAACATTAGATTAGGTTTTAGAGATTTATGTTTTTCATCCCTATATGATGATCTATGAATAATGGATAACATGTTCTAAGAATTTTTTTGTGATAATTATAAATGGAATGACCTATCATTTTATTTATGGACCTACCAATAATATGATTCCTAATGAATGAATAATTCAACTTCATTTCCTAGAATAATTGATGAAGAGGAAATTGGTTACGACACAAAAAATTGGTGATTTTTTGTTGAATAAATTAATTATATCATCTCATGGAAATGAATCATCAATAGAAAAAATTGTATTGAAATAAAATTTTATTATGTCATCCTCATTTATGATGATATGAACGACCATCTGAATCTTTTTTGGGTTCTGTCTTTTTTATCAATAAAATTCTCCAAACAAGGATCCCTATCAATATATATAAAAAATAGATTGTTATATTTCTCTTCTAAGTCCATATTTTAACATTGCACCTATGTTCACTAAGGTGGAAACCTAGTTTTGAGTTTCCTTGGGTAACTAATATGTATCCGACCTTCCTTTTTTTAAATAGTATTTACTATTATATTTTTTTATGTCAGTTTCTTTGAAAAGAAATTTCATCTATTAAACCACTAATAAATAAGATGGATTTCAGAGGATAAAATCATTTAATATTGGGTATAATTGTACACAGACATATTTTTTGAAATCAATTTTTTCCAATTAATTTAATCTTATCAATATATATCATTTCATACAATAATGAATATATCATTTTGATATACAAATGATCAATATTTTTATTTCATTATAAGAAAAACGTTATTAATATCGCGGTACAAATAAGAATTATGTTAACTTGTGGTACATCTAACACTATGATTGGATTTTTTTATACACAATATGAAGTCCCTTCGACAACATGTGTTACACGAATAGTCAATTTTTACTAATAATACAATATACTTTTAACATGATTATTAAAATATTATTATAGATACCACATAATCAATAGAATAAAAGTTATAAATAAGATTAAATAGATTATTAAAACATGATTTAAATATGTATATAAATTTAATTTTTCTATTATTAATTAGTATAAGTGGATGTAATAACTATTTAAAAATATTGAAATTACTTTTCTATAAAAACAGTGTCTCTATGTACGGACACAATTTTATCTCAAAAAATTAAACAAAAAAATTATTGTTTTTAATAATATATATATATATATATATATATATATATTATATTCAGTATAATATTTATCAACCAATCTATTAGATAGATATAAGGTGAGGATAAATCCAATTTTATGAATAAAAGGCTGTAATCTACTTAAAACATAATTTTAAAACCACTTAATGGAGTACCTTTTTTAATTTTTTTTGACACTGTTATAATTTTTATTTTAAATAATAGAATAAGTTTTGGAATTATAAACATAAATATTAGATTAGAGTGTGTTTTTAGAATTTATCTGTGAACGTTTTTTTGAAAAATAATTAATAACATTGAAATTTAATGCCTAACTATTTTTCATTTAATTTATTTTTATAGTTAAATTACATTTTCTTGGGTTTTAGATTTTAAATAGATAAATTTCAGATAATGTTATTCAATTTCGGTCATTGGAATTTATTTCACATTGAAATTTTATATTAAAGCATTCAAACATTTGAGACATTTTACTTTAAAACCTCAATTTGTCAACCAATCTACATGAATATATTTAAATAAATTCCTACATCATATATTATTTGAATTTAGGAAAATGTATTCCATATTTTTAGTCAGTGTAATTTATAATTTATAATAATATAAACATAAATTTTGACAAAAAAATCTATTGAATCTGAGTAAAATTAATTACACCAATTAATAGAACATTTATCTTTACAAAGGAAATACATTAAAATTAAGGGTCAAAATGAACAAGAAATTTTTCAAAAACACATTTCCTAGACATATTGAGACCTTATTCTCTAGTTTATATATTTTTTCATTATTTTATCCAAATTTCCATCAAAATAGATGGTTAGAATTCACTTTTAAAAATATTACAATAATGACACTCCTCCAATTTAAAATGTCCATAACCCATCACACTCATTCATACCTTCCAGAACCTTTTTATCTCCCAATACCTTCTCAAAAAATCTCCCTAAATCAATTAATTCATCAAATATTCCTCCCTTTGGTATTAAACCATCCATCATTCCCCTTGGTTCAAACCAAATAGAGTTACCAAAGGAATATGTAACATCTTTCCTCAAACTCATTTCCTTAATTTTCATTCCCATCACCACAATTATTCTAATTACCTAAATAAATAAATACCTAAAAAATTTGTATATACTAGTATGTTTTTATATAATGTGTTATAACTATACTTAAAAAACATCCATAAAATGTGTAATGAACTTAAGAACCTTGTGTAAAAAGAACTTCCACCTCATGAAATGATTCTCTTGGTTTTTCAATTACCATTTATTAGGGTTAGAAATTGTGATGGGGAGTATATTTTTATATTATATATTTTTATTTATTATTTATCAATGATTATTTGATTTATATATAAATCATAATCTAATTATTTTCATAATTTGGATACAATTTTAATTTGTTTGTGGAACTGTAGATTACCGACCCTTTAAAGCGATACGATCTATTAAAATTTTACATGGAATGTATTTTTGGTGGTTTTCATGAAAATATATAACATATGTAACATAATTGTTAGATTTTACTTATAATATATATATAAATACATTTCATTTAATTTCATTCTATCAATACGATAAGAAAACAAAAATAGCATTAAAGGGTATGTGTGGCCTTTCGTATACATGAACGGTGTATTCCATTTTATATATCAATATATTATAGAATATTTTAAATAATTATATAATGAATATATTTTATATAAAAATTATTTTTACGATATATAAATAATTAAATCACGATAAAAATTTAGACTATCAATAATTAAAAATCAAAACATATACAAACCAAAAAGATGATATTACCCAAAACGAAACATTAACGAGGTGTTATTAATAAATGGTAATATAGATTCAGAAAAAATAACATATAGGTTGTTAGATAAATTAATATTTTTCTTTGGTAGATTTATAATAATCTTATATTTATTATACACAATGTTTGAATTAGTATGAATAAATCCAAAACTTCTGGTATGAAAATATCATCTCACTTTTTATTTCTATGAGATTCATGCCATATTCACCAAAATATTATTTTGTGTAGTGTATATAATTCATTATAAAATATTATATAATTAATTTACTTTAGTTAATTAAATTACTGTTTTTAATTTATTTTATTATTTCATGAGGATCATGAATCAAAAATTACTCATGTAGTAAGGGTTTTCTCATCTCACTTTTTTCAGTGGGACAAAATACATGATCGCATAATATTTTCCTATATGTGATACATATTTCTCGGGATTTTTTTTCATTAATCATATAAAAAATGTATGGTTATAAAAATATATAATTTATGAAATTTATTTAATTGGGATTGTATCTCAAATGTTCCAAATTGATAAAGTAATTTTTTCTTGGTTTTCCTCATTTAAGAAACATGTTTTGAAATGGAAAAAAAAATTTATAATAGATGTATATACATCCATTTTTAATGTAATATCTTGAATATAAATCCATTATGATATCTTAAAAATAATTTAATTTCTTTTTCTTACATGGGGGTATGATTCAAAGTTAACAAGTGGTAATATTTTCCTAAAACAATATCATCGTTTATTATGATTTTTTTATTATGATTATATTGATTAAATAATATGATCAATTTATAAAGAAAAAAATGAAATTAATTCTCATATAGATAATAATTATTGATTCATATATTCTGTACCATACATCAACTCATTTTTCTAATGATAATTATGATATTTTATGAAAATACAAAAATGTATATCTTTTCGTTCGTATGTCTGTGTTCAATTAATACCACGTTTTATAAAATGGTTCTCAAAGTATATAAAACATTATTATATATAATTTAATGGAAAAGTATATCAAAATGATGTTATTTATATTTTATATGTATTAATGATTATTTTTAAATAATTGGGTTTCAATCCCCATACACATTATCTTTGTTATCATGTTTCCGAAGAGTTTAATTACAAGTATTGAAGGCAGCCTAGATACCTTAATTTGGAACTATAACTTATATGGTAAATGTCACTAGGTGTCATTAACTTGGATAGAATAAAATAAAATTGAGTGAGGAATTAACATCTAGATTGTTTTTTGGAGAAATGTACAGGCTTCATGCCAAGCTAGCTTGGAAGGTGGTCAAGGGTTGCACTAAGTAGGGGATTCATAGGATACAAAAATATAGAACCAACTCGGATATATAGGTTAATAATACCTATCTGTTTTGGAAGTTGTTTCACCCTCATATATGCCTCTTCACTATCTTTCTCAATCAATTGATGATAGGTGAGATCTCAAAATATGGAATTTTGATTGTTCTATTGTGAACCATGGTTTTCTAGGATTCCCAATCCCATCCACATCATTTATGGAATCTAAAAGCCACCTGGTCTAAACACAAGATATCTGGGATGAGGAAAAACAATTCATATTTGATCTCATTAACTTATCTTCCAAACTAGAAAAAAATTATTTTTACTGGGATTCCATTTGGAGCTTTATCATGGAAATAATATAGTAAGGTCTAGTCTTCGAAAATCACATTGGATGAGTGGGATAAATACCATTGGGGTAAAGAAAATATTATTTAAACTAAACTACTTACTATGAAGCATCCGAAATGAGTAATTACTGAAGGATGACATAGTGAATTGCATCGAAATCTAACCTTCATCTAGGTGATTATTTTGTGAAATTACTTGGTATGAAAATCAAAGACACCTCATCTTCCAATGTTAATGGGCTCAGTAAGTGTGTCTCATATTAAAATATTATACTACAATTCACACAGATACCTAATCCAATTATTCTTTTCATGCAAGAATTTTTCAAATTTATGATAACTATAAACTATAGAAATTGAAATAACATGTGTTTGTGTGGATGGTTGATGGATTATATGTGATGATTGAAATAAATCTTATTTTGAGGGTGTTTTTTGCTCAAATTTGGATCTTGTCTCAAGGAAGTGGTGCATTACAATATATTTGGATGAGATCATTACCAAAAGTATGGAGGCCCCCTCATATAAGAGGCTCTCGCAAAAAAGTCATTTCCACTACAGTGCTTGACAACCTAGCATTTGATGGATCAGTTGGAATCCCCATAGATACAGCATGAAACTCAATAAATATGAATCATTATAAATATTTATGATTATTAGATTTGGTTTTTATTATAATTTTAGTGGATATGTGGTTCTTTCATTTAATTTTTTCTTTGGATTTGGAGATTCCCTACATAATGAAGCTAGAGTGATGTTGTTTTGTCTTGAGCTGTGTATTAGCAATAGTATTTTTTTTGATATCAATGGAAACATATTTTAAAACCATCTATAATACCTTTCATGGGACATTTATAAGTCTATGGAACATCACATATTTTACTCGCAATTGAAATTTTATTTTCAGTAATGGTGTGGAAATCAATCATATCTGGCGTAATGGTTATAAAGTTATAGACTTTTTTTATTTGAGATCCCCTTAAATTGTGATGGTTATTTCATTTCTGATTTGAGCCATTTACATTCTTATGTAGCTAACAAGGGCTAAGGGGATTCCCCTGGGCTTCACTATTTTAGATCCCCTTATTGTTAAATTTTATTTTTTTAATGTTTTAAATTTTTTTATCTTGATTTACCAATTTCCATTAATTAAAATTATAAATGTATGGTTGGGAAATTATATAAGGTTCAATTCTTGTTTTTTCTAGAAAATGATTCTATTTAGATAGTTTTACATTTATTAAACTCATTTCACTTTCTTAAAAAATGTATTTATGGGACCATTTTATTTTCACAGATTATTTTCTAAAGAAACCCTATTCCATTCATGTGTAATTATATGATTAAATTATTATGAAACCTATATATTTTATATAGGTTACAATATGTAGAAATTTTTATGATAACCATTTCATTTCATGGATTATGATTTTTTATTAAAACCATCTCTTTTTATGGGTTATGATATAATGAATTCTTTATTACCTTATTGAACTCATATGTATGTTTTTGTTATGTGAAAGGTAGGTCCCATATATCCTAGTAATTAATTGGATAATTATACGTGGTATATGATCCTAGATGGTACATATGTTATAGAATATTCTTAAAAAAGGGGGGGTATATTGCTTGGATCAGAAGCCTAAAAACAATAGGGTACACAGGTCATATCCTAGTCTTGAAAAAAAGGGTACCCAGATTATAAGACTATCCAAAAAATAAGAGGGTACATAGGTTGTTATCCCCAGACAAGAAAACAAGAGGGAACATACGTTATAACCCAAGATAAAAATTAATAGTGTACACGAGTTGTTAGCACAAACCCATAAGATGTACATGAGTTGTTTCCCAAGCCAAACATGTTGTGATTGTCTTGGAATGTAGCATTGACATCTGATTTGTTATTTTTATTTTTATGGAACACATTTTATTTCTTATTCCTCAGTTATGATTTCATGGATTCTTCCCTTGAGTCTTTTATGATTCATTTATTATGAACTACCAATATTTATACCACATCTATTGATTCTTATATTTTATATGTTGGGTATGATCCTTAAATGATATTCTCTTGTTCTTGAACCCTTATATTAATGTTATCCAAATGTACTTATTTTATTTACCCTTACTGATAATTTTACCTCACCCCTTTCTTATGATTCCATTCCGCTGGTTATGAAAAATGGTTTTATGTATGAATATTATAGTGGTGATAATTATGGGAATCTATAAAGGCCTTTCACCAAGTTATAATATTTTTCGATGGTTCTATGTATATTAAACTATTATTTTCCTTAGGAATGTAATTTTTTATTTTACTAAATATTCATTTTTATTCATGTTATATCCATGTTTTCTAAACCTAGGTGGCTATTCATGGGGTTCCTTGGAGGTTTTAGTATCTTCATCCTTAGGTTCAGTCTAGATATGTTTATACCGAGAATATCTACACATTAGGGAGAGGTCATGGAACCCTTATGTATCATCGATCAATATAAATGTCACTGGAAGGTGAAAATAATCCATTACTAAATGTAATTTGTGGTCTGAAAAGATAATATATACAATGAAACTTATATTATTTCCCAAACCATGATGATTCATGATAGCAATTTTGGGTACTATGCTTACTTGGAAAAGATAAAATTGATAATATTTTTCAATATCATCCTTGACCATAACACAATGGGGGTACATCCTTCTAGAAGGATCTCTAAACCCATGATGACTCACTAAGAGGATGATATGATGGATTATGACCTGATGTTCAAACCCTAGAATCATATCATACCTCAAAGATAATATGTCTCAATGCAATTTTAGAATGCCCACATACTTATACAACTTCTCTAGAGACATGGATTCACTGACTGGTGTTTGCCTCACATCTTCCTTGGTACCAAGGTTCACCTAGGTAAACTCATCAATAGTTGGTATACACATATTCAAATATACAAGTGGTGTCTCCCAAATCCAATTCTTATTCTATGATTGAGGGATCATAAGTATGAGGAGCCTCTTCCCATATAATCTTCTTTGGAGAAGCACTGGTGATTTATCTAGAAGGTTCGATGTTTTCACTAATGGGTTATTATTCTGTTAATACTTTGGAGATAGAATCTGCTGATACAGTTACATCTAGCATCTCATTATTAGGTACGTTGTTTGTTTCAAATATGTGGTGTATATTCACCTTTCTAAAATCCATCTCTTCCTTGAATAACCTACGAGGATTCCACAAATTTCTGTCTATTTTGAAAACATCTCAATACTTCATTAGAGTGTGGATTATGGTACGATTAGGGGATTTCTAGTGATGGAGATTGAGGTAATATCCAACAACAACTTTTTTGTGATTCTGAATCTCATTTTATTGGATAAAAAACCAACCACCTAGTTTTGGTTTTTTTTCCTCCAGTCATTGATTCGAGAGAAAAAAGTTATCATTCAAGTCCACCATGTGATAAAATATGGTGTTCATTACTCTTATTTGGAATTTATATGCTCTTCCCCATCAATCTGAAACTACATTACTTCCCTTATGTAGTACCTAGAATCTAGGGAGTGGGCCTCACAAGAGTCAAGGAGGGATGCATCACCCTAGGGTGCCCCCAGTTAACATTTGAGGGAGTATTTGAGGAACTAGTGATATGGATAAGGGAAAACTTCATTTAAATTAATTTATGGTCTTCTCGAAAGCATTTTTATGGATGTTTCCTATGATACAAGAAAGAATTTAGTTCATGAAATTAGATCGCTAAACATGGTATTCCATCAAATCATTCCATGTAGTTTCCCCTAACTTTTATCGTACCCCTTAATAGTGAAGTTGGATTGAGTGAGATCATCCTTTTTTGTCTCCAACATGTGGAGATATCATTTAAAGATGAGGTTGATCACATCGCTAGTGACTACTAGTAATTAAGGGATGTCCATTACCTTGAAATAATCTATGATCTACACTGGGAACATGTTCCAATGAATGAAAATACCATCATCTTCATTTGAAAATGAAATAATGGATTGAAATTCATATTTTTTGGTATCCTTTTCCTAGTATGCCTCAGCAGTACCCACATCATCATTTATCTAGATGTGTATTTTCAAAGTATTAGTAAATGCCTCACTCATTTTATTCAATTAGTGTAGATCATCAAGGATCAAATGTATGGAAGTTATTTTATTGATATTATTTGGAAAATTTAACATTAATGCTAGTGGGTTATTCTTTTATAATGGGGGTTATTCATCATTATCATGACGATGAGTGCTTCTAGAAGAACTATTGTTGTCTATCTAGTATGATAAATTTTCTACTAATGACTATCTAACCTAATATAGAAAAATAGCATTATATTTCTCGTTAAATATGGTTGATATCCCACTCTATGCAATAGATCATGATACATTCATGTTTGAGTTGCATTTTTAATTTAAACCATCATCTATGGAGGAATTCATGATAGAGTAGACTATGATAAGTGTTTTTTCTATGATATATGAAAAACCTTCTTCCTATACTCAATATCTTAAATGAACTTTTTGTAGGCTCTAGGTCCAAGAATTCTGGTGGATTAAATCTCTTCTACCTTTATTATTATGGTGTTTGGTAGAGGAACCTAAGAATTTTATATGGTACAAATCTCTATTAGAAATCTTGAAATGGTCTACCATTTTAAAAATTTCACAAAGTAATACTCCTTCTAATTCTCCATGGAATACTCCATGTTTGGTAAGACCAAGTATGCATCTCTAAACTTTGGTGGCATGAAGTTTCCAATTATAAGAGTTGGATTAAGAACCATTATGGGATAATCATTGGTGTTGGTTATTCTAAGACAAGGAATGTAGTTTTGATGGCATGGAGAAAGAAGCTAACAGAGGCGTAGAAGTAATTGGAGTTTCATAAATACCCCAATTGTCATGGATAACACCATGAGTGTGATAAATCACATTACAACATAACCTATCATCATATATTTATTCCTAGTGTCAAAAACCTATTACCAATATCCCAGACCATCATTGTCACTATCTAGGTAAGAGGATACATTCATCACCTGTGTTGTAATGTCATCAAACATGACTATTCCCCAATCTATATTGTATTGTAACAAATAATTCAATTAGAATAATTACGTGATGGAGTATATGAGGACCTTTGGTTATGGAAATTTATTAGGGTTGTTCGTAATTCTTGTCTCCAAGTATTTCATAAATTCTAGAAATTTTTGAATACCATTCTCTAGTGTAGATATGAAAAACATTAGAACCTATAAATCCATAATGGATTTGGTTATTTTTCTTATGTATTATAAATTCAAAATTAGAGCCTATCATAGACCGGGAAATAGACACACATTTTCTATGAGGCTTCTATATATGGAGTGGAAGCACCTAGTGAGTCATCGATTGATGGTCGTACACTCAATGATGATATTCTACCAAGGGTTCTAGTAGGTTCACCTACTTTGGAATACATGAATACACAACATCTTAAGTCTCTTATTTCATGGTTCCATTAATCGGAGATGGAATGGGTAATGCGTATGACTATTATTGAGTCTACTTGAAATATTCATCCTGAAACTGATCATTTTCAATTAACTACTAAAATTACCATGGTTAGATTTATTTTGAATTGTGTAAGGACTAACTCATTAATGATATTCCACACACACACACAGAAATATGTTGTCGTTTGGACATCGACATGTCATGTGAGTATTTGATAACCTTACACTGGTAAAAAAATATGGAAACTCACTCAATGGACCTCTATTTTAACTAGAAGTGGTCAGAAATACTCAGCTTTTTCTTGGGGTAGCTAAAATGATAGAGAAGATACTGTCAAAGATCCTCCCAAATAGAAATGGAACTTATGAAAATCTTGTTTTAACAGTCAAAAATAAACCCTTATAGGGTATGAATAAAGAACCTAATCATTGATTCCTCCAACTATTATTGATAATTTTACATTGGAAAAATAGTTATGTGGGTTTGGAAAGATTCTATAGTGGGTCACCCATGACATTGAAAAAGATAAATCTAGGATTAGAAAACATTGATGGTTCATGGACATTCAACACCCGTGATGGGTATGGATTTCTTTTGATAATATTTCCACTCATTGCATTTCTATATACACAAGCCAGGAGTTGGAAGTGACTATAAAGTAACCATAATGAGGTTACATATCTATAAATTCATTTACAGGCTCATCTTCTTTGAAAGTGACATATAATTTATCTCCATTGAAGTAATACCACAACATGGGTAGGGTTGGCAGCTCATACCAAGGTCGCATAACATTTCCCATGTATTCTTCCTTGTATTGATATGAAATGCCACCATCCTATAATGTGTATATTTTTTCAAGCAGTATTAAATTCCCTAATAGAGGGGAGACCTGCTCCATTAGTTCATTTTCAAATTATGATCACATATTAGAAATGAAATAAGTGGTGATACATCTGTATCAATCAAGATCCATAATAAATATGGCTATTAGGTGTTCCATATTGACTTTTTCTGCAACCTTAAATGTGTTTTATCTTTTATTATGTCCCTTTACATTGTCGATATGTAGTTGAGTTGGTAGAAATTCATCACCTGGGGATAATTTTGAAGACTAGTTTCTACCTCTCTTGATAGGTGAGAAAAAAATTATATGGTCTTAATAGTACTATTCTACCCCTTTAGGAGGGGTCTTCCCTTTCATTTCCAATGTTGGTACCCTAATTACTCTTATATTATGTAAGGTTAAGGATGAACATATATACCATGTTATTAGAAGATGGTAATATTAATCAGTGATAAATATGTCAAACTATCAATACATAGTTCTAAAATCGATATCTGAATACATTCCCCCATTCTATGATTTGTATGTGGGTATATGCTAATTCCATAATGTGGTAGGGAATGGTGAGTGTCTTTAACCTTGTCTCTTTAAGTGTATGATCATAATTATAGGATATAGGGTTATCATATTCCATAATAATTGTGTTCTATGCCATTATTCACTACTATTCAAGGTAATCAAGGAGTTTATAGCTCCCTGGTTAGGTCAGATATCGGTCATAAAGGCAGTGATACATCACCAAGATAATATAGGGTAAACACACTACTTAGTCCTACATGATGAACTCAAGGATAAAAATATCTATTGTTTCTAGGATTTAGAATACCACAGACTACTAGTCAATGGATAGAAATTCCCACATAACATCTTTCATAGAAGAAGGATCATGCTCCTGCTAACCCCAACCACAACTCGATGTTGAACCATATATTGGTTTTTTAAAATGTTTAGTCTTATTATGTAATTTATGTAGGAAAATATAGATTGTTTCATATCCTAAATGGCTAATTCATGCTATTTCATGTCTTGGGGGTGGAACCAACTTCATGACTATGTCCATATAGTATATAGTGTCCACCACTACAGCAAATGATAGAGTCATATAATAGATTTGTTTCTCAACAATGTGATCACAATTTAAAGTTGTAAACTAAAAAATCCTTGACATCTTTCTACAATATTGTATATTGATGGTGTTTAGGGAGAATTGTGGTGATTTGAATAGATTCAATATAAGTCCCTCATTTGGGAAAGAACATCAACCCCATGTTGGTATCTACAGAGGGATATATGGATCATCTAAACCACAAATTCCTAGATGGTAACCCTCAATATTTAGTCTTCTATTCTAGACCATATAATATGGGGCATATATTCCCTCATTGACTCATATTTTACATGATACTTAGAGAGCTAAACCATTATGGGATGCTTCCAAGGGTCCAAACATTGATCATGGGTATTCACCCTCCTAACCTAGGAAGGTTCTTCAGGTTAGGTTATGTAACTATCAAGGAGAGGATCTCCATTACTATTTTTATTAGAGAAAGGAGGACCTTATATTTGGAAGAAATAGTGGGGAGGAACTAGGATTCAGATCTCGGAGTGGGTAGGACCTATTAATTAGTTTTTGGACTAGTGATGACATCTACTTTAGTTTTTGGAGTGAGTAAAACCTATGATTTTGTTACTATAGAAGAGAGAAATCCCTATTTGGTTGATGATAACATAGGGGGGCCACATTGTTGAACCATGGTGGAATAGTGAGGACCTCCACACATATTTCTATGAACATAAGGCGGAGCTTTTTACTGAATGATGTAAGTGTATAGGGATCCTCAACACTGATTCACCTCATCATTGGATGGACTATTAAATATATCAGTGGTTTTCCCTACCAATATTGATTACCTGGAAATCCATTATAGAGTTTTGGGAATAGATTATAGACTAGAAAAGAAAGATCTCACTTCACTAGTTATAAGGATAGTGAGGTATGAATTGGTGGTTAAAAGGGTAATAGAAGATATATAAGATTCCCCTTATTGGGAAATCTCAATATCTGTCCCCTAACATCAATGTCAATTGTTCTAAATCAGTGCTGGTGGAGTGAGGATGAATTCATCCCACTGTTCGTCTTATGTGACTGATTGATGTTGGCACTGTTATGTCCTAGTGGGAGAACATATATGTATCAACCAAATAGTGGCCATGGGGGGTGTGGTCTGAAACACACCTAACTCAATGGTGTAGTGATGGGATTCGTTGAATCACTCTAGGGAGAGACTCCGGCTGTGTATAAAAATCAAAACATGTGGAGGTTTTTTTTCTACTATTTTCTCCTTAGGTACATTGGTGTAGTTGAGGTGTTCATTTCTCAAAGTATAGTAAGGATACATCACTTGTGGGAATGACTTCTTCCTACTCAGACTAGTATAATGATGTTTTTGTTCACTCGATACAGGACGATCTCAACGGGTGAGATTGGGAGAGGAATCCTAGAATACAATGCTGAGGTTGAAGCAATGGAGGAAGTTTAGTTTTTTTGGGAATCACTTCATATAGGATTCACCTACTCTATTTCATATGAGTGATAGGTTCATTTCATTATATATCCTGATTACTACAAGGAATATGGATATAACCATTAGTACAAGAAAATTTAATTTGATTCCATATGTCTAAATGGAATCCAATCATTTAGAAATAGTGGAATGATATATGCTAATGATGTCATAAATTGAGGATTCCAAATGTTGACTTCCTCATTATGGAAGATAGCTTCATGGTGGGGTCACCATTTGTTTTGGGACATAGATCTATATGTATGAATCTGGTGACATGTGAATGCATTAATTCCCCATATTCTACCAATATTGATGGTTTAGGATTAGAGTATCATGTCAAGTTCACACTTTTTGAATCTCATTTTTTCTCTAGGTCCTTCAGGGCATCGCTCATGCTGACATTTTTTCCCCATAATATAATTATCCAAAGGTGAAAAACATCCATCTATTTCATTGGTGATGTATTATCATTTATCAAATAAATCTTATGGGATGTCAATTTATTCTACCATTAAATCATCTATGGAGCATGTTTCATAGTCTTGATATCCATCATTGATTAAGTTAGGTTTATAGAACTTTTTATCATTTCCATATAACTGGGAAAAAATTTAATGACTCTGATTCTATCAAAATATGGTTGGAACCACTGTTTATAGTGATTATTCATGTCAGATTCATCTAGGTATGTCTATACACTAGGTAAATTGGGAACCTATAAAATCTTATCCTTTTAAGAGGTATCTCATATGAAGAATATTATGTGTATAATATATGGAATCCTACATCTATATTGAGTTGGTTAATTCCAGAAGAATAATTCTAACATGGCATGTAATATTTGGCATCCCATGTTCACTGAATGGGGTATAGATTATGGATTAGTTTATAAATCTAAAATTTTATGGAGATGAATTATAACATATAGTTGAGACAGATTGATGGAGGAATTTATTTTATAGTGGATATGGATCAAAATAACCTATTGAGTGTTATTATTTTCCAGGATAAACATCATTTGATGATGGATTACAATTTCTTATTGATGTGGATCATGTCACATGAATAACATATTTTGGAGATATATTTGAATGTTCTGTTGAGATATATTTGGGGGGTTATGTGTGTCCATGTGATAGAATTATATAACAATAAGATTTTATGATAATGAATAATCCTTATGGAGGCATCCCACGTATCATAATTTAGAACAATTAGTCAAGCCCACATAGTTCAATGTAGTGGTTTATGGTCATGTTATATGACCGATCCAAAAAGATTAATGGAATTAATAAGGACATACATATTGAGGAAGGAGCTTCATTGATGGATGTTGTGGGGATTATGTGTGAAAACATCCTTATGCTAGGGTATTATTGAAGGAGTTTTTGTGGGGCGTATTTTTTGAAGCTTCTCGTGGATTGTGTTTCATCCAATGGTTGGGAGAGTTGGTGGGGGAGTTACTTGTGGAATATTCCCATTGGGATAGTCTCATCCTCTGATGGGGAAGTATAGTTTGGGATTCCATCCCTGATGTGGAAGGATGTATCACCCCATGATGATCATAAATAAGGAATTTTGTTTTTATCTTATACTCTAAGTGGTGTGGTTTCATCCCATGTGATCCATGAATGAGAAATTTTTTGTTCATAGGAGATGGTAAGTCTATAGTTTAATTTCATGTGTTGATGATGTTGTATTATAATTTTTTGTCTTATAATAATGATATAGATCATGGATGCTTTACAGTAGGCATTATAAACATGGATGGGTTCCCTTCTAAAGGTTTCCATGTCATGTATGGAGTAAGATTCATCTTAAAGAATCCCCACCAGGATAGGCACATTGTTTCCCTCTAATATTCCACCATTAAGGTGTATTTACCACTACAACATCTTCAATGGGTAGGGAATGAGGTTCAAACTACCCTGGAGGATTTGAAATTTGGAGGTCAAACATTAGGGTTCTTATGAATTGGAGAAAAATGAATTCATGTACAAATGAATTGAATAAATAGTTTAAGTAATAGACCAACTAGAATAATTTCTAATTCCAGGTAGTGGATAATAAATATTTAGCCAGAAACATTGTTCTATTGTGTGAATGAGTTGAAAAATAAAAGAGTTCAAGCACAATGATAACTTGTGGATTAAAAAGGCATAGTTTCCTTCAATATTGGAGTTCCATAAAAAATATGATTGAATAAAGGAATCATCACATGCGTGAACCCATCCAACCATGATAGGCATTGCTATATTATCCCTAAAATGTAGGCCATGTCATGTTTTTTTCTAAAGGCTTTGATTCAGAAATGTTCTCTACTCATGAGAGTATATTATCTCTAATGTGTCATGTTTTCATGGAAGAAAATGATTTTCACACATGGTATGGGAATTTAATCTTCTTTATATACCCTTAAATGGTAGGGTTGTGTTTCAATTTATAGATGAAATCCTCAACTGGCCGAGTGAAACATCTTTATCACTAAACAATTTTTCGTTCATATCCTTCTTTTCTCACTGGGTGTAATAAATTCAACATCTAGTTTTGACATTTCATTTTTCAGAAAATACATAGTAATGTTATGGGTTTTTGTGAAACACATCATTCTTTTTCACACCTTCATTTGAGGATTAAGTCATGTTTGTGTGACCTAATTGATTTCTCATTTCATTTCACATGAAAATATGTTTCCTATAAACTAAAAACCATACAAATTTGCCTCATATTTTCTCTGGATTATCCTTCAGAATCATGTAATACTCATAGTATCCATGAAACTCGGGATCACCTTTGGAGAGCATGTGGTTCTAATGATTTTATTGGTTTGTGCGCCATCGTGCTGCAATGTTATTGTTGTTTCCCGAAATTCCCTCTTTCCAAAGGTAGGCAGAACTCATCACTTATTCATAGATGCCTTCTCCTTTATCCAAATGGGATGTTAGGATGTTGGTCTCGCCTATTGTGGATTCCTCCTCCGAATTTTTCAACTTTTTCAGGTCTCCCTTAAATATATAGACGTTGTTCTTGAAACTCTTCTCGAGTGCCATATCTTTTTGGACAAAGTTTGATTACAATGATTCTATCAGGATATTCCATGTGTTCAATTCGGGGGACCATAATTCAATCGGGGGAGTAGTCATCTTGGACAACACTAGCATCTCTGGACGATAAAACACCGATGCGTCTGGGGTTCTTCCCCTTATGATAGGGCTAATTGAGGTACCATTGGCCCAATAAATCCCTCCTCTAATGTGGGGAATTATATTCCATATGCATGACCATGAGGATTTCCTCATCTTTCCATGTTATCACTAGGTATTCCGCATGTTCAACATCTAGTGGAGATGGATCAAACTAATCAGAACACTGATTATAGTGGACTAAATTGGTAAATTCTTTGAAAGGAGTGTCTGTAAGGATTACTGGATGATAGATCAAAATGCCCAATGTGGTTGGATCCGAGGTGGTGTGTTCCATATAGGGATGATGTCACACTGTGAAAATAGATATGGACACCACTGAGGGAGGATCCGGGGATGTGCACTCCATAAATGGGACACTAAGGTTTATCATTGGTTGGGATTGAGCCCCCAGGGGGTTTCTTATGTAACCAATATAGGTAATAGGATTAAAATACCACATAGTTTAAAGGGGATATGAATCGGATCATCGGAGGCTTGTGCATGGTCACTTGCCCGAATGGTTGGCATGACGTCACATGTATGTGGCGACCCGGGTAAGAATCACGATGGATGTCAGATAGTTGAATGAAGTGGATGGTGAATGGCATGGAACTGACATGAGGATGATGGTAGTGTTGGGATTGAGCCCGGGAGAGGCTTCTAACATATCCTCATGGAAGGGAATTAAAGTTCCTATAGTTTGGTTGGGCGATTAGTTGCCTAAGAAGGCGGCCCTTGATAAAGGATGCTTCGATTGGACCCGAAGGAAGTAAAACCTCCTAGTTTAGGTATGACATTCCCAAAACACATAGTCTCATGGGAGAGACCAATACATAACATGAGTTGTGGGATTAAACCTTAGGGAGTCATCCTACGTATCCACATGGTAGGGAATCAATTTCCACGTAGTTCCAGATGGGGCATGGAATCGGGGTTTAATTAAAGTACTACGGCCTGAAAACATGATGGGGCTTACATGTGGTTAGCAGCCCAAGAGTTCGTCGGGCACAGTTATGGGACTGACCTAGGATGTGGGTCCTCGAAAAAGGGACACTGATGTTTACTAGCTATTTGGGGTTGAACCTCTAGGAGGATTCCTACATACACTGTCTAGGAGACAGTTGTCAAAACCCACATAGTTCGTATGCATATAGTTTAACACCATGCTGGACGAAAAGGAGAATACAGTTTAACATCATATGAGACGAGGTTGAATAGACGTGAAGTGGTTAGGACTGATGGGTTATGGGATTTAACATTAAGGTGGCTTCATATGTACCTTTTCTATTAGGGGTAATGATCAAATTTTACGTAGTTCGAAAAAAGGGGGCATGGGGGCTTAAACACTATAGAGACCCAAAGAGGATGTCATTGTTACTGCTTACTCAAAGATAACACGATTCATACTCAGTGTGTGAAACCAGGGCCCACAAGGACCTAAAAATCACATCGTGAAAGGTGTGCCTACGAGGGGTGGAGTGGGTCTTACACATTTTTAGTGGCCCAGGGAGATGCAGATTGGGTCTCACACAATGATGGAGTCTCGATGGAAATAAACCCCAAAGGGAGAGGGATGAGGTATCGAAGTTCTATGTACCCATCTCTCCTCTAGACTTTCCGTACATAAGATGATAAGAGGATCGAGGATGCTACCTCCCCCAATGAAGGCAATGAACTTACACCAAGAGGGTTTCCCTCCCCCGCGGATAGATTTTGTTCCATTCAAGGAGGATCTAATTCGATGTGAGGAAGAACTCACACTCATGGTGACCAATGGTGTAAAAAAAGATGGTTGTGGGGCACCCCGTGAATATAACATAGGGGCATGATATAGTTTAACATCATGTTCTAGGAATGATGGTGCTTGTAAATTTAACGTCATGCGGCTTGGATGATGAGGATTCTCTCCCCACCCATAGGGCTTACATAACTGGTGTTCTTTAATAACCCTTAGTGAGGGGAAGGCATCGACAATGTCGTGTGGAGACGGGGTTGTGGAGTGATCCATTAAGGGGATTACATTACTGAGGCTATGGGAATAAGAAATAACCATTAAAATTCCTATTTAAAGAAGCATGAGGTAGGGTTACATAACATGGAGCACTGCCCAAGGGAATCTAAAATTACTTTGTACCAGCCCAGAGGGCTTTACAAAAGAAGGATTTGTGAAGAAAAAACCCACACAGAGAGGAAATTTGAAATGCTAATGGGGTCGCAAAGCACATGAGAATATAGATCATAGTGGTTCACAGAGCTCATGGGCTCGCGAAGCACTAGGTATTGCATATCACTAGGTCTTGTGGTGCTCAGCGGTTCTCAGTGTTTATGGGCTCATGGATCTCAGTTGCTCATAGAGTTTACGGGCTCGCAGAGCACTGAGGCTCCTAGAGCTCAGAGATCTTAGAGCTTACGTGTTGGCAGGTCAATGGGGGTCATAGAGCTCAATGAATCGCAATGAGGTGAGGATCACAGAGCACTGAAGCTGATAGTGCACTAGGGATTGTAGAACACAGGGGCTTACAGAGCTTACGAGCTCGTAGAGCACTGGGGATTGTGAAGCCTAATGGCTGGTAGAGCTTATGGGTTGGTAGAGGTCATGGTTGTGCATTGGAGAATTCTACACAATGATTCGTATCCCATCTTATTCATGGTGTACATATATATCTAGAGGGTACCTCATGATGCTCAGGTACTTTGCGAGGTCCTGAGTACCTATAAGGGTCTCCTTACATTGTGGCGGCCCATGAGCTCCATGAAGGGAATCCCTTTATGAAGAGGAGATAATTTCTTGTAATGGAAAAGGGGGTTTCAATGATTAAGTACCTTGAAGGATTCATTTTCTGCCAATGGTTCGCATAGAAAAGGGTGCTTCGAGATATGAGAGGGCGGAAGGTCAAAGGTCAGGTTATTGGTTCTTTTTGAGTGGGGGAGATGAGTATTTGTAGGCGCTAGGGGGTAAGCAGAGTGGAGGATGCAGTGTGATGAATCTCATGATCTTCAACCAGATGGAGATGTGGTCAAGTTTCTCAGAATCACAGATGAGTCTATCACTCCCTCCACAGTGGCCACAGAGAATTCTGGCTTCAGTCAATTGCATCACCGCCACAGCTTCATCCATTAGTTTCCTCCAAGTGGCTGGAGAGATGGTATTTACACTACAAAGGGCACAAAGAATTCCATATTTGATCAACTGAATCGAATTTTCATCATCGTATTTTGGTTTTCTCTATGGGGGCGTAGTGTCAGACTCTACATTGTGAAGGGAGTAGAGAACCCTTATGCTATGTAGCGGCTGTAGCGCAGGAGTGCTTCACAATGCTACATTAAGAAGAATCCTTTTTGGACTTTTTTGGATAGAGTTTTTTAAATATGTTTTTTTCTTTCCATGCTAGAATTTTGGAACCAAAAAAATGCTTCCCCTCAGAATGGGATCCGAGGAGAAACGAAAGTTAGATTCTAAAGGATAAATCACCCAAATTCTGAATGATCAAAAAGCAGAGTTGCAGTGATAGCGTGCAAGGCACGAGTTGGGAAATCATTAGAGTGTGACACATCTTCACTTGTCGTTAAGTTCAGGGGCCTCTGCCTATAAATAAATGGTGAAAACCCGTCCTATTCCACAATCCACATTGCATCATGCATGAGCTCTTGATTTCTGACATGGCGCACGCTCTATGATAGCACTTTGTGAACCAGATTCTCCAAAACGGTGTTTTGCGATGCTACTTAGCATACTCGTTGCACAACGATCCTAGGATTATTTTTTCCGCACATTGAGATCTTTCACACAATGACCGAGCACTTCGAGAGTCTTATGCTCTAAAGGGTAACATTGCACCTAAGCACTGCGGTCGAGCTTCGGGATGGAGCGTTGCATTGTGGGGTCGAGCATTTTGATTAACCATTGCGATCATTGAAGAATGTATCAACAGTATTCGAAAAAAATGGCAAACAAAGAATACGCGTGTGGGGTCCTTTCTAATGCTTATCGGTGGGAGGAAATGGCACAAAATTCTTGCGATTTGAGAGTGTCTGTAAAGCCGCTCAGATCAGAAATCTCATACAGTGCTACTATAAGAGAGCCAAGAAAACAATCCTCTTTGAAAAAAACATCCATTTTAAGGATTTTGACTAAGGGACAATTTTCTCATCCACCAGTCAAGTAGAAAAGAACCATATTTCCTATTCAAGAGCACACCAAGTTAGTACTAGTGGGTCAGGGCTGCTATTGTCCATACATCGGAAGATCCCACACCCGTTAATGTTAATTTTTTGTAAAATAAAATTATCAATATTTATGGGAAGGCGCTACACCCTGAGATCTCTCCCCCACAACACCATACATAAATGAAGGTAAATTTGGGGAACCCGGAGAAGGGGTGGACCGATGGTGGGATTTGGGACAGTGTGTCAATTTCACGGATGACTGGGCCTGGGCCTTATGGGACTACGCATCACGTGATGGGTTTGGTTCAGAGCTAATGTTATTAGGCCGGTATAATGCAGCATGGGATTCTCAATTTCATATGTATCGCCCAAAAAGCATTGTGCCTCTATTGATGAGTAGGTTTTCATCAATGACCATCACATTCCACCTTTACCATGTGGATTTCAGCATTAGCCTTTGGTATCTCAACTGGATTTCCACTATCACAATTCTAGGAAAATTGTATTATGATTTCCTCCCGCTGTGAAATGTATGGTAGGATCCATAGTAGATTTCACAACTGTCAAAGGTGCGGATGAACATGGTGTCAGGTGAGGACAAGTAGTTTGTGCGAGATGTCCACTTCAAGTAAAGGTTTGGAAAATTAATAAATTTCCCACTGAGGCATGACACTGAAGGGGAGGGGGAGACCAAGATGCTACCAAAATGTCCTACTACATATCCCAAGGAGAGAAATTCGTGAATTAATGTGAATTCCAATTGGCCCATATTAGAGGATAGCTGATGGATGCTTTGGGGGTATGGTTTCAAG
This sequence comes from Viscum album, assembly GCA_963277665.1. Taxonomy (NCBI): domain Eukaryota; kingdom Viridiplantae; phylum Streptophyta; class Magnoliopsida; order Santalales; family Viscaceae; genus Viscum; species Viscum album. The sequence continues at coordinate 1,691,760,851 of OY728140.1, read as the reverse complement.
ACCCTGTATTAATGGGTTGTTAGACTGGTTGGCTTAATTTCTTCTCTCATCTGTTGCTTGATGTTGCTGGTACGAGAAACAAACTCATGATTTTTACCAAGAACGTTCTTTTGGAAATCAATGCTGGTGATGGGGGAGCATTTCAACCTCAAAATTCCAGTGTCGGAGAAGTTGTACATGGTTGTGGAACACATTAGGGAAGTGAGGAATCCTCTACAGGTGTGTGGACAACTCCACTTCTTATATGGAAGGATAGTGGCACAAATTAGTGTCTACCAATATACAAACCTGATATCAACTTTTATGTAAACTTGTGACTGATCATTCTGAATGCAATGGGGAGTTATTCTGCCAAACACACTTTGACGATCATAATGAATATAGTTTGGAAGGTGGATGAATTCAACCTCTTTTAATTCCAATAGCCCCCCAGAGTATTCACCGATGACGTACATCAGTCCTATCTCATGGGCTTTTGATGTAGAGTACTGGTAGCATAGGTGGACTGTGAGCCCAAATGCGATCAGTATACCCCGCACCGGTTCATGAGGCAATTTTGGTGCATACAAAGACTGACCCGATGGGTATACCTGGGGGTACGCCACGAGTTTCACCCATGGATAATGAGGCAAATGTGGTTCATGTTTACATGTGAGGATGGAAAGATGCATAATGAATATCCTCCACCTACTTTTGCTTTTAGGTTGGGGAAAGAATATGCTATGAGATGGGAGTCGGCTTACCCGAGGTTGGTGTTGAAGCAAAAAACCACAAATGATGATGAAGGTGTGACTTCCCCATCTCAAAGATGTGGCCCAAAAGAGGCAGGAACAAATTTTGCAAGCCAATCATATTTTCATCATAGAGGTGGGGCTGTGACAGGGCTGATGATTTCAGGGCCTATGCCGATTGAAGGGAAGAAAACAACAGTAGACATGGTTTCTCAACCTGTAAAAAGTCAAGGGGGTATAATTCCATCAAAATGGTTCCACAAGATACCCATACTGGTCCTCGGGAAGCAACTACACCAAAAATATTTGCCTCTAGATGTCATCTTTCACACGGCTTGGGACACCTGGGACATCAATAGAAAATTTCACAACATTTCGGAGATGTGGGATCACCTCAATCGCCTCAGGAAGGAATTATCATAGAATTTTCATTCCAAGGGAGGATTTTTGGTATCGTAGGTCGAAGAGGAACTATATGTTGCTAGAATTGAGGACTACATGCATTCTAGGGGCACTCTGTGTCCAATGATGGACCAGGTGAAAGTACTTCTCAATAAAATATTCCCACTATAGTTATCTTCTGCGGAGATGAGGGAGAATTTCTCCTAACATGAAGAGTTAGAAGACTCCTCATGGGGGAATGACGCTGGAAGATGAATGACCTAAGAGGAAGTGGAGGTTGGAACCTCAGAGTTGGAAGAGATCATAGAGGATCTTGAGGTAATCTCCAAACTGTTCCTCTGTGATACTTTCTTGTCTACAAAAATATGTTTACATTCTTGACATATGTCTGGTCAAGGTGGGATTTATACAGAAAACCCATTCATGCATGAATGTTGATTTAATTTTGGTATTTTCATCTGGTACAGTGGTGATTGTAGAGTCTAGTGGGTCTGAAACATCTAAGGTGGTTTTCATGGAGTCATTAGAATTCCCGACTCTATATGGGGGTTGTTCATTAGAATCCCAAAAATAGTAACTCAAGAGAGGGATTCATTGTTTTAACTTTGTAAGTCATCTTATTTACGGAATGCATAATTTTTTTCAATCAAATCAAGGAAACTAACTTTTTTCTATTCATGTAAAAACTGTTCATGAAATGGCATGGGCTGGACTAGTGATGATGGATGGGGTTCCTGGGGCTCCTTTCCCTAGGGGACATCGATCATTGGGGATCCAGATGCCCACACTGACCGAACCATTGTGATCATGTTTATTGACAGGGCCCCTAGTGGCCTGGAGGCTAAGATCATCTTACTGGAAATTGATGGTGAGGATCATCCAGATGACATGGAACCCATCATTCCTGATGTAACACTCTAGGAAGATCCTGCTGCTGAACTCCTGGAGGCATTCACAGAGTATGATGTTGTTGATCCCATCGACCGGGATGATACTGCTTCTGATGAAGAGGATAAAAAGGCTTTCCATTACTGATTGTGGAAATTGATTAAGCGCTTCATTGATAATACTCTATTATAAGAGTGGGTCTGCCAAATTGGATGACTTCTCCCAAGGCTACATGAACTACTGACAGGAGGAGTTGATACCTGACGTCCTCATATGTGCATTTGAGTTTACGTCACAGAGAGGGTGTGAGAGTATGTAAGTGGCATCAGTGTGGGATGAAAGTGAAGGAAGGGATTCATCGTTCTAAGGCTTCGGGAGTTCGAATAAGATATCCATCTCCTTGGGACACAACATGTTGACTGCCCCTCTTTCATCGACACCCAAACAGATCTCATAGCATGACTATTGGTCCATATTGTCGAATACAAGTAAAGACTAGGGTAGGCGGGCCATGAAATGGATAACATCTTAGCCAACCTAGATTGGGCCCTGAATAAGGCTGATAAACTGCATCCTGCAGCCAGTGTAAAGGAGAGGGATCCCAATAGACAGGAGAATATTTTGAAGGACACACACCAAAGGGTTTTGGATCAGAAATTCTCTATCGAAAAGGTTAATCCATATTTTTGTGGGGCTAATCCATGTGTGTTATAAGCTACAAGAACACAAAAACCCATTTTCATGCTTATTTATATATTTTTAGCATGGACATGAAAAATTTTCTGCTTGTTTGTTTATCTTAGCACATCTCAATCCTAACTATGATGTAATATGTAATAAATCACTAAACATAGGTGGGACATACCCTGTGTGAGAAAAAAGGGATGGCTACATAATTATTCACTTCTCATATGGGAGTGTTGACTAATATTCAAATACTTGAGGTTTGTGACGTCCCGACCTGACTTACCATTCAACCTGGTAGCTGGACCGGTCGCCACATGGCCTCAAGCGCATCTCCCCAAATCCCAGAGGCTTCCAAAGAGCAGCTAGGGCCTAGTTGAGTCAGTGTGGAGACTATTCCCTCATTACCAAAGTATCACAACGGGATTACAAACATACAATAGCAGATAAAGGCAACCAGTAGACAACACATAGACATTAGAAATAGATAAAAAATAGAAGGATATTATATATATAATATAGTGAAAGTCAATACAACACAGTACATGTACACAAAATACCATAAGGAAACCAAAATGTATCCCCAGTCGCATCGCAAGCCTCAGCTTGGTCCTGTGAAATCCTACTCCATGCAGCAAGTCAAGTACTTATACTAGGGATTTTCCCTTCCCATTACCTGAAATCATATAATCTTCTTGGGTCCAAAAACATGACCCAAACATGGTGTGATACTAAATCCCAATAGGCTACCACCAAATATCTGTGCTTATCTGTCAGTGAATATATAAAACTGGCAGTATAATATGGAAAGCAGTAAACAAGGAAACTAGGAAGACCGACCCAAGCTTTTTCTTTGGATTGGCGTCACTTGAATTATCCATTCCATTAATTAATCACTTCATTCAAGTGTTCAACCATTATTTGAGCCCTTTCCTGGAATACTTAATTTGGAAACTAAGAATCGCTTAGGGTGAAAATCCACCAACACCCTACAAGCATGTTCCGGTGAACCTCCTAGGTACCCAGCCTCACTCTAGGTGTAGTATAGTCCGTCATCCGAGCCTGTCCCCGGGATCCTATAAATAAGATTCGGGTATTGACAATGACACAACATGCCCTGCTGAGTCCGTCCATGGTATCTCACACTAGACCCCTGATTCACTCGGCATTTCAGTAACAAGTCTCGTATGATTCCATCCATGGCAACTCACAGTGGTTCCATGGTTCACCCATGACATTGTTTCACATTTTGAGCAGCTCAAAGCATTTAACTCACCTGGTCTAGCAATTCAAGAATTAGCATACAACGGTCAAGGGGCATAACCCATCCCATACCTAAAACCATTTCTATTACATTTTCATCTTATTGCAATTACATTGATATTCATTTTCCATTTTCAACAAGCCATAAGGGAATGAAAAGGCATGCCTCATAGGCATCCTAGGTCAAATTCCATGAAAGATCCATTCAAGGCAATGCACCCAAAGGGGTGGTTTCCATCCAAGGTTTACAACCTAACTCAAGCACATACCATCCAATTCATATTACCTAAAACATGCTAAAAAATAACATGGTTAAATTCCAGGTTCAAGCAGCACCCCAAAAGTGGTCGTGCGGCACTCCAGCATATATAAATAGCTTGAAAATCAGTGAAAATCACGAGACCACCAACCTTAGGAACGTACTAGATAGATCATCCAGTATCTGGCTCTGATTCGTCTTGATTTGGAAGAAAACTGAAGAACAGATGAAGAACGAGAAACTAGGGCATATGAGCCTTAATCCAATCTGTGTTCATTATAACCAGAAAAATCGAGAAGGATAAAAAAAGGAATTGAGGACTTTCCGTTGTGGATCTAATAAGACAAATGACGTTTGAAACGGATATAAGACGAAGAAGCAGGATCGAAATCCACCGTAGGCTGCTTGAGAGCTCTCCCCTTGCTATGCGGTTAAAGAGAGGTATAGTTTTAGGTTTTTATAAAATTTAATTAATTTAAATAAAAATTAATTAAATATAAAAATACAGCAGGTCTCATGGTTTACCCGCACGACCTGGACAATCGTGCAGAGACTGTGCAGACCTTACAGGAAGGCAAGGGGCAACCGCATGGCCACCCCGCACGGTTTCCCCAAACCGTGCATAGGCCATGCTCCTGCCTCTACCAATCCTGCACCAAGGCGCACAGTTTAACTAGGACGTGCGCAGGGCATGCACAAACTATGTGCCAGGACATTTCCTGCCTAAAACATGGTTCTGGGCTCCAAACAAGCCCCAGAAACCTTCGAAACTCCCTCGGTCAAGTTACGCATCCACATTAGGCCTCAACAGAACAGTTAAACAAAAAAGAAAAGGATTCATACCTCATAAAAAACCCAGGTTCTTACAATCTTCCCCCCTTATAGCAATTCGTCCCCGAATTTCTCTCTAAAGGGTGGTCAAGATTCGTCTGCGAACAGTTCTGGCCACTGAGCACGTACATCAGCCTCCCGCTCCCACATCTCATCTTGTAACTGGCCGTACTGCCATAGCACCCATAGTAGAGGAACTGAACGGCCTCGGAGAACCTTCGTTCTCCTATCAATGATATGAATCGGATTATCCTCAATGGATGCATCTACCTGAAGCTCAACCACCTCAGGCTGGAAGGTATGAGACGGGTCTGAATAGTATCTTCGTAACTGAGAAACATGGAACACATCATGCATGGCTCGATACCTCCTAGGTAACTGCAACTGATAGGCTACCGGCCCAACCCACTCTAGAATCTCAAAAGTCCCATCATATCTCGGCGATAGCTTACCTTGTCTTGGACAACACTGGCATCTCTGGACGATAAAACACTGATGCGTCTGGGGTTCTTCCCCTTATGATAGGGCTAATTGAGGTACCATTGGCCCAATAAATCCCTCCTTTAATGTGGGGAATTATATTCCATATGCATGACCATGAGGATTTCCTCATCTTTCCATGTTATCACTGGGAATTCCGCATGTTCAACATCTAGTGAAGATGGATCAAACTGATCAGAACACTGATTATAGTGGACTAGATTGGTAAATTCTTTGAAAGGAGCATCTGTAAGGATTACTGGATGATAGATCAAAATGCCCAATGTGGTTGGATCCGAGGTGGTGTGTTCCATATAGGTATTATGTCACACTGTGAAAATAGATATGGACACCACTGAGGGAGGATCTGGGGATGTGCACTCCATAAATGGGACACTAAGGTTTATCATTGGTTGGGATTGAGCCCCTAGGGGGTTTCTTATGTAACCAATATAGGTAATAGGGTTCAAATACCATATAGTTAAAAGGGGCTATGAATCAGATCATCGGGGGCTTGTGCATGGTCAATTGCCCAAATGGTTGGCATGACGTCACAGGTATGTGGCGACCCGGGTAAGAATCACGATGGATGTCAGATAGTTGAATGAAGTGGATGGTGAATGAGATGGAACCGACATGAGGATGATGGTAGTGTTGGAATTGATCCTTGGAGAGGCTTCAAACCTATCCTCATGTAAGGGAATTAAAGTTCCTATAGTTTGGTTGAGTGATTAGACACCTAAGAAGGCGTCCCTTGATAAAGGATACTTCGATTGGACCTGAAGGAAGTAGAACCTCCGAGTTTAGGTATGACATTCTCAAAACACATAGTCTCATGGGAGAGACCAATACATAACATGAGTTGTGGGATTAAACCTCAGGGAGGCATCCTATGTATCCCCATGGTAGGGAATCAATTTCCACGTAGTTCTAGATGGGGCATGGAATCGGGGTTTAATTAAAGTACTACGGCCGGAAAACATGCTGGGGATTACGTGTGGTTAGTAGCCCAAGAGTTAGTCAGGCACGGTTAAGGGACTGACCTAGGATGTGGGTCCTAGAAAAAGGGACACCGATGTTTACTAGTTATTTGGGGTTAAACCTCTAGGAGTATTCCTACATACACTGTCTAGGAGACAGTTGTCAAAACCCACATAGTTCGTATGAATATAGTTTAACACCCTGCTGGACAAAAAGGAGAATACAGTTTAACATCATATGAGACGAGGTTGAATAGACGTGAAGTGGTTAGGACTGATGGGTTATCGGATTTAACCTTAAGGTGGCTTCATATGTACCTTTTCTATAAGGGGTAATGATAAAATTTTACGTAGTTCGAAAAAAGGGGGCATGGGGCTTAAACACTATAGGGACCCAAAAAGATGTCATTGTTACTGCTTACTCTAAGATAACACGATTCATACTCTGTGTGTGAAACTAGGGCCCACAAGGACCTAAAAATCACATCGTGAAAGGTGTGCCTACGAGGTATGGAGTGGGTCTTACACATTGTTAGTGGCCCAGGGAGATGTAGATTGGGTCTTAAACAATGATGATGTCTCGATGGAAATAAATCACAAAGGGAGAGGGACGAGGTATCAAAGTTCTATGTACCCATCTCTCCTATGGACTTTTCGTACAAAAGATGATAAGAGGATCGAGGATGCTACCTCCCCCAAAGAAGGAAAAAAACTTACACCAAGAGGGTTTCCCTCCCCCGCGGATAGATTTTGTTCCATTCAAGGAGGATCTAATTCGATGTGAGGAAGAACTCACACTCGTTGTGACCAATGGTGTAAAAATTATAGATGTGGGGCACCTCATGAATATAACATAGGGGCATGATATAGTTTAACATCATGTTCTAGGAATGATGGTGCTTGTAAATTTAACGTCATGAGGCTTGGATGATGGAGCTTCTCTCCCCACCCATAGGGATTACATAACTGGTAGTCTTTAACCCTTAGTGAGGGGAAGGCACCGACAATGTCGTGTGGAGATGGGGTTGTGGAGTGATCCATTAAGGGGCTTACGTTACTGAGGCTATGGGAATAAGAAATAACCATTAAAATTCCTATTTAAATAAGCATGAGGTAGGGTTACATAACATTGATCACTGGACAAGGGATTCTAAAATTACTTTGTACCAGCCCAGAGGGCTTTACAAAAGAAGGATTTGTGAAGAAAAAAGCCACACAGAGAGGAAATTTGAAAATCTAATGGGGTCACAAAGCACATGAGAATATAGATCACATTGTTTCACAGAGCTCATGGGCTCGCGGAGCACTAGGGATTTCATATCAGTAGGTCTTGTGGTGCTCAGCGGTTCTCAGAGTTTATGGGCTCATGGATCTTAGTTGGTCATAGAGTTTACGGGCTCGCAGAGCACTGAGGCTCTTAGGCCTCAGAGATCACAGATCTTACGTGTTGGCAGGTCAATGGGGGTCATAGATCTCAACGAATCGCAATGAGGTGAGGAACACAGAGCACTTAATCTGATAGTGCACTAGGGATTACAGAGCACAGAGGCTTTCAGAGCTTACGAGCTCTCAGAGCACTAGGGATTGTGAAGCCCAATGACTGGTAGAGCTTATGGGTTGGTAGAGGTCATGGTTTTTCATTGGAGAATGCTACAAAATGATTCGTATCCCATCTTATTCATGGTGTACATATATATCTAGAGGGTAACTCATGATGCTCAGGTACTTTGAGAGGTCCCGAGTACCTATAGGGGTCTCCTTACATTGTGGTGGCCCATGAGCTCCATGAAGGGAATCCCTTTATGAAGACGAGATAATTTCCTATAATGGAAAAGGGGGTTTCAATGATGAAGTACCTTGAAGGATTCATTTTCTGCCAATGGTTCACATAGAAAAGGGTTCTTCGAGATATGAGAGGGCGGAAGGTCAAAGGTCAGGTTATTGGTTCTTTTAGAGTGGGTGAGACAAGTATTTTTAGGCGCTAGGGGGTAAGCAGAGGGGAGGATGTAGTGTGATGAATCTCATGATCTGCAACCAGATGGAGATGTGGTCAAGTTTCTCGGAATCGCAGACGAGTCTATCACTCCCTCCACAGTGGCCACAAAGTATTCTAGCTTCAGTCAATTGCATCGCCACCACATCTTCATCCATTAGTTTCCTCCAAGTGGCTGGAGAGATGGTCTTTACGATACAAAGGGCACAAAGAATTCCATATTCAGTCAACTGCATCGAATTTGCTTCATCATATTTTGGTTTTCTCTATGGGGGTGTAGTGTCAGAATCTACATTGTGAAGGGAGTAGAGAACCCTTATGCTCTGTAGCGGCCGCAGCGCTGGAGTGCATTACAATGCGACTTTAAGAATAATCCTTTTTGGACTTTTTTGGATGGAGTTTTTTACATATGTTTTTATCTTTCCATGATAGAATTTTGGAACCAAAAAATGCTTCCCCTCAAAATGGTATCTGAGGAGAAACGAAGGATAGATTCTAAAGGATAAATCACCCAAATTCTGAATGATCAAAAAGCAGAGTTGCAGTGATAGCGTGCAATGCACAGGTTGGGAAATCATTAGAGTGTGACACATCTTCACTTGCTGTTAAGTTCAGGGGCCTCTGCCTATAATTAAATGGTGAAAACCCATCCTATTCCACAATCCACATTGCATCATGCATGAGCTATTGATTTTCGACACGGCGCCTGCTCTATGATAGAACTTTGTGAACCAGATTCTACAAAACGGTGTTTTGCGATGCTGCATAGCATACTCATTGCACAACGATCCTACGATTCTTTTTTCCGCACATTGAGATCTTCCACACAATGACCGAGCGCTTCGAGAGTCTTATGCTCTAAAGGGTAACATTGCACCTAAGCATTGCAGTCGAGCTTCGGGATTGAGTGTTTCATTGTGGGGTCGAGAATTGTGATTAACCATTGCGATCATTGAATAATTTGTCAATAGTATTCAAAAAATATAGCAAACAAAGAATACGCGTGTGGGGTCCATTCTAATGCTTATCGGTGGGAGGAAATGGCACAAAAATCTTGTGATTTGAGAGTGTGTGTAAAGCCGCTCAGATCAGAAATCTCATACAGTGCTACTGTCAGAGAGCCAAGAAAACAATCCTCTTTGAAAAAAACATCCATTTTAAGGATTTTTCCTAAGGGACAATTTTCTCATCCACCAATCAAGTAGAAAAGAACCAGATTTCCTATTCAAGAGCACATAAAGTTAGTACTAGTGGTTCAGGGCTGTTGTTGTCCATAAATTGGAAAATCCCACACCCGTTAATGTTAATTTTTTGTAAAATAAAATTTTCAATATTTATGGGAAGGCGCTACAACCTGAGATCTCTCCCCCACAACACCATACCTAAATGAAGGTAAATTTGGGGAACCTGGAGAAGGGGTGGACCGATGGTGGGATTTAGGACAGTGTGTCAATTTCACGGATGACTGGGCCTGGGCCTACTAGGACTACGCATCGCGTGATGGGTTTGGATCAGAGCTAATGTTAGTAGGCCTGTATAATGCAGCATGGGATTCTTAATTTCATATGTATCGCCCAAAAAGCATTGTGCCTCTATTGATGAGTAGGTTTTCATCAATGACCATCACATTCCACCTTCACCATGTGGATTTCAGCATTAGCCTTTGAGATCTCCACTGGATTTCCACTATCCCGATTCTAGGAAAAATATATTATGATTTCCTCCCGCTGCGAAATATATGGTAGGATCCATAATAGATTTCACAACTGTCAATGGTGCTGATGGACATGGTGTCAGGTGGGGACAAGTAGTTGGTGCGAGATGTCCACTTCAAGTAGAGGTTTGGAAAATTAATAAATTTCCCACTAAGGCATGACACTGAAGGGGATGGGGAGACCAAGACGATACCAAAATATCCTAATACATATCCCAAGGAGAGAAATCCGTGAATTAATGTGAATTCCAATTGGCCCATATTAGAGGATAGTTGATGGATGCTTTGGGGGTATGGTGTCAAGAACCCGTAGTAATGGGTTGTCAGACTGGTTGGCTTAGTTTCTTCTCTTATCTGCTACTTGATGTTGCCGGTATGAGAAAAAAACTAATGATTTTTACCAAGAACGTTCTTTTGGAAATCAATTCTGGTGATGGGGGAGCATTTCAACCTCAAAATCCCAGTGTTGGAGAAGTTTTACATAGTTGCGGGACACATTAGGGAAGTTATGAATCCACTACAGGTGTGTGGACTAATACACTTCTTATATGGAAGGATAGTGGCACAAATTATTGTCTACAAATATCCAAACCCGATATCCACTTTTATGTAAAATTGTGACTGATCATTCTGAATGCAATGGGGAGCCTTTCTGACAAACTAACTTTTCTGATCATAATGAATATGGTTTGGAAGGTGGATGAATTCAACCTCCTTTAATTCCAATATCCCCCCAGAGTATTCACTGATGATGTACATGGTAGTGACTTACATCAGTCTTATCTCATGGGCTTTTGATGTGGAGTACTGGTAACATAGGTAGACTGTGAGCCCATATGTGATCAGTATACCCCGCACCGGTTCATGAGGCAATTTTGTTGCATACAAAGACTAAACCCATGGGTATACCTGGGGGTACGCCACGAGGTTCACCCATGGCTAATGAGGCAGATGTGGTTCGTGTTTACATGTGAGGATGGAAAGATGCATAATGAACATCCTCCACCTACTTTTGCTTTTAGGTTGGGGAAAGAATATGCTATGAGATGGGATTCGGCTTACCCGAGGTTGATGTTGAAGCAACAAACCACAAATGATGATGAAGGTGTGACTTCCCCATCTCAAAGTTGAGGCCCAAAAGTTGTAGGAACACATTTTGCAAGCCAATCATATTTTCATCATAGAGGTGGGGTCGTGACAGGGCTGGTGATTTCAGGGCCTATGCCGATTGAAGGGAAGAAAACAACAGTAGACATGGTTTCCCATCCTGTACAATGTCAAGGGGGTATAAGTCCATCAAAATGGTTCCACAAGATACCCATACAGGTCCTCAGGAAGCAACTACACCAAAAATATTTGCCTCTAGATGTCATCTTTCACACGGCTTGGGACACCTGGGACATCAATAGAAAATTTCACAACATTTCAGAGATGTGGGATCACCTCAACCGCCTCAGGAAAAATTTATCATAGACTTGTCCTTCCAAGGGAGGATTTTTTGTATCGTAGGTCAAAGAGGAACAATATGTTGCTAAAATTGAGGACTACATGCATTCTAGGGGCACACTGTGTCCAATGATGGACCAGGTGAAAGTACTGCTCAATAAAATATTCCCACTATAGTTATCTTATTTAGAGATGAGGGAGAATTTCCCCTAACATGAAGAGTTATAAGACTCATCATGGGGGAATGATGCTGGAAGATGAAGGACCTAAGAGGAAGTGGAGGTTGGAACCTCAGAGTTGCAAGAGATCATAGAGGATCTTGAGGTAATCTCCAAAATGTTCCTCTATGATACTTTCCAGTCTACACAAATATGTTTATATTCTTGACATATGTCTGGTCCAGGTGAGATTTATATGGAAAACCCATTCATGCATGAATGTTGATGTAATTTTGGTATTTTCATCTGGGACAGTGGTGATTGTAGAGTCTAGTGGGTCTGAAACATCCAGGGTGGTTCTCATGGAGTCATCGGAATTCCCGACTCTATATGGGGGTTGTGCACTAGAATCCCAAAAATAGTAACTCAAGAGAGGGATTCATTGTTTGAACTTTTTAAGTCCTCTTATTTACGGAATGCATAATTTATTTCTATCAAATCAAGTAAACTAACTTTTCTCTATTCATGTACAAACTGTTCATCAAATGGCGTGGGCTGGACTAGTGAGGATGGATGGGGTTCGTGGGGCTCCTTTCCCTAGAGGACATCGATCATTGGGGAACCAGATGCCCACACTGACCGAACCATTGTGATCATGTTTATTGACAGAACCCCTAGTGGGCTGGAGGCTAAGATCATCATGCTAGAAATCGATGGTGAGGATCATCGAGATGACATGGAACCCATCATTCTTGATGTAACACTCGAGGAATATCCTGCTGCTGAACTCTTGGAGGCATTCACGGAGTATGATGCTGTTGATCCCATCGACCAGGATGAGACTGCTTCTGATGAAGAGGATAAAAAGGCTTTCCATTGCTGATTGTGGAAATTTATTAAGCGCTTCATTGATAATACTCTATTATAAGAGTGGGTCTGACAAATTGGATGACTTCTCCCAAGGCTACATGAACTATTGACAGGAGGAGTTGATACCTGACGTCCTCACATGTGCATTTGATTTTACGTCATAGAGAGGGTGTGAGAGTTTGTATGTGTCATCAGTGTGGGATGGAAGTGAAGGAAGGGAGTCATCGCTCCAAGGCTCCGGGAGTTCAAATAAGATATCCATCTCCTTGGGACACAACTTGTTGACTGCTCCTCTTTCATCGACACCCAAACAGATCTCATAGCATGACTATTGGTCCATATTTCCAAATACAAGTAAATACATGGGTAGGTGGGCCGTGAAATGGATAACATCTGAGCCAACCTAGATTGGACCCTGAATAAGGCTGATAAACTGCATCTTGCAGCCCATGCAGAGGAGAGGGATCCCAATAAACAGGAGAATATTTTGAAGGCCACACACCAAAGGATTTTGGATCTGGAATGCTCTATCGAAAAGGTTAATCCATATATTGGTGGGGCTAATCCATGTGTGTTATAAGCTACACGAAAACAAAAACACATTTTCATTCTTATTTATTTATTTTTAGCATGGACATGAAATTTTTGCTGCTTGTTTGTTTATTTTATCACATCTCGATCCTAACAATGATGTAATATGTAATATATCACTAAGCATAGGTGGGACATACCCAGTGCGAGAGAAAAGGGATGGATACATAATTATTCACTTCCCATATGAGATTGTTGACTAATATTCGAATACTTGAGGTTTGTGGCATCCCGACCTGACTTACCATTCAACCTGGTAGCAGGAACGGTCGCCACATGGCCTCAAGCGCATCTCCTCAAATCACAAAGGCTTCCGAAGAGCAGAGAGGTCCTAGTTGAGTCAATGTGGAGACTATTCCCTCATTACCAAATTATCACAACGGGATTACAAACATACAATAGAAGATGAAGGCAACCAGTAGACAACACATAGACAGTAGAAATAGATAACAAATAGAAGTATCTGATATATATAGGATGGTTCAAGTTAATACAACACAGTACAAGTACAAAAAATACCATAAGGAAACCAAAATGTATCCCCAGTCGCATCGCAAGCCTCGGCTTGGTCCCGTGAAATCCTACTCCATACAGCAAGTCAAGTACCTGTACTAGGGATTTTCCCTTCTCATTACCTGAAATCATATAATCGTCTTGGGTCCAAAAACATGACCCAAACAGGGTGTGAGACTAAATCCCAGTAGGCTACCACCAAAGATCTATGCTAATCTATCAGTGAATATATAAAACTGGAAATATAATATGGAAAGAAGTAAATAAGGAAACTAGCAATACGGACCTAAGCTTGTGCTCTGGATTGGCGTCGCTTGAAGTATCCATTCCATTAATTAATTACTTCATTCAAGTGTTCAACCATTCCTTGAGCCCATTCCTGGAATACTTAATTTGGAAACCAGGCATCACTTAGGGAGAAAATCCACCAACACCCTACAAGCCTGTTCCGGTGAAGCTCCTAGGTACCCATCCTCGCTCTAGGTGCGGTATAGTCCGTCATCCGAGCCCGTCCCCGGGATCCTATAAATATGATTCGGGTATTTCCCATGATATAACATTCCCTGTTGAGTCCGTCCATGGTATCTCACACTGGACCCATAATTCACTCGGCATTTCAGTAACAAGTCTCGTATGAGTCTGTCCATGGAAACTCACAGTGGTTCCATGGTTCACCCATGAATTTGTTTCACATTTTAAGCAGCTCAAAGAATTTAACTCACCTGGGCTAGCAATTCAAGAATTACCATACAACGGTCAAGGGGCATAACCCATCCCATACCTGAAACCATTTATATTACATTTTCATCCTATTGCAATTACATTGATATTCATTTTCCATTGTCAACAACCCACAAGGGATTGAAAAGGCATGCCTCCTAGGCATCTTGGGTTAAATTCCATGAAAGAGCCATTCAAGGCAATGCACCCAAAGGGGTGGTTTCCGTCCAAGGTTTACAACCTAACTCAAGCACATACCATCCAATTCAGATTACCTACAACATGCTAGACAATAACATGGTTACATTACAGGTTCAAGTGGCACCCCAAAAGTGGTCGCGTGACACTCCAGCATATATAAATAGCTTGACAATCAGTGAAAAGAAAAAGAACACCTACCTTAGGAACGTACTAGATAGATCATATAGTATCAGGCTCTGATTCATCTTGATTTGGAAGAAAACTAAAGAACAGATGAAGAACTAGAAACTAGGGAATATGAGCCTTAATCCAATCTATGTTCATTATAACCAGAAAAATCGAGAAGGATAAAAAAGGAATTGAGGACTTGCCGTTGGGGATCTAAAAAGTTGAACGGTGTTTGAAATGGAGATCGAATGAAGAAGCAGGATCGAAAACCACCGCAAGCTGCTTGAGAGCTCTCCCCTTGCTATTCGGTTAAAGAGAGGATAGGTTTAGGTTTTTATAAAATTTAATTAATTTAATTAAAAATTAATTAAATATCAAAATACAGTAGGTCGCATGGTTTACCCGCATGGCCTGGAAAATCGTGTGGAGACTGTGCAGACCTTACTGGAAGGTAAGGGGCAACCGCATGGCCACCCCGCACGGTTTCCCCAAACCGTGCATAGGCCGTGCTCCTGCCTCTGCCAATCCAGCACCAAGGGGCACAGTTTAACCAGGATGTGCGTAGGGGGTGCACAAACTGTGTTCCAGGACATTTCCTGCCTAAAACATGGTTCTGGGCTCCGAACAAGCCCCAGACACCTCTGAAACTCCCTTGGTCAAGTTACGCATCCACATTAGGCCTCAACAGAACAGTTAAACCGAAAATAAAAGGATTCATACCTCATAAAATAACCCAGGTTCTTACAATCTTCCCCCCTTATAGAAATTTGTCCCCGAATTTCTCTCTAAAGGGTGGTCAAGATTCGTCTGTTAACAGTTCTGGCCACTGAGCACGTACGTCAGCCTCCCGCTCCCACATCTCATCTTGTAACTGGTCGTGCTGCCATAGCACCCGTAGTAGAGGAACTGACCGGCCTCAGAGAACCTTCGTTCTCCTATCAATGATATGAATCATATTATCCTAAACGGATGCATCTACCTGAAGCTCAACCACCTCAGGCTGGAAGGTATGAGATGGGTATGAATAGTATCTTCGTAACTGAGAAACATAGAACACATCATGCATGGATCGGTACCTCTGAGGTAACTACAACTGATAGGCTACCGGCCCAACCTTCTCTAGAATCTCAAAAGGCCCAACATATCTCGGCGATAGCTAACCTTGTCTTCTGATCCGCCTGTGTCCCAACCTCGATTAAACACGCAAGAAAACCTAATCCATGACCTCAAACTCTAGGGGTCGTCTACGGCGATCAACATATGACTTCTGACGAGACTTTGTGGTAGCCGTCCACTTATGTATCAATTGGACCTACACAGAAGTCTCCTGAACAAGACACGGTCCCAGTAAAGCTGCCTTACCTATCTCTAACCAGCATAGGGGTGATCAGCATGACCTACGATATAAAGCCTCGTATGGTGTCATCTGTATAGTATCCTTATAACTGTTGTTATAGGAATACTCAACTAGGGGAATATACCTATCCCATGAGCCCCGAAAATCATGTACGCATGCTCAAAGCATGTCCTCAAGAACTTGTATCGTACGCTCTGACTGGCCATCAGTCTTATGGTGGTATGTTTTACTCAAGAGAACCTGTGTACCCAGCGCCCTCTGAAAACTCTACCAGAAGCGTGATGTAAATTGAGCATCACTGTCTGAAATAATGGTGTGTGGGACCCTGTAGATTCATACTATCTCCCAGATATACAACCTTCTCAGATCATCCACACTGAAGGTCTCCTTGATCGGCATGAAATGAGAATCTATCATGAGCCTATAAACCACAACCCACACAGCATCGTTGCCTCGGGGTGACCTCGGCAAACCGGTCATGAAGTCCATCGCAACATCATCCCATTTCCACTCCATGATAGGTAACTGCTGTAAAAGCCCAGCTGGTCACTGGTGTTCCGCCTTCACCTGTTGATAGGTGGAACATCTTGTGATAAAACTAGCCACTTCCCTCTTCATACCCGACCACCACTACTATCGGTGCAAGTCACGATACATCTTATTGACCCCAGGATGAACTTACCAAACCAAAGCATGAAACTCCCATATCAGCTCCTCTCTAAAATCCACTGGAACCCATACACATCCATGGATATGGAGAACTTCATCCTCGCCTATCGTCCTACCAGGAGGAGGTTCCTCACCTGACACACCTTCCTGTAGAACTAGTCCTTTCGAATATGATAGTTGTCTCATCCTTACTATGTCTAGGAGGGTAGAGGTCACAGCTAATGATGATAGAAAAGACTTCCCTTGGCTATTCGGAACATCAATATACATCTCATAGAACAAGGACATAAGCTTCAATTAGTTTCTAGCCTGTTTGACTACCTTTATTTGAGTCCTCCTGCTTAATACATCGGCCACTACATTTCTCATACGAGGCATATAAGCAAGCTCGAAATCAAAGGATTGTAGGTTCTCCACCCACCGTCGCTACCTAAGATTCAGATCATGCTGATTAAAGATATATTTGAGGATCTTGTGGTCTGTGTACACCAAAAAAAACTATCCCAATAAATAGTGTCTTCAACAGCGCATCGCATGAACAACTGTAGCAAGATCAAGATCGTGCGTCGGATAATTCCTATCGTGTAGCCTCAGATGCTGAGATCTGTACGCCATGACTTTCTATCTCTGCATCAACACTGCACCCAACCCAATACCTGATGTGTTACAATAGACCATGTAACTCTTTCCCTGTTTTGGCAGTATCAGGACTGGTGCAGATGTCAACCTTCCTTTCAGCTCCTAAAAGGCTGCTTCGCAATAATTTTTCCATACAAATTTCACACCCTTCTTAGTCAGGCTTGTCAACGGCGCTTCCAAGCATGATAAATATTCTATGAAACGACGATAATAACCATCAAGACCCAAGATACTCCATATGTCCAAGAAATTGTTGGATTGTTCCCATGAAACCATAGCTCTAACCTTCTCTGGGTCTACAGACACTCCTGTCTCAGAGATAACATGGCCCAAGAATTGAATTTGATCCATCCAAAAGTGTCACTTAGTAAGATTTGTGTATAGATGATTCTCTCTTAGTGTATTCCGGACGATCTCAAGATGGTTGGCATGGTTGTTTCGATTTCAAGAATACTCCAAAATATCATCCACGAAATCCACGACGAACGAGTCTAAGTAAGGATGGATCACGCGATTCATCAAGGCCATGAAAATCACTGGCACATTCATGACAACGAATGGCATAACCAGATACTCATATAAACCATACATGCTACTAAAAGTTGTACGAGGTATGTCTGTAGTTCGAACACGCACCTGGTGATACCCTGACCTCAAATCAATTTTCAAGAACACCATATCTCTTCGAAGCTGATAAAACAGGTCATCTATCTATGGAAAGGGATATCCATTTTAACCAATAGTTGGTTCAGCTTCCGATAGTCCACACACAACCTAAGAGTCTCGTCCGCCTTTTTCACAAAACGGACCGGTGAACCCCTCAGAGAACTACTAGGTCGAATAAACCACTTTGGGTCCAAATCATCAAGCTATTTCTTGAGATCTTGCAACTTCGTCATAGCCATCCTGTATGGAGGAATGGATACTGGTGAAGCTCCTGGAACTAGGTCAATATAGAACTCCACCTCTCTCTCAGAAGTTAAACATGAAAAGTAGTCAGGAAAAACATCCCTAAAGCACTCAACCATGGGAGGAAGGTCCGTCTGGATCACTCTCTGATCATCCAGAAACAAACTAGCGATCAAGGATATCATCCTGTATACACCATGATGCTCTGGTCTAGCACGACTTTCCTGGAGATCCCACTCACCCTTAAGAGTATACACTGCACCCTCTAGTGATGGGAAAATCACCCTCCGACGGTAACAATAAATGTAGGATCGGTAAGCTACTAGCCAGTCCATATCAAGAATGACATCAAAACTTATCATTTTGATAACATAAAGATCCTAGATGAAGTGACACCCTCCAACCTCAAGGGGGAACCCTCTACACTAGAATACAAACTCTTCCCTAACTCCTAGTGGTGTGTCTAGTGTCAAGACGCCATCAGAGGACAACACAAATAGCCTATGGATTTTCACTATAGGTGTAGATATAAAACTGTGTGATGCACCTGTATAAAATAGGGAAGATGAAATAACATATGCTACTAAGATCGTACCTATCACCATAGACTGTCCTTATCCCTGATCCTCAGAAGTAGGCTACACTGAATACATCTTTCTTGAACCACAGCCCTGTGATACAACCTCACTACCCGAAACTGTCCCACTATGACGTCTCGGTGTACCCTATGCCTGGCTACCTCTTCCACGACCAATAACTTGGCCTGATCGGCTAGTCACACCCCAACTCCCTATCTGATGAAAAGCTGGCGACCCTGATCTTGCATATGGAGTCAATGCGAATCATCTATCGATGGCTGTTGGTGAAAACATTTTGTAGAAACATTGAAGATAACCCATCTTACCACCTAATAGGCACTTGACTGGGTCCCTTGGATACTGCAACATTGTGGGTCCCAACCTACCGCACTGGTAGAACCTCAGGTTGCTAACCAAAGATAAGTTCTGAATGCTAAAATCACTATGTGGAAGCTCCAGATGACGATTCATACTAACAATCCCTACACTAGATAATCTCGATGCTGAACCGCTCGGGCTCGCACCTATAGTCTCTCCCAGGTTACGTTTTGTGATTAGCGTCTGGTTCACAATTCTTGAGACTGTAGTCAACCTGAAGATATTTACCTGAGATCGGATGTCATATCTCAGACCATCCTCAAAACGCCTGGCCCTCGACAGTTCATCGCCCATTAGGAAAGGTGCGAAGTGCTAAAGATCAGTAAAACGGGACGATTATTCCATCACTGATAACGCGCCCTGTTCCAGACGCAAGAACTCCTAGGTTCGATCGGCCCTTAATGTCTTGGGAAAAAAGAAATCGTAGAAGGTCATATGAAACTCTATCTAAGCCATCTCCCGAAGATGATCTGACTGGGTGATCACGTCCCACTACCTCTTAGAGGAATCACGCAGCATTTACGTAGCGAGCTTGACCCTCCTCTCCAAAGGCATCTCCAAATGATCAATGATATCTAGCATCACCTCTAACTAGGACTCTGCAGCCTGTGGTCTGCCATCCCCTGAAAACGTAGGCGGATGCTGCTGCCGAAACTCACGCGTCAACTCTTCCATAGTCGGGGCAAGTTGCGGTGCTCCCTGAATGGTCTGTATAAAACACAATATGCTCTCATAGAACTGCACCTCAACACCTATGTTTAGTATAACCACTAGTGTCGTTGCTGGCACAACTGGTATTTCCTTTGGTATCCCATGGCCTACCATCTACGGAATGTGTTCG
The DNA here is from genome assembly GCA_963277665.1 of Viscum album. Classification (NCBI taxonomy): domain Eukaryota; kingdom Viridiplantae; phylum Streptophyta; class Magnoliopsida; order Santalales; family Viscaceae; genus Viscum; species Viscum album. The sequence goes on along the minus strand of OY728140.1, from coordinate 1,691,740,588 downwards.
TCACTACTCTCCCGACGTACAACTGGAGGTCACCGTGGTGGAATGACTCTGGAATGCCAAACACTCACCTCAGTTCAAGATTTTTAACGAGAATCGAAACTCACGAGCACAAGAACCAGGACAGGACAGGTCAAGACCTTCCTAAAAACCACGTCAACCCACAGCCTGCTTCTAAAGCTAGGACTGCATAAGGAATATCCACCAAAAACCACTAGAGCCACTACCTCTTTCCCACTCATAAGATGGTATAGTTCAGGCTCTATTTTTCAACATTCATTCTTTTAGCATACCTTTTTTAAAATCTTTAACCAATGGTCCACCACGTTCTGATCCCTGAGGGCCCATAACACCTCCTGAATCAAAATTTGATGCACATATAACCATGAAATTCAATTTCATTTAGCATTTTCATCCCATTGGTGCGTCATTTACCAATCCATAAGGGCCCATACTCCTTATGAATTGAAATATTACGTCACTCTTCATTAATTGCACCCAATCTAACACAAAAGTAGGCACACCTATCAATCAACTATCAAAACAGTCTGCAATAGCTATCACAAGAACATGAAATATCTAATGCATCCTAGATATCATGGCATAATGCATGACATGTGATTCCTAACAAGGTTCCTATATGATGCATGAGATGGAAAACCCTTATCTCATTGGGTTGTAATGAAATAGAACCCACAATAATTTCAATAGTAACCACAAAAACCATGGGCGTCACCCAACGATGAAATTAGAACAACTGTAATAATTAATCCCAGAAACAAAATTCCATACGAGGCAACATGGATTTTACCTGTACATGGGTTTTCAACTCCCAGACACCATTTATTACCAAAGTCCCTTCCCTTCCAACTCCTGTCTATAGTCGCCAAATAGTAATTCAAATCAAAAAAGTAAAAACCTCTCATACCACTTTGTGACGTCCGGACCCAACTTACTATTTAACCCTGTAGATGGACTAGTTTCCACATGGCCTCAAGCGCATCTCCCAAAATGCCAAAGGCTTCTGACTAGTAGCGAGGTCCTCGGTGAGTCTGTGGGGAGACTATGCCCTCATTACCAAAGTATCACAGAAGAATTACAGACTTACAATAGCGGAAGTAGGTAACCAGTAGACAACACATAGACAGCAGAAATAGATAAAAAATAGAACTATGTGATATATATAGGATGGTGCAAGTCAATACAACACAATACAACTACACAAAATACCAAAAAGAAACCAAAATGTATCCTCAGTCGCATATTAAGCCTCATCTTGGTCCTGTGCACTCCTACTCCAAGCAGCAAGTCAAGTACCAGTACTAGGGATTTTTCCCTTCTCATTACCTAAAATCATATAATCTTCTTGGGTCAAAAAACATGACCGAAACAGGGTGTGAGACTAAATCCAAGTAGGCTACCACCAACGATCTGTGCTAATCTGTCAGTGAATATATAAAACAGGCAGTGTAATATGTAAAGCAGAAATCAAAGAAACTAGCAAGACCGATGCAAGATTGTGCATTGTCTTGGCGTCGCATGAAGTATCCATTCCATTCATTAATAACTTTATTCAAGTGTTCAACCATTCTGTGAGCCTGTTCCTAGAATACTTAATTCATAAACCAAGCATCGCTCAGTGAGAAAATCCACCAACATCCAACAAGCCCGTTCTGAAAAACCTCCAATATACTCAGCCTCGCTCTAGGTGCGTTATAGTCCATCATCAGATTTCATCCCCGGGATCCTATAAATAAGATCCAGGTATCTCCCATGACATATCATGCCCTGTTGAGTTCGTCCTTGGTATCTCACACTGGACCCATGATTCACTTGGCATTTTAGTTACAAGTCTCGTATGAGTCCGTCCATGGAATCTCACATTGTTTCCATGGTTCACACATGACTTTGTTTCACATTTTAAGCAGCTCAAAGCATTTAACTCACGTGGGCTAGAAATTCATGAATTCACATACAAGGGTCAAGGGGCATAACCCATCCCATACCTGAAACCATTTCAATTACAATTTCATTTTATTGCAATTACATTCATATTAAATTTCCATTTTTAACAACCCACAAGGGAAAGAAAATTCATGCCTCATAGGCATCCTGGGTCAAAATCCATGAAAGGCCCATTCAAGGGAATGCACCCAAGAGGTGGATCCTATCCAAGGTGTACAACCTAACTCAATGACATACCATCCTATTCAGATTACCTACAACATGCTAGGTAATAACAGGGTTAAATTCCAGGTTCAAGAGACACCCCAAAAGTGGGCTCGCGGCACTACGACACACATAAACAACTTAAAAATCATCTAAAAGCACGAGAACACCTACCTTAGGCTCATACTAGATAGATCTTCCATTATCAGGCTCTAAATATTCCTGATTTGGATGAAAACTAAAGAACAGACGGAGAACGAGAAACTAGGGAATATAAGCCTTAATCCAATATGTGTCCATTATAACCAGAAGAATCGAGAAGGATAAAAAAGGAATTGAGGACTTTCCGTTGTGGATCTAACAAGACGAACGACATTTGAAATGAAGATCGGACGAAGAAGGAGGATCGAAATCCTCCGTAGGCTGCTTGAGAGCTCTCCCCTTACTGTGTGGTTAAAGAGGGGGATAGGTTTAGGTTTTTATAAAATTTAATTAATTTAATTAAAAATTAATTAAATATCAACATACAGCAGGTCGAACAGTTTACCCGCATGGCCTGGACAATCCTGCGGAGACCGTGCAGACCTTACTGGAAGGCAAGGGGAAACCACACGGCCACCCCGCACAGTTTCCCCAAACCATGTGCAGGTCGTGCTCCTGCCTCTGCGAATCTTGTACCAAGGCGCACAGTTTAACCAAGTTGTGTGCATGCCATGGGAAAACCATGTGATAGGCCATTTCCAGCCTAAAACTTGGTTCCGAGCTCTGAACCGGCCCCAGACACCTCCTTAACTCCCTCGTTCAAGTTACGCATCCACATTAGGCCTCAACACAATAGTTAAACCGAAAAGAAAAGGATCTCTATCTTGTAAAAAAACCCGGGTTCTTACAAGGTTCAAATGACATCTAGATTTTATAAGATAAAAGATGAGTCTTGAATAGTGAATAGAGTTCTCAAAATAGAAAAAACATTGTTCCTAACATACTCTAGTACATAAGAGGGATTAAACCATGGGAGTTAGAATCAGTCTAAACAAAGTGTATGGAATATGAGACTCATGATACCAAATATTATGAATGCAATGATTGTGTCTTCATTATGGGGATATCTATTGAACGTATTTGAAACATTTTACCCATACCACGTTATCCTAGAATAGGGATAAACAAAATGAGGGACTCCTAATAACCATATTCGATAATACGAGGTCTAAAATGAAGTGTATGTCTAATATATTCTGGGATGTCGGCCAAAAACTATTGGGAGCCAAATGTATTAGAATCAGTGTTGTTCAAGGGCCCCTTTAAAAGTGAAATAAGACAATGATCCGAATAGGAGGGCACACAAATCATGGGGTTGAGTGATTGGTTGTTTGAATGGAGTGTATCATTCTTGGAATTATGCCATCGTGAAGAAAGTGCCTGGTTTGCGTGTATTAGTCTGAACTGTTATCAGACCCACTTAAGGAAGGTACCTCCCTGGTGAGGACCTCAAATAATATATATTTTTACATCATATGGTGAGGATGAGGTTACTGAGGAAAGAAATGTGTAGTACAGTATGCATCATATTGTGAATGAGGAACATAAGAGTCTATACCCCACCACATAATCCAATGGGAAATCATAAGTAGAGATACCAAAGATTTAATAATTTGGTTTGTTCCCAAGATAATGCATTTGGGAATTATTACATATCTCATGAGGATGGTAATCAAGCCACACATAGTGATGATAGTGTTGTTTAACGTCATCCAATATGAAAAGGCATGTGTGATTCAGCTGCACTAGTACACATCCAACCAAAACCACTAATCCCACATGAGTCATGCTCACTGTGGGAAACAAGGGGTTGTGGTGAGATTTTCCTAGTACAGGGAGGCACACATTATTGGAAATGGAAAACTAATTGAATGATGTCCCAATAATGTTGACCTTCCTTATTAATAGTCATAGATGCGCATAGGGGTAAAATTGAGTGTCTTGGAGTTCCACATGAATATAGATAAGTGGAAGGATGTGAATCATGGATCCCGAGATCTGGATTGCAATAATGGTGTCATGAAGATTAAAGATAACAAGTGAACATGTTCAAAACACTACATGTGTTTTTCATTAGCATGGAATGGGGACATTCAAATGAGGATTGACTACTGACCATGTTCAAAACTCAGGAACTATCGTGAAATGTCCTCTGAGGTATTCTATGGCGTTGGACCAAAATAGTAGGAGGGAACTATGGCCTAGAAAACAAACTATTTGGGGGTCCCTTTATACATGGAAAATTATAGAGATCCAAATAAAGGGCTCATGAAGCATGGAAAAAAAACGATGGAATATCCCTATGGAATCCAGCACTCTGTGCTCTATGCCACAATGCATTTGAGTAAGCAAGTGAGATGTGTCAGATAGAGGTAGTCAAATCCCTTTCCATGGAAAGGGCACTGGGGGTGAAAACACCTTGTTTAAGGTCATAGAGTGGACCATTGAGATGGGAATTTTTTTAATGGAATTTTCACATGGTGGAGAAGTAGAAAAACCTAGCGTGGATGTGGAACAAAGAGGCCTTCCATATTTAAGCATAGTCTTGGAGAACACATGAACATATTTTTTAGTCATGATGCTTGGACTTGGGGCTAAAGTTTAAAGTCATGTACATTAATGAATGATGGATTTTTAGTACCTGCGGCTGAACCTGAAGACTCAATGTCTGGGTGTTCCTAAGTATCCCATGAGGATGGGAATAAAGCCATACATATTTCTGGTAGTATGATCATAGCTTATGGTCAAAGAGCTCGAACCAGGCTAGGAAGAAACAATAGATAGACATGGTTCAGTTATTTCAAACCCATTTTTGAATGTGGATCCAAGAGGTCCTCACCATACCACATGTTTCCAACAGAGTTCTGGCCATTGGGGGCCAAAAGGAGGGAAGGATATGATATAATAGAAGATGGAACCATAAAAGACATGTCTGGTTGTTCCTTCGTATCCCATATGGATATGAATCAGCCCAAACATATTTCTGAATATTATTATTATAGGGTACAAATTCCATTGGAAATATTGTCATGCAGGTCTATCCCATGAACCAAAATAAGCATCATTTGATGCATGTAGATTGTTCTTTTGGGTGGATGTGTTTTTTCATGAAGCAAAAAACCTTGTATGGAGAGTCCGGGCATTACTGCTTGAATCAATCCATACATAGGCCCTAGAAAATGACATGGAAATTGACCGATACCAAACATGATGTCCCCTCAAGTGAGGAAACCACAATGAGGTTCCATTTTTCGTCATGTGGATAGGATGATAGTTTCATAGTGTAGGGTCATATGATTGTACCAACCCATTTATTTTAGCATCATGTAGAAAAGATGCAAAAAAAAAATTCATGTGGGACTAGAACAAATATTTTAATGTCCCATGGATTAGATGACTATAAAAGAATGTGGTTCTGAATGGAATGTTCAAGGGCCGAAGACGCTTACCTGGCACAAATGAGGAAATAAGTATATAACACATCATTTTCAACCCCATATAGGGGAACCTTAGGCCAAGGGACCAGAAAAGATCATAGGATATGGGGTGGACCCAAAGACAAAATGGTATGGTGTTCCTACGTATCCCAGGAAAATGGGAATTATGCCATACGTAATTCTGGAAAATGGCGTACAGTATAACGTCATGTGATAAGGATGGGGGAAGGAGAGACTATCTCTTAAAGGGGGAGTAATTATTGTGGCTATTACAAACACGACATGAATGAGGACATAATCCCACCCATGGCACAACATGAAATTCTATTAGAGTTAGGGCCAAAATTCTGAAGATAAGAGATAATTAATGGATCCTGAGATGGACCTGAAGAAAAAACGTTCGTGCATTCCTACATTTCCCATAATGATGGTTATCAAGCCAAAAATAGTTCTTGAAGATGTCATGTAGTTTAATGTCATGTGATATGGATGAGGATAGATATTAGTTTATAGTCATAGAGATCAGACTGAAAGAAGTGTGACTCTTCCAAGCGAGCGTATACCATGGCCAAATCCCTAAGCCAATGTGATCTACACTCAGTGTGGGAAACAAGGGTTGATATGATCTTCGAAACACATGGTATACAGAGAAAGGGCAAACGATGCAGAGCCTGGAATGAAACCACATCATGGAATCATCCACTTAACACACAAATGTGCACTGAGGGATAACACCAAAAATGTCAAAACTAAACATGGACATGATGGAGTAGAAAAGGATGTGAATCATGAAACCAAAATTTAAGTATTGTTGGGGGCGGAATAACAATGGAAGATAATTGTTGACCGTTTTCAAAACACCACATGCATATTTTATGACCTGAAATGGGAAAAACAAAAGAGCATCGACCGCTGAACATATTTTCAATGTGGGACTTCAGTCAAATGGTCATTTGAAATCCACAGGGACGTTGGCCAAAGATGGTATGAGAGAACAAAGTCCTAGTATCCAAGCCATTCAGGGGTTATTTTGAATGTGCAAGATGATGAAAGCCCAAATAAAGGGAATCATGAAGCATGTAAATGGATGAAAACATGTCAATGCAGTATCCAACACTCTAGTTCCTAAATCAGAGTGCTCTTGGGCTCGTTGGAGAATTTCCAAGGAGGGTTTAGGAAACCAATTCTAGAGAAGACTACTAAAGAAAGAGAGTGGAGGATAGGTGGATAGAGGGCTCGTAATAGGGGAGTACATAGCATGGCAGTTACGAACCTGATGTGAATGAGGGAAAATGAATACCACACCATACAACAGACCTCCTTCCCCCTTTGTGGATTTAAGACAAGTGGCCGAATGGGGGGGGGGAGGTTTCTATGAAACAGGTTTTGACCCAAAGACAAAAAATTTGGGCATTCCTATGTATCCCATGAGGATGGGAATCAAGACACACATAGTTCTAATGTGTCGTGCAGTTTAACGTCATGGGATAAGGATGAAGATATGAGGTCATATCTCAAAGAGGAATGTGTATGGAGTGGTGAATAACCCAACATGAATGAGGACATAAGCCCAAAAATGCCACACAGTTCATAATTCTTGAAGAGAACTCAGGACATGTGGCCGAGAGAATGAATATATGAACTCGGGCTGGACCCGAAAATTAAATGTCTGGGAATTCCTACATATTCCATGAGGATAGGAATCAATCTTTACGTAGTTATTGATATTCCATGAGGTTTAATGTCATGAAGAAAATATGTGGTAGATCATTGTTTATGGTTATAGATATCCGACAATAGATTCCTAGTTTAATGTCATGTGCATGGGACAGATGGGAGGATAGGTTGAATCACTATGCCAGTCATTTGGGAGGTTATAGAATGGAAATAATGGTTGAGTATAACTACAATCCAAGTACCCAACATAGTACCCCTCTCGTGTGACCTGGAAAAGGTACAAATAAATGAGCATTTCCCACTGAACATATTTACAATGTGGGACTTGTGTCTAATTTTCGTACGAGATCCTTAGGGATGTTGGCCCCAAAAGGAATGAGATCCATTGTGGTATGATAGGAGGCTGTTTTGGTTGGTCATTTCAGATTTAAATATATGATGAAAACCCAAGTGGTGGGATGCATGAAGCATGGTGGTACCCGTGTATTTTAATGTCTAGCAGTAAGGAAGAAAATAATGGAGGTCTGTCTTAAGGAGATGTTTGTAGTCTGAAAAAACAACCCAATGTGAATGAGGACGTGAATCCATACCCCACCGCAAAATCATACATTTGAAGTTGTTCTATGAGGATGAATAAATCGAGGGACCAATGGCTGGGTGATGAATGACATGTCTTAGACAGTTTTCATTTTATCATCCAGACAGATGACTGTTGAGTAGTTTTACATCCCCCAGCCTAGGCAGATCATAAAGTTTAACATCATGCGGTGAGGATGAGAAAATTTAAATTCATGTGGGATTTTTCAATAAAAAACTACTTATGTAATTTTTCAGTTTTGTTAAGAGTAATACATTCACCATCCATGGTGAGTAGGGAGTATTCCCCATTTGGGTAAACCTTGTGATGAGTATAAGGTACCTCCCATTAGAGCAATAGATTTGGGGGCTTCTTGTTGGGTATTGTTTGTGTTATCAAGTCCAACACCATGTAACATTGTAAGAAATAGAATAGGAGAAGATTATGGTTGAAATATCTAGTTATCTTGTTTGATGCCTCTTCAAATTGTGTAGGGCACAAAGCCTGAGCTCATAGAGAGCTTTCAGTTCAGCTAGATAGATTTTGCCTACATTTTCTGTTGTCTACTGATTATAGAAAGCTATGTGAAACAAAGAAAACTATGTCTCGATGGGCATGAAAACTTTTATTCTATACAGTAGGGAATATGGGGTCACCTTAGTGTAATTAGAAGTCATCATATGATAATCCTAGAGACCATTGGGGAGTTTTTCTAGACAACTCTTCTTGTTCTTTCTGACCATCATCTGTAGAATGTTAGAGAGGGTTTTTTTATACACCACGATCATCCCATTATCTTTTCATTATAGTGGGAGGTGTGATTAAAATGGTTAATGTACTTGGAACACAACATCATTAGTTTATCTACCGGGATGTTGTTTTCATTATCATTTAGGACAACACAAGGGACTCTGAATTAATAGATGATATTGGAGCTCAAAAACTCAATGATAGAATAGGCCTTGACTTCCTTGAGTGGAACTACCTCTTCCCACCTGGAAACGAAATCCATATCGGTCAAGATGAAATTGCAATGGTGAGACATTTTTGGGGGATAGGGTCCTAAAAAATCATGTCCCGTGACCAGAAAGGGATAAGAGTACATGGTAGTGTTGAGATGTTATGGCAGCCGATGAAAAAATTATCATAGATATGGAATTCATGGAACGTCATGGAAAACATGATATAGTCACAGATCATGGCGGGCCAAAAATGCCACAATCTCTGAATCTAGTGAGATAGATTCAGCCAAGTTTGATGAGATCCGCAGGAAACGTCATGAACTTCTTGGATGTCTAGAGACATATCACCTCCTTGAATGGAACATAGAGGCATCCCATCAAACCCGCATATGTAGAGGATCTTCTCAAGATAGGGACCACTCTGGAGGGTGAACTACAATGTGTACCATCTGATTGGATCATGCTTGGCTCGATCTTCTGGTAGATTACCATGCTAGATATACTTCATAAATGGGTCCTCCAATCATGAGTCACTTAAAACATTGCGGAATGGGTACCTGGGGATCCTGACATGGAGGCACCGACATTAATGTGGCTTACCTATGAACTAACATCATCATTCGGAGTAACGGAATAGTTGAATATTGGACGTTCCACATGGATAATAAATTCATCATGATAATTATATGGAAGAGATGCTAACAATATATCCAAGGAATCGGCTCGACCATTATTTGAATGAGGGACATGAGTATCTTCTAGACAAGATGGGAACTCATCCATTAGCTAGTGGGTAAGTTCTAATAGTGGTACGAGCTCCAACTTCCTAATGACATAGTAACCATTGATCATTTATGACTAGTTGGGAGTCTCCTTTCAATGTATGTGGGGACTTTCAATATGTAGGGCCTTCTTGAGACCAGTAATAAGAGCCTAGTGATATTGTTTCTCCGAAGTGTAACTTTCGACAGACCAAAATAATTTACCCAAACAAGTATAGTGCAATTAAGGGATCATTCCACAAGAATATGAAGTTATTGTATTTTGTTTTCCTAGATTGTGATTAATTATGTGAATTCTTCTAAAATATAGAGTTGATTTTTTTGTTTTAATACTTGGGTTGTTGAATTTCAATTCCTTAATAAATTATTTTAATGATAAAGAAAAATGAAAAAAATTGATTCTTGATGAGAAATGGGAAAAATGCATCGAGGCTATGGATTTTTAAGGATGTTATTAAATAAATTTACTTATTATGTTTTGTTGTCCATGATATATCAATTATTTGTGTTATTATTGTAATAAAACCACCTTGGTCTAGTGTTTTTTTAAATCGATAGAATCCAATTCCTTGGTATGGAATTTAATTTCTCTTAATTTTATTAATTGTCACCCATTATATCTGATAATCACATAAAATGATCATGTATATTCATAATCTTAATCCCTTAGGTGATCTATAAATCCTATTCTTGGTCTAATATGTGATTTATAGTGATATATAGAAATTATTATAAAGGTATTGTGAGACAAGAATGAATAACACGAGTACAATATAACAATTGACAAAATACAACCCATAATCATTCACAGACCCAACACATGGGGGATTTAGCTACTCATGTAGTAGCTAATAACTAAACTACATGTGATTCCTGAATTAAACATTGAAAAGACACGGAGTGAATGTCTTCAGGAATGTATCATGGAATAACCTCTTCTCCTTTCCTATCTCCCTAGGTGTCTCCGGAAATTTCCCTCGTGATCTGTCATGGAATGAATCCTTCTTGAACTTAGAAGTCCTTGGATCCTTTTATAGTTTTTAGGAATACACGATGTGTACTAGAAAGTACACAGTGTGTACCCTAGTCAACACGCTTAGGTCTAGTGTTCTCCTTCGATGGGTAAGCTATCAAGAATCCATTGACATGGAACATGGTGTCGCTTGGTAGGTCGAAGTACATGGCATGTAGTGACACCATACATGGCATGTAATATCAGTCATCATCTACCAACCTCTTCTTGAAGGGAAAACCCGACCTGTGTATGAGAAGAACATGGCTTATATTTATGGACCAAGAATATGGTCAGGTATGCAGTCTTCCTGATCCATGTTATCGTAATAATAAACAGTGTGTGATATAAGTACACTCTATGTATATATGATTTTTTTCTTCTGTCCTTTCCCTATTTGTTTCATTGGATGGAAAACTCCTAAAAATAATTATAATCACAAATATAAATAACTTTATCCACATAACGATTTATATTTGTTGGGAAAAAATGTTTTTATGCTCATTAATATATATAAAAAAGTATACAAAAACCGGGAACATCAAATTCTAACACAGTTAGTCATTTACTGATAATCAAGAAAAAATATCAACATCAAATCAATAGAATCCATACTCTAAAATGGGAAGCATTCCACTAATTATAATTGTAAATACTATATCCATGACAGATTATTTTAAAATGTAGAAAACATATTTCAATTCCCAATATATTCTAGTCATTCCTCATATAAAATTTAGTTAAAAAATTTCAGCCTCTTTCATTCACGTTATTTAACATTTCAAAAATAAACATTACACTTGATGATTTACCTCACCAAAACATACCACACACATCACTCAATATTATTTAATCATAGTTATGCTCCATCATAAGTATATGCAATCAATTCATAAGCTTGTAAGTGTTCTCATTATCCACTTCAGAAGTCAAATCACAAAAGTCGCAAGGTCTTTCAATAAGGTTCAAATGATTCTGAGGCTAAGGGTTGGTATGTAATGATGGAAGTCAATCTCAGAGGATTGAAAAGGTGGCTGAATTCTTAGACAACAATGCATGACATTCAAAATAAATCTTCATGAATATGAACCCCAAATAAATATATCTCAAATGGTATCATCACCATGATATTCCCTTTCCAATATAGTCCCATAAACCATCAGTAACATATAATAATAAATCTGGTCCCACTTTTTCATATATCATTTTTTGTTTTAGAATAGGGACCACCAAGAATTTAATGAATAGTGGTTTTGGAAACCCTTATGCACAAATGAACAAGTGATAAACTTCCCCTCACATAAATTCATGGTTTCTCACCAACATATACCATGAATGGTCAAAATCCATCTCTAAATCTAGAGTGAATAATCAAGAAAAATTATAAATGAATTAGGGTAGGAAGTGAAAATAGAATTTTAATTTAGCTCCCTATCATGTAATATCATGGTTTATAAGGGTTTTATGATGATCAAATGTTGGGTAGGTCTCATGGTCAAAGGGAAAAAATAATCAAATGCCTCAATCATTTTAATTTGATTATCAAATCTTTCTATTTTGAAGAGAAAAAATATAACATTTTGGTAGATATGCATATTCCAAGAATCCTTCAAGAAATAGTATATAAGAAAGAATATGTCAAAAAGGCTCTTAATACTTCTCGGTAATGGAAAAAATATAGGGGTCAATCAGGTCATGACATGAGTACAAATGATTAGTTCTAATAAATTTAAATTTCCAAATATTTAAATCCATAATCAAACAATATAAGAAATAATTTAAAAATATATAGAAAATTAAAATAAGAATTTACTTTAAAGTATCCCTTTTATGTATTTATTTTCTATAAGTATAATTAATCCAATATTACCATAGTATAAAATATGTCAACTATTATTGGTGTACCCTAAATTAGTTCAAGTGAAAGACTAGTGTAATCAGAGACCCACCCCCATACACAATATAGCACATGGTCCCCCATGTCCAATACCAAGGATTAGGTAAGAAGATGATGAAACAGTGGGAGAAAGTTTAGGTGATTCATTGGATGAATAAAAACCAAAGAAAAAAATGAAAAATAAACACTAAAAAATACTCCCCTCATAGTGAATTTACAAAATGGTTCTATGAGTCGAAATTGAGATGACAAAGTCGCTCTAGAGCAGCTACGACTGTTCTGTGGAAGGGAAAAACAAATATGTAGATACATACATAGTCACAACCCAAGAATTTCGCAAAAAAATATATATATAAAGGATATAAATGTGCCCAAAAATAGGTCAATGGGTTTCCTCAGAAGGGGATTCATCTACTAAAGAAGTTGGAATATCTCCCACCAGAGGAATGCAAGTAACAGTTGTCCCTGAAGGAGAGACAAGAATATAATATGTGACCCGAGATGTCAGAGAAAATGTGTGGCAAGAGGCTATAGAGAAGATGGAGGAGTAGGTAATGGGGGTGCCAAAATGCCTAGATGATTAAGAATGAGGATTTAAATCCACTCAATACGTGTCTCGGACTCGAGAAGGTCACGCTTCTGACGCTCAAGAACAGCCATGCGGAGGCTGGTGGGGAGATAAGCTGAGGGTGTGGAAAGAGGTTGGCGGTGAAAGGTTCATATGAATAAGAAATGATAGATTAAGAAGGAAGTCTAGAATAAGGGTGTGGGTAGTGAGGGAACAATCGCAGGTGGATGTTGTTGGTCATTATAAAGAACACCAGTGGGACCAGTAGGGTCATCCCTCACCCCTGAAAGAGTAGGGGCCTTCTAAACATGCTAGTAGTCGTCCCCCCAGTGCTCAACCATCCTCATGAGAATAAGCATGATAAATTCAATATGGCTAGGAGAGACTAAGGGGTTATGAGCGAGAGAGGGAACAAAGACAACCAAATGGTATGCCAGGTGGGTGGCATATGAACTACCAGTCATGTAGCCCTGACGACTGTGAATAATAGAATGGATGTAGGTGGATACCAGGAAGGGGGGTTCGGGTAGTCATGCTAGATAATACATGTAAGGATATCTATGTCCCAACTAGAGAAGACACTCATATCCTAATGGAGAGATAAAATAATGTCACTAAAGAACCTATGGAGGAATCTATGCAGAGGAAAAATGATGAACATGCACTTCTGTGATGTGGGGGTGTACCTAGGGGCAGGCCCAACATGCTCCTGCCACATGGAAAGGAGGTCAGAGCACTCAAGGTGGGTAAGAGTGGACATAAAAGGTGGGGTGGAAGGATACATGTAGAATCCACACCCATGACTATAATCTTACATGGTGAGGGAAAAAGTAATCCCCCCAGTCAAAAGATACATGGGTGGGATTTATCGGTGGGTGTCTGACGGTAGCTGGGCCCATTGAACTCAAAGGTGGCCATGACCTCAAAAAATAAATCGTTGTAAGTTGGAGTGCGGAACTGATTTTTCTACTACAGAAGAGTATGGCCCAAAATCTCCTCAATATTCTCCCAGATTCCTAGTCACTGGGGAATACTGACGTTAAGACAACGACCACTCAACTGGATAGTGTGGTGGGAGGATCACCACAATGTATCTGCCACATGATGACCCTTCATAAAGAATAGGAATGGGTACAACAGAGGGTGGCCATTAGTCGATGTAGGCTGTGGTGGAACTACTGGTGCCAAAGAAGATGGTCCTGTCATATAGGTTGGAGGTGGAGCAGTGTATACCTGAGCGGGCATAGAGGGCTAACCAATAGGTAGAGGTGTTGGCATGGTCAGGTCCACTACCAGCATGGAGGGTAGCTCATAGAGGATAGAGCTAGAAGAGGGAGTGGCAGCACCAGAACTCTCAGCCAGCATAGATAGTGTGGAAGGAGTGGGGAAAGGGAGGGGTACAATGAAAGATACTGGACCAACAAAGGTCACAGAGGGAGGAACCATTTGTTCAGGAGGTAGAGCGGCCTACGATGAGGCTTAGAAAACTAGGAAATCCAAATCCAGTCCATCGGCAAGATGAAGATGAATACGATGATTAGGAGGTCCCTAAACCTCAGTAGTGAAAGTAGCCTGGTTTCCATGTGCAGGTTCTCTATCGTCCATACTTGGAAGAAAAGAAAATAATACAATAAAAAATAAGAAAAAGGGGATAGAATGAAAATGTGAGAAATCATAATATTTAGGAGAACACGATGTGTAGATCTAGGTTACATGCCATGTATTATGATTAGTGTAAGAAATCATGTAATCTAGATAGACACTCCTTGAGGGAATGTGTTGTGTTAAATGAATACATGGTGAGTAGAAATCTGTACACTCTATGTAGTAAAAATTGGAGTGATACATGTGTAGGTGGCCAGAAACGGCTTTTAATATGGTATGGAATAAGGGAAAATGCCGCCAAACATCATGCTAACCCAGAAATGGATGAGACAATCATCAGTATTGTCCATCATCGTATGGTGTTACCAATCATCTAGACCACAAAATTTGAAATCAATTGGATTTCCCTATCATTGACCCATATGGTCCAATAACTAGCTGGATGACTACCATCACAAATTAACTTGAAAAGCGGAACTCCCACTGGATAGAGATAGAAATGAGGAAATCTGGAGACATCCTATCAACATTTCATTGTAAGATGGTACCAATCCGCAAATGGTCTTTTACAATCGGGGCCCTGAAGGGATCCTTCTCATATTCATTGATGGTGAAGAGATTGTTTCCATCATGAATGAAGTGCATACTAGAGCATGTGGAACACATTAATTAGAATCCTAGATCTATTATCAAATTTGATGGATTGAATAATTTTGGCCAACTATAATTAATGATTGTGTAACATACACAAAAATGTGCCCTTTCTCTTTGGTTCAAGCCAATTTTATTAACTAGACCTTGGAGTTACATCACAAATCCAAGTACTCCTTTCAATTTTCCATTTGGGGAATGGATGTCATGGGCCCCTATCCTCATACTATGTCCAAGAAACTGATGTATATTTTCATAGTGATAGACTTCTTTTCAAAATGGCTAGATGTAGCACCCCTCAAGGAGGTTGAAGAATGTTGTATTTTCACCTTTGTGAAAGCCAGCTTCATCACCATATTTGGTGTCCCTTATATAATATTTATGGAAAACAGAACCAATTTTTTCTCTACTGAATTAGATAATTTATATTAGGAATATGGCATCAAGGCCAACCATTCATCTTGGTATCATGCAGTGGCCGCTAGACAGATAAAGGCATTCACCTATAACCTATTCAATATAATCCAAAATACGGTAGACAATGTCAAGAAATCATAGCTAGAAAACTCCTCCATGCTCTATGAAATTATCAAACCATGACCCATACCGCCACTCAAGAATCCTCATATTCATTGGTATATGGGAAAAAATCTTTAATACCTATTGATGTCTGACTACCTATAACATCCCAGTTCTGGAATCCACCCAGAGGCACCCCGTACCCTGTTGGTCACATGGCCTCAATCACATTTTCCCAAATGCCAGAGGCTATTGACTAGCAGCAAGGACCTTGGGTGTGAAAGTGGGGAAACTATTCTGTCATTGGAAGAGTACATAGCAGAAGTAAACAAAGCATACAATAGCCTAAGTAGTAAATATAAAATCAACAGTAAACAACGGAAGACTAAAACAATAACAACTAGAGCACAAATGTATATATGAAATGATGCATGATACATATGTCTAGGAAAGCAGCCAAACAAGTCACAATGCTGAATACTATACTAAACCAAAGTACAAAATAAATACAAATAAGTAACTCCTCAGCATAACAAGCCTCAGATTAGTCCCTTGCTCTCTTGATCCAAAGAAATCAAGTACCAGAAGTCGAAGGGCGCTTAAACTTGTCTATACCTGCAACAACATAGACTATTTGGGCCCAAAACATGACCCAAATAGGGTGTGAGACTAATCCCAGTAGGCAACCACCAGAATATATGTGTCTTACTGTCAGTGAGTATATGGCAGGTAATAGTGTAGTAAGTAGTAAACAGTAATAGTAAACTGCAGGTAGTAGACATTAAGCAGCTACAGGATGATATACAATAGCAATCAATCCACAGAACAACAAGCAGCAGGGAAGCAAATAGCTAACCACAATAGGAACCCCTCTAGGAAGTACTCACAGCCAACCCCTCTCGTCCTATCCAAGAAGTACCTATAACCCTTTGGGCAGTGCACTCATCCTAACCCCTCTGGTTTGGTCATACGAAAATATAAGACTCTCTGGTAAAGCTCACTCAGTCAATTTCCCTTATAGTCTATGGTAGTCAGGGACTCTCTGAGGAAGATCACGTGGTCTAACCCTATTATATCCCCAAGGTCTAAAAACTCTCTGAGGAAGTTCGCTCAGTCAATTCCTCCTATTGTCTCAGTTCTATCACTGACTCTCTAAGGAAGCGCACTTTGTCAATTACTTCTCTATCCTAGAAATGTTATAAAGAAATTCAAACAAAGTAATGACTCTCCGAGGAAGCCCGCTCGGTCTACCCTCTTGTAGTCTATAATATCCAAGACTCTCTGGGAAGCACACTCGGTATACCCCCTATAGTCTATAATGTCCAAGAATTTCTTAGGAAGCTCACTCGGTCTACCCTCCAGTAGTCTATAATATCCAAGACTCTCTGGGAAGCTCACTCAGACTACCCCTTATAGTCTATAGCACCAGGTTCTCACGGTCCCGTGCCAGTCAGTGCATAATAATGATATAAGGCCAAAGTAAACCTACAGAGCTACTTGGATAACCAGTATTCAGCATAACAAGCATGTCCATAATATCATTCCAACCTATGGTCACAAGGCATGCAAGCATGTATAACGTCCAACGGATAACAAGGCCCAAAGGTTGTAACAAGAACAAGGTATGGAAAAAACATCTAGGCACAACAATTATCCCCAAACATGATCAAATTACTTCTACACAAGCATACAATCATGGTAGGAAAACAACAGGGGGAAAATAGTAAACACGCAATACCCCGTTCATGGGTATTGGAGGAATTTTCACATAAAACTCAATGACTTCTTAAGGTAAGGCACAAACCAACTACCTTGTTGCTAGAAGATCAATATAATTTGACCACGAGGCTTGATTCTCCTTTGAAAAGTGTAGATGTATGAAAATGAACAAAACGTTCAACCCATGATATATTGAGAAAGAGGGAAAATCATGGAATGAAACTCAAGAAGAAGGAAGAGCTCATCGTTGCAGTTCCAACGCAATCGATGGTGGTCGATTCAGCAACAGATGGAGGCTCGGGGGCTCGGAGAGTGTTTGTGGCCGTACGGGTCACTCTCAGTCGAAGAACCTGGTGAAGAATACATTCTCGTTGATTAGGCGTGACCCCGGTCCGTTTAATGAAAAAGAAATAAAGTACACGGCGTGTACTTCGGGGGTACATGGTGTGTACTTGGCCTTTCTGTACTCCGCTTTAAGAGGCCTCCGCATTTCCCCTACACACCATGTGTGTGGCTGGGACACGGCCTGGCACTACATCAATGTACACGGTGAGTACTAATAAATTACATGGCATGTACTTCAAAAATTTGCAGATTTTCCTCGTTTTCTCAAAAACGACCAGAAAAGGAAAAATATACCAGAAATGAAGATCTGGGTTCTTACAAACTTCCCCCTTTAAGAAAATTATCCCCGAATTTTCCTAGAGAGGTGTGGAAGAAGAAACCCCGAATAGCTCTGGCCATTGTGATTGTACATCGGCCTCCCTCTCCCAAGTCTCATCATGTACTCACCTGTGCTTCCATAGCACCCGTACCAAAGGGACAGACAGGCCACGGAGAACCTTCGTACTGCAATCGAAAATCTGGATAGGATGCTCCTCAAACGATGCATCTGCCTCTATCTCAACCACCTCGGGTTGAAAGACATGATATGGGTCTTAAAAGTAATGTCGGAGCTGAGAAACGTGGAAGACGTCTTGCATGGACTGGTACCTCTGAGGCAACTGTAACGGATAGGCAACTAGGCCAACACTCTCCAACACCTCAAATTGCCTGACATACTACGGTGAAAGCTTACCCTGCCTCTGAATCCTCTTGTGTCCCAACGTCAGTGTGACACACAGGAAAACCTAATCCCTGACCTCGAACTCCATAGGTCGTCTCCGCTGATCATCATAAGCCTTCTGCCGAGACTATGTTGTAGCCATCATCTTCTGAATCAACTCTACCTGCTCTGAGGAATCCTGAACAATATGAGGTCCCAACGAAGCTGCCTCCCCTACCTCCATCCAGCACAAAGGTGATCGGCATGGCTTACCGTACAAAGCCTCCTAAGGTGCCATCTGAATAGTCTCCTGAAAACTGTTGTTATAGGCAAACTCCACAAGAGGGATATGCTTCTCCCAAGAACCTCCAAAGTCTAGAGTGAAAGATTGGAGCATATCCTCAACCACCTGGATCATACGCTCGGACTAGCCATCTGTCTAGGGATGGTATGTTGTACTCAAAAGTACCTATGTACCCAAATCCTTCTAAAGCCCCTGACAGAATCGAGAAGTAAAGCATGCATCCCTGTCTGAAACAACGGATTGTAGAACTCCATGCAGACGTACAATCTCTCGAATGTACAACCGCCCCAGCTCATCAACGCTGAAGGTCTCCTTGATCGGAAATAAGTGAGAAACCTTCGTAAACCTGTCGACGACAACCCAAAGAGCATCACTACCTCGAGGTAACCTTGGTAACCCAGTCATGAAGTCCATTGTGACATAGTTCCACTTCCACTACGGAATGTTTAAATGATTTAAAAGCCCTACTGGTCACTGATGCTCTGCTTCCACCTGCTGACAAGTAGAACATCTCATGACGAACCCAGCAACACCCCTCTTCATACCTGGCCACCAGTACTGGGGGTGCAGACCACGATACATCTTGGTGATGCTAGGATGAACTACCCAAAATGAAGAATTAAAATCCCACATAATCTCCTTGCGTATGTCTACTGGCACCCATACGCATCCCTAGAAATGCAAGATCTCATCCATGCCCACTGTCCATCCAGGAAGAGGATCCTCTCATGACACACTCTCTAGCAGGACTAGGCCTTCTGAGTCTGATAACTGCCTCATCCAGACCCGATTAAGAAGGGTAGAGGTAACAACTACAGAAGAAAGAAAAGGCTGTCCCTGTCTATCAGGAACCTCCAAATGTATCTCAGAGAATAGAGACATAAGCTTCTGCTCACTGCTGGCCTCTAGAAATTCCTGAATCTGAGTTCTCCTACTCAACACATCAGCCATTACGTCGCCCTTTCCCAGCGTATAGGAAAGTTCAAAGTCAAAGTACTGAAGATACTTGACCCAACTGTGATGTATCAGATTCAGATCACGCTGAGTGAAGATGTACTTGAGGATATTGTGGTCAGTGAAAACCAAAAAGTGCTATCCCAGAAGGTAATGACTAAAACACCATAAGGAATTAACAACAACTGCCAACTCCAGATCATGTGTTGGGTAGTTTCTCTCGTGTGGCCTCAACTACTGAGAACCGTACACAACGACTCCATCTCCCTGCATAAGCATGGATCCCAGTCTGATACCTGAGGCATCATAGTAAACTGTATATCTCTTTCCCAGCTCTGGCAAGACTAGAATCGGTGCTGACGTCAACCTCCCCTTCAGCGTCTGAAAGGCTGTCTCAGATGAATCTGACCATAATATCTTCGCCCCCATATTAGTCAGACCTATCAGTTGTGATGCTAGGTGTGAAATGTCCTGTATAAAATGCCTGTAGTCTCCAGCCAGCCCTAGAAAACTCCACACCTCAAATACATTCTTCAACTGTCCCCAGGAAACAACAGCTCTCACTTTCTCTGGTTCCACAGATATTCCTTCCTCTGAGATAACGTTACCCATGAAGTGAATCTGATCCATCCAAAAGTGGCATTTCTAGATGTTAGCATATAACCGATGCTCTCTCGGTGTACTCATAATGATCTCAAGATGGGTATCATGGTCGTGTCGTGTGTGAGAGTACACCATGATGTCGTCCACGAAGGCCACCACAAAGGAATCCATGTATGGATAGAACACTTGATTCATCAGTGCTATAAAAACTGTTGGCGCATTCGTGAGACCAAATGGAATGACCGTATACTCGTATAGACCATACCTGCTCCTAAAGGCTGTAATAGGTATATCTGATGGTCTAACATGCAACTGATGATAACCGGACCTCAAATCGATCATTGAGAACACCCTGGCTTCTCCGAGCTGATCAGAGAGGTCATTGATCCTCGGTAAGGGATATAGGTTCTTGACCATCAACTGGTTCAGCTTCCGATAATCCACACAAACCCTAAGGGTTCCATCTGCCTTCTTCACAAACAGGACTAGCGAACACCAAGGAGAAGTACTGGGTCGGATGAAACCCTTTGCCAACAACTCCTCTAACTGCTTCTTGAGATCCTACAACTCAGTTGTAGCCATCCAATAAGGAGGAATGGACACCGGTGCTGCTCCTGGAACGAGCTCAATCAAGAATTCTACCTCACGATCCAGAGGAAAACTTGAAAAGTCCTCTGGAAAGACATCCCTGAAATGATCCACCACTGGAGGAAAGTCTAACCGTGACGTCCCCTGGTCATCCAGATAAATATTGGAAATCTGGGCTGTAACTCCTCTGAGACCATGATGCTCTGGTCCAGCTCTACCCACCTGGACATTCCACTCGCCACTATGAAGAAATGATCCGCCCTCTGGTGATACAAAACTCACCCTGCAACGATAGCAATCGACGACTGCCTGGAAGGGAACTAACCAGTCTATACCGAGAATGACATCATAGCATGTCATCTCTAGGACATAAAGGTCCCATAATAAGTGACACCCTGCAACCTCAAGAGGGCACTCTATGCACTAATGTATGCTAGATGTCCTTGTTTCCAACAGTGTATCAAGGGTCAACATTTCGGTAGATGAAAAGATACAGATCCCAAGGCTCTCTATGACAGCAACAGAGATAGAACTATGCGAAGAACCAGTATCGAAAATGGATGAAGATAAAACTGAGGCTACTAAGATCATACCTCGAACTGTAGAAGGGTTGAGATCCTTCTCTGAATGGGTCTGGTCGCTAGAAAAAGTCTGGAATGTACCGCGGCCCTGGGCCCCTGGCTGACGAGTCTGAGCTAATCCACTCTTCAGTTGCTGGAAACCTGGTGACTGACCACCACGGTGGTGACCTCCACCTTGGCCCGAACGGTCGAGAGAACCCCAGTTCCCAGACTGAGGAGAAACTTGCAATATATCTCTTGAATGCGGGGTCATAGAAGAACCCCTACCACCAGCTTTAGGCGAGAAGATCTGACCAAAATGCTGAAGATGGCCCATCTTTCTGCAAGATCGGCACTTCATCGGATCTCTCTAACACTAAGGCCTAGTATGTCTACTCCTACCACACTGGTAGCATACAACCTACCTACCCGAAGATGAATTCAGCCTACCCTGATATCCTCGAGAGGAATATCTGTGGTGCTTCCTGCTATCAGAAGGAGGAGCACTGACTCTGGCTGTAGAACTGCCCTGGCTCACTGCTCTAGAATCTCTTAAATTGTGCTTAGTGATCAGCACCTGGTTGATGATAGAGGAGATCGAAGACAACCTGATGATATTCACCTGGGAACAGATTTCCTGCCTGAGACTGTCCTCAAATCTCCTAGCTAGGAATAGCTCATCACCTACTAGAATTGGCGTGAAGTGTTGTAGCTCAGTAAACCGAGACGAGTAAACCATAACAGAAAGGGTACCCTGCTCGAGACTCTAAAACTCCCAGGCTCAGTTGGACCTCAAGGTCTTCAAGTAAATGTAATCGTAGAAGATGTGACAGAACTCATCCCAAGTAATACTCTGTTGGTGTCCTAACTGCGATATCACCACCCACCACCTCTTGGTGGTGTCTCGGAGCATATAAGTAGCCAGTGTTACCCTTTTCTCTGGAGGTATCTCTAGATGCTCAAAGATCATCAGCATGGCCTCTAACCACGAATATGCTACCTAGGGTCCTCCATCCCCTAAGAAGGTAGGTGGATGCTACTGCTGGAAAACCCGTATCAACACATCCATCGACATGTCAGGAGGCGACGCTCCCTGAAAGGTATACATCATCCTTAGGAAGTCCTCCCTAAACTGTGCATCGATGCCGGCAATAGGTATAACTACTGGTGAAAAGTCTTTCACAACAGGAAGATCTGTAGGTGGATCTATAAGAGATCCCTGATCAGCCATATCTGGTGTCTGATCACCATCTGGCAGCTGACGAACAACCAGAGGACGTCTCGGAGGCATAGGTATGAAAGAACAAAATCACACATTAGATCAAGATTATCAAAAACTGATAACACGAGAGTAAAAAATGGGAATGGGAGGGAAATATAGTCTGGTTTCTACCAAACATGACTACACATCATGTATAAAACTACACGACATGTTCCTTTAGTCCAGACACATTGGCGTGTACTTCAGCCACAGTTGGTCCCGTAACACCCCAGACTACATGGCGTTTACTTGATCTCCATTCCCTTGCCCGAGTCTCCTTACACTTCTAACCCACATGTTCCTTTTAACCCTAGGCTACATGACATGTTAACTAAGGACACAGAGTGTACTAGACAAGGTTTAAGTGACCCGTGTTGTTAGTTACACAGTAGACTACATGGATGACCCTTACACGGAGTGTTCCGAACAAACATGGCATGTATATGAGAGATAACACCATCCCATGTTGTTGGTGACATATTCGGGTATCTAGATTGAGGCTACACGGCATGTTCATATACAACATGACGTGTACTACACGATTTTCCCCGACCCGTTTTGTTAGTGACACAACCGGGTACACGTCTCACTATTACACAGCGTGCAACTTCAGTACATGGCGTTCTTCCGAAATCTTTTTCACCAACTCATGTTTCTGCTCACATAGTCAGTGACACAGTTTAAAACTACACGGAGTGTAGTAAAGTAAATGCCATGTATTTTGGGTTTTTCCGGGCAGTAGCTCAGATACTGCACCAAAACCCAGAAAACAGTAAAAAGTAAGCATGGAGGTGCCAAATTATGATTCATGGGGACCCATACTCCCTGCGAATCAAAGCATGGAATCTCCTATATGTCATGTACAATTGAAACAAGTCAATTATCCACAAAACTACAATTCATGAGGGCCCATAACACCTCAGGAATCAAAATTTGGAGTTCATTTAAGTAAAGGAACAATAAAAACAAATTTTCTATTAAACATCAGAGATTCTATCAAGCATCTATCACAACAGCATGCATAATCTACACAACGTCTATCACAACAACATGAAATTTATAATACACCTAGATGGCATGGCTAGAATTCATGGCATGTGATTTCTAACAAGTGTATATATGATGCATGAGATGGAATACCCTCATCTCATTGGGTTGTGACAGAAATAGAACCACAATAGCAGCAATAATAACTACACAAGGCATGTGAATCACTATATGTGAAATCATATCAACCGTAAAATCTCAAAACTAGAAAGCTACAATAAGTGAGGTAGATTGGTCTTTCCCTGTACATGGGTTATCTAATCATGGGCACAACTTATTACCAAGTACCAAGTCTATCCTATCCCTAGTTTTTAATGTCTCGGATTTTCCATACTTTAATTTTAAAAATATGTGGGAATTATTTCGAGACCAGTCTTTGAGACGGCGTGCAGTTCCAAGGCCTGGTGATCCCAGAACAACTTTTTGAATTTAATTAAATAATTAAATTATGCGCGTGTGCGGTTTTCCAGAAAAAGTGGAATAACTCCCGAATGGGTGCTCAGATCAGAAATTCGAGGGGGCCGTTGCATTCAGAACCATGATTTTTCCTTTAGGAAAGTCCTAACATCGACCGATGCAGGTCGGTGGTGAAATATAGATTTTGGACGTAACAGTAATAAAATATTTAATAAAAATATTTTATTCTGTAGTGAAATAATTTTAAATCTGTTACAACATATATGATTTATAATTTTTAAATAAAGGCTATCGTAGGAGTCCAGGGTTAAAAACCTCATAACCCTGAAACCCTTGGAGGATCTTGAGGCTCTGGAGAAAACCTCCAAATTCGGTGACGACGTTCTTGAAAATTTTGGCCGGTGACGACGACGCATCAACCGGATCTTCACCAACTAATGCAACAGATCTAGGTAGGATGTTTGTTTTTGATTTTCCATTCCCCGTTATTGATTCCTGTGATGAACACAGACTAATTTTCGAACCGATTAGCCCACGGATCGATCGTTTTGCGGGCGGGTGTGACTTGGGGTTTTTTCGGGAATTCAATTACTCGACATTTTATAATCTTTTGTTTGTTGTGGTTTTGATCTAATAGAGACGAACTCGGATCATCATGAACAATGATCGATGTTCGTCCCTATTGTTCGATTCTTTGTATTTTTTTTCTCCCACGTGTTCTTCATTGCGTTCTACGTGTTCTTGGAGGAAATCGATCATTGCACATTCGTTTTTGGCACAACGATCTGAGATTGTAGATCCAACCCCGGAGCAATGTCATGGAGGTGATACAACGGTTTCAGCGAACAATTCGGAGCGGATCGAGAGATATGAGTCTTCGGGCGTCTTTCTTCAGATTGATCATTCGATGTTTATGATACGATTTATGGACCGAAAACACTCATTATGGTGTTCGTATGCTAAAATGAACCAACCCATGGAGTATCGGGACGAATGGACGAGAAACTATTGGATCCAGAGGATCAGCCGCGGTGCGAGGAGGAAGACGGTGTTTCTGGAAAAATCCCAACTACACGGCGTGTAGTATGGGATACACGGAGTGTGTTCGTTGGCAGACAACCTGGCGTGTACTCTGGGAGTACATGGACATGTGTTGGGTACATGGCCTGTATACCCCTCCTCGGCCAGACCCGGCCAGATACACGGGATACCCCGTGTGCTGGTACACGGGCAGGCGACATGGACAGAGACCGTGTACGGGCACATGGCCAGCGTACACGGAGCGAGCCCTAGGTACTCGGACACGGCGTGTGATTATTCTATAGGCCGTTTAGTTACTTTCTATCTGACAATCCGAATGACATGGGCCGTTTACATGGGAAGTACCCGGAGTCAAGGAACACGGCGTGTGATTTTTCTACACACTGTGTAGTTGAGTTTTACACAGATTGAACAAATGACACGGGCCGTTTACACGGGTACTACCCGGAGTTAATGAACACGGATTGTAACCATACTACATGCCATTTAACCAATTCTTCATTGCTCAAGACACTTTCCTTATGTGACTTGGGCTAGTTTCTTTAGAGTCCGTCCCCTTGGTCTTTCTCCTGAAGGTTTCCGGTATCATTTCCTACATATAGGATTATGATCCCTTCAGTAGGAATTCCTGAATAGAGTTGTTGGAATCCCCTCTGTGAGACTTAGAGTCGGATCCTCTATTCATTCCTGGAACCCCAGATAGAGTTCTTGGTATCTATGTGACCAACTTTACCCGGGTGCCAATCCTCTGCTTAGAAGATTAGCTCAGACTGAGTTGTTGGAATCACCCCATGACATTGTGGTGATCCTCATCTGAGCATCATGTACTCAATGTACTTGTGGAGTGTGTTCTCCCTGAACAAGTACTTTGTATCTGTCTCTTCAGACCTATGAGTGTGTTCTCCCAATTTCATGATATGTGGAATCTTTGAGCTGGATCTTAGTGATGGTTTCGAAATGGTCACTTGTGTATGAGTATATCTGGATATTCTTGTTATATGTTCCATAAACATATACTGTGTAGAGTTGACTGTACCCTTCTTTTGTGGTTATTCCTTTGTTGTATTCCTCTGTGGTTTCGGGGTGTCCTACTAGGTATTGTTATACTCACCCCTACACGGGATTTTCCCACATGTGTTGTGTCTTGTGCAGATGAGCGAGCCTTTAACAATATTCTAGGTGGACCAGGACCGGACGATACTCAGTGAGATCAGACAGGCCGAGGTGTGTTCCTGCGGCTACAGACTGCAGTCCCAACACCTTTCTTTACAGGTTGAACTTTGTTACGGACTCTCTTTTGGTGGGAAAGTACTTTTGGCCCAGGGTTTTACTTTCTTGAACTTTACTTTCCTGTCGTACTCTGTTGGTCGGGTTTTAGTGTATGCATGCATCTTTTTTCTTTTTAGTAGTTTTTACATTTCAGCTTTGTGGGCTTGGAGATGTGTGTGCGTGTGCACATGTTTATAGGAAATGCCTCCCATGTTAGTATCATGCCTACTCAGTGCTAGTTAGCAGCCCCTGGCCTATTGGAGGCGGGCTTGGGGAGTTGCGGCTCCGCCCCCACTTGGATGGGTCGTGACAGAGTGGTATCAGATCTGGTCGGTTCTACTGTAGGACCGAGAGTCTGTGAGTCAGTTTGGGGCAACATTGTTAAGTGTTTCGAGTTCGGCTTTCTGGATAGGGACCTTAGTGTTGGTGCGAGCGGCCGACGTATCCATACACCAGGACTCTGATAAATTTCTTTTCAACTTGGAACATGAGAACACTAGTTGAAGGGGAAAATAATGGTACATGCATCATATAAGAATGGGTTGTGGTTTCCATGTCCTTCTTGTGTCATATCTCCAGATATACTCACTGACTGCGATACATCTTGTTTCTTTAACAGGATGCCTTCGTGACGCGCACCCACTAGTATTCAGCAGCTTGATCATGAGGATGACCCCCCTCAGTGATGAAGCCTCGATACAGGGACCGGATCCCCCAGTTTTACCATCGGGTGGTGTGCCAGTTATCCCGCCACCTCTGGAGTAGTGTTTAGTGCTTGTTATACTAGTGGAGGAGGAGCGTAGGGCTGAGCGCACTCCACATGTTTTAGAGACAGAGACCACTCAGGTTTTGAGGTGAGCCTGACCCTCAGGCAGCAGAGGACTGGCTTGAGGTAGTGACCAGAGTCTTCTGTTTGGTTAGGACACCAGCACACCAGATGGTGATCTTGGCAGCGAGCCTTCTGTAGGGATCGGCAGGGTGATGGTGGAGTTTATTTATCCAGACCCACGACGAGGTGACTCTTGCATATTCAGAGTTTGAGCATCTCTTGAGAGAGGATTTTTCACCGGTTACCCTGATAGAATTATGTATACAAGAGATTCTTCAGCTCCAGCAGGGAACCATGACAGTGGCGGACTATTCATCAAGGTTTACTGACCTCTTGCTGTACTCGATGGATATGGTCAGATATCAGTACTTCATAGATCAGAATTTTGAGCGGGGCTTGCGCAGAGATATTAGAGCTAGCATCATCCCTATGAGCATTCCTACTTATGCTGGGGTTCTCGAGCGGGATTTGGTGGTTGAGAGATTCTTGGCAAAGCAGAGGCAGCCAACAGTTGTCAGTAGTGAGCAAGCTGGAGCAGAGACCTCGGCGGCAGGGAGCCGACGTCAGGGACCTAGGCATGGGAGGCATTTTTAGAGGAGATCCCAGGATAGGGGATCTTCCATTCATGGTTCATAGGGTGCCTCCAGCCAGCCTCGAGAGAGGCAATGCTACTCATGTGATGGCAAGGAACATCATGCTCGAGATTGTCCAACCCGTCGTACTACTGACACGGGAGAAGAGGATGGACAACCGAGGTAGAGGCAACGTGTGGAGAAGACAGATCCTCGGGGTGGCGGAAGTGGTAGAGGAGCTGGGAGAGTAGCTGGAGGTGGTAGGCATTTTGACCCTTTACCACCACCACCCCAAGGAGGTCCACCCCAGGCTCAGGGAGCAGGTTGACAAAGCCAGGGACAGCTGTAGGCAGCAGAGGATTATGACCCAAGTACTCCCGGAATGATTAGAGGTACAATATGTGTCTTTTCTACTTTGGCTACCGTAATTATTGACACAGGTTCTAGTCAATCCTTTCTGGCTACTTATATTGTTTGAGACCTTGAGATTCCAGTTGAGCCGTTGACTCGACCCTTACGCTTATAAACACCGATTGGAGACGATTCAGATATCACACACCTCTCTAGATAGTGTGACATGACCCTTGGAGGTGAGAGTTTTGGTTGGAACCTCTCGGTGGTAGCGTCGAGGCCTTATGATTTCATTCTTGGTATGGATTGGCTATCCACAGTTCATGCCCAGATCGACTGTTTTAGGTGAAGGGTGCGGTGTGTCCGTAGTGACGGAACGAGGTTCTCTTTTATCGGTGAAAGGGAGACCCTGGCAGCATAGGTTGGACTCGTGCGTAGGAAGATGCAACTGATATCCTATCAGTTGGCTAGCCTAGCCCTTGGCATAAAAGATGTTATGTGTTTCCAGTTTCCAGTAGTAGTGGCTGAGTATGAGGACGTCTTTTCGGAGGATGTCCCCGGGCTACCTCCCCGTCGGGAGATAGATTTCTGCATTGAGTTGCAGCCCGGGACGACGCCGATATCAGCATCAGTATAATGGATGGCTCCTTCAGAGCTTTGTGAGCTGGGGGTGTAGCTTGAAGACTTGTAGAATAAGGGATTCGTGAGACCCAGTGTTTCACCCTAGGCGGCCCTAGTGCTGTTTTCCAAGAAGGCATACGGGATATTGAGACTACGTGTGGATTACCGGCGCTTGAATCAGGTGACCGTGAAGAACCGATATCCACTACCTAGGATCGATGAACTCTTCGACCAGTTGAGAGGGGAACGATGGTTCTCGAAGGTTTATCTACGATCAGGCTATCACCAGTTGCGATTACGGGATGAGGATGTACCGAAGATGGCATTCATATGTCACTACGGTCACTATGAGTACTTGGTGATGCCCTTCGGCATGATGAACGCCCCGGAAGTGTTCATGGGACTCATGAACCAGATCCTTCATCCCTATCTAAATCAGTTCGTAGTGGTCTTCATCGATGATATCCTTGTGTACTCTGCGTCCGAGGAGGAGCATGTGAGACACCTAAGGATGGTTCTAGACACACTTCGAGAGCACCAGTTGTATGGGAAACTCTCAAAGTGTCAGTTCTGGATAGAGGAGGTCCACTTTATGGGACACGTTATCTCAAAAGATGGTGTAGCAGTGGACCCTGCCATGGTGGATGCAGTATTAGCATGGGAGCCACCCCGAAGCGTGACGGAGGTGCGGAGTTCCCTTGGGTTGGCAGGCTACTATTGGAGATTCATTCTTGATTTCTCCTGGATTTTAGCACCCATGATAGCTTTGACCCTAAAGGGGCAGCCGTTCGTTTGGACCGAGAGATTCCAGCAGGCTTTCCTACAGTTGATACAGAGTATGACGAGCTCCACTATCTTGAGATTACTGGAGGAGGGTGTCGAGTACGTAGTGTTCTGCGACGCATCAGGAACCAGGCTTGTTTGTGTCCTGATGCAGAGGAAAGTGGTGATTGCCTATGGCTCACGCCAGTTGAGGCCCCACAAGAAGAACTATGCGACCCATGATCTTGAGTTGGTAGCGGTGGTCTTCGCATTGAAGATGTGGTGGCACTAACTGATGGGAGAGCGGTTTACCGTCTACTCTGATCACAAGAGTCTCATATATATCTTTTCTCAAAAGGATCTGAATTTGAGACAAAGACGATGGCTTGGGTTCCTCTAGGATTACTACTTTGAGATCATTTATACTCCTGGGAAGGGGAACGTTGTGGAAGATTCTCTCAGCATGAGATCCAGTTTGCAGTTGCTGGATGAGGTGACGAGGCAGTTGGCTTCCTTACAGTTATCCTTTGTGGATAGAGATGAGGGGGCTTACCTTCAGTCAATGGTTGTTACCCCTCCACTCCTACAGTGAGTCAGGAAAGCACAACACGAGGATGCTAGCTGTGAGACTCTATGTGCTCAGATATCCACAGGTGATGTTGCCGATGGATATTCAACAGGTGGGGAGCACGTTGTTCTTTTCAGAGGGAGCCTAGTAGTACCAATGATGTTGCATAGGGAGGTTCTAGGGGAGTTCCATACATCCCATTTGGCGGTGCATCCAGTCATGGAAAAGATGTATCAGGACATCTGACGTCAATTCTGGTGGCCAGGAATGAAGAAGAGTGTGGCCGAGTTTGTTTCTCGGTGCCTTACATGTCAGCAAGTAAATGCTGAGCACCAGGTGCCAGAAGGTTTGACACAGCCCCTTGAGGTTCTAGAGTGGAAGTGGGAAGGGATATTCATGGACTTTGTGAAGGGTCTACCACATACATCTAGTGGACACGACGTCATCTGGGTGATCGTTGACCGTCTCACCAAGTCGGCCCACTTCCAATCCATACGGGAGGAGAGTTCAGTGGGGAGCTTGGGACGCCTCTAAGTGTAGGATATAGTCCAAATTCATGGAGTTAAATCCATGTTGGTCTCAGATCGTGATGCTCATTTCACATCCCGGTTGTGGAAGGGATTGCATGAAGCTTTTGGGACTCAGTTATTCTTGAGCACAGCATTTCAGCCCAAGGCTGATGGTCAGACAGAGCGGACCATCCATGTTCTGGAGGATATGCTTCGAGCTTGCATACTTGACTTCGGTTGTAGTTAGGAGGATCACCTACCACTGGTGGAGTTTTCTTACAACAACAGTTATCATTCCACTATAGGGATGACACCATTCGAGGCTCTGTATGGGCAACCTTGCAGGTCACCACTTTGCTGGACTGACCTAGGAGAGTCAGCACTCATGGGCCCAGAGATGGTGATAGCTACTACAGAGAAGTTTCATGTCATCCAGGAGTGAATGAAGACTGCACAGAGTCAGCAAAAGTCTTATGCCGATAGGAGTTGGAGGCCCTTGGAGTTCGAGGAAGGAGACCATTTGTTCTTTCGGGTCTCACCTTGATGGGGATTACGGAGATTTGGCCGAGGCAGAAAGCTATCAATGAGGTTTGTTGTCCCTTTCTAGATTCTGAGTAGAGTTGGTGAGGTGGCGTATCACTTGTCTCTACCTCCTCAGATGGACCGGGTACACAATGTCTTCCATGTGTCACAGATGCGGAGGTACGTGCATGATCCATCGCACGTCATCAACTAGGGCGAGCTTGACATCGATGATGGAGAGACCATTGCTGAGTACCCAGTGGAGATCGAGGATTTTTAGGAGAAGGTCCTTCGTGGGCGAGCTATTCCTGTTGGTGAATTTCCGATGGCAGCACAAGAATCTCCAGAAGAGAACGTGGGAGCGAGAGGCTCAAATTCGTGTGCAGTACTCACATCTTTTTGAGTAGCCTTTGTTTTGGCTTTTCGGGGACGTAAAACCCTAAGGTTGGTGTGTTGTAATGTCTCATTTTTTCCATTCTATATTTTTAAAAATATGTGGGAATTATTTCGAGACCATTCTTTGATATGGCGTGTAGTTCCGAGGCCCGGTGAACCCAAAACAAATGTTTGAATTTAATTAAATAATTAAATTACACGCGTGTGCGGTTTTCCAGAAAAAGTGGAATAACTCCCGAATGGGTGATTTGATCAGAAATTCTAGGGCACCGTTGCGTTCAGAATAGTGATTTTTCTTTTAGGCAAGGCCTGACATCGATCGGTGCAGGTCGGTGGTGAAATCTAGTTTTTTGACGTAACAGTAATAAAATATTAAATAAAAATATTTTATTCTGCAGTGAAATCTTTTTAAATCTGTTGCAACAGATATCTTTTATCCTTTTTAAATAAAGGCCAGCGTAGGGGTCCAGGGTTACAAACCTCATAACCCTAAAACCCTTGGCGGCTATGGAGGCTCTGGAGAAAACCTCCCAACACGGTGACGATGTTCATGATGATTTTCGCCGGCGACGACGACGTGACAATCAGATCTTCACCAAAAAATGCCGCAGATCCAGGTAGGATGTTTGTTTTTGATTTTACTTTCCCCGTTCCTGATTCCTACGATGAAATCGAACTAATCTGTGAACTGATTATCCCGCGGATCGATCATTTTGCGGGCGGCTGCGATTTGGGGTTTTATCGGGAAATCAATTACTCAAGATTTTATAATCTGTTGTTTGTTGTGGTTTTGATCTAACAGCGATGAACCCCGATCATCATGAACAACAATCGAGGTTCATCCCTCTTGTTTGATTCATTGTATATTTTTTTCTCTCACGCGTTCTTCATTGTGTTCTATGTATTCTTGGAGGAAATCGATCGTTGCACATTTGTTTGTTGGCGCAACGATCCGAGATTGTTGATCCAACCCCAGAGCAATGTCACGCAGGTGCAACGACGGTTTTGGAAAACGATTCGGAGAAGATAGAGAGATATGAGTTTTCAGGCGTCTTTCTTCGGATGGATCATTCGAGGTTTATGATCCGATTTAAGGACCGGAAACACCCATTACGGTGTTCATATGATGAAACAAACCAACCCATGGAATATCCGGACGAATGGATGAGATACAGTGGATCTAGAGGATCAGCCGCGACGTGAGGAGGAAAAAGGCGTTTCTGGAAAAAACCCCGACTACACGGCATGTAGTATGGGCTACACGGAGTGTGTTCGTCAGCGGACCACCTTTCATGTACTCTGGGAGTACACTGACATGGTTCGGGTACATGGACAAGGACACGGCATGTATACCCCTCCTCGTCCAGACCCGACCAGATACATGGGATACCCCGTGTGCTGGTACACGGGCAGGTGACACGGACAGAGACTGTGTATGGGCACATGGACAATGTACACGGAGTGAGCCCCAGGT
This sequence comes from Viscum album, assembly GCA_963277665.1. NCBI lineage: Eukaryota > Viridiplantae > Streptophyta > Magnoliopsida > Santalales > Viscaceae > Viscum > Viscum album. The sequence continues at coordinate 1,691,707,281 of OY728140.1, read as the reverse complement.
GATCGGACACGGCGTGTGATTATTCTACATGTTGTATAGTTACTTTCTATCTGACAAGCCGAATGACACGTGTCGTTTACACGGGCAGTACCCAGAGTCAAGGAACAGGGCGTGTGATTCTTCTACACACTGTGTAGTTGAGTTTTTCACAGCTTGAACGGATGACATGGGCCGTTTACACGGGCAGTACCCGGATTCAATGAACACGACGTGTAACCATACTACACGCCGTGTAACCAGTTCTTCATAGCTTGAGCCAGTTTCCTTCTGTGACTTGGGCTAGTTACCTTAGGGTTTGTCCCCTTGGTCTTTCTCCTGAAGGTTTCCAGTATCATTTACTACATATAGGATTATGATCCCTTTAGTAGGAATTCCTGAATAGAGTTGTTGGAATCCCCTCTGTGAGACTTAGAGTCGGATCCTCTATTCATTCCTGGAACCCTAGTTAGAGTCCTTGGTATCGACGTGACCAACTTTACCCGGGCGCTGATCCTCTACTTAGAGGATTAGTTCAGACTGAGTTGTCGGAATCTTCCCACGACTTTATGGTGATCCTCATCTGAGCATCATGTTCTCAATGTACTTGGGGAGTGTATTCTCCCAGAAAAAGTACTTTGTATCTCTCTCTTCAGACCTAGTAGTGTGTTCTCCCGGTTGCATGCTTAGTGGAATCTTCGAGCTGGATCATAGGGGTGGTTTCGCAATGGTCACTTGTGTATGAGTATATCTGGATATTCTTGTTATATGGCCGGTAAACATATACTATGTAGAGATGATTGTACCCTCCTTTTATGGTTTTTCCCTTGTTGTATTCCTTTTTGGTTTCAGGGTGTCTTACTGGGTATTGTTATTCTCACCCCTGCATGGTCTTTTCCCGCACATGTCGTGTATTGTGAAGATGAGTGAGCCTTTTATAGGATTATAGGCGGACTAGGACCGGACGGTAATCAGTGAAATCAGACAGGCCGAGGTGTGTTCTACGGCTAAAGACTTCAGTCCCAACAATTTTCTTTATAGGTTGGACTTTGTTACATACTCTCTTTTGGTGGGCTTGTACTTTTGACCAAGGGTTTTACTTTCTTGTACTTTACTTTCCTGTCGTACTCTGTTGGTTGGGTTTTAGTGTATGCATGCATCATTTTCCTTTTATTAGGATTTACTTTTCTTCTTTGTGGGCTTGGAGATGTGTGTGCATGTGTACATGTTTATATGAAATGCCTCCCATGTTAGTAGCATGCCTACTCAGCGCTAGTCACCAGCCCCTGGCCTATTGGAGGCGGGCTTGGGGAGTTGTGCCTCGGGCCCCACTGGGATGGGTCGTGATATAGTTAAAGTCTCCAAACAGTAAATCGAGAGAAAATAACACCCTTTGATACCACTTTGTAACATTCCGGTTCTGGAAGCCACCCAGAGGTGCCCCATACCCAGTTGGTAACATGGCCACAAGTGCATTTCCCCAAACGTTGTAGCTGCGGACTAGCAGCGAGGGCATTGGGTGTGATAGTGGGGAAACTACGCCCTCATTGGAAGAGTACACATCAGAAGTAAACGAAGCAGACAATAGCAGATGCAGTAAATATCCAATCAACAGTAAACATCGGAAGACTAAAAAAATAACAACTGGAGAACACATGTATATATGAAATGATGCACGATACATATGTCTAGGAAAGCAGCCAAAAAAGTCACAATGCTGAATAAAATACTAAACTAAAGTACAAAAGAAATAAAAATAAGCAAATCCTCAGCATCGCAAGCCTCATCTTGGTCCCATGCTTTCTTACTCCAAAGCAATCAAGTACCAGAAGTCGAATGGCGCTTGCCCTTGTCTATACCTGCAACAACATAGTCTGTTTGGGCCCAAAACATGACCCAAACATGGTGTGAGACTAATCCCAGTAGGCAACCACCTGAAGATCTATGCCTTACAGTTAGTGAGTATATGGAAGTTAATTGTGCAGTAAGAGGTATACAGTAATAGTAAACAACAGGAAGTAAATAGTAAGTAGCAGCAAGATGATATACAACAGTAATCAATCTACTAAATAACAAGCAGCAGGGAAGAAAACAGCTAACCACAATAGGAACCCCTCTGGGAAGTACTCACAGCCATCCCCTCTGGTCCTATCCAAGAAGTACCCACAACCCTCTGGGCAGTGAACTCAGCCTAACCCCTCTAGTTTTTTCATACAAAAATATAATACTCTCTAGGAAAGCTCGCTCGGTCAAATTCCCTTATAGTCCAGGGAAGTCAGGGACTCTCTGAGGAAGATCACGTGGTCTAACCCTCTTATAGCCCCAAGGTCTAGAAACTCTCTGAGGAAGCTCTCTCGGTCAATTCCTTCTATCGTCTCAGGTCTATCACAGACTCTCTATGGAAGCACACTCAGTCAATTCCTTATCTAGCCTAGAAATGTTTTAATGAAATTCAAACAAAGTAAAGAATCTCTGAGGAAGCTCACTCGGTCTACCCTCCTGTAGTCTATAATATCCAAGACTCTCTGGGAAGCTCACTAGGTCTACTCCCTATAGTCTATAATGTCCAAGACTTTCTGAGGAAGCTCACTCGGTCTACCCTCCTGTAGTCTATAATATCCCAGACTCTCTGGGAAGCTCACTCAGTCTATCCCTTATAGTCTATAGCACCATGTTCTCGCGGTCCCATGCCAGTCAGTACATAATAATACTATAATCCCAATGTACACATATAGATCTACTTGGATAACTAGTCTAAAACACAACAAGAATGTCCATAATATCATTCCAACCTATGGTCACAAGGCATGGGAAGCAGGTATAACGTCCAAGGGCTAACAAGACCCATAGGTTGTAACAAGAAAAAGGCATGGGAAAAACATCCAGACATAACAATTATCCACAAACATGATCAAATTTACTCTCCACAAGCATACAAGCATGGTAGGAAAACAACAGGGGAAAATGGTAAACACGCAATACCCCGTTCACGGGTATTGGTGGAATTTTCACATAAAACTCAAATACTTCTTAAGTTAATGCACATACAACCTACCTCGATGCTAGAAGATCAATATACTTTGACCACGAGGCTTGATTATCTTTATAACGGCGTAGATCTATGAAAATGCACAAAATGTTCAACCCACGATATCTTGAGAAAGAGGGAAAATCATGGAATGAAACTCAAGAAGAAGGAAGAGATCACCTCTTTGGTTCCAACGCAATCAATGGTCGTCGATTTGGAAAAATGACGGAGGCTCAGGGGCTCGGAGAATGTTCGCGGCCGTACGGGTCACCCTCGGATGAAGAACATGGAGAAGAAGATGTTTTCGTCGATTAGGCATGACCCCGGTACGTTTAATGAAAAAAAAGTACATGGCGTGTACTTTTGGGGTACACGGTCTGTACTTGGCCTTTCTGTACTCTGATTTAAGCGGCCTCCGCATCACCCCTACACACCGTGTGTGTGGCCAGGACACAGCCAGCATATGGCCTGGCACTGTATCAAAGTACACGGCGTGTACTAATAAAGTACATGGCGTGTACTTCAAAAATTTCCAGATTTTCCTCTTTTTCTAAAAAACGACCAGAAAAGGAAAAACATACCTGAAACAAAGATTTGGGTTCTTACACTACCCTCACTCTATGTTGTCATTTTATATCACATATACATATATGAGCAATCCCAAAAATTAATCAATGAGTTAGAATTATTTAATGACAAAATATTTTAGACCATGCACTATTTCTATGTTTAACAAAATTAGATTCCACAGCCTTCAACAGATGGGTACTACTCTGATAATTCCTCAAAGAAGAAATTTTGTTGGTCCTCTGAATCCTACTAATACTATAGAATAAACCTAAAAAATTGGAACCAATGTGGGAAGGAAAATATTTCATACCCAAGGCATACTCCAATGGAGCATATTCTCTGAATTAAATGGATAGTCAACAATACTACATCTATCACCAGTGTGAGGTTCATAAAGAAATACATTGTGTGATAATATAAAGTTCGTCATACCTATAAGGAGTTTAACTTCGTAGCATAAGATGTATCGATGTTGTATGAAGTTAAACTGTGTAGCATCATCATCCTCGCAGCATGGTGATATAATACTTGGTGATCATTGTGTCTCAACCAATGATTCATTGACCATGAGTTAAATATTTGTGGGATAAATTCAAAGTGAACATATTCCTAAGTGATATTCAGATCTATATGGAATCTATTTTCCCCAATAACTACATGTGTCTTGATTCCTACCCTCATAGGATACATATTGGATCCAAGACTCCATTTATCAAGAATTTTACCCTCTAAATTAATGTTCTCCCATATTTTCTTTAGGAAACCATCAATTTAGGGGGAGTCTTCCTAGAGCTATGTGTAGTTGAATTCCTTACCTTGGAAGATACATAGTGATTCCTAGACCCCTTGTCTCTAGCCCTACCACTACCAAAAGAATGTTCCCCCCTCATTGCATATGGACAAAATCAATACATGATAGAGTCTTCAAAGAACTACATATGACTTAATTTCCATTTTCAATAGGATATGTAGGGATTCCTTGACCCTAAGTCATATCCCCCCCTCCGTTATACCCTCCACTACCTCGTTATTGTGAAAGAATCCATTCATATTTCTTTTTTTGCACTCCGATCATGGCTCATATGAGCATGGGAATTGTATTTAAAATACTATATCCCCAACTAAAATAGAGATTAATGGTAAATGATAGCCCCATCACTTCAAAATAATTATTTGAAATTCCCCCACCATGTACATGGGTCGAACTAGTATAGGGTGTTTCCACAAGAAATATGTGTGGAATGATTCATAACCTTGAAAGATATGTAGTAATTAACATATTCCACATTTTACTCTAGCTGCTATCCAAAACCAATTCGTCCTCTATGCATATGGGTCAGACCAGCATAGGGGTAATTTAGAGAATTTTGGATGATTACCATCCCCTTAAGAAGATGTAGTCGCACCAGGATCTCCAAATCTAGCCCCATCTAGAACAAAGGATAAAAAATTAAAACTCCCCTAGTATTCATTATGTTTTCTTCATATGGCTAAATAATCCTCAACTACCAATTATTTCACACATAGAGCACATCTCACATTGGCTTTGGTGTTTTGCTGCTTGTTCCCCAAATGGTCAAAGTGTAACAATCTATAGTATAGTTTCCAAGGTCCTAGTGGAACGAAATTAAAAGTCAATATATCTCCCTCCCATCCAACCATAAGACATTGAACTACATGGTACCTAGAGAACTATGAGTGTCTTGATTCCTTCCCTCACATGATACGTAATGACGCTCGAATCCAATAACCCGGTCCATCCACAATAAAAAAAATGAAAAAATGCTCCTCTCCCTGTGAATGTAAAAATGCCCAAGAAGGGGAAAAAATTATAGAACTATGTGGGGATAGTATTCTATTGTTATAGGATACTTATTAACACTCTAATCTTGTTTATTGGGTCCAATCGCACAAAAATAAAATGAGGAAAATTCACCCCAATTTCATGCACATAATTGTTGATCTATATGGAAAGAACAAATGTTGATTCTTATAGAACAGATCCGTCAAACAACATGTAGCCCTCATTTGAGTTAGATCTATATAGGTGATATTACATTTCAATGCTAATCACTTACATGACATTTTCTGCATTCCTGTATATCTCTTTTCCACCAAACAAATATCATTCCCAGAAAATTATCAGATCCCCATTTTCATCCACGACCATAAGAGATGGACAATCATTGTCCTGAGGAAACATTTGTTTGAATACAAAAATATTTTCCCAGTAACTCTTCATATGTTTCCCACAAAAAGTATTGTTATCTAAAGAAAAATTCTTCCTCAGGAGATGCTTTTGCTAATTTCGAATTTCAAATGGATCTTATGCCCCGTACAATTTTCACATGATCTATGACATCCTAGAGACAAGGTTTACACATTATCCCTCCCTAACATATGATCCATTGTAGAATATTATATCCCAATTAGCCTATAATTTCCCATCGTTTCTATGATAATTCATCCCTACAATATGATGTAAAATAATGCATCAAACATCCTTACCCCATGACGTAAAACTACAGGGATCTGTTACATCTGTCCCCATTTATGTCGAGTCACCCACATCAATGTCATATAATGTTAAACTTTATGGACTATCCATAATTACATATGTATTGATTCCTTCCCTCATAAGATAGTACGTGACATGTGGACTTTCATGATGGTTCAACCACCCCGATATAAAAAATGTCTTTCCCCTTATTTATTGACCAATATAATGCAGGATGGATTTCTCTTTAAAAGAACTATGTTGGTCTTGATTACTACTCAAATAGGGTACTTAGTGACACCTGGATCCTATTATCCAACCCAGCAATGGAGCACATAAAAGTGTACCATCCTTAATTCAAAATTGGGAACTCCAAAATAGGCTCATTTTATGGGGCCATATAAATAGAAATCTAATGTCCCTTTTTCACATCAGGTCATTTCTGTCCTCAATGCATGAAAATAAACTACATGGAATCCACATAATTTCCAAATAATGAAAAAATATTTTGATATTTTCCTAATCATATGATGTTAAACTGCATGATAAATATTCCTTATTGTTTGAAGATAAACTAAATAGCATCACTCCATGTATAAAATGCCTTTTTTCCTTGATTACCTCATACCTTGGTAAATGATTTTACACTTTACACCCCATATTTATCACACCAATCATAGATCATGTGGGATTAGGGACCTCAGCAAGTGATTCTATTTAAAACAATGTAAAATCAATCCAAAATGGTTGTCCTTGGAGACATAATGATAAACAGAAAGTTGAGGTTATCAACTTTACAATTTAGAAACCAAGGTCCCAGCCACATGATGTTAAACTACATGGTATTTACTAAACTACATCTGGCCTGATTCCTATCCAAAAAAGATATATGGCTACGCTGAGATAAAAAATTATGGGCTTAGGATTCCCAAAATTTAAATGAAACATAGCTAATACTACCTCTCCATTTGTACAAACCAAACCTATGCATGGAGATTAATTTTTGGACACCTGAATCCTCAAACTCAGGTCTAGCTTCCAAAAAGGAATCACAATGGCCCACCCAATGTATGAGTAACATCTATGTAGTTTGGTTCACAATTCATTGGGAAATCACAGCTGGAATGTTTCTAATATAATCAAATACATTCATTCCATCAATGAAAGTCCATAATTCATGAGATTTTGGATCTTCATAAACCTCACAGACTTTAAGAAGTGGAGGGTTAGTTTCATGTGGACATCTTGTTTTACTCTTCATAATATGGAATTGTGTCGCTACATAAGTTTCCAATAAGAAAGTTCTATCAACCATAGGAAAATATGTCCTTAGAAGAGGCTTTTCCAGTATATGTAGGCTCAAAGACTCCTAATCAACATATCATTTCCCCAGAAATAAGAGATCCTAGAGCCATTTTTTACAAATTACTTCCTACTATCATATTGGAAATGTCAAGACAGCCTGACCTGGTTATCCTCTAGTTAATCTGGTCATTTATATCAATTTTCTAATCACATGAAATTAAAATTTCTTAATGCATGACACATAATGTTCACCTTAGGGTCTAGAAATATCAAATTGTATTCATCCCATGATCCTACTTGTGAAATCAATCTACCATCAAATCATGTATGAGCCCTATCTCATGGTTAAACTCATCTATATGATAAAAATGCATCATTCTTATGTGTAAATCAGATCCTCATAAGGAGAACCCCTAAGAGAACTATTCCCAGCTTGATTCCTATTATCATCAGATATGTAGGGAAACCTAAACATTATATCACATTTCCAAACATGAGATAAAATTACCCCCTCAACCCCATGCATGGGTCAGAACTGTGAAGGGATCCACCTTACATATGTGTGGGGAGAACATCTGTAACATCTTCTGAGAAATTACAACTTGAAATCCCTTTTTTGTGTTTAGGCACCCCACTTTTCCAAAAACCATACTCCATGTCCAGAAAGTTATTATTACCTTTAATCAACCATGGCCATCAAAAATGAATGTTTAGAGTCCTGCGGACACCATTGTTTGACAATACACACAATGCTTCGACAACTCTTCATACTTCACCCCCCCAAATCCTATTAACCAAAGGCATTTTCATTATCAGGAGAGGCTTCTCCGAAATCTTTACACCTTTAGGAAATTTACATCCCACCTCACATCTTAATTTTAGAAACCACTTGGATGATAGTTTACACCATTTCTCCCTACTTATGCCTGAAACCTACAAAACATTCCTAGCCAGACTACTGCAAAAAAGGATCAATGGTTCACCCCCATAGAGAAAGATTACTTTAAATCATAAGTATCAAATGTTTTAGTTTCAAGACGTTAAAATTCACCAAGCTGCAACCCTCCTTTAAAAAATATAAATATGTATTGTAGTGGCCTCTTTATCCCAAGGGATACAAATACCATGATTCATTACATATACCACTATATTGATGATCCACCCATCGTGGGTTTGACATAAAATTACCAGACCATAAAAAATGGAAATTCAGTTTCCTGAGGACACCCCTACTTGACTATTCACACAATTCCCTAATGTATCGACATATTTTTCCCACAGAAAAAGATAATGGAAGCTGGAAACCAAAGGAAAGTTCATCATCAATAGTGGATTTTCCTATTTTTGTATGCCTTATGGCTCTAATGCCCCATATCGTGTATCATATCCAGGTCATATATCCAGAAAACAAAAAATCATGGTCAATAAAAATCCCTCATCCATTTATGAGATGTATTGGGACAACCTTAATCCCTAACCACTAATTGGTGGCCTCACCCTGTAATTCATGGCCTACATGCTTCGACCTAAAACATCAATCATGGTAAAATATATTTAACATAAAACATCATAAATGATATTTTGGTGGGTAGTACTTTAAAATTCTCATGGAAAAGAGGGGACACTCACATGGATGAAAATTCTCAATGGGAATCTAGGACAATAGTTTATTACTATCTCACTAAACTGATAATTTATATGGTTTAGGAAAAATGTTGATCAATCAAACAATAAAAATAGAGACCTATATTATTTGGTCAAAAACCCACATAGAGTAGCCTAAATAAAAGTCTTGTTTTACCAACTAATCCTACATTATAACAAGATTTTAAAAGGAAATAAATGTTGTAGGGTATTCTAGGTGACCCTAGAAAGAGTTATATTGCGCTCACTAAGTCCCTCGGCTCAGGGAAAAAATTTAGAACATGGTTTGGTTACATCAATTTAATTATCCTAGATCACGAGTCAAATGTGAATTTAAGTGAAAATTATCATTCAAAATAGATTTATTCATAATTGATTGAAATTGAAGGAAAAGAATAAGGATAAATTATTGGACAAAAAAACATTTTTAATACATTAAATGAATATGGGGGATATCCCCAATCTGGAATATCTCCCTGATGTAAGAGTAAAATGAAACAATGGAAAACAATATTTCTAAATATCACACTAACCCCTAGTTATGTCTTTCTAGGTGATCAATAACCATATAAAAGGGCCATCAATATCTTGTTCAAATGAAGTCCTTTATGCAGCTTCATTATCATCCACTAGGAGGTCTAGTTTCCTAATGCCTCTGAGATCCTTTGCCTTCAGTTTTATAGAATCAAAATTGGCACTTGTGGATGTTAGTTGTTACTTTATCTTGTCCACATGACACTGGTACACTCACATCTCTTCTATTTGGGAAATCACTTGGTCATAATCATTTTCCACCTCATCCGTTAAGTGGTTCATCACTTCATTAATGTACCAAAAGGTCATTGTTTTGTAATGAAAAGGATTTAATTGGGACATTCATACATCATTAGTATAGAGATCATATTGATCTAAAATAATTTGGTGTGCGAGGTGGAGTAGGTGCTGACAGTCAACGATGGATCAACCCATGTCAATAAATAGCTGTCAGAGGGTTTCCTCCTTGTTATAAAATCTTGGTAGAGGATTATAAATGGAAATAGTACAAATTTTAATCCACTCTTGTCTCGGCAATGATAAATTTATCATGATGGTATTTGAACCCAAGTTCTTCTCCCCTACTACAATTGGTATGATGCTATGGAAATGACATTAAAGTAGATGGAGTTTTCCTTGTATGTTTTAACCAACTAGAGGAATCTTCCATTACAAAAAATGGTTCGATGTCTAGAACTATGATTTGGGGGTTGACTGTGACTTTATGGACATCCATCGACATCCCACATGGTCCAGATTTGGTAGTTCCATAGACCATATCACCCACATATAGGGGGTTCGAGTCACTCTCCCTAGATATAGGTTGTATAGAGTAAGTCCCCTTTGAATGTATATAACAAGGATTGATTGCCTACTTGAAATAGGAATAGAGGTAAATAATGTAGTTGGCATAGTTAGAATGGGATTAGAAGAAGTCAAGGGAATTTTTACCCATTGGACTCGCCCAGTCAGTGATCTATCAGAGTAGTAGGGCCCCCACAGTTGTGCATAATCTCTAGATAAGTGAGTAGATACCACTATGGAAGGAATAATAACGTAAATACAAAATTTATCCCACAACATCATAAACCATTGATGGAAAAGGATTATCGAATGAGATTCCCTCTTAAACATGTTGAATGGGGTAATGAAACTCGCTGTAGAAATATGATTTTTCTAGCAAACCAGTAAGGAGAATAAGGTTATGATATAGTTATTTTGTCTATAGGAGTGGTCAATATTCCATCACGAAGCATGATTATATAATAAAGAACATCTATAGAAACCCTCCAATCATCTATTACTACCCCATTAGGTATTAGGTAAGGCAATAAAATAAAATAAGATTGGTCACTCAAAAATTTCAATTATGCTATCAGCACTTAAATATTTTGTGTGAATAACAACGATTTTAAAGAGATACATAAAAAGATCATAATGATGGACTTCATGAAATGTTGATATTCATAGCAGAGGAAGGGATCTTCTATTTCGACATTAAAAAATTGAAATGGACCATTATGATGATGTGGGGTCCTTCCTTCCTATATCATCCCCAGCAGTTCGTAAATGTGAAAAAGGTTACAGACAAATAAATTAATGGTTTTTCCCTATTCTAGCATAACCTCCATCATTAATGTGAAATCTCTCATGGAAGTGTAAAAATTGCGAGAAGGGAAGATCCAATCACTTATGAACATGGAAAAAAACCATCCAATCGAAGATCATGAGATACATATGTTTAGACCTCATAACCCCTGGTGGTGTTTCGACCTACCTTGTGGGTTTCACAGTAAGAGCCAGTGACGAGCCATGATTATTGATTGGGATGAGTTCAGTAATAGTGAACTATTAGGTTTGGCCTATTCACCTATAGGAATATACCTATCTAATCCTCAAATGAATTTACTGAGTGATCATGAAGAGGCCGACCCTATGCTCTCTCCACCATGATCAGTAAATACCTCTCTTTTGGAGATACTTTCCCACAATTTTCCCATGTATTGGCCAATGGTAAAAAATAATACATATTTACAAGAATGGGAAGTCCCCCTATATGGTAGATATCCCTTAAAATGATCCCCACATTATGTTGGACAAGTGAAAGGTGTCAGTACATAAAAACTAGTGACTGAGCAGATTGGGGAGTTTCTTTCCTTGTGTATAAATTGAAAATTTGGATACCCACACCAATTTTTATAATTTTACATCTTATAGTGGCATAGAAGGTTCCAATAAATTTTTATGTACCCATAATTCCCTGTTCCAGTCATCTAAAAATAATCCTCAAGGATTTAGATCCCATTTTTGAGCTCCATCCTCAACTATGATCATTTTGAAAATGATAGATAATGTATGGATGGTAATGAAAAACTGATTTAGATGATATGGTATTGTGGGGTTGATCACTCTGTTTCCACATAGATCTATTTAAGAAAAATATATTTTAATGGATAAATGTAGTTTTGATCTCCCCAATTGAAGAAATATTCACTTGGTCATACTCTCAAGATGTCATAAGATGAATAAAAATGATTATCTTATCAATTGATGGAATGGGGCATTATTCGGGAGACTGATGTTGAAAATTGGAAACTGATTGGACAATGGGTAGGCCCTGATATCTGAGTAAAGAAGATCTTTCAGAGTTCTCTCTAGTAGTGTAATGTATGTCTAATGATCGACTTGAACATGCTTGACCATATCTATCCTTATTCCGGTCGCGCCTATTTAGATAAGCAGTTTATCTATTTCTTTTTTCATAATATGACCATGACATAGTTAGTCCATCAAAAATTTGGCAAAAAGAAAAAGTAGTTCGTATACCAAGGACTCATGAATGGTCTATGGGAAGCACATTCAACAAACATGTAGTTTGCAGAAACTCAGAAGGGGTTGGACCACAAAATGTTTTCTAGCGAACTGATGGTTCATAGAAGACGAAATAAACACACTGAACCATACTACATATAAATTTGAACTCACAAATCAATAATTCAATGTTTAGTTCTTCTATTTTAAGTACAGTTCATAGATGTAGGTGACAATGAAGGGATTGGGTTATGAAAAATATAGGTGGCCAATAGATTCATGGTGGCCCCCCATTATATAGGTGTCATCCCCTCTTATAGTTATACCCTTATACTAGATATTTAATTATGTTAGGACCTATTTCTATATCAAAATAACATCTTATTCGTCTCTATCAAACCTCATTCCGATGGGGGTAAATTGTTTGGTCTGGAAAATTTGGAAAAGGGGAAGTCAAATACTAATGTATATTAGGAAAAGGAAGAAAAATGAACTAATATAAGATATCAAGAAAAATATTAAAAAGAGAAATATTGGAAATAGAAACATTGGGATGTTAATGAAAAACATATTTCATACACCACTGCTCCGCATAGCGATCTGTAGTGCAACCCATCTATGAAATAATGGTTTAGGGGAGGGAGATGATAGGCCAGGTTCCCTACGAATGATGTTTTTCATGAAATAGAGTCGAAGACACTCAAACCATATACCATTTCTTATAGACTCGGATAGTTCTATAGAATAGTGAAATAGATGGCATCCCATGAATAATGTCGTTTTCAAGACCGTAGTTGTGATTTTCCCCACCATAAACCACAACCCATACATGCCTCTATTGACCAAGTAATATATTATTTGGGAATTTCATCTTTATGATTCCAAAAATTATGTCGTGTGATCCATCAATCCATCTACTTCTCCTCTCTATAAAAATTCCCTATGGGGAGCCAAGAAAATGAGGAAGAAACTTTAGAGGGTGGAAGAGAATACTTTTGGTGGCGATAGATCGACAAATGCATGGAAGAAGAAAGTACCACAAAGATGGACATTACAATGATTCCCTATTGGTATACCCTTCCACATACCATGAATGAATAAAATATTATATGAATTGGCATATCCAAACCTAAATTCATTCACTGATAAATTTCCTACGAAGCGCAGGACCAATTCCTCTTCTTGAAATCGGTGTCCCACGTAGAAAAATACTACACTAGAGGAACCCCTCACCATGTATAAAATCACTATGATGACGGGACCTAGCATCAAATACTAAATCGCTAGGGAGACAGAATTCAGCCATGCGTACCACCATGGTACGTGGCCAGAACTAAACCCCACAAACCACCATAGTATGTGATCGAGACTCTGCCCTACGTAGCAAAGCGCTACCTGGGCAGAAGCTAGTTCTTCTTATAAATACACTACATAGACCAAATATAGGTCCGTGTAGCACTATGGTATGTGGATTCCCCCTTCACTCATAAATAAATATGATATGTGGAGGAAACCCCATCACATGTAAGAAAATTCTACACATATAAGTTTATTATTCGGTGTTCCACATTTAGGCTATGATAATTTCCATCTGTTTCCATCGCATCACCTGTACCACGTCCAAAAACTAGTCCAATGGAACTAGGAAAAAGCCTCTATAATTTCCACTAGACCCATATGATAAAACCCACATGCACACTAGCACAACCTTTTGAGTTTACATACCCTTGTTAAGCGGACGCTTGTGGGTAATCCCCTCAATGGTTTGGACCTCCAAAATATCCATAATACTACATTCACAAGGTAACCCAGGGTCCAATCATGTTATAACGATGTGAAGAGCCATTTTCTATGGAACACGGGTAATCACTAGTTTCTCAATTTGATGATGTATGGTGATAAATAAGTGAAATCACACTTTAATTTTCCTTCCTTGTGAAGCAAAATTCCTCCCTTTTCTAAAAAACAATTTCACAGAATCCCTCTTAGAGTAATCCCCCTTTGATGATAGGAGGATGTGCTCTCATCTCACCCTCATCCACCATCATCATCCCCCTTTTCTATCATCAATGAAGGAAATATGTTTGGTTATTGAATCTTCCACATCCTCTTGTATTTAAAATCGATCATGAATCACATGGGCATAGAGGATAGTGATGATCACAACATCCGCACAATCTACCCATAAAATGAACTCAGAGAAGTCTTATTCCGACCCCAAATATGATATGTAATCCACCTATCTGTGACTGATCTAGAAGGGTATCCTTATCAATGGTTAACTGCAATCATTACCCTTAATTCATTATGTCTTACTTTCTGGTATAAGTCCCAAATCCGACTCAAAATGTCCCTTCTCCGCTAATGTAAACCCCAAATCATGCCTCCTTTATGGGAAGCATTGATGTGTAATCCTTATATTACTGAACTATGTGGGATTTGATTCCCAAAAAACTGGGATATGTTGGAAACCTCCCCAAGGACTAAATACAATATTGAATCTCACTGTAATGTTTTATGTGTCGTATACCTGGTAAGGTCTCCTTCACCACAATAAATATAGCACTTCTTGGTACCTTAGGATACATCATTGTAATTATCAAACTAAATCTGAAAATGAATCTTCAACCTGAATGTCATTGATGTGTGACGTTAAACTGCATGGATTAGTCTTCATCACTTGACATTATATGGTGATGTGTCCAGTTATGTGGAACTGGACTTCATGGGTTTTTATTCTTCTTGCGAGGAAACATAGGAAGACCATTTATTGGGATTGATCACAACCTGGAATCAATTCAAATCCCCCCTAGATGATGATAATCTCTAGATCACCTCATCCTATGGTTTATATCATCTTTGTCTTAGTAAACAAAAATGAATCAATGATGTGTCCACAATAGAGTATCATTGAGGAATAATCACGGATACATATGGATATCCTCATTAATAGAGAACATCCAATACATATAGATACTTCCAGACCCAGGTTTATCTCTTATTGATCTTGTAACTCATGAGAAATATGTAGACACATGATTGGGGATGAACCAAGGATTCATGAACATATGAACATTGATTAAGTCTACAAGAGAGTCTTGAAATAAGAAATAATCCCCCCCCAATGGGTGTTATGATACTGAATTCCAATCCTATCAACCAATGCGAGACCTTTATTTTCATTGCAAAAAACCATCAAACGTGCACCTGACTTTGGAAATATGGTCAGTGATTACAGGTTAAAATGGTCATTTGTTATTCCTATCTTCGTTTATAAATGCATTGGAGACCGTTTGTGGACATTTCACCCAACATGGTATGATGGCACAAACACTTAACCCCTGCAATCACCTGTTGGGACCAATCAATTGTAGAACCTCCTTTGTAATAAAAAAATGATAAACTACCTCAGTCCCTGATGGTCCATTTTTGTCCTTATGTACAATTATGCACCTTGAGTCCAAACAATAACTAAAAATATTTTGTGAGGTATGGGATATTTGTCCCATTTTTTTCTATGGGACACAAGCCACATACACTACATGTCTCTTTTGTATGGTGTATATACTGATCATGAATGTCTTTTAAGAGAAATATTAAAAAAAAATTTATATCCAAATAATTTTATTTCATTATTGGGAATATGATTATACTGACTAAAAATTTGATAGTAGTTATCACACAATGTCATCGTTATTCAGGATTGTTTTTATTATGTTTCCATTGGGGAATATTTGTCTTCCATGATATTTTTTTTTCTAAAAATATTTTCAATTTATTTAAACTTATACAATGATTTTTAATATAACATTTATATTTTTTACTTTAAAAAAAATAAAAAAAATGGATCTTCCAGTAATTTTCAAAAACAAGTTACTTTATTATATTTTAAAAAAACTAAAATGAATGTTTTTTAAGTTATATAGAATCAATAGAATGTCCCACTGTCATAACTCCATGATGTTTTAATGAATCCATAACAAGTTGATAATTTTGATTCCGAATGAAATAATTTTTTATATATGTGTTTCCATTTAGATAAATTATTATAGTGTTGTAAGGGATTTTCATCTCACATTTTTTATCTATGAGATAAATTTCATATTCCCAACTTACATCGTTCATGTGGTGTATCTACTACCCTATTTCATATATTGTATCATGAATCACATTATCTTCATGGTATTCTAATGTTTCAAATTTGTAAAATACACATTTATTTAAAAATACCTAATTAAATTGATTATTCAATATAATTGGAATGATTTGGTCATGATATACACAGTTTGGTAACCATTTAATGCAGACCCTATGGGTCGGGGGATTGTCAATATAATCCTTGTGATGCATTGATAGTCTCATGATATGAAATAATTTGGTGAAAGAAACATCTAATTTTTTTTGAAGATGAATATATAAGATTCTACGAATAGATTTAAAATCTCTTGAAATTAAATCTTTATGGTAAAGTTATCATGTTAATAGGAAACATGACATCCAATAATTTAAAATTTCCTTTATTTCTCATATTATTATTCTTTATATTTTTTCATTGACATTATCTATGGATTCATTTAATTATCTGTTTACTTATTAAAAGTTTTATTTAAATGTTTATTAATATTATATATTGATATTTTCTTATCTAGATATTTTAATGGTATATATTTCTAGTCCTTCACATTGAAATTTTGTTTATAAACTTCCATATTAGTATATTGATTACATGGAATATGTATTCAGTCATTACCTTGATGAGTTGGACATTCACATTGATTAATTATTGCATCCACTATACTAGGCCCTCACTACGAATTTGAGATTTCCCTTATTATGTATCCTTTTCTCATGAATCCAAGATTATTACTAAGAATTATATGCATAGATATGATAATAAGGAATAATTTTTCCCTAAAAGAAAAAAATTATCATATAATTTCGGTATTCACTTTTATAAAAAAACTCTTCTGTGTATCTTGTTTACCAATAATACTAAACTCTATGTTCCTTTAGGATTTGATTCATTGTAATCATTAAAATGTAGTTAAATAATTCATTGGATCTAGCCTTCTAGGGTGAAGGCATTACATACATATTCAATTATCTCTTTTGACCACATTTGACACATAGACTAATTGTAAACATGAATTTATTCTCCACACATCACTTCATATTTTGAGAGTGTGCGTCATATATTTTGGAGTATCAATTTTTGGACACATATCAGAAGTCATGTTTCTTTAATATTTTATTTCATTCTATAACTATAATGTAAACATATAAATATCTACATGGGTGACTATTTGATTTAGTATTTTCTAGTTATTTTGTTTGTGATGCTAATCTGGTTGGAATAGATACAATGAAAGATATGATATTAAATATAAATGCAATTCAATATTTCATTTTAACATTATATAGTATATATAAATTCTATCTAAATCCATATATGTGGCTAAAATACAATGAAGTTAGAGATAATTCATTCTGGTGTGTTCAAATACAATATGGTTATCAACTTTTTTCTTTAGAAACCACACTTTCACTCTCATTTAATTTTTAATTAAATTTTGTGAAACATTCTGGAGACATAGCATATAAATATATTTTACCTTGGATATTAAATAAAAATCATATTCATTTCAACTCTTGATACATCAAAAGTAATATAATAACCCTTCACAAGTTCTTTACATGATGTATATTGATATAATAGATGGTATCATGTTTATGGAGTATGATATATATGTTAATTTCATATATATAATATCATATAAGTATTTTCTATTCCATTATTTCACTATCTATGGAGGAAATGTGACATGATGGAATGAATTTAAGAGTAATAATCATAGATTCAAGTGACATATAATGTTCTATTTAGGTAATCTCTTATAAAAATTGTTTTTAAATTTTATCCTAATGATTAATGTTGACGGAATTCGTTATTTTATTCAATATCTAAAATTATGATGAATATTTAATGTTTTCCTCTTTTATGTTGTATATAGGATTGTAATTTGGAATCCTAAATTTTATTATATTGGGTGGATGTGACTGTTTCTGGGTTATATTTAAAAGGATTAAAATGATCTATTTACCATTTTAAAAATTTATTTTGATCTTGTTATTTGATTCTAGATATGTTGTTTACCCATGTGTAGTAATTTTCATAATTTTTATATATTTATTGTTTTCATGAATATTTTGGGTGTTATAAAAATGTATATAGATTTATTTAATTTTTTCAATCAAAAGTAAAATGGTTATTTTTTCTTTCAAACAAGTAATTACTTGAAGATTTATTTTCATGGAAATGATTTTGAAAAGGTATATTTTTTCTTTGAATTCCTTCTCAGTTTATTTAATATTGTGTCATGAAAAATCATCTCTGATAGTATTATGATGGATTAGAGAAGGATGAATAAGGAAAGAGATTGCCATTAAATTATCAAGGGGTAATTATATGTTCAACATATAACATTCATATTGTTTTAATAATTATTAAATTAACATAAAATAAACATAATAGTACAAGTGTATCCATTATTCTTATTATATTTAATATTTTTTAGATGGATAATAAAATTATTAATGAATAGTTATGTAATAAATTTAAATATAAATTGATTTATTAATTTTTATTTTGAGGAATTAGGACACTATTTCTATTATAGAATTGTGATATATTATGAAATTGAAACAATATTATAGAAAATGGATTTTTGTGAAAATGAATTTTATGAATCATTGGAGATAAAATTATATGATTATAAATTAATAATTATCAGAGTATGAAAATGATAAATATGAATGTTAATTTATAATTGGTTAATTGTAATTCCTATGGGAATTATATCTCTTATACTATTCATGGAATATTTTTACTAAATAATGTTTAGTGATTAATTTAAAAAAATCAATTACTATATTTTATTTTATACAATTTTATACTGCATTAATTTTTTTGAAATGCCCCATATGTGAGAGTATGAAACATTCTAAAAATAGGAATTGGATGAGATAATTTATAACAGATGCCATGAAATATTCCAAATTTTTTCTTCCAATTATAGTTTAATAAGATGGAGTGGATATAATTTTGATAGGGTTATGACATATATACTTGAGTAAATTATATTTTCTTCAGTTGGAAGATATTAATTTTTATAGGTTACATGCAAAGAATGAATTCTACATTTTCAGGACACTTTTGATCAGATTTATGAGATTTATAGTAGGGGTCATTCAACCTAATGTTTCTTTGATGCAATTTTGTGGAATTAAAGATAATAATGGTAATATGTGAATCAAATAATTAAAACAAGATAATCTCTTTATTATAATTATATAGAAGTATGGTTATATAACAATGTGTTATGTGTTGAGTCTTGGTAGAATGGGTTCATTTTCTATTATAGCGATATGTGATGAGGTTGTGGTTTTATTGTATGCAAAGGATATAGGAAATATTAGTGATATGGAGTGTTTATAAATCCTAGGACCAGAATTATGGAATACCAGTGATGTATCATTTTATATGTATATATGGTTTGATTATATATAATTGACACCCTATATATATAACGCCATGGGTTTGGAAAAAATAGGTGGTGGGGGTCTGAATCAATTAGAAATATTTCATTGTGATAATATAGGTTTAATTCAAGATATTTCAGTGTTTGTGGAATGTGTTGATTATTATAGAGAAAATGTGAAATTGTCTTGGATAATAATGATAACCATGATGGATACGTTATATAATGTGATGGGAATGTAGGTTAAATATTGGTAGGTTTTGTGTGGTAGGGCCCTAGTAATATAATGAATGTAAATGAGGTTGTAATATACCCTAATAGATGGTTGTTATACTATGGAGTGTTCATGATGGTGGAAACAGAAAAATCTATAACTAACCTAGCTGGTGGATTGTAAACTAAACAATTAACAACTAAATCATAATTACCCCTACTAGTGTATAACTATATTATAATGATGATAATTGATATATCAACATAGATATTTCAGTAAACAAATATGGTTGATGTTATAATTTTTTATGATACATTTCGGTAGAAAAATTCATTGATAGGGATTTGTGATTGGGGATTTATAGTCGTGGTTGAATATTTCCATCAAAATAGGGTTTGATAGTGTTTTCAGTGTGGTTAGTATATTTAAAATTAAACCAATTATATGGTGTACTTTTGGAAGATCATTCGTATTGTTTGGAATTATTTATTACATGCTTGTTTGAAACTATATGCTTAACTCAAATGGATAGAAGGTTGTTCTAGGTAAAAAATACAAGAGTTTATTAATATGCTCACCCCTTCGTTATATATTATATTAATTTATTTTTTATCTTTTTTGTTGTGATATCATGATACCTTATTATCATGACCACTACCTCCATTGATAACCCACCTATGATGGAAATTAAGAAAGGGAGATAATTCCCCCTGAGTTGCCTCAAGTTGGCCCTGGGTTTGCGACTACCAACAAGGGTACTAAGATCTCACAATATGGAAGGCATTACCCATTATAAAAAAACAAGAAGGGGAAATGGGATTAATCCACTACAAACAACTCCATGACAAAATTAAAACAAATAAAAACCATCAAACAATGCATGTATAAGTCAAAAATGATACAAATAAACGTCTCCAAATGAAATCCCAAAAGAAAAAATCTGAGGCAATAATGCAACAACAACTATAAAGGTCAAAAATGGAAATGTCAAACATAGTCCTAAAATTCCTTTTATAAACCTAATTTTTTTTCATATATCTAGGGATTGCATACAAGTATAATCAGTTGGAAAACCAAATTCTCTCATTCACATGTTAAAAGACCACAATAATGCACCCAAGTGAAAGTAGTTGAACCAATAATAACCTAAAAAACTATACTAACCATCACAAACTAACCAAGGAACACTAAAGAAATAATGTAAGTCATGTAAACTAATATATTAAGAGTATAGATGATTTGGGTACCCTTGAACACATACCACTGGTTCAGTCACTCCATCATAACAGCAAACATCCTCACGCTCCCACCTCATCCGAAAGAACAAAATCAAAAATCACCCACACAAACCTGGGCCCCAAAGAGGACATATCATCTCTTCACGTAGGCCATGATCCACATCACATCACACTTATATACACCTAGGTAACAAACCACACCTCAACCTGATAACATCTGGGAATGTTGAACTCCCCCGTACACACTTGGGCCTCACAAACCACAAACTACCAATATAATATGGGGCTATCACCACTTAGAATAATGATCAGGGGAGCGTGTTTCATGACAACCATCTTACCACTGATATTCTTGGGAAATAAACCCACCCACATGATTATGGGGGTGTTAAGAACATAGTTCACTACTAGGGTGAAATGCGTATAGAAATCAAGAGGACATACAATTAATATACATATAGAGTTACACCACACAACAACGTCCTATTGGTTTATAATAAGAACAATCCCTATCATAGAATCCACACAATCACTACCACCTCTAAATGAATAAAAACTCACCAACAAATCACAATCCACCTTTAATTTTCAATCTTTAATCAATGTTCCAGATTTTCTATTTTATAAGTATATCCCACATTATAAACGTCTTTGATTTTTTCATCAACATTCTTTAGAAAACAAATTTCAATTATAAGGATAACATATTTCATGTTTCCAACACATCATATTTTATATATACATGAACCAATTAAACAACACACACCATTATCAATTTCCTCATTAAACATTCCAATTTGAATTTTTTAACATTCATTATTAATTCTAGTAATTAATTGGTAGATATAAAAAAACCAACTATATAAAAGTAATCTCAACACCACACTTGTAGAACATAGTCCATAAGTCAAATTATGATTCTAATCCACATTTATATGTTTAAAATTTTTCATAATTAATTATTACTCCCATATTAACAACACATTGGTTCAATAAATCCCAGTATATATTATCATTCATTTATTAGTTGTTCACTGTCAACAATATATTTCAAATAATATTTTTTCTAGATTATTCCGATGAATTGATATTCCAATTTTGTTCCCCACTTCCCTGTAAACCGAAATTAATTCACAAAGTATAATAAACAACATAGAGAAAGTTTCACCACACAAAAACTCATTACTATCTAACCAAAAATCCCACATCATCACTAACTTACAGTAACATAACCTTTTTGTAGAATTTATGTACCTTCACACTATAAACATCATACATCCTCCCTGTATGAGCATACCCATTGTAGCCCCAATATAGAACCATATATAACCCATTTCCCCTAAACACATAACAACAAAATCATATTCTATACATCATTTCATAGAGCCAACCGATATCACACAATCATGTCCACAAACACATTAAACCACATAAAAGTGAGAAGCATACCTTCATATTTAGCAGGGAATACCTTATTCAATTTCCCTTAATTTAGTGTGTTATCATAGAATCTATATATTCTTGGGGAATCCATTTGTTTTAAAAAAATGTACGTGGTTAACTAAATATTTAATAATTGAAGTCAACAACCACACAACATGATAATATTCCACAACCCATAAATTTTTACAAAAACAAGGACCCCCCAACTACCACACCATTCAATGGATTTTTCACCCATACAATTGAAAACATCAATCAAAATATCAATAAAATAGTAATATCATTCGTCACATTCCCCTACCACATTTAAATTCAATATAAACTAATTTATTGTCTTTCTTAATCTGGTAGCGTCCATGTTCACAAGAGTTAACAATAATAAACTGCTCCCACGTGATTCTAAAAAGGATAAATGAAGTAAAACCCAACCTACACTATTGTTTATCGACATAGCCTTTTTCACATTCTTTTTTCACAAAAATAGGGGTGCGTAGAGGAAGAAAGTACTTTGGGGGGGGGGGGCTCGAACCAACTGCATCACCTTATTGCATGAATCATACGGGATGAAGGATTTGTTACGTCCCGTATCAAGATAATGAAATTCTAAAGGAGGGTAGGATGTATATTATATTTAGGACAATTAGATCATGAACGTTTTGGGTTAGATATAGTTTACAATTCCCATTAATGGAAGATCTTAATAAAATCTATGGTTTGACCATTTGAAAGTCTTTGTATTTTAAGAAAATCAAATATATGATATCTATCCCCTGAAACGTATTAACACCATCATAATTATGGAACTAAAGTCATTTTACATTAAAAGTGTCAACAAAAGGGAAGAAATGGAAAATTTTAGATATTTGGAAAACTTTTGAAATGTGTCACTAGAATCACTAGATAAGTCATTTCCAGACATGTCTCCACCTGTGGGTCACCTCTAGATGAGTCACCTCTAAAAGAGTCGCCTCTAGAAATTCACCATTAGAAGAGTCACCACTAGATGAGTCACCACCAACGAGTCACTGCTCAATGAGTCACCACCAACAAGTCACCGCTCGATGAGTCACCACCAGCGAGTAACTGCCAAAAGAGTTACTGGCAGTGATTCATTGAAAGGATGAACTACCACCAGGGTGAGGTACCTCTAGAATAAGATTCCTCCAGAATGAGCTACCACTAGAATTGGGTACCATTGGAAAACTAGAAATTTGTAAAGAATGTGAATTGAGCAACCAATTGAATGATTCACATGTCCTAATACACCCCAGACTACACCTGGACACCTCAAACACCATATTTCTCACAAGGAAATAGACAAAAAAATTATATCCCATTTCATCATATACCTATTAAACTATTCTCTCTGTTGATAATTCAAATGCATCCTAGAAGAAAAGAGGATAAGGTTCTGGAAAACCATCTATTGAGATGGCTTTCAATGATATTGTTTCACATGAAACAATTTTGACAACTAATCTTATTTACTAAAAAACCCAAAATATCATAACAAAACATACGTCCTTCTATATATAAATAATAAAATAACATGCTTCAAGCCACTATGCCTCCCCTACACAAGAACCAGGGGAATGGTTCATCTATAAGAAAAAAAGTTAACCAGAAGTAATGAGAATGGTGGCCCGATCAATCCATGAGATTCCTCTTATGATTATTAATATATTTGAAACCCAAGAACCACCAGGTATAAGAAGTGATAATATACAAAATATATTAAACACAACCTCCTGAGGGAGATACCTATCAAACAAGAATACAGTCACATATATTGGTATAATAAGTCCAAAATAAAATACATAACAATCAAAAAATATATTAAAATGGTGGATGTTGACATATTCAAATACCATTTCTTAATGTTATTTTAATTAGAATGAATATATTTTAGATATAAAAAACGTTGTTATACCTTCTATTTCCTGTACTTCACTTTATCATTCCCTTATCTGAATATATATATACATGCATTTTCCACATTTGTTAATCTATAAAATTTAAATTCATAACATTTAAAATAATTCATTCTTAATAAGTCATTACGAAATAGATTACCATGCTTGAGTAACAATTTATAGATAGACTATTAATGAATCTTTATTGAACCATATTGGTGAAGGAGATTGAATCCCAAGCGTGAATCTTCGAATGATCTCTCACTTTCCTATCATGTATCTCAACATTTTGTTTTGAAAATTTCAATGTGATAAAAACATGCGTATTAAAACATTCTACTGAAATATCTTATTTCAAAATAATTTAATTCATCTAAGAAAAATATTTGGAGTAAAACCTTTTATTATATCCATATTATTACATTTAAATCATCAAAATACTATTTATGAATACTCTATAATTTGTTATTGAAAAACCACATTTCTTCAACATACTTCCCAATACAACTTTTATAAATAGGGAGGGTTCATGCATTCATAAAATTTTTCTATTATACTAAAATGACTATATGATTCTATTTACCCTGTTAATATTAACACAGTTTTAAATCTAATTTAGAAAAAACAAATCAAAAAATAGTATGAATCACCAATATGACAGGAATATTAAATGTATTAGTTTATCCAAGTTAATTTGTTTAGTGTCATCACCAAAACATTAATTACCAGGAACATATTTATATAGAAACAACAGTGGTTTTATCATTTAAAATTTCATTTTTCCATAGGTTTATGTCATTATATTTATATGTTTCAAATGTAATTCTTCTATCATCATGAAAAACTATATTAATATAGACAAAGTTACCACAAGCATAAAAATCAAAAGAAATCATCCACAACACCGCGATATTTTTTGCTTTGACCAACACTGTCTGATTTTCAGGCTTTGACCAACACTCTCTGCGGGTAGGCGGTGGATCGGAGTGGCAGCCTCACACTTTTAAGGATTTTCTTCTTCACGCTCCTCCGACTAGGGGTTCGGATCCTAAAGCTACAGCGGCTGCTCATTATACGACATCTTACTCGAAGAATGGCTGTCTAGTTTTGGCGATCCCGGTGGCTTCTTTTGCGGCAGCGTCTTCTGATCTTCAATAGACCTTGGTGGTACACTTCAGTGCCAATAATCCCCCTCTCACGGTGTTCCAGGACTGCGTTCAGTGCTGGGGCTTGGATCTGCCGGCCTCTGTGTCAATCTTGGATCGAAAAGCCTTCCGCATTGTTATGGCGTCCAGGGATGATTTCGTGAAAGCTTGGTGTAGGAGCCCGCGGTGCGTGGGTCGGTAGAGATTTTCCCTTTCCCGATGGTCTATGGAGGCTCATTCTGGTCTCGAATTCCCTAGAGCGGCAGTCTGGGTTTCCTTGCCAGGGCTCCCCCCTCCGCTAATGTCTGAATGTTTCCTGTCAGTGATCGGGGACTCCTTGGGGGTCTATATTTGCGCGGATGAGAGGATGCTCAGCTTAGCAGAGGTGTCTGTGGAGAGAATCTGTGTGGATATGGGAATCTCCCAACCGCTGCAGCATCATCTAATCATCAAGATTGAAGGAATGCCGGATCGCCACCAACCCCTGGTTTATCCAGCCTTTCCTCGCTTTTGCTCTTATTTCCATCTCTCAGGCCACTCTCTGCAGGTATGTCGCAAGGCTCGTGTGGGCTGCTCTCCTCCTCAGGCTGCCTCGAGTTCAGGCGTGAGGCCCGCGGGCCCTTCTTCTTCAGGGTCGGATGGTCTGGATAAGAGCAAGGGAGTGGCCGCTTCAGGTCTATCTTCTGTGCCTTCCTCTTCCATGAAACCTACCTCGGCTATAGGGTCAGCTTCTCCTTGCCACGAGGTGGTCGTCTTCAATTCAGGTACAGATGCATCATTAGTCAAAATGCAGCGGGCGGGGTGTCTGCTCTATAAAGGGAAGGCTCTGTGAATGCGAATCTCCTATGCTTTCTTCATGCAGAGAGTCTTCTGTGCTGCCTGTCGTATCGCCCCCCCCCCCCCCCCCCCGTCGTCTCCAAGCTCGGTTCGATCTCTCTGGTCTCCCTCATAGGTCGCATGGGGTTTGGAAGGGAAAGTTGGACCCTCAGTGCTGTGAGTCCCCAGAGGCTGTCCACAAGGGAAATTCAGCAGGTTGGCAATCCCCTGTGAGTATTCGTCCGCTGGTGCCGATTAGTATACGCACTCGGTCTCAATCGAGAATTGGTGAGGTCCCCTCTCCAACAACATCTCTTTCTCTTAAGGGCCAGGGGTCTGGGGCCAAATCCAGATGTGGGCGTCTTAATGTTTAATGCTTTAATCTGGAATGCCCGGGGTCTCGGAGCTTGGGCCAAATTGGATTTCATCTCCAATGAACTTAGGAATAATTCAATCTCCTTGGTTGCGAATATTGAACCAAAACAGATGTCTTGCGAGATTAAGGATTGTGCCCAGAGGCTGGGAGTCTGCAGTTTCATGCAGCAGGATCCCCCCAATTCCCATATTTGGTTGTTTTGGAAAGACCATATTACGGTCGATATCCATAGTGTGTCTGATTAGTCTCTCACCAAGAAGGTTGTGATAGGGCCTCATTCGATCCTTTTCTCTTTCATTTTTACCCAGTGTAATGAACAGGATAGAGAGGATTTATGGATGGAAATTGATGGCTTAAATCCAAGTACTAATCCATGGGTTGTTGCTGGCGACTTCAATATTGTATCTAGTCCGAAGGAGAAACATGGAGGTGGTAGCTTTGCAAGAAGAGCAGGTCTATCTTTCATTCATTTCATGACCAGGAATGGTCTGATGGATATGGGTTATGAGGGCGATGCCTTTACTTGGTGCAGTAACAAACATGTAGAAAGGCATATATGGTGTCGTCTAGATTGTTGTTTGATGAATGAGGCTTCCTTATCCTTGTTTCCTGATTCCAAAGTTGTTCATCGTGTGAGATGTCTTTCGGATCACTGCCCTCTTTGTCTTGGTTTAAATGTAGGGGTGTCAAGGGGGGATCAGGTCCGGTGCTCTGCAACATGGGTGGAGGATCCATGATTCCTTGAAGTGGTCTTGACAGCTGGGAGTATGCACCCTCGGGGCAATCCTTGGGTCACCATCCACAACAAGCTCAGACGTTTGAAGACTCTACTCAGGCATTGGAGGCGGGGCTTCCCTGATCGGGACAAGGATATGGGGGAGGTCTTTATGGAGGTTGGCCGTTTGGAGACTGCTCTGAAGCAGGGATGGGATGAAGATATCTTTGCGGAGTTGAGGCAAAAGAAGGATGTGCTCACTGATACTCTTCTCAGACAGGAGTAGGTGGCTCGAGAAGGAGCGAGGGTTCGTTGGCTACGTGAGGGGGGCCGCAATACGGGCTTCTTCCATGCTTGCATCAAGGAGAGGCGTTGTACCCAAAGGCCTAACATTATCAGGGGGGATGGAACCATTACTAGTGATATAGATAAATTGGGTGGAATGGAAAATGTGAGCATCAAATCATTATTGGCTGACCCCGCGCCTGGCATGGCTGGGGGTTACCCGAGCGGAAATGCTGACTTTTTTGGGGAGGTTCCAAGCTGTGTCTCCGAGGATTTTAACTCTCTTCTAAGCAGGGTTCCAAAGGAAGGGGAAGTGCGAGAGGCAATTTGGACTTTGAATCTGGATAGTGCACCAGGTCCTGATGGCTTCCCAGGGTCAATTTATAGGGCGACATGGGATATTATCAAGGGGGACTTAGTGCGGGTAGTCCCAGATTTTTTCATAGGTGGGAACCTGCCCCGTACTGCCTGCGCAACGAAACTATTTTTGATCCCAAAGTTGCGCTATCCTCAGTCCATTGATCATTATCAGCCGATCAGCATGTGAAATATGCCCTACAAGGTCCTGGACATCATCCTTAATAAGAGGATGGATCCTCTCTTAGATTCATGGGTGGCTCCGGAACAACACGGGTTTATTAAAGGGAGGTCCATTCAGGGGGTAATTGGTGTAGTGCAGGAATTGATCAGTGATATTGATAAAAGGTCCTTTGGGGGGAATCTGGTGGTCAAGCTGGAAATGGGCAAGGCATATGATCGAATGGAGTGGAACTTTGTCCTCAGGTTTTTGGACTGCATGTGATTTTCTACTAGGAACAATGATCTCCTTTTTCTTTGCTTCAGTTCATCTTGGATCTACACTTCGTTCATGGGAAAGCAGTTTGGGTTTTTCAAGGCATGCTGTGGACTTAGGCAGGGGGACCCCCTATCCCCAACTATTTTTATCCTTTCCCAAAATGTGCTGAGTTATTACTTGATTTGGGGTATTCGAGTGGGCAAGATCCTCCCCTTTCAGACAAGGTATAGTATTGGTGATATCTCTCACCTAATGTTTGCAGATGAGACAAGTTTGTTTCTCAATGTATATCGAAGGTCGGTGCAGGGGATGTTGGGAGTCCTTGAGGAGTATTGTAACTGGAGTGGTCAGGTGATTAAAAGGTATAGGAGTCTCTTCTATACTGCCAGGAACGTCTCGGAAAGAAGGGACAGGGGTTTGGAAGCGGGTTTGACTATGAAAAGGGTCTTGTTCCAATGGAGTGTCTAGGGGCTCTAGTGAGTCCTTTAACTCTCAGAATTCATCATTTTGACATAATAGTTAGCAAGATCACAGGGCGTATTCTAAATTGGAAGAACCGGATTCCTATCTTTTGGAGGCCGAATCACTCTCGTGAATAGTGTCCTGGTGTCTATTCCCATGCATATTTTGTCCACCTTGAAGGTCCCTAAATCTGTGGTTGCTACTTTGGAGAAGATCATGGTGTCTTTTATTTTGGATGGGCAACTGGAAGGCCGACATCATTGGGCGTCGGGGAAGCGGTTGGCCAGATCTTTTGCGGAGGGGGGAATTAGTGTAAGGAGTGTATCAATGACCATGCAAGGGTTTCATGAAAAACTTGAATGGGAGGATTTGGAAGGGAGATCAGTTTGGGGAAGGACTATGCAAGGTAGATATGGGTTGAATTTAGAGGAGCAAAGGTCCAGGTCTTCTAAGATTTGGAGGCTGGTTCAGCCGTATTTGGATTCCCTTCTTCAACACGCTATTTGGATGGTGGGACGGAGGGATCTCAACTTCTGGCTCCAATACTGGGGGGCTGGATGCTTGTGTTTCTCGAGCTGCCCCACAAAAACTATCTCACTTAAGGAGGCTTGTGAACACCCAGCTTTTCTTTCAGCCATTCTTCAGGAGGATCACCACCTGTCACTCAATAATATTCTGTTCAATGAGGGCCCGGACAGACTAACGTTTATGGATAGTGTGTCGGGAAGGTTCTAAATTAAGTATTTCAGATGTGTAAGAAGGGGTAATTTTATAGAAGACCCATGGGGTGTGTCTTTGTGGTGTAAAGAGATCCAGCTAAATTCAACTTTCTGCTTTGGCATGTGAGGAATAATGCTTTACCCACCAAGGATAATATCCAGCACATGGGAGTTAGTATTGCATCCAAGTGTTGGTGTTGTTGTAACCCAAGTATCGAATCAGTTGAGCATCTCTTTTTCAATAGTGAATGGGCAAACTGGATCTAGCATACCTTCAGGGATGGTGCTGGTTGGAGCAGGCAGGGGGTTCGATGGAGGCTTTTCTTGATGGCTGGTTTCATGGAGCGGGAGCCAAGGGACCGGAGTGGAAGGCAAGAACCATTTTCTTATTGGTGGGGTGCTGAGTTCTCTGGACAGGTAGGAATGAGGCACGACATAAGGCCTCGAGAGGATCAAGGGTGAGTCTCATCTTCAATTCATGGAAACTTCTACTGGACTAGGTTCGTTTGTACATCACCTTCCTGGGAGCTCCCTCGGTAAGAACTTTACTCCCAAGCTATGCCACACTTTGCCGCACAATTGCAACGGGGCAGGGCCACTGGATTCGCTGGAATCCCCCGCACGCTGGGTTGAAGCTGAACACCGACGGATCACTTCTTGGGGAGGATATGCGAGGCGTGGGTGTTATCAGAGACCATGCGAGCACTATGATTGCAGGATTTGAAGCCTTCTTCGGCAGAGGTACTTCTCTTCAGGAGGAAGCCCAGGCGCTGGTCTCTGGACTGGAGCATATAACTGCACAAAATGATACAATCTATTATACCACAAAAACGACACACCTTTTCCACCTTACATCACAACCATTGCACATCGCAACCACTATCCAAACATACCATCCGATGAATTAGATCACCAAACATTTCACACCACTATATCAACATAACACTTTACAATCCATTATGAACTACCCATTTCAAATAACCACGTTTTCCACCTTATACTTCACACTTCCCCAACTAAAGATCACCATTATCATTACAAAAATCCCCAAGCACACAAATCAAGGAATTCACTCTCCCATTTCGAGATATTAATTTTTTGGGTAGTACTAACTCTCCCTCACAGTTTAAATTATGTAAAATTATAACCTATCCTAGTTAGGAATCAGGTTTTCTCCTCTATATTAGATTGATGTTTTTAAATCACATGTCACCCAAAGAATCACAAAGAGAACAATCACACATAATAGAAACACATAGAATCTTCCATAATTGTTAAAGGGCATACATTGTTTTATCTTGTTATTTCAGATGGGACTTTCAAAAAAAAAATTAATTTTTTTCAAGGGGAATCAGTTTATTATCAATATATAAGTGATTATACATTCAATTCATGTTTATTTTAAAAAATAATTTAAATAAATGGTGTTATTATCTACATCAATCACAACATAATAAGGTCTCAACAAATGATGTTTCTTTTTGTGAGGAATATCAACACATCAATCCAATGATCGGAATGAAAACCCAAAAAACACTCAAAATTTTTAGGTTATTTCTATTGAAACATCATGTCGAGAATTTAAATAGTTTTAACATGCATTCATGTTAATGATAAAATTTCAAACAGGGTATATCACGCAAAATGTTTGGTATTCTTAATAAGCCATTATACGTTCACCTTATTACCTAGGGAAAAACATTTCCAAATACATTTGAAACATTTTACATGATTTTCCAATGTGTTCAATTAATATAGTAGATTACATAAATAACATTTTGTCATGACAATCAAAGTAAAACATGATTTCTGATAGACAAATTAAAACTACATATTTTTTATTATAATTTTCTATGCTTTATCATTGTAAGACTAAACAGTCCATAAATCAATGCATTTTTTATGAAGATATTCTTTTATAATGAAAAGGAATTTCATGTTTCTACATGCATATAATATTAATCATAATACATGCTCAAATACTTATTACAAGGATTTCCTTAGTTACTAATTAAATATTTCAACTTTAGACATGCCTCCCATAACAAAATACTCATGACTTAACCTGTGATGTAAGTTATTTCTGTATAAAAAAATTCTTACCAGTCATAAAATATTATATTTAATCACTTATACAGTAAAATGTATCAATAATTTACCACAAATGATGTTTATTATATTCCAAATTTAGAAATAAATGTTACACAGACTTCTACCCTGACACATGCTTATAATATATAGTTATATAAATAATGTATAAATGAAATCATGAGAAAATAAGGAGCATGTTATTCTTGTAAAGGTTTACATATTCAACAGAATTATCAATAATTAACATGGAAATTCTCAGATATTTATAAATTTAAATGTATAATTCCATGTTTTACAATAATACCACAACACATGATTACGAAAAATTACAGATAGAAATTAGGTCAAGAAATATTATCTCACATTGAAGCAAGAAAACTTATAAAAATGTTTTCAATGATAAATATATTATCATTCTATCTTGAAATATTCTATGAGGATACATGTTTCATAAGGGTTTCCATAATTAAATAGTGTATCTTAACAAAATAAACTAAGCATTTTCATCTAACTATTTGAACTAGTAGAAAAACAAGAAGGTGTGTAATACATTTCATTCAATGGAAGACAAATCAATTTTTTTACGAATCATACTATAAGAGGAAATGAAAAAACATATTCAACCCAGAAGAAGGTTTCAAACAAAAAAATCATTCCAAATATCGATCATATTACTCTTTCCACATGTTTATATGAATAATTCATCAAACAATTACTGAATTTTATTAACAACAAATGAATAGGAAAAGTCACATAAATGCACATAATGTCTCTCGTGAACATCTGAAAAGAGAATACTAATGAACTATTGTGAATATAGTAGATTCAAAATGGTCCTAAACAGGTATACTATCAATCCAATACTCACCATAGTTCGGTCACCAAAAAAATAAGTCAAGTAAAGTAATATAGTCCGCACATAGTTGATTTGGGTACACTGCACCACTTATCATTAGTTTAGCTGATCCTTCCTAACGAAAAACGTCCTCACGCTCCCACTTCTTCCAAAATAACCACATCATAACCCAACCATACACATCTAGACCCCATAAACAAAATCTCAGCCCTTTACAAGAGCAAATATGCACATCACAAACCACCCATAGACACCTGGGCCACAGACCACACCTCATCTCGAAGACACCTGGGAAAGAAAAACTTGCCCAATCACACCTAGGCCTCACAAACCACAACCTGCCCAAAAAATATTGGGTAATAACCACCAATTAGAGGGATCAGGAAAGAGTTAGTGGATAGCTATCCATCCTCCAACTGAGATGTTTCAAAAAGACACCCTCCCATGTGGTAATAGGGGTTTTCATCACAAATTTCTCAACTATGGTGGGGTGCATATAGAAATCAAGAGAATGAAAAATATATATACATATATTGTTACAACACGCAACTACATCTTATGGGTTTATAATAAGAAATTAATTGGTCATAGAGTCTATGAAGTCATTGCTACCTCTAAATTAATAAAAAAGCAGACAAAAAACACAAATAATATTTCATTTTAATTCATTAATCCATGTTCCATTGTTTCTATTTTATCAATAAATCCTACTTTATCATCCTATTTGATTTTTTGTTCAATATTATTTAGAAAACTAATTTCACTTAGAAGAATAACTTATATCATATTTACAACCAATAAGTTTATCTATAATCATGAACCTATTAAACAACACATCCCATAATTATTTTCCTCATTAAACAAGCCCATTTTTAATTACTAGCATACAATATTAATTTCTTTAATACTTGGGTAGATATAAAAAACCAAACCACACAAAAATAAGCACAAAACAACACAATAAGAACACAGTCCGTAAGACACATTATAATTTCAGTCCACGTTTAATTGATTAATAGTTTTCCGAAAAAAATCAATAATCATAGATTAACAAATTGTTGGGTCATTAAATCCCATCATATTATCATCCATTCATTAGTTGTTAACATTCCACTTTCCATTACAAATAAATAATTTTTTAGATTATTCTCATGAATTAATATTCCACTTTATTTCCATAATTCCTAGGAAACTAAAATTAATTCACATAATACAATAACCAATAGACAAAAATTAGCACTACATAGAAACCCATTACACTCTTACCAATAATCGTACATAATAACTAATATACAACCACATACCCTTTTTCCCTCCTTTCATCGCATCCACACCATAACAATCATACATTAATGTTGTGTGATCATACCCATTACAAGACCACTATACAACCATATGTAATACATTTCCCCCAAACACATTACAACAAAGTCATAGTTTGTCCTTCATACCATAGAGGAAACCCACATCATATAATCATGTCCACGAATAAATTATATAACATAATAAGGAAAAAATATCTTTAGATTTATAAGGACATCCCTAATAAAAATTAACTAAAGTTAAGGTGTTATCACAGAATCCCTATAATCATTGGGAAACCATTAATTTTAACCAAATGTACATGGTCATCAAATTATATAATTAGTGGCGTCAACAGCCACATAACATGAATATATTCTCCAACCCATAAACTATTTCACAAACAATGACCCTCAAAGGACATGATTTTCAGTGGGTATTTATCCTATATAATTCAAAACATTAATAAAAACATCAATAAAATAGAAAGTTTATATATCACATTCCCCTTCCCCTTTAAATTCAATATAAACCAATTCATTATTTTTCTTAATCTGGTTGTGACCATATTCGTATGACTTAAAAATAATAAAATCATATTACATAATAAAATAAGTATAAATGAAGGAAACACTACTTGGATGAAATAGGATAGACATATCCTTCTTCTGATGTTTTTTTGCACCAAAACAGTGGTGTATATAAGAGGAAAATGCATCAGATGGGGACTTGAACCAACTATATAAACTACATCCAGGACTTCTATAGAAGAAGGTTATGGTACATACCATATCAATATACGGAAATACAAAATTTATTTTAGAAATATATTCTCTTTAAGAAGACTAGATCCTAAAAATTTGTGACTGGAAATATTTTAGAATTTTAATTAATGGTGGGTCTTTATAAATGCCAGGGTTTGACTATATAAAAACCTCTATATTTTTAGAAAAACAAACATATGATTTATATAACTTTAAATGGATTCTAACCCACATAATTACGGAATAAAAATCATTATATGTTAGAAGGGAAGTCAAAAGGAAAAAAAATGGAAAATCAAAAAAAATCCAAAACTGTTGAAATGAGTCTAGTCCACCACCAGACGAGTCACCATAAGAGAGTCTCTTCATGATAAGTCACCACCAGTGAGATACTTCTAAATAAATCACAGCTAGATAGTTACCATTAGAATGTCACCTCTATAAAAGTCATCACCAACGAGTCACTAACAGATGAGTCACTACTAGTGAGTCACCAACAGGATGAGCTACTACTAGGCTGAGCTAGCTCTAGAACGAGCTAATGAAAAAAATTGTTACAAATAGAATTCAATATTTCTTGAAAACAAACATATTTGGGAAACCCATGAAACGAGTCTCCATTGTAAGGAATTACATGTCCCAAAAACACCTCAGACTACACATAGACACCTCAAACACCAGATTTATTATAGTTTAATCGACTAGAAAGTCTAGGACATTTCACTTATCCAAAATTATGATAGACTTTCTTTCTAGTACATAAAAGAATAAATTTAATAATGTATTGTTTAGATGATAAATTAGATTTTTTCAACTATATATTTGTATTATGTAGATACACTGACTACATTAACCTGTAACTAGTGTCTAATTTATTACATTTGTATTGAATTCAAGGAATTCATTCAAAAAGGACCAAATAGATTAGTATTCATTATAAAATGATGCATACATGACTCCGAAATTACATTTAAAACAAAATTAAAAAAAATATCATGAATATAATTGTTCCCACTATCATATACATGAATATAAAACAATAGTACATTTGATGACTACTGAGAAAGGGAAAAATTAAAGTAGTGATCAAATTCTATGTAAGGGTTATGTAAAAATGAATCTATCATGAATAAATAGGAATAATCTAAATGGATAGATAAATAAATAAACACCCATTCCATTTATATATCTATATTTTAAGAATCACTATGGATTGGTTAATAAAATAACACACATTCGATTTAAATAAATGGATAAGGAATAATCAATATAAATGGTAAATAATTTAAAATACATACCATTTAATAAATAGCAGATAATTAAATTCATATACATATAATATCATTGAAAAAATATCATTAATAATAAATATATTATTATTAAAGAAAATGCTTAATTATTAGGTGTCATGTCTCATGCACAAGATACTTATACCCTCAAGATATATAATAAATATAATTTCTAAAAGGTAGTATGAAACCCATTTAAATATGGCTACCCAAAAAATTTGTTTCATTATAAATGATGATGAATCAAACATATACTTAAAACTAGGCCCACCTATGTATTAATTTCAAAACCATTATTCATATAAACAATAATAAATTTAATTCATGATCAATGTTTCTTATCAGAATCTATCTATATTGATTATGTAACATAGATTCATGAATATTTACAGAGTTAAAAATATAATATTAAAATTATAACACTAAATAATGAAATGAAATAATGTGTTGGAAATAAAAATTCCATGATAAATAATATTTATATTTAGAGAAATATAATATCTACCTGAAATTAAAAAATTACAAGGAACTATATTGTCTACAAAAATGAGTTGTGGAAGTGAATGTCAATATATTACTTATTCAAAATGATCATAATAAATCTATACTATAAATAAGGAATCTATCAATTCCTAATAAACCCATTATAGAAAGAATAAAGGCTTATTTATTTTTAATAGTAATACTCTATTAATATCAATATAAAATTATGGAGAAAAAAATCCTTATAATTTTGGAAATTACTTTTTAAAAATAATATTTACAAAAACATTTTAAAAATATTTTATAAAAAAATAATCTTTTAAAAATATAAAAGATTCATTAAAACATTTGAGTGGTAATGATGTATTGAAATTATGTTCATGTCGAACATCTTAAAAAATGAATCATTTTTATATTTTAAGTAATTTAAAAAAAATAATCGTTTAGAAAAAGACATGAAGATTCATTTAAAAAAAATTAAATAATTAAAATAGAAAAACCATAAATTAATATATATTTTAGAAAATTATAACAGAAAATTGAAATAATTATTATAATGTAATGATTTTTATAATATGAATATTGAACTAAAGAGAGAATTGAAGTTGGGTTTTATTATAAAATATTATCTAAATTAATTTATGTACAATATTATTGGAAAACTGTACCATTACCTAAAAATTTAATGAATAAAATTATGAGAGAGAATATTAAAACAGATTATTAAAAAATTATTAAATAAAATCCTTCAACTAAAATTCAAGAATATACAACCTCAATGAGAGTAAAAATTGTAAATTAATTCATACAATGATCATTCTTTTTAAATGAGAATTTATAAATGTAAAGATTATGTTTAAAATTTATAAATAAAAATAAAAAAATGTATATAAAATGTAACATAATTAAAATTATTTTCACACGTAATTATAGAATATTAATGATGATGAAAAAGTAATACAGACCAATGAAAATAAATTTACTCATGAAGTTATTTTACTCAAATTAACTATTATGTTAAATAACAATTGATAAAATAATTCAAATTCAATTTTTTTAATTCAATAAATTATTAATTAAATTGATTTTATATGTCAAAAGGGATGTATATAATCCATACAAAAGAAATTATGTACATTGTATTAGAATATTCCTTAATGAAATTAAATTGAAATAAATCTTATTAACTCATGATTCTATTTTGTTTAACATGATTTAAACACATGTAGAGTGGTATTAAATATTTTATTACCAAATACAATAATCATATTAATATTTATAAACTCATATATTACCCTTTAATAATATCTTATCACCCATCCATGAATAATCATTCATTTTGTTGATTATTTAGGGTCTTTATCACCTTGTTTTATCCTGCATGTTTCATAATTAACAATCATATTATGGTGCATATTAATATAGTTATATTAACATCATATTAATAATAAAAATATAATTATCATATTCATAACTACATTATAGTTTTTTGACCAATCAAGAATGATGTTTTTAATAAATGAAGAATGTTACAATCATAGAGATGGTAGGTCGTACTCACCCTTGAGTAACATTTCCAATTTTCAATAGTCATTATGAAAAGTTTTAATGTAACATTTTATTTATAAATAATTATAATAATATCATATAAACCATATTATTTAATTATATATACAAGAATATATCGTACATGTGGTGTTGTGACAAAACAAAATTAACAACACTATGTGAATGTAGTAGTCCACAAGTACAAGAATGATGATATCAAACTTAATTGAGAGAAATGGTGAGAAGTAAAATGATATATAATATTCTACGAATGATTATTAATTCTTTTTTATCCTAATAATTCCATGTATATCAAATATATTCTTTCAAATTTTCATTACTACCTTCCATTTAAAGCATTACCAAAAAATGAATCACATCTCGTCATGAGGTGGTAGTCTACCATACACATGGGAAGAATCGATTATCAACTATGGAATGAAAAAAAATTATATATGATATACTTAACAATTTTGTATAATTATCTTCTAGTTATCATATATATATATATAAAATTATAACCATCATAATATCCAACCATTAGAGTTGGTAATGTAAAAAATGAATGATATCATTTCATAAGGCGGTAAACATCCATACACATGGATATTGATTATGTACCATATTTAACATATTTGGGGATGATTGTTGGTGATTCCCATTATATAAAAACATGTTATAATATTTTTTATTCTATGATTATTATATCAGTATGTTTTACAATGAATTTATATAGGTGGATGTTGAAATAATATAAAAACACTCATTGATGAATATTAAATCTTATTGGAGAGTGGGTGGATGTTGAAATAACCAAAAAAATGTTTAATTTTGTGATGAATATTGGAGAGTGGGTGGCCTTTTATAAGTTCGGTTAGTGTCACCTTGGTAATATTTTGATATAAAAATGTGTAATCACATTTCTTCAAAAGAAAAAATGAAAAAATTGGATTATTCAAGAATTTTATATTTGACAAAGTCACATTATGGAATGAAAATTAATTTTTAAAAGTTATTAGTTCATTTAAACAATTATCTTCTAGGTTTAAATCCAAGGAAAAACAATTTTTACCTTAACCATTATAGTGAATTTTTTTAACTATTCATTTTGGTAAAAAAAAATAAGTTTGACCATATATGAGGGTACAAATTATGATAATTCTAAATATTTAATCAATTATTTCAAATTTCATACACTAGAGTATAGAATTTTAATTTGAAATTAATATCATTGACATGATTAGAAACCAGATTTTTTAAATTCTACCGTTCAAAACATTACAATGTTTTTATATCAATATTAAATAACAAAATTATATAATTTTTAAAAAATTTGATTAATAAATATAAAATTGAACTAATCCTAATTTAAAATCAATTTTAAAATATTGTTCATGATAATATATTATTTAATCAAAAAATAATATTCCATTTAAAACTCTATTTTTTAACAATTCATCAGAAAATGAATCTTTTCAAAAATATAACTAAAAATAACCCTATGAAAATTTCGATATTCTGTTTTAGAAATTTATTGTTTTTCATTATAATTTTCAAAAATGGTTAAAAATCAATTTTAACTTATTTGTTCATTGCTCGACATAACCAACTTTTATAAAAGAATATCAGTTTTCATAAACAATTCTTTCTTCTAAATTATTAATATATTAATCCAAGTCAAAAAATAATCATTATTTTCATAATTTAGTTTTAAATATTTATACCCTCCCTTACAGCATATAGTTAGTAACAATCCTGTAAAATAATAATATTTTAATAATATTTCACTTATCGTTAAAAGTCGGTGTTGTGTGTATTGCAAGATATTAAAGAGATTGAATTTGTTGAAAAATAAAAATTTCAGAAAGCCTCATGAGGTAAAATTATTGTTTTATCATTGTATTGTGTTTCATATAATATATCGTGTATAATGTTGTTACTTTATAATTTCTAAGTGTAACGTTCTCCCCACCTTAAATTAATTTCATTATCACAATTTAAACTTCACTTCAGAAATAAAGGGATTGAAATTTAGAAATACCATTATTTAAAACACCCATAATAAGACATGATAAACATTTTTTTGATTAAAATTGAAATGTAATTACAAATTTCATATGGAATAACGAAAACTGGGATTCTATGTAGGAAAAAATTGGGGGAAAATTAAAACATTGAAATAGAAGAAAAGTGTATAAAATTTTAGGGAGTGACATGGGTCATTTTTTTAGGAACATAAACTATAAATAAATATTTAAGGGACTCAAAACCATAAATATATAATGATTTAAATTACCATATGATTAATCAGATATGATGGGAGTAGGATAATATTTTTTTCAAGATACTTTTACTAATGTGGATGATTTTTTTCCTGTATAGTAATATATTAGAATATACTGAATTAATATATTTCAATTTTCTAAAAAACAATGACATATTAACTAGGACATCACGTAGGCCAGTGGTCAGGTAAAACCATTATCAACCTTTAGTCCTGGGGTTTTTCCCCACAACCTTTCCAAAAGTGTAGAGTTGTGACACACAATGTGGGATTCCATTATCATACATCTATATTATTATAATTATGAAAAATTTCCCAATTACTCTATGATGTACATATTTGAAATAATGTTATGCATTAATAACCCTTTTTCTATGGTATTCAATACAATATATTTTTCCAAAAATTATACTAATATTATTCTATTATTATAATAATAATATTAATGATTATATATACCCTAGAGGTTGTTAATTATTTTAAGCATATGTCTAGAAAATGCAATTGAATTATTACAAAAAAGCATTTCTATAAAAATATTCTTTTTATACACTTCTCTCAACATATCTTTAATCTTTCTAGACTAACATCACATTAAATTTTGAAAAAGTTTTTGTGGAAATTTAATATATGAGGAATATCCATCTCATAAACCCATGATGGTATCCACGACTCTTAATTTATAGAATTAAAATTTAAGACAACAAAAAATAAATGGTTCTCATGCATGATAGTTATCTCTTACATTTCAGTATTTATTTACCATAAGCAATAAATTTCATTATGAATTTATATTATACAAATTATGTATTTTCGTATTCAATTATGACAATTTCTGGGATACATCATTCCACATTTCATACGTGATGGGAATTGAACCTTTATTCTTGTGTGTTTTACATCACTCAATCACATATGAAACTATATCCTTCCATTTGTTGTTGAGTCTAGGAGTTAGTTGTGGTATTGGTTGAAAATAATATCTTTTGAAAATCGATTCGGAATAATCACAATAAATTTCAATCCAACCACCATTCTATTTGTTCTCTCAATTTAATCACATTATCCATCATATAAAATGTTAACATAATCCATCCATGTTCCATCAATTAACTAAAAATATATTTTGAGAAAAAATAATCAAATGATGGAGTATCAAGGATAAGGGAGTGGTAGAAACCCTAGGGTCACTGGTCTTCATTCTTCAACGGGGATTTATGATGGTGGGTCTACTGATGTGGATCTGAGTTTTCTTCCTAAATAATTTTCAGTGTCACCTATCACTGGCATCGATTCGAGGATCCATAGAACCGATCAATTGCTGGCATGAAGTTCGAATAATGGTGGAGCGTTGAATCATACAACACCAAAGTGGTACAAGATGGAGGTTCCTAGATTTGCAACAATGTTGTGGTTTTGAATGTCGGAGTCGTTGACCCTTGTAGTGATGTATTGGGCTCTATTCAACATTCAGATGTAGGGGATCTGATTGGTCCTAGAAGGGATGTGCCTCTGTTTTCGCTCAGAGGCATATCCATTATGGTTTCCCTCTCTAAATGTATAGAATTTGATGTTTTAATTCATGCTAATGGGGAACCTAGAATTTATAGATCTAGTGGAGGGAGATTTACTGTCATTATCGATCCTTTGGAAATCAAAGAGAGACTTTATGCTTCCTAGTTCTTGATTATTGGGCGGCTATTTTTGTCTAAGGGGGATAAACCGATGAACATGGAGGATTTGAAATCCAAGCTCTCTTAGATCTATATAATTCCAAATTGGAAGATTGTTCATATTTGAAGACCCTATTTTAATATTATATTTTCATCTAATAGTGAATGATTGAAGGCATGGGGAACTGGTTTATTCTCATTGAATACAAGAGTTTTTAAAATTTATGCTTGTGATATAATGTTAAACCCCTAATTTCAAAAGCATTTGTCTTCATAGATATGTTGTCAGAATTTATGTTTTTAATTGGGTTCTTCAAAATCCTTCAATCTTTAATGATTATGTTTATTGTATTTGTGCACCTTTAAAGATAGACAATAGCACTATGGATAGGATATTTTTCTTTTTTCCAGGTTTTTGGTGGATGTGGATATTATGAATAGTCTACCTAATAGTACCACTTTAATGGAACATGGTTAGAGAATATAAGTTGATTTTTAATATGAATACATCCCCCATTTTTGAAGCATTTTCAAGTTGGTGGATGTTTCTATATGTCGGAATGTTC
Source organism: Viscum album (assembly GCA_963277665.1). Lineage (NCBI taxonomy): Eukaryota > Viridiplantae > Streptophyta > Magnoliopsida > Santalales > Viscaceae > Viscum > Viscum album. The sequence continues at coordinate 1,691,664,400 of OY728140.1, read as the reverse complement.
AGAATATCCATTTGAATCATGTGGGGTAATTCCCCACATCCCGTACATAGAAATCATCATGTTCCTTAAAATGATGGAATGGAGTCACATAAAAAGCAGGAATTTTTGGCAATGTATCCGTTGACATGACAGGGGATTGAAGATATCCCAAGTCATTTGAGAAGTATTCATCTGCCACTAATACCCTATTGAAGATTAATAATTTGTATTTCCCATTTGATACACGTCCCGATCAGCATGATTCTAAGATGGTCCCTTATCCAATGGTTGTTTTCATTGAGATAAGTTACACCCAAGGAGAATAATTTAATGATGATTTTTTTTGGTGGCACCAAAATGGTTGGCTCTATGAATGATATTGAAAAATATGCTCGATCTATTGAACCTGTGGAGAAGCAATAGTCTGGAGGTGTGTCTCCCTTAATCCAACCAATGTCAAGGAAGGATTCTCTTAGTTTGGTTAAAATTCATAATAGATCTTACATCAAGGATGCTTTCCGTAAGGAATTTATCAACATCCAGGAGTCTGTTGGAGGGAAATCCCGAAGTGTTGAGCCTATTGGAATTATTGATTAAATGGATTGGGAAAATCATGATGACATCTTGATTCTAAATGATGGAACCGAGGGAAATGAATCTTATGAGGATGAAGTTTCACTGGGCATGTATTAACATGAGGAACCTTGGAAGGCCCCTATGTATTGGGAGAGAGGAATACTCCTGAAATCATAGGGTGGTTCTCAAGGGCGGGGTGCCAGGTATAACAGATGGTGATTGTTGTTTGACCCTTTCTTTTATCGTGGTGTTTTCTTCTTTATGTTTACACTATGTTCCCTCCATCTACATTTGCATGTGTACTTTCCTTTTTCTAATACATTTTCAGTGCCATGGGTTTTATTCAGTGGTAACACTATTTCTAGTAATAAATTAATCAAATTAGAAAAACAATAAATCATTTATAGTTTGTTTAAAACATTACACATTACTTTCTATATAAGAAGAATTTTACCTTTTTTCCTTCATGTTAATCATCTTTTCATGTCCATAATAATGGGCTGTGTACATAATGTGAATTATCCTAAGAAAATTAATTGGGAGTGCAAATCATGGTTGACAATAATTCATGTGGTCATTAACCAAGTGATTATTAGGCCACACATAATATACCCAATCTAGATTAATTACCCCTAGGTATATCTATAGTAGTACCAAGTCTGAATTTTATCTATATATAGATGTATTTATAGGTAAAACTAAATAATCATTACCATACCCAAACAAATTGATTTATTTTTATAATTATCATCACTATCAATTATATTATTATTTTGATTAATATATGTTTTTCTAAATTTAATTTCTAATGAATCTACTAAAGTTTATATGAACTAAAATTTAGTGGCCCTAAACCTATTAAACTAAAGCAAGTGTTTTCATTAATACATTTAACTACGATACAAATAGTTATTTATCAAAATACTGAATACTTTTTTAGTCGAAGTAAATTCTATAAATTCTTGATTCCCATATTATATATGGAAATAAAAATTAATACAATTTTTTTTGAAAATCAAATAACTCCCCTTAAATATCCTTTCATATAAAACATAGTACACTTCATGGATTCTTGAGAAATTAAACAAAATAATGCTGATATAAAATGCTCATTATTGGCTATGAACAAAAAATGGAATCATGAATCAATATTCATATCAAAATAGAAGGTTAAACAACTAAATAAACATTTAATTTAAGTAAAATTTTAAGGAAAAAATCTATATTTAAGGGTAAATAACTATACACACATTCCATTTAATTATCTGGATAATTCATAATCAATATGAAAAGTTAAATAACTGAAATCACATTCATTTAGTCGATAAAATAATATTAAAATCCACTGAGTCATAATACCATTTTGAAAAGAAAATTGATAATAATAACTGAATTATTAATGAAGTAAATTCATAATTATTGGTCATCATGTCTCGAGAATATGAAACTAATACCGTCACGATATATCCTTAATAAAGTATTAACGTGATGGGTGAAAACAATTATATATATGGATTGAAAACATATTTATCTCATTAGATATATCACTATATCAAGGGTATACCTATTATTTGGCATCACTCATTCCTTCATGTGGACTGAATAACTCATATATTGAATAATCTATTTTATTAATGAATAATGTGACTTATCATCAAATATCCATATTGATTATGGAATATAGATTTATAAATATTCACCTATATAAAAAATATCATTCAATATAGAACACCATGTGAATATTTATATATGTTTTATTATAAAAATATATCCATGATATATAATTTGAATATTCAGGTGATATTTAATGTCTCCAGGAAAGTGAATAATTCAATATAAATCTAATTAATACAAAAATGAATCAATGAAGTGATTGTAAATATTATCATCAGTAAAAATGATCATAGATCAACTTGAGTAAGAATTAGGATTTTATCAATAAAACATATACTGATTAGAGTAACAATAATGGTATGTATTCAATTATTAATAGTGTTACCATAAAAAGATCTATAAATTCATTCATTAGGATAATATGATTTTCATTTTAAATTTTAATTCATCAAAAATAAACATAATAAAACATTTTGAAAATTATTTTTTTTAGAAATATCATTTGAAAATATATATTATACTTTAAAACTTTTGAGTTGTCATGATGGATGAAAATTTTATTAATGTCATCAATTTTATAACAATGATTCCATTTAATTTTTCAGTTATAGTGAAATAAGAATTTTTTTGAAAACAACATGGAGAATAATTTTATTTTTTTAAATGTTAAATTGGGTAAAAATGTATTTAATAAATAATATGGAAAAGGATTTAATATTTTTCTTGAGAACTATTATTGATGATATGTTTTTGGTAGTAAACTGATTTCCAATCAAAGATAAAAATGAAGTCTTATATTCATAGAAATATTTTCTAAATTATTTTAATTATTAAATATAGGAAAACATATAATTTTAGTTAAATATATCATGAATAACCATTATAGAAGAAAGTCATTTGTTTTTTTAAAATAAAATAATATAATTACTTCATCAAAAATTTAAGAACTAAAAATCTCTATGTAAATGAGATTGTGGTATAAACCATAAAAATGATGACAAAATAAAGTAAATAATTTTTAAATTAATTTATTATTTTTATCAAAATTAAATTCAAATAAATCATTTTTAAAAAATAATAATATTAATAACATTTTTTATACACATAATTTTTGAATATCAAATATGTCCATGAAGTAATATAACCCAATGATAAAAAACTAAGTTATGAATTTATTTACTACTTGGTTATTATTATGATAAGTCTAATAGGATGAAATAAATCCATTTGAAACTTATAATATCATTAATAGTTAAATAAACATTATATTGAATTTTATATTGGATATATATACACAATTTAAAATAAATTAGTTTCATAACATTATAATATTCTATAATAAAAATAAATTGAGACGAAACCCATTATTTCATGATTTCTTTTGAAAGAAAATAATTTAAACTCAAGTATAGTTATTTGAAAATTGTTATTAAATTATAATAAATCCATATTGATATTTATAATATCATATATTATCTTTCATGACATCTTATCACCCATTCATTAATATTCTTTCATTCTTTTTGGTGTATCACATGTTAAGTTTCTTGTTTTCTCATGCATGTTTCATAATGAAAGATATGATTATTGCACATATTATTTAGTTATATCATCTACAAAATTAAATTCATGAAATAAATTTAATATTTACTAATCAATGATACTTTTAATACCAAATATGTAATTTTTTTTGAGAAATGTAGTATGCTGCACTCAAGGAGATGGTGGGTCAATTGTACACATGATTAATGTAACAATTTATCATTGATCAATATGGAAATGATGTAAAACATATTTTATCAATATTTAATCACAATAATAACAAATATATCATATTAAATAAATAAATATACTTTTATATATCACCCATGTTTTGTGGTGATGAAATGAGAGTCACATCGCTTCGTAAAGGTGGTAGTCCACACACACACAAACAATGTTATCAAATTTTAGTGAGTGAGATTATGAGAAATAAAATTATATATTATCTTATGAGATAAGTGTGTCATTAAAATCATAATTATTTCATAGTTATCACATAAATTCCTTATCATTATACTTATACAATCCATGAAAGCATTAGCATTAAAAGATTGAAATTTCATTGTGAGGTAGTAGCCTACTGTACACACGAGCAATGTTATCCTATCCCCCATGGAAAGGAATGTATAAAATGAATATATGAGTTCATTACTTTAAATATATATATATATTATAAATTTAATATATAGTTATATATAAATTAAATCCATCATCCAACATGACATACAAAATGTTAATGCATAATTGTAAACCAATTCTGATGATTTTTCATAGTTTTTAATCAAAATTACACTGAATAATATTGATTTTGTCAATATTATGAAATTTTAATGGATGGAATAATAATTTTATTAAATTATTAAATGAAAATGAATTTATGGATTTTAATTTAATATAAAATTTCTTGATGAATATTTTTATTATATATTTGAATTTTTTACCTATTTTGGACATTGCCAAAAAAGTTATGCCTAGCTGCGGTCAGCCCTCAACCACAACCACTATAGCAACATATTCATCTCAATAGGAGATATTTGGTTAGGTATAGTAATTGTAGAGAAATTTGGAGCATTTAAGGAATAAGGTCCATCAAGCCCTATGGATAAGTGGCCCACAGGTGGTGGCCCTGCACGACATGTGTGCGACCCTAATGGTGTGTGTGTGTGTGGTGTATTTTCCTATACCGTGCCCATAACATGGGGTTTGTCTTGGTTTCACCCCACTATTTATTATAAGTGATAACTCTCATCTTCCATGATTTAATGTGGGAAATTATTTTTAAAGTGAATTTTTATCCCCACTCACATGTGCTTAGACAGATGGGTAGATGCAAATCCATGCCACTCCATCCTTAGCCTCATTCTACAATGTCTTCCACCAAATCTTAATCATGAATAAACCTTTATTTCACCACCTGATCTTAGGCTCGATTTGATTTCCCTTTGTCAATGGTAGTGAGAACCAACGATCACTGGTCCACCTTTGACCGCCCTCCATGATAAAGCTTTCAAAGGATCCTCTAGCCACGTCGACAGCTAAAGGAAGAGGATGTTTCGACTATTGAAAAACATCTCAATATATAGTATTATATATTCCATTCAAAAATATTGGGCCTCAGAGTGGGGTTTAAAATAAAATATGAATATCTCCACATATGGGGGAATATGCATGTGTGAAAGTGTATCGTATAACCCTATATATTGAGGATTTTTTCAATCGACTATAGGTTGACAACCTCATCTAGAGTTAAATCCTTGTGGGGAAAATTATTTTTGTTGTTCCTCAACCTCATCATTTTAATTTTCATTTTAAATATTTTATTTTAGTTTTAGAATTTGTTAAAATTTAAATTTATGAAATAAAATCAAATTCATGAATTATTATAATTTTTGTCTTGACACATCTTATTATTTTTAATATTATTATTCTTCATTTTTTAACATTCTTATATACATTTATTTTAGATCATTTATTTTTTTATACATCATATTATATCATTCATTTTTCTTATTCTGTTTTTATTATACATAATCATCTCTCATTCAATAAATTATTTCACTATAATTACCCATTATTATTTTTATTTTATCTTATACTTGATTTTTTTTATTTTTTTTATTTATTTAATTCATTCTCTATTTTTTAAATCAAAAAATGTGTTCTATTACACTAGATTATTGGAGGCTGGCACAAGGATTGTCTCATGGGAGTTAAAGGTGTTCTATATATTTTTTAAATTATTTTATATATTTTTGGTGATATATATGACTAGCATGAATGGTTTTGGAAAACATCCCACATGCCCTGAAACTCAATATATAGCTATATATATTATTTTATTTAATATATCTTACCTCTCTTTAGTGGTTATAACTTCACCTGATGGAATTGATAAAACAAGTGGATGAAAAAATATCAATAGATTCGGGCCTCACAAGATGTCACACCCTCAAAAAGGTATTACATTTACAAAGATTATAGGAGGAGGTTGAATTTAGGTTTATTTAGGACTTCTAGATTTCATAATTTCTAAATAAATGGATTGTAATTCAACATGACAATTAATTATTATATTTTTACAATAAAATAAAACATAAAATTGTTAATAATAATCAAAAAATAAACCAAACTTGTAGTGAAGTAATTTTGTTATTATCTCATATTGATTAGTATTTTAGGATGGTATTAGATTAATTTTCATATTTCAGGACTTTTAAATATTTATAAAATCAATAATACCCAATTTATCATATTTTTCATAAAATAATATTAAGACAAATTAGTTTATGTTACTTATATTAAGTAGGTTAAAAAACTATGAAGCTACCCATGTGAGACAAACCTAGTTACCCACTATACATAACTAGGAACATAATGGTATTTTTTCACACCCTATGATAGGAATGTGTAAAAACATTCACGATCTCGAAGATCCCATCATATTTTTATAATTTTTTATAATTTTTTAATTTTATGTAGTTTATATTAATTTTTTTAAATCCATAAAATAATTATTTATTCCATGATGTATCAAAATATACTAAATATATGAGTATGGAACAGTTAATCACATGTTTAGGGGAAGCAAGAAGAAGAGACTATATATGAGGAATCACAGGATTAATAAATTCAACAATACATTGAACAACTGGATATAAAATGGAGATTTTAGTTGAATATGTTCATACATTTATGATGAATGGATAACCAAAGCAACATATGTGATATTGACACATTTTGGATGAATTATGGAAGAATTATGAAGAATAAATGTTATACCAAGAGAAGAAGATCCATAACCATTGAAGGAAGACACATATTATGTGGTGAAATTTGTTGTAACTAGGTAGATTCATAATAACCCCTCATATAACAAGAATCAAGAGGGACTCCACAATAATAAATATATTTAACCAAAACCATCTAAGGGAGATGATCTTATTTAAATATAATAATTTATTGGTTTTATTCAATCCAATTTGATTATCTCTCAAATTTTTAATGTTACTTATTTTTCCAATCCATATTTCTCATTATATGATGATAAAAAACATACACCATCACCTCATGAGGAAAACATGGAGCTCCCTAATATTATTGGACATTAATTTGGGGAAGCCTCTAAGGATATCTAGCTATATAACCCCAAGAAAATTATGAAATAGGATACTCACACTTAAAGAAGGAATTCTGATTTACATTATTCTGGTTCATATTCAATTTCCTTAAAAATAAATTCTAGACAAAACATTTATCATTCAATTTATATAGGAAAAATTTATCCATCATTGGATAATGAAGAGAGTGAGTCATAAAAAGAAACCAATGATGTTTTTTCCCCATACATCATCTTATCCTTGTCATGTAAGTTATAATTAATACTGAAGGTGTATGATTTCGTATTCACAATCCACAGATTATTCCTCACAAATATGTATGTGTAAAAAGATGGTAGAATCTAGATGTGGATGCTCAATTTATGAAGCATTACCCACCATTAGACTTTGAATAATATCTAGTATTGCCTACTGGATACCATCCAAATCCTAGAACCACTTGGGGGATTATACCAAGATATATCTTCAACTGCATTAATGTTTTTCAATTTCATTATTCCAGTATTCATGTAAACCCCTATGACTTGTTGTGCTTAAATGACATGATCTTTCTTCTTAATCGAGTAATTCTCTTTTTTTAGGATCATAATGGAACCCCGAATCTCATAAAATGTCAAGGTGGAAAAAGGACTATGCATAATAATAAAGGGAGTTCAATTTAATTTTTTATGATTAATCTCACTAATTTATTTTTTAAAATTTTTCTTATATATAAAATAAAAATTGCATGACCATATTTGAATTTATGCATTACTTGAATTATCTAGGATAAATTGGTTTCATAATAATCTTATGATTTTGTATTTTAGATATAAATTTTAGTATTATTGAATAACGAATATGTAGAATTTTATGATTAATTTGAAACATTAATATTTAATTTAGGACTAATAAATTTATATAAATAGCAGATTCATGTAAAATACACCATTATTTTTCATTCCTTAAATTCCTGAAATTCATGTGAATTGATTTATTTAATATTAATCAGGACTTGAGTGATTGTATAATGTTATAATTCTATATCCGTAGATTATTTCTAGATCATGGACTTAATATTTAATCTTAACTATATTACATGAGTGGTATTTGAACATGTCAACAACTACATGTTTTAATTAAACTTTTCAATGTTACAACTATTCAAAAAAACAATTAAAATGATTAATGAATATTTCAAAACCCATTATACATAAAAGTCCTAATTTTCCTCAATCATTATTTAAACCATATAAACCATGACTGACATTTTTAAGAATGATCCATATTTGAAGACATTTTTATATATTTCTACTTTCTTCTTAGTAATAATATGATATATTAATGATTAATTTTTGGGTGTGAAGGGTTTCATTTTTAGATGTGATGAAATAAATTGTAATGTAAAATTGTGGTTTTACTGTTTGTGGGTGTTAATAAATGTTTTTTTCATTATGCTCTTTATTTTTTCCCTGTAAATAAAAATTTAATGGAACCAAAAAATATGATGAAATTTGTATGTGATTTTGGAAAAAAATCATTATTAATAGACCTAGGATTTGTTATCATATGTTTTTTGGTGGTGGATGCAAGGATAAATATATAAATAACATGAAAAAAGAATCATTTCTAAAGAAAAATTTAACAAAAGTAGCGAAAATATCAATAGGATTGAAAAGTCATTCATTATAATATATTTCGATCAATGAAATTACTTTGAGATTTGGGGAATGTTAGTGTTGTTACAATTGGAAGGGGATAATTTCAATACACTTTTACATTTACTTAATTCATTATAATTTATCATATAGACCAACACTTTTTTCCTTATTTTTTTCTTACACAAATTCCTAACAATTCTAGTCCTTATAAAAAATTGAATATTTAAATAAATCACATAATATTTTATATTATTATTTTATTTAAAAATTTTATAATTCAGTTTATTTGTATGCCCATGGATAAGGAACATACTCTCATGAGATAAGCATAACTCTATATGAATTAAATCATGGGAGATGAGAGAATATATTCAAATAGTGTTGAATCATGATTTGGACTGATTAATAATAATTGATTAGGGAACATGTATGATAGTGAATATAAGTTACACCATTTTGAAATGAGATAATGTAAAATGATTGAAATAATTGTTTCTTTTAAAAAATATAAATTGATTTGAGATTTTATATGGAATTTGAAAATATTATTTTTTTATTCATAATTGATTTTTAATTCATTTGAATATGAATATTGGTATAATTTTTGTCTGGGAATATTCAATGTTGAAATTTTATGCTTGATAAAATGCATTGATTGTGTGTGGGAGTATATGATAGAAAGAACTATTATGCATAATTTTAAACAAATTTCAATTATTTATAATACTTTTTTTCAAAATTCTCATTAATTATAATTCTTTTCTTAATGGTGGTAATTTTTAATGGAATGAATGAATGTTATTTTAAATGCTTAAATGAATGTAAATTGTGAATTAGAATTTTCTATATAATATTTTGAAGAATATTTTTATTTTTGATTTGAATTATTTATCTTTTTATGAATTTTCTAGAAAAATATTCCAAGGAATGGACAGTCCTCAACAAGAACCACTAATTATACATATCCAACACACTAGGGGTTTTCCAACAATGCAGGTCCATAACAGAGCTATCTCATGTCAAATGGGAATATGGGACATAATTCCCCAATCATATTTGGCATGTGGTTGGTGAACCTCATGGGAAGGGTGCACAGACCACATGGTCTATGTGTGGTGTTCTACAAGAGATCATCCCCATAACATGAAGTGTTTTATGTTTCTATTACACCTTGTATAATATTTTAGATCCCTAACGTCTTACAATATTTGGTGGTATTATGGTTTCTAATGTTATTTTCCATCCATGCTCATTAGTACTTAGATAGACGAGCATCATACACTCATGGCCAAGCTTCTCCATCCTCACCTGCCACCTTCCTCACAGAAAACATCTGATTAATTGAGAATATACCTTTTGAAACCTCATATTATTGGTCTTAATTCTATTTCTCCATGTTGACACCCAAGACAACCATTGATCACCTCAGAACCTTTGACTAACCAACATGATAATTTTTCTGAAGGATACCCTAGAAACATAAAAGGATGGTGTAATAGTAGGTTTCCATTACCGAACAACCAATCATGATCCATTATCTCATATACCATTTCATTCCTCCATGAAGGATTTATATTCCACATTCAACCAATTCCATAATGCCTTGAAAATGGTGTTTCCCTATAGAAAATGTCCACTGAAAATTCAAAAAATCTGGATCCACTTGTGATTCAATTTCAAACATATTGGGTCACATGGGATAATTTAGAGGATATATAGAAAATCCTTGAGGATCAGGGAAGTTGAATTACTGCGGGTAATTCTACCAATCCTATAAAATGGGGAGCTTTCCCATTAACCATTTTTCAAAAATCCTAGATGGAGTTAAAGCCTGATGATATCGTGGTTTCTTATTATTCATCTTCCTCATAATTCTTAATTTTTGTTTTATTTATAATATTATATTTAGTTTATTTAAAATATTGATTTTATTTAATTAAATAAACTGTTGTTTTTTTCCAATCGAGTATCTTCATAATCATGGTCTTCTTCTTCTTTTGTTTTGTTTTATAATTATTTTATCATTATTATATAAATTTATTTTATTTATTTAATTCTTCATATTATCTCCTTAAATTTTTTAATTATAATTTTATTATTATTCTATATTTATCTCTCACAGATATTTAATTCACATTCCATATTATTCTATTTATTTTATTCTAATTATTCATTTTTTTTATTTTTTTTTCATGTTATTCAATTTTTATTCTCTTTTTTATGCACACCAAAGTGGTCCCTTATTCATAATAATGGGAGGCTATCTTCATACTTGGATGGGCATAGGTCAAGTGGTTCATGATTTTTTTATATATTTTATTTAATGTTCATGGTAGATATGAGTAGAATAAATGGGTTTAGAGAATGTAAGCTATCACAGGGAAGTCATTCTATTTACATTATTTAATTAAATCCTTTACCCTTATAATCATTTTAATCTCATTAAATGATGAAAATGATAAAATAAATGGATTAAATGACATTAATAAAGATGGGTTATGTAATATGTCATAACCTTGACCAAGCTGTGCCATCAACATGGATTATAGTAAAAGGTGGAATTTAAATTTATTTAGGAATTAAATATTTAAAAATTTCAAAATCAAAGTAGAGTAATTAACCATGTGATTTAATTATTGGATTATTAAACTAAAATAAAAAAATGAAGATTAATTATGGTACCTAAAACCAAACTCATGATCAAGTTCATTCGTTATTAACTAAATCTACATATAAATTCATGTTTAAACAATATTATATTTTTATATTGTAAAAATTTTAACCATTTCAAATAAAATAAAAAATCCTCCAATTCCTCATTTTTTCAAAAAATAGTAAAAACAAAAACAAGTTTATGTGAATTAGAATAAGTAGACGAACAAACAAAGAAGAACCTAGAGTTAGATGACCCATCTCAGCCACAATCCTCCACTAGGAAGTTAATATTTGTTTATACACAACATGACATGCTCACATCAATACCCAACAATGATATGTGACAAAGGAAAAAATAATGGAATTATTTTTCTAGGTGGTAGTCATCTATACAAATAAATTAGAATTATTTAACCAATTTGATGTAGGTGGTGATGTTGTTGGTCATTAATTAATCATAAAAACATATCAATATATTGAGCATGATAAAATAGTTTTATCACCATGTTTTAATAATACTTTAACAACGTGGAGGAATAAATAAAATATAAACAAATGAGGAATAATGTTTTCTATTATTAATGTAACCTCATTAGGTTTTCAATAATTCATTAATATAATGTATTTAATCCAAATATATGTCTTCTTAGTTGATAATGGATGTCGGGATGTGATTTAGGATTTTATAATCCTATTTGAAAGTGTGTGAAAGTGTGAAGAAGAGAAGATAGGGGGTGGGCTTTTATTACTGGCATGAGTGGTACACTTGTAATTTTTGGAATGAAAAAGGTTTACACATGTTTTTCGCTTCTCACAAGGGTCCTCACTTGATTATTAAATATTCATATACAGTAAAGGTAAAAATATTTTTAAAAAATATATTTTATACATTTTTAGGTCATTTTTTTCAATGACTTATTATATTAACCACTGTAAAATACATATCTAACTTAACCATGGTAATTATTTTTCTATATTTTCACTATAATTTTTTCTCAAAATTATATATGATTTTTTAAATAGAATAAATTATGTTGATTTAAAATATGGAATCCATTTTTCCACATTCCATTTACATAATTGGAATAATTTAATTTAAAAATAATCTTATAGTCATGATGGGAAAACACGTTTTTAAAGAAAAATGGTTAAATGTTTACAACTTTTATATAAATATATTCAAAATTAAAATTATTTCCTTTTGAAAAAATAATTAATTGATAGATAATTGAACATATTTGACATTATAAACATTAAAAACATTAATTCTAAATTTAAAATTTTAAAGTAAAATGTCTATTTTCAATTAACATTCAGTATTTCTCACAATTCATCATAAAATAATTTTTTTAAAAATATCAAAAAATTAACGTTATGATAATTAATTTTTACTAATTTAAAACATAATTATTTTAAAAATAATTTTTATATGAGATTTAAAACTAAAATTTATCTAATGTGTGAAAAATTGAATAAATTGGGTTTAAAAAAAATATTTTTCTAAGAAAGTATTACTTTATATTTTAAATGATTCTTATTATATTTCTAGTTAATAGAAAAAAATTATTTGTTTTAATAATTTTGGTTTTTCTTTTCATACACTATATTCTAACATTTAGTTGATCACTATCACAGAAAATGAATATATTTTAATAATATATCACACATCATTTTTACCAGGTGTTTCTTACAATGTATTCTATTTAAGTGATTGAATTAATTTAATAAAATATATCTTAAATTATTATGGTGATATATGTCATTATATTCAAATTATTTTATTTCATGCATGTTATAAAATAGTTTTTTCATAATTTAAAATTTTGGAGTGTTATGAATTGTATGTTGTAGATTTATTTTTTTAAATATTCAGGTTTTGAGGTTGGGGGTGAATTTTATAATTCACGGTGATGTGTTTTTTCGTTAAAATATAAGTAATATTATATATATATATAGGTATTTAAATACCCATGGTATTATTCATAGGCCCATTTAATACTAAATATTTATATTTTGTATTACACTATATCTAATTGTTAGCTTAGGTAGTTCCTTGAATTTGTAAATAATCGAAATATTCTTCATAGTATTTCGAGATTAAGCTTATTAGAAATGTGGTTTAACGTACATAATGTGTCACAAATTTCCTAAAAAGAGTAATTGAGTATATCCTAATTTAAGAAGAAACATTAAGTTTTATGATATAATACTATGTTCATGAATCAGAACATACCCATTAGAATGAATATACTCCAATCATAATAATTATGTTATTTCATAATAGAGGAAAATATTAATAATAGTAATTCATAATTGATCATTCTATTTTATGTTTAGTAAATAAAATACTTCATTTAGATATTCTATATTAAATGAAACACCATACATTAGATAACACTACTATACTAATTAATAGGATGAATGTTCTTCCAAAATTAATTCAATGTCAAAACTTTTTCCCTGATGATATTTAAAAAAAATCTATAAACAAAACATTTTAATTTAATTTATTGTATATATTCTTGGAAAATATTTATTTCCTAGGTTATGAAAAATGTAAGGAATGTATATTGTTTTATGAGTGAAATAAATATGATGTATCAATGGTATTTGATGATTCTACTTATCACATTTTATTTTATTATCTTTATATAATGAAAATTCTTAAATTTATAAATAATATAATCAAATTTTTTTTAATAAATCAATTAAATAAATCATAAATACACTTAGTGGAAGAAATTAAACCATGTTACTCATTTTTAATGAATCTTATATAGTGGGTGCTAATCGATTTACATTCATTATCTCAATGAATATCTTACCAAATTGTAATCAAACAACACAATTGTTTGAGAATGTAAAAAACTGATATGATATACATTAGATTATGTAATAATGATTATCACATCTATTATCCAATTCTGCGTACATTTCGATGAAGAGCATATGACCATATGAAAAGTTTATAAATAATTAACTCACATAATTTCTGATTTTATTTAAAAGTAGATTTATAAATTACAAACTAAATTTTAATTCTTTTTAGAAATATGTTCAACTATTTTCAAATATATCGGATGAAATTTTCAATTCCAGTTATGTAAAAAAATAATTTTTTACATTAATATATGGAAGAAAACGCGAAAATATAAATATTAAACCATCATATTAGTATTTATACATATATGGGTCATGGTCAATTATCATTCACTATACTACAGTTAAAAAGATTTATAGATAAGTCTCATTTTTTAATAATCATTAGTTATTCATGTTTCATGAAAATCATTATATCTCATATGGATTTTGAAACTTTTAACCTATTTAGATCATTGAATTAGCTTTTCTTATTAAGAGATTACATTTCTTATAATTAATTCTTAATTTACATTTTAACATTGGGGTTTGAGTTTCTTTACTATATAAATATGACAATGTTTAGAATATTTCATACAATAATTCATTGTTAGTGGATCCTACAATGAATATTATTTCTTACGCTATGGTTCTATCAACAACTGATACATTGATAATTATTAATTAAAATATTATGATATATTTCCAAAATATTTTTTAAGGGTGAGTGGTTATTTTTAACCAATTTTATAGGCATGTTGTACTTATTGTAAAACAAGAAAAAACAAAATTACCTTCCATCCATATAAAAATGACATTGAATGATGTTGTCTATCATTGGAAATATTGGATTCCACAACAATAATGATAATATATTAGAAAGATTTCACTTCCAATATTATATTCATTATAAAAATATATTTTATTCTACATAGATATATAAGTATTAAATTATATTATTTTTTATAAAATAGGGTCTTACATTACAATAATCACCCAACCTCTTTATTGGAATCCCTTTTAAGATAATATATTATTTCACTAGCTATTTTATTCTAGTTTTTTTATCGTGAATTCTTCAGATGAATTTGAATTTCATTGCATAGGTTCCACACAAAATAAACCATTCCATTTAAAATTATATGTTCTCATGGAAATAGAGTCTTTATGTTATGTTTTATATGGATGAATTATCATTCTATCATTTAATGCCAACGTCCAGACTGGATTATGATCATACTTACCCTGAGATTCTTTTTTATTTTTTTAGGTTAAGATCAACCAAATTTTATTTGTTCTGATTTTATATTTTTTGGCATATATTAAATGATAATATTGTTGAAGATAATGGTTTATCACTCTATTTTAGAGAAATTTCACTAATATATGAAAAATTATGAATTCCACCATCCCATTAGAGTGTTTATGTTGTCCAATGGTTGGGTTAAACCATTATCATCCTTTAGTCATGGGTATGAGCACAATACCTTTATAGAAATGATAAGTTGTGACCCACAATGTGGGATTCCATTTTCATACATCTATATTAAAATAATTATGATAAATTTCCCAATACAAATATGATGTATATACTTGAAATAAAGTTATTCATTAATAACCTTTTTTATGGTTTTCAATATAACATATTTTTTCCACAAAATATAATTATATTTTTTGTCTATTATTATAATATAATTAATGATTATATAAACCATAAAGATAGTTAATTATTGAAAGCAAATTTCTATAAAATTTATTGGAATTATTACTAAAAAACATTACTACAAAAAATATGCATTCTATACACTTCTCCAAAAATATGTTTAATCTCAGTAGACACCCATCACATTATATTCAGAAAAAGGGGTTGAGGAAATTATAATTATGATGAATATATTTCTCATAAACTCATGATTTTATCCATTTCTAATAATCTAATGAATAAAAATATATGCCAACAAACAATAAATGGATCCCACACATGATATTTATCTCATCCATTGCACTCATCATTTTCCCACAACAATATATTTCATTATGAATATATATTATACATAATGTATTTTATTATCCAATTATAACACATTCCTAGATATATCATTCCACATTTCTTACTTGAAGACAATCAATCCTTTATTCTCATGTGGTTTCCATAACTCGATTAAATAGGAAAATTTAACCTTCCATTGGTTATTGAGTATAAGAGATGGGTAAGGTATGGGTTGATAATCATATCTTAGGAAAATCTCTTAGGCATTGTCACAATTTATTTCAATCCAACAATCATTCTATTGGTTCTCTCAAAGTCAGAACTTTATCATTCATATAAAATGTTAACATGATTCATTCGAGTTCCATCAATTAAATAAAAAAATATTGTGAGAAAAAATAATCAAATGATGGAGTATTGAGGAGAATGGAGCATTTGAAACCCTAGGGTCACTGGTCTTTATTCTTCATTGGGGATTTCTGATGGCAGGTCTACCAATGGAGATTCGAGATTCATTCCAACCTCATTTTCAGTGTTATCACTGACATCGATTCGAGGATCCATAGAACCAATTGGTTGCTATATTATGGTTTGAATGCTAGAGGTGCCTCTGAACCATACAACACAGAAGTGGTTCAAGATGGAAGTTTATGGGTTTGAAACAACTATTGTTTTGAATATTGGAGTCGATGACCCTTTCAGGATTTCAATGGGCTCTCTTCCACCTCCGGATCTAGGGGATCTCATTAGTCCTGCATGGGATATGCCTTTATTTTCACTCAAAGGAATATTATTTATTGTTTCCCTCTCCAAAGGTATATAACTAATTAATTAATTCAAGCTAGTTGGGAACCCAAATTTTATAGATCTAATGTTGGGAGATATACTGTCATTTTTGATCCTGTGGAAATCAAATGGGAGACTTGATGCTTTTAAGTTCTTTTTATTTGGGAGTTAATTTGGTATAAGGGTGATAAACCAATGAACATGGAGGATTTGAAATCCAAGCACTCTTAGATCTATTGAATCCCAAATTGGAAGATTTTTTCCTTTGGAAGAGGCTATTTTCATATTATATTTTCATCTACTGGTGACAGATTGAAGGCCTGGGGAACTGGTTTATTCTCATTTAAACTAAGAGTTTTTATAATTTATGCTTGGGAGTTTATGTTCAACCCCTACATGTAGAAGAATCGGTCTTCACATATATAGGTGGGAATTTATGTTTCTTATATGGGTTCTTTGGTATCCTTTAAATTTCAATGAATAGGTTTATTGTATTAGTGCACCTTTGAAGAAAGATGAAAACACTGTGGAAGGAAAATTTATCTATTTTTCTATGGTTTTTTTGGATGTGTATATGATGAATAGTCTACCAGATTTCACCTCATTAATGAGGAGTTTACCAACATATATGATTATGTTGGAGGGAAATCCTCAGGTGTTAATCCTATTGGGATTGCTTATTCGAAGGATGGTGCAAAATAAGATAACGTCTTGATTATGAAAGATGGATCCAATGGAAATAAATCTCATGATGAGGAGGTTTCATCAATCATGGATGAAAATGATGAACATTGGAAGGCCCTTAATCATTAAAAGGGAGGCAGACTCCTGAAATCATCGGGTGGCTCTCAAGGGCGGGGCAACAGGTATAAAATATAGTGACTGTTGTTCGACCCTTTGTTTTGTCATAGTGATGTCTTCTCCATGTTTAAACTATGTTCTCACCATATTATTTGAAATATAAATTTCCTTTTTCTAATAAATTTTTGGTGTCATGGGTTTTAATCTATCGTGAAACTGTTTCTAAAAATTAATCAAATTAGAAAAACCATAAATAATTATAGTTTGTTTAAAACAAAACACATTACTTTAATATAATAATGTATTTTCCCCATTTTCTTTCATATTAATCATCTATACAAGTCCATCATAATGGTTTCTATATAAATTGTGAATTATCCTAAGAATATCCATAGGGAGAGTGAAACATGGTTGATAGTAATGCATGTGGTCATTAACCAAGTGATTATCAGGTCACACATAATTTAACCCATTCAAGAGTAATTACCCCTTGGTTTATCTATGATAGTACAAAGTCTTATTTTCATCTAGATATCGATGCATTTCTAGGTAAAAAAAATAATCATTACTATAACAAAAAACTTTGATTTTATTTTATTTTATTAATGGACAATGTGACCTACCATAAAATATCCATAGTGATGATTGAATATAGATTTATGAATATTCACCTATATAAGAAAAATAACATTCAATATAGAACACCATATGAAATTTTATATATGTGTTATTAAAATAATATATCCATGATATATAATTTTAATTTTTAGACGATGTTTAATGTCTACAAGAAAGTAAATAACTCAATCTTAATTTAATAAACACAATAATGAATCAAGGAAGTGATTGTAAATATTTTCATCAGTCAAAAAGATCATAGAGAATCTTGAGTATGAATTAGGATTTTATCAATAAAATATATACCAATTAGAGTAACAATAATGGTTTGTTTTCAATTATTCATTGTGATTCCATAAAAATATCTATATAATAAATTTTGAGGATAATATTACATTCATTTTAAAAATACTTTCATAAAAAATAATTCTAATAAAACATTTTAAAAATAAATTTCATTGGAAATGTCTTTTTAAAATATAAATTATGCATTAAAACATTTTAGTTTTCATGATTGTTAGAAATTTTCTTTATGTCGTTAAATTTAAAACAATGATTCCATTCAATTTTTTAGTAGTAGAGAAATGAGAATTGATATGAAAACAACATTGAGAATAATTTTAGTTTTTTAAAAGAGAAAATTGGTAAAAATGTATTTAATAAATAATTAGGAAAAGGTTTTACTATTATTTTTAAAACAGATTTAGAGAATAGGTGTTTGGTAGTAAACTGATTTCCAATCAAAGATAAAAATGAAGTCATATATTCATAAAAATATATTCTAAATTATTTTAATTTTAAAAGAAAAGAAAACATATAATATTATTTAAAAATATCATGAATAACCATTAGAGAATAAAATAATTTGGGTTTATTAAAAAAATTAAAAAATAATTTCATCAACTAAAATTTAAGACAAAACAATCTTGATTTAAATGAGATTATTATGTAAACCATAAAAATGATAATAAAAAAACTAAATAATTAGTAAATTAATATATTATTTTTATTAAAATTAAATCCAAATAGATGATGTGTAAATTTAAAATAATATTAATAAATATCTTTATACACACAATTTTAGAATATCAAATATGGCTAGGAAGTAATATAACCTAATGAAAAAATTGAGTTATGAAATTATTTACCATTTGGTTACTTTTATGATAAATCATATAGGATGAAATAAATCAAATTGAAACATATAATATCATGAATAATTAATGAAACATTATATTTAATTTAATATTGGATGTATATACACACTTTAAAATAAATTAGGTTCATAACATTAAAATAATCTCTAATAAAAAAGAAATTGATATGAACCCCATTATTTTATGCTTCTTTTTGGACGAAAACACTTTAAACACATGTATAGTTATTTTAAAAAATTTATTAAATTATAAAAGAAACATATTGTTATTAATAATACCATTTATTATCTTTCATGACATATTTTCACCCATTCAAGAATAATCATTCATTATTTTTGGTGTTTCACATGTTCTGTTTCATATTTTCTAAAGTGTGTTTCCTAATGAATGATATGATTCGTGCACATATTATTTAGTTATATCATCTAGAAAAAAATAATCTTGAAGTAAATTTAATTTTTAATAATTAATTATACTATTAATACCACATATGTAATTTTTTTTCGATATATGTAGTATGATACAGTCCAAGAGATTGTGTGTCATATGTACACATGAGTAATTTAACCATTTATCATTAATCATTATGAAAATGCAGTAAAAATATTTTATCAATATTTAAACATAATAATAAAAAATATATAATATTAAATGTATAAATATAATTTTATATATCACCCATGTTGTGTGGTTATGAAATGAGAGTCACATCGCTTCATGATTGTGGTAGTCCAAGCATAAACAGACGATGTTATTAAATTTAAGTGAGTGAAATAGTATGAAATAAAATTATATATTATCTTATCAGATATGTATGTCATTAATATAATAATTACATCACCTTTATTGCATATATTAATTATCATTATACTTATACATTACACGAAATCATTAGTTAAAAATGATTCAAATATCTTTGCGAGGTAGTATCCTACTGTACACACGAGCAACATTATACTATCACCTATGGAATTGAATGTAAAAAATTAATATATGATATAATTACAGAAAAAATTTATTTATATTATAAATTTAATATATATATATATATATATATTAAACCCATTATCATACATGATATAAAAATAGTTTATGCATAATTTTAAATCAATTCTAATGATTTTTTTCTAGTATTTAATCTAAATACCAATGAATTATAATGAATTTATAAATATTATGAAATTTTATTGGAAAGAATGAAAATTTCAATAAAATTTTAAAATAAATTGAATTGTGGTTTTTAATTTTATATATAATATCATGATGAAATTTTTTATTAGATATTTGAATTCTTTATCTATTTTAGACATTCCCAAAAAATGTTCCAAGGCATGTCCAACCCTCAACAACAACCACAATAGCAACATATCCAGCCCAGTAGTGGGATTTTGGTTAGGTAGTTTAATTGTAGAGATTGTTGGAGACTTTAGAGAAAAAGGGCCATCAAGCCCCTTTCATAAGTGGCCTTCGTGTGGTGGCCATGCACAGCATGTGTACGACCCCTATGGTGTTTGTGTGGTGTATTTCCAGATATTGTGCCCATAATAGGGGGGTTTTTTGGTTCTACCACACTATTTATTATAACTTATAACCCTTCCATTCAATGATTCAATGTTGGAAAAGGTATTTAAAGTGAATGTCAATGCCCACTAACATGTGCTTATGTAGAGGGGTAACTACAACTCCATGCCATGCCATCCTTATCCTCCTTCTGTAATGTCCTCCGCCACTTATTCATCATGAATACACATTAAGGACACCACCTGATCATAGGGTCAATTCAATTTCTCCATGTCTATGTTAGTGAGAACCAACGATCACTTCTCAACCTTTGACCGACCTCCTTGATAAAATTTTCGAAGGATCCTCTGGCCACATCGATGACCGGAGGAAGAGGATGTTGCCACTACTGAACAACCTCTCAATATATATTATTATATATTCCTTTCAAACCCCTCTATACATGAATATGAATCCACATTACAATAGATTCATGCATCCCTAATGAAGGATTTTCTCTATAGACATTATGCACTTAAAAAATTAATACCCCTAAATTCATGTGTGTTTCTCTATAAAAAATATTGGGTTTCGATGGGGGGGTTTAAAAAACAATTTTAATATTCACACATATGGGGGAATAGTTATGTGTGGGAGTGTATATTCCAACCATATATATTGAAGATACTTCCAATCTACTGTAGGTTGAAAACCTCTTCTTGAGTTGAATCCTGATGGGGAAAATGATTTTTGTTTTTATTCATCCTCATCATTTCTATCTTCATTTTAATTATTTTATTTTAGTTTTACTATTTGTTAAATTTTAAATTTATGAAATTAAATAAAATTCACGAATTATTATCATTTTTGTCTCCACCCATCTTAATATTTTTAATATTCGTATCTTTCACCTTTTTTATCATTTTTATAAAAATTAATTTTATATCATTTTTTTACTTCATACATCTTATTATATCATTCGATTTTTTAATTATATTTTTATTGAAAATTTTACCCTATCCCAGAAACTTATTTCTCTATCATTACCCATTATTCTTTTTATTTTATGTCATCCTTAATTTTTTTTATTTTTTTATTTTATTTAATTCAAACTATATTTTTTATATAAAAAATGTGTTCTAACACTCTAGATAATCGGAGGCTGACCTGAGGCTTGTCTCGTGAGATTTCAAGATAATATTGATTGATTTATTAATATTTTTAAGGTTTTTGGTATTTATGATTAGCAATAACGGTTTTGGAGAACTTCCCTTCTGAAATGAAACTGAATATATTTATATTCTTTTATTTAATCAACATTACCTCTCTTTTGTGGTTATAACTTCACCTGATGGAATTGATAAAATAACTAGATGAAAAGATATCAACAGTGTTGGGTCTGACATGATGTCCCACCCTCAAAAAAGGTCTTACATTATAAATTATTACTTGAGGATATGGAATTTAGATTTATTTAGGACTTCTAGATTTCATAATTTCTTTATAAAAGGATTATAATACAAAATGAAATTTAATTATTATATTTTCTCACTAAAATTAAACATATTATTATTAATAATGATGGAAAAATAAACCAAACTTGTGAATAAGTACATGTGTTATTCTCTTATATTGATTAACATTTCATGTTACTATTAGATTAATTTTTCATATTTCACGTTTTTTTTATTATTTAAAAAATAAATAAAACCCGATTACTAAGAATTTTCATTAAATAATATAAAAAAAAATTAGTTTATGTGAATTATATTATGTAGGTGAAAAAACTATGAAGTTACCCAAGTGAGAAAAACCCAGATAGCAACTATACTTTACTAGGAAAATAATTGTATTTTTTCACACCCTACGATAGGCATGTTTAAAAACATGCACCATTCCTAGGGATCCAATCACATTCTCTTGTTTTATATATTTTTGAAATTACAGATAGTTTTCATTTATTTTTCTTAAACCCATGAAGTAATTATTTTTCCATGATATATCAAAATATACAACATATGTGATTATGGAACAATTAATAACATGTGTAGGTGTAATAAGAAATAGAGACTACATATGATGAAGTATTGGTTTAATAAATCCAAAAATACATAGAACAACATGATCAAAATAGAGAGAGTAGATTAATATGTTCATAAATTGAAGATGAGTGTAGCACCAAAGATACATATGGGATATTCACACATTTTGGTTGAATTATGGAAGGTTTGTGAAGAATAAATGTTATCCCAAAAGAAGAAGAGACGTCATCTTTGAAGGAAGAAACCACCTATGTGGTTAAATTTTTAGTAACTAAGTGGAATCCTAATGACCCCATGGATATCTAGCATCAAAGGCACTACACTATAATAAAGATATTTAACCAAAACTATCTAATGAAAATGATATTATTTTAAAATAATTATTTCCTAGTTTTATTCAATTTGATATGATTATCTCTCCATTTTTTATGTTACTTATTTTTCCAATCCATATTTCTCATTATATATTGATAGATAACATAAACTATCACATAATTAGGAAGAAATGGAGCTCCATTATATTAATGGACATGAATTTCGGGAAGCCTCTAAGGATATCTAGGTAGATAAACTTAACGAAATAATGATAGATGATACTCACACTTAAAGGGGGAATTCTGATTTACATTATTCATGTTCATATTTAATTTCCTTAAAAAATAAATTCTAGCCCTACCTTTAAAAATTCAATTCATATAGGAAAAATTGATCCATCATTGGAGAATTAAGAGATTAATTCATAAAAAGAAACCAATGATGTTGTTGACCAATATATCATTTATCCCTATCATGTAAGTTATAATTAATTGTGAAGGTGGATGATTTTCTATACCCAATCCATATATCATTAATCAATAACAATGAAGAGTCAAAATATAGTAAAATCCATATGTGGGTGTTCAATTTAAGAAGAACCATCCTCCATTAGACTTTGTATTACTAATGGTACTTCTTATGGATACTATCAAAATTCTGGAACCAGTTGGGTGATCATACCAAGATATATCTTCACCAAATTTATAGTTTTTCATTTTCATTTTTATATAATTCATCTCTCCCCTATGACGTTTTCTGCTTAAATTAAATGATCATTGTTCTTAATTGAGTAATTTTCTTTTTTTAGGATCATCATGGCCCATAGAATCTCACAAAAAGTCAATGTGGAAAGAAGACTATGCTTAATAGTAAAGGGAGTTCAATTATTTTTTTGTTCAATATCACAAATTTCTTTTTTTTAAAAATTATTTTTAGATTTAAACTAAAAATTACCTGACCATATTTGAATTTATGATTTACATGAATTATCTATAATAAATATGTTTTATAGGAATATTATGATTATGTGTTTTAGGGATAAATATAAATATAATTGAATAACAAAAATGGAGAATCTTATGATTAATTTGAAAAATTAATATAAAATTTATGACTAATTATTTTATATAAATAGCAGATTCATGTAAAAACCCCCATTTTTTCATTCTTTGAATTTTGAAAATTCGTGTGAATTGATTTATTTATTAATCAATAATTGATTGATTGTATAATGTTATAATTCCATTTCTCAAGATAATTTCTAGACCATGAACTTAATATTTAATATCAACTATATTATATGATTGATCACTGTAAATGTCACCGACTACATGATTTATTTAAACTTTTCAAATCTATGTCTATTCAAAAACACAATTAAAGTTATTAATGAATCTTTTCAAAACCCCTTATAAATAAAAGGCTTAATTTTTCTAAATCGTTATTTAAACCATAAAAAAAATGATTGACCTTTTGATGAATGATCAATATTTGATGACATTATAATATATTTCTACCTTCCTCTTAGTAATTATAAGATATAACAAAGATTAATTTTGGTTGTGAAGGGAGCAATGGTATATGTAATGAAATACATTATAATGTAAAATTGTGTGTTTACGATTTTTGGGTTTTATGAATGGTTTTTATTTATCCATTGTAATCTTTATTTTTTCCCTACTGATAAAAATATAAAGGAACAAAAAAAATGAAGAAAATTGTATGTGATCTTGGGAATAAAAGTTCTATTACCAGACCTAATATTTTTATCATATGTGGTTCGGTGGTGGATGCGTGGATAAATATATGAATAACATAAAAAAAGAAACGGTTCATTTCTAAAGAAAAATATTAAAAAAGTAGAAAAAATATCAATATGTTTCAAAAATAATTCATTATAATATATTTTTATAACAACCTTTAAGTTGAGAATTGGGGAATGTTGGTGTTGTTACAATTGAAAGGGGATAATTTCGGTAAACATTTACATTGACATAATTCTGTATAATTAAATATGTAAACCTCTACTTGTTGCCGTATATTTTCATACACAAATTCCTACCAACTCTATTCCTTGGAGAAATTGGAATCATTAAATAAATCCCTCAATATTTTATGCTCTTATTGTCTTAATTTTTTTTATTATTTAGTTTATTTACATGCCCATGTATAAGGAACATACTCTCAAGATATGAGCATAAATCTAGATGAATTAAATCATGAGAGATGGGAGAAAATATTCCAATGGAGTTGTATCATGATTAAGATTGATTAATAATAATGGATTACAGAATATGTATGAATTTGAATAGAAGTTCCACAATTTTTAAATGGGAGAATGTAACATGATTGAAATAATTTTTTCTTTTAGAAAATAAAAATTGAATTTAAATTTTATATGGAATTTGAATATATGATTTTTTATTCATAAGTTTTTTTACTGCTTTTGAATTTGAATATTGGTAGAATTTTTGTCTTTGAATATTCAATGTAGAGTTTTTAATATTGATTAAAAGCATTTATTTTTTGTGGGAGTATATGATAGAAATAAATTTTACACATAACTTTAAAAAAAATTAATTATTTTTTAATTTATTTTATTCAAACTACCCACTAATTGTAATTATTTATTTAATGGTGGTAATTGTTAATGGGAGGAATGAATATTGTTTTAAATGATTAAATTAATGGAAATTGTGAATTTTAATTTCATATTTAATATTTTGAAGAATATTTTTTTGTTATTTGAATAATTTATCTTTTGAGGAATTTTCCAATAAAATGATCCAAGGAATAGAAATTCCTCTATAAAAGCCACTAAAGACACATATCCAACACCCTTGGGGTTTTCCAACAATGAAGATCTATAAGAGAGATATCTCAAACCAAATGGAAATAGGGGACATAATTCCCCATTCATATTTGGCATGTGGGTGGTCAACCACATGGGAAGGGTGCGCAGACTTCATGGTCTGTGTGTGGTGTTCTACATGAGACCATCCCTATAACATGAAGTGTCATATGTAGCTCTTACACCTTGTATGGTATTTTAGATGCCAATCATCTCACAATTTGATGTGGGATTATAATTTCTAATGTTATTTTCCATCCATGCTCACTTGTGCTCGGATAGACGGGCATCATACACTGGTGGCCAAGCTCCTCCATCCTCAGATTCCTTCTTCCTCACTGACAACTACTGATTAATTGATAATATACATTTTCACACAACCTATGAACGGTCTCAATGCCATTTCTGCATGTCAACTCCCAATAAAACCATCAATCACCTCATAACCTTCAACTGACCACCATGATAATTTTTCTAAAGAGTCCCTTAAAAACATAAAAGGCTGATGTAATGGGATGTTTCCACTTCCAAACTACCAATCATGATCCATTCTCTCATATACTATTTATATCCTCCTTTCAAGATTTATATTCCACATTCAACCAATTCCATAATCCCCTGAAAATGGTGTTTCCCTATATAAAATTTCCAATAAAAATTTAAAACATCTGGATCCTCTTGAGATTCCATTTCAAACATATTGGTTCTTGGAGGATAATTTAGAGAAGATATAGATTATCCAATGGGATCAGGGATGTTTAAAAACTGAGGTTAATTCTCCCATCCCTATAAAAAAGGGAGTGTTCTTATCAACCATTGGTCAAAAAACCTAGATGGAGTTAATGTGTGATGATGTCATGGTATCTTGTTATTCACCTTCCTCATCATTTTTAATTTTTGTTTTGATTATTTTATCATATTTTGTGTTTTTAAATTTTTGATCATCTTTAATTAAATAAAACTATTGACTTTTTTCAATCGTGAATCAACATCGTCATCATCTTCTTTAATTTTGGTTTTTTAATCTTTTATCATTATTATATAAATTTATTTATTTTATTTTATTCTTCATCTTATATCCTTAAATTTTCTACTATTATTTTTGTTATTATTCTATATTTATCTCTAAAATATATTTATTTCTAATTTCATATTATAATATTAATTTTTTTAGAATTCTTAAATTTATTTTATTTTGTTATATTTATTCAATTTTTATTCTAATTTTTTTATACATTAATGTGATCTCTTATTCATAATAAGGGGAGGCTATCTTGATTCTTTTCTTGGTGTATGTTAAGTGGTTTATGAATTTTTCTTTAATTTTATTTAATGTTCACGGTTGATATGAGTAGGATTAATGGGTTTAGAGAATGTATGCCATCACATGAAAATAATTATATTTATATTATTTAATTAAATAATTTCTCCATATATTCTTTGGTTATCTCCTTAATGTAAAGAACTGGTAAGATCAATGAATTAAATGACATCGATATTTCTGGATTCTATAATATGTCACACCATTGACCAAGCTATGCCATGATATTTTTTTATAGTAGGAGGTGGAATTAATATTTTTTTCAGAATTAAATATTTAAAAATTTAAAAATCAAAGGAGAGTAATTAATCATGTTATTTAATTATTGGATTATTAAACTAAAATAAATTAAATGAAGAATAATTGGTACCTTTAACCAAACTCATGACCAAGTTCATTTTTTCATAACTCATTATATTTAGCAATTCATGTAATTTTTTTAATATTTTAATATTTTATTAATTATAATACTTTAAAATAAAATAAAAAATATTCCAATTTATCATTTTTTTGAAATAATAGTAAAAATAAAAAAAATGCTTAGGTGAATTAGAATAAGTTGGAGAACTAACTTAGAAGAACCTATAGTTTGGTGACCCAACTCAGACACAATCCTCCACTATGAAGATAATATTTTATTTATACACTACAAGTCATGTGTGCATCAATACCCAACCATGAATGGTTATAATGGAAAAAATAATGGATTAATTCTTTTAGGTTGCAGACTTCCATACAAATAAATTAGTATTTTTTAACCAATTTGATTGAGTTGGGGATGTTGTATGTCATTAATTAATCATAAAATCATTTCAATATATTTAACATTAAAAAATAATTTTATCACCATGAATTAATAATAATTTAACAATGTGGAGGAGTAAATAAAATATAAATAGATGTGGAAGAATGTTAACTATTATTAATGCAACCACCTTAGGACTTCACTGATTCCTTACTATATTGTATTTCATCAAAATATTTGTCTTCTTAGATAATATTATAGAAGTTGGAATGTGATTTGGGATGTTATTATCCAATTTAAAAGTGTGTAAATGTGTGGAGAAGAGAATATATGGGGTGGAATTTTATTAGTGGCATGAGTGGTACGCGTGTAATTTTTGGAAATAAAAAGGATTACCCATGTTTTTTACATCTCACAAGGGTCCAAAAATGATTATTAAAGACACACAGTCATTGATGGTCAAAATATGTTAAAAATATATATTATACATTATTAGGAAATTTTTTCAATAACTTGCTATATTAACCCCTGTAAAATACATTTTTCCTTAAGCATGATAATTAATTTTTGTATTTTCTCTATAAAATTTGGTTCAAAATTGCCTTTAAAATTTTTAGATAGAATAAATTATGCTGATTTAAAATATGGAATTAATTTTTCATCGTTCCATTTATATAATTGGAATAATTTAATATAAAATTAATCTTATCGTCATTTTGGGAAAATGAGTTCTGAACGATTTTTTTTAAGAGTTCACAAAGTTTTTATAAAAATATTCAATATGAAAATTATTTTCATTTGAAAAAAATTACTAATTGGTAGAAAATTGAATTTATTTAACTTTGTAAACATTAATAAATATATTTTTTAATTTAATATATTAATGTAAAAATTTTATTTCCAATTATTATTTAGTATTCTTCACAATTCATCAAAAATAAAACTTTTTAGAAAAATTACAAAAATTCACATTAAGGTAATTTTTTTTTCTAATTTAAAACATAATATTTTGAAATATAATATTTATATGAGATTTAAAAATATAATTTATCTAATGTTTGAAAAATTTAATAAACTGTGCTTTATAATTTTTTTTCAATGAATATATTACTTTATCTTTTAAATGATTCTTATTATATTTCTATTAAATAGAAATAAATATATTTTTAAAAATTTAGGTATTTCTATTGATACACTCCATTCGATCATTTTGTTGATAACTATCACAAGAAATGATAATATTTTAATAATATGTCACATATCATTTATACATGGTATTTCATATAACTTAAGCAATTTAAGGGATTGAATTAATTTGGTAAAATATATCTTAAATTGTTAAGGTGATATAGATCATTATATTCTTATTATTTGATTTCATACATGTTATGAAATAATGCTTTCATAATTTAAAATGTTTGAGTGTTATGAATTGTATTTTTTAGAATAATTTATTTTAAATATTAAAGTTTTGAGGTTGAGGATGAATTTTATAATTCACATTTATGTGTTTTTTTCATTAAAAAATAAGTTATATATTATATATATTTATATTTAATTACCCATTGTAATATTCATAGACCCATGTAATACTAAATATATAGATTGGGGCTTACACAATATCTCATTGTTAGATTAGGTAGTTCTCTCAATTAATAGATGATTATTAAATTCTTTATAAGATTTCAAGATTAAACTTATTAGACATGTGGTTCAATGTACTTAATGCATCACAACATTCCTAAAAAGGGTAATTCAGTACATCCTAATATAAGCATAAAAAATAATTATTATGATATAATTCTATATTCATGAATACGAACATACCCATTTGTGTGGAAATTCTCCAATCATAATAGTTAAGTCATTTCATAATAGAGGAAAATAATAATAATAGTAATTCAAAATTTCTCATTCTCTTTGATTATTAGTTATTAAATGGTTCATTTCGATATTCCATATTCCATTAAACACCCTTAAGTAGGTAACACTACTATACTAATTAATATGATGAATGTTCTTCCAAATTCAATTTAGTGTCTACACATTTACCATGATGATATTTAAAAAAATCCATAAACAAAACATTTGGATTTAATTTATGGTATATCTCCATGGAAAATATTTATTTTCTAGATTATGTAAAATTTAATGAATTTATATTGTATTATGAGTGAAATAAATATGACGTATCAATGATTTTCGATGATTCTATTAAACAAGTTTTATAGTTTTATTATTATATAATGAAAATTATTAAATTGATAAATCACATCATTAACATTTATTCGAATAAATCAATTAAATCAATCAAAAAAACCCTTAGAGAAAGAATTAAAACAGTGTTACTCATTTTTAGTCAATCATATAATGTGGGTTTTAATCGATTTACATTCATTATATCGATTAATGTTTCACAAAATTGAATTCAATCAACATAGTTATTTGAGAATTTTTAAAATGTGATATGATATACATTAGATTATGTAATAATGATTATTGTAACTATTATCAAGTTCTACTTACATTTAAAAGATGAGGATATGACCATATGAAATGGTTAAAAATAAGTAACTCACAAATTTTTTGATTTTATATAAAATCATATGTATAAATTAAAAACTACATTGTAATTATATTTACAAATATATCCAACTTGTTTTAAATATATCTGATGAAATTTTCAATTCAATTTATGTAAAACAAAATTTTTTAAATAAATATGTTCGAAAAAACATGAAAATATAAATATTGAACAATCATATTAATAGATATACCTATAAGGTTCGTGGTAAATTATTTTTCACTCTCCTATAGTTTGAAATATATATAGATAAGTCTCATTTTTTGAGTAATCATTAGTTAATGATGCTATTCTGAAATCTATATATCCCGTATGGAGTTTTAAATTGTTAACCTATTTTGATCATTGATTCACGATTTCTTATTAGAGTATTCCATTTTATCTTTGTAATTCTTAATTTACATTATAACATTGTGTTTTTAGTTTCCTTGTTATATAAATAGAACACTGCATATAATATTTCATAGAATAATTCAATGATTTTGGATCCTATAAATAATATTATTTCACACACTATGGTTCTATCAAAAACTGATACATTGATAATTATTATTTAAAATATTATGATATATAAAAATATATTTAATAAGGGTGAGTGGTTATTGGAAATCAATTTTATAGGTAAGGTGTACATATTGTAAAATTAGAAAAAATGAAATTACCTTCCATCCATATAAAAATGTATTTGAATGATGTGCTGTATTTGAATGATGTGGTCTATCATTGGAAATTATGGATTCCACAACAATAATGTTAAATATATTAGAAATATTTCATAACAAATTTTATATTTATTAAAAAATATCTTTCATTTTTCTTTGATATATACATTTTATATTATATTATTTTATTAAAATAGAGTCTTACATAACAATAATCACCCAACCTCCTTGATGGAATACTTTTTTGAGATAATTTTTCATTTCACTTGCTATTATATTCTAGTAGTTTTACAATGAATTATTTAGAATATTTGGAATGTCATTGCATAGGTTCCCCACACAATAAACCATTCCCTTGAAAAACAATTCACTTGGAAATAGATCATTTCTATTATGTTTTATAAGGATGATTTATCATTCAACCATTTAATGCCAATGTCTTGAATGTGTTATGATCATACAACTACTAAACTTCTCCTTATATTTCTTTAGGATAAGATCAACCAAATTTGTTTTATTCTAATTATATATATTTTTGACATATATTAAATGATAATCTTGTTAAGGATAATGTATTATCAATCTATTTTACAAAATTTTCAATTATTTTAAAAAATATATATGAATTCCACCATCCTATTAGAGTGTTTACTATGATGATAAACAGTTAATCATAGTTGACATAACCATCTGATATGATGATGCTCAATTTTTTTTTTCAATAGTCCATATTTATTTCATTTAAACACAATCCTACTGGTTTATATATGAGTTATGATGGTGTATGAAGAGTAACCTATAATTTTAATGGATTATTTTATATAGTTTATTCAATAGTGAAATCCAAAAAATAGTTTCACATCATTTTATAGATATTTTTACACCATGTATTACATTATAATTATAAATGCAACAAACATTTATAATGTTTCATGACATAAAAAATTATTCCACTACATTAATTTTTAATTATCATAATAATATTCAAACATTCCCATGAATTCAATTTACATAGAGTATCTCATGGAGGAATATTTCAAACCATTAATGTCTGAGTTTAGATGAATTATATGATTGATATAAAATTATATTCATGGTGTTCTTAATAATCTCAATTTTCATGTCACAATACATACCCCGGGGCCCGTGCGATGACTACCCCCAATCCCGCCTTCCATAGGCTAGGGGTTGGCGACTGACACCAAAGGCGTATTCCCTAAAAATGGGAAGGCATTTTCTTTATAAACTATAAACACATGCAACCATGCACACAAAAGGATACAAGCTCAAGTAAATTGAATAGTAAATAGCATGAGTATAGTAAGTAAAAAGGGACTAGAATACAAACCCAACTGGAAAGTAAAAGAAACTGAAAGTATAAGTAAACTGGAACAAATCATGTGGTCACTTGCCAATGATCCTTCTAAAGGGTAGGTACAACTCTATAATGGTATTCTCTGTGGTACGCCTCATCTAAGGTCCACCTCCGAGCTACCTCCAGCCCTGGTACTCTCATCCTCAGTTAGTGATGTCTGTCGTCCGCACCAAACACAACGTGTTGAGGGAATAGAGCGTACAAGTTTGAGTATAATGATACTCAATAGGGACCTCGAGGCCCTCAAGGTCTCACAAAATCTAAAATGATGAACCAAAAAGCATGAAATCAAATAAAAACCCAACATAGGTATATGCCCATACATACACATAAGTTAACAAGTATAATCATATCAATAATGAGGAACACATAGTCAAACTCAAAATCCCAAAGCTCAATTGTTCCCCAAAGGAAAGAATACCATGTAGGTAAGTACAACACAGGTACACCCCAAAGATGATTACAACCAAGGTATTACCATAATGAAAAGTACCACACATGCACGGACTAAGCTCACACTAGGTATTTTTTAGGTACAGTAGTATAGATGATTAGATTTAACTACTGAATCATATTACTCTGTTAAAAGGCTCTTCAATTGACCCCCACAGGATCTCTCGATGCTGACCCACAAAGGATCTCTAGATGCTGACCCACACAGGATCTCTCGGTGCTGACCCACAAAGGATCATTCGGTGCTGACCCACATAGGATCGCTAAGTTCCGACCCACACATGATAGCTCGGTGGTGACCCACACAGTATCACTCGGTGCTGAACCACACATGATCACTTGGTGCTGACCCACACATGATCACTATTCATTTTTCACGTCACAGCCAGCAACTGGGTTCCAGCACTAAGTTTTCTCGTCTCAAGGAGGGTTCACTCCTCAATCCACTGGTCGATACTCCAACTACCACTATTCCCTATTAAAATGTATCCCAATGGACCTCCATGCCATAGGGGTCTCAACGCAACAGACCATTTTCCAATCAGACGCTCGGTCTGTGAGTTATTAGCCTTTTAGTCCTGAGGGCCCAGTTGGATTCATGCTCAATCCAAACCGACCATATTCCAACATTATCCAAATATCCAGTGGGGTATATTCAAAGGGACCGTCTGGCACTGATATTTCTTGTGCCATTTCGGTTCATCAAACAAAATCTTAGTGCCAAAGTTATGGCTGATAGAGCTAAAAGTTCAAAGATAGCCTGGGTCTGGTCCAACACGGTCGGACCGACCGGGCTCGACACGGCCTGGGCCGACCAGAGATGGTTCGGGTTGACCCATCTCGAAGGGTCTGGTCTAGCTCGGCCATGCCAGGAGGCCTGGCTGACGCTGGGCGGCGCGGAGGTCACGAATTCCGTGAGACCGCGGGGACCGTGAGGGTGGTACGAAGCCACAGGGTCCACGATGGTGTTGGGGCGGCAAGGCAGTGGGGTAGTGAGGTGCGGGGTGGGGAGGCCACCAGGCCGCGAGGCAGTGAGGCCACGGGGCGGCAGCGCCGCAACTCAGTGATGCCGCGAGGCCGTGAGGGCACGAGGCAACATGGGCAGCGCGAGGCCACGAGGGAAGTGCGAGGCTGCGTGACCACAAGGGAGATGCGAGGCCGCCGAGCGATGGAGGCTGCAGATAGCATGAGGCCAAACGGGCCACGTAGACCATGGGGCGGTGAGGCTGTGGTGTGGAGAGGCCGCGGTGCGGCGAGGCCGCGGGGCAGCGAGGTCGTGTTACAGTGAGGCCGCAGGGCCGCGAGGGCAGCACGAGGTCGCAGGACTGCGAAGGTCATGGGGTGGTGAGGGCGGTGTGAGGGCACGAGGCAGAGAAGGCCGCGAGCAGCGGAGGTCACGGACAACGCGAGGCCACAGGGCTGTGAGGGTGGCACAAGGCCATAGGGCGATGAAGGATACAGGGTGGTGAAGGCCGCAGGGCGTTGAGTGCGGTGTGAGGCCACGTGGAGGAAGAGGCCGCGGGCGGAAGAGACCGCAGGTGGTTCCATTACGCCATTTCCTTCGTCGTGGCCGACTGGGGTTCCGACCTCCATTCTCATTCTTTCCATGGAAAAATTCCACCTTCATCCATCACGAATAACACACCATTCAAGAAGATTGACGGAGGGGTCAGGCCATGTTTGTTTGGCCCACACCCTCCTCGTTAGCGAGGTAGTAAGCGGCTCAACAAAATTGTGAATGAATAACGTCAAACCCTATAACCTCCTGCAATGATTATTCTCAAAACCACAAAAAAAATCACATACGGATCAACTAGTTAGAGAGTTTATCCACATTCATTTTTTAGAAGGGATAAACATGGGAATATATAATCATACACATCTAAACTCCTATCTCGAATGTTTTTATTTGCGTTGATGTTGGCATGAGAAAAAAAAGTGAAGGCAAAGAGGGTTCCAATGATCGTCGCTCCCGCAATCATGCTTCTGACGTTAGATCGGGATCAGTTCCTCGTTCTTCAATAGAGAATCATTCTTCATTTGAGAAGTAGAGTTCTTCCAAATTTCTTCCCAGAATTTCTCTCTGCCAATACTTTCCCCAAATTCCCCAACAAAAGAATAGCCTACCAAATAAAATTTGTTTATCTATTTAATTTGATGTCACAATTAATGTTTGATTCATTGATTAATGTAAGGTTAACAATTTAATGGGTTGTGTTAGCATAATTAAAGTGGCAGAAGTTCAAGAGACTTCCCACATTTAAGTGGGAGGTTAAAGGGTCGGGTGGTCCCCACCTTTGAATTCAAATTTGCAGGTTTTAGGCATGGGTGGTCCCCACCACCATAAACCACGTGGAATGATTTAGTTCTGGTGGTAACCACCTTTATAACATCTACATGGGAGGTTTCAGCAAAAATAAAAATGTTAACCATATTTATTTTATTTTTTTCTTCCATGAAAAACTCAAAATATAACATTCACCCTCGACCTACTGCAGTCGAGGTGAAGGTCTCCTAAAATGAATATTGGTGATGTGAGTTCATCGGTTCCATCAAATTTCTATTCTGAGAACCGGTTCAAAAGTAAAAAAAACCCGCTCGCACGTTTAGTGAACGCACCTAAAAAAATGTTCAAAAATTCATTTTGGGCACAATAGGCCTTAGAATCATGTGCCGTCAATTTTTTCAGATTTGTAAAATTCCTATTTAATTAAAAAAATTACATGGAATTTTTGGGCCTTTACATTTTCACCACCTCTAGGCTTTACATCCCTATAAGCCGCATCACAAAACTAGGAAAAAAGTGGGTGGTACTGAGCAAGAATCTGAGACTCCTGCTCCCATGTGTTATTTTGGAGGTTCTAATGATTCCATCGAACACACAAAAAAGGTATCAACCTTCCATGAAGTACCCACACTAGTCGATCCTCAATATCAACTAGAACCTAAGAAAACATCTCCCCATCATCGATGTCCAGCTCGACATGGTCGATGGTGTGGGATGGATCAAGCACGTATCTCCTCAGTTGGGATTCATGGAAGACGTTGTCAACCTCGTGTAACTGATGGGGAAGAGAAAAGAAGTATGCCACCATGTGAACTTTGCTGAGGACCTAAAAAGTTCCGACGAATATCAGAGATAACTTTCCGCCTCGGCCAAATCTGCACAAACATCGTCGAGGTGAGACCCATAAAAAGACTTGGTGGCCCGTACAACCCCTCAAAAAGTGACATCCCAATGGTGGAGTGATTCCTATTATTGTATGGAAACTCCACCAAAGGAAAAATATCCTCCTTGGTGTGACCGATGTCGAGGAAACGAGCACACAACATGTCCTCAAGTGTCTAAATGGTTCACTCAGTCTGGCTATCCGTCTGTGGATGGAATGAGGTGCTCAAACGAAGCTGAGTCCCGAAAGCCTCCTACAACCCCTTCCTTAGTCGGGAAGTAAAACTTGCATCACTATTGGAGTCAATAATCAAGGGTACTCCATGTAGCCGCAAAATCTCCTGCACATAGAGGCGTCCCATGCTCTCTATTGAACCCTACTCTCTGATCGGTAGGAAATGGGCCGACATGGTGTGTTGGTCGACGGCCACCCAGATAGAATCATGACCTATAAAAGTACGTGGAAGTCCTATCTTGAAGTCCATGGATATCTCATCCCAATTTCACTCTGGAACCTCTAAAGGCTGAACCAATCCTACTGGTACCCGATTCTTTGCCTTCACTTGCTAACAAGTGAGGCACCAAGAGACAAACTATTCTATTGATTAATTCATTCCCAGCCACCAGTGCTATCATTGGAGATCCTGTTACATCTTCTCCACTCTTTAATATACCACAATAGTGGATGTGTGGAACTCCCTCAACACTTTCTCCTGAAGTGACACTAGTACCATGGTAAGTCCACTGTAGCGGATGACGTGCTCCACACCTTCAGAAAATCAATCAGGTGCATGCCCTGTGGATATCTGAGAACGTATAGATTCTTAGTTAGAATCCCCACGCTACACCTCCCTGACTCACTGAAGAATTGGGGGAGTGACTGTAAGAGACTGAAGAAAAACTACTCCATCCGGATCCACAAAGGATATCTTCAAAGCAGCCAGCTGCTCCGTCTCTTTGCTTAGTAGCTTTATACCTGACCACCAGCTAAGTGCATCTGCTAAAAAGTTCCCCTTCCCATGAGTATATACTATCTCAAAGTCATTGTCCATGAGGAACTCAAGACAAAGTCGTTGTCTCTACTGTCGAGAACCAAATGCAATCACTGCTAATTCCTGTATCAGGACATATCCAATCCTGGTCCCTGATGTGTCGCAGAAAACTACGTACCCTAGGACCTCCTCTAGTAGCCTCAAGATAGGGGCACTAGTAAGCCTCTGCCTCAGCTCCTGAAAACTCCACTGGCATCTATCTGACCACAAAAAGGGTTTCCCCTTCTTTGCCAACACTGATTGTGCTGTTGCAATTCTGGAGAAATCTAGAACAAAACTCTGATAGTATCTGGCCAAACCCAGGAAACTTTGTATCTCCATCACACTCATGGGTGGCCCCAAGACAATACCACCTCAATATTCTCTGGATCTACTACAACTCCAGCCTCTGATATATGACATGTCCCAGAATCTGAACCTATTGGATCTAGAACTAGCACTTTGAGAGCTTACCATAAAGCTAGTGCTCTTAGAGTGTGTTTAGTACTACCTAAAAATGATAGGCATGCTCCTCCTCAGTAGTCAAGTAGAGAAGTATGTCACCAATGAATACTACTACAAATCGAACAAGGTGTGGCTGAAAGATCATGTTCATGAGTCCCATGAACACTACAGGAGTGTTGGTCACGCCTAATGGCGTGACCAAGAACTCATAATGGCCATACCAACATCTGAAAGATGTCCTTTGCACATCTTCGTCTTGTACTATGAGATGGTGATAGCCTAATTTGAGGTCTATCTTTGTGAATCATCGTGCTCCCTTCAACTGATCAAAGAGGTCATCAATCCTTGGGAGTGGGAACTTTTTCTTCATGGTCACCAAGTTCAGGCGCCGATAGTCAACCCAAAGTCTCAATCCCCAATCCGCCTTCTTGGCGAACAAAATCGGGGCTTTCCAAGAAGAAACACTAGAAAAAATGAACCCTTTACCCACTAATTCCTCTAACTATACCTGTAGC
Organism: Viscum album; assembly: GCA_963277665.1. NCBI lineage: Eukaryota > Viridiplantae > Streptophyta > Magnoliopsida > Santalales > Viscaceae > Viscum > Viscum album. Next base: position 1,691,625,538 of record OY728140.1, on the reverse strand, counting down.
TCACGAAGATTTGTGGGAGCCATCTGATGCGCTGGTGTAGATATCAGTGCCATCCCGGGGTACAGGTTAATGTAAAAGTTCACCACACTTCGAAGAGGTAGACCTGAAACATCACTAGGGAATACATCCACGTACTAGACCACCACTACAGGAGAACTCAGACTCTCCCCATCAACTACTCTGAGGGAAAGGCTAGCCAACTGATAAGTGATCGGATGCACTCTCCTTCAGATAAGTCAATCATGTTCTGCAAAGGCTCCCTTCTTACCGGTGAAGGTAAACCTAGTCCCATCCATGTAGACACACCGCACTTTGCACATAATACAGTCAATCCGTGCATGGACTCTAGATAACCAGTCCATACCCCAGATGATTTTGTAAGGCCTCGAGGCTGCTACTAGGAGATCACAGCCGAAGCTCTCACCACCTAGAGTAAGCTCACACTGCTGACACCAGTGCGTAGACACATATCATACCATGTATCATCTCCGAAGCACCATTATTGTCAGCCTTAGCTGACTGGAGCTGAGCTCTCCCCTGTCCTCCTCCTACCTGTGGTCAGGGTGGACCTCCTTCTGGTGGTGGATGTAATATCTTGAATCACCGCCCACTGCCAGGTGCATGACCATCTCCTCTTCCACTTCCTCCTGCTCCCCGCAGACCACCTCGGCTGAACCTCTGTCTCTTCTTGGGTGGTCTTCGACCGTTTTCTGATCATCCGTACAAAAATTTAGATAGTCACGAGCCATGTGACCCTACCCGCTGCATGTGTAACACTGCCTGCTCCTGGAATAACTGGATCTGCCTCGGGTACCCCACACAACCGACCCAGATTCCTACGGTTTTCTACCTCTAGGTCTAGTCCTCTTGGACATCTGCAACATCTGTCTGCTTCCAGCTACAGAAGACTCCACTACATGAACACTGGTAGTGGGTCTCGCTGTTGTTGAATGCCCATTAAGGTAACTCTCCACTAAGAGGGTTCTCTCTAACACCCCCTCCTACGTTGGGATGCTGAGTGATATCACTGAAGCCCTGATCCTCCGCATGAGTCCCTTCTCAAATTCCGGGCCCTGAAGAATGGGTCCCACACCATATCAGTAGAGGAGCTTGAGAGTTCAGTGAACCTCACTCAGTACTGAGATACAATCATGCTGCCCTTCTGCAGATTAAGAAGATCTTGTATGTGCACTGTGCAAAGAGTCGCTGGGATAAAATTTTCCCGAAACAGGCTCTCGAAGTCTGCCCAGATAATCATCCCCTCATCGTGAACTTGGAGTATCATGCTCCTCCATCTTCCTAGTGATGCCAGTAGAAGTATGGCCGCAAGTCTCACCTTGAGATTAGATGGTGTCCCTACTAGTCAGAAGACTCTCACCATGGCCTCCATCCAATCCTAAGCCGCCAGTGGGTCCGTCTCTCCCCTAAACCTTGGTGGAATTTTGCACGGGAACTCGTGCAATGCACTCAAGTAGTGTTCACCCTCTTCTACTGGGGATGGTGGCATCAGTTTCCCAATGGGTAATGGTACCGCTGGTGCCTCTACTGGAAGAGGGTCATGCACCTAGGCCTCGTCGCTCGGTGGGCTATCAGTGCGTACTATATCCAGAACCCTAGATGGCTGTCTACATGGAGGTATCCTAAAAAGAAACAGATGTTCCACGGTGGAAAATTTATACCTGGTGATTTAAATCAAATAGATAAAAAATTATACTCTTGGAAACACACACGCAATCCTTGTTTTCATACACTAAGTCAGAAATCAGAATTCGGGGTCTTGGTGTATAGATACGCCGGCCGCCACACCAACACTGGATTCCATAAACTGATAACCACACTCACTACACATAACACTATTTCCATTAAATGAAGAACATAGACCTATGTTCTACTATAGAACCGAATCCTCTGATACCAATTTGTCACCACCCGTCCCCCAGGGCCTATGCTGTGATTACCCCAAGCCCGCCTTCCATAAGCTAGGGGATGGCGACTTACACCAAAGGCATATTCCATAAAACTGGTAAGGCATTGCCTTTATAACCTGTAAACACATGCAACCAAGCACACAACAAGATATGAACTCAAGTTAACTGAATTGTAAGCAGAGTGAGTACAATATGTAAAAGGGGCTAGAATAGAATCCCAACAAGGATGTACAAGAAAATAAAAGTACCAGTAAACTGGAACAACTCCTATGATTAGCCTCCAAGGATCCTACCTGATGTTTAGGTACAACACTAGAATGATTGTATCTGTGGTACACCTCGTCTAAGGTCCAACTCCGTGTTACCTCCGGTCCTGGTACTCGAGTCCCCATTCATCGATGTCTGTCATCTGCAACAAACACAATGAGGTGTGGGCATAACCCATGCAGGGGTGAGTATAACGATACTCAGTAGGGTCCCCGAGACCCTCAAGATCTCACAAAATCCACAAAGGATGAACTAAGAATCATGAAATCAACTAACAACCCAAATTTAGGAATATGACCATACATATACATAATTTATCAAATATACCCATCACAATCATGAGGAGAAATAGAGTTCAACTAAAAAGCCCAAATCTCAAATCTTCCACAAAGGAAGGAATACCACTTAGGTAAGTACCCCACAGCTATGCCGCACAGAAGAATACCACCAATGTATTACCACAAAGGAAAGTACCACATAGGTATGGACTCAATCGCACCAAGTATTTGTTTGGTACAGTAGTAGATATGATTAGATGAAACTACTGAATCATCTAACTCTATTAAGAGGCTCTGCTGCTGACCCACACAACATCGCTCGGTGCTGACCCACAGAGGATCTTTAGATGTTGACCCACATAGGATCTCTCGGTGCTGACCCACACAGGATCGTTCTTTGATGAGACACATAGGATTGATAGGTGATGACCCACACTAGATTGCTTGATGCTGACCCACATAGGATCTCTATTCATTCTTCACATCACGGTTAGCTATTGGGTTCCCGCACTAGGCTTGCTCGTCTCCGGGAGGGTCCTCTCCTCAAGCCACTGGTTGATACTCCAACTTCCATGAAGTCCGAGGAATAAATATCCCAAAGGACCGCCACACCATAGGGGTCTCAACATAATATACATTGCGCCAATCAGATGCCCGGTCTGTGAGTTATTAGTCTTTTAGTTCCGAGGGCCCGGTTGGATTCTTGCTCGATCCAACTTGACCATACTCAAAACTTATAGAAATCTGTAGTGTGGTATATTCAAAGGGACTGTCTCAATCCAAGGTTTCCACCACCGCTATTGGTTTGTCAATCGGATGCTCGGTGCCAAAGTTATGGCCAATAGAGTGAAAATTTCGATGTTTACCTGGGTCTGGTCTGACCCAATTACACCGACCAGGCCTGACCCGGCATGCTGGGTCTGGCGTGGCCACGCTGGGTGGCCTAGCCCACACTGGGCGGCGTGGATTCCATGAGGGAGGTAATGCTGGCGTTACCGTGATGTCGGCGCAAGGCCGTGAGGGACACAAAGGCTGCGGGGCGGCGCAAGCCACGTGGCGGTGAGGGCGGCGTGAGGTCATGGGGTGGTGGAGGCCGTAGGCAACGCGAGGCCACTGGGGCCGTGTTGGCCACGGGATGACAAGGCCATGGGGCCGCGAGGGTGGGGTGAGGCCATGGGGTGGCATAGGCCGCAGAGCGGCGAGGGCAGCGTGAGGGTGCATGGCAGCGGAGGCTTCGGGCGACGGAGGTCGCGGATGGGGCGAGGCCATAGGGGAAACGAAGTCCACGGGGCAATGAGGCCATGGGGCCACGAGGGAGAAGTGAGGCCGCAGGGCAGTGAGGGTGGCATAATGTTGCGGGGTGGTGGTAGCCACTGGAAGTGGTGGCCGCAGATGTAGTGAGGTCGTGGGGCAATGATGGCCACCAGCGATGGAGTCCGCGGGCGGCGCAGTGGCTGCAGGGCAGCGCCGTTGCATCGTCGCCTTCTTTGCTGCCAGTGGTAGTGTCAACTGCCATTATCAATCATTTCCATGGATCAAAGCATCTATTTTCCATCATTAAGAACAAACCATTAAAAAAGAAAATTGGAGGGGTCGGGCCATGTATGTTCGGCCCACACCCTCCACGTTAGAGCAGTAGCAAGCGGCTCAACAAAATCTAGAATAAAGAACGCCTAAACTCACAACCTCCTGTAATGATAATTCCCAAACCCACAAAAATATCATATGTGGATCAACTTGTTAGAGATTTGATCTAAATTATTTGTTTTAGAATTGAAGAACATGGGAATATATAATCATACACAACTAAACCCCTACCATGAAGGGTTATTTTTGTGTTTATGTGGGAGGGTGAAAGAACGGCGAAGTAAAAGAGGGTTCCAATGATTATCGCTCCTGCAATCACCCTTATGAAGTCAGCTCGGGGTCAGTTCTCTGTTCACCGTTATAGAAGCATTCTTCAATGGAGAAGAAGAGTTCCTCCAATTTTCTTCCCTCAATTTCCCTCAGCCAACACTCCCCCAAAATTCCCCAACAAAATAATAGAAATACAAATAAAATATGTTTATCTATTTAATTTGATGGCACAAATAAATTTGTCTTAATTGATTAAAGGAAGGAGGCATAGTTAAATGGGTTATGTTGGCATAATTAAAGTGGGGGAAGTTCAGGAGACTTCCCCACATTTATGTGGGAGGTTCAAGGGTTGGGTAGTCCCCACATTTGAATTAAAATTTTGGGGGTTTAGTCTTGGGTGGTCCCCACAACCATAACCCATGTGGGTGGATTTAGTTCAGGTGGTACCCACCTTTATGACATCCACATGGGACGTTTCAACAAAAATAAACATGTTAAACATTTTTATTTTATTTTATTCTTCCACCAAAAACCCAAAATCTTACTTTCACCATCAACGTACTACATCCGAGGTGAAGGTATCCTTAAGGTAATATCGGCGTTGCGAGTTCATCAGTGCCGTCATATTTGAATTCTAAGAACTGGTTTAAAAGTTACAAAAACCTGGTCGCACGTTTATAGAACGTAACCGAAAAAAGGTTCAGAAATTCATTATGGGCACACTGGGCCTTGGAATCATGCACCGTCAATTTTCACGGACTCATAAAATTCACATTAAATTAAAAAATATTTCATGGAATTTCCGGATCTTTATATTTCATTATATATTTATATTATATTATGAATTTAAATAAAAATAAGAGGACATATAGGATAGAGAAACATATGAATCATTTATTGTTTTACATTTTATAGGAGAACATATTTTATGATGTTTTTAATATTCTATGGATATCATTAGTGACTAGGTTTTTATCTTTTATAATTGATCATTGATACATTAAATGATTATCATAAGGATTATCATAAAGAATTTTTGATATATTGTTTAAATGTTTCATATTTTCCAATATATGAAATCTGTAAGTAAATGTTGATGATACAATTAAAAAGAGGTGGGTTCTGAAAATCCTATAGAACGTTATAAATAAAATGTTATTGATTGGAATTTTTTGTTAGAAGAAGTATTATATGGAAAAAATAAAAAAATTAATATCAATTGAAAACATCATCCTTTTTTATTTTCTTTTGAATGGAACTCAATATTTATTATAGGTAGAGCATCTTTTTAAATTGAATATTTGAGATCATAATATAACTATTTATTATGATTTTAGACATTAAAAAATAATATTTAGCAAATGATGAAATTAATAGTAATTTTAATGGTTAAAAAATAATTACATAGAGAAGAAGAAGGACATCTATGTTGATTCAAATTTTTAGCAGATGTTCATTTTTTGTTATAACTACCTCATATGAAATTTTGGGGAAAATATTCTTCACTATATGGTTTCTTATTAATAGAAATTTTAATATATTATTATATTTAATTATCCTCTTGAAAATTATATATATTTAAAAAGATTATTATATAATGGATCATTGTAAAAAAAAATCAAAATATCCCCTTTTATAATTTTTTTCAAAATCATCATAGAGAGGATACTAGGCATAAGAATTCCACTTATGTCACCACATGAAGGTTCTCCCTTCTCTTTAACATTAATAACGCTTATAATTATTTACACTTAATATATTTTCAAAAAAAATTAGTTTTCCTATGTTGGAGGGAGGTATTATTTATCAAATTATTTATATATTATAATAAATAGGGAAAAATAATAAATACAAAAAAAGATGCATTCTTTTTCTTACTTGTATTTTTTTATTTAATGTGTTTAGTGTGTCAGTTGAGAAAAATTACATGAATATATATTTTTTCCACATATTTTATTTAATAAAATTAATTAAAAATTTTGATCCTTTTATTATAGTTCATCATACATATGGTGGTAAATAATTTATCTCTTAGACAGAAAATTAATATATAATATTTTATATTAGAATGAAAAAATTGGTAATTGATAAATGGTATTATTGGTTTTATTGTAATGTATTTTTTGTGTTGTTTTAAATATATAGATTTAAATCATATATCATTATTGTTTTATAAATTCATAGTTTCCATACAACATTTTATTTTTCTTATTTAAAATGACAATTAATTCCTTCAAAATTAATCATGTGTGAATCAAAACGATATTTTTTACTTGAAAAATATATAAATGTTCTTTGGAATGAGAAAAAATTGAATCCAAAGTAAACAAAAACAAACATATTAAGTATACATTTTTAATAATTATGTAATAAAAAATATTATTTTCAACAATTAATATTTATAACTATAACAATATATCGATTAATATTTTATATTACATAAAATGTTATCCTATAAAAAAATGAACTTTAGATTAAATTATCTAATTTATTTCAATTATTTAATTATAGAACATTTTGAATTTAAAAATGTTAGATGAAAAACAATTAATTAATTCCTCACATCTAAATAATATTAGTTTTTATTTCTATTATTGCACTAAAATTGTCAAATTTTATGTTAATATTGGAAAATACTCTTTTTTTAAATGGTTAATTTTATCACATTCTATGTATATATGAAATGCCTAAATGTTTAATAAATTATTTAAATAAATAAATAAATATTTAAATATTACAATTATGAAATAAAAATTATTATTTTCAATATATAATTTTTTTTAATATTTTAGTATATATTTATGATTTTATAAAAATTATAAATCCGTTATCAACAGTTTTTATATATTAAACAATTACTTGGTGAAATTTGGTTTTGGATTTCATTTAAATAAATATAAAATGAATTTATTACAATGATTATATTAATAGCATGAAAATATGTAACTATCAAAAAAACTATAAGACATAAGTTTAATGAATAAAAATAGTATTTTATTTGAAAGAAATTTTTAGGTTTTTCTTCTTTAAATTTAAAACAATCACATATCATATTTTTTAAATTAACTTGGTAAAATAGATCCCAAAAATGTATTCGTCATGTCAAAATAATTTAATAATTTTCAAATTAAATTTATATTAAAAAATAAGTCACATGATTAATATTTAAATAATATTATTAAGTTATTAAATTACTAATCTAATGTAGTTATACTTTTTCAATATAAAATTTAACATTAGAACTTATATAAATTATTTTTATGGGTTAATGGTTCAACAATATTCTATAAAAACATTAATTATCCTAACACATATATCATTCATTACATTCCATTTTCACCACTTACAATCGTTATTTTACATGGAAAATTTCCCCAAATTCCATTATAAAGGGTGGGGGACACATCCACCTATTAAAAGCCACACTATTTTTTCATAATTTCACTAAAATCATACCCAATTATCCTTTACATTATTTCCATTATATTCTCTAATTATCCTAGTCATCCAAATAAGGAAAGAGTGCCTCATATATATTTCCATCATCAATAGAAAACTTAAGGTCTCAACCTATGTACTACATCATTAAATACATTTCATTATTAATTAGTATGATCTAAATAAAACAATAAAAATAATAATGATATAAATAAAATAATAATTTTAAATATATGTTTTTATAGTAATTATATAACCATTATTTATTCGATTCAATATATTATAAAAAATCAGAATATTTTTGTTTTTGTGTGTGTGGGTTACCGCCTCCACGAAGCGACACAATTATTTTTTCATGAATATCATTCATGACTGGTTAAAAAAATTATTCACTAATAAATCTTCTTATTCATAGAATTTTATTGATTCTTAAATTATATGATACATTATATTTTTTTTATTCAATTTAGAAAAGTGCATAGTCTGTGTGTACGTTTGGAATACCACCTTCATGAGATGATGATTCAATTATCTCTTCAATATCAAAAAACATAAATTGAATTGAACATGTATTATTGTATTTCATTGATTTTTTTATCTAATTAATTTATGAAATATTAATATTGTACATTACATATGGTATATTAAAAATAATCTATTCTTCTATATCTAACCAATAAAGAGGGAATATTGGTATATCTAGTCTATATTGATTCAATTCATTGAGACCCTGCAAAAATATATAAATTATGTTCAAATTGAATATTAAAGAAAATAATAATTTTTAATTTAGGAGGTCCTGAAAGTATTTTCCGTTACATCTAAAAATGATAAAAAAATTGAATGATTTATGAAGAAACTCACTAAACATCTTAGAGTGACTTGAATAAGAAGATACTATATTAAAAATAATTAAAAAATAAATTAAGTTTAACCGGTAAAATAAAATAAATATAAATATTTTTTCATATATATTGATAATTATTTATTTATTCATGAATTCAATATCAATAAATAAACTATTTAAGACACAAGTAAGTGTTTCATCTCAGATTTTAAAATTTTTCAAACACATTCATTAAATACCTAAATTTATTTGAATGGTGATTTAACTATTTATTGGAAATATTATATATTGTTAAATAATAATTGTGGTACATTAAAATAAATTTTAATCTCACTGCATCATTTGTGGGGTTTTATAAGAACATTTCCAATATCATTGGTATTTTTTCTACTCAATTCCTATACATTGAGACATGTTTTATTATTTTTTAATGATTTTTTATTTATTTTGTGTATATAAATCCCAAGAATTTTTTTTAAACAAAACATGATTCAATTAATGGAATTTATTGAACTGTATGATTATCTGTATTCCAATGACTGTTGATTAAAAAAATTATATAATTTGTAACTAATTTTTTCTCAATTTCTCATCATTGAGACATAATTCATAAATGTGAACTAATTCATATGTTAGTGATGTGTATACATCAAATATGATATAATATTTCGTGAATTATCATCTATTCAATATATTTATTATATAATATAGTTCTCTCCCTTTTATAGTGTTCTTATTTAATTATTACCTAGTTTATAAGGGTATTTTTTATGAATTTATATACCTTGAGACATGTTTTTATCGTACAACATATTTCAATATTAATGGTGAAAATGATTTATTTTTTTACATTAAATCATCATAATCTTATGTTTCATGCCATTAAATATTTTATTTTAATTTATGTATCTCATTTATTATTGATTTTATAATTACAAAATGTCAGTGGATTTCATTACTCATATTTTTCCCATCATTTGTTTCACTCTTCATTAATTATATCATAAAAATTTATTTATTCTCACATACGATTATGTAATTTTATAATTAACCATTATTTTAACAATGAATTAATTTAATATAAAAATTTATTCTTCCCTTATGATTCTCATATTTTGCGATAATTACTTTATGTTAAGAATAATTCACATTTTTAATGGGTTATTATTATGTATTCATGCTTTTAATTCTAATAAAATGTTATCTATGTTCAAATGGAAAATAATTTTTTATATCAAATAATACATTTACCATCGTTTATTTGTATTTAACATAATACTTCATCATATTTCCAATTATGTGGGGTTTTCAATATTTTAATTTTAAATAATTCAAATTCATTTTCATCCTTTAAAAATATATTTCTTATATTATGCACCAAATTATTTTTAAAATTTGTGTCAATGTAAAAGTTTTCTTATTTAAGGATTATATTCAAAATAAAAAAAATAGATTATGTTCTAAATGATTTTTTAAAACATTATTTATTATCTGGTCACAATTGTTATATGTTTTTTTTAAAAATAATTTTATTTTATTTTCCCCTTTATGAAATAATGATTTCTTATTTAGGTATTATTATCTACAGAGTCATTTAGAATAAAGATATTTTAAAATATTTTACCATATCCTCTATAAAAAAGTATATGCATTCATAAATATTTTATTTTAGAATATGTTTTTAAAAAGTATTATCCATCCATTTGAATTTATTTTTTGAAATTAATTTACACTTTAATGTTTTAAATGGTTGTTTTGAAAACATTTTTATTTTATATTCTATTAACTCTCTATGGTTTATATGTTATTATGTGATGTTTTAATTAGCCATTATATGTTACTATGAAATTTTTAATATTTTAAATGTTAGTTTTGATACTATATGATTTCACAGTTTTATGTTATGTTATATTATTTAATGTGTTATGAAACACATTATTTACTAATGGGTTATTTATGGTATGATGACTGTTCTATTTTAAAGTGGTTTTTTTATTATTATTAGAGACTAATGAAATATATATCATTCCAATGAAAGAGATAAATGATTTTATCTAATTATTATAAATTTCATGAGAATAGTTCAATTAGTTTATAGGATTCTAATGGGTGAGTGTGATTGTCTTCAACACTATTAACAACTTTTTATGTGAATAAGATGTCATTAATATAGGTTCACAATGGTTGAGTGCGATGTGTTTCTCTAAATTTCAAATATTATATGTGAATCGCTTGGTGGGTAGCTAGTTTCTCAATGATAACAATTAATATTATTATGATTATTCCACATTCATTCCTTTTCACATGGATCATGTTTTATGTAACATGTTTTTTGACGTATATCTCTTTAAGATATTATTTCAAGTTATATGTTATGGTAAGTAATCTTTCAAAAAAATGATCTAATAATTATTGTTTATGTATTATATTATGTATCTTGGTTATTAAAATATGATCATCTTCTGATAACTTCATATATTCAGTTTCTATCAGTTATGTCTACCCTTGCTAATCCTCCAATCTCATCCAATTACTGTGATTCTATTTCAAGATGTAATTAATAGATTTAATTCATAATAGTTTTCAACAATAGTATGTTATTATAAAAAATAGTATAGAGATATTGGTGATTTCCTAAGTATTATGTAGTTTATTTATATTGTGAATATATATTATGGTTGGAAAAGTTGGGATTTTTTTAGTTAATGTTTTTCTCAGATTCTATAAAATCGTAATCATTAAAGTTATTGGGAAGGTATTGTATTCTAATACATTATTTATTAAATTTAATTTCATCATGATTGTGTCTGGTATTTCATTGACAATATCAAATAGGGTGTTACATAACATTAAAAATACAGATGATATTAGTTGAAAACAATCTAGGGTATTAAAATTTTAAAAGAAATGATAACTTTTGGTTTACCCAAATATCAATTGTTTATAAACAATTATAGGTTAGTTGATATATATTTAATATTTAGGGTATAAGATAAGATAAATATAGTGAAATACCAGGGGATATTTGAATGTAATGGATAACATCCTATGGTATAGGTAAATTAAAAATTGTGGGTAATCCATAGCAATTAAATCCCGAAAGGGATACTATAGGTGGTTAGAGTCTCTGAAATCGTTTTAATAAGTTACAATAACACCAAAATTGGGTTATTTTGTATCAAATTGATATTTTCAATTTAAATGATCTTGAATACTAATTTCACCCATGGTTTTAAACATTATGTGGTTCTTCTTTGACAATTTTTATATTCTTTATGAATGATTCTAAAGGATATATTTCTATATTATCATAAGGTATTAGGTTAAGAAATTTAAGAAAACAGAAATTTAAATCACCAGATTGAACCAATAGAGTAATAAGAATAACCAGGTCTAACAGAGTTCAAATGTATGAATCGTAGTTTAAAATGAAACTATCACCTGATAAGACATATTAATTTTGAGCAATAATATTAACATACACTAGTATTATAGAATATAATTAGAACCATTATATTTTTATCAATTTGTTAAAAAATGATATACATGTAATCCATATAAATCTATGTATCCCAAAATACACTATGTCTAATAGAAAAGTAAGAATAAATTTATAAATTGATGAATTTTTCTATATACACTTAATGATATAAAAGAATGTTTTGTAGTCTTACTGAATATAATAATGATGAACTACTAATTTATCTTAAATAATGGTGGCCAATTTTATTATATTTATTTTATAGATAAATATTGACAAAATTTTGGTATATTATATAAGTTATTGAGTATTATTTGAAACATATATGGATCATTATTCTGTTTGATTGCATTAATGGTTTTAAATTATATATTAAATGGTATCAATAAAGAGGATAAATTTTTTTTTTCTATAATGATTATGTTTTAGGATATATTTATTGAAAAATACATATTAAAGGTATGGATATGTAATAGGTTTATTACATTCTTTGTTTCTATATAATAATGGTTTTAGTTATTTTTTAATTGTATATTACGTGGTATTGATATCAGTGGGATTTTTATAAAGTCATGTTATTTTTTTTCTTGTTTTTTATACTATTAACAATAATATATATATATATATATTATAGTTTGGGAATTAATTAAATTGTGTTCAATACTATTTGAGTATTATGGATTTAATTTTATTAAAAAGAATATGCAAATTAATTATGTTTTTATGACATGGAGACATGAGTATTTTTTGAGAATGCATACTTTATAGAATATTTGACTATGGTATAGTCAATTAATATTGTTTAATAAAGTATTAATATATTAATATACATTAATATATTTTTCTAGATTTTATATTGCATGTTGAATATATAATTATATATATTTTAACAATAAACTCTATAACGTTCATCTGTGGGTTAGAAATATAATTACAACAAAATTACTTATTTATGTGGAATATGATAGTAATCTAAATTTTTTGATCCTTTAAAATACATACTATATTATAAACCAAGTGTTAGATGATAAAAACTATATTTTAAAACATCTAATTATTAAATATACATTACTAATAAAGATATAATGAACCCTAATATTGTAAAACAGTAACAGTTTTTACATTTAGAGAGTAAATAACTAATATGGTTTAATATTCACAAGGTTATATTGAAGAAAGTAATTTTTATTTATATCATATATAATCATTTTAGATTTTTATTATAATTTTTTATTTATATATTGTATATAAAAACTAATTATTGAAATCATTACAATACTATTATATAAAAGAGTATTTTTATATTTTTTATAAAATATTAGATTTCTAGGTGAATCTTTAAAAATAATTTTTTTTTCAAAAAGAAATCTTTTTAAAAAAATTCATTATATATGGAAGAACTAATATATTATAAAATCATTTAATTGATAAAATATATATATTACGTGTAAAATTAGGTAATATAAAATATTTTTTAGAAATTATATTTTTTGTTCATTAAAGTTTTTATAATAAACGTCATTTTATTCAAATAGTTGAAAATTCATAATAAGGGTTCACATTTATTTATGTAAAAAATAGATGACTTGATTTATATCTAATATAATGTTATAAGTTTTTAAATGCCATATATAATGTGGATCAATTTTTGAAACATAACATGACTATTAGTGATAATAGGAAAACAATTAAGCCTTAACGACATTTCATATCAACATTCATCATCTTAACTAAATTAACAATCATCTCATTTAATATATACCACTTAAATAATATTATTATGCTAGGACATTTTCATTTTATTAACTTATTAAAGGGATTTCAATTAAACAATTTCAATAATCCACTTATATTCATAAATTTCTATGATTACACTCCCTAAATTCCTCTCTATTATTTCCATTACATGATAAAATTCACCTGTAAGCAATAAAACATACTTAATCCCTCAAATATAATGATTTCGTTAAGAGAAATTCAAAGGCCTCAAAATAAATAACACATAATTAATAATGTCTCATTCTTATTAATTTTTTTATAATAAAACCAAAAAAATAATATAATATTAATATCCTCATAATTAATAATTTTATGTTTTATTATAATAATCATACATCCATTATTTATTGTATTTATATATTAGGAAAACATGTAATCATCAATAAGTGTGGGTAAAGATTAGTATGTCCATAAAGATATCCTTTATGTTTTTCATTAGCACCTCACATGGTTGGTTTAAAAATGATATTGAAATTAATAATATAATATTTAGAAAATTTTAGTGATTTATATGACAAATTATCTCTTATATTTTACATTAATTCTATTATATTAAAATTATAGTATAAAATCTGTGTACGTAAAGACTGAAGACACCATTAAGTGACACTGATATTTTTTTCACATAAAAAATGGTTTTAAAAATGTTTGTAATGAATAATTTTTTTAATAAACCATTAAAATCATATAATGAAAATGTTTTACCTTCCATGTGTAATATTAGAAATAATTTTTCATTTTTAAAATGATCCTCAAAAAAGGGAATAACAATGTTTTATGTCAAAAATATATCCATTAATTGAGAACCAATTTGAATGTATAAATTATGTTCAAATGGAATTATAAAGGATAAAAAAATATAAAATTATAGATATTATGAGACTATTTTACACAATCTTATACCATGGCCAAAAAACCAAATGTATTATAATGAATTTAACTGAACAGCAATGAGTGGCTGATGTAATGGGAAACTATATAATAAATAAATTCCAAAATAATATAAATTGATATCATAAAATTAAATATTAATTAATAATTTTATTATTTAAATATATAATCTTCTTACTTAAATTATTCATGATGTTAAGGTAATGTTCATAGTTATTTTGAAAACAAATAAGGGTTTATTTACAAATACCCTTCTATGAGACAAATATTCTTTATGAACCGAAAATAATTTAATTACTGTTTATAATAAATATTGATTATATAATATCATGACAGTTCATTACCACTATATTTCTACATCAATTTATATAAATCTATATATTTAATGTGGTTTTTAATTGAATAAAATCAATGTCATAAGGGTTTCCCCCCTAAATTCTTCTTTATTTATTCATGTTTTATTATTACACACAAATTTATTATTTCTATGGTGTATATCATTCCCATGAATTAATTTTTGAATTATAGAAGGTTTAATTTTTGCTGTTTATATATCCATATTAATTTAATTTTTCCAATGGCTCTTGATTTAGAAAAATCATTAACTCTATAAGGAATTTGTTATTAATTTCTCTTCATTTATACATAGTTCATATTCAATAAGGACGTATTTTTTATGTCATTTTTATACGATATAATTTATATAAATATATATTAAATATATTTTAATCATGTATTTTTTTGTATAATATCATTATATATTTTTTATGTGGTATTGGATTGAATTTATTTCTATACCAAAAGGGTTTTATTATCTACAATTTTTATCCCATGTGACACGTTTATTTTGAACATAATGTTTCCATATTAATTGGATAGATAACTCCATATTAAAACTTTTTATCTTGAACAAAGTTTATATTATGATATTAAATATTATATTTAAATTTATGCAACTTAAGGTTCATTGATTGAAAAGTTACAATGGATTTAACGGGTTTTCATGATTCAAATTCCATCTAATGTGTTTATCACACACCATGACTACTATCATTCATGATATATTACTTATTACATATTATTCCATTATTTTTCATTTCTATATTAATGTTTTTTGAATTAATGTGTCAAATAAATTACTTATTCTATTATGGTTCTACTATTATATGAAAATGCATTTATGATAATAATGAATTGCATATTATTTAATTGATTATTATTCAATATAATTGTTTCCATTATCCTCTAATGTTTTCTATTCGCTATTTAAAACTAAATTGTTATTTGAATCTATTTATCCTTTTTCTCCCATATAGTATTTTTTTTAAAATATTTTCCCATCATTTTAAATACATTATTTTTTTCGATAAAGATATATCTAATTCTTCCAAAATATTTACATCCTTTCAAAATATAATCTTTCATCATCCACTTTAATTTTTTATACCCATTTTGACAACATTGTTGCTTATTTATTATTGATTCAATTTATATGAAAATGTATTCAAATTATTTTAACTTATATTTAGAGAAAACATTATATCTTTTTAACTAACACTTTTTTTATTTTGTTTTAAAAGAAAATGTTTTGATATATTTTCACTTAAAATTTAGGAAATCAATTTCTCGATTTAATTATTAATTATTCTTCATTCTTTAAAAATTTAATTTTTAAGGTATTTTAAATTATAGTTTTAAAAAAAATTCTATATAAAAAGATATTTTATTTTTAAATATGTTTTGAAAAATACATTCTTCTTCCCATTAAAAAAATTTTACTTACTGTTATTTATAGATCAATATTTGAGAAATATATTTTTATTTTCTTCATCTTGTAATCTATTTAATCTCCATGATTTATCTTTGATAAGGTGATTTCTTGATCACTAGATATATTTTTTATGATATGTTATTATTTCAGTGGTGATAGTATTGAAAATATGTGATTTTATATGTTCATTTTATGTGAAATTTCCCAATGATTTTAGAAACCCATTCTATTTCGAGTTGTTTCAATAACATGATAACATATTATTTTAATTTTTCACAAAAAAATCAAGAATTATGAGTTTTTTAGTACCCATTACCCCATAATATTTATTGGTTAAACAATTATATTTCATGAGATACAAATTTTATGTGAACAAGTTAGTGAGTATCTAGAATTTCAAATTGTGAGTGGAGTTCCATTAAGATCAACTCATCATTTCATGAGTGACCATGTTATAAAGTTGATACATTTAGAAAGGGTGATTTTTTTTTCCATTCTTCTCTAATACCATATATATGAGTGAATGGGGTGGTAGGTAAAAAGGTTCATAGACATATGAAATGTTATGTTTACGATTGTAACACATTAATTCTAATGATCCATGGATTATATTTCATTACCTGTGTTTGTTAATTTACATCTCCATGATATTTGGATTCATTCATTATGTATTTCTGTAACCTAAGGCATGATTTATTATATATTCTATTCTAGTATGTATTTTCTTATTTATCACTATTATAAAAAAATTATTACATTATTATATCTTATGAATTTTGATTCTTTTCCCCTATGGTTACCATTACTGGGCATCCAAGAACACATGATTATTATTGTCCAATTCAGTACGTTATTAAGAAACATAATTATTTATATATGACT
Organism: Viscum album; assembly: GCA_963277665.1. Lineage (NCBI taxonomy): Eukaryota > Viridiplantae > Streptophyta > Magnoliopsida > Santalales > Viscaceae > Viscum > Viscum album. The sequence continues at coordinate 1,691,608,119 of OY728140.1, read as the reverse complement.
ATAAGGGAATCATTGATGAATAATTTTATGTTTATAGTAATTATTTTTATATATTATGTTGTTTTATAATAGTGAGAAAATTTCATGTGGATATAAATTAAATGAGTTTTTTTGGCTAATACTTTTTCATTATTCTAAAAATGTCTTCAAAAAAATGACATTCAGAATATATTTTATTGAAATAATTTCATGATTTAATGTAATCAAAATAGTAATAGGTCTTGTGCATCATAATGTGAGTCTTCCAAATCGAATCCTCACGATTTATCGTTCTACATCGACATTAAACATGACCAATCATTAATATGATTTCAAAATTACATATTCATATTTCCATAATATTGAACGATTATGATCCACCTAAAATAATGATAATTTATTTTAATAAATCATAATAAAGGGTATTGATGAAATTTTAATTATGTGAGGATACCAATTTAAAGGGCCGAATGTTTGAAACATACAATAATCTATTTAAATTAGTAAATTGTTTAGTTATAATTTTTTAATTGAATAATAATAGATTATATAGTGAATAACCATGTAATACATACTTATTTATATTATCCATCTAATTTGAAGTCAAATTCATCAAAATTAACTAAAAAATGTTTAACACACATATATTAGTTTTTTATAAATGCTAGTCTTGTGGTTGAATATCTCATGTTAGGTTTTCTAATATTTGGAATTTAAATTTTAAAAAAATATGAAATTAAAATTCTAATGTTTTTTAAAAATAACACAATTGAATAAAGTTAAAATTAATAATGAATTTATAATATTAAAATTTTCAAAAAACTTTATGTTTTATATATATATTTTAAAATTATATAGTAAATCTAAATAATGTCATAGAGGTATTGATCACATATTGGTTTAAATATGAATATATCGATTCGTAATAAAGTAGAAATGATTTTGGAAATACGAATACAATTATAATCAAAATATGATCATTCATACATACCATAACATTGATCCACTAAATGATATCATTATTGGTTACAAACTTAATTCAACAATATTTAAGATCTTTTAAGGTATGTTTGACTATTATCAATTTAGATTATTATTTTGGTTAATGTATAATTGATATTTTAAATGTATTCCATTTTTTGAATATTTTCTAAAAATGTTTAATTATTAATTAGAAAAAATAAGATATTTATGGGAATTTTTTCACTCTTATGATTTCTTTGTAGAGTATAGTTATATATATTAGTTAAACCCATGAACAAATATGTGAAAATTTATCATTAAAAACCAATGAAACCAATTCTATAAATATAATATTACATTCAAATAATGCTCTTATGGACCATGACTATGATTGAATCCATCCCAAACAATAAATCATTAATACAAAAATTAGTTTATCCAAAGAAGAGGGATAATTCTTTATCTACACAGTAATCACTTATAATGTAGAAATAAGGCTTTAGGTCTCTGATAATGATATTGGATTATTATTTTTCCTATTACAATATAATTGAAATGAATTTGTAGATCATATAGAATATAGGTTTTAATTTATTTTTTCATTAATCTTTGACTAGGATAACCGTAAATAAATCCCACCAATGGTATCTGATGAATTGACAAAGGGTAAAATATATATTTGTACTATAATGCATGAATTTCTACTGAATAATGGATATCCAAAAAGTATATATATATTTGATATAAAGAGTTTCATAACAAAAATATTTGTGTAAATTATGTATTATGATAGGATTATATAGATTCGATGTAATACATATGGATATAAGGGTTATGATATCTTCCTAATAGTGACATCAAAATTATATTCATTGAATTTGTTTATATTATTTACATTATTTATGTAAATAAAAAATATCATTTCATGAACCACTAATGTTTTTTTGTAATGTGGTTATCGTTCATCTACAGTCACTAATATATAATGTGATTATATGAAAACAAGGTTTGTTATCTCACAGTTAAAAAATAATTTCATCATTTATGAAAATAAGACTTGGAAATTTTTCAGAATAAATCATCTTAAAAATATTAATTCTATACTCTCATCATGATAAAAAAATTAATAGTTCATATGGTAATTATAGTTTCATTTTAAAAAAATATCATATATAAACATAAAAAAATATTATAGGGTGCGTATAATGATGGATAATTTTAAAATACCACTATGTAGGGACAAAAATTATGGAAATTGGGGAATTTTATAGGACTTACGAAGAACCACCTCAGTGGTTATTGTAAATAAAAATTATACATTATAATGTGCATCAAAATATTAGGGGACATGTTCTATTTTTAAATAAATTAAGGTAATAAAATAATATCATAAATAATTTATATATTAGTATTAGGAAATATACATTTTAGTTTAAATTAGTTTTAAAATATTAATATTTAAAATAAAATATGTATTATCCCTCCCATCATCCATTGGCATGAGAGTATGAGGGTGTTATACCAGCCATTAGGTGACATCCCAAAGATACCAAAGGCTGGATAAAAATACCAAGGGCATCAGAAATAATTGGTGTATAATTTCTCGATTTTGAAATAAAACAACCCTATGAAGATTACAACAATAAAACAAAGACTATATGATTAATGATAACAATTTAAAAAAACTCAAAGAGTAACCAAACCAACACATATATATATTAGTGTAAAATACAGAATTCAAGGTAAACAAAGCTAAATGACACAGAAGACATATACTCAAACACTACCGACCTTCTCCAGGAATCATTCCCACAATCCATGCCCTTGGTATCAAAATCAATCACTAAATAAATGAGATTTCTTTGCTATTACTTTTGTATCAATATAAAATATCATAAAATGAACCAAAGTTATCAATAAAGGAGTTAATATAAAACTCAGAGGGGTTTCCTCAATGACATGACAACTCACAACACTAAAATATAATATGTGATCACATTTATATAAAATTGTTTAAAATAAATTTATATAATTTTATTTCAAATAAGAAATCATTTACCACAAAAATAGTTTTCAATTGAAACAATCCATTCAAACCATTATTCGAATACATTTGTCTTAACCAATTCTATTCCATATATCCGCATAGGTATGCCCAAGTGACTGTTCCAAAATCATTATAAGTATCCAATTGATATACCAAGACATCATAAGGTAACCATTATAAAAGTTCCCCAATTTCACACACCCCTCCTATAGGGTCACACCATGTTGACCCCCTGGTACACTCCCCTTATCTTGGTTCATGTCTATGAAATTAAATCACACTGACAACTAATTCCAAACACCATCCCATACCGTGAATTCCAAACAATTTCAAGAAAAAAATTATTGAAAATATTTTATAGGCAATTTCCATGCATTAAAACCGAACTAGGATTTTAAAAATATCATTTTAATATCATAATCCTATACCATTTTCCATAAATATAATCAATTTCAGAATTTCCGTAACAGGTCACTAAAGTGGAATTCAAATAAGAATCACACATAAATATAATAATTCCATTCAGTAAATTAAATAATTTTGATATCAAGAATTAATGTTCTAACAAAGAGAAATTGGGGCTGAAGAACTTACCTCTCAAACAAAGGATAAAATAAAGAATAACAGAAAACTAAAAAAACACACATAGAAAATCCTAGAAATGGTCTTATATTGTGTTCCGTATAATTAAAAAAATCATATCTTTTCATGATTAACATCCCAAAATATAGAAATATATCCAATGGTTTAGATCCATGACTTGAATATGTGGAAGAATAATAAATCATATAAAATACACTAAGAACTGGATCTTTATACGGAATCTAGGAAACACTCACACATAGACCCCCCTTAGAATATCTACCTTATCGAATACTATGGTATCCACAACATAGTGATGTAAAGGTATTCATATAATGATATGTTTAGGGTATAATAGTTTGGATAAGAGGTTAAAATGAGTTATATCCACAAAATCATTTTCTTGTTTTTAACGTTCCATGGTAAGGGTGAACAGTTAAGAAAACCTCATGCTAACCAATCACTAACCACTAACTCCAAACACCCCTCACATTATTAGATTGAATTATTACAATAAGAATGAACCAAATGTAATAAAATCATATTTCCCACATTTAATGATTTCTCCTAGATGGCTACATGGATTGGACAAACTATATGCCTATCTATTAGCTTACTCAGTCCCCACTATTTTAGTTTCATGGTTTCTTTGAATGTGTTAGATGGTTTATACTGACCATTCTCATCCTTTTAACCAACATAAAATCCCAAAAAACATTCCAAAACTCATTTCTTCCTCCTAGACCATTATACAATTACAATATATACTGAAAATTTATAAATAAATGGTATCGTACATAAAATCTCAGGTTACTAATTCTTAATACCATTTTCATTTCAATACCTATAAAGTAAAAATCCAACCATTAGCCTAAAATATTCTAGGAAATAGCTCAACCTTTTCCTTATCATGATCCAACTTTACATCATGAATCCAACCCTTATTCCATAAACCACATAGTAGAATGATTTTTTTCTCATTCAATACATTCTCTTTCATTTCCAAAAATATGCACTGGAACTTGAATCAACTTAGAATCTTGCTCTTGGTCAACATGATTCCATCAAATCACTTGGTCAAGATAGGGCTCATAATTATTTAATTACATATTGAAACACATTATACATTGAGATGAACCTATGTGGAAAATAAGACTGATATTAAACCTCACAATCCATTTCAAGTATCTCAACAAGTCTTATTTATTAGGGAGATAACTTTCTCTACTCCCAAAAATGAAGATGTTTGGGGCATTGAGAGATTCTCATGTAAAAATGATCACTAAATATGAATGTAAAAGGCCATTGATGATTATTTGAATACAATTTATAATAACTCTTAGTAGTTAACATCCCCTTCCTAATGAAATTAATCTTCTTTATTGTCTCTTATACATGTCTTGGTTTAAATAGTGATGTATTACCATTTTCCACCCAACTACATGGATGAAAAAATCGATCCACATATAATGCTTCAATGGGGGTCATATGTATTTAGTAATAAAAACTATTGTTATATGAGAACTCTTAAAATGGTATGTTCTCCTCCCATGACCCACAAAAATAAATCAAAACCCCTAAGATTTTATCCCAATGTTTTTATCATATTTGTGGAATATCCATTCGATTTAGGATGATATGTTGTGATCAGATTCAACACATTCACAAGGGGTTTCTGAAAATAATTTCTAAAATCAAGACATAAACCGTGGATCTCTTTCTGATACTGTCAAAAATTTCATGTTATTTCATTTTAGCACTTATTGGATATAGATTTTTCAAATTTCATCTACCAGGTGGGATTTTTGAATATGGATGAAATGGGATGATAATTTGAGTTGATCGACTATCAACCAAATGGAATCATGTTTCCAAATAATCTTTTGGAGACATATCAAAACATTCAGGGGTTTATGATCCAATTTTAAAATAGAAATGGGTAAAGACTCCAAAATTTTCTCTATATAATGGTTCTATTCTATAACATGCTTATAGGTGAGGCAACTTATTGAAAGATTTTACACCATTCATTTCATGTTATACCACCAAAATTTTACTATGAGTGATTTATACAGATTTTTTATTCTTGTATGAACAACCAATATTGAATAGTGGTAATCAAGAAGATTTTGTTTCTAACAAGACAAAGTAATTGATTTTTTTATCTCAAAAGCATAAAATTGATCTCCCATCTAGATTCCATCCCTCAATGATATCCTCAACCCCACTAAGTTTTATCCTGATAGAAACCCATTTATAATCAAATTTTTCTACATGATTAACCTTATTGAAAAAATAATTAACCAAAGAAACATGAAGTCAAACAGCAACAATACTTTGGTCTTCACAACTGAACATCATGTCGAATATTAGTGACATCATCAGCCACAAATCTAAACACTCTTTTCCACCTCTCTATATGTATTCCTGCTTAACAAATCCACCACTGAATATCCATTACCATCTGTATAAAACATGTCAAGGTCAAATATTCAGTTATACTCATACCTTAATCAATGAATTAGATTCAAATACCGTTTTGAGAAAATTTTCTTTAAGCACTAATGAATCATACACTCTGTAAATTTTTCACCATGGGGTAATTATATCATCTCTTCAAAGCATGGAAAACAGTATCAAATTCAATTTCATGTTTTGGGTTGTTCTTACCAAGAAACCATAACTACTGTGAGCCATAATTAACAACATTATCTTCTTACAAGAGATAACATCATAAACTATATCCTGAAGCATCAAAATACACCACAAATTTCTATCTAAGTCCAAAAAAATTCATGATCGGTACAGATGTATGTTAGGCTATATACATTGGGAAGGAATTATAACATTTCACATTCAATTATAACAGAAATTTTTTCCGCATCAAATATATTAATGGTTAATCTAGTCATGAATATTCATAAACATAATCAAAGTAATAAAAATCCAATCAATGGAAACCTCGTATCTCAAATTGATTCATTTGAGGTTAACATGAAAGCACATACTCTATCTGTTCTACATCATATGAAATAGATCATTCAAATATAACATGGTCATGAGATCATACCCCTTTTATCCAAAAATCACACTCTATATGTTTATAATATAGATAATGATCCTAAAAGATTCCCAACACTATTTTCAAGTGTTTCTCTTGATTAGAATTTGACCACGATTACACAAATATATCTTCCACAAAAAAACCATAAATGAATCCAGATACCATTTATCCAATTCATCAATGAGATAAATATAGTTGGTGAATTTCTGAGACTGAATCTCATAACTAAATACTCATATTGTCCATATCTAGTCCTACTTTTTATCTTCATAATATGATCCTTCCAATCTAGAAATTTGTGATATCATGAATGCAAGTCAATTTAAAAGAACAATGGTGCACCCCTTAGTTGACCAAAAATATCATCAATTCTCGGAATATGGAAAAAATTATACATCATAACATGATTAAGAATAAGAAAATCCATGAAAATCTATAGAGCTACATCTAGATTTTTCACTAGAAAAATTGGATCTTCCCATGATGTTATAGAAGGCCAAATGAAAAATTTTATTTAAAGATCTTAGAATTGGACATTAAATTCCATTAATTTTATTAGTTCCATATGTTATGATGGATGTATGAGAGGAATAGTCCCTGTTAAGAGATTAATCATAAACTACACACCTAGTTTTTAGTGGAAATCCATTGAAATTATTAGAAAAAACTTCATTAAAGGGATCCATTATGGTTGTAAAATCCAAATTCTCAATATCATCTACAAATTCCACATTAAATACTTCTAAATAGTGTTATATATTTGTAACTTTTGTTCCTTGAAATATTGTTCCCATTATCTTTACATTTTGATCTCCTATAAAGTGTTTCATTAACCATCATTAGTTGTGAAACTATATCTGCATTTTTAAAATTAGATGTTAATTTTGAAATTTTTTTACTAATACAAACATATGATTAATTCATAAACATCATTATCAGTAATATAAATATCCAATATCAATTTATCCCAATCAATAATTATAAAAAATTATTTTCGCATCAATTCCAATCATTCTATATAACTAATTGAGGTTCAATGATTCAAAAATAAAGGAATCTTATAAACATGAAAACCTAGATGATTCAAATAAATATAAGCAATGAACGAATGAGATTCACCCTTATAAAATAAATAATAATAACTGTTAGAATTTAGATAAAACAATCCTCTCAATATCGATGTTCCATATTAATCATTATCCATCATTTTCTCATGTCAATATATTTTCTTACATGATACTCATTTCTGTTTATTACTTTATTGAGATTTTACAACCTGAAGAGTCATGGTATTCCTTGAATGACAATGCATTACTTGGTTATGTTGAAGAGATCTATTGTTTTAGAATAATAATGATAATTAATATGATGTTTTGGAAACATATGATGTGTCCCGAGAACCTAACCATAGAGAACTATTATAATTGACCTAAATATGGCCCATCTGGTTGAAATTGTGACATCATATAGTTGTTTCCAAATAATCTCTCACGATATCCTCAAAAGAACCATGCAGAAAAATATAAATCTTCCTCTATGGATTAGGATGAAGATTCACTAATATCATTATACCATTATAATCCATACCCCCCCTCAGAAATAGGTTTCCCTCTTGTGCTTAATTTCATCATTAGAGTTCAACCAGTTACAATGGGTAACAACAAGATACCTCCACATGAATTACATAAGAATTTTTTTTTCTTCAAAAAATATATATGGAAAATATATGTATAATCAATTATATAAACAACCAAAATAATTGAAATTATTACTAGCACCAACACAAATTCAAAAACATATGCCTTTAATGAAGAACTTGCATAAACATTATGTGAGTAGTAGACTAAATTCACGAATTTAGCCACAAAATCTGTGACTATGAGGTTCTCTTGCATCATGCTAAATAATTCTATTGTTCTTTATATTTTAAATCTGCGAGGATATAATTATTTTTCGAACAACTCTTAAAATTAGACCCCGAAAAATACTTGATTCAATTCCACCTACACAGTCAAATCCCACAACTATAATTATAGATCCTCGAACTTGTACATTTAGAACATCATTTCTATCATAGTAGATGTTCTTATGAAATGGGAGATTCAATTCATCATATTCATAACCACTTCTACTTTTTATATTTCTAAATAATCTTGAATTAAGGGTGGACTCTGATTTTTGAACTAAAATAAATTTTCCACATTCCATTGTTCGTCAAATTTGTTACCTCTATCGATGACCTAAAAACCCTAGACTATACTATGAATCACATCTTGGTTCACCTATATATTATATGTAATACCATTCTATGAATCTTATTCCTTTCTCTTTCAATAATTCATATTAAGTTAAATTTTCTATAATAAAAAATAAATTTCATTTATCCTCACAATCTAGAAATGGATGGATTTGAAATATAAAATTTACCATAACACTCATATCAAACTAAGGAATTCCAAAATTCCACAATATTCCTCTAAAAATACATTTTTTTAAATTGAACCATGATTTTTGAAATTCAATCCATTTTCTAAAATTTGAACAAATCACATATTTTTACCCAAATCAATAATCATTTCTCAATATAAATTAAGTACTCCTAGTAAGAAGTCATTACTATCAATGAATTTAATGATAATATCATCATATAAAAACATGGATATCAGGTATCAAATCCTAGTAGTTTCTCCAAACAATTAAGTACCCAAGGTCCCTAGTAGCATAAGGTTCTACATAAATAGGTTTTATATGCCTCTTTATGCTCATCATTTCATGATATGAAAATCATAATCCTCACTTCATACACTACTCAAGGACCAAACCAAAAATATTTTCCAACCCTATGACCAAACAATCTACTACCATTTGTCCCAAAATGAATGTCATAATGGCCAAAACGGATATCATTAGTAACATCCAACCCACACCCATTGGATTAATAAAAGGTGGGTGCACTACATAGCCTTAGGTGACATCCCTAGGACACCATTGGTTGGTAATAAATTTCATGGTATTCATAAAAAATTATGGGATGGTTTTCCATTTTTAAAATAAAACAACGAGACCATCATAACCATGATCAAAAAACACCTATATGATGCATCTGAATTATTAAATACAACTAATAGAGTAACCGAACTAACATAAATATATATATCAGAGTATAATTCTTAATAAAAGATAAAAAAATGCATAATCCATCATATTATCATCACCAAACCTTTTATAATCTCTAAATTCCCAATCCCTGTCCATGGTATCATGACGCATCACTAAAGAAATTAGTTCCAATTCCTTTACCTATGTCTCTATACAACATATATTCAAATGCAGTAATGTTCCTAGTAATGGGAGATTAGAAAAAATTGTATGCTTTCCAGAAATAAATCCTAACCCACTCTACTATGACAAAACATGTTAGGGCACTTATATTATAAACATTAAAAAAAATTTAATGTACTTTATTTCAAAGCATAAAACTGTTTCCACTAAAAATTTTTATATATGAAAATCAGCCAAAAGCGTTTAAACCAATATAAAATCCATTTGGAATGACCCACTACATTCCAAAAATCAACAATTTCATGCCAAGGTGACAGTTCCGTACTCTTGAGTGGTATTTCATAGATATACCATGTCATTACATGGTAACCATTACTCATCTTCCCTAATGGAACAAGACCCTCCTATTAGGTCTGAACATTGTACCCTAATGGTTCAAACCCCTTATTCTGGGAGACATCAACGAAATAAAATCACACCCAACACATTTTCAAAACACCATTAAAAATAATCAACACTAGGATGTTTCAATAAAATAAATCTATTATTTGAATTATATTCCATCCATTCATCCATGATTTAAAACCAAACCATAATATTAAGAATATTGTTTTTAAATCATGAACCAAAATTATTTTTCAATAAAACCAAACAACTCCAAAATTTAAACAAAAACCACCACTAAGGAGAATTTCCAAAAATTATAAAACATCAATTTCAAGTTTAAATTCGATAATTTTTATTAGTGTTAAATAAATCCTTATTCCTATAACTGAGAGGAGTTAAAAGTGATTCCACCTGCCTCTCAATCATTGGTGAAATAAAATAATGGAACAAAACCCCAAAAAACAACCATGAAAATCATATCAAAATCCCCATTGAATGTTCTATTTCATTTAAAAAATAAAATTTTATCATTATTGACATAACAAAACATATTTTTATCCCCAACAGATGATTAAAATTATTCTGAGAGAGGTAAGAAGAATAAATAAAATGAATACCACCTAGAACAAGTATATACCAAGGATATAGAGCCTCCAATACACATTTAAAAGACTAGTAATTTCACCAGGATTGATGGGAATGGTCTCCATGGACTAGGGATGAAGTGGAATTCTGGTTTTGAACATTTTAAGTGAAAATAATTGTTTCGAAGAAAAACAAAGTTAGATTATCAAAATCTATATTTTTAACTGTGTGCATTAGGGGTTTAGTGTTATGAATTCCATGTGCTAACCATGTTCTATACTCTACCTCAAAACCTGAATAACATTTAAAAAAAACCATGTGAAAACCCTTCATAACCACCTATTCCATCATAGAATGGTTTCTCCTATGTGGCCGCACAGTTTTGAAAAACCATGTTCGTAATTATGCACCTAGAGAGTGACAAATATTTTTGTTATTCATAAATCCTAAGTGGTGATTCATTGATTATACTTACCATGATAAAACAATTAACCCCCATAAAAATATATAAAACATTAATAGATCCTCCAAACCCCTAAAAACCAATAAAAATTCTATACAAAAAAATACATTAGTAAAGCATAATGTAACAAAAACTGAGGGGTGATACACCTATTTTTTATTTATTTAAACCATTGAAGATATTATTTTGGTAATTATACTACCTATTATAACATTAAATGATTCCCCATATGGTGTTCCTTATAGACCTATTCATGATCCAGATCTCTATGTGTTGGGGACAAGAACCATGATATTATTAAATAAAACTATGTTTACTATTTCACTATGAAATATAACAAAACATATATCATATATATAAATAGAAATTCCAAAAATCATATTATATCCTTGTTGAGATGAATTATTATGATAATACATTCAAAATTGATCTATAAAACTAATCTGTAAAGAATGATCGTATACAAAAACCTTATTTCATTGTGAAAATTAGACAATAAAATCAAAATATATATTGAAAGTAATATCAACATAGAAATCCCTCCAAGAAAATTTAATCTCATATCATATTCTATATCATGAAAAATAATGATAATAAAATATTTATGGAAAAACGATTTTTTGAGAACTAAATTTCTATAGGATAACACTATGATTACATAAAATATCTAGAATAATTAATTTTTTATTTTTATCTACAAATGAAAAAATTATATAATGAAATTTCATTTGAAAAAACATTTTAATAATAATAATTAATTATCGGAAACCAATTCATATTCAAATATATAAGTAATTGAGAATAAATATGTTTATTAATTTATAAGAAAAAAGACAAAAATTCATAACTCATAAGATAACTGTGTGAGATTATAAACCATTATTCATAAATAAATCTTTCGGCACAAAACATAATTGGGATATGGATTATAAGAATTTGTAACTATGGAATTAATTGATCTATAAGAATTCATAAAAGTGAATCCAATACTATCGATTCTTATCCAAATATATTGATACCACAACAATAAACCGTAGGGTTTCCACAGTCCTAAATGGTTTTATATATCCTTACCCATTGATTACAAAATGTTCCCATATATATTCTTTGAAATGAATTTTTAAATAAATAAATATCAAAATTTTATATGACATTTTCATAAGTAATGAATTACCAATCCAATTCTTGATAATCAATTTCATATTCTAACGCATTATTGATGAATTTTATCAATCTCATTGAGTGAAATATTAATTTTAATTCGTAACTGATTAAAAATAATTTTTCCTGTCAACAAGGATGTACATATGAAAAATAAAAATATTACTTTTTAGTTCAAGAATTTTTACAAAAAAACAAATGAATTTGTATAAGCCTAGAAAAACTCAATTTAGTGGACCATTATATAGAGACACCTACCTCAAAATGTAGAAAAACTGATGGCTTAAAAAATAGTGATTGGAAAAAATTGTTACGGTCCTTGCAATACATGATCTACATTTTATATAATTAATTAACAATACACGACCTAATATTTCACCATAAATACCCTTTGGGAATATATTTTATCATGGAAATGATAGATACGGGTTAGATCTATATAAAATAACATAAAATCATTGTAAATTATAAACTACTATGTTGATATCCACCCAAATCCATCCTGATTCCCTAAATAAGAATAGAGAAAAACCACAAAAGTACCAAAGCGATGATGGTAAGTCAAATGATGAATTAAGCGTGGATTATATTTTAAATTGAGTAAGGAAATAAATGTATTTTTCTTTTTTCTATGAATCCCACAGGAGTCTAATTATTTTTCATCATGGTTAGAGAATCTATTAGATAACCATGTAGTATTTATTTACACAAGAAGACTAAATTTTAGAATTACATAGAAATGATTGAAAATTTATTAAAATTGTGTGATAGAACTATGAAAACATATAGAATAAATCCATAATTCTCTTTTTGTAAATTTAGATTAACATTTTTACACAAACAATTCTTAAAAATTTAAAATAATCATTGAAATTGAAAATTACAACACATATGGTTAAAACACAGTTACTAAAAATTGTGGTCAACTAGTATGCCTATAATATTATTCCAAATATAAAAATTATTGACCCTTAATCATGTCAATTATTTATAAAATCTACAAATAAAAACTATATTCAGAAAACACATATGTCACCCTAAAGGTGGCACATTTATTTATAGATGAAATGTTTTATTTGGATAAAGAACTCCATCTTATAGATGAAAAAAATTATGGACATTGCTACATCATCATTGCTTCCTACTCAAACATATTAGGTAAATAAACTCTCAAAATCCAACTAAATATAAAAAATGCAATCATTCTATAATGGAAATCCTTACCCTATATCACTATAATCTGAACAAGTTTCTCTACCACTATATAATTTGGAACGACATCAATATCTTCACATTTAAAAAATTGTGATCAAGGTTTCAATAAAATAAATGGATAATTTTATTATATTTTAAATATCGTTATTACCTATATATGAATTGAACATGTGTTAAATAGTGGTCCGTGAACATATGGGGATTGGTCAATGCCAAGATATATTATTTTTTGATAAATAGTAAGAGTCGCATGGTAGGATTAGGATTACTACTAACCATGTGAAAGAACAATGTAGCCTATTAAGAGGGTTTCACTATTAGTTTAATAAAAAAAGTGAGTCCCTATATTCATGAAAATATTATAGAAAATTATTGTTATGCTGAGAATGGATTGTCAACAATTATTTAAATGATGCGACTGATCATTCATGGTGGTGTCTCCTTGGATAGTAACCACACACATGGGGCACATGGTTTTCAAAACCATGTTCCAAGACTGAGTGGGGTGTCTACAATTTCTTAGTTTCTGTGCTAGATTGTTTCACAGTTAATACTACCATTTTTTGTACTATACACCCACCTAATATATGTGAAATGGACGTTTTTTCCATTTTACATTACAATTCATACCACGTTCCTTATTCATTGTCAATAAATATATGGACATACATATCGATCTCTCCATACATCCCAAAATGCATTTGAGATAACTCATTCATCCAATATAGGAATTGAATATCATTCATAACATTAGAAGCCTCATGTTAAATATATAAATCCACATAAATGTTATCTCATTATACAGTTTCATCTAATAGTTTAATTCTATGTGATCTAATATTAAATATACCCACAGTTGTTTTATATTTCATTGATCTATCTTGTTGTTACAAGAATTAATGTATTTTAATAAAAGAGTATTATTTTACTTATGTAATTTAGTTTTTCTATATTATTTTCCAAAAAATTTAGGTGTTTATTTTAGGAGTTGTTATTCCATGAATTTAACCATATATGTGTCCCATATAAATATTAAAATAATCCTGCTGGTTTTTATTCCCTAAATTGTTTATCCATGGGGTGTAATTACATTCTTAGTGGTTACTAACCATGAATTAAACCACCCCCAGAAGTGTGTCACATATATGTAAATGATCCTTGTTGATTATTGTATTGGAATTAACCAACAATTTAGCTGTGTTGACCTGTCCCTTGAAAAAGGGATTATGAAATGGAATGAATGAGTTTTGTATGCAATAGACCAAATGATCACTTATAAATTGATTAAATAATATGTTATTATTAAGACATTGTCACATGATCTTGTTAAAAGATGTTGTAGAATGTTGATTACAGATGGACCCCTCTTAATTAATCTTATATTGTATGAATTAAATGATGAAATGACATGGATATGCATTCATCACTCTTATTATGCGTCATGTACATAAAGATTCATATTCCATTACATATTTTATTTATATGATGTTACTCATTATTAAAAACTAATTAATGGATACAAATTTACTAATTGATTATTTGGTACATTTATGAATGTTGTACTTATTTTTTATTATTAATTTACTAACATGACTATCCTTGATATTCATTTTAAATTTATAGACATAGTTTTCCACACTATTTACTCATAATTAATTTATATGATGTTTCTTTTGATTTAATTTGAATTTATATACTTGATGTCTCTTATTATTTGTTGGAATAAAAGTAATTTACATTATATAATCCACCTATAGACTAATGGGAAGGAAATTCCCTATCACCCTTTTAGATTCAAGGCTATTATGATCCTTATTGTTTATAAGGTATGAAATTTTCATTGATATTCTATATTATTTTGAAGAAGGTAAAACCAAATGTTTGTCCAATGGGGAGCCGAAGCCTATATTAGTAATATCAATTTATTATATAACATCTGACATTGTTACCTACACTATATGTCATGACTAATTCACATAATCGATTGTTATAGAATTTTTTTGGTGGTTATATAAATTTTCTACCCGCACTATATGGGTCTCTAATTGGTACATAAATAGAATTCTTGGAAACAAGTAGAAAAATTATATATCACCATTAATGGGTGGTTGGATTGTATTTTTGGATATAGTTTGTCATTAAAGGACCAAGACAGTGCCTAAAATTATTTTGAAGGAAAAATATCAATTTTTTATATTATATTAATTATCTTTTCTAAATGAAATTTAGGTAGTTCCCTTTACTCATCATCTGTTTACACATTCATGACAACATCAGTTTAGGCAAAACACTAACCATGTATTTTCCTTTTTATTATTATTTGGAGGATATATTATTCGCTAATATATTATTATTGAGTTTTCATTCAAATTATATGTTACGTATTGTGTATATCTTATTATGAGTGTATAGTATCGTCAAAATCCATTTTAGACCCGATCTGTTAGGGGACAACCATTGTCATATCAGGAGGTTCACATGAGGAAATTTTTCCTACTAGTTGTGGTTACATAATTGAAAAGTAGATTTATGCTGCCTTTAAGTGATATGAGAGTTTTCTTTTCCACTTATATACTACATTTTTATTGTTATATAGGATATTTTAGAGTTTATATATTTGTCATTGATCATCTACATAAGAATAGATAACCAACAAACAAAGAATTTTTTTCCTAGTAAGATCCTTGTTGTTATGTTTTTTCGGAATACAGTTTTATTGAATGAAATTTTTGGTGATTCACATAACATGTTGTTTTTATTATCTTTATAGATTTTAATTTATTTTTTCTTGTGTGAAAAGGATTCATATTTTCATGCATAATTATAGGAATATAGTGATTAAAATTCCATGCATATTCCATGCCATGTAGAATGCATTTTATGATTTCCTAATACTAAATGTATGTACCATGAATTATATATATGATATTTAAGTAATGTTTATATAGGATGAATGAGATTAATAATTGTTAATTCATGTGTTTTCATCAACCAAAATTTTGTTTTTGGTATTGATTGATGGTGTAATTTTAACTAATCATTTATGAAATGATTAATCCATTGGCCATCTATTTAATTAGTAGAAACACTAGTTGATTAAAATAATATTTATTATAATTAAAATTTATATAAATTTATTTCAAGAAATATATAATTGTGATCCATAAAAATGAATCATCTTACAGGAACTATTAATTTTTATGAAAAAATGTAGTAGTTTGGTTGCATTAACATAACCTTCCAATTTTATATAATAAATATTTGAAAATTATATCATTAGAAAGGTAAAAAATATTAGTAGACCAATATGTAAATATATATTCAGATTAAATTGATTATTTTTGAAAAGATAAATTAAATTAATTTAGTTAATTGGCTATGTTAATTTCAACATAATGTATGATTTACTTTATAAAATAAAATATATACTCCATACACCAAAACAAATACTAGAATATACAAATCCTTCCCCTAGACATAAACTTAATAGTAGAGTTGGTGAGTGTCTATCATGTTTATTTATAAAATAATATGATTTATAGACCTAGAATTAGGAGTAGGAATATGGGAGTTGAATATTTTATAAGATGCCGTGTACGTGTCAAATTCATTTATCAGATATTTTTTATGTGTTTATTTTTTATTATAGATATATTAATCCATGAAAATATAGATTAAAATTTCAGGAGGGTGGTGATGACCACACTATGGACATATTGGTACCCACTCCACTAGAATTCCCTCATGTAGTTTCAGATATGAATTCCCCTTTTATAGGTAATATGGGAATTGATGATCAATTTCAAGTGGGTTTCCTATGATTATTTAATACAATGATTGAAAAAATATGATTTTGATATTCTATTTTGTAGTATATATGATAATTTCATCAATAATATCCACCTAAATTTATAAGATATGGTTTCCACAGGCTGTGGGGTCATTGATATTGGCCATTTGGGAAATTTTATGAGATTTTGGAGATTCATCTTGAAATGAAAGTCAATATCCTTGAATATATGCTTATAGGGTAAAATAAAACTTGGTGGATGTTATTAACCAATAATAGAAAACATGATATTGATTGGAAGGATTATAAATATATATTATATAATTACATTTAACAACAAACACAGAGTGTTGGTTGAGCTATAGATTTTAATGAATCTGATTTACTATTCTATGTGCATAAAAAACTATTTGAATTTCTTTGTAGAACATTTTAATTTTACACTGACTTTTTCAAGTGATTATTTGACTATTGAAATATGGTATAATAATGGTCTAATAATAAACATATATTATTCGAAGGTTATTTTTTTTGTTTTGCTAATATATCTATATGAGTGAACCATGATCTCAACTCTGAGTATAAAACAATGGAATCCAAAGTTGGGGTTCATGATACTACAATAATGATGTATGGAGAAAATTATTTTAGTTCCCTAAATATTCAATTTTGACATTCTAATTTTTAAAATAGTAGTTAGAGTGTTCAATCAGGTAGTAAGTTCATCTATAATCAATGTGGCAATCAGAGTGACATAAATCCCAATAATATAAAACACCTAGTGAAGTGCTAGAATTGTGTAAGGATGGGTCATATTCATCATTTTATCCAAAAGATTATTCCAGTGTTTATAGAGAATGGGTTTCGTGGGATCTATGATCTTCATTAAGATCTGTAGATCCATGTTAGTTAATTAGTTAGAATGCTTATTGTTGTTCATTCCAAGGAGGAGAATAATGCTGATGAATCTTGAAATCTAATATACATCAACATTAAGATAACCAAAATAAGGGTAATCAAGTTGGAAATCATGTTTTCTTATCTTTAAATATATATATATATATATATATATATATTATAACCTATACATAAGGATAAATGGTTCTAGGAATCTATAGTTTAAGGTACGACTCTAGTCGCATTGACATTATAATCTATTTAATTTGATACACGATGTTTTAATTTTTTTCATATATATATAGATTTCAAGGAATGCATCGGCCAAAAAATTGTACACTTTTTTGGATTGATGAATCTTAAAAATATATTGGGAATCATGTTAGAATGTGTATTCAATTAGAGTGAGTCCCCCCCTAAAGAATGGAAACTACTATTTCTTATTGAAGAACTTCACCCTCAAGATGGAAATATTTCAATTCATTCTTGGATGACACAATTCTATACCTTATTGACCCCATAATGACTTATTTCATCATAGTGTGTACATTTAACTAATAGAGGTTGGTAACTACATATACAAATGTGAATGGTATGTCCAATAATGTTGTGTTGGACCTAATAATCAGGATCTAGGTAGATTGAAAACCCTGATTTACGACATTTAGGAAGGATTAGGGAACACATCAAATATAATTACCCCCTATAATGGATTATATTAAGGATTTATTACATTAAACAATTTATGGTTTAATTTCAATGCGATAGGTGGAATTTATAATTAATATATAATTAAGAGTGACCCTAATATCTATTCCCCCTTACATTAGTGTGACCATTGAGCATCAGGAACTCAAAAGGTAGATAGTGTATTTAGAAGCCATGGGATATATATAACCCAGTGATTCTCCTTCGATTTCACCATTGATTTTATTTAAGAAGGAATATGGGACATTTAGATATTCTGTGGATTAACAATGGAAATATTTGATTACTATTAATAAATGACATACATTATCATATATAAATATATATCATATTTGATTATCTCTAAAGAGATAATGATTTATAACATATTAATTTGAAGCACCGTTCTCATCATGTATAAGTTTTAATTTTAGATATACGTTGTATATGATTTCATATAAGATATTTAATTTGGATGTATTTTTTCACATATTTTGGTTTAACCAACATAAATTTTTTTTATGGAAATAATGAATTTAGTTTTCCACTCATGTATAGATTCTTTTCTTGAGGGTTTTTTGGTTGATATCATTGTCAATTCAAAAAAAATAACCATGATCATTATAAACATAGTGAAATCATTTTATATACCCTAATAGTGAACTAGATATAAGCTATTCTCACAAATTTTTAATTATATATTGTCATAATTCACTACTTAAGAATCATAATATCTAAATATGTGGTGTCTATTGACCTTGAAATGGAGAGAGAATAAGTTTCCAGAGATCAAACCATCATCATGTGTTATATTCTAGGTTTCATTGGGATAGATGGATATCAAATAATTTTTTTAGGATTTATAGAATCTTTTTAAACATCATACGAGATATAAAAATAATCGTGTTAATCTTCAAGGACAAATCTTGTTACAATGTTTTTCAGTATTTAAAATGAATATTTAACTCAATGTCAATCCTCATTATACATTATCCTAAAAGAGTTTACATAGTATTTAATGATGTATCAAGTATTTTGAGGGAAACCATATTGATTCATGGGGATTGAATCATGACATATAGTTATTTTCATTTCAGTCTTCATAAGAATATTTAATTAATTCTTGATCTTAATCTAGTTATAGCTATTCATGTCTTCTGTTGTTTGAAGATCTATTTAGTGGGAGAGTAGGTCACTCTATTCAAGGTCCATAAAAGCCTCAAATAAAAAATAACTAATTTTGACCATCATCTCAAATAGTGAATACAGTTATAATACTATTTCTGATTTAATTACTAGAATTATAATATTCCAGGTAAATTAAATGCAGTGGTTGATTCTCTCAGCTAAATGATAATGGCACCATATTTTCAGTGTGGCAGTGAAACGTTTTTGTTTATGGATATGTTTTCTCATATTAATCTATAGATTCAAAAAATTATGAGAATACTATAATCATTGTCATATCAATAACTTATTTATAGATGGATTGAGTGATGAAGAGTTGTATATATGATCCAATGGCTTGGTCCTATGGGATATCATTTATTAAAAGGTTCGCCTCCATCATTGGTTGTTGAAAGGAATGAGATCTTACAATTTCATGGGCTTTTCTATGTACCTATAGTCTTGTGATATGAGACAATATTGTACTCTCCTAGTTAAATTTGTTCAGAAAATCAAGTAAATACCATGATAGACCACTGATTATTCCACTAGTATTGTTTCTATAGTATAGAGTGGGATATAGTATGTTTTGTTACAAGATGTTCCACTAGTAATAATGTGAAGGTATATAATAAAGGATGCTATGTAATCTTATAGTTATTAGACATTACATCATGTAAATGGTATGATTCTTAATGTATTTCTTGATAGACCTACAAAAATTCCATAATGGAAATGATGAATTTTTAGTTATCATCGAATGGTTGAAGATGGTCTCTCAATTAATATATATAATAGATACCTACTAAATGGATGATCTTGTGAGTCCTTATGTCTGAGAGGATATAGGTAATATTGAGGTTACATATACCATTTAATCATATAGTATATCTTAATTTACATCATCATTCTAGAAGGGGATGCAAAACACTCTCAATTAAAATGTTCTTTTCAGCAAGCGTACCACCAAAAGACAGATGGTCCTTCTGATCATAAAACACATGTATTAGGGTAATTTATTTTTAAAATTAATCCTTGATTTTAGTAGTTATTTTGGTAAATATTTACCAATATAAAATTTTTCCTATAGTCAATGATTCAAAGATATTTTTTATGTCTCTATAAGAGGCCCTATATTATAGGATGTTCTAATAAAATATGTGATGGTTAATTAAAGGAGAGTTCATGATACTGGGACCTCCTATATTTAAGGATACACTATTGAAGGTTTAAAAATATCAGAATGAGTATGGATATAGCATAAGTCTTATGTCAATCACTATCGTCGTCATTTTATATTTGAGATGGGAGATTGGGTTTCCATGTCTACTTTTATGAGGACGAGTCATTGAAATATTTGGAAGAAAATGAAGCAACATCCAGGATATGTTGGTCCTTCTCTGTAGTGACCCAAGCTTCACATAAATAGATATTATATCATTTTAAGGAATATTCAATACATTAATAAAACATATGCCATAAAACTATAGTATTTTAGTTCCCTTGGATTCTTATTACACAATCTTCTATTCTAATGAAAGATATTAAATGATTCAAAGAGAGGTCTTAGAATATAGTAATCCAACACCAAACATTATTCAGAAACAAGGGGAATTTTATATAATAAATGTGGAGAAAAATGGAAATTATGGGTAAATTAAAGGGAAATAAAAAAATTACATTAACATAGGGGTATAAGAACACAAGCTTAACATTTGATCATTACACCCTTCTTATCAAATATCATAATCATGAGTGTAGGGATAAATATTGAAATTTAATTAGAAATGGGTCATAAGGAAATCAAAGAACATGTGTTCGGAGAGAATAAAATTGGAATAATGTATGGAATTTATGGTATACACATTATAATATAACAATGTGAACATGTATAAATTGAAGCAGGATCACTCATTCAGTTAAGGACATGAAATAATCCCCCCACATAATTGTATGGAGATAAAAACTAGGTCCAACCATAACATTATACACAAGGAAGTCATGTCCACACATAACATTGTGAATATGTAATCTGGTTCATGTTGAATATTTTTAACATGTAATAAACTTCATAAATAACATTATGGTCATGAAATACAGGTCCACACATAACATCATATAAGTCAAGGTTCACTCCCAAGACCATTATAGTGGATGAATTCCTTTTATATAATGGGTTCCCCCATTATTAGAGCAATGCCATACTATATTAGGTTCAGTCCCAATTCAAGGAAACTATTTCTCATTAGATAAATAAATATTTACACATTTCATAATATGGAGATATTGGTCCCACCAATATCATAATGGAAAATATATTCATTTTTTCCACAATATCATAAACATTCAACTTATCATATCTCAGGATATGAAATGGGTATCATAAAATTTTTGACATATGATATCCTATGGAAATGAGATTGGTTTTACAATCATTTCATCAAAGAATAACCCTTGAAAAGAATCAAGTTTCATAGAAATATTATCATGCTATAAGCTATGAAATAGAAATGTATTTCATAAAAAATCATATTAAAGATATATCATCCATATATTGAATAATAATGGTTTCCTAGATTCATATTTCTAGAAAAAAATAAACATTATCAATGGATTTCATCTTCTAAGGAGATTTATTTTTTAAAATCACTTGGAACATTTATTTATAAGAATAATAATTCATTTAGAATCACTTTTCAAAAAATAATGTATTTTCAAAAATTATTTAACTGAAGACAAATATGAAAACATATAAAAAATGTGTTAAAAATATTTAATATAATTCTTTATTAAAATATTTTTTCCTCTGTAAGAAATTTTTTAAAAAATATACATTCATTTGGAAACATTTTAATTTGAAAATAAATTTGAAATAATTTAAAGTAAGATCTAAAAATCATTAAAAGAATTTAAATAATAATTTTTTTTGAAATAATATTATTTAAGAAAGATTTTAAATGGCTATTTAAAAAATATTTTATAAAATTTTTAGAAAATAAGGTTTTAGATGAAAACAAATTTCCAACTCAAGAGAGTAATAAAGTTATATTTTCTAAAAAAAATACAAAATTATCATAATAACAATAGAGTGGAAAAATAAAACCATTACATGAATAATTTATCAATAACAATAGGAGAATTAAATCCAGGATAAATAATGAGAGGTATATCTTTTGATTTCAACATTTGAAACGTAATCCTAAATACTCCAAATAAATTATAAGACTGTAACAAAATTCATTAAGACTTTCGTAATAATGAATTGTAATACAAACTATAAAATAAAATATTATGATATATAAAACTTCATGATGAATAATAATTTGATGACGTTAAATGTTACAGGGATGTATATACTCTTCATGAAAGAATATTGTTGCATAACAAAAGGTCTCCCTCAAAGAAGGTATATTTAGAGAAAATTAAATTACCAATTTCATAATATTTGAAACATAAACACAATGAAAATTGTTCTTAATATATATATATTTATAGTACAATAATATTAATTATAATAATAATATAATCCATTCATGGTAAAAATTTACCCACATAAACGAAATGTGTGGTGAAAATTGCATGTGTGTCATAGAAAAATAATGGGGAGAGAAAAATCCATTACTAACTGAGTAACAATTCAATGATGAGATCATTAAAAGAATAAAATAAATTGAAACAGATAATATCATGAAATAAATGAAATTTATTATTTTAAATATCATAGGTATGTATATACGTTACAAAAAATAAATGGGTGGTGATTCCATAAGTCTCAAAGAAAAAAATTGAGACTAGAAATATCCATGCCTTAAGTGTTGACTCTCATCATACTCATTACATATTTTTATTTAATAAATATATATTATAAAAATCTAACAAAAGAACCATATTGTTACAGATCATATCATATATTATAATCATATGACATTTTATTAATAGATTATTTATAAAACTATATTAATTATTTTTTTCGGGTAATCACCGCTTTGTTTTTCATAAAGGGTATGATTTATCATATTTTTTTATTCTATTACAATAATAATTATTTTATTATATTATGAATTATAAAAATGATATAAATTTCATATTTATTTGTTATAAATTTATTTAGAGTAATCATTATTATTTAGTGATATGAAATGAAATATATCGTTTATGGAGACGGTAGTCCATATGTATGTCTAAATGATGCATACATTTTCATATCAGATTGAAAAGGAAAAAAATTAAATGATACATATATATTTTTATAAAGGTAAAATTTTTATTTCATATATATGTATATATAATATTCATATTTAGACCATACTTAATAAAATCTATTCAAATCATTAATGAATCACAACACTTTGCCAAGCAGAATTTCATCGTACAGACGAACAAAGTTATCATATTCCCACAAAATGGAATGCTTGATGGTATATATTATTATATATTTCATGAAACATATTAAAATTTTAAATAACATATTTATTATATATAAATATGATTTCCATTAATTTTCTCAACCATGAAAACTTATAATACAAAAATGATGGGCATTGGTTTGTGAGTCTATAGTCTGTCATACACATTAATAGTGATTTTATTACTCATTTGAATGAAGAGTGGGTGGTTATAGGTCATACCCTTAACATAAAAATTTATATATATATGGATTACAATGAAGTTATTATACAATCCATATATAATTTTAATTAATGATGGAGATGTATATAAATGAAAAACACTTTTGCATGATCATTAACTCTTCTTTAGGTATCCCCCGTAGGTTTTCACTAAAACCATAAATGTTTTTATTTACGCCCAAAATGAGGCATATAAGTCAAGGGGAGAGATTTTTTGTTGATAATTTTGATTACCCTACATGATCAATATGTCTTGAGATTTGTGAATAATGGGGGAGAGTGACATCCCTTTTATAGTTGAGGTGGAGTTATATTTTAGTAAATACTCAAATGTATTTACTATTATCATGTCACACATACATTATGTTGCATAAAATTTTATAAAAATTTTCAGGGATGTTTGATTTTATTAATAAAGACATCCACTATACAAAAATAACTACATTTTTTTAATTTTTATCTATAACATCCATGATTATAAATTTTTAACCTTTTTTATTATGTTAACTAGTTTTATATCTTTTGTAATTTAAACAATAGGAAAAAATTAAAGTTATAATTAAATGGAAATTTAACCTCACTAATTCAAATATATTACACATAATCTATAAAATTATAATATATTATGTGTTTGATATTAATTTTAACATATGTTCCCATAATTTGAAAAACCACTAATTTAACCCTAACTGCCCTAACAAGCTTTTTAATATTTAGGGGTAAATATGTTCATTATAAAAGATCATTTTTTCCATTTATAGACCATAAATTATGTTTATTAAAATTAAAAAATACAGTGTCAAAGGAAATGGTTTTTTGTAATCTAAATAATTTAATAAAATATTAATCATTATAAAATAACATTATTATAAATTTCAACATTATTTAATTAATTTTTATTTTTAAAAAATTAAATGGCATGATAGAATTATAATATACTAATTTGTTTACATTATAATGAGATATATTCTTATAAAATTAATGGTATATAATAATTCATTCAATTTACCTCAAATTTTATATTTTTAGTGTCATATTTTTTAGTTGATTATCCACTAAATAATTATTGGTTTGGTGTTTCATAATAATTTAATGAAATTATATCATTTCTAAAAAAATAAAATAAATTATCATGATAAATAAATTCATTTTTTCACCAATATAATATTTATTTATGAACATAAATAGTTTTACCATTTTCTAAAGCTTTATAGAAATTAAAAATAATAAAGGTACATTTTATCTATTTTTCATAAGTTATTTTTAGTTAAAATAAAATGGATGAGCATCCTAAATAATAATAAAATTATATCCAATGGTCTTAGGGGTCAAAATATTACCACAAAATGGGGTTTGGACATATATTGCGTCATTGTTACACTTTATATTCTATGTTTAATCACTTAGTAAACTTGTTTTTTCCATAATCATTAAAATTAATTTTAACTATTTCCAATTTTCTTTTTGCTCAAACATTCAGTTGGAATTATTATAAAATATAATTTACACTATTTTTAAATATGGAATCCATTATAAAAAATATAATTCCCCTATGTGGCTTAATATAATTTATAATTGATCATAGATATGTGATGAAAAACTATATATTTAAAGAGAAAATGATCAAAAGATTACAAAATATTTATATTAAATTTTAATATAAAATTAATAAGAACTAATTTGGGTTAGTAAATTTTTAATTAATTTATTTTTTCTTTAAAAATAATTCATTATATGGTATATCATTATAAAATATTTAAATAAAATGGAAACCTTCATTTAAAATTCAGTATTTTTCATTATTCATAAAAAAGTAATAATTATCAACAAAAAATTGAAACATTTCCATAATATAAATTAGACCTTAATATTTCAAAAATGATGTTGATTTTTTTTAAAAAATTGTATGATTTGAGATTTAATTTTATATTTTGTGCACCAAACTCGATTAACTTGTCTTTTTAAAAATGTATTATTTTTCAGAAAACATTTATTTTTATTTTTAATTATTATTATTATATTTATATTGAATTTATTACCAGTAAACACGTGAATAATAAATATTTTAATTTTTTATTACATCTAAATCATTCCCAAAATTCCTATGGCCAGGTGATTAGTATAATTTTAAATAAAAATATTCATTTGTTGTTGTAGATCGGTAAAGATCGGTCTTGCATGTAACAAATGCTACCGAGGGAACTCTGTCTTCTGTGCTAAACAATATAAACATAGTGCTTCATATAGAACATAATAAATCATTTCTTCTCCTTTGTATTGAATAACATGTTGTTGTATATATATAATGAATCCTTATCATGGTGAATCAGGAAACAAAATCCATCTATGAATTTTAATCTATTCGAACAAAATAATACATCATAATCTTTTCATGTTATATTCGACACCCCTTAAAATTAATTTCACCCTCATGGTTATAATGTGTTATAAGAGGTTTTATAATTTAATTTTACATTCATATAAACCCATATTTTTAAAATGAATACAAAAAATACATTTTAAAAGGGAATGTTGGAAAAACTATAGTTACCAAATGTAACTCATAACTAGGTTTGAACATAGAAGAACATAGTTGGGATGTGAATATTTGGACATGGACGAAAAGGGTAATCAATTATATTTAGTTATAAATATCCCTTAATAAAATAAATTGGGTGATCTAGATAATGTTAATTACCACAAAACAGTATCCCATATTGGCATGAAAATGTCATTGTTATCATAAAAAATGGTGAAAACCTGAAAAAAAATCTTCAATAACATTTTCATAAAGTTAATGAATTTTAACGAGTTGATATACATAAATGATTTAATTCCATTTCCTAATCATAATTTTACTTTATATTATGTCATTGATCAATTTTTAAATCATCACTTACTCCAATATATAAAGATGAATTTGTTATTTCTGAAGCATTAACAGATCATTAGACTTGTAAATAGAATGATAACTCATTCAATCTAAATAAGTTACCATCAAAACAAAATCATTATAAAATTTTATCCTATATGAATAATATTTTTATTGAATATCATTAATATCTAAAAACACAATAAAATTCAATATAATCCTTTTCATAAATGTTAATCCTTTTTACCATTCCAAAAGGTTAAAATCTAAAACATTAGAAACCATTTTACTAAATTTATCAAAATAATTTTAACATTGATCCCCCAAATATAATAAATAATTAAATTATTTTCTCATACAAAACATGTGTATAACATCATTATGTTTTCAATTTAAGAAACAAAATCTATCATTTGATTCCTTTGATAGGTTCGACTTCGACACTTGGGATCCCCAGGAGAAGGTGACAGTGGGGTTGCTTAATAATCATCATATCATGATCTGGTTTTCATCCGAGGAGAACCTCAATAGTACCTAGTTTAGGGTGCCACAACACTGCAATGGATGTCATTTTTTTTATTCCGGTGGTCATCCAATTTTAACATGAATCGTGACTCTCTGTTCGAGGATATTTTGGTTAGATTCTCTAAACTCCCATTGCCATATCAAAACCCCTCAATTAACTGCATTCTCGACAATCTACTCAGGAGGTTTCTTTGATCAGATAGAAGATCAATATCATTTTACCCCTATTTTTTCCAAGGATATGTGTGGAGATGTATGTGTCTAGGATTCCATTTGATTATGTTTTGATTACGATCAGTGAGGAATATAGGTGCAGGAAGCAAGTAATCTATAAAAGCTGGATGGATTTTTGTACAACATGTAAGAGGTTGGGGCACTCTTCTGGTTTTTTCCATGGGATATCCACATCGATGGATGTTTGGGGCTTTGGATCTCAATTAATGGAAGATTTCCATATGGACTAGCAGGTCGCGACTCGAAAGGTGGTCAGTGGAAATGACAAGGTTCTAATGGTTTTTGAGGTAACGTGCTCGAGTGTGTTTGTAGTGGGTGATGATTATAGAGTTAAGGGAACTTCATCGTTGCAGCCATTGGAGGTGGCATGACCTATTAGAGAGGTAGTGGGATGAATTGATGTGGGCATGGGTGTCCTAGGCACTGGTGTGGCACCAAACCCATTTAACCCGATAGTGGCGGACATGTTCAGCTGGCTAAATGGGGATCTTGTTGGTCCATCCAACCATGGTGCGCATGATGAAGAAGGAAAATTCCTGCTTGAGGAGGTTCATGAAGAAGTCTAGACGAAGAGGGGAAACTGATCTTAGACTGGATGTCAGATGGATGGAAGGGGGGTCACTCTTGCTCGATGGTTGGGAAGCCGTGGGGGGGCTTTGTGGATATGATCAATGGGAAGCAGGGGCTCGATATGGTTGAGGTTGTTTGCAAATAGGGGTCGGAAGTATGGGGGACCAGGATCGATTCCCTTGTGAAATAGGTTTTAAGGCCTTCCATAGGATGATTTGAGTTCTGATACTGTTATCCCAGGTGAGGGAGATGGGACCACTGTGATGCTTCCCAAAGGGATCAAACACGACCACTCACCAGATGAGGTTCTAAGCCCAAATTGTAATAGGTCCTCTAGGAGGTGGAAGGAGAAGATGTATAACTCTTCACTACCTTCCCACATGGAGACTCACTCAGTAAAGAATATGAGTGAAAATAGGATGGCCTTGGATTCTCTTAGCCATCTAAGGTCGGGGGAACAATATTTCATTCCATGGTTCTACTTTTATGCTTCGATGAAGAAGTGATATGACAGGTTTTATTGCTCAATGCTACTAAGGAGGAGGCTACTAAAATAATGGGGAGGTCTCCAGATGCATATCTTAATGAGGAACAGTATTCTTGGATTGACAAACATGACTCAATTTTGGTAGGGGGTTTCAACCATGGAATGATCAGCGTTGAGAGTACATTCACACTTCTGATCAGCTGGCTTTTGTTTTTGAGAAGTGGATATTGGAATAAGTATACATAAAGTTATCATCCTTATTTTGGATACATTTTATGGAAACTTACTCGGGTAATATCAATTTTCATGTTAGTGGGTCTGTTTAAATTGGTGTTTTCGGTTGGTTGGTTTGATTGAAAGGGTTGTACGAGCTGTGGAAACCCTGGTAAATCTGTTGTTTGTATCTTCAGTTTAGTTTATGCATATTTCCATCATGCTAAATGGACCAGCTCTGGAAGGGGATTAGATCATTTTGTCTCCATTGGTATAGGCCTCTTAGAATTGGATGTTTGAGAGGGTACGACTTCGCCACCCGTTTTGTGCCCGTGCTTCTACATAGGACTGCTTGCCAAGGGGTCTTTTGTCGGTGATTGTTTGTTGGTGGAAAACATGTTGGGAAAGGGAAATTCGGGAGTTTTCTCTGGATATATGTGGTTTCTCACTTATCCCCTAAAAAGTGTTTTTATAATAAATAGAAATTTTCAGTCATAATGCCTATAAATTACATGTATAGAACATTCATCCCATTTTTTTGTTCATAATCACTACATTTCCCATCAGATTCAACAATAAAATCATTTCTTATTGTACCAAAAATTTACTAAAATTAGGATTCATTATGTAATAATAAATAATAATTAGTGGAAACCACATAATCATGAAATATCTTTTATAGTATGTCATAATAATTAAAAAATGTCTTCTAATATATGACTCTTTAATTTTATATGATGTTATTATAATGACCCAAATGTAAACATTACATAATCTATAATTAAATGAATAAATCACATTGAGTATCTGTTCAGGTTTAGACTTTTAGAGAATAAGGCCATAACTATTACATTACATCTACAAAATTACAAGGTAGACACTTCTACTCAGTATAAATTTTTACATAAAATAAAAACTCTTGAAAAAATAGTCATGTGTAGTCCCATGTGTTAGACAGCATGACTTTTCATTGATCTCATCCTTGACCCTATTCATCTTTATGTCCTGTGAATTTTTTTTCAAAACCTAGGATGGGCATAATAATCTAAGTAAGGGTTACAAAATAAAGAATGAAAATAATAGTTCATCACTAAATACATAATAGGTTCTCTTTAACATACCTCATGAAATCCTAATATTTATTAATGACACATTGAAATCATAAATCATAAAGGTAACTTGTGGCATTCAGATCATACCTTCATTGTAGGTATCACATCTACGCTGGGAGTTAGATTTTGGATCTCCATCATAGTATATTCTATAAATCTATTAGGAGAAACATTCAAGTTATCCTATATCATGTTACCCAATGAACTGGAGAGCTATCTCAGGCTCACCCACCATAGGTTTATCACAAAACCACCCATATACATAATAATGCCCAAGAACCATAACATATTCATAACACAAAAATAACACAAAGGAATGATAACATCTCCACATTTCAATTAGAATATATCATTTAAATATATTGAAATAACAAATCCATTATCAAAACCATTTTAAATACCAAAATACTTAAAAGAGTATATGGTATTTATTTTCTTTTTAAAAACATTACGTCTTGTTAAAGAAGCCTTGGATCAAATAATACTCACGGCGACAGAAAATGTCATTGTCACCGCTTACGTTAAAAGAAAAATTATTTTATATCATTTAGTGAAACAATTTTTATAAAAAGATTCCATTTGAATGAAATGAAATGTCAAAGTTGTTTATACAGCTTATATAAGAATGTCGTGTATTAAAACAAAATATTCCTCAATGAAAGGAGATTGAGACGAAGTTCCTTACATTGTGTCTGACTTAACCAGTTCGTTATTTAATCACCTGAATAATAAACTAAAGTTAAATTATACTTTGTGAAATTTTTTATTCATGTTTATTATTCCTTTTATATCAATTATTATCATGTTATAAAAATCATGTAATAATTTATGTTAATAATGGTCATTTTGTCGATATTTTGTACCTGATTCGAAAATGAACTTCTTATATTTACAAGTTGTCAATGTGGTCAAAAGTACATTATATCCCGAATGAAATTCATGATTTAGATATCATATATATCATATATATCTAGTTTATACATGTATTTATAATAGTACATAACCATTAGAGATAAGAAATGAAATGCACCATTCATGCAGACGGTAAGTCGTACATATGCATGAACGCTACTTTCATTTATATTTCATATTTTAATGGAATTAAAACATAATGACACATAGGTATATTATAATTCCGATATAATATAATATATAATATCATTAAATTCATCATTTATACGTCCCATATATGGCATTAACGAGCCATATCACTTTGAGGGTGAGGTAGTCCGCACTACCTCAAATTAAATTATCGCGTTTACCCATAATAGAAACCATAAAGTCATGCTATAAATTGAAAATAAATAAGCATAAATAAACATAAAAATAATATATAACATATATAAATACATTTCCAGCATAATTTCCACCATGATAGGTGATAGGAGATAATTGAACAATCATCGTTTCGTGAGGAGTTAGTTTTTCGTCCACAGAATCAGTATGTTATTTACCCATTAAATAGAGGTGTGTTTGAGTGTAGTTATAATCCTTTCCATATAAAAATTCTAGTATATTTATGATAATTGTTTTGTTATAAAATAATGTAATAAAGGGACTTTATGGGGTTGTAGAAGTAAAATAATACAAAAGTAAATATGAGAAGACGTTACCCTTAAATCGGGTAACTCGCTTTGGTTTGAACCTAAAGGGTTTGTTGAAGTACCTTACGAAAAATTTAAGGCTACTAGGAACAGGAGAGGGATTTAAGGAGATTAATTGGCTTGAGGTTGGTCGAGCCAATGGGCTTGAGAGGTTTGAGGAAAGGGTTAGGGGAGATGGCGTTTTATAAGGGGGAGGAGGGGCTCTTTTGGATAGTGTGAAAGTATTATTTTATTACATAATTATTTTCGGTTTCTAAATGTCCAAAACATATTAAAGTCTAAGATAATATGAATCATGGTAATTATAAAATCATCCAATGAGTATTGGATAGGTTTTTTATACTATTTTAGTCATTATAATAATTTTATTTAAATCATTTATTAATTAGGTGAACACTACATCATTATTATTTCATAAATAATTTAATTTAAATGATGTCTAAAAATTATAAAAAAACTACCATGATGTAGTGAATCGTTTTATCATTCTAAATAATATTTATAGTAAAAAAGAAAACTTATATAACCCTATGTAATTTTTTTCTAATAGATACTGGTTTATGTCATTTTTGTCTTTACTTTAAGTTAATTAAAATAATGTGACATTATTACTCTCAAGTGGTGCCATGGGGTCCAAAAATTGACCCAAGGATTCCCATGGATGGATATGTATCAAACAATAGGATTAGGTCACATGTTAGTGTAATTTAATATTTTTATAATATTATTTTATTTACCCTTAATAACTATATTTACCTTTTAACCATGGTAAATAAAATATTTACTGAAGTAAATATTCATATTGTCTAAAAATAAAAGTTACATATTTACCCAATTTTGAAAACCTGATTCCAAATATATAATCCATTTTTCCAAATTCAAATCCTAGAAGTGGAATAAATTAATGGAAAATTATTTCCTGCTGTTAAAAAAGAAAGCATGTTTTTAAGAAATAACTATCAAAAGATTGACACTTGTTTAAGTCCAATTTCATTGGTAAATTACTTCCAATGAACAAAATTGGATTAAATGGTAAAAATATATTCTGATTACACTTTAAAACCAATCAAAAATATAAGTTAACCATATAAATAAATTAGATTAAAATGTAGTTTTCAATTAAAATACAGCATTTTTCAATATTTATCAAAAATCGAATTTTATCCGAAAAATTAAAAAATGTCATCCAAATTATATTTGGATTTACCAATTTTAATAATAATATTTTTTAAAATAGAACATATATAAGTGAAAAAAACTAGATTTAAAAAGGGTTCTCCATCAAAATTCAGTA
This sequence comes from Viscum album, assembly GCA_963277665.1. NCBI lineage: Eukaryota > Viridiplantae > Streptophyta > Magnoliopsida > Santalales > Viscaceae > Viscum > Viscum album. The sequence continues at coordinate 1,691,574,311 of OY728140.1, read as the reverse complement.
TATCAACATTTTAAAAATTATTATGCTTAAAATTAGATTCATTCACATTTTAAGCCTCTTACTTTTCTTGGATTAATGTATAAACATTTAACAAACATGTATAATCATATTGTAGTATGTTATTTTCTTTCCTTCCAATATAATATATAGGTGTTAACTACCATTTAAAATAATAATATTATATAATTATTGTGCAACGTAAGATTTCAAAGAATCCCGCTGTTGCGTATTGGGTAAGCCATCAAATATAGCAAACACTTTTTAAGTAATATTAATATTTAATTCAAAAAATAATAATTAAAAAGAAAATTTATTACTTTTTTATTTACTTGAGATGTTATATCCTTCCCCCTTTTGGAAATTTCTTCCGCGCAATTTTATCCACTGATGAAATAAATGAGGTTATTTATCCATCATAGCATTTTTAGATTCCCATGTGTCCTCTTCAACAATATGGTTTTTCCAAAAAAAAAACATTTTCCTAGTGAAATACCTTATTCCGCAATACTTGCTCTATTTTGTCAACAATCTGGACTGGACATCCCTCTTAAGTGAGATTCTCTTCCAGCAGAACTATCTAGGGCTCAAAAAATGATATGGATCTGGCATATACTTTCTCAACATTGAAACATGAAAATAATTGTGTACCTGGGATAAACATGGAGGTAATTACAATCTATATTCAACTGATCGAACTTTATCTAGGATCTCATAAGGTCTAATAAACTCTATACTCAACATTCCCTTCTTACTAAAACACATTACACTTTTCCATGGAGAATCTTTGTGAAAGAAAGGATCACCTACCTCAAAAGAAAGATCCTTCCTCCGGTTATCCGTATAACATTTCTGCCTACTGTGAGCTATTCTCATGTGATTTTGAGTCAACTGAACTCTTTCTTCCATCTCCTAAACTAATTTTGGTCTCATCAACTTCTGTTCAACAACATCATCCCAAAAAGTTGGAGTTCGACACTGCTTCCCATATGATTCCTCAAATGGATCCATCTATATACAAGAATGAAAACTGTTATTATAAGAAAATTCATCCAAAAAAGATGTTGGTCCCAAATTCCCTGGTAATCCAGTGAAAAAGAACGTAGCATATCCTCCAAGTTCAGAATTATTCGTTCAGACTACCCAACTGATTGCGGATAAAAAGCTGTACTAAAATTTAATTCAATACCCAACGACTTCTGAAGGCCTTCCCAAAATATAGAAGTAAACCTAAGATCATAATCAGATACAATAGAGAGGGGAACACCATGCAACAATACAATCTCTTTAACATAAAACTGAGAATGTTGATCTAGAGAAAATGTATCTCGAATAGGATGGAAACGAGAAGATTTAGTCAATTGATCAATAATAATAAAGATTTAATTATTACATCGAGATTTATTCGGTAATCCCACAATTACGTCCATGGATATATTTTCCCATTTCTTCTCTAGCACCGGTAAAGACTGAAGCATCCCTTTCGGTAACTTCTGCTCTGTTTTAACCTGCTGAAAAGTGAAACACTTCATAGTTGAATCAACAATATCTCTTTTCATTCCATCCCACCAGTAATACTCTCGAATATCTATGTACATCATAGTATAACCAAGATGAACTAAAAAAAGGGAACTATGAGCTTCACATAACAACTCATTCTTCAATTGTGAATCACAAAGCACCCATAATCCCTTTTCAAATCTCAAAACACAATAATTATCAATGATAATTTAGGCAAATTTCCCTTCTGAACCAACTCTACCTTTTTCTGCAACTCACTGTCATCCATGTGTGCATTCTTTATTCTGTCTGATACAGATGATTTCACAGAAAGCTGAAACAAAACAAAATAATTTCCTACACAAACAAGTTCTATGACAAAGTTCATCAAATCGAAAACCAAATTATCTCATTCCAAACATATCATGGTCAATAAAACATTACTTTTTCGACTCAAAGAATAATCCACTTCATTTTCCATTGCTAGATGATAAGGAATCTTACAATCATAATCTTTGATTAATTTCATCCATATAATCTATCTCATGTTCAATTATTTTTGAGTAAATATATACTTTAAACTATTTTGGTCAGTATATATTTCACATTTTACTCCATACAAATGATGCCTCAATATTTTTTAAATCAAAAACAACTGCAGATAATTCCAAATCATGTGTAGGGTAATTTAACTCATGAGGTTTCAACAGACGTGAAACATATGAAATTACCTTATAATTCATCATAAGGTCACTACCATGTCCTTTTAATGATGCATCATTGTAGATAACAAACTCACCATTTCTGGGAGGTAGTTGCAAAACTGGTGCATACACCAATATTATTTTTAATTCCTGAAAACAATCATCAAATTCTTTTGTCCAAACGAACATAACACCATTTTGAGTTAACATAGTCATCGGACTTCATAACCGTGAAAAATTTTCAACAAGCCTCCATTAATAACCTGTCAAACCAAGAAAACTATGAATCTCAATTATATTTGTGGGTCTTGGCCATTCATCACAAATTTTGTTTTAGTATGATCAACAGTTATGCCTTTTTTTGGAACAATGTGACCAAGGAAAGAAATTTGTTGTAACTAAAACTCAAAATTGCTGAATTTCCCAAATATATTATTTTCTTCTACGGTTTTCAAGACAACCCTTAAATGAATTTCATGTTCCTATTTACTTTTGGAATAAACCAAAATATCATCAATGAACACAACCACAAATTTTCTAAGAACCCACGAAAAATTCTCTTCATAATATCCATTAATACATCAGGTTCATTGGTTAAACCAAAAGGCAGAACTACAATTCATAACGACCATATCTAGTACGAAACACGTTCTTATTAATTTATTCTTCCTTTACGATTAACTCATGGTACCCCATCCTCAAGTCAATCTTCAAAAAATACTGGGCTCCCAGGAGCTGATCAAACAAATAATCGATATGAGGAAAATGATACTTGTTCATAACAGTGATGTTATTCAATGCTCTATAATCAATTAAATATTTCATTGAACCATCTTTATTTTTAACAAACAATACTAGAGAACCCTATGGTGATGTGAAAGGTCGAATGAAACCTTTATCAAATAACTCCTGCGATTTATTCTTTAACTCTAGAAGTTAAATTTGAGCCATTCGATAAGGGGTTTTTGAAATTGCCTTAACATCATAGTCAAATTCAGCAGTATATTCAACATCCTGATCATGTATAATACCAGTAATCTCATTATGAAAAACATAAAGGTACTCATTTACCACTGGCACATCATTAATCTAAATAGTTCCTTTATTTTCCACAATATGTGCAAGGTAACATTCATTCCCATCTTATTCTAGTTTCTCAGCTTCCTTATATGTTATCAAAAGTAAGGGTTAATTCTTGTACTCAAACTAAAAATATTTCTGAAAATAAACCTATTTAGATCTGTAGTCAATCATATCATGATAAAAAGAAAGAAAATCTATTCTCAAAATAACCTCAAAATCTACTAAGGAAAAAACTATAAGGTTTTCTGGTAGATTCCTTCTACAAACAAGGGTAGGAAGGTTATTATAATTTATTGTTTTTCAATATTTCCTCCATGTGTTTTTACTATATGTTCAGGATTCATCTATTGAGATGGAATTCCAAATTTACTAGAAAATACCTTCGAAATGAACAAATTTGTAGACCCTGAATCAAACAACACATTGGCATAATTAGAACAATCAAAAAATGTACCGTATACAACTTCATTAGATAGCCCAACATCTGATGAAGTAGTTGAAAAGGACGTAGCCACCCCTTTATTCTTGTAGTCTAGTTGATTTCCCTCAATTGAGTTCTTCATTGGACAATAATTTTCATAATGACCCATTTCATTGCACATAAAACATTTTACTAATTGTAAATCTGATTTTGTCATACCATTACCCTGATCATATTCAGTGAAATTGTGAGCTTTATGTTGTATTTTAACACATCAGTAGCACTTACCAGAATTCAAAAGACATTACCTATCGTTATTTTTTACACAATTTTAAAAAAATGTAAACTTATGTTTCTTACCATCATGCTTTTTTGAATTTTTTTCCCTTTCACCTGCCACCTTGATCTCTTCTTCTGTTGTTTGTCAAAGATGTAATTATCATCGGAAAACTCCATTTCCACCTTATCCGCTCATCGAAAAAGTTTTTCCTAACTCATAAACTCACGTGAAGCTAAATCCCTTCAATACTTTGGCTTTAATCCTTAGTAAAAACAATTGATTTTACTATCAAGATCTCATATGAAATTTGGATCATACCTTTCTAGTCCAGTAAATTTTGATTCATAAGAAGCCAATGAGTTATCCTACTACATCAATTATAGGATTTATTTTCCATCCTAAGAAGAACCACCTTAGGAAAATATTTATTAATAAACATACCTTTGAATTAATCCCAATCAAGAGCATCAATCTCCTCACTATCCTTTGTATTTTCCACCATCGACCACCACTGATCAGCTTCACATTCAAAATGGTAAATAGTGAGAATAAACAATGGATGTTCTGAACAACCCATGACATCAAAAAAAATTTCTCATGCTTTAATTCTCTCTTCTGTTAGCATAGGGTCTAATGATCCATAGAATAATGGGGGATGTTGCCTCATTAAATTCTCCACTACTAACATGTTCCTCTGCGGTTGATCTGTCTGATCTCGTGCATGGATACCACCATGATTTATAGACAAACTCAACTATTTCATCACTACAAAAAACAATTCAGTTATGATTCCTACCATCTCAAGTTTATGATTTGTAAGGTTGTCTTCCTCTAGATGTCATATCAACATAGCTTCCCTATTTCCATTGCGGAAAACCATTCTGAACACAAAAATATCTTAGGTGAAGCAACATGATAATCTGTAAGTGCTATATCACTTCATTATTACATTAAATTAATTTATGGACATTAATTTATCAATAACCATACTTCTAAATTTATCTAAACTGACCTATGATACCCACCGCAAGGCCCCGGCCTTAGACATTACACAATCAATAATTAAATGAATAATACACATTGAGGATCTTTTCAGGTTTAGAGTTTTAGTGAATTAGTCCAAACTATTACATTACATCCCATAAATTAAATGTTATACACTTCTACTCAGTTTCCATTTTTTATAAAATAAGAACTCTTGAAAAAAAGAGTAATGTCTAGTCCCATTTTTTAGACAGCATGACTTTTCCTTGATCCCATCCATGACCCTATTCATCTTTAGGTCATGAGAAACACATGTCAATAAATTCGATGACCATAAATAGCTCAGTAAGGGTTATCAAACAAAGAAATAAAATTTAATTCATCATTACATACATAACATATGATCTTTAACATACCTCATGAAATCATAAGATTTATGAATAACACATAGAAATCATAAATTATAAAGGTAACTTGTGTCATCCATATCATTTAACATTGTAGCTATCACAACTATGTAGGGAGATACATTTGGAATACCCATCATAGTATATTCCCTAAATCTCTTAGTAGAAACATTCCTGTTTACCTATATTACGTTTCCCAATGCATTAGAGAGCAATCTCGGGCTTACCTTCCCTAGGTTTATCACGGAACCACCCGTATACAAAACAATTCCTATGAACCATAAAATATTCAAAACATATTAAATAAACACAAAGGGAAGATAACATTTCCACATTTCAATCACAATATATCATTTAAATATATTGACATCGAAAATACATTACCAAAACTAATTTCAATACTAAAATATGTAAAAGAGTATATGGAATTTATTTTCCTTTTGTAAACATTATGTCTTGTATAGGAAGCCATAGATCAAATAATACTCATCACAGTGGAAAAGGTCTTTGCCACCACATACGTTAAAAGAAAAATTCTTTTTTGTCCTTTAGTAAAATGATTTGTGGAAAAATATTACCTTTTAATGAAATGAAAATTAAAAGGTGTTTATACATCGTATAAAATAATGTCATGTATTAAAAGAAAATATGCCTCAATGAAAGTATATTGAGATGAAGTCCCTTACCTCGTGTCCATCATGAACTATTCCTTTATTAATCTCTTAAATAATAAACTAATGATAATTTATACTTTCTTAATAACATTTTAAATGTTTATTATTCCTTTTATAACAATTATTATCATGTTATATACATCATGTAATCGTTTATGTTAAAAATGGTCATTTTGTTGATATTTGGTACTTGAGTCAAAAATAAACTTCTTATATTTACAGGTTGATGATGTGGTCAAAATTATAATATATCCAAAATTATATTCATGATTTACATATCATATATATCATATATATCTACTATATTCATGTATTTATAATAGTACACAACATTTAGAGGTAAGAAATGAAATGCATTGTTCATGGAGACGGTAAGTCGTACGTACGCATGAATACTATTTTCATTTCTGTTTCATATTTTAGTGGAATTAAAACGTAATGATACATAGATATATTATTATTCTAGTATAATATCATATATAATATCATTAACTCTATACTTTATATGTCCCACATATGGCATTAACGAGTCATATCACTTTGAGGGGGTGGTAGTCCGCACTTCCTCAAAGAAATTATCGCGCTTACTCATAATGCAAACCATAAATGCATTCTATGAATGGAAAATAAAGAAGAATAAATAATACATAAACACAATATATATCATATATAATTATAGTTCCATCATAATGGCCACTATGAGAGGCGGTAGGAGATAATTGAGCAATCATTATTTCGTGAGACGATAGTTTGTCGTCCATAGAAACAATGTGTTCTTTACACATTAAATAGACGAGGGTGTAAGTGTAGTTCCAATACATCTCATATCAACATTCTTGTATTTTTAGTATACTGATGTTTTTATAAAATAAATGAATAAAAAATGTTTAGGGGGTTTGAGAATTAAAATAAAACAAAAGAACATAAGAGAATAAGTTACCATTAAATCGTGTAACTCCCTTTGGATTGAACCAAAAGGGTTTGTTGAGGTGACTTCTGCCTAATTTAAGGCTTCTAGGAGGATTAGATGGATGTAAAGAGATTTCGTGGGTAGAGGATGGTCATTGAAAGGAGCTTGAGAGGTGTAAGGAATGGGTTTGAGATTAGGGACTTTTATAAGGGGGAGGAGGGGGTCTTTAGGAATGTGCGAAAATATTATTTTATTACATGATTATTTTCAGTTTCTAAATGTCAAAAACATATTAAAGTAGAAGATAAGATGACTCATGGTAAAAATAAAAAAATATATTAAAAATTGGAAATATTTTGGATATTATTTTTATCATTATAATCTTATTTGTTTAAATCATTTATTAAAGAGGTAAAAAATGAATCATTATTGTGTCATAAATTATTAAATTTATTTGATGTATAAAAATTTATCAAAAGTACCATGATTTATTAAATCTTTTTATCTTTAAAAATAATATTTATTGTCTAAACTATAGCTTATATTACACTATGTAAAAATTAATTTACTAAATAATATTTTTTGGTCGTTTTTTCCTTTACTTTATGTTAATTAATATAAAGTGTCATTATCACTCCCAAGTGGCCAAATGGGTCCCAAAATCGACCCAAGGATTACCATGGACGAATATGTATCTACCAATAGGATTATGACACATGTTAAGGTAATTTAATATTATTATAATATTATTTTTTTACCCTTAATTAGAAGATTTTATCTTTTAACCATGGTAAATAAAATATTTACTGAAGTAAATATTCATAATGTGTAAATATAAAAATACATATTTAAAAAACATAGACCTCCTGATTTCAAATATGGAATCAATTTTTTCATATTCAAAACACAGAACTTTCAGAAATTAATTTCAAATTAATTCCCGCTGTTAAAACAAAAAACGTGTTTTTAAGAAATCATTATCCCAAGATTGGGACTTGTTTATGTGTAATTTCAATGTGAAATTACTTCCAATGACTAGTATTGGATTAAATTTTAAAAATATCTTATAATTACACATTAAAACCATTTATAAATATAATCTATCCATATAAATAAATTAGATTAAAGGGCAGTTTTGAATTAAAATATAGTTTTTTCGCTATTCATCTAAAATTGAACTTTATCAGAAAATTTCCCAAATATCATCCAAATTATATTTTTATGTCCTGATTCTAAAAAATAATATTATTTTGTAATATTTAACCTATAAAAGTGAAAAATAAAACTATATTTAAAAAAATGTTCACCATCAAAATGTGGTAAGGCGATCTTTAAAAAAATATTATACTTAAAATTAGATTCATTCACATTTTAAGCCTCTACCTTTTTTTGGATAAATGTAAAAAAATTTAACAAACATGTAAAATCATATCATAGTTAGTTCTGTTCATTCCCCCCCAATACAACGGATAAGAATTAAATACCATTTAAAATAATATTATTATATTATTATTGTGCAACGTAAGATTTGAAAGATACTAGTTGTTGCATATTGGGTACGCCATCGAATATATCAACCCCTTTTAATGTAAAATTAATATTTATTTCACCAAATATTAATTAAAAAGGATATTTATTATTTATTTATTTACCCATAATGGTATATTTATTCATTTTTATTATCTATTTAAATCCATAATGATGATTTATAATGTGTTTTTGAATTTCCAAAGCGTATCTCTTAGGATTCTGATTCCATGTGTGAAATAAATCCTATAGTCATGCACCAATTCCTTCTCATGTTTAGCTAAATATGACACTTTCTTTTTACTAACCACTAGGTACGTAAATACTAGAGTCACATATACATGTTATTACCAAGTAGGAATTTATTTTATTGAAAACCACACTCTTAAACCTTTACCAATATTCTATAACATTTTAATAAACATTATTAGGCTAGTCCTTATCTTCTTCCCTAAACCCATCTTTATAAATATACCTAGGTATTTCATGAAATTTTTTACATCCTTGATTCCAAATGTTAATAAAAAAATTCCGTTGATTGATAATATATTGACCTAGGATTTTCATACCAGGAGAATAAATCTCTTTAGATTAATGATCATTATATTTCAAAAATTAATTCATGAGGATCGTAATAGTTTAATATATTTGGAATCGTAGAACAAAGTATTATAGTACATTTAAATATATTCAATGTTTTTTACACTAATCATCCAATTTAGTACTCTTACATGCAACCATTATTCATAACCTATGAAAGAAAAAAATAAGATATGGTGTTCTGAGACGGTTAGTAATGTTAAATAATGGATATATATATTTTTTAAATGAAGATATGTTCCTCAGAACAAGAGTATAACAATTGAAGATCATACCCTATATATCAAAGATAATAAACATGAGTCCTGGAATATAGATTGGTAGTTCGTAAGTCAGGAGTCATAAATAAATAAAATAGCATGAGGCATAAGAGAATAAAATTGGAATAAAGTATAAAATTTTGGAATACGTATAATAATATAAAATTTTCAACATTTCTAAATATAAATAGGTTCACTAATTATGTTAATAATAAGAAGTGTGTCCCTAGAACAAACTAATAGACATGAAAAATCATCCTTGCATAAAAAAATGTGCATCAATGAGAGGTTAATTCATAAAATTGCGAACATGTAATTTTAATCACACATAAAATTGGGATCATTTAATCATGTTCATGAATAAAATTATTTAAATGAAAGATTGGTCCTCAAATTACATCATGGTATCCATGGTTCACTACCAATGCCATCATAGAGGGTATATTAAATTACTATACCGAGTTAACTCATCATTCCAACCATTTCATACATTACGGGTTTTCCTCCCCATTACATCAATTTATATTTTATTATATATATTAATCATTACCCAATTAATTGGACGAAGATATAAGTCCCACCCATCTCATAATGGAAACCATATTTAAGTTTTCCAAATGATCTTAAATATTCCTCATATAATAACCCATGAAATGAAATGGGAATTATAAAAATTTCATCATAGTATAACCTTCTAAATATATTCATGTATCATAATAAATTCATCATAAAATATCCTATGAAAAGAAGTGTGTTTCATAGGTAATTTATTATAGTATAATCTATAGAGCAGGGAGAGGTTTAATAAAAAACATTTCATTTTAATCTGAAACCATTCATTGAATCGGTAAAAATGGATTTCATATAATATATTATAAATAAATCATAATGTATATCAATTTATGTCATCTTATATAGATATGGTTTTGAAAAAATCTCTCAGAATATTTCTTAAGGAAAATAAAAATGATTTAAAAAACCAACTTTAAAGCATAAAGAATTTTAAAAAATATTTTCATTGTAATACACTTTGAAAACATATAATGTAACTAATAAAAGTCACTTAAAATATTTAATGAGAATAAAATATCCTTTTTTCCTTGGGAAATTATTTTTTGAAAATTAAATCATTTTGAATACAATTTTATATGATAATATATTTGAAAACATACAGCGAATGATTATAAAATCATTAAAAATATTTATAATCATTAATATTTTTTAGAATCATTTTATTTTAAATTTTAATAAATTAAAATTTATAAATTCTTCGAAAATATTATTATAAAACACTGTTATGGATGAAAATGTATTTCCAACATATGTGAGAAATAAATTCTGATTTTCATAAAAACATATATATAAATAAAGTGTAATATAGTAGAAATTGGTACCATTACATGAAGGTTTCATTAAATAAAATTAGTGAATAATTTTCTTATAAAACCATGATAGTTATATTATAATATTTCAACATTATATAGTTAATCCTAAACAATGACAATAAGTTATGAGATTGAGACATAAATCTATACAGAATTGGTAAAATTGAAACATATTTCCAATGAAAGAATAACATAAAAAGATACATGAAATATCATGAGGATGAATACATTTATTATATTTCATTTAAAAGGTAATTATATATACATATATATATAATACAGGTTCCTAAAATAATCTACATCTTAAATAAGAAAAAATAGAGGAAAACCCCCTTACCAATTTGGGAACTTCTGAACTGTAAACCCCATAAAATAGAATTCCTAAAATAGATCTCTAAATACCAATAAAATTATAAATAATAATAATATATAAACATCATTATAAATATACACATATCATAAAATAAATCTCTCATGAACATGGAATATGTCTCACAAAAAAAATAAAGGTGAGAAATAAATCCATTACTACTTTAGTAACCCTTCAACCATGATATCCATGAATGTATAACTTCAATTGAACCCTATAATATCATGAAATAATAAAATTTAATAATATATAATTTCAAAGGGTACTGTATAAATCATATGAAATTAAATAATTGGTTAGAATTGAATATGTCTTACTAAAATAAAATTAAGACTAGAAATCCCCACACAAAAAGCCTTGAATCTCATAGTAGTCATTATAAATTCATATATATTTATTAAAGGTTTATAATAAATATATCACAAAAACATATTCCTATATATCATATCAAATACTATTTTCATATTACCTTATACAAACCAATTGTTAATAATTCCATGTTTTTGTTACATTTCACGTAATAACAACATTAATATTCATAAATGTTTTTATTTGCCAGATTTTTTATTCATATACTCTAATACTTATTTAAAAATTGCTAAAATGATAAAAAATATATAAATATACTATATATTTAATATATATTTATTTATACTATTCTATATAACTCAGTGTTTGTAAATGAAATACATCGTTCATGTATGGGATAGGGCGTATGTATCCATGAACAACGTTTCCATGTTCTTCACATATTGAATAAAATTAATTATATTTAAATAAATATATATTGTCATTTTAGTATATTTTTTATGTCATATATATCACATATTTATTTTTAATCCATCCTTAATACATACCTTGATAATAGTGAAAGAATCACATAGCTTCATGAGGCAGTAGTCTGTTGTACACATGAATGATGTTATCATATTCTAACAAAATGGAAAGCAGGAAAGAATGTTTAATATAAAAATTATAGATGAATAAATATATAATATATATACAAATTATATATATCATATATAATTAGTATTTCTATCATTATTCCCAACCTAGAATGGTTGTAATGGAAAATAAACAACATCGGTCTGTAAGGCAGCAGTCTATCGTACCAACGAATGATGACTTGGTAACCCAGCTTATTAATGTGTGTGTGGTTGTTGGTTTCACAATAAAAAATAAAAATATCATAATATGGAAAATTAATATCTTATAATATAATATCTTTAAAAAAAATAAGGAGATTGATAAGGAAATAAAATAAAAACACTTTTAGAGTAACATTGCCTCTTCTTCAGGTATCCTTAATAGGTTTGCACTAAAACCATCAATGGTTTTGTTTTTAAAAAACTAGTGATTCAAGGATAATGGGAGGGATGTTTGGATTTTATTTTGGTATAATTGGTTCTATCACAATGGTTTTATATCTGTGAATAATGGGGGAAAATTATTGTTCTTTTATTGTTGAGGAGGGGATTCATTCTAATAATTAATCAAGTGTATTTACTATTGGGTTGTTTCCCTTAATATATGTGAATCAAAAATTAGATATTAATGGATTTTAGGGTTTATCGTTTCAATAAAAACCTCCACCTCATTAATATAGTTGCATTAATATAATGTTCAAACATAATATCTATGTTCCCCTATTATCACAAATTTTTTTTATTAAGGTAACTAATTTAATAAACTATTTCATTTAAAAATTATAAATTAATTAATGTGATAATTATTATAAATTTTTTATTCAATTATTATAAAATATTATATTAAATATATTAAATATATTTAAAATATTTTTTTGGAAATTTATTTTTTTATATGTGCATTTAATGTGAAAAAATACTTCTCCAACCTCAAGCGCGCTAAAAATTATTTTACTATTTAGCAATAAATGTGTTCATTGTAGAAGATAAATTGGTAAATTAATGGACCTTATATTTTATTTATTTACATTTTTAAATTAATGGGAGGAATATAAGTTTTTTTTAATTATGAATCACTTAATAAAATGTCATTTATTATAAAATATCAATATTTTTTATTTTTTAGATAATTTATGTAATATAAAGTATTTAAAAAATATCACTAAAGTAATGGAATTATACTATATTAATTTAAAATATATGTAAAATGATATATTAATCATAAATTAATTATATAAAATAATTCATTAAATTTTCCTCACTTTTTATATTATTAGTATCAAATATTTTATATTATTATTAATTAATTAATTAAGTTTTTGGTGTTTATTATTAATGTAATTTAGTTAAATCATATTTAAATGAATAAAATAATTTATAATGATAAAAAAATCAATTTTATTCCCACATAATATTTATAACATTGCCTATGTATTTCTTTCGATATTCCAATGCATTATAGAAATTAAAAAGTATAAATGTACATTTTTTTTCTTTTTATTTACATTACTTTTTATATGTGTCACATTCATAGAAAATTGTTCCGAAAACTCAATGTTATATATACTAATGTCATAAGGGTCTAAATATGTCAATATAATGGGTTTTGGAAATGTATTTTTTCACTCTTATACCTTACATTATATTTTTAACCACTGTGTAATATCAGATTTCCCTTAATCATTTTAATTAATTTAAACCATTTACATAAATAATATTAATAAAAAAATTAATTTGGACTTGTTAGAAATTATATATTATTTATATTACAAATATTTATTACATATTTTCAAATTTATGTCACTAAATCGGTAGAATGACATTTAAAATTAATCCCACATACATAACATGATTGCAAGTTTTTAAAACCAAATAATATAAATGGATTTCAATGTATTAATATTAGAAATCAATATAATATAGATTAAAATGACCTAAATTGTATAAATATATTTTTCATTGAACTATTGGGACTTTAAAACCTATTAAAAAATATATTTACAGTATTAATTTTTTAAATGTATTGGTACATTTCAATTAAAATTCGGTGTTATTTCATATTCATAAAAATGAATCTTCTTAGAAAATAGAGATGAATCTCTATATGATAATTGTGATATTATGATTTAAAAATTGATGTTTATTTTTTCATATATGTTTATAAAAGTAGTAAAATTCAGTCTCAAAATATGTGTAGAAAGCTCGATTAAATTGTCTTATAGAAATGATATTGTTTTTACGAAATAAATTATTTTCTATATTCAATGATTATAATTTTACTTATAATCAGTTGATAAAAAATATATATGAGAAAATTTTATATTTTAATAAGTTAGTTAGTATCATTTATTCCATCCATTCCAAAAAAAATGAAACAAAAATTATATTGAATGATAATTGTAATATTATATTGTATATCCATAAAACATGGTCTTGTGTGTAATGAAATCTATTGACGAAACTCATTTTTGTGTGTAACAAAAGAAAAAAATAGTGTTCCATGTACTGTAAGATAAATTCATTGTTTTTTTTTCAATATATATTTACTTGGTATTTCTTATAAATAAATCGTCACTTGTTGTAGCGTATAATCCTATCCATCAATGAATTTTAAATCACTAAAAAAATAATTCATATGAACTCATGGTGTTACATTATGTGATAGTGGATAGAAATAGACCTATATGAAATCGAAAAATTCTTCCACAACAAGTATCCTTCTTATGTCTTCCAAGTTTCATAGTTTAACCATTACAAATAAGACACATTTTGGGTCTTTCATTATCATGAGTGTGAGTTATATGTGGAATATTCTTTTGAGGAGTATCATATTCTTACTATTTATCATAGCACAAATAGTCTTTTAGGAAGAGAAATCACTATAGTATGGGTGATATAGTATAATGGAATTTTGTAAGATTAGACCTAAGATCATGAGGCTGGTTTACATTTTTAGTTTTAATAATTATTCTCAAAACATGAATAACCACAATAATTGAAACTCGAGGATGAGTTATTTTAAGGAGTGGTGGTTTTATGTTAATAGTTATTCTATATGGTATGGATCCTGTGATGTTTGGGTTTACATTTTTTTACCTATTAAATATTTCCTAAGGCGTTCATGATGTTTACGGGAACATCATGGGATTCATTGGATCCTATTTCTCTAGATTTTCTAAAAACATTGTGAGGTGAACGATTAGTAATATCTAAGTGTCTCAACTATTCATCCTTGTATGAGTGGTGTAAAATTCAATTTTCCTATTCTTGGGAGACCAAATGACAATGAAAAATCTATAATAATTTACAGGTTTTTTAACATGGTGTATATAGTGTAAATTATACAATTAACCCAGTCATGTGTTGGGATGTCTCCTTTTACTGTAACCATACACTGGCTATTGATAGATTTTCTATTAATTCATTTAGAATATGTAGGTTTTGTTCAATGGGATTGTTCTAGTGCATGGTTGGTTCACATTTTATCCATTTGCATAGATAAACCATAAAAAATTTTAAAATCAATGAAATGATTGTTTGACATTATTTCATTTAAAACATGATACGCCTTCCTCTATGAACTTTTACATATTAATGACCATGGATTGAGATACCTATTCCCCCCACAAAAGATTTGACAAATATACCTTTTCAAATCATGTAGTCAAATGTATTTCATCATTTTGGAAGCCTCTATATGTGCCTATCCTTTATCTTTATTATTTTTCCAAGTTATATTTCTATAATTTATTTTATTTCCTTGAATGATGACATTCCATATTATTTGGAAGTTAATATATTTCTGTGAACTCTATTATTATATCATGAATTATTGTAAAATTTGAGATGATTTGTATTCTAAAATTATAAGGTTGGTGGAATGTTACTTCACTCCAAATTATTTGGTATTTATATTGTGTTTCATTGTACCTTGTGCCAAATATTATGTGTGTATAATATAAAATAAAAAATTAAATAAGTAGGTTCTTATTAACATATTTTTTTTCCTACTATTCAAAAAATATCATTCTTGAAGACTATTTGACATAATAATAAAAACAACATTGTGGTGTATTTTCTGTATTAGGTTGACACCTATTGATCAATTTCTTGAAAAAAATCTAACTTTGAGTCGAGTTGAGTTCTCCATTGATAATAGGTTTTTGATTGGGAATTAATTAGTTGATGTGGAATAGAACTCTTGATAACTACAAATTTATTACATAATTGTTGATTGTTAGAAAATATAACTTGACCTAACAAACTGATACTATGATATATTTATTTCAATTGTCTTCGTACTTTATACCCATTAGTTGTAATACATAAATAATTAATATATTTTTCTAAATTACGTGGATGTGAATGCATCAATATTATCATATGTAACGAACCTTATGCTTCATATTACTTAAATGAGACATGTCATTAAGCCATATTTATCTTTAATTAATGGACAACACATTCCTTATTTTTACCTTAAATTAATTGACATGGAATTCCTTAATATTTATTTATAATTCATAAACATGGTGATCCATATTTTTAATTCTTATTTAAAGGACTAGATGTTCCTCGCGATTTAATCTAACATTATATACACAATTTTTATTAATTTTTTAATGAATAAAATTAATTCATATTAAATATATCTTATTCCTAAAAAATGGAAAATACATTTCCTATCCTCAATATGGATTAATGTACATGGTGATTATTATTGGTTATAATTTAATATTTTAGGAATCTATTTAAGACCGGCCTGAAGAAATTAGTATCGAGACGCTCTCCATTATGGATCCCCTAATGGAAAGGAATTATTTATTTCACACACTAGTTTTCATCATTATTTCATACACTGTGATATATTATATGTTCATATACATTATATATATAGAAATCATTAGTAGTGGAATACATAGTTTTACCCACCCCATCTTCAGGCTACCAATTGGTCACAAAATTTCCTTCTTGGATCTCGGTAGGGATAAAATAAAATGTCTAGTTTAAGAAGGATTATTATTTACTAGTATGGAATTAGTGGGAAGATTATTGATCTTTCACTCCTTGTTATATTGGAGAGTGATTTTTCTCAATTTTTTATGTATTTAACATCATATACTATGTATAGAAACTATTTATTTCTATTTACTCCCAATTATTTTTATTGCATTATGAAAACCTTAATTTGTTCAAGATACAACCTGAGGATTTGGAAATTTATTATTATCTATTGGGTCTATTATCTCATAAATAAATATTTTTGATCCATCATTTTGTTTAAATATACAATTATTCTATTCTCTGATTATAATGGTATGGGCCCTCTATTGTACCACTATAGACCCTTGATTCTAGTCTGTAGCCTCTCGAATAGGGAGAGGTGTTAATGAGTCCATGAGGCCCATCACTATTTGTTACATATTATTGAACATTGTCTCGGAAGACATAAATAACATGGGAAGTGTCTAGTTTACATCTCCCCAATTGGGAAACATGAAACACATCTTGTATCGACATCAAATTAGAAAAAATCACAAAATAGTAAGCCTTATAGCCATCCCATTTGGTGATGTAATAATGTTAAAAAAATGATTCCAACATACCCTTCTTATACCAATATCAATTTATATATCTAGGAGATAACTAGGGAATCATATTTTTACCAACCATGACAACCAACAGATAGTGAGGGGTGTCTGAATATCATTTTAGATGTCTTATAAATTATTCAAACCACCATTGGGATAACAAAACAATTTATTTAGCCTCTATAATTGACATGGTCCAATAAAAAACTATTTAACATCCCTTTACCAACACCATGGAGATCCAAAGTTCCACCTATATAACTCTTTTATGTACATATCATTAATAAAATACTATAATGATGAAAAACTATAAATGAAATGACATCATGTACATTTCTTGGATAATAGAATCAAGATATAAATGATTCTAAAAATATAATAATCTATATGCAGATTGAAATCCACACTCAACTTTTAAAATAAACACATTGTGTTGTGAAATTTATTTATTTATTGTTATTGAAATTATATGCATCTTCCGAAAAATGTAGTTATAGGCACAACATAGATCTTCACAATATATTCATAGATAAAAATGTTAATTCCCCTGAACAATTAACATCTACATCATTTGAATAGTATGTGCCAATTTTTTGAATTTGTTAATGATTAAAGAAAAATATACTCTCCAAAATCGGAATCTATTGTAGTCTAGTTATGAAGATAGTGGGTCATTCATATGGAATTCTTAATAGAATGGATATGTCTACATGAAAATATAGTCAAGTGGTGTCCAATAACCCTCTTATAGAAAATATAGCATAATGAAATAATGTCAAAAAATATCCAATTCATTATTTGTCACTATCATTGATACATTAGTTAATGAAACATCATAGTACCCCAAGAATATGTGGATGAACTAGACATAATTTGTATATGAATTACATCCACATGCATATCTAACTGAAACCAAACACAAAAATATCCATAGGAAAACTTATACCATAACTTATATTCTACCCACCATGATATGTTTTATTGAAATGATACCAATTGACATCTGCTACCTGACCAATTTGAAATTGAAAAAGAAAATTTATACTGGTATTTTTCATTATTATAACATAAAATTACATTACATTTAAACTTTCAACTAACATAATATTTGTAACTTGTTTGAACAAGGATTCCTTCCGCATTGAATCCTTAACAACATCCGTGGTCAATTCCCTTCTAATAGAATCTACGAGCATACCTAATTTTTACTATGTTTTGAAAATTTCTTGAAAAAGGTTCTTGTGCTACCTAACCTTTTATTAATTTTATATGATTTGTTTTATTTCGGTAAAGTTAAAAATAACCATTCTTTTACCTGATTATATCAAAATTTACCCCCCATGGAGTTAGTATGACCATTTTGGAAATCCTTATAATACTATAATCAAACCAATGGCATAGTTAGATAGTGTCTTTAATGAATGAATAATTACAAGTTGAATTATGAAAACACCCATTTTAATTAAATACGAACAAATCAACATTCCATTCCCAATTCTTTATAATGATATCATCATTACCCAACATGGATCACTAAGAATCAGTACTGGAGTTGATGTTCACATCATTTCTATCCTTTTAATTTATTCTTATATTCTTGATTATCCCACACATGGATCTATGGGGGATAAAGATATACCATGATTCTCTCTAACAATTATATTCTAAATAAAATGGTGAAACAACATAAAAATACAGCGATGTAGTGGATAATGAATAAGATAATATTGGTTTAATATTAAATTCACTAGATACACTTATATATCAAGATCTATTGAAGCAAAACCAATATAAAATCAAATTATATAGCTTATAAACATAGAACTAGATCAATATTATAAAACATATCCATACATAAGAATAATAAATTGATTATTAGGTAGACCCCAACCAATTATCATTAGTATTGTATATTCGATAACAACAAATCCATCATATCTCTCATTACCAATATAGGGTTTAAATTAACACATTTAATTAGGATAAATCATATCGATCTATTTTATATTCCTAAGACTAAATTTCTAGAATATTTGGTTATGAGAATATTAATCAGTGGATCTCTCAATCCAATACCTGAAAATCAATCCCTCGATCGATTCTTCAGACCATTTA
This sequence comes from Viscum album, assembly GCA_963277665.1. Taxonomy (NCBI): domain Eukaryota; kingdom Viridiplantae; phylum Streptophyta; class Magnoliopsida; order Santalales; family Viscaceae; genus Viscum; species Viscum album. The sequence continues at coordinate 1,691,554,577 of OY728140.1, read as the reverse complement.
ATCAAAAAAATAACCTTAATAACCAAATCACATATCCATGGAGCCTTATGTTTATAAAATATCGAAAATATGCATCGTATATTTTTTCCACAAAGATAGAATTATATGCATGGTTTACAGAGTGTAAAAAATCATGATGCATGATGACACATGAGATATTCATTTCTCTTATTTGATAATCTCAAATAACATATAAATTATCATGAAAAATAAGGATATTCCATACCAATAATTATTCTAAAATACAGGGAGTGAACCCATGAGTTTAAGAGTATAGTACTGAAAATTAAGAAAGATTATACTACTCTTTTGGAATGTTAGGAACTAAGGGATGATTTTAATTAGTGAGTGAACCACCATGTTAAACTAATACAATTCAGTAGTCAGGATACCAAATGACATTCCAAAGGAGGATAACCCTAACCACCAAACTAGAATCATGTAATTGTATTAATATTTTACTAAATGGAACACTTGTGGAAAAAAATATAACATAAACTCATGACCTATATAGATGAATTACATAGGGTAGATAATATGAGAACTATATATATATATATGTTTCCTCTAATTATCATCTAAAAACACATATACAAAATAACGGTTAATGAAAAACAAAAATAATATTAAATAAGAATAACAAATTCAGATATGTTTTCTAAAAGAACCACTTCAAGGGGATTATCCTATGTAAAAAAATTATTTTGGAAACCCTCCTAGTACCTTTTGAATAGAATTTATTTTAGAAAACCATTTCTAAATTAAACATATTGTATTACATGATAATATTTCTAATATATTCTTTTTTGTATTAATCAATTACAAGATTAAACCACATTATATTAAATCCAATGCATTAATAAGGATTTATTTTTATCTCAAATTTAATTTCCCATGTTTATTGTTCTATAAATGAAACCACCATTAGAGTCATAAAATTTTATTTTCTTAAAATTTATAGTACTATATTAAATTATAAATCAACATTCATAAATCATTTAATATAAAAAATTATTTATCAAAAACAATATATACTGTTTTTTTAACAAACAAATTAACTATTAATGACATTATGGTAAAAACAAATTTCTTTTAAAATATTTAATTATTATTAATGTCATGAATTATGGGGCTATAATTTAACCACATATATCATTATATTTTTTGAAAAAAAAAATGATTATCTAGGTTATCATGATTATTTAACCATTTGATAAGACAAGATAAAGAAAATAAAAATAAATTTTAAAAGTAAAAAACTGTTCATCCATAATTAAAAGAATATAATTATATAAAATTTCAATTATTTGGACATAAATTAGTTACAACACACATGAAAAAACAAATATTTATCATAAATATAAATCAAAATAATTCAACACATCAACATATCAGAGGAATGCCCATGATTATTTTAACATCATTGAGAGACATATAAAAAATACATAAATTCGAGGTTATGAATAAAATATGAAAGGTGTAGGAGTTTTTTCTGACATATTCACAAGATTGAAAGCCTCTTTCCATGTGTTCCACAACCAACATAACAATCTAAATTTAAAGTGGTTGATAGGAATATGGTTTGAATGGATATTCCGAAAGTCCTCACATAATGAATGTGAATTATCTTTATACTTTAATTCTAGAACAACAATAATATTAAATCTAAATAGTATATGGTAAATCAAGTTACAAAAGGAAATGTGTTTACCATGAAGAAGACAATAATATACTCCTTGATCACTAAAAATTCATATGTCTATTCAACAATATCCTAATACAATCATAGAAATGTTGTTATACATCTATCTCGATTATGACTTTGTTAAAATTTGTAAAAAAATAGGCATGGGTTGAAAAAACACACCACTAAATATGGTGACCAACAGGTAAAAAATAACATTATTGATCTCTTGGGGATGATGAGAAATTTTGGGTATCATAAAATCCATTGTAATAAAATCATACTGATATAAATCACAATATGTCTCATGTATAGTATATTAAAAAAAAAACTATACAATATAAATTTGGATGAAATGATTTGAAACCATAGGATATAAAAAACCAAATTATTAATCTAAAATGGAATAAAAAATCAAAACCAAATACATTTCATTATATGACTTTCTATCAGCACTATTCAATTCCACTATGAAGGTGATATTAATCATATGAAGTTTCTAATAAAAATGATTTCATTCCATTTACTAACATCTTATAAAAACATGACTAGAAAAACCCAATGGGAAACATAGGATACGAGAACAAATGAAAAATATGCATCCACTATAAATCTATATAATGTATTTTAGAATGAATCGTTTAGATAACTAATTTTTTTATTAAGATATTCCCTAAAAAAATATTTTTTATTCCATCCTTTTTTATTATTTATATCAATCAATACTAAAGGAAAAAAAATATGAGATTGAAAAATGATTTACAATATAGAGGGAAATAATAAATAATACTAAAAACAATAAAATGTGTATGTGAGAATATAAAATTTGAAATATAATTAAGAACATGAGTAAGAAACATAATTCGACTCTAAACTATGGGAATAGATAAACTATTAAGTTGATAAAATACATGGATTACATAATGGATAATCCTATGATATCGAGTCCTATGATATTATATCAATATCACATATCTAACCCCTAGTGGTAAAATCACCACAAATGTTCTCATTTTTTATACTAATGATTCTTAAATTTTTACCATGTAATATATCATCACAATACATCCATATAAATTTGATCTCAATTGTAGTATAAATGTTACCATGTAAATTTTCACCATTACCTTTCATGAAAACCAACTTTCTAGATAAAACCATTATTCATGAATTTTGTCAATCATAAGGTATACAAAAATTGATTCTGAAAAATATAAATTTAAAAAAAATTTCATCAGAAACCCATGATTTACATTATCATGAAATTCTTCATACATTTAACATCAAACTATTTTATAACAAATACCAAAAAGGTTTCAATGATGCAAGATTAATTTATGAATGTAACCATAGTATAGAGGCACCAACCTCACAAATGGAGAAAATGTTTCTCCATCAAAAACATTATTGGGAAATAATTAGGTTTTTTACTCTAAATCCTTTATCAATATTGCGATTCATTATTTTCCACCGATTATCCTATATCATAGATTAACCACCCTTATGGGTTCTAATTGAGTAAGCAGAAGATAGATTGAGAACATATCTAGAGAAAAAATGATGAAACCTGAAGGTAGATTTATGAGACCTAACCAAATCAATAATGAATGACCAATTATCCAAATTAATTAACCTATAAAACATCAATAAAAAATGTTTTCAGTCAAAATAAAAATTATGATGTTATAAAAGATAAGATTAATGAAGTTCATCATGGAAATTTTCTATTTTAGGAATCTTTCTTGGGTCACACTGTTAGTATGTACTATTCAAAAAATGGATTTTTAACAATGTGTTAGAAACTAACCCTTGAAAAACAGGGAACATTGTTTTAGGGAATAACTACAAGATTTGGAAAATCATAGCCATTCCATGTGAAATCATCTAGAAATAAACCACCCACCCACATTTTTTTCATTGACACTCAAATATATGAAAAACACATTCATAAATCATGTAAATAAATATTTTATCTAATAAAGGCTTCCCACATGGCTATTCCATGGTTACTACTATCCATTTTATGACCAAGAGTATCAATTTTTTCCCCGCATATCTAATTTCTTGAATTTTAATTTATTAAATATTTTAGAACAACATGTGAAGAAAATAAGACCAAAAATGGAAAATACTTGTAAAACATAGGGTTTCATATATTTGGTGAAATTATTCAGGATTCAATAAAATTTATATTTTCATATTTTTATTATGTAAATTACTATCCTGAAATTTAAAATAATCATTGGACATTAATGGGATTATAATTTTAAAAAATAAGATATATTTTTCATATACATGTTTACATGTTGAACACCATATAAATTTTTTATATATTTTTCATAACCCAAACCAATATGGATTTATTTGAAACTACCACAAGCCCTCCTCAATAGGCCATGGACTAGAGATAAACACCAAAAAGAATAACTAATATGTGGGGCCTTTTCCTAATGTACATATTCGCACACACCAAAGCATCTTAATATAGAAGTTCAAAAGAATTATAATAAAAAATGAAACATCTTATGAATAAAACCTTACATGTAAATCCTTGAGGATGTATAAGAATGATATAGTGTAAATTGAAACGTAATTGGGAAAAATACATTCCCAACAGGAATGATGTCCCAACTAAAAAAAAATAAAAAAAATGCTAAGGGAGCCTGACTCTAGATCTATAATCCCATACCACCATAAACATTAAAATTCACTATAGTGTCTTTGTGCTCCTATTAATTCTCAAATGATTGTTACATCATCTTCGTAAGACACAAAACGTGCAGTAAAAACTCATATTGGGGATGAGTATATACATACCCATAAGGAAGCCCTAAAAACGTTGGAGAAGTAAAAAATGTGATATTATTAGGTAGTTCAACCCAAAACAAGAATGATACAACATCCAATAAAAAGTATACAAATATATGTAATTATACACAACAAAATTAATCTCAATATATATATATATATGGGTTCTCAATATTATAACATATCCTTGGAAAAGGGACCCCAATGGTTCCAATGGGCCATCATCAATGACCATAAACTTGCATTTATTTCCATTGGAGTAACCTTTTGTAGGGACCATACCCCATCACATCGCAATATAGTTGAGGGTGGGTAATCTATGAGAATAGGAACAAAAACCAAGCATGTCATAAGGGAACCAATCATTGTAAGGAGGACTTGTGATATATCTATTAAGGGTACCACTTAGTATATAGAGAACCAACACACAAATTATATAGGTTGGTACCACTCGGTATATAGTGGTAACACACACCAATTACATAGGTGTACAAGTCATTTCATAGAGGACCTAAACACTAATAACACAAGGGTACAAATATGCACATTAAGGACCTGAACCCTAATTCCTTATGGTGTACCACTTAGTAAATATTGGAACCATGACCTAATTACATATGAGTTACCAATCAATAGTTATAATATTAAAACCAGAATACCATATGTCATTAATAATCTTTATAAAATCCTATCATACCCTAATTCCATAGGGGGTTACACTCTAATGATATCGCCCAACCACTTCCTTCATCAATCACTGCCTAATGAAACACCACACTCCAAAAAAAACTAATCATAACTCAAAGGAAAAAAATGAAGGCGTGCATATTGTTCAAAAAAGTAATACATTCATGATTGGATACATGTGGGACAAAATATTATCTAAAATTATGGAGATATTAGAGTTACAAGTAACCTAAAAAATGATGTTGGCGGTAAATAGTGTGTTAGGGGACCCACAGAGTGTGTGGGTGCACTCCACTGCATGAAATTTTCTATACCAATACATGGATCACTACCCTTGAAACCATTCCTAGAGTGTAAGGGGGATACATGTCATTCCTCAGCCTCTTAGACTCATACCCATGATTTGGGCCATGACTATGTAAACATTCTTATATCTATGTATGATAGTAAACATTTTTTATTACAACAATGGTTTTCAAATTTTTTATGTTTTGGTGAAGATCATGTACCCTGATGACCATGTCCTTGTACTCCCATAGTACACATTGTTCCCAATCAATTAGTCACATGGAATACAGGGTTCCCACAAGACATGTGATATTTAACTAACCGAAAACCCGACAATCAATAGCGAGGGGCTACATTTTTTTCATTAATCAAACTATAATGATTGTTGATGGGTTTTTAATAGAAATTCCTAATATAATATTATCAATAATATTTGGGTTATTCAGATAACATTCAAATTCCTCCATAATATGGAATAAATATAAGGAATTGGGTTTTTAGTTTACTAATAAATGAATTAAATAATTTATTAATTAAGACACTAAGCACGCTCACCAATGTTTTTATAATGTCCCATGACGACGCATTTTAGGATTCTCCTCTTGTAATCCATGAGCTGAAGAATCAACCACGGTGTTAGATTTTCGATTGAAGATAGTATTTAATATTTATATAATATTATTTAAGATAACATGTTTGTTTGAGATAAAATATATTTTATATTTTAATAAAATTAGTTTTTGGGACACCAAGTCTCAAAATTACATGTCACCTAAGTGACTAGATCATAAAATATTTATCAATTTATTTCAATGACTTATATGGAAAAATTAGGGTCTCATTATTTTTACAACTTTCTATTTTTTCATGCTCAAAAAGAAAATAACTATAACAAATTAGGCTTATTGAGTTGGAATCTAGCTCTCATACTCCCAAGAGAACTCTTTCATGCTATTGAGTTTCCAAAACACACAAAGAAAGGTGATTGTTAATCAACATATGTCCCCTCATGTTAGTCATTGATCACCACCCTTTCTCCCAAAACATTTCTCCTTCCATGAAGTCCAGATCACACAATTATATAAATTTATTTAGATAAAGAATGCATATCCTTAACTAAGACACATGGAAGATGTCGTTCACCTGATAAAACATTAGGTGGTAGGGAGAGCTTGTAAGAAAACTCCCAAACACTCTACATGATATCTAATAACCTGATGACACATGGGAATAGATTTCCTCCCTATCCAAGACTTTGTGACCCTCATCATGGGGTCACTCTAAAGAAAATTTGTTTTCCCTACTCAAAAAGCAGTTTCCAATGACATTGATCATAATAATATTACTTCCTACCCTGAGCTGCCTTCATCCATTCATGGATGACATAGGCTATCTCCATCATGAACTAAACCATCTATAGAACTACAAGAGATTCATCCTCTCACTCATTCCATAATTTTGGCGAACCTCTTGCTCTACCATATATTCCCTCATACATTTACTCACTGACTGCAGAGTGGTGGCTATTATTTTATGAAAAATCTATGAACTGAAAGTGATCCTCCCACCTCAGTAAGAATTCTAACATGCAATCCCTCAATATGTCTTCTAGAACCTAGAGAGTGTGATCAACCAATCCATATTATAGGGGTGTAAGTCTATACTCTTCCTTATATGGTTTACAATTTCTCTTGTTAGCCTCCCCATCACTATGATATGAACTACACTTCACAGTTAGAGAAATTAATTGATGGAACCCCAAAAAAACGATCTCCTGTATGTATAACTACCCCTATGAAATCCAATGAAATATGATTCAAGATAGTACGGAAGTCTTCCGAATTCATTATTCGTCCAAAAATCACCTATATGTAATCATTGTAAATTTATGTCCATAGAATACCTATAAAAAATAACATTGATATTCCATCCCACTTACACTATATGATCTCAATGGGATTTATCAAACCTCCTCGAATATGGTTCTCAACCTTCACATTCTGATAGGTGAGGCATCGAGAGATGAACATAACCATGCTCTGTCTCATGATGTCCCAAAAAAATATCCACTGAAGGTCTATGGACATCTTACTCATGCTATGAAATACAATTATAGTAAATGACTGGAACTCTCTCATCACCACCTCCCATGCCATCAATATGAAAACAAACATTACCTTGAAAAATACTACATGATTCCAACATTCCTAAAATCCTTTTGGTTAATTTCTTGAGGATATTTGGCCATGTAATTCCTCATAGTCATTGCCTCTAAAATGGGACCCTTGTAAATGTTGGAGGAGAAGAATAGAAAACACGATTGAATGAATAAAAACTACACCCTCCATCTCAATTACAATCAGTTGTAGGGAGACCAACTACAATGTTGCCACCTATAAAAAATGAGTCTATGACTTCCTTATAATGGAATATACTACTATATTTATCTTCCCATAAGTATAGACTATATCAAATTCATCATCCTATGGGAAATATAACTAGTTACTTTATATAAGAATCAAGATTTTTTTTAATTCATACCTTAGAATATGATGTTTTGAGTAAAAGAGAAAACTCTTTCCTAGATGATAGTGCCTCTAATGCTATAAGAGAAAACTACCACTTCTTAATCATGGTCATGAGTTTCTTAATAGACCCATGGTGTCTTAGTTAACTTGACCCAGGTGTGAATATTTTTTGTCTCTACATCAACATGTATCTATTCCCATATCTAGATGCATCTTAATACAATACTTACCCCACTCCCTCCCCTGGTAGTCTCAAAATAGGAGCACCAGTCATCCTTAGACACAAATTCCAAAAGTGACTCTAGAACTATTCATTATAGGTATATAGATTCCATTTCCATGTTAGGGTGGTAAAAATGGATGCAGTAATAGATATTCATACCAAATACCTCCTCTCATACCCCACCAAGACATGACAACTCCACCCCACTAACAGGATCTTCAGGGGTCTCAATAAATCATTTCATCAATCATCAGAGAGTCTAGAGCTATCCCGAAATTAGAAAAAACATTCCCATGAAAGTGAGTATCATGGGTCTATAAATGGAAATTCACGATATTACCATTAATATGGTTAACTTGATGAAAATCTAGGACCATCCACATGTTCTCTTGATGCTCCTCCATTAATATGGTTTACAGTTTTATGTATTCAATCATTAAAACCAAAATCATCCCTGTTGTGAATGGATGGAAGATCTAGTGCAACAATTCCATAACACAATAGGGAAATTATTCAAACTTAATTCCATCACCTTTAACTTATTGTACCCTTATAAATACCAAAATGATTCCATTGTACTATCAGCCTTAGGAATTCACAACTAGCAGTAGTCAGGTGTGAGATCAATCATGGAGAACCAACATACACATCAAAATAGATCAAATAGGTCATAATTCCCCATAAATGAGTTTCTGTTAATTATAATGGCATGTTTCAAGTGATGACAATCTAAAAAAATCATAGGGCCAAATAATCAATTTTTCATGAAAAACACCAAAGCATCCCAAGCAGATACACTAGGTCTGATAAAATCCTTCACTTAAATGTATTAAAACATAAATTTTACCTCTCAAATATCATTGCACTCTATCAGATATGCCATAGAGGATATCAAATTTTTTATGTGATACATGTGGATGTAAAACTCCATCTTCCCCTTTAGAGGTATCCCAAAAACATTCTTGGGGAATACATCTATAAAATAATCCATTACTAATGTAATTGAAATTCTTGAAGATATATCTGCATTAAGGGATACAATCACCAACTACTATGTAATGGGATATAGATTCTATCTGGAAATTTCCCATCTACAATCCATGATATATCTCTCAAAGATAATGTAGAATATCATCCCATATGTACAATGGCATCTGAATCCTCTATAGTGATAATAATTTGTGGCATCGACTGTTGAAAAAATCCAATACCCATGTTGATATCAAATAATTCTATTTATATGATAAAAAGCCTCCCTTGAAACAGATCTTCACTAAGAAATATCTTGTACTTCTGGAAGATAAAATACGTGAAGGATTTTTTTCTTGTATGAACCTTCAGAAAAATATCCTAGGCTAATTTCTGGACTAGAATCTCCAGCTTTTGCACCCTACGTAATAAATTAATTAATAAATCACATTTGTTTATAATAATACTAAGGAAATATAATAATAATAATAATAATATATCATACCAATAATATCCATGTTTTCCACTGGGGAATACACATTTATACCATACAGGTGACTGCAGTACCAACCCTTTGCTCCCTGAGCCTGACATAGGTCACTAGGTTGTGGTAGTGGAGGGATCACAATGTGTTATTCATAACCCACAACTCCTCCTACTGAGCTCCACCTACTCCCCTTTAGGATCCACCTCAATGGGAACCACCCTACCCTTACCGATGTGATATGTGATAACGACGTAACATCTATCAGGGAGGTATATCTTATATATGCATTCCCTCCCCAACACACCTATTAAGGTAATAATTTTCCTTGTAACAACTCTCATCACATGAATGTGATATCCTTACACTTGGATTTCCAATTCATCTTTGTGGTCCCTATGTGGAATGACAACATGCCTGATAAATTTCATTTGGAATTCTCAAACATCTAGATACTATATAAAGGTATATGATATCTGTTACATAAGTCTCAAACATCTAACACCAACTTCCAGATCCATATAACTGTAATAACTATACAAAAAGATCTACATCACAAGACAAAAATCCAACACCATGATATATGTGGGAATGCATTAGGGTACTACACTAGCATAGATATATCTTTGGAGACCATGCCCAAATAGTCAAACATGGTTGTAGACATACCTGATCATTTTAAGGTAGTATCGTTCAATGTGTGTGATCCTCTTGGAATACTCATCCACTGTCATCCCTCCCATCTATATCTCCAGAATCATCAAAAACTGAAATAAGAATAAGGATGGTTTTTACTCCCCATAGAACAACTACTAGAAATAAATCCTTAAACATGTTGACAAAACCTACATCTATATAACTAGAATCTACAAGTGCTTAAATACTACATGGAGAAGGATATCTTATATAAAAAATAACTGATTATTCAGTGTCCAAATAATCCTAAAATCAATGATCACCACCTCTAGACAATCCTCTATTGGATTGGGATTTGGATCACTATGTATCCTTAGTGGCCTCTAGCACTGACACCCTCAGAGTGTGTCAAGAATGTGCGCATAATCAGCCTTCTGTGCTGGTATACTCTTCCACTAAACTATGGAGTTTATTCTATATATCCACCTAGTGGAAGAATATCATGATATGTCTCCTCAACTGGTTCTTCATCACTCATCAGATCATTATTTAGGATTGAAATCAGTATCCTAACTGGATATCATATTTTAGAAATCCTTAAAATTTAATCTGTATATTACACATTAGGATGTTAATATATATATATATATATACATTAGAGATGACTCAATATGGAAAATAAATTACTCAATATAATATGATATATATACCAGTGCCCCTTAAAACCAATGTCTTAGTAATCTAATCTGATAAGATGGTTTTCAGAGTCTTGATGAATTTATACATCATGAACCACACCAAAAATAGGATTCTTGGCATGAAAGCCACAGTCAAAAAACTTTCACACCATTACCATAACCCTTAACCAAATAATCCCAAGGCTATAACTCCAAACACCACCCCATTGAATGAAAAGACCACAGATACAACTCATTGATGGCTAGACCCAACATGCCTTGAGATTTAACTACACTAAGCCTACTTCCATTGTATTGGGGAACACAAAAACTGTCAAAATTCATAAATTGTATAAGATTCCTTTTCCTAATGTAACAACATTCACACAACATTCCATCCCAATAAATGGGTATAGGAGAATAATAACAAAAGATACAACACTAAGATCGAAACCAGGGGTGTAAAACCTCTAGTTAGTACATTATTATGATAATGAAAACTAAAAAGTAAAAGGTAAAAGAAAACTCCCAATAAAAAAACATCCCAAACTAAAAAATAGAAAATTTAATTATGATAGATATTGAAAATTGATCTCCAATCCCAAACAACCATATGGATTCAAATACACATAGATATTCTTATGCTTCTCTTTATTCATTGAAAACCATTCTATCAACTTCATTGGACACCACACATGCGAGAAAATACCATACAAGAGTGTGTATATACATACCTAGTCAGATTCAAGAAAGTTGGAGTGGGGGGGGGAGGAAAATTCATTATATTAATAGATATCTCTAACCTAAGTAAGAGTGTTTCAATACACATAACATGTATGTATATATATATATATATCCATAATAAAATAATCCTAAACTTGGTAAAATTAGGATCTATATATGATATCTCATCCTTTAATAATAGGGAGAATAGTTCCATAGGACATTCATTGATTCCGAAAATTGGTCATGTCTATCAAATATTAGTGAATGTGTGGAAGACACATTATTATATACTATTCCACATTGTTTAGTGGAAAATTCATGAAGAAGAGGAACCACTACCTAGTATGTTATAGGGGGACCAATAAACGTATGGGGGACCTATGTTCCATCTGATATGAGGGTACAACTCAGTAAATAAGGGAGACATCACAATCCCATATGGGAGTAAAACAATAAAGATAGATGAATCACACCCTAAATCCATACAATGGTGACAATCAGAATATGTAGGACTGTCACCCTAATTCCATAGAGGTTTACCACTCAGTAGATAGAGGACTCACACTCTAATTATATAGGGGTAAAAATTAGTATATATAGGATATGTACCCTAATTACATAGGGGGTTATCACATAGTAGATAGAGGACCCACACCATATTTCCAATGGGGTGCCACATAGAAGATAGAGTACCCAAAACCTCATGTCTTGTTGGGGTTACAACTATGACGATCCTTCTTGATCACTACCATCGTCAAGCACCACATAATGAAGTGTCACATGTGTAACTCATCACATTGTATATAAAAAATCTCAAAAGGGCTACCACTATGTTTTATGTGAAAATACAAAGGATTGGATTCTCATTGGAAAAATATCTTGTCCAAACTAATGATATAAAATAGGAATAAGATTCCCTAAAAAGGAAGTGGGGACTATGACTTTTATGGGGACCCACACAGTATGTGGTCCCACTTGCCTTCCTGGATCTATCCCTAACAGTACACAGATCACTTCCCATGTAACAACACATAACATGTAAGGGGGGTACAATGTGTTTTTAGACCACATTTTGTCCTCCCATGCTCCTTGTCATGTCTGTGAAAATAATATTATATCTATGAAAAATGGTAAATAGTGTTTCCACACTCACAAGGCTCTACCAATTTCCTTTAGGTCATGTCTATGTACTCTGGTAGTGTTTCGGTACACAATATATGTTTAGACATACTCATCTTCGTTTACTCCAAGAATACACCTGAGGTTTCTAAAAACATGTCTCATTGTATGTGGGGGTACAATACGACATGTTATATTTAAATCACCCGAAGTCCTTTCCATCTCATCCATAGGTCTACATGCCATTTTTTATTCAAAATACATGGAATAGAGTTGATTTTTTTGTAGAAAATTTATATTTACTCTCGTATTCTAGATTAATACATCCATATCGAATCTCATATCCATACTAACCGAATATTAAAGGAACTAATTTTTATCAATTTTTCATCCATTTTCCAATAAATGGATTTATGATTCACCCATTCAACACTATATGATCCTTGTATGCCAATCTTGCTGAGGAATCACCTCTTTAGATCTGATATCCAAGAAGAAATCATCTAAAACCAATACATATTACTATATAGAACCATGATTTATTATTCCATTCATCTCACATGAATACACTATAAATGTGGTGGTCTATTCAGGATTGACCATACCCATAAATTTCAAACCAATACCCCATAGTCCAATCAACAATGAACACAAAGAACAAATGTGGAAAAAGTACCCAAAAAATGTGCAAATTCTTGGCCATGGATTCTTGGCCAACCAATATAAATTGTGATGAAAATGGTGAGAAACATGGCATAACATAGAATAATTTAATATATTGTATAAAATCGATACATAATCACATCAAATGGATTGGTTTATGTAGATAAAGTGATAGATTTGATCATTCTCAATCTATTTAATCAATTAGGGAAGAATACATAAACATATGATTCTTACATAAATATGTATCATGTGTCGATGAATAATGTTCTCAACAATGATTGAGAGATGTGGGAACAATTCATACACCAAGATTCTCTTGAATCCGAAGTTACATCACCATATAATTCTTATTCACTAATGGTGGTGAAAGAACTATCCCTTCCAAGATCCTAGGGTTATACATCGAAACCTATAGATCCTTTATAGTGTGGATTAAATAATGTTAATTATTATTTTATGCATTTAATTAATTATTTAAATTAATAATTAATTAATAAGTTGAATACACCTGACAATGGTCGTTTAATTTGAATGCCCTACACTATCCAATTTTAGGGCACACATTGGGTTAAAATCTCATTTCAAATTCAACTGTGGTCTCAGATTTTTTATTCGAGGATTCATGTGAGAATTATCTCCTCCTTTTTATGGAATAATTCATTGCTGGACTAAAAAATATTTCAAATAAAAAAAATTATTATTTCCCAAACCGAGCAACAAAATCTCACATGATCTCAACGCCTAGCTCAGAAAAAACTTATACATGTACTTTATTGTCTTTCCAGGAAATAAGTGTCTCTACAAAAAAAATCTACACAATTAGTTAAATATAATTCAATTAGAATTATTTATTAATTAAATTTCAATTAATATTTATCAATTATTAAATTTTAACTAATACAAATTTTTTAAATGATCCTAATTGTTCATCCATTATAAAATTTAATGATCGATTAATTTATTTAATTATATCTTATATGATTATTTAAATTGTTAATATCAATTTATTTTATTATTTGTGAATGATTTAAATAGTTTAAATTATTTAATAAACATTGCGAAAATATTGTACTATGCATATAAGGAGTTTTGGGATTGGTGTGAAATCAAATTTAGATACATGGAAATAAGACTGTGACTTTTTTCATTTATTTACTTGATAATAATATATATTTTTTATATAGGAATAATGTGAGTTAGTATTTATATATAATTATTGTTATCCATGTTTATTTAACTTTTGAGAGTGGTACATTTAGATGAACATCTCTTTACCATAAGATCTAAAAAACCATCATAAAATTTAGGTTCCAAATATGTATTATAATACATAATTATTTTTAGGAAGTGAAAAATCCATGTGGTGTAAAAAATTTTATATATTAAAATATTTATAAAATATTATATCATTTCATTTTATAGGATATGATAAATAAATAAATTTTTAAAAAGGTTAATACAACAGCTTGAATGGTGAGATACAAAAATAATATCAACATAGACAATGTTAGATTCCATTTAGTAAAAGTAATTTTTACATTCTTGATCATCAAATTAGTTTCATCATGAAAATATTAGGTGCACCTAAATTTTTTTAGTGTAGTGATTCTTGGATATTTGTTACCCTAACATGTGTAGGTAAAATTATATAACTTCATACATGGGAAATATATAGTTTTTTAGTCGAAGTAGGATTTGTTTCTGTAACAAATAGTGTTTTTGAAATCTATATGATAAATTTTGTATTTAATCTATCAATTAAATTATCCATGAGTTACATATGATTTTATTATCAATATAGTCTACTTAAATACCTAATGTGATTATAGAAATAAAAATTTATCCCAAATAATCCCTGAAATTTGTAGATTATAAATTTAATTGAAAAGGTAAAATAATTATTTAGGAGCTTCATTTTTAGTAGAGTAAATTAACTAAATCCCACTTAAAATTTTTTCAAATCACAATACTCATATAACAAACCATTAATTATAGATATATTAAATCATTAAATTTAACCTTAACAAGGAAATAAATCTTCAAAAATTAGAATATTAATTATTGTATCTTCTTAATCTATTTTAGAAACATTATAATAGTTATCAAAAATAAATATGGTTTTCATTGTAAATTGCACCGTTTATTTATTAGCCAACCAATGTATCTTTTTAAAAATTATTATTTTGGTTTATAAATTCCAAAAAAAAACTTTTTCAACATTATGAATAACTTTATTCTGTAGTAAAATGACTACTGCTTTTTTATTCTCAAAATATGAAACTGGTATGAATTTTTTTTTCATCGACCATGGGAGACTTATGTATATTAGATAGTACAATTATGATCTATAATTAATTTTCATATATTTTTTGATAATATAAATTAAATTAAAATATAAATGTCAAATAAATGAATATATGATATTGTTAACATATTATTAGCAGTTGACGATGAGAAAGGACGTCCTGATCATGATGATATGTTAACAGTACATAAATTCAATGTTTTATTAAATAAGATGATAATGTTAGGGACTAATAGTAACCCATATTCTATAAAAAATTAAATAGTTTCTAGAAATGAGTATTAGTGTATCTATTCTGAGAATCATAGGCAACAATAAAAAATATCTACATAAACTATTTGGGTTTATGTAATCATATATAGATTAATTGTAAGAAAACTGTGTTTTAGATGTATGAAATATTGTTTTACAGAGTATATTATACTAATTTTAATATAATTTATTTTGAAAATAGTTGTGTTCCAAACTAGAAAATCATGTAGATTTTATTAAATCAGATAGGAAAGTAGTTGTAAGAGTTTTATGGAAAACATCCAATCATTGATATATTTAATTAAACCATAAATTATGAGCTCATTTTAATTATACTATATGACTAGGGAATGAATCTAAAAAATTAGTTTTTTGGAATAAAATATGAGAGTTTGGTACTACATACAAATATTATGATTTCTAATTTACCATAAAAACGATTAAAACATGATTTTATTTACATTAGGTAAAATTATTTATCGTTAATAATTGTTAAAATATGATAGAAAGAGTTTCAACAACTCATAATGGAATATTTTAGATAAGACATGATTTTCTGAAAGTAATTATCAAAACCCTAAAAATACCATATATAATATAGCATTATTTTTTTAAAAAAAATTCCCATAGAAGAAGTTTTTTTATAACACAAACTAGATTATTTCATAACATAATATTTTCATATATTATAGTTTCCTTGGGGTTTCTAAATGAATGGTTAAACATTGAAAAATTAATGTATAATGAATAAATTATTTAAAAAAAATTAAATCAATGAAAGTATTTGTTTATATATTAATTTTTTAAATATATTATTAAATAATTATTTTTTAAAATGAAATAAAATATAATTTCTTATCAAATAATATCAGTGATTTTTTTAAATGGTAATGTTCTATAGATTATAATTAACATAAAAATAATTTAATCAATATAGGTTTTTTAGGTTTTTATATTGAATGTTATGATGTATATTAGTTTTACTATTATATTCAAAGGGAAAAATATTATAATAATGAATCATATTATTAATATTATTCTTATAGATTATCTTTGCAGATTTTAAAAATTACATAATATTTGATGTTCAATATTTTGAACTATAAAACACAAATGAATATATATATATATATATACTACTATATTCATATGTTGAGATTAATATAATATAAAAATCAAATAAACATATGGCCACTTTTGTGATTTTTTATATGTCATGTTATAATAAATTTTCATATGTATATATATTTTTGGTATATTTTTATTTTTTAGGAGAGTGTGTTTAATTTATCATGTCATATAAAATGTTTTCAAAACAACATCAAACATTCAAAAATAACAATCATGAAATTTTATTTATTGAATCAATGAAATAAATGTGTCTAAGGTCCACGATTCCTAATGCTCCCCTTTGGATTTTCTCTTTTCTCATGGGTTTCATGAGGGAGTAAAGAAGAGTTTTTGGTTAAGGATATGTGTTTTTCCTTTTCACCCATGTTGATGCTGTATTGGATGCTTTATTACAGAAAAGATTTTTTTTCCTTTGTCAGTATTTTTTTTGTCCATATTGATTGAAATTTTGTTAGGTATCTCCCAATTGTTTTAGAAAAAACATTAATTACCAACATGAAGGAATTTTTATGAAGAGGGTTCCCCTAACAGATCTATATATGCGGAACATGACATGGTATGATGATTAGAGGAAAGAGACTGAGTTTGTGGATTGATGAGTCCCACTATTGGGCACATGTATTATGGATCTCACCATGTTGTAGTTATGAGATGGTGAGTTAAAAATTTATTAGGTATTTAATCAACACTATATGATAGGTCATTATGTTAGTAAATGATTTTATAAAACTTTTTAATGTCATGTGGTCTATAGTTTTTATAAATAATAATATCTATATTTTTTTGACTTGATTCTCCTTGGTAATATTTGGAGTTCATGTCATTTTGGTTTAGGAATACATAAATCCCAAATAATGTGAAGGTAGAAGTGGACTTGGTTTGGATTTATGATACTTTTATCATGTCTATGTCACCATCTGTTCCCCTAAAATCTCTCCATCCAAATATTTTTGAGATTTTACATCATTGGTTTTTCAAATTCAATGCTTCAAATATCATGAATTAGTTTTTTTCTCATCTTTATTTCCCATTTTTCTATTAGGAATCCATTTATAAGGTTATTTCTGTATTCTATTTCTATAAATAGAGTTATTCATAATAGTGGTTGTAGTGACTATGTTCTTTTGGATTTCTATCAATTTTGATGTTGTTTCCTTTGCGGTGGTGGTTTTATAATTTTTGATTCTTTTATAGAGGACATTGTAATTATAATAGATGTAGGGGATTTATGATTTCTTTATTTTATTATGTTAATGTGAGTTTTTATCATTAGTTATAAAGATTTATTAATAAGTGATATTGAACGTAATTAGGTAATAATTAAAAAAAAATCACACATTGATCAGTTAATAAGTATTTCAGGAAAATTTTATAGAGATGAAGAATTGTTACATCACAATTTTAATATTCTAATTATAATAAATCACATTCCATATCAAAAATATATATTCTCATTTAAATTATAAAATTAACATTAAATATAATTTACCTTGTTTCTTAGTGATATCAACCATTTCCCATATAATGTGAATTGTTAATTAAATCAAAGTATGAATGGAATAGTTATATTTTGAGAACACTTTTCATCTATGTTTTTATGGTACATCATTATTTTTGTTATAAAAGTGTAATATATGTTTGGAATTTTTTTTATTTTTATTTTTACGAGGATAAATTCTTTAAATTTGTAATATTGTGAATTAAATTTGTGATAATTTTGCAAGAGGAATGAGCGTTATGATTACTTCTCATGTTGGTTGACTATTTGAAATATAAATTGAATGAATTTTTATGGATGGATATGGTTAGTTGTATCACTTGGATAACTTTTGGTTTATATCATATGCATAATGAACCGGTTAATTTATGGTGATATAAAAATGATTGATTATTAATTATCAAATGTTATTGGTTTAGATGGCCATTTTTTTAGATATAGGTATTATGTCCCCCATGATTTTTTTTAATTCATTCACATGTGTGGGGAATATAATTTAAATAAATGTGTTTTTCTTGAAAATAGTGACTTAATGATTATTTATGATTTTTTTGTTGATTGTGAACCTTTTATGAGTATGGGTATGGAGGTCTAAGGACAAGATAATGCAGATTTTTTATTGAGAAACAATATTGATGCATGATAAATTGACCAAAATGATGATCCCTACTCAAAATAATGTTCTTCATACACATGATAATTTGTAAAAAAAATCTATCAATTCTATCCTTGGCGATTGTTTCCTCTCTGATGGTGATATTTCCTCCTGTAGCTTTTTGGAATGTTTTTTTGTCTGATAGGGATATAATTTCATAGCGTCTTGGGTTCCTTCCTCCTCCCCAGTCCTCCTGGCCTGCTATTTTTCTCAAGGATCCCTTTCCAGATGCTTCTTTGCTGGGTGTTTTTCGGGTGGTGTATCGGCCCCCTCCAAGGGAAGGACCCAATTTTTTCTTTAGTTCCTTACATTGCTGATTCAGATACTTCTTCCCATGTTGAATGGATTTTTTTTCCTTCCGCAAAACTGCACTCTATGTCTCGGAGGAATATGTTTGAGTGTACAATCCAATCTTCTTCTCCAATAATGCATCTTCGTGAATCAAGTACATATATTAACTCCCCATTGAAGGCATCAAACAGTTTTAGCATGTCATCAAATGTTCAAGATGGATCAGTTTTAGATGTAATTCTTTATCTTCCACCTCCCATTGGTGTTCTTACAAGATCACAATCCAAACATTTGATGTACAAGCATTTGTTTCCTTCAAAATGTGATGATACTCCTTGGGCCAATGCCAAGTGACCAAACATCCAATGATCCCTCTTGAGATATGGAATGCCTATGGCATTGGCTCCTCGATTAAAAATGATTTTTTTACTTTTAATTTTTATGTAATAAATCTTTTATTGTGACAGTACTTGAGCCAAAAAATTCTTCTTCAACGATAGAAATGTTTTCAAAAATAATCAAGGTGATTTAATTTATGAATGTGGCGTAAAAAACTACCATATCTGGATCTTTTTGAAATGTAGTATCTTGACTAATCTCATTGATGATTCTTATTAGTTCATCACTAAAAAAATTAGAATAGGTACTCAATGTTTACTCTTTACATTTGTCTATGCTAAATGGGTTGCACATGAGAGGGAGGCACTCTAGAATGGGTTGGGTTCATTTTCCCTAGGTGATATATCATGGTTTTTTGGAGGATATTACAAAATTATTTCTGATACTTTAGAAAAGAAGGGAGGGGGAGTTTTTCCTTGAATGGAAAACAAAGATATCCCATCTTTTATGTCCAATACCGACCTTCTCGATTTAGGGTATATTAGGGATCAATTTACACAGTGAAACAATAATCGAGGTAGTGGCCGTGTTTGAAGTCACCTTGACAGGTATTTAGCTGATTGTCATTCCATCTACTAATTAACCAATAAAATGGTAACCCATCTTTTTAATGATTCACTATATAAAAAAATGGCTTATTGTGATGGGTCATTTGCGATGGGTTCCCGTCGTGGAATAATGCATTGCAAATATTACTTTTTTGATGGTCCGTCGCAACAAATTATTATTTTCATTGAGAAGTTGACCCATCACAAAATCATTCAATGATTATTTTAAGAAACTATTTGTGATAGACCATCCCCCCATCTTAAAAAGTTTCCCGGTTTTTAGACATATTTCGACTGTCCATTGCAAATATTAATTGTGATGGACCGTCACAATTAGTATTTGCAACGACCCGACCCAAATAGTTACAAAAATTTAAAAAAATAAAAAAATAAAAAAATAAAAAAATAAAAAAATAAAAAATAAATAAATAAATAAATATTAATAGTGATATATATTAATATAAATAAAATTATATTATTAATATTAATAATATAAATATATTTAAAACATAATAAATATAATATAAAATAATAATATTAATATTTATAAAATTAAATTAATTAATATAATAATATGATTAATTATATTAATTAAATAACAGTATTAGTAATATAAAGAAAACCTGAGTATTCACAAAAATATAATAATATAATAATTAAATAAAAAATAAATACAAAAAAATTAAATAAGTAATAAAAAATTGTAATTTTTATGACAATATAAAACACAAACAATTTAAAACATTAAATAGTTAATATTAAAAAAAATACCTTCAAATGTTTCATCATAAACTAAAAATAAATCACATAGGGGGCATGTCATTTGGAGGAGGAGGAGGTAACTCCATCCCTAAACTGCGAGTCGGACGTCACATGTACTCCATCTCCTGCACTTACTCCTCCCGTCATCGACACATCTCATCATGCATCTGCTGCTACTACTACTGCAATTATCAGAGTAAATCTTCTTGTTGCTTCTACTTCCATTGACACATCTCCTCCAACACCATATGCATAGTCTCTATCAGCTCACTCTAAGCTCATAGATTATCATGATACTATGCATGAGGTGATGATTAATCTCAATTATCCCCTCTCGAGATAGATGCTGAAATCATAGAGATTCCATAAAAACCCCTAGTGGTCACTTTAGATTCAATATCAACAACTAGTCCATTCTCGAATCTATAATGGGTCACCTATATCCATGCTGCCTCATCGAATCGGGGGGCACTGGACTGAGAATCGTTCTCTGCTTAACTCTCAACATCTATCTGAGACATCGTGGACTCATATGACTCCTTGAAGTTCAATTTAAAATTAAAATAGATATAATATTATTTGTAGTTATGTTTATCTAAAAAACATAAACTGACCACAATCATACACTGGCGAGCACCTCTCATATCCACAATGACTTGTTCACTTTACATCCTCTGATAAATTGCGTACACCTTAATATCACGTAGTGCGACTACGTATATGAATTTAAAATAAAAAACTAATATAAAATGGAATATACAATATTTTTTAAAAATGTACTTACCTTATTCTAATGTACTGAACGTACGAATACCATCTCAATGTGTCACCGCATGTGTCCCCCGATTTTTCCATCGTACTGATGATCTACTCTGTAACTTCCAACTCAATAAGTGCCTACATAATCCATCCCAAACCTGAGTTGAAATATAATCAGGTTAGTGGACACATCATGTCTCATCCAACTATTACACTTCTTCTTTCTCTATTTCTTTTCTTTTCAAATTGTACAAAAACTGAGTGCAATGCGTAAGCATATCCCCCTATCATGCCTTCCAATTATCCTCACACATACTCTCCTCAATGAGATACCATAAACACTACAAATAATTTATTATATCATGTTATTAATTAAAATAAATTTCAAAATAAATATTATTCATTTATGTACTATCCAATGCCTGAATAAGAACTACTAAACACCAATGGTTATTTGATCCCCTAACACACATGCATCATATAAATAATTGTTCAATATAGAGCTCCCATGTCCATCAACAATAAGTGTAATGCTGTGAAAAAAATAATCATTTATCAGATAATTAGAAAATAATTAAATTAATGAAAACTAACTAAAATTCAAATGTAAACATACCTATTCATGCATGGATCAACCCCATGATGTTTACGTCACTTTGGTATTGTGTAATGAATCATTAGTCACACAAGACCATGCCCCTTCTGAGTTCCCCCCTAAACGTCCAGTAGTCTGAGGGTCCATTGATATGACCTCTTTCTCGTCTAAAGGTAGATCAGACTCATGTAACATACGATACATATCGTCGTCCATATAAAACAAAAAAAATTTATTGTTAGGAAACAGTTAAAATAGCACTTTTATATAGATATATATTATATATGATTATAATGATCATTTTATTATGTCAATTTCTATCATCATCCTCATCTTCGTAGCTATTTATGTTAATATCTTCATCTTCCTCTTCATCATCATCAATTTACATATTATATTTTGTTTAATAATCTCATTTAATTTCAATTTCAATAGTAAGATCATTAATATCATCATCACCATCGACCCTCAATTATGGAGAGTAATCTATGATATTTTTATCTCTTACATCAAAATAGGGTTTTGGAGTAGTCTCTTGAAAAATATCAATTCTATTCAAAACAGTGGGACCACATTAACTTTTAGTATACTCATTCCCTCTAGATTTAATTTTTATTATGCTCCACTAATCACCCAACTCCATTGAAATAGAACAACAACTTTCCCAATAAATGTTATTTTCTTAATGAGCCAATAAAAATGGTTAATTTACTGTAAGAAGTCTTTTATATTTAATATCAACAATTCTATGGATAAGATGAACACACAATCCTCTCTTAGTATCCATCCACTAATATTTAAACATCGTTATGTAATGTTGTCCCAGATAAAAAAATCCAATGATTTCTTCCAACACACCATAAAAGTCATCTTCAGTTTCCCTATGATGTGATATTCTCAAGAAAACACTTGTTTTCATTGATTTGTTATTCCCCATATGCATGCGTATGAAATTGAAAACCATTCATCACAAATTAATTATACTATTTAACCATTTTCGATGGTGGGTTACTCATTATAGATAATCTAATATCCAATTTTTTAGTATGTTGAGATACCAGAAATTTTTTAGAAATTTATCTCTATAAGAAGTATTAAATTGATTTATTATTTGAAATGAAAATTAATTTATTTTAATATTTTTTGTAACTTGTAGGAAAATTATTTTTGACAACATTATTCAAGAGAAGCTACTATAATTTGTGGAAAATATTTCATGATATGATTATCATATAACCAAAAAATAAAAAAGATTAATTTATAGTTATAAAAACTTATAGAATAAGCGATAGGATTATATATAGTACAAATGGTTTAATTTCAACATAGTTGAGAAGAATATATGTATGAGCTCTATGATATTCATCATATGAAATCTAAGATTCATGAACTCCACTGAAACCAAGTTCAGGATAATTGAAAACTAATAATTGATTACTCATGTCATCATCAACATTTCCCTCATTACGGTTCATGTGGTAGTGTTTGGAAGGATATTCGGATTGAATGTAATGAGAGAAGAAAAAATAAATTCCCTATTTTAAATATGCTTATTTAATTGAGCCTTCATCTAATGATTTGTTACGTACATTTTTTCAATTTATGCATGCATATATCAAATGGGTACAACCATCAAAACTGTACTGGGCCTCAACATTTTATTTCATGAGAAGAAGTAATATCAAATGTTATATTAATTCAAACAAATTTGGGGAGAATATTTTTTCTAGAATACATAAAATTAAAACAACAACTTCTTATAGTATTCATATGGCATCATAGTCTATTGTGGATGTAAAAATGTCTCAAAAAAATATGATATGTCTTGAAGAGCATCCCAAATCGTAGGATTTAAAAAACTTCTTAATCCAATTTCCATAATTCATTCGATTAAAACAAGAGAGTCATGACTTTTTAAATCCTGTAATAAAACCATTTCTTACACATCTTCCCAAATTGAATGAAAAACCGTCTAAAACTCTCAAATATTTAATACACTAACAAAAAAATAAAATAATCTTTTTAGAAAGTGTATATGCTTCTTTCATCTTCACTAACATATATGATCTGACATTTTCCAAATGTTCAAGTTATGGTCATTTCAAATTTAGGAAATATCTAATATTGCCTTTACATTATCTATGATCTTTCCTAAACTATCCATGAATATATGAAATAAATTATAAAAAAATTTCTTCTGAATATGCATCAATTCAAACATGTGACAGACCAACAAATTAGACCAATATGGAAAATCCCAAAAAATTCATTATTTTAACCAATTGTGTTATTTTACAAAACCATCAATTTTCTGTTGGTTTATTGTTGGATGAAATGTGATGGGAGGTAATGAAGAGACAATTGATTTCATCTCTTTCCCTTAGATCATTGTAGGAGGCCCATATTTTTCAACCGTTCCATTTCAGAAATGATATTTATTTCTACGAAAATGATGATCAATTGGAAGAAATATACAATAAAAATCGGAAAACAAGGTTTTTTCCATTAATGAGCATAAACACATTGATGTCTCTCATACAGTATGGACATGATTTTGAACCATGTGTACTCTAGCTAGATAACATGACATATGAAGGGATGTCACTAATTATCCTCGCTAATATAGCTTTCAGTATGATGTTTTGTTTCACAGCAACATCATTTGTATTGACACTATTACTCCATATTGAATTCATGTAATCAATCAATTTTTTTAAATAAATATTGATATTATTTTAAAGATGAACTAGAATAAAAAATTTCCAAAAGATATATGTCTCATTCCCCAACATCCATGAATAAAAATTATAAAGAGTTATAAAGACATTGCAACATGAATACTGACTACCGTAAGAATCAAATGGACAAAAACTGTTAGTAGAAAGACCCAATCTCATGTTTCTGGATTATATACAATACTACGGATTCGCATGGTCAAAATGTTTCCATAATTCTCCATTGGAGTGATTATTTAAGCTTTTACTGGCTGAAATGTTGGGTTCGTTCCTTGTCATCATTGATGATGTATTTTGAGACATAAATAAACACTGCAATATGGGTGTGAGCGAAAATATCTAAATTGTTTTAAAAAATGAAATCTAAACATCCCTTGTTGATTTATTTTAAATTTTTATTTTCCACATGTAGTAAAACTATACCAAAACTCATTTTTAACATAATATAAGATGCAGTCATTTGAACATGCATGAATCATCTGATAACCAAGTCCCAAATTACAAACCATCTTCTTGCTCTCATAAAAATTTACAGGTAACACATTTCATTCAGGTAGCAGTGTTTTTAACCAAGAGAATATCTAATCCAAACAACTATTTGACATTCGATTATCTGATTTAAATGCCATAAATTTAGTAACTTCTTCCAACATTCTTATCATGCAACCAAGATATAAGGAATACTCAGCAGAATTTAAAAACTCATATAAATGAGATAGTTCGATCTCTGGGTAAAATCAATATGATCATGAGTTTCATTTTGTTGAATAGACGGACCTACCACATCATGTAATAAACATTAAAACCGTGATGGATCCGGAACCTAATTATTAATATCTTCATTTGGAACTATGTTCACTATATTGATACCAAAAAACATAATATGGTTAAAACCCAAAGCACAATTAATGACCTCCAACAGTGTCAAATGTTCCATACATTCTCAGAGCACGTTTTAAACAAGGAAACATAATTATCTCATCTATTTTTTTGGTTTCAATGATGAAAATGATAAGAAATATTTAACACCATTGATATATACAAGATTAAAACCCGAACTGTTTGGATTCTTTCACTGAGTTATCCAAGTATGATCATATAATAATGACTGTTGTCGAATTACTCATTCTATATTTTTCCAAAAAAATATGAACTAATTAGATATTTTGTATAAATAGATTTATGATAAAAACTATCTAAAAAGAGAAATCCATTTAAATTCTATTTTCTAGCAATTTATAATAATCTATATTATTTTATTTTTATAAATACTATTTTTCATCTTTTATAGTACTATACAATAATTTTAAAAATTTAAACTAATTACTACTAATTATTATTAATTTTAGGTATTTATTACTAATTATTCTTAATTACCATCTGCATAATTTCCAGCGGATTGGTGGTAGCTCTTTTGCCCGATGAGACATCCCATTACAACTATCTACAAAAAAAAGCACTTTTAAAAGTCTCCTCTATTGTATGCATATCCATTTTTATATGAACAATGATGAAGAGAAGGGGGGCTCATTTCACTACTCTCCAAGCTCTCATGCATATGTAAATAAATATTCGTACATCGGAGTAGTCTATTCAGTGTTATTTCCATCATAGAATGTTGCAAGGGGTTGAATCATTGGGTAAAAGAGAATCTTTTGTCCAATAGTTCACATCCTCACAACTTTCTCCAGCTGAAATCACTATGATAATATTTTCTTTAATGTATGTTTGAGAAGATTTTTCATATTGAATTCAGTGGAAGAAATTTGCTTGGAACTAATGCGTCGAACAAAAGGAATGCCGAAAATATATTGGAAATTGTGCAATTTTATAAATGTACTTGAATTTTTTATGAGTTATTAATAATTATTAATACTTATTACTATTTATTATAATTTATTTAAAAAATTTACTATTTATAAATATTGATTACTATTGATTACTATTTATTACTAATTAATACTAATTAATACTAATTGTAACTAATTAATACTAATTAATACTATTTATTACTATATATTACTATATATTACTTTTTATTACTATTTATTACTAATTATTATTAATTATTACCAATTATTACCAATTATTACAAATTATTAGGATTTAATACTAAATATTAATAATTATTACACATTATTACTAATTATTATTAATTATAATTAATTATTACTAATTATTACTAATTATTACTAATTATTTCTATTGATTACTATTTATTACTAATTATTTATAATTATTAGTGATTATTACTAATTATCACTAATTATTACAATTTATTACCAATTATTATAATTTATTACTAATTATTGGGAATTATTAGGAATTATTAGGAAAAATTTCTAATTATATGGATTTATTACTAAATATTACTATTTATTGATATTTATCAGTATTTATCACTAATTATTTTAAATTATTAGAATGTATTACTAATTAGTATGAATTATTACTAATTATTACTTATTATTAGGATTTATTACTAATTATTACAATTTATTACTAATTATTAGAAATTATTACTATTTATTATGATTTATTACTTATTATTTTGATTTATTACTAATTATTACTAATTATTAATATTTAATACTAGTCTACTAACTATACTAATCCATGTTACCCAAACTACCATGTTCCATCACCACATTACTCTTAAGCCAGGTGTGATCACCAAATTACTTCACGAACCTACTCCATCTCATTTCACTAATGTAACATCCCGGTTCCGGAAGCCACCTAGAGGTGCCCCGTACCCGGTTGGTCACATGGCCTCTTGCGCATTTCCCCAAATGCCAGAGGCTGCCGACTAGCAGCGAGGGCCTTGGGTGTGATAGTAGGGAAACTATGCCCTCATTGGTAGAGTACCCAATGGAAGAAAAATAAACATGCAATAGTGGAAGCAGTAATAACCAACAATATAAACAACGAAAGACTAAATTAACGAACTGGAGCACATATGTATATATGAAATGATGCAAGATACATATCAAGGAAAGCATCCAAACAAGTCACAATGCTGAAAAACACCATAGTACCAAGACAAGTACAAAAGAAATGTAAACAACTCCTTAGGATCACAAGAAAAAGATTGGTCCCTTGCTCTCCTACTCTAAGAAATCAAGTACCAGAAGTTGAAGGGAGATTGCCCTTGTCTATACCTGCAACAACATAGTCTATCTGGGCCCAAAAGCATGACCCAAACAGGGTGTGAGACTAAATCCCAGTAAGTATTCACCCGAAGATTTGTGCCTAACAGTCATTGAGTATATGGAAGGTAAAAGTTCAATAAGAAGTAAACAACAACATCAAAGAAGTAGGCAGAAAACAGTAAGTAGTAAAGCAGGATGATACATAATAGCAATCAATCCACATCCAACAACATCAGTGAAGCAAACTACTAACAAGAAGGAAACCCTCTGGAAAGTACTCATAGCCATCCCCTCTAGTCTTATCCAAGAAGTACCACTACCATCTGGGCAATGCACTCAGCCTGACCCCTCTGGCATGGTCATACGAAATTATCAGACTCTCTAGGGAAGCTAGCTCGGAAAGTTACCCTTATAGTCTAGGGTAGTGAGGGACTCTGTGAAGAAGATCACGCGGTCTAACTCTCTTAGCCCCAAGGTCTAGAGACTCTCCGAGGATGCTATCTCGGTCAATTCCTCCTATAGCCTCAGGTATACCACATAATCTCTAAGGAAGCTCACTCGTTCAATTCCTCCTCTATCCTGGGAAGTTTCTTAAAAAGATTCAAACAAATTAAGAATCTCTGAGGAAGCTCACTCAGTCTACCCTCATGTAGTCTATAAAATATAAAGGCAATCTGGGAAGCTCACTTGGTCTATCCCATGTGGCCTGTAATGTCTAAGAGTCACTGAGGAAGCTCACTCGGTCTACCCTCTTGTAGTCTATAAAGTCAAAGACTCCATGGGAAGTTCACTCGGTCTATCCATTATATCCTATAGCACCAGGTTCTCTCAGCCTCATGCCAATCAGTGCATAATATTTCTATAAGGCCAACGTACACATATAGATCTACTTGGCTAACCAGAGTAAACCTATAGACCTACTTGGCTAAATAGTCTACAACGTAACAAGCATGTAATGAAAAACACTCCATCTTATAGACACAGTGCATGGAAAGAGTCATAACGGCCAAAGGCTAAAAACACCCAAAGGTCTTAAACGGAGCAAAGCATGGAAAAAAACAAGTACAACAAATTATCCTCTTACATGGATAATTTACCTCTACACAATCATAAAAGAAAGGTAGGAAAACATCAAGGGGAAAAAGGTAAACACGCAATACCCCGTTCATGGGTATTGGTGGAAATTGCACATAAAACTCAAAGACTTTGAATGGTAAGGCACAAAACACCTACCTCGATCCTAGGAGATCGATATACTTGAACCATGACGATTGATTCTCACCTGAATGTCATCGATATGAGAAAACATCCATAGCTATCCACCTAAGATAACTTGAGAAAGAGGAATAATTGGAAAACAAGGCTCAAGCAGAATGGAGAACTCACCGCTGCGATTCCAACGCAATCAACAGTGCTCGAATCAGAGAACGGACAGAGGAACGGTGGCTCGTCGAAGATCCACGGATTCTTGGCACTCTCAGATGAACAAGAACTAGACGGAGATGTTTATGGTGATTAGGCGTGACCACTGTCCGTTTAATGAAAAAATGTACCCGGCTTGTGCTTTTAGAGTACACGGCGTGTATTGGGTTTTTTTTCCGCACTCCTCCAAAATCAGCCTCCACATCAACCCTACACACCGTGTGTGTGGCCCGGACATAGCCAATACACGGCTTCGAGCGGGAAAAGAGTACATGAAGTGTACTCAGAAAGTACACGACGTGTACTTCAAAAATTTCTAGAAACTCCATTTTCCCCAAAAACTCTAGAAAATGGAAAAAAACACCTAAAATGAAGATCTGGGATCTTACAAACATCCCCCCTTAAATAAATTCATCCCTGAATTTCCTTAGAGAGGCATAGAAGAAGAAACCCCGAACAGCTCCGGCCACTACGATCGAACCTCGGCCCCACCTCCCAAGTCTCGTCCTTTACATGCATGTACTGCCATGGCATCCGTAAGAGAGGAATAGACCGGCCTCAGAGAACCTTTTTACTGCAATCGAAAAACCGGATTGGATGCCCCTCAAATGACGCATCCACTTCAAGATCATCCTCCTCGGGTTGGAAGACATGAGACGAGTCTGAAAAGTAATTTTGGAGCTGAGAGACGTGGAAGACGTCGTGCATAGCCTGATACCTATGAGGTAACTGCAACCGATAGGCATCCGGACCAAATCTCTCCAAAACCTCAAACAGCCCAACGTACCACGATGAATTTTTACCCTGTCTTTGAATCCTCTTGTGTCCCAACCTTGGTGCGACACACATGAAAACAAGATCCCCGACCTCGAACTCCATAGGTCGCCTTCGCTGATCAGTATAAGACTTCTCCGAGACTGTGATGTAGCCATCCGCTTCCGAATCAGCTCTATCTATTCTAAGGTCTCCTGAACAAG
Source organism: Viscum album (assembly GCA_963277665.1). NCBI lineage: Eukaryota > Viridiplantae > Streptophyta > Magnoliopsida > Santalales > Viscaceae > Viscum > Viscum album. The sequence continues at coordinate 1,691,523,601 of OY728140.1, read as the reverse complement.
ACGAAGTCCCAGCAATGCTACCTCTCCTACCTCCAGCCAGCATAAGGGTGATCGACCTGGCCTACCGTACAAAGCCTTGTATGGTTCCATCTGAATGGTCACCTGAAAACAGTTGTTTTAGGTGAACTCCAGAAGAGGTTTATGCTTTTCCCAAGAACCGGTGAAGTCTATAATGCAAGCTTGGAGCATATCCTCAAGCACCTGGAATGTGTGCTCGGACTGGTCATCAGTCAGGGGATGTTTTGCTGTACTCAAAAGTACATTTGTACCCAAAGCCTTCAGAAGTCCCTTCCAGAACCAAGAGGTAAAGCGCGCATCCCTTTCTAAAACAATGGAGTGTGGAAATCAATGTATATGTACAATATCTTTGATGTACAGTTGTCCCCGATCATCAACACTGAAGGTCTCCTTGATCATCAAGAAGTGTTCAACCTTCATAAGCATGTTGACGACAACCCAAAAAACATCACTCCCCTGAGGTGACCTTGGTAACCCGGTCACGAAGTCCATCGCGACATCATTCCACTTCCACTCTAGAATGGGTAATAGTTGCAAAATCCCCGCTGGTCACTAATGCTCTCCTTTCACCTGCTTACAAGTAGAACATCTCATGAAAAAACCAGCAACATCTCTCTTCATACCTGGCCACTAGTACTGGCTGTGTAGATCATGATATATCTTGGTGACGCTAGGATGATCTTCCCAAACTGAGTAATGAAAATCCCATATCAGCTCCTCGCGTAAGTCTTCTGGCACCCATTCACGTCCCTGGAAACACACGATCTCATCCTCGCCCACTGTCTATCCAGGAAGAGGGTCCCCTCCCGACACACTCTCCCGCAGGACTAAGGCATCTGAATCTGATAGCTGCATCATCCGCACCAGATCAAGAAGTGTAGAGGTAACCTCTAAAAAAGAATGGAATGTCTGTCCCTGCCTTTCGTTCACCTCGAGATGCTTCTCAGAGAATAGATCCACAAGCTTCCACTCACATCTGGCCTCCTAAACAACCTGAAATTGAGTTCTTATGCTCAACACATCTTCCACTGCGTTGTCCTTTCCCGGTGTATAGGCAAGTTCGAAGTAAATGGACTGATGATACTCAACCCAACTACGTTGTCTCAGATTCAGATCATGCTGAGTGAAGATATACTTGAGACTCTTATGGTTGGTGAAAACCACAAAGTGCTATCCCAGAAGGTAGTGTCTCCAACAACGTAAGGAATGAACAACATTTTCCAACTCCAGATCATGCGTAGGGAAATTCCTCTCATGTGGCCTAAACTGCCGAGACCCATACGCAATGACTCCATCTCCCTACATAAGCACAGCTCCAAGCCCGATACCTGAAGCATCATAGTAAACAGTGTATCCCTTTCCCGGCTCTGGCAAGACTAGTATTAGTGCTGACATCAACCTCCCCTTCAGCTCCTGAAAGGCTGGCTCACAAGAATCTGACCCTAAAAACTTCACCCCTTTCTTGGTCAGACCTTTCAACGGTGCTGCTAGGTGAGAGAATTCCTGAATGAACCGTCTGTAGTATCCCTACATCCCTAGGAAACTTCGTACCTCAAAGACGTTATTCGACTGCTGCCAAGAAACTACAACTCTCACATTCTCTAGATCCACAGATACTCCAGCCTCTTAGATGACATGACCCAAGTAGTGAATCTGATCCATCCAAAAGTGGCACTTCGAGTTTTTAGTATACATCTGATGCTCTCTCAGTGTACTCAGAATGATCTCAAGATGTGTGGCATGGTCGGGTCGAGTGTGAGAGTACACCAAGATATCATCCACGAAGACCACGGCGAAGGAGTCTATGTAGGGATGGAACACTCGTAACAGGGATAATGCTATGGGAAAGCACCAGTATCGAAAAGTGATGAAGATATAACTGAGGATACTAAGATAATACCTCGAAATGTAGAAGGGCTGGGATCATACTCTATGTAGGTCTTCTCCATGGCGAAAGATTGGCCTGCACCATAGCCCTGCGCCCCTGGCTGACCGCTCTGAGTTGATCCACTCTGCTGTCGCTGATGTACTGGTGACTGACCACCACGGCCGCGACCTCCACCTCAGCCCGAACGACCAGAAGAACTCCACTTCTCAGACTGGTGGGAAACTGGTGAGGAATATCCAGAACTCAGGGTCATAGAGGAACCAATACCACCAATTTATGGTGAGAATAACTGACAAAAGTGATGAAGATGGCCCATATTTCCCTAATACTGGCACTCCATCAGATTCCTCTGGCACTGAGGCCTAGTATTCCCACTCCTACCGCACTGGGAGCATATAACCTGGCTGCCAGAAGACGCATCCTACGAACCCCGATCTCTTCGAGAAGACTCTCTACGATGCTTCATACTGTTCGTAGGAGGAACACCAGCTCTGGATGTCGAACCTCCCTAGCTAACTGCTCCGGAATCCCTCAGATTGTGCTCAGTAATAATCACCTGGTTGATGATGGAGGATAAAGAAGTCAACGGGAAAATACTCACCTGGGAACGTATCTCCTACCTGAGACCGTCCTCCAACTTCCTATCAAGGAACAACTCATCACATGCTAGGATCGGTGTGAAACGCTGCAGCTCAGTGAAGCGAGACGAGTACTCCATAACAGAAAATGTACCCTCCTGCAGACTAATAAACTCTCAGTCTCAATCGGCCCTCATGGTCTCCAAATAGAAGTAGTTATATAATGTGCATCGAAACTCATCCCTAGACATACCCTGCTGACAAGAAGACTGTGAGATCTCCTCCCACCACCTCTTTGTGGTGTCTCAGAGCATATAGGTGGCCAACTTTACCCTCTTCTCTGGGGGTATCTCCAGATGCTAAAACATAGTCAAGGTGGCCTCGAACCATGAATCTATAGCCTGGGGTCCTCTATCCCCTGAGAAAGTAGGTGGATGATGCTGCTGAAAAACCCTCATCAATTCAGCCATCGACGGGGTAGGAGGCAGTGCTCCCTAAAAAGTCTGTACCATCCTTAAGAAATCCTCCCTGAACAGTGCATCGGCGCCTACAATGGGTAAAACTGTTGGTGCCAAGATTGGAACAGCAGGAGGATATGTAGGAGGTCCCTGATAGGCCATATCCAGTTTCTGATCACCGTCTAGCAACTGACGTACGACCGGATGATGTCTCGGAGTAATAGCTCTAAAAGATCAAAAGCATAACTTAGATCTTAATTAACAAAGACTGAAAACACATGAGTACAAAACAGGAACAAGGGGAAAGAAACTATCACGTTTTACAAAAAAAGACTACACAATGTGTATAAAAACTACACGGTGTGTCTTCTTTATCCATTAACATGGGCGTGTACTCCTGCCACTACTGGTCGTGTAACACCCCAAACTACACGGCATGTTGTTCCCACACACGGTGTGTACTTGAACTCTAAACCCATTCTCGAGTCTCATTACACGGCTAACCCACATGGTCCAACTAACCCTAGACTACATGTCATGTTCCCTAGGGAAACAACATGTACTAGACACGGTTTCGGCGGCTCGTGTTGTTAGTTACATGGTCGTCGACATGGTTGGCCCTTACACGGCATGTTCCGAACAAACACAGCGTGTATTAGAGATGGTGACACCATCCCATGTTGTTCGTGACACGACCGAGTACCTGAACAAGACTACACGGAATGTACCGAACACAACACGGTGTGTCTAAGAGAAGGTAACACCGACCCGTGTTGTTCGTGACACGGCCGGGTACCTCGAAAGGACTACACAGCGTGTTCCTTTACAACATGGCATGTTCTAGTCGAGCTTCCCCGACCCGTGTTGTTAGTGACACAGCAGGGTAAACTGCTCTGAACTACACGGCGTGTATATACCATACATGGCATGTTCTAGTCGAGCTTCCCCGTCCCGTGTTGTTAGTGACACGGCCGGGTACACGGCTCGAAACTACACGGTGTGTACCTACCGTACACGGCGTGTTACTGAAGTCATTTCTACAACAGCATGTCACTGCACACATAGTTAGTGACACGGTCAAAAAACTACACGGAGTGTAGTCAAAAAGTACACGTCGTGTATTATGGTATTTTCTGGGCAGTAGCTTAGAAACTGCACAGAAGGCCAAAAAACACAGAAAACAACGCAAAGAGGTGCCAAATTTTGATCCGTAAGGGCCCATACTCTCTGCAAATCAAAGATTGGAATCTCCTACAGTCATAGACAAGAGAAAACAAGATCATGATCCACCAATTTCCAATTCAGGAGGGCCCATAACACCTCAAGAATCAAAATTTGGCGTTCATTTAAGCTAAGTACCAAACAAACAAACCTCTAACAAAGCAGCATGGATTCTATCAAGTATATATCACAACGACATACATAATCTACACAGAGTCTATCACAACAACATGCAATCGCTAATGCACCCTAGATGGCATGGTAAGAATGCATGGCATGTGATTTCTAACAAGTACCTATATGATGCATGAGATGGCATACCCTCATCTCATCGGTTTGTGACAGAAATATAACCATAAAATGAAATCAATAATAGAACAAAGCATGTGAATCACTCTAGGTGAAATCATATCAACCATAAAATCTCAAAACCCTAAAACTGCAATAAACAAGGTAGTATGGAGTTTCCCTGTACACGGGTTAGCTACTCCCTGGCACAACTTGTTACCAAGTACTGAATCCATCATATCCCTAGATAAAGTCTTCAAACAGAAAATCAAGAGAAAAGAGTTCCTCTGAAACCACTTTGTAATGTCCCGGTTCCGAAAGCCACCCAGTGGCGCCCCATACCCGGTTGGTCACATGGCCTCAAGCGCATTTCCCCAAACACCATAGGCTGCTGACTAAAAGCGAGGGCCTTGGGTGTGATAGTGGGGAAACTATGCCCTCATTGGCAGAGTACACAACGGAAGAAAAATAAACATTCAATAGAAGAAGCAGTAATAACAAAAAATATAAACAGTGGAAGACTAAATCAAAGAACTAGAGAATGTATGTATATCTGAAATAATAAAAGATACATATCTAGGAAATTATCAAAAAAAGTCACAATGCTGAAAAACACCACACTAACAAGACAAGTACAAAAGAAAAGTAAACAGATCCTTAGAATTGCAAGCCAATGCTTGGTCCCTTGCTCTCCTGATCGAAGAAATCAAGTAACAGAAGTCGAAGGGCACTTTCCATTGTCTATACCTACAACAACATAGTCTGTTCAGGCCCAAAAGCATGACCCAAACAGGGTGTAAGACTAAATCCTAGTAGGCATTCACCCGAAGATCTGTGCCTAATAGTCAGTGAGTATATGGCAGGTAAAAGTACAATAAGCAGTAAACAGCAACAGCAGAGCAGTAGGTAGTAAACAGTAAGCAGTAAAGCAGGATGATATATAACAGCAATCAATCCACAACCAATAACAGCAGTGAAGAAAAAAACTAACAAGCAGGAAACCCTCTTGAAATTAATCGAATCCATCCCATCTGGTCCTATCCAAGAAGTACCACAACCCTCTAGGAAGTGCACACAGCCTAACCCAACTGGCTTGGTCATACAAAATTATCACACTCTCTGGGGAAGCCCGCTGGGTCAATTCCCCTTATAGTCTAGGGTAGTCAAAGAATCTCTGAGGAAGATCATGCGGTCTAACCCTCTTATCCCCAAGGACTAGAGACTCTCTGAAGAAGCTATCTTGGTCAATTCCTCCTATAGCCTCAGGTATACCATTGAATATCTGAGAAATCTCACTCGGTCAATTCCTCCTCCATCCTGGCAAGGTTCTTAAAAAGATTCAAACAAAGTAAGACTCTCTGAGGAAGCTCACTCGGTCTACCCTCCTGTAGTCTATAAAATTTGAAGGCACTCTGGGAAGGTCACTCGGTCTATCCCCTGTGTCCTGTAATGTCTAAGACTCACTAAGGATGCTCACCCGGTCTACCCTCCTATAGTTTATAAAGTCAAAGACTCTCTTGGAAGTTCACTCGGTCTATCCCTTATAGTCTATAGCACCAGGTTCTCTCAGCCCTGTGCCAGTCTGTTCATAATAATGTTATAAGGCCAAAGTAAACCTATAAAGCTACTTGGATAACTAAAGTACACCTATAGTGCTACTTGGCTGAACAGTATACAAAGAAACAAGCAAGTAATGCAAAACACTCCATCCTATAGACACAAGGCATGGGAAGAGTCATAACGACCAAAGGATAACAAGACCCAAGGGTCATAAATAGAGGAAAACATGGGAAAAACATCCAAGCACAACAAATTATACTCTAACATTATTAATTTACCTCTACACAGGCATACAAGAAAGTCAAGAAAACAATAAGGGAAAAAGGTAAACATGCAATACCCCATTCACGGGTAATGGTGGAATTTGCACATAAAACTCAAAGACTTTGAACGGTAAGGCACAAACCACCTACCTCGATCCTAGGAGATCGATATACTTCAACCATGAAGATTTATTCTCCCCCGAACATCATAGATCTGAGAAAACGTCAAAAACGCTCCACCTACGATAACTTGAGAAAGAGGAAGATTTGGAAAACAAGACTCATGAAGAAGGGAGAAATCACCGCTACGATTCCAACACAATCGACAGTGCTCAAATCAGAGAACAGGTGGAGGAATGGGGGCACGTCGATGTTCCGTAGATTCCCGATGCTCTCGGATGAAGAGGACCTAGAAGAAGATGTTTATGGAGATATGGAATTTCCCCGGTTCATTTAATGAAAAAAAGTATGTATATGGAGTGTACTTTTAGAGTAAATGGCGTGTAGTGGGTTTTTTTTTCCATACTCCACCAAAATCGGTCTCCACGTCACCCATACACACCATGTGTGTGGCCCAGACACGACCACTACACAGGTTCGAGGGGGAAAAGAGTATAAGATGTGTACTCAGAAAGTACATGGCGTGTACTTCAAAAATTTCTAGAAACTCTATTTTCCTCAAAAACTCCAGAAAAAGGAAAAACATAACTAAAACAAAGATCCAAGTTCTTACAACTAACATTCACTCCCTCCCGCCTCTAAATCCTTCCTTGACTTCGCCTCCCTCCCTTACTACTTCCCTTCTCGAATCCCTCCTTAGATTCCCTATCCGACTCCTCTCCATAGATCCCATCTATTACTCCCATCCATGATTCTGATCTCCAGTCGCACCTCCACCTCCTCCTCCCTTCTCGAATCCCTCCCCACCCCTGCCACCCTCCTTGACTCCCTCCCTTCCCAAATCCCTCCTCAGATTCCCTATCATGTTCCACTCCCTAGCTCCCATCTCCTGCTCCCATTCCTAGTTTCTCTCTCGAGTAGCACCTTCGCGTCCACCTCCCTTCCTGATTCCATGTTGAACTGCCCTCTCTCACTCTGCTCCATGACTCCCCTCTCCTGCTCCCTTCCCTTATTCTCCTCTTCAGTCGCTCCTCTGCCTCTGCCTGCTCAACCTCTTTTTGCTCCGCCTACAGCTACTTCACCTCTAGATTCTTCTTTATTCACACCACAATTGATTTCATTGTCTAAATGTGTTGAAAAATACCATTATAAGGTACATCCATGTTCCTATTCATCGATTTCAATCGATGTATTTAGGGTTTTTTATCGGATTTATTCAATATCATGACAAAATAGTGTTTAGATACTAGTCTTCTCCCCTCCCCTTTATAAATAGAAAGGCCCACATGGGTCTATTGCACCCCTCCTATAACAGTTTTGTTGTCCATTGACCACTTTTTTAGACTACACTTAATATTGATGCATGATTACTATACTATGTGAATTTATAAATATATTCTATAATATTTGTTGTGCTTTTCTATTAAGGATACTTGTATTTTACTTTTTCATCTATAATACAACTTTTTCGACACCTGATTAAATTTTCATCCATATATCTTGTTTTTTTATCCATTTCTTGATATGATGTTGTCATTTTTATTTCCAACTGTTGTGGTAATGCATTCATTTAAATGTTATATTTTACTAATTTAAAATTATATATTTATAATATCGGTTATTCCAAATGCAGTAATATATACAATATATTTATTGCAATTCCATATGCATTATAACTACAGTGATACTTTCATATACATAACATCGTTAAAATAGTTTTTTTTTGTAATATGATACTCAGCTATGTGTTTTTTTCAGTTTACAATTTAGTACAAAAAATATGGTTTTCTACATACAATTACTGAAAAATTTGACAAAATTGAATCTATTAAGTTTCAAACTATATAAACATTCGTATTGAAAATGCCAATATTTTTTATAGCTTTTTAGGTTACATTAATCTCTCCTTTATCGATCCATTAAAATTTTCTTCATTCCTCTATTCGTATCTAACCCTACAACTAGTAAACGACTCATCACTTTCTAATAGTATGTTCTACATTACCATTTTCCACTTACTATTTCATTTTTTTATTTTATATATTTTAACCATCATTACATATGTTTCAATGGGATCTCCATTATAAAAAGATGTGATAAAAATGGGTGATGTGTACCACCATATGAAGGTTAGATTTGTTTTATATTCATTTCCTTTTATCTAATAATGATTCTATTAATGTTTTAAGATTTTAAATTTAATAATTAAATTTGTCATTTAGCTTATGATTTTTAAAATCTAGTTAAGAATATAATATTTCTTATTATGCATGTGTACACAAACTCAGCCTATGTCTTATAAATTGTTCATCAGAAATTATAGTATTTAGGAAATTATTCATATTCTAATTTAAAAATTTCAGATTTTAACATATTTCTATTTTTCATTGATTGATTTTCAAGTAATTATTTTTGCAATGACATGCATCAGTTATTTTGAACTGATTTGAGATATTATAAATTTATTACATTACTCATTAATAATATGTTATCCAATTGACTTATTATTTCATAATCATTATATTTTTGTAAGGGTTTTTCAATTTCTTTCCATGTCATAACATGTTCTATCGAACAATGACATGTATTTGTTCAATTATAAACTGTTAAAATTATTAATTTCTATGAAATTTCAGAATATACAAAATTATTTTTATTATAATTTTTTTTAACCATGTGTTATTTGTTTCATAGGGTTATTGATTTAACTTTTATTTCTTAGTTGCAGCTGCATGACCGCTTCCTCTGGATGTATGATTTATTGAAATTAATCAAATTTGTATGTATGTGAATTTATTTTGACATATTCCAACATGTTTTTTCTGATACATATAATGTTCAAAATATCTATTTATTGTGTTTACTTCACATATATGTTCATCATATTCCTTTTCTAATAGAATTTTATTTTGTCTTATATATGACATCTCCATTGCAAATAAATTATTGTTTTCATTATAATAGAATATTATTTTGTGATTGTAGGCCTGGCCCTGGACATGTTCCCTTTTTAGAGTATTCAATTAGGTATGAAGTACACCTTCATCAACTGCGTTAACTATATTGTTTCAGTAATATTATTTTCTCATATTATACTTTTTATTACTACTGTACACTTACTATTTAATTTTTTATTTGATATATATTAATCATCATTAAATCTATTTCTATAGTATCTCCATTATATAGAGATTGGATAAAAATGGTTGAAGTGTACCACCACATGAAGGTTTGATATGTTTTATATTCAGTATATTTTTTCTAATAATGATTCCATTTATGTTTTGAGTTTTTAAATTTAGTTATTCAATTTTTGATTTATCTAATGATTTTACAATGTAGTTAGGAATATATTGTTTCGTATTATGCATGTGTACACAAACTCATCCTTTGGCTTATCAATTTTTCATTAAAAATTAGAGTATTTAGTTAATTATTCATATTTTTATTTATGTATATTGATATTTATTACATATTTATACTTTATGTTCATTGATTTTCAAGTAATTTTTTCTGAAATAAAATGTATCAGCTATGTTGAACTGATTTCAGTTATTATATAATTATTACATTCCACATTAATAATATGTAATCCCATTTATCTATTATTTAATAAAAATCACATTTTCATAGGGGTTTCTCAAATTCATTCCATGTCATAACATGTTCTATTGAAAAGTTACATTTATTTGTTCAATTATACACTGTTAAAATTATTAATTTCTATGAAATGTCAAAACATAAGAAATTTTTTTTATTATAAAAATTTATTTAAAAAAATGTTATTTTTCATAGGGTTATTGATTTAACTTTTATTTCATAGCTTCATATGCCTGACTTCTTCCTTGAGAGGTATGATTTATTGAAATTAATCAAATTTGTATGTATGTGTTTTTTTTGACCAATTGCATCATGTTTTTTTTATGTTTTATACCATCTAGGATATCAACCCTCCCTCCCTGAAGTTATTTAATTTTTAGGTGAATATGTTAGATTCATATTGCTTCTGAAAAAGGATAAAAGTGACAATTTGTGTAGAACTTTTATTGACTAACTATTTTTTTAAATTTCAATATATATTTCACAAATTGTTAAAAAAAATTACCCCAATGTCTATAAGTTTATATAATCTTATTTAATTCAATATTATTTATTTACCACTTCCAGAAACCTAGATATTCTACATAGTGTTATATTCAAACAATTGGTTTAGTCGTTACATCATCTCAAAGTGGAATAAATGGTAATTCCATCCTATCATGATTATATTTTTTTGTATTCAAACATTGTATTATACTAATGTATAAAATAAACCATAAAAGAGTACCATTTTAAGATAGATTCTAGTTCAACTGATTTAGTTATAATCAAATAAATTGATAATTGATCTAAATTTTTGGTTTACCCGTTTAATGGTTTCTTACGATGCCATTATTAATTTGATCTATTTGTGATTTACTATTAACATTGTTGTATTTATTTTATTAATTTATTTTTTTGTGAAAAATATTATGTTCTGTATTTTTGAATATACATATTTTCTATCTAAATAAGAAATAGGTGAACCATCAACCAAATTTTGAAACACAATTTGATAATGAGTAGCCAACATATTCATGTGATCATTTTGATATGTATATTCTATATGGAGTCATAATAAAATATTTCCACTCAACTATTAATTTTTTGGTGTTACCAATTTATTTTCCTCTTCAGGGTCAGGTTTCTCATATTCACGAGACAATTGAGTGGCATTGTGATTGTTAATCAGTCGCACCTTCCATCCAAAATTTCTATTTTATGTTGTGAGTTCCTTCTTTATTACCTCATATGTCGTTAGTATAACTCCTCAAATGATGTTGTCTGCATGTCATTCTCTCTCTATGGGAACTTTATATGGTACAAATGGAATGTTTCAATTTACAAAAAAACCATAATTTCTTTGAAGGGGCATCATACTCTTATTTGATGTCATAGCATGTATTGTATATAAGGTTTGATCTTAAGATATTGTTTTATATTAGTATTTAGGGATTTATTATTTTATTTTCGCCTTTAAATGTAAATATGTCTTTTTTCAGCTTATATGATTTTTTGTAGCATTACTTATCCATGTGTTCAAATGATAACCACAATATCATTTTTACTATACTTTTGTCAGATTCCAATGCTTAAAAGAATTTAGTAGAAACTCCAAAATCCAATTCATGTGAAATTTTATAAAATTGACTATATTTTTTAGTTTTAATTCCAAGATAATAATACAATTTGACCATTTGATTTATTCTCATATTTGATTTATATATAGTTTTTTATATTAGAAATAGTTTTATACTATGTTGTTTTCATAAGGGTTAAAGGAATATGTTTATCTTTTTTTCTGAATGAGCCTTTTTCATGGATAATTCAAAACATAAGTTCCATGTTTATGTGTTTTTTCTAATCTATATACTGTTTAAAACATCCATTTCATGTGTTTACTTCACATATGAGTTCATCATGTTCCTATTCTAATAGAATTCTATTTTTTCATAAATATGAAATCTCTACTGCACAAATATTTCTCTTTCTTCTACAATAGATTTTTATTTTGTGATTTTAGGCCATGCCCATGTCTTGTTCCCTTAATAGAGTATTCTAATTTGGTATGAAGTACCCCTTCATCAGCTATGTTACTTATATAAATTTAATTTGATGCCAACATCAGTATGGTTGACTATTGGAACTACAGGTATGTGGTGGTTCTAAAATATGGAATCATAGAAGACCTCATCAATGATCCGAATAAGGGGGGGGGGGGGGGGTGGATCCTTGATACTTTGATAACAAGGAGTTAGCAGACAGAAACATATTACATTTAGTTTCATGAAATTCATTGACTATTAATTTTTAATGGTAACATTTTCTGAATTATGGGAAAATTGAAAGTTATATTTTAATATATTAAAACACTAAATTTCCAATCATATCATGTTGTATCTATTGATGATATTTTTTTGAACAACATAATATCTTCTGGAGTTTCTCAAAGAAGCTTCATCTCCATGTGATATTGATTTGGATTCTCCTACTTTGACAAGTTATTTTTAATGATATGTTTATTGATGACATGCTATTTGTTTTGATGTTAATGTCATACACTACTTTCAAAAATAAGATCTTTTTATTAGTGTTATATAACTCTATTTTCAATTAATTTACAATTTTGTGAATGAATTTGATAGTTATATAAATATAAGTTTTTCCATCAACTGAAATTCATTTTTAGTTTTGACCACATTCTTATTCCCTAAATAGGTTTCCCCACTTTTATTTCCATAGGGCATCTAAACATGCCTTGAGATAAAACATTAGCATGTAGAAAACATTCCATCAAATAAGCTGATTTAGCTGTACAATTTAATATTAATTCTTTTTCAAATCATATATCTTCTTCTATTGAGAAAATATATTTAATCTATTACATATGCATCAAAACGTTCATTTACAACGTGAATTTAATTAATATATAATGGATTTTTTCCAGGGTGGTATTCTCAGGTGTGTTTATAAAATGTCATAGACCTGTATGCTTCATAACATGTGGAAGACATATTTTAATTATAGTTGATGTTTAAATTTGGAAGTTTAAGTATTATAGTATGGTATACCAGGGTTAGACTTCATTGGTTGTGGGGTAAAACACATGTCTGATCGATTGTATCATATACTATTCCATAATGGATTTATATGGAAAAATAATTACATCTTCAATTTCCAAATATTAAAAGAAAACATTTCCATGAATATCATAGTGTATGTACTGTTGAGATTATCTTATTTTTTTGTTTCTAGTTAATTATTTTATGTTAATAGTTTTTTTTATTAATTCATTAAATTTAGGTATTTGTTTTTTAATCATTTTTTTCTGTGCAAAAAGTTCTCTTCCCAGATTTTGAAGATAGATATTTTTGCAGTGTCACATAAAATATGGGTGACCTCCAACAAATTCATCATAATTTCAATGATAAATAAAGTTCTAAAAATACACACATTAATACTAGTGTTGTATATTTTGAATTTCAAATGTCCACTTGAATGTACTTTTAATTCATGTATTCAAATTCTCCAACATGAAAATAATTTTTTAATCCTTATATATTCTCCTATATGTTTTCAAATGTATTTATTGAAAATGTTATATATTATAATAATGTTGTTTGTAAAATTTGTTGATTTGTATTCCAATAACATAAATATGTATATATTTTCTCCAATTGTATTCAAATAATAAGTATCATTATTTTATTATTTTAATATATTGAATATTCATGTTCATTTTTAACGTTGAAATATAGAATTGTCTTCTTAAAAATATGCATTGTAACATATCATCATGGGAACATGTAAGAATTTTGATGTGAGAATTGAAAAAATGATGTGAGCATTGCTGCAATGATGTCATCAATGAAGGAAACCACATTGCAATCATTATATTTTACAAATTGTGGTCATTTAGATGTGAGCAGAATTTTATCCTTTCTACTGATAAATGAGGATGTGATCATTATAGAAACGATTCATGAGAACTTATGTCAGGCTATTATTTCAATAATAGGAATGTCCCTCACAATGTGTGATAATAAAGTTCACCACACATACTCTAAAAATAGTACGCATCCTTACTGTTGTGAGCAATGTTTTTTCAAAGATAACTTTTTCAATAGAAAAGTTCTTATGTGTCCGAGGTTTCAAAACAAACTATAATATGTGTCTATCAAAATTTTCATTTTCATGAATCAATGTCAATTTTTACTATTTATTATTACAAATGTATAATGCATCATGTTTTTTGATTTCTCCAAGGTGAAAATAATGTTTCATTTTTTTATATATACTCCATGATACATCATATTTTTCTATATATATTTAAATTATGTTTTTTCCTTTTCATTTATTTTCATATATATTTAATCATATTTTTCTATATGCATGGGCAGGGTACTAGCTATTAATATTTATTAATAATTATTTCTAATTATTAAGAATTATTATTAATTATTAAGAATTATTACAAATTATTAGGATTTATTACTATTAATTACTAATTATTACTAATTATTAAGTTTTATTATAAATTATTAAAATTTATTACTAATTATTTGAAATTATTACTAATTATTATGATTTATATCTAATTATTTGGATTTTGTACTAATTATTAGGATTTATTACAAATTATTAGGATTTATTACTAATTATTATGAATTATTACTAATTATTTGGAATTATTACTAATTGATAGAAATTATAACTTATTATTAGGAATTATTATTAATTATTACTAATTATCATTAATTATAACTAATTATAACTAATTATCGCTTATTATAACAAATTAGTAATAATTTTCACTAATTATTAATAATGATCACTAATTAATACTAATTATCAACAAATATTAATAATTATCACTAATTCTTACTAATTATCAATAATTATTACTAGTTATTAGATTCTATTACTCATTATTACTAAATATAGCTAATTATTACTACTTATTACTACTGATCACAAGTTATTACTTTTTATTAATATTTATCACTATTTATTACTATTCATTACTAATTGTTACTATTTATTACTATTTATTTATATTTATTACAAATTATTACTTTTTATTTGTATTTATTACAATTTATTACAATTTAATAAAATTTATTACACTTTATTACAATTTATTACAATTTATTATCATTTATTACTAATTAAACATATTTATTAGTATTTATAATTATTAATTAATATCAATTAATATTTATTACAATTAATTGTAATTTATTACAATTTATTACTATTAATTAGTATTTATTACAATTTATTACAATTAATTACAATTTATTAATATTTATTACAATTTATTAAACGTTATTTCTATTTTCACTATTTCTTAAAACTTATTTCAATTGGTTATAATTTATTACTAATTATTAATAATTAACAAAATTTATTTCTGATTATTAAAATTTATTACAAATTAATCCAAATTATTACTAATGAATCATAATTACTACTCATTAGTCTTAATTATTACTATTCATAACAATTTATTATTAATTTTCCATATTTATTTATAATTATTAAGAATTTTTTTAAAATTTTCTAATTATTAAAAATTGTTTCTAATTATTAAAAATTTCTCAAATTATTACAAATTATTTCTAATTATTACATATTATTTCTAATTATTACATATTATTTTTTAATTATTTCTAATTATTACAAAATTTTTCTAATTATTACTAATAATTACAAATTAATAAAATTAATTAGCAGTTAGAATTAATTAATTCAATTTATAACTAATTATGACAAATTATATAAAATTATTATTAATTATTACAATTTATTGATAATTAACACTTACATATAACTATTCATAAAAATAAATACTGGAAAACACATATTTAAATCTTATTTAAATAAATTACATATAATTAGAAAAAATTATAAATAAAATTAATTGACTAAATAAAAAAATTGATAAATACCTTGAAACTGATGATTTCGGAGTATTAATGTTGCAAATAATGTTTTGATTTAGAAATTCATACTAAATTTTTTTTGAATATGTTTTTTCTAGTAGAGATAGATAGGGGAGTTGAGTAAAGAGTGGAATGAGAAGAAAAATGGATGGGGGTATATAAGTTAGATTATTAGTGATGGGAACCTTCGCAAATGCCTCTGCCCGCATTAATTGTAATGGGTTGTTTAAACTTTTTTGCAATGGGGCTCAATACAAAGAGTACCTACTGACAAAGCATTTGTGACGGGGCAAGTATCCCATCCCAATTACTAAAAACCATCGTCGGTTAATCGAGACGGGATTACGAACCCATCACAGTTACCCTTACCCACAGATTGGAAGATATTTCGATCCAAACATTATGCGACGTGCGGTTAGTTCCCCATTGCAAATAATGGTTATTTGCGACGAGGTAACTTACCCTTCGGAAATAGCCATTTCTTCCATAGTGATTTCATTGATCATTGTCCTTTACATGATGATCAATCAATTAGAAAAGGTCTCGGAGATCGCTATCATTTTTCTCAGTGCTGGACATCTTTTTCGGGATACCAGCAAGAAGTTGTGGAGTCAGGGAATAAGACTTCTAATAGAATCATATGGAATGAGCTTAATGATAATGTTAGATTATTTAAAGGGGATCTCGAATCTTATCAATGTATGGAGAAGATCTTAGATTATATTGTCGTCATGGAACATTACCTCAATGATGATTGGGATGAAACCTTGTTTCGTGAGTTGCTCAAACAAGTAACATGTTTGCTGATATGGTTTTAATGCCCGAGCACATGGAACCTAATCAAGTGCATATTAAATGACGTAAAGAAGGGGATCATAACCTCACATACTTTCATTCTTTTATCAATGAAAAATGGTGAATTATCAGCCCTAATATCTTTATCGAGGATGGAACATTCTCTAATGATCATGAGGTTATTGGAGGTATGGACTTTTTCAGTTTAAGACACCTCTTATAGGTTACAACACTTTCATTCCTGAAGGCTACACGATAGGAAATACGTAGTTGTTTGAAGCAATCCCCAGAGTTTTCTTATAAGAGGAGAATGCAAATATTCACTCAGTCCATGACGAAGTGGATAATTTTATAGCGACTCAGTCACATAATCATGATTGTACGACTGTGCCAGATAGATTTCCTAGAGCTTTCTTCATGTACACAAAGTCCCTTTTGATAAATTACTTAGTGATGGTGGTCCAAGATTTCTTTTGGGGTGGATGCTTTCCTTGAGTGGTCATGGCTTCCAAATCGGTTCTCTAAGCTATTATTAATGACCATTGCATGTTTCATCATAACAGACCAATCAATCTATGAAACATCTCATCTATCTCATTAATAGTGTGATAAACAAAAGACAAGCTATCTTAATTCCTCATTGGATCTCCTCTATGTAACACTATTTTGTTCAAGGAAGGCTGATCCAAGGCACTTTCAACCTTTCCCACTAGATGGTGTGTGACATCAATTAGAACAATATGGGATCCAACAAGGTAATACAGCTCAATATGGATAAATCATATGACATGGTCGAGTGGGGATATATTATCAATGTCTTCAACTACATGGACCTCTCATTGTGGTCCTCAGATCTCATGTTCATATATTTCATATCGGGTTAGATTTCTTTTTCCTCATCAGGGATGAATTGTATTTTATTCAAATTGGTTCTTGGTTGAAGACATGGGGACCCCCTTTTGGGGGTATCTTGCATTTAATAATGGTTGATCACTAACCATTATGTGGATTCAATAAAAAGAAGTATTTTATTCATTAAAAAATTCTTAGAGGTCTATCATGGAACAACGTCAACAAGGTTTTTCCTGGATTCCCTACAACAGATATAACATTGCGCCTGGAATGCATGAATCCCCACTTTATCCATGTAAACATTCATAATTATCAACATGTATGTTTTTAACAGATTACTCTTAACGTGAAGGGGGGGGGGGTGTAATTGTATTTTTACCTGTTTTCCATCTGTAAAATTCTTGGCTAGAAATTACCACAGGGTGATATGAGCTCCACCATCATTTCTCTCTGGTTCTAGGTTTCCCAAAATTGACGTATTAAAAGGAATTCTAGAATGTACATCCTTGTGTTTGGATTTTGATGTTTTTTTCAGTCACAAAATAATGCTCTATGTGAAGGGGATCATTCTACATGCCATTCCTTCATCTGTAGAACCACATACTCGATTGTGACTATTATTCAGATGAACATGATTTGATATGATGCACCATCTATCAAAATGTTTTAAATGGACAACAACACTCAACATTCAACCGAGAATTCGTAGGGACATTGGATTGGATGGTGGGACAACAATGAGGGACACAAACTAAATGCAGATGGGTCCTGTCGTATTGCGAAAATGCACAGAGGGGGCATCGTTGTGAGACCTGAATCGGTTAGTTGTATTCCACTTTGCTATGTGATTTGGTATTTTGGATCCTCTCTATGCCTAGGCACATGCAATGCACATAGTCCTACAACTCTGTAATCACAAAACAGTGTGAAAGCTACAATTGAAAAAGAGACATCAACAATTCATAATTTACTGCTTGGATGTGGTACCATACCATGGTCAATTATTTATCTGATGTGGAAATATAAAGAACCTTAAAACATCCTCCTAGAGGTTCTCCAAATATGGAAAGAGGGAATAAATTTGTTAATTTCCATGACTCATATGTCTCTGCTAAACAAGATGACATGATTACTTTTTTCCCATGGGTTCCTTTCCTTCATAAGTTGTGATCTTAATTAGAGGGGATTCCATCGTTCTTCACTGTTTTCCTCCTCCTTACGGTGTTGTTCTTTTATTATTGTTATTGTTCTTGTTTTTTCCATTTATTTCTTATATAAAATTATTATATTTTGTCCATGAGGTGTGGTGATATTTGATATCATTGATTGTAAGAAATCTTGATGATTTGTGAGATGGTGTGGGACTTCAAGGTTCTAGGATTAGTTTAGAGTGGTAATTTGTTATTGGTATGATTAATAATTATTATTTCATTATTGATTCCATATTTATGGGATGATATCATGATTTTATTGATATAATTTGTTTCAAACTACCAAAAAATGGTTTATTCCTTTCAGTAAGATTTCATCAACAATGTGTTAGCTTAATATGGGTTCTAGATTACTTGAATATTTATGAAATTATTGGTGAACTAATTTATAAAAGTGGTTTTTTACAGTGCTAACAATAAATGATTATATACATCAGAGTCTATGAAATAAATTTGATTATACAATCAACACATTTTTTATGATGGATTAAAATTAATAAATGTTAAAATGTTGATGTGAAGCAATCAATTGTCAATTAATTATTTAACGATGATCTCAAATGATTCATTATTGTTTGATATCAATTCATAAGTAATGTAATATTGTAATCCTCTGTGTATATAATGGAAGATGATTCAGAGTATAGTTCATTCCATAAGGGTGTGATTTATTTGATATTATTCTAATTTTACAGCTTCAAATACTACCACACCCATGTCGTAGGTAAACTAATAATCATTTGTGTAAAGGAAGTTATAAACAATATCAGGGATGGTGAGAGAACATATTGGGGTATCAACCTCTCCCATTCTATCCTACTCGAGGAAGGTGTGTGAGCATATATCGAGAAATAATAGCATACAATATGTGTTGTGTTTCTACTAGTGATACGATGTCCCATGGTTTTACTTGGGGTATATGTGTTGGATAGAAGTTCATGAGAAATAAATACTAATTATATATAGACATAGTGCTCATGTATTCCTCCTAGTGAAAATTAATGTGATTTTATCTCATGTGGTATAATGCACATACACTGGTTATAGCCGCTTCTATACAAAAACATGATTTCAGGTGGGATAATGTAGACAATGAGTTGAATATGAGGAGTGATTTAAAAAATAGATATTTGGTCCGACATAGAACTGTGGTAGGTTGGTATGTGGCATAAATAACATCATGGATTACTTAATTATAAGAAGGATGAGTAAATTACATATTTATTGGTATCTAAGAGAAAAGTTTTATCGGATAATATGAATAAGGGTACATAATTAATATATTCTTTTAAAATAGAATTTTATAATACAATTTTTTTCACAGTGGGATATTCATGGTGATGATGGGAAACATTCATTACCAGTTTATGTGGTTTTTTTGTCTCATTTTATTACTCAATATAATTTAATATATTCATTTCAATATTTTAACAAGATGGTTCATAGAGGATCCAATGGAGTAGACATGTTATAATGACCTTATGAAAATGTAATTTCAATTTTTTTAATATCATTAACATGTTGGTTATTAATATGATAATTATTAGTTTAGAGTAGTTTCTAATAATAATTCATATGTTATTGGATTTTTCCGTACCTATAATGTATTATTGTTTGTATATATAGTGTTTATTTACGTTTATGTAAGGAATTACAAGATCATGATTTATTTTTGTTTATAGATATTTATGGTTAATTTTCTATCCTTATTATATTATACTATATAATTATATATTGGGTATTTCCTCCCATGTGTGTGATTGATATAACACTACATCTTATATCAAACTCATGTCCTGTTGGGGTGGGTATTCAGCTTCATAACATTCATTATTCATTGAATTCAAAAGAGGGTTACCTTTTGGGTGAGAGGGTAATGAAATATATGTATCAAAGGTAATGGTTGGGATATAAAATACAAGTTATAGTAAAGAACGAGTGAGGACTCATGTGTTGGTAGGGAAGAAATCAACAAGGGTCAATGTGTGTTGTATACAATAGGGACCATCTATGAAAAATGGATCTATAGATAGATGCGATCAGATACAAGGAACATGTTGTTTATTTTACATGTTTTGTGATTTTATTCTTCTTACATGTTATAGACCTAATAGTAGAATGTGAATTGAGTTTTTTATAGTATGATGAACAAATCTATTTTTTCAATGAGAAATAAGTTAAAATGAATTCAATAAATAATTAAATATCCATAAAGATTGATTTTATTATATGTTTAGTATTAAAAATATATGATCTTTTGTAGATATGGAAGTTGTTTGATGACTTGATAGGTTCATTAAAATGATGATCAACATGATGTTCAAATTGATTGATATACAATGGAGGGAGATAATAATGGAACAAGGAGTAGGACACTCACCGATTTTATGTTCCTCATATTTTTTTGGGAATTTGAGGCTCTATTACCAGATAGAAGTCAAAGTATTTTCAAAAATAGGTGGAAGTTTGATTTTGTTTAATCTATTCACAGATGCATCACTATGATTCTGTAGGTGAGACCATCATTTCTAGTTAAGCTAAGTAGGTGTGTATTTTGTTCCTGATAGATCCTAAAGGGTTAATTATTTCAACAGATGAATTTATGGATCCATTTCAATATTTTTCCACTATGGTTACTTTACTACAATAGTCATTCACCCATTGATAGGAAAGATATCGTGATTGATATTTCAGTATCACTTCTTGAAATATCAACATTTTTTATACATTTTTAAACACAATTAGGCCATAGTGAGACATTTTGTAAAAGCTTTGTATAGAGATATCATAAACCAAGATATCCCATTTATGATGAATTCATATACTATGGTACTATTGTGGATAGTGGAAATCAATCAAAAATTGTATGGGACAATATTTTCCTATAATAGGAGCATCAAATATGTTCCATAGAGTATAGATGAAACCAATAGTTTTTTATTTAATGGAAAATGAAAATTTTCCATTTTCATGGATCTATTTTTTACTTTATCCAACCCATTTTATGAAATCTTGCTGATCTCATTCCCCTATAAGTTGTTATGGAATTGTTTTTTCTCAAATGAACATTAGGTCCAATATATGTGAGAGTTCCCAATATTCATTAATTATCACCATTTAGAATCAATCACATTTAAGGACCATCTTTTTCCGTAGTTGTATCTATGGAAAAATTGTTGAAGATCGGTGGGGTAGGAAAATTAAAACACAATGAAAACCCTCATCCATATGCATCACAACAAGTGTGTGGAAAAATAAAAGGTTACTATCTAGGCTGAAGAGGTCATGGAGATAAATAATCATAGAAAAATGCTTTAGCATTCCAAGATATAGTGATCCAAATATTATATTAAGAAAAAATATATCATTTTTCTATTTTTAGTCCATTTTTTTCAAGACATACTCAATACATTATTTCTACAACATAATTTAATTCTTTGGTAAATTAATTCAATAGGATTCTAGTGCCCTTGTAATTTAATACACATATTAAAGGTAGTGCTATCCTATTTGATGTTTTTAGGGACTATGAATATGTTATTGGGAATAAATTCTCTTGGGAATATTTCTCATCTCTATGGATACATATATAAGATGTTAGGCATGGTATAAATTTTTGAAATTCGATGTTTCAAATCATTGAATTATAATGTAGGCCCTTAATAGTATATAAAATTTTTGCAGACCAAGCAGTTTTTATTAGCATGGGAAACCCTCAAATTAGATGGATGAATGTTGAGCCTCCATATTCATTGATCTATTAGATGGTATACATTTGTTTGGAATTTCAACAAGTGTAGTCTCTTAGGATTTATTATTAGTATCAATTTTTTTTTCATTAAGTGGTGGTGTATAATCCCCCTTGAACAGAGTTAATGTTTGGGATAGATCAATGATTGAGTGTCTCTCATATATTTATGTCTCTATTCCAAATAAAAACTTATAATTTATTTTTTTATTTGAGTTTACATTATTGTTCTCTTCCAACGAGGATTTACTCGACCAATTAAAACACCTTGGGGTAGTCAAGTTATAATTTTCAAAATGGTATAATGTTTTTATGGTTATGGGTAAAATTTGTTCATTTAAACTAGGTGGTGTTGATGAATATCTATCCTATTTTGTGGATTGATGTGATTTTCAATCACTTTTATGGATAACTATAGTTCAAAATGATTGGAATTTGATTTGGATATCATCAATTATTAGTAATGAATGAGGCCATCCTAAACATTTAATTCAAAATTCATTATAGTAATCACTATTATATTTATTCTGTTCGGTGTAATCTATGATCCATCTATATTCATATGGTATATGAATGTATTGTTTCATTAATTTCAATACCTATTCAGGATTGTATTCAAATAAAACATCCTTATGGTTTAAACATCAATAGAGTATCATGTAGAGATTAATTAGTAAATATTTTTGGTCCATTGATTTCATCATCTATTTGGGAAACAATCAATGTGTGAGTTTTAGGATCCTGGGGTCTGTTTATCAAGGAATGTAGTATCACAGTGTGAGTATCCATAATGGAGTAACAAATATTTCGGTGTTGGTTTCAAATGTATCCCCCATGAATATTATAGTGGTGTTAAAATTATATGGTTAATATGCATACTATAATAGGATTACAACTGTATTTCGGTGTTTTGGGACTCCTATAATGGAATTTAATAGAATGAATAAGAAATATTTATAGGCTAAAAATAATTAGTTTGTTTGGGGTAATTGAATGAAAAACCATTATATTCTCTAATTAATTTCTAATAGGAGGAGGGTGTTTTGTTCCTGATTTAAAATGATGTTTAGCATATTGGGTTGGGTTATATTTTTATATAGACTAGGGATGTCATCTATTATTAATATAAATTTTTTCAACCTTATTAATATAACTATAAAATTATTTATTTTGATCATATTATTGTAGTTTATAATTTAATGATGGATATACACCTATATCAATAATTGTTTTCGTATTCGCATCTCCCAAAATATTGATGTATGTCTTCTCCCAGTGAAACATGAATTTACCACAATGACGGTGGATGTAGTTCTTATAAAACTATGACATTGATAATTTATTTACTCTAAGTAAATGGAATGTTGTGGCACAATTCATGAGAATTAATTCATGTAGTGGTGTTGTTCATGTGTCTTGTAACCCATGTTTGGTGACTAAAGAGTTACCATTATTGCACATTGTTATTGGATGATTCAGTGATGGGGGTTGTCTTTTTCATATGAAAGTGTAGTCATCCTATGTATTGAAACATAAGTAATAAATGCTATGGGATTCTATGATGGACG
Source organism: Viscum album (assembly GCA_963277665.1). Lineage (NCBI taxonomy): Eukaryota > Viridiplantae > Streptophyta > Magnoliopsida > Santalales > Viscaceae > Viscum > Viscum album. Next base: position 1,691,499,509 of record OY728140.1, on the reverse strand, counting down.
ATTGGTGTGATTGAGTTACTTCTTATAATACTTGTGAGGGTTGTTTTTAGGACTGAAACATTAGGTGGGGTTCAAAATAATGTTTTTAATTCCTTTTGATATACATGATATGGATCTCTATAAATTCCACCATTATAATTTAGTTTTCCATTCCAATATAGTGATCATCTATAATGATCTAGGAGATAATTTTTTATGGTCTTGAATAAAGAAATCTATTTTTGAATCTGGGTCTTGATGAATTGGTATCCATAATTTAAAGTAAGAGCATCATTTTCTTGGTGACTTTCACTAGGCTCCTAATATAACTTAATGTTATTTGTTGGAAATTTTTATGGACTTCATCACTAGTTTACTTATATAATAGGACTCATGTCATCTATATGTGTGATTGAAGACCACTAAGTGAATTCATATCACAACATTTATATAAAATAGTTGATCTTGATGGAGATTAATTTGGAACGATATGTAGAGGTTATAGTGAGTATTGATGTGGTTTTCAATGTGATATTCTCTAATAGTGTCACTAGTTTTACCACTATGGTGTTTAATGGGAACCATTAAGTATATTTTACTCATTTACACCATATAAAATCATTTCATACCTTGGCGGATGACTATACAATGGAGACTATCATGAATCTGGATAATATGTTTTATGATTTCATTCTAGATATTAGAGGTTAATGGGTGAGTCTACTTTAAATAGTGTTGTATTTATACAATAAAATATATATATACAATATTGGAATTCACTATTTGTGTCCCCCTATGGTCAGCCATTACATTGTCTATTATAATTTTCTACAGATAGAGAGTAATCAGTTATTAAATTGAATCTTCTCTAAAATAAAAAATAAATGGTATAGGATATTTGAGAATGAATGAATATAGTGCAATATTATCATAATTCCTTTTACAATTATATGATAAGGCCTCTATATTTTTGAATTGGATATAACTTGTTCTTAATGGTGTATCCACATTTTGGGAAATGATGTATCAGTCATGGGATTAATAATTATACAATGTTTGATTGAAATTTCAAGGTGTTTTATCCAATTTATATTATTTATTATTTGTTATAATTTCCCTATTGTGGATCCATTTTCATGAAATATTCGATGTATTATAGCTCCACCAATATCATCATGAAAAACTGAAGTAATTGATTGGGGTAAACTAGATGTTGATGATGGTGTGACAATTGAGGAGCATCCATTTAAGATTCAAAACCATTAAAGTATACATATTTGGGTGTTTTCAATTCCATTGCTTCATGTCATGTTGTTCCATAATGACATGGAAAATATTATATGTGAAATAAAGTCATTAATATGTTCTTAATACCTCATGTTTTTATGCACCATTATTTTCATCAATTTTTTACATGATGTGATTGATCATTTTCGGGTTTATACATTTTTTAACATCCTTGTAGAGTAATTTTTAATGTTTATATTCTCTAAAATTATGTTCAGTTGGATATATTGCTAAAATAGTGAGTTCCTTCTAAGTTATCTCATGATATATGTGTTACGACACCAATTTTGTTCCTTCCATATATTAATTTTAATTTAGGGGGAAGTTAAATTTTTTTAATGTAATTTAGATATGTTTTAGGACTATAAATATTCACAATTGCATTTTATATTGAGTTTAGGAGGTTTTTAGAAGCACTTCAAATGATTTTTTGAGGATTGAATTTTGCTTTCCATTTTTAAGCATCGCAACAACATGGGGGGTCGGTTTGGTGTTGGATTTGTTGAATATATCTTAGAGGATACATCATGGGGAATTACATTGTGGACTTTATTGTTTTGATTATATATTTGGTGATCGAACATTGATGTTGGAGTGAACCATAGCTTCCAAAACAAGTTGTTTGGTTGTGGGGAAGGGAGATTTTTCTATTAGTTTTTCCTAATATACTATGGGAATATAAACAAATCAATAGATCCCATATGGTGGATGAAAATTGGTTGTGGTTCTCCGCGAGTCCCACTGTCAAACTCAGTCAACCTTGATCTAACCACACAGTAGTGTAGGACATGACACGGGGAAGAAGACATTTTTTTACACCACATTATAGTGGATTAGGTCACCATTTTTTTTAAATTATCAAGATACATAAGGTTCAAATAATATGAAAATAAAATATATCATTGAGCATAGGAACCATAGTTGTGTTGGTAGTCCACCACACAATGTTGATTGATTATAAATATTCTTAATAATTTGATGGACAAAGTAGCCATGTTTTGGTTTTTTTCTCTATCATTGAAGTCCTATCTAACATCATCAATCCTAATCAACATCCATATCTATCCCATAGTTTTTATAACCCTTTGACCCATTGATATTTATATTTCAAGGATACAGTTTCCCCATTTTCTTCCCCACATTGAGTCATGTGTTCTTATATTGTAAATTATTTAGTTTTGAGGATTTCCTCAATATTGGTCTATAAATAGGGCATGGCATGAAAGTGTTTTCAGTTCTATAATTTCAGTGTAATTCCTCGGGTATTTTTATCATTTCTATTCATAGTGGTTGTTTCTACATTTTTCATTATTTCTCATGTAATGTTTGATTTATAATTGAGGAAGGGGGTCTTTTATTTCTCCTTTTAAATATAAGTATATATTAATTTTTCATTCATTATCTCTTTATCCTATTTAGTTCAATTTACCTCATGTAAATAATAATTTGGAAAATTAATCTCACATGGAATGATTAAAAATAATAACAAAATATTATAAGGACAGTAAGAATTATTTCATCCCATTTTAAAATTACTATTTCACATAAATCATACTTTATATTTCAAATTGTTACGATAATTTAATTATGAAAATTAAATTAATGAATATGATTTCAAATTGAACTTTTTCTTATTTTTTTGTATTATAAAGATATTTTTTTAGAATAAAATGGACTATTGGGTATTGAGAACACTTATAGTTTGTGTTTTTATGTTTTCTCTCATTGTTTTCAATGATCATCTGATATTCCTTTTTCTTTGATTTTTTTTACATTGGAATAGTAAATATTATAAAACTATATCAACAATAAGGGAAAATTAATATAATTTATATTATAGGAATGTAAGATGAAATAATATTCATGTTGTGTGGATATCAAAATAATTCAAGAAATAATGGTTATGAAAGGATATAGTAATCCAAGACTATTAGGTTTCATTATGTGGATAACCAATTAATAGTGGAAATGTATTTCTTGATAGGATTAATGTGGATTCATTTTAATGAAAAAATGATTCTGGGTGATTTTTTATTTTATATTGAGTGGTAGGAATAATATCCTAGATGTTGGGTCCTTAGTTCTATATCATGTGTGTGGGAAAAACATTTGAAATTGATTTCTGGTCATGGGATTTATATCAACATATATTTCTTGATATATTTATTTTATGTTTTTAAATGACTACAAAAAATATAATGGTATCCTTATGATGGCATGTTGATAATTGATTTGATTTTAAATGGGATGAGAACCCTAGTTTTGTAATGTTTGTTATTTGGGATGGAATGATAATTTGATGTTATAAATAATTGTATAAAACAATTGGAGGAAATTTGGTTATATAATAGTGACTCGAGTCAATATTCGTACTTTTTTTGTGTTATTTATGGATCATTTATGGATATCAATGTTAATATATGTTATTTATATAATCATTTTCTATACATCGGATGATTACTGATGTTAAGAACAATGAGTGAATCTGTTATATATCGTCTTAGTAAGATACCTTGGATACATTTCTCATTATGGTATGTAAATAAATCTATTAAATGTATGCTGTTATTTAGTGGTGTTAATAAATAATTATGAAATAATTTATAATATAGGAAATATTATTAATGGTCCCATCAATTAACAAGCCAATAATATTTAAAATTTCAATCTTTGAAAATTTCAATGGAAATTATTTAATGGATAAAACATTAATTTAAAATTATATTTATCCTTTTTTTCTTAGTTCATATAATTTCTAAAACAGATGAAACACATTTTAATTTGTTATGAAAGAAATAGATAATCCAAATAAATGTTTCCCAATTACAATGGTCTATGCATGATATTTTTCTATATGTTTTGACTACATAATCAACCCCACCCATGTTGGAAGTTAAACCTAAACCCAAATGATTTTAGGGGATTTTCTCTCTAATATATTTGATTGTGAGGGAACATATAGAGAATTATACCTCTCCCCTTATCTACCTTTATATATTGTTGGGTAGTCATATCATTCGAAATAATTGATTACAGTAGTGGGTGAGTTCCTACGAAGATAATGATGGCTCAAAGTATGGATAATGTTTTATGTTTTAGTTATGATGGATTGATTTATAGTACATAATTATATCCACATACCCTTTCAAGAATTCCCACAGGTGCATAGGAATTATTTTTGATGGATTGATGTATAATACATGTGATCCTACCAAGGGGCTTCCAGTTATATTATGGATGTTATGATGTTGATTATGATGTGGAAATGTTTAATGATGAAATAAAGAGATGATGGTCCCTATGAGGTATTGTGGCTAGTAAGGATTAGGGAAGACACATGTTTGGGAATGAATAATTGTGGGGGTGATGATCGCAAGACATAGCCATTGGGGTGTGATAGAGACAAACCTATGGAGTATTTGAAGCTGTGTACCTTCATTAATATATGATTTTGATTTATAATGGTTTAATTATTAGTCTTACTTGGTGATAGATCCATTAGGAGGATTGGAATCTAGTATTACATGTCTATGATTTGGGATTGTTGTATTTTATTATTATTTAGGGTTTAGTATACATATTTTGTGTTTTTAATGAGGGGTTTTAGGGATGATCTTATAGAATATAAATTTTATACTGATCCAATATGTATATATAAATAATATTTAGGTCTCTAGAAATAGGATCGTGATATGGATGATAATTTCTATCTTCGAGAAGCTGTTGAGTATATGTTAGGAGTTTCTTGAAACATTTTAACTTCATGATCTTAATTTTTAAAATGAAATTTTCCCTTCAGTTTATATAAGTAATTAAATATATCATGCTTAAATTTACATTATTCATTGTATTTTTAATGGGTTTTTACTTTATTATAGATACATATTAAACTATATAATGTTTAATGTATCTCAAGTATGTAATAGATATATCAAAAGTTCTACAAAAAATCGCATGGCCAATTGGAGGTATGATTCAGGGTTAACTTCCTATATTCCATCACTACCAGCCCATGAGGGATCCTTGTGGATGGATGGGTCATGTAATATAGTTATCCTTAATTTTTTGTTATCATTAATATTAATATATTTTATTTTAATATAAATATTAGTGTGGGATGAGATTCATATAAAGATCCTAATTCCATTCATGATTTTTTTTATCTCCACAGATGATATTTTTATTATATTTTTTTAACTATAGATTATAAATTGGTAACATATAATGATTTACACATATAGATTCATAATATTGTCATATGACAGATATTATATTGTAACGACTCGAAATTTTTAATAAATCCACTTTCCTAATTTTGTGTGTTATTTTTTTATACTCAACAAAAATGTTTCATTGGATAACATGTGTATAATTAAAATGAGACTGTTGGGTTTTGACTGTTATATGACCATTGGTCAATATGACCGCTGAAAATTAAACATTTTGATATTTGTCCCTAAATACAAGTGACCTTGGTTAATTAATATAGAAATAAGATTCGATGGCCTCACCCATTAGTCTTGGACCGATCGAAGCCCATCTAACAGAACTTGGGAAGGAGGTACCACCAATGGGCTTTGCTCTGGACCAAACCCAAGCCGAACTTCATCATATGAAGCTAGAACGGAATTGCCTTCGCGAGAAGTTCAAACTGATAGAAATTACTACTCGTGTGATGTTGGCCGAACCTCCCTCAGATTTTCTCACCTTAGCACACCTTACACTTAGGTCCTATGCTGGTGTGATAAGGGGCTATGTAAGGAGACTGTAACTGCCTTGTGTAATCCTTTGTTTTAAATAAAAATTGGTATCTCTTCTTGTGATGAAATTTTATGAATTTTTAAATGACCGGATAAATATAGTATGCATATTTTTAATGAATTTTATAAAAAAAATATATTTTAAAAATGTTTATGTAAAACTTAAATAATTAAAAACGTGTAATGATATTCAAAAAATGGTCTTCTACAATTATGTCCAGTACGAAATTTAGAGTCTAATAAGATTAAATTGATTTTTGATTAATAGTAAATTATAAATAGTGATTTTATGATTAGGATTAGTAATGTGTCCAAATGGATTAGAAATCTCATTTAAAGAAAGTATTAAAATAATCCAGGCACCTTGATTAAGTAATGTGATTCAATAAAATGGTTAAATAACGGTTTCATAAATTATTATTCAAGTATTAGTTTTTTCGGGTTAATAGTGTTTTTTAATTAAAAATTTAATTAAAAATATCTAGAAAAATATTTATATAAAATGGATTTCATTTTTGAACTCAGAACATCGATATTATGTCAAGGTAATTTTTGGGGATTTTTCTGAAAAAAATGAATTTTCGGTGAATGGTGTATTTATTTAAAAATATAATTAAAAATATTTAGAAAATTATTTTTATAAAATGGAGTTCATTTTTGAAATCAGAGCATCGATATTTTGTAAATGTGAAAATTTGGGATTTTTCTGAGAAAGTTGAATTTTCAGTGAATAGTAAAAATACAGTTTTAGGGATTCGGTATGTTTAATGACATCATAATTGTGTCATGATGATTCCACAAGATATTTTAAGGTATGTATAGAATCCCACCTTTTTATAACATAAACTTTCATTACATTACACAAAACTGAGGATCTTTAAGGATTAGTGTCTTGGAAACAAGGAACATAATACATGAAAACAACATAACACATTCTTCTTAAACACTTGAAAGGCTTATCCTTAAGTTCATATTAGGTTCATTACTACATATCATAACCTGGGGACATATATCAAAAGAAAGGTTGAGCATAAGGCCCAGTAAGGGAACAAGAGAAACATTTAACACGTGAACTTGAGATACATCAACTATGTCATGAAAAAGAACTTTAAGGCATGAGAAAGAAATCATGTGGCATATCATAATAAAAATAACATTTTTCATAACATTAAGATGTGGCTACATCATTTAACATATAAAATCATGAAAATATCACCAAGGTCCATCCCCAAGGTGTCATTTGAAAATTACCAAGGTTATTCACCAAGATATTGTGAAAATTATAATCTCTAGTGGTTACATCATTACCCAATGCATTGGAGCGCTATCAGGGTGCACCCTTAAATTTGCCTTTATTATCACGCGATCCAAATATATCATCATAAATAATTTCATAAACAACCCATATTGCATAAAAGAAATGGGTTTCATTTCATAATCATAATGTTTTAAATACTGCTTTAAAGACATGATCTTTACGTCACATTAAACCACGGAAGGGGAGAGCGGGTCTCATGTATGTAAATCCCAGAATTTAAAATAAAAAATTTTGGTATATATGTGAATGCCCCTTTTGAAGAAAGATCTTTGAGTATTAACTTAATAAAATAAAAGTACTTTAGAAAAAGAGTGAGTCATTTTGAGACGGAAATTCTACAGCATAACGGCTATGTTTCGGGGTTTTAGAAAACATTGAAAAGAGAGGGGACATGGGTAAAACACTCATAAATGACCCATAAAACAGTGGAGGGACAGAATATAAAGTATCTGAGAACATGGTAATGAAAGTTTAAAGATATACCATATGAAATGAAAAACATGAAAGGAAGATAAAAATAAGACTTCTCTTATGAAAATTCGGCAGCCCAACGACGTCACTTAAACTTCAACAAAAATGAATTGACGAGATCAAATAGGGTCTCTCATCATACAAACATAAAAGATCAGTATGATAGATATAGAGATCATACCCCAACATAATACAAAAGGAACTTGAAATACTTGACATGAAAGTAGATCTTTGAAAAATGAGAAAGGCGAACGAATCCCTTAAAAATTCGGCAGCCTAACGGCGTCACTTAAACTTCAATAAAAATGAATTGACAAGATCAAAATAGGATCTCTAATCATATGAAAATAAGGGTTCAGTATGATAGATATAGAAATAATAACCCAACATAACAAAAAGGAACTTGAAAGACTTAACATGAAAATAGATCGTGAAAACGAGAAGGGTGAAAGAATCCCTCAAAAATTTCGGCAGTCTAACGGCGCCACTTAAACATTCATAAAATGAAATGATGAGAGTAATATGGGGTCTCTCATCATATGAACATAAAAAGGACAGTATAATGAATATAAAAGAACATCCTCCAACATAAGAACATGGAGCATAAAAGGAATGACATAATAGAGATTACTTGAAAAGAAAGGGAGAGGTCGGATCCCTTACTTTAAAACGTAACTCTTAAAAATCAAAGGTTTGGACCTTGGGGGATTGGGGGAACCTTGGGGGGAATCCTTGGGAGGTAAGGAGTCCATAAATTCGTTGAGAATGATTTTGGAGTCCAAAGGATGAGAGAATGGCTTGGTATTTACAGGGAAAGTGAGGGGACAAGGCATTAATGGCCAAGGGACACCTCATAAGTGGGTTTCTCAAAACCATGTGCTCTCCCAAGATAATTCCCATGAAGATAGGCCACATGGGGACCCCAATACAATAATTCATCACCTTTGGTCGGAAAACCCATAAAATATCTCATGAAATCCTCATGACATAGTTATGATGTCATTAAACATACCGAAACCCTAAAACTGTATTTTTACTATTCACTGAAAATTCCACTTTCTCAGAAAAATCCCAAAATTTCACCTTAACCAAATATCAATTCTCTGATTTCAAAAATAAACTCCATTTTATAAAAATAATTTTCTAAATATGTTTAATTTATTTTTTTAAATAAATACACTATTCACCAAAAATTTATTTTTTTCAGAAAAAACCCCAAAATTTACCTTAACATAATATCGATGCTCTGAGTTCAAAAATGTAATCCATTTTATAAAAATAATTTTCTAAATATTTCTAATTTAATTTTTAATTAAAAAACACTATTCACCCTAAAAAACTAATACTTGAATAATAATTTATGAAACCGTTCTTTAACCATTTTATTGAATCACATTACTTAATCAAGGTGCCTAGATTATATTAATACTTTCTTTAAGTGAGATTACTAATCCATTTGGTCACATTACAAATCCTAAGCATAAAATCACTATTCATAATTTACTATTCATCAAAAATTATGTTGATTTCATTAGACTCTAAATTTCGTACTGAACATAATTGTAGAAGACCATTTTTTGAAAATCATTACACATTTTTAATTATTTAAGGTTTACATAAACATTTTTTTAAATATCCTTTCTCTAAAATTCACCAAAAATATTCATACTATATTTATCCGGACACTTAGAAAGTCATAAAAATCATCATAAGAAGAAATCCCAATTTTTATTTAGAACAAAGGATTGCACAAGGCAGTTATGGTCTCCTTACATAGCCCCTTATCACACCTGCATAGGACCTATGTGTAAGGTGTGATAAGGTGAGAGAATCTGAGGGAGGCTCGGCCAACATCGCACGAGTAGTAATTTCTTTCAGTTTGAACTTCTCGCGAAGGCGATCCCATTCTAGCTTCACACGATGAAGTTCAGCTTGGGTTTGGTCTAGAGGAAAGCCCAGTGGTGCTACCTCCTTCCCAAGTTCGGTTAGATGGGCTTCGATCAGTCCAAGACTATTGGGTGAGGCCATCGAATCTTCTTTCTATATTAATTAACCAAGATTAATTTTATTTAGAGACAATAATAAAAATGTTTAGTTTCATGCAGTCATATTGACCAATGGTCATATAACAATCAAAACCCAATGGTCTCATTTTAATTATACTCATGTTATCAAATGAAACATTTTTGTTGAGTATAAAAATAAAATAAAATAACACACAAAATTAGGAAACAAGATTTATTCAAAAATTTCGCGTCGTTACAATCTTCCCCCAATAAGAAATTACATCCTCACAATTTTTATCAACTTGATTTTTGAAATTTCATTGAAAGTCCCACATCGGAAAAGGAGTCAGTAACACTATTACTTTAAAAGAAATAAAGGGAAGTACAAAGGTCACCCGAGTTAACCCATACTAGGATTCCATGGAGGAAAACATGGATATGGAAGAAAAACAAAAGGTCCTGTTCTGGGGGAGAGTGATAGAAAACATGATTAGGAGAAATTTGACCACGAGAAAATCCCAAACTTATGGTGTGTGTAAACAGTCTTGGATTACCTAGTAGGAAATGTTATGCAAAAACATTTTTGTTTTACGTTTCTTTTCATAATTTTTAAGAATTCATTTACTACATAGAAAAAAAATATAAGGAAATATACCTACCTTAATGTAGAGTTTCATCCATTAATAAGTTTCTACCAAAACTAATCTTTTCTCCAAACAATGAGCATTCAAAACTACTTGGTCTCATCAAAACACAAGAATCATCTTCTAAAGAATCACATAATCCATAAAAGATTAACTATTTATTTCTTATATCTTTAAACATTATCCCAAAAATAGAAAGGTTAAGGTAAAACAACTCTTCAAAAAGAAATAATCCCATAGGAATGGAAACTACTTTTAAATCTTCAATATTCAATGGTACTACTCAAAGTTCATCGTAGACCATTCCATAAATAACGGTCCTTCAAATTCCTCAAAATAAACCAAACTAAGATTGAAACCCAAATATAAGAAGGATTTGATAACATAGTCTTCTAAAATACACTTCATTGTTCATCTCCAAACAACATCAACCGCTCCTAACATCTTATAACAAAAGTAGCTAAACATATTTTACCCAAGATAGGTTAATCATTCCCATAAGTAACCTAAATTACTATAAGTCCACCTTAAATTCATCGATTATTAAAAATACAAGTCAACCTTACTCCTCAATGAAAATACCGTAGTAATCTATTTACCTCGATCATATAGGGTCCCCAAAATAATGAACATATTCCAAAATAATAACCATCTTTTAATCCCCTAATCATCTCTATAATATTAATACGACAATAATCACATTTCCTGTCACATTGTTTGTTGGGACATGTTCTTCCATTTCCCACCATTAACTAAGAAGAGAAAGTATAATTAGGGGCTTAAATACTTAGCCAATAATCATGAAAAGGAACTTAAATCTTATAAGGATAACTTGTAGAAGAATAGTATACCCTAACTTGTGATCCCCTAGGTTCCCATCTCGGTTATCCATGATCATATATTCTTATGTGAATCTTTATTTTATTTTATCTTTGTTCCTTTAACAATGGTTCCTACTAAGCTTATGAATTTACCAAAAGCATATCCCCTGGGAGTTTCGTAACCAAGAGTGCAGCAAGGCCCGTTTTCATGTACCAATTCTCGTTTGAGTCTATCTCAATGTAGTGTTTTCGAGTTTTACCCCTATGTACATCTGTGCCAGAGCCACCTCTACATGCTCGTATCCAGATAGGGATGTATTTTCATGGCAACCCATTACTCAATACTCACCAAAATACCAGGAAGACTTCCTATATATAAACTTGTCTATAGGCTTCTTCCTAAAGTTTTCATATCCTAATTTCCACAAATAACTAAACAATCCTTTGATACCAACTATAGCATCCCGCCTTTTTATAACATAAACTTTCATTACATTACACAAAACTAAGGATCTTTAAGGTTTAGTGTCTTGGAAACCAGGAACATAATACATGAAAACAAAATAAAACATTCTTCTTAAACACTTGAAATGATTCTCCTTAAGTTCATCCTAGGATCATTACTACATCTCATAACCTGGGGACATACATCAAAATAAAGGGTGAGCAGAAGGCCCAGTAAGGGAACAAGAGAAATATTTAACACGTAAACTTTCGATACATCAACTATGTCATGAAAAATAACTTTAAGGCATGAGAAAGAAATCATGTGTCATATCATAATAAAAATAACTTTTTTCATAACTTTAAGATGTGGATAAATCATTTAACATAGAAAATCATTAAAATATCACCAAGGTCCACCCCCAAGGTGTCATTTGAAAATTACGAAGGTTATTCACCAAGATATCGTGAAAATTGTAATCTCTAGTGGTTACATCATTACCCAATGCATTGGAGTGCTATCAGGGCACACCCTTAAATTTTACTTTATTATCATGTGAGCCACATATATAATCATAAATCATTTCATAAACAACCCATATAGCATAAAAGAAATGGGTTTCATTTCATAATCATAACGTTTTAAAAACTTTTTTAAAGACATGATCTTTACGTCACTTTAAACCCACGAAAGGGGAGAGCGGGTCTCATGTATGTAAATCCAAGAATTTAAAATAAAACATTTTAGTATATATGTGAATACCCATTTTGAATAAAAATCTTTGATTATTCACTTAATAAAATAAACGTACTTTAGAAAAGAGAGAGACATTTTGAGATGGAAATTCTGCAGCATAAAGACTATGTTTCGGGGTTTTAGAAAACATTGAAAAGAGAGGGGACATGGTTCAAACACTCATAAATGACCCATAAAATAGTAGAGGGATAGAATATAAAGGATTTGAAAACATGGTAATGAAATTTTAAAGATATACCATATGAAATAAATAACATGAAAGGAAGACAAAAATAAGATTTCTCTTATGAAAATTCGGCAGCCCAACGACGTCACTTAAACTACAACAAAAATGAATTGACGAGATCAAGTAGGGTCTTTCATAATATGAAAATAATTTATCAGTATGATAGATATAGATATAAAACACCAACATAATAAAAAATTAACTTGAAATACTTGACATGAATGTATATCTTTGAAAAATGAGAAAGGCGAACGAATCCCTTAAAAATTCGGCAGCATAACGACGTCACATAAACTTCAATAAAAAATGATTTGACAAGATCAAAATAAGGTATCTCATCATATGAAAATAATGTTTCAGTATGATAGATATAGAGATCATACCCCAACATAATAAAAAGGAACTTGAAAGACTTGACATGAAAATAGATCTTGAAAACGAGAAGGGTGAAAGAATCCCTCAAAAATTTCGATAGCTTAACGGCACCACTTAAACATTCATAAAATGAAATGATGAGAGTAAGAGGGGGTATCTAATCATATGAACATAAAAAGGACAGTATAATTAATATAAAATAACATCATCCAACATAAGAACATGGATCATAAAAGGAATGACATAAAAAATATTACTTGAAAAGAAAGAGAGAGGTCGGATCCCTTACCTTAAAACGTAACTCTTAAAACTCAAAGGTTTGGACCTTGAGGGATTGGGGGAACCTTGGGAGGAATCTTTGGGAGGTAAGGAGACCAGAAATAAGTTTAGAATGATTTTTGAGTCCAAAGGATCGGAGAATGGCTTGGTATTTATAGGTAAAGTGAGGGGATACGACATTAATGGCCAAGGGACACCTCATAAGTTGGTTTCTCAAAACCATGTGCTCTCCCAAGATATTACCCATGAAGTTAGGCCACATGGGGCCCCCAATAAAATAATTCATCACCTTTGGTCGGCCAACCCATAAAATAATCATGACATCATCATGACATAGTTATTATGTCATTAAACATACCGAAACCCTAAAACTGTATTTTTACTATTCACTGAAAATTCAACTTTCTCAGAAAAATCCCAAAATTTCACCTTAACCAAATATCAATTCTCTGATTTCAAAAATGAAATCCATTTTATAAAAATAATTTTCTAAATATTTTTAATATATTTATTTAAATAAATACACTATTCACTGAAAATTCATTTTTTTCAGAAAAAACACCAAAATTTACCTTAACATAATATCGATCCTATGAGTTCAAAAATGTAATCCATTTTATAAAAATAATATTATAAATATTTTTAATTTAATTTTTAATTAAAAAACACTATTCATCTGGAAAAAACTAATACTTGAATAATAATTTATGAAACCCTTATTTAACCATTTTATTGAATCACATTACTTAATCAAGGTGCCTAGATTATATTAATACTTTCTTTAAGTGAGATTACTAATCCATTTGGTCACATTACTAATTATAAGCATAAAATCACTATTCATAATTTACTATTCATCAAAAATTAAGTTGATCTTAGTAGAATCTAAATTTCGTACTGAACATAATTGTAGAAGACCATTTTTTGAAAATCATTACACATTTTTAATTATTTAAGGTTTACATAAACATTTTTTAAAATATCCTTTCTCTAAAATTAACCAAAAATATGCATACTATATTTATCCGGACATTTCAAAAGTCATAAACATCATCATAAGAAGAAATCCCAATTTTTTATTGAAAACAAAGGATTACACAAGGCAATTACTGTCTCCTTACATAGCCCCTTATCACACCAGCGTAGGACCTAAGTGTAAGTTGTGCTATGTTGAGAGAATCCGAGGAAGGCTCGACCAACATCGCACGAGTAGTAATTTCTATCAGTTTGAACTTCTCGCGAAGGAGACCCCATTCTAGTTTCACACGATGAAGTTTATCTTGGGTTTGGTCCAGAGCAAAGCCCAGTGGTGCTACCTCCTTCCCATGTTCTGTTAGATGGGCTTCGATCGGTCCAAGAATACTAGGTGAGGCCATCAAATCTTATTTCTATATTAATTAACCAAGATTACTTGTATTTAGATACAATAATCAAAAAGTTTAGTTTCAAGTGGTCATATTGACCAATGGTCATATAACAGTAAAAACCCAATGGTCTCATTTTAATTATACTCATGTTTTCAAATGAAACATTTTTGTTGAGTATAAAAATAAAATAAAATAACACAGAAAATTAGGAAACAAGATTTATTCAAAAAATTTGGGTCGTTACAGTATGTTCGACTAAAGGGGATGAATTATTGTATGAGGTGTCCCAAGTGGCCAATACCATGGGAAAATACCATGGGAAAGCCCATGGTTTTTCCAAAACCACCAATGAGGTGTCCCTTGGCCATTAATGCCTTGTCCTCTCACTTTCCCTATAAATACCAAGAAATCCTCTCATCCATTCGACTCCCCACTCTCCCCCAACAAAGTTCTGGTCTCATTACCTCACAAGGAGTCCTCCCAAGGTTCCCCCAATCCCTCAAGGTCCCAACCTTGTAGTTTTATGAGTAACGTTTTAAGGTAAGGGATCCGACCTCTCTCTTTCTTTTCAAGTATTCTCTTTTATGTCATTTCTTTTATGCTCCATGTTCTTATATTGGAGGATGTTATTATATATTCATCTTACTTCACTTTTCATGTTCATATTATGAGAGACCCCCTCTTTATCTCATCGATTCATTTTAATAATGTTTAAGTGGCGCCGTTAGGCTGACGAATTTTTAAGTGGTTCTTTCACCTTTCTCCTTTTTCAAAGTTCTAATTCCATGTCTAGTCTTGAAAGTTCCTTTTTATTATATTGGGGTATGATCTCTATATCTATCATACTCAACTTTTATTTTCATATGATTAGAGACCCTATTTGATCTCGTCAATTCATTTTTGTTGAAGTTTAAGTGACGCCATTAGGCTGCCGAATTTTTAAGGGATTCTTTCACCCTTCTCATTTTTCAAAGTTCAAATTTCATTTCAAGTATTTCAAGTTCCTTTTTATTATGTTGGGTATGATATCTATATCTATCATACTGAAATTTTATGTTCATATGATGAGAGACCCTATTTGATCTCGTCAATTCATTTTTTTAAAGTTTAAGTGATGTCGTTAGGATGCCGAATTTTCATAAGAGAAATCTTATTTTTGTCTTCCTTTCATGTTCTTCATTTCATATGGTATGTCTTTAAAATTTCATTTCCATGTTCATATAACCTTCATATTATGTCCCTCTACTGTTTTATGGGTCATTTATGAATATTTTACCCATGTCCTTTCTCTTTTCAACATTTTCTAAAACCCTGTAACGTAGCCGTTGTGTTGTAGAATTTTTGTCTCAAAATGCCTCTCTCTTTTTCTCAAAATTACTTCCTGTTATTAAGTGAATACTCAAAGCTCTTATTTCTACAGGGGTATTCACATATATATCAAAATGTTCTATTTTTTAATTCTGGGATTTACATACATGAAACCCACTTTACCTTTCAGTGGGTTTAACGTGACATAAAGATCATGTCTTTAAAGCAGTTTTTAAAATGTTATGATTATGAAATGAAACCCATTTATTTTATGCTATATAGGTTTTTTATGAAATTATTGATGATGATATATGTGGCTCACATGATAAAAAAGGAAAATTTAATGGTGCGCCCTGATAGCGCTCCAATGCATTGGGTAAAGACTTAATCTCTAGAGATGACCATTTAGAATGATACCTTGGTGAATAACCTTGTTAATTTTTATTGACACCTTGGGGATGGACCTTGGTGAAACGAAAATGATTGTCTTGGTAAAATGTTGTAGCTACATCTTCAGGTTATGAAAAACGTTATTTTTCTTATGATATGCCTCATGATTTCTTTCTCATGCCTTAATGTTCTTTTCATGACCTTATTGAAGTATCTAAAGTTCACATGTAAAATGATTCTCTTGTTTCCCTTACTGGGCCTTCTGCTCACCCTTTCTTTTGATGTATGTCCCTAGGTTATGAGATGTAGTAATGAACCTAGGATGAACTTAAGGAGAAGCATTTCAAGTGTTTAAGAATAATGTTTTTTGTTGTTTTCATGTATTATGTTCCTTGTTTCCAAGACATTAAACCTTAAAGATACTCAGTTTTGTGTAATGTAATGAACGTTTATGTGACAAAAAAGGTGATATGCTATAGTTAGTATCAAAGGATGGTTTAGTTATTTGTGAAAATTAGGATATAAAAACTCTAGGAAGAACCCTATAGAAAATTTTAAATATAGGAAATCTTCCTGGTATTTTGGTGAGTATTGAGTAAGGGATTTCCAAACAAATACATCCCTATCTGGATATGAGCAGGTAGAGGTGGCTCTGGCAGAAATGTACATAGGGGTAAAACCCGAAAACACCGCTTTGAGAGAGACTCGAATGGGAACTGGTACATGACAATGGGCCTTACTGCACTCTTGGTTACGACACTCTTGGGGGATATGCTTTGGTAAATTCATAAGCTTACTATGAACCATTTTTAAAGGAACAAAGATAAAATAAAATAAAGATTCACATAAGAATATATGTTCATGGATAACCTAGATTTGATCCTAGGGGATCACAAGTTAGGGTATACATTCCTTCTATAAGTTTATCCTTCCATTCTTAAAGTTTCTTTTTAATGATTATTGGATAAGTATTTAATCCCCCTAATTATACGTTCTTTTCTTAGTTAATGGAGGGAAATAGAAGAGCATGTCCCAACTACCAATGTGATAGAAAATGTGACGATTTCCTTATTAATATGATAGAGATTATTAGGGGATTAAAAGATAATTATTACTTTGGAAGATGTTCACTATTTTGGGAACCCTATTTGATAGAGGTAAATAGATTACTATGGTATTTTTTTGTGGAGTAAAGGTTTACTTATATTTTAAAAAATTGATGAATTTAAGGTGAACTTATGGTATTATAGGTTACTTATGGAAATGATTGACCTATCTTGGGGAAAATATGTTTAGGTTAGTTACTTTTGTTATAAGATGTTAGGAGTGGTTGATGTTGTTTGGAGATGAACGATAATGTTTATCTTGGAAAACTATGTTATCAAGTCCTTCTTGTATTTGGGTATCAATCTTAGTTTGGGTTATTTTGAGGAATTTTAAGGACAGTTATTTACGGAATGGACTATGATTAACTCTGGCTAGTACCGTGGAACTTTGAAAATTTAAAAGTAGTTTCCCTTCCTATGGGATTCTTTCTTTTTGAAGAGTTGTTTTATCTTACCCTTTCCGTATTTGGAATTAATGTTTAAAGATAGATAGTTTTTCTTTTGTGGAATACGTGATTCTCTAGAAAATCATTCTTGTGATCTTGATGAGACCAAGTGTTTTTGAATGCTCATCGTTTGGAGAAAATATTAGTTTTGGTAGAAACTTATTAAAGGATTAAACTCTACTTGAAGGTAGGAATATTTCCTTATGTTTTTATTCTATGTAGTAAATGAATTACTCAAAATTATTAAAAGGAACGTAAAACAAAAACGTTGTTGGTTTAAGTTTCCTACTGGGTAATCAAGGACCGTTTACACACATCATAAGTTTGTGATTTTCTTATTGTTAACTTTCTCCTAATCATGTTTTCTATCACTCTCCCTCAGAACTTGACCCTTTGTTTTTTCTTCCATATCCATGTTTTCCTACAAGGAATCCTAGTATGGGTTAACTCGGATGGCCTTTGTACTTCCTTTTATTTCTTTTAAAGTAATAGTGTTACTGACTCTTTTCCGATGTGGTACTTTCAATGAAATTTCAAAACACAATTTTAAAAATTGCGAGGATGAAATTTCTTAAGGAGGGAAGATTGTAATGAACTGAAATTTTGAATAAATCCTCTTTCCTAATTTTGTGTGTTAGTTTATTTTTTTTATACTCAACAAAACTATTTCATTGGATAACATGTGTATAATTAAAATGATACTGTTGGGTTTTGACTGTTATATGACCATTGATCAATATGACCACTGGAAACTAAACATTTCGATATTTGTCTCTAAATACAAGTGACCTTGGTTAATTAATATAGAAATAAGATTTGATGGCCTCACCCAGTAGTCTTGGACCGATCGAAGCCCATCTAACTGAACTTGGGAAGGAGGTACCACCAATGGGATTTTCTCTGGACCAAACCCAAGACGAACTTCATCATATGAAGCTAGAACGGAATCGCCTTCGAGAGAAGTTCAAACTGATAGAAATTACTACCCGTGCGATGTTGGCCGAGCCTCCCTCGGATTTGCTCACCTTAGCACACTTTACACTTAGGTCCTACGGTGGTGTGATAAGAGGCTATGTAAGGATACCGTAACTACCTTGTGTAATCCTTTGTTTTAAATAAAAATTGGGATCTCTTCTTATGATGAAATTTATGAATTTCGAAATGACCGGATAAATATAGTATGCATATTTTTGATGAATTTTAGAAAGAAGGATATTTTAAATTTTTTTATGTAAACCAGAAATAATTAAAAACGTGTAATGATATTCGAAAAATGATCTTCTACAATTATGTCAAGTGTGCAATTTAGAGTCTAATAAGATCAACTTGATTTTTGATGAATATTAAATTATGAATAGTGATTTTATGATTAGGATTAGTAATGTGTCCAAATGGATTAGTAATCTCACTTAAAGAAAGTATTAAAATAATCCAGGCACCTTGATTAAGTAATGTGACTCAATAAAATGGTTAAATAATGGGTTCATAAATTATTATTCAAGTATTTGTTTTTTCGTGTTAATAGTGTTTTTTAATTAAAAATTTAATTAAAAAAATTTAGAAAATTATTTTTATAAAATGGATTTCATTTTTGAACTCAGAGCATCGATATTATGTTAAGGTAATTTTTGGGGATTTTTCTGAAAAAAATGAATTTTCGGTGAATAGTGTATTTATTTAAAAATTAAATTAAAAATATTTAGAATTTTTTTTATAAAATGGAGTTCATTTATGAAATCCGAGCATCGATATTTGGTTAATGTAAAATTTTGGGATTTTTCTGAGAAAGTTGAATTTTCAGTGAATAGTAAAAATACAGTTTTAGGGTTTCAGTATGTTTAATGACATCATAACCGTGTCATGATGATTCAATGAGATATTTTAAGGGATGGTCTACTAAAGGGGATGAATTATTGTATGAGGTGTCCCAGGTATCCAATACCATGGGAAAATACCATGGGCAAGCCCATGGTTTTTCCAAAACCACCAATGAGGTGTCCCTTGGCCATTAACGCCTTGTCCCCTCACTTTCCCTATAAATACCAAGAAATCATCTCATCCATTCTACTCCCCACTCTCACCCAACAAATTTCGGGTCTCATTACCTCCCAAGGAGTCCTCCCCAGGTGCCCCTAATCCCTCAAGCTCCCAACCATTGAGTTTTAAGAGTTACGTTTTAAGGTTAGGGATTTGACCTCTCTCTTTCTTTTCAAGTAATCTCTTTTATGTCATTTCATTTATGCTCCATGTTATTATTTTGGAGGATGTTATTGTATATTCATCTTACTTACCTATTCATGTTCATATGATGAGAGATCCCCTCTTTCTCTCATCGATTCATTTTAAAAATGTTTAAGTGGCGCCGTTAGGTTGCCGAATTTTTAAGTTGTTCATTCACCTTTGTCCTTTTTCAAAGTTCTAATTCCATGTCAAGTCTTGAAAGTTACTTTTTATTATGTTGGGGTATGATCTCTATATCTATCATACTGAACTTTTATGTTCATATTATGAGAGACCCTATTTGATCTCGTCAAGTCATTTTTGTTGATGTTTAAGTGACGCCGTTAGGCTGCCGAATTTTTAAGGGATTCTTTCAACCTTCTCATTTTTCAAAGTTCTAGTTTCATGTCAAGTCTTTCAATTTCCTTTTTATTATGTTTGGTTATGATCTCTATATCTATAATAATTAAATTTTATTTTCATATGATTAGAGACCCTATTTGATCTCGTCAATTCATTTTTTAAAGTTTATGTGATGTCGTTAGGCTGTCGAATTTTCGTAAGAGAAATCTTATTTTTGTCTTCATTTCATGTTCTTCATTTCATATGGTATGTCATTTAAATTTCATTACCATGTTCATATAACCTTCATATTCTGTCCCTCTACTGTTTTATGGGTCATTTATGAATGTTTGACCCACGTCCCCTCCCTTTTCAACGTTTTCTAAAACCCTGTAACGTAGCCGTTGTGCTGCAGAATTTTCATGTCAAAATGCCTCTCCATTTTTCTCAAAATTAATTCAAGTTATTAAGTGAATACTCAAAGATCTTATTTCTACAGGGGTAATCACATATATATCAAAATGTTCTATTTTTAAATTATAGGATTTACATACATGAAACCCGCTTTCCCTTTCCGTGGTTTTAAAGTGTCATAAAGATCATGTCTTTAAAGCAGTTTTTAAAACATTATGATTATGAAATGAAACCCATTTATTTTATGCTATATGGGTTGTTTATGAAATGATTGATGATGATATATGTGGCTCACATAATAACAAAGGAAAATTTAAGGTTGTTCCCTGATAGCGCTCCAATGCATTGGGTAAAGACTTAATCTCTAGAGATGACCATTTGGACTGATACCGTGGTCAATAAACTTGGTAATTTTTATTAACACCTTGGGGATGGACCTTGGTGAAACAGAAATGACTGTCTTTGTAAAATGTTGTAGCCACATATTCAAGTTATGAAAAACATTATTTTTATTATGATAAGCCTCATTATTTCTTTCTCATGCCTTAAAGTTCTTTTCACGACCTTATTGAAGTATCTAAAGTTCACATGTAAAATGCTTCTCTTGTTTCCCTTACTGGGCCTTCTACTCACCCTTTTTTTGATGTATGTCCCCAGGTTATGAGATTCAGTAATGAACCTAGGATGAACTTAAGGTAATGCCTTTCAAGTGTTTAAGAAGAATGTTTTATGTTGTTTTCATGTATTATGTTCCTTATTTCCAAGACACTAAACCTTAAAAATCCTCAGTTTTGTGTAATGTAATGAAATTTTATGTGACAAAAAGGCGGGACACTATATATATGAACCATAAATACCAGCTATGAATGGTAAAATAAGGGTGTGTTCATTTCTGGATTTTTATTGAAATTATATGGTGTTTTCTAGTAATTTATGATATAATAATGATTACATATTAATAATGTGGATTTTATAAATGATTTTAATTTTTTAATGTTCATTTCGATTTTTTATGTTATTGAATAATGTTTTAGTATTTTAATAGATAATTGGAGATGGATATAAATTGAAATTATGATTTTAGAATAAATCAATCATTGTAATGATCATGGTACACATTATTTTCATTGAAAAAAATAAATATTTTATATAAGATGTAGCTACTTAGTCTTATTGGGTGAAACCAAGTAATAGTTTACTATTTCATGTTATAACATATAAACCACCATATTATATAATTTAAATTTTTAATAATATTATTTGATATAAATAAGGGTTATCATGGGATTTATAAACTAATTCTTTTGTCCTCATTTTATTTTGACAACAAAAAAATAAAGTTCATAAGGATTTGTGTGGTGTGCTGAAATTATTTCATATAATTAAACAAAAATACCACTCATGTTATAGTAATATGTATTGATATTGATGACAACAAGATAAAACATAAATAATAGAGTAACCACTCCATATTGGATATTGGAATTTAATTTTTTGTCCAATATATCATCTATTTAAAAATGATTAAAAATGATTAATAAAAATATAGCCAATATATTTTCAAAAAAAAAAATAGAATGACTATGTAATGTAAACAATATTTTATAATTTATTTTCATAACATTATTTGAATAATTATAGAGTGACAAGTTTTACACCATTATTTAGGGATTTTAAATGCATTTCATGGGGATGATGACCTATGAAATTCAATATAATAAAATATATGGATACTAATGAATATAATCTGTTGAGTAAAACTAGTTTAAAAAAATTTATTACAAAAAACATAGCCTTGATATAAAGGTTATTTCATGGTTTTAAATATATAAATTTTATTTATAGATTAGATTTTTTTTAAATATTCATTAATTGTAATGTTTTTTGAAGGATCGACATACATTTTTTTAGTGGATATAAATTAATATTAATTACTATTTAATGGTTATTTTAATTTTAAACAATTACTTATATTATATAGATAGAATCTATTTTTTTAAGTAAAAGGGTTTAATTACTAATCATTTATAACCATAGAAATAATACAAAATTTAATACTGGGTAATGCATTCAATGTTTTTTGATATATTGTCGGCAATGTGTTTTTAAAATTACATAAATATATGATAATTAATTAGAATGTAATTTATATTTGGAAAAATATGAATAATGTTACTAAAATTATCCACAGAATAGAATATTTTTTATCTGATCAAAAATAATATTTAACATCATATCATTTGAATGAAATATTATGATATTGTATAGGAAAAAATGAAATGTTTGGACATGATAAATTTGAGAATAAAAGAATTATTATTGACCAAAAATCTATATTATTTTTTATATAAGGAAAATAATTATGACAATAAAAAATCCTAAAATTTATGAATTAAATTTTTTAATGATATTATATAACAAGACACTGTGTGTGGAATACAAAAATTGGAAATAAGAAAATAATATTGGTGTATACAGATTATTGATAATGATAATCATCATAAATATAATCTCATTGATACTCAAGAATGTTTGATATTGGGGGAAAAGTAATTATAATATATTATTTTGAATAAAGAAGGGATTCGTCAAATACTAATTTATGATAGAGAAAGATCATATTTCCATTTGGAACATGTGGAAGAAATTTAACATTTCAGAGATCATTGAGTACCTCTAAATGATATTATAAATTTTTTTTGTGAAATGATTATAATGAAGCAATAAATTATAATATACTATGGAATAAATAAATAACCCCATATAATGAAATTTTCAATGTACAATATAAATTTACTATTTTCACTATGATTTTAGATAGTTTGAGGGTAAAATAATTATTTGATTTACTCATGGGAGTTAAGGTGTCATTTTTGATGTAAATTTAATTTAATGTTATTTATAAATTAATTCCTTTCTCTAACACCTTGACACAAGATATAAAATGTGTTATAGTGGATGTTTTTAATATTTACAAATCTCATGGTTTATAATAAGATTTTATAGTTCATGTTAACCATGTATGAATATATTTTTAATTTATTATATATACACATTATTTTATTTTTATTTAACATTGAATAATTGAGACTTCTATAAATTCAAAAAAATATACTAATATGAGAAAACTGGTATGATGGTAAGGAATTTATAATATAAAATATTTAAGTTGGCTATTAACTATGTATAATTAGCCATGAATTTTATTTTTATTTATATATCCAAAGGTATACACATGTTCTATTAGATACATAATATTCCTACATATATTCTAGTATATCATATATATATATATATTTTATTATTTTGATTTAATACAAAGTGATTCTATTTTTTACAGATCCATCCATGAAATTTAAATATATGGGATTATTTATTATATATAGATTCAAATTTTTTTTTTCTAAATTTTAATTGAAATGATGTTAATTTGAGATGAAATGTTCAAAGGGTTCATGATTCAAAGGGTGTAAATATTTCGTATCTTTTATAACTGAAAAGTTATTTTTGAAATTATTTCATTTAGCCATAATTTTTGATATATTAGATAATTTAACAGAGAACTATAGAGGACCTATATAAAATGAATTTTTTGTAGAACCCATTAAAAGGACTAAAAAAAATTATTCTGATTTTAGTTACTCATATATAATACTAGAGGAAGGAATTTATTTTAGGTGTGAAAGAAGAATATGTTTAATAATAATACTCTATTTGATATTATTCACAATCTACTTTTTATGATTGTGTATAATTGTCATAAATAATTAAATATGAACACTTATTTAGAAATTTCTTTAAAATGTAAAAAATAATAATCATCCTTGATGATTGAAATTGGATTTTATAATATTAATGAACTAGTAGCGAAAGTGAAATATCAATCTTGTGAATGATATTTTTATACTCTAATTGAGATAAAAATTTATAATAAATGAATGATCATTAGGAAATAAACCATGAAAATTATTTTTTATTAAAAGATAAATTATGCCTCATAAATATGAATTATCGGAAATATGATATTTTTATTCAATAATGTATTATAAATATGTAGTAATTAAGGAACATACAAAGAGATTTTATCAAATAAATTTCTCATAAATTTGAAGATCAATGGACATGGAACGTTAGTTCAATGCAATCATCATCTTCAAAATATACATCATGGAGAGTGAATAAAAACATGGTTTCATGACTGTGGATTTCGATGGTGATGGAAACAATATTTAATGAATATTATTAATAAATTTGTGGCTAAAGAATATAATTTTAATTTCATTATAGAATAATTGCTGTTGGTTATCCCTCAAATTATGGATTCAACATGTGATATATATAATAAGAGTAATCTATAATCTATTATTTTAAAAATTATTATTTCCCAATAAAAATAAAATAAAACACAAGTGAATTTATAATTGTGATGTTAATACTATTAAGGCCAAAGACATAACATAGAAACAATATTGGTGTCTTTTATACTTAGAAAAAATTGGAACCAACTATAATATCTCATCAATGGATTAAGTACACAGTCTACAAATTTATTTATATATGTTTTATTTGTTTTAATTATTATCACAATAATAGATATTTTATAATGTTGAATATATATGCTTTACAGAGAATGCATGAGAGTATTATAAAAAATATAAATCTATCACACTATGAATAGAAAACCAATATATTGGTGAATAGATTCATAAGGTTATAATAATGAAATAATTTATGGATAATGATAATAAACCAAACACCACTAAAATTTCCATTAAAAAACAACATTTTTTGTATAATAATATATATTCAATAAATGAGAATCTTATTCATGTAGCATGAATGATTAGTGGGAAATTAAACCATGCCTCTATATAATTTATGAATTCTGCAAATTTATTAGTATTATACAAATAAATAATCACAAGGATTTGAAAATTTGATTTTAATTTTACACTAAAAGAAATGATGGGGATATATGTGGTTGTTTAGATATATATAGAAAACATTGGTGGGTCCAGTTTGGCCTGTTGGTGGATTATGGGTGTTCTACGTTATTCAAAATCATTAAAATCAGGTAACCCATAGTGTTCTTAATAGAGATACTCCATATTTCACACATTCATAACTTGGTACGATCATGCTTTCTAATGGAAGGCAGTAAATTGAGGTATGTGAAATAATATCACTTATGAAATATCATTTGTTGAGAGGATGAGAGGTCGGCTCATCACACCATTTTGGGGGGAATTCTTCCCTACCTTAGGAATCTCTTATATAGTTATGATATGATCTCAAATATATTCATAATAACAATACAGAATAGGTTACCAATTCTTAATTGACATATGTTTACCCTCATTCTAATCATGATTCTGAATAAGCTTCTCTCAAGAAACTACAATAGATTGAATATCTTTTATACAAGAAGGGGGACCATTTAGGGATTTCATCTATAAGTATTCAGGGTTCTTCATCCATTTTCCATAATGAGTGGTTGGTTCTTCATTGAATCCCTATATTTGGGAACATCATAATTCTCTACAATATAGGGAGGTGTTCAATATTTTAAAATTGGGTTATTCCATTATAGGGAACCCTATATATCCTTGTTATAACAAGAATCAATTATCACATAGTTTGGTAAACTTGTGCAGTTTAATATCTTGAAGTGACTACATATGTGTGGGTTATGAGAGGACATATACTTGATCTTCAGACATAATAAGATGTATTATGTTTCCATGTTATTGAATGTATTGGAGTTATAGTTGTTTGATAATGATCTTAGGACTGGCCCCATGGTTGATACCCTGATATGGAAGTATCCATATCATTCCATTCATTAGGGGAAACATAATAATATTTTCCTTGATGGAGTTTATTCATAATTTAATTAATTTGACAATTGAAATTCCATAATACTGGGTGATCCATGCTCAGTGCTATAAACAAAAGATAATAATTAACCAGCTCACTACATATAGATTTTGGAGTTATATACTTGGAATTCTATTATGATAATTAATAAGGATATCAGGCCTTAGGATGATGTCCTTCATATCCTAGTTATAATAGGAATCAGAGTAATTTTAGTTCAACACACTTCACAATCCTCTACAAGATGAGGTGGAATAGTCAGCCCATGCAAATGAATGGGTCTTTATGGATGAAATGTCAAAGACATTGAGGTCATACAACAAAATGGGTTCCTATTGGATCATGGGCCTTAGTAAGAAGTACTATGTATACTAGTTTTGGTATAAATAAGAGTTCTATTTGATTCGTTACACATCTCTATCCTTTGAAGGTTGAGATAGACTAATCATCATGTGGGAATGATTGGGTCCCCATTGTTTAAATTTCAGAGTAATTGAGGTCTTATGTTGAATTGGGATCCAATTATCCCCAATCCTTTAGAAGGAATCCTAAGTATATCAGTTATTGTAGGAATTTGATTTCTCATAGTTTAGTTGTTATGGGCTTACAAACATATGTTTCAATTTTTTTTTATTTCAGTGGGAATATCATATTACACAGGTGATTAGGGAATAAAAACATGGGTTTTTGTGAGAGAAATTTTATATCATTGGAACTCCATAATCCAATGTGAGCTATGATTTATGTGTGATATAATGGATTGAAAAAAATTAGTCTCAATACATGTGGATGTGGAAATATTTTTTCTTGGACTTCCTTTTTATATCTTAATATAGTTCTTGGTCATTAAGATGACATACTACATATCATGGTTCTAGCAGGAATTACAGTCTTCAAAGTTAAATTGTTCAAGGATTACATACAGAGGATTCTCGGAGTGGTTCATGTTATTAATGGAACTCCCTATGATAATTGGAGCCATTATCTATGAGGAAAACAAAGAATGGAAAATAATTATTCTCACTACTAGTGTATGTGGGACTTATGTGATGGGACTTCCCTTTTGATATATTACTATAGATCTCCTGCCATATGATTTAATCATATGTATCATGGTTATAAAAGGAATTAGATTCATCATAATTCAATTGATTATGTCTTACACACTAAGGATTCTCTAATGTGAAGGCGGGATAAGGTTATCAAGTCCTAGGATTCCTTCATAACCAAGCCCAATCATCTTCCTTGACTTTATTTGTTTCCCTTTGGACATTTATGTATTGACTGACTGACATGTCATGGGATATATATAAATTCATGATTTTACTACATACATTCCAGAAGAATATCATATGATTTTTTTCTCTTATATAAAGGAACTCATGTATCATGGATGGAATATATTTCGATCATTACACGATCGAGGCTGAATTTTCTGTAGGACATGATGAGACCTAGATGACTGCACCTAGAACCCATCACATTCTCCCAGTCTATGCTCTTGGAATGTGTTACATTATTTGGCTAACATGCCTATCTACCATAATGAAAAGTTTGATTACATACTTTGAGAGTGTCACAAGATTCAATGTTACTTGTGTGGAGGGTGATTCATGGTCTTGTTTGACTTGTTTATAAGGTCCATGAATTCTAATTGACATGTTTGATGGATGTAATAGGATACCATTGAATTTCCTCAAGGATGTCATGTGATCTGGATGGATTTTGCAGACAACATGAAAAGAGCCAATTTGAAATCCCCAAGTGTTTTCGCGAGACTCATCTGACATGTACTGAAATCACTATATTACTTGGGTGAAATGTCTAAAGGACATTGAAATGTATGAATGGCTATCCAATAGGGTTTCGTGAGAAATGGATGGGATGGAAATGGGGATCCATGTGACTCTCTCTTAAATGTCAAAAGGACTTCGTATGATCCAAAAAGTATACTAGTGGTGCATAAAAAGATATGGGTGACCTATCTTAGTGAAATTGTGTGACCTATGATATTAATGTGAAACATATGATAATCAGAATATATGTTAATTGCATATGTCTGTCATCTTTTTTTGTCCTAGCTCCAATCACTTTCTTGCATATTCAAAAGATTTGTTCACTGTTAGCATTTTCATGTGTGGAATGATTTTTTGGATATGTGAGATTTCATTCACATAACCCGCCACATGTCCTTCACATGGTCAATGAGTGATCACATGAAGTGTTTATTCATGATGCATTATTTCTTCTGTTTTTCCTGAATTTTACCTGAAGGAAAACATTTCCATTTATGAGATTAGAAAATCTGATAAATAATAATTGATTCAATTTAAATCATTCGGTGTGATCTGATATGGTTTGTATGATATCATTCAGGATATGATAGTGAATTCTTATCGGTCCTTTTGAGATTATGTTATTGTGATGATCTGCTATCATGATGTCATATTGTCTTGTCGACGCAGCTTCCACGAGATCAATGGTGATAATATGGGATTCAAAACAAATTTTTTGATTTCAATGAATCTTACATCACTTGAATTTCCCATAACACTAATATTTTATTTCTATTATATATTTTAATATTGTTGGGGGTCTCACCTATTTTCCTGAGTATTGTAAAATAAAATCACTCTCCCCATCGGTGAATCCCCTGATTACTAAAAAAGGTTCATTCGGAAATGCATGAGAATTTAATGTATAATTAATCCAAAATTACATTGGATTAGGATATAGATCACAAGAAAACATGGATATGAGGTCTTTTATGCGATGAGGGAGACATGTTCACAGGCACTTACACGACAAAACAGACAGGTCATTTGGGATTTATTGACATCTATCAAGATTCTTGGGAAAGTTGTATGAGTATTACGAATGCAATAGGATCCCATAATATACATATTTTATTCCATACATTGTAGGTATTATTGGATGGGTTATTAGTTATTTATGGTAGATAAGTCACATGAATTTAGTGGAACTCAGTCGGATATCGAATTCTAGTCAATGAGTGTATTGGACTCCATTGTGATAGGAGGACTTGTCGGAGGTCTCCACGAAATCTCTCATTAGGATATGTGATTTTATTTCCATCCTACATGACCTTAATAAGGTCATGTTATCATGTGTATTATATGATTTCATGCAATCCATGTGATTTTGGACACCTGATTCTATATGATTTTTGATGAGGAATTATCATCCATATTATGGTATTTATCCCTTTCTGTATTTACCGATGCTCATTTGGATGGAATAAAAAAATTACCTCCCATTAGATAAATTTTCATTGGGATAAGGGGTGGATTATGAGGAATTTAAATTCCCACCTGTTGCATTAGTGCTTTCACTAATCAGTTCCTATGGCGATGTTTGATCTTCAGTATGACAAATGGTATTAGGCGTAATGCCATATAAATAAGGGATAAAAGATCAGTTCATTCACTTAAAACCAAAACAGTTATAGAAATTGCAACCTACCTCTATTACATGACAATATCTCAAGATCCTACCACTGGAACTGATAAAGTGATCCATCCATGAGTCCTTCCTATGATAAATCCTTAGGGAGACTTTCTTTGTCCCTGAAATTATCTGCATTAACAAATAATATGCCTTTGGTAATTGGTTGGAATTTGGATATTTTTAAAACATTATAATCATGGAGTTTTTCATGACATATTCTATATTGATTTCAAGTACAAAAGACTATTTTTAAAATCTTGTGACCGTGTCATTATCACATGATCACGATTCTCGTGACTATTTCAGCGATCACATGATGTGTTATGGGTTCATGTAAGAACTTGATTCTTTCTTGTGGAAAACAATATTTCACATTCTTTAAATTTTTAGTTTAAGTTATTGGTTGAGGCCTAATTTAAATTCTTTTTAATTTTATGGATGTAACAATGGCATTCGATGCAGGTTTGGAGCCCATAATCCAACTTTTTAGACGAAAAAGTCATATCACACGATTAATAAAAACTGTACGGGGCAAGATGCATGGTTACATCTACCCATGAAATGATGGAAATTGGGGAGGTAAAGTCCATATAGTTTGAAAAATAGTGATATTTTAGGATCATGCATGTGCGGAACACTGTTGTTTTTGATAGTGGGAAGAGACACCATTTTCACAGGGATTGTAAAACTATGGGTACACATCTTGTGAGGGGATCCTTCCTATACCAATGGGTGCACTTTTTGGAACATGGGGTTTCCAACCATGCAACCAAACTGGGAAACACATGGATTTTTTATCAAATTAAAAATTGTCCCTTAAAAATATATTTTATCCTAAAATTCATTCTTTATTCATTAGATGGATATAATCTATACGAAGATACCTATATTGATGTAGAAAATATAGATTTTCCACCGCTCCATCTAGAATTGGTTTTAAGTGATGATCATCACTTTTTATCCACTTCATTGATTTTTCAATTCTATTTACTATTTTCCTAATTTTAATATGAATAAAATAAACTATTAAGGTGAAAGATAATATTATTTAACAGTAGGTTCTTCATCTATTCATCAAATTTCTATAGATTATAATCAAATAAGGTCCAAATAATAAATGTATGCACCAATAATATCCTACGATAGGTCGTATCATTTTTTTCTTTGCAATTTGGAGTTTTTATATACATGATGTGATTCCATATGCACACTTTTTAAAGTGATACCATTGAAATGAATGTTATTCTTGATATAGATTTTTAGTTATGGCCTATGTAATTAAAGGAACTCATTGATAAAAAAATAGAGGTTATGATCCTCGAATAAGAACCTCTTCTTGTCTGTGTTCGTTAAAAAAATAGTTCCTATTGACTGGAATATGAATTTGGATACCTTTATGGGGGAATTTTACCCCATATCATAGGATTTTTATTACTGAATTGAATTACAATTTTATTCTTAAACGAATTAATTTACTAAAGTGGGTGGAAAGACTATGACCCTATATTATTACATTTTAATTTCTTGATTAAGCAAGGATTTACATTTATAACTTCTTCACACTTGAGTTAATGCATTGGAAAAACATATTTTCTTTCTAATACCTTGATTCACCTTCTGAGGTGAGATTGATATGAATTTTTCATGGTGGTGAATTTTGATAAAACTATTCAATATTTATTGAATGATTATATTCATTGGGTGACACTTGTGTTCATATATGAATTCTATGGATGGAATCATTTAGCTAATGCCTTTTTTTCACAAATGTGACAATTGGAATCCCTTACAGTTTTCCACGGATGGACTCATGGGGGATGACTTTTATACCCCCAATTGAAACATGGACTCTATATGGATTTTCAAGGATGGAATCTAATTGGATGACTTCTATTTAGCTAATGCCTTCCATTCACACTAGTAAAGTTATATAATCACTGACTATATGGGTATTTGGGTGTAGGTATTGTATCTTGCACCATTTTCAATCCTCTATTGGGTACCCTGACAAAATATATGATTGTAGGAACGAGCATGGGGAAATTCCCTATTAGTGTATTTTTATTGCTACAGATTACAAGGGGAGAACATGGCCAATCTAGGTAACATAAGTAAATCTAGATAATTTCTTTGTATTATTGGTATTATTTACATGTATCATACACATTTTATGTATACATGTTCCTGATGATGTTTACACATGTGACATGATCATAAATATATACATGGTATTACAATTTTTAATTATCATATATTCCTTTAGTATATCTTTTATATATTTATTTTACTACTTATGGTATTTATCTATTATTCTATTTTCTCTATTAAACACTTTGGTGATGAGAGTATAGTCTCCCCAAACTCATTCCTAGGCCCACACTACTAATCAGAAATCTCTAGCATTTAGGGAGATGCGAATCAGTCCGTATGTCCTAATAGGTTTAGGGAACATATCTGTGGCATCTAAAACTAGGAAGTTAGAAAGTGATATCATAGATTCATTATAGTTTTATTTATTTTTAAGGAAATGGAATATGATATAAAGGAATATGAATTTTGTAATGTGTTTTCCCAAGGTTAAGCTGACCCGCATGCACAAAATTCTAAATTTCCAAAAAAAATGATTTTTTAGATTTTGATTATTATAGTTGACTTGATTCCAATGCTGGAAGATGCACAAGAATTATTATTTTATTATTAACATGATTGTGGGTTCTATTTTATTTAAAAAATTATGAGATGAGGGTATGCCATCTCAGTAATCATTTTAGGAACCAGTTATAATTCACATGAAAATGAATATGAAATTATATATAGGAAACATTTCTGTATTTCATGGGTTTTTTGTTATATTCAATGATTTTTATACCTACTATGTGATATATACTATGTGAAGAGGATTGAGAAATAATGGTTGATATATAGAGTTCTTGCCTTATTATATGTATTATTTTACTGATTAGGCTTCAACAGAATCCCCATGTATCCAATTGTGGAATGTTGAGTCTAGGACCAAGAGTCATATAGACTATAAAGTGGTATAATTTTGATTA
The DNA here is from genome assembly GCA_963277665.1 of Viscum album. Classification (NCBI taxonomy): domain Eukaryota; kingdom Viridiplantae; phylum Streptophyta; class Magnoliopsida; order Santalales; family Viscaceae; genus Viscum; species Viscum album. The sequence goes on along the minus strand of OY728140.1, from coordinate 1,691,466,151 downwards.
TAAGGAAACCATATCATGGATCATAGAGAGTATGGTACCTTATGGATAGGAATTTGTTAAACCATTTGGTTCAAAAATCTAAAATGATCTACGATATGATTGAATATGAGAATAAAATTGAAACATAAATTGAATATAATAGATACCATGACCAAGATGAAATCATAGTTGTGGGATGTAAGAAGTATCTCAGGATTTAATTCATCAGTATGATTCTTAAGAATGACTCAATGAATAGTTATAGGGGTGTTTTTTTATATTGGAAGGATTGTTCCTATACTATTTCAGTATAGGTACTTTAATGTTGAAAAAATTGATAACATTCATATATGAGGTCTGTGTTTGGAATTCTAGAGGCATGCCACAATCATGACCCCCATTCATAATCCCAGAAGAATGAGATGACCACATTGCTAATATGATGGTCTATGGGACACTGATAAATCCTTCATTAGTGATAACTAGTCCACATGTAGTTGTACTAGACATTTTGGTTGAGTCATAGTTTTGGGAAGGTTTTATGTGATCCATAAAGACCATTCATAGAGAACCATGTCCTTCCTCGAATATGGTTGCATTGAGATGTGATTTCTAGTAGTATCATCCAACCACATATTCCGGGTATAGAGACCGGAAGATACAAATTGATGGATAGAGACCATGGTATATATATTTGAGAATCATGGGACACCTTGTAAGAGGAGAATAAGTCTTTCTTCTCATATGATTCATGATTCAATTATGGGATGATAAGATATCATTATTCATACAGAACGTCATCAGGATATGGCTTTTATGGATTTTCACATGGAGTTATATGATTACTTCTATCCCAAGTCATTGAGGGACGATAGAGCCTAGGAGTTCAATAACATGGAGAATGGATCATTATTAGTCATGGATTATTCTTCAAATTTTATAGAGATCTAGTGATTCACAACCATACTGATGGGAAATGATTTATCTAAATTTAGTTCATTTAAGGATGGTATTTGGTATAAAATAATATGCATAGTTAATATATTTTGGCTAACTAGAATTTCTATATTATGTTTTCATGTTATTATCACATAATGTATCATGATAGATGATGGGGGTGTGTTCTCGGGAGGTTCAAAAACTAGATCTAGTAAAAAAAATGACTAAAATTAGAAAGTGTTGATTGGAGCTTCATCATAGTGATATTAGTAGCTATAGAACATAATCATGTATCTAGGTAAGGTTCCACCAATGCGGTATATAGGAACATATGTATCCTCAGTGCATGGGAGACCCAGTTGATAATCGATGCTACAATAACATGGTTCATCTACAATAATTTTTCATAATATTTACTTTATAATATAGTGAAAGAGGTTATCCATTGACTGCATGTGTAGGGTCGAGGTAAACATCTTCTCTTCATGTAGGGAGATCAAGTAGAGATGGATGATAATGTCGAGGCAGTGGTTGTGACCATATTAGTCAAAAACCACATTTAAATTGACAGTAGAGACGTTATGCTCAAGGTAGCTAGGAAACATCATAGGGAAACATATCAAGAAAAATATATACAACGAAACAGAACCCTGAGGAGAATAATCTAGAAAAATCTAATGTAAAGGTCTTATTCTTATGGAATTAATATTATCATCTTATCTTTATTGTTATATATGGTTATCATTTCTTTTTAACTATACCCATTGTGAAGTTCCATGGGAACATTATTATGTAATAAGATTTCCCTATGACACATGAAAATCCATTGGGGATCATAATAGAGGATCTGCATTAGTGTAGGAAATTACCTCTTGAGACTGGCGAGTGTAACAATATATGGACCATATTTTTCCTCAATATGATAAGTTTTTATATCATTCTTGGGATGGACTGGATGGTTCCCTTTTATTAAATATTTAACTTCTATCACAAAATGGTGTCCTTCAATCACAATAGGGTGAAGTGTTTATTCACAAGGGTGAATTGTATGTCCATGTTAGCTGAGATGGACCCGTGCATCATGGGTTGGAAAGGATGACATCCCATATTGCGATTTTATATCTACATGATATGGAAACACAATAGGAATATTTCCCTCCAGTGGTTAATTATTTTAGGGTCATTTTCCAGGATGATTTTTTGTGAATTACATCTAGTGAGAGAGGTTGATTTCTCCAATGATATAGTTCAAGGAAAAGAATTGGAATCAATTCCTAATTAATTAAAGGATACAATTGAGATACAAGAATTAAATATGGAGATAGAAAATTTTCTAATAAGGTTTTTATCTGACACATAACATCTCTTTGTGGTTCATTAGTATTTTTTCCAAAAGTTGGAAGGTAAAATCATGATTTTTGTGGATTAATATAAATTAAACCATCTAATTGTTATGAAACAATATCCTCTTCCATGGAAAGATGAAATTTTTTATTAGGTCTAGGGAGAATTGATTTTATTTAAAATTTATTTATTATCAAGTTTCATTATGTGCATGTTTTACCATTAGAGATTCCTCTCACATATTTTTGTAACATGTATATTTTATATGAGTATTTTTCCATGTCTTTTGGACACATGAGTGTGCTTTCAGTCTTCATGGAATTGATGAATCAAGTAATAAACCCATTTCTAGGTTTGTTTTCTAGTATATTCATGGATTATAACATGGATTACTCTCACCCTCAACATGAACATGTAAAAAATAGTGAGACCATATAGGATACAGTAAGGGAGAATCATTTATTTTCTATTCTTATATATTTCTACTTTTGGATGGATCTGTTATACTTGATGGATCAAATTGTCTTAGAGACAGTTGTATTAATTTGCCCATAGATGGAGATCTTTAGATTCATAGGACCAGACCAAAAAAATATTTTAGATATGGAGTTTAACGGGGACATATGGATATTATAGGCATTTCATAGATTATTTGACTAGATTAATAGTGTCATTGATGGTTTAGACTAAGAAAGGTGTGATTCTTGTATGGTTAGATTCATCTGATTTAGCTATTAAGAATCATAAATTGAGATTGAATTTAGAACCAATATTGATTTCTATAGATCCAGATAGAAGTTACATTGTTTACTCTTAATCATCAGGTTTCTGTCTAGGAGATTTCCTTATGCTGGGGTATAATCATGGAATATGGATCTCAATAGATGTGGCCACACAAGAGGAATTACTCCACACACGACATTGTGTTATCTATAGATGTTCATGTGTTGCGATGATGGAGATATTACTTACATGGAGATACTTTTGTGATGTTCAAAGACCAATAAAGTCCCATGTACATATTTAAATAGTGTGGTCCAAATTTTTGGTAGTGAATGTTTGGATGAATACCTATAACCTTTTTGGCATCGATCTTTCATTCATGCATGGTAAAATAAATGTAGTGGTTGATATACTGAGAATACGGACTTGGGTATGGGTAGTTTAGTAGTCTATTAGAGAGTAATTTATCATGGATTTATTCTCTTGGATGCACCAGGAGGTGAAATAATGTCATGGTCATAACTTTACATAGTCATTAGTTGTGACCTATACACTTCTATATTGAGTTAGGATGAAGCATTTTTCAGATTTTGAGGGCCTTTTACTACAAGATTGTGTTTCAAGAGATATCCCAACACATTGTTGGACCATAGGTGAGGATGAAATATTTTTATTGATGACAGATAAAGCGTTTCAGAAGATGAGAATGGTGATACGATGCAGGAATATCATGCTCTAGCTTATGATGTGCACCTTTGAGTAACAAATATGTAATCGTATTTTCATTTCCACCACTGGTGGTCAGGTATCAAAAGTGATGTAGCTGGTTTTTTCATGAGGGATTCCACCTATCAGCAACTAAATGATAAACATTAATAACAATCCATAATTTTACAGTTGTTTTCCATTACTATATTGAAATGTAATGATGTTATGATAAAAATTTTGATCGGTTTACTGAGGATTACTCAAGGTAATTAGGTCTTTTTGTTTATTTTTTTAAGAATCACCATGGTTTCTCATTTCTTACATTACAAGGAGAATTTTTTATTAGATGATATTGGTAATATATAAATTTTTAAGTTATTAATCCGTCAAAGGGTCCACCATACTATTATTTCAGTAGGGGTGACTGGTTTAAATCGAAAAAATTGAATGGTTTGTATAGGAAACTAGATGTATAGATTCTTCTGAGTACAACATCACACCCTCAAACTGATGTCTAGTCAGAGTGCACGATTCAACTTCTTCAGGATATTCTGTGAGAAAGCATATTATATTTTTGGGGATCTTGTGAGAGGCAAATAACCATAGTAGATTTATTCTAAAATAATTGCTTTTAGGATACTATTTAGATGTTGACATATAAGGATTTTAAATATTTTCCACTATGATCAACAAAGTGCTGGTTAGAGGTAGGATAAGAAACTATATATGGGATTCATCTCATTCAAGATGATATATACAATGTTCAAATTATTTGGAAATGGATGTATACCAAAAATTCTTGATAAAAATCATATAATAACCTTTTCAACAACCTCCAGAGTTTGAGGTTTGCGGTTAGGTACTTTTAGGTGTTCCAATGAGGATGGGACACATGAGAATTGTGAGATATGTTATACATTCATCGTGATAGGTTGATTCGTTTGATATTCTATAAAGCATCATGGTGGTAGCCTATTATTGTTGTTACCTCAAAGGTAATGGTTCATGCTAGATGTATTCCAGGTATCTCAGAGGCACCAATATCATTAATACATGAATCATTCATTTTAGCAAGAGGAGTTTGAGTTACATGCAGTTGATTCATTTTAAGAGAATCATATTTAAATTGAGGATCATAGTCCTATGGTACTATGAGGTGGATCCTTTCCTATAGAATGGGTGAAATGGTATCATGTATGTGTACATGATGATACCTATGAGTTACAGAACGATGTACAAGAATAGTGGAAAGAGGCATTCAATGACAAACCATTATTACCATTGGAATCACAATTCATGAATGAAATTCTCTAATAGAGGATGTTCATATGAACCCTATTCCTTCTTGAGGCACACAATCATTTAAATTCAATCAAATTTTAGTTTCAATGATTGGTTGTAGAAAAATGTGAATGTATATGGATGTTATGAAGAAAACAAGGGGGTATGGGGAAGGTTTTCTTCTAGAGACCTATATTTTATGGTGAAAAGGTATATTTCATGGTTAATAGAATCCACTCAGGGAAGGATGAGAAGTTACATATAGTTGTGAAAGGCTAGAAAAAGGGTATCTACATGCCTCAATGTTTGATGACCCATGTTATTTGAGGCACATGCCCCTGTTGAACCCTCTATAGTTTTTTTGACATTGGAATGATACACAGTTTTTCCATGGTTAGTCAAATTGTGCGTAAAAACAATGTGAGGTTCCGCTTACTATAGTAGGGGGTTTAGGATTGACTCATATTTTTTCTAAATCTGTGACCAAACATTACATTTCATGTATTTTTAGTTAAATTATAAACTTTTTTAATAAAATATTGTAACCTTACATCCTTTCCTCCTTTATTCATTGGAAATATCCTAAATATAAAGAGATCATTTGAATATAAAAATTAGATTTTTCCACCAATCCTCTGTCCAAACTCATATTCAAGTTTTGATTGTCTCGTTGGATCCACATTTATGATTTATTAAATCATTTTGTGTCATTCCTCATTTTGTTGTTATCACATGTGTAATTTCGGTGCAAGTGAATATGTACTATTTCTAGTTTCTTCATCCACTCATTGATATTGTCTTTATGTGAGTCAAATAAAGAGCTGATAAAACATGAAAACACCACTATGATCCTATGGTAGGTGTAATCTATCATTTCATTTGAAGGAAGAGTGGTTTTAAATTGTTCATTGTGCTAAGAATCCAATTACGAGTGAAAAACCCAAGTAATGAAATTTATTCCATAATTTACACTGATAGCAATGTATTAGGTAATTAATGAAGGCCAAGGATAAATAAATAGATTTTATGAACCTTGAATTGGAACAAACACTTGGGTGTTTTGCTTAATAAATTGGTCCACCATGAGTGGCATATGAATTTGAATACATTTAGGGTTCTAGTTTCACCCCTTGTCAGGGGATGTTTAATTTTGAATTTCATTATAACATTATTTGTAAATGAATTTATATTGTAATGGGAATGTAATGAACATTTCCCCTAAGCTAATTCCAAGTAATATATTTTTTAACAACGAATTTCCATTTATAATGATTTTAATACATGTGAAAATTAAGAGGAAAATCATTCTATTCATTCTCATTCTCTGAGCCACCTTCTAATGTGATATTTAAATGAATTGATCAATGTGTTAACCTTTCATTTAAAAAAATGAAATTTATTAAAGTATTATCTTCCTAGGGAATTACATGAGTTAATATATGAACACCATGGATGGAATAATTTGGCTACTACTATGTTTATGCCTAAGTGTTACTTTGAATCCCTAGTACACTACTAAGGATGAACTCAAGGGGGTGACTATTATATATACTAGTGATACGTGGAAAACTTATAGAATTCCAACAACTGAATCAAAGGGTCATTTGATTATATATTACAAGGGTGATAGTTGGGATTCCTTAGTGGACCCCCAAGAATGAATGTTTTTTTAAATTATGTAATATCACACCCAGAGCGATACCAATATTCTGAAGAAGAATTCCTAAGATGATCTTGTAAGGTGTTGGTTTATGTTTTACCTGGAGCGATACCAAAATTCCAAAAAAAAATTCCAAGGATGGTTTTAGGATCATTATTGAATTATTAAATGAATTTTTTATATGACATGTCCATCTATCTAAAGAACAACATCAGATTTCATTAGTATATCAAACCTTATAGATGGAATGTGTTGGAATCTCTTAATCACGTGTCATTTTGGGGATGAGGAGAAACTTTCCAAGTATCGTGACTCTTTATTAAATGAAACTGGAAAATTAATGTTACGTGATTAGTAATTTATACATTAAAAACTATTTAGTCAAAGGCTTACATGTATGGCTGAAAAAGGATGTAAAGGATGGACGTTCTATGGAACCCATACCTTTATGGGTAGTTTACTTTTATTACATCTTTACATATTAAATTTCTACAAACATAATTTTATTGTTATATATTCAAAAAAAGGATATCACTTGTCCTATGGGTGGTTTACTAATGGGATTGTATCTCACACCTTGTTTGGTCCACCATTGTGTTATCGAACAGACGATATGGCTGTAGGTATGGATAGGAGAATACAACATGCAACATGATTTTGAATGTTTCTTATGAACAATAGACCAATTGAATATGTTGATTCTTATAAATCTAGTTGGTTACTTTGTTTTTGTATTTTGTTACATGTACTGTACACCTACCATGTATACCTATTTTTGGATATTTTTTTGACCCTTGAAATTATCATATATATATAATTAGTTTAGTAATTTTAATGTATTACTATTTTTTACCTATTTTCTTATAGTTTTTTGGATTCTAATAATTATCTGTTATTGTATATCCATTGTAACAAACTCAAGTAATAAATGAATAATCTATCCATAGTCCCCCTTAGGACCTTTATTCCCTTCAGAATCCTATAGTATTTGGCTTGATGTTATTTAATACATGAACCCCACCCAGATTAGGGAACCTATCATTGGAATCAGAGATTAGGATTTTATATTTCATGTGTTTCGTGAGTTTTTTGACAGCTGGGTGATTCACGAATCATTTACATGATCATGAATCCCTTTGATTATTCACATAAAATAGGATATGCTACATGAATATGGTGTCTTTCCCTTGATAGAATTTTATTTTTATCTAACTCACATATTATAATTACTTTTATTCAAATGGATTTTTGCTCTTATCATTCTTCCGTGGCCACAACATACTAGAGGGATATGATTTCTATGAATTACCATGCTAATCCTCGGTATTTTGTGAATTTTTAAGATAATGATATGAAATGTAATCTCCCATCCAATATCTATAATTATACATTATCATAAATTCATCCTATATATGAGATTCACTTACTAGAAAATTATTTCATCCCTTCTCCTGGTTTCAACTAGCCATCATTCTATGGGTCAACATCTCCTGGAATCACTTAGAAAAAATGTATGATGAGTGAAAATTGGTTGATGATCAGCCCATGTGTTGTCTGTTACATTAGAAAACATTTCGATGGATTTATATTTTTTTGATTTCACTCAATATCCCGTCACATAGAGTTAATGAACAAATTTTTCTCTTCTATGTACAACTTGGGTAGTGGGTGGATCACTAAATTGGATCTCTTACCTAGTGAAAACATTTATAATAAATGGGCATATCCATTATGTATTAGACAATATTTCATAGAATTTAGTGTCCAGCAATACCATATACATGTCAATGAAGTAGTGTGGGTTTCCAAATTCATTATCTATCTCCTATATGATATTATTATTGAATTTGTTAGTCGTTAGTTCCATAGAACCAACTAGTTTAATCTTCAGTCTAATGAGGTCGAGCATGCCATGGCTGCGACCGACCCCTGGAAAGATCTAGATGATACCTTCATCTTTCCAATCCACCGATTGGAGGTTACAACCCTAGACATGGGAAAATGCTTCTTTGTTTCTAGGATGAGGGGGGAACACATTCTCGGATCTATGTGACGTCAAAAGATCACCTCATACTCCTATAAAAATCAGGTTTAGGTTATCCCTAATCCTCCTACCCCCATAAGGTATCATAATGTCCACTCCATGGAAATGACACTACTTCATACGTGATTTTTCCGCTAGGCTAGAATCAACCTGCTCAAGATGACGCACCACTGTTGCTTCGACATCATCAAGTGTGGACCCTTGGACCGAAGGCCATATGGGATCAGATCACCATCCTTCATCGCTATGGTTGCGGTAGCACATGAGTCCTCTGATTTAGTGACCACTGCCGCTTAGGCTAGTACTAGCCTCCCGTCAGGATCAGCTGACTCAGAATCAATTCCTCCCACTAAGGATCCCACTTTATAAGTGGAGAATAAGATTTGGAGGATGATCCTCCCGCCTTCAAAGAGGACATCTCCACCACAGTCGATGAGTTGGTATAGGTGAACCTCGGTAGCAATGAAGACATGAAACCCACATTGGTTAGTGAATCCATTCCCTTCGAGGATCAACAGTAGTACATAGAATTCCTGTAACTACACCATGATATATTCTCCTAGAGTTATGATGAGAATACAGTACTAGATCCTCAGGTAGCCATCCACTATCGCGGTCTCTCGACGAATTATTGTGTGTTCAAGTAGCCTCCCAGAATGATGCACCCATCTCAGGGTTCCATGGTAGAGGCGGAATATGACAAGATCATCAGATCCAATTTCATCAAGGAGGACTAGTACCCCAAATGGATTTCCAACATTGTGCCAGAAAGGAAGAAGAATAGACAGATTAGAGTCAACATTTTTTCCAGGATCTTAACTATCACTATCTGAAAGGCAATTTTCCACTTCATGTGAAAAAACTCTTAATTTATGCCACATCTGGATTCCAAGATCTCTCCTTCATGGATTGGTACTCTGGGTACAACCAAATCTTATTTCTCCCCCTATGATGAGGAGTTCACAACCTTCATGGGACCACAAGGTACTTTCAAATACCATGTCATGCCCATCGGTTAAAGGAATGCAGGCGCCACCTACCTGTGTGCCTGGAATCTTATATTTAAGACGATCCTTGGAACGTTGTGGGATTCTATGTAGATGATATTGTGGTCAAATTATTCCTATGTTAGGACCATCCCAAAGACTTTGAGAAAGTGTTCAACATCCTCCCTTCCTGTCACCTGAAGATGAACCCATTGATGTTTTCCTTCGGGGTCACCTCTGGAAAGTTTCTCGATTTTGTCGTCAGATACATGGGTATTGAGATCGTCCTAGAGAAGATTAAGGCCATTATCCAAATTTCCCCTCCAAGAAACATTAGAGGGCTTCGAGGTTTTCAAGCCCACTTAACATACATACTCAGATTCAATGTGAACTTGGCCAGCATGTGTAATCCCTTTTCTCGGCTCAAGATGAATGGCACCGTCAATGAGTGGGAGGAAGAGTGTCATACTTTTTTTTGAAAGATATCAAGCAGTATCTACATTAGCCTACGGTCTTAATGCCACCCATCTTTAGAATGCTGTTGGACCTTTACATGACCACACTGGAATGCTCTCTTAGATGCCTTCTCGCCTAGGAGAACAATGTGGGTATAGAGAATAGTCTCTACTATCTCTGCATCATGCTCCTAGATACGGACTCCAGATACTCCCCCATCGAAAAGAGCTACCTTGAACTGGTATTCGCAGTACATATATTGCACCATTACTTGCAGCACCATTAGGTATAGCTTGTGTCCCGAGTAGACCCACTGATGTACATCCTGAGATGCCCCATGGTGACAGGCCATCTTGCTCAGTGGTAAGTGATTCTTCAACAGTTCGATATCAGTTTTGTTCCTCTGAAAATTTTTAAGGGGAAAACATTGCCAGAATTCCTTGTTGCCCATCCAGATCCTGCTGACCAGTCCTTGGATCTCTATGTCCCCGGTGAGGTGATCCTCTCGGTAGACCATCACACAACGTGCTAGTAGATGCATTTCGATGGTGCTTCCCAACGCCCCACCGGCAGAAGGCCCAATGAACCCCGACTCCATAGAGTAGGCCCGAGTTTCATCTTCATTACCCCGACACAATCCATCCTACCATTCACATTACTGTTGTCAGAAGGCTGCACCAATAATAAGGAAGAGTATTCGGCTCTCATCACTAGCCTCGAGTTGGATCTTGAGATTGATGTGCCCTATTTGCATGTGAAAGGGGACTCTGAAATAGTCATCAAACAGATCAATGGGGAATATTTCATTATAAATCCAGATCTCATACCATTGATGGAACATACCCTCCTGCTAATGGACCAGTTCCCATATCAGCCAGAAGTTACTCATGTTCCTCAATATCAAAATGTTTGAGCTGATGTCTGGGCTAGCCTGGCTGCATCACTCACAGAGACCAAACAGTAGGATCTTATTATCCACATGGTACATTGGAGAGTCATTGATCCTATCACCCCCGATGATAATGAAAGATTGTGGGTAAGCCACCTTACCACAGGGCCTCCACTTCAAAACCCCACGAGTCCCCTGGATGTGATGATCGATGTGACTCCTTATTGGAGAGCCCCCACTATTGACTATCTCCATAATGGTAATCTCCCAGTTAATTGGGCCGAGCACAAGCGAATCTGATGCCATGTGTGGAATTTTACCCACCTGGATGATCATGACCATGAGAATATCCTCTACAAGAGGGGGTTTGATGGGTTCTCGTCTACTGTATTCATAGAGTCAATATTTCTCAGGTCATGCAAAATATTCACATCAGTTCTTTAGGGGCTCATCAGACCTGGCCAAAACTATCCCATCAGATCTAGAGATGGGGGTAATTTTGGCCCTCCATGATCTATGATTGCATCGAGTTCTCCAAGGGATTCCATGCATTCCAAATTCTTACTAACATTATGAATTTTCCTTCAGAGCCTCTCCACTCCACCAAATACTCTTGACCATTTGTTGTGTGGGGACTCAATGTCGTGGGACCATATCCACTAGAGATAGCTCTCCAGTGCAGATTCATCTTGATAGTTACAGATTTATTTTCCTTGTGGTCAGAGGCAATTCAGCTCAAGGAGGTCAAGCCATGTTCCATCGTTGACTTTTTGGGTTCCAACATCATCTAATGATTTGGAGTCCCCGAAGTCATCCTCATCGATAACGACATGAACTTCTGCAGAGATGAGCTAAGGAAATTGTACTCTAAGTACAACATCCGTTCTAACCATACCTCTCACTATCATGCACAAGCAAATAGACAGATTAAGGCCTTAAAAAAGACTCTGTCTAACATTCATCATAAAATGGTTCATCTGAATAAGAAGATTTCTCCGTACAAGCTCCCCAATGCCATCTGGGATTATCGGACTATGACTCGTAATTCCACCTAGGTGACCCCATATTCCCTAGTGTATGGGACGGAGGCTGTCCGACCCATTGAGATTAAATTTTTCTCATTTTTCATAGATATATATGATCATCAAGACCCCAATAAAGTAGTTGAAATCCATCTGGCTATGATGGAAGTGCTCGACGAGAATAGGCTTCGTGCCCTATATAATTTGGAAAGGCATTAGAACAAGATCTCCAGAGCATTCAACAAGAATGTTCACCTGTGTTTCTTTTTTCAAGGTGACTTGGTATTGGCCATGAGGGAACCAATGATACCTGGTAGGAAACCACCCAATTTGGAGCCCAAATTAGAAGGACATTACATCATTCAAAATGTTTACTCTAATGGTGAATACTCACTGGTTAATATGAATGGCGATCGTATAAATCCTCCCACCAATGCCATGTTTATCATGAAATAATTTGATTGAACCATCTGGTCTCACATGACCATAAACTGTATGGTCTAGCATGACCTTAAAAATTACGGTTATATACTACCTCAAAGTGATGGTCCTACATGACCCTAAACTGCATTATGGTCCTTCATTACCTTAAGTTGTACGATACCTCATGACCCTAAACTACATGATGGTCTAGCATGACGATAAACTATTCCATACTACATGGATTTAAACTGTGCATCATCCTGCACGATGTTAAACTGCATATTGAGAACTATGTATGTCTTGATTCCAATCCTCATGGGATATGTAGGAACACTCAGAAACCTTGTCTTGAGTCCAGCCCCAGCTCCCTCTTTAATTAACCCCTATTGGTTACCGTTCTTTAGGAGGATCTCACATGGAGTTGTGTAGGATTCTTCAGCCCCACCCATGTCAGTGTCACGATGATTGCACAGTGTGCCCTCCTTCGTTCCTCTAATCCCCCCACATCCTTACCGAATGGCACTAAACTACATGGAACCTTTAGAACTACATGTGGCTTTATTCCCATCCCCATGGGATACGTAGGACCGCTGAGACATTTCATCCATAGGCCCAGCCCCAAAACCCCAGGACCTTCCTTTGGGATGAAACACATGGTGTGGAATAGGCCTTTACCCTTATTCGTGTCAAGTTCATCATGACTAAAACATGTATCTCTCTCCAATGAATATCTCTATCTCTTCTCTTGTCTAAATATATTTTAAATTTCACTAGTGCATTCATGTTCCACACACCCCATCATTTGGGTTCCCATTATCTTTCACACCCGAATGGACCCCCAAATGGAATGGATGCTCGGCCTAAGTGCTCTCCTACCATTATGGACCAACGTCGTCGAGGGTTTCAGACAAAAAACCGAAACAAGTCCCATGTTTCAAATATGGTCTGTGGTTGATGCACATTTGTTGTTCCCATTTTAGGTTACACAATATAGATACTATGTTTACAGCCTGGCCAACAGCTATCCTTTTACATTTTCACCACCACCATAAGTCCCAAACCTAGAATGTATTGGTTTGTTCTACCTCATTGTCCCTCCAAATCTCGGTCTTCTTCAAGCGGGAGGTTGATTTGAGCTATTATACCCTAATGTGATGGAGAGAGCCTAATCACACTTATTATTTCCCACACCGAGAATTGCTCACGTGGGATTAGGAGTTATGAGGGAAATGCCCACATGAGAGGTCATATAGCTATAGTTGGCCGGGATGCTCAACCTTAGGTCCTTCGACCCCATTGGTCCCCTGGCCCAAGTTCTCATTTTCGATTGTGTGATGTGGTATAGACTCACATCCTCATTCACATCGGGCTATTTGTCCATGCCACACATATCCTCTTGAGACATCCCTCCCTTCTTGTATCATCCGTCCCGTGAACATAGGCCCCGCCATGCTTCGTGAGTCCCATAATTTGGACTTCCATCACCTTCTATATCCAAAATGGCCCTCAAATGGCATGGATGCTCAACCCAAGGGATCTCCTACCATTACGGGATAACACTCTCGAGGATAGTGAGTGTCTAGTTGATACAATATCTCCTGTTGCGAATATTGTCAATGGATGATTCTCAATTGTTCTCCCCCTTCTAGTCACACAAGGGTGAATACCGTGTTGGGAACGTGGTCAACACAAGTCCTCTATCATAATTGTCACTTTATGGTATTCCCTAATCACGATTATTATCCCTCTCTGTTCCACACATTTGACATTAAAATACACATATAAAGTCCGAGCTCTATGACCCTAATCTAAGATCACTTTCATCCTCCCTACAAGATTTTTAGCTGCATGATGGCCATGACATTCTGTCCATGGCCCTACCTCAGGCCCCTCGGCCTTTGCAGGTTCGTTTCCCAAATTCTAAATTAAGGATGTACGGTGTGTTGTGGGATTATATCCTCATTCACTTCTGGGTACTCATCGTGCCGTACACATCCTCATATGAGACACCTTTCCCCTACCATAATCCTCACTATAAGACATTAAACTGCAAGCTGGCCATGACATTCTATCCATGGCCCAGCCTTAGACCCCACAACCTTTTCATTCCTCTGGACCATGTTCTCACTTAGGGTTATACGATGTGCTGAGGGAATATGTCCTCATTCACGTTGAGTTACTTGCCATGCCATACACACCACTTGTTGGGGGTATCATGCCCTTATTTTCATCATCCTTTCCATAGGAACTACATATGGATTGATTCACATCTTCATGGGATAAAAAGGATAGCCTGAACATCTAGTCTTCGTATACAACCCAATCTCATAGAAAACTCCCTATCATTTTGGCCCCATGGACCACATTCTTCTAGAATAAGGCAATACAGTTTGGTATGGGCTTATCAATCCATTCACGTCGGGTTTATAACAACCCTGATACATACCTCCCTCTCTTGAGGGGCCTTCGATCCCTTTCCCTACTTTCATATTTCTGAGTCGGCTGCCTTTATGTCGGGTCCCTCTGCCCTTTTTTATGCTTCACCAATTGGCCCATGAGTACTCTAGTCTAGATCTAGGAGTGTCAGATTATACCTAGACATGTTTTCACCCATTTTAGGCTTCATGTTCCCTTTCATTTGGTCTTCTATTATCTTTCACATCTAAAGGGACCCCCAAATGGCATGGATGCTTGACCTAAGGGCTCTCCTACCATTATGGGCCAACTTCCACGAGGGTTTCAGACAAAAAATCGATACAATTCCTGCACTACAAATATATTCAACAGTCGACGCTCATTTGTTGTTCCCATTTCCGGCCACAAGATACAGATGCTTTCTTTCAAACTCAGTCAATAGTTATCCTCCATCGTCATTCCAACCCCATCATGACTCTAATGTTGGTTACATGATTCACATTATTTTCCACCCCATCAGGCCCGAATGGAATTTCGACACTCCTGGAACTATCCCTCAGTGAACATTGGAACATTAGGAGGAAAAAATTCATAGTAAAGGCATCATTTGGGCTCTCCATGGACTTCCCTCTGGCGGTCTTTCCAAGTATTCCAAAAAATATCTTCCTCCCTTATTTTCCACATCGAGTTTGACACACATGGACTTAAGAATTGGATTGAGGTTTGCACCTACTTGGATGGATTACGCCTCTCTGGTCTGAGATCTAAGGATTTAAACTAAGATCTATTTTAGATCTAAGTACGATGTGATTCCCATTCCTAGGGGATACGTAGGAACCCCTAGAAATCTCGCCTTTGGGTCCAGCTCCATAAGGGTCTAGCCTCTCCTGTCCCATATCATTTAACCTTTTCTAGCCCCTTGTACAGTGGTTTCTTCCTCAGAATTGTGCACGGTATGATGTGGACCTCGTCCTCATTCACACCAGGTATGCTTTATCACATTGTGCACATTACCTCTAGAACCTCATCTCTCCCACATATTTCTGAGACATAAGACATTAAACTATGATGCATAGTCCCACATGACATTAATCAGTTACACCAGTACTGTAAGACATTAAAAGGCATGTTTGGTCCCCTTGCATGCCCCTAAACTGTGACATTATTGTCCTGGATGCATGATGAAAAATAGCACTGCACCATGATATCCTCTCTCGAGGGGGCCTCATGTTTGGTATCGGTCATACGCTTTACAATTAGATCATGCCTTATATGGATTGATTCCTATGGTGATGCTTGGACTTTATATCCAAAGTCCATTGCATCATAAAAAAAAACACATTCATCCTAAATGACTGACAAGATCTATCAAATACACGTTCTTTCAGTTCATGGGATAGACCTGCACAACCTTATTATCTCTGAAACTAGTATCCTATAGTACACTCTTAGAACTATGTGTGTCTTGATTCCTGTCATCATGGGATACATAGGAATGCCCATGCAATTTTCCTCGGGCCCAACCTAACTTTTGTTTTCGTTCCCTCGACCAAAAAACTCCCCATGATACACATGGTTATCCAGACTCTAAGCCCTCATTCATGTCAAGTTTTATAATTACGTCACCATGGGTCTCCCACATTCTCTACCATCTATTGTATGAGCGCTATGACCATAATCTAAGATCACTCTCTGTCCTTGCTGAAAGATGTTAAACTACACGACATCTTCCAGAACTACACAATACTTGATTCAAAACCACATGGGATACATAGAAACGCCCAAACATCCTATCTCCATGGCCATCCCCTAGAATCTGAAATCATATCCCCTCTCTTTCATCCCCTTGGCCAGAACTCTTTTGGGAACACATGGTGTGGTGAGTACCTCATGGGTTCTCATTCATGTTAGGTTTTTCAATTGTCACTCCATGATCCTCCCATGTCTTCTTTCAAAATGGTCCAAGCTCTAGGACCCTAAACTAATTTCTCTCTATGGGAAATACGCGTTGGGTTTTGGTACATCACCACATTACACCCAATTCATTAAATCAACCCCCTTAATGGCTCATTCTATGACCATTAAGCTGGAAGTTTGCATCCCCAGAACCCTTGTCCTTGGGAAGGGACTTGACTCCATCCATATGATGTGTCTTATTTTCATACTAGGGCACATTTCCACGAAGTTCCCAAATTGTTGAACTTTCATAGGGACATACCCATCATTCCATGTCCAAGATTCGTAAGCCCATTATTTGGTTCCTCATCCTCTTCCATGTCTGATGGGACCCCCTTTATGGCTTGGTTGTAGGCCACATTGGCTTACATAAAGACATGGGCCAGTGTCCCTAAGGACCTCAGACGATATTTGGGACATGTCTCGTGTTTCAAACATGATCAGTGGTTGACCCTCATTTGTCTATCTGCATTCCATTAAAACACGATATGGATGTTGTGTTTTGAAAATGGTAAGCAGTTATCCCCTATCACCACTCCACCGTCATTGTGGTCCAGATCTCGAGCATCATGATTCACATGCTTCCACTTTCTTATGTTCAAGTGGAATTCCAACATACTCGAATTTACCCCTTCGTGCATCAAGATGTGTTATATAGGTGGGACATAATAATTGGGATGTAATTCACCTAGTATCCCATCACCTCTAACATGTCCCATACTATGCTAGAAAAGTACCACCACAACATCTTGTTTCCCACATTGAGCATGACTCGCGTGGGCTTAGTAGTTCTTGTAGAACGTGTACTGTAAAAGTGATGCCACATATGACTTTCCTCATCCAACATGATGTTAAACCATACTCATCGAACTACGTATGTCTTGACTCCCTTCCACATGGGGTACGTAAGAATGTCTAGGAACCTTGCTTTGGGACCGACCTAACTTTCACATTGGGTCCCTTGACCTAATGAATTTCTTCTGGGGATACGTGGTGTTGTGCAGACTTCTTATATACTCATTCACATTGAGTTTATAGCTACCGCACCACATACACCCTTCCTAGGATCTCCACTTTCACCCTTCATCCTATCATATGACGTTAAACTGCATGAGTCCAAATGTTCTTAGTGTACGACACTAAACTATGATTCTACCCTGAACAAGTTCATGATGACTCGTGTTAAGAATGGCATGCACCAGATCCCTTGAAAAATAGGTCTTTCACATAAGTATGTTTGATCCATGATCTAATGGATATTCCCACTTAGTATTCCTTCATTGCGGTGGTGTGATTTCAAGAGTGTTGAACTGCATTCAAACAACCCATCACTCCAACTCCACGATTTTGGTACCCTTCAATTCGGACCCTTATCCTATTTCATGTCTATGGGAAACCCCTAATAGTATTGATTCTCAGTCTATGGCTTGCCTATTATCCAGGGAAAATGTTCTGGAAGAAAAATAGATTATGTTTTGAGTCCGGACCCATGTTTCAAACATGGTTAACGGTCAACCCTCATTTTTTATCCCCATTTCTGACGAACACAATAGGGATATTGTATTTCAAACAAGGTCAATAGTTATCCTTTTTTGTCATGACACCCTTACAATTCTACAAACTTTGGGTATTGTGATTCACACATTCCATTACCCTGTGTTCAGATTTAGTCAAACGCCCCTGGCGTTACCCTGCTCGTGCACTAGAGCATCATGGGGAAGTGATAGTTCAGTTGTTTAGAGGACTTTATTCTCCAGTCAGGTCTCTGAATCATGGTTATCACACCCAAATTTCAATGGAGTAATAAAAAGAGCATCATTTGTTTCCCACATAGGGCGTGAACCATGAGAGATTAGGAGTGGATCACTATTTAATTCAGGATTTTGGTCGAAATGAATTAAAATAAACAAGAAAGTAGTCTGTTCAGGCAATCTATTTGGAGCTAGAAGTAGTATAGAAGGATGTGCATAAGAGGATAGCCAAAAAAGTCCCTTAAGGATTGGAATTTTGGATGGACTACTCAAATACTTCCACCTTCTAACTTGTGGCCTCAATAATTGATTCTTGTTCCCTGAGATCCTTCTGTTCGATAGCAGCAATGGGGCACAATTCATTAGCTCTAGCCCGTGAATATGATTTTTCAATCTTGAGCCCAAAAATTTGAAGATTAGATTGTGCTATTTTCTTCTTAGCATCTGCGAGTTGGGATGTCAATCTCTCAATGAGCTTAGATTGATTTGAAATGAATGCCTCCCTTTACTTCATTTTCTTCTTATGGAGTTCTACCTCTTTCTCCACCTTTGTGAAGGCCTGAGTATTCATTGAATCCTCCTGGGGTTGGAAAACATCTGATCATCAGTTGTCTTATCATATCTTCTTCTCCATGAAATCACGGATCATTATATGACAATAAAAAGAATCTACCACTCTACTGCAGTGAATGCGTAGCCAGGTGCTGAGTGACCCCGTCCGGCTCAGCCAGTCTGCCTATGGTTGGCTGAGAAAGTGTCTGATGCACTTTAATGCCTTGTGTCATGTCATACCACACTCCTCTATAGCATCTGAGTTGGAATAATCAATCACTTTCGGGTCAGTGGTCCTGTATTCGGGGAAAGCGGCTAAGAGTTCAGCAGTAGGGTCTTCTTTGGGAATCTCCACCTTGTCAGAGACATCTCTTTCATTGGGCTGGAGCTCTGCCTCAGTAGCATAACCATCCCTCATTGTAATCTACATCTTGTCGAGTAACAGGGTAGGGCCGCCTAGAATGGTTGATTTTGTAAAGGCTAACATGATCACTGCCCGTCCCGATCCTGCAGATGTCCCAGACTCGATAGTTTGTCGTACCTCCATCTTTGTGAAAACTACATCAGGAATTAGATTCATGATTTGCTGAATTCTCCAGCAAAGTGGTAAGCCAATGATTAAGGACTTGCAGGAGCCATGTGTGGTGGTGTAAAATTCATGTATCATGGTAGGGGCCACCACCATGGGGGAGCCTTTTAAGCATGTCAAATCGATCACCGCCACAAGCTCATCTTGAACAAAGGGGATGGAGGGGGACTCTCCTTCTAGATCATTGTCTCCATATCCAACTGAAATCGATGCCCCACTATTCTTGGTCCTGAGGACTGGCCCCCCGAGGTTGATCCCCGGTCTCTATAGGCATACATGTTATCCCTGTGGGGAAGGCTTCCTGGGGATCCTCACCCAGGTGTTCCTAAATACGGTAGGCTTTGGTTGATGGATCAAGACTATGAAAAGATAATAGGTGGTATAATGTTTAAACCATACCTCAATCTTCTCTACTAGTTCTGCATCGGAGCCTACGATTTCACCACTCTGCCAAGAAATTCATTCCTAAGTGGGAGCTTCTGAAGGCCCCTTTCCACTAAGACCTTCAACTTGGTCATATTCATCATGTCCTCCTCCTCAATATTCTTCTTCTTCATCATCTTCTTCTTCTTACTATTCTTCTTATTCTTCCTCTACACATTTATCTTCAGATGGAAGCTTCTCTAGGTCATGATCAGGGCTATGCATTACATCACCAAGAGATGAGGTTCTTCATACCGCCCCTTCCGGCATGCATACATATCCATGGTAGTTAGGTATGCATGACGACGAAGAATATTTTCCCTCTCCGATATCCGGATGTGCCCTATGTCCAGCAGATCGAGCCCGGTTCATATCAACCTCCACCAAAACACTTCGGAAAACATGGATTGTCTCGGTTTTCTCCAAGAAGACCATAGAGAAGGGAAGATAACATTGGTGGATGACCTCATGAGGTACCTGAGTTTCATTCCTGGGAGTTCATTAGTCAGACCACGAGGTCGTACAAGAGATCTCCCTTCCCCGGAGGGTAGAGGAACGCTCTCGGTATGTACTGCCCCTGTCAATGTAGTATCGGCCTGCACCGCTCTAGCTGCCTTACCTATTCTTTCCCTCACTTCCCCCGTGGAACATCATCTACATTCATGATCTTTGGGCTCTGCACTAGCTACCTTGATTTTTTGAATGCATTTTCAAAAAATCGCCTCAGGATACATTCTCCTCCAGTGTTAGGCATACTCTGTTGACAGTCTAGCACTGACATGGGTGGGGGGAAGAGTGATGATTTTCCCCAGAATTCCATCATAAACATAAGCCACAGCTGGCAGAGAATGCAGGGATGCTGATCTTCTAGAAGAACTTTTTATACTTTCTTGGGCATCTGATGAATGCACCCGAAATACCTGGAAAACTTGGTCAGCACATATGGTTTGCCGAATATTTTTTCATATATCCCAGGCCACCAGCACACCACCCCGGATGCTTAGCAAGTACCCCCTACACTCTAGTGGACCCCTCCCATCATATACCATTTGGGTGACCGTGGTTCGGAACAGGTGGCTGTCAATGTGGGTGTGGATACCGATAGTGAGCTTGATTCCTTCATCCATGAGAATCAATGGGTGGATTTCAGTGATGTTCAAGAGGAATGGCCGCATACTATTCCCAAGGGAGAATGGAATTCGGGAAGTCATACCCACCACAGTGGGCTGCGACCTAGCTGGGAGAATTTGGAATGGCCCACATATCCTCCTAGGCATACTTCCCCTCGAGATGCGCCCTAGAATATTATACAGATAAGACAACACTGGAACCCCTATGTTAACCTTGTTCTTTGACACCATCACTAACATCCCTAAGAAGACTCCCATCATTGTGTCCCTCATAGGAAACAACCATCTACTTAAAAATGCAGAAAGGAACCATGAATACCGCACATTTGGGTCTCGACCTTCATTATTGCCAAAGCCCCATGATCGGTACTCTCCTATCTCCAAATTAAACCAATATGATCCCAATATCCCCCACTGAGATGTGTTTGGGAATTGGTTCCCTCGGCCCAGCATATTCAAGACTGTGTCCTGGGTCAGGAAGAGACTAAACCACCCTAAATAGGATATTTCCATTAGGATGTATTTTATTTTGAGCTCCTCCTTGGCCAGATCCAGCATGTTCCATGACAGGATCAGTTTGTGTGTCCTATCCCCCTAGACATTCTCCGTCGGGAGGAACTCATTGTACTGATATTCCTACAATGGGATTCTCCCGATACAGTGGAAATCCAATAGGCTGATTCCCACCTCCCCATGTTGGAGGTGGAATGTGTTGGTATCAGGTGACCTACAACTAAACAACTCTACTACAAAGTCCTAATGTTAGTAGAAGTGGAATTGGGATGTCCAAACAACCTCAAAATTCTTAATGGACCACAAATCTAGCCTGAATTCATCACATGTCAGATGTACCAAGTACGGCCATGGCCATTCATTGGTAAAGTTTATCCCAGATCTGAAATTCCACTCTATCCAGCCCCTCATATCATTAGTAATGCTGCTTCTAAACATACTTGCATAAATAACGGGAGATTCCTTGAAGAATGGATTGCTACCCACAACCATCCTGGTCTTTAGATTTAGAAAATTGATGGTGGTGTTATGTGTTTTCCTAGTAGGATGGTAATTTTTGGAAATATTGAATTGTGGAAGGCTATCCTCACGTGTCACCCACGGATGTGGTGTGTCCGTCTTGAAATAGGGCATCATCACCTCTTCCAGTAGACAAAAGTTCCATAGCAGCAGGATTATTCTCCAGAAGAAATCCTTTTGAGCCTGCGTAAGCATGTGAAAAATCATTTGGTTATCAGACACAACCCTCCTGGCACAATTAATCTATGGGTTCATGATCATTTGGGTTCTTCTTGAAGGAGCGGGAACTTCCCTCTCGGTTTCGGTCTGTTGAGAGGCCATTTTTAAAAATCCGAATGGATCGTCACTAAAGAAGGATGATTCTTGAAAAAAAAAAGCGGTAGAATGATGAATGAAGGTCATTAGGTGCGGAAGAATTTGGATAGGTGTGCAAAACCCAGAGTCGGTTACGGATACATTCACACAGACCAAGACTGTTTTCACGCATGTGATAAAAATTCTTGTCATGCGGAAAAAGACAATGTATGGCCTTGGGGGGCCCTCGTACTATTTATAAAGCGTTGATACACCTTCCGCGTGTGTGAAACCAGTTTGTGCATGCAAAACTAGATTTTGCACACCCCCGAAGGGGTTTCCCCTTATTTATGGAAGACCCTCAGAATCTGTCAGTTGGGTTCTTTTTCAGCTCTGATTCTGGTGGGGGGGGGGCATTTTTTTATGCCAAATTTCGAAGAAGGGACGCATCGGGTGGATAAAAGAGAAAAAATGAATCCAAGATGGAAGGAAGAGATTTTGGGGCCCATGAGGCGGGCACACATTGGATTTGGGGGACGCTCACTGGATTTGGGGGACACACACATGATTTGGGGGATGCACACATGATTTTGGGGATGCTTTCAAGAGGCCTTCCAGTGTACAAAATATTGCTCACCAATCCCCTTTCAACACCCAAGGTTCCATCCACCATGACTGTCCATGCCCTCCCCATTTTCGCACACAAGGTGATTTCAAATGGGCGTTTTTGCACCTAGCCACATTTCCACGCACAATGTGACGTCAAACAGGAGTTTGCGTGACCGACCCCATTTTTTCTCACAAGGTAACCTCAAACATGGGTTTGCGCACCCGAACCCCTTTGCATGCACTAGCCGACATCAGATGGGAGTTTGTTTTCCGGGCTCTTGTGCACTGCTATGAGGAATCTTTCTATAAAAGGAACTGTATCCCCACCCTTCAGGGACGATAATAGAAGACGAAGTGATGCTCTTCTGCATGAAAACCACAACTTCAATGACCAGGAGAAAAACCCCCTGGCCTTCAAGTCTTGGATTTTGCATGATAGGTCCCCCGTGGGGACTCCATCCGGTGTTCCATCTTGGGCCTGATCATCATTTCCTCCTCAAGTCATTTATGTGCAATGGATCCCCTTTTTCACACATGTTCCCTCAGCGTCAGTCTCCCTTACGTGCAACCTGTCCGTGTTGCACGCAACTGGTCCCTCTTGTGCACGACCCATTCCATTTTGCACACAATAGGTCACTATTTTGTGCGACCCTTCCATGTTGCGTGAATCCGTTCCATCTTTTGTGCCACGAGTCCATCTTACATGCCACTTGTCCCTCTTTCACGCAACCCTTATTTCATGACATAGATGAAATTAAACTATTTGAATGAAATGCCTCTTTTTTTTGAAACCATTTAAAAGGAAACATTTATTTTTGAAATATTATTATAATCTTGTAAGGGAATCTTAGACGACATTATAATGGAAGAAAATAGCCGTACCCACCGTATTAGTTAAAAAAGTCATTCTTACCTTAATTTTGACGATAATGTTATAAAGGTCCTTATTTGGAAAACGACGGAATGATTCATTTATAAACATCTTATAAAAGTCAAAAAAGGGTATAAATGAATTTATCTCATAGTTTTGTAAATTGTAAAAATGATTTGGAATACATTTTTAAGAATCATGGATGTGGATGATAAAGAAGTTCCAGCAGATACCTACATAAAAACAATATCAGATAATAAATAGATTGTAAAATTAACCACTACCTTGCACTTTCTTTTAGTCGAGGGTACGTTTAAACTTTTGTATAAAAACCGTAGTATGTTATTAAATTATACCAGAATCATATTAATATTTATGATATAAAACATGATTCATTTATGACTTTATACTACCCATTTAATAACAATTTCCATGTTAAAATAAAATTTTGGTTAATAATCGTTTTCTTTATCGTACGTATTTTAACATGTAATTCTTGATCGTATCATTTAGATCATGATTTAAATACTTCCAGAATATAAACCTTGATTTATATATCATATATATTTAGAATATAGTTATTTATAATAGATAGATATATGAAATGGAAAAAACCATTTATGGAGACGGTAGGTTGTACGTACGCATAAACGCTGTTTCTATTTTCATATCTTACTGAATCGAAGTAACTGAATAAGTTACATGTTAGTAAATAAATACATAGATATATATATAAATATATATAAATATCAAGTATCCTTATTATGTCATATATTGCATACTTATTAGAAATATAATTTTTTATAATCGTTGATGAATGGTGAACGTGAAAATGAATCTCGTCACGTCTTGGAGACGGTAATCCATACGTATGCACGAACGACAATATCATTTCCTTAAAGGTGTGGAATTGGATGGTATATTTATTTTACAGAGAAATTAGCATGCTATTTTTATTATTTATATACATATTACTCATCATTATACCCATAAAATAACATATTGTTGTATAAAAAATTACACCACAGCGTGGAGACGGTAAGCTGTACGTACACACGCATTGTTACATTATCATTCATAGGACGGATAGAATAATGAATATTGTTGTGACATATTTATAATAACATAATTGTATATATAAGGTACTAGATTTAATATTTTGGTAAGGTAATAACATATAATGAGTAAGTGGAAGAAGAAAATAACTTGATAGAGGGTGGTGAAGTCATTACCTCTTCTTCAGGTTCTTCCTTTTGATTATATCAAAAGGAATACATAGGATGTATTTGTTACCAATGCTATTTATCTAGGATGAAGTTTGTATTTTTTGGAGGATATTTTGTCCAGGTTCACATGAGCCAAATGGCATTTGAGGAGGGAATTTGAGAGAAGGGGAAGTGCCCTTTTAGAAGACGGGTGAGGGGTACCTTAGGAAAAGATTGAAATATTATTTTATAATAAAATAATTTTAGGTTTATAATGGCTCCAAAATGAATTATTTAAAGGATAAGGTGTGTATGGGTCGAAAAAAACTCAACCAATAAGTTTTAGATAGGTTTGTGTCACTATATTAACCTTATCTTTTATATTTAACTCTTAGTTAAAAAGTTTGACATTACCATGTCCCTTTTTCTTATATTATATTGTTAATAAACATACTATAAAATTCAATGAAAACCCATAGTGGTTCATTAATGATATATCTATCATTATATAAGTCTTTTTCTTGAACCTTAGTTTTTAAGGATTATTATATCAACCAATAATATTGTAATTTTTTTAAAAATTCATTTATGTTAATTTTGTCATTATTTAGTAATTGATTTTTGTTAAAGTCCTAAAAACTTTATTACTTAGAAATAAATACATTTAATCAAACATAACATTCCATATTAACCTATAAAATTATTAGAATTCATAAAAGACTCAAATTATATTTATTTTGATATTAATAATATCAAATATTTTAATATTTCATTAATACATTAATTACTGTCTCATCATTGTGTCATAAATAAATTTAATTATTTAATGATTAAAATTATAAATAAAATACCATTATGTAGGAAATTATTTTATATTTATAATTAATATTTATAGTCAAATTTATATTGTGTTTAAAACTATACTAAAAATGATATAGTTATTAAACATTGAATTTAACTCTTTAAACTCTTATTTAAACAGAATAATAATAAATATCCTAATCTAATACAAGGGGAACAAAAAGGTCCATATTTTATTCCTAAGGTTTTTTTGGTCGAATTATACTTATCTAATAGAATATGGCATGTGTTAGGGTAATAATAATATCTTGTTTTCTCTTAATTACCCTATTTACTTTTAACCGTGGTAAATAAAAGTAAAATGTTATTATTCCAAAAATATTTTTTCATCTTAATGAACCATATTTTTCATACTGATATTAACCGTGTCTCTCAGATTTTTGAAATACAACTCACAGAAGTGGTAAAATTATGTTTTATACAAATTTGCAAATGCTCCTAGGAGGTGGATAAAAGATGGTAAAAAGTTCAATAAAATTTTTATATATCTAAAATTATTATAAAATTAATCAAATGAATAATATTGAACTTATATATGTATTATGTATCTATTTTGACCTAAAATAAAATAAAATAAAATAAATAATTATTTAAATAAATAGTCGGTTTTAACCAATAACTTAGTGTTTTTCACTATTAATAAAAAATTGAATGTTTTCAGAAAAATACCAAAATTTAACCCTACGCTAATTTTGATATTCTAAATTAAAAAATTGAGTATATTTTAAAAAATTCAAAACATATAAGTTGTATTTATAAATTTAAAATTAATTCCTATTGTCATAACTAAAAAGCATGTTTTTAAGAAATAATAACTAACATAATGATTGATAATTGTTTATGTTCAATTTCAATGTGAAATTATTTACAATGAATAAAATTGGATTAATTGGTAAAAATATAATCTATTTATACTTAAAAACCATTATAATGTATAATTTAACACTACAAATAATTTTGATTTGAGAAGTTGTTTTCAGTTAAAATATTATATTTTTCACTATTTATCCAAATATGAAAGTTATCAGAAAAACACAAAAAATTAATAGAAACTAAATTATTATGTCCTAATTCTAAATAATATCTATATTTTTTCAAATTTAATATATAAAAGATTCAAATATTGGATTTAAAAAGGGTTCACTATTAAAAGGAGTTAAAATTTCATTTTTTTTTTAAAATACATCTTTTATCTAAAAACATGAATTTGTTTTTTAATTATGTATAAGAAGATAATAATATGGATTCTTAAATTATAAAGATTATATAATGTTCAAAATTTAGTTAATACTATTCATAACATCTTTTGAACTGCTAGTTTGGAAAGTCGTGGTGCACTTGAACTCGGTGTTTTGTGTAGTGTATGTTATTGAATTATTTTGATGAAATAACGTACTATGAAATAATGTGGTGTTACACTTCATCTGATGAACAATGAGGACTTTGATTCCCTACCACATGGATATGTAGGAGGTCTATTCTAGACTCCATCCCAATATCATGGTCGTCCTCGAGTCAACTCCACCTCATTCTCAACCCACTTCACATAACCATCTGTCATCAATTTTTATTATTACCCAGGCCGCTGCGTCTGGGTGGGATCATACCACCTCATTACCCATTACCCTTAACAACAATCGAGTAGCTAATCACATGTTAGCTCCAACATCAGTGTTCCCTCTAGGGGTTTCACCTACATGATCCACTCTAATAAATGTTATGAACAGTTTGATCAATCTCCGTTAGATGTTAAAACTGTGACATACCTTATGTTAAATATAAGATGCTGAAGGAAACCTCAAATACATACCTATGTAATATGAATCCCCACATTCGACATGAGATGCCTCGGGCTTCTGCACCCTCTAGAATCCCTATAATAAGGGGAAGAAAGCAAGCCGCGCCAGTGTTGCAGCGTCCAGACACGCTAGTGATTTCCAACATGACTACTCCCCCGACCTAAGGTTGCTACCCCGACAAGAACACTTGGAATATCATGATAGAATCACTGTAATTAACTAGTTTCCATAAAGGTATTTTACTGGGAAGAGTTGCACGAACAACGTCTTAAGTCTATAATAGAGGCCATGACTAGGTGACGAGTTCTGAGGAGGGATCCGAGGAAGGAAGAATCGACACCCCATCATCTCATTTCAATCAAAAATAAAACATCCTTGAACAAGGAATGGATGTCTCCAACCTTTGGAAAGTGGTAATGCGGGGAAACAAATAGTTTCATCATCCTCTAACAAGACGGATGCGCAAGCCCCAACAAAAGCGTTAGAAACAAAATAATATTTATGTAAAATAGTAAATTGATTACATTATTAATTTGCGAGTATATATTCATAAAACTATTTTTTCCTGAGATTTATAATATGTAACTAAATATGTATTTAATGTAATAATGAATCTTTTTTGGAGGTATGTGGTCCTATAGAAGAGATACATCTTCAGAATACATGTAAGGATATAATTATTTTTACCCCAAGAAAAGTATTATAAATAATTATTGAATCAATTCAAGATGGATGTCTCCGTGATAATGCCTACATGTATTATTAGTCATTTTATACTATAGAGGGATGAAAGATGCAAAATTGTAAGTAAGAGGTCATTAAAATTAATTAGATAAAGGATTTGTGTTAATTCTATTATAAAAAACATAGTTTTTTGTTAAATTTTGTTCCATATCAATGTGATCCCAATGAGTCAATAATAGTATCTTCCATGAGATTCCATTAATACATTATTGGGAATTTTTGTTTTGGGATATAACAAATGAAAGGAGATAACTAGAATATTTCTGGTTAGGCTTTTATAAGCTCACTAGGGGAATATGATTGCAGAAAATCCTCCTTTTTGTGATTGTTTCAACAAGTAATAAGTTGTGTGTGTTGGATTAGTATGTAACATAACACAGTAACACTTGGTAACAATTTGGAAATATAGATTAATTCTATTTTTTATTAGACTATGACTATCTAAATTATACTTAATCCTACTTATTATAGGTTTATGATTGAAAGTGTTTTTACGATTTTTTATGATAAATAAATTGATATTGAAATATATAGAATCATATGCGACACTCAATGTATATGGTCAGTAGTGTTAAAATCTAGACATCAGAAACCCAATGTCGGTGCATAATTTATTAAATTTTCATGGAGAAAATGGGGGTAAAATACCCAAGGGTAGATCAATCTAGGTTTTTGGATAACTAGATACTTAAATGACACCTATATTACAGAAGGAATAGAAAATAAATCATTATACATAACTAAATAAAATTAATTGTCTCCCAGCAAACTCGTTCATAGATTTATTAATGATATCATAGGGAAAAGAAATAAAATAAGGGAGTTCTAATATTTATAGAAAGGGTTACATAGATGGAATCTACCTTGAATGAAGAACTAATAATCAATTTATTAACCAAGATTTTTTATGAGGTATAGTACAATTAAATTACATTATAATTATTTTCATTATATCTTTTATAAATTTCCAATGATTTCATGAGTGTTTCAGGGGTGTAAGGGGTATTTTTATAGTTTCAAACCCCAGCTAGTGGAAAAATATGTTAGATGCACAATTAGTAGAAACTGTGGAATCCCATCGTCATGGTTTCCCCCAATCATAGAGGGCTTGGTAGAGGAGAGAATGGGGCCACATGCATTGATGAAATAATTTTGCAATGGGATCACACATGTGTGTGGTGTTTTTTGTTTTTAAAAGATCTTAATGACCTTGTTTTCACACAGTTTCTCAATCTATGTGGCCTTACTATGTGACGTTCTCCTTGATGATGTTCATTGGGAACTGTTGTCAGACGGGTTGGGAAACCGTGGAGCCATTCCATTCGACCTTGTTTTTTGGTAAAATAAACAAAATCCATTCAATGAATTATAATATATCCCTCTTTATATTTATTTCTTCCAATTGATATAGGATTCTCTCCATCTCCTTTTTTTTCTCTGAAGATATTTCTCATTGTTTTTTTTATCTTTATTATTCTTTTATTATTTAATAGAAGAATCGTTTATATCTTTGGATTCTTCTCATTATGAGTTCAAATATAATTCCATCTATTAATAGTTTATCTTTTCATCATTATTACTATTATAATGTAGATCATGACGTCTTTTTTAGGGTGTTGACTTATTCATCCATTTTCTTTTGATCCAGATCAATATAAGGGACAATACTTGACAAGGAGAGTTATACATCTACATGTTAGGTGGTCTATGAATCATCTCTGAAGACTTGTTATTTCATAAATGATAATGTTTATGTGCTTGATGTTTTCCTAGGGAATTCCCTCTTTACATCACATGACATGCTTATAATTACATTTCTCATTACATGGAGTATTTCTCATAATTTTTCCTTATGTTATTTGTGTTTATGACCTCATCAAATTTCACCCCATGTAGGCTTCTCCCTATAATAAAATTACTGGTTTTTTAACTATATATACCATCATTTTTTTATTCAATGAAATTTAATATATATAGATGAGTGTTTTAATAAAATGAATGAGTATTTAATATCATTCACATTTATAGTTATCACTTGACCCATTTATGGTACACGTTTCAAGATAATAAATGAATCAAAAATAAAAATATCATTTCTATTATTGATATCACTTGAACTAGTTATTTTTAATGGAATATCTTATGGTTTCATATACTTATACAACCTTATCATGATTATGAGAGGTAACAGAATGAACCTAGTAATTGAATATCTAATTAATGTAATAAATGGTTACATTTCCTATCAATCCATGTCTCTATTTATGAAAGTTAATGGAATTAACCTTAAAATTTTCCAAAATGATACATGTCTTGACCATACAAAATCATAACCTCGATCCATGTTCAACATTGTTCATGTCTACATTAGTATAACCATCACGATTTTTTAGGCTCCTTTCACAATCATATTTATTTTATTATTCCATTGATACACTCCTTGGATCCATCTTGACGTCTTCAAACATGTTATGTAATGGTTTCACCACATTGGGCCTTGTCATTATTATATTGATATACCTTGTACAAGATCCTTGGTTCTATTAGAATATATTACAATGGAATTCCATTGGATAATCAACTTGATTTACAATGAAACCCATTATTGCATGGTTGCATGTTGTTAGTGAGTTGGATTAACCCATGAGGTCAAGGATACCTTGGGTACTAACACTGACCCTTTTCATTATTATCATAATTATGGGATTCCTTATTTATATCATGAATCCTTTATTAAAATTATCTTATCAAATTTTATGTCACGACCCGCCCTCGGGGTCCGTGCCGTGACTACCCCAAGCCCGCCTTCCATAGGCCAGGGGCTGGCGACTAGCACCAAGGCGTAAATCCCGGAAAAAAGGGAAGGCATTGCCTTTGTAAAGTAAACAAACACCACAGAGTAAGCAAGCGGAAAGTAACACTAAGCAAAAACAGAGTACAACTAAAAGTGCGGAAAGTAAAAAGGGGCCGGAAATACAAGCCCAACTGTAAAGTACAACTCGAAAGGGAAAACAGCAACTGAAAAGTAAAGTAGCTACGCCGAGCTGTCCACTGGAAATCCCACCTGAAGGGTGGGTACAGATAGCTCCTCTGCTCCTCGGGTCCCGCCGTCTGCTCCAAGTATGTCCCGCCCAGTGGTCTGCCTCTGGGTACCGCCACGTCGTATAGTCCACCTCCAGGTACCGTCCAGTCCTCGAACACTCGGCCTCTGCCAGTACTGGCCGTCGTCTGCAACCAACACAACGAGGTGCGGGCATAGCCCGTGCAGGGGTGAGTATAACGATACTCAGTAGGGACCCCGAGACCCTCAAGGTCTCACTAAAACCAACAAGGATAACCACAAGAAGATCACAACAGATAAACTCTACTTATGTATATGCCCATACATATACCTAAGTTAACAAGTAACCCATCTCAGTCAT
Source organism: Viscum album (assembly GCA_963277665.1). NCBI lineage: Eukaryota > Viridiplantae > Streptophyta > Magnoliopsida > Santalales > Viscaceae > Viscum > Viscum album. Next base: position 1,691,434,044 of record OY728140.1, on the reverse strand, counting down.
GAGGAAACACAAGAATCATGAGATCAACGGATAACCACTACCCAGGTATATGCCCATACATATACCTAAGTTATCAAGTAACCCATCTCAATCATGAGGAAACACAAAGGTCAAAGTCTCAGCTCAAACCAGGATTTTTATTATCGAAACCGTAACTGCTGAAGAGCTCCGTCTCTAGAGTGTACAGTGGTCCTGTCACGACTCCGAGGCCGCCGCTCACTAACCTAAGACTGCTGAAGTACTCCTCCTGTCGAGTACTGCGGGTCTGCCGCCAACTACCAGGCGCTCCGTCCGCTGAGGGTCTACTGCCAAATACCGGGCGCTACCCAGATAGCCTACTGAGGTACTCCTCCTGTCGAGTACCGCGGGTCTGCTGCCAACTACCAGGCGCTCCATCCGCCGTGGGTCTGCCGCCAAATACCGGGCGCTCCGTCCACTGGGCTAGTCGACTCACTCCAAGTCGAGTCGGTCAAGCAGTCGTCAGGTCTCAGCCGGCTACACGGTCTCCGTACTCTGCACGCTCGTCTTCGGGAGGGTCCGCTCCACGAGCTACTGGTCGATACTCCAAGTATCACAAAGTCCCGCAAAGAAGTATCTCAAAAGTCCGTCTCGTCACAGGGGTCTCAACGCAACAGACGGCGCGTCGATCGGACGCCCGGTCTGTGAGTTATTAGCCTTTTCGTCCCAGGGGCCCGGTTGGTTTCGAGTGCGAACCAATCCCGGCCGTATCTCAACTGTACCCCGAACTCCCATAGGGTATACTCAAAGGGACCGTTACTCAACGTAACCACCAACGCCGCTGACGGTTCGTCAAACGGACGTCCTGTCTGAAAGATATCAGCTTTCCCGTTCCAGGGGCCCGGTTGGATTTCAGGTATAATCCAACCCGGCCATACTCCGACTGCATCCAAAACTCGGGCGGAGTATGTCAAAAGTTCCGTCTCATCAAGAGGAAGTCAACGAAACAGACGGCGCGTCAATCGGACGCCCGGTCTGTGAGTTATTGGCATTTTCGTCCCCGAGGCCCGGTTGGTTTTTAAGGCAAAACCAACCCGACCGTACTCCACCTGCGTCCAAACCTCGGGCGGAGTATGCCAAAAGATCCGTCTCATTAAGAGGAACGCAACGCAACTGACGGCGCGTCAATCGGACGTTCGTAGCTCAAGATATGAGCGTTTCCGCTCCGAAGGCCCGGTTGGTTTCGTGAACGAACCAACCCGGCCGAACTCAAAGTTAACCGAAACCTTGAGTGCGATATATCGAAACGACCGTCCCGATCCAAGGATCGCGTTGCCGCAGACGGTTCGTCATTCGGAGGTCCGAGGCTCAAGTTATGAGCCAAAAACCAAAACTGATTCGAAACGGGGGGGGTCCGGGTCCGGGCCGACCCGGCCCGACCCCCCCCCTGGGCGGCGCGGTGGCCGGCGGCGGCGGACGGCGGCGGCGGGCGGCGGCGGCGGGCGGCGCGGCGGCGGCGGCGGCGGGCCGCGGTGGCGGCGGGCCGCGGTGGCGGCGGGCCGCGGTGCGGCGGCGCACGCGGGGGCTAAGCCCCGCGGTTCTTCAAGTGGCGCGGCCTATGTGCCGCGCCGGTTTTTTTTTTAAAACCGCCCCCCCCCCCCTCACGTGGGGGGGGCCTGCTGGCGCCGAACCAAGGGGGCGGCTGCCCAAGTTGAATTCAAATCATTAATTAAATCTAGAGTTGGCAAAGTGAAAATAAAATAAGGTGTAGCTTATTTTATTTTGGGTTGATCGTTTGTCTTCTTGAGAGGTGGAGAGCTCCTCTTCTTCTTCTTCAAACTCAACGAAGAACGCGAAGAACGTCGTTCTTCAACGAAGAACTTCTCCGCCGAAGAACACGATCCGTCCGCGACGCCGTATCCGCGACGCGACGTACTTCTTCTGCGTCATCTCTTCCGCGACGGTTTTCCGCGACGAACGCCATCGACAACGACTCTTCCTCCGACGTCAAAGGAATCGACACCGATATTCCACGACTCCGTCAACGTGCGACTATCGAGGTAAGGGTTCTTGAGTTCGTTGTTTCCTTTTTGTTTGACTTTCCTCAAGACTTGACGTAGAACGCTCAAGATCCGACGAAGAACGCCGCTCCGCTCTTCTTCGTCTTCGGTGTCAACGAGGGAGATCACCGCACCTTCCTCGGACAACCTTCGTCGGCGTACAAGGATTCGCCAACGACGTGCCTCTTCGGACGCGCCTCTTCGTCGTTGAATTTGACGAACGACGACCGCGTCGCCCGACCTCCTCGACGTCGTCTTCCGCGGAACGTAGAACGATCTTCGAACCTTATACCAAGGTAGGGGACGTTGATTTAATATTTAATTATCTCATTCTTGCTCGTGGATTGTATAACTAACGTGGGGATGTTGATTAATTTTTAAGATGCGTTATTGCTTAACGTGAGGGGGGCCGGACCGCATGAACACGGCCGAACCCCCTCCATCATTCATGTTGTTTAATCTTGCGGGCGGAAGCAAGGTGGCGTGGTGCCGTCGCACCACACGGATAATTGTACGTTCAACTTACGCGATGCCGTCGCGCGCGCACCTTGGAAGAAACAACAAGAACGCGACGCCGTCGCGCCGCGTTGAGTGAACTTCAAAGCACGGCAAAGGGGGCGCGGTGCCGTCGCACCGCGTCGGTTGACGAACGCCGCGGCCGGTTCCGGGCCGCGGCGAGACGAGGAGACCGCGGCCGGTTCCGGGCCGCGGCGGAAGAGAAGACCGGCGGCCGGGCCGCCGGCGTCGGAAGCCGAAGAGGGGACCGGAAAATTCCGGTCCCGTTGGTAAAAACCGGCCGGCCAGCTGGCCGGCCGGATGACTTAAAACCGGGGAATTTAATTCCCCGGCCAAACCTTAAAACCCCCTCTTAATGAGGGGGGCGGTTCTTGAGGGAAGGGGGCAGCCGCCCCCTTGGTTCGGCGCCAGCAGGCCCCCCCACGTGAGGGGGGGGGCGGTTTTAAAAAAAAAACCGGCGCGGCACATAGGCCGCGCCACTTGAAGAACCGCGGGGCTTAGCCCCCGCGTGCGCCGCCCCACCACGGCCCGCCGCCACCGCGGCCCGCCGCCACCGCGGCCCGCCGCCGCTGCCGCCGCTGCCGCCGCGCCGCCCGCCGCCGCCGACCGCCGCCGCCGTCCGCCGCCGCCGGCCGCCGCCGCCGGCCACCGCGCCGCCCAGGTGGGGGTCAGGCCGGGTCGGCCCGGACCCGGACCCCCCCGTTTCGAATCAGTTTTGGTTTTTGGCTCATAACTTGAGCCTCGGACCTCCGAATGACGAACCGTCTGCGGCAACGCGATCCTTGGATCGGGACGGTCGTTTCGATATATCGCACTCAAGGTTTCGGTTAACTTTGAGTTCGGCCGGGTTGGTTCGTTCACGAAACCAACCGGGCCTTCGGAGCGGAAACGCTCATATCTTGAGCTACGAACGTCCGATTGACGCGCCGTCAGTTGCGTTGCGTTCCTCTTAATGAGACGGATCTTTTGGCATACTCCGCCCGAGGTTTGGACGCAGGTGGAGTACGGTCGGGTTGGTTTTGCCTTAAAAACCAACCGGGCCCCGGGGACGAAAATGCCAATAACTCACAGACCGGGCGTCCGATTGACGCGCCGTCTGTTTCGTTGACTTCCTCTTGATGAGACGGAACTTTTGACATACTCCGCCCGAGTTTTGGATGCAGTCGGAGTATGGCCGGGTTGGATTGTACCTGAAATCCAACCGGGCCCCTGGAACGGGAAAGCTGATATCTTTCAGACAGGACGTCCGTTTGACGAACCGTCAGCGGCGTTGGTGGTTACGTTGAGTAACGGTCCCTTTGAGTATACCCTATGGGAGTTCGGGGTAGAGTTGAGATACGGCCGGGATTGGTTCGCACTCGAAACCAACCGGGCCCCTGGGACGAAAAGGCTAATAACTCACAGACCGGGCGTCCGATCGACGCGCCGTCTGTTGCGTTGAGACCCCTGTGACGAGACAGAGTTTTGAGATACTTCTTTGCGGGACTTTGTGATACTTGGAGTATCGACCAGTAGCTCGTGGAGCGGACCCTCCCGAAGACGAGCGTGCAGAGTACGGAGACCGTGTAGCCGGCTGAGACCTGACGACTGCTTGACCGACTCGACTTGGAGTGAGTCGACTAGCCCAGTGGACGGAGCGCCCGGTATTTGGCGGCAGACCCACGGCGGACGGAGCGCCTGGTAGTTGGCAGCAGACCCGCGGTACTCGACAGGAGGAGTACCTCAGTAGGCTATCTGGGTAGCGCCCGGTATTTGGCAGTAGACCCTCAGCGGACGGAGCGCCTGGTAGTTGGCGGCAGACCCGCAGTACTCGACAGGAGGAGTACTTCAGCAGTCTTAGGTTAGTGAGCGGCGGCCTCGGAGTCCTGACAGGACCACTGTACACTCTAGAGACGGAGCTCTTCAGCAGTTACAGTTTCGATAATAAAAATCCTGGTTTGAGCTGAGACTTTGACCTTTGTGTTTCCTCATGATTGAGATGGGTTACTTGATAACTTAGGTATATGTATGGGCATATACCTGGGTAGTGGTTATCCGTTGATCTCATGATTCTTGTGTTTCCTCATGACTGAGATGGGTTACTTGTTAACTTAGGTATATGTATGGGCATATACATAAGTAGAGTTTATCTGTTGTGATCTTCTTGTGGTTATCCTTGTTGGTTTTAGTGAGACCTTGAGGGTCTCGGGGTCCCTACTGAGTATCGTTATACTCACCCCTGCACGGGCTATGCCCGTACCTCGTTGTGTTGGTTGCAGACGACGGCCAGTACTGGCAGAGGCCGAGTGTTCGAGGACTGGACGGTACCTGGAGGTGGACTATACGACGTGGCGGTACCCAGAGGCAGACCACTGGGCGGGACATACTTGGAGCAGACGGCGGGACCCGAGGAGCAGAGGAGCTATCTGTACCCACCCTTCAGGTGGGATTTCCAGTGGACAGCTCGGCGTAGCTGCTTTACTTTTCAGTTGCTGTTTTCCCTTTCGAGTTGTACTTTACAGTTGGGCTTGTATTTCCGGCCCCTTTTTACTTTCCGCACTTTTAGTTGTACTCTGTTTTTGCTTAGTGTTACTTTCCGCTTGCTTACTCTGTGGTGTTTGTTTACTTTACAAAGGCAATGCCTTCCCTTTTTTCCGGGATTTACGCCTTGGTGCTAGTCGCCAGCCCCTGTCCTATGGAAGGCGGGCTTGGGGTAGTCACGGCACGGACCCCGAGGGCGGGTCATGACAACACAGAGCCGGCAGAAGTCATACGCTGACAGGAGGCGGAGGCCACTAGAGTTCGAGGATGGTGACCACGTCTTCTTGCGGGTCTCACCTCGACGTGGTATTTGGAGATTTGGCCGAGGCGACAAGTTATCTCCGCGCTTCATCGGACCCTTCCAGGTCCTCAGCAGGGTTGGTGAGGTGGCTTATCGCCTGGCTCTACCACCTCAGTTACACCGGGTGCACGACGACTTCCACGTGTCTCAGCTGAGGAGATACGTGCACGACCCGACGCACATCTTTGACCATGGGGAGCTTGACGTTGACGATGGGGCGACTTTTACGGAGGTCCCGGTGGAGATAGAGGATCGACAGGAGCGGGTCCTACTTGGGCGATCGATTCCTCTTGTGCGCAACAAATGGCGGCACGGGAATCTGCAGGAGAGCACATGGGAGCGGGAGGCTCAGATGCGTGCTCAGTACCCTCTTTTGTTTCCCTAGTTTTTGTTGTATCTTTACGGGGACGTAAAGCCCTGAGGTGGGAGTAATGTAAAGACCCGTAAAATTCAAGGGAAATTTTTTCTTATTTTTCTTTAGAATTTTACAAGAGCGCGGTTTCAGACGGCACCTGATTCCGAGGCCCGGAGTACCCGGAATTAATTTCCGAAGTTTGGCTCGGGTACGTTCAGTGAACGAACGAGCGGGAATTCCTAACTTTTGATCCGGTGCTCGGAATTGAAATCCGAGGGCACCGATGAACTCCCAGCGCCGATATTCGCTTAAAGAGACCTTTTCGGGAGTTGCGTTTGTTGCGAGTTGAAAATTAGTTTTGGGGTTTTCAGTTGAGTTAAATAAAATTTGTGTAAGACAAATTTTATTTTAACTTATTAAAAACCTACCAAAGGAGGTTGGAAGTGGGACCCACACCCACTTAACCTCCCTTGGGAGGATTAAGTGTGGTGGGGCCCACACGAACCCCTAATTCTTTTCATTTTCCCTAACCCCTCTAAACCCCCTCTTAATTACGTAACTCTTCCCTACTTTATTTCTTGCCAACCTATCTCTTCATTTAATTTTGTCAACTCTAGATTTAATTAATGATTTGAATTCAACTTTTGAATTTTTGAAAGGTTGGAAAAGTGAAAATAAAATAAGGTGTAGCTTATTTTATTTTGGGTTGATCGTTTGTCTTCTTGAGAGGTGGAGAGCTCCTCTTCTTCTTCTTCAAACTCAACGAAGAACGCGAAGAACGTCGTTCTTCAACGAAGAACTTCTCCGCCGAAGAACACGATCCGTCCGCGACGCCGTATCCGCGACGCGACGTACTTCTTCTGCGTCATCTCTTCCGCGACGGTTTTCCGCGACGAACGCCATCGACAACGACTCTTCCTCCGACGTCAAAGGAATCGACACCGATATTCCACGACTCCGTCAACGTGCGACTATCGAGGTAAGGGTTCTTGAGTTCGTTGTTTCCTTTTTGTTTGACTTTCCTCAAGACTTGACGTAGAACGCTCAAGATCCGACGAAGAACGCCGCTCCGCTCTTCTTCGTCTTCGGTGTCAACGAGGGAGATCACCGCACCTTCCTCGGACAACCTTCGTCGGCGTACAAGGATTCGCCAACGACGTGCCTCTTCGGACGCGCCTCTTCGTCGTTGAATTTGACGAACGACGACCGCGTCGCCCGACCTCCGCGACGTCGTCTTCCGCGGAACGTAGAACGATCTTCGAACCTTATACCAAGGTAGGGGACGTTGATTTAATATTTAATTATCTCATTCTTGCTCGTGGATTGTATAACTAACGTGGGGATGTTGATTAATTTTTAAGATGCGTTATTGCTTAACGTGAGGGGGGCCGGACCGCATGAACACGGCCGAACCCCCTCCATCATTCATGTTGTTTAATCTTGCGGGCGGAAGCAAGGTGGCGTGGTGCCGTCGCACCACGCGGATAATTGTACGTTCAACTTACGCGATGCCGTCGCGCGCGCACCTTGGAAGAAACAACAAGAACGCGACGCCGTCGCGCCGCGTTGAGTGAACTTCAAAGCACGGCAAAGGGGGCGCGGTGCCGTCGCACCGCGTCGGTTGACGAACGCCGCGGCCGGTTCCGGGCCGCGGCGAGACGAGGAGACCGCGGCCGGTTCCGGGCCGCAGCGGAATAGAAGACCGGCGGCCGGGCCACCGGCGTCGGAAGCCGAAGAGGGGACCAGAAAATTCCGGTCCCGTTGGTAAAAACCGGCCGGCCAGCTGGCCGGCCGGATGACTTAAAACCGGGGAATTTAATTCCCCGGCCAAACCTTAAAACCCCCCTCTTAATGAGGGGGGCGGTTCTTGAGGGAAGGGGGCAGCCGCCCCCTTGGTTCGGCGCCAGCAGGCCCCCCCCACGTGAGGGGGGGGGGGGGGGGGGGCAGTTTTAAAAAAAAACCGGCGCGGCACATAGGCCGCGCCACTTGAAGAACCGCGGGGCTTAGCCCCCGCGTGCGCCGCCACACCGCGGCCCGCCGCCACCGCGGCCCGCCGCCGCCGCGCCGCCCGCCGCCGCCGCCCGCCGCCGCCGTCCACCGCCGCCGGCCGCCGCCGCCGGCCACCGCGCCGCCCAGGGGGGGGTCGGGCCGGGTCGGCCCGGACCCGGACCCCCCCGTTTCGAATCAGTTTTGGTTTTTGGCTCATAACTTGAGCCTCAGACCTCCGAATGACGAACCGTCTGTGGCAACGCGATCCTTGGATCGGGACGGTCGTTTCGATATATCGCACTCAAGGTTTCGGTTAACTTTGTGTTCGGCCGGGTTGGTTCGTTCACGAAACCAACCGGGCCTTCGGAGCGGAAACGCTCATATCTTGAGCTACGAACGTCCGATTGACGCGCCGTCAGTTGCGTTGCGTTCCTCTTAATGAGACGGATCTTTTGGCATACTCCGCCCGAGGTTTGGACGCAGGTGGAGTACGGTCGGGTTGGTTTTGCCTTAAAAACCAACCGGGCCCCGGGGACGAAAATGCCAATAACTCACAGACCGGGCGTCCGATTGACGCGCCGTCTGTTTCGTTGACTTCCACTTGATGAGACGGAACTTTTGACATACTCCGCCCGAGTTTTGGATGCAGTCGGAGTATGGCCGGGTTGGATTGTACCTAAAATCCAACCGGGCCCCTGGAACGGGAAAGCTGATATCTTTCAGACAGGACGTCCGTTTGACGAACCGTCAGCGGCGTTGGTGGTTACGTTGAGTAACGATCCCTTTGAGTATACCCTATGGGAGTTCGGGGTACAGTTGAGATATGGCCGGGATTGGTTCGCACTCGAAACCAACCGGGCCCCTGGGACGAAAAGGCTAATAACTCACAGACCGGGCGTCCGATCGACGCGCCGTCTGTTGCGTTGAGACCCCTGTGACGAGACGGACTTTTGAGATACTTCTTTGCGGGACTTTGTGATACTTGGAGTATCGACCAGTAGCTCGTGGAGCGGACCCTCCCGAAGATGAGCGTGCAGAGTACGGAGACCGTGTAGCCGGCTGAGACCTGACGACTGCTTGACCGACTCGACTTGGAGTGAGTCGACTAGCCCAGTGGACGGAGCGCCCGGTATTTGGCGGCAGACCCACAGCGGACGGAGCGCCTGGTAGTTGGCAGCAGACCCGCGGTACTCGACAGGAGGAGTACCTCAGTAGGCTATCTGGGTAGCGCCCGGTATTTGGCAGTAGACCCTCAGCGGACGGAGCGCCTGGTAGTTGGCGGCAGACCCGCAGTACTCGACAGGAGGAGTACTTCAGCAGTCTTAGGTTAGTGAGCGGCGGCCTCGGAGTCGTGACAGGACCACTGTACACTCTAGAGACGGAGCTCTTCAGCAGTTACGGTTTCGATAATAAAAATCCTGGTTTGAGCTGAGACTTTGACCTTTGTGTTTCCTCATGATTGAGATGGGTTACTTGATAACTTAGGTATATGTATGGGCATATACCTGGGTAGTGGTTATCCGTTGATCTCATGATTCTTGTGTTTCCTCATGACTGAGATGGGTTACTTGTTAACCTAGGTATATGTATGGGCATATACATAAGTAGAGTTTATCTGTTGTGATCTTCTTGTGGTTATCCTTGTTGGTTTTAGTGAGACCTTGAGGGTCTCGGGGTCCCTACTGAGTATCGTTATACTCATCCCTGCACGGGCTATGCCCGCACCTCATTGTGTTGGTTGCAGACGACGGCCAGTACTGGCAGAGGCCGAGTGTTCGAGGACTGGATGGTACCTGGAGGTGGACTATACGACGTGGCGGTACCCAGAGGCAGACCACTGGGCGGGACATACTTGGAGCAGACGGCGGGACCCGAGGAGCAGAGGAGCTATCTGTACCCACCCTTCAGGTGGGATTTCCAGTGGACAGCTCGGCGTAGCTGCTTTACTTTTCAGTTGCTGTTTTCCCTTTCGAGTTGTACTTTACAGTTGGGCTTGTATTTCCGGCCCCTTTTTACTTTCCGCACTTTTAGTTGTACTCTGTTTTTGCTTAGTGTTACTTTCCGCTTGCTTACTCTGTGGTGTTTGTTTACTTTACAAAGGCAATGCCTTCCCTTTTTTCCGGGATTTACGCCTTGGTGCTAGTCGCCAGCCCCTGGCCTATGGAAGGCGGGCTTGGGGTAGTCACGGCACGGACCCCGAGGGCGGGTCGTGACATTTTATGTGATGCTTACATCCCTAATGACTCATATATATAAACTTGGTCATAATTAATTAAATGATTACATGTACATACACCAGTTGAGGATAAATTATGTATTAGAATATTTACATTACTCTAGTATATTTACATTCATATATAACTACTCATTATTTCATAATATATTTGAAGACTCTATGGTATAGAAACCATTGTTTATGGCCTAATGATATTTATCTCACAAAATATCTAGGATGCTGATAGTACTCATGTAGAATATATGTTTGATGCTATTGATAAGAATAATTATGCTACATTAGACAACTGATCATTATTTCTTTCATAGGATGGATCATGGTAGCATATGAATTGGTCAGTTCTTCAGATGACTAATAATTATTGGATTTATTTTTATTATTTTTTATAGCATGAATTACCTATACCCTTGTTTACATTTTTTTTGAAATTTTATAGAGTCATGAAATACATTATTATCATTATGTATATTATCATGTTCTAGATTTGGGGTATTAATAAATGTTTCATACTATTTATGTCTTCTTATACTAAATTATTAGTTTATATCATGTTTCCATTATTTACCTAATATTATATATTTGATTTGATCCACTATGTCATGAGGGAATTGTTTCGCCCTAGACACACTGTAGGACCTCTATTTTATTCACCAACCTCTATCATATTGGGATGTGGGCTCGAGGCCATGTGGCCCACATGCATCGAGCATCATTGAGTGGAACCCAAATCATGGTTTCAAAAAGGAGTATGAGTGATTCCATTTATTTCATTGTTATTTTTATCAATTATAATGGGATTCATAACAATTTAGAACATGGTAATATGTCATTCTTGGGAGTATCTCACCCACAATCATGGTAAAGAATGAGTTTCCTGAAATGAGTAATTGTTATTCTATATTACTCTTATTATAGTTTATATGCATTCACCATTTAGTGAAACACATTCTATTTGATTGTTATTATTATTATTATGAATGAGGGTTTCATTTTACTCATTGTACAATGATTTATGGGAAAGTAAGAATCAATCATGAATCATTATTGGTACCAAGGATTCACATTCCATGTATATACTCAACCATATAAGTGAATTTTATAGAATAAATTAGTTATGTTTCCAATAATTGTTGAGTAGGTCATGGTTATTATATTTATGAATGTGTTCCAACCATATTCTACATTTTGTGGTGTTGGTTATTTAATGATTCTACATCAATATAAATATTTATTTTTTGGTATAGTTTGATAGATAAACCATAAATGGAAGTTTTCTACTCATGTATGTCATGTACTTCATGTTACATGATACTCTATTTGGATTTGATTGAGTTACTTACATTTTAAATTCGTTTGGTGTATCAGCCCTCATGGATTGGAATGGTAAATTTATTGAGTTAATCAATCATTTATAACCTATTACATTATGAGACCAAACGTAGATGGGGTTAAATATAAATTAAATGGGTATTGATTTCATTGATAAGGTGTATGGGACCACATTCACTATTAATGTTGATCGAATTTAAATCAAACCTCAGTATTTGAAAACAAGTAAAAAAAATATTTTATGGAAAATCTTGATCTATAAATGAAATTGTTTCTAGTGAATAATGAGGGAAGGAATTATTGACCCTTCACCTACTAGATCCTATGTAAATTAAATCTGATCATTTACTAATAACTTATCCTACTATATGTGTAGATAGAGTCATACATTGTTCAGTGAGACATTATTTTAAAATTATTATTTTTCTAGTTCATCTATCATTTCTCAATATTGATAAAATGTATATTCTCGGGATTTGTATATTTATTCCACTATTAAATCCTCATGTTGTGTTCACTGAGGGGTTGAATAACAATTATCTAGATATGATGGGCCCAAAGAGGCCACTAATCCCTCCAGTATTTCATAACAAGGAACCTCCTATTGCACATAAATTGGGTACTGATTCTCATCTTCAACAGAATTTAATACATTAGATGTAGTGCATGAATAATGTTCCAAGAAATTCAGCTACTATGGATTTTATAATTTCTGTATTCTTGTAGCACCATCCTAACATCTTCTTGGGGGATGATAGTCCATAGGTAGATGATTCTTTACTCTATGAAACGATATCTATCTTCTAGAATCTATACATTACATATGTGTGGAAGGTCCTGATTTACACCTCTATGCTATGTGATTATGAAAAATACATGAGAGAAGTGACAACTCAGATAGGTATTCATGAAAAAATACTTTTCTAAGGCTTCTAGACATCATTTTATAATCACATCATTCATCATATGTTGAATGGAGATTGATCTAGAGTGTTCGTGAACTAGGAAAACGATTTTATATCTACAATGGATTAGTCAACATGTTTTCATGATTTATATCTTGAGATCACTTTGTCCATCAAGTGGTGATCTATTGCACTGTAGATTCTTCAAGGATAAGATTTCATATTCCATTTCTAATCTGTTAAATTACTTTAACTTAACTCCCAATGTTGAGACCATTAATTAGAATCTTATCACTGAATTCATCCTAATATATGGTAAGAGATTAGATCAAATAATTTCAATTCCATGATGAAGCATTGGTTCACCCTATATTAGGAATCATTCCCATGATGTTTCTCGTCAAAGTAGTGGAAAACATAGTATATGAACTGGTTGCACTATCATATTCCACCAGTGGGGAAGGAATGGGAATATCAAGACCTAGTGTGATGGAGACCAGATTGTGTGTCATGCTTGTTGCTATTTGAATAATCTTCATAGATTCATCCAATCCATTCCATATCTTTGTTATGGAAGAGGATCCACAATAGCTCCATCAGTAGGAGAAGTATAAGTTGTGCCACACCATAAGTTGAGTAAGATTATCACTAGAAGGTCTGAACACTGAGGAAGTTGTGGTATCAAAATCTAGAATTATTATTATTAGTTCATATAGAGCGGACCATTTTAGGATAATGAAACTAAAGAACATATATATGGACCAAGTTAGATGAATTACTTACAGCTAATACCCAAGGATTATAGTAAATGATTGTCAATATTATGTGAAAATATTCTATTATACCCACATATTGTTTCAATATTATTCAGTAAAGGTTCTCCACACTCTTTTGTTTCCTTATTGTCCACAGAAAGAATCATGTTGGAAATTCAATATAACATTTATATGATAACCCATGAAAAACAATTGGGAGCTCGATAAGGGGGAATACTCCAATTAATGTAATTTACCCTTGGGGTAGGAAATTATCCATTCTAATGATACCACTTCATCCTCGATTTGGGGGATTTTTATGTCCTTATTATGGATCTGTTTTGGTTCACTATCACTTCTTTGTGGACTGCTATCACTGTTAGGTGTTATTTACATCACCATAGAGAAGTAGTTATCTTCATAAGGGTGAGTTGAATGTGTATTCCAATAGTGATATACCAATAAATACTACTCAAGGTGAAGCATCCATTTGGATTTCAAGTCTATTAATGGCGGAGAATGAATTAGAATATTATAGGAGATTGTTTCGATGAAATATTTTTTGATGATTTGTATGTATTACCTATAGAGTGTGTGGAAGAGTTTACTATATATATTTATATTGTAGAATATCTTGTTTCCATTCATCCATAGAATATTCCACCAAATGAGATTTATGATATCAAGAGATTGTTTGACGAGATCGATTCTATTTGTTTATTCTGACCAATTACATCTTCTTGGAGCCCACCCATGCTTTTCTCAATAGGGAATACGTGAACCTTCAATTATTCAGTGATTAACAGAGGTTGATCAAAATTATACCTAAGAACCTGTAACCACTACATCAAATAAATGATATATAGGAATAAATTATAGGAGATATGGTGTTTTAAAAGATACAAATAAGACCAGGCTATCATTAAGATAGAGTAAGGCCGTCATCCATACCTCATACAACATTTCATTGAGATCTCAATGGAAAATAAATACATGACACATGATCTTGAGCTTACAAAAGTGGCATATGACTTATGTTATTAGAGATACTATCTGATGGGTGAGAATTTTTTGTTGTATATATACCAAAAGTGCCTCAAAAACATATTTATATAGTGTTACATGAATCATAGATAGTGAATATGATTCAAAGCATCATTTTTTATAATTTGAGCTTACCTATATGCCTGTAAAGTACAATGTGGTAGTGGATGTGAAATGTTGAAAAAATATGGAATAATCCAAACAGAATGTTGAGTGTTGAATATAAGTTAATGAACTAATATTATGAGTTGCGTCTGGAGTTTAATATGAGTCATGATCAGTCTTCTATTACAAATTTTTTCTACCTCTTCATTCCTTGATAATCTGAATAATATGTATTTTTTAGATCCAAATTGTTTTGAATTTTGGGAGTGTATTTATTATGAAGACCCATTTGTATATTGATATGTTGATGGATATTATATTTTATGCATACAAGGTCTTATTGGGTTCCTACAGAAATTTGAGAGGAACTAATGTGAGAGTACCATGTTTCTCAATTGGAAATTCCCCATGAAATTTTTAAGATCTATCATGATATGTGAATCCAATATTGGTGGAATTGGATGAAACATCAGATATGATTTTTTATCACTAGGTGTTTCACCTATCAGAAGGATAATGTGGTACACTTGTGACCTGATATTTTATTATAGATGATAATAGTATTGTAATGAGAATGGAAGGATGTTTTTATAGTTTTTTCAATATCTTTATTGAGGTCACCTTGAAAAAGTGATGTCGTTCTGGTCATCATTGATAGATTGAAAAAATAGCCACTTATTTCCTCTATAGGAGAAATTATCTTTTGATGAGAAAGGAAGACTTGATGTCTCTAAGGCCATATGGCTATATAGGTTCCCATGTTCGATTGTTTTAGATAAGGAAACCTATTTCACTTCTTCGTTCTGGAATGAGTTGTAGAATGCTATGTGTACATAGGATCTTTTTAGAATCACCATTCATCCATAGACCAATGTCCAATCAGAACAGATGATAAAAGCTTTAGAGTACATTCCCCAGGCATGAATATTTGATTTTAGTGGTTCTTTAGATAATAATATCCCTATCATAGAGTTCACCTATGAAAATGTAATTTAGGTGATAATTAAGATGGCTCATTATGTAGCCTTTTATTGTAGTCCATGGAATTCATCCATGTAATGGTTTGAAGAAGTAGTGGAAATGATACTACATCCTCATATGATGAATTAGACTTTAGAATATGTTTTTTATTATGAATTATATTTATACTTTATAGTCTAGATAGAAATTTAATGACATTCACAATTGAAAACCACAATATTTCGATGTTAGAGATCATGTTTTCTTATGGGTATCACCTAGACATGGGAATAAATGGATGTGGATGAAAGGGAAGAGATATCATTGTTATGATGGGATGGTTGAGGTTATAGATTGATTATATATGATATACTAATGGTTTCTATTACCATATAGGTATATATCCATGCACAATGTGTTCCACATTTCACTGCTTCATTGTATCATGAAAATCTGTCTCAGATTTTTGATATCGATGCTGTTGAGTTAGATGTTGATGATTTATTTGATTATTATCCAATATGTATCATTTATGACATCAAGATGTCTCTTAGAGGCTATTATATCACATTATTAAGGGTAAAATGGTAGAAATACCTATTATTGGATGATACATTGGATCAAGAGGCCAACATATGTGATCACTGGCTAAAATTGTTCGCATATAAATTTTTTATCCCCTAAAGGGTGAAATATATGATGATTTCCATTACTAGGGGATGAAGATAAGAACACTGTTTTCCTATAATGTATTGAACCTTTTAATATCAGTCCAATTATTTCCATTTTACCATTTATAGATTCCTAATGAGGTCATAAATAGTTTGGGTGTGTCAGGGGTTGTTTGGAGATATGAGCCCAAGATGTTCGAGAAAATAATGGGGTCGCACGATAAGTAGAACCTGTGAAATCAAATCCACACAATTTCCCCCAAACATGATGTGTTGGATGAAGGAGACCATGAGGCTGCAAGTTTTGATGAAACATTATAGCTTTGAAAAAAATTCACGTGTTGGAAGATTATGGTTTTAGTAGAGACCAACTTCATGGTGTGTGAATTATTTCTCAAACCATGCAGCCTAACAATGTGGGGTCCTTCTTGAGGTAGTTCCATGAAAAAGTTTGGTGCATGGATTGGCCAACCATGTAGCTAAATCGTGACGAAATGTTTTGTGTAAAATGAACAAAATTTACTTATTTAATTATAAAATACCCATCACTCTTCTTATTTACTTCTTCCTTTGGATAGTGGATGATCTTATTTTCCATTTTTCTCAGTTAATTCCATTTTCCTAGAATTTGATCCTAATTCATTATCTGGTGTCTGAATAAACCATCGTTCATCTATTGAGATTACCCTTGCTATAATATCAAATCCATTAAATTATATTATTAATTTATATATATATATTTCATCATTATAATGTAGGATCTTATTCCCTCTTTAGGATGTTGATCCTTCATCCATTTTCGTTAGATCTATGAAAAACTAGGGTATAATACTAGATGAGAAGTGTATTATAGGTAAACAGTAGTTGTTTTATGAATCATCCCTGATGTCTCACTATTTTATAATCTTTCAACACTGTGTGCAGTCCAGTTTCACATGGAGTTTCATATTTAAATCATATTCCATTATTATAATCATCTTTCTCACAATATAGATCCTTTATTATTATTGTTCCATATGTTATTAGAGGATAAGATTAAAAACTTTTCACCCCATATAGGATGTTCTTTCCATTATTCCATTATTTTTTATATGACAATCCATTCAACAATTTGGGTATTATATTTCTTTTCCATGATAAATGTATGAGTTTTAATTGAAATTATGAATGTTTAAAGGCTTTCACATCTAAAGTTATCACATGAATATTATGTGGAATGTTTTTCAATATAATTAATGAATCATAATTTTAAATAGAAATTATATTATATATATCACTTTTCATAGTTATTTACAATTGAAGTTCATATTATTATGTGTCCATATCCAACCTTAATAGGATTATGAAAGTTAAATGAGTGAACCTAATATTTGAATGTGAGATGAAAGTAATATATGGTTTCATGTACTTGAATTCCCTATCACTTAGTAAGAAATACTATATAATGAATCTTAAGAATTATAAAATGGATTATGTAATTAAATGGACTTAAAGAATTATTATATATGCATATGGTAACTATTGCATATGGTCCTTTTTTTATTCATTAGAGTGGTTAGACAAGATACATCCATGGATTGCTAATGTAATGCATTTTGGTCTTAGAGGATACCATTCTAATTCAAGGTGTATATTGAAAAGGGAGATACACACCCTGGAAGATGGTATTTTCTACTGTCAGATTCTCATTATGATTCCATTTGATATAATTTCTAGAATCTAGATATTAAGATACCTTGGAAACACTCCTTGGGTCCAACATGATGTATTTGAACTTGAAGTGTCATGGTCCCACACAACTGGGCCAAGTAATTCTTATCAATTTTTAGCTTAGATGAGATCATTTTACTTGATTATAATGTGTTAATGTTCAATTCATTGATATATATCATTGCATTAAAATCTGACCACTTAATGCAAGGATTAATTTTGTAACTAAGATGGCTTGACCCTGGAGGTCAAGGAACACATGGTTTCTTCCTTAGACCATCTTAACTATTTTCATCATTATTGGATGTAATGTTTATATCATGGATAAATCTTTACTACTATAATATTTAATTTTCATTTCTTCTTATATATTGAATGACCACAGAACACTATGAAAGGGGAGGGGTGAATTAGGTTGTCATTTTTTTAAAAGTGACGAATCTTGTTCCCACTTTGTTAGGAAGCTAATAAACCTGTCTAAAGAAAATCAGATGTAAAAAACAATCACATGAAAAGAGAAAACATAGATATTTTACATGGTGAACCACTAATGGATAGTCCATGTATCATGCACTGATAGTGTTTCAATCATGACTAAAACTAATAATATTCACTTGTTGGGGAAAAAAATGTTTAGGAAAAGTAACTATGTGATAGGCACAAAACCTTTATAATGTTTTCGGGATATCTTAGTACATCCCTCAGAACACTTCTGTTGACTTCTCCTTTCTCACTGCATTGTAAAGGATCCCAAAAACCTTTGTGTACATATAGGTCCCTTCATTTTAATTGAAGAATGAATCCTCAACTGTATATAGATGCTTTGTTGAAGTCCAACTTCTAATTGAAGATATAGTTCACTATTCCGCGCACAGATAGTTTTTGAAGTGATCATACTTGAACTGGCATGCACACTCTGTGAATTGCACTAAATCATGTAGATTATATTCTTTTTAGATCACCACATCCGTGAACTGCCTCAGTGTACCACCTCCACGAACATCCTCCACGTACCTCCTATTTCACCAATATACCACTTCTACATACAATGTTTTCTTACTATATCAACATAACACCATTTCCTTGCGAACCATTTTCCTTTGTAGGATACAATGCTTCCCAAAAAACCTTATGCAAACTTTCTTTGTAGACCACTTATCCTTTTATTGAATCCTCCTTGTGAACTTTTACCCTTTCTACGGATTTTGTCCCATAAATCACTTTGGACTTCACAATACTCCTACTAGATATTTAATTGAAGTGTATCTCTTTAATGAAAGAATTATTTCACCTTATATATGAATATAATCTAAAAATCACCATAATATGTTTAACAGGAACATTAAATGCTGTACATCCTTCACCACATAATGCACCTTCCACAAACCATTTTCCCTATGAAGACCACATACCACCTCTCTCCCTTTGTAGCATCATAAATCACTACCTCATTTTTGAAAACGATGGTCCATCCATCAAACCATTTTACATCCTTGTACTGTGAATCTCCCCTCAAACCATACTCATCCTATGAACCATTATTTTTCTGTGGTCCACATATCATGCATTACAGTCCACTATGTAGAAATCCTACCTTTTCCACCATCCTTTTCATTACTATTACCTTATATGTGGTCCAAAAACTATCCTTCATGGTATGTAAACCAAGCTATATGGACTCTACTGTATAAAACTTTCATTTTCAAAAAATTTAAAATTGTGATTTTGAGCACAAAAATTTGGGAAAAATGGGAAATTATGATATCATAAACACCCAATTAAACATGTACTGTAAGAATAGTCGTCTTGAAAACTTGCTGATTAACACAATGTGGTTTGACAACAAACACAAAAAATACTCCATTTGCATCAAATAACACCCTTGGGTCTAACATATATCACATGAATAATCTATATAGACCATAAAAAACTAATTAAATGATTATATGGACATACACCATATGAGGGTAAACTGGGTATTGAGGTATTTACATTATTCTACTATCATTACATTTATATATATACAAGCACATTGTTTCAGTTTATATTCACTGACTAAATTGTATAGATTCTATTGGTGGTGGTATAATGATATTTTTTTCACAATCAATATTGGCCGTTGATGGTAAGAAGACATATCATTGGTTTGAAGTTGTTGACCAGTGTAGTCATACCACTTTGGACAGATGACCTTGATTTATTTCTATAGATGGAAATTGGTTGTAGATGAATAGGCTAGTTCTCCAGATGATAGATATTTTTTGTATTCTTTTTTACTTTTTTCAATATCATATATTACCCACTTTAATGTATATATATTTTCTAGGTTTATAGTGACATGGAATTCATTATCAAAAATTTTAATATGATATAATTATAGTATTTTAGTATTATTATAAATTTCTTGGATTTTATGTCTCATTATACTGATTTATTCATTCATATCATACTTCAGTTATTTACTCATTAATATTTAATATCTATTCTCCACTATTACATGAGAACACCGTTACACCATGGTCACACCCTATTCCTCCACTACAAATTAGTAGACTCTGATGTATGGGTAGGAATGCATGAATCCATGTTCTGCACCAACAACGATCATCTTTAACATTCACTTGGTTTGGGATGTAACATTCTATATGGAATGTTAAACAAAATAATAATCATTAAACTTAATAAAAAACACATCAATCATAATTAGATAAGGCATATTGAATATAGAATGGTTAATTAATTTCCACATATAGAATTAAAATAACATACTACAATAATAGATAAGTAATATTCAATATGGAATTGTATGTGATAGAACATAAATGAAATTTAATGAATTATATGATAATGAAATTCCTCAAGATACAATATCACTATGAAAATCTCAATGATAATAACAATAATAGAATTCTCATTGAAGGAGATTCCAAATTATCGGATGTCATGGTGTAACATCCCAAGTAAGTAATGAATAATAGATATTTTTATATATGTCTATTAATGAATTAGATAGTGTTTTAGAGGCTTAAAATGAAAATAAATCCAATCTTAAGCATGGAATACACTAATATTTTTAAAAGATTGTTTTACTGCCTTTTGATGGAAAAACCTTTTTAAATCAAATTTTTGACAATTTTATAATCTATATTTGTCAAAATAAACATATTCATTACGATTGGGACATTAAAATTTACATTGGATAAAGTTTTGGTATTTTTCTTACAATGTTCATTTTTTTTAATGAATAGTGAAAAATACTGCATTTTACATCAAAACTGCTTCTTAATCTAATTTATTTATATGATTAGATTATATTTTGAATTAGTCTTAATGTGTAATATGAATATATTTTTACCATTTAATCCAATGGTGGTCATTGGATTCAATTTAACTTTGAAATTAGACTTAAACTGGTGTCAATCTTTTGATACTTATTGTTTTATAAAAACACGCTATTTGCTCTGACATCGGGAATTAATTATTAAATTAATTAATGTGAATTATATGTTTTTAATTTTGTAAAATAGACTTCATTTTTGAATTCTGAATATCAAATATAGCTTAGGGTGAATTTTTGGTAATTTTCTGAAAAACTTCAATTTTTGATGAATAGTGAAACCACTACGTGGTACGTATAAAAACTGATTTTTCCGTTTAAATGAAATTTTGCCATCTTTGTGTTTTGAATTTCAAAAATCCGACATACATGGTTATCATTAAGAAGTAAAATGTGGTTCAATGAGATTATAATAATTTTTTGGTGAATAGTAACTTATTAAGTTTTTATTCGCGATTAGTGGTAATTAGTGTAGTTTAAGATAAAAATAATGATTTAATAATATAAAATGACCTACAAACATGTTCTAACCATATTGGATGTGTCATGGACGACCAATACAAGCCATGGGTCAACTTGGGGACCCCATGGAGCCACTTTGGTTGGGAAATGACATAAATAACTTTTTATTTAATGTAAAAGTAAAAATGACACTAACATAATATGTTTTACGAAATTTTTTTTACATGGGGTTATAAAGATCAGATTTTTTATTATAAATAGTCATTGGAAAGATAAAACGATTTCCTACATCATAGTATTTTTTTTTATAA
The DNA here is from genome assembly GCA_963277665.1 of Viscum album. Lineage (NCBI taxonomy): Eukaryota > Viridiplantae > Streptophyta > Magnoliopsida > Santalales > Viscaceae > Viscum > Viscum album. The sequence goes on along the minus strand of OY728140.1, from coordinate 1,691,412,520 downwards.
TTTTTAGACTTTAAATAAATTAAATTATTTATGACATCATGATGATGCATCGATGACCTCATTATTTAACGATTTAAATAAAATGGAAAGATAATATAAAATCTAAAATATACACATGTCCAAAAACAATTGGATGAGTGGATTTAGAAGCCTTATCACCTTATCCTCTAATTATATCAATGTGGGACCTTTTTAATCATAAAATCATTTTAAAATAAAGTAACTTATCTTTACTTTCCAAGAGTACCCCTCCTCTCCTCTTATAAAAGGCCCCCACCTCTACCTCATTTCACACACTCCTCAAGCATTTGGATCGGCCATACCCTACCCATTTACTCTCTCCACACCCCTCTCCTCATCCTAGAGGATTCCCTTGGGGCAGAATCCATTCAAAGGAAGTCTTTAGGCTCAAATCAAAAGGAGTTACACTTTTAAAGGTAATTTATTCTCTCATGTTCATTTGTTTTATTTTGCTTCTCCAACCCCCTAAACTCTTTTTATTTACTTATTTTGTAACCAAACCAGTATCTTAAATATACTAGGATGTTGTTATAAGATTTATTCGATCTACACTCTCACACAACTACATCAAATGGTTAAAGAACATACGGTTTCCGTGGATGGTGAAATTCTGCCTCCCGAAGCGATGATTGTTCAATACTCATTTAACACCTTCAAAGGTGGCCATTATGATGTCACTATTTTTATATATGATATATAATATGTTTATTATTTCTTTAAGCTTCTGTATTTTTCATTTTTGGTCATAACTTTATGGTTTCCATTATGGGTGAACGCGATATCTTCATTTAAGGAAGTGCGGACTACCGCCCCCTCAAAGTGATTTGATTCGTTAAATACCATATGTGGGACGTATAAAGGATGGAAGTATGATATTATATATGATATTATACTGGAATTATAATATAACTTTATATAATTATGATTCCATTCTATAAAATACGAAATAGAAATGAAAGTAGCGTTCATGCGTACGTACGGCTTACCGTCTCCATGAACGGTGCATTTCATTTCTTACCTCTAAATGGTTATGTAATATTATAAATTCATGAATGTACTGGATATATATGACATATATGATATCTACATCATGAATACCATTATGGATATAACGAACCTTTGACCAAATTAACAACATGTAAGTGTAAGAAGTCTATTTTTGACTTAAGAACCAAATACCGACAAAATGAACATTATTAACTTAAATGATTACATGATGTTCATAACATGGTATAAAAGGAATAATGAACTTGAAAAATTTTCTTAAGCAAGTAGATATTAACTCAAGTTTATTATTCAGGAGATTAAAGAACGACCGAGTCAAGTCGGACCCGAGGTATGGGACTTCGTCTCAATCTCCTTTCATTGAGGCATATTTTGATTTATACACAACCTTATTTTATACGATGTATAAACCCCTTTGACTTTTACATTTATTCAAAAGGAATCTTTTTTATACGAAGCGTTTACTAAACGACAAAAGGGAATGTTTTTGTCGTACGTATGCGGCGACAACGACTTCTCCGCCGCCGTGACCATTATTTGAGTTTCGGCTTCCTCTACAAGCCATACTTCTTTTTAAAAGAAAAATAAATACCATGTTTTACATTTCTTTTATTTTGGTATCGAGAATGGTTTTCATAATGTTTTTATATCAATGTGTTGTATTGATATCTTGTTATTGAAAGGTGGGAATGTTATGTTTCCTTTATGCATGTTTTATGTGATACGATTATGTTGAGGTTCTTGGGCATTATTATGAAGACGGGTTGTTCCGTGATAAACTAAGGGCGGGTGAGCCCGATATAGCTCTCCAATGCATTGGGTAACGTGAAGGAGTGAAACGTTAAGGTTTCTCCGAATAGATTTAGGGAATATACTGTGATGGGTATTCCAAATGTAACCAAGAGGGTTACTCCCTACGTAATAATGTTATGCATGCCTCAAGTTACCTTTATGTCTTATGATTTCTATGATTTATTCATGATTTGATGAGGTATGTTAAAGTGATTATGTTTTATGGGTAAAGTATGATCTCATCCTTATGTATATATATACCCATGTTTCCATTACATATTTTTATATCCCTTACTAAGCTTTTATGCTCATCCCAAGTTTTTTGAAATGTTTTTCACAGGTCAAGGGAAAGGTACATGATATGATGATAATGTCAAGGAAGTGTCAAGAAAGAATCCATGTTTATTTTAAATATGTTTCCATTGATGGGAATGAAGAATACTATCATTATGTAACCACTTTGTTTATATGTGGAATGCAATGCAAGTTTTATGATCTAATTCTCTAAAACTCTAAACCCGAAAAGATCCTCAATGTGTAATCTTGTAATAACTCAAGATTAAGTAAGGTTTAAGGCAGGGGCCTTATAGTTGGTATCAGAGGTCGGTTTAGATAACTTTAGGAGTTAGAATTATATTAAATGATTATCCAAAAATATTTTTTTTATTGTCAAATTGAAATGATATAGCATTTGAAGATTACCATGTTGCTTCATCTAAGACATGTTTGTTCAGAATGGTTTTCCACAGAGGAAACAGGGAAGCAGTGCTAGGAAGGCATACAGAAGGAAATAACCTTCCGAATCAGTATCCTGAGATGGTCGGAATAGGAACCGAACAGTTTGTTGCAGTAATGGCGCAGTTGACTCAGGCTATAAATGGTGGTGGTATCCATGCACGAGATCATCCAGATCAACCGCAGAGGAACATGTCAGTGGTGGAACATTTCATGAGGCAACATCCCCCATCATTCAGAGGATCATCTGACCCTGTGCTAGCTGAAGGGTGGATTAAAGCACTGGAGAAGATTTTTTATGTCATGGGGTGTTCAGACAATCAAAAGGTTAGTCTTGCTATTTACCGTTTGGAGGGTGAAGCAGATCAGTGGTGGTCGATGGTTAAAAATATTAGGGACGCTTATGAGATTGATGCTCTTGACTGGGATGACTTCAACGGTATGTTTCTTGAGAAGTATTTTCCTAAGGCTGTTCGACTAAGGATGGAAAAGAAATTCTTGGAATTGAGGCAAGAGGAAGACTCAGTAGCTACCTATGAAGAATGGTTCACTCGATTGGCAAGGTATGCTCCAAATTTTATCCGAGACCTTGATAGTAAAATCAATCGTTTTTACTCAATATTAATGCCAAAATATCGAAGGGCATTAGATTCTCGTGAGTTTAAAAGTTATGAACATCTTGTTCGATGTGCTGAGAAGGTGGAAATGGAGTTTTCCGATGATCAAGTGTTCTATAACAACCAACAGAAGACGAGACCGAGGTGGCAGGAGAAAGGTAATAATTCTTCAAAAAAGTCTGATGGTAAGAAAACTAAGTTTCCAGTTTGTGATAAATGTGGCAAAAGGCATGCTGGGGAATGTCTTCTGAATTCTGGAAAGTGCTACTGATGTGGTAAGATGGGACATAAGGCTCGCGATTGCACTAAAAAGGATCAAGGTGAAGGTAAGACCAAATTTGATTTACAGTTAGTGATATGTTTTAAGTGCAATGAGATGAGTCACTATGAAAATGAGTGTCCGACAAAGAGCTTGAGTGATGGGAAGTAGTTAGACTACAAGCAGAAAGGGGTGGTGAAATCCTTTGCAACTACTTTAGCAGATGTCGGGCCATCAAATGAAGTTGTATCAGGTACTTTGTTTGTTTTTTCAGATTATGCCAGTGTTTTGTTTGATTCGGGGTCTACACATTATTTCATCTCTAAAACCTTTTCTAGTAAAATGGGAATACCATCTCAAGAAATGACTCCTGAAATTTTGGTAAAAACACCAGGGGGAATGTTGAGGCAAAAAGAATTTATAAGAATCTTTCTATCCTTATCTGTGGAAAGAACCTACTTGCAAACCTTATTGTTCTACCTCTAGTAGAGTTTTATGTTATCCTGGGTATGGATTGGATCTCTATTTACCATGCTAAGATTGAATGTAGAGCTAAAGAAGTTTCTTTTCAGAAAGACTTTCAGTTTGTGTACAAGAATGAACCCTTACTATTGATAACTTATCAAGAGGCCGAGAAACTTGTAAAAGATGGAAATGAATGTTACCTTGCACACATCGTTGAAAATAAAGGAACTGTTCAGATTAATGATGTGCCAGTGGTAAATCAGTATCCTGATGTTTTTCTTGATGAGTTGCCTGGAATAATACCAGATCGGGAAGTTGAGTTTACTGTTGACTTAGTTCCTGATGCTAAGCCAATTTCATAACCCCCTTATCGAATGGCTCAAATTGAACTTTTAGAGTTAAAGGAGAAATTGCAAGATTTATTTGAGAAAGGTTTCATTCGAGCTAGCACATCACCATGGGGTGCTCCAGTTTTATTTATTAAAAATAAAGATGGTTCTACGAGACTTTGCATTGATTATAGACCCTTGAATAACATCACTGTTAAGAACAAATATCCTTTCCCTCATATCGATGATTTGTTTGATCAGCTCCAGGGAGCTCAGTTTTTTTCAAAGATTGACTTGAGATCGGGGTACCCTCAGCCAAAGGTAAAGGAGGTAGATATTCCGAAGACCGCGTTCCGTACGAGATATGGCCATTATGAATTTGTAGTAATGCCTTTTGGGCTAACCAATGCACCTGCTGTATTCATGGACTTAATGAATAGAATTTTCCATGAGTTCTTGGATAAGTTTGTGGTGGTTTTCATTAATGATATTTTGGTGTTTTCAAAAATTAAATAGGAGCAAGAAAGACATTTAAGTGTTATCTTGAAAACCATAAAAGAAAATAAATTGTATGGGAAATTCAGCAAGTGTGAGTTTTGGTTGCAACAAATTTCCTTCCTTGGTCACATTGTTTCTAAAGATGGGATAACTGTTGATCCTGCAAAAACAAAAGTTGTGGAAGACTGGCCAAGACCCACAAATGTAACTGAGATTCGTAGCTTCCTTGGTTTGGCAGGCTATTACCGAAGGTTTGTTAGAAAGTTTTCATGGTTATATAGTCCAATGACTAAGCTAACTCGGAAGGGTGTTAAGTTTATCTGGACAAAAGAATGTGATGATTGTTTTCAGGAATTGAAAAGAAGATTGGTGAATGCTCCAGTTTTGGCACTACCTTCCAGGAATGGTGAATTTGATATATACAGTGATGCTTCATTGAAAGGACTTGGTTGCGTCCTAATGCAGAATGATCAGGTAATTGCTTATTCTTCACGACAGTTGAAAAATCATGAGGTAAATTACCCTACACATGATTTGGAATTAGCTGCTGTTGTTTTTGCTTTAAAAATTTGGAGGCATCATTTGTATGGAGTAAAGTGTGAAATATATACTGATCACAAAAGTTTAAAGTATATATTCACTCAGAAAGAATTGAACATGAGACAAAGGAGATGGCTAGAATTAATCAAGGATTATGATTGTACAATTCATTACCATCCGGGAAAAGCAAATAAAGTGGATGATGCTTTGAGTCGAAAAAGTAATGCTTCATTAGCAATGTTGAGTTTGGAATGTGATCCTTTGGTTAAGGATTTGATGGACTTTGGCATATATGTTGTTGGTGCAGGAAGTTCTTCTGTTTTGTTTCAGGTATCAGTGAGATCATCTCTATAAGATAGAATCAAGTAAGCACAGAAGCAAGACAGTGAGTTGCAGAAAAAGGTAGAGATGGTTCAGAAAGGTAAGTTGCCTGAATTCAACATTGATAATGATTGCGTTTTGAGATTTGGTAAGAGATTGTGTGTGCCTTGTGATTCACAGTTGAAGAGAGAGTTGTTATGTGAAGCTCATAGTTCTCCGTTTTTAGTTAATCCTGGCAGTACTAAGATGTATAGAGATCTGCGGGAGTATTACTGGTGGGATTGAAGGAAAAGAGATATTGCTGATTTTACTATGAAGTGTTTGACATGTCAGCAGGTTAAAGCAGAGTGGCAGTTACCGAAAGGGATGCTTCAGCCTTTACCAGTGCCAGAGTGGAAATGGGAGAATATATCCATGGACTTTGTTTTGGGATTACCGAAGACATCTCGAGGTAATAATGCAATCTGGGTTATTTTTGATCGCTTGACTAAATCTGCTCATTTCCTTGCTATACGAGATACTTTTTCCCTAGATAAACTTTCCCATTTGTATCTTAAAGAGATAGTCAGGTTACATGGAGTTCCCCTCTCCATTGTATCTGATCGTGATCCCAAGTTCACTTCTAAGTTTTGGAAAGGCCTTCAGAAGTCGTTGGGTACTGAATTAAATTTTAGTACAGCTTTTCATCCTCAATCATATGGGCAGTCAGAATAAACAATTCTGACATTGGAGGATATGATACGAGCTTGTTCTATAGATTATCAGGGAAGTTGGGACCAACATCTTTCTTTGGTTGAATTTTCATATAATAACAGTTTTCATTCCAGTATACAGATGGCACCATTTCAGGCATTATATGGGAAGCGGTGTCGAACTCCAGCTTTCCGGAATGAAGTGGGTGAAAGGAAGTTGATGGGACCAGAATTGGTAGAAGAGATGGCGGAAAAAGTTCATCTGATTCTGAAGCACATGTGAACAGCTCAGAGAAGGCAGAAGAGTTATGCGGATAACCGGAGGAAGGATCTATCTTTCGAGGTAGGTGATCATGTTTTTCTCAATGTTTCTCCTTGGAAAAGTGTGATGAGATTTGGTAAGAAAGGAAAGCTGAGTCCAAGGTTTATTGGACCATATGAAATTCTGGAGAGAGTTGGATCAGTTTCATACCGAGTGGCTTTACCTCCGAGTTTATATCAGGTAAACAATGTTTTTCACGTTTCGATGTTGTGAAAGTATATGCCAGATTCATCTCATGTTTTGAGTCCATAGGTAGTTCAGTTGGAAGAGAACCTATCTTATGAGGAAAAACCGGTCCAGATTATCGACCATAGGGAGAAAGTGTTAGGGAATAAGGTGATTAAGCAGGTAAAGGTTTTGTGTAAAAACCACATGATGGAAGAGGCAACATGGGAATCTGAAAATGCAATGAGGGATAAGTACCCCCATTTATTTGATAAGTAAATAAATTGTGGGGACGCAATTTTCTAAAGGGGGGAAGGATGTAACATTCCAAGTAAGTAATGAATAATAGATATTTTTATATATGTCTATTAATGAATTAGACAGTGTTTTAGAGGCTTAAAATTAAAATAAATCCAATCTTATGCATGGAATACACTAATATTTTTAAAAGATTGTTTTACTGCCTTTTGATGGGAAACCCTTTTTTAATCAAACTTTTGACAATTTTATAATCTATATTTGTCAAAATAAACATATTCATTATGATTGGGCTATTAAAATTTACATTCGATAAATTTTTGGTATTTTTCTGACAATGTTCATTTTTTTAATGAATAGTGAAAAATACTGCATTTTACATCAAAACTGCTTCTTAATCTAATTTTTTATATGATTATATTATCTTTTGAATTGGTCTTAATGTGTAATCTGAATATATGTTTACCATTTAATCCAATGGTGGTCATTGGAATCAATTTCACTTTTAAATTAGACTTAAACTGGTGTCAATCTTTTGATACTTATTGTTTTATAAAAACACGCTATTTGCTCTGACATCGGGAATTAATTATTAAATTAATTAATGTGACTTATATGTTTTGAATTTTGTAAAATATACTTAATTTTTGAATTCGGAATATCAAATATAGCTTAGGTTGAATTTTTGGTAATTTTCTGAAAAACTTTAATTTTTGATGAATAGTGAAACCACTAAGTGGTACTTATAAAAACAGATTTTTCCATTTAAATGAAATTTTGCCATCTTTGTGTTTTGAATTTCAAAAATCCTACATAAATGGTTGTCATTAAGAAGTAAAATGTGGTTCAATGGGATTATAATAATTTTTTGGTGAATAGTAACTTATTAAGTTTTTAATCGCGATTAGTGGTAATTAGTGTAGTTGAAGATAAAAATAATGCTTTAATAATATAAAATGACCTAGACACATGTCCTAACCTTATTCTATGTGTCATGGCCGACCAAGACAAGACATGGGTCAACTTGGGGACCCCATGGAGCCACTTTGGTTGGGAAATGACATAAATAACTTTTATTTAATGTAAAAGTAAAAATGACACAAACATAATATGTTTTACGAAAACAATTTTTACATGGGGTTATGAAGATAAGATTTTTGATTATAAATAATCATTGTAAAGATAAAATGATTTCCTAAATAATAGTATTTTTTTTATAATTTTTAGACTTTAAATAAATTAAATTATTTATGACATCATGATGATGCAGCGATGACCTCATTGTTTAACGATTTAAATAAAATGGAAAGATAATGTAAAATCTAAAACCTACACATGGAAAAAACCAATTGGATGAGTGGATTTATAATCATTATCACCTTATCCTCGAAATATATCAATGTGGGACCTTTTGAATCCGAAAATCATTTTAAAATAAAGTAACTTATCTTTACTTTCCAAGAGTGCCCCTCCTCTCCTCTTATAAAAGGCCCCCACCTCAACCTCATTTCACACACTCCTCAAGCCTTTGGCTCGGCCATCCCCTGCCCATTTACTCTCTCCAAATCCCTCTCCTCATCCTAGAGGATTTCCTTTGGGAATAATCCTTTCAAAGTAAGCCTTTAGGCTCAAATCAAAAGGAGTTACACTTTTAAAGGTAATTCATTCTCTCATGTTCATTTGTTTTATTTTTCTTCTCCAACCCCCTAAACTCTTTTTATTTACTTCTTTTGTAACAACACCGGTATCTTAAATATACTAGGATGTTTTTATAAGATTTATTAGAGATACACTCTCACAAAAATACATCAAATGGTTAAATAACATACGGTTTCCGTGGATGGCGAAATTCTGCCTCCTGAAGCGATGATTGTTCAATACTCATTTAACACCTTCAAAAGTGGCCATTATGATGTCACTATTTTTATATATGATATATAATATGTTTATTATTTCCCTAAGCTTCTTTATTTTTCATTTTTGGTCATACCTTTATGGTTTCCATTATGGGTGAACACGATATCTTCATTTTAGGAAGTGCGGACTACCGCCCCCTCAAAGTGATTTGATTCGTTAAATACCATATGTGGGACGTATAAAGGATGGAACTATGATATTATATATGATATTATACTGGAATTATAAAATACCTTTATATAATTATGATTCCATTCTATAAAATATGAAATAGAAATGAAAGTAGCGTTCATGCGTACGTACGGCTTACCGTCCCCAGGAACGGGGCATTTAATTTCATACCTCTAAATGATTATGTAATATTATAAATGCATGCATGTACTGGATATATATGAAATATATGATATATACATCATGAATACCATTCTGGATATAACTAACCTTTGACCAAATTAACAACATGTAAGTGTAAGAAGTCTATTTTTGACTTAAGAACCAAATACCGACAAAATGAACATTATTAACTTAAATGATTACATGATGTTCATAACATGGTATAAAAGGATTAATGAACTTGAAAAAGGTTCTTAAGAAAGTAGATATTAAATCAAGTTTATTATTCAGGATATTAAATAACGACCGAGTCAAGTCGGACCCGAGGTATGGGACTTCGTCTCAATCTCCTTTCATCGAGGCATATTTTCTTTTATACACAACCTTCTTTTATACGGTGTATAAACCCCTTTGACTTTTACGTTTATTCAAAAGGAATCTTTTTTATACGAAGCATTTACTAAACTAAAAAAAGGAATGTTTTTGTCGTACGTATGTGGCGACAATGACTTCTCCGCCACCGTGACCATTATTTGAGTTTCGGCTTCCTCTACAAGCCATACTTCTTTTTAAAAGAAAAATAAATACCATGTTTTACATTTCTTTTATTTTGGTATCGAAAATGGTTTTCATAATGTTTTTATATCAATGTGTTGTAGTGATATCTTGTGATTGAAAGGTGGGAATGTTATGTTTCCTTTATGCATGTTTTATGTGATACGATTATGTTGAGGTTCTTGGGCATTATTATGAAGACGGGTGGTTCCGTGATAAACTAAGGGCGGGTGAGCCCGATATAGATCTCCAATGCATTGGGTAACGCGAAGGAGTGAAACGTTAAGGTTTCTCCAAAGAGATTTAGGGAATATACTGTGATGGGTATTCCAAACGTAACAAAGAGGGTTACTTCATAAGTAAGAATGTTATGCATGTCTCAAGTTACCTTTATGTCTTATGATTTCTATGATTTATTCATGATTTTATGAGGTATGCTAAAGTGATTATGTTTTATGGGTAAAGTATGATCTCATCCTTATGTATATATGTACCGATGTTTCCTTTCCATATTTTTATATCCCTTACAGAGCTTTTTATGCTCATCAAAAGTTTTTTGAAATGTTTTTCACAGGTCAAGGGAAAGGTACATGATATGATGATAATGTCAAGGAAGTGTCAAGAAAGAATCCATGTTTATTTTAAATATTTTTCCATTTATGGGAATGAAGAATACTATCTTTATGTAACCACTTTGTTTATATGTGGAATGTAATGCAAGTTTTATGATCCAATTCTCTAAAACTCTAAACCTGAAAAGATCCTCAATGTGTAATCTTGTAATAACTCAAGATTAAGTAAGGTTTAAGGCAGGGGCCTTATACATGATCTCAGGAACCATGAAACCATTAATATGATGACCCATCACATGATGGTTTTGAAATATTGATATAAAAAAATTTAATTTGGATATCTAATTTATCTCAAGTGACCCATCGACGCTACATAGGGATATATAATATTGATTCCCATACATCACTAAATTTTTAATGAATTCCAAAAATATCAAATAATTTTTATGATTCATTAATAATATGAACTATCATAGAATGTTAACATTGTTTATAGAATAGATATTTGTCAATGTTTCCCTACTTAATTTTATAAAATTATTTGTAAAACCAGTATTTATAAATGTTATATGGATTAGAAAACAATTAAATCTTTGACACATGGAAGAAGGATAAATTTTAATTGAAAAATTAGCCATCCAAAATTAATTTTAATTCATTTTAAATAGATATATTGGTATAATAAACCGCACATTAATATGAATAAGTTCATATTGTTTGATATGTCTCAACGAAATGGGAACCGATAGAAATGTCATAACAATAATGAGAAAATTGAATTGATTGTTAATCAATTATCATATAATATTTTTCATATTTAGTTAGACAAAAAAAAGTGGAAATAAAATATAATATATTAAAAATTAATTATACACATAGTCATAGAATATCAATGTCAAATGAATATGTAATATTTCCCAATGAAAAAAACTATCTATTTAAACAATTTCCAATTGGTAACTATTATTTCAAAATACCCTTGGATAAAATAATTCAATTTAAAACATAAAAGAACAATAATTATTCTATTTTCATGATATTAATTGTTAAATTTTCATTACCCACACCTTATAAAGTAAATTATGTGCACAAAAATAGTATATTCCTCAATAATGGAAAATTGAGATGAAGTCCCTTACTTAACAACATGTATTAGTTTAACATACATTAAAATATAGTATAATGGTTTTAAGAGTGTTATTAATTTATAATAGAACTATATTACTGCATATAAAAACATATATTATCATATTATTAAATTTAATCTAAAAATGTTGATTTTTTTTTAATTAATTTCATTGTATCAAATTTTAACTTCCTTATTGTCACATGCTAGTTTGGAATTTCATGTTATGGTTAATATGATTATAATATACATACATATTATAAATAATGATATTAATTTCATAAATATAATAATTACCAATTATATACATTTTTATATAAATTTTTTAAATTTGGAGAGAGAAAATGAATCACATTACTTTGTGGAGATGGTAGGTCATACATATTCATGGGTGACAATATCCTTCCCTTCAAGAGTGAATGGGTAAAGAATTCTATGATATATTAATTTTATATAATTGATATAATATACTATATATAAAATATTTCATATCATTTATAATATTTCAATTCCTTGTAAATTTTATACGTTTAACAAATCACATTTCTTCACAAGGTCGTCATCCACCATACACACTTGCGACATTATCATATTTTAAATCGAATAGAATTTCCAAAGGTATATATGCTATTAAAATTAATTGAGTACTGTAATATCATAAAAATCATATACAATTTTTAGAAAAATTATTATTTCAATTAATTAACTTTGGTGATGGAAAATGATTTTAATATGTTAGTGAGGCAATAGTCTTCCATACCCATGATCAAAAATCTTATTTCCCAATTGAAGGAAGTGGAGATGCATATAGGTCATTAAATTTACATAATAATATCTCATTATATTATAGAAAATAATTTTATTATAATATCATGATTTAAAATTATTTAATGGAGTTGGAAGAATTAATAAACTAAATATACTCATTCAGAAACATTACTCCTTCCAATGACCTCCACTGGACTTATCCCAAAGCCTTCCTAGGAAATATTTATGATCATAGAAGTAATATATTATGAGTTTAGGGGTGTATATAAGTTTTTATGTAGGGACATGGATGATCAAAACAGATTTGGTAGTGTGAAGTGGTGGGCATAACAAGCATTCAATTATATGCAGGTTTCAGGACAGAAATGATGTGTTTGTAAAGAAACTATTAAATTCATGATATTGTCATTCAATAAAACCCCAAATGATTAATTATAGACCCTTATAAGATAAAACATTGAAATAAAACAATAAAATGGTTTTAGAGAATTTTTAGGTCATTTTATACCATACCATTATAGTTTAACACTCGGGTAAATCATTTTTTACCTTTACAATAATAATTAAATTTTTTATTATTTAACTATTCATAATAGTGAAATATAATGAAGAAAACATTATATAATATAAAATATTATTATTATTATTATGGAATATATTTTTCAAAAATCAATGCATATGTGTGAAATAATCCAATTTAAAATTATACCCAACGATGGGATGAAAAAAATTTGTTTCTATAGAGAAACCTCTCACAAGTATATGATGTTTTAATATTGAAATTGAAGATAAAATTGAAAAAATGACCTAACTTACTAAAATAATACTATTATTGATGTAATTTTATTTTATGACTAATTTAATATTTAACTTAAATTAGTAAATAATTAAAATTAAAATTAAGTATCTGTTTAAAAGTATTATTTTTCACTATTAATTGATAAATGATACTTTTTTGAAAAAATAAAAAATTTAACATTTAAATTATTTATAATAATATTTTATAATAATATTTTGATTTATCAAATAACTGTACTAATAGTATAACAAATTAATTCTAACATTAGCTTTTAAGAAGTGAAGATACTATTTTTACTGAAAAAAATTTCAAAAAAAAAATTTCTTTTAAATTCAAATGACTCATATTTTTATTTAAAAATGATATATAATAATTGAATATTTTTTAAATATGTATAATTTTGTTAATTTATTACTTCATATTAATACAACCCAATTTAATTTCTATGATTTAATTTTTATTCTTGGGTAATATTTTAATAGATTATCACATTACATATAAACTTGCTGTTGCGTGCATCAATTATGTATCTGGGTGTTTCATTATTCCCCCTTCAAAAAAAATATTTAAAAAAATTTCATATATATCACCTTCTAAATACATTATAACACCCTCTGGTTCCTAGGTTTCTTCCACAATTTTATGGTTCCTCTAAACTACCTCTATAAGTACATTCATCCAATTCCTAAAAAATTGATATCATGTAAACATTTATATCTATGTGTTCATCATAGTAAGATAGATTATGTTTCAATTACACTTCATCATTGGTTTTCATAATAGAATTTTCTAGAATCTACATCCTTTATAGTAAAGAATGAAGGGATCATAAAATTTTTATAGACTTGATGGAATTTATGAATGCTAAGAGTAAGAAATCTTTTTCCATATAATGCCCAAAATGGTTCCATTTGAATACATAATTGAATGATATTGTATTTTTAAATTCATTCAATGGTAAATACTGATCTTACATAACATGAATATTAAGGGTGTATTACCCCTAAAAATATTCCTTTGTTTCAAGAGTCATTCTATATAGTCTATCAGTTTGAGGACGGTAGGTCGTTAGAAAATGTATATTATCATAAAGATAAATATTATGAATCTTCGGTAATTTAGATACAAAACAGAGATAATAAAAAAAACAATAGAAAATGTGTTCTCAGACATCTTAAAACAAAATCAATATAAAACCTTGTGACATTATCTAGACATAAAAATAAAAGCCTTAAAATCTTTACTCCTAAAGTATTTTTATCAATGTATTAACCTATTGATAAATCAAGAGTCATGGTATATAGTCTGCAAATTCATATTTTATGTCATCCGACTAAAAAATGTTCCCTCAAATACCTATACATATTCCAGTGACTATGGTTTATATAAAAATTCATGCTCTTACCGCCATATAATAATTACATTTTAACCTCAATTTTTTGAAACATTTAATATATTCATATTATACCATTTAAAACAAATTATACCAACAATAAATCATAAAAAACATCCTTAATATTAGGAAAATTATCATCATATGATTGAGAAATTTTATATTTTCAAATATTGATTATTTTGAGATCATTTGAAAATTGAATGATGTATACCCTTGCTTAATAATTTTAATATTCATCCTTAAAAGATAATTGAATATAGGATCCTCCCAAGCCTCCATTTGGCTCACAACTCACTGATCCTTCCGACTCAACGCATCCAAAAACTTATTTTATTTTCCTAGGATGTACTAAATTTAAAAAAAAACATGTGTAGCTAATGTCATCACCCATTCCTCATGTAGATATATTTCTATGAAACTTTTTATTTTACGCATTTATGGTTTGTGTATATCTCATTAATTTCACCATAGAGATAATGTCTCCATACCATCAATTAAAATACTAATGCATCTAATTCCAGATCAATTGTCAAGATAGTTATACTAATGAGTCTTAAAATACCTCAATTCATATACAATAACTTTTATCATTATTCATAATGAAACATATCAATATATTCTTTGATGAATCACTATATATATATATATCAATCCCATCATTTCCATATGGTAATGATATAATTAGTTCATTGAACATTCAACTCATCAATTCATAAAAACATTCTTTAGAATCTTTAAAAAAAATATTATCCCTTTTACATGAATTCTTGGATAATCGGATGTCCTATTGGTAAAATCCTTAATTAATTAATTATAAAAACTTGAAAAACCAATCAAACCACGTACCTCAGTTATGTATTTTGGTGTAGGCCATTCTCTTACCTTTTTTGTCTTTGTGGGGTCAATTGGGATTCCATCTGTAAGGACTCAGCCTTAAAACATTACTTAATCATTATTTACCAATGAAAACATACATTATTACACATTGAATATCTTTTCTGGTTAAGAGTCTTAAATAATTAGGATAACATAATGACATAACATACCACATTCATACATGGAGGACACTATTAAAATCATATTCCATTTTTTTCAAAATATAAAACATTAAAACATAAATCATGATTTCATTGACCACACTTCAAATCCAACATCATGAATCCCTAATTTCTCTTACCCATCCACAAATCCTATGAAAAACATTTTAAAAACATGGGATGAGTATAAAAATCAATAAGGTATATTAAGATAGTAATTGTTAGTCATGTGATAACATATAAACCAATAAAACCCATATCATAGAAACTTGAATGCATAGAATACACATGTTCTTAACTTGGGACAAATTAACTATATCACTATTACATTCACCCTTAAAAATGGAATAACTCTTTGGTAAACATCCGTCTCCGAAGTACCGAATGTAATGGAGAGCTATAATGGGCTCAACCCAACATATCTTGAACAATAGTGGGATCAAACCAAAAAATCATGAGATATGATGGGAACAAACAAATAGAAATAATGTACAAGGAACATATCATTCTAATAAAGAATCATGGAAATTAGAAGAAACCACTCATTCCATATACATATAAAAAACAATCCATTTGAAATTAATTAAATAGAGTTTTCAATGGATTTTAAAATTAAAGTCCATTAAAATATAATTGGAGTTAGAATTAATAGAATTTAATGGATATGTGTATACACTGTAATTACACATAGTGAAAAATAATATATATAAAAATTCATCACTCTAGTAATCATAATACCATATAATGAATAAAGAAGAAGGTTAACCCAAGGAATGGAAACTGGGTTAAGAATTCCATTACCTCGGGGTTGTCTTAAATCAAAATTGTATAAACCTCCTGTATAATATTTAAAAGAGTGTTATTAAAATCTCATAGAAACATATCCATATTTATAATATCTTATAATATCATTTTATTACACCATTTCACACTTTAATTTTCAGTATTTTGTTTCTTGCATTGTTTTGGGGTGCTTTCTTTACATATTTTCGATGATCGAATCAGGATGGTTGTTCTTGTCGATTGGTTGTGAAACTCTAGAATTGGAATAGAAAGGTATTTAAATATTTTCAGTACCATAAAGTATACCATTTATCATTTTTATGTTTTATATGAGGATGATTCATAAGTAAAAACATTAATGATGTTCCATTAGATCATTTTAGTGGTACATTGATAATAACGACCTCATTTTGCATTATAAATTAAAACCATGATTAAAATAGATATCCAGAATAATGGATAAGAAATAATACATATATTATAACTTGGTTCAATAATAATTTTTTTTCATGACTAGACATAAAATAATTAATGTAAATTGAAATCACATTGTCCATGATGTGAGTAATTCAACACATCATAGACAATGTTTTTATTCCTTGAATAAGTGTGAGAGGAGAAGAAGAATGATGATGAATTTTCCATGAACAAGATAGAATCCTGAATATAAATGATTTATGGTGCTTTCATGCCTCTTGGTTAAGTGTATTTGAAGAATGAAAAGAAAGGAACTCAATATAGAAGATTAGTTGATAAATCCTTCCAAAATTTGGTAGCCTAATGGCTATGGAACAAGGTTTTAGAAAACATTAATGTGTGAGGGGACAAGGGTCACCCATCCATAAAGGAATCATAAAAAATATTAGAGAATGAATAAGTTTAACATAATAATATGGTATGGATTATGGAATTATATACCACATAAAAGAGAACATGAATAAAAAAATAAAGAAGTTGAGAATTTTCTTACATTGTAGAGTAACTCCTAGAACATGAAGGTTGGGACAATGGGTGATTGAGTAAAATTTTGGAGGACTACCAGGGATGTAATGATGCAAGAGATTTGTTGATGAGAAATTTGGACTGAATTTAATGAAGGAATGAGATTGTATTTAGAGCAAAAAGTGAGAGAATATTTTAATAATTTCCAAGTAACACCTCATTAATGGTATTTGAAAAACAATTACCTTGACAATGGTATTAACCCATGGTATTATCCACTTGAGAAAACTAACATATTATTTTACTGTACCCAATTTTACCAGATTTTTTATGTCATTAATGATTTCATTCACATGCCGAAGGTCAAAACAATATTTTTTTCTTCTATTCACCGAAAATCAACTATTTTTGAAAAATCCCAAAAAATTTACTCTAACCATTTATTGATGTGTAAAATTTAAAAATGAACTCCATTTTTTTAAAATAATTATCTAAATAATAAATTTTATTTTTAAATAAAATCATACATAATTCAAAAATTAATAATTTTCAAACTAGAACTACTTTTGTATCACATTGAAAAATTAACCAAAATGTCATTATCTTAAATCCTTAAGAAAATAAAATAATAATACAATATACTATTCATTAGGGTCATATAACTATTCATATTACTGTTCAATAGGGTATGTTACTATTCACCAAAAAAACAAGTTGGTTTCATCAGACTTTAAATAACTTACTATTCTGGCCACTCTAAGGATCGTAGAACATGTGTGTCAGTCCTGTTGGTGAGGACTCGGTAGGTGCATCTAGTAGTCCTGAGATCAAATCTCGGTGGAGGCATATTTTTGGTACTATTGTAGTATGGTAGCAGGTACTATTGATGTACTGTAACATGTATTTTTCGATACAATAGCAGCCAAAACTATTCATCCATCTGGGCCTTTGGGCCTCCAGTTTGGTCCTCGGGTCCTGCAAGGATTTCGGGCCACCAAAGGCCTTCGGGCCAGTTTATTCTCAAGGCCTTCAGTCCAACTTATGGCCTTTGGGCCACCCCAAGGCCTTTAGGCCACATGAAATGAAAATTTACCAGTCAGACTATAATGGAAAATGATTTAGAGGAAGATTGAGGGACGGAGCATTCACTAGAGAAGAGATAACTGGAATTGGAAGAATTAGAGGGTATGGCTCCGCCATCAGAACTGGGCATATGTAGATTTGAATTAGACAACTTGCCAACCCGACCTTTGAAGGTGGAGTGGTTATATCATGACATATGCTAGGGAGGAGCAGTTTCAAGTTTTCTTGTCTGGGTGATTCCCTCTAAGACCTATATGATATGTAATTTTCTCTAATACTTCAGGACTTGTAAGGGTTCCACCTCACACCCTGAATGTTGTATTATCAAAAATAATAAAAAAAATGAAGGCCTTTGGGCCATACCATCATAAATAACTTGTTGAACAAAATTATAAATTATTGTTTTTTGAAATTCAAAACATAGAAGATGAAAAATTAATTTTAATAATTAATTATAAATAACTAAATATAATAAAGATTCATGCATTTTGTTTATTTTTTTTTAAAAACTGGGCATGTTACATTATCCATACCTTCTAGAAATTGTATCCTCACACTTTTATTTACTCATTAAAGAAGTGAGGAAAACATTACATCATACAATTTTTAGATTCCCATGTTTCTTCTTCAACCATGTGGTTTATCCACAAAACCTTTACCATATTGATTACCTTATTCTATAATACTTGTTCCGTTCAATCACCAATCTGAATAGGTTTCTCTTCATTAGAAAGGTTTTTTTCCAGCTGAACTACTTCTAGACTCAAGACATGTGATGAATCTAGAACATACTTTCTCGACATCAAAACATGAAAACCATTATGTACCTGAGATAAACTTAGTAGAAAACCTACTCAATATTAAAATGTTACAACTTTCTCTATGATTTCAAAATGACCGATGAATCACGGACTTAGCTTTCCTTTCATACCAAAACACATCACACTTTTCCAATCAGATATTTTAAAGAAAATATGGTCACCTACCTCAAAAGATAAGTCTTTCCTTCTGTAATCTACATAACATTTATGCCTGCTCTAGGTTTTTCTCATGATCAGTTGGATCTTCTGCACTTTCTCAGCCACTTCCTCTACTAATTCGGGTCCCTTAAACTTACCTTCTATGACATCATCCCAAAAACATGGAGTTCGACACCACTTACCTTACAATGCCTCAAAAGGTTCCATCGATATATTAGAATGAAAATTTTTGTTAAAAGAGAAATCAACTAAATAGATATGCAGATCCCAACATCCCTGGTAGTCCATTGAACAATATCAAAGCATATCCTCCAATGTCTGAATCATTCGTTCTGACTGCCCATCTGATTGAGGATGAAAATTTTTAATTGAAATTTAATTCTATTCCCAAAGACTTCTGATGGACTTTCTAAAATTTGGAAGTTAAGCTAGGATCCCGATCAGATATAATGGATAGAGTAACTCCATGCAACCTAAGAATATCTTTGAGGTGTAGTCAAGAAAGCTATTCCAGTGAAATTGTTTCTTAAAAAAAGGAAATGTTCTAATTTTTCCAACCGATCAATAATAACCCAAATCTCATTGTTACCTCAAGAAGTCTTAGGTTGTCCCAACACAAAGTCCATGAATATATTCTCCCATTTCTACTGTAGTCTGGCTAAGGCTGACGTATCCCCTTCAGAAAATACCTCTCTACTTTAACCTGTTGACATATCACACATTTCATAGTAAAATCAGAAATACCCATTTTCATTCCATCCAACTAGTAATACTCCGGGTGGTCTCTGTACATTTTAGTACTTCCAGTATGAACTAAAAATGATGAACTATGAGATTCATGCAACAAATATCTATTCAACTGGGAATCACATGGCACACACAACCTTTTTACAAATCATAAAATTTTTTTTTATCAAAGTTAAATTATGGTAGCATACCGATTTTAACCAATTAAACATTTTTCTGTTTCTCACAATCTTCTTTATTTACTCACATAATTCTGTTTGATAATGATGACTACACTGAAACCTGAAGAAAAACAAATGTATTTCTGACAACAACAACTTCTAAGAAAGATTTCATCAAATCATTAATCAAGGGATCATGTTCCAAACATAACATGGTTAATGATGCATGATGCTTTAGACTCAAGACATCTTCCAATTTGTTTTCATTTCCTAGATGATAATTGATCATGCATTCATAATCCATTTTCAGTTAAATCTATCTTCTCTGCCTTAGGTTTAATTAATTTTGAGTGAATATATACTTCAGTCTTTTATGGTCTATAAATATTTGACATTTGTCTCCATATAAATTGTGACTAAAAATTTTCAAAGAAAACCCATAGCTTCCAATTTCAAATCATGTGTGAGATAATTTAACTCATGAGGTTTTAGTTGTCTTGAAGCATTAGAGATTACTATTCACTTTGCATTAGAACACAACCAACTCCCTTTAATGAAGTGTCACTGTAGATGAAAAACTAGCCTTTTCAGGAAGGCATGGACACAACTATAGAATTCACCAATCACTTCTTCAGTTCCTGAAATAAAATCACATTCTTCTATAAAAAAAAGTAACCCTTTTCGTGTTAACTTTTTTAGTAGGCTCGATAACAGTGAAATGTTTTTAACAAACTGTCAGTATTAAAATGATAATCCATGAAAATTACAAATCTCT
Source organism: Viscum album (assembly GCA_963277665.1). Classification (NCBI taxonomy): domain Eukaryota; kingdom Viridiplantae; phylum Streptophyta; class Magnoliopsida; order Santalales; family Viscaceae; genus Viscum; species Viscum album. Next base: position 1,691,391,527 of record OY728140.1, on the reverse strand, counting down.
GTAACATTTGTAGGTCATAGCCATTCATCAACCACTTTTTTTGTCAATATCAACGGTTATTACATTCTTTTTTACATTTTTTTCCAAGAAAAGAAATCTATTGCAGCCCAAATTCACACTTTCTAAATTTTCCATACATTTTATTTTCATTTATGGTTTAAAAAACAACCTGTAGATGTTTTTGATTTTCCTCTATACTTCTAGAATATACTAGAATGTCATCAATAAATACAACCACAATCTTATCCATGAAATCATGAAATATTATATTTATAAGTTCCATGTATACAACAGGTGCATTTGTTAACCCAAAAGTAATAACTACAAATTTATAATAACAATATCTAGTACGGAACAAAGTCTTTGAGATGACTTCATCCTTTACATTCAACTATTAGTACCCGGCCTCAGGTCAACCATAGAAAAATACATTGATCCCTAGAGATGATTAAACAAACCATTAATATGACGCAATTGATACTTGTTTTTAATAGTAAAGTTATTCAAGGATCTATAATTGTTGAAAAGTCTCCTTGAACCATCTTTTTACATAAAAATAATACTATAGCATCTCATGGTGTTGTTCTGGGTTGGATAAAGCCTTTAACTAATAATTCCTGCCATAGCATTATTAATTCCAGATGTTCCACTTGGGCCATTCGATTAGGAGGTTTATAAATTGGCTTGACATCAAGAACTATGTAAATAATAAACTCAATCTCTCGATTAGGAATAACACTTGGAAAATCATTGGAAAAAATATCCAAGTTTTAATATTCTACTAGTACGTCATTAATCTAGAGAGTTCCATTATCATTCAAAATGTGAGCAAGATAACATTCATTTCCATCCTTTATCAGTTTCATAGATTTCTAATATGTTATTAATGGTGTGGGTTCATTCTAGTTCAGAAACTAAAATTATTTCTAAAAAACAATTTTTTTTCTCTTAAATATATCATAGGATGAAAAAAAGAAATCCATTCCATACCAAGAAAAACATCAAACTATACTAGAGGAAAACAACAAGTTTTGTAGGTAAAAGTTTTACATCGATGAGGATATGAAGATTCCTATAATTTATTTTTTTTATAATATTTCCTTCAAGTGCTTATACCATGATATCTTGTTTCATTTCTTGAGGTTGAATTCCCAATTTTTACAAAAAAATATCAGAAATGGAGGAATGTGTAGATCCTGAATCAAACAACATGTTTGCAAAACCTGAAAAAATGTACCTAAGACCAACGCATTTGACGGATCAACATCTGCTAATGTGGTTGAAAATGTCAAACCCTTTTGTTTCCTATCTTGCTGATTCCCAGCCTTCGTAAATAGATTAGGAAAAACAGTAGAAAAATTAACCAATTATTTATAGTTAAAGCATCTCACCTTCAGCTTATCATTAATTTTCTGATCATTTTCCATTCACTCACAAGATATGTGTCCAATCATTCCACATCATTAGCGTTTCCAGAATTTACAAGACATTCACCAGGATTCCTTTTACCACACTTTTCACAAGAAGGGAAATTTATTTTCTTAACTCCAGAATTCTTTGACTAGTTATTCCCTATTGCATGCCAACCTGATCACTTCTTATTCTCATTATCCTGAGGAACATATGTGTTTGTAAACTCCATATCAACTTTTTCAACACATCTACAAAGCTTCTCTTAGCCTTTAGAATCTCTTGAATCCAATGATCTTCACAATAATGGTTTCCAACTAGAGTAAAATCAATTAATTTTACTTTCAAAATAACGAGTAAAATCTGGTACATTCATGAAATGCCATCTAAAATTGGCTTCATATGCTGCCAAAAAATCATCATCTTTCTACTTCAGTTCCATTAATTCTTTCTCCATTCTGTGTCTAATAGTTTTGGGAAATTATTTTTCAAGACAAAGACTCTTAAAATCATTCCATTACAAACTATCAAGATCATCTCTTTCTAACACATTCTTAACCATAGACATCCATTGATCGAATTCACCTTCCAAATTATTAATGTATAGTATTACCTTTTTATGTTATGAATATCCCATGATATCAAATATTTTTTCTAGAGCATTGATCTATCCTACGGTTATCACTGGATCTGCGGTTCCACGGAATGTTGTTGGGTGTCACCTCATAAAATGCCCCACAAAATACTAATTTCTTCATAGTTGATCATGTTCCTCTCTATAATGGACACCAACCCCATTTAATGCTTTAGTCGACTTATCTATTTCTATCACAAACAACTTGGTTCCGATTCACACCATTTCAGGCCGTAGATTCGGACAGACATTAGCCTCCTGGTGTTTTCCTACTTCATCTTCTATGATTATTATGTGAAAAACCATTATATTCACATATTGTTTATATGACGCAACATGGTAACCCTTAAATGATACAACATTTCAAATAACTATAGTGTAAAAAATCATTTATGGTATTCTTTAAATATCATCCCACCCTCAAAAGTTATCTAACTCATCCTCTTATACCAAATATAATGACAGAACCATAAAATGTTACTTTATCATGAATTTTCAACAAGAACATACATTATTACACATTGAAGATATTTTTGGGATTATTATTTTAACGAATATTTATAACTTTCATACATACCATTCCACATTCATACAAAAAGGACACTATTAAAAAAGTATCCATTTTTTTATCAAAATATAAAACATTAAAACCTAAAACATGATTTCATTGAAAAAACATCATATCAAATATTAAAAATACCTTATTTATCTCACCCATCATTATATTCTGTGAAAAACATTTTAGTAACATAGGTTTTGTATAAAAATCAAATAGGGATATAAAGATAGAAAGAATTAGTCAGGTGATAACATAAAAACAAATAAACCCATAGATTAAATCTCGACTGCATTGAATACTCTTGTTGTTTCCATTGGAAATATTCACCATGTCACTCTTACATTCAAACTTACACATAGAATTACCCTTTTTTCAACTTCCATCTATGGAGTACCCAATTCATTAGACTGCAATAATGGGGCTGACGTGTCATATCTTGAGCGATAATGTGATAAACCAAACATATCTTGATATATAATGGGCTCATCCCAACATATATTGAGATATAATTCTCTCAACCAAAAATAAATAATGTCCAATGAACATATCATGGTAATAAAGTATCATGATAATCTGATGAACCCACTCATGCCATATAATTGTAAAAAAATCTCTTTGAAATTCATTAAAGAGAGTTAAAAATGGATTTTAAAATGAATGTCCCTTAAAATATAATTGGAGTTAGAATTAATAGAATAGAATTGATATGTTTATACACTGTTATTACTTATAGTTAACAAAATATTTACAAAAATTCATCACACCAGAAATATTAATACCATTTAATGAATAAATAAGAAGGTTACCCCAGAGAATTGAAATTTAGTTATGATTTCCCTTACATCGAGTTTGTCTTACATGAAAGTTGATTAATCCTCCTGTATAATGGGTAATAAATTTTTATTAATATCTTACAGAAACATATATATATTCATAATATATTATATAATCATTTCTTTACATAATTTAACCCTTTAATTGTTAGTATATTTGTTCCTTGCATTATTTTGGGGTGCTTTCTTTACATGTTTTCCATGATCGGTTCATGAGGGATGTTCATATTGATTGGAATTGAAACTCCATAATTATAATAGAAAGGTATTTACATATATCCAGTTCCATAAAGTATTCCATTTATCATTTTATGTTTTATAAGAGGATAATTCATCAGTTAAAACATTATGGATGTTCGTTTCGATCATTTTAGTGGTTCTTTGATAATAATTACCTCATTTTGTATTATAAAATAAACCCTTGTGTAAAAAAGAATACCAGAAACATGTATGAGACATAATAAATATATTATAACCTCATTCAAGAAAAAAATGTATTCATAACTAGACTAAGAAGAATTAATGTAAATTTAAATCACATCATCCACGATGTCGGTAATTCGACATATCATGCACAAGGTTAATATTCCTTGAATATGTGGGATAAGAGAAGAATAATTATAAGGACCCAACCTTAATACATTAAATAATCTTGATTTTAGACAATACATTATTTCCATTTAAATTTATCATTTTTCTATTTTTATTGATTTAGAAAATTGGGTCATAATACATTCATAACATTACACAATTTTACCAAGTGGATACCATTAAAACATTTTCCATTTTTTTCCAAAAATTAATCATAAAATCATAAAACATGATTTCTTAAAAAAAATATGTCATTTAACATGGAATTCTTCTTTTTCATACACTTCATTATTTTGTGTGAAAATAAATTAAAAAAATGTGTATTAGAACAAAAATCTAAGTAAGGGATGCGAATTAAGGAAAGAACACATTAGTCTATGAATACTTGTAATGTATGAAATCATTTTCAAAAGACATGCTTGTCACCCATATATACATAATTTGTGATACATGAGATTTAAAAAAGATCCATACAAAACATTATAGTGTAATAATAATAAGAAAGGTATATTGGGTAATTACATACATAACCTTGTAACCCTCTTCGATACCTTATAGTTTGTAACCCTCATGGCTGTTGTGTCCTGGGCCCAGGATTGTTGGGCCCCCGCCAGGATTGTTGGCGCCTGTGCCCCGGTAACCAATCCCACATCGGTTGTGGAGGGAGATTGGTGGGTGCTTGAAATTCCCGTGCCTACCTTCCCCTCAGCAACGCGTTTTAAAGCCGTGAGGCCTGGGATAGCAACTGGGCCAGAGCGGACAATATTGCTGGGCCGAGGGATCCGATCCATCAATTGGTATCAAAGGGTGGTTGGTCTCGGGACCGGTGTGGGCTTGGGGGGGGGGATGTTGTGTCCTGGGCCCAGGATTGTTGGGCCCCCGCCAGGATTGTTGGCGCCTGTGCCCCGGTAACCAATCACACATCGGTTGTGGAGGGAGATTGGTGGGTGCTTGAAATTACCGTGCCTACCTTCCCCTCAGTAACGCGTTTTAAAGCCGTGAGGCCTGGGATAGCAACTGGGCCAGAGCGGACAATATTGCTGGGCCGAGGGATCCGATCCATCAATGGCTACCATACAATTTGTGTAACCATCGGAGTGACACATTGAGTTACCACAGAGTCGACCTCCAAATTACATATACCCAATGAATTTGAGGGGAATATAGGTCCTGTAATTCATCATAAACAATTCCCAAGATCAAGAAAATAATCTTACAACCAGAATAATAGCATAAAAACATTGCCATTGAAATTTTGTAAAACAGAATTTTAAAAATGATTTTAAAAGAAAAGATCCTTACATAAATCATATAATTGAAGTGAGACATAATATAGTATACGTTATATGTATACTCACTATAAATACACATAATTAAAAATATTATATAAAAAATCATCAGACAACAATTTCAATACCACATAAATAGTGAAGTAGACTGTTAACCCAAGAATGGAAATTGGGTTAAGAATTCCCTTCCCTTGCGTTTTTCTTACTAACAACTCATTTAAAACTCTTTTATAAAAGTTAAAAGTGTGTTATTAATATATTAATGAATAATATCCATCATTATAATACCTTATATTATCATTTCATTACCTCATTTTACACATTAATTGTTAGTTTTTTTCCTTATACTGTTTTGGGTGAGTTCTTTATATTATTTTCATGATCGGTTCATGATGGTTTGTTCTTGTCAGTTGGAAGTGAAACTATAGAATTGTAATATAAAAGTATTTAAATATTCCTAATACCATAATTTATACCATTTATCATTTTGGGGTTTTATTTTAGGATGATTCATAAGTTAAAACATTAATGATGTTCGTTTAGATAATTTTAGTTGTTTTTTTGATAATAACGAACTCATTTTGTCTTATAAATTAAAACCATTAGTACAAAATAATTCCAGAACCATGTATGCGACATAATAAATCATTTATAACCTTTTTCAACAATTAATATGGTTTCATGGACATACATTAACGAATTAATGAAAATTTAAATCAAATCACCCACGATGTCGATAATTCGACACATCACGAAATATGTTTTTATTCTTTGAATAAGAGGGAGATGAGAATAACAATGATGATTAATTTTACATGAACATGAGAACATCTATAATATAAATTATTTCGCGAGATTTCATGCTTCTTGTGTAAGAGGAGATGCGGAATGAGAAACAAAAGAATGGAACTAAAAATAATAGATAATTGAAAAACCCCTTACCAAAATTCGGCAGCCTAACGGCTTTGCAACATTGTTTTAGAAAATATTAAATAGAGAGGGGGAAAAGGTCACCCATAAATAAATGAATCATAATATAGAATAGGTCATGAATAATAAGGAAAAAATAACATGTTATGGAAACTAAAAATTTATACCACATAAAAAATAACTTGAGTGTAAAAAAGAAAGAAATTAAGAATTATCATACGTTGTAGAGTAACTCCTAGAACATGACAGTTGGGGCCTTGGAAGCATGAGAAAACCTTGGGAGGACTAATATAGAGGAATGGATTCCTTATCTTTATTGAGGAAGAATTGGGAATGAATTTAATGAATGAATGGGTTTGCATTTATAGAAAAAGTGAGGGATTATTTTAATAATTATCAATGGAAACCTCCTTAGTTGTATTTACAAAACCATGGGCATTCCCATGGTATTTTTACATTTTATTGACCACTTGGGACACCTCAAATATTATTTGACTGTAAAAAATTTGACTAGAGTTATTACTTCATTATTAAATCATTAATGATGTCAACAACACACAGAAACACAAAATTGTATTTTTTACTATTCTTCGAAAAATCAATTATTTGATAAAAATCCCCAAAATTCGACCTAACCATTTATTGACGTGTAGAATTAAAAAATTATGTCCATTTTTATAATAATTTTATAAATATCATTAATTTAATTTTTAAATAAAATCATACTTAATTCAAAAATTAAATTTTTTAAAATAATACCTTCTTTTATATCACTTTGAAAAATAAAGCCAAAATGTTATTCACTTCAAGGCATAAACAAATAAAAATAAAATATACAAATCATTATGGTCATATTACTATTCACATTTCTATTCAAAAAAAGTTACTATTCACCAAAAAACAATTTGGTTCTATTAGACTCTAAATAACTTATTGGAAAAAATTATAGATGTCTGTTTTTTAAAATTAAAAACATAGAATCAGTAAAATTATGTTTAAAGGCTAGTTATAAATATCAACATTAAACAATATTTCTTATATTTCAATTTATTTTTAGAAAAATTTTGGGTGTTACATTTTCCCCACCTTCAGTAAATTACGTCCTCCCAATTTTATTTATTTATTAAACAAGTGAGGGTACTTTTCTCTCATAGAATTTTCAGACTCCCATGTTTCTTCTTCTACCATGTAGTTTCTCCAGAAAACCTTTACCTAGTGCATTACCTTATTCCACAATACATGTTCCCTTCGATCAAAAATCTGAACTATTTTCTCTTCATAAGAAATGTTCTTTTACAGTTTAACTACTTATGGGCTCTAGACATGTGATGAATAAAGAACTAATTTTTCAACATCAAAACAAAAAAATCATTGTGTACGTGAGACAAACTCGGAGGCAAAGAAACAGAGTATGCAAATGTTCCAACATTCTTAAGGATTTTCAAATGGTTGATGAACCATAAAATTAGTTTCCGTTTCTTACCAAAACACATCACACTTTTTGAAGGAGAGATTTTAAGGAAATAATGGTCACCTACCATGAAAGTGAAGTCTTTCATTCTATTATTTGCATAAATTTTCTGCCTACTCTATGTAGGACTCAGGTGTTGATAGATCATCTACACTTTCTCGGCCGCTTCTTCGACTAATTATAGACCTATAAACTTTCTTTCACCAATTTCATCCCTAAATGCTGGAGTTCGACAGTACATCCAATATAGTGCCACGAAAGGTTCCATCTATATATAGGAATGAAAATAGTATTTATAAGAAAAATCAACTAAAGAAAGATGTTGATACCAACTTACCTAGTAGTCTACTAAACTAACTCAAAGCATATCCTCCAAAGTCTGAATCATTCATTTGGACTGCCCATCTGATTGAGGATGAAAGGCTGTACTGAAATTTAATTCTGTGCCCAACAACTTCTGAAGTCCCTTCCAAAATTTAGAAGTGAACCTGGGATCCCTATATGATACAATGGAAATAGGGACACCATGTATCCTAATAATCCCAATTAGGTACATTTGGGAATTCTTATCCAAATACATTGTATCTTGAATAGAAGGAAAATTTCAAGATTTTGTCAACCGATCAACAATAACTGAAATTTCATTGTTACCTCGAGAAGAATTTTGTAGTCCCACCAATATATCCATGGATACATTCTCTAAATCCACATTGACAAAGGGATAATATAAATCATCCCCTTCGGTAACTACCGATATTCTTTAACCAGTTGACATGTCAAACATTTCATGGTTAAATTAGAAATATCACATTTCATTCAATCCCACCAATAATATCCCTGATGGTCTCTATACCTCTAAGTACAACAAGGATGAACTAAAAAAGGATAACTATGAGCTTCAAACAACTAGAATTTATTCAAATATAAATCACAAGGCACACACAACTTTTTTCCTAATCATGAAACACATTATTTATAAAAATTAAATTTTGGAATTTTACCCATTTTAACCAATTATACATTTTCTCTAGCTTACGACCATCCCTCTACGCTTTATAAATTCTTTCTGATAATGATGAATGCCCTAAAACATGAGACAAAATAGATGTATTCCTTGCACTAACAACTTCTAATGCAAAATTCATGAAATCATTAATCAAGAGATCATGTTCCAAATGTAACATGGTTAATGGAGCATGATGTTTTTGATTCAAGGCATCCACCACTTTGTTAGAATTTTCAGGATGGTAATTGATCATGGAATCATAATCCTTTATGATTTCAATCCATCTTCTCTGCCTCATGATTAATTCATTCTGAGTGTGTATATATATATCAAGCTTTTGTGGTTAGTATATATTTGACATTTTACTCCGTATAAATGATGCCTCCAAATTTTCAAAGAAAAAACCACACCGTCCTATTCCAAATCATATGTGAGATAATTTAACTCACATGGTTTAAGATTTCTTGAAGCATAAGGAATTACCTAATCATTCAATATCAAAACAAAACCTAGCCCCTTCAAAAAATAATCATTGTATATGATAGACTCACTATTTCAGGAAGGAATGCCAAAAACTATAGCACTCACAAATCTATTCATCAGTTCATGAAAACAAACATTACATTATTATGTCCAAACAAATTTAACCTCTTTTTTGTTAAATTATTTATCAGGATAGATAACCATGCAATGTTCATAACAAACCATCGATAATAACCCACCAATCCAAGAAAACTACGAATCTCTGTAACATTTGTAGGTCTTGGAAATTTATCAACTATTTTTGTTTGGGCATAATCAACTTTTCTTCCATCCTTATTTACAATGTTTCCTATAAATGAAATCTGTTGCAACCAAAAAGAACAATTTCTGAAATTTCCATGCAGTTTCTTTTTTTACGGTTTGTAAAAAAACCTTTATATGTTTTTCATGCTCCTCATTATTTTTAGAAAATACCATGATTTCATCTATAAGAACTACCAAAAACATATCCAATAAATGATGAAATATTCAATTCATAACATTCATGATTGAATTAGGTGAATTTGTTTTCACAAATGGCATAACAATAAATTCACAATGCCCATATCTAGTACGAAAGGCTATTTTTGAGATGTTATCCTCTTTCACCTTCAGTTGATGGTATACAAATGTCAAGTCAATCTTAGAAATGTACTGAGATCCCTAGAGTTGATCAAATGAGTCATTGATGTGAGGAAAAAGATACTTGTTTTTAATAGTTATGTAATTCAAAGCTCTATAATCAATGAAATGTCTCATGGAACCATTTTTCTTTTTAACAAAAAAATAGAGCTCCACATAGTGAAGTGCTAGGATGAATTATGCCTTTATCAAGAAAATATTGCAACAGATTTTTCAATTCTTGAAGTTCTATTTGAGCCCTATAATATGGGGGTTTCGAAACTGTCTTAGCATCAGGAACAAATTCAACTGTGAATTTGACTTCATGATTAGGTATGACACTGGGTAACTCATTAAAAAAAATATCAAGGTATTCATTTACCATAGGCACATCATCAATCTGAACAGTTCCATTATTTTAAACAATATGAGCAATAAAACATTAATTTTTATCTTTAAATAGTCTCTACAGTTCCTGATCTAATATCAATTGTAATGGTCCATTGTTATATACAAACTAAAATTCTTTCTAAAAAACAACTTCTTTAGATCTACAGTCAATTTTAGCATGATGAAAATAAAGCCAATCCATTCCTAGAATTCCATCAAACTCGACTAAGGACAAAATAACAAGGTTCGTAGGTAATGTCTCTCTAAATACCGTAATAGAATGATTTTTATAATTCCTCTTTCTTATAATAATTTCCCCTAGTGATTTAACAACACATTTTGATTTTATTTTATGAGGTGTTATTTCCAATTTTCCCAAAAATTTATCAGAGATGAAGGAATGTTTAGATCTCATATAAAAAAATATCTAGATAAATCTAAGTGAAAAAAATGTACATGATACAACTTCATTGGATGGACCAACATATACTGACGTCGTCACACCGAATCTCAGAACACCTTTCTACTTATAGGCTATCTTCTTTGAAAAATTTGTATCTCTCTTTGTGACAAAATTTGCATCATTACCCATATCATCAGATTTAAAACACTTTAGAGTTTTCTTATCAAAGTTAGACTTGGGATCATTTACATTACAATATTAGGCCATATTTTTAAACATACCATGTTTAGTACACTTCCCACTTTTTCTACATCATTCCCCAGGGTCATGCCACACTTTCCACACACTGGAAACTGGATTTTCTTACCATCAAATTTCATTGGATGATTCTTACCCATCGTTTTCCATCAATACCTCTTATTCTATTTATTTCCAAATGGCACATGATCATCTGTAAACTCCATATATACCCTCTCAGCACATCAGAAAAGTTTCTTGTAACTTTTGTATTCATAGGAGGCCCATGCCATTCAATACCTTGGCTATAATCCTGAGTAAAAGTGGTTTATTTTTCTATGAAGATCCAGAATAATATATGGAGCATACCTCACCAGTTTGTTGAAGTTTGAATCATATACAACCACTTAATCTTCCTCCTATTGCTTAAATTCAAGGAATTTATTATCTATCATATGTCTCACCACATTTGGAAATTTTTTTTCATGAAAAATAATTTTAAATTCAACTGACTCCAAGGCATCAAAATCATCTCTATCCATGATATTATTTACCATCGAACATCACTGATGAGAATCACCTTCAAAATGATAAGTGGAAAGACTTACCTTTTGATTATCTGAACATCCCAGAACATCAAATACATTTTCAAGGGCTTTAACCCATCCTTCATCTGCTACTGGGTCAGAAGATCCATTGAAACATGGGGGTGTTCTCTCATAAAATGGTCCACTATTGTCATGATCTATTGTAGTGCTGATGGTTGTTCTCATTCATGGATTCAAACAGAATTTATTTCATGTGTTAGCTGAGCCAATAATGGAAGAAACATATCAACTCCCATTCCTACCATTTTGACTGCAGATTTGGAAAGATGTCGTTTTGTCAGTGCCTCTCCTATATAGCTTCCTTGTTTCTTCTGTAGACAACCATTCTGAACAAACAAATCATATATGTAAATACTTGGAAATCATTAAATTCTATAAAATTTCAAATTAATCATAGAGTAAAAAATCATTTACGGAATTCTTTTAACATCATCAAAACCCCTAAAGTTACCTAAATCGTCCTCTAAAACCAACTATAAGGACACGACCAAATTACATTACATAATAATGATTTTAGATATGAAATAATTTCCTTTAAATTGAGGATCATATCAAGTTTAAATATTTATAGAATTTGGATATAATACATTCATAACCATACACATTTTTACATAGTGGATACCATTAAAATAGTTTCAATTTTTTTCAAAATATTAAAAAATAAAGTATAAAACATGATTTCATTGATAATTCATTAAACATTTTATTTGGGTTCCTTTTTTGTATTATGCATCCTTATAACTCGTGAAAATCATTTTAACATACTTGGGATGAGTACAAAAATCTCAGTAACGGATGTAATATAATGAAAGAGCACAATAGTCCATTTTTGGTCGGAGTGGACACTCAAGAAGGGAATGAATTGAGTTCCAATTAAAATTTATGTTAAAACGATTTCTCATAAAATCCCCCTATTTAAAAACAAAGTTAAACTGTAGTGAATTTATAAAGATTGTAAATGTTTAATTAGTTTCTCAATGATTGATTAGGTCTCAGTTAATTTTATCTAAAGATTAAATTAAATTTTGAAACTAACTTACTGGTTTAAAATAAGAATAAACACTTTCTAATTTAACTGTCAAAGTAACTTTAAAACAAATTATATTTCAAAGTAGTTAGAAGAGGAATATGAAATATATAGTATACTTATGGATTAAACTAACATACACAACAGAGGTAACTAAGAGGTTCAGTCTCAAGGCGAGACTCAGTCCTCTCAGACAATTTATATAAATTGATCCACACCCTGGATCGGGGTAAACAACAGTTTAGAAACTATCTAGGTTCAAAGACCTCTACCATAGTTCTATGTCGGAAAACCAACAATATCTCACAGTTGTCCAGGACTTACTCAACCTCTACCACTATCCATAGTGGGATAAAAGGGAGTTATAGGGTTTTAATGAGGATTTAAGAATCCTACATCTTAGCATAGGAGATAGTGTGTGTGTGGGTAAAATAAACAAGGTATACACACTTCTTGAAATGTAAATGAAAGAATCACTAGAGTAAGTATGAATGTGTTTAGAAAAGCTTTAGTGATAGGCAGTGCAACTTTGGACTTTTTTGATTGGTCAGAAAATCTTATGAGTCCTTCTTTGGTTTTTGTCTGAAAAAATAGAGTGTCATTTTCTTCCTTGGTTTCAGGTTCAGCTTATTAGCCTAAGTGTTCAAGAAGCTCCAAATATATCTTCACTTCTTGAAAAATATGTAGCTTGTGTTCTCCTCTCGAAATGAATTTCTTCATGTATGTCCAGTGTTCTTGGAGTATGGATGTAGTCTTTTGTGAATGCACCATGTTTCAATGATGTTGAGCCCTTGTCTTTTTCACACTTCGTGTGCCTTCTTAGTTCCATGATTCTCTCTTTTGTTCACCCTTTTTGGCTAGGTATTTATCTTCCGTTTTATAGCTTTCAGCTCTGGAAAATGGGAATGATTACCTTTTTCATGGGTACTAGGTATGGTTCCCTGACATCACAAAATATATCATTAAAAAACATTAACTGCATTAAAAACATCAAATGTAACTGTTAGCTTCATAAATAAATAATATTGAGAGTACAGAGTTTGACTGGTTGGTTAATCATTAGTAGCCTTCTATTGGTAGATGTGTACGGTGGACTTTGATTCTAATGGTAGTTGTTTTGAACTTGTATCGGTAGCTCCTGGTATCAGTAGCTCTTTCTCTGTGTATCAGTAACCTTTTGTATCGGTAGCTCTATATACCGGTGAATTCATTCTATTGGTAGCTCTTGATCTATCGGTAGCTCTTCTTTGTATCGGTATTTTCATTCTAATCGGTGACTCTGTATATCGGTAGATCTTTCTCTATCGGTAGCTCTATGTATCCGTGACTGTCTGTATCAGTAGCTTGCTTAGATCCAATGATTATGTATATCGGTAGACTTACGAATATTGGTAGCTCCCTTCTGTACTATCAAAAGACATGTTCTATTGGTAACTATCTGTATCGATGACCTTGTTCTATGCTTACCAGTGGACTTGTACATATCATTATCTCTGTGTATCGGTGACCTTAGCTTATCAGTGACTCTATCTATCGGTAGAAAAAGTCTATTGGTAGACTAAGTTTGGGTAGCTCTGTATCAGTATCTATACACAGATCAGTGACTAACACTTATCTATTTTATGCAAAACATATCCGATTGGGTTAGAATTACTTCAAAACTTATATAAAAAAAGATAAACATTGATTAACATATTTCAAGGATTATATTAATATTATTATCAGATAAAATGTCATAGACTGAGCGAAATAGAATATAGATAATCATTAATTTGGATTATCAATGTATGTGAAAGCGTAGTTGGGATTATCAAAACAGGTGAGGTAAAAAATCTCTCCCTTTTTGATAATCAGAACTTATGATATTATAGTTTTAAAATAACGAGTTGTTTTATCAGAGGATATATAATTAAATGCAATTATCTCAGAGAAAACAGTATGTTATAGAACATAATGTATCACAAGTGGAATTAAATTCAATGATATTAGAGGGGCAAAGCACGGTAGCTCTTCCATAGATAATATTTCTCCCCCTTTGAGAATATTTCTCCCTCTTTGATACTTTGATAATATTTCACCCCCTTTGTGATAATCAAAAAGAGGGAAACAACAAAGAGAATAGGAACAAAATGAGAAAGAAAAGAAATCCAATTGTATTATATGTAGAAAAAAGGTATATATAAAGAAAACAAAATACAAGGGATTCATATCAAACATCTTATCCACCTATTCAATCCACATCCTCAATGTGAGATTCTCCCTTTGGATCAGAAGAGGATTCAGACTATGTGGATGCAGGTGAAGGCTTAGGAATTCCGGAAATGATCACCAGGGGCTGAGCCATAGAAACTGTGCATGGCCTGTACTGAGGAGTTCATTGAGTGATCATAGGTGTAAGGCTTCAAATGGCTTGTGATGGAGTCATCTGAACAGGAGAAGCAGTAGAGGCAGAGGCAGGTAAAGCGGGAGGTACAATCACTGGCCTAGCATCGACATGTAGGAAAGGCAACAAGAGATTTCTGAAATCCACAATTATTCTTCCTCCTCTCTCCATAGTAGATATGATATCATCCTTGTTCTCCATTAACTCGTCCAAGGCTGGAGTCAATTCTGTTATTTTGCTGACTTTCTCTCTGAAGGCTTGATTGACAGGAGGTAACGTCAGGTTTTCTAATAGAAGTTTGAAGTGATTGTTGAGTTGATTCTTGGTGTAAACCTTTTGGAAATAGGATTATACCTTGTCTTTCACTTCTTTCTAAGAGGTATAAGCTTCTCTCATATAGTTTTGGACTATCTTCATTATTTCTCTAGCTGAATCTCTAGTAGAAATCACAACTTTTCTCAGGTCGGATGAGTCCACAGAGCCACTGGTTGATGCTAAACCAAGCTCCTCCTTCATCATAGCTCTAATTTGATTCAAATCCACTGAAGGGCTAGAAGCAACAAAACTAATAGAGAAGGTTACTGTTTCCTTGAAGTTTTTTGACAACCCACTAATAGTTTTTCACTTGGGAATCCTTGGTGCTGACATGTTCTTTGATAGAGGTTTTAAAACCTTCAAAGACAGATATCATCTAGATCACAACAATTTTGACATAGGCTAAGTCTTTGTCTGCTTGAGATTTTGAACTCATGTAAGATTCTAAAGAGATAACAGATTTCATTAGAGATTCAACATCTGCTTCCAGTCTAGATATTTTAGTCTGGAAGGCTATAACTTCTTCCACTATTTCTACGATAAAGGTTGACATATTACAACCGAGAGAGAGTTCAAAAGATTTTTTCAAATTTCTCATCTCTTCAACAAAGAAGTGTTTCAAATCAACAAAAAAAGCACTAAAAGACTCTTTTAGCTCATCCATTAAGGATTAATAGTCTGCCCTGGTGATCATATCAGTAGAAGAAATTAAAACAGGTTCTCTTTCAGTTGCTATGCTGGCCACTGAGTCAATGATAATCGATTGAATTGATGACACCAGTGAAACATCCATCTTCCTTGTCTCTTCCACAAAACTTACCTTAAGATTTTTCTTCAAATTATCCAGGTCATGCATTCTGACCACATCTTCAGGTAACAACTTAGTGTCAACATCATAAATGATCTTTGGTCAATTAAGAGATGCATTTTTATCAGAATCCGGTTAGTCTAATCGACAAACCACAAAACCTAGGTCTTCTGCCCAATCCTCAATCTCAACAGCCACTGACACACTTCCAAACTTGGTTTTATGCTCCCCCTCTATGGGTGCATTTTCATGTACAAAAAAATCATTCTCAACAGGTCTTTCTTCCTCAGAAGAATCTTCTACAATCAATTCTTTCTCTGCAACCGAAGGAGGGTCCTCTGGATTAGGTAAAATTTCTTCCATTTCTCCTACTACATACTTAGTAGGCACAACTAAGCGTCCAATTAATGGACTCAGACTTAAGTAGAAATAATCAGAGGCTTCATAATCATTCTCCTTTTCTTCTTTATGATCAGGCAATAACTGGCCTTCCTTATCACCAGGTGTCTCTTTTTCTACTAAGGCTTCCTTTTTAGATGATACAATTTAAGCAACTAGACTTGGGGGCATGTCCGGATCTCTTCCATCATCTATAAGAGTCTCTTCTTCTTCAGTATCACCACTGTACTCAGGTTCTTATTCATGAGGTCCTAGACTTGGATCCCTCACATCCTTAGGTATTGAAGGATGATCCACAGGATTGAATTTATCATATACCTTCTTGTCATCATTAACCCACTCCCCTCTCCATGGGTTTCAATTTATCTTCATGTATTTGCAAACTATGGTTGTGAAACAAAAATTATTCTTTACTACCACTGTCTCATCTTGAGACACAATTACCCCTTTTACTTTGATCATCACTGAGATCAACTTAGCAAAGAATAGGGTATTTGTCTTTCATTTTGTCCTTGTTATGTCTTCCATTTGAATCATCAGCAATCTACACAGATTCACTTTTACACAATTTCTCAAGAGATGCAGAAGATAGATATCCTGATATCATAAATTCGCAATGTCCCCTCTCCTTGGTATTAAGACATGCTGAACAAATTTGAACAGAAATCTGTTCTCTCCATCCATTTTAGCAGCCACTACTTGTCTTTTATTTCCATCACCGATGAGATCCTTCAAGGCATTCTCATAATCGAATATATCACATGTATGTGGTATAGCATTGGAGACATATCTAGATACACCTTCATATAGAACCATCAGGCAATCATCCCACTCAATAGATGAAAAAGAAATCTCCTTTCCATTCACAAAATAAATCACTCGGTTTTCATCTTCTGATTTCTCAAAACTCTCAAAATCATAAAATTGTATCACTAGATTTGGATAGTTGGGGAAATTGTTGTTCAAAAAGCAATCTACCCACATTTGATCTTATAGCACTTCGAGCACTAACGATTTTCTAGGAAACAACCATTCAACGCACAACTCTTTTTCAATCACAATAACTCTATTCTGAAAATTAGGGTTCACTGGTCGCCTACCCGACCTAGTTATACCAACACTACCCCTTTCTTCTGGCTTGGACTTCTGATTCATTGCATTTGGCTCATCAGTGTCATCTTTGAAGGTAGGAAGTTTGGTTTTTTCCATCTCTGGTTTGAGGGATTTAGGGTTTTCGAGAGATTCGGGAGCTAAAGATTGAGGGTAAAGGGTTGGAGGCTTAGTGGATCGAGAAGTAGCTAGGACTTTGTTTTATCATTTAGGAATCATAAAATAAATAAAATGAAATAAAGTAAAAACAATTCAGATTCTGGCAATAGACAGAAGTTTAAAACAACGCAGTTATTAGTAGGGTTTATCAGTGAGAATTCTTATCGGTGATCTATTCACATCGGTGAGGTATTCACATCGATAAGGTATTTACATCGGTGAGGTATCATATTGGTGAGGTATTATATCGGAGAGGTATCACATCGTTGAGGTATTATATCGGTGAGGTATTCCCATCAGTGTGGTATCTACCTATCAAGGTTAAACATTCCTAACTCTAGTCTAATGTAACATAATCTATCCGAACTCAACGGTTTGGTGACAATGTCAGCTAATTGATGTCCAGTACCAATAAATTCAAGAGTAATATCACCCTTTTGGTAATGATCTCTCAAGAAATGGTTCCTTACATAAATTTTTTTGGTCTTAGATTGAGATATAGGGTTCTTCAAAATGTTTATTTCACTAGTGTTGTCACAGTTGATAGAAACATGCTTAAAATCATATCTATAGTCCCAGAGAGTGTGTTTCATCCAAAAAAGTTGTGCACAGAAACTACCATCAGCTATATACTCTGCTTTGGTAGTGAAAAAAGCTACAGAATTCTACTTTTTAATACACCAAGACACTAAGGATTTTCCCAATAGATGACATGTCCAGATGTGATTTTCCTATCCAACTTGCAACCATCAAAGTGAGCATCAGAATAACTCATTAACTCAAAGCACTGTACTTTTTAATAAAACAAACCTAAGTTTAAAGTGTGTTTATGATACTTAAAATTTATTTTAAAAGCAATTAAATTCGATTATTTTGGATTAGCTTGAAATATTGCACACATACGCACACTAACCATAATATCTGGTCAACTATCAGTAAGGCAATGTAAGCTTCCAATCATACCTCTATAATTGGTTTGATCCACTGGTTTCCCAGCTTCATCTGCATCCAATTTACAGACTGTACTCATAGGAGTATCACTTTCCTTAATACTGTCCAAACCAAAATGTTTTAAAAGATCCTTTGTATATTTACTTTTATTCAAGATAATAGCATTTTCATTTTGAAAAACATGAAATCCATGAAAATCTTTGATTTCTCCCATTAAACTCATTTCGAATTCATTTTGCATACTTTTTGAAAAATATGTACATAAATAATGTTTAGAAGATCCAAAAATAATATCATCAACATCGATTATTACTATAAAAACATCTTAAGAAATTATTTTAATAAAATGAGTTGGATCAGCAATCCCTTTAGTAAAACTTTTTGAAATAAGAAAATTACTAAGTCTATCATACGAAGCTCTTAGAGCTTGTTTTAAACTATATAAAGCTTTAGAAAGTTTAAAAACTCGATTTGGAAAATGAGGATTAGTAAATCTAGGTGGTTGTTCAACAAAAACATCTTCAATTATAAAACCATTTAGAAAAGCACTTTTGACATCTATTTGAAATAACATGAAATTCAGATGAGAAGCATAGTCAAGTAAGATCCTAATAGCTTCTAATCTAGCTACATGGGCAAAAGTTTCTTCATAGTCTATATCTTCCTATTGAATGTAACCTTGTGCAACTAACCTAGCTTTTTTTATAACTATATTTCTTGATTCATCAAATTTGTTTCTAAAAACACATTTTGTGCCTATTGTCGAAGTGTCCTTGGGTCTATCAACTAATTCCCAAACATTGTTTCTTTCTAATTGATTTAACTCTTCTTGCATAACCATTAACCAAAATTCATCATTGATTGCATCATTGACATTTTTAGGTTCTAGATGTGAAATAAAGGCTTGATGTTCAACCTGGTTTCTTAGAGAAGCTCCAGTCTGTGTCCCTCTATCAAGATTACCAACAACAACATACATAGGATGAATCTTTAGATTCCTAGTTGATCTAATAAAGGTAGGACTAGAAATTTCTGGTTCATCTCTAAGTTTGGGTTCTGCTGAAGCAGATTCTTGATTATGCCCAGAACTGGATATTTTTACAGAAGGTTCTTTAGTTTTATCTATAAGGTCCAGAATAGTCAAATCTTCTTCAAGATTTTCAAGAGAGATTTTAGGCTCATGTGGATCACTTTCATCAAACATTATGTTAACCTATTCTTCCACACATTTGGTTCTTTTGTTAAAGTCTCTATAGGCTTTTCTAGTTAAATAATAACCAAGAAAAATTCTCTCGTCACTTTTAGAAGAAAACTTGTAAAGATTATCCTTT
The DNA here is from genome assembly GCA_963277665.1 of Viscum album. NCBI lineage: Eukaryota > Viridiplantae > Streptophyta > Magnoliopsida > Santalales > Viscaceae > Viscum > Viscum album. The sequence goes on along the minus strand of OY728140.1, from coordinate 1,691,371,540 downwards.
GTATTGAGAATAAAAACATTGCAGCCAAAGACTCTAAAGTAACTAACTTTGGGTTTTCTATTATTCCATAGTTCATATGGGGTCTTCTTGAGAACAGGTCGAATCAAGACACTATTAATAATATAACAAGTTGTATTCAAAGATTCATCCCATAAATAAATAGGTAGTTCATACTCATTAAGCATGGTACTTGTAATTTCTTAAAGGGTTCTGTTTCTTCTTTCTACTACACCTTTCTGTTGAGGTGTCATAGGGGAAGAAAATTTATGACTATAGCCATTATGTGAGCAATGAGATTAAAAATCTTTATTTTCAAACTCACAACCATGCTCACTTCTTAGGGACTTAATCTTAAGTCCACTAATGTTTTCTACAGACTTGGAGTATTTAACAAAGTAAGAACAAGCTTCACTTTTTTGATCTAAGAAGTATACCCATGTATATCTAGAAAAGTCATCTACTAAGACATAGACATAGTTATTTTCATTGAGACTAGAAACCATAAAAGGTCCAAACAAGTCCATGAGAACCAAATCAAGATGTTGAGAAGTTGAGACTTCTTTCTTTGATTTAAAAGAAACATTATGTTGCTTTCCCTTTTGACAGGGATTACAGACGTTGTCATTTGGGAATTCATGTTTGGGTAGGTCTCTAACCAAGTTCTTCCTAGTCAATTTTCTAAGTGAATGGATGTTGAAGTGTCCTAATATTCTATGCCAAATCCAAGACTCTTTATGAAAATCATTTAAACAAGTAAGATTTTACTTAGCTGAAGAATTCAGATCAACAGCATAATCATTTTCATTTATTAAAGTAGAAAATACTAAACAAATTTTCGTGTTAAAAACCATACAAGAATCATTTTCATAATTAACATAAAATCCATCATCACATAACTGAGAACTACCTAACAGATTGTATTTAAGTCCATCAAAAAATAAAACTTTAGAAATTAAAACTGAGTTAATGTTACCAATCTGGCTTAGACTGATGATTTTTCCTTTAGAGTTATCACCAAAGATGTCATTTCCTCCATCAACTTTGATTAGACTCTTGAAGCATGAGTAATCTCCAGACATATGTCTTGAACATCCACTGTCCAAGTACCGTATCTTCTTGTGAGAACTCTTCAAACATGTTTCCTACAAAAAAGATTTAGATGGGAAATGATTTTGGTACCCAGATCTTATTGGGTCAAGATAGGTTAGGAATCAAAGCTTTAGGTACCCATATTTTTCTAATGGGTCTCATATAATTAACAGAATGAATAGATTTTGAAAGATAAAATTTATTTGATCTATAACTATATCAATAACTAGATGAAGCATACGAATTTCCAGAACTGGAACAAGCTGAATTTTTTCCAGATTTAGGTATAAATCGATTTTTCGTAAACTTTCTCTATCTAGGTTGGTATCCCAAACCAGTAGTGTACTTTGGTTCCATGTGTTTACCTAACATTTAAGTAAGTGTATCTTTTCCCTTTGTGATCTTTTATAAGTCCTTTATATGTTGCTCATTAGACATTTTCAGTTTAGTATTTTCCTTCAAAAGTTCAGAATTCATTTCGTTTTCTATATCAAAGGAAGATTTAACATTTGCAGTGAGAGCATGGTGTTTATTTAAGTTCATTACATGTTTCTTCTAGCATGTTACAATATTCAAATAGTTCATCCTTAGAAATATTTTCATCATTATTTGAATCACTTTTATTTCCAGAATAATAATCATTTGGAATAGGGAAAATAGGTACCTCAGATATGTTAGTCATGAAGAACATGTTGGCATGATTCTTTTCAGAATCAGGAACTTCATATTCACTTGTGTTATCCTCTAAAGCACTCCATGTAGCTTTCATGGATTTCTTGTACTTATTGCCCTTATAATCGTATTTCTTTTTGAATTTTAATTTTGGACAGTCACCTTTGATGTGTCCTTTCCTCTTGCATTCATAAGAGACTATATCATATTCCTTATCATATTTCATCCAATCCTTATTCCACTTACCTGTATTGTCATATTTTCCTTTGTAGTTAGATTTTCTGAATAATTTTTTCTTCCTATAGAACATCATGAATCTCCTGGTTATTTGAGCCATTTCAGCATCACTGTCAGAGTATGAATCTTCACTGGTTGAACTTTTAGTTTGTATTTTAACTTTGTCTTTGTCTTTTGTCTTCGATGCAGTAGGTTTAAATGCCACATATTTTTTCTTGGGTTCATAATCTTCGTCTTTGTTCACTTTAAGTTCTTCCTCATAAATCATAAGTTTACCTATTAATTCTTTAACAGGCAGTTTGCTTATGTCACACGATTCTCTATTGGAAACAGATGTGCCTCTCCATCTTTCTAGTAGACATATTAATATCATCATAATTTGTTCATTTTCTAGAACCGGCTTTCCAATAGAGATCATAGATTGACAATCTCATTGAACATGAGATACATGTCAGAAATTGGTTCATCCGGTCTCATCTTAAAATTACCATATTTAATAGTATATGTATTCAATCTCATTTCTTTAACATTGGTTGTTTCTTCATGGGAAATAGCCAAAGTGTCCCATATTTCATAAGCTGTTTTAGAATCATAGATTATATTAAACTCTTCATCTCCTAAAGCACAATACATGGAATTCATAGCTTTACAATTATTATTGTAAGAAGTATTTGTAGGTTCATCCCATGCAGTTCTATCAGTTTCTAGAATTTTATATTGTGACTCTATAGCAGTCCCGATATCAAACCCCATACTTTCTAAGTGAATTTTCATCTTAAGTTTCCACTGGGCATAGTATTTACCATTAAAGAAAGGTGGCATGGTAGTAGTAGCACATTATATACTATTTCCCATAACTATATTTTAGAATTTATATTAAGGAGATTAAATTTAGAACTAATAGAAATTTTAGATCTTTAAAGATGCAACTAAAATCACAGTTTAAAAAAAATGTTTTGAAAACTTGTATTAATAGAAACACCCTCTGATACCAAACTTTAGTCGGAGTGGACACTCATGAAGGGGGTTAATTGAGTTCCAATTAAAATTTCTGTTAAAAAGATTTCTATTAAAATCCCCTATTTAAAAACAATGTTAAACTGTAGTGAATTTATACAGATTGTAAATGATCAATTAGTTTCTCAATGATTGATTAGGTCTTAGTTAATTTAATCTAAAGATTAAATTAACTTTTGAAACTACCTTACTGGTTCACAATAAGAATAAACACTTGCTAATTTATCTATCAACGTAATATTAAAATAAATTATATTTCAAAGTAGTTAGCAGTGGAATATGAAATATATAGTATACTTATTACTTAAACTAAAATGCACAGAAAATGTAACCAAGAGGTTTAGTATCAAGTCGATACTAATTCCTCTCAAACAATTTATATAAATTGATCCACACATTGGATCAGGGTAAACAACAGTTCAGAAACTGTCCAAGTTCAATGACCTCTACCACAGTTCTACGTGGGAAAAAAAACAATATCACACAGCTGTCCAGTTCTTAATCAACCTCTACCACTATCCACAGTGGGATACAATGGAGTTATAGAGTTTGAATGAGGATTTAAGAATCCTCTATCTTAGCTCAAGAGACAGTGTGCGTGTAAAATAAATAGGGTGCAAACACTGCTCTAAATGTAAATGAAAGAATCACTAGAGTAAGTATGAATGAGTTTAGAAAAGCTTTAGTGATTGGCAGTGCAACTCTGGACTCATTTGATTGGTCAGAAAAGCTTCTGAGTCCTTCTCTGGTTTTTTTCATGAAAAAACAGAGTGTCATTTTCTTCCTTGGTTCCAGGTTTAGCTTATCAGCCTATGTGTACTGGTAGCTCCAAATAGTTCTTCACTTTTTGAAAAAGTTGTATATTGTGTTCTCCTCTATAAATGAATTGCTTCATGTATGTACAATGTTCTTAGAGTATGGATGTAGTCTTTTGTGAATTCCCCACATTTCAATGATGTTGAGCCCTTGTCTTTTTCACCCTTCATGTGCCTTCTTAGTTCCATGATTCACTCTTTTGTTCATCATTTTTGGATAGGTCTTTATCATCCCTTTTATAGCATTCAGCTCCAAAAAATAGGAATGATTACATTTTGTATGGGTACTAGGTACGGTTCCCTGACATGGAAACAAATATCATTAAATAACATTAACTACATTGAAAACATCAAATGTAACTTTTAGCTTAATAAATAAATAATATTGAGAGTAAGAGTTTGACTGGTTGGTCAATCATTAGTAGCCTTCTGTTGGTAGATGTGTACGATGGACTTTGCCTCTATTGGTAGCTGTTTTGAACTTGTATCGGTAGCTCCTGATATCGGTAGCTCTTACTCTCTGTATCGGTAACTTTTTGTACGGGTAGATCTATAATCGAGTGACTTCATTATATCGGTAGATCTTGATCTATCGGTAGCTCTGCTTTGTATCAGTAGCTTCATTCTGTATCGGTGACTCTGTATATCGGTAGATCTTGGTCTATCGGTAGCTGTATGTATCGGTTACTGTCTGTATCGGTAACTTGCTTAGTTCCAGTGATTATGTGTATCGATAGACTTATTCATATCGGTAGCTTCATTCTGTACTATCGGAAGACATGTTCTATTGGTAACTATCTGTATCAATGACCTTGTTCTATGCTTATCAGTGAACTTTTACATATCGGTAGCTCTGTGTATTAGTGACCTCAGCTTATCAGTGACTCTATGTATCGGTAGACTATGTCTATCAATAGACTAAGTACCAGTAGCTCTGTATCAGTAGCTATACGCAGATCAGTGACTAACACTTATCTGTTTTATGCAAAATATATCCGATTGTGTTAGAATTACATCAAAACTTTTATAAACAAAGATAAACATTGATTAACATATTTCAAGGATTATTTTAATATTTTTAATAGATAGAATGTCATAGATTGAGAAAATTAGAATATAGATAAACATTAATTGGGATTATCAAAGAATGTGAAAGAATAGTTGTGATTATCAAAATAGGTGAGGTCAACATCCATGAATACTTGTAATGTTTGAAATCATATTCAAAAGACATGCTTGTCACCCATGTATACTAACTTTGTGAAACATGAGATTTACACAAGATCCACACAAAATAGAAGAACATAAACATAATCATAAAGGTATATTGATTCTTTAATTACATTACTTTGTAACCCTCTGGGATACCTTATAGATTGTAACCCTCATGGCTACATTACAATTTTTGTAACCATTGATGTTACACTTGCATTAACAATATAGAAGGCCTTCAAATAACACATACCTAATGAATTAGTTGGAAATATAGGTACCACCAATCATCATAAAAATTTCCCAAGATCTAGAACATAATCCTACAACATGAATAATGGCATAAAAACATTTCCTATGAAATTTCATAAAACAAAATTTTAAAAGTGGATTTTAAAAGAAAATCCCCATAGAGAAATCATATAATTGATGTGAGACAAAATAGAGTAGATGGAATATATATAATCACAATAAATACACATAATTGAACCTAATATATACAAAACCCATAACACAAAAAAATTAATACCACATAAATAATGAAGATGAATGTTATCTAAATGAATAGAAATTGGGTTAAGAATTCCCTTACCTCGGATTTTTATGACTTCCATCTCATTTTAACCTCCTGTATAATAGTTATAGGAGTGTTATAAATATGTTAAATAATGATATCAATCATTATAATACCTTATATGATCATTTAATTGCATAATTTCATCCTTTAATTGTTAGTATATTGTTCATTACACTATTCTGGGTAAGTTCTTTACTAGATTTTCTTGATCGGTTCATGATAATTTGTTCTAGTCAATGGAAGTGAAAATCTATAATTGGAATGAAAAAGTATTTACATATTTCCATTACCATAATTTATTCCATTTATCATTTTTATTTTTCATATGTGGATGATTCATAAGTTAACGCATTAATGATATTCATTTAGATCATTTTAGTGGTTTTCTGATAATAACGACTGCATTTTGGCTTATAAATTAAAACCATGTGTAAAAAAATAAAAAATCATGGATGAGTAAAAAAAAAAATATTATAAACTAGATAAATAATAAAAAATAAATAATGACCATAATTGAAAGAATTAAATCCAATTTAAAACACAACATCCACGATGTCTGTAATTCGACACATCACATACAATATTTTTATTCCTTGAATAAGTGGGAGAGGAGAAGAAGAATGATGATTATTTTTCATGAACATGATAATATAAAATATATATATGATTTATGGATCTTTCATTACTCTTGGTTAAGAGTATATGATGAAATTATAAGAAAATAATGGAACTCAAAATAAAATAATACTTGAGAAATCCCTGATAAAAATTCGGCAGCCAAATGGCTATGCGACATGGTTTTAAAAATTATTAAAAAGAGAGGTGAAAAGGGTCTCCAAATCAGAAATTAATCATAATACATAATAGATCAGGAATAATAAGTAGATAAAAACCTGGCATGGAAACGAGAATGATATACCACATAAAAAATAACTTCACTACAAAAAATAAAGAAATATAGAATTTTATTACCATGAATAGTAATTCCTAAAACATGTGGGTTGGGGCCATGGATTCTTGAGGAAACCTTGGTAAGAATACTAGGGAGGTAAGAATGAAAATTCATCATTTCGGATGAATTGGTAATGAATTTAATAAAGGAATGGGTTGGTATTTATTGCAAAAGTGAGGGAATATTTTAATAATTTTCAACAGACACCTCATTAGTGGTATTTCCAAAACAATTGGATTTTCCATGATATTTTCCCATGGAATTGGCCATTTGGTACACCTCACATATTATTCAACTGTACACAAGTTGATTTGATTTATTACATCATTATTACATCACTAATGATGTCATTAACCCACCGAATCTAAAAAATGTATTTTTTTTCTAATCACCTAAAAATCAACTATTTTAGAAAAATCCCCAAAATTAAACATAATGATTTAGCGATGTGTAGAATTCCAAAAAGAAATCAATTTTTTTGAAAATAATTTTCTAAAGAAAATGATTCTAAATTTTAAATAAGAACATAATTAATTAAAAAATTAACATTTTTAAAACAATAACTGCTTTTATATCACTTTGAAAAATTTACCAAAATGTCATTATCTTCATGCCTTATGACAATAAAATAATAATAAAATATTATATTCATTGTGTTCATTTTACTATTCATAAGGGTATGTTACTATTCACCAAAAAACATGTGGGTTCCATTAGACTCTAAATAACTTACTGGAAACAATTGTAGATGACCATTTTTCGAAATTAAAAACACAGAATCGGTAATATTATGTTTTAAGGCTTGATATAAGTATCCACGTTAAAAAAAATTCATGAATTTAAAATTATTTTTAGAAATCCTTTGTGAGTTACAATAATGTTGATAAATTTTTGAAGAACATGAGAAAATATAGAATATACATGATTTTAAGATAATTCATTCATCTTGGGTATGAGTATTTGAGGAATGAAAAGAATGGAACTCAAAATAAAATAATAGTTGAGAAATCCATAAAAAACTTTTTCTACCTAATAACTATACAACATGGTTATAGAAATCATTAATGAAATTAGGGACAATGGTCACCCATCCAAAAATGATTCATAAAATAGAATAGGTCAAGAATGATATGAAATTAAGAACATGTTATGGATTATTGAATTCTATACAACATATAATAGAACACAAATGGAAAAAGAAAGAAGATGAAAATTTTCTTACCTTGTAGAGTTACTCCTTGAACATGAAGGTTGGGACCATGGGGGATTTAGGAAACTGTGGGAGGACTACTAACTAGGTAAGGAGTATTGAACATATTTGATGTGGAATTTGGAATTAATTTAATGAAGGAAACAGTTGGTATTAATCAAAACAACGTGCTAATATTTTATTAATTTCCAATGGACACCTTATTAGTGGAATTTGAAAAACCATTGGCATGCCCATATTATTTTGCAATGGTAAATTCCACTTGGGGCGCCTAACATACTATTTTACTTTACACAAGCCTACCTGATTTATTACATCATTATTGTATCATTAATGCCGTCATTAACACATTGAAACTCAAAACATTAATTATTACTATTCACTGAAAAATAAACTATTTTAGAAAAATCCAAAAAATTCACCCCAACCATTTATTTATGTGTATAATTCAAAAATGAAATCCATTTTAAAAAAAAATTCTAAATATAATTAATTTGTTTTTTAAATTAATTCGTACTTAATTTGAAAATTAACAATTTTAAAACAATAACTCCTTTTATATAAAATTGAAAAATTAACCATGATGTAATTATCTTAAAGGCTTATGAAAATAAAATAATAATACAATTTAGTATTAATTAGGGTCTTATTACTATTCATATTACTATTCATAAGGGTATGCTATTATTCACCAAAAAACAAGTTGGGTCCATTAGACTCTAAATAACTTACTGAAGAAAATTGTAGATAACTATTTTTCGAAATTCCAAACATAGAATATAGAAAATTATTTTTAATGGCTTGTTAAAAATGTCTAAAAAAACAATGTTTCCTGCATTTGATTTATTTTTTTAAATCCTTGGGCATTACACCATCCATTGGGACAATATGGACAAGAGAAGAATCTTCTTGAATCTCGAAATCATACCAACTAAATTTGTCGTATTTCTCATTTCATCTAATAGTCTAAATAATGATTAACAATATATTTTCATGTTTGTTATATCATTTACCATAATATAAGTCATCACCAAAAAATTCAACATAAATATAATCATGATAGTCCACGAATACATTGTACAATAGGTCCAAAAACGTATAGTATACATTAGTTAATTAAAATATCATTACTATAAAATCAAAATATCTATAACTCAATAAAATGTAATCTTTATAATTCCATTATTCATTAATTTCAATTTATGATACCCATATCGTATTTCATATTTTAAAAAATACTGAGCATCATAATGTTGATCAAATAATTCTAAATGTGTGATAGGGGATAATTGTTCTTTTTTGTAATGAAATTTATTTTCTATATATTCAATTCACAAAATTTTGGATAAATATTTTCTATAAATGATGATAATATGGGATCCCAAATGTAAAACACTAGGGAGTATACATCCCTTATCAAACAACTCCCCTAGTTGTTTATTAAACTCCACATAGTCCACAGTGGCCATTCTAAATGGTGTTATAATATTGGCCTTGCATAAGGGGACTAAATTATTGGAATCACTGAATTCATTATCTGGTGGATGTATAGGTAATTATTTAGTAAATTAATAAATTTATTCATGTACAATAAGAATATCCCCAATTTGAATAATTTATTCTCCTTCCATATATTTTTATTTATCTTCATCCACATGAATTTATTTCAGAAGATCTACTAGGGTTTGATATCAATATAAATTAGATGATTATTTATCTCATCTAATGAAAAATAATTCAACATCATAATCACAAATCATAATTTCCTTCTCCTTTTAATATAATTTTACATCATATTTCGAATGATATCTCATGCCAAGTATTATTTAATATTCAGTGACATTAAGAACAATAATTTCTTGAAATAGAGATTGTATGTGTATCTTTATGGTGACTACCTTACACATCCTTGTTGTAGTAAAACGTCCCCTAGATGTTTTTTATAATAACTATATTTTGAAATTAACCATTAAATGTCTAATTTTTATATTGAAGATGGTAGATATAAACTTGTTCATAGTTCTAGAATCCAATAAATCATTTTTTTAATTTTAATGATATTATTAATGTACTTTCCATTACATCATTAGGAACATCCATCTCAATTGTAGGGATCATGTAATAAACGCAGTCTCCCATTATCCACTTTCATGAATGATTTGATTGATGATTTGGACATTAGAGATAATAATTACCACTTTCATTACATGTGATTTGTTATAAATAATTTATTTATTTATTCCCATTGAATTAATGAGCCATATAATTTTTTTATGTACTTATAATAAGAACCAATTACCTTTAATAATTTTCAATGATAATTCATTCCATAGTTTTCACAACATGGATACTAATTCATTATCTTCTTCTTCTATAATACATTCCCATTTTTATGGTGTTTGGAAGAACTCATATTCTCTTGATTTCCCATTATTATGTATGATATATATAATTCCTCCTCTATTTTGATGATACATAAATCTATTTCATCATATGAAAACTTTTTTTGAGAAACATGTTCCCTTCAAATACTTTCATTATGATTTTCAATGAAATGGTCAATCATGAATTATTTTTGTATATATAATTTTTACCATACCTACAAAATATCACATATTTTTCCTCATAATATGAAAAATTTTCTTCTTCATTTTTCGTTAGACGAAGTTACATTATATTAATTTTTATTCATTAATGATGATGGACTTGTTCTTAAATAAATTTCTCTTGAATGTATTTCCAATCTATGACATCAATTTTATATTCATCCTCAGTATTCTAGTTAAAAAAACAATATTTATCTATATCACCTATGATAATATACACTACATTTGTATCATTTTGATATTAAAATTGTACCAAGGACATAAATATATTCACATGAGATATAATCCATTACTAAACAATAATTTTATTTCTAATCCCAAAAAATGATTCCGTATTCTGTCACATGAAGTGGTAAAACATTCCAAAATTAAATTGTATAATGTGTTTCTCTCTCCAGGAAATGTTATATTTCCACACATTTTTATGCTACCCTAGTATAGTAATAATTTTCTGGGTTTCAATACCGTTTATATTGTATTCCTTATTCAGAAAATATCTACATTGACCATCCGTATGGATACTCATTTTCCATCTATGATCCATTTCTAAAGAGTTAAATTGACTTGAATATATCATAAAATTATTTTTTTAAATCATAATGTATAGTTTTAAATATTTATGTAACACATAAAAAATATTGAAAATTTAATCTTATTTATTCATTTAATGGTTTCTTTTTTTGTATTGTAAAATGATATTATTTTTGTAAAATCCTTCAAAATGATTTAAATATAAAATTTGTATTATTGTATGAAAATTGAAATGAATTATCAATATAGGTGAGTATTGAGGACCATTTTAATGCACCTAGTGAGGATAATTTATATCTTAATGATCCATTTTTGGAGTTATTATTCCTTATTATATATGTTCTCAAACTGTCTCCCCATATATAAACCCCGAAGGTATAAATTTCTATGAAAAACTATATAATCTATTACGTAACTAATACTAATGATGTTATTCTATACTTTTCCACAAATTCATTCATATGTTTGTGGTCCATAATCAATGTTTTAATTAATCTATTTCCCCATGATTCTACTAAACATCCTTTGATACCAAATGTAACAACTCCTACTTTTCTAATCTGGAGCCAACATCTTCTTTATTATTTTTTCATATATATATATATGTTGTTCAAATAAAAATGGACCAATCCATTAAGTATCTTTGGATTACAGGATACATAAATGATAACCATCTTATTATGGAATATAAAATAAAATATCATTAATAAAAAAATAAAATGAACGATATCCTTGAATTGTAATTCAAGGATTTATTCTTCTTATATTGGGGAAAGGAAAAAATATGGTTATGTATAATGGAATATCTCTGGACTCACTATCGAATGATACATATGTAATTTTACATAACTAAACAAATGTTCCATTTAGTAAGTTACATGGCTATGAAAAATAGATAATTAGTAATAAATATGTCATTTTAAACAAATAATCACTCCTAGAATTTAAATAAGAAGAATAAATTATTAGATAAAAAATAATAAAAATCGAATGGTAATCCATTGAATACAAATTCCACTCCATAAATAAAATAACATTAAAATGCTTCAATAGAAAATATCATTGTTAATATCTCATTAATAAAATAATATAATTAAATTAAAAATGGGGAAAATACTTAATTATGGGATGTCATTATAATAAAAGCCATGATACCTATACTATCAATATCATTCAGAAGATGTTACAAAACTAGAGTTAGAGATTCATTAAATTAATTTAATTGATTTTTCTAAAAAGAATTATTAATTAATTGAGGGGCTACCAAATAGCTGGGCAGCCAATCCCTTCGTGATAAAATAGTTCACCATTTATCAAATAATCAATTTAATTCATGATTAATATGTCTTATCAATAATTATAGTAATTTTTATAGAAAAAATATTTTTCAATATTTCTCAGGATAATCAAATAAAATTATTTGTAAACATCATATATAATAATGATACATGGTTTACTAAATATTCTTATCCATGACCCAAGGAAAATTCCTAACATTGAAATGAAAAATTATCCTTTATGAATATATAGTTATTTATGTTAAATATGTTATGGGGTATTATATAAACCACATTAATTTTAATTGGTTCATATTAATAAGTATGTGTCAATAATATAGAAATTGAGAGAAAATACATTACAATGATCATAATGTTGAAGTGAGAATAAATAAATAAATAAATAAATACATTATGTTTATCAAATTTAAATCCACATAGATCAATTGAAAATTCAACATGTTTCAATTTAATTTATTTTTTCCCACAAAATTATTATATTAGAGGATACTTAATAAGTAATATAACATATTGAAAAGAAATTGAGCAATGATACTCTTTATCAGTTAATAACATTAAAGAAAAGTACCCTAAGATAAAATATTTCAAATTAAAACTCAAAATAACATAAATTAAAAATTATTCATTATATAACATGTCAAATATGATGTATGTAAAACATGGAATATAAATTTCATGTATAATAATAGAATATTCCTTAATGAATGGAACTAGATATGAAATATCTTACCTCATACATTCATTTTGTAAAATTTTGGTTAAACAATTGTATAACTGTTTTAATAATGTTATAAAATTATAAAATTACTATTTTCATACTTATAATATCATATATGATCAACTTATTATATTTTATTACCTATTTTTAATAATATTTCATTTGTTTCATTATTTCTAGTGAAAATTTCTATGTTTTCCCATGCACAATTTATCATGAATATTTCAGTTATTACTTATAGGATTTATATACATATTATATATAGTTATACTAATGTTATAAATTTATTATTAAATTAGCATATAAATTTTTAGAACCATTTTTGAATTTTATATTTGGAAAATGAATCATATTTCTCTATAGAGAAGGTAGGCCATACGAACACATGAGCGATGATATAATTCTCTTATATAGTCATGTAATTATGAATTAGGGGAAATGTTAATTTTAAAAAATCATGATTGTATCATAAATATGATATATATTATTTTATATTGTATATGTTACATTATGTTTAAATAAAATGTGAAAATGGAATCACGTCACTTCATGAAGTGGTAGTTCTCCGTACACATGAGTGGTGTTATAAATAATTTAAATGTAAATTAATGTAAAAAGTATTATGTTATATTAAAATTCCATAAGTAAAATAAAATAAACAGTATCATATATATATATATTTTGTATCCATAATCATATTTCTCCTTGAATATAGGTTATCGAAATCAAATTAAATTGGTTCTCGAGATTGAATTTCACATCACACACGATAGACCATTTCACTTCCCTTTTTACAAAAGGAGAGATTTTTATAGGCGATGAAATTTATAGAATAAAACATAATAATGTTGGAGATAATATTTTTATATACTTTCATGATTTAATAAATTTTTAATGAGTTGTAAGAATAAATAAAATTAGTAAAATCATTTAGTAATGTTACCTCTTCTTAGGAATCCCTACATCGTTTTTCTCAAAATAACCTCAAAAATATTGATTTTTGATAAAGACAATGGTTAATGTATGATTTTACAAAATCAAGGGTGTGACTTTGGTTATAATTCACCATGGAAATATTTTTTCAGAGTTTTAGTAGGAGTGGGAATGGGTGGCTATTAATAAGTGGTTTAGAGGGAAGACATGTAATTTTTGAAATGAAATAATTTTTCCCACATTGTTATCATTCCTAATTCATTAAAAATAAGTAATTATTCACCAATAGAGGTATTATGATAATTTTTTCCATTAAATTTTATTTATTAATTTTTTTGGGTCATTTGAAACCTTATCATATTATTTTAGCACCCCAGTAAACCAAGATTTACTTTAACCAGGTTGATTATTTTTTATTTCTTCAAATATTTGTAACAAACCTAAACCCAAAGAACCATAGCTGGTTGTAATTTTATTAACATAGAATATATAAAAAATAAAACATCACAATGTATCAATAATTTTATTAGTATCAAAGAACTATGTAAGTACAATGTTCCCTTACTACATTGGTAATTAAATGTTGTATATAACAAATGAACATAAACTCTTTATTAAAAACTCACTCAATGATTTCATCATCATAACCTGGGATGAAAAAATAATATAATATCCTGAACTAAGAATATAATTAAGGGATACATATAGTATAAAAAAGAATCGATAATATGTGAATCATAATAAAAAAGGAATAACAGAAATATAAATAACTAAATAACATATGACATTTATTCAGTAAAGAGATAATGAAAATGCATCCCAAGATTTTTTATAGTGAAGATATCATGGATAATAATGATTAAAATCTTATTTTAAGAAATTATTAATTATTTTATGACATTTATATGGAAATTAACCATTCCCATTGATACAATTCACAAGATGTTTTATTTTTGTGGGATGAGACATGTTTTATTCTTGTTGGAAATAAATGTGGATGGTTTGTCATATACTATTTATTCTCAATAGAACTATCATTTAATCATGGTATTATATAATTCCAAGACCCACACATAAATAAATTTAAAATTCATTATTTATTAATATATTTAACACAAGAAATGTATTCGTTATCAATGTTTCTGTATTGAGTAGAGCATATAAAATTTTAAATATTTCCCATGTTAAAATATCATTCCAAGTAAAGGATGCATGTAAAAATGGAATATGACTTTGAACATAACCATATTCATGAAATAAAAAATAAGTATGTTTAATGATATATTAATGTAATTATGTTCACAAATGAGAGTAGAAGTACACAAACACCCTGTATAATAAATATGAATTTAATATTACATGTCTCACTTGAAATAAAAGTGAGATGAGAAACCCCTTATAAAGATCATATCATTATAGTGAGGAAAAATAAATGAAAATTTTATTTGTAAAAAAAATAAATCCTCTATGTAAAATTTTAAATATAGTATAAAAAATAAGATAAAATTTCACATATATTCATAGAATAACATATTTAATAACATAAATGTTTAAATTAAGGAATTGAAATTTATTTACGAAATAAACTACCTTCTTCTATAAAGTGTTCTATACGTGAAAATAATGACCAATATAATAGAATTAGATTAATTATTTAACTAATATAAAAACTACCAAAAATATAATTTATTTCGTTAATTTATGTACAATGTGTTGTGTTTTAATGTTTAATTTCATAGTCCTCAGAGAGTTTGTTGTACTGTTTTATGGTCATCTCCCTTCTACATAATTATTGGATTTATGGTGAAATGGGGAAAAAAACACCAAAAGTAGAGTGAAATTATATTAATATACTTATAGGATTTTAAATTGTATTCATATTTTTGTTATATGTTATTAGTATGATTAATTTGATAAAACGTTAATGAAAAATGATTAGATTATTTTGGACTCTTTCAAATCCACCACAAACTTGTAACATTTTATTAAATTTTATCATTATTCAACGGTTAAGAAAACTTAAATATGTTTTATACACATAATATGATCTATCTTAATCATAAAAGTGGTTTTAGGACCATCCATAAAGGCCGTAATGAAAAACAAAAACTCTTTATCCATGATGGCTGTGAATCGACACGTCACATAAGATGTTTTTGTCTTTTGAATTAAAAATAGAAAGGAAGATAATTGAATACGAAAATACATTTAACATAATAAAATTATAGTATATATATCATACTAGAGTTACCAATTTAAATTTTATATGGGAGTGGTGGAGGGGATAATAAAAAACTTAAATGAATAAGATTAAGGGTTTTTAGTCTTAAAATACTAATAAGTAAGAGAATTAGATTTGGTATTCTCGAAAGAATAAAAAGTCTTCGACATTTGGAAGAGTCATGGAAAGAGATTTGGAAATTAATATAGGAAATATTAAGGTCTTATAACTATGGATTAGAAAAGATAGTGAGGGGTCATATTTACAGTTGGAGGAGTGGTGTGTTTTTGAATATTTTATTAATATATATATTATTCCAACTAAAGAATATAGATATTCATTATTCCTGAGAATATGTATAGTACTTATTGTTTGTTATTTATAACTAATATTTTATTACATCATCTTTGACCCAAAAATTCATGTAGATGGATGAAAATATTAAATATCATGAATTATAGTATTTCATTATTCACAGAAAAATCAACTATTTCAAAAAAATCACAAAAAATAACCCTAACCATTTTTATATGTTTATATTTTAAAAATAAACACCATTTTTTAAAGTAATTTTATAAATATGTGAAACACCGTTTATATTTAAAATAATATTTTATTTTAAAAATACCGATTTCAATATTATAACTGTTTTTTTGCACATTGGAAAATTAATTATGGTATAAAAAAGTATGATATAATTATTATAAAAAAATATTAATTAATGAATCTATTTTATGAAAGTAATTTTTCATCAAAATAATTTAAAAAATAATGTTTTAAATTTCACGAAAATACCAACACTAAATTTATATATTTTAAAACATATAATTTATTATTCTATGATATAAATATATAATATTTTAATTTATGAGATACCCACATTTTATATATAATATCATTGGTTAGGTAATAATTATAATGGCCATATTAAAATTCCTAAAAGTCACACTACAATTCAAACCGTCAGGTTAATAATTAATATAATATAATGATTCGTTTTAGGTAAATGTTTCATGAAACATACGTTATTGAATTAAATGAATTTATTTAAGATGATTTGTACTATAATATATTTAGATGTTATATACTATCTGACATTAAAAATTACTTCCTACAATTTTTTCATAAATATTTCCTTCATAAAAGATTAGGGTGGTTCTTCTTTATTACATCCTCTGGTTCCCATGATGTTTCTTCAATATTATGGTTTCTCTAATAAACATTTACTACTACAGTTTTACAATTTCTCAACGCATTCAATCTAGGTTCAATAATCTTAATAGGATCGTCACAGTGAAAAAAGGGTTCCAGAAAAATTTTATCATAGGTTAGTACATTCTTTTGTTATGGAATATACTTCCTTTTCAATGATATGTGAAAGTCATCATGAAAATTTATGAGACTTGGTGGAATTGGTTATTGATATTCCATGACTCTAATTCCATCAATTTTTTTGAATCATTTAATGTACATGGGAATCAATTTCACATTCTATCATATCTTTTTGACACCCTACTATGGATATAATTTCAAAAAGACCTGATCTCTAACATGAAATTTTAAATCCCTTCTACGGTTGTCAGCATAACCATTTTTCATACATTGAGATATTTTGTTATGATCCTGAATAGTCATTAACATTATCATTCTCTCTTTAATACATTTATAGGATATAAGTATCCTCTCACCAAGATCATCCAAAAAGTTAATACTAATAAATATCTTGCAATATAATGCTTCATATGGATCCCTTGGAATATTATATTGGAAAATATTATTTTATTAAATCTCTACCAAAGGAAAATATTGATCCCACATAAATTGAATGTAATATGAGCATGATATCAGCATGTATTCTAGTGTTTCAATAGTCTATTTAGGATATCTATCAGTTTGAGTGGAATAAGCATTACACAATTGAATTTCATTATACAATTCCATTGGAAGACTCTATGGTATTTTTTATATAAAAAAGGGATGTCTATCCGACACAATCAGTTGAGGTTCACCATGAAGTTACATAACATAATTAATATCATGTATTTCTATTATTTGAATAGTAAAATCATCTATATATCAATAAAATTTTGTGATTAGGTAAGACGATCAATAATAAAACATATCACATCTATCCTTCTAGGTATCAATCATAGTCATATGAAAAAGTACATCACAATTTCATACCACTTCCATATAGGAATATAAAATGGTTTCATTACACAACTAGGATACTGTGTAATAGCCTCAATTTGTTGAAAAAAATATCAATCTTGATAAAGACTCTCCAAGTTCCAACTTCATATTATCGCACAAAAAATGTCCCCTTTATATATGTATACATATTTGTACTACTAGGGTGTATAGGGAAGTTTTATCTATATGTATCTATAATTGATCTCTTTTAAGCCAATGTATGCATGGAACACAAAAAATCTTTTCAAATTTCACAATTCCATATTTACGCATTATGTCTCGCAATATACATCCTTAAAATCATTAATTTTCTTTTCAATATTCTCATCACCGGATTTAGAAACTATTACAATATCTAGTAAATATGGTTAATATTTATTTTAAAAATAGATTACTTTTATATTTCTAAGAAATTTCAAAATATCCAAATTTAATAAACACTTGGAAATTAGATCTCCCACAATCCTCATATTGGTTATGAATCCGTGATATTTCATAATAAATTCAACATGTACCTTATATTCTTTTCCAGGGAGGTTGTGTATTAAGAAATCAGAATCCTTACAAAACTTGATCCATATTCCTTTACTTTTATTTAGTTGTTTATGTGTAATGATCTATTTAAAACTCTTGTGATCTTCATATATCTCATTTATTTCACCATAGTGAATATTATTCATTTCATCAAAGAAACTATTATGTCTAGTAACTCTATATCATGAGTTGGAAAATTTTATTTATGAATCTTAATCTACCTTGATTCATTTGTAATAAAATTATCATTATTATTAAGGAGTAACCTAAAAAATTACTCAATGCATCACTTGGTATCCCAAAACACATTATTTCATGATGGTAGACTCAATATTAGACAATTGAAAAATATTCTATTCAATTCATCAAAACAGTCTACAAATTATTTTTTCCATAAGAATATAATCCTTTTATATGTGATCATGGTTAATGGGTTCCAAATCAAGAAAAAATTATAAATGAAAAAACTGATAGTAACTTGATAATCCAATAAAACTATATACCTATGTTGTGTTCATTAGTGAAGGCCCTTTTTTTACTACCTTAATCCCGAGAGGATCAACTATCATTCCATTGTTAGAGACAAATAGGATTAAGAAAAGAAATTTATTGATGATATAATTCACACATGATAAAATTACCATATACATATATTTCATATTGAATTACTGAAGAGTAATATTAAAGTGATTATAAAGGTCTTCATGGGATTTAGAATATTCCCTTAATTCAAAAATGAACACCCGAAAAAAATTTCATGATATTCCATGAATATTCTTTTCATCATATCCATAAATAATGAGGGCGCACATGTAAATACCAATATAAATACCATAAAATCATAATGTATATACATAGTATGAATAGAATTATTCAATATATATTTCTTCTATAATTGAAATTTATGATTTCCATAATGAAGTTAAATCGTTAAAAAAAATAGATCCGAGAAATAGATCAAATAAATCATCAATGTGAGTTAATAGATACATGTAATTTACTGTTATTTTATTGATTTCACATCAATAAATAGAAAACTTAATGGATCTATATTTATTTTAAATAAATAGAATATGTCTCTCCCATAGAGAAACAATTGTGTGATAAAATACATTATTATCCAACTCCACTATTAGTTTATTTGGCTCCAAAAATTCAACTATGGACATTCTATAGGGATTCATGGATAATTTTTTGCATCAATGATTAAATAAATGGTAAGTTAAATTATAGAAATTAGAGGGTGTCTAGGATATTCCTCAGGGAATACATCAATTTAATTTTTTACAATAGGTAAATCCTTAATTTCAAAATTACCCTCTTTATCCCAATATATTTTTTACTCTTCATCCACATGAATTTAATCGAGTAGAGTGACTAGGGGAGGATATATATATATATAAGAGTCATATGAAAAAGTTTCATCTATAATGTTGATTATTTATACATCTAATCCAAAAACATAACTTCCTTCTTCTTGTAGTAAATATTTGTATCATATTTTGAAAGCCATTCCATACCAACGATTGTATTAAATTCAAAAAAATATATGATGATAAGGTTATCATATAAATCTTGTTTATATTCTATAACAAGAACCATTAGAGATTTATTTGTTGAATGGATGCATCCATTAGGATTTTTCAAGGAGAACTCCCTTTTTATATAAAAAGGGAAATATATAATTTTCCAGGAAAACTGGGTAGATATAAAAGGGTGTGATGATCTGCAATAAAATAAATCTTTTGATAAATTTTAAATAATATTATTGTACCTGCTACAACATCATTGGGTACTTCTACCATACTTTTAGTGATCACATATGATTGGAACCTTGCATTGGCCTCATCCACAATAGATTCCCCTTGTATATGGGACATTGGATTGAATAATTACCCATTTATTTATAGTTGAATAATTAAAACTAAATGATTTTTTTTCGTACCCCTTAATTAATCATCTAGATGAACTATTTCTCCAAACCAAATAAAAAATCCCATTCAATATAAGAATTTTTTGGATGATTCTTTCCACATATTTCAAATAATTTGAATTGTTCCATTCACTTATTCTTATTTGAAGGTTTAAATTTTTCATGGTAATATAAATACATATCCTTCTCTTGATTTCCCTTAAATGTATACAACATAGAATATTACTTCTCTTTTTTTATTTTACCTAATACATTTTTCCTCATATGATGAAAATTCATTTGAATCCAATTCTCTTGAGTGACATTACCCAAGACCCTAAAATAAATGATAAAACGTTTTTTCTAAATCACATATGAAATCTGTAGCATACCTAGATATCCTATTATAGGTATCCTCATACTCTGTAACACAATTTTTATTCAATTTTCATTATATAATAGAATTTTATCTTTATTATAGTTCATTTATCATGAGGGGAATATTTTTAGAATATTTATTCTTCAAAATATTTCATATCCATATGTCTTATTTCATATTCCTCCCGTATATTCAAGATTAAGAACCACCATTGATCATCATATCTCATGAGACAATATAATTCAAATACTAAATTTTAATTTTCATTTCTTCCCAATGGTAGAAAGATATTTTGATGGGACTTGATCCATTTTTATTCAACAACCAGATTCGAAGTCCCACTAAAAGATGGGGGATTATAAAACATAAAATTCTCCATCATAGATGTAGTATAGTTATTTAACCTAAACATATTAAGATATCATAATATTTTCATGATCTTATCTTCACTAACTCCAACCATGTTGACTTCCTTAGTGGGTAATTCCCAACATTGTTCATGAGTATTGATTCCACTTATTCTAGTAGGTTCCATCACTACAAAATAGAACATAATAAGATATCTCATAATCATCATTATAATTGAATGAAACTTTTACTATAAGGAACTATTATAATTATCTAGTTAATTTATCATCTAGTTCCTGAGGATTGTA
This sequence comes from Viscum album, assembly GCA_963277665.1. Lineage (NCBI taxonomy): Eukaryota > Viridiplantae > Streptophyta > Magnoliopsida > Santalales > Viscaceae > Viscum > Viscum album. The sequence goes on along the minus strand of OY728140.1, from coordinate 1,691,349,778 downwards.
CTAAACATGCACAAATACTAACTGTAAAAACCCAAATCTCAGTTACCCATTGTTAGTGGTAATTTTATTAAAACTACATAGATATATGAGATAAAATAGCCCAGGATATATTAGTTCAATATTACTAAATAAATATATAAAAACATGGTACACTAATTAAATTAAAAATATAACAAAAATACATGAAAAAACAATTTCATTAATACTTATTAAAATATTTAATCTTCATAAACTAGGGAAGGAAACAAATAAAAGTGTGATCTAAAAAGGATAGTAATGTTTTAATATAATATAATAATTAATTAATAATAAGTTAATCATAATTAATAAGAAATCATGGAATGATAAATAACTAAAGAACACATTACCCTTAGTCAATAATCTGAGAATGAAAATGCATCTATTAATTTTGGCATATTGAAAATCTAATGGATAGTGATTATTGAAATATAAATGGAGAAATTATTAATTATTATAAATAATGTATCTAGAATATAAAAAAACCTTCAAGACCGATCACAAAACTATTTATGTATGTGGGTGGAATCCCATCAGAATCTATATTGAAACAAATGTGATGGGTTTGTCACCAACTCTGTCTCACTTGTCATGTTGATTCATCAACGTGCTATATAATTTTGGGCCCATCTATTACTGTTTTCCGAAATTATTTTGGATACATATATTTAATACAATAACAACATGCCTTATTAAATTATCTATATTGGGTAGAGGATACATGTTTTTCAAAATTTCCCTAGATAATATGACATTCAAAGTAAATAGTATATATAAAATTAAAATATGACTTAGAAAATAATTTTAAGCCTAAAACAAGAAAAATGGTTTCTAAATAAATATTAATTGAATGATGATCCCTTGTAAAACGGGCAGTACACATACACCACAATCAAGAAATATGTGGTGAATAAGGCATATCATAGAGTCATTAATGTTAGATGATAAACACCTTACATGGACAATATACTCATAGAGAAGGTAAACCAATGAAAAAATTAAGTGTGAAAAATGTAAGTCCAAAAAATAAATTTATTAATTTAGTATAAAACAATAAAAGTTCATTTCAAAAATATTCTTGGAATAACATAATCAATGACATATATTTTTTACCCAATAAAGGGAAATTGATTTATGAAATCCCTTACGTTATGTCTGAATATAAAATTAACTTATAGATAATTTCCGAAATAACAAAATAATATTCAATATTTACATAATATATATCCCCAAAAATATATTTTTTATAATGTAAATTTATATCCATTCAATGTGTTATATGATTTAATTACGTTTTTCTTCGAGTTTTCGTTTCTTCATTTTATGGTTTGTTCCTTTGTGTATAATTATGAGAGTTCTATTCAAATGGATAAAAATTTGGAAAAGTTGAATAGAATAATATAAATAAATAAATATATATATGATTTTAAATAGAAATCATCTATGATTCAGTTATATCGTATGATGATTATTCATTATATAAAACCAAAATGAAAAATTATTAGTTTATTGTGGTTGTTTTTATGACCATCATGAACTACTGTCATTTTATTTAATATTATGTATATATAATTATTGTAGAAATGTAAATAAATTTTAATACTAATATTATAGTCATTATTAATAATAAAATGGTTTTTATAAATATCATTGAAGAGTTATTAGAAATATATATCTCATCATTGACATAGGTAGTGAACCGACACCTCAAAGATGGTGTTTTCATTTTATGAAATAAAAGGAGTGCAAATAATATTTGATGATGAATACTCCAATAACATAGTAAATTAAATAATTATATATCAAACTAGAGTTACCATGAAACATTCTATAGAGGATTATTGAGGTTGATTAGAAAAATAAATAAATTAATAGAGAAATAAAGTGGTTTTATCTCTCGAATGTCATCTCCTTGAGAACCTCCTTAAGTCACATGGATTAGGTATTTTGGTAAAAATAGAAATTTATGGAATTGGGTAAGAGTTTTGGTAATGCATATGGATTGAAATAATAATTTTTTCAAGGATTATAAGGTGTAAGGAGAAGAGGTGGTGATGGGTTGTAATTATAGGAGGTAGAGGGGGATGTTTTTTATTATTATATTCATTTATCTGTTACATTAGATCAACATTAAAATTGTTTTAATTATTGTAAAAATTTAGTTTAAATTTTTATTATGAGTTCTAACAAATGGTTTCAACATTTTCCATAACTTAACTATTCTTGTATTCTGATAAAAATATTTAATACCATAAATTACCATTTTTACCTATTCATAGAAAATTCAACTATTTTAGAAAAATCCAAAAAAATCACCATATTTATTTTTAAAATTCATATTTAAAAAATGGAATCCTTATTTAAAAATAATTATCTCAATACATGATTACTCATTTTTAGTATTTATCATCATTTGTTAAAAAATTGTTCATTTTAATATTATAATCGATTTTAGGGTACATTGAAAAATTAATTACGGTCTCATGAAATTGTCATATAATTATATAACCTAAAAATTATGAATTCATGAATATATTTTAGGAAAATACGTTCTATTTTAATTGATTATGATTATTTTTAAAATTTTTAATAAACATTTATATTTGATAAAAATTCAAACTATTAATTTATCATTTTTAAAACATTTATCTATATATTAAAAGTTATAAATATATTTTATTTTCATTTATGATATAAGTAAATTTTATTTATACATTTATATGTGTAGTTGTTATTATCATGGATAAAAGAATATTACTAATGGTAACATTTCTATTTTAACCATCATTTTAATATATAATAGTATATCATGGTTAGTTTAATCACAATTTTGTGTGAAACATAAGCTATCTAAAAAATTAGTTTTATTTAAGAATATACATAACTAAAAATATTGGGGTGTTAAAAAATTATTACTAGTGTAATATTAGGTTGAAAATATTTGTTAATGTCATTTATTTTAATTTCAAATATTTTATCCATTTTTTAAAATTCAATTCACAACAATGGAAGAATCAAATATAAAATTTTACTTGTAGAGGCTATGAAAAAGTAGGTTCCTAATAAGAAAATACTCTAAAGTATGGAAGATTTTTTTAATAAAATTATAACATAAATATATCACAATGTCCTAAACTAATTAATATGTAATATAATCTTTCTAATATTACATTATTAATAATTTAAAATTTAATTTATCTTTGTAATAAATTTAAAGGAAAAGGGAATTTTCAATAAAAATAAATATATTCGTCGAAAATTGATACTTTCCATGATAAATAAAAAAACATTCTATAATATAATTATTATATAATGATTTAAAAAGATAATCTGTTGTGGTAAAATAAATTTATTAAAATACTCAAAAATATATCTATCATATGTGTAAAATAATAAAACAAATAGTTTTCTTTTTAATTAGTATATTGTTTTCCAAAAAAAACATTTATTGCATTAAAATAATTCCTAATTTTATATATAATAAATATTTAATGATGGAAAATGTGTAATACGTATATATATATATATATAAGAATTAATTTCATCTTATTCATAACCTCTAACTAAATTACTAGGTTATAATGGTCATGTTGAAATAATATATTAATTCAGTGTAAAATTCTTATAATGTGGGGTAGTGTGTAAGACTACATATAGAATATATTGATTCTATTTAAAAGGAAATATATGATAAACCCTTGGGGTGTTACAAATGACATCAGGTTTCACATCATCAATGATGAGGTATGTCAATAATTGTGAAAAAATATGAATTCATACCCATTAGTGATAAATGTTATTTAATTTTCACTATGAAAATTCACAAATATTGATTTGAGAAACTGAGGTTGAATGTGAATGTTCATCCCATTCGTCCATCATATGATAATTTGGTATCTTTTTCTGATATTAAGATTCTATATGTTAATAATTATTTTTATTTATATTTGTAATGTTTTTGTAATATTTTAGAAGCAATTAATATACACAGTGTGTGTAAGATATTATGTATATATAATATATCTATATTTAATGAGAAAAGTAAATAAATAAAGATATATATCATGTATGATAAAATAAATACATATTCTATACTAATCTAAAATGATTTTTGTAATTTTATATGATATTTTAATTCATATTATATGTCTAGTCCATCAAAAATGAATATTTTTTTGATGAAATATTTCAAATAATATTTCCAATGTTCTAGTAGGATATATATTTGTAAATACGATATCTACTTCTTCAAAAATTGAGGAAACAATTTTGTTGAAAATTTTGTAAATTATGTTATTAATTAATTATACATCATTTATAATTAAATGATCATTATTGTTTTTAGTTAAATAATGATAAAACTCTATATGAATATCAATCATTCATATAGGTAGAGGATAATTGATTGTTCTCCAAGATATACTATTTTACCCATATAATAATGACAAACACATGTTGAAGATATATTTTTTAAAATAAGATAATAAGTGGTTAAGGAATAATATTATGGAACCATCAATATTATATAAACATAAAAATATCATTTCATAGAGATGGATTCACATATATGCAATTACATAGTTTGATTGGATTCAATGTGGATGAAATATTCCAATATAATATCATATTTATTTATTTATTCAATGAAAGGAAATAATATTCAAATATTATATTAATATATATTTATAGGTGAATAATATACAAATTTTACTAAACAAAGTGCCTTTAACAATGGTGATACTAAGACAAAATAGAACTATGATGGAAGTGAAATGGGAGAATCATGATACTTAACTATTAATGAAACCCAATGGATTTGAAAAGGATGGGAAAGGATACTCTTATATCAAAAACGTTTTTGATAATATAATGATGTGAAGAGACTAATTTTTTTCAAACCTGGATTAATATTATATTGACAACCTAGAAGAATAAATAAAAAATTTAATTATCATTAATAATGTGAATGATTTGATATAACAAGTTTAAAATAATTCACACTGACTAATATTAACCTAAATTTGAATATCTTTTTAATGATGATGGAGATATAATTATACATGATGATGGGATATCTAAAATATATTTAGGAGACCATTTATGTAGTTCACAGAGGACCTTTGAATTAATAGAACTTCTAGTATAAACAAATCAATAAATCCTTAATGGGAAATGTATAAAATTTTATTTGTTTACATTGATGATAGAATCCCATGAATTTTTAGTTACATAAAATAAAATTATAATAAATATGAATTACAGAGGTAATAAATACTTTATAGTATAATATGTTTAAAATTACTATGTGTAAGAAATCTAATTGAGGAAAACCCTTGTAAAATTATATATTTTTAACATGATTCCTCATATTTATTAGATAATGGTGATTGAAAAATTCTAAATAATGTATAATCACATTAATCAACCACATATATACATTTTAAAATAAAAAAAATGTGAGAAATGTGCACCAAAAATTACTCACTTCTATAAAAGTTAAAATAGACAAAATGAAAACATCAATTTTATATACGAAAAATGTTCTTGTAAGAGGAAAACATTTCAAGGAATTTAATGGAAATAAATTATCTTACTCTTTTAGGAACATGAAAATCATTCATCTAACATTTTTGGAATATCAATTAATATAGTAAATGTTGTTTAACAAAAGTAAAATAAGATAACTTATATAAAAGGAAATATGTATAATATAGATCCCTAATGAAATAAAATTATGTTATTGGGACAGAGGTATATATTATATCATAAAAACTCAAATATCATAGAGTTAAATTTTTTATATCTTAAAACATTGATGAAATAAGAGTATGATAACTATGAACTCAATAAAAATTTATTTCGGAATGGATATCTATTTTCTATAAACAATTTTTTTAAATGTCCTGTATATTGATCACAATATTATATCCCTTTCTAATAGTTAGTGTAGCGAGATTATTAAGTTGTCTTCCATGGAAGGTAGTCATTCATCCCTAATGTATGCTAATTGGAGTGGCCCTTTTTGAGTAGTAACCATTTATAAATCCCATTATAAATAAATAAATTCTATTAATGTTGATTTTAGGTTATTATACATGGATATAATCATCAATGAGCGAACCATGTATATAAATATGTCGTATTATTTTAGTTGATTGTTAACTTTCAATTTTTAACAGAATCATTAATAGTTTTATTGATTGAAAATTAATTTCCAGTAAATTATTAACAAAATATAAAAATGGTTAATGGTTCATAGAAATATATAAGTGATTTAGAACCATAATTAACCCCACTCCTTCCAATGTTGTATTTGTTAGCCTACATAACCTAGTTTTACCCATAGGCATAGAATTAATTTTTATATAGGGTGGAACACATGTCATAATACAAAAAATGGAATATAATATTTCATTGGTAATATTAGTGTGAAAATATAATACAGATAACCCCATTATATAATGATGTATTAATTTTTTGAAGAAGAACCTGTATACTTTGATATAATTATACACTATCCATTGGCTTTGTATTTTTATATAAGATAGACAATGAAAATATGATCATTTTTTATCTAAAATGAGTTTAATTTTTCCTATGATATAAAGAATATAAAATGCAGTTAATTAAATAAGATAGTCATATGAAATTAATTTACATACAAAGATACATTGCATCAAATATGCTATTTTTTTGGGTCAAGGGGTATATTCCAAGTTCATGAATCTTGGTTAATTACCTATCATTTGTTAATCTATCTTATTAGTTTGTACTTATATAATTATGAACCATTGGGATATATATAAAATATTGGCATAATACATGATTCATGGTATCCCAATGAAATATTCAACGATATTATATATCATAGTTATTCTATAAAATATATTTTGTAAACATGGTTATAGAGATTTAAGACAATGTTGAATTTGAAATCAGATTATTATTTTTATCATTTAGTATTAATTTAACGATAGTTGAATCACTTTGATTATAATAATGATATACTTTTAATTTTTTCTGCTCAATAATGGTTTGTGGGGTCAAACATTATGATTTAGTGATTGAGGAAAATGGGTGGAGACTATTTTTTTGTTGATGAATCATTCAGAGAAATTATAATACAATAATTTTTTTTATTTAAGGTGATTTTAGAATATATTTGTAAAAAATATTACATATGTTGTAATATTGTTTGAATTTGAAATGAAATCATTTCATAAATTAATTTTTGAGGGTTTAAAAAAAGTATTTATAAATATTGATTGATTAGATACAATATATAATATATTATATGGATTAATTACCAACTTCCTAAGAGGAATTAGAAAAAATGAGACTTATAGAGATTCATAGAAATGAAAAACCACAACATGGATGAAATAAATACTTGGATGTGTGTTCTCGTAGAAATAAATTCATATTTAAGACCACTACATATTCACTCTATATATTTCAGTAAAAGATTAATATTATGATATATGTTATTTTTTTTCTACCCAATAAAGGATACCATAACTAATCTTAAATTACTTTCAACAATATTTAATTTAGTCTGAATTACATAAGAGTTGAATTTGTTTTCAATATGGATTAAAGTGCATAAGTGTTGAATTTGATTTTAATGAGAATTGAATATGTGAATGAATGGTGTGGATGAAGAAGTTGGTGAAGCCTTGGATAATTTTTGTTGATTCAATGCATTGAATACAACACATGATCAATTCTCTATGAGGATACAACTCTGACGATTGTAGAAATGTTCTTAAGATCCAATACTTGAATCAACGTGATAAATTATTACAAAACTTGATTAAGATCATGAAATACTCCATTTCATGAGGAAATGTGTAAATATGATCCATCAATTGAATCATAATGGATGAAGTCTATAAAGAAATAAATTTTTTTATGATCCTCAAAGAAGAAGAAATGTATTTTAAAGATAACATATCACTCATTACAACATTGAAGACCATAAATTATGCCCCAAAACATGGGGAATGAAGAAATGATCCCTGCATAATCCATGATTTGATTAAGGTAATATTAAATATTGTAGATTTGTTATTCCAAAAAGAAAAAAAAGGCGATGTTTGAAGATAAGATGAAAGGATGAAGGTCTTAGTGAGGAAGCTACTGAGTGTATTTCCCAGTAAAGGGGTTTAAATAAAGAATGTGGCCATGAATTCTTATGGTACTAGACACTAGTTTTTTGACAATGTATATGGTCTTCCTTACACTAAAAAATAAAGAAATCCATGGAGACCAGCTGAGCACCTCATCTCACGAACATGTGGGATCTGAGGGGTCAACCATGCTCGAGGGAATCCCTCAAAGCCAGCCCCACAAGATGTAGGATTAGTGTGGGCTGTGTATAAGCCTGTAGAAGACACAGGGTGATGAACTCATGCAACGTGTGCGCTAGGTGTGTGGCCATGGAGAATAGTGGGTGCCAAGATTACACCATAGAGGAACACAGTACGAGGCGGTACCTTGGAGGGAAAGTGGAGAATTCTGGTGATATGCTGTTGCGTCTTATTATTTTAAAAGACAACAACAAGGGGCATGTTTCGATGTAGGATGTTTTATTAAAAACACAGACGTAATCATGACCGCTCATCAAATCTCGAAATCAATATGAGTCACGTGCTCCATCTCGTGTCCCACATTTTAATGAAGGCCATATATCTGATCTATGTGTTTTGGGTATAAACGAGAACCATATGATATCTCCACTAAGGTTATTTACAACCTATGGACACCTGTGATTCACCCGAAAACAAGTATTCAAGTCGAGCATCGATCTCATCACTCCATCCTATGTTGAAGCTCAAAATTAGTGCATGGTGATAGTTCTTAAGAACCAATCTCATGCATGCCTTAAAATTTCCATGCATGCATTGAGATGAAGAATTCTAACGTGGATGAAGAAAATAGAGTTGTGAGAACATGTCATAATGCCTGAAGACTTTGGGGAAATAATATGCATGTGTTCTTAAATTTATGCATGTGAGGATCATGATACATTAACTAAGTCAATGTTTTAATGAAATATCCCATGATTGTGGGCTTATATTTTAATCCGCATTTTATGTTTTTTAATGCTAAAGATATCAACTATTTAATTATTTGAAACTATCGGTATATATCATGGGATTTGATCATGGGAAAACGTTGTTCCTCACCTACAAATATAGGGCCCTTGACTGAGGATTTTGTATAGAGATAATTGAGAAAGATCTCATTCTCAATAGAATAGTGCACCGTGGAAAGACAGTTTCCGTACAGCCCTACTACGCGAAGGTATGTTGCACATCTCTTGCGTGAAAGAGTTCTGCACATCCCTTGAGTGAGAGAAGAACTGAGAACCACCCATTTCACCAATTAACTCAAATATCTCTGTGAATCTCTCACAAGAATGTGATAGGTTCATTAAACCCTTGTTGTATCTTTGTGAAGAGTATCCTATGGGTTGAAAAATAGGTGCACTTAAACCCTTGGTGTTCCCTTGCGAAGACAGAACAGAGAACCTCCTTGTTTTTATGAAGGATACTCTCACACGCCCAAAGTGCAATAGAGGAGAACTCATGCTCCCTTTTTTCACGATGAAGAAAATTTGTGCTTCCTATTTTTCACAAAGAAGGAAAGGGTAGAACTCCCACCCGATTGCATGATTCATCCGAGTTGTGTGTGATTGATTTGAGGAAACATGAGGGTTTAAGTGTTTTAATAAAATGGTGAAGCATGTACATATATGCATTGATCACATGAAATCATGTTCATAATTTTAAGAATTAGGAGAGAAGGAAATTACGCATATACAATTCCCTCTTGAGGAGAAGAAGTCACACCCCAATTAGTGTTTGAAAAAAGATATTTATATATAACCCAAAGTTACCCGAACCATGTGCATGAAAATATAGAAGAAGATAAGAAGATAAATAATTTATGGTGAGTTGCACTAAGAATAGAATACATGGACATACATAACAAACATTGAACCCAAATAAAAAGACTAAGTGTGTGCTAAAGATAAAAACAGAAGGAATGTGAATGTGAGCATATTGAGAAATAATATAGTGCATGAGGATAAACCTAAAGTAATGATACAAGCAAACTGGGTGTGTTTGGGATTACATGATACATATTTAACATGCATTCAGACTTTCACTATCACATGCATGTTTGAGAAATATTTTTGAAACCCATACAATCCATGTATAAAGTGAATGAGAACTAAGACTGTAGATATACTTGATTAAAGAATCACTTATATATGAGTTTTCAGTAATTGAGAATTCCAGATGAAATATAGTGCTAATATTAAGGAAGATCATTCTTGCATATTATATTCTTTAATAATATGTGTGTACCATTGGCACACTTCTTAGTGAGGCCGGGTCTATATCATAAGAAGAAAGAATTGATTGAGCATTTTTGAGCTGAGGACTGATCATATTAAGTGATCAAAATTATTAAGCAAGGCCAAAAAACCTTATCAAAGGCTTTTGATGATTCTTGAAGTGATAAAAAGCCAAGTATGATTCAATAAATCTATATGGAGAGATCAGAAGATCATCTACAGTGAATGAAGAATGTACTTAAAGATGGAATCTACTCGTGTGATTTGAGAGGTATAAGAACCCTATGTGATTCGGGGAGGTGAATAATTCATCTTTGGGACTCTGAAGAAGGCTAGTGTGACTCTGGTAACACTGTGGGAAGTAGTATAATGAACGTCTTGTGGGATTCCGAATAGAAACAATCAGACTCTATACCATCCATTGTAATTACTAACCAAATTATAGTGGAGAATCTGTGTTGGAGAGAATAACCAATATTGCAAGGAGTATGTATTTTAACTGAACCTTGTAAATCCTTCTTTCCTGTACCTTTATACTTATAGCATAATTTGAGGCATGTTTGGGAGACATCAAAAGAGTAGATCGAGGGTTTAACCATAAATAGACGATTAATTGAAAATAATCAATTATTAATAATATTTAAAGGGACCACTGATTCACCACCTCCCCTCCCATTGTTTCATACTGATTTGGGCACTTCAATTGGTATGAGAGGGAGGTCACCTCTAAAATATACAAGGGAGTCTTTATGAAGTGTATATTTGAAGAGATGAAGAAAAATTTTACAAATAATTGAGAGACACTTTATGATAATGGTAATATGAATGGTAAGACATGTGAAAATGCTTATTGTTCTACTGATAAAGCATGTTCAAGCTATGATGGTGATAGAACAATTAGATATATTTAGACTGCCCAGAACGATCATCTGGAGAATCTCCCAAGATAATTATAAAGACACATTGTTGTAAGCATTAGTAATCTTCAAGATGAAAAATTATAGTTGAAATAAGAAGCTAATGCCATGGAAAATGAATTGGCTAAAAGGGTTGGCATATCCAACACTCTCACATAACTAGTGATGGGAAATGATGAAATATTTTCTCTTTACAATGAAATAAATTCTCAAGTTACTAATGAATTATAGGGATGTATTTTTGAGAAATAATTCGTTGGGATTATATTCGTTGAAGCATTCCATGGATATGAAAAGTTGCACAATGTTTCTAAGGATTTCAAAGATGCTCAACTGGAATAAAAAACTAACAAGGTAAAGGAACATCATATCATTCTCTAATACAATGGAAACCTCCTATAGGATGAAGGTATCACATAACCTAGTTAATTCTATTTCAACTAATTCCATTTCATTTTAAAGTATTGGGTCAAATCCAAAATCTGGGAAGATATGGATTGATATAATTTTCAATAAATCCATCAAAACATCAATGGTGGATACTAAAATTATTAAGAAGAGAAACTCCCAAAAGGATTCTCCAAAGAAATAAAAAAAATCAAAAAACAATAAATGCACTAAATCTAACCAGACTAATACTACATGTAAACGAAGGATATTTGTTGGTGTTGCTAGAAGTTTAGGCATCAGGACAATGATTTCAAGAATAATATGTAAGTATATGAAAATTGTGGGAGGCCTAGATTCAGGGAATGTAGATTTGAATAAATGAAGCTACCTATAAATAAAAAAATATATCACAGATGAATAAGAATATATTTAAATATCATGATGACTTTTGTGATATGTGAATTAGAAGTGGTCATAGTTAAGGTGAGTTCTTGTTTAGTCTTACCATGCCTTAGGCATATGCTGAAAAACAAAGAGACCACAACAAAGGCAGGAGAATGAAAAAGGAGTTCAAAAGTATTCCATTGGGAATATGCAATACAATGAATTCAGGAAAACGGTGAATGAAATTATTCCAAAAAATAATTTTAAGCCATATTCCATGAATTTCATCTCAACAATGAAAATATGTTTCTATGTTAGAAATAATGGCCATAACATGGATAATTGAAAACAAACCAGTGAAATGAATAGAAGATAACTAAAATTGAAAGGTGAATCACTCCATAAGAATAAAAGACTGATTGGAGACATTCCTGATGATAATTTTAATAAGTTTCACTAAAAAGGTAACTTGAAATCATTGAAGAATCCATGCGGAAGCTTCAAGGCATAAAATGACAAGAAATAGTGTTCATTTGTCTGGCCAAATCAATTTCAAATAGCAAGAGAGATGCAAAGAGCTGAATATTATGTACTAGATAATGCAATGGAAAAAGGGAAATATGTTATTCCACATGAATGAGAATTTGAATTTCATTTGAGGTTGTCAGTATATGATGACCAAATGGTCTTAAAACTAATGTGTGGAAGATTCAAGAATGCTAGAAATCATCATAAAATGTGTAACTATTTTACCAGACCAATTGGAGAATATTGAACCACCCGAACTAGTAGAAGATACTTTACTACTAAAATAAGTAAATACAAAAAATCTAGACAAGTTGAAGGTGAGTGGATGTAAAGAATCCAGACTGACAATGGAAAATAAAAATACCAAATGGAGTGGAGACATTAGCATGAACAGTACGTGAAACTTTAGAGATGAAAGGAAATGAGTTCTTTGGTTGAGATGAAGTTCTCATCCCCATTACTTCAATTAAGAATCTCACAATTGTTCTATATTATTCCCTTTCATTTTTATTGTAATGGTGTTCTTAAATTTCATGTAATGGAAGATTAAGTTCATCCTCAAAAATGAGAATATAATAAACAAAGTGGAGAACTACAATATGGACTCATTATGCATTATTTGATAATTAATTGAAGTTTTACATAGTAGAAAATTATCAATATGAATATCTCAAAGGTCATATTATTATTATTTTCAGCTGAGGAAAATCAAAGGGAGTTCACCCCTTTAGGGGGAGAAAATACGAAGGGGATGATAACCAAAATTAAGTCACGACTTGTCATTAAAATTATATCATATCAAGAAGCCAGAATTGAGGTTTATCAATGAAACATTCATCCCTTGTTCTTAATTGTATTTATCTTTTCAATTAAGGGGATGTGCTTGATTGATTAAAAGATGGTATGGAAGGTGGATATTTATCGTTTCAGTTGATTATTTTAATATTTTTGGTGAAGTATGTGTAGAATTTAGCATTTCATGGATAAATATGATTTTTTCAACCCCTTTGTCAAGAAATGATACACTCTGTGCATTATTTCACATGTATGATTGTTTATGGATAGCACTGAAAACATTTGTCATATCTCTGTTTTTTTCTACATTAGGTTAGCCATATAAACATAGAGTTTATTATCTAATGGATCTTTGATAAGTGAACCTTGTGACATAATCCCTCTCTCTGATATATTCCAAAAGATATTATTCAAAGGGAGGAAGACATGTTTTTGAAAGGACCCCACTAACAACATTGAATTTGGTTGCCAATAAGGGGGTGAAACGTATGACAAACAGATTGACCCATTCAAAGTGTGATTAAGTGATATTGACACCAAAATAGAAAGGAGGAGATTGATGTGAATAAGAGTTGTATTTATTGTCAATATTATTTGAAGTGCACAAGAGAGGCATTTGTGGTCAATGAAAAGTCAATATGTGATTGGAAGGTATTGATAAAGAAGTTGGATAATCTTTGGAGAATTGTTTTTGATTGAAAGCATTGAATACTAAAATTGATCAATTCTCCAAGGGGATACAATAATGAATATTGTTGAATTGGTCTTATGTTCCATGACCTATATCAAGGAGGCACATTTTTAAAACACTAGAAGAAGATCATGCTATAATCAATTGCATGAGGAAAACAGTAATGATGATCCATCCATTGAATCTAAATGGATGAATTATATAAATCAGATGATTTTTTGTGATGATACTCAAAGTAGAAGAAATGTGTTTTAATGATAACATATCACTCATTACAAAATTGAAGAACATGTGTTATGCCTTAATGCATGATAAATGAAGAAATGATCCATGCATCATCCATGATTGGTTTAAAGGAATACCGAAGATCGTAGATTTTTTATTCCAAAAAGAAAAGAAATATGATGTTTTAAAATGAAGAAGAAAATAGGAAGGGCTTAGTGTGGAAGTTACTACGTGTATTTTCCATGTATGGGGTTTGAATGAAGTAGGTGGCCATGTGATCTTCTTTTACTAGACACTTGGTTTTTAACCATGTATATGATATTACTTAAACTAAAAAAAGCCATACATGGTGACTATCTGAGGACCCCACCTTATGCATATGTGGAAACAGAGGGGTCAAATACAATCAAGGGAAGCCCTCAAGGCCAGCCCCCGAAGAGGGGAGATGTGCACGTGTTGTGTATAAGCATGTGGGTGCCACAAGTCGATGAACACGTGCAACATGGACACTAGGTGTGCACTTGAGGATTATTGTGGGTGCTAAGAGCACTCCTGCATGGAGAACATGGTATGGGTATGTACCATGGAGGGAGAGAGAATAATTCAGGCGATATGCTGTTGCGTCTTGTTATTTAAAGATTTCAAAAAAAGAAGTGTGTTTCGATTTGGGACACATTTTTAAAAATGCGAGTGTAATCCTCACCACTCATAAAATCTTGAAATCAATATTATCCACACACTCCATATCACATTTATCATTCTAATCAAGGTGGTCCATCTTATCTTTGCGGTTGGGGTTTAAATGAGCGTCATCTGATTTGTCCTATGTGGTTTTCTTTAAACGTTGGACACCCGAGCTCCACCCGCGAACCAGTATTTGATCCAAACACTAATCTCATCACTCCGACCACTATAGAAGTTCAAAATTAGTGCAGGGTGATCATCTAGAAAAAAACTCATGAATACATTAAAATTTCCATGCATGCATTGAGATGAAGAATTTGAACATGGTCGAATAAAACAGAGTTTGGAGGCCAGGTCATAATTCTAGTAGCCATCAGAGACATGATCTTCATGTTTTTTTAAAGACATGCACATGAGGATCATGATACATTGAATAAGTTGTTATTCCGAAGAAATATCCCTTGATTTTTGGCTTTTCTTTTAACCTTCATTTGATGTTTTTGAATGGAGAAGATTTCATCCATTTAAAGAGTTGAAACTCTCAAAATATCTCACGGGATATAAACACATGGAAATGTAGTTCATCACCTATAAATACAAAGCCCTCAACAAAGTCTAATGTGTTGAGAAAACTGATAAAGATATCATTCTCAAACATACAGAGAATCACAGAGAGATAGTTTCTGCGATGCCCTTCTGCATAAATGTTGGTTGCACATCTCTTGCGCAAAGGAGTTCCGTGCACCCCTTGCGCGAAGAGAAGAACCATGAACTCTATCGCTTTCCAATGAACTCGCAGCTTAGTACGATGTTCCCACATGCACACAATATGTTCATTGAACCCTCATTGTGTCTTTGTGAGGAGTGGCCCACAGGTAAAACAACCAGTGCACTTGCAACCTTGTTGTACCCATGTAAAGATAGAACCAGAACCTCCTCAGTTATGTGAAGGAGACTCTCATGGACTCGAAGTGCAAAGGAGGAGAACTCAAGCTAACTGGTTTTAAAAAAGAAAAACATTTGTGCTTCATGTTTATAAAAAAGAACGATATATGAGAACTCCCACCCGATTTAATGATTCATCCGAGTTGTGTGTGATTTATTTGAACAAACCTGAGGGTTTAGGTGTTTTCATAAAATGGTGAAGCATGCACATACCTACATTAATCATAGTCACCCATACACATAATTTGAAGGAGGAGAGAGGTACAATGTGTATATACACTACCCTCTTGAGGAGAAGATTTCACACACCCATTCAAGTTTGAAGAAAAATATATATATCCCAATGTAACCAGAACCATGTGCATAGAAAGATAGAGGAAGAGAAGAAGATAAAGAGTAGATTTTGAGTTTCACCAAGAAGATAATACATGCACAAACATAACAGACATTGAACCCAAAAAAGTATAATATCATGTGAAAAAGATAAAAAATGTAAAGTTAATGTGTGTTTATTGAGAAAGAAGATAGTGCATCAGGAAAAACCTAAATTCTTAATAAAACCATGTTGGGAGTGTTTGGGTTTACAAGATACATATTGAATGTGGATGCAGACCTTTACAATCACATGCACGTGTGAGAAATATTTGAGATACCATTGCAATCCCTACATGAATTGAATGATAATTGATACTGAAGCCACACTGGATTAAAAATATCTTCTATATGAGTTTTCAATAAATGTGATGTTATGAAGAATGATAGTGCTGATATAGTTCAGGATCATTCTTTCATATTATATTCTTGAAGAATTTGTGTGAACCATTGGTACAAATCTTAGTAAGGCCCTGTATTCATCAAAATAATAATGAATTTCATGTGCATTGTTGAGCTGATGATTGATCAACTTATGTGATCTAAATTATTGACCAAGGCCAATAGTTCTTATTAAAGGTTGTTGATGATTCTTGAAGAGATACACAGACTAGTGTGATTTATCAAGTCTATGTGGAGAGAGCGGAAGATCATTTATAGTGACTCAAGAAAGGACAGAAAGAAGATAGTTGCTTGTGTGAGAGGAGATCTAGAAGAACCTAGTGAGATTCACGGAAAAGAAGAAGTATTTAGTGGGACTCTGAAGAAGGCCAATGGGACTCTGGTAACACTATGGGAAATAGTATAAAGAACCTCATGTGTGACTCAGTAGAGATACATATGGACATTGTATCAACCAGTGTAATTACTAACTGAATTATAACGGAGATCTCGTGATGGGGAGAATAACTAACACAATAAAGAGTAGGTCTTTGAACCAAACCCTATAAATCCTCGTGTTCATACCATTAAATTTATTGCATCATTTGAGGCCAGGTTGAGAGACACAATAATAGTGGATCGAGTCATTAACTATCTATAGTGGATTAATTGAATAGAATAAATTTGAAAAAAATAAATAAAGTGATCACTGATTCACCCCTACACGTCTCAGGGATTCACATTGATCTAGTAACTTCACAATCCCAGAAAAATTGAGTTCTAAAGATGTTGATTTTTTAGTAGATTAATTTCACATAGTATTTGTGGGGTGTAATATGATAAAAAACTGTTGATATTTATCTATAAAAATGAAATTCAACACATGTAGACTGTTTATGAATATTATAAATATATATATATATATATTAGTTTTCATGGAGAATTTTTAATGATGTTTTTGGAATTTTTAATCCAGGAAGGACTATATGAAACATGATACAAGAAGACTATTTTTACAGAAATCTATATTGATTTTAGTTTCATTATGTCAGATTTTCTCTAACCATAAATATGGTAGAAGGATTAACAAGTATTTATAGAATTACAAATCATTTAAATTTCCCACATAGGATTGAAAATGTAAAATCTATGTCATAATCATGGAACATTTGTAAAGAAGGATTCTAATACATAAAATAACAAATTTTCAATTCATAATTTATTATTTATTTAATTCAATTATATGGATTTTTTTAATGGAAAATGGGTTTTATTTGTTAGGTACCAATGTAGAATGATAAATTTTATCACTAATAAAAATTATATATATGAATTTTTATGTATATTTTTATTTTTTTTATAAACCGATTCATTAGAGAATAGTGATATATTCTCTCTATTAGGATGCAATCATTATATGATTTATTATAATTTTCACCCATAAATGGGTTATTTTCATTTTTATTAGTTCACAGTATTCCTAAAATAATTCCTTTTTCATTAATCATGTATTTGTTATACATCATTTTTATTGTAAAAAAATAAAATGTAATGGCAATAATAATAAATTTATATGATATAATATATTTATATTTTAAATTTATTGTATATAAATAAGAACGAAAAATTATCCAAATTTTTGATATTAAAATTATTCCATAATGTAAATAATGTTTTTTAATAGGGAAACTATATGAATATAATACTATGATTAATGAATTAGAAAGCCTAAAATAATTTTTCTAATAACATTCCCTAGAATAAAAAAAATTAAAATATATAAAAAATTTAAGGCTATAAGGATGAAATTCATTAAAAAATAGTGAATATTGATTCTAATTAATTATGGCCCAATGATGTCCCATAATGTAATTGTAAGAACCAAGATCTTCTTTTCATGTATGTATTTATTTTTTTGGTTGTCTTTGAGAAAATGGGGGAGTTTCTGGAAATTTCAGGAGTACATGTTCTGTACTTATAAGTACCCGCCATGTACTTGGTTTCCGCGGGTGACTGTGCACTAGCTATGTAACAGCCGAGTACATGGTCATGTGTGGTGACCTGGATACCGTCGAAATCAATGGCTTGAAAAGGCAATTACATGTCGTGTACTTTTAAGGAATACGTCATGTACTTTTTTTCATTAAATGGACCGGGGTCACGTCTGATGGAAAAAACCATATTCTGCTCAACCTATACCATGTTAGAGGAATGAGGCCACCAAATCATCACCGAACCCCCGAATCGTTGTCTATTCTCCGATCTGAACTCCGTCAGTTGCGTTGGAATCACATCAGTGATTTATTCCTTCTTCTAGAACCTTGTATATTAATTTCTTATCTTTTGTAAGATATATTATGTTGAACATTTTATCATTTTTGTATATCGACGATGTTCTAAAGAGATTCAAGCCCTTAGGTTCATGTATATCGATCTCACGATGCCGATGATGGCGGTTTGAGTCCTTCCGAATACAGTCTATGAATTTTATTTGTGAAAGGGCCAAATAACCAATAATGGGGTATTGCGTGTTTATCGTTTTAGCCATGATATTACATGATATGCCTTGTTTGTTTAGATAAATGTTAACTTTTTTTAATATGGTAATCCTTTCCATGGTATGGATGTTTTTCCCAGGATTGGTAGTTTTGACTATTTGGTCTAGCTTTCCAGTTAGGATGATTTCATTCCCTGCCTAGTATTGTTTGTATGGAGTGATTATTATAAAACATGCTATGATATGATGTATATTGTTTTTCCAAGAAGTTATTGAGGTTTACTTTGGCTTCCATGCATTGATGGTGCACGATTGACTTACACAGGGCTGTGGGAACCTAGTGTAGTAGACCATATGGGGAATGGACACTGGGGGCTTCCACAGAGTGTCTGTTTTACTGTTACATTGAGAGACCAAAGGGGGGATGAAATTTATGGTTTCTCAGAGTGTTTGTAGATTCCTCGATATAGGCCACTGGGGGAATTGGACATTGAGAGCTTCTTCAGAGTGCTTAATAGTTACTGATACGAGACCATAGGTGGTATTGACAGTGAGTGCTTCCTCAGAGACTCTTTACTAAAGCTGAACTAGAGGGGTTAAAATGTGAGTACTTCCCAGAGGTTTTCTGGTGTCTGTTTGGTTGAACCAAAGGGATTAGGCAATGAGTAAGTCCCAAAAGATTACATACTTTTGATTAACTTCTTTCTTGATATATGAATGGGATTGAAATTGAATTTGTAGGAATGTTACTACGTGTACATCCTTGTGTACTGCTTTATTTTTTTAATTACATGCCATATATATTTACTGACTATAAGGAACTGATCTTTGAGTGGGTGCCCACTGGGATTATTATCACACCCTATTTGGGAAATTATTTTGGGCCCAAATAGATTATATTGCTACATGTACAGATAAGGGAAAGTGCCCTTCTACTTCAGGTACAAGACTACTTTGGAGCTGGAGAGCATGGGGCCATGATGAGGCTTGCAATGCGGAGGATTTGTTTACATGTTTTTCATTGTACATTGGTTTATTACAGTATTTCAGAATTGTGACGTGTTTACTTGTATTCCAAGACATATTTATCACACATCATTGTATGTGTGCTTCATTTTACTTCGTTCAGTCTTCTGCTTTTTACTATTGTATGATATTTTTACTGCTTCTGCTATTGTAATTTGTTTTACTTCTACTCTGTTACTCTTCCAATGAGGGAATAGTTTTTCCACAATCACACCCAAGGATCTCACCTCTAGTCTGCAGCATTTGGTATTTGGGAAAATGTTCTTGAGGCCACGTCACTAACCGGGTATGGGGCGCCTATGTGTGGCTTCCAGAACCGGGAGGATACGAAGTGGTATTAGAGGTATTCATTTCTTCTTGACTTTCGGTTTAGAGACTATATCCAGATATTTGAAGGAATATGTACTTGGTAATAAGTTGTTCCCTCGAGTAGCTAATCCATGTGTAGGGAAATGAGAAATTACATAACTTTTTTGCAATTTTTCTAGTTTATCAGTCATTATAGTTGATTTTATTTCTTCATTGGGCGATTGACATGTTTTGGGCTTTAATTGTTGATATTATTAAGGTTTTATTTTTGTGGCAACCTAATGAGATGAGGGTGCACCATCTCATTCATTACATAGGAACCTGCTACAGATCACATGTCAGGCATTCTTAGGATGCCATGTAGGGTGCATTAGTGATTGCATGTTGTGGTGATGGATATTGTGCTAGATATGCATGATGTTGATATAGATTATTTGATAGAATACCTAATTTTGATAGGGCATTGAATTTTCTAATGTTTTTTTGAATAAGTTCCAAAATATGGTTATTAAGGTGTTGTGGGCCCACATGGATCAGAATTTGGTGGATCATTACATAGTTATGCTTGTATATGACTTGTATAAGATTCCAATCATTGATTCGTAGGAAGTATGGGCCCTCAAGGATCAGAATTTGGCACATTAATGTTAGTTTCCATGTTATTCTGGTTTCTAGAGTAGTTTTTGTGAATTACAATCCCAAAAAACCTTGAATACATGTCGTGTAATGGTAAATTCACGCCATGTATCCTTCAATTTGAGAAAGAACAATTTTTTTTAAGTACACGCCATGTACTATATGTACATGCCCTGTAGAATCTATTTGTGTCACTAGCTGGGTGGAAAGTGACATGGGGTTTGGAAAACCGTTGTTAGCCCACACCGTGTACCGGATATACATGATGTGTTGTATAAACTGTATGTCCACCTATGTGAATAACAACATAGATAGAGAAAACATAAGTTATACACATCATGTCAATCATGAACATGTTGTGTAGTATAACCCTTGTATCCAGTAGTGTAATGAACTACATAAGTCGGTGAATTCTTTCAATTACACGTCGTGTCTATCTGGAACACACTATATAGAGTGATCCGTGCAAATAGATGTGTGACTAACAACACAATACAGTGATGTTTGTCTAGTACACACCATGTCTATAAATTACACGCCATGTAGTCTTGTTTTGGGAGAACCATGTGTCATAGCCAGGTAAAGGAACTCAGGTAGGGGAAGAGGATTCATGTACACACTGTGTATTAGGACAACATGCCTTGTGTATGGGGTGTTACACGACTTCTATTGGAAAAAGTACATTATCATGTGAATGCCTGAGGGAATATGTCATGTAGGCAGTATACACGCCATGTATCCATGTTTTGAAAAAACATGAATGATTTATTTCTCTTGTTCCCTTCATACACTTCTATGTTTCAGTCCCTATAAATATTAAACTAAGTTGTGCTCTTTACATGGCACATTAATTCCACCGAGACGTCGTCCCATTTTCCTCCATTTACTGGGATGTGATTAGACACTAGATATAGATGGTAAGGGACTACCATCAAATCCTCTAGTTGATCCGTTCTTCGCACCAGATGTCAATCCGGACACAGGTGCGGATGCACAGTTCTGAAGGGTCTTTATTACATTCATGCAGACCTTCCAAGGAGTACTGCATCCTTCTCATTATATGGATGAGTTGGCACAGATATTACAGTAGGAAAATACTCCCACCTTCAAAGGGGATGGAGGACCTCCAACTGTAGAGTCATGGTTAGAATCCATGTTATGTATCTTCAACCATATAAAAATGCCTCCAAAGTGGAGGGTGAAGATTCATTCTTATATGCATCGGG
Source organism: Viscum album (assembly GCA_963277665.1). NCBI lineage: Eukaryota > Viridiplantae > Streptophyta > Magnoliopsida > Santalales > Viscaceae > Viscum > Viscum album. The sequence goes on along the minus strand of OY728140.1, from coordinate 1,691,327,388 downwards.
ACAATACGTAGAGATGGTGGAATGTGATCTCACAGGAGGGATGCAAGCATTTTATTCCTTGGGATGAGTTCCAGCATGCCTTCAATGTTTACTTCTACCAAGAGACTATGAGAGCCGATCGAGCCTGAGAATTCATGAGATTGGAGGAGGGTACTCTTTCTATTACAGAGTATTCTTCTCGCTTCATAGAGCTATAGTGCTTCATAGCTATTCTAGGAGGTGATGAATTATTTTTGGAGATGGAGTTTTTGGATGGTCTTAGGCATGATATCTCATCTCATTTGAACATCATCAGGCTGAATTCCATAACTTCTATAGTCAACCAAGCACTGATCAAGGAGCGTAATTTGAGGGACTCTGGGGTTGTGAGCTAGGGAAGCTCGATACCCGGAGTTGGTATCCCTCCAAATTATAGCAGGCAGCATAGTAGGCATTCTACATGACAAGACCCAAGGAAGAGTGATACATCATATGGTGGCCATGTGGTGTGCTACCAGTGCGGGATGAGAAAGCATACAAGGCTGCATTGCCCCATAGTCCCACTAGAGTGTTGATCTTGCGGAAATATGGGTCACTTAAAGTGTTTCTGTCAATTTTTCTCACCAGAAGCTGGTGACATGGGCACTTTTATAACTCCACATTCAGGAGAAGCACCACCAGTTTCCCCTCAGATAGGGAACTAGAGTTCTTTCATCCATTCAGGCTGAGGTAGAGGACATGGTCATGGTAGCCAATCACCATGCTTCTGGTGACAGCAGGGTGGACCAACTTTGGGTGGTCAGGCAGGGTCGTTGGGACATGTTGTAGGCCAGACATTTTTAGTAGAACAGACCCAACAAGAGGAGGATCCATGAACCTCTACAGTTCAAGGTACAATCCTTTTTGCCTCCGTTTTAGATTCTGATCTTTTGGATTCAGGGGATTTCCCTATCATTATATCTCTTGCAGTTGTGGAAAGAATTAGTCTTTGTATCTTTTATTCTACTATTTTTTTATGATAAAACTATGTTGGGATCAAGAATGGATAGTGTACATTAGTGGAAGGAGTTCCCCCTTGTGGCTGGTGGGTGTCACTTCCTGTGGGACCTCTACATCTTATAGACGACAATCTACGAAGTCCTTATCTGAATGGACTGGTTAGTTCACTTCCAAGTGGTTGTCGATTGCTATCACTTTACAGTGAGTTTCACACAACCATAGGGTGAGTTGTTTCTTCATAAGGGTGACTAGGATTTCCAGGAGAACAGAGCAGGACCTGAGTATCATGGGTTGGGAGGAGTTACAGCCTTGATTACTAGATTATATCTAGATGACCAGGGGACTTCACAAATGGACTTTAATCCAGTGGTGAATAGTTTTTGGATGTCTTTTGAGAGGAATTTTCATGTTTTCCTCTAGATAGAGATGTAGAATTTTCTATTGAGCTCGTGCCTGGTGTAACATCAGTTTCTATTACTCCATATAGGATAGCTACACCAGAGTTACAAGATATCAAGAAGTAGTTGGAGTAGTTAAATGAAAAGGGATTCATCCAACCCAATACTTCTCCTTAGTGTTCACCTATCCATTTTACAACGAAGGGTGATGGTACCCTTAGACTATGTGTTTATTATCTAATGTTGAACCAGTTTATGGTCAAGAACTGATATCCCTTGCCGAGGATTGATGTTCTTATTGACCAACTTCAAGGAGTCCGGGTGTTCTCGAAGATTGACTTGACATCCAGTTATCATTAGTTGCACGTTAAATCATCTAATATACCTCTTAATTCCATAAAAAATAGGTATAGTCTATACGAGTATGTGGTTATGCCAGTTGGTCTCACGAACACACCTGTAGTCTACTTTGAATTGATGAACCGAGTGTTCCATCCATAATAGCTACTTTTGCAGTTGTCTTCAGGTGTGATATTATGGTTTACTATCACACTTGACACAACCATTACATACATACAGAGATCAAATTGAGTATATGAATAGATGATCAGTTATATGCTATGTTCTCAAAATGCCTCTTTTGGATGGACCAGATTAACTTCATGGGTCATGTTTTCTTAAATAGAGGAGTATTAGTAATCCCAGAGAAAGTAATAGATGTAGTTCCCTTAGTTCAACTGACGAACATCTTTTAGCTATGTTGTTTTCTAAGGCTAGCTGGATAATAAAATAGTTTGATACATAATATTTCACACTTAGCAGCACCACGGACGGGTCTGACTAAGAAGGGTGTGAAGTACTTGTGTTCATATTTTTTTGAGTCAGCCTTTCAGGAGTAGAAAGGGATGTTTACTTCAACACCTATACTAGAATTTATATATCCCTAAAAGAGATATACTATTTAATGTGATGTGTCAGGTATTGGACTGGGAGATGTTCTTATGTTGGTGGAAGGAGATGTTTCATACTTGTCTCAGCAGTTGAGGCAACATGAGATGAATTACACAACACACGATATCGAGTTGGTTGTGGTTGTTCATACTCTACGCAATTTCAGACCCTACCTTTTGGGAGAGATTTTTTTCAGTTTCAATGACCAAATAGGTCTCATGTATATCTTCACTCAGTGCGATCTAAATCTGAGAATGTGATGGAGGGTTGAGTACCTTCAGTCCTTTGACTTGAGACTTTCCTACACGCATGGAAAAGGAAATGCAGTGGATGATGTGTTCATTAGAAGAACTCAGATGCACGATTTTTAGGAGGCCAAAAGTTAGTGGAAACTTATGGATTTGTTCTATGAGATGCATTTGGAGGTTCATGACATACAGGGGTGGACATTTCTTTCACATGTGCCTATTACCTCTACTCTTCATGATCAAGTTCGAATGAGGAAGCTATCAGATTCAAAAGGCCTTGTACTATGGGAAAGTGTGTCAGGGGAAGAACCTAATAATAGATAGATAGTAGGTGAGGATGAGATCTTTCATTTAAATGGATGCATGTGGGTTCCATCAGACATATTCAAGAAGAGTATGCAAGACTTTTATTCCACAGTTTGGGCAGTTCATCCTAGTGTCACCAAGATGTTTCGAGATCTACACTGTTAGTATTGGAGGTCTGGTATGAAGGAAGATTTTATTGGTTTTTCCATGATATTTTCCTCTTGTCTGTAGGTAAAGATGGAGAATCACTAACCAGCATGGATTTTGTAGTAGTTACCAATTTCCGAGATGAAGTGGAATAATGTCGCGATGGATTTAATGAAAAGTTTATTGATATCACCTCAAGGAAATGATGAAGTTTGGGTTGTCATTGACAAACTCAAGAAGGATTGTCACTTCATTCAGATTAAGTATACCTTCAATGTTTATGAATTGGTATGGTTGTCCATCCGGGAGATTGTACGTTTACATAGAGTTTTGCACTCCATTGTTTCAGTCAGGGACACATGTTATACTTCTCTATTATGGTAGTGACATCAAAGTGCATTTGGTACACAGGTACTATGGAGTACATCATACCATCCCCATTCATATTGTTATTCCGAGCATACGATTCAGGTTCTTGAGGACATACATCGAGAATGCATCCTGGATTATGGAGGTTTGTGGGTGAAACAGATACCTATTGTGGAGTTTTCCAAAAATAATAGTTTTCAACAAACTATTTAGAAGGCAGCTTATGAGTCTTTGTATGGTAAGCTACGACGATCACGATTATGCTTTCTAGAGGCAGGAGAAGCAGCAATGCAGGGAGCTCGTATTGTCTAAGATACCCCAAAGAATATAGAGTTGATTTAGAAAAGGATGGAAACTACAAAATCAAGATATAAGCCTTATGTTGATCAATGGAGGTGACCTAAAGAGTTCGAGGTTGGGGATTATGATTTTATATGTGTCACCCCAAGGTTGAGACACAAGAAGATTAGGATATAGGGTAAGCTTTCTCCAAGGTACGTCAGGCCGTTTGAGGTGTTGGAGAGAGTTGGAACGGTTTCCTATCGGTTGTAGTTACCTCAGAGAGACCGAGCTATGCATGATGTCTTCCATGTTTCATTGCTTCGACGTTACTTCTCAGAACCATCTCATTTTTTCCAACCTAAGGAGGTTTAATTAGAGGTGGACACATCTTTTGAGGTGAATCTTATCTGGATTCAGGATCAATGTGAGAAGGTTCTCTGTGTCCAGTCTGTTCTTCTGGTATGAGTGTTATTGCGACACAGGTGAGTATAGGACGTGACCTAGGAGAGGGAAGTTGATGTGCGATCATAGTGGCTGGTGCTTTTTGATAATTCTACTTCTATACTTCATTACTTGGGAAATTCAGGGAAAAACTAATTTAAGGGATAATGTTTTTAAGAACATGAATCTTTTTTTATGTATCTATTTGTTTTCTTGTGGTTTTTGAGAAAATGGGGTGTTTCTGAAAATTTCAGAAGTACACGTCGTGTACATATAAGTGCACACGATGTACCCAGTTTCTGTAGGTGACCGTGTACTAGCCATATAACGGAAGAGTACATGGACTTTTGTGGTGACATGGAGACTTCCTAATGTGATGGAAAAAAATGCAAGTACATGTCATGTACTTTTAAAGATCACGCCATGTACTTTTTTTAATTAAATGGACTAGGGTCGCGTCTGATGGAGAAAATTATCTTCTTCTTAACATATCTTCTCCAGGAGTGAACGACACCGCTAGATATTTATCAAGCCCCTAACCCACCATCTGTTCTCCAATATGAACTCTATTAGTTGTGTTAGAATCACATCGGTGAGTTCTTCTTTTTTCTAGAACCTCGTCTCTTGTTTTCTCAACATTCATGAGATATCCTCGGTAGAACATTTTAGAGTTGTTGTAGATCTATGGAATTATAGGGAGATTCAAGGCATGAGGTTCACGTATATCGATCTCACAATGTTGAGGTAGGTGGTTGGTAACTTTCTGTAGACATTCCTTAAATTTTATGTGCAAAAGTTACCAATACTCAAGAACATGGAATTAAGTGTTTATGGTTTTAGCCCTATTATTACATTCCATTCCTTGTTTTTTTGGACAATGGTTAATTATTGTTAACAAGGTTAAATTTTACTTTCTATGGATGTTTTTCCCATGGTTTCTTGTTTTGACCATTTGGTCTATATTTCCCTTTAGACAACTTTCTATCCATACCTAGAATTATTTGTATTGAGTGATTATTATCTGACATGGTATGATACGGTGTAGATTGTTTTTCCAAGTAGTTATTCAGGTTTAATTTGGATTCTATGTATCTTTTTTGCATGATTAACTAACACAGGGTTGTGGGAACCTAGTGTAGTAGACCATAGGGGGAATGGATGCTGAGGGATTCCCCTGAGTGTCTTTTTTATTGTTACATTGCGACACCATAGGGGGATAGACATTGGGATCCATCATAGTATTTTTAGCATCCTCGATATAGTAAACAGTGGAAATTGGACATTGATATCTTCCAAAGAGTGCCATTTAGTTACTGATACGTAACAACACGGGATATTGATGGTGAGTGCTTCCTCAGAGAGTCTTTGCTAATGTTGAACCAGACGTGTTTGACTGTGAATACTTCCAAGAGGGTTGTTGGCGTTTTTTTGGTTGAACTAGATGTGTTGGGCTGTGAGTACTTCCTAGAGTGTTACCTTTTTTTGATTAGCTGCTTACTGGATATATAAAAATAATTGCAATTGAATTTTTATCATTGTTTCTATGTGTACTTCCTTTTTTACTTCTTCATTTTTTTTATTGCCTATCATATATATTTGTTGTTTGTTAGGAACATATTTTTGGGTGGATGTTGAATGAGATTAGTATCACACCCTGTTTGGGTCATGCTTTTGGGTCCAAACATATTATGTCACTACAGGTATATATAAAGGCAAGCGCCCTTCTATTTCAGGTACTTGATTTCTTTGGAGATAGAAAGGATGGGACCAAGATGAGGATTGCGATGTTGAGGAGTTGTTAAATTCTTTCATTGTACTTTGGTTTATTAGATTATTTCAGAATTGTGACATGTTTGGATGCATTCCAAGACATATGAATCATGCATAATTATATGTGTGCTCCAGTATACATATTCCAGTCTTCCATAGTTTATTATTGTGTGGTATTATTAATTCTTCCTTTATTGTTATCTATATTACTTTTGATGTGTTACTCTACAAATGAGGGAATTTTTCCCCCACTATCACAACCTAGGGCCTCGCTACTAGTCGGCAGCCTCTGGCGTTTTAGAAAATGCGCTTCAGGCCATGTGACCAATAGGGTATGGAGTGCCTCTGGGCGGCTTGTGGAATTGGGACATTACGGTGATGGATTTTCTTTTGGGATAAATTTTTCCTACATTTAAAAAATTATATATTTACTTTTATATATATGTATCCAGGATGACTTACAATAATTATTTGGATAAATAATTTGATGATAAAAATCACCATGATTTATAAAATTATAAAATTTATGATTTAGTTTGTTGTTTGTGAAATAAATGTTAGGAATGAGTCTGATCATGTAAACATGACAACAAATTATTTTCCCACATTTCATTTTGTTTATTATTTTTTGAATTATTTATAAATGATATCCCCCTTAAAATGGTAGGGTATAATCATCCAAAACATTATTTTTATATCTTAGCGAGATTCAATTTTTTATTGATTACTTCCTTTCCATTCATAAAATTTCTAAATTAAATTCCATAAAATTTAAACGATCCTAAAAAGATCATTCATATAAAAATTTATATTTATTGAATGATGTTATTTTTTTAATGATTTGGGGATGTTTTTTCCATATCATTTTACATGTTGGTTTTTGAATTGGGATTTCAATAAAAAAATCAACGAAAAAAACATGGGGAATCAATATATCTTATAAATAAAACTATAAATTTTCATCTCCAAAATTAATATAGAATTATATTTTGGTTTAATTTACTAAATTCTCAATTACATATGGATACACTCTTGAAATAAAATTATTATATAATGAAATAATTTTCTAATATAAATATTGATTTTTTTTACATTTTTTATAAGACTTAAAAAAATTTATGACATATTATGGCACATTAATATATGATTATCTGATTTCACATGTCCATTAAATCAGTTTCCTATGTAAAACCTTCTATTTATACTATAATAAATTTCTTATCAACTAGATTTTATGTTTTAATTTCTATGATCTGGGTCAAAATTAACGTAAATGAATGAAGCCCTATATACCCCAAAAGTGTATCCTAATAAACTACTCACAAAATCCTAGTAGAGATGGGTGATGGAGATATATTAAGAAACAATACACTAATTTTTAGACAACCATCCGAACATAGTTGATATTGTATCATAATATAGTCTTCTTAATATAAAAATTAATTGAAATAGAAATAATAGCTAAATATAATCCAAAAAAATCTCTGAACAATTATAAATAAAAATGATATATAATAATTGATATACATGTTATAATATATAAATAGTATATCCCTTGGGTATATCATTTCATCAATCAAAAATGTTTACACAAAAAAATGGTTACCCATGCCATCCTACGACATAGCTGGAAGGGAATTCCCAATCCCCACATGCTAGCGAAAAGTTTGCAGACATCATATTATTTTCCTTAAAAATTGATTCCCGCAATGACATAACTCATCAGTGTAAACCATAAATCCTATATGACCAACAAAACAAATAAATTCATGATCCAAAAATAACCATGAATAATAAAAATAGAAGTAAATCTCATTATATAATAAAAAATCAATGTGAAATTATAGATTGAATATAAACCTGTAAATAAACAAAATTATATTAAAATTAAATAAAAATAAAATAAAAGTAGAACCAAATACACACGAGGATAAAGAGAACATGGTTGATTGAAAATAGAAAATATGAAATATGGGAAAGCCCAACTAATACGTATAAAAATTATTATCCTAATCTTCATGACATGAGGGTCCAAGTTCAACTATGTTACCACTATAAAACCGTTATCTATTAATTAGAATATGTACTATCTCCAAATGACCCCTTCCAATTACCTTAACCATTCTAAATGAGGTCTAAAATTTCCCACTTGGTTTTTTTATCTTATGAGACATGTGGTACATATTATATCCAACCATGATTACCATGTAGAACCCTTTTAGGATAATAAAAAGACCAATGTAATTAATTTAATAATTAGAATATAATATATTAAAATTTTTATGTATGAAAATATATAACATATTAATCATTTTATAAATATAAATCAATTATAATAATGTTAAATATTCAAATTTATATACTATATGGGGACCGATTATTCTATTGTTGTATAGGGACTTTCATTCTCATATCAAGTTAGTAGATAATAGTCAATCCATAACTTCTCCAAAACCACTATGATGGTTTGTTCTTAGTCTATAAATATGTTCTCTACGATCATACAACATAGTTTATAATTGACCATTAAGGTGGGCATGCCTCTCCCTGGTGATCTGGTGTCCCCACATAGTGGAAATATTACAACACCTATATTTGTTTTAGTTTTATGAAGCCAAATATTCCAAAAATGTGTAGACGAAAAAAATATCCCCCAATATATATTCCTGGTTTTCTATGTCCTATTTCCACAACAAACATAACACAACTATTTTCAACAATACCAAACTTCATTTAATATTTTTTACCAAAAAATCGTAAATCCTTTAAAATTCATCATATTCAATGTAGAATTATTATAAAATAATTATATTAAAATAAATATTTATGTATTTTAATAATTTATTTCATACATAATAATCCATTAGTGAAAAAATATTTACATCTAAATAATTGTCTACATTTTCTCATGAATACAAAACACATTAGTTTCATAAAAATAGAGTGTGCCATATTACCATATATATTTCACCAGGGATAATCAATGTCATATGATGAAAATCCACACATAACGTTTATGGTGAACACATAAAGATATGAAAAAATATTCATAATAAAAGAACTAAAATATAACACCCTAAAATTTTAAAACGAATTACATTTTACTCAATATCGTGCAAGTAAAACAACACCAACTGATAAGAAGAAAAATCATCTCATGAAATTTTGATATTTTTAGTATTTTAAATAAATTCAATATATGATATAGACTTAAAGGAATGAAATAATATTTTATCCTGCGTTATACAGAACAATGAATTTATTTTATAGCATTCATTATAGGCAATACCATGTTTTACAGAAAAATATTAATAGAATTTTTTAAAATGAAAATTTTCTCCTAGACTTAAAAATATATCTTATGAATATTATTATCTATCATATGAAAATATATGGTGGAATTATTTATTTACCAATTAATAATAAATTCATATGAAAGCTAATTTAATATAAATGAAGTTATTTTATAAGTAAACTATTTTTATGAGATGAAATAATTTTATAATAGTAATTATAATTATTTAATATTAGTAGATGCTATTAAAGAAATTTTTATATTATATATTCAATTATTTTTTTTCATTAAGCTAATTTATATTATAGGCATATGATAAGAACATATTAAATTTTACGTATATATAGATGTATTTTTCTTGGTGTAGTTTTGCGGCCTTTTAATAGTGATCTTATATTAAAAGTACATTTTGACACATTAATAAATCTAATTTGACAAAATAATCATTATTTTTAAATTTTGAATGTGAAAATTGTATTTGGGTGTATTTTGTATATTTTGAGAGAACATTTATTTTATTATTGAATAATAAAAAATGCTGAATTTTAATTGAAATATAATTTGTCTTCTAAATAATTTAGAATAATAAATTATTTTTTCACTCTGTTTTGAAGTAAAAGTATTTAAATTATCAATAAATTAATTAAATTTATGTCATTGGAATAAATTTCACATTGAAATTATAAAAAAACATAATATACATTTGAACATATTTAAATTAAAACCCCACCTTCTAATCACATCTGATGGATTAATTTTAATTTAATTTATACCAATTATGGGGTATTAATTCAAAAAAATATTATGTATTTTTAATAATATTATGTTAATATTTAATTTAATTCAATATTATTTTTTACCAATTTTAGTAGTGAAACAAGTTAAAGTTAATTTTTGTAATAATGAGAAAAAAGAGTTTACTAAAGGGATAATCATTAATCTTAATGGGGAAATGACTTAGAAAATTATCAACAATCCATTTGTGGGAATGTTTTGACTATATTAGTTATAGTAGCATGTTGGGTAAATTATTTGAGCAACATGGAATGAATAAATAGTTGAAGGAATTCACTCATTCAATAATTATCATGTTAACCACAAACCCCATTTATAAAAGGCCTTAGCCTCTCACCCTTATTAACCCCACTCAATCCAGAAATAATTGTCCAATACCTTAAAATTAAAAAATAACATTAACTACCCTCATTTTAGAGGCATAATATTTTGACTTAGGATACGTACGATGTCATTAGTCCAAGCCTAAAGAGAATACAAGTAAAAAAGGTAATGGCGTTCTAAAAGAATTTTTATTTTATTTCCTTATCAACTAACTTCAATTATTATTTTATAATTCTGATATATAAAAATAATTATCTTTCATATACATAAATATTTTATTCAATGTGTGTGAGATACAACAATACACACTTTCATAAAGTGGGAACTGGAATCATTGTATATGTGTATGACAAATTACCACCTTGTGATCTGATGACACTATTTATTCAGTTAACACCTATCTAGGATTTGAGAATTGATGTAAATGATATTTATGTATTATATTTATGACATATATGATTTATTTTTAAGTATTAATTATTATATCAGACATACTATCATTCTTTTTTTAAATACAATTATGTCGCTCGTGTGTACCTGAGTCAACCGCATCACGAAGAGATGTGATTCATTCATAATTTACATAGAATGTATTAAGTGTGGCTGAAAATAATATTATATAAATTGAATAAAAATTATACATTAAAGATGATATGTATTATTTACTTTTAGTTCTTTCATAATGACATGATAATAGGAAATGTGTTCTTTTTTACCCACTCTGAACTGTATCGACGAACAGTGATTTCCATTTCCTATAACTAAATTTTATTGACTAATATAAATACATATATAATGAATATATATGATATTTATATCTTGTATTAAATTTCAAAATTAGGAAATAATGTTCCAATTAATATGATCAAAAAAGTAACATGCCAATATAAACTTGATAAAAAATGAAATTAACACACGTACTAATAAAAATAATGAAATATTATTAATGATCAATTAAAAATATGTTAAAAATTGAATATATATGATATAATTAATATTATTATAGTTATGATAAAATGTTAAATAATTTTTTATAACCACAATATTTGATTTTAAATCATGTAGGACAAAAATGAGAGTGCATGGTAAATGATTTCAACTCAATTTCATTTGCTTGATTTATATGGTAATGTTATGAACCTGTTTCTTATATATGATGTAAATAATAAATCATTACAAGTAATATCATGAATAAGTTATTATTCATTGTATTATATGTTTCAATTAACAGTTTTTTCCATCCATAGTTATTTCAATTGAATGATACCACGTGGTATATAATTTATTAACATTATTACCTTTGATTAGGTTATATTACATCTTTATGGTCATTATTATTATGAGATTATGTGTGTAATGAATTTTGAATATTTATTGATATATTTCAATTTTTTTATTTTCAATTTATATACATAATATATTCATTTCCTTATTGATACTATAATGTTTTGATTATTTTAAATGTTTATTTCACAATATCTTTCTAATTATGATTTGTTATTCATAAATCAATAATAATGTAAATTATTTGATAATTGTTAAATAAACACTTCATGTTTCCTTCCATCATGTTGTTCAAGATAATTTTCATGTAATAGTAACATTTTCCATAATTGGTTACTAAAAAAAATGTAATTTTTGTATGAAAACCTGAATTCATTTCTCTCTTTGGACAGAGATATGTATTCTTTCAAAACCATTTTATGAAACTAAATACCAAATTTTTTTTCAAATTTTAAAAATTATTCACTATTTTTATTTTTACCCATATTTTTACTTCAATTTTTTTAAAATGTAATCTCATTATGTCATTCGGAAAATTGAAATTTTTATCAGATTTACCCAACATAATGAATGTTATATTTACCTTGTGTGACATGTAGTGAATAACCCAATATCATTTCATGAAAGATTTATTTTCATTTAAATGAGGTTTTATTTAAAAAAATATTTTCATATTTTATTTTCCATGATATATGTATTTTTCGAAAAAAAATTTCCAAATGAAAAAGTTACTTTCCATAATAATGTTTTGAAATATCTTTTTCAATTCATCAATGAAAACACAACTTATTCTATCTGCAATCAATATAACATGTGTTGATATAATCCTTATTCTTCCTCTGGATGGATTATTATTGTTTTCATAATGTATAATATGTATTTTTACTTCATTGAATCATATTTGTATTCATTACCTTCCACTGGAATTTTTTACATTCCCCTAATCCTTGAACATTAAATATCCTTTAAATTTATAAATTAATTTTTATGGACATTATTATTTACTAAAACATACACCATTTTTATATATGGTATTTATATTTAAATATTTTTTTACTAATTTGGGAAATATGGATACATCGACATCTTTATAAAATATAAATATTTGATATGCCACATTTTTCATGAATTAAAACGATTTTTAAATATAGGACGAATTCTTAAGATATTAAGAAATTTGTTGTGGTATATTAATAAGTTTCCATTGATGCATATATATTATAATGGGACAAATCAGTTGGATAAACATATTTATATGTGTTTCTACCAATCGATTTTATTTTTCCTAAGAATATATCATTATTATAACTATTCTATGTTCATGGGAAACATGGAACCATATATTTAAGAATTTACTTCATTCAAATTAATTAATATTATCCACAATATTCTATATATGAAAAAAATATATTGACGAATTAGATTAAATTTTTATTTACAAAATTGAATCATATTCAATTATTTAATATTTCATATTGATTATTACATATCTAGTTATATAAATGGATTGTGTTATCATTCATTTACATTTACATATTTATATTTCCTTGTCTCATTAAATAGAGTTTTTTCCAGTTATTTTACTTCCATGTATTTTATACACTTCCTTATTAATTTTTTCATTATATCGAATCTAAGATTAGATATTTACCTTTCCATATTTATTTTTCTCATTAATTTATTATTGGTTCAACTCTAATTTATCATCACATTGCATTTGATCTCACCCTAATTTTGTTTCCATTCCCCATGATTCCATGTAGTTTACTATGACTGGTATGATGGTATCTGTTCTATAGGATAAAATTATTTTCTATAAATAAGTGGTAAATAAGTATGCTGTAATAACTATATTAAATTATAATACAAGGATCATGTATGTGTGTAGTTTAATAGGACAAATATCCAATTATTTCTTTCGGGATGCCTTTTCTGGAATTTAATGACAATATAATAGTTGTATGTATCATCCTTGATATTTCCATGGTTGTGTCACTATTGATTGTATCATAGTTACATTAAATGAAATCTTTGGAACTAGATTTAGGAAAATACATAATAGGTAACATAAACCTATGATAGAATTTGGGGATATGAATCGAAGGAAATCTTAATTTCTTTTCTAAGATATAGATTATGTGATTTTTCCTTAAAATACATTCTTGTCAGGAAAGTTCAAGTAGACATTATTTTAGAAAATATGTACCCTGAGGTAATTACTTCGAAAATTTCCGATTTTTATTGACTTGATCGTCACCCCATAAATGACAATGGGGCTTAAAATTAACCAGGTATTACATTCATGTGGGATATACAAAGGATAATTCACATTTTCATTACAAACCATTATTAGGATTTGATTTTATTATTGCAATGAATGGAACATGTTAAACCCTAGACCATGGAAGAACATATATTGATATAAAAAGAATGATATTAGTGGGTAGATTTACTTCTTCAATGGTATTTGGTTAAAATAAATATGAAACATATATGGATTATATTAACTTTTAGAAAAATACATGCATTTTTTACTTGAGAGTTATGGATACAAATAAATGTTAGTAGAATAAAATTGGTCAAAAGATCAAAGTCTTAAGAACCACATTTTACGTTTTATGTGATGATTGTATACCATAATTAAAGGAATTTTGGAGATATTTGTTAGATTATTATAATTTGGAGGAATGGTTGTTTGAGTAATCATGTTTGTAAACTTTACACACATGAGTTTAAATGTATTGATATCATCTTTGGTTAATATGATTCATGATATATTTTTAATTATGGTAAAATAATATTACTAGAATTTAAATAAATAAATATATTTTTTTTGTTGAAAGAAACAATAAAAAGGATAATTTTTTATTAATTTTTTTCAAGAATGATTATATTATTTATTGTGGAAATGTTATAAGAATTATATTAATATGTTTTATTACAAGGATGATCTGTATTTTGGTTTAAAACCTATCATGTATTGAATTGTAATGATGAGTGAATCCATTATAGAAGGAAGATAAGGTATTCACACATTCTACAGGCCTACGTGGTGTGTTGTATAATGTGTCATTATTTAATGTGAATAAATTTGATGAATACAAATTAATGATGAACCAGTTTTATTAATTATTATTGGTTTAGGGAATAATTTATCAAGCATTTGGTTTTGTAAATTAGTTAGATATTGAAGTAAATATTTTAACTTTCTATATATTTTATGATATTTACAATTAAATGTTTGTGTATTAGGCATATAAAAATTCTCTTATAGATTTTTATTTCTTAGAATAGGTGACAAATTGGAAATTGAACAATAGAAAAAAATGATGGAATTGTACTTATGAAAAAAAATTAATCAAGTAAGTATATTTTATTATATTATTATGTAGAAAAATAATTCTTCAACTTTTAGAAAAAATGATCTTGAAATAAAATGTAATCCTATTACGATGATATCTAATGGTATGAATGAAAATTATGTGCTTATTATATTTAAGGATTTGAAACCCAAAAAATTCCATTGATCATTAACTTTTTTCTGATCACTAACATCAATTACTATCAATAAATATATATTTCTTTCCTCCATGTACATATCTTTACCTTCCACTGATGTTCTCATATTTTAAAAACTAGTTAGGTGTTATTTTATATAAACTTTGTACATCTCATTCTATATTACTAAGAGGATATTTTATTAAACCCTTTATGATGTGGTATTATAAATAATGAATACTCATATGTCATAGACTTAGTTTCCAAGTCAAGGTTTATATTGGAAGGTAAAAATTTAGTTATGTGGGGAAAATGTAATACCCTATAATTTTGAAAATAATAACATTTTATTCGATAGTGTGTGTGAGAAAAAAAGCATAGAATAGAATTTGGACAGTCGAGAATTTATTATAAATTTAGTATGATTATTAAATTCAATATATTTAATTTAATTTAATGTACACAACACAGATACATCTTTCAATATATACGAAAATGACATCCATTGATATCTTGTGTGACACGGAAGACCATGTTTTCCCAAATAATATTATTTATATTTTTTATATTTAAAATATCTGCAACCCAATAAATCTTTAGTGATGAATACAATTAACTAAAAAATGAAAATATATGTTTGAATTTTTTTGATACCAATTACTTATCAATGAATATGAAAACCAATTGAATATAAAGAAATGATTTATAAAAAAACCTATTTTTATGAGTCAAATTTGTTTTATCATAATATATTAAATTAATTAAGACAAATGTATGGTATTAATGAAATTTATATATTATAAACTCAATAAAAAGGTTTTACATTCATCCAATATATTTTATCTTTATAAAATATTAACAATCCCAATTTTAAGCATAAAAAATGTATTTTTCTAAATACAGTGCTCCACCTTTTAATAGTGTAAATGATTTAAAAACTATATTTTGAGACAATTATAATTTTTATTTTAAAAAATAATATTTATCTATGATATAAAAATTTTAAATTATCTTTGTGTTTGTAATTGAATTTATTCTCGGATGTTTAATTTTTTAATAAATAGTGAAAACAATAAATTTTAATTAAAAACTACTTTTTAGTCTAAATAATTTATAAAGTTAAATTATTTTTTTAATTTTTCATAAATTGAATAGAGTTAAATTATTTAAATATAAATCCAATTTAGTATTTTGATGTATTTTTCATATTTATATATGGTATAAAAAATCATAAACATTTGAATATTTTCATTTTAAAACCCCTCTTCCACGTCCAATATACATGATTGATTTTTTATTTAATTTATAACACCTCTATTATTTAATATATTAATATTTATTTTATATTTTTAATAAGAATAAATTATAATTTATATTAAGTTGAAAATATTTTATGACCATTTTGATTAGTAAAATGAGTTAAAATTAATTACACTAATTAAGATAAAAAGAAGTTTACTAAGGGATTAAACATTATTCATACAAGACCAAATACAATAGAAAACTATATTAAATATACTTTATGGACATATATAAACTTCTAGGATATATATTCTTGAGTTTTTTGAATTATTGGATCCACATGACTATGAAAATACCTAGGTTTAATTCCTTCATTCGAAATAAGAACATTTTCCTATCACCCCACATATAAAAGACCTCTTATCACCCCCTTAATCACACTTATAAATACACTAATTATTGGAAAATAACTCCCCAAATAACTCCCCAAATTCACTCCCCTCATCATAGAGTTATTATCATCGGAGTAAAGTCAACATACTAATGAAATCTTTACAGCTTAAAGACGATACCTAATGAAGAGGTAATGATATTATAAAAGTTATTCCCTTTTAATTCATTACACACAATCGTTAATTTATTTTATATAATTATTAAATAATATCTTTGTTAATTATATATTTTTATTCTTTAGTGTTATGGTTACTTCCTTAAACCATAAACACTTGCATCAAATGTGCTATGTAGTCAACATTCGTGTGTACAACGACTACCGCCTCATAGACCTTTGTCGTTCAATTATTTATTAACACATATCAAGGTTGAAAATAATGATAGAAAAGAAATGAAGTTAATAGATTAATTAAACATATTATTTATTTATTAATATATAATTACAATATGCCATATACATTCATTCTATCCATTTTTGTAGAATACGATAACATTATTTATCAGTACGGTGGACTACCACCTCGCGAAGTGATGTCATTAATTTAGACATTACATGATATATATTAAGAATTAGGCTAATCATATTATGTGATATATATTACATAAAAATAATAATTTATTGAATATATATATATATATATATCTTTTAATATGAAATGAAAATTGAAACTACAATCATACTGACATACGTCTTACAATCTACATAAATGTTGTATTCCATTTCAAATCAATAAATATTATAGAATACTATTAATACCTTAACAACGAATATATGTGATATTAAAATAAACTTTTACATTCGGGATATTATTAAATCACATTCTATATAAGAGGAAAAATAGTAAAGGTCTAAACATACTAAAAAATTAAGGAAATTAAAAGTTAAAATGATGAAAAAAATGAAACACTATAAACAATTTGAAGTAATCTATTAAAAAAAGATAATATATAATATTATAAATTTTAATATGGGTTTGTAATAAGTTTATAACTTTTTTAAAACAACTATACATGAGTTTAAGGAGTGTTCAACCAAAAGAAAAGCGTGATTTATTGGATTTCATATAATTTTCATTTCATTGAGTAATATTAGAATGATATGTATATAGTTTGTTTTAGTTAGCGTATTTATTTTCACATAAAATACTATATAATGAATAAATAATTATTCAATATATTTTATCATTGAATTATAAATATTTCATCTATGTTGATTGGAGTTAATGGTTACCATGTGGTTAAAAATTGAAAAACACAATTCCATTTTCCTGGGGTTATATTACTTCCCATTGTTGTTAATATTATAATATTATTTATGTAATAAATTGTTACTCTCTATTGATGTATATAAAAAACAATATTTAGATTTACAATTGAGACACAAAATATATTCATTGATTAGTTCTCACATAAACATTATGATTATTTTATGGGTGAATTTCATATATTAATTCTAATCGTGATTTTTTATTATGTAATTTCAAATAATGGGATTGAAATATAACCATTATAAAAATAGGGAACCTAAAAAATTCAGTATATTTCAATTATAATACCCCTAGGTAACAAGTTTTAATGTATAAATATAAGGTACAAGATTCATGTTCCAATGATATTGAATCACATCATGATAGTGTTGAGGGGATGGCTTACCTAGTGATGATTTTAAAGAAATTTTACTAAAGGATTTTTTTTTCGAAAATGATACTATAAAGTAATGTATGAAAATAAAGGAAACTAGAATAAATACTGAAAGAAATATGATGATCCATAGGATTTTACTTTATATTAATATAATATAAAAGGTCACATAAAATATGATTATAAAAATATTATTCACAAGAAGATGTATGTAGTTAAGAAAATAAAATACAAAAAAAGGAAATAAAGAGTGATTCATAGGATTGTTATAGTGACTATGATACTTTAACTGATGAAAGGACAAAAATAGTTGGCATGTGTGTAAATACTATAGTAAGTGAGGTGTATGAATTTCCTCTTTGAAATATTTTCCATATGCATGAGTCTAACAATTCTTACAATGAACAAATGATGATGATAACATGTGAAATTAAGAATTAGACAAATATGAAAACATTCTAGTGAATAAAATTTAAATAATTAATGGATATGTACACTATTTTTAAAAGGAATTATGATATAATAATAAATATAAAATAATAACTATCCATAGAAAGAGTGAAAATTACTGAGCTGCTCAAAGAAAAATCATAACTAAAATTGTCTGATGATTAATTAAATAATGATGATTAATTTATTAAAATTATAGAGAGAAAATAACATAGATATTGGGAATGAATTATTATCCCAAATATGTTACTGGAATAGTATATGAGCCTAGAAATAGAAGAATATACAAAATTACATATTTTCAGAATCTCGACCTGGAATCTACACTATTAATCCTTTTTTCAAAAGGACCAAGAACAATTTTTATTTCTAAATGTTTACAATATTATTATCAGAAATATTGAGGAAATTTTGGGTTCCCAAATATATAATTTCTTACATTTCTAGATCGAAAAATATTTGGATATCAAATCAATTTCTTATTTACAACCTGTTTTTATGGAAAAATAATTGATGAACTCCAGTAGATGTCTATAGTATATAAAAAGTGGATTTTCAAGACATATTATTTGGGATTATTCATTCATTAACTTCCTTATAATTGTTGATGGTGTACATGTAACCTTTGGTGACAATGGAAAAAGAATGATTTTCAGCTGTGGCCAGATTGGTTAAAAAAATTCTATTTTAATTTATAATTTTTTATATGGGGATGGTTTAATGTATAATATTCTTAGACATTCATTGTTTTGTGATGATTTTTTATGTTATGTTTTACTATTATTCTTGAAATATTTTTTATGGTAAATATACATTAAGTTTTACTAATTAGAAAATTGACAATGTTTATGCTGTATATTTGAATTAATTTAATTCTCCAAATATTTATTGTATAAGTGTTTTTAAAATATAGTTGTTTATCTGGACAATGCCATTTTTTATGAAAGTATCTAGATTCATGGTGTATTAAAAAGAAAAATTTTGTTGTATTTTCTACTACTGAAGTTGAGTACATAGATACATGTAGTAACTCTGCAAGAAATTTGTGAATGAAACACACTCTACTAGTCAATTTATATAAATTATGACACGCCCCCATAAACTATAACAACACATTTTCTGTTAATTTTTATAATAATCCTATTTCACACACTTGGATATAACATGTTGATATAAGGAAAATTGTATGGAGAGACCATTTTCAAAAAAGAGATGTCCCTCTTCAATATATTAGAACAGAACATGTGTTAGCTGATATTATTACTATTCCATTTAATTATAAAATAAATTACTATATAACACATGAATTACTGATGATAAATCTCAGTTTAGTTTTTTTAACATACCATTGTATTTTCAGGTTGCTAGATATCACATCCTTGGTTTTCATGTCATTGGTTGCCACACCATTTTTTTTCTTTCCATTGAATTTCACACCATTGATTTTCATGACATTTTCTATCAGATTTTTTTTTTCATTCCATTACTATTAAATGTCATTTAATTTCATTCTTTCATAATTTTTTTAAATTATTTTGATATTTTGAAGATCCGATTTATTTCCCAGTTTTTTTCCTTCTAACTGGATTAATGATTATACTCAAATTTTTATTTCTATTTCAAGTATTATTTGGATTTTATAATTCCAAATATCAATATGATATTAAAATGGAATTATTTATATTCCCAACAAACCATGACACCAACATGATAATATCATATATCCCTTGATCCTAGTGAAACCCTTTTCCTTCTAACTTTTCAAATATTCTCCTACCCACGAACATGTTATTTAAGATGATAGGAATGTCTAGAAAGAAGCATGTTACTGATTATTCTACTTATAAATCTATATCATGTAATAAAGAGAAAAAATTTTCGTGTTCACCTACTCCACATTCCCTAGTTTCTCTAGTCAACCATGAGCTAGCAATTAGAGTAATTGTACTAGAAAAGGATGTTGAATCAATGTGGATGTTGTCCTTTAAGTGTCTTATACTCAAAGTGATTCAGAATCAAGGATGTTTAGAGAGGTTTTATTCTAATGATATTCCATTATATTATATCATAATCAATGAGTTTTATCCCTACGTAGAATTTCAATTTGGTGATGATGATGATGATTGGATCATAAGCTGTGTGAAAGAATATGTTTTTTGTTTTTCTTCAAGGAAATGGAACAAATTTTTCTTTGTACCTCATGATGTAGTTTATGATAACTACTAATGTATAATTCTACAAGCTTCTATTTATTTATATATGAGTACTCTATTACTGTTTTCAGAGGAGAGGGAACAACCTGAAGTCCTATTGCCTCTATACTGGATGTATAATGTATGATATTATTTTTTTTTTTCAGAACATGATTTTCCCATGGAAGGGTGATTTTGCAACACTATGGTACAAGGATGTGTATCTTCTATCTCAGATAACAAAACATCACATGATCAATCTTTAAAGATATCTCATGGTGCCAATGTGTGTTGTGACCAAGAAATACACAAGATCTAATTCAGTGAACAATAAAAAAACACGATTAAGGAAATATTATTATATTTCTAATTAATATTTATAGTCATATAGATTTGTTATATAAACCTCTATTAATTTTTTTTTGTAAAAATATAGTTCTTTATGTTATATTTTTATTTACATAAATTAATTATCATAACATATCATTATCACACCCATGTGGCTCCATGGGGTCCTAAAATCGACCCAAGGATTATCATGGTCGGTCATATCTCATCCAATATGATTATGACATGTTTTAGGGTAGTTTTATAGTATTATAATATTATTTTTACCCTTTTTAGCTAATTTACCATTTCACTATTATAAATAAAAAAACTACTTATGTTACAATTCATAATGTCCAAAAATAATATGTACCAATTTACACATTTAAGGCCTTTTTATTAAAGAAATATTGAATCCTTTATTCTAAATTAAAGAAACATTTGTTTTATTATTTAATATAAAATCAATTCCCATTTTTAAAACAATAAAGCATGTTTTTTAGAAGTAAAAAATATCAAAATATTGGCATGGGTTTAGGTACAATTTTAAAGTGAAATTACTTCCAATGACCTAAATTGGATTAAATGATAAAATTATAATCTAGTTACTCTTTAAAATCATTTTTTAAGACAATATATCTATATATATTAAATATATTAATGAATGTTTTGAATTAAAATGAAACATTTTGACTTTTCATTAAAATATGATTTTCGTCAGAAATTACCAAAATTTCAACCAGGGTATCTTTTTATGTCCCAATTCTATATATTAATTATATACTGTCAAATAGACCATATAAAAGTGACAAAAAATAAATTTAAAAAGGTTTCTCCATCAAAAATTTGAAAAATTACATTTTAATAATATAGAGTATTTTATGCTTAAAATTCGATTAATTCTCAATTTAATCCTCTAATGTTTTTTTGGATAAATGTAAAATTAT
Organism: Viscum album; assembly: GCA_963277665.1. Lineage (NCBI taxonomy): Eukaryota > Viridiplantae > Streptophyta > Magnoliopsida > Santalales > Viscaceae > Viscum > Viscum album. The sequence goes on along the minus strand of OY728140.1, from coordinate 1,691,305,050 downwards.
TTAAGAAATATGTAAAATAATAATATAGTTAATTCTATTCATTCCTTTCAATAAAATGGCTATGAATTAACTACCATTTTAAATTATAATATTATTATTGTTTTATTGTTCGGTATAACTCATATTTGTGTGCAATGTAATGTTTCGGAGAAACCCATTGTTGCATGTCATGTACACTATTGTACATAATATTCCCTTTAACCTAATATTATTATTTAATTCAAAAATATAAATAGATATGAAAATGTATTATTCTATAAATACCTAGGATGTTATAAAAGGACAAGTATATGATGATGAGCAGTCTGTTACACATTATGATGGTTTTTACATTGAAAGTTACAGTTGATCAATATTATAAATTACCTGGAAACCATAGATGAAATTGTGGTATTGTGATTCAAGAAAAGTTATATGTTGATTATAACATGGATGATCATACAACCAGACCAAAGGATGGGGTTGGTCTAGGATTGGAGCTTAATGAAGTAGTGGAATACTCTAATGAGGATGAGGAAGAAGCTTTTGTTGTAAAAGTAGAAATTAAACCATCTGTGGATGAATGGAGTCACCATAAATTATCTCATAATGACTCTCTAATTACCTTTGGAGGTCTTATTCCACCTAGGAGGTTTTCAAATAGAGAAGTGATTATTAAATTATATAAAGAAGAGGCAATTGTTTCTATAGAGTAGCAATATGTATGATCCAAATCAATTGAAGCTGATGATGATAATGAGGAGAAATAAAATGTAGAAGAAGATTAGAATATAAATGGAGAAAAATGAAAAAATTATAATGATTGTAGTTATTTTTATGATGTAGATGATTTAGACCGGAATGGTTCTAGTGGCCGAATCAAGAGGAAGGAAGTGGAGATTCCTCCAGATCTTCAGGATGCACATGTAGAAGTGGAGAAATCCACATATGTAGAAATGTTTGATGAAAGAATTTTTTTTATGAAGTAGATTTCGGTTCTGTTTCCATTGGTCAAATAGATTCTATTATTTGCTGTGTAATTATAGTTATGTGTGATTTCATATATATAAAATCAAATAGATTATCTATAGAAAATGAAGATTCCTTCTTCTGATTAAGGCAGTTAATTTCGGTTTGTTGTTTTAGATGTTGACTAGAATTGTTTCTGATAGCCATATGTATTTAGATCCTTTGGTTTATATTTATAAATATGATTCTCATTAATTTTTGTCACCTCCTATTAATAGAATCATTGAAGAAAAACCTTCCAGTATTGAAAAATCCTTAGCGGCATAGATTTCAGATGTTCGTAAGAATCAGGAGATGTCAGTTGTACATGCTAGTGTGGTTACTCTTTCTATTGTAACTATCTCAACTGTTTTTTCAAATATATGGGTTGATCCATTGGATGAATAGTGGGGAATGTTTTTCAGTGTTGTATAGATACCACCCAATCATTGTGAATATGAGGTTAGAAGTTAAGGTGATCCTAATGGTGCCTATATATATCATGTGTACATTGAATGGTTTTTCTGTAAAGTTTTCCATCGTGAGACCTATAGTACTAGGACCTACTCTATCTCATATTTCTTTTATATTTGAGGTAGTCAACTATTGTGACTTGGATGTTTCCCCTAAGATGATGATATATGAATTTTCTTTGATGATAATTAATCGAACTCATATAGATAATTTTATCTACGAAGAGGATGCTAGAGGCATAATTGATTTGGTTATTGAACATATATGATTTCAGATGATGCATCATATTTTATTAGGATATGATTTGGAATAAGAAGAAAATTTGTGAACTGGAATATCTCAAATATTTGAACGAAGAAATTGAATCTGAGATTAAATATTCCATGACTGATATCATTTAACATATTGAGGATAATTCTTCTGATACTTCTAATGTAGCTTCTCCTACTCCTCAAGTTCTAGATATTGATCTCTTCTAAATAGTTATTAGAGAGGAATTTTTAGTTTCCCCTATTGGTCCCCTGAGTGGAGAACCTATGTTCCCTTTTTAAATTATTATGATGTTTGATTAAGGAACAATGAATGAGCATATTATGATTACAAAGTATTACAATTATATGAATTATGACAGAGAGAATATTACTATGTCAATCATTTTCACTATCTATAAATCTATACCCAACATGAAATGGTTGATAATTTCAAATTATTGGCTCAAAATTAAAAAATGCATCCCTGACTCAAGATTTAAATGAAAATTTAAGATAGATTAAGGATATGACTATAGAATTGAACCATTTTATGAATGTTATGGACTATTTCATCATTGAGATGGAAAGTGGTGGCCAAATCCTAATGGAATTCATAAATCTCATGAATTATTAATTCAGGTTCATGGAAAAGAAGTTGTTTCTCCAGAAGAACTTCCAATTTCCCTATAGATTTCTCTTAGACAAAGAGTTGTGTGAGATCCCATTAGAAAATTTCATACCCATTTTCATCGTTTTCCAATGTATCCTTCTCAATTCTTAAGACCACTATGGAAAGTTGTAATTATGGAATAAAATCTTTTGACCATAGTGGGGATCTCTTCTAGTATACCTTAAATTTTACCTTGAGTTGATCCTACTACCTTGGATAGGGAGCAAGATAAAGGAAATGTTAAGGGAAAATCATTAATGGACCCCTTTGATAAATCATGAACATTTTTTTTCTTAGAAAAATTGTATTAGATTGGACAAGGGTATTAATAACTTAGAGGTAAAAAATTTGAATGCCTCTGATATTTAGTATTCTGTTGATTATCCTTATTTTTTATAATGCTAATAATTACCTTTCTGATTATCCCAAAAGGGGGAGAATCTTTAAGGGATATTTATTTTTGATATATAATTTTATTTGGGAATGTATTTTTTTAAATATTTTTATATATGATTAATGACACTTACCTAGAGGCATGATCATTATTTTTATAATTTTTCGTTTTTTCTATCTACACATATTGTGAAGGATATGTCTTGTTTTGTATTTTGATCTTATATTGGATATCATGTTTAAAATTTTATAATACCTTTTGATGAACAGTTTTATCATTTGTAATATTCTATGATTCCATGTTTTGTGATCATGATAAAGGGGAATATTGTTGATTTCATAGTTTTAATGACCCAAAAATCTTGATTCTGATCATATTAATTATTTTCATATGATGCACCATTGAGATAAGAACCACCAGTTCAAAATATTCTTTTCCCCAACCAAAATTATCCCTATGTATGAGACACCGCCATGATATCACACCAACAAAATATTATACAATTGGACTAAAAAATTGAAAAAATTTGAGACACCATAAATTGACACACTATTAGGATTTCATGCCCCGATAATCAAAATTTGGATATGTCTAGTATATTTTTGTACCTCATATCATTAAAAAATATAACTCTAGTTGAAACACCACCAGTATAGTGGAAATATAAAACTTCTAAGACACATCAAGTGTCATAGTGCTATTTTCATACTGCCAGTGTCATACTCCCAGTTTCATACACCATACAAACTTACCACTAGAGCATAATGTCATCATACCATGAGAAACCTCTAGTCTATGACATCACTTTTGTTTTCATACATTACTTGTTTTTGAATTACATTATTCTAATGACTATATTTATTGAAGATAGTTCTATATATTAATTAAATAATTGTCTCTTAAATGATTGATAGAGATCATTGAAGAGAGTATTAGATAATGCAATATGAGGAAGTAGCAGATCGAGTTATTCACCTTGCTACTGCTGATAATAGTGGAGCATACAACTTCATTCAGAAAAATGGGAAATGGCAGTTGTAGAAGTAATGAATGATATGTGTGATGTTAATAGTTAGAAAGAACATGTGACTACTGAAAAAACATATAGATGAACCTTCTTAACCACAAGAAGATATAATCTTCCACTACATTCTACTGGGAAGATGAGCTATACATTCACATCTAGTTCCTTCCTCAAATCAAGAACACATGTCAATGAAACTCTATTTCTTGAGGTTTTTCAGAGAACCTAAATCAAGGATCACTAGTGAATCAAATCAAGATTCATAATCTACATTAAAAGATACCCACCACATCTATACATTACTATTGTAGATTTATCCGGTACGTTTATATCTATTACTTTTTTAAAATTGTGTGCCATAATCTGTTTTATATAGGCACACTATCGACTGTTCTAAACTGGATGATATTACATTTCTTCTCAAGATTCATTCATTTATATTTCTCCCTCGGATAAGAGTTGTATATACAATTGTGTGTCATGTTTAGTTTTCCTCTGACGAATAAATGTGGAAGAGGTCATGTTTGACCTTGACCAATTGTTAAATTTTATAGATCCCTTTTCGAGGTTGTGAATCAATATGTTTATTTAATATAAACAACTTAACGGAGGGTGATCACCCAGTGTGTAGGACAATGTCTCGACTTAATAATGAACCTCGAGTATTGATTCATTCTACTGTGTGTTTTAATTTTGATTGACTTAATTTTCCTCTTTAAAACAGAAAATTGTTTAAAAATTTTAAAATATATATACATTGATATTTTATCATAACATAGGTTCATAAAGTACTTAAATCAAATAAAATTATTTCAAATGTTCTAATAATAATCATAATTATTAATATAGTAAATAATCAATGTGGAGAGAAATCTTCCGAAATATTGAGATCAACATCATAACACTTCTTTCGGTAAAATAGGTCTTATTTAAATTTTACGGGAATTTCATGATAATCCATTTTAGATAGAAACTTTTATTATCCACTCAATTAGCCCCCATCTTGAGATACTCACTCCTACCTAAAAAACATAACCTCATTTTTGTAGAATTCAATCATTACAGTTTGATTCGACATTTCCTATAAATTAGAATGCACATTTACCACCGTATGTAAATATATCATTGTATCAATCTAAGACGGGTGTTGAAATGTATTTTAAATAATAATTGACCTGATTTTTTACTTACTAACTAAGGTGAAATGAATTTTAATTAATGATTAGAAATATATATCCTTTCATTTGTTATGAAATATATTTCTATATAAAATTGAAAAGAATGTTTTCAAATAAATGGAATGGAATTATAGAACCATGAATTATTTTAAAAATAAAGAATAGAGAAAATCATGGAATCTATATAGTTATTGGATCAAGGATTTCATCACAAAGATGATGATAGGGTAGATTTATACACCATCAATATTGTATTATCATTCTTACTTTTTGGATATCATGGTGTTTTTTCTAGGTGGAGTAGTAGAATTTCTGAGTGACTGAGATATTTGAGTTATATATATTTTATGGTCAGAATCCTAGATGATCTATGTTTCTTCACTAAATTATATGAAATAATAAATATTCTTGGTGATTCTAGTACACAACACATTGTCACTATAATCTCATCATAATTACCTAGTTTGGGTTAACCATGAATAAACATCAACAATATATATTCATTTTCCCTTCACATACAGTGTGAGGTAGAGAATTAACCACATTAACGGTCACAAAAATTCAATGGTGATGGTAATTTTATGAAATTTTATTTACATGATTAACAACATTTTCATATACATGTATTTATTTTGTTTAGGAATAAAGATTTTAATGGTTTTTGATACACTAGAAAATCATTAAGCTTCCTCAATGGATTAATATAATGGAATTAGGTATATATTTTCAAATTAAATCTATGAGGGAGGTGATTTTGAAGGGGTGAGAGAGTGTATTTATACTTCCTGAGGAGGAGTATTTTAGGTTGATATAATGAATGATATATTATTTTTAGACCGGAATTTGAAATAGTTTCCTTACATGATATTATAAAGAGTATTTAAATAAAAAATATTTTTATTACTTTGAATCCCATACATTATCTAATATAGATATTTATAATAAATATTACCCTTTAATTGAATATCTATTTTTCATTTGAATACATTATATTATTAAGCATTGGAAATTACTTCTAATTTATAGAAATTATATTAATTATTTATAAATTAATAGTAATTCTTATTAATTTTTTTGTAAAAAGAAATTCTACATTTCATTAAGTCATTATTAAATATATATTTTCTCATAAAACAAGTTATATAGAAAGAAATTTTGTTTAATATTCATCTAAAATTAAATTAATTTATAAAATGAACAAATAATCACTATTATCCGATATTTAATGATTGATTAAAAAAATATTTCTTTTTTCAAAGTAGATATTAAACATAGGTAAATTTAATGATTAAATATTAATATTAAAATTGGTGGTTTGTCAAAATATTTAAATTCCATTGTATTAAAATTAATTAATTATAATTTATTTGACTTTCCAAAATTTAATTTTTATTAATAAAATTATATTTATTTTTTAAATTAGTTAATTAATATATAATATTATTTTAAATTATGTTTACCATTTTAATAGAATGGTTACTATTCAAAGAACAAAATTATATTTCAGATAATTATTTAATTATTATTATTATCATATAACAAATCGAATGGTTACGTGGTCTTCTATATACTTGAAAAAAATTAAAATCACATTCCTAATGAATTAGTTTTTAATAGTGTTGTTTATGAGATTAAAATATCTATACAATAATGGAAAGATGTTTCTTTATATACAAAAAATATTTCCTATTTTCATCATTTAATAATACTATATTTAATTTAATATGGAATATATATTTTCCATATTCAATGATGTTTATTGATGAAATACTATTGTGTTATATTTTTATTACATGAATCATTTGTTATATTCTATAAATTTTATATGAATATTAAACACACACACACACACACAGATATATGTATATATATATATATATATTCTAAAGAAAAACTTCATATATTGTAGTTTCTGTCATGACATTATTGAATGATATAGATATTTCACCCTATAGATTTTAACACCAATATTTGGCCAGGAATATATGGTGTACCTCAATATCCATGTACCCTAAGGTTTCCATGTCTCATCTTTATAATTGTTGATTCATTCATGTAATTTAACAAGGTATTTTATCATGTTGCATTGAATTGTTCCTCTCAAGATTAAAATCATCACATGATACTCCTTCCATGATTGGTCTTACTCCAGATATACCACCTTTATATTTGTTACATGTGAGGGATTATGTATTCAATTACAAAAAATGGATATATAGTACACATTAGGAACATTAGATTTGTTTGAGGAATTTTCTAGTTAATGTTACATAACTGATCTAATTCAAATAGTCCATAATGGGGATATTGTACCATAGGATTATTATTCATCCCTTTACAGATTATGTGATTCTCTCCAGGGGAGTTACATGGTGGAATTATTTTTCTTGATACATATACATCATTTATCATATATAGTTATTAACATAGAACATCAGATATTTTTTTACTTCAATATGGTGTGGAATATTTTAAAAAAATATCCCTTATCACATGTATATATTTTGGTCCCAACTCTTTATTTCTTTGAATTTATCCAACCATGTTAGAATAATAAATATATTCCTAAATAGTGATTCGTATAGGGTTTGAGGTGAACTAAACATTAAATATATAAAAATTTAATCATTTTAGATGAATACACAATACTTTTCAAAATAATACACTCTATAGGGCCATAAATGTTAAGGGTCATTTGAAACTATATTCATAATCATCTTATATTGTGTAATATCATCAAAATGACTATCCACATAGCTTGATCACTATTTCAGTCCTTGAGATCCTCTACAATATTTCTTTCTCACTATCTGAATTTGATTTCAAATCCAATGAAGAAAAATTTGTAACCCATATTCATGGAATAAGAGGGTATAAAATGTAATGGGAGGGATCCCAAGAGAAATTAGATTATAATGGATGACTTGGGATCAATAGTATTACTAAAAATTACATAGAAACTAAAGATACTAGCCCCGTAATAAATGAATCCATCTTTCTTTTAGAGAGACACATATGATAAAAGAGGCTTTGAAATAATAAAATAAATATTTATGATTGGAGGATACCATGATGCATCAACCCATACACCCTATGATTCGTGATATTCTATTTTTTATATTGGGTCGTTGGTTTTGGGGATTCTAGAAAACCCACATTCTACTAATTAATAACCAAACATTGTTTCATAATTTTAAGCCATTGAAAATATATTCATGGATAAAACGTGGTGCCCTATATTCATTAAAAATCATTAAAATGAATATGTATCACTAAATAATACTATTTATTGGATACTTGTTGTGGTGAGAAATACCCTAATCATGCGAGAGGCCTTGGGTATCCTAAATCACTAAATAGTCATCTATAAAATGATTACCTCAACCATGTTCATTGATTATAGAACATAAAAAACACTGAAATATGTCATGAATAAATTAATAATATAATGAAAACATGAGGTTATTCTAAATGAAATTTTCTCATTCAAAATCTTCAAATATATTAAACATAGATTCATATCTATCCCTTGAACAACATATGAAATTCAATGAAATGAAAATAAATCTCATTTAACCATTATCATATGTTCAATACCATAGTTTTCTTATGTGATGGAGTGAGAAATTAAATTTATGTGAGTAATAATTACCTAGAGATTACTCGTCAAAGGTTTCTAGTTTTATGTTCTATAAATCAACTCATTTTAGGATCCACAAAAAACTCCACTAAAGGTGATAGCAATAATATATAGCATTCAGGTTTTTTGTAAAAAAATTATCTAATATAAAAAGTTTTTTTAAAATAATTGAGGATTAGAATAACTAAAATAGGGATGCTAGAGGCATGAATGAAGATGATTTCTGAAATAGGGAATCTATGGAAGTAGATAGGTTGGAAAACCCAGTTTTCCTTGTCAAATGAGATATCTATTCCTCCAATAATCATTCTTTATTTCTCAAGAGTCGATAAAATTTACCATGTACGCCTCAATAAAGGTGAGAACCTAAAAATTACTCTCTCAATATCAATATGCATATAAAAAATTAAATTTCCCAATGTACAGTTCATGGGATTATTCAACATAGTCACCTGAGCGAAGTTCCATAAAAAATTATTTTTCACTTTTGTGTTATTTAATAAAAATGATTTTGGATTGATTGTTGAAATTGAAAATTTTAATATTATGATTAAATAAATTATTTAAACATACTAAATTATTTGTGGTGATTAGTTCAGGATTAGGATTCCCATATTGAAATCTGGTAATGGTTTTTATTTTTTACTTATTCATTTTGTGATAAACATGTTGAGTTAGATTTATTGAACTTTTCTTCTCACTTCCTTGGATAGATGGTGGGGGTGACAACATACCAAAAAGAATTATCAGGTTTTTATACACTAATTATCATGTTCATGCATGTCAAAAGGGTTATCTTGACTAATAAATTAAATCCAAAAATGAGTATTGCTATCATATATCTTCCAATATTTATTTTCATATTTATTCTCAGATTTTGGAAATCATTGGGAACTCATCACATTAAACCAGTGTTTCTTCCAATGTATAAAATCTAATATTTGGTGGTTTTGAATATGTATCATCGGAAAATTAAATAGAAATTAATAAATTAAAAACCTAAAACATCAAAATCTTGTAGTTGAAATTGAAAATCATAAATTGATGATAGATAGATGATGAATGAAATGATTTATCAACATTAGGAACATTACCTAAGGAAATATATGAAGTATATATCCTTCATGATCTCTTTCACTTAGATGAGAAACCCCACCATAGAGGTGTAATAAAAATTATGTGAGAGAAATAACAGATCATCTGAAAGATGGAAAATAAATGTTAGAAAACTAATAATCCAGATTATCCCTTTTCCGATCAGACTTCCTTTTAATCACCTATATAATTTAATTAAAAGCATAAGTCTCATATCTCGGGATTGATGATTATAAATCTATACGATTATAAAATAATAAAACTATGTATTATAGAATGTGTGACATGAAACACCAATAGTAGTATATAATGTAACACAAAAAGAATTAACAATTTATTTCTTTTAAAATTAATGAATTCTATTTGATCGATTTTAATGCATGAAATGGTGAGTATAAATGAAAATTTATAATATATTAAAATATTATTATTAAAAAAGGAAATTAAAAACATGAAAATATTGTTTTATAGTATGAATTATTCTAAATAAATTATTTGAATCATATGGTTTGTAATTTTTATCGATTTATTATAAATAAAATAAAAATACGCCGATTTTTTTTTTTTGAAAAAATGTTATTTCTAAAATGTAGTCTAATCACACAATGCACAAATATTTTAAAATTTATTTTTACCATTATCTGAATAATTATTTTATATAATAAACTTCATTGTTCACATCTCTATTTAGAATTTCCTTTTTCTAAATTGTTTATAATTTAATTAAAAGATTACTTTTTATAAATAGTAAATGAATTTTATTTAAATTTAAAACATTATATGTATTTGAAAAATTGAAATATTTATATTATAATTTAAGTTGATTTTAATGAAAAATTTGTTCAATTATATTAAATTTATATTTTTTTTCATGTGGAATAATAATTATTTATAACTGTAATGAAATACATTTGAAACATTTCAATGATTTTCATTGGAAAAACATATTTTCTATGCGTGTGTGGGTTTAATATTAAATAAAATTATTAAACATCTTTGAATAGAATTTAGAAAACAACTATTTTCATATTTGGAACCATAATTAATTATTATATATAATAATTTCCTCTTAATTTTTTACTATAAATATTTATGAAAATAAAAAATATAATTTCTCCGAGGTGAGGAAAAAACATTTTTAGAAAGGGTAAAACAGAAGAGAAAAGTGAAAAAATGTTAAAAAAATAAAAAACCAATTTTTTTGCCTTTTTTCCAACATACAACATCTATGGTTTGATAAATTTATCATTTGGGTGATTTTTGAAAATTTTAAAACAAGGATACACATTATTCTTTTAAATAGTTACATGTGTGTCCTCTCCCCCTCTTATAAATGGAAATCCCCTACGCTCTTCTTTACACACATAAAAACTGATTTTTTCATCCAATAGCTACCCAAAATATCCTAAAATACTTAATATAATACTGCAATCATTAGTTTGATCATATGATAACTCTATTGAGGATATTGGTGAAAACAAAAAGAAGTTTTCCAAAGATGAGGTAATATCATTAAATAATAATTTTATTTCCATTATTATTCCAACTCATTCTATTTTATAAAAACATAAATATATAAAAACCATATTATAATAAATATATTTAGGTATTTTTTCTGTTAATTTCATGACTGATAACAATCTCCACCCCCTAAGAATGTGAAACAAAAGTGTTGATCATGTGTACGATGGACTACCACTGCACGAACCGATGCAATTTATTTTTTTATCACTAACTCAAATGGAAAGTTGTAATAAATTAGTTAATTTCGACATATTATATTTATAAAAACATTATATACCTACATAATTTTTATTATGTAGAGAATATGATTATGTCTCTCAAGTGTATGGATGACTACGACCTTTTGAAGTGATTCAAATCAGTTTTCAAATATAAATTACAAGGATCGTAATATAGATTTGTGCTATGTTTTTTTATAATATATTAATTACACATTTAACATTATAGAAAATAAATATATCATATACATTCTTACATTATACTATATTTAATAAATGAAAATCTTGTTCATGTGTATAGAAGAAATCCTTCTCATGAAGCGACATGATAAATTTTTTAACCCATAAAATGAATGGTATTTTAAATGTAATTTATATAAATAATACTATTTTATTGATATTATTAACATATTTTAATGAAAAAATTACACTTACCATCTATCCTTCATAATCTATAATACATGGAAATGTTACTCATTCTTACGTATGACTTATAATATTCATGGTAATAACATAATACATTTTTATAACCATATTTAATTTTTGGTATTAAGTTTATAATTAAATTTTAAATAGGATATTTATTTTAGGATTCCAATTATTGAAAATATTAAAATTTTTTAGCACTGACTATTTTTAATACACCAATGTAATATTTATTAATGATTCATTTATCATTCCAATATGAAACATGAATTTATTTTTTTTATGTAATTGAATATAAAATTTTAGAAATTATGTTCAAGGGAATGATAACAAATTTATTAGGAGTGTAAATAATTAATATAAATATATCATTTAGGTTGATAAATAATTTACATGAAAAATGTGGCTCGGGGTTTGTGACCATTCTAGCACACACTTTTTGTCATGTTATGATTGCTTTATCTATCTCTCTAACTCATTTCACTCAATTTAATGTTATCTAGTTATTCTTAATTCATTAAATATTTCTCACAAATTGATTCCTATGTTATTATACATTCTATTAATGGTAATAAATTTATATGTTACATCTCTCATATGTATTGAATAAGGAATATATTTTGATTATTTTAAGAGAAATGATTGTTCAAGCCATTTCATTCCATGGGTAATTATTATTTATATGTTTTATGATTGATATAATTATATGGGAAAAAATTCATGTACATGAAATTAATTTAATTGGTAGTAAAAATTTTATATATCCATTAAATTCATTGGTTAATTTTTTTGTTATAATGAATTATCAAGCATGGGATCATTAAGATATCCTATTCCATTATAGCACTCTATCCACCATGAGATGTTGTCTCGGAAGTGATCCTTGGATTATGATTATGTATATTTCTATATCATTCCCACATTAACATGTTTCTATGATATTATGATACCATTCATTTTAAATTATTATTCTTATTTATTACCGACATACCTTCTCTTTTATGATATCGCGTAATACCATTAACTCACATGTTATGCTTCCCTATCTTGTTTATATCCTTAGTTGGTTTTTTAGCACACCACTTTAATTAATATCATTTATTTGTTATCCTATAATGATTTAAGAGCCCAAATGAATTTCATTATCTCATTATGGAGAATAAAATAAGGTTGAAAATTCATAGTGTTCCTTTACATATTATAAACCTATTATTCCAAATATACCTGGACTATATTTTGATTTATTTTTATTAATGGATTTTTATGTTTTAGAATCATGTAGTAATAAGTGTAAAAGTTATGGGTATATTAGTTGGTATCGAAATAAATTTTTAGTTAAAAATTACAGACCGAGATAAGATATCGTTATTGAGAACACTGGGGATTTGCGTTAGGATAAAACTTATTATATAAAAATATGTAGATATCATTGTGAAGTGTATAAAATATGGTTTTTAAGATATTTCATACATTTTTTGATACTAAACATTGACATAGTTTGGGAATATATGTAACAATGTGGAATTACTCTAAAATTGAACATTAATATTGACTGAATTGTTAGATATTACATGAATAAAAAAGCTTCACTACGCACTTATATTGACACACATAGGGGTATTATTTGGATATTTACATCCACTTTATGAACTGTCATTATGGATTTGAATAGATGATATTCATGTAGGACCATAGATTAACCTAAGATATATACTATTGAAATTACTTTTCTGATTTAGATATCTTATAAATATATTTTTCATGATTCGGTTGTTTCACACTACAAATATTTTTACATAAACAATGGCTTATAGATTTCTTTAATGGATAAAACCACATTGAAATTTATTATCATTGAATATGATAAAAAATATTTATTTAGAACCTAAATAAAATAATTAATAAAGAGAATTATATTAGTATTATGGATAATTATTCACCATGATATATGATTAACATCGTGTATGTTATCCAAATATCGGACTCACATAAAAAAAGAATGATTTCTATGAGAGTCCAGATGGTGGAGACCAAGGAAGATAGAAGATTTATTTTCCAATATGTAGAGAATTATGGAATAATATCTCAATATAATGTCTAAAATTATCGAGATGATGGTTTATGTGTGGCTAATATGGAAATAGAGTAAATAATTTCAATGCAAAAATTAATAGTTTATTTAGTTAAATGAATGAGAAAAATGGTTTCCCTATGGGGTCATCCATGGGAGGATGATTTAACTCTAAAATATTCAGTCATAATGAACATAAATTTCCTAGGGGGAATATCAAGAAAACATTAACGCCCCAAAACATATTTGTCACATAATTTTAATATTGTGGTTTTATTTTTTTTAATTTACATGTTACCAAAAAAAGATGTGAAAACTAAATACCATGATTTTTATTTAAATTAAACAATTATGTTTTTACAATAAACCTAGACTAATATAAAACCATACTAACCAAAAATACCTATTAAAAGTCATATTAGAATTATATAGAGAACACCAAAAACAACCAAAACCCCATGAAGATAATATGGGTATTTCGGATCCCTCACAATGAACATTAGAATGGCCAGAGCCACTCCAATAACACTATACATCAGCGGAATGATGTGAACCATCCACTTCAATTGATTGAATCTGGGACACCCTAATCTATGGTTTTATAAGTCATCAAATCAACAATTTCCTTGGGTGACCGTTGAATTCTAACAGCTATAATTATAGTTGTTTGTATTTTTTGTTGTTTAATAATAAAAATCTAATTTTTATTTTCAAATAATTATGTTATGGAAATATAATATAACCTCTTATTGTGAACTTTAAAAATACAATGATTTAATATTTTGAGCTACACTTAGTGTGATTTTAAATTGATATGAGGATTTCAAAAAACTTTCAAAAACCTCAAATATCTTTTAAATATTTTTATGCCTAATGATTAATTATGGTTTTAACTGAATTATTGTCATGACCCGTCCCTGTGGGGCACGTGCCCCGACTCCCCATGCCTGCCTCCAATAGGCCAGGGTCTATTGACTAGCACTGAGTAGGCATATTACTAACATGGGATGCATTTCCTGAGTACCTACACACACACACACACATATCTAATCCCAAAAAACTAAAATGTAAATAAAACCCCATGGGAACAAAATGCACGCATACAACTAATCCCAACCAACAGAGCACAATGGAAGGTAAAGTACTGAATGTAAACTGGGTAAGAATACAATCCCACCAAAATAAGAGTCTAAAAACAGCAAAGTCAAACATGTGAAAACAAAAAGCTACTGGGACTACTACTCTTAGCCATAAGAATTCCTTGGCCAATAGGGTACTCAGAAAGCCCGGTCCTATCAGGGTCCGCCCTGGATTCCATCAATAGACTGATCATCTGCAAAAGACACAACACATGCAGTAAAAGCCCGTGCAGGGGTGAGTATAACAATACTTAGTAGAGGACCTCGAAAACCACAAAGAAGTACAAAAATTAAAGGTACAATAAGTATATAAGAAATATATCACAAACTAGATATATAAAAACCTAGACTCGTAGTCTACAGAATAGTCACACAACTGCATTCCCACACCAGGGGTTCAGTTTGAAGATTCCATGCAGCACTCGTTCTCGGAGAACACAATCCACGAGTCTTATAGCTCTGATGACGTCCGTTCGAGAAATACTGTTTGTCAGGAAATGTCATGATAAGTACTTACACTCATTATGGGAGACACACTCTTGTGTGGGAAGGTTACGATAGATAGATTCACTTATTATGGGAGACACACTCCTGAGTGGGAAAGATCATGATACATAGATGAGGATCACTGCCAGGCCCCTGGCGGATACTGCGACTCATCTGGAATTCACCTACATGGTATAGGATTGACACTCGGTGGAGTTGGTCACATTGATGTCAGACTCTACATAGGGTCAAGAATGGATAGAGGATGTTGATCCGGGCCTCTAGGATGGATGCGTGACACTATCATAGAACGTCCTACAGAAAGGATCATACTACTATAAAAGAAAATGATCCCTGAAATTCAGGGGAACGAGAGGAAGGGGAAATAACCCAAACGAATGATGTCCATGTTATAGTGGACAAGAGGACCACGCCATTTTCCAAAAAGTATACAGCGAGTAGAAATGTTACAAGCCCTCTTGTCTGACCTCGGGTACTTCATGTGTACAACGACCTGTATCGTAAGGCTGGTCGTGTAGAAAACTGAGTACACGACATGTAGTATGGCATACATGCCAAGTCTGAGTGACTAGGGTTGGATCCTTGTATGCTAGCCATGTGCTCATACATGGTCATCAATATGTGTACTCCAAACCGTGTAATTGGTAATCGGGGTGACCCGCGTTACTGGTCTCGCCTGGCCGTGTGATGGAGTAGACATGTGTGTACTCCATCTCGGGTCCGTGTACATCCCAAAATACACGACGACCTTCTGGGAAATTCTAACACGCCGTGTGAATAGGGTCGCATGCCGTGTGATTCTTTTCTGACCCCTGAAACCACAGCCTCCACCGCCAGTACTACACGACGTGTTCTTCAGAAGTACATGACGCGTATTCAAGAAATTTCCAAAAACACGGACCTCCGCCATTGCGCCTCCAGTGATGCTCTGTTAGCCGATCTGGCTATCTGATTACCATGAAACTCCCAGGTTTTGGTCACCCCAATGCCACTAAGCAGCTTACAGTGTTTTCAGACCTCCTATCGACCCCAGAAACATGTTTTGATCTTCCCGCGCGAAGAACGCTCGATGAATGACCTCTTCCAATCGGAGACGATTCATCATCCGTCATAGACGTCCCAAATCCGTAGGGTAGTTGCAATGTCTGATCACCAGTTTGGGATTGTTGCATTGCAATATGGGTGCACAACGATCCATTTTTCATCACCCCATGAAGAACGCGAAGAATGCAAAGAATGCATGAGAGAGAAAGGGGGAACGAAAAACCAATCAAACAAATTAAGGAACAAACCTCCACTGTCGTTCGTCATGACGATGATCCTATCCTATTAATAGTATTAAAAGGAGAATAAAATAAACAAAAATAAAAAACATGGACTAATTACCCATAATCAACACAAAGAAATCCCCCCCGTAAGAACGTATGAAGCAACGGATCAACTTGTTCGTGGTAGATCCGTGTTCATCATTTAAAATAAAAAATGAAGAAAGTGGAATGAAATAACAACAAATACCTTTAATAAAGTATCAGTCACTAATGAAGGGGTTGTGCTACCATCATCATCGAGATCCTCCAACATCAATGGCACAACGATTCACAGCTTTTATCCTTCGTCGTTCGTCGCCGAGATTTTTTGTCAGAGTTCCCTCTCAATGTTCCCCCAATGATTGACCTTCGATTATCCAAATAAAAAGGGAAAAATATTTGAATTCCCATCATGCTATGGAAACAATGATTCAGTGTTGCTAATTCTGAGTCATTATAGAATGACATTAATGACTGAAACAATTACCCCGTAGTTGTGCTGCAACGGATATTTCCAAAAAAAAAAATAAAATAAACTTGCAAATTTATTTTATTTTATTTCACTTAAAACATCCGAAAATCAACATTTTCCATCGAACCATGCTGTTCAAGGTTAGGCTAATTCATAAGTAAAGTCGTCGCCCCAGACGCAACGGTGCCCTTAGATTTTTAATCCGGACATCTGTTTGGAAACTGCCACTGCCGCACACAAGTGCCGACTCTCCTAACATAAAAAATGTTTGGACCACCATTACAGGATTGCCAGGCCTCAAAATTATGTTCCGTCTCTATTCCTAGTCTATAAATAATTCAATAAAATATTTTAAAAATAATACATGGAAAATCAGATACACTAGGACTATATTTTTGATTTAATTAATACATGTATTAGGGTTTTACATGGATGTATAAAATTTCAAATTATAAAATTGTGTATTAAAACATTAATTCCTATAGAACTAAGGGATTTTTTGTTATGAAAATAACATATTTATATGTATAGACTATTGTTACTAATGTTTAACAAATAATAAACTGCACCATGGAAATCCCTCTAGATAGGCCAAGGGAGGCAACATGCACAAGGGGGCCAAGCCTCGCCCTCAACCTCAGAACAGGTAGGCATGTTGGTTTCTGTGAACACAGTGTGTGCTTGGTCTAGTGAGTTGGGGTCATAGCAACCCTAAAGGGCACATTGGAGTGCACAAGGGACTAGAGGTTCCACGTGGCGGCGTAGCACATCGGCGTGGGTGGAAACATGAGTGCGCTCACAGAACCCAGTACAGGGTGGTACTGAGAGGGGGGGGGGGGGAGTAATCTGGAATAAGTTTGATAGCTCCATGATTAATAAGAATCCATGAATGTCCCTCTAATTCGATGTGGGATGAGAAAATTTGGCTAGGATCGAATCCAGGCCGTTGGATCATGTCGCACACAATCTGTGCCATCTGTTTCGATCTGGTGCTCAATCCTCAACAACCGTGGAATCCCCCAAATTTTTTATTCTTCATTTGATTCGACACAGATCTCATCTCGGTCATCCATGATTTTTAAAAAACTGCGTCAAATCTGAGCCATCCCATTCTAATGGATCTAATCAAAACCATCAATCTTTTTTTAAAAACATTGTGTTGCACCAAAGCTGCATGATCAAGTCACAATATGATTTGGACCCTCTATTTCATATTAAAATCTCCACATCATCATGTTCATCCAATCTACTCACCCTTTAATCTCCACCTTCCATTGTTTTTCGGGTTTCCTCCCGCACAGTCTACTTCTTCTCCACCAGCGTCGGACCTATAACCCCTACTTCTACTTTATCTTGTTTTTCCACACCCCTGATTCCTCCCATCACTATCTAAGGCCCCTCCATTCATGCATTTTCCACAAGACTGAAACCCCGGTCTTATTTTAAACCAATTGGGTCTCAGATTTCATGCAACTGACATTAAAATATAATTTATATTTTAAGTATAATATAGTTTTTAAACAAACTATTTCACCCCTCGAATCCCATGGATATTATAATTCCACCAATGCTCTTTCCAGATCCCTTGAGCTTTTTCGGAGCTACTCCCCTCCTCCTAAAAGCAAGCTAAGGGAATTATTTGTATTTTTTTTTGTTTTAAGTATAATCATGTATATGTAGTCTCAAAAAAATATTTATAGAACCTTATTCTTTAGTTGAGATTTTCTGTTATACAAATTCTAGGTCTCCTAAATTTTGATTTCAAATAGTGTTATGAAAGAAATGGAATTTGTGTTGTCTTTTCATTGTAGGTTGAGAGTATATACATATATATGAATAGTCCTAAAAATATATATATAATCCTACAATTCAGTTAAAATCTTCTCTTAGACCGGTCCTATGTCTTTTGGAATTTGAGTTGAAGAAGTATTAGGAACATAAGGGTTTATATTATACATACAAAAATTATTTATGTATGATCATACGGTTTCGGGTAAACATATTTTATACATGACTTTAAGTCTATTAAAAATTATGTTTCATGCTTAAGTAGTGTTCTAAAAATTATGTAATTGCGTGTTGTAAAAAACTTTTATATAAATACATGGTTGCATATAATTATATAATTTTATTGTTTCACATTCTTAACTGGATTTAATGCTGTTAACATTGAACCCCAATGGTTAGTTTCTGTTTTTTATAAACTTGTACGTGGAAATTAAATTTGGGGTTAGAACCGTATGTATACCCGGTTATGTATATAAGTAGAATATGTTCACGAAAAAATATATGTAAGTAGTTTTATTAGTAAATATATTAAAATTTATATTATTTTTTTAGGGACTCTTTCCTACTAATGTGTCTAATATATTAATGTCATATGGATGTCAATGGATTTATGGTTTAATCCCTTTAATTTATAATGTATATTCATATATGTTAATATATGTATATGAAAATAAACATTTATTATCAATTTTACATATAATTTCCCAATGATTAATAAGAAAGAATAAAACATGTGTTTTCAAAATATGTTTAGTTTTTGTTTAAAACACTCGTCTTTATATAAACCATGTTGTATGAAAAATTTTAAAAACACAAAACCCTAATTGTGGATATTAAAAATATTATACTTCTGATGTGTTTTGTAATTGTAGTGTTCATGAGTATAACAATTGGGGATTTGAAACATTTATATTCATATATTTGAATTACTTATTTTTATATTAAATGGTGTTTGTTTTGGTTGAATCTCATACTTTCCATTTTTAAAATTATGTATACCATTGTGATGTGTCATTAAAATTCATATCAGAAATAAATGTATGAAAATATATCTGTTTAATAACCAACCTAAAATATTTTATTTATATTTTAATTGATTATGCATCCCGATGAAATTACAATACGTATTGATTAATAATGTCTTATAATTTTAGGGTTATCATTTTTTGTAAAAAACTTGTATTTCTTTTAGGGAATTATATTTCATAATATATGCCATAATCTACTTATCATACTCACCAGTCAATGAAAAAGGCATGCAGTTGATAGTTTTGTAATTAATACAAATATGCCTGATTCACCATATATGTTTAAATTCTAATGATTGCAATTAAAACTCTTATGACCTTTTATGGAATCATGAATTAAATTATTCAAAGTGGTATGGGACACCTTGAATAATATGAAATATGAAATTATTTATTCAAAGTGGAATGAGACACCTTGAATAATATGAATTGTGAAATTAAATGTTCAATGTGTTGTGGGACATTTTGAATACACGACCCTATTTGGCATATGAGGAATATAATAAAATCGGTATAATATGTTGGGAACCACTTAATGAAATACCCTCAATTCAATGATATTTCTCATGAGAGAATCAAGTCATGGCACGAGGTTATTGACATTTTAGGTCTTGACATGAGGTCTTAATTGGGTCTGAAATTATATGTACCCTCATTGTGTCTTTGATAATTAACTAACCATGTAGATATTCCACTAGAAGAATATCCATGGATAAGAGCAAGTATATATGAGTATCAAAATAAGTAAAATCTTATGGAATAACGTTTAATTAGTCCTTAGTTATTTATTATCTAGTGTGTGTTTCACAGTAGTAGAGCATGAAATTGAAGTTATTTCCTTCATGTGAAACTCTGATTATGCATTACTCTTAGATATTAAATTTTTACATGCACATTCTTAGTTAATGCTTATATAGATTGTCGTTTACTTGTTACTCTATATGAGAATGCCTATAACTGAATCATGTTCCCTTGTAATTTGGTTTGTATGATTTTATTTGTGAACTTTTATTTCTTAAATAATTTTAATTATATGTTACATATGTTACAAAATTTGGTAAGAAATTTTTTATGAAAATATAAAATAATGTTTTCAAAAATTATACATGGTATGTTACGTAATTTTTGAAACCCCTTACTGGGCATTCTTATTCTCACCCTATGATTTTAAAATAAATTATTCAGGTATCCGTTTTAGTAGAATAAGCAGTTAAGAAGTATCTGGTTTATCAGAACCTGAACTGAATCGATCATCTGTATGGTAAATGATGTGTAAAATATCAGTGCATGGTTTTCTGTTAAAAATTCCCACATCATGTTTCAAGGAAGCTGCTCCAGATATTCTAGGGTCTGGTTTTCAAAGTGGGTAACAGAGGATTCGATTTTAGGTAACTCTAGAAAACTAGAACTGAATAATGAAAAATTTAAATAATCATTTCTATGTATGATGTTTCCTTAATTTACATATGGATGAATAATCATGATTTCTATCCCCTCTGATAGAAATATTAGAACCATAGTGGACATGTCCTGTTTATAAGGATATAAAAGTTTTTAAAACCATATATTATCATGTCGACATCTCTATCGTGTGTCCAATTCTCCTCACGTTCTCCAACTTCATTGAGGATATGACATTTATTACTTTCTAATTATTCATGCCTAACTTTCATTTTATGTATGTAAGGGAAGGTATCATAAAGGATTATTCTGATACTTTATCTTGGTTAAGTAGATTTTTTTCACTATTGGTCTTACAAGAATCTGTACAACAGGGTGACCTCCGGGTAGAATACCTATGTCAAATCATAACCTATGGTATTCAAGGTTAGTTCATTGACTTCAAAATCCTTATGAATGAATGTACCCGTTTACATTATAGACATCATGTTCTGGAAGATGTCTCCCAACTCTATACCCTCCATGCTTTCCTTTATTGGAACCTTAGATTCCCACACCTAAATAATCCACACTACCCATGCTGCATCTGGAACCAAAAGATTGAAGAGTTTGGAATCACATTGGGAATCTGTTTGACTGGGAATTGGGGAAATTTCCAATACCAGTGAATTTGGTGAAGTGCCATCTTAGAGGACATTAGGAAACTCATACTCCTGTTTTTGAGCATGTAGTTATGTAATACCTTTGTTTTATGAACTTTTAATAACTAAAAAATGTTATGTGTTTTGTTACTATCACTAGATTTTATAAATAAATTCTCTTTTGTTTATTATGTTTATATATTGGCTGAATAAACATACCTCATGAAATTTTAGAATGAAAACATTTGTTCACCAACTACTCTTCTATCACTTCCTACCGAACTGGTAGATATCACAAATTTTAAGATATGCTCTGAGGAATAATTTTCCTTCCCAAACCTCTGAAGAACTTGCAGACATCATTACGACATATTGAATTGTCCAGACATTCTCTGTTTCTTCCAATGGAAATCCCTATATCCACCACCTTATATCCAATGCCCAACTTGCTGAGTACAGACGTAGGGGAATGTACCTAAAATTTCTTTTCTAATGCTTCACTCTATCATGAAACATCATAGCCAATGTAAGGTTTCAAGGTGATACTTTTCGGGGGAGCCTTTGCACAGCCTACATGCAACAAATCATGAGCATTAGTTTATATTACCACGTCTACGTCCTTGACATCCTCATAAAAGGGATGGTGTGATGAGTCTGTAGAGAGTTTTATGATTCAGACATCTCTAAACTCCACTATTCGATCCTCCCTCTGAAAAACCGAGTGTACATTGTAAAAGATTAACCCATACTATCTGAAGTGTGTTTGGGCCAGAGAACCAGACGAATTGAACACCTACTTGGTTATTCTGCTGGTTACGCCTGAGGATCCTCCAAAATGGAGGATTTGGTTAAGAAATTTAGAAAATTTCTTTTAGCGTGGCTGTACGAAATGAATTTGGACGAATCAATTATTTGTAGGGGGAATACTATAACACCCCGAAACTTATTTCTCATGTAATAGTAATATTGTGGTTTTATTTTTTATAATTTACATGTTATCTAGAAAAAAATTCAAACTAAATACAAATATTTTTATTTAAATAAAACACCAAACTGATTACAATACACTAAGTCCAAAGGAAAACCATACTAACCAAAAATACCTACAAAAAGTCTTATTGGAATTATAGAGAGAGCACCCAAAAAAAGCCAATAAGATAATTTGGGTCATTCAGATCCATCAAAACAAAATTTAGAATGGTGAAAGCCACTACAATAGCTCTAAGCATCAACATAATGATTTGCACAATCCTATTCAATTGTCTTGAATTTGGGACACACTAATGTATGGTATTATTGAGAATCAACTTGACAATTTCCCTGGGTGAAATTATAATTCTAACTTCTATAATTATAGTTATTGGTCAATTCGGTGGTTTAATAAAAACTATCTAATTTAGTTTTTCAAAAAATTTATGTTATGAAAATATAATATAACCTATTATTATGAACATTAAAAAGAAAAATGATTTAATATTTTGAGCTACACATAGTGTTATTTTAAAATGACATGGGGATTTCGAACACATTTCAAATATCTCAAATTTCATTTAAATAATATCATTATTAATGCTTAAAAATGGTTTATACTAATCTATGTTTTTAATTTATATAATAATAGTATAGTGTTTTCATATTGATGTATAAAATTTTAAATTATAACTTTGTGTTTTAAAACACTAATTATTATAAAACAAAGAGAATCTTTGTTTTTAAAAGAACATATTTACATGTAAGGAAACTTATTACTAATGTTTAAAAATATTTAAAACCAACTAGGTCCAACCCTCTAGGTGGGTCGAGGGAGGTAGCACACGCTAGGAGGCCAAGCCTTGAACTCAACCTCTAAACAAGATAGCCTATGGGGTTGTGTGAATGTGTTACATGCTTAGTCTATCGATAGGGGGGAAATGCGACCCCGAAGGGCACACAAGAGCACATGAGGGAACAAGAGGTGCCACCATGCGGGGTGTCACGACGGTGTGGGTGAGCATAGAAGCAGGACCCCCAAACCCAGTGTGGAGCAGTACCGAGAGGTGGGGAAGGAGTAATCTGGAATAATGCAAAGAGCTCGTGGCTTATAAAGAAGCTATGGGAGTCCCTCCGATTCGATGTGGGATAAAAAATTTGGCCATGATCAAATCCAGGCTGCTGGATTGTGTCGCACATATTCTACGTCGTCTGTTTCGATCCGGCACTCAATCCTGAGCATCCCCGGAATCACCAACGTTTTTTATGTGCTCTATGATCTGAAATAAATCTAATCCTGCCCCTATGAGTTTTTTAAAACACTGTGTTTAATCTGAGCCATCTGATCTCGATTGATGTAATCACGACCATCCTTCTCTTTTAAAAACTCTATGTTGCACTGAATTCATTAGACCATGTCATAATCTGATCTAGACCATATTTCCCTTTTTTAAAATCATCACATCATCATGGACATCCAATATACTCACCCTTTAATCTCCACCATCCATTTTTTCAGGGATTTTACCCGCGCAGTCTTCTTCTTATCCGCCTACTCCGGACTAGTAAACCCTATTTTACCATTCTCTTGTTTTTCCACTCCAGTGATTCATCTTATCACCATATAAGGCCCCTCATTTCACGTGATTTCTACAAGAACGACTCCCAGACTTATATTACACTGATTGGGTCTCGGATTCATTGTAATTGAATTTAAAATATACTATATTTTTTATGTAGAAATTTTTTTATAAAAAAAATTTCTCCCCAAGAATCCATTCATTATTCTTCATCCTCCTACTCCTCCGTCAAGATCCTCTATGCTTTTCCAAAGCCCATACATCTCCTCAAACCAAGGTAAGTGAATGAGTTTTTTTGTTTTGTTGAAAGTACATACACATATATGTATTCTCATAAAAAAATGTATAAAACCTAACGGTTTAGTTGAGATTTTAGCTTATACCGATTCTAGGTCTCCATGATTTTGAGTTCAAATAGTATTATGAATGTAATTGAATTTTTGTTTATTATTCTTTGTTTTTTGAGAGTATATACATATATAAGTATACTCATTATATATATATATATATAACCTCACAGTTCAATTAAAATCTTCTCATTTATCGGTCCAAAGTCTTCTGGAATTTTAGTTGAAGAAGTATTATGAACATAAGTGTTTATATTATACATACAAAACTTAGTTATGTAATTTTTATATATGTGGTTATTTGTATATTCAGATTATGAACATAAAAATATATACATGTTTGATCATACGGTTTTGTGTAAACCTCTTTCATTCATGATTTGATGACTTTTAAACATTATGGTTCAATCTTATGTATAGTATTAAAACATAAGAAATTAAGTTTTTTACAATACTTAAAAATATATTTACATAGTCTAATATCATTAAATAATTTGTAAGTCTAACCTTATGGACTAGATTTAAGCCTTTTAAAATTGACCTCAAATGGTTATATTATGTTTTTTATAAACTTGTATGTGAAAATTAATTTTTGTGTAAGACCCATATGTATACCCGGTTGTGTATATATGTTGTATATGTTCACATAAATATATTTTCATGTCTTTTTATAAATAAATCTTTTAAAATTTCTATTATAATTTTTTGGGGACACTGGAAAATTAATGTGACTAATATATTAACGTAATATGGGTGTCAATGGATTTATGGTTTAAACACTTTAATACATAATGTATATTCGGATATGTGAATATATGAATATGAAAATAAACTTTGATTCTCAATTTTACATAGAATTTTCCACGGATTACTAAGAAATAATAAAACATGTGTTTCCAAAATATGTTTAGTTTTTTGTTTAAAACACTACTCTTTATATACACCCTATTTTCTGAACAATTTACACAGCACAAAAACCTAATTTTTTATATTCAAAATATTTTATTTTTGATGTGTTTAGTAATTGAGGATATTTCATGAGTATAATATTTTGGTTCTTTAGAAGTTTATATTCTTATGTATGAATTACTTATTTTTATATTAAATGGTGATAGTTTTGGTTGAATCTCACACTTTCCATTTTTAGCATTATGTATACCATTGCGATGTGTCATTCAAAAGCATATCATTAATAAATGTTTGAGAATATATCATTTTAGTACCCCATGTGATATATTTGCTTCATCTTTTAATTTATTATGCATCGAGGTGAAATTCCAATAATTATTGATTAATAATTTCTTATAATTTTAGGGTTATCATTTTATGTAACAAAACATGTATTTATTTTAGGTCATTTTTTTATCATATATTCCATTATCTTCTTATCATACTCACCAGTCGATGATATTACCATGCAGTTGATAGTTCTGTAATTAATACTTATATGCATGATTAACTATATATATGGAAATGCTAATGAATGTAATTAAAACTCTTATGAACATGTAAGAAATTATGAAATAAGTTATTCAAAGTGGAATGGGACACCATGAATAATATGAAATGTGAAATAAAATATTCAATGTGGTATGGGACACCTTGAATAATATGAAGTGTGAAATTAAATATTCAATGTATAATGGGACATTTTGAATATACTACCATATTTGGAAAATGAGGAATGTAATAGACTCGGTATAACAGGTTGGGGACCAGTTAAGGAATTCCCCTCGATGCATCAATAGTTCTCATCAAAACAATCAGGTCACCACATGAGGCCATTGACATTTTAGGTACTGAAACGATGTCATGATAGGGTCTAATATTATTTCTTCCAACATAATGTCTATGAGAAATAATTAACCAAGTGGATATTCGAATAGTAAAATATTCATGGATAAGAGAATGTACATATGAATATTAGAAAGTTTAAATGCTTATGGAATGAAGTTTATTTAGCCCACAGTGATTTATTAGCTAGTGTGTGTTTCACAGTAGTAGAGAATAAAAGTGATGTTATTACCTTTATGCAAAACTCTGATAATTTATTAGACTTAGATATTAAATTTCTATAAGAAAATTCTTATCTCATGATAATTTAAAATTACATTTAAATATTACACTAAATGAGATTTCCAAAATCTGAATCATATTATCTTGTAATTCTATTAGTATGATTTTATTGGTGCACATTTATTTCCTAAACAATTGTTATGATATGTAACATATGTTGCAACATTTCTTAAGAAAATGTTTTTTGGAAACTTTTATAGAATGTTTTCAATAATTATAATTATTATATTAAGTTATTTTTTAAACCCCTTACTGAGATATTATATACACACCCAACATTTTTGAATTTTTTTTTTTCAGGTTTTAGTTTTAGCAGAAAGAAGCAGGTCCGAAGTAGTTGGTTTCCCAAAAGCTGAATCAAATCGATCCTATGCACGGGACATGATGTGTAAAATTTCAGTGCACGTTTTTGTGTGAAAAGATTACACATAATGTTTCAAGGAACTAGCTTAGGGTATTCTGGGGATGGGCTATCACGAATAAGATCAACCACATTTTATGACTAATGGGTTTTTATGATGAAGGGATGTAAGAAGGTATTAAAGAATAAGATGATTAAGCACAGTAAATGGTTTAAATATTAAGTAAAATGATTACTATTTTTATTTACTTGAATTCAATAATAAATATATAAGGATTATTTCGTATATTTTTTTCAATATGGTTTCTCATGAATTTATTGAATGGTTAAAATGACCTAGAAAAGTAATTTAATTATAAGGTGATACTGTATTGATAAATACTTAATTGAGGGAAATATAATCCTTGATACGTGGTTAAAACATTCATTCATGATGATATTATTGAGGTTATTAAAAATATAGTGTTAATTATTTCAAGAATGATCTATGATAAACCTTTAGTTTTTTTAATGAGTTTTAGTTATTAATATACCTATATTCATTTTAAATATTATACTTCAATGTTCTAACCATTTTTTTTAATATGTATATTAATAATATCTTGTTATGAATATATGGATATTTAGATCCATTAAATTTTAATTTTAGATATTATATTAAAAAAAATTATTGTATATTCATTTCTATATAGAAGATATAATTGGTAAATTTATAGAAGCCCAAAAAATGGATAAATTTTTTATGAAATTAAATTATATCTATCAATAATATTATATGGGTTTCTATACCATGATATAAAATGAATCCCTCAACTCTTTAAAATGATACTAGGGTAAAAAATTATATCATATTACCTATATAACTAATGAATAGATGGTCTTATAATTCATTATAGAACTATTTTTTGGTTTTTGACATTATATTGATCATTAACACTCTTAGGGTAAATGATATATACCATCACCTATAATTTTTATGATTTTCATCCATGTCCATATTTTTACATCACACCAATGTTCTCAAACATGGAATCCAAGTTATGTGTTATTCAAGAAATCCGTTATAATTAAAATTCCACTTTATATGCTATAGTTTTATTAAATACTTTTTGATCATTTTGTTCCACAAAAATATTTTTAAATTTTAAACTGTTTATTAATGATCACCTACAAAATTTACGAGGACACAATTTTTCAAGGGGCTAGAACTTATATTTTAAAACTATTAAAAGAATAACTGTGTGTTCATTGATGTATATGTAATGAAAACAAAATATTTATTAATAAATAAAAACCCTAATACATAAAAATATATTTCATTTAAAATTAATTCAATAACTTTGATGCCTCACAATGCATACAACATTGTTTAAAAAAAATTCAATACTCTATTAAAATATTATTATTTAAAAATAACAATTATAAATTAACTAATATGTTTGTGGATAATAATATTATTAAATAAACTCTGAAAATTATATGGTTTAATTTTATTTCAACATATTATTAATAAATTAATATTCATTTTAAATAAAAAAATTATATAGAAAAAATAGTGTTTTTCTGAATAGAATTTTAGTAGAACATTGTGTAATAATATTTAGATTAGTATTATTTACAAATTTTAGAAACTATATTTGAAATAATTTTATTAATTATTTACATATATGTATTCATAATTATATTTTGGTAAATTTTTATATATTTTATGAGAAGTTTTATGTCTTTTTAATATTGAACAATATTTATTTTTATTGAGAATAACAATTTTATTTAAATTAAGATCAAGTAAAAATTATATTTTAAATTATTTTTAGTACATAATTAGTTAAATTATATTAAAATTTATGTAATTTAAGTAATTGAATTCAATTTTATCTTCAATTTTGAAAAAATGTTTTTAAACATTAGACTTTTTGTCATTTGAACGAAACATTTTTTCAAGGAGTCTGCTTGATTAATTTTTAATTGATTTATTTTAAATATATTATTTAAATTTTGAGAAATGGATTATATATATATATAATCATCAAAATTTATAATTTATAATTACTTGAGCATAATCTTTGACCTTAATGAACTGTTCAAAAATTAAAAATTAATTACCATGGTAAATGTAAAAAGTGGTTTACTATTGGCTAAAATAAACAGATATAGGTGAAAATTTACCTAAAAAATTTTAAAATACATTTTTATGGACATAAACATAACCTTTAACCTATTAAGTTCTTCAATAACCCATTTTTAGTGTTGTTTCCTGTGAAAAACATGGAATAAATTACTTATTTTGAAAATTCTTGTCTGTGTCCTCTCCCATACTTATAAATTGACACCCACAGTCCTCTAATTTCCACATATTTAAAACCCACTTTATCAAAAAAATCCATACCTAAACCAATTTCATACAACCATCACCTAATATATTATTCTATGTTCGGATTATAAATCCTACATATTAATAATTTTTTTTGTAATGATAATTTACATTTCAAAAGTATATGTAACATATTTAACAGATGGTTTTATTACATTTATTATTCCCCCTCATTCAATTATTATTACAACATAATGATATAATAAAATATATTTCTTACATATACATTGATTTTTATGTTATGTAAATTTCCAAAACCGATCATTTCATCAAAAAAATGGGACAAAAATCTGTTGATCAGGTGCATGATAGACTACAGGCTTGTGAATTGATATAAATTGTTTTCCATCAAAGCCTCTCACATTTGGATATACTGATGTATGTAATTAATATATATGAAATATGAAATATAATTATTTTTCTATATTTAACATGTCATATATACCATCACACATTCCATTCTGTAGTGAATATGATGAAATAGCATATGTGTACAATAGACTACCACCTAATGAAATGCAGTGAATTTTTTGTAACAAAATCCTTAAATAGATATACCTACGGTTTATTTTAATGTTTATATAATATATTTAGGAATAATTATAATTATTGATCATTAATATATTCTAAAATTTCATCCCTTATTGTCCGTTTACTATATGATAATGTCGTTCATGTGTATAGAATAATACCTCCATGTTAAGGGATGAGATTAATTTTTTATTATTGCATCACATGGATTGTATGTGTTTGGGACTTTATATAAATAATATTATATTAATGATAAAATTATCATCCGGTATACTTAAAATAACACTTAAATTATTTCAAAACAATTAAAAAAATGATATATTACCCATGCACACATACAACTTACTATCTCCATGAATGAAACATATTGAATTTTTCATTACCATGTTTAGATTTGGATTTAAAAGTATAAAATAACTATTTAAATGATAATTATCTCATTTTGACAACTATGTATATAATTAAAAATTAACCCTTAACCTTAGTCAATTTAAAAATGTGATTTGGGACATGTGGGATGTTTATCATTAAAAAATCTGACATGAAATTATTTTTTTTATGTAACTGAATATGACTTAGTAACAAGTAAAATGAAATTAATAATAAAAATTTCATTAATAAATTAATCAATTAAAATAAATTTATTAATCATGTGGATAATGAATGTATGTAAAAAATCATGATTAAAGTAAAGGATCTTATGAAGCAACCCTTTTTTATGGATTATGAAAAGTCCTTATCGAGATATATTTCTCTTTTATTAATATTATAGAATGAATATAAATTCTTTAAATAATTATCTAAACTTTATTACTAAGTTATTATTCTTTCCTTCAATGGGGTAATATATTCCTTAAGTCATAATCCAAAATTTCATCTTTAAGGAATCTTTTTTATTATGTTTTTGATAAAATAATATTAAAAATATTTCATTCCATGGGTTATTAATATATTTTTATATTTTTATTTGTTTCCCCATGTTTTACTCACATGAATGTATATGACATTAATGTGATGGATGGGTTTGGAATTAATACCACTCCAGTACAGTGTGTAATGTTTTTGTATCACGAGATATTGTGTATAGTATTAAGTAGTGAACCAAATCTATTATGGATCTTTTTACACCTAGTGAAATATTCATGGATGATAGACAGGACATATGTTTATATAATTTTTTATTTCATTTCAATTTTCCAATGATTCCATTATCTTATCAACCATTTTATTTATGTTATGCTTCTACTTGATTACTCATGTAAATTTTATTTTATTATATAATGTTATTCATTTGACTCACATGTTACGCTTTATTATATTTTTTAATTCCATACAGGACTTTTTAGTTCACTCATTTCTATTATTTATTCCCCATGATATCCTATAAATATTTATATGAAAATTTGTTTTTTAAGAACCCACCATCGAGAAAAAATATTTATTACATGTTTAATTTATTTTTAGGTATTATGAACCATGTTCCTTATATACACTAGTCCATTATTGTCCCTATGTTGTATTAATGTAAATTTAGTTTTTTGAATTATTAAAAAATATGTGTAAAAGTAATTATTCATGATAATAATTTCCCAAGATATTTTTCCAAACCACCATATTTATCAAGGGGTTACAAAAGGGGTTACAGGTATTTACAATTTCAAAAAATAATGTTTTTCTGTCATTGAAAACATATTTACATCATAAATGTTTGTTTTAAAACATAAAATCATCATGGAATAACCTTTGTAGAGTTATTACATGAAAATATTTCCTAGAATATTAGGGATGTGTCATCGAGTGATGAATATGGTTCTTATCGTTACATGTTTGATCATTTCCTTGATTAACTATTTTCATTGTGGTTTCATTAATTCCATGAATTCATAAATATTTAAATTATAAATTAACTATTTATGATATAAATGTTTTTCTTCATGATGTTTTTTCTCCATTTTACTCTTTTTCATTGATTTGAAGCCTTCAAGTGGGTAATTTACATATAATAGATCATGGGAAAAAAGTTCATCATCAATTCCTCATTGCTAATATTTTTTCATTGAAAATAAATATCATACAATAAAATATAATGCTATTAAAATTTTTTATAATCTAATATATTAATAAACATAAGAGATATATTTTTTCCAAAATAAGGAATCATAAACTGTTTATATCACTCCATCCACACATAGGACTTATGTTTCCACAATTATCTATTCTGAAAATAAATAAGTAATTAGGGACATTGTTTTATTAATATTTATATTCAAAATAAATTTAACCAAATTATAATCAATGTGTGATTAAAAATTCATGTACCAAATCACCAAAAATCTAACATCACACTCTTAAAAGAGAATAATTATCCAAAATAGTTACATTTTTCTATTGAAAAATTATTGTACTTTTACTCTCAATCATCCGTATATAATAATTACTTATTATCAAGAATTCACGTTATGATTAACTGGAAAATAGATTAATTTATCTCATCCAAATTAATGTAGAGTTATACTTATACCATGATAACATGCATGTTTTTAATTTGATTTTAAAAGATCTATAATATATAATTTTTAATCGAAAAAATTCTAATAAAAATAATGAGATATTTAAAAATAAGGCACTAATGGATCTCATGATTAATTATGGTAATGATTGTTTTTTAAAACATTAAATATAAAAATGATGTTTTATATCAAGAGAATATTTTCTTTATTTTAAAAATATTTTTAATGAACATATCCAATATAAAATGAAAACTCCCACCTTCTAAAGCTCAACTTACAGTCCTAATAAATGTTTGTTAAATTTAATAAATGACATCATGAATTATAATTTTTTTTATATTTTAATGTCATACATGGGAAAAATATCACATGTACCACCTATACCCTTTTGAAAAAAATCATGTATTTGGTAATGGATTTTCTTATTTTCTACAAACACAACCCATTATTTTAGACACACATACCCCTACACACACACACACACATATATATATATATATATATATATATATATTTCTCCCCTCTTTTCTATGGGAAGGTAATATAAATTCAATGAATCTATCTTCATCACATATGGAGAGTAAAAATATCACCCCCAAACTTTTCCTAAACATTGTAATATATCACTTGTTCGAATATTTCATACACGCTTGCACATAAACATTAATTATATCATGAAATATATAGAAGGAATTGTAATAATTGAAATAATTATATCATGGTGGGGATTATTAATATATATTAAAATTAGGGACTTTATGGGATACACAAGTATTGATGTAAAATTTGGTCCAATGGATATGGTCATCTTATTAGAAATATCATCAATCACGTTAAAAGATATTTTTTATAATCAAATAATTTCAAAGATATAATAAAGGTTATAAAAGAATTAATTCCACATTATTAATGATGAATTATTATTATTAAAATAAAGAAGTTATTTTCTAAGAAAATTATAGAGTTATTTGTACAAATTAATTGGAAAAAATCACTATTTCCATGTAAAAATTATAACAGAACGATATAAAAATCTGTTAGAAATTAAATGTATGATTATAGAAGGGAAATTTTATTTAAATGAATAAAATAATTCCTCTAAATCACAATTAAACAAAATAACCAATATTTCTTCCCTCAAATCAATTGAAAATAAATATTACTCTATAAATAACATATGCATTAAAATAAGTAACATGGAATTGTGAGAATTATATTTAATTCAAATCTCATAGACCATTCAAGTAAGTAAGGAATGATATTTTTGATTTTAATTTTATTTTAAAAATAAAAAACATATATATAAATTAATAGTTTATAATAAACATAATTACTAATACTCATTCTCCCATTTGAAATAATTCTTCAATCATATTGTGTGTGCTTTTTTCATAGTTTTTTTTGTAGTTTATTCTTAACATAAATTATCTACTGATTATTCATGTATCATTTTAAAATATTGATGAACAAGAAAATATTAATAATACGAAATGATAGTGTAGGAAAATTAAATTATTTTCCAATAGAGAATAGGGGAAGAGTAGAATAATGGAAAACAGTTCTCCTCCAGGAAACAAGTTTTTTTTGAATCATTGGCCCTCCTCCACTAAAATAAAATTAATGAAATTATTAAACAAAAAGAGTACCTCTTTGTAAAATATTTATATATTTTATAAAATAAAATAATTTTAATTATAAAATTATTAATATTTAAAATGAATTACCAAATTCAATACAATGTAAAGGAGATTAAAAATTGGGCGGGTCTTCCCAAATAATATAAGTGAATGTGTGTAATATCCTTTATATGTTCTTGAGTTTTGTGCCTGGGGAAATTATAAATCATCTTCCTATTTAAAAATAATGGTTTCTACTCCTTTTATTGAAATTTTAAAAACAAAAATTGTTTATATATTTATAATACTAAATCGACAAACCCATCTAAAACAATGTTTACATGGAATCAATTGATGTTTATATTTAAAAAAAAGAACTGGATCTCTTCTGATATAGGTTTATGGATTAAATATATTATCAAGTAATGTAAATAATACGACTTTTTAGATCATTTATTTTTCAAACCCATTTCTTCAAATATTCACTAAATCCTATAAATAAAATATTCCCCCATTCCCATGATTATTAAGGTCTAGATTCATCTCCTTCTCTACCCACTTTTCATCAAGATCCAATTTTATATGGAGGTTGAATGAAATCCCATAAATTTTTTGGTAATTTATAATATCTATGGTTTTCATAAAGGATAATTTATAATCACATAATTAGAATATATCCATTTTTTAGTCCATAATGTTAGGTTTAACCTTATTTTTAAGAATTTGATTGAATTTTCTTTTGGAGAAATCTATTTTACCATTTTTTTAGATTGCATGGTGTTGAAATTATATGTTATACTCTAAAA
Organism: Viscum album; assembly: GCA_963277665.1. Taxonomy (NCBI): domain Eukaryota; kingdom Viridiplantae; phylum Streptophyta; class Magnoliopsida; order Santalales; family Viscaceae; genus Viscum; species Viscum album. The sequence goes on along the minus strand of OY728140.1, from coordinate 1,691,269,645 downwards.
TTTTTTAGTAATACCTTTTTTCCCATTTTAAAAAATGGGATTCTGGGTCACAGATGATTTATCATGGTACTCCATTTCTACATAAAATGTTAACTCCAAAAATAATCTTAGACAAAACTAGTATCATCGTTCATAATGTGGTTTTCCTAAACCAATTTTGAATTAAATTCTATATCTCATAAAATATATAGAATAAGAAATTAAAATGTAAAATTTCATACTATGTCCAATCCCAAGAATTCAAAAATTTCACAAAATATAATGCTTTCTAGGTGTTATCCATGTGTTTTGATGAAATTACTATAGAATAAAATTTTTTATATTTATTGGAAAATTCATAAGAATTAATCAATAAAGTGTCCCAAAAAATTCTAGAATCAAAAAAATTTGTACCCATATTTTGAGGTATAAAGTGGTCTATACAGTATAATATATAAATAATTAGATAATTGGATTAATTTATATCATTGAAATGCATAATTTTTTTAGCAACTATAAATTTCACATTTGGAATGGTTCTTTAAATATACATAAATCAGGAGTGAAATTTGAGTTTATGCTTATGATGTAATTTTTTTAGGGATAATAACTGATAGTTGAAATTATTATTGAAAATATTGACAAAATAAGGAACTTTTTATTCCATGATATTCAGTTTTTATTTATAAAATAAATCATTGATTGGGTTATAGAATGTAGTTTTTACAAAATCATTGTGGGTAAGTCAGAAAAGATGATTTTCAACCTGATTTTCAATTACATTGCTTTAATTTATTTCCATGTTGAATTATTATGATATAAATAACAATACCACCATCCATAGTTTGGCATCATCCTTCATCATTTGATACAAAATATATATATGATCAAAAAACAAATTTACTTATATAAAGATAGGTTATGAATTTATCTTCTAATTAAATGTAGAAAACTATTTGTCAATGGTTCTAAGATATAGGTTTTTGGAATATGACATCTGGGGGGCCTATTCAATGAAATTATGTTCTATATAAATCAATTTTGAGATAAATTCTGCTAAATCTAGGTTTGATATGTCATAGATAATATCATAATGATAGTCCAAGTTGGGTGGTTACATTATTTTTGATGTGATGAACCACTAATTGTTCACATTGTATTCTTCCAGTTAATCATTATAAAAATAAAAAACAATTTTTATAAAGTAATGTTGAGAGAGGGAGAGAAATTAAATTTAAATATTAAATACTTTTCCTATAAAATATTCAACTAATAAAAATGATCCATTATATTTTTTACATGTAGGGTATTGAAACGAATTTATGACTTCATAGTTTTAATTATATACCTCAATTAAATAATTGTAAATTGTCTAGGCTAACAGTATTCCAATTCTTACTATGAAATTATATTATATGATATTGAAAATAATATTTGTTATTCAATTGAAAATTTTAATACTTTATCAAAATTAGAAAGGAAATTATCAAAATAATTACCGAAAATATTATTTCCTCAATAAAATATCCCTATAAATTCATCAGTATGATCCGAGAAAAAACTTACTATACCCCAAAGAAATGTACTGGGGTAATTTAACATCCCCAAAGAATCCACTTTTATGTAAAAGTTACAAAAGGATAGGTGAATGTCATATTTACCAGTACATTGGGGAGAATCGGTACCTATAAGTATCTTATAAAACCAACTATGATAAAATAATGATTTTCCCCCAATAACCATTCTAAAATTTGGTCAATGAATGTTATAAGAAAATAACCATTGGAGTATCCTGATTATATTTATAAAATGTTATACAAACTCTATTTATATATTACAACCTCAGGGAAATCAGTTCATCATATACATTGTTTTTATGTGGGTACTCCATCAGTCATTGAAAAAACATGGATGACAATTACCAATAAAATTTATGATATTGAGTAAATTATATCACCCAAATATTGTTTTTCTATTTTTTTTCTTAACAAAATCTATAGTGGATGGAATAAGTATTATCTAGAGTTACATAACTGGCCAGAAATTACCTTATAGATATATTATATAAGAGTTGTATTTGGGATCGATCCCAAGGATATCACCCAATCACTATCCTATGGTACAAATATTTCATTTTAAATATTCATTCAGACATTTTACTTAGTACAATGCTAAATTATTTGGCATGGTCACTGCTAATACCTTTCTTTCAATGATAAAAGAATATTTTAAATCCCTTTGAAGTGGAATTAACGTTGAGAATAGTTGTTGTTCAACTGATTATATTGAATTATAGTTTCAAAATTTTACTTTTTGAATATATTTTATTTGGTATGTTTCATTAAATAAATCATTTAAGAAATAAAAAGATACCAAATATTTAATAATGAGAAATTATATTTTGGATATTTTTGGATTTAAAATTTTCAAAAAATGTATTATCTCATATTGATATGAAATATAAAATAGTAGCTGAATTGTCAATTAGTTATATACCTTAATCTTTGGAGATCATAAATAGTGAATGATTACATGAGAAATTATTTAATGCAAACAAAATATTGAAGTGTACCCTACTATATCCAAGATCAATAATTATTGTATGTTCATGGATATTGATGATGATGTTTTCTATAAATAATAATGGCCTTCAATAAATGAAGATTGAGTTTGATGAACTCGTCTCTTCATCCATGTTCAGTATATATAATTAAAAAAGGTATAGAAAAAAATGACTTTTATAAGCACTACTAGAAAAACTTAGGTGGGGAAAATTGTTGTTCTATGTATAATTTGGATGTAAAAACTCAAGAAGCATTGAATTGTTTATTATAATTAATTTATTAGTTTATATATGTTTTATTAAAAAATAGATATTTTATATTAGGTGAAAAATAACACTGAATATATATTATGTTACACAAAATAATGACTTTGTTCGAAACATAAAATAATATTAAAATAATTTTATTTAATTTAAGATTTATCACCATGACATTCAAAAATTTATTATGAATTGGATTAACTAAATTATGAAAATATGGTGTACTCATGTATATATAAAGTATTATTTGGTGAAAAATTAATTAAAATAAAAACTACCTTTTAAAATAAAAATGAAATATTTTTTGGAAAACAATTTTTTTACACCATTGTGTATTAGTAAATAAATTAAACAACTCAGTTTTGGTGAATTATATTTTTTATTTTTTTATATTATATATTATATATAATTTTCATCATACCTCTAATGTTTCTTCTAGAAAAAAATAAGAATATCACCAATTTTATGCTTAATGTATATATTTTTTTGAAACCCACTTTTCTGCCTTTTGAAGACTTATTTGGAAATATTCTTCTTAGAAACATTTTATAATTTATTTGAAAAAATAAAATTCATTTTTTAAATCATAATATAAAAACATTCTTAGGAATTTGTTTTATGAATTTATAAAATGATTATTTTTGTAATTATTACATATAAATAATGAATATTAATTGAATATTTCATTTCCATTTATATTATTTTTATATTAAAATTATACATTAAATCAGATTTGATATATTTTTTATTTTTAAATTAATTAATTTAATATAGGTAATTTTTATAAAATTTATATTAAAATTGAATAAAAATAGTTTGAAAAATTTTGAACATTTTTTGTTTGAAAACGCGATATCTCATCATAAATACGAGATTATGTTTTAAATAAAATTTTAAAATATAAGTGAATTAAATAATGAAAAATTGATTCCATATTTAGAATAAAAATTAATTATATTATTTAATAATTTCCACTTAGTTTTTAACAAACGAAATAGTGAAAATTGTAAAAATTAATTAATGCAGTTATGGTAAAATTGGGTTTACCATTAGTTAAACTATTACGATGAGCTGTAAAATATCTTAAAAACACTTATAAAAACTATTTCATTACCTCATTTATAACCTAATATGTATAAGCCTAAATAAAAATCAATTTTTGACCATTTTTCAAGTGAAAATTTTGGGTAAAATATTTTTTTAGAAAAATACATGTTTTTAGGGACCTTACATATAAAAGTCCTCTGATTACTCCCTTACTGACACCGAGAAACCTTTATATTTGGCCATTAACAACGAAGATAATTTATGATATTCCAAAATCACATATAGAATACATATTTTGGGAATACATATAACCTAGGAGGGATCTTTAGTAAATCATATGGAGGATACATGAAGAAGAGGAATCATTCTTCAATGAGCGTTTTTTAATATTTACCATCCTTCCCCACCTTTAATTATTATAAAATAATTATTATATAATGAAAACATTATATTAAAAATAATGATACATTTATATGTTAAATTAATTGAATAAAACAATATCAACAACTAATAAATGGGTTACCGAATCATCAAACATGTGTATGGTGGAGTACCACCTCACGAATATATGTCATTACTTTTTCCAGAACCACCTCTCATTATTTGTTTTGATGATGGATATAAAGTATTTATTTGATATTCATAACAATATCATTTAGTGATTATATCATATATAATTTTTTTAACATTCCCTTCATTAGAGGATACAAAATCATCGCTCATCTATTTCGTGAACTACCACCTTGTGAAGTGTTTTTTTTTCACAAAATCATTATATGAAACATTATAAGGAAAATGGTTATGAAAAATGGGATATAAATTAAATTATAATGATCTTAATGTCAAATTTATCATTCCTAAACGATAATATATTATTTTATTCATCTCTTTTTTCACTCATTGAAAGATGAAAATGTTGTTCATGTATATGCAGACTACCGCCCTCACAAAGTGAAGTGAATCCTTTTTAATTATCCCAACACATTGATGATAACAATAAGTATATATAAATTAAAAATATAGTCTTTGTGAAATTATTACTTTATTTAAACATATTATATTCCTTACCTTCTTTTTATAATAATCGTTGAAAAGTAGAAATGTTACGCATGCTTATATACGACCTATCGTTTCCATGATCATAACATACTTGACTTCTCAAAATAATGATTAATTATTTGTATAAAAATTATATTTTTGTATAAATAATATTGTTATATCATTAATATAATTATTAAGTACATTATAGGACTATTGTAACATTTAGGGGACAAAAAACAACAAATCCAAACACTCACAATAAACAATGTAGTTACTATATGAAATGTGACATTAACATGGAAATGACAATGAAAATGTAATAAATGGTTTTAATAATATAATATATATTATGATATTTAAAATTATAGTTAATAAATATATTTAAAATAAACATATATTTAATATGAAACCATTTGAACATTTACGAAGAATGTTGAGACATAATGTAAGGTATTTCTAGTATCTCTTTTATTTCTAAGAGAAACATGAATATTTACCATGAATATCCTTATTTTTCTGATATTTATAGCATTATTTTATTTTATGCATCGATGGTGATTAATATTTAAATTAATAATTCTTTTTTATGGGATTTCCAACTCACTTTCACCTTTCCATGAGACACATGCAATGAGAACTATATTTTTCTTTTATGTAGTGTATATATTTCAAATGATTCAATTTTATAATTATTTTTCTTTAATTTTTTTGGATATAATTATTATTTCTATGATATCAATTTAATGTGGATTATGACCCAATTTTAATATTTTTTTAATTGGTTTATGTTATAATATTAATTTTTATTGAGATTTACCATGATTATTCCTCCAATGTGGAAATATTAATAAACACATATCATCAAAATATTGTATTTTATTATCATATTCTTATTAATAAAATTTTATTTTAAATTAACCATTTCTTACTCTATTTTAAAGAATATAAATTATAATGTTTTATGAAAATATGAATTTATGTGTTAGTTCTGTCAGAAGTGTGTTTTCACCCAAAAAAACATGTTTTGTAAACATGAATTAAAAAGTGTTTTACTAATATAAAAAAAAATTATAAATATTTTTTTTCCAATTTTTAGATTTTACAAAAAAAATTCAAATAACTATCATGTAATTTTTATAAACAATCCCCATTTGGGTTTTAATGACAATGAGAAAATAAGTTTTGTTACTTTCATTCATTAAAGGAATAATACTTCATTTTTTCATGACCACTAAATGATATCATGAATTTTTTATAGAATAGTATATATAATTTCTAGGAAAATATTTTCATTTAAAATTGGTGATTTTTTATATTTTAAATAACTTTAATCGAAATAAAATTAATTTTAAAATCATTGAATTTTGATGATGTTAATTTCAAAATCAAAAGGATATTTTTCTCAGGAAATAATTTAAATAATTTCTTAGAAATACTTGAATGTTTTTCATTGTTATTTGTAGAGAACTGAAGCTTGACATACATGGACATTACATTACTTTTGTGAAATACTTAATACATAACAAAAACAAACACCAAAGGACCGTAAAAGTTTAGCGTCTTTGGAAACTCGGAATATAATCTTATAATCTTGGTGAAAGATCTTCATCAACTCCCATTAAGATCTTCCCATTTTTTTTCTTACCTAAAACCTTTCTTGAAATCCAAGGGAAATGAAAACATATAAAGGGTTAGCTCAAATTCTCAGTAAGGGTAAGCATGGAAAAAATAAAACAAACCATATACCATTGAACATAAAAACATGAACATAATGTTTAAACATCAAAATCTTGAGTAAAGACATAAATCGTGGAAGTATAGAAGGCATATATCATAATGGAACATCAACCATGATAAAATATAATGGGAATAAAACATGTAATTGTGGCAACCATTCAGCACACGTTATGATTTCCATAGTATCCAAGGGATTGCTGCCAAGACCATCTTAGTGGACAAAGTCCCTTTCTGAATCGAGTTCACTCCTCGTTTCAGTCCTATAACACTGAACCAGATTAACTTACTGTTACATCCATGTCTATCTCATGAGATATAAATATTTACCCAATTTATTGGAGGGAGATATAGGTCCCACCCATCTCATAATTAAATCATTCTTACTTGTGCCACAAAAAAACATACAACATTCATAATAACCCAATGAATAAAATGAGTTTCATAAACATCATCCCATCATCACATAATCCATATAAAAGAAATGGATATCATTTCATAATAAGAAAAGTGAAACCATGTAAATCATATATACTTGATACTTGAAACATACACATATGAAATAATGTCATCTTATATGAAAAATGGTTTTGATAAAACACTTGAAATTAATTCTTGAGGAAAATATCCTTTCTTCTTCAAAATCATTTTCTTTTCACAAAATGTCATGAGATTTTAAAAATAAAAGGATTTTTTGAAAATATTTATGAATTCTTTTAGAGTAATATTCATTAAAATAAGGTTTTATAAAACCCTAAAAATCCTTTCATGCTATATACGTTAAAAAAACATTATTCTCATACTTTTGTCAGAAAAGTCAAAAAATACCTCGTATGGTAAAAAAAGTATGATTCCTTTCATAACATGTGGTAAAATTAAAAAATGGGTAAAAAGACTTTAAACATACATTAATACACTTTTATAAAACATGGACATGGATGATAGCAATAAACCCAGTAAATAATTACGAATAAGTAATCTCGAATAAAAATGAGATTTGAAACTATTTTCCCATACCATTTGTCCGATATGCATCGTATGTATCAGAACCACCTGTATAAGTATTTAAATAATTTCATTGACTTATTACAGAATCATATTCATTGATATTATATCATATATGGTTCACTTACGTATTTATATTACCCGTTTATTTGTCAATTCCATGTTAAAGTAGCGTTTTGGGTAAAATTGTTTCACTTATCGTACATGTTCAGACTTGTTGTTCTTGATATTATTATTTCTTATATCATGATTTACTTACTTAAATAATGTAAAACATGATTTATATACCATATATATTCATTATATATATATATAATAGATAGATAATTTAAATGCAACACACCGTTCATGGAGACGGTAGGTCGTACGTACGCATGATCGCTGTTTTCATTTCTTTATTGATTTAAATGGAAGTAAGTAGATAAAAAATATATATATATACATAAATACAATAGCTTCATTATTTAATATATTTCATTATTATTCATTATATATACTTTATAATCATTCATGAATGGATAACATGGAGAATGAATCTCATCGCGTCGTGGAGACGGTAGTCCGTACGTACGCATGAGTGATTATATCATTCCCATGATCGTGGAATTGTATTGAAGTGTATATATAATATTTAAGAATAAATATCAATTTAAAATAATAATATATATAGTTATTTATTTACACCATTATACCCATCCAAGTAAGGTGGTGGTCGAAAACATATTACACCACGATGAGAAGACGATATTCCGTACGTACGCACGCGCGGTGATTTCATTTTCCGTAGGATGGATAGAAGGTGAAATAAGGTTGTTTCATATTTATAATAAAATATAAGTATATAAATAATACTGATGTTATTACTTTATAATGAGATAACTAAATAATAAGTAGTAGAAGAAGGATGAAACTTGAGAGAATCGGAAGAAGCGATTACCTCTTCTTCGACACACCTCCTTTAAGCCTTCACTTAAAGAAGTAGAGTTGGTCTTTTGAGAAGACCAGAACCTCAAGAATGTTTCTAGATAACTGTATAAGAGTAATGGTCAGGGGTTGACCGAGCTTCAAGGCTCAAAAGTGTTTGAAGAGAAGTCTGAAGGGGTTCCCTTTTTATAAGGGAGGAGAGGGGCACCTTTGGAAATATTAAAAATAATAATCTATAATAAATCTAACCCCACTTAAAAACCTCCAAAAATTACTCATATTATAATATTAGATGATATAGGGTTTTAATCTCCTCAAACAATAATATTTAGACATGTATGGAATTTATTTTAAACATTATCAACTTGATTTATCCTTATTTAATCTATTAAATCTTATTTCTGGTAATAAGATTCTAAATTTTAAATTGTTATAAATAATAACTTATGTGCTGTGAATTATCCATAATTAGATAATATATGACATTTTAGACTATATAAATCTAAATTTATAATTTTTAAATATATTTGTGATTTTTAAACAAATTAATAATATGTTATTTTTATAAAATAACAATAGTGTAAATTTTGACACTATTCGTTTATTTGAATTTAAATTAAATCCAAAAAAATTATATATTCCAGATAAAATATTTAATAGGTTCCTAACATGTAATATTCATCTATAAAATTAGTGGATCACATTAAATAGTTACAATAATATTTATTTTACTATTTTTAAAACCATTTATTTGATATTTCTCTTAATAAAATAATTACTACATCATTTTTGTATAATTATTAAATATACTTATTTGTGGAATAAAAATTAAAAATAAAATATTAGGATGAATAAAAATCTTATATATTTCATAATAATACATTTAGTCATATTTATCTTTTAAAAAACACAAATTTTAAAATGTTATATTTATTAAATTATGAAGGTGGAAACTTTGACATCATATAAAATAAAATAATATAAGTGGCATAATCACTTTTATAAGACTCCAAACGGACATATATTCGGTCATTTAATGATTATGGTGTATATATACACTACCAATAAGTTTTTTTTCAGGTTTTTGAGCCCTTTAATATGTATTACTATTTTAATAAAAACAATATTATTGATTATTTTACTAAATAAATAATTTCTGCATCATTAATGTATAAACTAATAAGGTATTTAAATAACTCTCTAAAATTACAAATAAATTACCATGATAAATAAAAACATTTTATCTTTCAAATTATTATTTTTAACAGAATTTATATTCAGTATAACATTATATTAAAAATACACTAATTATTAAAGTTTGAGGGAGACATATTTCACTTTCCTTTAAAGAAAATATACTAAAGGTCTTAATCACCTCCAAGTGGGATTTAATGGATTCAATTTCGACCAAAATATGAATTATGACGAACTATAATCATCCAATTGTATTAATACAAATTTTAGGGTAATTTTATAATATTATATTTTCCCTTAATTACCCGATTTACCTTTTATTATGGTAAATAAAATTTACTGTAGTAACTATTCATAATGCCCAAAAATTAAAAGTTTTCTATTAATATAATTTGGACCCACTGATTCAGAATATGGAATCAATTTTTCCAACTTCAATACACAGAAGTTTCAGAAATTAAATTAAAATTAATCACGTTGTCGAAAGAAAACAGGTTTTAGTTTAAATCATTGTAAAAGATTGAATTGATTTAACCTATGAATTCAATGTAAAATCAATGATAATGACATACATTATATTAAATGGTAAATTTATATTCTATTTATACTTTAAAACAATTCAATATTATAATTTAATCATATAAATTATTACGATGAAAATTGTTGTATTTAATTATAATATACAGTGTTCTTACTATTCATTAAAATATGAAAGTTATCAGAATAATATGATAATTTTATCCAAAGTTAATTTTTATATCTTAATCACAAATAATAATTTTATTTTTTCAAATTAAACTTCTTAACATTTCAAAAACTAGATTTAAAGTGGGTGCGCCATCAAAAGGCGGGAAAACTGCATTTTTTGAAAAATATTTATTTTACCCGAAAAATTTATTTTGTTCACATAAATTGTTTTAGAAAATGTGTAAGATGAATAATAATGTTATAAAATTCAAAATTTATCTAATACTATTCATAACAGCTAGTCCATAATAATATTATAACAATATATCGTTGTTTAGTGAAACACGGTATTGCGTACAACATATTCTATCGAGGAAGGTCGCGATTGTGTGTAATGCAAGCCAGGTCAGGGTTGCATGTAGTGAAATCTCCCTTTGTTGTTGAGTATAACATAATTAAAAACTTATTTCATTTATATATTAAACAAAATCTATACATAATTTTGCGTAGAATAATTTCTACAAAACGAACTTGAAATAGTGTGTAACACGAGCCAAGAATAGTGTTGCGTATAATGCAAGCTAATACGGTGTTGCGTATAGTGAAAGATAATCTTGGTGTAGCGTACAATAAAAGATATTGAAGTGATTAAAAGGAATATATCATATAAAATCTCAGGGTGTTACATTCTACCCCCCTTAATATGAATTTTTCCCTCGAAATTCGTCGGAGTTATAAATGGATTACTACTCAAAAGTTTTAATAGAAACCCAAATCGTAAAAAGGAATACAAAAACATCATTTTAAAAAGTGAAGTATGAAACATATTGGTTACCCAAATTGACTCATCACTAGGGTTCTACATAGTAGAACATATGTGAGAATATGGATATGGAAGAGAAATCTAACCATCAAGTTCTGATAGATAGTAGTAGAGGACATGGCTATGATAAAGCCAACAGTCACAAAGCCGTAAATTTGTGATGATCTAAGGTACCATCTGATTCATAGGATATAAGGGCATTAGGACAACATTTTTTTTGTATTCAATATCATTTCCTTAAATTTGAAGAATTGTTGAAAAAGAAATACTTACTTGATTTTGGTACAATATCACTGTTGGTCGTTCCTTGGACAATTTTTCCTTCATCTCTTAAATAAATGAAGTTGAATTTGTCATTCGTGAAGTGTTAGCAGATCATGTGATAGAATGATAGGTCATTCCATCTGTCTCAAACAAAAGGTTAGCAAAAGATATCAAATATACATAAGTCCATCTATAGCGAGATTAATCATATATGGACTTATACTTCATATATCATACTTTTTAATATAATAAAACTAGTTTCTACTAACCAGGGACTTCCTATAGGCTAGTTGTAGGTGATAATGTCCTGCCACACTTCAGTTGTGGGTTCGATTCCCACACCCTTGTCCAACACGACAGGTTATCTCCCATCCTGCAGGTTGTCCATTTTTAAAAACTACATCATTATGAAATTCCATCAATACTATCGAAAAAAGTTCTAGCCTTAAACAATTCTAACTTGAGTCCAAGATTATCCATTCCAATCTTTAGGCTTATCCAAAATATATATGTCCAATGTCATAGTATAAAGAAAACTATTACTAGAAATGTCATCTACCGAGCATGTGAATACCATCATTTATTCCCCATATAAGATATATCTTATTGGTCACATTCTAAACATGTGAATACCTTAATCATGTATTCTCTTGAAAAATGAATACCCAATGAATCTTAGTGAAACAATTAATGTTGTCAAAAGGTAACTCTTTCCACATACCAAAATCCCAAAATTTATATATTCTCAAACCATGATATCACATTTTCCTTATATCTGCCATGAGCTCGTCAATAATATAAAACATCTCATTATCTCCTTTCCCTTCATTATGCGCATATCATCTACTTTCAAAAAATATATGAATTAAACATTCATGGTTACCAGTACCATTCAACATATACTTCAAATACTTTAGGAAAAATAATAGTGTAACAATCCTTATATGATTATTTATTCCATATTACCATACATTATTCTTGATAAACATACAAGCATTCCACCAACTTCTTAAACCACTGACTGAGCTTTATCATTTCTTTCATCTCAAATTTCATTTGTAGTCTCTTCATCATCATCCACATAAATACTACCCATATGACCATGCTGATTCTCTTCATGAGATTTTCCCTTAGGGCATTGGTTTTCATAATTCCCATACATTCCACATTTAAAACATCTAATCATTGTTGATGTCGTAGCAATACCATTATCCTTGTCCATGGTGTTAACTGAACCTTTTCCTTTGCACTTAATAGCATTGTGTCCTTCTTTTCCAGACCCAAATCATCATCTAGTTCCTTTGAAACAATATCCCTGATTCCTATTCCCACATGATTTACATGAGGGAAATTGAACTTTCTTTCCTCTATGATCATCATGAAACTCCATCTTTCTCTTATTATCTGAGTCGGGAAACTTACCAAATTTGAGATTACTGATCATATTATGAGATTTATGATTAGGCATAATAACGATGTTTGGACTTCCAAATCACGTTTCATTTGGTTTCCCATGAAGAATATCATTCCATTGTCCATCATATCCTCCATTATCATGAATCTTCCTGTTTCAAGCCATTTTATAAAACCCAAAAAGAATAGTGTGAGAGACAAAAATCATGCTAGGGAAAACAACATAGTAAAGGGATAGTACCTTCACTATTTAACATCTTATGTCAAATTCCATGATCGTTACCAAAGTTCTAGGACTATATCCTATACGTATACTTATCCTAAGGGACATCCCTAGACATACCTTGTAAATATATCTATGGATCTCACTAACATTTTAGCATCCTAGTTTCCAAAGGTCAACAAAATCTTTCCTCTGATACCAACTGTAGAGAGTTGATGGTTGACGTACATGGACATTACCATACTTTTGTGGAATACTTAATAAATAACAAAAACAAACACCAAAGGACCGTAAAATTTTAGTGGATTTGGAAACTTGGAATATAATCTTCTAATCATGGTGATAGATCTTCAAAAACTCCCATTAAGATCTTCCCATTTGGTTTTCTTACCTAAAACCATTCTTGAAATCCTGGGGAAAAGAAAACATATAAAGGGTGAGCTCAAATTCTCAGTAAGCATGAGCATGGCGAAAATAAAACAAACCATATACCATTGAACTTAAAAACATGAACATAATGTTTAAACATCAAAATCATGAGAAAAGACACAAATCATGGAAGTACATAAGTAATATATCATAATGTAACATCAACCAAGATAAAATATAATCGGAATAAAACATGTAATTGTGTCAACCATTCAGCACATGTTATGATTTCCATAGTAGCCATGGTATTGCTACCAAGACCATCTTAGTGGGAAAAGTCCCTTTCTGAATGGAGTTCACTCCTCGTTTTAGTCCTGTAACACTGAACCGGATTAACGTACCATTCCATCCATGTCTATCTCAGGAGATATAAATCTTTACCCAATGCATTGGAGGGAGATATAGGTCCCACCCATCTCATAATGAAATCATTCTTACTTGTGCAACAAAAAAACATACATCATTTATAATAACCCAACGAAAAAAATCTGTTTCATAAACATCATCCCATCATCACATAATCTATATAAAAGAAATGGATATCATTTCATAATAATAAAAGTGAAACCATGTAAATCATAGATACATGATACTTGAAACATACACATATGAAATAATTTCATCTTATATGAAAAATGGATTTGATAAAACACTTGAAATAAATTCTTGAGGAAAATATCCTTTCTTCTTCAAAATCATTTTATTTTCACAAAATTTCATGAAATTTTAAAAAGAAAATGATTTTTTGAAAATAGTCATGAGATCTTTTGGAGTAATCTTCATGAAAATAAGGCTTTATAAAACCGTAAAAATACTTTCATTCCATATACGTAAAAAAACATTCTTCTCGTACTTTTGTCGGAAAAGTCAAAAAGTACCTCGTATGGTAAAAAAAGTAAGATTCCTTTCATAACATGTGGTAAAATTCAAAAATGGGTAAAAAGAACTTTAAAAATAAATGAAAACACTTTTATAAAAAATGTACATGGATGATAGCAATAACCCCAGTAAATACTTAAGAATAAGCAATCTCAGATAAAAATGAGATTTGCAAAATTATCCCTTACCTTATGTCCGATATGCATCGTATGTATCTGATCCTCCTATATAATGATATAAATAATGTCATTGAATTATTACAGAACCATAATCATTGTTATTATATCATATATGGTTCACTTAGGTAATTATATTACCCGTTAATTTGTCAATTCCATGTTAAAGTAACGTTTTGGGTAAAATTGTTTCACTTATCAAACGTGTTCGGACTTGTTGTTATTGATATTATTATTACTTATATCATGATTTAATTACTTCCAGAATGTAAAACATTATTTATATATCATATATATTCAGTATATATATAAATAAAATAGATAGATAAATGAAATGAAACACACCGTTCATGGAGATGGTAGGCCGTACGTACGCATGAACACTGTTCTCCTTTATTTATTGACTTGAATGGAAGTAAGTAGATAACATATATATATATATAAATAAATAAATTATCTTCGTTATGTCATATATTTAATTATTATGCATTATATATACTTTATAATCATTCATGAATGGTTAACATGCAGAATTAATCTCATCGCGTCGTGGAGACGGTAGTCCGTACGTATGCACGAGCGATGATATCAGTCCCATGATCATGGAATTGTAATGAAGTGTATATATAATATTTCAGAATCAATATCACTTTACAATAATCATATATATAGTTATTTATTTACACAATTATACCCATCCATGTAAGGTAGTGGTCGAAAAAATATTACACCACGGCGCGGAGATGGTATTCCGTACGTACGCAAGCGCGATGATTTCATTTTCCGTAGGATGGATATAAGGTGAAATAAGGTTGTTTCATATTTATAATAACATATAAGTATATAAATAATACTTATGTTATTACTTTATAATGAGAAAAATAAATAATAAGTAGTAGAAGAAGGATGAAACTTGAGAGAATCGGAAGAAGAGATTACATATTCTTCGAAGCACCTCATTTAATCATTCTCTTAAGGAAGTAGAGTTTGTATTTTGAGAAGACAAGAACCTCCAGAATATTTCTAGGGAAGTGGATAAGAGGAACGGTCAGTGGGTGGACGAGCTTTAAAGCTCAAAAGGGTGTGAAGTGAAGAGGTAAGGGGTTCCATTTTTATAAGGGAGGAGAGGGGAACCTTTGGAAATCTTAAAAAGATTAATTTATAATAAATATTACCCCACTTAAAAAACTCAAAAAATGACTCATATTAGATTATTAGATGATATAGGGTTGTAATCTCATCAAAATATAAAATTTAGACATGTAGGGAATTTATTTTAAACATGATCAACTTGATTTATCCTTAATTAATCTATTAAATGTTATTTGTGGTAATAAGATTCTAAATTTTAAATTGTAATAAATAATTACTTATGTTCTATGAATTATCCATAATTAGATAATTTATGACATGTTAGAATATATAAATTTCAATTTATAATTCATAAATAAATTTGTGATTTTTAAACAATTTAATAATATGTTATTTTTATAAAATAACATTAGTTTCAATTTTGACACTATTTATTTATTTGAATTTAAATTAAATCCACACAAAGGATATATTCAAACTAAAATATTTAATAGGTTCCTAACATGTAATAGTATTCTAGAAAATTAGTGTAGCACATTAAATAGTTCCCATAATATTTTTTACTATTTGTAAAACCATTTATTTGATATTTCTCTTAATAAAATAATTACTACAACATTTTTGTATAATTATTAAATATACTTATTTGTTACATAAAAATTACAAGTAAAATACTAGGATGAAGATAAATCTTATATATTTCATAATAATACATTTTGTCGGATTTATCGTGTAACACCCCGAGCTTCCACGATACGCTTCTCATTCAATAATGCAATAGATTGCATTGTACGAAACTTCAAGTTCTAAAACACCGCGACTAATCAAAGTAGCCGTTATGAATAGTAATAACCAACTTTTAAAATTATAGAAATTTTATATTTCAAAATGGACTTCTTTTTTGTATTCGTAATATCGAAATTATCCTAAGTTGAATTTTTTGTAACTTTCTAAGAACTTCCAATTTTTTTATGAATAGTGAAAAATACTTAAAACAACTTTTTTAATCAAAATAATTTATTGTGATAAATTATACTATTTAGTGGTTTTAATGTATAATTAGAATAAATTTTTACCATTTTATCCAATGGTGGTCATTAGAATTAATTTAACATTGAAATTGGACATAAACAATTGCCAATCTTTTGATATAAATTGTTTCTTAAAAAGACGCTATTTGTTATGACAACGAGAATTAATTATAAAATTAACTAATGAAACATATATGTTTGGAATTTTGTAAAATAGAAATCATTTTTGAATTCGGAATATCAATTATTGCTTAGGGTGAAATTTTGACTTTGTTCGGAAAAACTTCAATTTTTGATGAATAGTGAAACCACTGAGTGGTAGTTAAATAACTGATTTTTCGTTTAAATGAAATATTACCACTTCTGTGATTTGATTTTCAAAAATCCGACATACATGGTTGTCATTAATAAGTAAAATGTGGTTCAATGAGATTAAAATAAATTTTTGGTGAATAGTAACTTTTAAGTTCTTAATCGCGATTAGAGGTAATTAGTGTAGTTTAAGGTAAAAATGATGTTTTAATAATATGAGATGAGCTTAACACTTGTCCTACTCCTATTGGATGAGTCATGGCCGACCAAGAGAACCCATGGGTCAACTTGCGGACCCCATGGAGCCACTTTAGTTGGAAAATGACATTAATATATATTTATTTAATGTTAAAATTAAATTGACACAAACATGAGTTGTTTTACTAAAACAGTTTTTAAGTGAGGTTACACAAGTCCAAATTTTGACTATAAATATTCATTGGAAATCTAAAAATATTTCCTACAACATAGTATTTTTTATATAATTTTTATACATTAGATAAATTAAATTATTTATGACATCATTATGATGCAGCGATGACCTCATTATTTAACGATTTAAATAAAATGAGAAGATAATGCAAAATCCAAGTCTTAAACTTGTCCAAAGCATATTGGATGAGGAAATTTAGAACCCTTATCACCTTAGACACGAATTATATATGTGTGGGACCTTTATAATCCGAAAATCATTGTATAATAATGTAACATTTCAATCTTTCCAAAAGAGCCCCTCCTCTCCACTTATAAAAGGCCCCCACCTCTCCCACCTTATTCCCACCTTCAAGCCATCTGGCTCGGCCAAAATCTGCCCAAATACTCTCCCAACCTCACCCTATTACTCCTAGAAGCCTCACTTTGGGCAGAACTCTTTTCAAGGAAGCCTTTGTCTCAAGTCAAAAAGAGTTACCCGATTTTGAGGTAATGTCTTCTCTAATGTTGTTTTATTTTATTTTTCTTCTCCAACCCCATAAACTCTTTTTATTCATTTATTTTGTAACAAAAAAAGTATCATAAATATATTAGGATGTTGTTATAATAAGGATTCTAGCTACACTTACACACACCTACATCTAATGGTTAAAGAACATACGGTTTCTGTGGATGGCGAATTTCTGCCTCACGAAACGATGATTGTTCAACACTCATATAACACCTTCAAAGGTGGCCATTAAGATGTCACTATATTTATATATGATATATAATATGTTTATGTTTTACTTATGCTTCTGTATTTCTCATTTATGGCATACTTTATGATTTCCATTATGGGTAAAACGCGATAATTTCATTTTAGGAAGTGCGGACTACCGCCCCCTCAAAGTGATTTGAATCGTTAATTCCATATGTGGGATGTATAAAGGATGGATTAAATGGTTTTATACACTATATTATACTTTAATTGTATTATAAATTTATATCATTATGATTTCATTCCATTAAATACAAAATAGAAATGAAAGTAGCGTTCATGCGTACGTACGGCTTACCGTCTCCATGAACGGTGCATTTCATTTCTTACCTCTAAATGTTACGTAATATTATAAATGAATGTATATACTGGATATATATGATATATATGACATCCAAATCATGAATATAATTCTGGAGATAATGGATATTCTACCACATAAACAACTTGTAATTATAAGAAGTTTATCGTTGACTCAAGTACCAAAGATCGACAAAACGACCGTTACTAACTTAAATAATTACATAATGTTCATATCATTGTAATAAGTGATATAAAAAGGATAATGAAATTGAAAATGGTTTTTAATAAGGTATATATTAACTCTAGTTTATTATTCAGGAGTTTAAAGAACGGTTGAGTCAAGTCAGACACGAGGTAAGGGAACTTCTTAACCCAACTTCCATTCTTTGGGTTAATCTCCTACATTCAAATTATGACATGATATTATTATGTCCTATTTCATATTTTTACGTTCTTTATGAGTAACTATAGTGAATACACATAATAGATCTATTTTATTTTAAAAATGATCTTTTTAAGGACTTTGTCTCAATCTCCTTTCATTGAGGCATATTTGGTTTTATACACAAATTTCTTTTATACGGTGTATAACCCCTTTGACTTTTACATATATTCAAAAGGAATCTTTTTTATACGAAGCGTTTACTAAACGACAAAAGGGAATGTTTTTGTCGTACGTATGTGGCGACAATGACTTCTCCTCCGCCGTGACCACTATTTGAGTTTCGGCTTCCTCTAGAAGCCATACCTTTTTTTAATGAAAAATAAATGTCATGTTATAATTTTCTTTTATTTTGGTATTGAAAATGGATTTCAAAGCGTTTTTATTATATCAATGTGTTGTATTGATATATTTTGATTGAAATGTGGAAATGTTATGTTTCCTTTATGCATGTTTTATGTGATACAATTATGTTATGGTTTATGATATGTTTAAACCTATTCATATGAGGAATGTATTTGACTTAATAATTGACGGGTGGAGCCCACTATAGCTCCTCGATGCATCTGTAGGTCTCATGAGACAACTAGAAGTAGAATTGGCCGAGGCCCTTTCCCAATTTGATTTATGGTTTTGGCCGAGGCCTTAATCATTTTAGACGTCTTGGCCGAGGCCTTGACAAAATGTTTCAGAATGTCCAGCATTATACATTCCCTCATTATGAAAGTGGTTATTGATATTGCATGTGATTATTCGACCAGTAGAATATTCATGTGAATAAGTAAATGGCATTATCTCATTTTAATTTTTCCATATTATGTTGAATTTCATGTTTAAAAGGCTTTTGTTTTAGTTATACATTGACTTAAATGTTGATGTTTATTTATGGAAGCTTCCACAATATTTTTATCCTTACTGAGCATCTGAGCTCACCCCTTTCAATGTTTTAATATTTTCCAGGATGTGAAGAAGTATTTTATGAATGACCTGCAGGGATTGTCAGAAGAGGATATGAGTGTGGACTATGGAGACTTTGTTATTGTAGTCTTTCACTTTATGATGTAATGTAACGTTTAAGAATGTATCTAGTGTTTCCAAGGCTACTAAACTAATCGGTCTTTCGAGACTTGATCTTTTGTGATCATGCCAATGTTACGAAGTAATGCACCGGCTCTGGGTAGCTGGGGTCGGGGCGTTACAGTTGGTATCGGAGGCAGTTTAGTACTAACCTTGGAAGCTAGATTAAGGTAAAATCTGATTAGAGCACATAGCCCAAAGATGGACTTTGAGGATTAGTATATAAGAACTTACTAGTTTTTTTTATTGTAGAGATTTTGTGAGTTTTCCGAGCAATACATCCCTGTCTGGATATGAGCAGGTAGAGGCGGCTCTGGCACAGATGTACCTAGGGGTAAAACCCGAAAACACCGATTTGAGCTAGACTCGAACGGGAAATGGTGCACGACAACGGGCCTTGCTGCACTCTTGGTTATGACACTCCCGGGGGATATGCTTAGGATAACTCTAATTTTATTTACAAATAATTATGAAGGGTTTATGAGTATATACTTCCTCAAAGAAAACATTTTTATGATTATGGATTATATCCATAAATAGTTCAATTTATGTTAAGTGTTTTATAAGTATGGGATTATGTATTTTGATTCATAAACTGATCTAGTTTATGCAATTGTTTAGAAATGGCGCCTAGTGGAAGAAACGGAAACCGTATGAATGCACGCACTCCATGTAGGGATTTCCCTCCTGCTCAAGATAATTATAGTGGGGATGGTGATGCAACTGGTGCCGATCAGCTAATCACCATACTGGGACAACTTACCCAGGTTATGAATAATAACCTTACTCATATGGAGCACCCTGATCCGCAACGTGGAGGATCAATGCTAGACCGTTTCATGAGGCAACAACCACCAACCTTCAATGGGGGTACAAATCCGTTAGTAGCTGAGAAATGGATAAACTCCTTAGAGAAAATATTACATGCCTTGGGGAGTAGCGAAAGGGAGAAGGTTGTCATGGCAGTTTACCGCCTCACTGGAGATGCCGATCAGTGGTGGTCGCTGATTCAAAAAAAAAAGGAAGATGATGACGTATCGAATATGGAATGGAGGGAGTTCAAAGAGCTTTTCTTATAAAAATACTTTCCTCGTGACCATCGAGCAGATATGGAAAGGCAATTTCTGAGTCTGAGGCAGAAGGAGGATGAGAATGTCGCAAAGTATGAGGCTAACTTTACAAGGTTAGCGAGGCATGCTTCCGATTATATACGTAACCCAAGGAGTAAGATTGATCGTTTCTTTGATGGTTTAAAACCATTTCTCCGTCGAGCTTTAGTATCACAATCCTTCTCATCATATGAATATATTGTCTCATGTGCTATCAAGACAGAAAAGGAATTATCTAAGTCTTATGACAACAAAGTAAAGCAAGAGAAGAAAAGAACGGTGGAACAAGAGGCAGATAAAGGGAAAAAGGGAAAGAAGGATTTTCCATTATGTGATAATTGTGGGAAGAATCACCCTGGTACGTGTCTAAAAGGAATGAGAGTTTGTTATAAATGTGGAGAAAAGGGTCACCAGGCTCGTGATTGCAAGGGAAAGAAAGAGGCTATCAAAGTTGAATGCTATAATTGTAGAGAAATGGGTCATTATGCAAATGAATGTCCTAAGATTCAGGGAAACTTACCTCAGAAAAGGCCAAGGGATCAAGGAAAATCTTATGCTGTTACTACAGTTGAAGCAGAATAACTAATGTATTGGTGCTTTTGGACTCATGGATTATATTTTGGTTATTAGAATAATGTGATATATATATAAGGACTGTACTGAAGTACTTGTTGATTTCAGTAAGGTTTTAATATGATGAAGGTAATTATATTTTTAGTATGTGACAATAAGAGAAACATTACTTTGTTTGGGGAATCTGATAAATTGATTTTGTAATTAAGAGACATTTTAGAGAAAGTCTGGACAGAGGTATTTTGGATAACTATAATGGTTGGAGTGGATTAATTTGATCTTTGGATAGTATTGTTTAAGGTTAAAAAATTTATGAAGATTATTTTTGGAATATTATGATACTATAGTTTTAGGAAAAGGACAACCTGCAGGGTGGGGCATAACCCGTCGCGTCGGACAAAGCTGCAGGAATCGAACCCACAATCATAGTGCGACATGCCTTTATTTCCAACCACTAGCCTACAGGAAGTCCCTGGTTATTACAAAATAATTTTACTAATCTAAATGGTATGTGTTAACATTTTGAAACTTATACAATTAGGATAAATAGAATATTTTTGAGTTCCTTTACCATTTGGAGTAAAAGTTGGGTTTGTGGTAAAAATTTATTAACGAATGAAAGTATACATAACAAGTATGTATATTCCCTTACATTCTTAGTAAATCTCCTAAATAAATTCCTCAACATTATAAAAGGTAACTTAAAACAAAAATGTTGTCGGTTATCTTTTCCAACTGGGGATTCAATGACCGTTTAACCAATCACAAGTTTGTGATTTTCTTGTGGTTAAAATTTCTCCTAATCCTGTTTTCTATAACTCTCCATCAGACCTTGATGGTTTGTTTCTCCTCCATATCCATATTTTCATAGAATCCTAGAATGGGCTATATTGGGTTACCTTTGTACTTATCTTGCTTTATTTTAATGTTATATATTTATTAACCTTATTTCCGATGTGGGTTTTCCTCAAAGGTATTTTCTCTTTTCAACCTTTTATTTTCAAAGAAAAATTTCAAATTGCGAGGACGCAATTTATTGAAGGAGGGGAGAATGTAACACCCCGAGCTTCCACGATACGCTTCTCATTCAATAATACAATAGCTTGCATTGTACGAAACTTCAAGTTCTAAAACACCGCGACTAATCAAAGTAGCCGTTATGAATAGTAATATCCACCTTTTAAAATTATAGAAATTTTATATTTCAAAATGGACTTCATTTTTGTATTCGTAATATCGAAATTATCCTAAGTTGAATTTTTTGTAACTTTCTAAGAACATCCAATTTTTTTATGAATAGTGAAAATGACTTAAAAAAACTTTTTTAATCAAAATAATTTATTGTGATAAATTATACTATTTAGTGGTTTTAATGTATAATTAGAATAAATTTTTACCATTTTATCCAATGGTGGTCATTAGAATTAATTTAACATTGAAATTGGACATAAACAATTGCCAATCTTTTGATATAAATTGTTTCTTAAAAAGACGCTATTTGTTGTGACAACGGGAATTAATTATAAAATTAACTAATGAAACTTATATGTTTGTAATTTTGTAAAATAGAAATCATTTTTGAATTCGGAATATCAATTATAGCTTAGGATGAAATTTTGACTTTGTTCGGAAAAACGTCAATTTTTGATGAATAGTGAAACCACTGAGTGGTAGTTAAATAACTGATTTTTCGTTTAAATGAAATATTACCACTTCTGTGATTTTATTTTCAAAAATCCGACATACATGGTTGTAATTAAGAAGTAAAATGTGGTTCAATGAGATTAAAATAAATTTTTGGTGAATAGTAAGTTTTAAGTTCTTAATCGCGATTAGAGGTAATTAGTGTAGTTTAAGGTAAAAATGATGTTTTAATAATATGAGATGAGCTTGAAACTTGTCCTACTCCTATTGGATGAGTCATGGCCGACCAAGAAAACCCATGGGTCAACTTGGGGACCCCATGGAGCCACATTAGTTGGAAAATGACATTAATATATATTTATTTAATGTTAAAATTAAATTGACACAAACATGAGTTGTTTTACTAAAACAGTTTTTAAGTGAGGTTAAACAAGTCCAAATTTTGACTATAAATATTAATTAGAAATCTAAAAATATTTCCTACATCATAGTATTTTTTATATAATTTTTAGACATTAGATAAATTAAATTATTTATGACATCATTATGATGCAGCGATGACCTCATTATTTAACGATTTAAATAAAATGAGAAGATAATGAAAAATCCAATTCTTACACTTGTCCAAAGCCTATTGGATGAGGAGATTTCGAACCCTTATCACCTTAGCCACGAATTATATAACTGTGGGACCTGTAGAATCCGAAAAGCATTGTATAATATTGTAACATTTCAATCTTTCCAAAAGAGCCCCTCCTCTCCACTTATAAAAGCCCCCCACCTCTCCCACCTTATTCACACCATCAAGCCATCTGGCTCGGCCAAACTCTGCCCAAATACTCTCCCAACCTAACCCTATTACTCCTAGAAGCCTCACTTTGGGCAGAACTCTTCTCAAGGAAGCCTTTTGCTCAAGTCAAAAAGAGTTACCCGATTTTGAGGTAATGTCTTCTCTAATGTTGTTTTGTTTTATTTTTCTTCTCCAACCCCCTAAAATATTTTTATTCATTTATTTTGTAACAACACCAGTATCCTCAATATATTAGGATGTTGTTATAAGAAGGATTCTAGCTACACTTACACACACCTATATCTAATGGTTAAAGAACATACGGTTTCTGTGGATGGCGAATTTCTGCCTCACGAAACGATGATTGTTCAACACTCATATAACACCTTCAAAGGTGGCCATTAAGATGTCACTATATTTATATATGATATATAATATGTTTATGTTTTACTTATGCTTCTGTATTTCTCATTTATGGCATACTTTATGATTTCCATTATGGGTAAAACACGATAATTTCATTTTAGGAAGTGCGGACTACCGCCCCCTCAAAGTGATTTGAATCGTTAATGCCATATGTGGGATGTATAAAGGATGGATTAAATGGTATTATACAATATATTATACTGTAATTATATTATAAATTTATATCATTATGATTTCATTCCATTAAATACGAAATAGAAATGAAAGTAGCGTTCATGCGTACGTACGGCTTACCGTCTCCATGAACGGTGCATTTCATTTCTTACCTCTAAATGTTACGTAATATTATAAATGAATGTATATACTGGATATATATGATATATATGACATCCAAATCATGAATATAATTCTGGAGATAATTGATATTCTACCACATAAACAACTTGTAATTATAAGAAGTTTATTGTTGACTCAAGTACCAAAGATCGAGAAAACGACCGTTACTAACTTAAATAATCACATAATGTTCATATCATTGTAATAAGTGATATAAAAAGGATAATGAAATTGAAAATGGTTCTTAATAAGGTATATATTAACTCTAGTTTATTATTCAGGAGTTTAAAGAACGGTTGAGTCAAGTCAGACACGAGGTAAGGGAACTTCTTAACCCAACTTCCATTCTTTGGGTTAATCTCCTACATTCAAATTATGTCATGATATTATTATGTCCTATTTCATATTTTTACGTTCTTTATGTGTACCTATTGTGAATACACATAATAGATCTATTTTATTTTAAAAATGATCTTTTTAAGGACTTTGTCTCAATCTCCTTTCATTGAGGCATATTTGGTTTTATACACAAATTTCTTTTATACGGTGTATAACCCCTTTGACTTTTACATATATTCAAAAGGAATCTTTTTTATACGAAGCTTTTACTAAACGAAAAAAGGGAATGTTTTTGTCGTACGTATGCGGCGACAATGACTTCTCCGCCGCCGTGACCACTATTTGAGTTTCGGCTTCCTCTACAAGCCATACCTTTTTTTTAATGAAAAATAAATGTCATGTTATAATTTTCTTTTATTTTGGTATTGAAAATGGATTTCAAAGTGTTTTTATTATATCAATGTGTTGTATTGATATCTTGTGATTGAAATGTGGAAATGTTATGTTTCCTTTATGCATGTTTTATGTGATACGATTATGTTATGGTTTATGATATGTTTAAACCTATTAATATGAGGAATGTATTGGACTTAATAAGTGACGGGTGGAGCCCGCTATAGCTCCTCGATGCATCGGTAGGTCTCATGAGACAACTAGAAGTGGAATTGGCCGAGGCACTTTCCCAATTTGATTTATGGTTTTGGCCGAGGCCTTAATCATTTTAGACGTCTTGGCCGAGGCCTTGACAAAATGTTTCAGAATGTCCGGCATTATACATTCCCTCATTATGAAAGTGGTTATTGATATTGCATGTGATTATTCGACCAGTAGAATATCCATGTGAATAAGTAAATGGAATTATCTCATTTTAATTTTTCCATATTATGTTGAATTTCATGTTTAAAAGGCTTTTGTTTTAGTTATACATTGACTTAAATGTTGATGTTTATTTATGAAAGCTTCCGCAATATTGTTATCCTTACTGAGCATCTGAGCTCACCCCTTTCAATGTTTTAATATTTTCCAGGATGGGAAGAAGTATTTTATGAATGACCTGTAGGGATTGTCAGAAGAGGATATGAGTGTGGACTATGGAGAGTTTGTTATTGTAGTCTTTCACTTTATGATGTAATGTAACGTTTACGAATGTATCTAGTGTTTCCAAGGCTACTAAACTAATCGGTCTTTCGAGACTTGATCTTTTTTGATCATGCCAATGTTAAGAAGTAATGAATCGGCTCTGGGTAGCTGGGGTCGGGGTGTTACATATCATCTAAAACACTCAAATTTTAAAATGTTTTATTTATTAAATTATAAAGGTGACAACTTTGACATCATATAAAATAAAATAATATAAGTGTCATAATCACTTTTATAAGACTCCAAATGGTCATATATTCAGTAATTGAATGATTATGGTGTATCTATACACTACCAATAAGTTTTGGTCACGTTTTTGATCCCTTTAATATGTATTACTATTTCAATAAAAACAAAATTATTGATTTTTTTACTAAATAAATAATTTCTGCATCATTAATGTATAAAATAATAAGGTAATTAAATAACTCTTAAAAATTACAAATAAATTACCATGATAAAGAAAAACATTATAGATTTTAAAAGAGTATTTATAACCAAATTTATATAATGTATAACATTATATTAAAAATACACTAATTATTAAAGTTTGAGTGAGACATATTTCATTTTTCTTTAAATAAAATAAACTGAAGGTCTTAATCCCCTCCAAGTGGGTTATAATGGATTCCATTTCAACCAAAATATTACTTAGGACGAAATATATTCATTAAATTGTATTAATACAAGTTTTAGGGTAATTTTATAATATTATACTTACCCTTAATTACCTGATTTACCTTTTACTATGGTAAATAAAATTTACCGTAGTTACTATTCATAATGCCCAAATATAAAAAGTACTCTTTTAATATAATTTGGACCCACTAATTCCAAATGAGGAATCCGTTTTTCCAAATTCAATATACAGAAGTTTCAGAAATTAAATTAAAATTATTCCTGTTGTCGAAAGAAAACGGGTTTTAGTTTAAATCATTGCAAAATTTTGAATTGATTTAAACTATGAATTCAATGTAAAATAAATGCTAATGACATAAATTATATAAAATGGTAAAAATATATTCTATTTATACTTTAGAACCATTAAATATTAAAATTTAACCATATAAATTATTACGATGAAAATAGTTGTTTTTAATCAAAATATAGCGTGTGTTTACTATTCATTAAAATTTAAAAGTTATCAGAATAATATGAGAATTTTATCCAAAGTAAATTTTTATATATTAATCACAAATAAGAATTTTATTTGGTCAAATTAAACTTATAAAAATGTCAAAAACCTGATTTAAAGTGGGTGCTCCATCAAAAAGTGGGAAAACTGCATTTTATAAAAAATATTTATTTTACCCGAAAAATTTATTTTGTTCACATAACATGTTTTAGAAAATGTGTAAGATGAATAATAATGTTATAAAATTAAAAATATAGACAATAATATTCATAACGGAAAGTCCATAATAATATTATAAGAATATATCATTGTTTAGTGAAACCCGGTATTGTGTACAACACACGCTATCGAGGAAGGTCGTGATTGCGTGTAATGAAATCCAGGCCAGGGATGCATGTAGTGAAATATCCCTTTGGTGTTGCATATAAAATAATTCAAAACTTATTTCATTTATACATTAAACAAAATCTATACATAATTTTGTGTTGAAAGATTTCTACAAAATGAACTTGAAATTGTGTGTACCACGAGCCAAAAATAGTGTTGCGTATACTGCAAGCTAATACGATATCGTGTATAGTACAAGATAATCTTGGTGTAGCGTACAATAAAATATATTAAAGAGATCAAAAGGAATATATCATATAAAATCTTGGGGTGTTACATTATTTGTCTTCATGAAATTTTATATGTGATCATTCAAAATCATTCTCAATATAATATAAATCTTTATGGGTAACTATAAATTTTTGGGCATATTATCCAGGGATTCCATTCAGATTATTTATCTAAATGGTATATTCTTATGATGAAAATAGTGTATTGTAATCCATTTATCATCCATTGGTTATAAAATGATAAAATTAAATTGAAACCCAATATTTTTTTCATGGTTTTTTCTTTTTTAAAATGATATCATGATTGTGAAATATTTTTCTTTTTCTCAAGTAATGTTATGATAATATGATTAAGAATCCATTTCATTGTATGGGTTTTTAACTAATGAAAATTTTATATTATTTTGCATCACATAAGTATTATTTTTATTATGTTAATGTGGTTAAATTATATCCAATGTTGGAAAAAAATTACATCCAAGGATAGATTTTATGTTGTTTTAATGGTTGGGGCTGAAGCCTCATTTATTATTAAATAAAATAGAAAACCTTTTTAACTGGGTAATGGGAGACCCATTACATAGCTCGAAGGCCCATTGGTCATTTAGCCCATTACATGGCCCGTAGGCCCAAATGTTTTTCCCAAAGCCCATTCTTTGAATAGTACTACTACAGTACCCACCTTCTACTATGTCACAAAGTAAGCTTGCACCGCTACAATGCATGTGGCCACTACAGTGCTTGTCATTGCTATAGTGCCTCCACTACTACAGTATTGCCACTGCTACAGTACACCATAACACTACCACGGTACCTAAGCCTAATGGATTTTGAACCCCCATTTTTCAGGTAAAATTATGAGGGGATTACCCCTAAGACAAGCCCCAAATACAAGGATGAATTTTATGTTATAAAACGTATGTGTGGAAAAATACCTCCCTCTATTGAATTGGGAAAGTATATATAACTAATTAGATCAAAACAAGAATAATGTTTATGGGATTGGTAAACTATGGGATTGGTGTTTTTAATGATCCACTATGGGAAACCGGTGTGTCCAAATCCACTATGGAAAACTGTTCTTTCTGATGAAAAATGGGATATCTATTCAGATTCACGTTCAACTATATTTATTATCTTGGTAATTATTCATGAAAAATGAAATGGTTTTCAATACATATGATGGTGACACACATGTATGACATGATATTATTAACCATTATTTATTTTTTGATGATTTATGACCATTACAAGAAATTTTTAATTAATGATATATTGTTATGCTATGACTTATTTTTATGATATATCGAGTGTTTGGTATAATATTATTAACTTATATGAATGATAAAATACATAAAGAATTATGTTATATTTTAATATGATCAGACAATTTTATCTGTTATGTTTACCCTTAATGATAATCCGAGTTCACCCTTTATTAGGTTTCCATCCCCTAGATACGAAGAATTGTTATGGTAGGGTATGTGTAAGAGTTTTACTATGTGAGAAGTCCATTATGTTATATTGGGAAAACCTCTCACTAAATAATAATAATAATTATTACTATGTATCCTACTACACTAAACTATTAAGGTCCTTAGGTTTGTGATTGTGTAATATATTAATTATTCAATTAAAAATATTTAAATGCTATGAAAGAAAAGAATGGGATGTAATTGTTCGTTTCAATGGGAAGGATTAGTTAAAATTTTGAAACTATGATGGGAAAAAATTAATTAAATTCATTGAAATAAATTAAATAACAGGTACTCTGATATGACTCGTGATAAGTATTAGGATGAGTTAATGTGTAAGAAAATTTCATATAATTTTTGTAAATGACAGACTGGGAGTTTTCCTGGAAATTATATTCTATTAATGTTAGTACATGTGGATGTGGCAATGGAACAGAGGTATCAATGGGTAATAACACAAAAAATCACACATTGAGCATGACTCGGTCATCACATAGTCGACAAAAATTTTCTTGGATCAAAAACTAGTTTGAAACTCTAGGGGGTATGATATGGAAATTCATTAACCCTGAATGAACATCATGATGGATTTAAATACATGGTAACTATGAATGACCTAGAATAACCCTAAGGAACCAGGGATTGAAAAATTGGTTTTCATGATTTATACATCCTATTACATCCTGACCTAGCTCACCCCTAAAATGGTGGTCAGACCAGTCATCACCTGACCTCATGCTCACCTCCCCATATGCCAAACGCAGCTGACTTGCAGCGAGTGTGTAATAATTATTATTGGTGATATTATATAGTCTTATCAGAGCAGCACAATGGTATAACAAATTAAATACTAATCAATAGTGGATGTAGTAATACATAAATTACAAGAAGATGAAGACATATTTCTTATAAATTAATAGAAGTGGCCTACAATAGTTTAAATAATACTGAATGCATGACATGGTATTAATATAGGGAAGAAAGCTTTAAATATTACAACATGATTTTCAATACAATACAATGTAGGACTAAATTAAAGAAAAGTACTAAAAGCTCAATGGAGATCTCCATGAGCATCCTGAGCTCCATCTCAGTCCATTGCACCTAAGTACCAGAAAATATCAACAAGAAAGGTCCAAGGCCTTATGAACAAAAACAATTTACTCTTGTACCCATGTGCATTGACGAACCGAGTAGGGTGTGAGTTATAAATCACAGCAGGCTAGCACCACTAGTGTCTAACCCAATCTTGATACTTTAATATAAATTAAACAAGTTGAAACACATATAAATAATGTAATTAGTAAATTTTAACTAAATAACCATGTTCCCACTTCATCCAACGTCTGGTATCTAAACAAGTAACCAGTTCATTAATTGAGTATTTCTATTTTATACATATGTCACAAGTGAGTAAGTCACCTACTGATTATAAAGAGTTTCCTCCAAGGTAAAATGTGGCTAAGCAATGACCTGTCCCGATGGGCTTTAACCAAGGAACCTACTTGTTAATGTTTAACTTAAGGAGTGTATCCAAGGCATCCTATGATTGTTTTTAGTCTTAAGGTTCCAAGTTAATAACCATGGTAAAAACCTTTTAGATATTATTAGTAGTAAAGGATCCAAGGTGTAACAAGGAAACCTGTAACGATATTCCGTCCCGGAGATCCGAGGTAAAAACCTAGGAAGCATAAATCTCACAAAAAGAAAACTCTGTAAAATATGATTCTGGATAAGGAGTGAGATTCTAATCCATGGATCGTAGTGAATGGAATTCCAAAATATGGTGTCTACAGAGTCCAGGTAGTGCCTCCAATATAAAAAAGTGCTATATGAGTATTGGGTCCAAGGAGGGTATTTAATGAAACTACTTGTCAATGTTGGATCACATGAGTGTATACAAATTCAACATGTTGTACAATATAAGGACCCAAAATTATTATACTGGGCATCCAAATATAATACAAGGAATGATATCTAGGTGATTATACACCTTAGCTACCCATCCTTAAAATTTGAATGGTGTACATGAGTGCCCATGGTATTCTCCGATCAGAAATCATGACAAGATCGAGTCTAACCATTACTATTTAATAATGATGCCATGTAATGATTCATTTTGGTCAAAGCCTTTCAATCCATTTGTATAGAAAGATCATGTATCATTGCAACCATTTGTTTATTTGTTCATTCCTTTCCTTTCATTAGTGTGGAAAGCTCATGTAGCATTTTAAAAATTTATTTTAAATTCATTAAGGCATTTTCAAAAGGCAAGTTCCAAACTACATCCACCCCTTAACATGGTATGGGTTTCCACGAACATTGAACCCATTTTTTTCTCATAAACCTGAGTCCATCCGTGGAAGTCATACATGAGAATCCATGTATCTCCTAAGAAATGAGTATGAAATCCTACTAATTGCATCAATGGCATTCTTAATTGGAAACTGACCTGTCACTCAAGGTGTTATTAGAATTTAAAACATTTTAAAACAATTTGGAAATATCATTGGATGCTCAATCATTAAGCATTAATAATTCATCTAATTCGACTCATTTCATTTACCAAAACATGTCAATTTCAATTATAAGGCTCAAAGTATCCATGAATAAGGGCAATTACCTACATTGGTAATCAGAATCTAAAAACTAGACCAAACACATGGACGGTGCCTTGGTCCTTTAATAATTCATAAAAGGGAACTCTGTGATTCTAATTCAATTTGGTCCATGTCCTGAACATTCAGTCTTCCAATAGAAAATCTAGGCACATGAATTATAATCACAACAAGTCAAGCAAGAATGATCTTACCACTACGTTTTATCTTGAAGGCAACACACCTCCATTATAGCGGTTTTATTATAACAACATGATATTTTTTATAACTCAAATAATTTACAAAATTTGTAATTTTAAACAAAACATGATATATTCACATTTAAGAGGCATTCAAAATAAATACAACATTTCATGGGCTCCTGTAGCTTTCAAATTCAAGCAGTCAAACCATTATCATGAAAATAAAAAATAATATATATATATATATATATATATATATATTTCTGTATAAACATACCCTAATTCCCATATTACCCATTCCATGAGGGAATACACATATAAATAACATACACCTATACATATATATATATATATATACATACCTCGGTCAGTAACCAAGCCATCCACATCAACACTTTTAGCTTTCTAACTCACGCTGACAAACCACTCTCATGCATATACAAATATATATATATATATATATATATATATGGGTATAACCATACCATAATACACATATATAGGATATACACCTACATGCACACACACACACATATATATACATACCTATGTATATTCTTGTGATCCTTCCTAAGGCAAAAAACTCACTACAACAAAACCTGAAATCCATAAACACCATAGGATATTAAAAAGGGAGGTGTGAAACAATGAATAAGGTATAAAACTGACCCAAAAATGTTTCTATAAGACCGAAACCACCCGAAAAACCTTTCCATAGGTTTTAATTGCCGAAAAATGATTGAAAAACAACCGAGAGGCTATTTTCATGTAACAACAACAAGAGCACATCAAAAACCAGATCACCCAGAAAGCCTTATTGTTTTGCTGAACCTCACTGAGCACTGATTAGGTCGAAGTGAAGCTGTTTGAATGAAATAGAAGGTAGAATAGGAATCACCAAGATGGATCAGCCAATAAAAAACAATCGACGAAGATCTATATGAGAGGAGGCAGGGAGGTGTGTAGATGAGAGAAACCCTTTTGGGTTTCTCCACACTACGTGTCGAACCAAGGTGGGGGTGGGGAGAGGGCTTTGTTTAGGATTTAAATTTAATTAAACTTTAAAATAATTAAAATCCTAAAATAGGGTGTCATACATGGCTAAGTCCACATGGTTTTCCAAACCGTTGACAATTCTATTGTCCCTATTAAAAATGGGGTCACACAGTTATCACACACACGGTTTAGCAGACTGTACGCAAACCGTGCGCCCACTAATATCTTTAAAAAAATTGTTTTTTTCTATTCCAATACTCCTAAAACTTCTCAATCCACTCAGTAGAATTCTTAGGCCTTCTCTAAAGTCCCAAAACAACACATAAGAGTGATCCAATCCCCAAATTTATGTTCTGAAGATCATTTTTCAAAATGAATGCTTTAATGAAAGGAAAGAATTCATAAATTCATGCTTTTTAGTCTTCTCAAAAAACACATGATTCTAAATTATACCCACATTAAAAACTTCTTTTCCATGAGAAGCCTTTGAGAATAATGTAAACATCACCCAACCTACAAGGGTTGTGTAGTTTCCTTAAACGGTTTCATTACATTACCAACACCCAATGTAACATAAGAATTTCCAACACACTCATACTACAACCTTTACAAACCAAGAAAATTCTCAATGTTAAACTTATACAATGAAATAGAGCTTATAAGAGCCCATTGAGATAGAGACATGATAACCACATCATCTCGATAGACATCAATCGATGGTGCTCACCACTATAAGTACCAATTTAATGAAGGGAAAATTCCTAGCCACGATACCTCCACCGTTGGAATTTCCATACAAGGCACAACATTTAGTGTTCTTACGACACTACTTTCATGATTTCATAAAAAGTAAACAGTTGAATTCTGATCGACCTAACATAAATAGTCATGAAATCTCTCTGAGAAGACACTGCTAACCCTGAAACCACACATTCTTTCACCTGGTAACAGGCTTCAAAACTAACCAGTACAACTGTAAACATCAACTGACGAAAATAGAATTAGTCAAGAAACTTGGATGACATATATCATAGCATTCTATATTAGGTAGAAAGAGAAATTCAAAAGAAATGGTTGGATTTTGTGATTTCAAATAATTCATTCATACTTGGGAAACCATGAATCAATCAGGACTTACCAAGCCTCTATAAGAACAATGCATTATCATTTAACACTAAAAAAATCATCGAACAAGTTCAACTACTATTAATGATTTAACACGGTGTGATACTGATGCTCTCATAGTGAATCGAGGATGATGTCAAGATAAGGGAAATGATCTTCTCTCAAAAATACTACACTAAGAGGATTTAATAAGGGGATTCTAGTTATGCACCCTGAAACTGGAAGGTAAGATAGTCGAAGCAGATCAAATTCATGTTAGGAGGAATGCACTGACATTATTTAAGACTTGCAAACATCTAGGGAAAACCATAAATAACCAACCAATTTCCAATGGTTCTATTAGGTGTTTCTTCATGTTGGAAGGTCTTATTTAACAGGTTTTTCATGAAACTACCAACCATAGGAGTGTCCTAGCCACATAAGGAAATATAACTAACTGCTCATATGATTTCTAGATTTATAGAAATGAGACTAGAGTGTAAAAACACCTAATTCTTTAAAAAATCATCCAAGTATTGGGATGAAACTGATTCATTAAAACATAATTCACACTACATGGAGATGAACTACGACCGCACTCAATTGTACAAGAATAATTTCTAAATAGTTTTATTGCATCATAAGATCACTTTCATGGATGATTCCATACTAAGTGATCCATTTCTAAGAAGAAGAATGTGTCAAACAATGAACAAAGCAACTGACCATGCCAGAGGCACACATAACCAGTTGAAAAAGAGAATATCCCTATTCTTGAGAACAAAAAAGGTCATGAAATACATGAAATACCATCAGAACAAGGGTGTCACTTTAAAACAGAATGTCCTACTATGGACAATGACACCGAAATAGTACCAAAATGTGAGAAGATCCACATCACTAGAAATCCAATTAAGTTATGAAGGCACTGCCTACCATGGGGTTTCACCTTAAGAAGAACAAGTTTCAAACCTAACATCGGGTCATTCAAAAGAAAATTCACCAGAATAAAAAATGATCATAATGTCATTGCTAATGAAAAAATCACCAATGAAAAGTACTCACACATTCGTTCCATGGAAACTCAAGAGAAGTCTAAACAAACCGTACAAGAGTGTTTTTAACATTGGATAACTCTACAGGTGTCATTTTCAAGACTATTATAATTAATCACATTTAAACATTATATCATAAAAAGATTAAATGAAAACATAAAAGTACCATTTTCAAAATAAATCACAAGGTAGATGATTTTAACAAACAAACCATGGGAATAACATACATGTTTTATAAAAACAATTTATTTTAAAAAAATTTAAGATAGTTGAAATACCGTCATATTTTAATCTTATCAAAATAAATATCTTTTTTGAAAAAGGGGTGACCTACAAGGGTCCCACTTTCATCAACCTATGTACTTCATAAAGAAAACCAATAGAAAATGAAAAAAAATTTTAAACACCCAAATGAGTTATCCCATAAAAACATTCCCCAACAAGAATACATGGGTCCAGTTACATTATAAAATATAACCATTTAATTTCAGATCTACACTAAATATCTTTCACATTTATATGCATTTAAAAAGGAGTAATGTCATCACATTTAATATGGGTAGTTGTTTCTGAATTCTTAAAGCGCACATAAACTACATGGATTGAAAATTGGCTCCCAGTTATTGATACTAGTGTCAGTTCAGAATTTATCATGATAAAACATAATGTTCCAAATTATATTGGTGGAAACCTAGAAATCTTCAAAGATACCATACAGTTTACATATGGTAATTTAGCTCCCTATAGTCAAACCCATCATTACATAACAATTGAATTTAATAGGCTTTTTAAAATGGTTGAATTATGCGGGTTACCTTTTCCCAGCTATAAGGTGCCCATACACCTTACAGCTAAAACCCAGCTACCTTCATAACCACAACCAATAACATATCCCATGCAACTATATACATATATATAGGTAAGCTAGAAAGTCACTATAAGATGCATGGTAGAGAAACAAGCTGAAATCACAAAATCAAGGAAATTTAATCACATGAACATTTTATAATTAGCATTAAGAATATAAGAGATGATAATGTATTAACTAAATAGGTAGAAATCCAAAAATGACATATTAATAAGGCAAAAAATCCTACCTAGCAGAAATCCTACAAATGAAACTACATGGCATGGCATATATGTCTGGCATGTTAATTTCTAAGTGCCTAATATGGTTCCTGTAATGCAGCTTCCTTGTTATATCAGGGGAAGTAATGTTTCCAAAATTCCAAAAATCATAAGTAGAAGAATGTAAACAAATCACTCAAGGTGAATTCATATCAATTATTATAGCGATCAACATGAACAAAAATCCCAGCCCTGGCCACTTGGTCAATCCCCGTATGTGGGGTGATCAGTCCCAAAAACAACTACTAATCAAGCAACGAAACAGTCCTTGTATCCTGTATACCAACCTAAAATTGTATGAGAAAAGGAAGAACCTATTGTGATACCACTTTGTAACGTCTCTACCCTGCTCACCACTATGATGTTGGTTAGACCGGTCACCACATGACCTCAAGCACACCACCCCGTAAGCTATTGGATATTGACTAATAGTGAGGGTGTAAGAATATTCAGTTGGGAGACTCTTACCTCTTATTAGAATTGTGTGGTAGTATAACAGAGTAAATAGTAATCAATAGTGGATGTAGAAGTACATAATTGACTAGCAGCATAAGACAAATTTCATATAAATGATCAAATGTTTCCAACACTAGTTTATTCAATTAATGTATTGATGACATGGTATTGATATAGTACAGAATGAAGTAAATAGAACAACATGATTTTCAATACAATACAATATAAGACATAAGAAATTAAAAGAACTAAAAACCCAATGGCGATCTCCATGAGCATCCTAAGCACCAACTCAGTCCTTTGCTCCTATGTCCTGGGTACAAGAAAAAAAACAAACAAGGTCAAATACCCTGCGAAGTAGAAAGGTCTACAAGTGTACCCCAATGTAATGGAGTATTGATTATGTAGTGAGATATAAATTTTAGTAGGCCAACAACCCCAGGGTCTATCCCAATCGTGATAGTATAATATAAATAAAATAATGTGAAAACATGCGTAAATAAAGTAAGTAGTAAATTTAAACAATATAACCATGTACCTGCTTCATCCCTCTACTGGTGTCTAGACATGTTACCCATTAATTAATTGAGTATTACCATTTTATTAATAATTCACATGTGAGTAAGTCACCTACTGAGTCCAAGGAGTTTCCTCTGAGGTAAAACAGGGCTAAGTAATGACCAGTCTTGATGAGCTTTAACCATGGCACATACTTTTCAATGACGGAACCAAGGAGTGTATACAAGGCATCCTAGGAGTTCAATTAGTATTAATTCCCTAAGGTAATAACCACCGAAACAGCCTTTTATATAGTATAAGTAGTGAATTTTCCAAGATGTAACAAGCCAAGCTATGTAGATACCTGGTGAGGGAGTTCTTGGGTAAAAAACAAGTTAACATAAATCTCATAAAAAGCTAACTTAGTATAATCTGAATCTATCTAAGGTGTAAGAGTCTAATCCATTGTGCGTAATCCAAGGCATTCTAAAATAGGGCTCCTGTTGAGTCCAAGGAGTGAATCTGAGGTAAAATGGGGATAAGCAAGGACTGGGTCCCAAGAGTGTATCCTAGGAACCTACTGGTCATTGCTAGATCCTAGGAGTGTATCTAAGGCATCCTGTATAACTACATGGGGACCCAACTATAGAGTACTATACATCCGAATATAAGACAAGGAATATGATCTAGGAAAATCAGAACCTTAGATACCCATACATGATTTCTGAATGGGGTACACATGTGCTCTTAGTATTATTTTATCAAAAACCATGACATTCTCAAGTATAACAATTCCTATTTAATGAAGAAGTCTTGTAATAATTCATTTTAGTCCAAGACATTTCATCCATTAGTGTGTAATTTTCATGTATCATTGCAACCATTTGATTATTGGTTCAATACATTCCTTCCATTAGTGTGGAAAGGTCAAGTAGCATTGCAACCATTTATTTAAAATCCATTAAAGAAATTTTAAAATTCAAGGTCCACAACGCTACATTCCTTTAACATGGTAAGGCTGTCTAAAATCATGGAACCAATTATTTTATCATGAACTCAGGTTCTTCCTTTGAATTCCAACATGAGAATCCATGTATCTCCCAAGGTATGAGTATAAAAACCCACTGATTCTATGCATGCCATACCTACTTGTGAACCGACATCTCACCCTATTTTTTAAGAGAATTAAAAACATTTTAAAAAAATTTGAAAATTTTATTGTAGGGTCAATAATTAGGAATTAACAATTCATTTAATTTAACTCATTCCATTTAGAAAAACATATCAATTTCATTTATAAGTCTCCAAGTATCCATGAATAAGGCAAATTAACTACAAAAGAGATTCTTATAAAAAACTAGACCAATCCCATAAATGGTTCCCTAGTCCTTTAATCATTTTTAAAAGGGAAATTGGTGATTCTAATTCCATTAGTGTCATGTCCTAAAAATGTCGTATTCCAACATAACATCAAGGCATAAGAATTATAAACACAAAAATTCATAGAAGCAATGTCTTACCACTAATTTTTATTTTGAAGGCATCACACCTCTATTTTAGGTGTTTTATTATAAAAACATGATATTTATTATCACACAAGTCATTTACTACATTTACCATTTTAATAGAAACATTCTATATTCACATTTAAGATACTTTCAATATAAATACTTCCTTGCATGGAATTAATTTCTAATAAAAGATTATTATGCTATTAATTAATGCATTTATAAAATTGTGGACATGGAAATGGAACCTACCGCAGGATGGAACAGAGTGACCTAGATCGGCTCTTGTAGATTTCTAATTCAAACAAACAAACCACTCACATGAATATAAAACTACATATATTTGTCCATATCCTTTCCCTATTTCCTGTATTCCCCATTCCATGAGGCAATACACACATGGAAGATATACACAAATATATATATATACATAACTGCATATATGCCCGTGAGCCTTTCGAAGGAAAAAACTCACAAACACAACACCCAAAATCCATAAACAGAACATGAATTTAAAAAAGGAGATGAAAAACATGAAAAAATGTATAAAACTTACCCTAAAATTTTGTTGACAGACTAAAACCACCTAAACAACATTGTCTTTGGTGGTGGTTTTCAGATCATCCAAGAACAACACTCAAGAGACCATTTTCACGTACCCAGAACCGGAGAAAACTTAAAATCAGATCACCACCAAATCCCGAGAGTCCAGTCGAACCTAACCAGACACCGATTAGGTTGAAAGGAATCTGTTAAAATTAATGAAAAAGGAGTAGAGGACTCCCCGTGACAGATCAACCACAAAAAATGATGGAAGCCA
This sequence comes from Viscum album, assembly GCA_963277665.1. Taxonomy (NCBI): domain Eukaryota; kingdom Viridiplantae; phylum Streptophyta; class Magnoliopsida; order Santalales; family Viscaceae; genus Viscum; species Viscum album. The sequence continues at coordinate 1,691,229,605 of OY728140.1, read as the reverse complement.
GACATAGGTTGAAGGGGAGAGGAGACGAGGATGCACTTCAAAGGGAGAACCCCTTTGGGGCTATTGTGTGATGTGTCTCAAGACAAGAAGGGGGTGAGGAGAGTGTTTAGTTATTGTTTTAATTTTAATTAATTTTTAAATAATTAAAATCCCAAAATATTTTTTCATGCACGATTTAGCCCGCAAGGTTCTCTAAACCATGTATAAATCGTACGGTGCCTACTGCGTCTAATACACACAACTCATAGGCTAAGAGTGCTGTTTTGGAAACAATGCGATGTCTGTGTGAAATTCCACTATCCATCTTGGGGGGGTGGGTGCATGACTACCTACAATGTGTGTCACAGTTTAGTAGATTGTTCCCAAACCCTGCATTGTCTACTCCCTTTAGAAACAAGATGAGTTTTGTGTTTTTCACTCTAAAAAATTCTCGAGCCACTTGGGAGACTTCTCGGGCCTTCTACCATGTCCAAAAAAGGTTACAGTGATCCAATTCCTGGAATTCTGTTACGAAGCTCATTTTTAAAAATTATTGATTTAATAAAAATAAATATTTCAAAAGAATTTTCATTTTAGTTCGGTTAAAAAAACACGAGATTCTATACATCCTAAAAATGATATTCATTATTATATACATATCTAATATGATTAGTGTTTCTCAAAATATACATTCTAGATTTATTCCACAGAAATAACATGAAATAACAATGTTTTTTTGAATGGAATGGAAATTGAAATTGAAGTCTTAATGTGTAATGAATCGTTATGGGAGATATACTGAAAACATTTGTGGATGTTCTAAAACAAAATTCTCAACAGATGAATCATATTGAAAATGAAATTGATCAAATGGGGACACAATGTTTTGTGTATTCATTAATGAGACAATATCCAAATTATTTTAGGTGATCCAATGATCCACTAGTTGTTGATAAATTGATTAGAACCCTTGAAAATATACTTACTATTATTCTTTGTTTATAGAATGAAAATTTTATTTTTTTGTTTTATCATTTGTATGGTGTAGGAGATTAGTTCTTGAGTCTTATTTAGAATATTATGGGAAAATATATAACTAAATCTATATAATGGGAATATTTTTATGAGATATTTATCAGTATATATATCAAATATATTCTTTTAAAATTATGGAGACGAAATTACTTAATCATAATAAAAATTATGATAAATATATTGGAACCCATGATTCTATTTTTAAATGTTCTAAAGGATTCTTCTGATTTAATCATCATCCATGAAAGAGAAATTCACCAATTATTTTGTGGCATAAAAACAATCCCTGGATATAAAAGTCCATAGTAGATATGCTGAATTAATTTGATGTAAAATAAATGTAGAAATTCAAATATGATATTACATAAATTCCAGTGTTTTTGGTGAGAAAAGTAATATAAAACCACATGAAAATTCAAACTGTGGAAACAAATTCCATCCATCTGCAAGGAAAAACTATTGGAAGAATACTCAATGAAATTTCTTGATTGTAATTGGGAGGTATGTTAATTTTGGAAAAAGTTATAAATTCCTATAATGATTAAATTTGATTAATGGGAAGGTTAATACTATGATGGTGAAGTGGGAACAAACTAATCAACCACATACACTAAGGTGTTCCATGTACAAGGAGTTTTTACATAATGTGAATCAATGACTAAATCCATGGTCTAATTAGTGTGATAATACACAACAATATCTTAATACAATGTAAAAATGGTAAATCATATGAAAATCACAATTTTTATGTGAATGGTATAATATGGGAATACTTATACTAAACACCATAGATGGAAATTCCTTGTTTTTCTAAATAATAAACTATATGAAAAAGTTATTGTTCATTAAATTTTCGGAGAATTAATCATCTCCCACTGTATTGATTATGTAAAGATGAAATTACATTTGATATTCAACTAGTACAATGTTTATCACATTCATCAAATTGAAATTTTTTTGTTTAATATATGTCCTTATTTAAGGAATAAATTCTAAATTTTCATTTTCCAAAATTTATGTCTATAGGTAGAATTAAAATATGTGTTTTAGATACCATAATGAGGTTTTATGTTTATTTCTAATCATATGTTTAAATTCATTGACAAAAAATTTTTGGTTTTAGGTGATGAAAATTGATTATGTTTAATGTTATTTAGGTTATATTTATAGAAATACAACCTAATGGTTTTCTATATGTTTTAGGAAATAAGTTATTTATGTAGTAATAAATTTACATGATTTTAAAAAAATGATTAATTTTATCAGTATCCTTTAGTGTTTATCTTGTCTTTCAGGTTGATGTAATTATGTGGTTTATTTTATGACCTTATAAATTCAGAAAACAATGTTCTTACAAGAAAAAATATCTGTCAAGATCATCAATCTAGAATATAAATAATATAATTGTTAAGAATTCATGGGGAACCACATTAAATTGCATCTTATCAAGATCTGAATATTAACTCGATATGGAAATGCCTTCACTAAGATCGTGATAAAGTGTTTGGTTTCAACATTATATATCATCCCCATACATATGGTGAGCCTTCGAGAACAATTGATCTCTAGAGGATTTGTTAAGATCTATTTATATGGATTTCAATCATTGTTCGGATAAAAATCTTAATTTTGGGAATTTTTCCAAAAACAATATATTTCCATTTAGCATTAATATATCCCCTTACGAATGCCTTCATAGATATATGTGTAAAAATATAATGTTATGAAATAAAGAAGATGAAAGAATGATATAGGGACATGAGAAAAATCATTATATGGGAGAAAATGATACATCAATTTTTATACATTTAAGGGTAGTTTAATATTGAGATAAATATTATTTTAGTAATCATTGATGTGAAATATAATTTGATAATGGTATGAATGACATTATATGAATTTTCTTATAGATTATGGATGTGTAAACTAATACATATTTGTATTAGTCTCATTGATATTCATGATCATATTGGTACCATATCGTATCTATGAATGATTCCACTGAACCATTATCATATCTATGATGTGTTTTATATATATATCTCTCCATAATGTTTTAAATTGATCCATTACATGTGATGATATTTGTGGTCATACCATTGGAGCATTATATTTCATAGGATGATAAATTGGTGGATATATTTTACCAAATAGGGAATTTACGATGAAACAATTCCACCAACATATTCAATGATTGTTGGTAATTCCACCATCATGAGGGATCTATGTGGTAATCTAAGGATTAAATAAAGTATACGTATCACAAGTTGATGGTACAAAAGTAATAAATTTCAAGAGATAAATTCATTATATGGGGGTATAATGTAACAGAATGATATTATGTGATTTTTTAAATATAAATATTATATTTAATATATTTTTTATTGCATGAAACACTGAATATAGATTGTGTGGCATGAAACATTGGTTTTATCTAGTGTTACACACAACACTGAGTTTACATAAAACATGACATATCATTAAAATTTTATGACTTAATATAATATTTATCACATAACTCTTTTAATGGATGGTATGAATATGATTAAATAAAATTTTAAAATATGTTATATAGATGTATATATATTTTACTATTTTATTACAAATTAATTCTAAATTAAAAAATACCTTTAGAAAATAAAATGAAATCTATTTTTTTGAAATAACTATTTTTATGTGCACGAGTGTGTTTCATAAAAATAACATAGAGAAATATTTTTGGATAATTTTATTAATTAAATTTATATATTATATATCCAGTATAATGGTTAATAATCATCACAATTGTTTTATATAAAACAGATAAGAAGAAACCATATTTTACTCTTAAAATAGTGTTTTTCTACAATTAATTTTGACTCCCTTTCTGAACTGATTTTTAAAATAATTTTTGAGATATTTAGAGATTTTATATTATAAATTTAAATTCATTATGAAAAAAATTCAAATCCAAATTATATTTGGTTAAATTTTTGTATATATTTATGATAAGATTTTTTTTTATAACAGTGAATAATACATAATTTTAATTGGAAATTTCATTTTCATTGAATTTATTTTTTATGATTAATTACATAAATATTATATATATTAATTTTCTTGATAATATTATTCCATTATATGTTTAAATTATATATAATAACATTATAAACATTTTACCATTTTCTTATTAATACCGGTTATCTCATCATGTATACAAGGATGGTTTTAATCAAATTTTATATCTTATATTAATTGAATTTAGAAGAATTAATTATATATATGGAGTTATAATTATTTATATTAATTAATAATTATAACATAGTTTTTGGAAAAAATATTTTCTAAATAAATCAAATAAATTACCGTAGACAATTAAAAAATATGATTACTTGAGGTTAAACATAAAAAGAAATGGTTAAAATAACCTCCATTATTGAGTAAAATTTATTAGATATACATATGTATAGAATATGATGTATAATTACAAATCCTACGCCCTTTGGATATTTTTTTATGTGAGAAATAATGGAATATATTATTATTTAAAAAAAACAATTGTGTGACATACCTCACTTATAAATAGGCACCCCCTCTCATCTCTTATTCATACCATCAACCCTATTTTTTGACATTCATTATCAAAATAACGTACCATATTCAATTATATAATCATAGAATCATTTTTATTTTATATAATTCAAACTGTTATGCATTTTGGTGCATACCAATGGAGGATTTCAGAATATGTTGTAATGATCTTCAATGTGTTTTTTTAAATTTCTTCCTACACCTAAAATATATCTTATTAAAAAAATAATGATATTACAACTATACTATATAAAATATACATTTATGTTATTGTGATACTTTGTTTTCCTAAAAAATCTACACAACCATAAAATGGGTTAGGTAATCAATGTTCTTGGCTACAAAGGATTTCTGCGACTCAAACCATTTAGATTCATTTTTATATTACCACCACTCATAGTTGGGTACAATGATAGATATAAATCATATATAAGATATTAATTAAATAATTATATAAAATTATTTATTATTTCATATAAAAATTTTCTCTTTCCATTCATTAGTTGATAATATAATGTAACTGCTGTGAACGGTCGTCTAACACCTCATGAAGTGATGTGAATTATTTTCACTAACACTTTTCATGGAAGGTAATAAAAGTAATGTTCATGAAAATATATGATAAAAATGAATTATTTATGATATTAATGACATACATACCATTTTAAAAAGAAAATATTTCATTTTATTTCTTACCATTTCACTCACTGAATAATGATAATGTTGTTTCTATACGTGTGGACTAACATATTCATGAAGCGATGCGAGTTTCTTTTGAATCACTAGACCACATAGATTAAATGTTTAATTATATCTAGATAAATAATATTTTATTTAGGATATTATGATCATTATGGAAATATAAAATATTTCTTTCCTCCTTTCTACAAATATCATTGACAATTTGAAATAATAATCATGCATATGTACATCCTACTGTCTTCATGATTGTAATATACTGCCTCTATCAAAACCATATTCCATTATTTATATTGGAAAATTAGTTTATCTATATATTATTAAAATTTAAAAATAATAATTATATATATTATGTGACAATGATGAAATTAATAGGACTAAAATGATCAAATCAACACAAACAAGAAAAAATAGTTTCTTCCAAATAAACAACATTTTCATGGAATTGATAGAAAACTATTAAACAAATATCATAAGTATATCATATATGGTATGATATATAAAATTGGAGTTATTTAATATTATTTTTATTGTATTTTATAATATTTTTGAAAATATAAAATGGGAGTTGATATATAATGCATGGGATCTCTAGTCACTCTTTTATTTTTGGGAGATATATGCAAATTCACCACTCATTTCATTTTTTATGGTGAAATTTAATCCCATTTTAAATTTTTTATCATTTTTAGTCTTATTTTCAATATATTTAATGTTTCATTTGATGTTATTCGTTATAGGAGTCATAATTCAGAAGACCAAAAAACATTATGGGATTTTTGTGACACTTTTGTTTTTATGAGAGACACAAGCCATGTTCACAAAATATATCATCTATGTAGTTTATGAATATAAAATAGATTCATTTTATGATTCATAAACCTAAAAGTATGTATAATTTAATATTTTTTTATTATATCTCTTTATTGTGTCTTATTATTCAATGTTATCAAAGTGTTAAGTGTTTTATGTTACAATCACATCTGTTATTTGGATTTCTGATGAGTATGATTCCTATGATGAAATATTATGAGATATAAATAAATAAAGTAATTCATTTCCTTATAATGTGGTCATTAATGTTATTTCAATGTAATATAATTTTTTTCACTCATTTATACATAAAATAATATATAATTTGTTTTATAAAAATCACAATTTTTATCTCTTGTGGTTTAGGAATCATTTTTCTTCCATTCCATGTTTAAAAAAATATTTTTTAAAATGATTTATAATTTTACTATGATTTGTACAAATAATTTTTGATTTTTTATAATTTTTAAAATGAAAATTAGGTTCTCCTTCATGTCATTTTTTAGAGAATTCCATTTTTGATTTTACAAAAAATGTTAAAATAGTCATTTTTTTAATGATGTATAAAATGAACACTACTTTGTTCTCTCATGAACAATAAATTATTAGATGTTTCCCATATAAAATTTAATATTTCATTTCCAATAAAATGTTTTTTTTATTATTTTGTAATTTTTTTATTATAAATAAATTCATTCATAGTGAAACAGATTTTTTTTATGTATTAGGATTTGAAATGTTTTTTTCAAAGTGGAAAAATATTTTACTCAAAAATGATTTGAAATTACTACTTGTGCTTATGTAATAAGTTTAAAATGTTATTTTCCTTATGAAAATTTCTAAGTTATCATTAATGATCATTCTCTATATGTGATGAAATATTTTTAGGTCAGTTATTATTTAATGTGGATTTAATCCAAAGATGGATTTCCAATTCTTAATCTAAATGATATATGTTTACGATGATAATATTTTTATGAAACCCATTTATCTTTCACATGTTATATGAGGATTAAATTATTATAAACTCAATTCATTTTTATCATAATATGATTAGATGAAATGATGATATAAATAGAAAACATGGTTGTTTACCACATGTTATGTTGTGTTAAAATTTATATAAAATCGATTTCATTTAATTTTCAATTATATGATAAATAATTTTTGATCTTGTGGAATAGACATGTGTGATTGACATTTTGAAATTGTGGTTATGATAAAACCAATGATGTTGGTAACATTATAAACAATGATGATGATTATATATAACCAAATATGGGTGCGACCAATATCTCCCTTTAATATAATGGGTATTGATTTTAATATAATGATATAATTGTGTGAGATAGTTTATGGGATTGGTTCATAATGGGAAAAAGGTGTGTATTGATCCATCAAGTGAAATAGTCATGTCCTGGTTCACTATGGAGAATAGACTTATCCTGGACCATAATGGGATTTAGGTGGTGACTACTGATCCACTATATTGATGGTCTTCATATTTAACCATGAAATATGAAATGGATATCTATATTTATGATGGTAATGCACTTTTATATAATTATCCTATGGTTCATGACTGATTTATAATGATTTATCACCCTTATAAACCATATTTTTAGAGAATTAATGTTTACTATCTGGACTCATGTTTATGTGTTATAAAAGGATGACTATGATCTTCATTTGTTATTTTATTGATAAAAACACATTATTCTGTTCTTATGATTTTATATTATCATATATTTTTATCTCTTATTTTTACAATTACTTATAATTTGAGATCACCCATTTATATATGTTATTCTTTAGTTTTTTATGAAATCTCTAGGTATGGTATTTTAGTGACACTTTTTTCCTTATAAGACTATGAAATATATCCAGATGTATTTCCAAATATTTTCACTACGACAACATGCGATTTTCATGCTTGATGTTCCCAAATTAATTTATGAAAAATATTAAAAAAAATTATTACACGGTCACTATTTTAAAGGAAAATTGAATAACTCATAAATGGAGCCTCAGATCAAAAATATTGTAAAATTATCAAAAATTTGAGATTTATCCTTTCAGTGACATAAAATGGGTTTGCAAAGGTATTTAATGATAAATTGGATGTGCGGGAGGGGGGGGGTATGTTTCATTAAAAAATTATTATATTTATTTATTTTAAATTAAATAATCTACTTTTTCCCTATATAAATATAATATTATGATGGACCAAGAAGGATAGATCCATACATCAGGGACCATTGAAAAGTGATTCCATCCAATCTCTATTTATGAATAATGATCTTATGATATCGATCATTTAGATCAAGGAGAATCAAGGTACAATTAATGCAATAACTTCTCTAATTCATTAGCGAGAATGTTTTCCATCAACGAATGATCTGAATTGAGGTAGGAACATTTTTTTCATTGTCACCATATTAATAAAATATAAATCATGATCACTGATATTTCTTTTATATTTGTAAATAGACTGTTGGGATTAACCCAATAATCATATTTAAATGTTTATTCAATTTTTTTCCCCAAATATTTGCAGTTAAATTCTTTTTCCATGTATGAATAAACAATGATTGTCTCAAAAATTTTAATGTGATTCCCCAAAAATGTTATTGTTCTTCATCATTGGACCATGGTATCCTTATTTGACTATTTTCATATAGGACCAAGCACGATTGAACGCCAGATTTGAGGAGTATTTGTGTGCAAAAAATGGAATTGAATATTTGGTGGTGGATCCAGATGTGTTTTGTTATTTTGGACATGGTTCCTAGGTATTTTGGATACAAGACAAAAAAAAAATTAGTTTTAGTGAATTAGGTGTATGACGGACCACTGTGGATTAACGAAATATGATTTATGGACAAGGGAAAACCAAAATCGTCAAAATGATGATTTGTAACTTTTCTTTCGGGTGACCGGGAGGCAAGATTTGAATTATTGTTCAATGATATAGATTCTATGAATAAGATCTGATATTCAATGAAACTCTTGACTATTTTATTTGTATTTAGATAAAAAAACAATGTGTAGCAACCTAGTGGATGCGGGACTATGATTTTGAAAAAGTTAAGGATCACATTCCACGTGACTTGGCGAGATGCCTTTGTGACCCTCCAGGTGTAGATATGCTATGTGGTACACCACACAAGAATAACCCTATGAAGGACGAAACTTGATCTTCCAAAGTTCACATGAATGACTAAGGAACATTGAAATGTTTATGTGGGTCAACATAAACAACATGTATCACTACTAACTTCTATGGGAACATATAGATCATGTATATCCTTCGTATGGACTCCGATTTTGGATTGTGAGAACCCTATCCTCTATTTTTTCTATAATGTTATGGTGGATGATGATGGGGAATTTGAGATATGATTCAATATTTTTTGTTGTGATAATTATTTTGGAGATTCTCAATGATAACAGTGATCTAGAAGCGTCACCAGATATATTAGAGTGGAAACCTCATACTAGGTCATGCATGGGTACTCTATCTATCTTAGAGTCACACCCTCTTAGTAGGTAGGGCTTGGGTCCTCCTCTACTAGAGTAGAACCCTCCTCTTGGGATGGTCATGGGTAATATATCTCCTATCGGATTGAAACCCCCTTCTGGTATTAGGTAATGGGTCATGGAAAACCACAGTGCACCCTCATTCTAGGAAGGGAATGCTTCCACTATCTTCTATCTGAGTATCTCCCTATTGAGGAATCATTGAATTTTTAATCGGCCATTCGTGTGGAAATATTATACTGAAAATGGTATGGTTCCACTATATTCTATCAAAGTGGATCCCTCTTATATTATTAGGGTATGGGTCCTCAAACTATTTAGTGGAACCCTCCTCTTGGGTAGTGTATGGTCCTCGGTCGACCAACAGAGTGGAACCCTCCTATGGAATTAGGTTAGGGTCCACTATCTATTAGAGTGGAACTCTCTTATAGAGTCAGGTTATGGTTCCTTTTTCAATTGAGTGGAACCATGATGTCTTACATAGTACGGGGTCCAATAACTATTGATTTCGGTCTATCATCTTTGGGGAATAGTGGTGATGTGTGGATTGTCATGGATGTTTCTTCTAATATAAACCTAGAATGTTGTGTGGGGGTATGATATGAAGATATTATCTCTCTAAAATTTGTGACTATTTTAAAATAATTTATAAATATATACATATTGTTGTATTTTTTTAATCACATATATTTGAATGTTATTTTTATTTCAATCTTGTCTCTTAATTCTTCCCCTTCAGTATTAAGGGCATCCAACTGTGTAGCGATATACTCAACATTGCATAGGATTTTCCCACATCTGTTGTGCCTTATGCATATGAAGAGAAAGAAAATGATGATGAGAACAGTGCAAATGATATCTGGTTTATTAGACCATGCTTTGCGGTTAATGAATAAAGATCTAGTTTCAAGATCTCTCTGTAAATTACATTTCATTTTTTTCATGTTGTTGCATCTTTCTTGTTTGGAACGTGTTTTATCCAGATACTTTTGTGTTAACACTCTCATAATATTGTACTCCCTAAAAGTTTTAAATGAATTTATTATTTCCTAGAATTATCATAATTAAATTAACTATGTTGATCGTTAGTTGTGTGGATATAGGTACGTTTCTTAAATGCATCAAATATTGTTTATTAATATCTTTGCTTATCTCCAAACTATTGAAAATGGCGGTAGGATTGGGGATGTTGTTTCTCAAGCCTTACTGGGTCAGGTTGTGAATGAATAGTATTAGATTATTTCATTCCTTGGGATCGAGTTTTCAGTTTTCCAATTTCAAGTATTTGGTTGGGAATTTAGGAAAAAATGACAAAAAAAATATTGAGTTTGACTTTTAGGCTAGGGGAATCTAGAGCTGTTATTGTGGTCACTATATCCATTCACCAGGAATCTGACTACCTATATGAGTTCATAGTATACCGATACATTGGGTCCAATGATAAACAATACGTGAATCATATTAGATTGACTCTTATTTAATGTCCTTCATGAGTTAGTTATAAATATATTCACGCACAACTGGATATGGATGGTCTTTATTAGAATTTCAGGATGCCTCACTCAAGAGAGACAGCCATGTTACATATTTTGGATCATAACGATGATGTGATGAGTGAAGAGGAAAGAGTCCTAGGGATATCACACATGATTATTCCCCTATGTGAAAGGTATTATCAGCATTTCATATTAAGTAGTGAATTAGATAAGCGGATTAGGATGAGTATTTTGTAGTCATTGAACACTTAGCTCATGCATCATAGATGGCTAAAGATATATGGGGAGATAGATCCCAACGTGTTAGGGGATTGGATTGAGTTAGATATATATATTTTCATACTTTTGTGGACACGGAATGATCATGTTTTTGTGCTGATAGACAACCTTTTTCACTAAGTATGAGGGCTATGGTGGAGTCTAGTTACCTCGATTCTTGTTTACTTGAGACTCTTATGAATAGACTTCTCATTGTTGTTCCATGAGAAGGAATAATGATCATTCTTACAATCAGTATGATTCAAGATATTGTAAGGAATTAATAGGGTGGGATGATAGTTTTTGAGTATGTTTCGAGTTTTAAAGACAATATGTTCTTCTCCCTGAACAATATTTTGGGTGACTACTTATAGAAACAAAAGATTGATAAGGTACCCACTGGGATATCCATGCTAGTGTAGTACCATGGTTCATTCCTACCTATGTTGGGGAGTTGGAGTAGTAAATGAAGAAAAAGAGAAATGGGTTAGAGGGTCACCATGTATTTGGACATAGCAGGGGGTGTTATAGGGTTTTGTTATCTATATATTCTTGCAGTCACAAGTCGATATGATCTAAGCATATGAGATCTTACCTTGATCATATATGGTTAAATGGATCGGGATAATATGGAAGAAACTTGAATCCCAGAGAGGGGTGTTTCTATTCATGTGATAGGTGAGGTTACATGGTGAATGATTTATTGATCTACATGTTGTGTTATGTAGAAATATAGAGGAATACCTCTATGGTAGAGGTTGTGATGTGATCAGTGATCTATAAGAATAGGGTGGGATGGGCCCTATGGAGGTGGAGATGGGAGGGAAACAGTTGGGATCTTGGTATGGGAGTAATGGTTGGTGGAATAGGTTTTGAGATACATCCACCACCACCACCATTAGGTATCCCACATCATGCATAGAAAGCTAGCAGTTGGGGTTGTGGGTAGTTATAGGCTAGAAAGGCGAATGACCTAGTTGCACATGAGATGATTAGTGTTATGTTATTTTTTCTTTATTATATTCCTTCACTATTATATTACATAGTTGTGATATGTTCTATTATATATTTATTCCCAGTGCATGAGTTGGATCTCCCATTTGAAGCTTTATCCCACCATCATTGTGTAGATGTATCTATGTGGAATGATTTTTCTATATCATTTGTCTACACAAATTATGATAACTCACTTGTTGGAGAGAAATAACTATGGTATATTTTTTTATGATGAAACCATATGACATCTTCATATGAATGCATTATATATCCATGGTACAATAAAATATTTATTTTCACCTCGTATGAGTAAATTACATCCCACTGATGGTACAAGATTTTACTATATAGGTGAGAGAGAGAATATAGTGGGATGAGTTTGTTTTGTGAGAATGTGGTTTCATCAAATTACCCATAATTTGGATAATATATCCTTTGGAGTAGAATGGTCTATAGGAATAGAGATTATATTGGTTATGGAGTATTTTATAGTAATTTTCAACAAGGATTTTTGGGGACTACCTTCAATGAATGAGATGCAATTTTTCATTTAATTATACACTATAAATGCACTAATATGTTCTACTGTGTATCATATGCCCCCTACCAAGATCAAGGGGATGTCGATTTAGCTGGAGGGAATTTGAGAGATGGTTTTTATTATACCCAGCCCATTCCTCTAGTATGATCGAGTGGTTTACCTTAAAAAGGATTGTGAGAGATTGTGGGTTTGAGTGTATTATTTTCACCTGAACTTGGACATGATAAATATCACATACCCATTTATGAGTATTTATGATCTATTTGGTCATTTACAATGAATGAGATGTTTCTTGAAGATTCATCACCTGGAAATCTACAAATAATTGATAGTCCATTATGCCTATTATCCAATGATAGAATTTTTATGTACCTTTAGAAACAATAATTTAAAATTGATTCCCTTTGTTGTGACACAAGACACTTCTATGTTTTCGGATTTGATGATTCATTAATTCTATATATACATGGACCGATTTTTTGTTGTCATAATGGATAACATACTAGAAAACTTTGAGTTAGAGGAGGAGCACGTAGATAACATGATTATGAACTTATGATTTCCCAAGGGGGACAAGATTTATGAAAATATCTCAAAGATCTTTTTCTGGATCCATGATTTTCAATTTATGTGGAATGTAGTTTTTTATCATATATTAGTTATAGACTCAATGATTTTTTATGTAAATATTTTTTCAGAGACACCAATGATAATTTTAGAGGTTCATATTTTTCTATTCTTGGTAGAGTAATACAGGTGGTTTGTGTTAGACTTATCTTTGTTTTCATCAAAATTTACCATCCTACCATGGAAAAAGCTCGGGTTCACCTAGACTAAGAGGTTCCAAAGAGAATTTGAGGATTTTATGCCGAGGATGATAAGATTATTTGTTTTGGGACGACCAGAAGTGTATGTGGTGTGTGTAATTTATTATTATGTCTCAACAACTAGGATCAGTTGTGTGTTTATGCATAGATATGTAAATATCACGTATGGGTTGAGGTAGTTGATACCCCATGAGTCAAACTATGTGATTCACACCAAAGAGATGGATTTGGTAATCTTTGTTCTAGGAATGTAGACATAGTATCTTTTGGGAGAGAATATTCTTTATTATTCAAACTATTAGGGACATAGTTTTTTCTTCATCCAATGAGACCATAACATAAGACAGAGGAACTAGATATGGTTACAGTAGGACTATCACTTTAAGATAGTATATAAGAAGGGAAATATTTATTTATATTCCATTAGTATGATGTCACAATATTGTTTGTTATAGAAGGTGACAGAGCAGTTATACTCATTTTAGTTGAAATTAGTTGAGGATGAGGATGAAAATTCTATTCAGTCAATGGTTTTGAATGGTTAACTTCTATTTTGTGTGAAATATTCCTATTTATAATACATTTACTATGATGTCATGCATGACTATATATCCATAGGGGATTCACCAAATTTCTTTTATGGAGGAGGAAATCATGTCATCCTTTTTCAGTGATGAATGGTTGTCTAAGTTGCAATGTGGAAGTATGTCATGAGGGAGTTATACACATCTAATTTGGTAGTACCTATTGGTGTGGGGAATATTTATAGGGAACATCATAAGTAGTCTTGGGGGATTTTCATGATATGAATCATGGCTGAGTTCATCTTTTAGTTCCCCACCTATCAGTGGGTAATGGTTGTGCACCGGGTTAAATTTGGTTTATTGTATCCATTTGAGATCAAGTAGTGAAATGATATGAAATATACACATACTTTTGGAAGGTCATGAATGCATTGTTATAGGTCATGAATCCATCTAGGTGATATTTTTACTATTGACAAAATCAGTTTCATTATTTACTATTAGAGAGAATAGATCAGTGGGTATTTATTTGGATTTTTATGTTTTTGATATTACTATACATAATCAGGTGACATGGACTATTATATTTGACCATAATGCATAGTTAATTTTCGGTTTGTGGAGAGGCATATAGGAGTCATCCGAGACCTATATGATGATAATTAAACCCCTCCTCTTAGATATATGGATAGACCGAGTACACAATTTATGTTCTAGAAGATATGTTGTGGGATTTCATGTAAGAAAATTTCCATAGTTTGGAGGATCTCTTTCCATTGATAGAGTATTTGTACTATAGTAGATACAATTATACTACTGACATCACACATTTTGATGCCCTATATGGGAGACCCCTCTAACAATCCACGTTTCGATGTGTTATTTGTGAGGCATGTCATGTTATGACAGGGATTGTGTATGTGATGATAGTGATGGTCCATGTAATCTAAGAGCATATTAAAACATATAGGAGAAAGAATAAATCAAATGAATATCATTATAATCAGCACTTGTAGTTTTATCATGGAGGAAACAATTTCCTGAGATTTTCCCATCAATGAGGTTTACTATTATTTTTGTAAGGAAGAAAGATGTCTTCTAGGTTAATCTAGTTGTTTATGATCTTTTAGAGGGTTGGTGAGGTTTCTTTCTGGATCAACCTGCATCATAGATAGAATGGGTGAGTAAAGTCATTATTATTTCGTAGTTGAAGAGATATATTCATGAAATCATGCACATCATTGGCTTGGGAAATATGGACACTGATGAAGGAGAAAACTTTTGAGAGCACTCGGTTGTGATCTAATATTAGAATGATAAGAACATATATGGATAGAACATAACCATAGTTCATTTTTTTGTAAGAATTAGAGAATTTGGGAGAGAACCTAGGAGCATTTGACCTAGATGTGGGGTCAAAATCCCTTAATTTTTTTTATTTTCCATTTTATGGGAAGAAAAGTATGATAGAGAGAATAAAGTCAAGAAACTATTTTTCCATGTATTACATTGAAATATATCTATAAATATTTCAAGTTCTAGTCACTTAGATGACATATGATCCAGAGGCTAGGTTAGAAAGAAATTAATTTTATTAAAATATTAAATACATTTAATTTATACATGCACATTTTTCATGAAATATGCGATAACTATAAAATGTGACTTCGATCTGAAATAAGGAACAATTGATGAATATGGAATTCAAGAATCACCATAAGTGAATCCTAAAATTGGTTTTCATGTATTATTCAGAAAAAAAAGTCTGTTGGTATTTATATTTAATTAAAATAAATAATTTGTTTTAATATAAATGACATAATTTTTATTTCTCAATAAATATAATCATATAATGAATCACCCATGTTTGATGCATAAAATTAGGAATTTTTATGAGATTTTTTCCAACCTCCATTGTAGAATGAAAATTATATGATGATGAGACTCAACATCTTGGAAAATAGATGTGAGATGAACATAACAAATTATCTCATCCATTAGCAAGTGTGTTCTTTTTCAAAAAAATTGATCTAAATTGAGTTCAGACAATTCATTTATGATTTCATCACCATATCATTATTGTATTGAGTATGATAATTCTTATTTCAATGATCAATGATAACAGAGACTTTTCATGTCCCCAGACATCAAATTTGAATCATGTATTCAATAGTTTCACACCGAATATTCCCTAACTATAATAGTTTTCATAGAAAACATAAAAAATATTATTCACACATGTTTATTTTTATGTCACCCTCCACCACCATTCATCTTGTTCATCATCATTGGTCAGTGGGGTAGCAATTATAAAATTTACTGGAGTTAATGTGCTTGATCAAACCCTCATATTCCCAAATGACTTGTGTGCGATGAATGGTGTTAATTATTTGAGGATGGATCAACATGTGTTGTGGGATTTCATGGATGATTATCAGGAATTTGGAATATAGGAACAAATTATGATGATGGGAGGCACAAGGGAAATATGATGAACCATAGTGGGATGAACACATGTCGTGTACTTCCCTAATTACAATAGTGATAGTATTTTGAAAAGGTTAATGATAACACACCATGTGACCATCACCAGGTAGATAGGTTGGGTGGGGAGCATGAGAGTAGGTCCCTATGTGGTAGAAGACGTCATGTACATGAGTATATGATCTTATCTAAGGGACACTTACATATCCAAGGGCACATGAAGAACAACTGGTTGTTGATGCATACCATGTATCTTCCACACACACCCTATAAGGGTACATGTGTAGAAGAACATGATCTAGCAGGGACACTTACAGGAAGTAGAGTGGGACCAAATGTCATGTTGGTACCCTTACATATACTGTATCCCAACTTCATTTTTGGGAAAACTCAAATTCATTTATCACTTTCTTTTGGAAATAAATTTTGGCCTATGAGTACAATATCTAGAGTATTATGACTTATAAAACATGATGTTGGCTGCCATAGTGTAATTCTGGATATGGTGTGATTTGTTTTCGGAATGACACTTCTTTAGGTGATTCTCGATTATAATAGTGTCTGGGAAGGATCGCCATAGACATTCGAGTGACATCGTTAAATTGGGAATGGAATGGTTCCTCTATCTACAATCGCAGTGTAACCCTCATACTATATAGGACATGGTTCCTAGACCACTAGAGTAGAAACATCCTACCAAATAAAGAATGATTCCCCTATCTACAATCTGATTGGTAGCATCTATTCTTATCAGGGAATTGGACCCTGAACACTATAGTGGTACCCTCCATCTTGGTATAAAATAGGTCATATATCTTTTATCTGAGTGGTACCCTCATAAAGTATCTTGAAATGCATACTCAACAACTAGAGTGGAACACTTCTACTAGTAATTGATTATTCCCTCTTTCTTCTATCCATATGTAACCCTATTGTGGTATTAAGGTTTGATTCCTATACCACTAGAGTGGAAACACTCCGCTTTGGTTGGGTATAGGCTCTCTATCGACTCTCAATGTGGATCCCCCTACAGAGTCTGGGTATGGATCCTCTATCTATCCTAGATTCACCCTTCTATAAAGTCAGGGTATGGTTCCTCTATCTACTACATTTACCCTACTATTGTACAAAGGAATGGGTCTTCTACTAATAGATTTTTATCCTTAGTTACAAATCATAGTAGTTGGGTATGGATTGAATTGTATGGTTCTTCGAACAGATGCAAGATATGTTGTGATGGGATGTGAGTTGGAGGTACACTTTCACACTAGTATAGGTTTATTTTTCAAGAATAGATATATATATATATATATATATATATTATAGTATCCAGGTAGATTTATTTTTTTACTCTCTTACTTTTGGATGAAAATTATACTCATATTGTGTCACTTACTTCTCCCCTTTCGTCATTATGGAAACCTACTAGGTATGTATATACTCTGCCCTAAATGGGATTTTCTAGTATGTGTCATTTCTTATGTACTTGACTGATAGGTCAGAGGTTATTATAAAGGAGAATATGTTTACCTGGTATATTAGACCTTTTATAACGGTCATGGCTTGGAGATCTATTGTTAGGCTCTCTCGTCACTTTACATTTCCAGCACCCAAGCTGCTAAATTACACGAAATAAATGAACCGCAATACACTATTAGTATAAAATGACCATTATAATCTAGACAATAAATTGTTCAGAATAAATAGGAATAACAATTTATGAAATAAAAAATAATGGTTCCATTCCATATGAATGTGTCACTATGTTCCTAGAATATATCCACACAATTTTTAGTAAATTAACAATATTTGTAAAAAATATTTTCTTCAAAAATTATTTTAGTTTCTTTATTTTGTGAATAATAATTTTTACAATCTCTATAAATGGATGGGACAAAAATAATTTTTTTTATTTCTGGATTTTTTTTCTAATATAGTAAAAATATTGTTTTTTATTGAATCTTTATATTATTTTAATAGATAGAAAAGGTCAAAATAATTTTTGGATTATTTTTAAATTTTTTATTAGTAAACAATTTAAAAAAAGTATCAATTATTGGTTTTTAAAGAGTTTTGGTGGTAATCGAGTGGTTAACACACCACATAAGTCAGTATAAAACCCCTGGCCAAATCATGGGGGGGGGGGATCATTCATGGTTACTATAGAAGTACTATATAATTATTTTATTTGGTACTTTATAGGTACTATTGAATCTAGAACTATTAATCAATTTGTTCATTCAAGCTTTTGATTTGGGTATACAGACCCTATGGACCATTAGGCCATCAAAGTGGTCAGTGAAACAAACATGATGAGAAGTTGGGGATTTAGGTGTAATGAAATCAGGGGCGTCATTCGATCCAATGTTGGGATTACATTCCATGTAATGGACTTAATTCCCAATGTGTCGTTAGGATCATCATCATCTATTTAATAAAAGAAGCTGGTTGGGTGAGTTATCTGTTGTGGGTTATGACCTCAAATTACAGCTTCGGTGTGTTCCGTTTGGTTGTGTTTTATTGTAATTGTACCCCCAAGAACCTATTACAATATATATTTTTGAAATATATTTTATACCATAATTTATTGAAAAAACTATTTATATTTTAAAAGGGGTAGTTTTTTTCAAACCTTTTTACGAAACTTTTATATTAAATTAATTTCTTCAATATATGTGTAACATCCCAAGTAAGTAATGAATAATAGATATTTTTATCTATGTTTATTAATGATTAAGATAGTGTCATAGAGGCTTAAAATGAAAATAAATACAATCTTATGCATGGAATACACTAATATTCTTAAAAGATTGTTTTACTGCCTTTTGATGGAAAACCATTTTTGAATATATATTTTGACAATTTTATAAACTATGTTTGTCAAAATAAACTTATTCTTTATGATTGGGACATCAAAATTTACCTTGTGTGAATTTTTGGTATTTTTCTGACAATGTTCATTTTTTAATGAATAGTGAAAAATACTGCATTTTACATCAAAACTGATTTTCAATCTAATTTATTTATATGATTAGATTATGTTTTGAATTGGTTTTGAAGTGAAATTAGAATATATTTTTACCATTTTATCCAATGGTGGTCATTGGAATCAATTTCACTTTGAAATTAGAATTAAACTGGTGTCAATCTTTTGATACTTATTGTTTTGTAAAAACACGCTATTTGCTCTGGCAGCAGGAATTAATTATTAAATTAATTAATGTGACTTATATGATTTGAATTTTGTAAAATAGACTTCATTTTTGAATTCGGAATATCAAATATAGCTTAGGGTTAATTTTTGGTAATTTCATGAAAAACATCAATTTTTGATGAATAGTGAAACCACTAAGTGGTAATCAAGCAAACTGATTTTTTAGTTAAATGAATGTTTACCACTAATGTGTATTGAATTTTAAAAATCCAACATAAATGGTTGTAATTAATAAGTAAAATGTGGTTAAATGGGATTAAAATATTTTTTTGGTGAATAGTAACTTATTAAGTTTTTAATCGTGATTAGTGGTAATTAGTGTAGTTTATGGTATAAATAATGCTTTAATAATATGAAATGACCTAGAAACATGTCCCAAACTTATTGGTTGTGTCATGGCCGACCAAGACAAGCCATGGGTCAACTTGGGGACCCCATGGAGACATTTTGGTTGGGAAATGACATAAATAACTTTTTATTTAATGTAAAAGTAAAAATGACACAAACATAATATGTTTTACGAAAACAATTTTTACATGGGTTTATAAAGATCAGATATTTGATTATAAATAGTCATTGGAAATATAAAAAGATTTCCTACATCATAGTAGTTTTTTTATGATTTTTAGACATTAAATAGATTAAATTATTTATGACATTATAATGATGCAGCGATGACATCATTATTTGACGATTTAAATAAAATGGAAAGACAATGTAAAATCTATGAGCTACACATGGACAAAACCAATTGGATGAGTGGATTTAGAACCCTTATCACCTTATCCACGAATTATATCAATTTGGGACCTTTTAAAAAGCGAAACACATTTTCAAATAAAGTAATATTTCTTTACTTTCCAAAAGTGCCCCTCCTCTCCTCTTATAAAAGGCCCCCACCTCTACCTCATTTCACACACTCCTCAAGCCTTTGGCTCGGCCAACCCCTGCCCATTTACTCTCTCAACATCCCTCTCCTCATCCTAGAGGATTCCATTTGGGCATAATCCTTTCAAAGGAAGCCTTTAGGCTCAAATCAAAAGGAGTTACACTTTTAAAGGTAATTCATTCTCTCATGTTCATTTGTTTTATTTTGCTTCTCCAACCCCATAAACTCTTTTTATTTACTTCTTTTGTAACAAAAACAGTATCTTCAATATACTAGGATGTTGTTATAAGATTTATTTGAGCTACACTCTCACACAACTACATCAAATGGTTAAAGAACATACGGTTTCCGAGGATGGTGAAATTCTGCCTCCCGAAACGATGATTGTTCAATACTCATTTAACACCTTCAAAGGTGGCCATTATGATGTCACTATTTTTATATATGATATATAATATGTTTATGTTTTCCTTAAGCTTCTGTT
This sequence comes from Viscum album, assembly GCA_963277665.1. Taxonomy (NCBI): domain Eukaryota; kingdom Viridiplantae; phylum Streptophyta; class Magnoliopsida; order Santalales; family Viscaceae; genus Viscum; species Viscum album. Next base: position 1,691,208,256 of record OY728140.1, on the reverse strand, counting down.
TTTTTCATTTTGGGCATACCTTTATGGTTTCCATTATGGGTAAACACGATATCTTCATTTTAGGAAGTGCGGACTACCGCCCCCTCAAAGTGATTTGATTCGTTAAATACCATATGTGGGACATATAAAGGATGGAACTATGATATTATATATGATATTATACTGGAATTATAATATACCTTTATATCATTATGATTCCATTCTATAAAATACGAAATAGAAATGAAAGTAGCGTTCATGCGTACGTACGGCTTACCGTCTCCATGAACGGTGCATTTCATTTCTTACCTCTAAATGATTATGTAATATTATAAATGCATGTATGTACTGGATATATATGACATATATGATATCTATATCATGAATACCATTCTGGATATAATGAAACTTTGACCAAATTAACAACATGTAAGTGTAAGAAGTCTATTTTTGACTTAAGAACCAAATACCGACAAAATGAACATTATTAACTTAAATGATTACATGATGTTCATAACATGGTATAAAAGGAATAATGAACTTGAAAAAGTTTCTTAAGCAAGTAGAGATTAACTCAAGTTTATTATTCAGGAGATTAAAGAACGGTCGGGTCAAGTCAGATACGAGGTATGGGACTTTGTCTCAATCTTCTTTTGTTGAGGCATATTTTATTTTATACACAACTTTCTTTTATATAGTGTATAAACCCTTTTGACTTTTATGTTTATTCAAAAGGAATATTTTTTATACGAAGCGTTTACTAAACGACAAAAGGGAATGTTTTTGTCGTACGTATGCGGCGACAACGACTTCTCCACCATCGTGACCGTTATTTGAGTTTCAGCTTCCTCTACAATCCATACCTTCTTTTTAAAAGAAAAATAAATACCATGTTTTACTTTTCTTTTAATTTGGTATTGAAAATGGTTTTCATAATGTTTTTATTATATCAATGTGTTGTATTGATATCTCGTGATTGAAATGTGGAAATGTTATGTTTCCTTTATGCATGTTTTATGTGATATGATTATGTTATGGTTCTTGGGCATTAATATGAAGACGGGTGGTTCCGTGATAAACTAAGGGCGGGTGAGCCCGTTAAAGCTCTCCAATGCATTGGGTAACGTGAAGGAGTGAAACGTTAAGGTTTCTACGAAGAGATTTTAGGGAATATACTGTGATGGGTATTCCAAAGGTAACCAAGAAGGTTACTCCCTACGTAAGAATGTTATGAATGCCTCAAGTTACCTTTATGTCTTATGATTTCTATGATTTATTCATGATTTGATGAGGTATGTTACAGTGATTATGTTTTATGGGTAAAGTATGATTTCACTCTTATGTATGTATGTACCCATGTTTCCTTTCCATGTTTTTGTAACCCATACTGAGTTTTTATGCTCATCCCAAGTTTTTGAAATGTTTTTCACAGGTCAAGGGAAAGGTACATGATAAGATGATAGAGTCAAGTATGTGTCAAGAAATAATCCATGTTTTATTTTAAATGTGTTTCCATTGATGGGAATGAAGAATACTATCTTTATGTAACCACTTTGTTTATATGTGGAATGTAATGCAAGTTTTTATGATCTAATTCTCTAAAACTCTAAACCCGAAAAGATCCTCAATGTGTAATCCTGTAATAACTCAAGATTAAGTAAGGTTTAAGGCTGGGGACTTATAGTTGGTATCAAAGGTCGGTTTAGATAACTTTAGGAGTTAGAATTCTATTAAATGATTATCCAAAAATATTTTTTTTTCGAAATGATATAGCATTTAAAGATTACCATGTTGCTTCATCTAAGACATGTTTGTTCAGAATGGTTTTCCGCAGAGGAAATAGGGAAGCAGTTCTAGGAAGGCATACAGAAGGAAATAACCTTCCGAATCAGCATCCAGAAATGGTCGGAATTGGAACTGAACAGTTTGTTGCAGTAATGGCGCAGTTGACTCAAGCGATAAATGGTGGTGGTATCCATACACGAGATCAGCCAGACCAACCACAAAGGAACATGTCAGTAGTGGAACATTTCATGAGGCAACATCCACCATCATTCAGAGGATCATCTGACCCTGTGCTAGCTGATGGGTGGATTAAAGCACTGGAGAAGATTTTTGATGTCATGGGGTGTTCAGACAATCAAAAGGTTAGTCTTGCTATTTACCGTTTGGAGGGTGAAGCAGATCAGTGGTGGTCTATGGTTAAAAATATCAGGGACGTCGATGAGATTGATGCTCTTGACTGGGATGAATTCAAAGGTATGTTTCTTGAGAAGTATTTTCCTAAGGCTGTTCGACTTAGGATGGAAAAGAAATTCCTGGAATTGAGGCAAGAAGAAGACTCAGTGGCTGCCTATGAAGAAAGGTTCACTCGATTGGCATGGTATGCTCCAAATTTTATCCGGGACCTTGATAGTAAAATCAATCGTTTTTACTCAGGATGAAAGCCAAAATATCGAAGGGCATTAGCTTCTCGAGAGTTTAAAAGTTATGAAAAGCTTGTTCGATGTGCTGAGAAGGTGTAAACGGAGTTTGCCGATGACCAAGTGTTCTATAACAACCAGCAGAAGAAGAGACTGAGGTGGCAAGAGAAAGGTAAGAATTCTTCAAAAAAGTCTGATGGTAAGAGAACTAAGTTTCCAGTTTGTGATAAATGTGGCAAAAGGCATGCTGGGGAATGTCTTCTGAATTCTGGAAAGTGCTACCGATGTGGTAAGATGGGACATAAGGCTCGTGATTGCACTGAAAAGGATCAAGGTGAAGGTAAGAACAAATTTGATTTACAGTTAGTGAAATGTTATAAGTGCAATGAGATGGGTCACTATGAAAACGAGTGTCTGACAAAGAGCTTGAGTGATGGTAAGCATTTAGACTACAAGCAGAAAGGGGTGGTGAAATCCTTTGCAACTACTTCAGCAGATGTCGGGCCATCAAATGAAGTTGTATCATGTACTTTGTTTGTTTTTTCATATTATGCCAGTGTGTTGTTTGATTCGGGGTCTACACATTCTTTCATCTCTGAAACCTTTTCTAGTAAAATGGAAATACCATCTCAATAAATGACTCCTGAACTTTTGGTAAAAACACCTGGGGGAAATGTTGAGGCAAAAAGAGTTTATAAGAATCTTCCTATCCTTATCTATGGAAAGAACCTACTTTCAAACCTTATTGTTCTACCTCTAGTAGAGTTTGATGTTATCCTGGGTATGGATTGGCTCTCTATTTACCATGCTAAGATTGACTGTAGAGCTAAAGAAGTTTCTTTTCAGAAAGACATTCAGTTTGTTTACAGGAATGAACCCTTACTTTTGATAACATATCAAGAGGCTGAGAAACTTGTAAAAGATGGAAATCAATGTTACCTTGCACACGTCGTTGAAAATAAAGGAACTGTTCAGATTAATGATGTGCCAGTAATAAATGAGTATCTTGATGTTTTTCCTGATGAATTGCCTGGAATAATACCAGATCGGGAATTTGAGTTTACTGTTGACTTAGTTCCTGATGCTAAGCCAATTTCAAAACCCCCTTATCGAATGGCACAAATTGAACTTTTAGAGTTGAAGGAGCAATTGCAAGATTTATTAGAGAAAGGTTTCATTAGACCTAGCACTTCACCATGGGGTGCTCCTGTTTTATTTATTAAAAAGAAAGATGGTTCTATGAGACTTTGCATTGATTATAGAGCCTTGAATAATATCACTGTTAAGAACAAATATCCTTTGCCTCATATCGATGATTTGTTTGATCAGCTCCAGGGAGCTCAGTTTTTTTCAAAGATTGACTTGAGATCGGGGTACCATCAGCTGAAGGTAAAGGAAGCAGATATTCCGAAGACCGCGTTTCGTACGAGATATGGCCATTATGAATTTGTAGTAATGCCTTTTGGGCTAACCAATGCACCTTCTGTATTCATGGACTTAATGAATAGAATTTTCCATGAGTTCTTGGATAAGTTTGTGGTGGTTTTCATTGATGATATTTTGGTGTTTTCTAAAAGTAAAGAGGAGCATGAAAGACATTTAAGGGTTATCTTGCAAACTTTAAAAGATAAGAAATTGTATGGGAAATTCAGCAAGTGTGAGTTTTGGTTGCAACAAATTTCTTTCCTTGGTCACATTGTTTCTAAAGATGGAATAACTGTTGATCCTGCAAAAACAAAAGTTGTGGAAGAATGGCCAAGACCCACAAATGTAACCGAGATTCGTAGCTTCCTTTGTTTGGCGGGCTATTATCGAAGGATTGTTAGAAATTTTTCACGGTTATCTAGTCCAATGACTAAGATAACTCGGAAGGGTGTAAAGTTTATCTGGACCAAAGAATGTGATGATTGTTTTCAGGAATTGAAAAGAAGATTGGTGAATGCTCTAGTTTTGGAACTACCTTCAAGGAATGGTGAGTTTGTTATATACAGTGATGCTTCATTGAAAGGACTTGGTTGCGTCCTAATGCAGAATGATCAGGTAATTTCTTATGCTTCACGACAGTTGAAAACTCATGAGGTAAATTACCCTACACATGATTTAGAATTAGCTGCTGTTGTTTTTGCTTTAAAAATTTGGAGGCATCATTTGTATGGAGTAAAGTGTGAAATATCTACCAATCACAAAAGTTTAAAGTATATATTCACTCAGAAAGAGTTAAACATGAGACAGAGGAGATGGCTATAATTAATCAAGGATTATGATTGTACAATTCATTACCATCCGGGAAAAGCAAATAAAGTGGATGATGCTTTGAGTCGAAAAAGTAATGCTTCATTAACAATGTTGCGTTTGGAACATGATACTTTGGTTAACGATTTGATGAACTTTGGAATAGAAGTTGTTGGTGCAGGAAGTCCTTCTGTTTTGTTTCAGGTATCAGTGATATCTTCTCTATTTGATAGAATCAAGCAAGCACAGAAGCAAGACAGTGAGTTGCAGAAAAAGGTAGAGCTGGTTCAGAAAGGTAAGTTTCCTGAATTCAACATTGATAGTGATTGTGTTTTGAGATTTGGGAAGAGATTGTGTGTGCCTTGTGATTCACAGTTGAAGAGAGAGCTGTTATGTGAAGCTCATAGTTCTCCGTTTTCAGTTCATCCGGGCAGTACTAAGATGTATAGAGATCTGCGGGAGTATTACTGGTGGGATGGAATGAAAAGAGATATTGCTGATTTTACTGTGAAGTGTTTGACTTGTCAGCAGGTTAAAGCAGAGCGGCAGTTACCGAAAGGGATGCTTCATCCTTTACCAATGCCAGAGTGGAAATGAGAGAATATATCCATCGACTTTGTTGTTGGATTACCGAAGACATCTCGAGGTAATAATGAAATCTGGGTTATTGTTGATCGCTTGACCAAATCTGCTCATTTCCTTGCTATACGAGATACCTTCTCTCTTGATCAAATTTCCCGTTTGTATCTTAAAGAGATAGTCAGGTTACATGGAGTTCCTCTCTCCATTGTATCGGATCGTGATCCCAGGTTTACTTCTAACTTTTGGAAAGGCCTTCAGAAGTCGTTGGGTACTGAATTAAATTTTAGTACAGCTTTTCATCCTCAATCAGATGGGCAGTCAGAACGAACAATTCAGACATTGGAGGATATGCGACGAGCTTGTTCTATGGATTATCAGGGAAGTTGGGATCAACATCTTTCTTTGGTTGAGTTTTCATATAATAAGAGTTTTCATTCTAGTATACAGATGGCACCATTTCAGGCATTATATGGGAAGCGGTGTCGAACTCCAGCTTTCTGGGATGAAGTGGGTGAAAGGAAGTTGATGGGACCAGAATTGGTAGAAGAGATGGCAGAAAAAGTTCAGCTGATTCAGAAACACATGAGAACAGCTCAGAGCAGGCAGAAGAGTTATGCGGATAACCGGAGGAAAGATCTATCTTTCGAGGTAGGTGATCATGTTTTTCTCAAGGTTTCTCCTTGGAAAAGTGTGATGAGATTTGGTAAGAAAGGAAAGTTGAGTCCAAGGTTCATTGGACCATACGAAATTCTGGAGAGAGTTGGATCAGTTTCATACCGAGTGGCTTTACCTCCAAGTTTATCTCAGGTACACAATGTTTTTCACGTTTCGATGTTGAGAAAGTATATGCCAGATCCATCTCATGTTTTGAGTCCAGAGGTAGTTCAGCTGGAAGAGAACCTATCTTATGAGGAACAACCGGTCCAGATTCTTGACCACAGGGATCAAGTGTTACGGAATAAGGTGATTAAGCAAGTAAAGGTTTTGTGGAAAAACCACATGATTGAAGAGGCAACATGGGAATCTGAAAATGCAATGAGGGATAAGTACCCCCATTTATTCGATAAGTAAATAAATTACGGGGATGCAATTTTCTAAAGGGGGGAAGGATGTAACATCCCAAGTAAGTAATGAATAATAGATATTTTTATCTATGTTTATTAATGATTAAGATAGTGTCATAGAGTCTTAAAATGAAAATAAATACAATCTTATGCATGGAATACACTAATATTCTTAAAAGATTGTTTTAATGCCTTTTGATGGCAAACCATTTTTGAATCTATATTTTGACAATTTTATAAACTATGTTTGTCAAAATAAACTTATTCTTTATGATTGGGACATCAAAATTTACCTTGTGTTAATTTTTGGTATTTTTCTGACAATGTTCATTTTTTAAAGAATAGTGAAAAATACTGCATTTTACATCAAAACTGATTTTTAATCTAATTTATTTATATGTTTAGATTATGTTTTGAATTGGTTTTGAAGTGAAATTAGAATATATTTTTACCATTTTATCCAATGGTGGTCATTGGAATCAATTTCACTTTGAAATTAGAATTAAACTGGTGTCAATCTTTTGATACTTATTGTTTTGTAAAAACACGCTATTTACTCTGGCAGCGAGAATTAATTATTAAATTAATTAATGTGACTTATATGATTTGAATTTTGTAAAATAGACTTCATTTTTGAATTCGGAATATCAAATATAGCTTAGGGTGAATTTTTGGTAATTTTCTAAAAAACTTCAATTTTTGATGAATAGTGAAACCACTAAGTGGTAATCAAGCAAACTGATTTTTCAGTTAAATGAAATTTTACCACTAATGTGTATTGAATTTTGAAAATCAGACATACATAGTTTTCATTAATAAGTAAAATGTGGTTAAATGGGATTAAAATATTTTTTTGGTGAATAGTAACTTATTAAGTTTTTAATTGTGATTAGTGGTAATTAGTGTAGTTTAAGGTATAAATAATGATTTAATAATATGAAATGACCTAGAAACATGTCACAACCTTATTGGTTGTGTCATGGCCGACCAAGAAAAGCCATGGGTCAACTTGGGGACCCCATGGAGACATTTTGGTTGGGAAATGACATAAATAACTGTTTATTTAATGTAAAAGTAAAAATGACACAAACATAATATGTTTTACGAAATTTTTTTTTACATGTGGTTATAAAGATCATATATTTGATTATAAATAGTAATTGGAAATCTAAAAAGATTTCCTACATCATAGTATTTTTTTTATGATTTTTAGACATTAAATAAATTAAATTATTTATGACATAATAATGATGCAGCGATGACATCATTATTTGATGATTTAAATAAAATGGAAAGATAATGTAAAATCTATGAGCTACACATGAAAAAAACCAATTGGATGAGTGGATTTCGAACCCTTATCACCTTATCCACGAATTATATCAATGTGGGACCTATTAAAACCGAAAAACATTTTCAAATAAAGTAATATTTCTTTACTTTCCAAAAGTGCCCCTCCTCTCCTCTTATAAAAGGCCCCCACCTCTACCTCATTTCACACACTCCTCAAGCCTTTGGATCGGACAACCCCTGCCCATTTACTCTCTCCACATCCCTATCCTAATCCTAGAGGATTCCCTTTGGGCATAATCCTTTCAAAGGAAGCCTTTAGGCTCAAATCAAAAGGAGTTACACTTTTAAAGGTAATTCATTCTCTCATGTTCATTTGTTTTATTTTGCTTCTCCAACCCCCTAAACTCTTTTTATTTACTTCTTTTGTAACAACACCAGTATCGTAAATATACTAGGATGTTTTTATAAGATTTATTTGAGCTACACTCTCACACAACTACATCAAATGGTTAAAGAACATACGGTTTCTGTGGATGGCGAAATTCTGCCTCCCGAAACGATGATTGTTCAATACTCATTTAACACCATCAAAGGTGGACATTATGATGCCACTATTTTTATATATGATATATAATATGTTTATGTTTTCCTTAAGCTTCTGTTTTTTCATTTTGGGCATACCTTTATGGTTTCCATTATGGGTAAACACGATATCTTCATTTTAGGAAGTGCGGACTACCGCCCCCTCAAAGTGATTTGATTCGTTAAATACCATATGTGGGACATATAAAGGATGGAACTATGATATTATATATTATATTATACTGGAATTATAATATACCATTATATCATTATGATTCCATTCTATAAAATACGAAATAGAAATGAAAGTAGCGTTCATGCGTACGTACGGCTTACCGTCTCCATGAACGGTGCATTTCATTTCTTACCTCTAAATGATTATGTAATATTATAAATGAATGTATGTACTGGATATATATGACATATATGATATCTATATCATGAATACCATTCTGGATATAATGAACCTTTGACCAAATTAACAACATGTAAGTGTAAGAAGTCTATTTTTGACTTAAGAACCAAATACCGACAAAATGAACATTATTAACTTAAATGATGACATGATGTTCATAACATGGTATAAAAGGAATAATGAACATGAAAATGGTTCTTAAGAAAGTAGAGATTAACTCAAGTTTATTATTCAGGAGATTAAAGAACGGTCGGGTCAAGTCAGATACGAGGTATGGGACTTCGTCTCAATCTCCTTTCGTTGAGGCATATTTTATTTTATACACAACTTTCTTTTATACAGTGTATAAACCCCTTTGACTTTTACGTTTATTCAAAAGGAATCTTTTTTATATGAAACTTCTACTAAACGACAAAAGGGAATGTTTTTGTCGTACGTATGCGGCGACAACGACTTCTCCGCCGTCATGACCGTTATTTGAGTTTCGGCTTCCTCTACAAGCCATACCTTCTTTTTAAAAGAAAAATAAATACCATGTTTTAATTTTCTTTTACTTTGGTATTGAAAATGGTTTTCATAATGTTTTTATTATATCAATGTGTTGTATTGATATCTCGTGATTGAAATGTGGAAATGTTATGTTTCCTTTATGCATGTTTTATGTGATATGATTATGTTATGGTTCTTGGGCATTAATATGAAGACGGGTGGTTCCGTGATAAATTAAGGGCGGGTGAGCCCGTTATAGCTCTCCAATGCAGTGGGTAACGCGAAGGAGTGAAACGTTAAGGTTTCTCCGAAGAGATTTTAGGGAATATACTGTGATGGGTATTCCAAACGTAACTAAGAGGGTTACTCCCTACGTAAGAATGTTATGAATGCCTCAAGTTACCTTTATGTTTTATGATTTCTATGATTTATTCATGATTTGATGAGGTATGTTAAAGTGATTATGTTTTATGGGTAAAGTATGATTTCACTCTTATGTATGTATGTACCCATGTTTCCTTTCCATGTTTTTATAACCCATACTGAGTTTTTATGCTCATCCCAAGTTTTTGAAATGTTTTTCACTGGTCAAGGGAAAGATACATGATAAGATGATAGAGTCAAGGATGTGTCAAGAAATAATCCATGTTTTATTTTAAATGTGTTTCCATTGATGGGAATGAAGAATACTATATTTATGTAACCACTTTGTTTATATGTGGAATGTAATGCATGTTTTATGATCTAATTCTCTAAAACTCTAAACCCGAAAAGATCCTCAATGTGTAATCTTGTAATAACTCAAGATTAAGTAAGGTTTAAGGCTGGGGCCTTATAATATGAGATCTGGATTTTGAAAGGGGATATAAAATTAGATTATTTATGTCCAAATTTAGTGATTGGTTCCCTTTTTTGACCAATATGAATAGTTACCAATGTAAAATATTTTATAATATAATAGGGTAAATTGGGTATTTTAGGTTAAAACTAAAATGATAAATACTATAAAATGACCCTAAAACATGACCAAATTTTATTGCATGGATATAATTTTTCCCTTAACACCTATAGATCGAATTCCATTTTTTAACAGACACATATAAAGGTAAATGACTTATATAAAATTTAAATCAATGAAGGTCATAAAATATCCCAATCTTGGTATTAAATATCCCTTCTCTGTCCACATATAAAAAAAGATATGTTATGAATGAATATAAATGTAAATCATTTAATTAATTTTAAAATTTTCCTGATATAAATTTATTTTTGGTATTTTGGCCACATAGATTATATTATTATACTTATAAAGTTATATTAAAAAAAATTCAAAGGTTCGATATTCATGTTTTAAATAATACATTATTTTTAATATAGAGTTACCCAAAATATATATTGGAATTCAAATATTATTATAAAATATATAAGGTTTCCCTTCATAATGATAGTTTTTAATTTTCATTAAATAATTATATATATGAAAAAATTACATAAAACTAATGTAGTATTTATTTTATTAGTGGATATATAAAATAAATGTTTTTAAAAAAATATAAAAAATGATATGAAAAAATAAAAGGGACCGTCAAATTTCATAGATGAACTATAACTAATATAGAGATAATGAAATATTTCTTCTGAATATAACTTTTTATCTTGATATTTTCAAATTTTTAAATAATGAATGGTGTCAAATTAACAATTTTGATATTTTATCAAAAAAATGTTTTATTAAATTATATAAAAATAATAAAAAAGAATTAAAAAATATATATTAATTTTAATATGTTCTAAAATTTTATAATTGTGTAATTTATGGTATAACATACATCACATAAGTATAAAATATATCCTTTAAATATTGAAAATTTGGATACCGTTGTTAAAATAAAAATTGGTTAAATAATGGTTACAAAAATGACAATTGTTAAAATAAAACAAAATTGTATGAAATTTATTTTTTGGGGATATTACAACCTTATCACATATTATATTTGAATATGTATCATATATGAAGTATTTTAATTGATATTGAGTTTATTATAAATTAATATTTTTGTAATTTCTAAATGTTCACCTCATTTGAATCATAAAAGAGATTATACTCTTTCACTTATTCGCATCACATTGAACCGTCTATATCAAATAAACTCTATAAAATTATCTTTTATAATTAACTATCCATTTTCTATAGGTTCTTCTCTTCCCAAAATACCAACTCTATAGCCCATTAGAGGATATATAAAGGATCCATTTTGAAGAAGTGGCATTCGTTCTAACTGATAACTCACTTTTTGTACACTTATATAACTCATATAAATCAATTTTGATATATAAAAAAGTAACTAATTCAGAATAATAAATATTATGAAATTTTATAATTATTCATAAAAAACCATTATAAATCACCTCTCCCATCAAACAATAAAAGAATGTATCACTCATATGTGCGTACAACTTTTCGTATCCGTGTAGAGATAAAATTAATTTTCCAACCCCATATTTTATGGTTGAGAATTATGACCAGTTTAATTTGTATATATTATATTTATGAAATAATTGTTCCCCATTAAAGATATTATCTTATCTACCATTTTACATCCAATTTTTTTGGAAATGATAACGTTGCTCGTGCATTGGTATGACTTACCATCTCCACAATGTGATGTAGTTCGTTTTTCATCAATATTTCATATGTATGGTAATAAGGATGAATTTTATGAATTTATTTGATATATATATCTTAAAAATTATTATTTTATAATAATATATTATATAATTTCATTTCATTTAATTTTACATGAAAATCAAAACCACATTCATTTGTACATTAGACCTATAGTCTCTATGAATGATGTTTTGGATTTTCTATAGATATATTTTATGAATTAAAAATGAATTAATATATACAAGTTATATATATAAATATTTCATTTTTATAATTAATGAGATGATAAAATCATTATCTATGTTTCAGGACCATGGATAACAAGTAAAAATATGAACAAAAAACCAAGCGGTTATTACGCAAATAAAATTAACAAGAATTGTTAATTATAGAGTATTACAAAGTCATAAGTTAATCATATATGGTATTTTATATGTGAATATGGTCATGTGGTAGATTTATAACAAACATATATTTTTTATAAAATGTTTTTTAACATATATTAAAGAGGTCAAGTCATAAGGTAAGGTATTTTTTCCTCATTTCTATTTCTATGGGACACATACATTATAAACTCCTTTTTTCATTTGTGTAACATATATACTTACCTTGAATGTATTATTTTATTATAATAATTAATATCACCATGTTTTCATATAAATATAATTTTATACCATTTAGGGTTATAGTATTACATTGATTATAATGTGATAAGGGTTAAGTTTTCAATCTCATTATTATTCAGGATTGTTTATATATATCTCTCTATAGGGGAATATTTATCATCAATTACCATTATTCATAAATATTTTAGAAACATATATTATTAATATTATTATATAAATTTTAAAATTTATTTTTACCTATTTGTAGCATTTTATTAAATGGAATAATTGATTTTTTTTTTTAATTTTCATAAAGAGGTACATTTTGAATTTTCCGGAAAAAGTACCACAAGATTTTTTTTATTTATGTATACATCCTTATTGTATTTTTTCACTTTCGTGATACTGTAACAGCTTGTATAATACATAAATATATTACATGTTCATATTAAATGAATATTCTTTATTTTAAAATATCATGCCATTTTAGAAATAAAATATATTTCCAAATAGAAAATATATTTTCCCTAAGAAATTTCAAGTGATTAATCAAAATTATTTTCCATTTTAGATAAAACTATTTACTATTACATATGATTTATTGGGAATATTTGTTAGGATAATATCCCAATTAATATTATAGTTGATTTATGTTTATTATTTAATGATATTTAAAAAACCCATTTATTTTTCATCGGTTCTCTTATGATGAAATGATTCTTATGAAACCCATTTCAATGTCTGGTTATAATATGATGTCTGATTTATGTTATTGTAAAACACACATATAATATTTTTATTATATCACTAGTAGGACCTATATATCCATCTAATGCATTGTATAAAAATTTATATGTCATGGGATAGACTAAACTAGAATGGGTGTAAACATGGTTCAGTAATATAGGGCTAGAATGGGGAGTGAAACTAGTTCAGTAAAAGACTTTTCCCATGATGATTTTATTGAAAATAAGCCCCGAATAACATTTAAATTATATTATATACATGCGTGTATTCTATAATTCCAATTTTTTCAATCATTGAATATGTTATATGATTCATTATAAATTATGATAATTTATTCCATGACATGATATTACAATATCTATTATAATGGTTATGATTTTTTAAATGTTTTGTTTATATACATATTACTTATGATTATATTATGATTGATTTCTTCCTTATTTTCCATTATTGGGAATCTGAGCTCAACATTTTTAGATATTATATTTCCATAGGTTATGAAGTGTGTATTAGGAAAGGATACTAATGGGGTGACCATTATGTTAAAAATTGATGAAATTTCACAAGACTATAAGTTTGTGTTCAATTTTTCCAAATCCAGTAAACTAATAATATCATTGGGAGTGTGTTTGTGGAATGTATGATATATTCTTAAAAAATAAAATAATTTCAACGTATGTTACTTTTATAACATTATAGTTGGTATCAATATAATGGTCTAGTGAACCATGGAAGACTGCGATGAGAAAACCTTCATAAGATCCCTAAGGATAAGTATAAGTATATGATACAACACAAGAAGTTTAGTAATGATCATGGATAACCTATGATTAAAACTGAAATATTATAGATTGAATGTAAATTACATTAATTTTTGTATTTTAATTCTATTATTAATTTTACTCTCATAATACATTTTAATGTCAATTTATGGAACTGAAATAAACTATATTAAAACTGAATTTGATGGGAAATTAAATGGTTGTCCTCATGAAAAATCACATCTTAAGGTAGATGGAGTGGGAAAAATTATCTATATACTTATAAAAGCTATGAATTATACTGGACATCTAACTGAGCCGAGGAGGGATTAAATTTATACTGAGTACATAATGAGGCGTTGTCTATATTCTTTCAGCAGGTCTTGTGATCCAATTGTTTTTGAATAATTTATTGATACCATTGAAAATATTTTTTTCATCCTTCTATTTTTTGGGAAATGGAAAATTAATTTTGGTAATTTATCATTTTGAAGGTGAAGAGAACGTTAGGTGGACTCTAAACAAGAATTCAAGGAAGTATGTTTGTATGAAATCTATTGAATGGGATGAGTTAAATAAATTATTTTATTATATTTACTACCCTTGTATTCATGAAAATATGATTAAGAATGATTTTTATGAGCTTAGGAAAAAAAATATAATGAATATGTGGGTACTTGTGAAGAAAATTATACAATACATGAAAGGTACGCTTCAATAATTATCATCCAACCAAAATGTATGGTTTATAATTTATTCAGTGTCTTAAAACCAAGTATATTAAGTGTGTTGGGAATAAGATACTACGGTAGAAATGATTAGATTATGTTTTGTGATATTAAGGATGAAATGGATGTTGGAGTTTCATATCAATATAATGGTTTTGAAAAGAAATAGATAATGTAGTTTAATGGAAAATATAAAAATAATGTATGAAGATTAGATATTAATTATTCTCAATGTGTGGAAAGAATCATGGTGGATATTATATTTATAGGGCTGGTAAATGTTTCAAGTATGAAATGGTAGGTCATTTAGGAAATGAAGTCTAAATTTATGGTAAGAAGTTATATTATAATGTGAATGAAAATAAGGCTACATAGAATTAACCCCCCATAAATCAAAGATTCATATCCAAGGAAAATGGTAATTCAGAAAATAATTTCCAAAATATAAGGTTTTGTGATGATGATTAACATCATCAAAATATTAAATAAAAAAAGTAAATTTAATGTGATCACTAATGGTGATGCACAGTAAGATTATGAAGTATAGGAATGATTTAGTGTTTATGTAATGGAATTATAGAATAATTTTGTAGATTTTATTTAATGGTGTAATTGAGTAATGAAACATATATGAATTCATCAAAAATAGTTTTTCCTTAAGTATTTTAAATAATATGTTGAATGGCCCTAGTAACCATGAAAAGTGATTGATTTGGTATTGTAATATTCGTTGTGAATGATAACAATTAATATGTGAATTATTTTTTAATAACGAAAACAACAGATGGTTTGTGGTGAAAAATTAAATTGGGTGGTATTAATTACCTTTAGACTAAAATGATGATAAAGTGGTTAATTATTGGTTGTTTTTATATATTTTTTGGACAATTAGATTGAAGAACGAGTTGACATTTTAATGCATGCATTATTTCATGATGGTTTTTCGGTAATTTTGGTTATTACATCATTTCAACATAATACATGATAATAGTATTAACATATTTGGTGTGTGACAATTAAGAGGTGCATCAATTTTTATGGGGGAATAATGATATGTTTATTTCAGAAATTCAATGATCTTCTTTAAAATTTTTGGGATTCTAATATTTTTGATGGATCATAAGGGTATCCATTTATGAAATTGTTTACATTTAAACATGTAAAATGTTTTCAATGTTAATATATTATTATTCATATGATTATTAATTCTTATTATATAAAATTTTTTAACTTTGTTTTTTGTTATTTTTAGACAGATATAATAACCTATCATTATATGGATCCCATGATTTAATAATGATTGAGGAGTGAAAAATTCAACTTCATTTCATGGAATAAAAATTATGTTAAAATTGATCAATGTTGAACAAAATAGATAATATTATTCTTGTGAAATGTAATGTAATCATGTAAGAAATTATTTTAATGAAATTTCATTACCTATAGGGAAAGGATCTTGAAACAAAATTGTTATCCTAATACATTCTTTTGTAATGCATAAAATGGACCCTTGGATCAACACTAGTTTAGAGCTTGGTGATTGTATACATTCTCCTAATTATGTTCTCTATCACTCTTTATATTAAATTGATAGTTATATTTATACTCAATGTCCATGTTTTCACTACTACTATTTTATCCTATGTGGAAACCTAGTTATGACTTTGTGTAATCATTATGTTTAAAAAATTAAATTTTGAAAAAGAAGGTTTAATATTCAATTATATGATGTGGGTTTCCATGATTTAAAATTATATAACTAAACCATTGATAACCAATATGAAATTATAGCTTGAAATTAATTTTAATAGGGGTAGAATGTAACCCCCTGATATTTGATGAAGTATTTCTCTTTAAATAATTTCTATTCTTCAATGGCTTATGTAGCATGGAAACATGTGTTTGAATAATACATGAGACAATATTAGAAATAAAATAACATTATTAACTAGTGGTTAAATTTTTAAGAATAATGATGAATAACTACTTTATGAAATAAAAATAAATTTCCAAATAAATACGAATGTATTATTATGTTTTAGAAAATAATCACACAATTTTAGGTAAAATAACTTTCTCCTCAAAAACACGCCCTTTAAAAATGAGTTTATTTTTTTGAGTGAATATTAATTTATATATGTTCAAGAAATAAAATTTGAAAAAAAAGTTTGCAATATTTTTTATTTTCTAAAAATGTTTATTTTTGATGGAATAATGAAAATACTAATTTCTATTTAGAACAATATTTTCTTTTAATGAATTTAAAAGGTAAAATTAAATTTTTAATTTATTTATATTTTAATTAGATTATTTTGATTTGAAATAATCCAATTTTTGGTTTACAAGTTGTTTTTATTTATTAATTTATTATAAAATCATATTCTATTTTAAATAGGGTTTTTTTTCGAAAAATTGTTTTTGATGGAATTTTTAATTTAAAATAATTTTATTGATTTATTTGTTTTAAATTTTAAAAATAAGATATGAAATTAATATTTAAAAGTTCCAAATTTTTTATTAGTTCCCTTTTATGTTTTTGTCTCATATAAATATTAACATTGCTAAATTTCATTACAACAATAAATGACAAATTGGGTAATTTAGGATAAAAATAAAATGATAATGTCAATAAAATGGACCTATCATGTGAGAAAAATTTATTAGATGATGATAATTCGACTATAAAAATATAATTTTCTAAATTAAATAGTTTAATGGATAATTGTATGTGAAAATGGCTAATATAATGTTTAAATCATTGAAACTCGCCAATTGTCACTTTCATTTTCCTAAATATCCCTATGTGTCTACTTGGTGAAAATATATGTAATGAATTAATATAAATATTAATTGTTGATTTAATAAAACTTTATTCAGTATATAAATATATTATGGACTTTTGGGACACTTATAAGAGATATTGATAATTATACTATTTCATTTAATAAAAATTATAAACTATCAAATTTATGATTTAGATAATATATAATTATTAATATTGGTTTAACTAAATTATATATCCAACTATATGTTTTATTATATAATATAGAATATTTATCATTATCATGGTATTATTTTAAATTTTTTAGAAAATGAAAAATTATATTAAATAATTACACAATGTTAATGTAATAAACATTTTATTAACGCGATTATAAAATAAATGTATTTAAAAATATTAAAATGAATATATTTTAAGATTATTAGTTTTATCAAAGAATTATATTTATTAAATGGGCTATGAATGTATATAATATTTTTTAAAGTTAACTTGTTATCTTGATATTTGAAAAAGACCAAATAATGAATAGTTTCGAAATTGACACTAATGTTATTTTAACAAAATAATATATTGTTAAATTTTTAAAAAACTATAAAACATCATTAAAATGTAAAATAAAATTTAATTTGGTATAAAATATTATATATTGTTTTTTTATGGTATAATTGACATCACATAAGTAAAAATAACATCATTAAAATTATGGAAAAGTTGTTGTCTTAGTTAAAGGAAAAATAGGTTTGATAAGTATTAATCAAAATGATAGAGTTTATAATATTATGAAAACATTTATAAAATATATTTTTTTGATGAAAATAAAAAATTATTTCATCATATATTTGATTATATGTAATTTTCTCGGTATTTATATTGATATTGAATTTATTATAAATTAATATTTTTGTAAATTCTCAAAGTGTCCATCACCTCAATTACATAAAGGGATCTCCAAACTCAATTATTCACCACAAATTGAACCATCCAACTCAACAAAATACTATAAAAATCAATTATTTACTTCATTGTCCAAATTATTGAGGTTCTAGTCTTCCCATAAGGCCTACTTTATAGGCCAATATAGAGATCATAATCTGTCATTTTGAAGAAGAGATGAACACTCTAATTGATCACTATATTATTCTACTCTTATATAAATCAAATAAATCTATGGAATATATCATAAATTAATATATTAAAATTCCTCAATATTCATATATGTTATTTGGATAATGATAACACCACTAAAAAACCCCTTTCCCATCGAAAAAGAAATAAATGTATCACTCGTTATTGTGTACGACATACCCTCACCACGTAGAAATAAAAACCATTTTCCATCACCATATATTATGATTCAGAATTATGATGGGTTTATTTTTTTAATGTCCAGGACCTCTCCGGTCCATTCCTTTGTGAAAATGCGGTACTAGAGGTGTTCTGGGAAGTCAAGGTAACTTGGGGGTGTGTTTGGGTGGAATTTTGAGGAAAGTTAAAGGGTAATAGCTTTCGTAGGGTTGTCGCACGATTTTCCTAAACCGTGCGAGGTTATTCTTGAAGGCAGTGGCTAACGCATGGGTAGCGCATAGTTTTCCTAACCATGCGGACTAACCGTGTGAGGAGGGGTTGTTGAGGCAGAATCTAGCACACAGTTAGCGCACTTTTTGTTAAACCGTGCGAACTAACCGTGCGTGCACTTAAAGTTAGATCCTAAAATTGTGGATCTAACTCATTTTGCCTTTAATAACCTCATTTAAGCACCTATACGGCTATAAATTGGGATAACCCTTCCTTGGAGGTGGAAGAACCTCTCCCAACCGTTTTGGATAAGATCCAGAGGCTTCTCTTCGCGAATCGAGGCAAGTTTCTTGAGGTATGTGATCTTTTTTGTTTGGTTTCTTAGATTTACCTTGATCTACTACCCCTCTTCTCTCGGGATCTTAGATCTATGCCCGTTATGGGTAGATCTAAGTCTGTGGATGTTGTTTGTAATGATATTTGTCCTTGGTTGTGTTAGGAGAGGAGAAATAGGGAGGATCCTTGGTGAATTAGCCCGGGCTCCTTGGGCGTTCATCGACCGTTGTGGGTTTCATCGAAAACCATTGAGGTAGGGGATTCGTGGCTTCCCTAATTGTTTATGTGAAATCGTAGAGTTAGCATGATTTAGATATTTGGATCACAATGGAATTGACCTAATTATATACTTGAACCAGATTAAAATAATTGGTTTGATCGCTTGTTGTTGCTTTGTACCGTAATAATGGTTTGCCTCATGTTTTTCTAGATAGAGTGATATCTATGCTTCCTTTGATTAGTTGTTCGTTCATGATGGAAATTGATAAATAACTTAAAGCTAGAATTAGTTGATAATTAATTGGATAATGATAAAGAGGCATGTAAATGAATCTGGTTGTTTCCGTTGTTTTTGTTGTTATAATATGATGTTAATCAAATTTGCATAGTAAGCATGCTAAACATTTTGTGATAGCTTACTGAATTTGTTAATTCAATAGGGACTAAATAACTGGATGGTTGATAAAAGAAAATGCCTGGTAGGGTTCTTTGTTACCCTCTTGTTCGTAAGGCCGAGTGCCTTGTGCTTTAGAGCCATGAGTGCTCATTATGTATGAAGGCTGGATGCCTTGTTAAAGGGCCAAGAGCCCATATGTTGTGATGTTTGTTTTTCTTGCTTCTAGTGCTGTGATGTGACCCTAGAGGGGTGTTGTGATTGGTGGAGGCAGGGAGGCCTTGTGGTTGTGGCAGCGGATGACGCCTAGAGTGGCAAGATGCATCAGTTTATGCATTTGGGTGTCGGGGAGGACACTGGTGATGATGGAATGGGATGGATGTTATTGTTGGATGCTTGGTAATTTGATTGAATTTTTATCTCCATTACTTTTCCCCACTTTCCCAGGTAGCTGGCCTTGCTTACCCTTCTTCCGAAGGAGGCGAAGACGTGCGGGGTATTCCATATGCTTTCTGTGTCTAGCTTATCAAGGGAGGATGGGCCTACGCCCTTGCTATAAGTGGAAAAGACTCAACGGGTAGTACATTTACTCATCGTGTTGAGCCCCGTTGTTTTTAGTAGCATAGGTTGCTTTTCTAGAATGCCTGGGAATATGGGAAAGTAATTTTTGAAATGAAAAATTGATTAGATGTTGATAATCCATGGGGATAGAGATGCTAGAATTTAATTGTGATGTTGTAACTTTTAAAGGAACAGTTGATATTGAATGTGATGCCAATTAAGTTTAATGTGGTTTTGTTCGTGGTTAATTAATTTGAAAAAAGTTAATTAACGTAATGTGGAACTGATGAAAAAGAGAATGAGGTAATCTAGTGATGTTCTTTAATTGTTTGTGTGCTTATATGATACCTAGTCTTAGAAATAGCAGCCTAGAGTCCAAGAGACTTTAGCTGCAGCTGAGACTGAGACTAGGTTATGCCCATAGTGTGGTTGTAAGTTATATATTCTGTACTTTTTGTGTTTCTATATGCTACTCCACCCCTTCAGTAAGGGTAACTAACACCCCAGAGATTCTGTGCTATGGGGGGGGGGGGTGTTTTCCCCAACATTCTGATGGGAGGTTGAATGTCTGACTACCCCCTTTAGTCACACTCTCTTCTCTTGGTAGATACTAGTGCCATTGGCACAACAGTTAGTTTTCCTCATATATGTGTGTAGAGGGTTATAATGGATTGTGGTTATTTCCACACATATATTCTAAATATAGAATTTTATGGACTACTATAGGTGTAATGTGTATAGGTTGTGATGTCTTGAGGATCCTTACTCAGTTTGTGGGCTTTAATGGATTGAGGTATAATACCCAACGTATGATAGACGTTATGCGAGATGTGGTGGCTCCTGGAAACTACCTGGTTACTTTTTTTTGTGAGGATGGTGTGGTGCTCAGTCCAGGTGTCTGTGGGAAAGCCTTTGTGGTGCACATGGTGCAGAATGTGGAGTATAGTCCACGTATATATGGGAAAGCCTTTGGAGAGAGATGCACATGACGTAGGTCGTTGGGGGAAAGAGGAAAACCAGTGGGGATGTAGTAGCGGGGTACCCTTCATATCATTTTCTATATGATATATTCTTGTATGCGTTACTTTGTGAGATTATACATGGAGTGGTTGGGAATATAGTATAACTGCTTAGGGGATGAGTTTGTTTCACTATTGTTCACTATGATTTAGCATGCCTTATTTACTTTTCCATGAGAGGCTTTGGGGAGGATCCTACTGAGTATACTCTTATACTCACCATACATATATATAAACTGTTTTTCAGGTCCCTTGGAGCAGGTTGGAGATCATTCTGGTACTACTAGCTTGTGGTTAGAGGAGTTGTTCGGGCTTGCGGTCACTGTCGTTTTTCTTTCTTTTGGGTACATGTAGTTTTCCCTTTCAGTTGTTGTACTTTTTCATGGAATTTCATATATGTACAATGATTTCTTTTATATTTTAGTTCTGAGTTGGAGTTGGTTGGTGTCTATCATATCTCTCTCTTCTGCATGTGTTCTCTTAGAGGGTAACGCCTCCCATCTGTGTGTTTATTATACCCTCGGTGCTAGTCGCAAACCCGGGGCCTACTGGAGGCAGGACTCAGGGGTCATTATCTCCCTTTTCACATTGCCGGCCTAGGAGGGGTACACTTTTTGGGGAGGGGGTCATTACATATTGGTATGAGAGCCAGGTTGAGGGATAATATGTAGTTTTGAGTAATGAAAAATGTGAGGTTTCATGGGTTGTTCGAGCAACGATGTCATTCATGTTGAGGAAGTGTGGTAAACACTGGAAACTGAATAAGACAGAGGCATTTAAGGCCCCCTGTGATCTGATGTACGGACCTTGAAGTTTACAATGGCTACTAAACATGGTGATACTAGTTGCAGGGTAGAGAACTAGGAAAAAATCATGCATCATTCTTCTTTGTGCCTGTGTGTGAATGGGTAGACCATGGGATAGGATAACCTAAAATGAATGAAAGAAAATAATAAATTAATTAATGTCGAATTCTTCAATATTCCAAGATTAGGAGATCTAAGTGTTTGTTATTTTTCAGGTATGGCTCCAGGTCGACGTCCTCATCAGGTTTGCGTAGAAGATGTCCAGCAGGCTGTTCCAGTAGGTCGCCGCAGGGTAGAGGTTGACGATGACGACACATAGAGGAAGACACTCTGAGAGTTTCAGTGCCAGAGTCTGCCGAAGTATGAGGGCTCCGTTTCAAATGCTGTCTTGCAAGACTGGTTGGAGGAGGTCGAGATAGGCTTCAGTTCGATCTGTGCTCAGAAGGAGCACTGGGTGTCCTTAGTTGTGATGATGTTGCGTGGAGCAGCAAGGCAGTGGTGGTTCTTGTTCCTCTAGGATCATGAGGAGTCAACAATCACATGGGAGGAATTTCAAGACAAGTTCAGAGTCAAATTCCTTTCCTCGACTGCAAATTTGTCCAGTCGCCAAGAGCTTCTTACCCTTCGATAAGGGAGATCCAGTGTTCGGGAGTTTGGAATCTGTTTCAGGAACCTTTTACGATATGCTTCGGACCTATTAACAGATGATGGGGCCAGGGTGAGGCATTTCGAGGAGGATTTGTATCCAGAGTTCTAGTGTGAGTTCACCCCATTTATGCTGAATACATATCTTGAGGTGCTGGAGAGGGTAGAGGTTGTTGAGAAGACTTTGGCCATTACCGGATCATCACGAGAAGGAGATCGTCATGATCCCTCACAAAGCAAGGTTGTGGTCCTGGGTTCCCAGTTTTCAGGGCAGAAGGGTTTTTGTTCAGCCGGGTGTAGGTCCCAGCCCTTCACATCCTGTTTCTCTGAAGACCGCAACTCTCAGGCCTATGACAAGGGATCAGGTGCTTGTTTTTCTTGTGTTGGTTGTGGCCATAAGCAGAGGGAGTTCCAGACCTTTCAGAGCAGTCATCAGGCACCAGGTGCTACGTTTCAGGTTCCTCTGTTGAGGCAGTTTCCACTGAGGCCTCAGCAACCAGTTGCATAAGATTTTGTTCACCAAATGGGAGATGGGGAAGGCAGAGGAAAACCTCATTATGCTTCCCATCATCAAAGATTAGAGCAAGGCCATGGTGGTGGTCTTCATCAGGGTCAGAGAGGCCGTGGAGGAGGTCATGGTCAGCTTCATGCTCTAGTGTTGCCAGCACTGGATGATCCATATGTTGTTCGAGGTACCCTTTGGTTTTTTTCTACCATGGTGTATGCCTTGTTTGATTCAGGAGTGACACACTCCTTCATAACACCTACCCTTGTCCATTCTTTAGGACATGAGGTCGAGAGGCTTCCAGTTCCCTTGGCATTGACTACACGAGTTGGAGGTCAAGATAGCTTGTTTGAAGTATGTAGAGACTGTGAGATAGTGTTGGGGCAACACCGCTCTTGGGGAGATTTCCTATGTTTACGGATATAACCATATGATGTCATCCTCGTCATGGATTGGTTGTATTCGGTGCATGCTATCGGGGATTGCTTCAGGAAGAAGGTCATCTTCATCGGTGCAGATGGAGAGCAGGTGGTGTTTTTTGGTGAGAGAGATCCTCAGATGGGTCATAGGCGTATTCCATCGTTATCATCCATGATGGATTAGATGATTCCGAGTTCTTCAGATGTTCAGCATTTTTCATTTCCTAGGGTCATATAAAAGTACCCTAATGTTTTTTCAGAAGAGGTTGTAGCATTACCCCATCGACGAGAGATCGAGTTTGGGATTGAGATATAGTAATGAGAGGCTCATATCTCTATGTCTCCATATAGGATGGCCCCTTCTGAGTTACGAGAGATCCGTATACAGATCGATGGTCTGTTGCAGTGTGGTTTTGTTCGACCAAGTGTGTTCCCATGGGGTGCACCAGTTCTGTTCGAAAAGAATGCTGACTGCAGTTTGCGGTTTTGTGTCGATTATCGTCACTTAAACAAATTGACAATATATAACCGTTATCTTCTTCACCAGATTGATGATTTATTCGATCAACTGAAGGGAACAAGTTGGTTCTCAAAGATCGACTTATGGTCAAAATATCATCAGATGCGTGTGAAGGATGAGGAAATCTCGAATACTACTTTCCATTGTCGTCATGGGAAACACGAGTTTGTTGAAATGCCATTTGGCGTGACGAATGATCCAGCTGTTTTAATGGGTTTAATGAATGCTGAGTTCCATGAATTCCTAGAAAAGTTTGTGGTAGTTTTCATCGATGACATCCTTGTGTAATCCACATCTGAAGAGGAGCATGCATAGCATCTACGAGCCATTTTAGGAGTTCTTCGTCGACATTAGCTCTTCGGGAAGTTGTCGATTTGTGAGTTTTGGGCTCGAGAAGTCCGTTTCATGGGGAATGTTGTGTCCCAATAGGGAGTAGTTGTGGATCCATCTAAGATAGATGTAGTTGTGTCTTGGGAATCTCTCAAGACAGTTTCAGAGGTGTGAAGTTTCCTTTGTCTCGCATGCTACTAGAGGAGGATCGTGGCCAATTTCTCACAGTTTGCGACTCCTCTGACATCTTTGACCAAGAAGGATCAGAAATTCATATGGATTGATCATTGTAAGGAAGATTTCGAGTATCTAATGGAAAAGTTAGTAAGTGCTCCAGTCCTTTATCTTCCAGTAGAAGGAGTTTAGTTTGATGTTTTCTGCGATGCATCACATATGGGGTTAGGTTGTGTTCTTATGCAGCAGAGGTCAGTTGTTTCTTATGGGTCTCGGTAGTTACGTCCCCATGAATGCAACTATGCCACCCATGATATTGAGTTGGTAGCTGTGGTGTTTTCTCTGATGTTGTGGATACATTACCTCATTGGTGAGCGCTTTGTGGTTTTCACCGATCATAAGAGTTTGAGGTATGTTTTCTCCCAGCGTGACTTGAACTTATGACAGCGTCATTGGATGGATTTCATGCAGGAATATGACTTTAAAATATCAGATACACCTGGAAAAGGGATTGTTGTAGCTGATGCGCTGAGTCGAAAGTCACGTAGTGATGATGTGTGTGAATCTGGTGATTCCTGGAGAGTAATGGAAGAACTGTCAGCATTACACCTTGATATGGGAGAATTCAGAGGTAGAGGTTGTCTTTTTCAGATGATGGTACAATCATCCCTAGTGCAGAAGGTGGAAGAGTCCCAGTTCGGGGATCTTGAGGTGGAGGTCTGCAGAGACCGAGTTGTTTGTGGTGAGGCCCCTGATGCTTGGTCTGAGGATGAACAACCCAGAGTGTTGTATCATGGATGGATTTTTGTTCCCTTGGAGATGCGTGAGATTTTTCTTAGAGAGTTCCATAGTTTTCCCATAGCAGTACATCCTGGCATGAAAAAGATGTACAGATCCTTGAGGAGTTAGTTTTGGTGGTCTGGGCTGAAGTGTGTGGTTGCAGAGTTTGTGTCTTGATGTTTAGTCTGCCAGAAGGTGAAGGCCGAACACCATGTTCCTGGTGGTCTTCTCTAGCCATTAGAGATTCTGCAGTGGATGTGGGAGGACATCTCAATGGACTTTGTTACAGGTTTACCTCACGCTCCGGGAATACATGATGCTATTTGGGTGGTAGTGGATAGTTTAACAAAATCAGACCACTTCATAGTGATCAAGGAGTTGAGATCAGTGGATGTTTTGTCGAGGCAGTATCTAGAAGAGGTGGTGAGACTTCATGGAGTCCCATGGATGATAATTTATGATCGAGATCCTCGTTTTACCTCTAGGGTGTAGAGAGGTCTCCAACATGCTTTTGGTTCTCAACTATTCCTTAGCACTCCTTTTCATCCTCAAAAGGATTCTCAGACAGAGCGAACCATACAGACTCTTGAAGACTTGTCATGATCTTGTGTTATTGACTTTGGAGGTTCATGGATGAGGAACTTACCCTTGGTAGAGTTTTCTTACAATAATAGTTTACACTCCACCATCGGTATGCCTTTGTTTGAAGCCTTTTATGGCCATCCATGCCATTCTCTGTTGTACTAGAATAGGGTCAGAGAGTCAGCAATTCTCGGATCATAACTAGTGCATAATACCACAGTGATGGTTCAGGTGATTCATGAGAGGATGAAGGCAGCACAAGATCCTCAGAAATCCTATGCCGATCAAAGGAGAAGACCCTTGGAGTTTAATGTTGGGGATCATGTGTTTCTGAAGGTGACTCACCATCATGGGATGCAAAGGTTTTGTCATGGGAGTAAGCTTTCTCTACTCTTTGTTGGGCCTTTCGAGGTGTTAGCTCGTGTTGGAGCTGTGGCGTATCGAGTAGCACTTCCCCCTCAGATGAGTCGAATACATGATGTTTTCAAGTATCACAACTACATCGTTATCTTCATGAAGACTCCCACATCATCGATTGGAGAGAGATTCATTTTGATGATGATTCCCCCTTCGAGGAGTGACTCGTGGAGATACAAGACCGCAATGAGAAGGTGTTGGCGAACGTTATATCCCCTTAATTAACGTCTTGTGGCGACACAGTGGCATGGAGGAGAGTACATGGGAACGTGAGTCATAGATACATGCTCATTACCTATAGTTGTCTACTATTTAACCCTTTCATGTAATGACAATTCCTTATGTGGTTATGTAACCTTCATGTTTATGAGATGACTCCCTTCGTTGCTTTAGTGGATTTCTCTCATTTGAGAGGTATCTCAGTGGGTGGTTGTTCAGACCCTGTTTCGTTTTCTCCTTAGTTGGGTTTTGGATTCTTGAGGATGAGAATGTTTTGAGAGGTATCAGATGTAATGTCCCGGACCACTCAGGTACATTCCTTTGTGAAAATGCGGTACTAGAGGTGTTCTGGGAAGTCAATGTGACATGGGGGTTCGTTTGGGTGGAATTTTGAAGATAGTTAAAGGGTAATATCTTTCGCACTATTGGTGCATGGTTTGCCTAAACTGTGGAGCCAAACTGTGCAAGGCTGGTCTTGAGGGCAGTGGCTAAGGCGTGGTTAGCGCACGGTTTGCCTAACTGTGTGGACTAACCATGCGTGGAGGGGTTGTTGAGGCAGAATCTAGCACATAGTTTGGGCATGGTTTGATAAACCGTACGAACTAACCGTGCAGGCACTTAATGATAGATCCTAGAGTTGTGGATGTAACTCGTTTGGCCTTTAATCACCTCGTTTAAGCCCCTATGTGGCCATACTCAGGATTACCCTTCCATAGAGGTGGAAGAACCTCTCCCAAGCATTTTGGAGGCGATCCGGAGGCGTCTCTTCGTGAATCAAGGCCAGTTTCTTGAGGTAAGTGATCTTTTTTGTTTGGTTTCTTAGATTTACATAGATCTACTACCCCTATTCTCTTGGGATCTTAGATCTACGCCTGTTATGGGTAGATTTAAGTTTGTGGATGTCATTTTTGATGATATTTTGTCTTGGTTGTGTTATGAGAAGAGATATAGGGAGGATCCTTGGTGAATCAGCCTGGTCACCTGGGGCATTCTTCGACCGTTGTGGGTTTCCTCGATAACCTTTGAGGTAGGGTATTCGTGGCTTATCTAATTATTTATGTGCAATCATAGAGTTATCATGATTTATCCCTTCAGATCACAATGTAATTGACATAATTAAATACTTGAATCGGATTAAACGAATTGGTTTGATCGCTTGTTGTTGCTTTGTACCGTAATAACGGCTTGCCTAATGTTTTGCAAGATAGAGTGATATCTATTATTACTTTGATTAGTTTTTCGATTTTGATGGAAATTGATATAGAACATAAAGCTGTAATTAGTTTATAATTAATTGGCAAAAGATAAAGAGGCATGTAAATGAATCTTGTATTTTTCGTTGTTGTAGTTTTCATAATTTGATATTTATCAAATTGGCTTAGTAATCATGTTAAACATTTCATGATAGCTTACTGAATTGGTTTCCTGGAATTGGAACCTACGAAATGAATCTGTTAATTCAAGAGGGACTAAAGAACTGGTTGGTTGATAAAAGAAAATGACTGGTAGGGTTTTTATTTACCCTCTTGTTCGTAAGTCTGATTGCCTTGTGCTTTAGATCCATGAGTGCTCATAATGTATGAAGGTCAGATGCCATGTTAAAGGGCCAAGAGCACATTTGATGTGATGTTTGTTTTTCCTGCCGCTTATGCTGTGATGTGACCCTAGAGGGGGGTTGTGATATGTGGAGGCAGGGAGGTCTTGTAGTTATGGCAGCGGATGGCGCCTAGAGTGGCGAGATGCATCGGTTTATGCATGTGGGTTTCAGGCCGGACACTGGTGACGATGAAATGGGATGGATGTGGTTGTTGGGTGCTTGGTAATTTGATTGAATGTTTATCTCCTTTACTTTACCCCACTACTCCAGGCAGCTGGCCTTTCTTACCCTTCTTCTAAAGTAGGAAAAGACGTGCGAGGTATGCCATGTGCTTTTGTGTCCTGCTTCTCAAGGGAGGATGGGTCTACGCTCTTGTAATAAGGGGAAAATACTTGATGGGCAGTACATCTACTCACTGTGTTGATCCCTTGTGTGTTTATTAGCATAGTTTTCTTTTCTAGAATGCCTGGGAATATGGGAAAGTAATTTCTGTAAATAATGATTGATTAAATGTTGATAATCCATGGGGATGGAGATGCTGGAATTTAATGGCGATGTTGTAACTTTTAAATGAATGGTTGATATTGAATGTGAGGCCAATGAAGTTTAATGTGGTTTTGTTCTTGGTTAATTAATGTGAAAAGAGTTAATTAACATAATGTGGAACTGATGAAAAGGGGAATGAGGTAATCTAATGAAGTTATTTAATTGGTTGTGTGCTTATAGGATACCTAGTCTTAGAAATACCAGCCCAGAGTCTGAGAGACGTTAGCTGCAGCTGAGACTGAGACTTGGTTATACCCATATTGTGGTTGTGAGTTACATATTTTGTACCTTTTGTGTTTCTTTACGGTTCTCCACCCTATCAGTAAGAGAAACTGACACCCCGGGGATTCTAATCCCTGGGGGGGTGTTTTCCCCAATATTCTGGTGGGAGGTTGAATGGCTGACTACCCCCTTTAGCCCCGCTGTTTTCCCTTGGTAGATACTAGTACCATTGGCACAACAGTTTTATTTCTTCATATATGTGTGTAGAGGGATGTAATGGCTTGTGGTTATTTCCACACATATATTCTGGATATAGTACTCTATGGACTACTATAGGTGTAACATGTATAAGCTGTGATGGCTTGAGGATTATTACTCAGTGTATGGACTGTAATGGATTGAGGTATAATACCCGACGTATGATACATGTTATGAGAGCTATGGTGGCTCCGAGAAAATACCTGGTTACTTTTGGTTGTGAGGATGGTGTGGCGCATAGCCCAGGTGTCTGCTGGCAAGCCTTTGTGGTGCACATGGTGCAGATTGTGGAGCTTTGACCAAGTATATACGGGCAAGCCTTTGGAGATAGATGCACAGGACGTATGTCGTTGGGGAAATGTGGAAAACCAGTGGGGAAGTAGTAGTGGGGTAAACTTGATATCCTTTTCTATATGATATATTCTTGTATGCGTTACTTGGTGAGAGTAACCATGGTGAGGTTGGGAAGATAGTATACCTGCTTAGGGGATGAGTTAGTTTCACTGTTGTCCACTGTGCTTTAGCATGCCTCCTTTACTTTTTCACGAGAGGATTCGGGGAGGATCCTACTGAGTATACTATTATACTGACCCTACGTATATATAAATTGTTATTCAGGTCACTTGGAGAAGGTTGGAGATCAAGTTGGTTACTACTAGCTTTTTGTAGGAGGATCTGTTCAGGCTTGCGGTCGCTGCCATTTTCCTTTCATTTGGGTACATGTAGTTTTCCCTTTCAGTTGTTGTACTTTTTCATGGAATTTCATATATCTACATGGGTTTATTTTATATTTTAGTTCTGAGTTGTATTTGGTTGGGGTATATCCTATATCTCTCTTCCGCATGTGTTCTCTTAGAGGGTAATGCCTTCTATATGTGGGTTTATTATACCCTCAGTGCTAGTTTCCAACCCAGGGCCTACTGGAGGTGGGACTCGGGGGTCATTATCTCCCTTTTCACATTGCCAGCCCACAAGGGGTATACTTTGTGGGGTGGGTTTCATGATAATTTTTTAAATATAATATTTTTTAAATAATTATAATTTTTTAATTATGATAACATTTCATCATTTTTACCACATATTCTTTTGGTAAATGACAACATCACTAGGGCGTAGGTATAACTTACAACCTCCAAGATGCAATGTGATTTTTTCATCTATATTTCAAATGGATGGTAATAAGGTTTAATTTTTTTAATATATATGATTTATATATATCATAAAACTTACTCTATAATGATAATATTTTATATTCTTTTATATTTTAAATATAATAAAAAATGAGAACAATGTTCATGTGTACAAACGACCTGCTGTCTCAATGAACAATGTATTTTATTTTTTATCTGTAAATTTTATGAATGAAAATAAATACTAATATAGTGAGTATATATAAATTTCATGTGAATCATTATGTATATGATAAAATCATGACCTATGTAATTGGAAAAACGATAACAAGTCAAAATATGAATTAAAATCAAATCAATTATTCCTTGAAACAAAACATTAACAAGGAATTGTTATGAATTCAGTAATTTAATTTCATAAGTAAATAATATATGTTATAATATATATGAATATGGTTATATAGTTGATTTTTAATAACCATATATTTATTATACAATAGTTTTGGATGTATATGATGGAAGTCAACACATAAGGTAAGGGATTTTTTTCTCAATTTTATTTTTGTTGGACATATGCCTTATACACTATGTATTTCTTTCTTATGATGTATATAATGCATATTAATGTATTTTATTAATATTATTCTGTATATTATGGTAGTTAAATATCTTTATAACATTCAGTCTTTCATGGGGAATATTATTCAACTGATTATAAAGTGGTTAGAATTAAGATTAAAATATCATTATTAATCAGTATTTTTTATATAGAAGTTTATTATTGAAAATAATTATCCTCAATGTCCATTTTCTAGAAAAATTAAAAAATATATTTTTACTGTTATTTTAATTTTTTTTTAATTTCATTTGATGCCTTTTTAAAATTTTTACAAATTTGGTTGAATAGAATTTTTTTTAAATTTTCCCAGTGAGGTACATTATTCCTTTTTTCAGCATAAGTATGACCAAAGTGTTTTTATTAACTTATCTACCATGATTGTATTTTTAAACTTTGATGAAGACATAGTACCTTGGATATTACCATAAAATCATGGAAGTATTTTTTCAATGATTTTTTTTCATTTAAAATTGTTTCTAATTTTATGGATTTTTTCCAAAACAAAATGAATTTTTTTCTCTAAATGATTTCATGTGATATATCAAAATCAAGTTCCTTTTGGGATAAAATTGTATTATTTTACATATAGTTTTTTTTTTATTTTTTCCATAAAACATTACCAATTGATTATATTATTGATATAGTTTTATGATGTAATTATATTTTTGAAAGCATATTATTTTTCATGGGTTATGTTATAATAGAAGGATGTTTACGAAACCCATTTCTATATATATATATATATATTATGATATAATTAATGTTTTATATACACGTGGAACCCATATTTATGGTTTTTATTATGTGATATGTTGAACCTATATCTAACTCACATTCGTTGGTTAAAAATTTATGTCTCACGAGATAGAGTTGACTGTAATATGATGGAATTCCATTCATTAATACATATCTAGAATATGGATTAATCCTAATTCTGTAATTGAATTTTTCAATTTTTATGTTATTGGAAATATTCATTGATTGATATTGAAATTATTTTAAATGATTATGTGTATTCCATGATTCCATGTTATACTCTAAAGGAATTTTATTTGTGATTCTTTTTGAACTTCTATTATTTATTCAATGACATTATATAATAAACATTCAGTTAAAGGATGTGATTTATTTTAATTTTTTTAGGTCCTTCTTCTTTATGATTATGTTATGATGGATATATTCATTTTTACCTTACTAATCATCTAAGCTCACCATTTTCATATGTTCCTTTCCATATGTTATAAATAATCATTTCAATTAAGGATATTAAAAAGGAATATATTTGTGGGAGACAATAATATTCATTCACCTGACAAGATAATTCAGTTTAACATTTCCAATTGAACAAAACAAATATGGTCATTCTACAAGAATTTTTAGAATGTATGAAATATTCCATAAAAAATATGTAATTAATTTTAAAATTATTCTTGTGACATTATAGGTTATTCTATTATATTCTTTTCACCTACCGCATGCCTATTGAGGAGGGTTTCTGGTATTTGCGGCTCGATCCCCATTAGGCCGAGTTATAAAAGGTAATCCTAAGAGATGTATAATTGGAGTAGATTATTGTGGGATATGTTTAATATCTTCTATCTAATTATAAAATTGCCTACCGAGTTTATATTGAAACTAAAATATTATTGTCCTTTGGTTTTTTTGGTGTAATGTGTTGAATATTCTTCTTAAAAGATGTAATTTCTATGTATTCAATTACCACATATTTATATAGAACCGCCACTATTATGTGATTTAATTCATTTATATATAAATTTAATAATAAATATCAAAGAATGATTTTTTATGTTCTTGTATTAAATAAGAATTCAGTAAACATTATTATGAAAATGGGGAAGGAAATTAAAAATGCTTCTAGATCATTGAATTTTTTTCGAGTTGGGGTGTGAGGGGAGATGAGACACGTATTCCTAAACCGATTCAATAATTTTTTTCATGTATTTATATTTTTTTCAAAGCTCCATTTTAATTTTTGAATATACTGTTTTTTGGGTTATTTCTAACAATCAAATTATAATAAAATTTTTTTAAATGGTATTCTATTTTTTATGTTCTTATTCATCCAACATTGTTGATTGAATATATTTGGATTAGACAAATGATTTAATGTCCATAATTTCTATTCATTTTATTTTCATGGAATTTTATTTCCTTTATCTTTTAAACCCTATTATTACTTATTTGTTGTTATTTTCCTCTTCTAATGGATAAATTGGTTGTGATTCAAATTTTTCAAAGAATTGTTAGCCTTTCTTTAGTCTCATGGTTGGAGAAATTTAACACATTGTTTTATAACCACAATTTTGATTTTTAGGAGATTCTATATTTTTTTCATTGGTTGTTTTCTTGGGTTTCATCTTATAAACTCAATTAAGTATCCAAATTTATATTATATCGTATATATCATTTCTTCTTGTCCCATAATCAAGGACCATATATATTTTTCTTCAGGTTTTGATGAACTAGTTTAAGGATAGTCATTGGAATTTTGTAGGAATGGTTTTGCTTGAATGGATTTGCATTAGAAGGGTGTTCGGTTGGGAAGTTAAAATGTAAGATGGTTCTTATAATTTTCAACTAAATGGTTACATGGTTAGAGAACTGGTTTGGATTGAATGTTCTTCCCTAGAATTTCTAGTTTTTTTTATCATGGAGGTAATTTGGTTGAAATTGATAATTTATCTATAATTTCAATGGATGGATGGATGTAGCCCATCCCTCTATCCCTTGAATATCATAACATTGGTTGGTAATTATACAAGGAAAATATATTATCCAACATACCTGATTAGGGATTATTTTTCCACTCTCATGGTTCATAGAAAATTTTAACTTTAAAATATTTAGTCCATCAAGTGGGTTTATAAATATAGGTAAAGAATTATATGTTCATAACTTAGGTTTTCCCCTAGTTCTAGCTCCTCTCTTACCAAAATGATACGAGATATATGTAATTATTTTATCCAATCCTCTAGTTTCAATTAATTACATTTCTACCATAGATCCATCATATTTGGATTTGGGAATATTGTCATCAATATTTTATATAAATTGATAATTGAATATGATGAAGTGGTGGTATTCCTCTCTTTATTTGGAATATGGAATAATGATTCTTGAATCCCTCCAAATACTCATAAAGTAATTCAATAATAAACTATAAGATGGAATAAATCTCATTTGTAATTTTATTCCTCATTTTTGGGATGAAATATATCTACATGAAGATCATATTCATATCATCAAATTCATTTACTACTTATATCCATATGATATAAAACAATTAAATCATATCTCCCTCCAGTGTAAAGTCAAATTCCTTTCACATCACAATATCTTATACAACACCTCAATGCCTAAAAAATTACTAAAAATGGGTAATTTACTAAATATTTATACTAATTTATTATCATACAATACTATGTAATTTTTGTGTATATTGACCAATATTTATTTTTAATTAAATATAATTCTCTAATGTATGTGAAAAGAGTTGGTTCTCTTGATTTTATAACTTTTGTATGGAATGGATCATATGGTATAGTTGGAGTTTTATGTAATTACTTCAGATTCTGAGTGAAAACTAAGAGGTTCAAAAAATATTGGTGAATGTTATTATTTACAAATATAATTATCTGAGTTTTTTATAAATTGGTTCACATTTCAATAAAATTAAAGATAAAAATAAATGACTTATTTTTCTATTTTTTTCATTCAAAAAATAGTTTTTTATAGAAACTAACTCCATAGAAATGGATCCCTTTTTGATGGATTTCATTTTTTTTGCTGTGGGAATAAAATAATATTCTTATATATTTTCTACTGGTAAGACCTTGGTAGTTTAATCAGAAGAGTTCAAACTAAAGGGAATATCACTGATGAGTTGTTTGAAAAAAATGTTATTGGGTATATTTTAAATATTTTGAGATTTAGAAATCACATTGAATTAATCATTTTAAATTTTTTGATTATAAGTATTAATAAGGACATGAATGGATTAATATTATTACAATTTTCCATGGTTTTCATATTTTTACATAATATTTTTCTTATAAAATAGAATGGGAGAAATATCTTATTGGCTTACTATATCATTCTTGGATAAATGGGGGTGGTTATATTATAATTAACTAAAACATTCGGTTGGTATACCATCTTTCATTTTTGTGTGAGTATTGTATTAGTTCATCTTGATTAATTAGGGAAATCTAAGAATTAGTGTTCTTATTAAATAACTTTTAAAAGCTCCTGACAAAATTGGGAACATATTTTGGAAATATCTAGGCACTCACCACGTAACCCTATCATGCTTCAATGATTACAAAGAATAATTGAGAGGAGGGATGATTTAGATCATTAAAAAATGAAATAGATATCAACATATTCAAATCCTAACATAACATTATTCAGTATATAAAATTAAAAATAAATTATTAAATCTGAATATAAGAACAAAAAAATTTTAAATTATTTATGACCAGAATGTATTGAAATAAAATTTTGTATGCCCTTAAATTTATAGATTAATCATAATAACCACCAATAGTTAAGTTCATGTGCAAGGAGAAGAAATAAAAAAATGAAATAAAATAAAAAAAAATTATTTATGGAATTGATATCATCTATAGGAGGTCTTCAAGAGATTCCCCTCACTGATCAATACCATTTCCAATCCCCCAGGACATCTATTATATATATAATTCCCAGATATGTGGCACCATAAAGGCCATATAAATAGATCTAAATCACCATGAGAGACTATCTACTAATAAATTTGGTTTGAGTTTTTAATTTTTTCAAAACATAAAAAAATAAATCCCATAAAAACAATTTACGTCATAATAGATGGTTTTATAATGAAAAATCATTATCATATCATGCTATGAGTGTTTAAAGACCTAAATTTATAGTCTAAATAATCAGGTTTGTGTTACAACGTGAGATGTATCATTCATGTTTTGACTATTGTTATCATTCCCAAATTTATATTTTTACTTTTCGGATTGATATATTTAATAAACTTGACATGATTTACATAAAAATTTCATTATTTATGATATCAAAAAGCGTTTTACCAATGTATTTAGTGATTTTTTATGTTATTTCTTTGGTTCTCTACCTTGGAGGTGGATTTTTCCCTATAGGACATCATGATATATTATTTTCAAAAAATTAAAATCATATTAAATAATTCTATATATCCCACAAAAGGCATAAAATAAATCATATGTAAGAATGTTTAATAAATTAATAAATATAAAAAATGCATTTTATATTAGAATATATAAGAATAAACGAGTTCTCTCAATCACACCTAAAACCCAAAACATGTGTAAGTGACATTCTTCATCCTAATGAGTTCACACCATATATTGTCTCCTAGGATGACCTCATATGAAAAATTTCCATCAAACAAAACTAATATTTTTTAATGATATACGAATTAACACATCTTTCAATAAAGTGCTTCTCTAGCCATACCATCCAAGTTTAGTGGCATAACCCCACTTTTAGGAAATAACAAATTAATAAATTAATAAAAAATTCAATAATTTTAAAAATAATCATTAGGAACATTAATACTGAGAGGACACACCTCATGATAAAATTCAACACACTATTAAATAGTGAAATATGCAACCTATAAAAATAAAATATGGTTTTTTAAAATTAAATCCCCTTAATGAATTTATGATAATCCCATCATAATAGTGAATACGGATCCTTATGTTTCAACATAGGGAACCAAAATAATCAATAAGAATTTCTTTGTTGAATACTAACTTCTTCTTAATGAACATAGACAACCTAATCATGAAGGATTTTGAGATGAGGATGTTTCTTTTATTGATGCTTATAACATGAAAACACATTAAATGGTATAGAATAATGATCCTTTTGGATATGTGGATAATGTTAATACTATAATTGATTAAAAATAGAATATCATCCTCAATAAATATTTTAAAAGGTCATATAAACACATATGGGATTCTGTATGTATGTTCAATGATTTTGGAAATGGATTAATTTTGGTTCCCACTAAGGAAATCATCAGCAAGGATTAGGAGAATCATAGAAAGAGGGTCACCTTACTGATGGAAAAATTAATACAAAAATAAAATGAATTTCTTTATTAAAATAGATATTGAAATATATGTAAAAGAAAAAAACTAGAAAAATAAGTCATAAAACCAATACGAGAAAACCTAAATCCTCTTAAATTTGGTGATTGTTCTACATTACAATACAAAAATTGGCTAATCTGTATAAATTGTTACCATGTTGTTTGATCTATAAACCCACTAATAGAGATTCTAGATATTTTATTTTGATAATCAAAAAATCCCATAAATTTTCTTGCATTTTATGAAACCATTATATACTTATCATATGTTGGTTTTAAATTTCATACAATGAATTTTTAGAGTGGAGGTGAGATTAATATAGAAAATGTTATAAATCCTACAACAAAAAAACATCCCAAAACAATTTGGATTCTCCGTTTTATAATTTTGACAATGACCATGGAAGAGATAAATATGGGTAGTGTCTATCATTAGTCCCAATCATTATCATCACTAAGGACAATGTGTTTCACTATATCCTAAGATTAAATGAGGAAAATTATAGGGAACCATCATGGATATGGGAAATATAGAAATTTATAGACCCAATTACCTTGCATATCTCTATTTAATTTAGAATATTTACCAAGAAGTAATTCCCAAATCTTTTAATTTTTCATGAGACGTTTCTAAAAAAGGATTCATCAGGTTTTAAAAGATTGGATTACACTATATAGTCCTATCTTAGAACTACAAAAACGTTTTCATCTCATCTCATATACAAGTACCCCATAAGATAATATGAATTAAAAATTATGTAGTTAATTAAATAGATATAATCATTACACAATTAACGAACTCATAATCCATTCATATTCACTATAAAATATCAGCATAATGTTTATAAATATGTTATTTCCAAACACATGAAATCAAAAATAGGATACATAAATATTTCATGATCTTAATAATATTCCATAATGTGAATAAATAATTATAATATCCTTTTATCATATCCCCTGTTAATGAAAAGTGACATCATGGATGTTTTTAT
Source organism: Viscum album (assembly GCA_963277665.1). Classification (NCBI taxonomy): domain Eukaryota; kingdom Viridiplantae; phylum Streptophyta; class Magnoliopsida; order Santalales; family Viscaceae; genus Viscum; species Viscum album. The sequence continues at coordinate 1,691,169,950 of OY728140.1, read as the reverse complement.
ATAGGAAGAAATTTTTAATAGATCCCTATATCATTTACTAAATTGAATTCCCTTTTCGTTTTTTAATCAATTATTTAAAATATAAACATTATTATAATAGTAGGAAAAACATTAACTTTGAAAACCATAATTTAAAATTTGAATCAATCGTCATTGAAAATATTTGTCAATAAATAATGATAAGAATTATATGTTTTATATGTTAAATCAAAAATTCCATTCACACATTTGGAAAAATCATGTAGTTGGTAAATGACATGAGGATTCAATTAAAATATTTTTATATAAATAAATCATAGTTTAAAATGAATTTATTGAATAATTTGATAATATTATAACAATTATTCCAATATTTTAAAAGAAAATTTGGATATGGGATAAAATTATTCTTAGCCGAATAGAAAAACAATGTTCTTTCCCTTTAAAAACATTCGTTCAATCAATAGTATACATAGAGGGAGGTAAAAGAAAGGAAAATCCAAAGAAATCTATAAATAACCACTAGATAATAAATGAAATAATATTTGGGAGAAATAAATCATATAATTTAACAATTGCAAATATACTCATAAACAACCATGATAAAATGAAGATAATATCATATAACCCATAACTCGTGTATGAATATCATTATATGTGTGTCTAACCTATATTATAATATTATTTTTATTTTTCAATTAAATATCCATATTCATACATATAATACAATAAAACACATTCTTATAACATCTTATAACCCATTCATTATCAACCTATCATAATTATTGTCATTTTATTTGTTAACTTCTTTATTTTCAGGAATGTTTTTGTTAGATAATTATGTTACATACATGTTGATCATGTTTTCATCATATATATAATATTAATCATATAAAATGTATTATATTTATTCATCATATATTTTTATATCCTTTCATATAAATCTTTAAGGAATAATGAATTACACTAGTTCTTGGAGATGATAGTCTATACATATGCATGAGTAATTTATTCACATTATTGTGTATGTATTAAAAGTAATGTAAAGAATAAATAACGATTAAAAACATTAATTATATCATAAAATGCATATATATTTTGTAAATCCATCATTTTGACCAAACATGTGATTTATTAATTGTAAATGAATCACATCTCTTCACAAGGGTGGTAGTCTACACATATGAAAGAGCTATACATTATTTCCACATTTAGTTAAGGGTAGATAAAAAATAATTATTTATATTAAAAATGACCTATTAGTATAATTATGAAATTGAATTCATTATGTATGGATTTATTAAAAATATTTAGATGATGTATATGTGGAAATAATTTTGAAATTTTATTGTAAGACATTTACCTCTTGATTGAGATGCCTCGTTTGGATTACACATTAATATATCCGAGAAACAATTTATGGTATGATTAAATTTCATAAATGAATATATGTAATACTATATATTTTTTTGATGTTATTTTTTGAAATATAGTTATCCTATTATGTTAATAAAGAATCAGAATAGGTCCCCTATTATAAGTGGTGGGAGGGACATAGATGGAATTACATGAATGATTTCTGTAATAAAATTTCATTATAATTTTAAAGACACAATTGATGGAAAATATTTCATAGGTATGATATGATAATTTCAAAATATCTTCATCTAATTTGATTTAGTCAAGTTTATCTTGAATTTTACCCCTATTTCTTACATAAACCCTCGACAATCCCATATTATTCTTATCTTTAGAAAGACATTTTTACTAATTAGTAAATATATATTTTAATAAAAGAATGTGGCCTCACTAAAATTTTATGGATATAAATATTAAAAATATAGAATATATTTTATGAAATTAAATATCTATAAGTGAACAAATTTAATTTCAAATAAATGCATAAAATAAATCAATAATATATTTTTTAAAATTAATTTTAACAATAAAAAAATCAACATTGTTTTAATACATGAGAAAAAAATTATATGATTGTCACAATATATTTTGGAATATAATTTTATTGAACTTAATTTAAATAATTAATAAATTGTGATTTATTCTTTGTATTAATAGGAAAAAATAATGATATCTATGAAATTATTTTTATCAAAAATAATTGTTTTTCACTTTATATTATTTTAACATCATTCAGAACCATTATATGACTAATATATGATTTATATATCATAAAATATTAATCAAATCCATGAAATTAAGATTAAAAAAGTCATCTAATAAAATTCATGATTTGGATAAAAATTTATTTATTCCAAATATTGGTATTTAAATCCTAGAATGATTTTATTAAAAATATATTGGATATTTTATAGGAATTTATCAATAATTTTGAATTACAGAAAATATATCTACATATATATTATTATTTGGATAATCATATTAATACTCACGTATCAAACATCTAGGATATGTTGGTTATATTTTATCATCTCGTATTTAGACATGAGATTACATATAAATAATGATATTGATTACATTAAATTTATTTCAATTAAATAAAAATATAATCTTATGGTGTTACATTATGTCCCTGGGAAAAAGAAATTTCATCCTTGAAATTATAATTCATTAATGAAAAAAATTAGGAAATATCTTCTTCATTACATAATTAGATTCTCAAGTAGGTTCATTGAATTTAATAATACAGTAATAAACATTTACTAGGTTAGTAGACTTATTCTGTAGAATATTATCTATAAAATCAATGATTTATAATTTTTTCATTTTAAAGATCATGACAAAATGATACAAATTCTATGTTTAGTAAATTTAATTCATTCACTATATAATTTCTATAAAAATAAATACAAGGAACTCATCATGAACATTAGAATTTTTTTGGAATGATCCAAGTGTTTTTTACCATTCATACTCGATCAAGAATTTCAAACAGTAAAATAAACATAGGTTTTTCCTTCCACCTCATTGGGATTATCATAAACTTATTTATTTTTCAAATAAATTGCAACACCCTCTCTCCAAATTTGAATTCTATATATAACTTGTGATTTTAAATAAAACACTTTTCTCATGGAAAATATGCATTCATGTTCTTATGTGGGGATCTCAGATCCTCTTCTATTTCCTTAGCTGAATAATGTCTTAATGAGTTTAATTTACTAACATATTCCTTGTATGTCATATTTATAAAATTTATTCTATAGAGGGAATAATAAGGACCCATTGTAATTTTTTAGTGAAATATAATGTAATATGATATCACGGAAAGTGGTAGGTGTTGATATCAATTATAATTATAAATCGGATAACATGATCATATAATATTATATTAGGTTTGAATATTTATCTTATGTCAGACATCTATCTTGGTATTATAGGTATTACTAAAACAAAAATATATATCTAGATAATGTTTTAGCCTCTCCAAACCTAAGAGTAAATCCTCATATCTATATATTTTAAAATTGAATGTAAAAATTCATAACCAAAACCCATAATGTAAATTTAATAAAGAAAGTTAGGAGAAATTTATTTTGTAATAAGGAAATATGATAAATTAGAATGAAAATTCACTAGATAGAAAATATATTTATTCCCTTTAAATCTACATAAATTTATTATGATAATATCCATGGTGAAATTTTCTCATTTATATATATATATTTATTTTTGATTTTTTAAAATACCCTTTGACTTCAAATAGTCTTCCTTAAAATAATGGAATATAAAGTACTATGATATGAAATCTAAAATATTTTCTTCCTTGTTATCCCTCTAAATATTATCCATAATTTCTCTATAAATCATTATAATTTATGACTAAATAAATAATATTGAATTACGAGACTCATCCAAAAACTAATTCAGTTCTAGTTTATGGGGACACATAATAGGTTCATGAAATTTCTTATTCCATCAATCTCATGGTTTAGAACCAGAATATATATCACTTTTTTCATCTGTATATCTTCTATATGTTCATATTTAATAATCATGGGGATATATTGTGGAATATTTATTTGATCAAGATAATATTAATTCCTTTTATTTATTATTTCAAGGCCTACCAATTGAAATTCATTAAAAAAAGTTGTTTTATGATCATATTTATTGATATGTTGGCGTGACCCATTCAACTCATATCATTTTCTAGATTTTTTACATTTATACAGTTGTAATGTCTATAGTGGTAAAAATCATTAATCAACAAAAACCATCGTCTATGGTGCATATTCAAATATTTTTAGGTGATTATATAATTTAATCATTTATGATCAAAATATATTTCTCACCTTTCAATATAAAAATTCTTCCTTTATATCATTAATTTAATAATTATAAAATCTTACTATAATTAATGGGTTGGGTAATTATAACCATGAATCTTTAATTGATATGATCACAATATATCACCATGCCATTATATTTAAGAACACATTGCAACCACTTCATAGATGAATCATTGTAGATCAAAACACCTTGTCCAATATAGGGTAGCGTGAGTACATTTTGTTTATCCATCCTTATCTATATCTTCTTGAAATTTAATTCAAATTCATTATTTAAAAAAATATGTTCTCCTTCTATGTGACAATGGTTATTAGGTTATTTTAGAACAAAAAATTCTTCGCAAATCATTGATATTTCCATACAATTCATGAAAACTCAAGGTCTCAGTCATGGCAGTTTCACAGGGACAATGTTCAAAGACATAAATCAAATAAGGATCCACGAATATATAATTTCATATGATCATATTTTCTATGAATTATAATTTCTATAAACAATATTACATCTCTAAAAATTTTCTTTATATTTTATTATTTCTAAAGGTCTTGATATAAATTCTCAATAAATATTCATTATTTTTATTTCTATTAGATTATGTACTTATAGACTACCAATATGTATTAAGGACATCTATAATTACTCTATTGATTATATCGATAATGATAATAGAGGTAATTATTATGATGAAGTGGTTTAACATTAAATTATTCTACCTACACATACTAAATAATACTTTCATAGGTATGTATTCACTTTTTTCCATCAATTTATAGTATATATATTGAAATTAAAACATCTATTAGTATTTAGATCCTCAGAAGTTATCAAAAAAATATACATTACGAGCTGTTGGATTATTATTCTTGGTCATGAACACATTACATTTAACAGAATAAATAAATATTTTCATTTATCTAACATACATCATAATCAAATTAATAGGTGCACACCATGGTGATAAAATTGGTTCAATTAATCCTTTAGAATGATTCACCAAGATTTTCATCATAACATATTATAAGTCAATTAGATATATTAAATATAAAGTTCCTAAAGTATGTTTGGAACTAGGTTAGAGATCTACTAGAAACCAAACTTCTAGATTCAGAGGATTTATAGGTATCTATTATGGAAAGGGTAGAACAAATTCTCATAAAATGTGTATATCATCGATTATAATTTTTCCCCATCCATCATAGATAAATAAAATAGTAATTTTTAAATAAAGACTAATTAAAAGGATAAAATTTATATTGGTTTATTATATTCATCCTCACATAGATATATCATCACAAGTTCATTCAGATTTGGAAATTTTAATTCCTTTTCGTGGCTATTGACATGGTATCTATATACAGTGATCTAAATCATGATCAAAATCACATAAATTTTATCTTGAGGATGAATAACATTATTTATTGGAAGCATATTCTAATAACCAAAATATAATAAGAAATATTGAGTAGTGATGAAATAATCATAAAATTGTAATTTTTCACAGCTAATTCATTATATAATCATTGAGGTGGTAATGTCAAATATATTTCAAATTTTCAAAATATAAAGTTTTGGGAAGATCGAGAATAAAAAAGGAATTTATGAGTTCTAGAGTGCATGTTACATGTGACATTCCCTATTATGTTCTCATAACCCATATTAGTTACTGTTATCACATGAAATATCCAATCATCTCTAGGATAAACAAATTATCATTATGATCATCATCATTACCTATCATATCTATAAATAATTTATAATAATTACCAAACAACATGAATTTGAAACACTATTGTTTGGGTGGGGAATCCTCAAGATATTTTCCACTATAAAAATCATTAGATTACATTTTACCATCACATCTATAATTGAAATCCTGATGAATTTCCAATAAATAAATAAAAAATGCACTACTACCATATAATAATCTAAATGATACCATTGAAAAAATATGTAAAATTGATTAAAAATCATCTTCCCCACAATTTTTTTTTATTTTATTATATGTTGAATTATACCATCATTTTAATTGCAATCCCATGAGATTAATGGGGGACTCTAATATCCAATTATACATTGAGATCACATATTATAGTTGATTAATATGTATTAAATTATTTTATGTATAACACCCATTGAAGAATTGGTTTCAAGAAATTATAGAGTTTGTAATTATTTCTTCCAGGATGGACGATAATACCAAAAGGATACCTCCTATGTCATTTAAAATTTACATCATAGTTTATAATGTATTCATAATCATTATATATTTTTTCAAGGAATTCATTCTCCAATACCATATTATTTCCCTCAAGAATTTTATTATTTAAAATTTAACATACAAAATTCATCCAACTTTATATTTTTAGTTTTATCCCATTGACTCCTAATTTTTCATAAGATTCGACCATTGAACTGCTTCAACTTATATATAATAATCTTATAAGATAATGTTTTTCATTCTATGAGAACTAGAGGCTAGAAAATAGATTTTAATGTATGTTGATACATTTTTTGTAATTACTAGATCATAGAACACAGAAAAATAAATTCAATGTTTTATTAATGATATTTTTTATTTCATGTCCCATAAAATATTTCTCTACAGAAAAATCATTACATTTTCGGTAACAATATTTTTTAAATATGATACTTCAAAAATTCTATATTGACTAAAATAAATAAATATATTTTCATAAAAAATGACTATATTGATAAATCATATAATCATGAAAATTTATTAATAATATGTATAATTCATGACATAATATTTTCAATTTATAACACCTTAGGGTTTATCTAGGTAATCAAATGTAATTATATTTCCAAATCCTTCGTAATGGATAATAATTTTCTTTTTTAATTTTCCCATGTATATCCCATGTGTGATTCAGTATAGGTGTCTTGTCGAAGGGATAAACATCTTGCTCTAGAGATGATCCATTTAAAATCCATCTACCATACTCAGAGTTGGTAAAGGTAATTACAATTTTCCCAAGCATTTTTTATATAAATAGTATTAAACCTAGTATTTTCAATAGTGTTCTCAAAATCATAATATCAATAAATAATTAAATTTCTCTATGATACCAACTAAGGTCACCCAATCATTACATATATAAATATTTTATAATTTTAGATGAATATTCAATAGATTTCATGTAAGATCCCAGTTTTTGGAAAGGAATGTTTTTGTTGTGTTTTGGGTTGAACCCTTTGTTTTGGGGCTTAAAAATGTTTTTTGAAAGTTTGAGAGGCCTTGAGGGTGTTCTGGGGGCTCAGGGCACAGAATAAAGGAAATCTGGGCAAGACCGTCAAGGGCGCACGGCCTGCGCACAGCCAGGTAAACCGTGCGGCCTACCCAAGTTGAACCATGCCACCCCTCCTCCTCCAGACAGAATCATGCACACGGTTTGTGCCTGATTTTCCAAACCATTAGGCTAAATCATGAGAGCCCTCCTCATTCGGGATGTGTCATGCGAACTTTTTGAACACAGTTTGTCAAACCGTGCAGACAAATCGTGCGGCCACTTCATGTTGGGAAAAATTACAAGTTTTCCACTCCTGGCTTTTAAACTGCATTCGGGATTTCCACTCTTTTCCTCCCTCTCCACCCTAGGCACGAACCAAATCTCCCAAAGGCTCCAAGAGACTGATCTCCTTCGATTCCAAGGCGTTTTTGGTGCCGTTGGATGCGGATCGAAGCTCCAGGTAAAGATAATTCCATCCATGATTCTCTTTTTGGTATAGGGTTTGCATCTTCTCTCCGTCTTGTTCCGAATCCCTAAAACCCTATCTTTTTGGTGAGTTTTAGGTTAAAACTCCAAAGGTTGGTCAGATCGAGGTCTAAGGACTCGATTGAGTGTGTGTCCAACCGCAGTTTCAAGGTAGGTGGTTTATAAATGATATCCCATGGTTATTTGGGTATTTGTGCATGTTGAGTTATGATTCTTGTTTCTCCTTGGTTTTGTTTTGAATCACCTTGGAATTTTTGGAAATAATGATGTTTAAAATAGAAAATGGGAACCCTCACGATTCCCATGGGGTGTGATGGGATGGAATTGACCTAATTTAGGACCATCCATGGGATGTGCCGGTTTGTCCTGGGTTTGGGGATTGTTATTAAACAAGTGACCTTGTTGTATTAAATTATAGAGCCATGATGAATATGTTGGAATGTTTGGTTGAACTTGGAATAAAAGTTATGTGATGCACCTATACTTGGTAAAAACCTAAATGTTATATGGAATGGGATGAATGGTTGATTCATGGGAATGATGAACGGGTTAAATGGGTTAATGTGTAAACTGATTTAAAGACCATAATGAAATGGATTAGGGGTCTAGTACTAAATGATTAGTGAGATAAGCATGACACATGGGAATTGCGGTAAATGTTTAAATGATGTGAAATAGTAATGTGTTAATGGGTTAAGGCATAATGTGGATTCCCATGTGAGTTATTTTGAATAGTGGTTGTTGAAGGGAAATGGTTTGAATGGTTAATGGTTATATATATATATATAAGCATGTGCACATGGCTTGGTAGAGTGGGGTATGACTTGAGGCTCTATGCCCTTGGGTCGAGTGAAGACTGAGGCTCTGAACACCACCCTAAATGCACGAGTTAGGAATGGTGACTGATGCTCTTTTCTCCTAACAGTTGCATCCACCCAGACTGATGCTTTGAGGTGAGGTTATAGTTGTAATGGGGGAGTTAGTTCTATTGAGATAGGATAACGATGTGTTTACCCTCTTGCATGTGATTGTTGGACTTAGACCCATGTAACATAATGTATGAGATTATCCCATGAAAATGTGATGAATTGGTAAGTAAAGATAATTGGTGTGAAATGAATTCTAATGGAAGGGGAAATGGCTTTGGTTCTAAACTTGTTAATGGAACCTTAATTAATTACTTGGAAATTATCATTCATATTCCTTTTGTATGCACTATGTGTTTATGCTGGATATTTTGTAGACATTGTTGGTGGTGGCCTACTGAGTTGTTGTCACACCCTACTCGGGCAGTCGTTCGGTACCCGAGCAGACTTCATGTTTGCAGGTCAGGAGAAGGGAAAGGGTCCTTTATAGATAGTGAGTGGAAAGGGGTATCACTTGGTCGAGGATCCGGACTTGGAGTCAGGGCCATTTTGTGAATTTTGACAGTTGTCCATGTTTTGGGCTTTTGTTCACTCATGCACATGTAGTATAACATGGAATATTTATTGTTATTTGGAATTAGTTGTTATACATGTTCCTTGTTGTTGGTTATTGTTTCCACTATTTGGTTATTCTGTTTTGGATTACTCTGATAAAAAGGGTGTATAGTCTCCCTAATTGACTACACAGACCCCCAGTGATAGTCGATTGCCTTTGGCGTACGAGGAGGCTAGCTTAAGGTTATGTGACCACCGGTCTCGGAGCACCGGTTTGGTGGCTACCGGGTTGAGGACATTAAAAAGTTGTATCAGAGGAGGTCTTTCTTCTCCTACTATGAGGTCTTGTTATTTGGGATTGGTAGCCAAGGGTTGAGACGTGTCAGGCCTTGGTAATGAGCTCGTGCTTGGGAGTAGCTAACCCAGGTACGGGGAAACCCAAGTCACCATGGGTGGGGAAATTTTGTTCTTGGATGTGTGTTGTTACAGTTGATGATATTTCACCATTGGGTGATGCACATGTGGTTTGATGTGACTGTTTAAGGATATTTGGCTCGTGGCCTTAATGGCACAAGGATTTGTGCTCATGCATCATTGTAGGAACCTAGGGATATAGGTGACATGCATTGTGTTAGGCACACCCACGAGGTGGGTGAGTGAGAAAGGAAGGTAGGGTGCATCATGCAATTCATGAAACCAAGAAATTATAAGAATAATTAAATGAAAAAAGTTGGTAAATTATGTTTAAATAAATATAAGGGTTTGAAATGGAGTGTAATTTTTTTCTAAAATGTCGTTTGAGTTTGGTGGTAGTGCATGGTTGTTTACCCCATGTGGACCATGGCCCGCGGTAGGGATGGTCGGGGTGGTGAATTCAAGGTGCTAATGTTGTTGGATAGGTATATAAATATGGGATGTTGTAGCTAGTAAGAGCTTTTTGATGAATTCATGAATGTTTTATGGTATGCGTTCTAAATCTCGTTCTTGGAATTGTAGAGAGATTCCACCACGACGTCAGTTGTCAGTTGGGCGATAAGAGGATGTTGCTGAGAACACTCCTCCAGTAGAAGAGAATGAAAATGTGGTGGTCAACGAAGGTAGAAAAGTCCAATTCCAAGAGAACATGGCTTGCCTTATGCAGATGATGGATCGAGACCCAGGGTGGGTTGCACCGAGTATGGTTGAGCTGACCAGGGATTTCCAGCTATAACACCCTCTGACCTTCACCGGAGAGAGTGGGACAGAGGAAGTGGGGTTCTGGTTAGAGTCGGTCCAGACGATATTTGATCATCTAGAACCCCCTTTTGAAAAGTGATTAAATCTATCCGTTTACATGTTGCAGGGCCAGGCTAGCCGTTGGTGGGACATTCTGGATCAGATCGAGCAGGCTGAGCGCATGTAGTGGAATGTTTTCGAAGAAAAGTTTCTAGAGCATTTCTATCCAGAGACTTTGAGGCAAGATCGGGCTGCAGAGTTTATGAGCATGACTCAGGGATCACTATCAGTGATGGACTATGCTAATTGCTACAGTGATTTGTGACGCTTCATCCCAGTGATGACAGGGGATGAGGCAGTAGTAACAAGGTGTTTCGAGGATGGATTGAGACATGAGATCAGGTCTCACGTAAATATCTTCCGCTTGAAGAGTTTTTCAGAGGTGATGGATTAAGAACTCATCTCTGAAGGGAACCTGAAGGGAGCTTCGGGTGGTGGGCTTGTAGTGCCAGCTGGGCGGACAAGTGGTGCATCTTCCGAAGGTCAGAAGTGTTGTTTAGAAAGTTTCCATCAAGGTGGTTAGAAGAGGGGGGCAGTCTCTCAGAGTGGGAACAAGGTGTTTTTTTATCAGTGGGGAAGGCAGGGGCATATATATTATCAGTGTCCTCGAACTCTAGTTGAGTTTCGTTCATGCGGCAGGATGGCGCATGTGCAGAGGTTCTGCAGGAACCCTCACCAGGCAGGTGAGCATGATGATGAAAATTAGTTGCTGGGTGCGGGAAGGGGATCAGTTTCCCCGTATCAAGCAGGCAGTTGGAGCTCCACGAGCCGTACTAGTAGTGGCGGTGAACGTGGAACTCCCGAGAAGGATCGCTCATGCTAGTAGGGAAGTGAAACACATGGAGTTCAGGAAGGGGACCAAGGTAGAGAGGCAAGTCAGCTTCAGGCAGTTCAGTTTGCACCTGGTGATGGCGAGGCCAGACCGTCAACTGTTCGAGGTACAATCCTTGTAGATTCTACTTTTTCTATTGCATTGTCTGTCACAGGAGCCACACACTCTTTTGTCTCGGCTCATCTTGTTGTAGAATAGGGTTTTCCTATGGAGAGGGTGTGTTGAGTTATGTCAATTTACACTCGGTTGGTGGTGCTGGTTTAGGATATCAAGTAGTGCAAAGGATGTTCCTTGGAAGTTGGTGGGTATCATTTTCTATGGGACATGTTCGTTCTCAAGATTCCAGGGTTTGACCTAATCATGAGAATGTATTGGTTGGTGTTTTATCGGGCATATATAGACTGTTACCATCACAGAGTATCATTCAAGTCACTATAGGGTGACGCCTATGTCCTTCTTGGCCAAATGGGATGTTCGAGCACGACGTGTATGGCCGTTTTGTCAACCGGTGAGTGGAATCATGGATCAAGTGGCATGTATCATGCTTGATGATGATGAGGGAGGGGAACAGTCTAATTTTCCTCCTGTGGTGGATCGGTTTTCGGATGTGTTTCTTGAGGATTTCTCGGGGTTTCTACTCGAGAGAGATATTGAGTTAACGATCGAGTTGTTGCCGGGAGCGGAGCCAGTTTCTATTCCGCCATACCGAATGGCACCAGAAGAACTCCAAGAACTGATGGTTCATCATGAGGAGTTGGAGCGTAAGGGGTTTATCCGTCCTATTACTTCTCCTTAGGGATCTCCCGTGCTTTTTGTAATGAAGGCCGATGGGTCGTTGAGACTGTTTGTTGACTATCAAAAGTTGAATCAGATGATGGTGAAAAATCGGTAGCCTCTTCCTAGAATTGATTACCTGTTTGATCAGTTGAGGGGTGCATTAGTGTTTTCTAAGTTTGATATGAGGTCAGGTTACCACCATTTGAGGGTGAGGTGTTCCGACATATCGTGGACATCTTTCCGGAGTCGGTACGGGTTGTATGAGTTTGTGGTAATGCCTTTCGGCTTGACCAATGCACTGACAGTGTTTGTGGCTTTGATGAACCTGATCTTTCATCCCTATCTAGATCGGTTTGTGGTTGTCTTTTTTGAAGATATCCTAGTGTTCTCGAAAACTCAAGAAGATCCATCCCAACACCTTGACATCGTCTTGGGTAGGCTAAGAGAGCACTGGCTATACGCCAAACTATCAAAGTGTCAATTATGGATAGGTGAGGTTCATTTTCTGGGTCACATCATCTCGGAGGAAGGTGTTTCAAGGGATCTAGAGAAAGTGCAGGCAATGGTATCTTGGGAGCATCCCAAGAGTGTCTCTGATGTTCGATGTTTTCTGGGTTGGGCCGGGTATTACCGAAGGATCATTCAAGATTTCTCTCGTTTGGCAGCACAACTCTCTAGCTTGACCAAGAAGGGAATCATTTTCAAGTGGTCTGAGGATTGTGAGAATTCCTTTCAATAGTTGAAGAAGAGGTTGACGACCGTACCTATCTTGATCTTACCTGAGCTGGTAAGAAGTATATCGGGTTTGGAGATGTGTCCGGAGTCAGACATGGGGCTGTGTTGATGCAGGATGAGCGGGTTGTGGCTTATAGGTCAAGGCAGTTGAGACCCCATGAGTGGAACTATCCCACTCATTACCTTGAGTTGGCTTCAATGGTGTAGGCCTTGAAGTGATAGAGGCACTATCTGTTGGGAGAACAATTTACTATGTTTACCAACCATAAGAGTTTGAAGTAAATCTTCTCACAACGGGATCTGAATCTTTGGCAGCGAATATGGGTTGAATATATTCAGTTTTTTGACATTGAGTTAGTGTATACGCTAGGAAAGTGTAACAGTGTTGCTGATGCTCTGAGCAGGAAGGTTCAAAATTAGGTGGTTCAGGAGTCCATCACTGAGTGGAAAGTGATGGCTTTGTTTGCAGAGATGCACCTGGAGGTGCAGGAGGAGAATGGTCAGGTAATTCTTGCTTCCTTAATGATGGAGTCGACGCTTTTGAGTCGAGTTAAGGATGGTCAGCTTGATGATCCTGAGTGTTTGATCATGAAGGAAATTCTTAATGGTGGGGTGCTACCTTCTGGTTGGGCCATCGTCGTGGATGGTGTTGTTCATGTTCGTGATTGTGTGGTTGTGCCAAAGTGTTTGCTGGAAGAGTGGATGCAAGAGTTCCATGCATCAAAGTGGGCAGTGCATCCTGGTTTGACCTAGATGTACCATGATCTCCGAAGGTAGTTTTGGTGTCCTAGAATGAAGAAAGAAGTTGCAGGATTTGTGGCACGGTGTCTTACCTGTCAGCAGGTGAAGGCCGAGCATCAACACCCAGGTTGTTTGTTGCATCCATTACCAATTCCGGAATTGAAGTGGGATGATGCAATGATGGATTTTTTTGTGGGTATTCCGAGGATTCCACAGAAGAGTGATGCACTCTGGGTAGTTGTGGATCGGTTAATGAAAGTGGCTCATTTCATACCGATTAAGGAGACCCATACAGTCGACTAGTTGGGTGAGTTGTATGATAAAAAAATAGCGTGGTTTCATTGGGTGCCGCAGACCATAGTTTCAGACCAAGATCCACGTTTCAAATCGCGTTTCTGGCATGGAATGTAGAAATCTCTTGGTACGCAGGTGTTTTTGATTACGACATTCCACCCGCAAAGGGACTGGCAGTCGGAGTGTACGATCCAAGTGTTGGAAGACATGTTAAGAGTTTGTGTCGTGGACTTTGGTGGTTCTTGGGAAATGCACCTATAGTTATTTGAGTTTTCCTACAACAACAGTTTTCAGGATACACATCAAATGGAACTATTTGAGGAACTTTATGAAAGACCGTGTAGATCTCCATTGTGTTGGCTAGAGGCCGGTGAATCTGAGTTGTTGGGGCCAAGTCTCGTGCAGGAGACTTCAGAGAAAGCTAAGTTGACCAAGAAGGGAATGGCTACGGATTAGAGTAGGCAGAAGTCGTATGCAGATCAGAGATGTAGACCTCTTGAGTTTGGGGTCGGTGATAAAGTGTTCCTTCGGGTGTCTCCAAGGTTGGGTCACCATCAGATACGAAAGAAGGGTAATTTGGGGCCAAGGTATGTGTGCCCTTTTGAGATTGCAGAGAGGATCATACTAATAGCTTACCAATTAGATCTTCCACGAAGGCATGGTTGGATGGATGATGTGTTTCATGTGTCGTAGCTTCGATGGTATCACCCTGACCCATCTCACGTGTTTTATGTTGAGAATGTGGAGCTTGAGGCTGATGCGTCCTTTGAGGAGCATCCGGTTCGTGTGGTGGATTGTAGTGAAAAGGACATGCGAGTAAAGGTTGTGCATTTAGTGCGAGTAATATGGATGAATGGAAAAGTTCAGGAAGATACTTGGGAGCGGGAATCAGATATGCAGGCTGTGTGGCCCAAACTCTCCTCTTCGGTGGATCATTGAGCCTTGGAAACTCGGCTCGAGGATGAGTCGTCATAAGGTGGGGAGGTTGTAAGATCTTGGTTTTTGGAAAGGAATGTTTTTGTTGTATTTTGGGTTGATCCCTATGTTTTGGGGCTTAAAAATTTTTCATGAAAGTCCGAGAGGCCTTTAGAGTGTTTCAGGGGCTCGGGGCACGGAAGAAAAGAAAATATGGGCAAGACAGGCTAGGGCGCACGTCCTACGCACGGCCAGGTAAACCGTGCGGCCTGCCCTGGCTGAACCGTGCGACCCCTCCTCCTTCGGACAAAAGCATGTGCATGGTTTGCGCATGGTTTTCCAACCCTTGTGGGTAAATCATGCGATCCCTCCTCCTCTGAGAAGTGGTACGCACACGGTTTGCGCACGGTTTGTCAAACCGTGTAGACAAACTGTGTGGCAACTTAAAGTTGGGAAAAATTACAAGTTTTCCACTCTGTGATTTTAAACACCACACAGTATTTCCTCAATTTTCCTACCTCTCCACTCTAAGCACGAACCAAATCTCCCAAAGGCTCCAAGAGACCGATCTCCTTCAATTCTATGGCATTTTTGGGGTCGTTGGTTGGGGATCGAAGCATCGGGTAAGGCCCTTGCTTCTGTATTTAGTTTAGGGTTTTCATCTTCTCTAACTCTTGTTACGAAACCCTAAAACCCTATCTTTTGGTTGAGTTTTAGGTTGAAGCTCTGAAAGTTCGCTAGATCGAGGTCTAAGGACTCGACTGAGAGTCCGTTCAACCGCGGTTTCGAGGATGGTGGTCTAAAAATGATATCCCACGGTTATTTGGGTAATTTTTCATATAGAGTTATGATTCTTGTTTCTCCTTGGTTGTGTTTTGAAAAACCTAGGCATGTTTGGAAATAATGATTTTTAATATGGAAAATGAAAACCCTCACGATTCCCAGGGTGTGTGATGGGATGGACTTGACCTAATTTAGGGTCATCCGTGGGATGTGCCAGTTTGTCCCAGGTTTGGGGATTGTTTTTAAAAAAGTATCCTAGTTGTAATAAATTTTAGAGACTTGATGAATATGTTGGAATGTTCGGTTGACATGGAATAGAAGTTAGGTGATGCACCTAGACTTGGTAATAACTAAAAGGTTATATAGAATGGGATAAATGGTTGATTCATGGGAATGATGAATGGGTTAAATGGGTTCATGTGTAAACAGATTTAAAGACCATAATGGGATGGATTATGGGTCTAGTATTGAATGGTTAGGGAGATAAGCATAACACATGGGAATTGGGGTGAATGGTTAAATGATTTGAAATGGTAATGTGTTAATGGGTTAAGGCATAATGTGGATTCCCATGTGAGTTATTGTGAATAGTGGTTGCCGAAGGGAAATGGTTTGAATGGTTAAGGGTTGCATATATATATAGGCATGTGCACATGTCTTGCTAGAGTGGGGTATGACTTGAGGCTCTACACCCATAGGTCAAGTGAAGACTGAGGCTCCAAACCCCACCATAAATTCACGGGTTAGGAATGCGGACTAAGGCTCTTTTATCATAACGATTGCATCCACCCGGACTGATGCTTCGAGGTAAGGTTATGGTTGTTATAAGGGAGTTAGTCCTGGTGATATTGGATAACTATGTGTTTACACTATTTCATGTGATTGTTGGCCTTAGACCCATGTAACATAATGTATGAGATTAACCCATGGAAATGAGATGAAATGGTATGTAATGACAATTGATGTGAAATGAATGGTAATGGATGTGGAAATGGATTTGGATTTGAACTTGTTAATGTCACCTTCATTAATTACTTGGAAATTTTCATTCATATTTCTTTTTCATGCACTATCTGTTTATACAAGATATTTTGTAGACACCATTGGTGGCGACCTACTGAGTTGTACTCACACCCTTCTTGGGATACCATTGGGTACCAGAGCAGACTTCATGTTTGTAGGTCAGAAGATGGGCAATGGTCCTTGATAGATAGTGAGTGGACATGGGTATCACTTAGTGGAGGATCCGGACTTGGAGTTGGGACCATTTTGTGGATTTTGACTGTTGTCCTTGTTTTGGGATTTTGTTCACTCATGCACTTGTAGTATAACATGTCATATTTATTGTTATTTGAAATTGGTTGTTATACATGTTCCTTGTTGTTGGTTATTTTTTCTGCTATTTGGTTATTTTGGTGTTGCTTACTCTGATAAAAAGGGGGTACAGTCTCCCCACTTGACTACATAGACCCCCGCTGCTAGTCGGCACCATTTGGCATATGGGGAATCACGCTTATGGTCATGTAACCACCCATCTCGGAGCACCGGTTTAGTGGCATCTGGGTTGGGGACGTTACATTTCACATTAATATATTCACATGGACCATCATGGTTTGGCTTCATTGGATATTTGGAACAGAATAAAATTTTTTCTTGAATGTTATATAGTATATTACAAAAATTTCAACTCACAAAGTACCCTTATTTGATATAACATATTAAAAAAACTTCTTTATAATATAGGTAAAGGATCCACTATAAAGGTTGATCCAAAAGGCTCATTAAGGGTAAACATTGGTGATATTACACAATGATTATAAGTTACAATAAAATAATCACTAGAGTTTGAGAATATGAGCTTAAAATTTGAATATAGTACCCATTAATTCATTGATCATAATCACAGAATAAGTATTTAGATGTTTCAATGAAATAAATTTTATAATAATAAATGATATTGAGGAAAAAACATTCCATTGATAGTGGAATAAAAAAAAATTCCATCATGATCATATTAATCATTTTTAAGGCTACATACCATGGAATTTAATACATATTGTGGATTGGAATACCACATATATTGAAACATTGGGATTTGGATATCATCCCTTGAATCCTATAAGGTCATAAGCATGAAAAATTAACCAATTCATTTTAGGGTTATAATGGTCCCACCCTTTACATAGAAATGATAAATTTGTATGCAATCCATATGATCATGAAAACAATCTTTATTCTAATATATAATAACCAATGGGATTGAAAAGGAGATACATAAAACTTTAATCACAATAACCATTAACCATATTGAGAATAAAAAACTATTTTATCATTTCATCCCATACCTAGAAAATCAAAAGTATCAACATCTGATGGTTTTTGTAGTCAAAAATAAAATTAAAAATCAATAGAACATTTCTACTGGAAAATGACTTTTTCATTAAGAAATTAATTAATTAAATTATATAAATTTTCAATATATTATGAAAACCAATAACATAGGAAAAAAACATAAATACAAGTAAATGATTATTAAAACAATTATAAGTCATTATAGTGGTAAAATAAGTTCATATTGTTTATTTTTAAACAAATTTTATGTCCACACACTTAGTAAAAAATACTTAATTTTGAAAAAAAATTGATATTTAATTTTAATAACAATATTCAAATTCATGCTTGGGTAGTGATGATTTTATTGAATGGATTTTTACTGGTTAAAGAATTTTTAAAATCATTTTAATATAAATATTAACATTAGAGAAAAATATTCTCATCCAAATAGAAAAGTAATGTCATATTCAATTCAAAATATTCCATCAAGCTTTTGAGTAATTAGATAGAGATTAATTAATAAAAAACAGGTAATATATTAAAAAAAAATAGCATAATAAATTTTTATTTAAAAAATACAAATTAGATAATATAATTGTATTCTTAATAATTATTTACAATCAATCCCTGTAAAAAGTGAAATTATAACATAAAATTGATTCCTCGTGAATGATATTCATTATATGTTTTTTTAACTACATTTATAATATATTACATGTTTTTTAAATTTTATTATATTATTGTATTCAAACTTATTATATGATTTATAATTTACTTATATCATCTTATCTCCCATTCACTTATAGTCTTTATGAATTTCCATTATTTCATATGCTCACTTGCTCAATTTTCAGGCATGATTAAATTATGAAGTTTACATTATTTTATTTTGTTCATTATTAAACAATATATGGAATTTAAATCATGTGAAAATTTTCATAATTATTAATTATATATATATTTATACCGTTCATTTATTGGGTTTATGAAATATAAATTACATCACCTCATGGGGATGGTATTTTTTAAATACGCAAGAGTGATGTTTCTATTTTTCGATATATGTAATGAAATAATGGTAAATAATTACTCCTGTTTAAATAAAATTAATTAAATCATATATATCATATAGATGCGGAAAAATATATATCTAATTACGTGTGTTAGTGATGGAAAATGAATAAAACCATTTTATGGAGCTAGAAGGCCACTTATATGGAATATGGATACATTTATTTCATATTTTATGTAAAGTATGAGAAAAATTGTATTCACATAATCCTAATAAATTCATATTATAATGATGATTTTGGATTAATTATGTTATTATGGATGATAAATATTTTTTTGATGAAGAAGTTGAAATAAGCATTCAAATAGTCGAGTTACAAAATTAACTCTCCATTTAGAGATATCCATTGGTTTACTCATTAAGCCTTGTTATGATGTTATTATGGTAATATAATGATACAAAGAGTTAATAGAAATAATTTTGAATATTTTTTTATTTGGATTTTAATTTATAGAGTGATCAAAATGTTTTTATAAGTGAGGAAAAGAGGTTTTCTTTTTATATTGGGAGGTGGGACACATAATGAATTTAATAAAAGATTTAAATAATATAATGATATTTAATAGTAAATGTGGCCCAATAGTTTTTGAATATGATTTTCTAAAAATATATGGTCAGAATATATTCATATAATAATATTTATTCGTTTGAAATTATAATTTTTATCCATAACTCTTATATAACCCCCTGGTTAAACTGTTTGATCCCTAATCACAATAACAAATTTTAATTTTTCTCCTTTAATTATGGACAATCATAAAAGTGTCCTAATTACGAAAAATTGATCACATTATTGAGAATGTTGAATCCATTTTATAATAAAATGTTTTATTAGTGTCCAGAATAAATATTAATACAAACAATCAAAATGAAATCATTTTAAAAAAAATGCATTTCTAAGAAAAACCCGAAGACTATATTCATTCATTGAAAAGTGAAAACAAATAGATGTTTGATAAAAAAATTATTTGAATATATATTTTATAAATATAATTCAAAACATTTATCCATTATTATTTATTTAATTTTTTAAGATAAAAACGCATTGTGAACTTAAAAATGTTTTATGAAATACAAATCTTATTACCTTTAATTGATTTGATCCATATTACTAGTCATTGGATTAATAATGCATGATAGACTATTTAAAAAATATAAATAAATTCTACTAAATTAATTTTTAAATTGTGATAAACAAAAATTCATGATATGTAAATAATTTGATTTTTGAAAAATTACGTCTATTAATAAAAAAGTGATTTATTAAAAATATATTGATTTTTTCTTCAGAAATAATAAATACATTTGAAATAAAGAAATAATTTATACATATATTTCATAATTTTGTAAAGCTTATTCATACCTACTGATAAAATAACATTGTATTGAGAATTATACCGTACTATGACTCATTTAAAATTTTGGTTTCATGTAATGAAATATATAAAATATGTCAACATTAATTAAATAGAATATATATATATATATATTAATAATATCAACATATTACAAATACATATGAATACTTGAGTGATTAATATTATTAAAGTTAACATAAGTAGAGTGAGATATTCTTTCTCATCATTTTTTCACATCTATTGAGAATGGTCACAACATATCATCATGTGTCTATATAGTAATTTTAGATGGACCACCGATATATGTGTGATTGGTTTAACTAATGTTCAACTCATTGTTAATAGAATATAGGTGAATCTTAAAAAATATTGTAGATTTACTAATATAATTTAGATAAATTATTTTTTCCTTATGTATACTCTCCATTTTAATAATATATATTATTGGATATTGATTGTGTGTGAAATCAACCCATTTAGATATGAGGTGACATGTATTCTCTTGACCATTATGGAGATGTATTGTACTCATTTTAATGAATTTCTATAAATTATTTTTATCATACATTTTTTAGACTTTACTATGGGTCATTTCATGTTAATTTAGATAATTTTTTAATCTCATGGATCTATTCAGGCTTTACGCATGATTAGGGATAACTGTATAGTTTTACCAAGAGAAACATAATCCCCATTATGAGCCCCAAGAAGTGGAACATTGTTTTAATAATCCATTAATCCACCATTCCTCAACCAATCTATGAACCCATATATAGAGAAATTTTACTTGTTTGGTTCATAGTTTTTTAAACTCTTCCCCCACCCAAAGAATATCATGCAACATATGATAGTAAGGGTAAGTAGTTATAGTGAAAATTTTCTATAACATTGTTGTTCGTCCATGAAATCATGAAATTATATATTTAAAAATATAAAAATTAAATTAAAAATCACCAAACCCCAAGTATTTACTAATAACCACTCCCACATAAACTAATATGGTTTTGTTAGCTTAGAGAATCTCATGATTCAATTTCTAATATCTTCAAACTCTTTCCATTTTTAATGGAATATCTGGAAGAGGAAATTTCCATCAATCTAATTTTCAATCACTTCCATGATTAGGTACCAGTCCTTACTAGTTTTTTTATTCATTGAAGAGGTGTAAATCCCCCAATTATGGATGGGTTACATCTATATTTCAATGGATATTCCTTTAATGGATCTTGATCCAAGGGTTGGATCCAACATATTCTTCACTATTGAGATTTCAATAGTTCTACCTTGATTCAGAAACCATGGTTTGGTGGATGTTCCTCAACATCCTAAAGGTAGGTAGTCTAAATATTTATTCTAATAGTCTTGATAATGATTTCATTTTTTTGGTAATATCATTTCATTTCCCCATTGTGTGTTTTATATTTCAATTTTGAAATTTGAAATCAATCCCTATGATTTTGTGAGACCCATAATGGATCCCATGGGATCCATTGGAGAGTATTAGACAACATATTCCGGGATAACCATGGGGTGTGTCATTTTTAAAAAATGATAATCATATCGTATAGAAATGGAGGACCAAAGTTATAATCATGTTAAAAAAATTGATATTGTGTTAATATTTTTATTTAGTAATAATTAAATTTTGTTAAATGTCGGATGGCCAATGGGATGTGAGAAAATTTATGTGTAATGTGAAAAGTTATTAAATGGTGATTATTCATGTTGAAAATTATGTTTAAAGTAATGATTCATTGTTATGATTGATGTATTAAATGGAATACAATTTTAGTAATGATTGATAAGAAGGTCAGTGATGTTTTATATGTGTTTGTTCATAATTTCATGTGGGTGATTGAATAATGATATTCATAAATGGGTGGAAAGACTAATTTTTTTGGACCCCACTACATAAAAGATATTTTTGGTTCTAGAATGATTCTATATGTAATTTTGGATTTGATAATATATTGATTCTCAATGTAATTGTGATATTAGTGATGGAATGATGATATAGTTATCAAAGATAATGACGTTGTTATGATTTTCCTGATATCCATGAAATTATACCTTGAATAATACACAAATTTAACAAAATGAAATTACAATTGGATGAAAATGTAAACCCTTGTGAATTAATTTGATAAATATAAGAGTCATCATTTAAATTCTAGAATGGGCCGAAGTAGGTTAGAATGGATCATGTGTCACTATAAACCCACGGGAAAACATGGATAATTAAATATTATAAAAATTTGATCTATATACATTTATTTTACTATTTATTATCCCTTATACAACTGCATTCATAGATATAGACTAGTTATTGCATTTAGTGACATTGGTGATGTCCAACTAAGTTATAATCACACCAATCCTAGGTCCTCAATTAGTACCTGAACAGATTTCATGTTTTCCTGTCATAATTTATAAAACGATCATATGTTAGATTGATGAGTTGATATTTTAGATTGAGTAATGATGAGGTAACTAGACCTAATGTCTTCAACTAGTTTGGGTTTTCCAATTTATTTCAATGTTGGTTTATCTAGTGGTCATAGGGAACATATATGGAATGAAATATGTACTAAAATGGTTTATTGATATTAACTTTTCTTGGAATTATTTATGTGATTCTTGATCTTTATTTGTTAATGTTTATTAGAATTTCGGCTATTCATGTACTAATTTCCTCTATTGACCATCTTTGAAATTGACGGTATAGTCTCATTGTATAAAAAATTATATCATAAATATTATTCTTCAACCTCTGCCATACTATAATTCATTCTTGAGTTTTTTGGATAATTGGTTCGAGGTACTCTTATGTGGATCTTGGGTTAGAATGTTACAATGTTTTATCGTATGGGGTCTTATTTAAGGACAATATTAGTATTTGGGGAAGGTAGACATGATACTTTTATGGGTCATGTATTGGTCATGATCTTATTAATGGGAGTACCTGAGACATGTTTACAGGATAACCCAATTACCTATGGAAGGGATTGTTATTCTTTTTTTTCTATTTTATTAGTTGAATGGTATTTCACCTTGGGTGATACACATGATGTGTGATGTTATTTTTTTAAATTATACTTATTTCATGGTATGGAATGAGAGTTGAGTATGAATGAATCATTCTAGGAACTAAATAACATATCCTCCCTGAATCATTATATGCACGAAGAAAAACAATGTTCTGTGTAAATTGATGAATAAGATAATGAACATCATTATTGGGGTTATTTAATACAAATGATTCCAAATATTAAATTTAAAATCGATAAATGATGATAAAATGTGGTAATTTGAAATTGTTTTAAAACCATTCAAAGGGGAGACTAATAAATATTAATTTTTTTTACCATGTGCTATCCATTTACATTGTTAAGGATGGTTGGGGGGTAGTGATAGTTCTGAGGAGTTGAATGTGACCTAGTGTATGAATGATTTTTTTATAGATTAATTTGAATTTATCATGGGTATATTTAAAAATTATTTGTTATATTTTCTATGATGGATTTTTATACATATATAGAAAAGAAAGCATAATGATAATTTTTTTTGGTTTATATGAGGATATTTCTTATAATGCACCTCATGTAGAGGGAATAGAGGACTCGATTATTTCTACTAAGGTGGAATATTAAAAGTTCTATAAGAAAATTTCTTATTTTATGTAGATCATGGATAATGTCCAATGGTAGGTTGAACAAATATGTCCTGTCTATTCTAGGAGTTCTCTCTACAATACCTTATTCCATACATTGGAGAAGGTGGACTTGTGGATGCGTTGTTTTCGATTGAATATATCATGAGCATCAATTTTCATTTGGAGAATTATGTTGGGAAATGAGTAAAAGTCTATCCTATATATTATTTATACGAGAGAGGTGATTTTGTGATATTCCAGCTTGGATGAGTAATTTTAGGGAATTTTATACACTGACATTCAAGATATGTTTCAAGAACAATTTTACAAAGATACATTAATACCAAAGAAGATGTATAGTTTATGTGGAAGTCCCAAGGAAGAAGGTTAGTGATGAAATATGTTGGACACTTCAATGAATTTAATCCCATTTTCTCTACACTTGCAGGAGATGACAAATTTATGTTGTGAATTTAGTAGTATGGAAATAAAATTATGATTATGGGTCAGGTGAATATATTATTGTTCACTAATAATTCAGAGTAATTAAATCAAGATATAATTTATGATGGGAACCTAAAGAATAATTCCATTACAGGATATGTATCCTCAGATAGATGACTAGTAGGTTCATCTTTCAAGAGTTGGATTCATCATTTTGTGAATTTTCACTATAGTGGTGGGGGATAGAGTGATGAGGTGAGACAAAAAATTATTCCAGTAATTGATTTCATTGTTTTTCATAAATATGGTTGGTTGGGTGACATTCATAGATAGTGTCCTTGACCACTAGTGGAGTGTTGATCTTTTGTAATGATGGGAAATATAATGATTTTATTTAGGAAAAATCGTATGGAAGGAAATAATTGAACACACAGACCGATTCAATGAACTAGAAAGGGATATTCTTTATTTCCCTATTCTAGGAGTCATAGTAATATTTCCATGTCAGTCAGAAAAAAAAAGTTAATTCATAAAAAATGTAGCCCTTATCCATAAATAAATACAACACATGGTACTCGAACTAAAGCTCAGGGAAAAGAAATAGCTCAGTTGCATGAATTTCATCTACAACATGTGTATCGTATGGGAGGACCTTTTATAGTTAGTGTTACTATTTATGTATCTTCTATATATGAAAGTACATTATTTGATATATGAGCCTCATATTATTTTATAACTTCTCAAATGGTGAATACTTTCAGTCTAATGATGAATTTGTTTTTGTGGGATAGTGAAAGCTGACAGGTCATTGGGTGTATGTTTGAAGGAAATATATCTAAATAAGGGGTATTTCCTAGATATTGGTGATTATAAATTCCTTGGGGAACTATAAAAATTGGAGACCCCATGTTTTATTTATTTTGTTATTGATTGGATGGAATCAAACTAATCCCACAAATATTGTTACCATAGAAGTGTAATCACCACATCTCATGAGGCTAAATGATATGTTCATAATGGAGAATTGTAAAGTCAAGTTGGACATGCTTGGATAGTTCATAACCTACTAGGGAAGATCCACACCATGGTTGGGGGTCTTTCTTTTGAATGATGGGGGTGTAGATCTTGATGTATTTCTCCAACATAGGACCAGTTTTAAGCCATTTTTCCAAAGAACGTCACATGGATGACACATGAGTTTGATGTTGAATTAAAAAATGTGCTAATTTATTGAGTTGAATAAGTATCATTTAAACCATATTGTACGGAACCATCATATCATTAATATCTTGAGACTCATCTAGAATAATTTATGGATAATGGATTTATCCATTTGATTACATCACCATGGGTTACTATGATTTTTTTTGTAATATGGATGGCTTTTATGTAGCGTTTATTTCTCGACTACTAGATGTTAAATTGAATTATAAGTTATAAATCATAGCCTCATTAATGTATCAAAGAATGTTTTGACCATCTATGGGGTTCATGTTTACTTTATAAGGTTGATTTGTGGTCTGGGTAACATAAACTAATAATGAGACCTTATGACACACCATGGAATACATTTGGATGTATGTATAGACTATATGAGTTAATTGTAATTATTTTCTCAATGAAAAACAATATTTATGTGAAATTGGAAATGATGAACCAAATCATTCACCCATACATGTTTCATTTTGTAGTTTTTTTTAAATCATTGTGTACCTTAAGTGTAATGATGATCATGCACATAAATATTGAAACTGATTTTAGTAAACTTAGATAACATCTAATTTATTCCATGATATCTAAATATAGTTTATTGATTGATAGTCTTCATTTAATGGGAAATATTATTTCCAGATGAACTAGTATCAGTAGACCCTAAAAATGTTCAAGTTGTATTTTCTTAGGATCATATGAAGAATGATCTTGATATTAAAATATTTCTTGGTTTGGTGGATTATTATTATAGTTTCATCAAAGAATTTTTCCATTTGGAAGCACTGTATTTAAGAATAAACTAGAAGGGTTTCATGTATGAATGGTCTCGATAATTTAACAAGTACTTTTATTTGATAAAGAAGAATTTTTCCATTACAATGATTTTCATCCTACCCAATATGGTTGAGGAGTGTACTTTTATTTATTTTATCCATTCTAAATTAGAAAAATGAGTAGTGCTAATGTAGGTGGATCATTTAATGTCATATGGGACAGGAATGTTCAAGGAACATTAAGGTAATTATAGTATATAGGATCTCATGGTGAGTTAAGTGGTTTATTCTTTTAAGTATTGGTGGAATTACATATTTGGAGAAAGGTTTATTGTTTATATCAAATATAAAATAATATTGTATATCATTTCATTATGAGATTCAAATATCTAGAAGTTTGGATGTGTTGAATTAATTCATAAATTTGGAATTGATCTAACCTAAGCACCTATAAAGTGTAATATTATTGGTTATTCATCATCTCTTACGATATAGATAAACATAGTCTAGGATTTCAACCATAAATGGAGGATGGTTCCCTTTTTTGTTGAGATGCATATATATTTTGGGGAGGTCCTGGGGAAGATGAACTTAATATACATATCCATTTACTTTGTACTTTGGATCCAAATAAATGAGATGATGTATGAAGATATAGGGTGTCTATTATTAATATATAGTTTTGATGGTGGGGATCTATCTTGGTTTTGTTTTATCAATGAAAATGATATAATCTATGTTTGTATTCAGTGTATTATTCCTTCTTATAGGTGAGATGAGGAGTTGTGTGATTCCCATCACTCAATGTGGGTAATTCATCATATATTAAATAAATTATATTGTGACCTTCATAAGAAATATTGGTAACCATGATGGGGAAATGATATTGAAGGGTTCGTGACATTATGTTACACCTGTTCTCATGTAAAGGTTGATTATTTGTGATATGGATGTCTATTAAATTATATTTCCATTCACATATTGATGTTTTAAAATGTTACCATATATTTCATGTTAGTTTTCCAAAGGAAGTATTGGATTAATGTTGTGATATGGGTGATTTTTTGATGGTTGATGAATGAATCCCAATTCATTCTAATTAGGGGGACTTTCATGGTCGATCAGTTGGGGGGCTTATATGTTCAAAATATAGTGTGTTTCCATGAGGTGGTAAAAGATATTGTTTCATATCAGGATCAATGTTTTTTAGGATTTATAAAAATCTAAATATGATTTTGGAACAAAGGTGTTTTTACATACCCCGTTTCACCTCCATATAGACAGTCAATTAGTGCATACTATTACATTGAAGGAGGGAACATTGTTGGAAATCATCCTATAATTTTCTAGATCATCATAGATGCAAAAAAAATGTTATGTTCACCAATACCATTATTTATTTGGATACTATTCAGATATAAACATGTGATTCACATCATGGAAGGAAAGAATGTTCACAATTAAGATAGAAAAAGGTAGGAGAGTAAGAATCTTTGACTCCAGTCTAATGAAGTAGTTATTTGAATAGTTCCAGTTGATTTAGAAATTTATTGAGAAATATAATATTAGATTTAAGTGTTGTGATGATTGAAATTTTTGACCAATTGAATATACTAAGGGAGGTCATTTGTATCTTCCAGTATCATCGATATTAGGTCACCCTCAAATTCAGATGCTGGGGATGTTGGTGAACCAGAATATAAGACCATTTGAACATGTAGAAAGGATATGAACCATGGCATTTTGATATCATCATTAGCATAGGTATGGAATAATTCATGATGAAATTCAAGTGTCACAACATATTAAATATCACATGTACCCTTATTATCAGAGAGATGATGTTGATGTTGATCTTGAGATTGATGAATCCTTTGTGGAACATCTAGTTCATGTTTTGGATCATAGTGAGGATGTTTTGAATGGTAAGACTATTCATATTGTCAGACTACTATGGAATAATAAGGTGTTCATCCAGAAATAGGGGAGATGGAAGTATATATGCAACAATTATGTCCCAACCTTGTCACAATGTATGCTTAGTGATTATTGGGTGTAAATCTCAAGGAATCGTTGTTAAAAGGTGGGGAGATTGTAAGACTATGATCGTTATTGACATTACATATACTCATTTTCAGAAATTATTTTATCAATTTGTTGATAATAAATTTGTTTAAACATTACTAGAAGTTTTATTTGGTGAATTTTGAGAATTTAGGAATCCCATAATCTTATGTAAGAATGGATCCTAGTTAGGTCAAACCATTCTATTGTCCCCAAAAAACTGTGTTTCCAATTTAGAGCTTTTGGATGAGGCTCAGAGTATGATAATATAGTTTTCCCCCAAAAACAAAAAAAATAGATATATATGTATTTCTTGGATGATTCATGGGTCATAAAACCATTCATGTAACCTATGTAAATCATTTTCCCAATGATTGTTACATTTCATTGTTAGGGTGAACGGTTTGTATGACCCTGCGAACGGTCTAGGAAATGGTCATTATATATTTAGAAACAATTTAAGATTTAATTAAAACAAAATAGACCATGTTATTTATTCTTAATATCCCCACATAGACGAATACAATTTCATGGGATTTTGGATGCTTCGTAGATGATTCATAGTATCCTTGAACTCCATTATTTGTGATTCAATGATATAGTAGAGGAATTCAACATCTACTTTGTTATACCTCTAAGAATTACCCACTATGCCTATATAAATCATTATAATTGAATACTAAATAATGAATATTGAGTTATGTGACTCATCCAAAAACTCCTTTAATTCTAGTATATTTGGAGACATAATGGGATCATGAAATTAACTCCGGAATATATATAACATTTTTTCTCTATATCATTCATATGTTATTATTTTAAAATCATATGGATAGATGGGGGAATATTCATTTGATCAAGATAATATTTATTCCATTCATTTTTTATTTCATGTAACATCCATTGAAATTCATTAAATATTTTTTCTTTTCGGATCATATTCATTGATATGTTGGCTTGATCCATTCAAATCATATAATCTTTGAGCATGTTTACATTCATAAGGTGGTAATGTCTATAGTTGTAAAATTAATTAATCAAATAAAACCATCTTCTAAGGTGCGTATTCAAATATTTATTGGTGAGTGTTTATTTTAATCATTTATGATCCGAATATATTGAATACCTTTCAATATAAAATTATTATTTTATATCATTAATTTAATTATTATTATAAATAACTATAATTCATGGGATGGGAAATTATATCCATGAATTGTTAATTTATATGATCATAATATATCACCATGTCATTATATTTAAGAACACATTACGACCACTTCATAGATAAATCATTATAGATCACAACCACTTGTCTAATATATGGTAGTGTGAGTATATG
Source organism: Viscum album (assembly GCA_963277665.1). NCBI lineage: Eukaryota > Viridiplantae > Streptophyta > Magnoliopsida > Santalales > Viscaceae > Viscum > Viscum album. The sequence goes on along the minus strand of OY728140.1, from coordinate 1,691,139,941 downwards.
TTTTTATCCATCCTTATCCCTATCTTCATGAAATTATATTCACAGTAATTATTTAAAACAATATTTTTTCCTTATACTTTACAATGGAGATTGGGTTATTTAAGAATGAAAAATTCTTCGCAAATCATTGATAATATCCATAAAATTCATGAAATATATGGGTCTCATCCATAGTAGTTTCATCAGGATAATGATCAAAGACTTCATTCATCGAAGGATCCACGAATAGACAATTTCCTATGATCATATGTCATATGAATTATAATTTCTATAAACAACTTTAAATCTTTAAAAATTCGTTATATCATTTTTCTTTCCTAAAATGTTTTGAACTAAATTCTCAATTGATCTTCATTATCTTCCTTTCTATATGATTATATACTTTTAGACTACCAAAAATATGTTGAGGACATCACTAATTACTCTATTAATTATATCGATAATGATAAAAGGGGAATTAGTATGTTCAAGTGGTATAACATTAAATTTATACTACCTATACATAATAAATAATATTTTATTAGGTATATATTAATTTTTTACCCTCAATTTATAGTATATATAATAAAATTAAAAAATATATTAGTATTTAGATCATTATAATTTTTCAAAGATAATCATCAACATATGCTATTGGATTATTATTCTTGATTATTAACATGTTATGTTTAACAGAATCAATGAATAGTTTCATTGATGTAACTTGCTACATAAAAAAATAATAGGTTCCCTCCATTGTGATAAACTAGGTGTAATTATTTTATTATAATGCTTCACCTATAATTTCTTTATACATATTATAACTCAATGATATGTGTTAAATACTAAGTCCCAAAAGTAGGTTTGTAACTAGGTATGAACTGTTCTGATAACAAATATTCTTGATTCAGATTATTAATAGGTAACTATTTTGTAAAGGCAAGAACAAAATCTTATAAAATATGTATATCACCGATTATTAGATTTCCACATCCATCATAGATAAATAAAACATAGAAATTTCAATAATGTCAAATAAAAAGTTTACAATTTTTATTGGTATATTATATTCATCCCCACATAGATATATCATCACAAGTTCATTCAGAATATGAAATCATACTTCCCTTTCAGGAAAATTGACATGGAATCTATATACAGATATTTAACCATGATAAAAATCACATTAAATTTATCTTGAGGTATAATAACATGATTTAAAAGAAGAATATTCTATAAACCTAAATTGAATAAGAATCATTGATAATTGTTGCAATAATCATACAATTGGAAGTTTTCACTAATAATTATTCAAATAATCATTAAGGTGGTAGTGTGATAACCCTTTCGAAATTCCAAAATATAATTATGTTGGTAGATCCTAAATAAAATATTAAAATATCATTTCTAGAGATGATGTTATGTGTTATAATCCAAATTATGTTATTATAACCCATATCAGTTAAAGTTATCACATGAAATTTTCCATCATCTATAGGATTAATTAAATTTCATTATGGTCATCATCAATGTCAATCATATATGTGAACAATTTAGAATAATAAAAATACCACTTGAATTTGAAACACTATAGTTTGGGTGGATAATTATCAATAGATTTCCCTCTATTCACATCATTATATTACATTATCAAATCACTTCTAAAATTGATATCCTCATGTCCTTCCATTGATAACATAAAAAATGTACTACATACATATAATTATATAAATGATACCTTTGAAAAATAGGTTTAATTGATTCAAAATCATCTTCCCACCATGTTTTTTATTATTATAATCTATGATGAATTATATCATCATTTTAATTTTTACCCATGAGATTAATGGGGGAATCTAATATACACTTATACATTGAGATCACATCTAATAGTTGATAAATAGGTAAAAAATTATTTTATGTATAACTACCATTGAGAAATATGTATTAAGAAACTAAATAGTTGGTCATTATTTCATCATGATGGATGATAATACCCAAAGTATACCTCTCATGTCATGTTAATGTTTCATCGTTGTTTTTAATGCATTCATCATCATTCTAACTTTTCTTAAGAAATTAATTCACCATTACCTTATTATTTCTCTCAAGAATGTTTTTATTTGAAAAATAACATACAAAAACATCCCACTTTATAGTGTTAGTTTTATCTCGTTACCCCTTTTTTCTCATAAGAGTACAATATTGATCTACTTCTCCTTAAAGATAATGAAATTGTATGATAATTTTTACATGCTATAAAAACTAGATGGTGAAAAATAGATTTCAATTTATGTTGATACATTATAATATAATTATTATATCATATAACCCATAAAAATAAATTCAATGTTTCATTAATAATATTTTTTATTCCATGTCCCATAAAAAAATTTATTTAGAAGATAATCATTACATTTTTGGTAACATTATATTTTTAATAGGATAATTCAAACAATGCATATTAACAAAAAACAATAATTATATTTTTATAAAAAAACTAGTATATTGATACATAATATATTCATGAAAAGTTATTAATAATATATATAAGCCATGACACTGTATTTTCATTTTATAACACCTTAGGATTTATCTTGTTCAACCATGGTCATTATATTTTCAAATCCTTCATAATTGTTAAAAATTTTCTTTTTTTAATTTTCCCAAGTATATCCCCTAGGTGAGTCAGTATATGTATTTTTTCTTAGGGATACTCATCATGATCCAGTGATGATCACATTAATATAAAATCTACCATACTCAGTGTTGTTATATGTAATTTTAATTTTTCCTCAGTGGTATCCACATTCTAGTACATAGACAATTATTTCCTTGTATTGATAACTTAATTAAATTATTTTCCATAACATTTTTTTTATTTACATTAGATTAACCCTAGAGTTTTCAATAGTGTTCTCAAATCGTAATCTCAAAAATTAACTAAATATTCCCCTGATACCAATTAAGGTGACCCAATCATTACATAAAAAACTATTTTATCATTTTAGATGAATATTAAATACATTTCACATTCATATATTAACATAGACTGTAATGGTTTGGTTTAATTGGATATTAGACATACAATAATTTTTTTTCTTGAATGTTTTATAGTATATCACAAAATTTTGTTCTCATAAAGTACAGTTTTTTGATATTACATATATAAAAATCATCAATAAAATATAGGAAAATTATACATTAGAAAGGGTTATCCAAAATGATCATTAAGGGTAAATATGGGTGATAATATTCAACGATCATAAGTTACAATAAAATAATCACAACGATTTGAGAATATGAGCTTAAAATTTGAATATATTACCCAATAATTCATAGTTTATAGTCATGGAATAAGGATATAGATGTTCCAATGACATAAATTATAGAATAATAAATAATGTTTAAACAAAAAAAATATACCATTGTGAGGGAAATAAAAAATTACGCAATCATAATCATACTAATCATTTATCAAGTCTATCAACTATGACATTCAGTACATATTGTAGCATGGAAAACCACATATGTGGACAAATTTAGATTTGAATGTCCTCCCATGAATCCTATGAGATAATAAAGATGAAACATTACCCAATTCATTTTATTTTTATAATAGGCCCACCCTTAAAAAAGTAAAAATCAATTTGTATGCATTCCACAAGATCAAGAAAACTATCATTATTCTATTATATAAAAACCGATGGATGTGAAAATGAGCCACATAAATATTTCTTTATAATATTTATTAACCATATATAGAATTAACAACTATTATATTATTGTACCACATACCTATAGAATCATATGTTACATAAATGGATTGTTTTTGAAGACAGAAATAAAATTAAAAATCAATAGAACATTTCAATGAGAATATAAATTTTTCATTTAGAAAAAAAATTAAAAAAAATTATATAAATTTTCAAATATTATGAAAACCAATATCATTGGATAAAACCATTACTACATGAAAATTATTATTTAAACCATGATAAGTCTTTATGGTGGTAAAATATGATCTTTTAGTATATGTTTATACGCGTATTATGTTCACACCCTTAGTAAAAATTAATTCATTTTGAAAAAAATGAGGATCAATTTTAATGATATTTTTGAAATTAAAACATTTGTAGTGAGGATTTTAATGAATATATTTTTTCGTGTAAAAGAATTTTTAAAATCATTTCAATGTAAATATTAACATTGAAGAGAGTCATAATTCCCAAATAGAGAAATAACGTTATATTCATGTTAAAACAATTCTTCAAGCTTTTGAGTAATTAGATAGAGGTAAATGAATAAAAAAAAGTAATTTACAAAAATAAACATATTATAATTAATCATAAATATATTTTCCAAATTAGATCAAATTATTTTATTCTTAAAAATTATTTATAGTAAATCCATGTAAAAAGTGAGATTATAACAAAAAATTGTTACCTCGTGACTGATATTCATTATATGTTCATTTAACTACATTTATAAAAAATTACATTTTTTAGTTTTATTATATTACCATATTCATACTCAGTATAACATTTATAGTTTACTTATAACATCTTATCACCCCTTACCTTATAGTCTTGATATATTACCATTATTTCCTGTGCTCACTTACTCGATTTTCATGCATGATAAAATTATGATGTTATCATTCTTTCATGTAGTTCATCAGTAAATAATATATGGAAATTAAATCATGTGAAATTTTTTATAATTATTAATTATATATATATCATTCATTTAATGTGGTGATGTAATATAAATTACATCACCTCATGGAGATGGTATTCTGTATATATGCATGAGTGATATCTCTACTTTAAGATTAATGAAATGAAATAATGGTAAATAATTACACATACATAGATAATATTAATTAAATCATATATATAATATATATGAATAAAAAATATATCTAACTATGTGTGTCAGTGATGGAAAACTAATCACACCATTCAATGGATCGAGAAGCCCGCTTTTATGCAATAGTGATACGTTTATTTCATATTTGATGTAAAGGATGAGAAAAATTGTATTCACATAATCATAAAAAATTCATATTATAATTATGATATTGGATTAATTATGTTAATATAGACGCTAAAAATTTAGTTGAAGAAGAATTATAAATAAACATTCAAATAAACGAGTTACAAAATTAACTCTTCATTTAGAGATATCCTTTGGCTTACTCATTAAGCCTTAGTATGATGTTATTATAGTAATATGAGGATACAAAGAGTTAAGAGAAATAATATTGAAAGTTTTTTATGGATTTTATGATCTAGAGGGATCAAAATGTTATTATAAGTGAGGATAAAAGGTTCCATTTTTTAATTTAGGGGTGGGACAAACATTGAATTTCATAATATATTTAAATAATATAATCATATTTTTTTAGTAAATGATTTCCCATAGTTTATGAAAATGATTTTCTTAAAATAAATGGTCTAAATATATTTATATAACAATTTCTATACTATTTACATTATAATTTTCATCCATAACTCATATATAACACCCTGATAAAACTGTTTGAACCCTAATCGTGACAATAATTTTTATTTATTTCAAATTTAATTATGACCAAAAGTAAATTTTCCTAATTATGAGAAATTAAACAAATTATTGAGAATATGGAATATATTTAATAAAAAATGATAAATTAATGGCCAGATTTTTTTTAATAACAATACTAAAAAATAAATCAATTTTGTACTACATTTCTTTGAAGAAACCTGATACAACATTCAGTTAACAAAATGTGAAAAAATAGATGTTTGATAAAAAAATTTATTTGAATATAAATTTTATAAATTCAATTCCCATATTTTATACATTATTATTTATATCATTTTTTAAGATAATAACACATTGTGCACTTAAAAATGTTTTATGAAATATAAATCCTCTTACATTCAAATTTATTTTATCTATATTCCCCGCCATTGGATTAATAAATTATGAATGACAATTTTAAACATATCAAAAATTTTTACAAAATTAATTTTTATATAGTGATAAACATAAATTCATTATATGTAAATTATCGAATTTTTAAAAAGCTTGTCTATTAATAATGAAATGTTTTTATAAAAAAACATTCATTATTTCATCAGAATCAATAAATACATTTCAAAAAAAGAAATAATTTTCACATTTATTTTATAATGTTGTAAATCCTATTCATACCCACTAATAAAATAGCATGGTTATTATAATTATAATATATTGTGATTTGTTATTAATTGTGGTTTCATGTAAATAAATACATATAATATGTAAAATTTATTTATATTTTATATATATATATATAATATCAACATGAAACAAATACATATGAATACTTGAGTGAGACATATTATTAAATTTGAACAGTACTAGAGTGAGATATTTTTTCTCAACATTTTTGTGATTCCATTGACAAAGGTCAAAACATATCGTCATGTGTCTAAATAATAATATTAGATTGACCATCAATATAGTTGTGATCAGTTTTACTAATGTTAAACTCCTTGTTAATATCTTTAAAAAATATTTTGGATCTTTAGATATTATTTAGATGAAATATTCTTTCCTTATGTATAATCTCTATTTTAATAATATATATTATTTGATATTGATTGGGTGAGAAATCATCCCAACTAGTTATGATGTGAAAAGTATGATCATGACCATTCTAGAGATACTTTGAACTCATTTTGATGAATTTTTATCCCTTATTTTTATAATACCTTTTTTGAGAATTTACATTGGGTCATTTCCAGTTAATTTAGATAAATTTTTAATCCCATGGATCTATTCATGGATGACTCATGATTAGGGATAACTGTATAGTTTCACTTAGAGAAACATGTGCCCCATTTTGTGACACTAGAAGTGGAACAATGTTTTAACAAACTATGTATCCACCATCCATGAACCAAAACATGAACCCATTGATAGATAGTTTTTTCATGTTTGGTTCACGGGTTTTTAAACTCTGCATCCACCCAATGAATATCATTCACCAAATGATAGTAGGGGTAAATAGTTAGTGTTTACAATTTGTCTAACAATGTTTTTTGTCCATTAAATCAAGAAATTGTACTCTTAAACCTCAAAATATTATATTAAAAATCCCAAAACCCTAGGTATTTATTAATGATCACCCCCACATGGACTTATTTTGTTTTGTTAGATTTAGGATTTTCATGAGAGGATTCCTATGATCTTTAAACTCTGTCTATTTCAAATTAAAGATCCGTTGGAGGAAATTTCCATCTATCCAATTTTCCATCACATCCATGATTAGGTTATTCTCACTTATAGATTTTTCTTTCATTGTAGATGTGTAAATTATCCTATTATGGATGGTTTACATCTATATTTCAATGGATCCTACTTACTTAGATCATGATCTAAGGTTTGGATCCAATATTTTTTTCTACATTGAGATTTCATCAGTTCTACCTTGAATCAGAATCCATGGTATGGTTTATGTTCATCAACATCCCAAAGGTAGGTAGTCTACATGTTTTTTGCAACATTCGTGATAATGATTTCATTTTTTTAAAATAATCACATCATTTCCCCATTGTGATATTATATTTAAATTTTGAAATTTTAATTGAATACCTATAATTTGTTGAGCCCCATAATGGATTACATTGGATCCAATGGAGATTATGAGACCACACATTCATTGATAACCAAGGGGTGTGTCATTTTCATGAAATGATAATCATAAAATATAGAAAAGGGGGACAAAATTCATAATAATTTAAAACCAATAGTTATTGTTTTAATGTTTTTATTTAGTATTAAATGATTTTTTGTAAATGTGTAATGGCCAAAGGGATGTTAGAAAATTTATTTGAATTGTGAAAAGTGATTAAATTGTGATTTCCTATGTTGAGAATTATGTGTAAAGTAATGATTCATGGATATGATTGCCATATTAAATAGATTAACATGTTATTAATGATATATAAGATGATCAATGGTGTTTTATATGTGTCTTTTCATAATATCATGTGGGTGTTTGAATGATGATATTCATCAATGGGAGGAATGACTAATTTTCTAGGACCCACTTCATACATGGTATTTTTGTACTATAAAGATTCTATATGTAATTTTTGATTTGTTAATATATTGATTTTCAATGTAACTTTGATATTGGGGATGGAACGATGATATAGTTATAGAATATAATGATTTTGAAATGATGTTCCCGATATCCATGAAATTATACCTTGTATAATACTAAAATTTAAAAAACTGAAATTATAATTGGATGAAAATGAAAACCCATGTGAATTAATTTGATGATTATAAGAGTCATAGTTCAAACTCAAGCATGGGATGAAGTAGGTTTGATTGGATCTTGTGTCACTATAAATCCAAGGGAAAACATGGAAAATTAAATATTAAAAAAATGTGATCGATGTTTACTTTTATTTTACTATTTATTTTCATTATACAACTACATACAGTGATATAGACTAGTTATTGCATTAGGTGCCAATGGTGGTGTCCTAATAAGTTATAATCACACCCAATATAGGTCCCCAATTAGTACTTTAGGAGATTTCATGTTTTCATGTCACTGTTTTGAAAAAATTCACCATGTTATATGCATTAGTTGATATATTAGATGGAATAATTTAGAGGGAAGTAGAACTGATGTCATCAACTGTATTTGGTTTTCCAATTTATTTCTATTTCAGGTACTCTAGTGGTCATTTAGAACCTATATGGCATGACATATATACAAACATGGTTTATTGTTATTATATTTTTTTGGAATTTTTTATGAGATGCTTAATCTTTCTCCGTGAAGGTTTATTAGAATTTAGTCTATTATTGTAATAATTTCTTCTACAGAAAATCTTTGAAATTGAGGATATAGTTTCACTATATAAAAAATTATACCCTCACTATTTTTCATCATCCTCAAGCATACTATAATACATGATTGGGGTCTTGTGGAGAATTGGTTTGAGGTAATCCTATGTGGAAGCCAGGTCAGGAAGTTATAATGTGTTATCTGAGGGGGTCTTCTTTAAGAACCATTATAGTATTTGGGGATGGTAGACATGATACTTGTATGGGTCATGTCCTGTCATGAGCTTGTTAATGGGAGTAGCTGAGACATTTTTGTAAGATAACCCAATAACCTATGTCATAGATCTTTGTTCTTCATTTCTATTGTTGTAGTTGAATGATATTTCACCTTGGGTGACACACATGATGTGTGATGTAATTTTTATTTTTATATTATAGTCATTTCATGGTATAGAATGAGAGTTGTGTATGTATTTATATTTCTAGGAACTAAAGAACATATCTTCCATGAATCATAAAATGCATGAATTGAAAAAACTTCCTGAGTGAATTGATGAATAAGATAATGAACTTATTTATTTGGGTTATTTAAAACAAATGATTCTTAATATTAAATTTACAATGGTTAAAAGATGTTAAAATTCGGTAATTTGAAATGGTTTTAAAACATTTCTAATGGGAGACAAATAAAATTTAATTTTTTTGACCATGTGTTATCCATTTCCTTTGTTAAGGATGGTTGTGGTTAGTGATAGATCCAGGGATTTGACTATGAGTTAGTGTTTTTATGATGAGTTTTAGGGATTAATGTGAATTTCTCATGTGTAAGTGTGAAAAATATACGTTATATTTCTTGATATGGGTTTTTATACTTATATAGAAAATAATCCACCCTTATTTTATGGGTAGGTTGATAGGAGGATATTATTTATAATGCACCTCATGTAAAGGGAATAGAGGCCTAGATAGTTTTGACTAAGGGGAAGAACACCAGTTTTATCGGAGCATTTCTTGTTTTTTTAGTTCTTGGATAAAGTCCCATGGTAGGTTGAACCAATATGTCGCATAAATCCCAGGATTTCTATCTACAATACATTTTTCTATTCATTGGTGAGGATATACTTGCAGATCATGAGTTTTGGATTGAATCTATCGGGAAAATCATTGTTCATTTAGAGTCTCATGTTGGGAAAAGAGTGAAATTTTATCCTATATATTACTTATACCATAGAAGTGATTTTTTGATACTCTATATTGGATGAGTGGTTTTAGGGAATTTTTTACATGCACATTAAAGTGATGTTCCAAGGACAGTTTTAACAATATATACTGAGAAAAAACAAGAGGTGTTCTTTATGTGGATGTCTCAAGGAATAACATTAGTGACGAACTATGCTGGGAAATTCAGGGATTTTAACCTCATTTTCTCTACACTGGTAGAATATGAAAAATCTATGTAGAGGATTTTTTAGTATGGAAATAAATTTTTGATTAAGGACCTGGGGAATATATTATTATTGAATAATCATTCTGAGTAATTGAATCAGGAAATCATTTACGATGCGATCCAAACGCTAAATTACATTATATGACATGTTCCCTGATATGGATGACCTTTAGGTTCATCTTTTAATAGAGGGATTCATCATTCTAATAATTTCACAAGATTGGCGGGGATTAGATGGACTAGAGGAGACAATAAATTACTCCAATAATTGATTTCATACTTTTTAATCAGTTTGGTTGGCTAGGTGACATTCACAAATAGTATCCTAGACCACTAGTGGAGTGTTGATCTTGGGTCATGATGAGAAATATAAGGAGGTTATATAGGAAAAAATCAAATGGTAGTAAATTATATAGGGCATTAGAAGATACAGAGAACTAGAATAGGGTATTCAACATTTCACTAGTCTTGGAGTCATAGTAATGATGCCATGTAGGTTAGAAAATAAACAAGGTCATTCAGAAAAAGATAGAACTTATCCATAAAGCAATAAAACTTTTAGGACTCACACTAGAGCTTAGGGAATAGTAATAGGTTAATTGAATGTATTTTATATGAAACTTGATGATCATATGAGAGAACCATTGACATACGGTGGTACAATTTAGGTATCTTATATACTTGAAAGAACATTATTTGATATATGGGCCTCATATTATTTTAAATTTTCTCAAATTGTGAATACTTTCGGTGAAACAATGATTTTTTGATGGATTATAAGAATTGAGAAATAGTTGGGTGTACGGCTGAAAGAAATATATCTAAATAAGGGGTGTTACCTAGAGATATGTGATTATCATTTCCTTAGGGAATTATAAATACTTGATACATCATGTTTAACTTGATTTTGTTATGGATTGGATGGAATCATACTAATCCCACATTGATTATTATCATAGAAGTGTAATCATCACATCTCCTTAGGGTAAATTGTATGTTCATCAAGGATAATGGTATATCTATGTAGGACATTTAGGGAGTATTTATATCCAAATGGGGGAGATCACCACCATTGTTGTGGTTTTTTTTAAATATGGGGGTGTAGATATTAGTGTATTTCTCTAATAGAGAACCATTTTTGAGACATTTTTCATAAGAACGCCCCAAGGACTACACCTGAGTTAGATGATGAATTAAACAATGAGGTAATTCATTGAGTTGAATAAGATTCATTTCCACTATATATAATGGAATCAAGAGATCATTAATATCTCAAGACTCATCAAGAATAATTTATGGATAATGGATTTATCGATTTGAGTACATCACCATGGGTTTTTATGATTTCTTTCTAATATGGCTGACTTTTATATAGAGTTTATTTGTCTATTACTGGATTCTACATAGGATTATATGTATGAAATCATATCCTTTTCAATGTATCAATGGTATTTTTGACCATCTATGGGGTTTTTGTTTACTTTATATGTTTGATTTGAGGTCTGGATAACATCATCTAATAATGAGGCCTTATGATACACCATAGAATACATTTAGATATATTTATGGACAATATGCGTTCTTTGTGATGCTTTTCTCAATAAAAAACACTCTGGATGTGCATATGTCCATGATGAAGCATATTATTCACCCATACCTATTTCATATTATTGTTTTTCTGATAAAATCACAGTGTACCCTATGTCTCATGATGGCCATTCCTAGCATATTAAAAATGATTGATGTATAGTCAGATAACATCTATTTTATTCAATAAAATCTAAATATACTTCCTTGGTTGATATTGTTCATTGAATGGGTGATATTGTTTCAGATGAACAAGTATTAGTAGACCCTAAAAAGGTCCAAGTAGTTTTTTCTTTTGAGAATATGTAGAATATTTTGGATATTCAAATATTCTAGGTTTGGTGGATTATTATTACAGTTTCATCAATGAATTTTTACATTTGGAAGAACCACATTTAAGATTCAACAAGAAAGATGTCATGTACGAATGGTCTGGATAATTTGAGAAGGCCTTCTATTTGATGAAGACTAATTTGACCATCCCAATGATTTTTCCTACAAAATATGGTTTAGGAGTATACTTTTTTAATCCATTCTAAATTAGATAATTGGTAGTGTTGATGTAGGGTATACCATTTAATGAAATATGGGACATGAATGTTCAAGGCACATTAATGAAATTATACTATGTAGGATCGTATGTTGCGTGAAGTGGTTTATTTTTTGAAGTGGAGGGGGAATTACTTATTTAGAGAAAGGTTTATTGTGTATAACTATTACAAAATCATAATATATATCATTTCTTAGTGAGATTAAAATAACTAGATGTGGGGATGTGTTGAATACATACATATATTTGAAATTGACCTAACCTAAGAACCTATAAAGTGTAGTAGTATTTTTTATTCATTGTCTCTTTTGATATAGATGAACGTAGTCTAGGATTTCAACAATAAATGGACGATGATTACCTTTTTTGTTGAGATGCATATGTATTTTAGGGAGGTCTAGGGGAAGATGATCCTAATATACATATCTGTTGAGTTTTTACTTTTGAGTCAAATAAAGGAGATGATGTATGAGAACCTAGGGTGTCTATAGTTAGGGGATAGTCTTGATGTTGGGGATCTATCTTTTTTTTTGCTTTATCAATGATAATGATAACATCTATGATTTTAGTCATGTTATTATTCCTTCTTGTAGGTGAGAGGAGGATTTGTGAGAGTCCCATCACTCGATGTGGTTAATTCTTCCTAGATTGACCAAAGAATAATGTGATCTTTATAAGAAATATTGGTGACCAAGAAGGATAACAGATATTGAAGGGTTCATGAAATAATGTTACACCCATTATCCGGTGAAGGATGATCATTAGTGATATGTTTTGTCTATTATAGTATTTTTCTATCCCTAACTTGATGTTTTATGAAGATACCATGGATTTCGGGGTAGTTTTCCCAAGGAAATATTATATTAATGTTTTGATATAGGTTATTTTGGGAAGTTTGATGAAAGAATCACATTTATTTCTAATTATGTGGAATTCATGGTTGATCGGTTTGGGTACTTATATGTTAGGAATTTGGTGTGTTTCTATGAGGTGATGGAAGGTATAATTTTAGATTAGGATCCCTAGTTTTTTGTGATTTAGGAATTTTTTGAATAATTTTTTTGGTACATAGGTTCTTTTTCAATATAACAGTTCACCTGCATATAGACTATGAATTAGTGAATACTATTCAACTGATGGAGGACACATTGTGGGTATGCATCTTATAAATTTCAATAACATCAGATATGCACAGATAAAATGCTACTTTCACAAATAACATTATTTATTAGGATACTATTCTGATAGAAAAGTATGATTCAAATCATGGTAGGATAGAAATTTCACCATTATGATAGACAATAGAGGAAGAGTAATAAATTTTTAGTCGAGTCTCATGTTGGAGTCATTAGAATATGATCAGTTGGTTCTTAAATTTATTGAGAAATATTATATTTGATATCGATATTATGGTGATAAAAATCATTTACCTGTTGAATATATTCAGTTTGATCATGTGTTCCTACCAGTATCACCAATATTAAGTCACCCTGGGATTCGGAAGCTAGGAATTTTGGGGCCTAAATTGTAGGACAATTTGAGATTGTATATCAGATATGACCCATGGCATATTGATTTGATCATACAAATAGGTATAGAATAACTCATGATGAAATTCATGTTTCACAAAATTTTAAATATCAACCATTCCATTATTATCTGATAGATGTTGTTGATGTTGATCATGAGATTGATGCATCCTTTGTGAAGCATCAAGTTCATGATTTGGATTGTAGTTAGAATGTTTTGAATGGAAAGACTATTCAAATTGTCTGACTACTATCGAAGAATAATGTGTTCATCCAGAAATTTGGAAGAGGGAAATATATATGTAGGAATTTTGTCCAAAACTTTTCACTATTTATGATTTGTGATTATTGGAAGTAAATATCATGGAATAGTTGTTAAAAGGTAGGTAGATTATAAGACCACGAGCATTACTGATATTACATGTACTCATTTTCAGTAATTATTTTATAATTTTTATCAAATTTTTTTTAAACATTCCATGGAGTTGTATTTGGTGAATTTTGAGATTTTATGAATCCCATTGTCCTATGAACGGTTGGCACCCAGTAAGGTCAAATCATTTTGTTTTCCCTAGAAAACTATATTCCCCATTTAGAGCCAGTGGATGGTATCAAAGTATGAAAATATAATTTTCCAAATAAACAATAAAATATGCATATATCGTGTTTTCATGGAAGATTCATGTTCCATCAAACCATTCATGCAACCAATGTAAATTGTTTTACTAATTATAGTTGTGGTCCATGGTTAGGGTGAACGGTTTGTCTAACCATGCGAACTTTCCTAGAAACGGTCGGTTAATGTTTTGAATCCTTTTAAAATATAATTAAAACCAAATTGACCTTGTTATTTATTACTAATAACCCCAGTAAGACTAATAAAATTTATTGGGATCTTGGATGCATCAGAGAGGATTCATAGCATCCTAAAACTCCATTATTTGTGAATAAATGATCTAGTGGAAGAAGTCAATATCTCCCATGTATGATATCTCATCCTTTATTAGGATTATCCCCATTTAATATTTAAATCCATTTATAAATGGATAAATCCAAACAATTTCGATTGTTAATATATAGGTTTTAATTGAGTATGATTTGATGGATATTGATCCACGGTGGTAATCGTAGATATTAGTTACCATTGTGATTTTAGTCATTCTACCTCAAATCAATTAACAAGGTTTTGTGTCTATTCAAATTCATTCCACATGTTAATTCTAATAATATGGATGATAATATTGTGTTTTTAGTTTTATAAATTAACAACTACATCACTCATTTAAATTTATATTTATAAAAGTAAATTAAATCGCTTCAAATTTTTTAGATCCTTCATTGATCTAATTGGATCCATTGGATATTATCAGACCTGTGAGGATGGATACCCATGTGTTGGGTTTATTTCATAAAATCAGAATTTTGAATTGTAAAAAAGGGACTATAGGGTTTATTAATTTAAAAAATGGTTCATTTTTTTACCTTTTTATATATCTATAAATAATTATTGGAATTAGAGGGAATGTGCAATGGGGAGTGAAATAATTGATGTGTACTGTGATAACTTAGTAAATGGGTATTTCTATTTTTTTGAATTATGTGAAAAGTAACGAATCAAAGTTATGATTGATGAATGAAATGGATTAAAATGTTGTTAATTAAAAATAACGGGAAAAAATTGTGATCATGTATATATATATATATATTCATAATGAAATGTGATAGTTTTATTGATGCTAATCATCCTAGGGTGGATAGACATATTCTCTATACTGTCGTTACATGGTTGAGTTTTTTTTACTAGAATGATTCTCTAAGTACCAATTATGTTTATGATAAACTAGCACTATATGTACCCATGATACTGGTTATTGAAAGATTCTATGTATACTTGAGATAATGATGCTGGACTATCTTCTATATATCTATGACATTTTATGTAGTCTAATTATTCATGATCATGAAATGAAAATATAATCGAACAAAAATTAAAACCGATAATAATTAATATTTTGATCATAAAATAGATTTTTCAAACCAGATAATGTGAAAAAAGGTATGATTGTATTGGGTGTCACCGTGAACCTGAGGGCTATTGTGGTTTATGAACTAATATTACAATTTGATCATTGTTTAAATTTTTTGACATATTTATTATCCCTTATACAAATAAATACAAAAATAGAGATTAGATATTGATTTATATACCATTGGTGGTGGCCTATAGTGTTGAAATCAGACCTTGATCATGTAGCTGATCAGCATCTGCATAACCATATTTTATGGAGAACAATATATCAGAAAAGTATCTATGTTACATAGATGAATTCTAATTAGGGATGGGGCATGGATGAGGTGACAACACATGATTTTGAGTCCCAACAGATATTCTTCCTGTTATATTTATTTCATGGTTTCATTAGACACTTGACCTTTATAAGGTATTATGTAACTACTTCTTTTTTTTTTTGTGGTTATTTATTTCTGTTTGGATTTTTCATTTCATTCATGGTATATATTGGGTTTTTTTTTTATTATTTTGGAAATTTTTATATTAGTTATGATGGTTTTATTTCATTGATATTGTCGGTATTTTCTCCCCATGTAGCATATTACATCCTTGATTGAAGTCAGAAGTCTCTGATGTATGGAGAGGAATTCTTGATGACATGTAGTGAACTAGATCTATATACCGTTATGTTAAACCTAGTCCAGGAGAATAAATAAAAAATCATGGGGAGTAATCCACTAATATAAATATATAATTGTATCCTTTTCATGTATCATGATTACCTATAACATATTCAATTATAATATTTCCTAATATCTTTTTTGTGTTTGGTAATGATTATCCCCCCATATGAATTTTTATACCATTCTATAACATGTCTATAATCAACGAAATCTAAAATGTTTTCATCTATTTACTTCTTCCAATTCTTCCACTGTAAAATTTTTTGAGTATACTCATACTCCAAACTAATTATAGGGTATATGGTTATTGATGTGAAATGTGAATTACCCAAATACATTATTTTCATGGTAGGTATTAAAAAATGCAGCCTCTACCTCCAAATAGAATAACACTATCACTGATGACATTTAATATTTAAAATTTCTATCCAATATTAATCCCACCATCTATTGAAGCACCGAATCATCCCTTTTTCCTTTAAGGTATCCACTTAAATAGTTTTGTAGGAAAAAACTGTGGAATGTTATGATATCTCCCCAAAATTATGCTATCAAAATCCATATTTGAATATATGTAATGATGGGGTTTTCAAAATCCTGACCATTTTTAATGTATCTAGTTCCTTATGGTTAAGTGCATCAACTGCCTTATTTTCCATTCAATAATTACCTTGTAATATTAATTCATATTCACTAATTAACTCCACTAATATATTATGATAAAAATGATTCTCCTTCTACGAGAATATATAATTTATATTCAACTAATAATTATATACATCACAATTTTCTCTGTAGATCTATTTCAACAAAATAATCAATGAAAATATGTTACGTTTTCTCCCATGTTTTTAGAAGTTATGTTTATGTATAATCAATTATTTTTATATATTATCCATGAAATCCACATTTTATTGTATTAAAAAACCCAATTAATTATTTGAAGCATCATTGTATGTCAAAACATAATATTCACTTAAGATTAGATTCATTATAGGAGTAGTATGTAACCCTATAACTTTTTTATACATATATCTTTACATTCCTCTATATTGGAATACCTTAAACATTTTTTGTAGACATACATAAATTTCAATTATATAATTTTAAATTTCAAAAATATAATTGATAATAACCAGTTATTCTAAGAAAAATACATATCTTTATGAAACATAATAGTCCATGGTTTTCCCAACCAGATTATTCCTTTATTGAATCTAAATTAAATCCTTCACATTGGATCATTTACTTTAAGAATGTAATTTTCATCAACTAAAAGATATTCATATTAAACATTTAATAATGCATAAACTAATTCAAATCATTTACAAAATTCCTAGATTTTCCTCATGGGAGTTATTGATCATATATTATATGGATATTTTGTAAATAATATCCAGTACAAATTTATCATGTTTTTATCATCGGTATCTTATACTTAAGTGAACAAAAATTTATTGGTATTTTTTTAAAAAATTGAATCACAATTAACAAACAATTTACACTTATTATATAATAGGTTTCCTTTTGTATATCTTCTCACTTTCCATGAACTAATAATATATTGACCAAATACCCAAGTATGATATTCAATTATATTTTCATAGTTCATAAAATATATATAATCTGTGGAAGTGGATATATGTTATTTTTAGTGATCTTTTTTTTATCTCTGTAAGACATATTCTTATCCCATGTGAGATTTTATTTGTCTTATAAAAGATCATTAGTTCACCCCACAGTGGTGTACTAAGGCACATTGTTTCATCTTAATCATCTATACATAAATTTCCACAACCTATTTGGTAAACTTTTAATAGGTTTGGCTCTAAGAATATGTTCTATTTAAAAATCTAGAAAATTATATTTATAAGGATACGTAATCCTTTAGTAAGAAAAATTATATTCCATCAAAAGTTCCATATACTACCATTTTATTTTATCATTTGAATCAATAATTTGACCATGATATTATTCTTTGTTGTGTTTCAAAATAGGCACCATTAATGACTTATCAAAATGAAATTTATATTCTTCATTTTATTTGTATAGAATCATCAAATGAGATAGGGTGTGGAATTTTATTTCTATTTCCCAATATTCAATATCATCTCTATAAATGTGAACCAATTGATGCAAAAAAAAATTAGGATATAACATATTATATGGATTCAAAATATTTGACTACTTGGGGTTATTACATCATAAAATCACATAGGTGATTCAGTTACCCAAGAAATCATTCACGATTTAATGGATTTCCTGAAAATATAAATAAATAAAATTTTAATTATCGTATTGTTAATTTTAGATAAACCTTACACCAAATTTTTTTTATTAGGGTGCATGTTATTTCAAAAAAAAATAAAATGTCTAAGGAATGTAATTAATTAAATTATTGATATTAAACTTAATCATATTAGTAAATTGATGTTAAGTTCATAAAATATTAAAATATATAATTTTACCTAGTTTGTATCTTGATAACCTAATTTAAAATGTAAACTAACATTACATCGACAAAAACTATAGAAATTCATACATTACATATATATTTTTTACGTCAATTTTTTTTAAAAAATTAAATATATTAGAAATAAAAAAAATGATAGGTTCAGTGTCTTAGGAAAATAAGGATTAAAAAATTAATATATATAAACCATTGAACATATGGAAAATAATTTTACATAGGAATATTAATATTTTTTCTAATATTTTCATTTTTTTGATCACTTATGGGGATACATAAAGAAAAGGGTAATATAAAATCCTAATATGGGGAAGAACTATATAGAGGAGCGTGATTCATGAATCGATATGGGTATATAGTTGAGCCTAATTAGAATCATTATTTCATTTTACTAAAATCCTAACTGTAAGAATAAAATAATTATTGAATCAATGGTGTATCATTAATTATGGTGAACCATCATAATCTTTTTGGAAAAATAAGCTACCATCATAACCATGTATATAATGTTAATAGAGTTATCATAATGTTAAATTAAAAAATATAACTAATAATATAGTTGCATCCTGTAAATGAAAAATAATCACATTTGATAAATAAAAACATCATATTAATTGGAGGGCTATTTAGTTAATTAACCTTAAATAACATCATTATAATATCATATTCATCCATTCAATGTAGTAAACATACACATCTAGATCATAAACATCAAATAAACCCATGATAATTGAATAAAAATTACAGTAATTTAAAGGATAATGTTTTAATGAATGAACATAATGGTTTTAAAAATTATTCGTAAAACATTTTTTTTTAATTTATAGATTGTGGAGTTAATCAGATTTCTTATGTATTTCCCATTCCTTTATCTTTTAAAAATCAAAAACACATTTTCCTGATGAAAATTTTCATTCTCTGTGAATGGTTTTGACCTTTCCCATGGTTTTAAATGGATTATCTAGTATTTTGATAAAAAAAGTCTAACCATATTTTTCATAATCCAATGTTCAGATCATAACATAAATAATAACCTCATAGTTTTTTAGAATCATATTTCCCCAGAATTGTGGCTCTGATTTATTCTAAAATATGACTCCCATTTCCCTTAAAATCAGATTCTGATTTCATTAAAAATCATTCTCTGATTTCTCCAGAAATCAGAATCTGATTTTTCAGGATATCATATTCCCATTGCTCTTGAAATCATACTCAAATTTCCTTTGAAATATGATCTTAATTTATTCTAAAATCACACTCTTATTTCTCCTAAAATAAAAGTCCTATTTCTTTTGATATTAGACTCTAATTTCTCCTAAAATCATACTTTGATATCTTCTGAAATATGAATATGATTTTTTCTAAAATCAGAAACGTATTTCTATTGAAATTAAATTCTGATTTCCTCTATAACAAATTTCTTATATCTTCACGAATCAGATTCCAAATTCATCAGAACTCAGACTCGAATTCATTGTTTTTATAGAATCTGATTGTTAAATTTTTTTAGACTTTGATTTTCTATATCTAGAAATTATGATTAGATACCTTTATTATAGTTACCTCATTTTCATGAAGTAACATTTCATTTTATCGGATCCTAAACTCGTTAATGATTCTAAAGAATGTTATTGTTTCTTAATAATTTTAATGTTTCTTAGGAATGTTAATGATAATTGTAGATTGTTATTAAAAATTCTGTTGTCCAATCAATTTTAACATAACTATTGTATGGTTTCCCCATGTACAGATCCATCTAAAATTTTTGGTAAAATATGACCATTGGAGGAGAATTGGGTCGTTGGAATCTATGCATAAAAATACCAAGCCATTTCAACATTTGAAAAAATATTGATCTTGTAGAACATCTACATGCTGTGAGATCTTTTCTCAATCTACAATGTTTGAATGCAGTGAAAAAAATGTTCAAGATGATAAAATCATTTTTTAAATAACTAGTGCGATTATGATTGTTGATGTTCAATCGAGGGCTTCCGAGGATAGGAATATAGTGGTTTTAATTACATTATAAGTTTAGGGATTCTAGGAATAATAGGAAAATTTCAGATCGTCAAATCAAAATCATAACACGGTGTGGGTAAAAAAACATTCATCAAAGTATTAATTAAGGGACCATTATCAAAGGTTTTGGGATACCCTTCTCTTTAGTTTAAAATATATTTTATACATTTTTACTTTTTTTTGTTAAATATCTTATTTCATCAAAAAAAAATTAATGATAGGATGTATACCATTATAATACATTCTTATACTTGTATACTATGATATAAATAATAATTTATTCTCTTTAAGGTAGAATAATTCCCTAAGTAAAATTTTCTTAATTTTCATTGTCATATATGTATCCTAAGCTAGTTAGTTTCATTGCAGAGAACAAAATAGTGCTTGAAAATCCATCTGGTTAAACATTGATAAATATAGATTTTATAAAGGTTAAAAATAAAATATTTTAACCCAAAAAATCACACCATTTAAATTGAGAAATATACATCTACATTTTGACCCGACATAGTGTCATCTACAATGAATAGATCATCTATCAAAATGATGAAAAGTTTAAATATAAGAAATATCAATAAGATGATTTGGTAATACTTTTAAAAAAATTATCATTGAATCATGGCTAAGAGTCCATATTAATAAGGAATTACCATTCATATATAATGAAAAAGTAAATAATAAATAATAATTAAATAAATTTGATTAAAAATTAGAAGATTTATTTAAAAAATATACATAAATGAAGGGAAAATCAAAAAGAGAAAAGAATAGTTGAGATTCTCCATATCATATGTCCTATTTTCGTTTATTCAAATTTTTCAAATATTGTATAACCATATTCTTATTATTAACATATTCAAAAATAAATACATTAAATTCATTTTTTATTCTGGATTATTCGTAGTCAATGTAATTTAGTTATATGTTTTAGAGAAAAAAATTCATTCGATGATATGCCTTATATTATTATACAATGTTTTTTTGATATAATGGTTGTTATTAGTTATTTTTTATTAATTAGTCAAAATAAACATATAACCATAAAGATTAAAATATAAAAAATTATTCAATATGTATATTGTTCGTACCGTTCATTATGGTACATATAAATAATGTATTTACAATACATTCATATACAGGTAAAATGACCACTAATGGGTCCTTTTAAAGGATTCAAAGAGAGATTATAAATATTCCATATTAATAGTGTATATTTAATGTATATTATTGTTTTAATATCAATATATTTAAAGATATTCAATACTAAAAAACCATTGTAGTGGTGAAAATTATTAAATTGAAAATATTATCATTGGGTAGTAAATCGCCTTTTATGAAGACATTTTCAAAAGTGGAAGAGGGATTATAATCACGATGTCACTATATTTAAATAATTTTTATTAAAGAATAATTTAATTAATAGAAAAAACAAAAGGAAATTATGGAAGCTGTCGCTAAGAAATTATTAAATAAAAAGAGATAGAGAGTCAGGCATACTAGGGGTTATTACAGAAATGAGTGTGCATCAAACCACATATATCTACATCTACCATTGGGGCATTAGAGTCAAGGGCTATAAAAGGCCACATCTCATCATGTTCAATGAGTTCCCTATTTGTCAAGGCACTTTCCACCTGATTGGATTCCCTATAGATATGTGAAACATCAATATGAATTTGAGTGATCTTGTTGAGACAGTCAACCCACATAGATAAAAAATTCCAAGGCACATTACATTTCCTTGTACTAAAAGCATAAAATGCACTCTGAGAATTAGATGAAATCCATATATGTTTCTAGTTAAACTCGAGTGTACTAGGAAGCATGGATAATTTACCTGATTTTAGCATTGAATGCATTTCCAAATCTAGTGAAGTGATATAAACATCCATTTAGAAACCCACAGTCGGTGCGGAACACTTTCCCACAACCCAACGTACCTGGTGCACCCGACGCAGCTCCATAAACATTCACCGTGAGACATGATATAATAGGTGGTATCCATCAAATATGCTTAAGAATTCTAGGTTTGTGTGGAGAACCCAAAATACCAATCCATCTTAGAGTTTGTAAATAACAAATAGTGTTATATATAACACCATCATGGACATGTGAAGAATAATACACTTACCTATGAATGGACACCAATCCTTTCTTGAAAGCGTTGTGCCCACCGCCAAACAGAAAATCATATCTTGCTTCCCAAAGGGATTAAATGAATATAGTGAATGAAATATGATAAAAAGTTTGAATATGATCACTATAGTGGGCATGAGACTACCCAAATAGAAGGTCAATAAGTGGCATGCATGTGTGAAAAACTGCCCTAAACAAAGATCCCATATAGGACCACAACCGCTTGGCCTAGTCACATTCCATGAATATATGTTGTATGAAATCATTAACAGAACTTTATAGGGAACATATATAATCGATATGAACTCTAGCTCATTCCAGTTGATCATAATTAATAATTCTGTTTTTCCAGATTCTCCAAATAAAAAAAATCTGGAAGGAAAAATATAGTTAGCTCCGAAATTCATGAGAAATGAAGGAGGGTGAAATAGACCTCCACAAAGAATCCTTTAAATGTCCCTTTAATTAAACATTCCATATTTTCTATGGAGAAAAACAAAAGTGTCACAGTCCATAAAAGTATAGCAATAAATTTTAGTCACCACATAAGCAGGAAAGATAGAGTCAGGTGAGTGCATCTATGATTGAAATCCCAAAATGGAAAAAGTGGCTACTTCAGGTAGAACATTCGGATCCTACATGGGCTTCTCGCTCCATTATTTTCTCCATCAATTAAATGTGGAGTCCCAACATAAAAACCATTTTTTTATGTGAGTCCTTTTCTAGGAATAATATTTCCAAGAAAAATATGGGATTTGATAAAAATATATTTAAGGATACAATGAGGTTATGAATAATGCAATTTGGAAGATCTTCTAAGATTATATTTGTTCATGAAGTGATATTTTATGGTTCTGATAAGGGGAATTTAAATGTGAAAATGAGATGTATTTTAGGTTAAAATACAGAACATAATATTTTAGATACTCCAATACATGTAGTATTTTTTATTTTCAGTACTAAGAATAATATTAAATTACGAATACATGATTTTTGTATTTTTAGTCACTCGAATACCAAATTTTTATTTTTATGAAAAAATATAAGAAATCATGAAAATATTAAGTCAATACTTTTTATTTTTAATGTGTGGAAATGAAATTTTTTATTCACTATTTTTATTGATAATAAATGAATAATTTTGGTCAGTAAACATATTTTTTTATGATCAAGTCATTTTATAAAATTTTATATCAATATTTTGTTAATATTTTTCCATAAAACAAGTGATATGTTAGAAGCATTGGTTTTATTATACTCTGAAGGATTGGAGTTTCCTAAAATATTTAAAAAAACACCCATATAATTTTCTCTTTGGTTGATTCAAAAACCGAAGTTAATTTGTTTCTGAATAATGTAAATACATTGGTTATATTTATATATTATTACTATGAAATTTTTCTTTATTGAAAAAATGATAATATATTTGTTATTAAAAATATTAAATTATAATTTCAATGGTATTATTAATTTGATATTTGTACCATATAATTTTTTATTTATATAAATGAATCATGTAATATACTATTTAATGTGATATTCCCATTGAAATGATCATGTTACTATTATTAATGGAAGATTACTATCCTAACATTATTATTACTATTAAAATGGTCATATTATTATACCAATGATAATTTTTTCATTTTAGATTCTTATAAATACCTTGTTTTTTTTAAATCATCATTCAAATTGTTTTCCATAATGTATATCTATAAACATTAGAAAAAAATCATATCCATATTTTCTTATTTTCCTATTTTTTAAAGTGTGTTATATTTCTATGAGATAATAATTAGAATTGATTTTAAATATTACACATGTTGTTTATATATTATTATTAAATTATTATACTTATTTTTATTTTATGAGGTATATTTATTCTCAAAATATAACTTTCAATATAGATGATGTAATGTTATTGGGTTTATTATTACATGTTTCCAGTATCTTAATATAAATTATATCTAAATATAAAATATAAATACATTCACAAGGATAATTGCATATAGAAAATCATGGATCATAAAATTATTCACCTTAAAGAAATATCATAATAAAAACTACAAATGTTATCCTTATTTGATAATTAATGAGGTACTTCCTTTTTTATATCACTTTCATTCTACTTTGATTCATCTTCATACTTCTTTTTTCATATGAGCAATTTCAATTGGGTAGTTTTATTCGTTCATAGCACATTGTCTCAATCAAGAAATATTTTTGGGTGATTCTCCTCGTTATTAATTCCATTATTCAGTTTTACATTTAGAGATTCAATAATTGTAAAGGATCATGAATATACATCACATATAGTAATTAATACATCAAATTATAGACATGTACTTGGAATGGCGGATGTTTGAGTCCATTAGGAATATATCTTGTAATGGTAAGTATATCGAATGGGCCTTCATAATTTGTTCTATGAACATCATTCATTCAAAAAAATAGGATTTAATTCTCTGGTTGTGTTGTTAGGATCACAATGTTTTAAACATCACACTCCATGACTCTTTAGATGGTATTAGCATGTCCATTAAGTCAAATTTTCCTCCATTAATCTTCACCTGAATGAAAGGAATCAATTCAAACCTATCATCACACATTTGACTCCCATGAAATACTTTTCACCATGATCATCATTTAGGGTTTGAATTCTGCATCTCTTCCCATTTTATGATTCTTATAGGGGCATGAGGAATTTTTTTGGACATAGTTGTTGTATGAGAACACAAAAAATGGAATATATTTGTCTTTAAATACATTAATGTTGATCCATAATTATCTTATATTATCATCATATGATAAAAAATTCCTATAAAAGTTTCCATTAGTTTGGGGGTTATAGGCCATAGTAATGATTAAATATTTGTATGTATAATATTGTAGACTCTTTTGGTACATTGGGGTGATCCTTATTCTGTATCAATTATGATGATTTTTTTCCCAATATAGAATAAAAAATTACATGATATATATATTTTCAGGATAATTGAGATGTAAATCATCAATGATGCTGATTAAGTTGGTATAGTGTGTTGTTTCACAAAAAAATGGGATTTATGATATATATTTTGTTATAGGAACACTAAAAATGTACATGTTGATGCTCTCACCATTCAACATATTTATAATTTATTTTATCATCATAAATTGACATAATTATTTATTCTATATAACTCATCATCATTCCTAGAACATTGAGATATAATAAGAAGTTTATTTATTTATGTTTTCCCACTAGATGGGTTCATGTATATCATGATGTATTTTAGAACATCTAGGTTGGATATAGGATGTTGAATTATGTGAATAGTTGAAATTATATTTCTTATCTTTTTTTTACGATAAATCACAAAGTCAAGAAAAAAATATCATTTTTTCAATGTCGAATTCATGAATATTCTGAACATTCTGATACCTTCTTTTGATTCTCTAAATCCACCCATTATTCCTTCTAAATTTTATTATATATATATTATGTTGAAATGATTTAGGAATTGTAGGATCTCTTCATTAATTTATTATATCAAAATCAAAGAAATGCTTATCAATAAGATATATTTTTTTAACAATCATCATCAATAAGGCTGGAAATTACTTTAAATTAATGGAACCCAATAAAAAATTTACATTCAAGGATGGCCATGTATTGATTATTAATATTTATTTCCTAACACTAACCATATATGTTGATTATAGTTAAGAAAAATATTTTTTAATATATACATAAAACCATTATGATCATTATATATATCATATAATTCTCTATAAAGCTTACCCATCCAATTATTCATCTAAAATACAATAGACAGTCACTTAATGTCATGTTTTGTGTATTTTTTATGTGTCTTATAAGATTTTGGGGCATAAGCTACCACCTTCTCGTTTCTCAGGAGTGAAATATAAATAAATTGAAGTATCATTGTATATCACGAACCCATATCTACATATATGTAGTGTGACTATTGATGTAGTTACTATCCTATTCTTGAGAACATTAATTCTAAATTTTTATTCTTCCATCCATATATACATTAAAGTTTTATTAAATAACAATATTTTTGTTATACATCGACATTATAAATGTTTCTGAAATAGTATGTTATACCATCCAAATCCTTGAATACTATGAAACTCTAAATTGTTTTTTATTTAATTTGTCAATATTCATTATATTTTAATGGTTTATTAAAATTCAATATTCGTTAATGAAATTCCATGAAAATGATTTCTGCTTCATTTAAAGTTCACACTATCTAAATATTTCACAAAATGTTCCTACCCTAGTTACCTTATCAGAATATTTAGATATTATGCATGATCTTTATTTCACTTATATTATATCACAACAATAGATAATGATTTTTAAATAACTAAATATTGGAATTATCATTTCAAAAAATTATATTTGGATATCTGAGTAATTAAAATGGGGACCATTTTATATGTGATAAAGAACACTTATAAAGGCCTAATTTATCAGTGTTACAAAAAGTGATGATAAAATGAAACTTTTATCAGTGTTAATGAATGTACTGATACCCCAGTGAATTTTAACATTGTTTTTTCTCTCCAAGAAATGAACCCTTTTACCTGGGCTAAAATTGCTCTGATAAAAGTAAACAAACCAAATTTATTTTAAAAAATATTTTTCCTAAATTTGAACAGATTCAGATGTGTTGCACCTAAAAAATTTCCATTCCATGATGCAACTATCTCTTTATTATCATTGGTGTATCCCCCTACAATTTTATCAATGTTATACCCTTTTCCAATGATATTCCTCCTCTGGCACACACGTGTCCACCCCTACCTTCACTAGGCATTGAACACGATACCTCAGCCTCATGGATATGTGCAATTACAAT
Source organism: Viscum album (assembly GCA_963277665.1). Classification (NCBI taxonomy): domain Eukaryota; kingdom Viridiplantae; phylum Streptophyta; class Magnoliopsida; order Santalales; family Viscaceae; genus Viscum; species Viscum album. The sequence continues at coordinate 1,691,111,815 of OY728140.1, read as the reverse complement.
TATACTGTATTGATTTGTTAGGTATTTTTTAGAAATATATTGACTTATTTATATTTTATTATTTGTTCCATAAATATAAATATAAATTTTAAATTATAAGTTTTTTTAAATACAATTATAAAATATTTTTTTTTGTGCGTGGTTTTTTAAATACACAGAAACATATATATAGATACATATATATTTATTTATTTTTTTATATATATGTGTGTGTCTATAAATATAAAGATAATTATTTATATTTTCTCACCTTTATTATATATTAATCTATATATACTTATATTCATTTATATTTATTAACATATATTTCTTAGTTCATACACACACAAATATATATATATATATATATATGTAACCATTATATTTAAATGATGTAGGTATATAAATACTAATAATTTTTTATTGAAAATAATATCAATTTAATTATTTTATATAATTTATATATTTTGAAGGATATTTTTTATGTACATATGTATATATGATTATTTATTATATTAATTTGATATCAGTAAATCTATATATATATATAAATATAAATATATAGTTTTAAATAATTTATTTATAAAATATTTTTTATGAAAATTGAATCAATTTTAATTAAATAATATACATATATATATATATATATATATATATATATATATATATATTAGTGTAAACGATGAGTGTCACAAACCAACCAAGGTTCACCCTGAACCGGTAAACTGAGTCAGCCCAGGACAAGGAACAGGAGGCATTCTCGATCCTCTCAGACAAGAAAATAGTGTCAGGGAATTAATATAGAATCAAATTAAATGAACTCACCAAATAAAAAAACAAAATAATGTACAATAAATAGGGAAATTCAAAATAAAAAATATTACTAAACTTAAAAATCAATAAAAAAAGAACAAACAAAAACCCAAAGTAAATGAGGTGAGAATCACCTTTCTATGTGACACTAAGGGTCAATCTCCAGTACCATAACCAACCATCTCCCATGGAAATAGTTACCAATATGAAACCTTCAACAAAGATAAAAATATGAATGAAGTATAATAGTTACTGCTAAAACACAATGGGTTTTTCTCGAACAATCACTTCCAAATAAATTTCTATTAAATAATGAATCATTAATTTTGGATTGAAATAAAATATTTTAGACTAGTATTTCAACATAATTCCACTTTAAAGCAAAACATGCTCCATTTTTCTTTTTTTTTTATTAAAAAAATTCTTACTAAGGAATATATATTAGAAAATTAAAGGATAATGATGGCCTTTTTATTTTTAAAAGAGTTAAAGTGAGTATATATAATTTTATCAACACTTTTCATAATCCATTGAAATCCAACACTTATCTTTTAACAAAACTACACCATGAAATATTGTAGTAGTAATAATCACATAAAATGACAATATAAAAATATCACACACAAGTAAAAAACAAACCATAGATCTTAATCATCCTCCGTAGGTTGATAAGTGTCAAAGGACATTAGAGAACCTAGGTGCTCAGAAGAATAATCTAGAATGTACATATATATTATTCATCTTGAAGGCATGCCTCACATGATAATATCAACTCTACCACATGCCTGATCACACTCTACCGGTTCTAACAAAGGGAATCTATCCCAAATAAATGAAACCAATCACCAAAAATCCTCTAGATATTCTAGGATTCCATTTCAAGACTAATATGGGGTGAATAAATAATTCCACTCAAAAAGCCAATAACATTCACAAACATTATACACATGGAACTGACACAACAGGTCACCACCGAGTCAACCCATGAAAAAATTTCTTTAATTTCAATTATTTAATAACAATGGAGTCTCTCTGTGTGAACTTCTCATATAATTAGAAAATACACGGAAATAAAATTATAAAGTAGATATTTTAGGACTACGAATCTGTCCAAAGTGGCAAATGGGCCTCAAACACCCTTCAAAAAATCACATGATTATAAAAATAAATCAATCACATTTTCATAACATTGTTAACCCATTTTCAAGATCCAAAAACAATATTTTAAATAAAAAACCTTTTATAAATCCATTTTAGTAATACAAAACACCATTTCAGATGTTACAAAAACATTTAAACATAAATACATTTCTTTAAAAAACACAATACACATGCAAAGGCCGACCTTGAAATTTATCATGAACGGGGTGTACATAGTTCAATAAATAAATATCACATATTTCAAAATAATTATTAAGTTCAGTACAAGAAATTCCAAATAAAAGGGTGGTTTTGGACACTTTCATACACATGGAGTGAAACATCTATCTTAACAAGGCCACAACAAAAATCTGACGGAATAAAAAATTCATAAAATAACATTGTCCTAATAAAAGATGGATCAAGGTAAATTAGAGGATAAATCAGGGAATGAATTTGTCTCCACTCATTACACTAACTCAATAAATTCCAACCAGATAATGGATTCAGTGAAATTCACCATAGCATGCACCCTATGTGAGTTACACTTTTAAAATGAATTATATGATTTGTGTGATTCCATAAATGTGATGCCTCTCTACGTATTTTCTTATATTAAGGATGATGATTTGAAGCTAACAATAGTTTTGGTGATGATACAAAATAGATATAAAAAATATCCAATGGGAGACATTGATGATGTAATTGATTCGATAATATACATGATCTCTCCAGTATGGGTTTAGAATAGTTTGTGTGTGTATTGACTATATGAAACTAAATCAATCCTCAAAATAAACACCCCCACACCCATTTATTGATAAAATTATTCAGATCCCTACAATAAAGACAATATATCGTGTCTTGGATGGATTTTATGAATAGTTTCGTGTTCTAATAGCTTTTGAGGATAATGATAAAGAAACATTCACTGGTCCAATCAGTACATTGTCTTATATAAGGCTTCCATTTGGACTTTTCAATTCCTAGGGCACCTTTTAGAGTTGAATGGTCTGTATTTTTTTAGACTTCATTGAGACTTTTATGGAGGTATTTATTGTTTTTTTTTACTTTTTATGGATCTTAATGTGATTAATTTATCATTAGTTTGGTTAAGGTTTTGAATCATAGTACTGACAATAATCTGGTTTTCATCATTGAAAAATTTCATTTGATGGTAGGGAATGAAATTTACATAAGTCATATAGTTTCAAAACAAAGAATATTGGTTTATATATTTAGGTATGATATTGTTTAATCCTCATAATATCCTTCATGTGTGTGTTATGTTATGTCATCCCTAGGGAAAGCATGATTTTTTGATGCTTCATTAGATAGTTCCGTAAGATCTCCCTAAACATATATCTTTTGATTCAAAACTATATTGAATAATTTTATTATTGTTAAGGATTTTTATCATATAATTACATAAAGTATTATATGAACACTCCATCGACCGTACATCCCCTATGGTGGGAGATTCCTTTTAAGATTATTTTTAATGCATCACACTTCATGGATTGTGTTTTCTTATCTTAGAGGGTGTAAGGGTAGCTCCATCTGATTACATATGCATATAAGATTTTGGATTCATCCAATTAAAATTACACCATAATAGAAAATGATTTTCATTCTCTTATATTTCACCTATATAAACTACATTCATAATTATTTCTCTCTAATGTGGTTGTTTTTTAATATGATGTAGATTTGAGGTACGACATGAAGAAGTAAGAGAAACATCCTAGGCTATGCCAATGGATTATAATTTTTCTTGAATTCCATATCAGTTTAATGTAAAATAATGTGTTATAGAACATAGTAGAGAACAACATGAGTTGATTAATAACACACCAGAGTTTGATACCTTGGAGTAGGTACCACTTTAGGAAACTTTTCCTGATGAAAATATATAGGTCAAACCTTGTATGGATTATTGGATTGAATATTTATTGAGTTACCTTTTTCTAATAGAATTTATGGTAATTTAATGAAAACACATGTCCAAAAATTATAGGTAATTTATAGTTTCTCTATTTTTAATGAACCCTACTCCTGAAATATTTGTTATTCCCATATAATTATGAGTTGTGTGTCTAATCATTTGTCTGATTTTTATTTTTATTTTTGTACACTTTCTTGTGATAGAAATATTGGACCCTAATAATTTATAAGATGGTATTAGACTCTGGGTTTTATTGGAGTTCCATGTTTCATTATTCCCATGTGTTTTATAATCCATGATCTCATTCCCAACACACATGATTCATTTTGAAAGACGAACAAGATTCCCCAAAAACCCATATTATTCATCAAAATTTGTTATATATGGTTAATTGATTTTATGGTTCATTTTCCAAGTTTATTAGGGTACTTGTACGTTTTATTAATCATTGATTATTTTGGAATATGGGTCAAGTCCAAGGACACTAGGGCTTATGATTCTCATGTTTTAATCAATTTTCTCAAGGATTAAGATTTTTTCATATAAGAGTACCAAAGGCCCCTATCAGTGAAAAAAGGACACACTTTTTGAATCCTAATTTTTCATCCCTCTTTCTCATGTATGTGGTGATGCATATTACATTAGAAAAATAACACCCTTGAACAAATGTCTAAGATGAGGTTTCAAATAAGGATCTGAGACACATTTTGATGAAATTTAGGCATTTGAATATGAATTATGGGAGCAAGCACTTGGATTATATGTTGTGGGATTATAATATTCCATACAAGACTCCCATCTATATTTCCCCATTTTAGTTTTTTGAGAAATTAGGTCATATTTATATAGACGTTGAGAATCGTTCATATTATGTTATAAAGAAATGAAAAATTGACATAGATAATGTTAAAGATCAAATGAAGGTAAAAATTAAATTGCATGAGGAGAATCAATTGTCCTCATATGAGAACTCAAGGACAAAAAAATAAAGATCAAAAGAATCTCATGATTGAATGATACAAAAAAGGGAGTTTCATATTGGAGATAAATTTATTCTATATTTTTCATGATTGAAACATATTCCCAGTTTGTTAGTTTTCTAAGGGTGAGGTACTTATGTCTTATCTAATATTTCTCCTTACAGTGTTATGGAGATCATATAAGAGGACACATGACAGAGCTCCACAATCATTGGGAAGCAATTTTAATAAATAAATTAAGGGGATCCCACCACTAAAGTTGATTTCATCTAACTGAACGACCACATAATCACATTATAATATTAGTCCATTTCTAACACTATCACTTTTATTTAAGTTTTAATAATGTAAATTCAATATTTCATGTTCACATTTCATCACATAGATTCACCTTAAGGAAAATTAAATATTATAAGTGTGTTGGAGGGGACAACATTTTGGGGTAACTATTAAGAAATTACATTTTTTTGTATTCTGTGTTTTTTGTAGGTTTTCTATATTTTCTTTATAAAAGTAAAACATATCATAAAACATTCTCATTTACATGTTGAACATATGTAAAATTAATTTTTTCAAAATTCATTAGTGGAATAATAATAATGAAAAAGATTTAACAATCAAGGGTTGATTTTTATAAAAATATAAGTTGTTGGTGATAATATTAGTTAAATCATTATAATATCCTTTAGATATTGAGGGAATTTATTTTGATATATTTTCATGGATAATTGTCTCATTTATTTCTCCACACAAAATTTCACGCAACCATGAATTTTGAAATTCTTCCTACTCGATTTACGATATATCCCTATTAGAAAAAAACAATGCTATATCAATCCTTGGTTAATACATTCATTTATATTCTGATATATTTACTTACTATGCCAAATTTATTTATGAGTTTTTTCCTGATATATGATATTTGCATGCCATCCAAATAATTAAAAATTAAAACTTAAAATAATTATATAAAATACATTAATAAAGAGGGGTGTGATGAAATGTAAAACAGTTGTGGATACATTTTTTAGTATCTTAATGTTTTATATTCAATAATTGTTAAGTGGGAGAGTCTTGATCATTGATTGTTTGGGAATGCAGAACATGTTAATTTTATTAAACCAAGTTAGAATAATTGATTTACATGACCTGGATATATTGAATAATGGGTGGAAATATGATATTGGGATGATTGGAACACAACAATGTTGGGGAATTTATGTCTTGGGGGACCCGTAACTTGTTTCACTCTTATTGGTGTCATTGATGTCATTGTACTTCGTTTTGATATAATTTAAGGGACAATGACATTAAATTATTTTGAGATTGACTCTTGAGGGTATTTCTACATTGAATTTACTTCCATGATGGATTGCGGTATATTAAAATGCATATCGTGTTGCAATTTTTTCTACATTACATGATACGAGGCTATTACCATGAGTAAATTAATATATATGGATAAAACGGATAGTAATCTTGTACATGATTTTTTTGGGGTAGAGAGGGTTTTGCTTCAAGATACGGGTCAAGTGTTGTCACTTGTGGTATGTGAGACATGACTGAGGTGATAGTCAGGTGTATTTTTTTGGAAAAGGAATTAGATAGAATAGGATGATAGAATTAGTAAAATTAGTATTATCTATATGTAGTGGGACAAAAAATGTAGTTGTTTTTTGATATGATATGATCTGGTCATCCGAACTAGATTTTATAAGCTTATATGAAGTGTTTTCAACACTGGGTGATGGTTATAGGTAGTATCGAAGACCAGACATGGTGAAAAGTATGAAAGACCTGGTGGATATCATGACGAGAGAAAAGGGATGTGCAAGGTCATGGGGAAAGGATAAAGTGAACAATGGCGTTCAGATGAGCCAATGATCATCATGTTTTGGTTATGGAAAATGATTAATTCTTGAATGTGTGTACTTCCATGAATGTGGGATTGGTAATTGACCCAAATGGGGAGTGGATACTATGGCATGACCCTACCATTATTGTGATAGAACTAATTGGAATATTATCCAATAGATAGAGTCCTCAAGTCCACGACCTAATAATATACATCGATTTTTTTTATGTAAGGATAGTGTATCGATAACAAACCAAAATTTAAATAATATTTGTTTCCTGAATTTGTTTGTTATTTTATTTTTTAGTCAACAAAATTAAATCCTTAATTAATGATAATATCAATTTTTCAATTTTTCAATTCATTATCATCCCGAAAGAGCTAAAAAAGTTGTTGATGTGTTTAGTAGGAATGACCCAGTTGTTCTGTCTGTTATGAGGATTCAAAGGGATCACTGGATCCATGACCTTGTGAAAATGGATATAGGAATTATAAGGGCTTAGACAACATCAACCCTATCCCAAATGATATCTCAATCGTCATTACAAGAGAAGATCAATTAATCCAAGAATGATGATACTATGTCACAAAAATAAATTTGAGGCTATGAAGGATGGGAGGTTTCCTATGTTCAATATTTATCATGAAGGTGTACTAAAATTATTTACAAGACTGTGTATTCTATCTATTGTAGAAATAAATAAGGTGATGATAGATAATTCTCGTAGCTCTACTATATCTATACATCCTGGAAGCATGAACATTTATAGAAACCTCGATGATCATTATTGGTGGGATAATATGAAATGATACATTGCTTACTCCACTACATGATGTCTGGTATGTCAGTAAGTGTATGAAGAGAAACCTCTTCTTAAAGGGGTATTACTACCTCTAACCATACCATCATGGTAGTGGGATAATATCACAATGGACTTTTTCCCCAGCCTCTAGATAACACCCAACAGAAACAATGCTATATGGGTTATAATGGATCATCTCACCAAGATTGACCAATTTATCTCTATTTGGGAAGATTTCTCTTTTGATAAACTTGCAGGAATTTATGTGAATGAAGTTGTAAGGCAACATGGAGTTCCACATTCTATCGTATTCGATCATGATCTAAGGATCACATTAAAATTATGGAGATGTATTCAACATGATATAATTACTGAATTGAATTTTAATATGGCCTATCACCCCAAAATAATGGCCAATCATAATGGACTATTCAATCACTCAAGACTATGCTGAGATCATTCTCAATGTAATTTATGGGAGGAAGGGATCAACATCTCCCATTAGTTGAGTTCTCTTATAATAATAGTTTCCATTCAAGAATTCAAATGGAACTCTATGAAGCTCTATATGGGAAGCGATGTTGAACTAATACCTTTTGGGATGAAGTTGGAGAGATAAATCTTCTTAGGCATGATATTATATAAGATTTGACAAAAAAGGATCTTGCCATCCAAAAAAACATTATGGCTACATTGAGTAAAAAAAAGAGCATTGCTGACAACAGTCGAAGGGACCTAGAGTATGACGTTGGTGATAATGTTTTTCAATGAATTTCACCTTGGAAGTGATTAATGAGGGTTGGGAAGAATTTTAATATCAACCATAGGTACATTGGCCCATATGAAATCCATGATGGCATAGGAGCAGTGGAATATCAGCTTGATCTTCTTCCAAATCTTGAACAAGTTCATGATGTCCTCCACATATCCCTCTTGAAGAAATACATACATGGTGTCATGAACTTCCATCACCAAGATGAGGGAAGGGTTAGAAAACTACCAGACCCTTTCTTATATTGAATGATTGTTAATGACCCCTCGAGTCCCACCTTCAATAGGACCTAACGTGGCGAATACCACCAAGGGTATAAAATCACACGTAATAGAGAATGCATTTCCCATTTTATTTAGTAGGATTGGGAGATACGATGGTAAAAACCCCCAAAACTCCCAAAATGATGGGAAAAGTAAATCCAAAACCCAATACCATATGAATTTTCAATGGTAAACCCATACAAAGTACAATAAAACTAAAAAGGGAAAGTACCAAAAGAAAAGAATAAAGAAACACAATTTTTCCCAATGTCCATGCTAGTACAGCCCTGGACGGTCCCCGAAGTCTTCCTAGAATCATAAATTTAGTTTTATACTCGTATGGTAAGTATACAAGAATACTGAGTAGGAAAAAACCAAATGCTTTCGTGCCAAAGTGGGGAGGCATTATATTGCCCCATGAGAAAGTAGAGGTAACAATAACACCTATCAATGAAAACTATCCAACCCACCTCTGCAAGGAAAACTCCCCAAATAACGCAAGTCAGTTAAGGTAATAGTAATAGCACAATGATATTTTCTTACCCTACACTACATTCCATCTAGTTATTGAAGACATCCTATACGTCACACCTCCCCCTCCATTTCTCAATGCAGTGAAAATGCTACCCCAAAAGCAACCTTATGGGACACCTCAACCATGTATCTCACCCACATACACCTGGGTGACCACTACCACATGTAAATAAGCCTACAGACACCTGATCCAGAACAACTACATGTAATCACCCCCCGCAGACACCTGGGCCTGAACAACTATCGCCATGCCTGAAGTCACTTGTGACTCATCCCAAAGACACTTGGGAATGAACATACCACACACACGTGGTCCAACCAACATATCATACCTTTCCAAAAGAATCACTGGTGAAAATGGACCTCGGGCCGTCATATCCTACCCGATGATTTTTGGCTTACTTAGGAGAGGGAGAATAAATGAGCTAATAACCATACTCCCAATTGGATGTTGGGAAAACTCTGACCCCCATGATGTGGGGGTGTTTAGCATGATGTTCTAAACATGGGTGGGGTGAAAATAAGAAACACAATAACTAAATTTATACTTATAGGTAAACAATAACTCATCCCAAACTAAGGGTTCCAAAACCATTACATACACAAACACCCTCATTAATATTCATATACGAATAAAATCACAAAAACCACAACTAGTCCACCACCTATTCTTATAATCATGTTCAATTGATTCCAATAAATAATTCCTTCACTAACAGAAAACTAACAGGCATACCCACAAGCCAAAACAACAACTAGACTAGAGAAGAGAACATCCAAACAAAAAATTAACCATTCACACCATGTTCTCTTGTAATTTCATAACAAAAAATAGATATGTGAGATCCCACAAAGTAATGATACCAAACGAAGCCCCAAAATATGACCCCATGCAGCCTCATAACCATAAACCAACAACTGAACAATTGATGATCACATCCCCATTCACAGTACCCCAAAATCATCATGTCGAACCTCTGTGCTTATTATCAGAACAAAACAAGGGAGTTTTCATATTTAACTAGACCATTTATCATGTTCTTTTTATTATTTTGGTAAACTAGGGGATAAAACAATGATTTTTATTCATTGGGAATCCATTTAATCAATGAAGATTACATTATTAATCAGTTTCCATGTTACATCCATTCAATCACAAGTTTATATTGAGAAAAAAGATTCATTAGTGCTCAAGAAAGGACCACCAATGACCAAGATTTTCAATGCACATAGGACCATACAATTCACAACCTATGAACTAATAGAAATTAGTAGCATCGTCATCCTAAAAAAACACCTTCATTTATTAGAAACCATTTATTATCTCGTTATGGTTCGGTTTCCTCCATATCCTGAGGAGAAATTATCATACCCAACCGTTATGATACAGAGAAAAGAGTGACTGAGGGATACCGAACCTGGATGATCATCATAAATATTATTTATTTTATTGAAAAGAAGAAATAAAACTACAAGGGGGTAAGCATGAGAGGCCAAGACCTAAGTGGGCCGGAAATAGTGAAGGCCGAGGACATCCCCTCTAATGATATTCACCCCCTCTGCTTTCATGAAGTTCAAGTCATAGAAAAGAGAGACACCAGAACCTTGGACCGCAATGGAGGAAAAGAAATCAGCCGCCATGTTGCCTTCATGCCATGTATGTCTCAGGAAAATGTTGTTGGAGATCAGGCCACGAAACATCCGAATGACATAAGTGATCGACCACGGGGGATTAAAGATGTCATGCAGCGAGTTCCGTAGGACAATGGAGTCAATTTCCACTTCCACAATGGTGATGTTGCCCTGGTGATAGAGAGAGAGGCCTGTGAGGAAGGTGAGAGCCTCTGCTTGAAGAGTCGAGTCGAGGATGAAGAAATCAGTGAATGCCAAAACAACCAGGCCTCCAGAGTTTTGGACCAGGCCACCACCTCTCATGACCCCGGAGGAGCAGGAGCCGTCGGTATTGAGTTTCAGGCCATGCACTGGAGGGATCCAGTGAACCCACTTTCCTCTCGAAATGTCCCTCTAAACAGGAGTCTGGGAATGCAGCAGGAAGATGTGGAGCGAATGAGCATCCCTATAGGACTCAGAGTTCCTGACCAAATCCTATAGGAGACTCCGAGTCCTTGCAATAATGGACTTTCCAGAAGTATGATACCCCTCATTCCTTGCTTTATTTCTATCCTACCAGAGGTACCAACATCTTTCATGGAGGATGAGGGTTCTATCCTGTCTCTCTGGTCCTCTGTCCCCAGAGTTATGAAACCAACGATCCAGAAAAGAGGCGTCTGAGGAATCTGGGGAGAAGAGAGCAGTGAACATACCGAAGAAAGACCACACCTCACCTGCCCATTCCCCCTAAAAAAACTGGTGATCAGTGCTCTCTTCCTGGTGATTTTTACAGTATGAACAACGTGAGACCAGAGGAATGCCTCATTTCCTGACGTTCTCATCAATAGGGGCTGCATTATTCTAAGGCCTCCAAAACAAGAAATTAAACATAGACTGAATTTTTTTAGTCCACATGAGCTCATTCCAGCGATCCTCCTTCACCTGGGTATCCAACGTTTGGCAGAAGGCGCTACCCGAGAAAGCCCCTGAATTGGTAAGCGTGAAAACACACCTGTCAGGATCCGTGGAGGTTTCAATGAGATGGAAGGATCACTGCTTCTCTTCATCAAGGATCGCCTTAATCAATTCTGGGTACCTGTTGGCTTCCTTAAACGTATTGGTGGAGGCTGGACAACCCGAAAAACCGAGGCACAACCCCAACCAATTTTGATGCCAGATGGAAACTGAGCCCTCCCCAAAGATCCAGCAGGACAAAGGTTGCAGAGCGGAGAGGATGAGGAGAAGCGAAGAGAGAAAGGGGGACATGTGGCATGTCGCCGTCGGTGGGTTGCACTCAATATCCTTGCTTCTTATCTTACCCCAAAGATTTTGAAGCTCAATAATGTCCCAAGCTAGCCATGCATGCCTGCAAAACAGAGTGACTGACATGCTTCGAAAGTTGATCCCACCTTCCCGGATGTGCTTGGTCATATTATCCCAAGCCACCCAGTGACACTTCCATTCCATGCGGGCATCCCAAATAAAGTTGTCAAGGATCCTGTCAATATTCCTGATGACGGCAATCTAAACCTTGATCGCCCAAAAAGTGTGCACTGAAGTGGCCAGAAGGACACTGTTTACGAGAGCAATGCGGCCCCCAAAGGAAAGGAAGTTATTCTTCTAATTAAGAACTCTATCCAAAATCATGGCAATATAAAGTCCAAAATCTCTAATCTGAAGCCGACTAGAAGAGATCGGTGCGCCCAGATAGGACATGGGAAGGCAGCCGCACTGCATGGACAGGGTGTTGCAGATCCAGGCTGCTCGTCTAGGAGGTCACCGTTTGGATAGAAAGATTTCATATTTTTGACTTATTGATGACTTGAACACTCCACTATTTGTAGATATCAAACACATTAATCAGGCCACGAATGATAAAAGCTATTTTCCTCACACCATGAACTGGAGACACATGAATTTTTGAAGAAGACCTCGAAAGACTCCAAGAGTGGGTAGGAAAGGCTCCACTACTGGTGCATGATTCGTCTCTAGAAGAAATACTTCTAACACACCAAGAGGGAGAAAAAGGAATGGAAGAGATGATCTAGGCCTAAGAAAGAAGGACATTTACTAAAAATGGGGAGACAATTTTGAAGTACATGAAGGTTGGATTGTGGCATGACCACACAGTTGGGACATTTCAAACGTTGGGATTAATTATTATTTAATAATTTTCCACGAAGAGGTGGCGATAGTGTCTGTGATTTAATATGTATCATTTAACCTAATAAAACAATGTAACCTAGAAAAACTGTAAAACACCACAATGTGTGAAATTGAGTAAAAAAGACACAATTTTTGATAGCTGAAGGCTCACCCAATCATTGGGGATTTGAAACATCTTTCTCTACCTTTAAATGGATTTGGAATGGGTATTCAAACATTTTTACGTCGAAAGATACATTATCGGGGTAAAACTATAATGTTCGGAAATAACATGGAAGGACTCACCATTAGGTGAGTCACTGTCGCCCTAGCACCATTTCCCTGGCACGGTCGGCCAAACACCATTTCCATACCACCATAACCCTGGAACCATCACCCTAGCACTGTCTCCCTAGCCTCAACGCTGATTAGTTCTATGGAAGACCCATCGGTGCCATCGACACACATCAATGCCACTGACACTAAATATTTCAACTGATTCCCATTGGTTCCACTGATTCCAATCAATGCCACTGATGCCCATCAGTGCCACCAATGGCCATTGGTGCTAAAGACTCCCATTGGTGCCACCGGCGACCATCGGTCAGTGGTAGGGATATGGTGCCCGGGAAATGGTTCCAGAGTGATGGTACTAGGTAGACAATGCTAGTGCGATGGTTCTAGGTTAATGGTGACTAACTTAAATGTATGTCCTTCCATGTTTTTCTATGACCTTCCAATTTCTCTTCGATAACATAAATTTTGACGAAAAACTATTTTAATACCCCTTTAAGGTAAATAGAAGGGAATTAAAAGATGATTTAAAACCCCATTAATTGGGATACCCTTCAGCTATCAAAACATGTGCTCTTTTTCCTTAGTGTCACACATTTTGGTTTTTTATAGTTTCACCCCGTTACACGTTTTTCTCAGTTTAAAAGATATATAATAACTCACAGATGTTATCTACACCTCTTTGAAAAAAATTATTAAAGAAAAATTAATACCAACATGTGAAACTTCCCAAAAACATGGTTGAGCCCTGATCTAACATTTACGTACATTGATATTGTCTTCTTGTTTTTAGGATCCAGCCGTTTTCATAAGCCAAGATCATCTATTCCTTTCTCTTTTCTCTCTCTTGGTGCATTTGGAGTCATTCTTCTAGAGACGAATCATGTGATAATGCTTGATCCTTTAATTATATCCCTTGGAGTCCTTGGATATCTTCTTATGCAAGTCACACATCTCCATTTATTGTCCTGATAAGACAAAACATTGATTGTTGATCATATAGATGTATTCTTTCATACCATATAATTACTGTGAATCATGCGGGGTGGATATGATAATTTCTCCTCAGGCCATGGATTAAACTGAACATCAAAAAATATAATTAATGGTTTCTATAGAGTGAAGGGGTCTAATTTTGAGTACACTACATTTATTAATTTATCATTAATATGTTGTAAATTGTATGGGCCTTTTCCCACATAAATTCACGGCCCTTTGGGATCATTTTTTTCCCACTAATGAACCATTTTTTATTTGTATAAACTTGTGATTAAATCGTCATAACATGGAAACTGATTAATCCCATAAAATAATTTGATTAAATGGATTCCCAATGACTAATAATCCTTGTGTGATCACCCCAGTAAACCAAACAAAAGGAATTATCTTGATAAATAGTGTGGTTAAATCTTAAAACTCCCTAGTTTTGTTTTTTTACAATAATAAATGTTATGTATGATGCTTGTGGGTGATGTGAATGGGGATAAGATCCCATGTTGTTTAGTTGTTGGTTTTTTGAATATGAGGTTGCATGGGGCCATATATTGGGGCTTGTTTTGGTCATAGTACATCGTGGGATCTCACTAATCCCATATCTTGTTGTCACGTTACATGAGAACCAAGTGTGAATTCTTAAATTGTTGTTCGGATGTTTTCTTCTCCATTCCAGTTGTTGTTTTTGAATATGTATATGCATGTTAGTTTCCCAGTAGTGATGGAATTCTTGAATGGAATCACTTGAACATGATAATAAGAACCAGTGGTTCTTAAGTTGTGTTTATTGTGCTTTTTTGCATGAATGAATAGTAATGATCGTGTTTGTGTTTTGGTTGGTTTTGGAACCCTTAGTATGGGTTGAGTTCTTGTTTACCTATACATATATTTTTCTGTGTTTCTTATTAGCACCCCATCCATGTTGATAACTTCATGATAAACACCCCCACTTCATGGGGGATGGTGTTTTTTCCAACATCCTATTGGATGGCTAGTTATTAGCTCCTTTCTTCTCCCACTCCCAAGGAGCCCAAGACACTTCAGTCATGTGTGACTGCCTGAGGTCTGGTTTTTCCAAATACCCATCAAACCATTATTTTTTTGTGGTTGGACCAGGTGTGTCTAGGCATGTTGCTCCACATGTGTCTTTGAGATGAGGTCCATGAGTCTTCAGTTGTGGTAGTAGATGTTCTTTCCTAGATGTAAATGGGGTGTGGTTATGTGTAGTTGTTCTGGACCTAGTGTCTTTATTCATGGTTACATGTAGTTTTGGTGGCCCAGGTGTCGGTGGGTAGGATATGTGGTTGACGTATCCCATAAGGTTGTCATTGGGGTGGCAGTGGGACTTAAGTGAGAAATGGTGGGGGGTTTGATTTGTAGGATGTATTCAATAGCCAATGCGAAAGCGGTGAGGGGTACCTAAATATTGATGCGTTATTACTCTAACCTTACATGACTTTCATTATTTGGGTAGTGTGCCTTGGGGTGTCTAGAAGAATAGTTCCCTTGATAGGTGTTTTGGTTACCTCTACTTTCTCATGTGGAATTAGAATGAATCCTAACATTTTCACCAGAGATTTTGGTTTTTCCCTCTTATGTATACTTGTATACTACCAAACATGCATAAAACTACTTGCATGTTTTTAGAAGGACATTTAGTAAAACATCCCATGTAGATAACGAATATAACATTTTCATATTTTTTTTTTAAATTAAATATTAATTTTACATTAATGGTGATGCTATCATTGATGGCATACCGAATATGAAACAATGGGTTTTTTTTGAAAGCTTACGTTGCAAACAATGTTGAGTTATACCAAACAATAATATAATATTGTTATTAATAAAAATAGTAGTTATCACCAAGTTGTTGTATTGGCATGAATGAGTAGAAATAACAAAAATATGATTATATATGTTTGTTAAATGTTTTTACTTTTATCCAATATCTTTTAGAGGCTTCAAATTGGAATGAATCCAATTTTAAGCATAAATACTCTAATATTCCTTAAAAGGTTGATTTACTACTTTTTTATGGAAAACCATTTTAAATATAGCTTGTGTCACTTTTATATTTCCTATATGACAAATTAATATTCTTCTTTACAATCGAAACATCAAAATTTACTTTGGTTATATTTTGGGTATTTTTCTAATAAAGTTCATTTTTTAATGAATGGTGAAGAATACTGTATTTTAATTCAAAACTGCCATTTAATCTAATTTATTTATATGGATATATTATCATTTTAAATGGTTTTAAAGTTTAATTATATTATATTTTTAACATTTAATCCAATGTTGGTCATTGTATGTAATTTATCATTGAAATTGGACATAAACAAGCGTCTATCTTTTGATAATTATTATTTCTTAAAAACATGCGTTTTGTTTTAACACCAAGAATTAGTTTTAAATTAATTTATTCTACTTATATCTTTTGAATATAAAAAAATTAATTCCATATTTGGAATCAGGGGGTCTAAATTATGTAAATGTTTAAATTTTATTTTTTAAAGTTATGAATATTTACTTAAGTAGATATATTATATACCATGGTTAAAGGGTAAATCTCGTAAATAACGTTAAAAAAATAATGTAATAATATTAAATTTAAACTAACATGTTTCATAATCCTATTGGATGATAAATGTCTATCAATTGGCATCCTTGGGTCGATTTTCGTACCCCATGGAGCCACATAATAGTGATAATGACATTATATACTAAATAATATAAATTAAATACCAAATGACATAAAAAAATATCTTTTAGTAAATAAATTTTTAAATGGGGTTATATAAGTTATCCCGTCAACTAAAAATATTCATTTGAAATATAAAATTATTTCCTAAATCATGGTATTTGTTTTATAATTTTTAGACATCAAATAAATAAAATTATTTATGACACAATAATGATGCAATTATTATCCCATTAATGAATGATTTAAATAAATAATATTATAAAAATTAATACAATATCTAAAAAATTCCCTATTATTATTGGATAATTTTATTTTGAACATGGGTCATCTTATCTTCGTCTTTAATGAGTTTTGGACATTTATATACCGAAATTCCTTATATAATAAAAAAATATTTTCAAACATTCTTAATGAGCCCCTCGTCCCCCTTATAAAACTCCTTCACCTCTAACCCATTAATCACACCACTCAAGCCCCTTGTATAATCCAAAATCTACCCAATTATGCTCCCTACATCCATATCTTCCTCCAATAATCCTTAACTTAGTCATAATGCACTTCAAGTAAACCTTTTGGTTCAATCTAATGGAATATACCTGATATAAAGGTAACATCTTCTCTTAAGTTATTTTTGTTGATTTTACTTCTACAACCCCCTAATATATTTTTCATCCTTTCATTTATAACAACAACATTATTCTCAATATACTAGGTTCTTTTTATTAAATTGATTCGATCTACACATACACACACCTCCATCTAATGGGTAAAGAACATACTATTTCTGTGGATGGTGAACTACTGCCTCATAAAACGATGAATGTTCAATCTTATCCTACCACCTCATATGGTGGCAATTATGATGGAACTATATTTATATGTGATATATATTATATTTAATTGTCTATTTACTTTTGTATTTTTTATTTATATCATACCTTTATGGTTCCCATTATGGGTAAATTCGTTAAATTAATTTGAGGAAGTGTGGACTACCGCCCCCTCAAAGTGATATGAATCATTCATTCCATATGTGGAACTTATAAAGTATATATTTACTGAAATTATATAATATATTATACTGGAATTATAATATACCTATGTATAATTAGGTTTTCTCTCAATTAAAATATGATATAGAAATGAAAGTAGTGTTCTTACGTACATACGGCTTACTGTCTCCATGAACTGTGCATTTCATTTCATATCTCCAAATGTTATGTACTATTATAAATACATATATATACCAGATATATATGATATATATAATATCTACATCATTTTTAAATTCTGGAGATAGTGTAATTTTGACCACATGAAAAATATGTAATTATACGAAGTTCATTTTTGACTCAAGTACCAAATATCGACCAAACAACCATTATTAACTTAAATGATTTCATAATGTTTATAACATGGTATTAAGTGTTATAATAGAATTAATAAACCTGAAAATGTTTTTTTAATAATGTAGAAATTATCTTTAGTTTATTATTCAGGAGATTATAGAATGAACGAGTTAGGTCAGACACGACGTAAGGGGTTTATGATCTCGCTTTTAATTCCGTGAGATTTTCATTCTTCACCACTTATTTATTGAATGTGGGGTATTTTTTGAATCCATAAGATATATATTATCATTATTTTAATTATATTCATTGTATTATGTTATTAATTAGTTGGTTATAACATTTTTTCATACGACTCGATTGATTACAACGTGGTTAGGGGTTTTCATCTCACTTTTTATTTTCGGGAGATTCATGGTTTGCTTGCCCTTATTTCCTTTTGTGTGGTGTATGTACTACCCATGAATGTATTCTTGGTATAATATACATTAATTTATGGGTATTTACTTCTTCATTGTATGATCCATCTTTCATGTGGTGTATGTTTCATAAGTTTTCAAATCGATAAGGGAACTTTTTAACCCAATTTCCATTCCTTGGGTTAATATTCTAATTCCTAATTATGTCATTCTATGATTATTTGTGGAATCACTATTAATTTTTTTATGTTGCAATTTCCACTCCCCATTGTGTGGATATACTTTTTATACATATAATCACTCCATTTATAAATCCTGAAGTCATCAATATGAACATGAAAAGAGTAACTTTAATTCAATTTCAATTCATTGAGTTAAACATCCACATAATTAGTGTTGTTTTTACAAAAATATGTGTTAATGTTCTCTGATTTATTTAAAAAGAATATTCAATAATATTGAGTGTATTTATATTTTTCACACATTATAATGTAATAGATTTATCCTTAATCTAAGGATACCATCTTTATAAGGGAATTCGCCTTAATTAACATTCCATTGAGACTTCATTGTTGTTATGCTCCAATTCACTCTTATATGGGGTTTATACTATCCTTTTTCATATTATATCTTGAATCCATTTATTCTCATGATATTATTATTTTATGATTAAATGTTATTCAACTATTCTTTTTATTCAAGTGTCTCTAATTTTGTTAAAAACTCTTTAACTAAAATATCGTTTTAAATGTTTCAAAGCATAATTCATCTAAATAATTCTCATTAATGTATATGTTTTAAAATTGTAATTAAGTATTTATTTATATGGAAATGAATGTTCTGAAATTAAAATTTATTTCAAAAGCTTCAAAGTGGTATCAGACACTCGGATTAAAAAATCTCATTATTAAATGTTTTAAGTGGTTTTTAAAATGGTTTGATAAAGCATTGTTTTTTTCAATATCATGATTTGATATATTTTGATTGGACTGTGTAAATGTTATCTTTACTTTATTCTTCTGTTATGTGTTATAATTATGTTATGGTTATTGGGAATTGTATATGTATATGGTTGGTTCTGTGAAAAACCTAGGGCGGGTGAGCCCAAGACAGCTCTCCAATGCATTGGGTAACAAAATGGAGGTAAACGTTAATGTTTCTCATAAGAGATTTTATGAATTTGTTGTGATGGGTATTCCAATATAACTCCTTAGGTAGACATGATAGCTACAGTGTATGTATTATATAGATTCCATAAGATACCTTTATTATTTATTCTCTCTATGTGTTATTCATAAATCATATGAATTTATAATGCTTGTTACGATTCAAAAGTATGGATTCACTGATTTGTATTTATTGATGGATAATGTATTCATACCATACTTTATAACCCATACTGATCTTTTTATTCTCATCCAACAATTTTTTTGAAATGTTTTCCATATGACTAAATTATGAATATGGTCAAGGATGGGATCAAGGAAAATTCAGGTTGTAGAAAACATGGAACTGGACATGTTTTTTAAGAGTTTTTATTTTATGAAAAAATGGATATAGAGTAGTACTATTAAAATGTAATATTCATGTTTTAATGAAATTTTTATGGCCTAATTCTCTAAAACTGTCAACCTAAAAAGGATCCTCAATGTAAATTCTTAACGTAATTCAATATTGAGTATTGTTTAAGGTTAGGTCCTTATATTTGGGACCCTGTAAGGCCATACTAGCTCGGACGTTAGGATAGATGTTGAAGTCATTTTATTTACTTTTGATACTTTCCCTCTTAATTTTTGTGGTACTTTTCATTGGTTTACCTTTTAACATTCATATGGGATTGGGTTTTGGATTTTTCATTTACCATTAGTTTTGGAGTAGTTTGGGTTTTTACCATCGCATCTCTTGATCATACTAAATAAAAGTGGAAATGACTTCTGTATTACGTTTGATTATATACCCTTAAATATAGTCACCACTCTGGGTCATATTGAAGATGAGACATGATGGTTTTTATCTCTACTTCAACATGAATAAGAAAGTGTCTAGAAGTTTGTTTTCCCTTACCTCTTCTTGGTGAAGGTGGGTCATGAAATAATGGTATCAGATATGGGGGGACAATGTGTGAATTTTTTCGGCGAGTGGGGTTTCGAAGTGGGAAGATGACAAGTGGAGTCCCTTATATCCTTGTTAATTGAGTTGTTAGTGGAGTCAATAGATGCAGAGATCCTGGATGTCCCAGAGGTCGTTAGTGAGTTCGTTGATGTATTCCCTAGAGAGGTGGGGACTCTACCCACTCAACGTGATGTTGTGTTCGTGATAGACTTGCATCCCGGTGGCCATCCAATTTCAATTACTCCCTATCGAATGGTGCCTCCTGAGTTGTGGTATTTACTAATTCAGATTGATGATCTAATGAAGAAGGGTTTTATCTGACTGAGTGAATCACCATGGGGTGCTCTTGTCTCATTCTCAATAATTGCATACAATGGTCTCATGTAGGGTATAGTCTAACAAAGGCAGAATCATGTGATGATCATGAACTGTTACCCCCTCCAGAGGATCGATGACCTTTTTGAAAAGTTGAAGGGAGAATGTTTGTTCTCTAATATCAACTTGCGATTAGGATATCACTAGTTGAGGGTGAAAGAGGGTGAAATCACTAAGACTTCTTTCAGGTGCATATAAGGGCATTTGAGTTTGTAGTCATGATCTTTGGCATTACGAGCACACCATCTATGTTCATGGGGCTCCTAAACACAGTTTTCCAAGAGTATATGGACCGGTCCATAGTAATTTTTATCCATGACATCCATATCTACTCAAGATCATAGGAGGATAACACCAAGCATTTGGGGACAGTTTAAGAGGTCCTCCGACTGAACAAGCTCTACAAGAAGTGGTCCATATGCTATTTCTGGACAATAGAGATAAAATTACATGGACACATGGTTTTACATCAGGGAATAACAGTTGACCCATCAAATATAAAGGTGATTGTTTCTTGGACCACACCCAATAACTTAGAAATTTTTTTTATTTTCCTGGGTCTAGCAGGATAGTACTGAAGGTTAGTACCCAATAGCTCTCGAGTTGTAGTCCCTTTGACAGCCTTGAAAAAATAAGACTATGCTTTCGAATGGAGTGGGTTGTGCTAGGATTCCATCATCTATATAAAAGGGAAGTTGGATAGTTACACATTACCGAGGTTCCGAGAAGAAAGGGTTACATTTGAAGAGTAATGTGATTCATTAGGCCTAGGTTAGGGGGTGTGCTGATGCAGTAGCAGGGAATGATCTCTTATGGGTCTAGCAAGTTATGTACACATGAACAGAACTATTCCACCCATGACATAGAGCATGAAGCTGTAGTGTTTACATGGAAGAAAAAATGACATTACATCATTGGGGAGCACTTCGTGGACTTCACAGACCATAACAGCTTGACGTATATCTTCTCCCAGAGTGACCTGAACTTACGACAATGGAGGTTGATGGATTTCCTTTGGGACTACAAATTGGAGATTTCCAACACCTCAGGGAAGGGGAATGTGCTGGCCCATGCCCTATGCAAGAAGTCACAAAATTATGTGGTTTGAGAATCATCAGATGCTTGGAAGGGGATGGGGGAGTTACCTGCCTTGAAATTGGATGCAAAGGTGGTGGATGATATGGGATGCCTATTCTCAATGACAATGTTTTCTTTCATGTTAATTTAGGATGATGAATCTTAGTGGGGGGGCATATAGGCGGAAGTGATGTGAAATTGTGTTATCCATGGCAAGGATCCAAATTAATGGTCAAAAGACTGTCAGAATTAGATTCTCTTCTATAGGAAGATATTTATTCCCATAATGATGCATGATAAAGTTCTCAGTGGGTTCCATAACTCAACTCTAGAGGTACACCCAGGTGTTTCCAAGAGGTAATGAGGCATGAGGAGTATGTTTTGGTGGCCTGACGTGAAACAGTTTGTGGCACAATTTGTGGAAAAGTGCCTCGTGTTTCAGTAGGTGAAGGATATGCACCATGTTATGGGCGATCTGTTGCAACCTTTAAAAGCACTAGAGTGGACATTAGAAGACATATCAATGTATTTAATTATGGGTCTACCCATCGTTCAAGGGGGAGGTGATTCTATTTGGGTGGTGGAAGACCGGTAGACAAAATCATCTCAGTTCCTAGAAATCAAGGAGTCTAGTGCGGTATATTCCTTAGCACAGAGGTACATGGACTGTGTGGTGATGTTTCATTGAGTTCTAAGGTCCATAGTATTGGATTGAGATACATGGTTTACCACATGAGTCTGGAAAGGATTGAAACATGATTTTGGCACAAGGCTATGCCTTAACAGTAATTTCCAAACTCAAAATTATTGGCAGACATAGAAGACCATTCCGTCGTTGGAGGAAATGCTAATAGCACGTGTTCTAGACTTCAGAGGATCGTAGGTGAAACACTTTCCACTGGGGGATTTTTCTTACAAAAGCATATGTTACTCTACCATTGGAATGGATCTGTTTGAAGCCTCATATGGAATTCCGTGTCATTCACCTGTGTGCTAGACATTAGTTGGAGAGGAAATATTTCCATGCCCAGAGGTGGTGTTGGGAATGACTGTGATGGTTTATCTTGTGCATGATAGGATGAAGGCAGCTTAGGACTGACAGAAGTCGTACACCAACCATAGGAGGATCCCCGTGGAGTTGAAGGTTGGCGACCATCTGTTCTTAATGTTATCCCCTCAGAGTGGGAAATGTAGGTTCAATAGGGGGAGTATGAATTATTCTAGGTTCGTCGGACCTATCGAGTTATTACGGTGGGTTGGAAAAGGGGATTATCAGTTAGCGCTACTGCCGCCACAATTTAGGGTGAACGACATATTCCATGTGTCTTAGCTTCGTCAGTATATACATGATGATTCACATTTCCTCAATTGGGGAGAGTTGGATATCGAGGATGAAGAAATTTTTTTCTAGCACTGGGTGAGGATCGAGGATAATTAGGAGAATGTGCTTTGTGGGAGAACAATTCCCTTGGTTCATGTGCTATGGAGGCATGGTATCCTCGAGGAGAGTACCTTGGAACGAGAGACAAAATTGAGCACCCAATTTGCAGAGATTTTTTGAGTTTTGTTCTATTTTTCTTTGTAGATAATTGTGATGTAATACATGAACTTGTTAATAATGGGATGTGATTTTTCCCTTGTTCCTTGAGTCTGTGGGAAGAGCCCTGACTTTGGGGAGGGGAGATCCTGATCCCTAATCTAGACGCATTAATGTGGATGCGGTTAAACCCATGAGGGTGAGTCAGTGTTGCCCAAAGTGGACAATATCTTGACATGTAAGAGGCACTCCTTAATCGATATGTCTAGATGGTATGACCATTACATGTTTGTTGGATTCTTAATGGATGAGAGAGGAAGTGCCTCAATAGTTGACAAGAATGAGGGAGAGGTGTTCCCATATATCAAGGGGGTTTACTTCTGGGAGGTATCATATGAGGTGGTTGTTCCGGACCCTCTATTTTCATTAGAGTTTACTATAGGATTTTCAAGGACAAGAATAGTTTGGGAGGAGATTGATGTAATGGGCCAGACCCTTTTCGTCTTTTTCATTTCCAAATTCGGGTGTTTGGAGTGTCATGGGGACAATCAGTGACTCATTAATGAGTCTTCCAAATTTCATATTTGAGCATCGATGCCACCGATGGGCATCTATGTCACAGAGGGTCGTCAGATGAACTAAGGAGCATCGGTGGCACCGATGGGTCATCATTATCAGCAATTAGAATCGGTGCTAGGGAAATGGATCTAGGGTGATGGTGATAGGGCGACGGTGCCAGGGTGATCGTGACTCACCTAATAGCAAGTCCTTCCTTTTTTTTCTATGACCTTCTATTTTTTCCTCTATAACATAAATTTTGACAAAAAACCCATATTAATACACCATCCAAGGCCATTTGAGGGCATTAAAACTTGTTTTAAACCCTCATTGGTTTGGAGACCCTTCAGCTATCAAAATATGTGGAATTTTCCTCTATTTCATACATTGTGGTGTTTTAAAGGTTCTCCATGTTGCACATTTTTCTCAGTTTAAAAGATATCTATTAACTCATACCCATTATTTCCACCTCTATGTGGAAAATTAATAAATAACAGTAAATCCCAACATGTGAAAAATCCTAATCATGTGGTTGTGCCTTGATTTTAATTTTAGGTACTTTGAAATAATCTCCCTGTTTCTTTGATCTTGCCTTTTTCTTATACCGGTATCATTTCTTCTAATACTTTCTCTCTCTATTGGTGCGTTTGGAGTCCTTCTTCTGGAGACGAATCAGGGGCCAGTACTGGATCCTTTCATGGACACCCATGGAGTCCATGGAGATCTTCTTCTATATATCAGTAATCTTCAGTTCTTTTCCTGATAAGTGAAAACATAGATCATTGATCATCCTGGTAGGTTCATCATTAGTCTCTCTATATTGTGTATCTTGTTTGGTGGGTATGAAAATGTTTTTCTGGGTGTAGAAGATACTGAACCATAATGATGATAATAAATGGTTTATAAATAATGAAGTGGTTTAATTTATTATTATGTTGATGCTATTTTTTTCATATGTTATGAATTTTATGGGCCTACGTCAATTGAAAATCATATCCTTTTGTGGTCCTTTATTGCGTACTAATGAACCATTCTATCTATTTAATAACATTTCATTGAATGGATGTAACATAGAAAATAATTAATCATGTAAAATCATATGATAAAATTGATTCCAAGGAAGGAACATGATTATTGGTGTGGTTATATCCTAAAACTCATTTGTTTTGTTGTACTAATATGAACTGATGATATTCATAATCCTTGTGTGGTGATGTGAATTACGATGAAATCACCTTTTCTTCAGTTGCTGGTTTGTGGATTTTTGGCCGTGTGGGGACATATGTTGGGGCTTGGTTTGGTCACAGTACATTGAGGGATCTCACAGATCCATTTTACTGTTATAACCTTACAAGAGAACTAGGTTTTAATGCTTTCATTTCCTTAACAAAGGTTAGTAAACTCGGATTCTTATTCATTGGGAATCCATTTAATCAACTGAGATTATGTGATTAATCAGTTTTCATGTTACGTCCATTCGATCACATGTTTATACATAGAAACGATGGTTCATTAGTGTTCAATATAGGACGGCCAATGACCATGATTTTTAGTGGGCCTAGGCCAATACAGCTCCCAATATTTTAAAATAAAATAGTAAAACATCACCATCATCAAACAAACCCCATAATTCTGTATAAATAATTTATTATCTTCCTTAATGTTCTGGTTCATCCTCACCCCGTGGAAACAATATCTTACCCACCCCGCATGATACACAATAAAGAGAGTCTAAGGAAGACCCTACCTGGATGATCAATTATCGATGTCTTATCTTCTCTGTCCAAGAAGTAGAGATGTTCAAATTTCATAAGAAGAAATCCAAGGAATCCAAGGGTGGTCATTAAAGGATCCAACACTGGCAGACGATTCTTCCACAGATGGACTCCAAACACACCAAGAGAGAGTGAAAGGAAAATAAGAGAAGATCTCAGCTTATATAAAATGCCATATCCTATAACAGAGAGACAATTTTCATGTAATTAATAGTCAGATCCTGGATAGAACAAGTTATTGGAAAATTTCACATGCTGAGAATATTTTTTATTTAATAATTCTCCTCTAAGAGGTGGCAATAATAGATGTGAGTTAAAAGATATCGTTAAAACAGAGAGAAACATGTAACAGGGTGAAACTGTAAAACACCAAAAGGTTTGACACTGAGGAAGAATGCCTCGTGTTTCGAAAGCATATGGATCTCCAAACTAATGGGGTTTAATAACATTTTTATT
Source organism: Viscum album (assembly GCA_963277665.1). Lineage (NCBI taxonomy): Eukaryota > Viridiplantae > Streptophyta > Magnoliopsida > Santalales > Viscaceae > Viscum > Viscum album. The sequence continues at coordinate 1,691,085,320 of OY728140.1, read as the reverse complement.
CCATTAAATGGCCTTAGAAGTGGTATTAAAATAGTTAAATGTTAAAAGTTAGGTTACCGTAGTGAAACTAGAAGGTCCTTGAAAAACACGAAAGGACTCACCATTAGGTTAGTCACCGTCACCCAGGCACTATCACCCATGCTCCATCGCCCAAGCACCGTCACCTTAGCACCATTTCCTAAGTACCATCATCCTGGCATCATAACCCTAGAACAATCGCCATGTCACCCTTGCCCTCACACCATCACCCTCACACCGTCTCCCTCACGTCATCACCCTAGATCCTTTGCCCTAGAACTATTACCCTTGCACTATCACCTTGGCACCATTGCTAATCGATTCTATGGATGACCCATCGGTACCACCGATGGACCTCGGTTCCACTAAAGATTATATGTGCCACTAATCCAAATCGGTGCCACTGATTCCCATTGGTTACACTGACGCCCCTCGGTGCCACCGACACCCATCAGTGCAACTAATTCCCAATGGTGCCACTGATTCTAATCAGTGCTACCGATGACCATTGGTGCCACTGATGCCCATCAGTGCCACATATGTCGATATGTGCCACCGATTCCCATCAGTGCCACCGACACCCATCGGTTCCACCAACGCTTAATCCTATAATTTGGAATGCTACGTAATAAGTCACCAATGGTCCCCAGGACACTCCAAACTCATGAATTTTTCAATGTAAAAGACCATAAGGGTCCATGCCATTAGACATGGCCCTTCACAGGTACTAAATCAAGAGGTGGTACAACTAGAACATGACCTCTCTTATGAGGAGTAGTTGATTGAGATCTTGGACGGTGAAGATAAGGACATATGCCAAAAGACTAACCGCATTGTTAAGGTTTTGTGGAGGAACAAAACGATTGAAGAATCCACATGGAAACTAGAGGATTCTATGATGCAGAAGTATCCACACCTTTTCTATTCTAAGGGTTTGTGTTGAAATTTCGGGGATGATATTTTCTTATGGGGGTAGAATGTAACTACCCAAACATTTGAATAATATTTTTTTATTGAGTTTGTGTGTTGTTTTATTTTGTACAAAATAAATTATATCCTTTTATTAATGATTGGAGTATAATTAAGATGTGACAACTGGGTTTCAACAATTATATGACCATTGGTAACTATAAACATAACATTATGATTATTTATTATAAATAAAAATCATCATGGTTAATTAATATAGAAAGAGGAGTTTATTTCCTCATCCAGTAGACTATAACCATACGAATCCAATCTGTGAGATATTTGGAAGGTGGTTGCTTCACAAGGAATATCTCTGGACCAATAAAAGCTGAGCTTTAACATATTAAGCTTGAACATAATCATCATTAGGAGAAGAACAAGCTGATAGAAATGACCACTAAGGAAATGTTGTCTGATCCCCCCATGATTCTATCACCATTGCGCACCATACTCAGAGGTCCTATGCATGTGTTATAAGTGGCTATTTAATGATTCTTTAGTTACATCATGTAATCCTTTTGTATAAATAAAATTTTTATTTCTTATTATAGTAAAATTTTTGAATTTCAAATGTCAAACTAAATATGGGATGAATTTTTGGAAGTTTAATATTATTAATGAATATTAAAAAATAGAATACGTTAAAATATTTTTTATACACTATGTAATTAAAAATGTGAAATTATTTTCAAAAAAATGTCTTTCAAAGTTTTGCTTTGTAAGCTAATAAGATCAACATATTTTTTTGGAGAATAGTAAATTATGAATAATAATAATAACCTTATGAACAATAACTTGACCAATGGGATAGTAACCTAACTTATGAAATTATAAATACAATTTAGGCATCTTGAATGGTAATGTTATATAATAGCATAAGTAAATATCCATTATAGAAATTATTGGTTAAGAATTAGTATTTTTTTCATTTAAACATAATTTTTACATATCAATTAAATACCTAATAATTAAAAAGTTATTTTCATAAAATGGAGTTCATTTCTTAATTCAAATCTTCAATATTATGTAATGGTGTGAATTTATTATATTTTTATAAAATTATTTTTTTCGGGGAATAGTGTAAATAGAGTTTTGAGTTTCGGTTTATTTAATGACATAATTAATGATGTAATAATTATCATATACTTGTTGGATTTACAATATGTTATGATGTGTCCCAAATTTTCATTACCATGGGCAAGCCCATTGTTTTTCAAATACTACAAATGAGGTGTCCATTGAAAATTAATAAAACATTTCATCACTTTTTGTACAAATTCCAACCCATTCCTTTATTACATTCATTCCAATATCCACATAAATTGAGATCTTGTTTTTTACCTCCCATGAAGTACTCGGAATTTACCTCATTCCCCCCAAGGTATCAAGATTCTAGTTTTTTATGTTACACTTCATGTTAAAGGAACCTTTCACCTCATATTTAGTCAACACTTCTTTTATGATATGTATTTAAATTTCCATTTTCATATGTTTGGGTATATTATTATATATTCCATTTACTATAATATTGATTTCCATATGATGATAAATTCTATTTTATCTCATTAATTCATTTTATAATTTTTTTAGGTGATGATGTTAGGGTGCCGAATTTTTCTAAAAGAAAATTGCATCTTCTCTTTTCTCTCATGATTACTTTTCTTGTGGAAGATCATTTAAATATCCTTAAAATGAACTTATATTTGTTTTATTCTAATAATATTCTATATTATGGATTCTATTATGAGTAGGTGACCATTTCCCCCCTCTATTTTTAATGTCTTCTAAAACCATGTTCCATAGCCATTATGCTGCAGATTTTTCATCTCAAAACATATTTTTTTCATGAAACTAATTAAATTTATTTTGTAAATACCCAAAACTACTTATTCCCTAGGGGTATTCATATATATATATTAAAATGATATATTTAATTTCGTGAATAAAATACATGAAACCTTCCATCCTTTTCGGTGGGTTTAAAATTCCATAAAAACCATGTTTTTATGAACTTTTTAAAATGTCACATTTTGATATGTAACCCATTTCTTTTATTCTAATTGGATTATTCATGAAATTTTTTATTATGATCTATGTGGATTACATGAAAATAAATAATTATTATGGGTGCATCATGATACTTCTCTAATGCATTGGGTAATGAAATTAATTTATATAGATGTTAAGTTTTATGATACCTCGGGGAATAACCTTTTTAATGATTATGACACCTTGGTGATAGACCCTAGATATATTCTTATTAATTTATAAATTTAATGTTTTATCCACATTTTGATGTTATGTTTCAAGTAATTATATCTATTATTTTACTCCTTAATATTCCTTAAATATATTCTTAATGTTATTATTAATATCGCTAAGTTCACATGTAAATTGCTTCACAGGTTTTCCTTTCTGGGCCTTCCGCTCAACCTTTCCTTTGATGTATGTTTATAGGTTATGAGATTCATTAATTGTAATTAGGTTCAACATTTCATGAATCCATTAAATTGGAAAAAAATTATGTTATATGTTTTCATGTCTGTTGTACCGTTTTTCCAATACACTAAACATTAATGATCCTCTTTTTGTAATTTTATAAAATGTTATGTACTAATAATGAGGGATTAAAAAGTTATTATCAAAGGATAGGTTATTTATTTGTTGAAATAAGGCTATAAAAAGTTAGGAAGAACCCTATAAAAAATTTTAAAAATAGGAAAACCTCTTGGTGTTATGGAGAAATATTAAGTAAGTGGTTTCTGAACAAATAAATTCCAATCTATATACGAACAAGTGGATGTGGATCTGGAATTAATATATCTAGTGGTAAAAACTAAAAAAACAGCTTTGAGCTAGACTCAAATGGGAACCGGTGCATAACAATAAAACTTGATTCACTCTAGGTTTGAAACTTCTAGGGTATATGTTTTGTTAATTAAAAGTTTTTTATGAATAAATATGGAGGATTTATAGTGAAATGTAGTTTTAGTTGAAGAATAATATGTTTAATCATGATGTATTAAGACAAAAAAATAATTTATAGTTAAAATATTTTTAAATAAAATAATTATCTCACTAAGTATTTCTTCTTTTAGAAGATGGATTGAAATATGAGGAAGCGTTAAAAGGGTAACTATAATCGACCATGAATTGATGGCCCTACGATGGAAGCTATAATTGAAACATTCATGAGATAGATGAACCAACTAAATCATATTATGCGAAATAACATGAATCAAGATGAGAGATTAATTTCCCCATGAAGGGAATACCAATATTTTGAATCCTTTATGCATCAAAACCCACCAATCATCAGTGGATCTACTGATCCATTGATTGATGAACAATGTATCGGGTCTATTGAGATGATATTCTCAATGCTCCACTATTCAGAATAAGGGAAGGTCAACCTGGTTGTTTATTGCTTAGAGGGAGAAGTAGATCGACGGTGAGAATTGATTAAAAAATCAAGGACTAGATGGGAGGTTGAATCTCTTGAGTGGGAAGATATCATATGGATATTCTTTAATAAATATTTCCCAAGTTATATGGGATCAAAAAATAGAGAAGGAGTTTCATGAGTTGAAGAAAAAGGAGAATGGATATGTTGGATGCTACGAGATGAACCACACAAGGGCGTTCAGATTAATCCTCTAGATTTTTCATGGATACAAAATGTAAGGTTGATTGATTTTTTGGTGGACTAGGTCCTCATATGCGGAAGATTATAGCCGACTGAGACTATTATAGATATAAACAGATCATGCAGAGTGCAATGAATGTCGAACTAGTGTTGGGTGAGACATAGTGGTCACATAAATCTATTGAAAACAAGAGATCATTAGAGGCCGGATTTGGGAGGACCATTTTTCAGTGAATTGGAGGCAAGAATGTGGAACATCCAATGTATAATAAAATTGGGAAGAATAATTTAGGGAACATACTCTTAAGGAGTGATAAGTTCTACAAGTGTAGAAGTTATGTCCATATTTCATGGGATTTTTTTAGTGAGGTGATGCCTCAAATTCTCAAAAATAAAGACAAAGGGATGATGATGTTGATCATACCTAAAGTCTAATTCTATAAGTGTAGACAACTTTTTAACTTTTCCAATCACTATCCAAATCTAAGTGCAATAGAGGGGAATCTCCATCAGCCTCAAGAAAGACCAATATAGAAAGTTCATGATTTTTCTATCATGATAGATCATGTTGAATCTCCAAATGATATGGTCATAGGTACTCATTTTGTTCTCTCAAATCAAGAAAATACATTGTTTGATTCTTGTTCTATTCATACCTTTATTTCCAACATGTTTGGAAGGAATATAGAATCAACACCTAAATAGGAAAAAGTAGAGTAATTAGTCCACACTCGTGCTGGGTCTATCCAAGAATCAATATTATTTCAGAACTCTAGTATTTACTTTAGGGGTAACAATATTATATCAAATATAGTATTGATTCCCATGTTGGAATTCGACATTAAAAATGGATGCACTGTCTCTCAAAGAGTAAAGAAAATATAAAATGCATAAGTAAATAAATATTCATAGTCTTGAATGAGAAACTTGCATTAATCTTACATGGATACATATATCATCCCAATCTTTGTCATTACGAACCTCCTCTATCATTTATTATAGAGTTTATGGGGGACAAAAAGGAGGAAGTTATAAAATAATGATAGAAAAACTCCATATCATTCAAGAATATATTTACATATTTCATATGGATTTACCCCAACTTCACCCCAAAGTAGATGTAGATTTCTCTATTGAAATCAAACATGCATCTCATCCGATATCGTAGACCCTATATAGGATGGAAAATGTGAAGTTGGAAGAATTAATGAAGAAACTCCCAGGTCCTTCAGATAAGGGGTTTATCTGACCCAATGGGTCGACATAGGGAGCACCTATTTTCTTTGTGTATAATAAGGATGGATCGACGCGACTTTGCATTTCTTAAAGAGAAAATAATAGGATTATAGTGAAGAAAAAAATTCCCTTATCTAATAATTGAGGACATATTTGACCAACTTCATGGGGATCCATTCATCTCTAAGATTGATCATCAATCTGGTTTTTATAAACTGAGGGTGAATAAAAACTTTTTTCTGTAAACTACAATATGATCCCGATATGGGCATTAGAATTTTGTTTTTATACCTTTTTTCTTGACTAATTCTCCCACTATTTTAACGTATTTGATGAATAGAGTCTCTAAGGACTACCTTGATAACATGGTGGTAGTTTTTATTGATGATATTATGATATATTCCAAATTTAGTGAGGATCATGAGAATCATGTAAGGGTTAATTTTCAAACACTAACTAAGGAGAGGATTTTAGGAATGTTAAGCGAATGTGAATTTTGGTTACAACCAGTTTTTTTCTTGGAGAACATTGTAACCAATTAAATAATCACATTTGACCCTATAAAGATAATGGTGGTAGAGGAGTGGTGTTACCTACAAGAATAAATGATATTTATAGTTCCCTTCAATTAGAATGATGTTATAATAGGTTTTTGAAAAACATTTAATGAATTTCTATTCCATTAACCAGGTTAACTAAAAAAATGGGTCAAGATCATAAGGACAAAAGAGTGTGAAGATATATTCCTACTTGTGAAGAAGAGTTTGGTTAATAAAACCATGATAAGTCCCCCCTCTTAGAGAGTTGGATTCATTATTTTTAGTGATTAATCTCTAAAAGGGCTTGGGTGTATCCTCATGAAAAATAACATGGTGATTCCTTATGCATCTCTACCATTGAAGACTTGTGAGTAGAAATATCTTACGCATGATCTGGAGCTGGCTGCAGTCATTTTTTCTCTAAAGATATGGAGACACTATATTTATGGGGAGAAATATGATATATTCACAGACCTTCAACGTGTCAAGTATATTTTTAGATAAAAGGAATTGAATATGAGAGGGAGTATGTATTTGAAACTTATTAATGACTATGATTGTTCAGTTCACTATCATCTTGTAAGAGAAAACAAATTCACTGAGGCATTATGTCAGAATTGCCCGATTTTTATATCCATGATGAGGATTCAAAGGGATACATTGATCCAAGACCTAGTTAAAATAGACATAGTAATTATGTGGATAGGGAAACCATCACCCCTACCCTGAATGAGTTCTCAATCGTCATTACTAGAGATGACCAAGAAACCTCAGAGAAAAGATTCTTTGTTACAAAATACATTTGAGGATGTGAAAGATGAGATGTTTCATGACTTAAATATTGATAAATGAGGTGTATTGAATTATTTTACAATATTATGCATTCAATGTGTTCCAAAAATAAAGAAGGATCCGATTGATGAAGCTCATTGATCTACTTTCTCTATATATCCTAGAAGCATGAAAATTTAAAGGGACCTTCATTATCATTATTTATGGGATAATATGAAAAGGGGGATTGATGATTACAATGAAAGGTGCCTAGTATGTTAGCAATTGAAGGTAGAGAAACGGCTTCCTAAAGGGGTATTAGAACCACTACCCATACAAGCATAATAGTGGGACAATATCACTATGTACTTTTTCACTGGTTTCCCAATAACTTCTTTAGGAAACAATGATATTTGGGTTCTATTACACCATCTCACCAATACTTCCCATTTAATCTATATTCCAGATGATTTCCCTATTGATTAATTTTCCAAGATTTATGTGAAATAAGTCACAGGGCTACACGGAGTTTCACATTCTATCACATCTGATCCTTACCCAAAGTTCAAATTAGAATTCTGGAGAAGTTTTCAACATTCTCTAAGTACCAAATTGAATTTCAGTATGTCCTATAACCCCCAAACTGATATCCAATTTGAAAGGACTATCCATAAACTCGTAAACATGTTGAGAACATGCTGAATGGAATTTATGGGAGGATGGGATCAACAACTCCCATTAGTGGAGTTCTCTAATAATTATAGTTTCCATTTGATAATTAAAATAGAACCCTATGAAGGTCTATATGAGAGGGGATGTATAACACCTACATTTTGGGATTAAGCTAGTGAAATAACAATTCTTGGGCCTGAGTGTATGCAATATATAAAATAAAATGTTCATGCCATCCAACAACATATTATAGCTACTTAGAGTTGGAAGAAGAGTTATGATGACAACTGTCGAAGGGACATAGAGATTGATTTTGGTGATAAATATTTTCTTAAGATTTTACCTTAGAAGAGAGTAATGAGGTTTGGGATGAATGGGAAGCACCACCCAAGGAAAATTGGATCCTATGAAGTCATTGATTGCGAGGAGTGGTGGCCTATTAGCTTGCACTTACTCGAAATATTGATAAAGTTCATGATGTCTTCCACATATCCATATTGAGGAAGTACATACCTGAAACTTAACATTTAATAAATCCATAGGATATAAAACTGGAACATGATGTCTCTTATGAGGATCATTCAATAGATATCACAGATCGTAGAGACAAATTTCTACATATCAAGAGTTCACGCCTTGTCAAGGTGTTATGAAGGAACCAAAAATATGATAAGGCCACATATAAACTAGAGAAGTCAATGAGCCAGATTTCCCCCTCATTTTTTCTAGTAATGGTAGGAGTTGAAAATTCCAGGAAGAAATTTCTTAAGGGGGGGTGAATGTAACGACCAAAACATTTGAATAATATTTGTTTCCTGAATTTGTGTGCTATTTTATTTTGTACTCAAAATTTTATATCCTTTTATTAATGAAGTGAATATAACTAAAATGAGGCTGTTGTTTTTCGAGTGTTATATGACCATTTGGAACTATACTTTACCCATTATAAATATTGTTTATAAATAAAAATTGTCCTAGATAATTTATATAGAAAGAAGATTTGATGGCATCATCATGTATACTCGGGCCATACGAAGCCCATTTTACGGAGCTTGAGAAGGAGGCAACATCACTTGGATTTTCTCTAGAAAATACCAAGATGAGCATGAACAAATTAATCTTCAACGTAATTTCCATTAGGGGATGTTCAAGTTGATATAAATTACCACTAGGGAAGTATTTTTCGAACCGCCCCAAGATTCTATCACCATTTATCACCTTACTCTTAGGTCTTATGCATGTGTTATAAGGGTATATTTAACGATGGCTTAGTTACATTATATAATCCTTTGGTATAACTAATATTGTTACTTCTTATTATAGTAGATATTTGGAATTTCAAATGTAAAAATTAATCAAAGATAAATTAATAGTAATTTTATATTATTGGTGAATGTAAAAAAATGAGTATATTAAATTATTTTTTATACTTTATATAATTAATAACGTGGAATGATTTAAAAGAAAGGTTTAATCTTGTTTTGATCTGTAAGAAATTTATAGTCTTATATGATCATCTTAATTTTTGGTGAATAATAAATTTTTAATAGTAATAGCACCCTTATGAATAGTAATTTGACCAATTGAATAGTAACATCACTTAAGAAAGAATGAATATAATTTAGGAATATTTAATGGTAATGTGATATAATTTCATAAGTAAATAACTATATCAGAAATTAATAGTTTTGGATTTAGTAATTTTTTCAGGTAAATAGTGTTTTTATATAAAAATTAAATATCTCATAATTAGGAAATTATTTTCATCAAATGTATTTTATTTTTGAATTAAGATCATCGACTCTAGGTTAGTGTGAATTTATTATATTTTTATAAAATGTTTTATTTTTTTGATGAATATTAAAAATAACGTTTGGAGTCAAATTATGTTTACTGAAATTATTAATTATGTAATAATGATGTAATAATTCTTGTTGACTTATGTACAGAAAAATATTTTTGGAGTAGTCACAATTGAAAAATACCATGAGAAAATACCATGGGCAAGCCCATGGATTTTCTAATACAACAAATGTGGTGTCCCTTGGAAATTAATAATACAGTCCCTCACTTTTTCAATAAATAGCAACCCATTCCTTCATTACATTCACTAAAAATTCATCCTCAACAAAGATGTTGTATTTTTAACTCATAGGGATTCATACCACCGTTCCCTCAAGCCCCCCATGTTCCCAACCATCATGTTTTTGAGGATACTCTTCAAGGTAAGGGAACCTTTCACCCAAATTTGTTAGTCAACACATATATTATGTTATGTATTTGAGTTTATATTTTAATATGTTAAATTACATTATTATATAACCCTCATACTATCCTTTTGATTTCCATATTATTATATTCCATTTTTTGTCTAATCAATTTATATTATGATATTTTTAAGTGATGTCATTTTGCTGTCGAATTTTTTGTAAAAGGAAATAACATATTCTCTGTTATCTATAGATTCCTTTTCATGTGTTATGTATTTAAAATATCCCAAACATGATATTATATAATTTAATTGTGTACCTATAATGTATTATCAGTTATTTATGATTGGGTGACCCATTACCATATATTTTTAATGTTTTCTAAATCTATGATTCTTAGCTATTATGCTTCTGAATTTTCAGCTCAAATATTTTTTTCAATAATTCATTCAATTTATTTTGTGAATACCAAAAACTATTTATTCAATAAGGGTATTAATATAGATGATAAAATTATCTATTTAATTATTGGAATAATTTACATGAAATCCATCTTCCTTTTCCATGGGTTTAAATGACATAAAAAGTATGTTTTTAAGGAAATTTTTTAAACGTCGTGATTCTAATATGAAGGCCATTTCTATTTTTCTCATTGTGTTATTTGTCAAATATTTTATTATGATCTATGTGGATCATAGGAAAAAAATACATTTTAAGGTTTCACCCAGATAATGTTCTGTGTCACTGGGCAATGATATTAGTCTATAGAGATGACAAGTTTTGTGATACCATGGTGAATAACCTTGGTAAATTTAGTGAATCCTTGGGGAATATAACCCTCTGCTCATTATTACACACTAAAACATGATTTATTATATAAACCTTCACATAATAAAACTATAAGGATATGTAATTCAAATTACTTAGAAAATTAAACACATTACAGGACAACATAACACATAAAATACACCATCTTTATTGAAAACTTCATTTACATAACCCCAACATTCCTTCAAGCATAACATTTCATGGGATAACATGAAGACATACATAAAAAAGGGTGAGATAAAAATACTTGTAATGGATTAAACATGAAATAACATCTATAATACAATATGTGTTATTAAATAGGCATATCAATTGAGCATAAGAGAAAATGAACATAAAAGAATGATATATCATGATTACCATAACATGGATATTTTTCAACAATATTTAACCATATATTTGCATGATCCAACGATATTTAGACATGGATCATGAGTAAAAACACATTATACTTGAATTATCCAGATTAAACCCTCATTTCACATGATTTATCATGATACTAATCTTTCCCGAATGCATTGGAGCGCTATAAGGGCGCACAATTCATAATCATTTCATTTCATGCATTAGTGTGCCACATAGAACATACAACATAGATTCATTAAACATCATAATTTATTCAAAAAATAAGTGATGTGGAATAAATAAATGTATATCCTCAATCTACATATACTTTTTCATCAAGGTGTATACCCCTGATAGATAACTATGTATGGAATTCACTTAGACAATGATTTTGGCATGGAAAATTTTGTTGTAACCACTGTAGCATAACGACATCAAATAAATATCGTAAAATTTATTGATGAGAGGGAAATGTGTATCTCAAACTTTATACATTAAATGGATGGTAATGGGGTCATTTAACATAATATCCCAAAAATATTTAATGGAATTTAGATGCATAATATAAAATAAATTCCTGAATGTAAATGAGGAGAGTGAAATACCTTACTAAATTTCAGCATGGTAATAGGTGTACATGGGGGAATTAATGAAAGATAAATGGGTCTCTCATCATTAAAATATTTGGATGGTAGTGTAGGGGCAGTAAAAAAATCAGACATAAAATTTTTTAACCAAAAATAAAAGTTACATAACAATATAATTAAAATTCATCAAAAATAAGGAATGAAGGAAGGTGAGGATCCCTTACTTGGAAGTGTGTGACTTCAAGAGCATGAGGAAGGGTTATTGAGAGCTTGGGGAACCTTTTTTTGGGATATATAGATAGTAGGTCCATGTAAGGATGTGCTAAGAGGGTTTTTAGTGAAGAGAAGTTGGAGCTTGGGCAGGATTATATTGGAAACGATATTGTAATTGTTTAATATTTCACAAACATAGGTTTTGGAATATATATTATTGAATTTTCAAAACCCCAAACTGGCCCATGGTTTTTGCCCATTGATTTTGTAAATGGGGAGTGTAAAAATAGTTTTATAATTACAATGTCCAAGCCTGTTAAAATATTAGGCTTGTTTATGTAGAGGTTTGTCACACTCTCAAGGAAATCATTTTAAAAATTTAAAATATTTTATAAGTCATGGAGGATCAACTAAGGAACCATCAAAATAATAAAATAAATTTAAAATCATATTATTTAAAATGTATAACAGATATTTTCGGAATATACCTTTTATATAATTTTATTACAACACAATTGTTTCCTTATGATATCCTAAAACACATTAAATATTTAAACGGTACTTAATTTTTACCCAAAAAATCGATTGTCTAAGAAAAATACGAAAAATTCACAGTTAGATAATATAGAAGTCCTAAATCCAAAAATAATATTCATTTTATCTAAATAATTTTTTAAATGTATGATTTTTTTCTTATAAAATAAAAACCGACATTTATTGAAAATTCAAGGGTTTTGAAAAAAATAGATTTCAAACCAAATTAAAAATAAAAAATCTATTAATAAAAAACAAATGTTCATTAATATTTATTAATTAGTAATTTAGTAATTATATTTTAAAAAAAATATTTAATTCAAATTTACATTAATTCATTAGAATATATTTCTTAATTGAATTTAAATATTAACTAAAAATAATATTTGTTCTTTAAAAACCTTTTACAAAGTAACAATAATAAAATGAATGTATATTTTTTATTCAATATTAAAATAATGCATATAATCATAATGTGAGGGTCTTTTTACATAACCTATTATAACACCATTATAATACCTAAGGGTAAGGTGTGTTGCGGTGAAAGACTCTTGTGACAAGACATATAACATAACTCGGTTGGTAATCTCAATTAACTTCCACTTCTCCCATATGAAGTTCTATTCTTGCTTAATATGTTGAATTTACACTTTGGATTGGCCAAGAGTATGTCCTACTAAGGCTACTTACTTTCTAAGTTATGAGAAATGGGCTTCGTATGGTGTAATTCTACTGGATGAGGCCATCACATGCTTTTTCAGAGTTAATGGGATTTGTTAAAACCCTATATTTATACTTAACTTGTGATAATTATTCATTGACTATATTAGAAATGGTAACAATTCATAGTGTTATTTTAAAATAAAAAACAAAAAACCAATGAAGTTAATATGTTTTATATAACCATTTCAAATAATAATACATTTAATTAGATCAAGAGTAATTTTCATTAATAATAGTTTGGGTCGTTAAAATATTCCATCCTCAAGAAATTTCACTTGAAAATATATTTTTCCCACACTAAAATAGACGTGGGTAACTCTGCCTCATCACATCCTCTAGTTCCCATGTTTCTTCTTCAATCTTGTGATTTCTGTACAACACTTTTATGAGGATCATTGTATTATTTATTAGAAAATTTTCCCTACATTCTATGATGTTCACTGTATTATCTTCATAGGAGAGGTCATTCTTACATGAAACCACCTATGGATTGAGTTCATGTGATGGTTCATGTATGTACTTCCATAAGAGTGATACATAGAATACATCATTTACTTTAGATGGGTTCAGTGAAAGTGTTATTGGATAGGCCACTGCTCCAAAGTGATCAAGTATCTCAAAAGGGTCAATGTACCTTGGACTAAGCACTATCTTCTTGAGAAAACTCATAACTATATCCCACGGTGATATGCATTGGATACCATGTCTCCAACATCAAACTCTAGGTCATGTCGAAAATTATCATCATAGATATTTTGTTGACCCTAGGCAGCTTTCATGTTCTATGAGTTGGTCTTAACCTTATCCACTATTTCATCAACCATTTTTGGACCTAGGAGTTTTTTCTACCCAAAATAAACACAACATGCTAGTGTTCTGCACCACTTCCCATAATGGGCTTCATAAGGATACATTTGGATCCTTGAATGGAAACTGTTATTGTAAGAGAACTCAACTAGAGTAAAATGTTGATCCCATCCGCTTTGGATGTCTATTAAGATTGCTCTCAACATGTCTTTATGTGTTTGGATAGTCTTCTCAGATTTGCGATCAGTTTGAGGTTGATAATCCCTAATGATGTTCATCTCACTATTCAGAGTGTGTTGGAGATTCATCCAAATCATCGAGGTGAATCTTGGATCTCAAACTAATAAAATATATATTGGAACTCCATGAAGCCTTACCACTTCTCCAAGGAATATAGGTACCATTTATTCCAATGAGAAATCATCTAGAATTGAAATAAAGTGACCTACTTTGAAATAAGATCCACAACAACCCCGATATAATGTTTTCATTTGGATATCTTTTGAAGTCCAGATAAAATGTACATGTTGGTGTTCTCCTATTTTAATTTTTAATCGGTAATGGATGCCTCATCAACATATAAATTTTCCCCTCTGCCTTCACATAATGACATACCAGGAACATTGATGTATACTCAATGATCTCTATCTTCATGTTATCCCACCAATAATGCTATTAGAGATGTCATTGCATCTTTTTATTTCCGAGGTGAATGGATAAATTTGAACTATATGCATAATCCAAAAGATTATTCCTAAACTTCAGATTTTATGGAACAAAAAGTATTGATCCAAATCTCACAATTCAATCTTTATTAAGATTTAACCCTGAGGATTTACCTTTTTTGATATTTTCTACATTCATTTAAATTGTCACAACATCCTTTTGAGAATCATTTAATTGTTCCAAAATAGAAAGTTGAGAAATCATTATTGAAAGGATTTATGATATTATTTTATTAGGATTTCGATGTACATCATAATCAAATCTAAAAGATTAGATCCATTTCAATTTTCATCAATGATATAATAGATGGGCCCTTTTTACATAGATAATATGCCACCTTGTTCACATGCCCCGAATGGTAGTGAATTGAGCAGTCATAGTCATTGATCTACTCTAACCATCTTTGATGGTGTATATTCATCACTTTCATTGTAAATATATACTTGTGGAATTTGTGATATGTATATATTTTACAATACAACACTATAGGGTATTGTCGGAAAATTTTTAAAGATAAAATTTCGGTAGCTAACTCTAGATAATGCGTTGAAGAGTTTTTCTCATGAACATTAAATTTCCTTGAAACATAGGTAATTATTTTTTCATTTTTCATCAACACATATCCTCATACCTTCATTAAAGTATCACTAAATACCACAAAATGTTCTCAACATGTGGGTAGTTTGAGCTTGGTCGTAGTGATATTCCTCCCTTTTAACTCCTAAAATCTATCTTTTCATTCATCACTCCAATAAAACATAACTCCCTACAGAGTAAGATTTGTAAGAGTGTTTGAAAATCATGATATATTTCTCACAAAACGGTGATAAAATCCAGCATACCAAAGGAAGATATAGATATCCATCACCAATGTTGGCCTCTGCTATCCCACAATTGCATTTGTCTTCAAGGAAACCACAGATGTCCCATTAATTAAGATTATATGTCCCATTAATGAGACTTCCTTCAAATAGAACTCACACTTTTTGTACTATGAATAGATATTCTCTTTTTGCAAGGTCTCTTGTATAGTGCACAGATGCTCCTCATGGTCCTCCTTGGTTTTGAGGTATATTATAATATCAACTATATTGAATACCAAAAACTTGTCGAGGTAATCCTTAAAGACTCTATCCATCATTTCCATGAAGATTTTGGGACCATTATCTATTCTAAAAAGAATTACTATGAATTCATTGTGCCATTATCTTGTACGAAAAGAAGTCTTGGGGATATCATTATTCTTCACCCATACCTTGTAATATCCCAAAGACAGATACTCCATGGAGAAGTATTATTCCCCACATAGTTGATTGAACAAGTCATAAATTCATGGTAGAGTATATTTTTTCATTACCATGATTTTTTTGATCTCATGATAATCAATGAAAAGGTTCATTGACCCATCATTCTCCTTGACAGAGGACTGGATCACCCCCTGGTGAAGCCCTTAGTCATAAAAACCTTTTCTCCAGATTATCATGTAGTTTTATATTTATCTCCTCAAGAACCACCACAATCATTCTATACAGTGTCTTGAAATTGGAAATGCCCCACGTATAATATCAATCAATAATTCAACATCTCTTCTAGAAGGAAGACGAGACAATTCTTCAAGAAACACATCATTAAATTCCCCAAAATTGGGCATGTCTCTTAAGATAGTGTCTTCCTTAGACTCAATCATCAGAGAAAGATACATGTGATCATAGGGATGTAATACCCATGATTTAGATCAATATTGAAAATAAGATTTATCCTCCTCCTTGTTCTTGTACAGAATCGGTTGACTATTCCACATATGCAGAGTGATTTTCCTCTCATAGAAATTTTGAGTTTTCTCTATATAGTGATATCCAATCCATGCCAAGGATAACATCAAATTTCACCAAATATAGTATGATGAGGTTCTACGGGAAGTTCACACAACAAAATTATTACATGGCATGAGTTATATTCATGGGATGAAATGATTTCCACATTTTTTGTACTCACTTACATCTCAACTTCCATGATTTGTGGTGGTGTTGGGATTAATCTACTAAAATCTTAAGATATTAAAAAATGCATTGAACATGAATCAAAAAATATTTTCATAGTTCTTGAATGAATAACTAGTGTACCTATCACCACATCGTTTTAGAGCTTTTCTTCTGCGGTAGTAATGGAAAAAGACCACTTTTTCTACCTTGAATGTTGTTTGTTGCCTCCGAAAACCCATTTTTTGGGGAACTGATTTCTAAAGTTCCATGTTTATTTGTAGTTGAATCAATGAACAATGTGTTGATGGTTTAACAGAGTGCTCATCAACTCTGTCATAATAGCGGCTTTTTCTTGTCATCAATAAATTAGATGGTCCCCTTCTTGTCCTAACCAAATTCATTTTATCATCCCTTTTAGGAAATTTTCTGGGTGACTTTTTTTGCAGCATTAGAAAGTGCAGTGCTGGAATTTCATAGCACCATTGGATTTATCCATCTGATAAATTCAACTATTTTGATTCTTATTCAAATGATACCCTAGGGATTCAATGATCTCCATTTTGACATTCAGGGCATATCAGATAATTTCATCATAGATATAGAAGTCACAGATCACTAGGGATATCCATATGATTGCTTTTAGACCACCAATGATTTAGTCAAACATGCATTTATGGGTAACAAAAATGCCTGAGGCGTGTCATGCATGAATTGTGAGTTTTCCTTGTATGCTCTTATGGATTCATAGTATTTTTTCTTGAGGGAAATGAAGTCCCTTTCAATATTAATTGAGAGTTTGTGAATGAAATATTTAAAAGAAATCATTTTTCAGAAATCAATCAATTTCAATTCCACGATCTCTTATCAGACATCATATATTTTATCAATGTCCACCAAACAATACATTCACCATCCATATGATAAGTATCCATATTAACCTTTTCTTGTTCGGAACATTGACTGATTGGGAAGATCCTTTCAATGGAGTTGAACCACTGTAAGATGATTGAGAGATCAGATGATCCATTATAAGTAGGAGGCCTTTCTCTCATGAAGATCTCTATTACGACTTGTTATTTCTTTGGCAGGGGGATGGGTTGTATGATCCTCTTGAAAAATGATTATTTTCAAAACATCTGTTGAATAATAAAGTATCATGACCATTTTTTTCATTCCTTCTCCCGTAGGATTGAGCATCTCAATAGAACAACCATCACATTGATCTCCACATTGGCAGTTAGACAAAGTCCACCTATTAGAGGCCATTGGATGAAATAAACAGAATTTTAGGTGTAACACCTAAATGGAAATCCATGGAAAAAAAGGATAACTTATAAATTACATTTATTTCATTAACTTATGAATTTATAGGCTTCAATATATGTTATCCATGATCTACTTCCCAACATATATTCATAAGGAAATTTTTTTATAACCTTAATAACGTTTTATATTATGATTCTGAATTCAAAAATGCATATCCCCTAGGATTTTCAAACCTAGAGTGCTACAAATCTCATTGTTGTGCACCTGTTCCTGTTTGATCATAGCTCAATGCAGTGTTTTTAGGTTTTACAACTAGATACATATGTTACCGAGCGACCACAAGTTGTTCGTTTCCCAAAAGGGATGCATTTTCTTAATAATACACTTACACTCTATAATATAGTTAAGTTTTCATTACACTTACTATAATCATTAAGGCTTTCACTAGGGTTTTCAAATCCTATTCCAAAACATAAATAAACCTACCTCTGATACTAACAATAACTAACCTTCTCTTTATTACACACTTAAACGTGATTTATTACATAAAAATTCAATTTGGAAAACTATGAGGAACGAGTGTTATAGTGTCTTGTGAAATTAAGAACATAAAATGGAAACATAATAGCTAAAATAAAACATATGTATTGAAAACTTATTTTACATGAAAACATCATTCCTTCGTATTTAACATTATAGTGGATAACCTAAGGACATACATAAAAAACAGTGATCTAAAGCCCATTAAGGTAGTAAACAAGGAATAACCTAATGAATATAGTACGTTATAGGAAATAGTCATATCAATGGATCATAAGAAAAACATGAACATAAATGCATTATATAGATTTAATATCGTAACATGGAGATGTGGCAACAACATATAACATTATATTAGATTAAGCCAAGTCTCATTTCACATGGATCATAAGTAAACCATCATTTAACTTGAATTATCATGAGTAATCCCACATTGAACATGATGTATTAGGATCCTGATCTTTATCCAATGCAATGGAGTGCAATCAGGGTGCACCCTTGATAATCATTTCATTTCATGCATAAGACTGCCACATAGATCATACAACATGGATTCATTAAAGGTCATAATTTTTACCAATAATAAGGGATGTAGAATACATAAATGTACGTAATCAATCAAAAAGTACATATTCATAAATTTTAATAAACATGATAGATAAATGGTTATGGTATTCACTTACATAATGATTTTGGCATGTGAATTTTTGGTGTAACATTGGCAACATAATGATGTAAAATAGAAATTGTAAAAAGGGTTAATGAGAGAGAAAGTGGAATATCATAATTTATACATGCAATGGACAGTAAGGGGGCATGGAAGATAATATCACAACATATTTAATGGAATTTAGATTCATAATATAATATAATTTCTTGAATGTAAATGAGGATAGGGAAATGCATTACGGAATTTCTGCATGGTAACAGGTGTACATAAGAGGTATTAATGATAGATAAAGAGGTAAATCGTATTTCAAACATTAGTAGGGATGTATAGGTAAGGTTATAAATCATATCTCATCAATTTTAATTGAAAATAGAAGGTTAATAATAATATAAGGACACTTGGTCATAAATATGTATTGAATGAAAGTGATGATCCCTTTCATGGAAGTGTGTGACTTCAAGATCTTGAGGAGGGGATTATTGAGAGATTGGGGAACCTTTGTAGGATTCTATATATAGGATGAAAATGTATCGAAGTTCTCTAATAGTTTTTATGGAGGATAAGTGGGATATTATTTGGGTTTGTATCGGAAAATAGAGTGGAATTTTTTAATATTTCACAATATTTGGGTTTGGAATCTATATAATTATATATTCAAAACCACAATCCAACCCATGGGGATTCCCATGATTTTTTCCAGAGTGGTGTAGAAAGAATTATTTTATAAGGTAAATGGACTAATTTATTAAAATACTAGGTTTGATTACGTGGAGATGATTCACACTCTAAATAAAATCATTTTAAAAGTTAAAATAATTTTTCAGTCTTGGAGGGTTTACTAAATCACCATAAAATTAATCAACAATCAACTAAAATAGCATTATTTTAAAGGAAAAAACATATTTTATGAATATCCATTTTTATTTTATTTTATTACAACACTATTGGGTCATTAGAATTGTTTGCGCCAAAATTTGGGAAGAACAAGACCAAATGGAAAAAATTTATAGCTGCCTCGCAAAGCCTGTTCTCAGACCCCCTTTGGCATCGTACTGGTGAAAATCTCCTCCTTCTCAAAGTAGTGGGTGAAAATATCCTCTTTCATGAAGACACTGTGGTATGATGTGGAGGGATGCTCGAAAACCCCCTTTGATTTTCACAAACCTACCTCAGAGTGCCTAGGTGAGATGCTCTACGAACCCCTTCAATGTTCGTAAACCCCCCTTGGAGCGATGAGGGGGGATTCTCCACGAAACACTTTGACATTCATGGTGCTGCCACAGAGTGATGAGGAGGGATGCTCCATGAACCACTTTGATGTTCACAAACCTCTCCAGAGTGACCGGGTGGGATGCTCCGCAAACCCATTTGACATTCGGGAACCCTCTGCGAAGAAAGCTCGGGCATCGTGAAGAGTGGGATCTGAATCGCGGCGTCTCTTGGCTATAAATACCGGGCTCCCATAAATCCAAAAGGATGTATCCTCTGCCATTTCGCCTTCTTATCTCCCAAATCATGAAACAATTTCTTCTCTGCGAACCATGAGCCTTTCATGGAACTTTTTCATCGCAATGTGCCTCCCACTTCACATGAATTATTCCCCTCTTTGAAGAGGGATTCACTTGGCGGTGCCCACAATCCTTCATGAAGTAATGGGATCCCCAAGGGGAATCAGCTTATCTTTGATAACGTATGCTTCGCGAAGTACTCTCCATGTACATGTGACCCACATGAAAAGGCACGTCATTGTGCTCACGAAGCACGTTGATTCACAATGCTACGCTTCACAATGCACCCTTTCTTTGTGAAGCGCTTCTCCGCGAATGTCTTTCCTCTTAGCAATGCACCTTCCATATACACCTATTCCCTATGCCAAGGCTAGGCCACTTCACGACGCAAGGCACACCCCTTTACGGTGCCCCTCCACTTTGTGGACCACCAGAGCCTCACGCGGCTTCTAACTGTGAACCCCTTGGCTCCACAATTCCTTTTCCCTTGCAACACTCTTGGTATGAACAATGTGATATAAATGTTCCTTGGGTGGTACAACCCATTGTTTTTCTTCTCCTCTTTCTTCATCACACATGCATGTTAACAACTATTGCTTCATCCTATAGCCACGCTAACATGGACCCCTCAATGGATCACTCCATGACAACCCCTCTCCACGACAGTGTTAATGCCACCTATTTCCCCATGGGGCTGGTGGTTTATGTTTTTTTATGTATTATGGGGTGTGGAAAAAATCAACCTCATCTAAGCTCAAAAACATTAAAAAGCCAAGGGCCATCATCCCCGACACATGAAGTTAAACTATAACCTTACCTGATAGGCTGTATGTGGGGTTCTCAACCATGGAAATTCATCATGCCCACTGGTCTCCAAGAGAGAGAAGTCATTCCTCACATGGAATGAGTTCCACTTTATTGGAGCAGTGTCTGTCCATGGGGAAAGTGAAACCACCTTGGTGTAATCCCCTTAGCTTTTCTTACAGGAGGTAGCATCCATGCTCCTCCTCTCTTTCTCGGTGCCATGGACCAGAGTGGGGGATGTGAAATAGAGCCCTCCATTCATCAGTGCCAAATCCCTCTCTTGTTGTGCTTTGACATCAATGATCCTCCACCCTGGATTAAGTCTTAATATCCAACTCGTCGGGCTGCTAACCACGTGTGACCCCCTATTTTCTCTTTGGGCCGTTAACCCCGTGTAATCCCCCATTCCACTTCCCCATGGACGCATCTTTTGTTACGTGATCATCAGGTCGTTGCTACCTATTTTTTCTCACACTGAGAATGACTCACATGGGTTTATAGTAAGAATCGACCATGATATCTTCTATGGGCATCCTAGAGTTTATGACCCAAACACCAACCCATTCTTAACTACGTGTTCATTGAACATTTCTATGGAATTGTACGTAGGAAGCCTCCATGAGTTTCAAGCCCACCATCCATTGGTTTCGACCCCCTTCACATCGGATCTCACTCAGTCTGAACTACATTGTCTTTGATCCTTGCTGAGGAAACATACATAGGAAGCCTCCCGGAGGTTCCAGCCCACAATCCATTTGTTCTGACCCCCTTCACATCAGTTCCCACTCCTTCTGAACTATGTGTACTTTGATCCTTGGCAAGGAAAGGTATATAGGAAGTCTCTCTGAGATTCAAGCCTACCATCCAATGGTTTTGACTCTGTTCATGTTGGAAAACCTTCATCTCACATGATGTTAAACTTCCTCAAGCATTCTGAACTACGAGGACTTTGATCCTTATAAAGGAAAGGTATGTAGGAAGCCTCCCTGAGAGTCAAGGACAATACCCATTTTTTCCAACCATCTTCATGTAGGTTCCCACTCATCCTGAGCTATGTAGGATTTGATCTATGTCTCCTAGACCAGGTATGTAGGATGCCTCCCTGAGGTTCAACCCCATCCAGCGGTAAGCCGTTGTGACCCCATCTAGCGGTAAGCCATTGTGACCCCATCTAGTAGTAAGCCATTGTGACCCCATCCAACGATAATCCATTGTGAACCCATTCAGTGGTATGTCATAGTGACCCCATCCAGCGGTATGTCGTTGTGACCCCATCCAGTGGTAAGACATTGTGTCCCCATCGAGCAGTAATCTATTGTGACCCCATCTAGCAGTAAGACATTGTAACCCCATCTAACGGTAAGCTGTTGTGACCCCATACATGAGTAATCCACTGTGACCCCATGTAAAAAGTAATCAGTTTTCAACTGAAACCAGGCAGTATGCCGCTATTGTCCCTTCTGTTGGGACCCATATCGCTGGTCTGTCCTAGTAGTTTATGGCTGTCCTTGGGCTGCTAACCACTCATAAGCACCTGTATATCATTGGGTCAATATATTCTGTGCCCACCCCAATTTTATACCCCCATCCTGAACAATGTGGACATCGATTCCCTACCATAGGGATATGTAGGAGGTCTCTTCAAGGATCATGCCCAATATCATCATCTCCCTGAAGTTGACTCAATCCCATTATACAGCCACTTCACATAACCATCCATTATCCATCTTGATTTTTACCTTGGATTCCACATCACAGTTGGATCATGAAATTTCATCTCTTCACTTCTCATTGAAGTAACTGGATAACTAACTTCGTGTTATCCCCGACACCAGTGTTTCCACGAGGGGTTTCACTCATCTAATCCACTCTATATAGTGTTTTGATTAGTTTTATTTATCTCTGCTAGACGTTAAACTTGTGGCATACACTATTTATCATGGGAAGTTGAGTAAAGCCTCATATACTTTCATGTGGAAAATAATTTACACAATCTACGTGGGATGTCTCAGGCATCCGCGCCCATGAGAATCCCTATAATAAGGGGAATAAACAAAGATTCCCTAGTGTTCCTGCATCCAGACATGCAAGAGATGTCCAATTTGAATACTCTCATGACTAAAGGTTGCTACCCTAACTAGACCCCTTGAAATTTCCTGACATAAGCAGTGAAATTAAAAAGCATCCCTGAAGAAATAGCACTATCAAGAGATTCACAAACAACGTCTTATTCTATAAGGGAGACCCGGTCTTGGTGACGGGTTTGAAGGAGGAATCCATGTAAATAAGAATCAAAATCTATTCATCCTGTTTTGATCCAGGAGAAAACATCATAAAATAAGTGATGGATGCATCCCACCTTCAGAAGGCTGGAATGCGGGGCAACAGCTATGTGTCCTACCCAGATGAATGTGTGCTCCCCAGTGAGAGCATTGGAAGTAGAAATGGTGAACCCGATTTTATGATATTCAATTCAATGTGGAGATTAGTAGCATTCGATACATTAGGGGATTACCATGTCAATAGGTCCAGTTATCCGGGATCGGGTCCCTCCTAGAAAATATTGGGCTTTGAGTGAAACTCACCAGAATTCGGGGCATTCAAAACATTGGACATCCCAGTCTATGATGTTATCGGCGTGGATCCTTTTTAACCACCAAGGGAGATGGAATGGCATTGGGGAACTAGACATCGATTTCATTATTTCTATACTAATGGATTAATCTGCCTAATAGCCAGGAATCATGCTGCTACACTAGGAACCCGATCGCCACCTGTCCACCAATGCAGGGGATGGGACAATGCCAAGACGACAACCCCGCGTCACTAAACTGCTTCAACAAAAGCTTCCTCACCCATAGTCGTTGGGAGCCCACGCCCATCTCCCCTTCTAAATTCATACAATGAAGGGTGATAATCGATATCATATGCCAATACGAGGATGAGGGGATTATCCCAACTCAGGGTATAGCTGGCCATGATATAGAGGAGTCTGCACCTCATCGCCACCGCTACCCCCAAGGGCCGCACATGGATCCACTACTCCCCAACCCAACATAAAATGATTTCAAAAGCCTCTCCCCAGAACATCTCAATGACTCCCTCCCCTACGCTGACGAGGTAGGGGATTTCTGGGCTAGCCCATCCAGGATCTTGTTCCCGGTCACCCCAAGGAGGGCCCCCACTAGGCCGCGCCAGTGACACCACCCAGTCCCACGGGATGAAGAGAAGGTATTCTATGTACCTGTGCAACCATCCCTTGTATCTATGACTCGACGCCAGCGTCCAATGAATGTCAAGGAGGATGCCTTCTACGGAGAATTGTAGTCAACAACTATTGTGTCCCAGGCTACCGATGATATGTATCATCATCCTCCTGTGCACACGATGTAGGGTCACATTTATACACAACCCAGATCGATGCCCTAACTGCCCCACGGGCAGGCAGGGTCGACCCTCTCAGCCACTGGAGCTGGGAGCAACCATTGCGGATCAACCCATGGTAATGACACCCTGTACAGAGTTCCTACCTGTACCACCACCATGGAGAATGCATGTCCTTATTTAATCCATTCTCGGTAGGGAGGTCTGCACTGTGCCACATTCAATACAAACAGGGGTCCTCTCCACATTAGTGACACTCAGTACGGAAGGCTCTCCTCTACTCATTATATTGTCTATGGGGTCATTAATCATACCAAGGACTGCCAATATGGAGATGTTACACATCTGGTAAATCTCTAATATGGGGGGCTTCCCCATGTCCGTACAGCAGCTGGTGAAGGTCCTCATTTCCTCAGTAATCAGAAGAGTGAAGGACACCTTGGCGTCACCAGCACCCATCATGGAGGTCCTTCATGTGTCCTCCTTGACTTGTACAAGGACCCTCCTCAAGCTGACACTTCTAGGGGAAGCAAGCACGGAGGTCCTACCCATACTTATATAAGCTCCAATAGAGGTCCTACCCACTAACATTTCTTGTGGAGGTCCCCTCCACACATCAGCAGGTGGACACATATGTCCTCCCCGTGTTCCCTTTGTTATATGTCTAGGTTCTCCTCGCACCCCAGCTCACTCTGGTGGTTGTCCACCCCACCCATGCACCAGTATGAGTGAAGGACCTCCTGGTGCTATAAATCTACCCTATCCTGAAAAACCATCCTAGGGAAGGAGGGTTGGTCTTTACCACCATAAAAATAATGACAGGAAGATTTATAAAAAGATCAAACTAGGCTCCTCATATTCGGAGGCAGAATACCACTCAGTGATGGATCCCTCAACTTGATCCTCTATGTCAAGGTTCGGGGTAGGAACAAAGCGCATCAGCCATATACATCCAATATTTGAGTTACATCGGATCCATGCCTCCCTCTGCAAGTACATCCAGGAGGAATAAAATATCACAGCCCCACTGGTTATGATAGTACAATCGCCACCATCATCATATGAAGCACTATCTACCTCAACTAGAGATAACGGACAATAATTCTAGGGCTCAATGGTGGATGAGAAGCAATGTAGGCCATTTCCAGCAGCCGTAGTCTCTGCACAAGAAACTGTAGTCGCCAGCCCGTCTTACCACTATGTGGTGGATAAGTCTCTACAAAGTTTTTTGGATAGCCCAAGATGAGTAGGCTAGTTGGATCTCTCACCGTATTCTCCACCGGCCAAACAGCCATCTCAGCGGTCTGCATCAGTGCCACTACTATTTCCCCATCTACCTCTAGTAGATTAGAGGTGTAATGAAGGGCCAGACCCGGAATCTGGACCATGGAGCCTATGGGATATCCTCACGGCAGACCATTTAACAATGATGTTCTGGCCAATTGTAGTGCCAAATTTTAGGGCACCAGAAGCACTCACACAAAGAGGTGGTTTTATGCTTTCACCAAACCCTCTGGGCGACCCATTGCGGTCATCGACGTCGATGAGGGTCCTACCCCATGAGTCAAGTGCATTTTAATGATATCGGCCAACATTGTCATTTGGATTATTTGGCTGCACTCCCATTGGCCTAGTGCCCTGATTCACCAGGCCACTATAAGACCCTCCAACAAAAATGCGTCCAAATCATTAAAGTGGTGAACAAGATAATCAAGGAGGCATCTCCCCATGTTCAAATTCATGGTTGGGGTTAGTACGTGGCCCTCCATTTCTATTCCATCTGGAAGTATCCTGATTTTCAAAGTGACATAGAGGATATACCTCCAAAAAGGGTCGCAATATTCATGGATGATGTATCATAGGGAAAGAATGAGCTAGAGCTCATTGATGTCTACTTACCCCCTGAGGCATTTCCGCAACTACTAGATCCATTGGGAAGGATCACTCACCAGCAGTGAAATCTACTGGTTCTTCCCATGCCCACCGAGGAACTAGTAATCAGCCCGAATCCCAAAAAGGGAAAAGAACTCCTCATAGCTATCATACCCTCCGACCCGTCTGGCTCAGTGTAGATGGTGGATGAAGACCCCAAAAAAGCCTCATTTCATCTTCAACTCACAAAACACTAGAATGTGGTCAACGGGATACTTGAAGAACGCATTGCGGGGTAGCAGCTAGACTATAGTGATCCTCAGACAGGTCCATAAGAGTAAACACATCATTCCCTCGGCAAACTACCCCCCAGGTGAACCTATCCATCTAGCCCATACAGAAAAGGTTGATGCTAGATCATACAGAAAGAGGGCATGATTTGTGTCTCCAAACTATCATGAACGACATGACAATCTTTGGGACCCAGCTCGGATTCTCCCACATACTCCAAAGGTCATTCCACCAGCCGCTCCACAAGTCGATGGGCCTATTTATTGTGTTGAAGTACCGACCTACACACTAGTGGTTAGGGATCCCTGTCAAGATAGATATCCATGCCCAGATGATCCAATGGTGTCACTCATCTCCCGACTTGATGCATCAGAGACTTGGAAGGTGGGAATCCCGCATGATGGAAAACCTTCTCTGGAATGGGTGGATGATAAGACAGTATCCTCGAGTTTTGGAAATCCTACCTATTCTCCCTCCAATTAGATAGGGGACATGCCGAAACCCCTAGACCAAATTATTAGAAGGTGTGGACCCATGATGGGAACTCTAGCACAGTAGGATGTGACAAATTCCGTTGTTTCGTACAGACATTGGAGGGGGTGAAGTTCATTCGGTACAACCATCTCCCCATCAGATCAGTAGCCGGCAGAGAGGACCTCTATAGGAAATTTCTCTACCAGTTTAGTTCCACCACTAGGAAGACGAGTATTGCAGAACTCTTCATGTGCAAGCATAGGCCTGATGAGTGCATTTCCAACATTGTCGCCCAGTGGAATGGACTCACATATTCTCTAGACATGTTTCTGACTAATGATCCATTACTAATGATGTATGCCGGTAATGTCAAGATAGAACTGGTCCCCTCTTGGATCACCAAGTACTGCCCCAGGGTATTCTGAGACTTCTCTGATAAGGCCTAGTGCATAGAATAATACTTACAACAGGCTAAGCAGGAACGTATGTTGACTCCAACAATCCCTGTGAGAATGGTAGCAAGGGCCTAGCCGGCCACAATGGCTCAAATAGTGGCCACTAGGCAATTAGAGTTGTTACCAGTAGAGCTTCCTGCATAGCCTCAGAGAGGTCCTCCATCTAAGGCGCAGCCTCCAGCCAAGAAACACCCACAACATAGTTGGATGGTTCGTAGCGCAATGCTCTGCCACCACCTAGGAGAGATAGACAAGAACCAACTCCTTGGTTGGCTCTGAGAACCCCTCATCTGGGACAAGAGCTGGGGACCCCCTTTCAGGACCGGAGGAACCTGACCAACTCGTTCAATGAGGAACACGTATCTCATTACTTCTACAGTGCCTTGGAGTAGGGGATTGTACTTTTTTATGAGTGCAGGAGTCCAAAAGAAGCGAACCACACTGATCTCCCTAATTACTACCCCAAACACTAGATCATGGCGCACACACTCATATAATGCTATGTGTATAATAACTGGTTTCAAGACCAGGTGGATAAAAACATAGTCTAGTTAGGGCCAACTCCAACAGAGGTTGCATGCGTCTTTGTGAGACCAGACAACAGCTGTGACACTGAATGCGGGTGGCATCAAGTTTTTTGTCATGGGTCCCAGAAGTATGATGATGGGATGGCTGGTAAAATAGTTTACCATGCTCATGGTGTTATCTATGCATGCTTGAATTGGTAAGAGCATTCAAAAGGATCAGACACTACTTCTGCACCGTCATCTCATAGGTACCCTTCTTAGAAGAGAAAATGTTGGCGATGTAAGGGAAAGCAATGTCCCCTACCAATGCCATCATCATCTAGTACTCTTGGCGACTTCATGCCCCTGGAGATGGAGACCCCTCTTAGATTACATATTTTATTAGACGACGCTTCCTGTGATGGTTAATGGTATGCCGAGGAAAATACCATAGAGCTAATAAACCCTTACATGATTCCTGATGATGAGGAGCGCCATGCAGATCCTCCCAACAACCCCATCCATTGTCAGCGTCGATGGAGCCACGACAATATGGGTCATTGGAGTACCCCGGTCAGTAATTCCAGCCAGGCTGTGCACGTGACCGAAACTAGGCAGTAGGCCAGGTGTAGTGCTTAGTCTATGCAGCCTCCTCAGCTGCTGACATCTTGTCAGACTTCACCACCGTTTGTGCTGTTGGATCAGGAAAATCCACCTCGACCGTACTATGACCATCCATGCTTTTATAACGCATGGTTTCATTCATCTGTCCTTCATCTATTAGTCACTCCATAGGCTTCCACTAGTGAGCAGTAGGATATTCCATACACCGGTCAACCGTCGCCCCAGTCGACAGTTCCCACCACACCTCGTATCATAGAGCGACCTCTTGTAAGAAAAAGATCATGACTAGAACTGAAGAATGATGATCTCCAACATCTTTCTATCATTCTTGAAAAAATCACCTTCCTTGAGGCCCATATCTTATCATCAGATATGGGTGAGGCCCTCATCGAGGCTCTAAGGATCCCCCTCTAGTTCAAGACGGAGGTAGTATGTAACACCCAGGACTTTTATGTTATACTATAAAAGGAATATTTTTCTACACACAACACTTGTTTGGCTTGCTTTACACGAAATCACAACCTTCCTCGATAGCTTGCGTCGTACGCAATACCGAGTTTCACTAAACAATGATATGCTAATAAAATATTATTAAAACTAGCTATTATGAATAGTAATAACCACTTTTTGAAATTTTATAAATATTATTTTTCAAAATGGACTTCATTTTTGGATTCATAATATCGAAATTATCCTCGGGTGAAATTTCGGTATTTTTCTGAAAACATTAAATTTTTGATGAATAGTAAAACCACTAAGTGGTAGTTAAAAAACTAAATTTTTCATAAAACATAATTTTACCACTTCTGTGAGTGAAATTTCAAAAATCCAAGAGACACGGTTGATGGTAGTAAGTAAAATGTGGTTCAATGATATGAAAATAATTTTTTGGTGAATAATAACTGTTTACTTTTTTTTACCACGGTTAAAAGTAAATAGGGTAATTAAGGATATAAATGATATTATTATTACCCTAACACATGTCCTAATTCTATTGGACAAGTGTAATTCGACCAAAAATAATATTAGGAATAAAATATGACCATTTAGGACCACTTGGATTAGATTAGGACATTTATTATTAATTTATTTAATGAAGGGTTAAAATAGTTAAAATGAACGTTTAATAAGTAAATCATTTTTAATATGGGGTTATACAAAAGATAAATTCGACTATAAATATTAATTATAAATATAAAAATATTTCCCACATAATGGTATTTTATTTGTAGTTTTTAGACATTGTATAATTTAATTTATTTATGACACAATCATGATAAAGTAATTATCATATTAATGAAATATTGACATAATTGATGTTATAAATACCCAAATAAATGCAATTTTTGACTTTTTATGAATTACACTAATTTTAGAGGTTAATATGACATGTTATTATTGATTTAATTAACTTTTTTATAATTAATCATTCTTTTATTATTTTCACAAAAATTAATTACTAAATAGTGTCAAAATTGACATAAAATAGTTTTTAAAACAAATATTATATTATTAATTGTTATTTTATTCTTAAAAATATAATGTTCGGCCAAATGACTTAGATAATGTTATATATATTAATAATAAACAAATTTGAGTTCTTTTGGATGCTTATAGTATGATTATTAACCTTATAGTATAAGAACACAAGAAGACACGGTAAAAGTAAAATTATTTACATTAATGTTAAATCTAAATGATAAGGTTAAAATAGGAACCTAAACTTGTCTAAATTCGTTTGGATGAGAGGATTTCGACTCATACCCACCTCAACTTATAAATAAATCAATTTGGAGCTATTTAAAACCGAACTTGACTTTATAATAAAATTATATTTTTAGTTTTTCCAAAGGATCCCCTCTCCTCCCTTATAAAAGGGCACCTCCTCCCCCTCTTCCTCACACCACTTTGAGCCTTCAAGATTAGCCAAACCCCACCAATTTCTTCTCTCAACTTCCCTAGAAACATCCTAGATGTTCTGGTCTTTTTCAAAGACCCATTTTAGTGCCCTAAAAGGAGGTCTCAAAGAAGCACTTTAAAGAAGAGGTAATGTCCGTTACCGATTCTTTCATCTTTATTTCTTCTTCCACTTCTTCTACTTTAGTTGTTTCATTATGAAGTAATAACATCAGTATCACTCATATACTGATATGTTATTATAAGTACAAAACAACCCTATTTCTCCATCTATCCATCCTACGGAAAAAGAAATCACCGCGCGTGCGTACGTACGAAATACCTTCTCCACGCCGTGGTGTAATCTATTTTCCACCACCACCTTACTTGGATGGGTATAATGTTGTAAATAATGAATATATATGACTATTATAAACTGATACTGATTCTGAAATAGTATACATACACTCCAATACAATTCCACGATCATAGAAACGATATCATCAGTCGTGCGTACGTACGGAATACCGTCTCCACGATGTGATGCGACTTGTTCTACATGATCTTCATTTCATAATGATTATATAAATGAATTGAATGAATGAATATGATATATATTATTCTAATAACATTATGGAGATGAGGTATCTATAACCTAAAGAGAAGAATAAGAATTTATTCGACAAAACACGCATAAGAACAAAAAGTTATAAACACCCGAATAACAAGTAGCAATGAAATATTACTACTAAGAATCTAAGAATATGACCATATATGATATCATAAAAATAAATATGATTCTGGAATAATTCAATAACATTATTTAAATCATTATATAGGAGGTTCGGACACGTACAAAGCATATCAGACCTAAGGTAAGGGAAATATCACAAACTCATTTTTATCCGAGATTGTTTATACTTTGGAATTTACTGGGGTGTATTTTATCATCCACATCCATGTTTCCTCAATATTTAATATTTACATCATTCTACAGTATTTTATATCCAATTTTACCCTTCGGTGAGTTTTTAGTAAAAGATATGATAGGAATCTTTTGTCGTTTTTCGTACAAGGTACTTTTTGACTTTTTCGACAAAAGTACGAGAGGAATGTTTTTTTAACATATACGGCATGAATGGATTTTTAAAACATTATTTCCAAGAAGCTTCCTTTACAAGTTTTCAAGTTTATTTTTAATCAAATTCTTTTAGTTTAAAATTGTATGACATGTTAATAAAGGAAAAAAAAATTTGAAGTAGAAAGGATATTTTCCTCAAGAATGGAGTTCAAGTGTTTTATCAAAGTTATTTTCCATCTAAGATAATAAAGGGTTCTGTTTTATCCCTATTATTACATTGATTTGATTATGTTGTGATGGAATTATTTTTATGAATTCCTTTATATTATATGAATTGTTTTATGATGTCATGATGTTTAAGATTCCCATTTTTATTACATGGGTTATGTTATGATGTATGGCTTATGATTTTGTGGCACACATAAGAAAGGTATCATTATGAGATCGGTGGGACCAATATCTACCTCCAATGAATTGGGTAAAGATTTTATATCTCATGAGATAGACATGGCAGGAACGGTAGGTTATACCGGTTCAGTGAAACAGGAATGAAACGGGGAGTGAACTCGGTTCAGAAATGGTCTTTTTCCACAAAGATAGTCTTGGCAATGAGTCTTGACTAATAAGAAATGATTATCTATGATTATGTGTGTATACCACAATGTTTCATGTTTTAAGTTATGATTATTGGGATTACATTTCACTACTACGATTTAACCCATGATATGAAATTATGATCTCTTTTGCAGGTTAAGATTTCCAAAAGTTATGTGCTTATGTATATGATGTGATTGATATTTCTTTTGTTTCCCCTTACTGAGCATTTGAGCTCACCCTTTTGTATGTTTTATTTTCCTAGGTCAGGAAGAAGTTTATTAAGTAGAATATTCCAAAAAGGGACTCTAGATATGATGAAATAAATGGGAGGCAAAGTAGATGCTTTATGAACCAATTGTTTATGTTTCCCAGTTTCTAAAGACACTATACCTATACAGTCCTTTCGTGGTTTTGTTATAAGTTGTAATAAGTATGCTTCAATTTTGAAGTATTAACAATGTATGTAAATTATGGGTCGTTATAGTTGGTATCAGAGGAAAGGTATATTCAACCTTTGGAAATTAGGATGTGAAAGCCTTAGTAAGAACCGTAAGGATAATTATAAGCATATAACACAATCTTAGTGTTCTAGAAATGGCCATGAATAACCTAGGATAAGATCTTAAGTGTGAAATTTTATTCTTGATTATGTGGTTTTCCTATTATAATTAGTGTTGCTCACACCATTCTTCTTAGTTTTAGTCAATGGTTGGAACCCGAAGGAACCGTGTTAATGCAGAATGCGACGGGAAATGCAATGATTGTCCCCATGAGCAACCAAATGTTATGGGAGTTGGAATGAAAAATCTTGTAGCCATGCTCACACACCTTTCTCAACCTATGAATCATGCATGAATTCCAAACGAGCAATGGAAGGAGAAACATTCTGTTGAATCCTTCATGAGACAGCGTCCACCTTCTTTCAGCAGGTCTACTGATACATTAGTTGCTGAACAATAGATTAGTACTACTGAAAAGATATTTTCAGTTCTTCAATGTTCCGAGCATGATAAAGTCATCTTAGAAGTGTATCATTTGGAAGGTGATGCTAATAAATGGTGGAATCTTATTAAGAATACAAGGCAAATGGATTAAATTGAGTCCATGGAATGGGATGAGTTCAAGAACTTATTTTTCAATAAGTACTTCCCTTGTATTGTCCGAACAAAGATGGAGAAATAGTTTCTTGAACTGTAGAAAAAGGATGATGAATCTGTTGGTACCTATGAAGCAAATTTTACAAGACTTGCAAGGTACGCTTCTGGTATTATTATCCAACCTGAGAGTAAGATCGATCGATTCTTTAGTGGCTTAAAACCAAGTCTTCAAAGGGCATTAGCCAGAAGGGTCTTCAATAGCTATGAGGAAATAGTTCGATGTGATATGAAAGTTGAGATGGAGATTGGAGTAACCCATCAGTCATATGGGTTTGATAAGAAGAGGAAAATGGAATTCAAAGGATAATCTAAAGAGCACACTGAAAAGAAGATGAGATTTCCCTTATTCTCAAAGTGTGGAAAGAAACATGGAGGGAGTTGTCTTAAAGGGACAAGTAAATGTTTCTAATGTGGAAAGGAAGGTCATCGAGCATTTGAATGTTGCGATAATGGGAAGAAGTTGTCTAATGATGAAAACAAAGGAAGGGATACACAGAATGAACCTACTACACATCAATGTTTCAAGTGCAAGGAGATGGGACATTATGCCAATAAATTCCCTAATACAAGGGTTGATGATGATGGTCGACGTCAACAAACTCTTAAGGATAAAGAAAAAGGAAAGTCACATGCAATTTCTATCAGCGATGTGGAGTACGATAATGATTTTGTGAAAGGTACACTTACCATCCACTCTAAAGTAGAAAATGTTTTATTTGATTCTGGATCCACCTACTCCTTTATTTCTGAATAATTTTCTAAGGGTATCATCGTATTACCTCAACAATTAGATGTTGAGTTAGCTGTGACAACACCTAATTGCACAATAGTTGCATCAAAAGATTATAATTCTTCTCTGATTGAATTTTGTGGGAAAGTGCTTCCTGCAAATCTTGTGATCCTTCCTATATTTGAATTTGATGTGATTCTTGGAATGGATTGGATTTCTCTACATGGAGCTCATATCAATTTCCAAATAAGGGAAGTCACATTTCATATTCCACATCAATCTATGATCTTCTATCGATGCAAGGATTAACATAACCTTCCAATGGAAATTTCTTCCATTTTATGGGTATTGATTCCACTAAATGAAGGTTATTTATCTCAAATGGTTGGTGAGAAACTCACGATTAAGAATATTCCCATTGTACGGGAGTTTTATGATGTCTTTCCGGAGGAATTACCGGGTCTTCCACCAAATCGTGAAGTTGAGTTTTCAATAGAACTCGTACCGGGTTCTTTTCCTATTTCAGAGACACCTTATAGAATGGCCCCAATTGAGTTGCAGGAATTGAAGAAGCAACTCCATGAGAATCTTGATAAGGGGTTCATACGCCCTAGTGCATCACCATAGGGAGCACCTGTTCTGTTTGTTAAGAAGAAAGATGGATCAATGAGACTCTGCATTGATTATCGAGAACTTGACAAGACCGCTATCAATAACAAATAGCCTCTCCCACACATTGTTGACTTATTTGACCAACTATGCGGAGCTCAATACTTTTCCAAGATTGATCTTCGTTCAGGGTATCATCAATTAAGGGTAAAAAGGGAGGATATACCAAAGACGGCTTTCCGTACGAGGTATGGACACTATGAATTTATAGTGATTCCATTTGGTCTTACTAATGCCCCTGCTATCATCATGGATCTGATGAATAGAGTCTTTAGAGACTATCTTGATCAGTTTGTGGTAGTCTTTATAGACGATATTCTTGTATATTCAAAGATAAAGGAAGAACATGAAGATTACTTGAGAATTATATTGAAGACCCTAAGAAAGGAGAAGCTTTATGCCAAATTTACCAAGTGTGAATTTTGGCTTCAAAAAGATTCATTTTTGGGTCACATAATCTCAAAAGAGGGGATATCTGTTGATCCAGCAAAAACATAATTTATCGAAAGATGATCGAGACCAACAACAGTAACTGAGATCCGAAGTTTTCATGGTTTGGCTGGATATTATCGACTTTTTGTGAAATATTTTTCACGATTATCTAATCCACTCACCAAGTTGACTCAGAAAGGAGTTAAGTTCGTCTGGACGGAGGAATGTGAAGAGAATTTCAAGGAGTTGAAAAGAAGGTTATCTAGTGCACCTGTGCTCACACTGCCTTGTAGTGGAGAAAGGTTTGTGATCTATAGTGATGCATCCAAGAAGGGATTGGGGTGTGTTCTTATGAAAAATGATATGGTGATAGCTTATGCCTCACGACAGTTGAAAATACATTAGCAAAAATACCCAACTCATGATTTGGAGTTAGCTGCGGTAATATTTTCATTAATGATTTGGAGGCATTACCTTTATGGTGAAAGGTGTGACATTTATACTGATCATAAAAGTTTAAAGTTTATTTTCACACAAAAGGAGCCAAATATGCACCAAATAAGATGGTTGGAGCTGATTAAGGCTTATGACTGCTCAATCCATTATCACCCTGGGAAAGCAAAAAATGTGGCAGATGCATTAAGTCGACAAGACCATGCAAGTTTATCCATGATGAGGATCACAAAAGATTCAATATTTATGGATTTACAATGGATGGATCTTGGAATTATAATGGAAGGGGAAAAATCTTATCTTTCTCAAATGAATGTTCAACCATCAATACATGTGAAGATTAAAGAGGCACAGAAAGAAGATGTCGAGTTACAAAAGAAGGTGAGAAATGTTCCTAAATTAAACCTTGATTGTGATGGGATAATAAAGTTCAGGAATCGGGTTTGTCTTCCTCCCATCCCGGAATTAAAGAAGGAATTGCTGGATGAGGCTCATATTTCTTCATTCTCTATTCATCCTGGAAGCACTAAGATGTATAGGGACCTGAAAGAGTTCTTCTGGTGGGATGGCATGAAAAGAGATGTTGCTGAATATGTCTCTCGATGCTTGGTTTGTCAACAAGTTAAACCTAAGAGACAGAAGTCTAAGGGGATGTTACAACCATTACCCATACCCGAATGGAAATGGGAAAACATCACTATGGACTTTTTCATAGGACTTCCTAAAATATCCAAAGGCAATAATGCTATCTGGGTCATAGTTGATCGTCTTACAAAGTCTGCACACTTCATTGCTATTAGAGAGGATTTCTCTCTGGATTAGCTTTCCAGGATATATATAAAGGAAGGGGTAAGATTGCATGGAGTAACATTTTCTATTATATCTGATCGGGATCCGAGATTTACCTCGAAGTTCTGGCGAAATCTTCAGCATACTCTGGATACAGAGTTGAGTTTCAGCACTACTTATCATCTTCAGATAGATGGTCAGTCTGAGAGAACAATTCAAACCCCAGAAGATATGTTGAGAGCTTGCTCTATGGATTTCAAATGTGGTTAGGATCAACACCTACCTTTGGTGGAATTTTCTTATAGTAATAGCTTTCACTCCAGTATTCATATGGCTCCTTATGAAGCTCTCTATGGAAAGAAATGCAGGACTCCAACTTGCTGGGATGAAGTTGGGGAAAGAAAGATATTAGGACCTGATCCCGTTGATTGAATGGAAGAAAAGGTCAGATCTATTCAACAACACATAAGAGCAGCTCAGAGTTGACAAATAATTTATGTCGACAACCGAAGAAAAGACCTAGAGTTTGAAGTGGGTGATAAAGTGTTCTTACAAATATCTCCCTGGAAGAGGGTTATGAGATTTGGAAAGAAATTGAAATTGAGCCCTAGATATATCGGTCCTTTCGAAATACTGGATCATGTTTGGAAGGTAGCTTACCGATTGGCACTTCCACCGAATCTCTCTCAAGTTCACGATGTCTTCCATGTATCTCTCCTGAGAAAGTACATACCTGATTCTTCACATGTACTCAGCTCAGAAGTTGTACCATTAGAGAAAGATATTTCTTATGAAGAACAACCGATAGAGATTCTGGATCGTCGCGAAAAATTCCTATGAAACAAGACCACTCGATTGGTGAAATTTTTATGGAGGAAGCACCAATTAGAAAGAAGCTACATGGGATCTTGAGGATATGATGAGGGAGAGGTATCCTCATCTGTTTGTTACAAAGTGACGTATTTCGAGGGTGAAATTCATTTTAAGGGGGGTAGAATGTAACACCCGAGACTTTTATGTTATATCATAAAAGGAATCTTTTTCTACACACAACACTTTTTTGGCTTTCTTTACACAAAATCGCAACCTTCCTCGATAGCTTGGGTCGTACGCAATACCGAGTTTCACTAAACAATGATATGCTAATAAAATATTATTAAAACTAGCCGTTATGAATAGTAATAACCACTTTTTGAAATTTTATAAATTTTATTTTTTAAAATGGACTTCATTTTTGGATTCGGAATATCGAAATTATCCTAAGGTGAAATTTTGGTATTTTTCTGAAAACTTTCAATTTTTGATGAATAGTGAAACCACTAAGTGGTAGTTAAAAAACTGAATTTTTCATAAAACTTAATTTTACCGCTTCTGTGAGTGGAATTTCAAAAATCCGAGAGACATGGTTGATGTCAGTAAGTAAAATGTGGTTCAATGAGATGAAAATAATTTTTTGGTGAATAGTAACTGTTTACTTTTTTTTACCACGGTTAAAAGTAAATAGGGTAATTAAGGATAAAAATGATATTATTATTACCTTAACACATGTCCTAATTCTACTGGAAAAGTGTAATTCGACAAAAAACAATCTTAGGAATAAAATATGACCATTTAGGCCCACTTGGATTAGATTAGGACATTTATTATTAATTTATTTAATGAAGGGTTAAAATAGTTAAAATCAAAGTTTAATAAGTAAATAATTTTTAATATGGGGTTATACATAAGATAAGTTCTACTATAAATATTCATTATAAAGATAAAAATATTTCCCAAATAATGGTATTTTATTTGTAATTTTTAGACATTAAATAATTTAATTTATTTATGAATCAATCATGATGCAGTAATTATCTTATTAATGAAATATTGCCATAATTGATGTTATAAATACCCAAATAAATGTAATTTTTGAATTTTTATGAATTCCACTAATTTTATAGGTTAATATAACATGTTTTTATTGATTTAATTAACTTTTTTCGAACTAATCATTCTGTTATGATTTTCACAAAAATTAATTACTAAATAGGGTCAAAATTGACATAAAATAGTTTTTAAAACAAATATTATATTATTAATTGTTATTTTATTCCTAAAAATCTAAGGATTGGCCAAATGACTTATATAATGTTATATATATTAATAATAAACAACTTGGGGTTCTTTTGGCTGCTTATAGTAAGTTTATTAACCTTATAGTATAAGAACACAAGAAGACACCGTAAAAGTAAAATTATTTACCTTAATGATAAATCTAAATGATAAGTTTAAAATTGGAACCTAAACTTGTCTAAATTATATTGGATGAGAGGATTTAGACCCATCCCCACTTTATCTTCGAAATAAATAAATTTGGATCTCTTTAAAACCGAACTTGACCTTATAATAAAATAATATTTTTAGTTTTTCCAAAGGAGCCCCTCTCCTCCCTTATAAAAGGGAACCTCCTCCCCCTCTTCCTCACACCACATTGAGACTTCAAGCTCGGCCAAACCTTGCCAATTTCTTCTCTCCACTTCCCTAGAAACATCCTAGAGGTTCTTGTCTTTTTAAAAGACCCATTTTAGTGCCCTAAAAGGAGGTCTCAAAAAGCACTTTAAAGAAGAGGTAATGTCCGTTACCGATTATTTCATCTTTATTTCTTCTTCTACTTCTTCTACTATAGTTGTTTCATTATGAAGTAATAACATCAGTATCAATCATATACTGATATCTTATTATATGTACGAGACAACCCTATTTCATTATCTATCCATCCTACGGAAAAAGAAATCACCGCGTGTGCGTACGTACGAAATACCGTCTCCACGCCGTGGTGTAATCTAATTTCCACCACCACCTTACTTGGATGGGTATAATGGTGTAAATAATGACTATATATGACTATTATAAATTGATACTGATTATGAAATAGTATACATACACTCCAATACAATTCCACGATCATAGGAACGATATCATCACTCGTGCGTACGTACGGAATACCGTCTCCACGATGGGATGCGACTCGATCTACATGATCTTCATTTCATAATGATTATATAAATGAATTTAATGAATTAATATGATATATATTACAGTAATACAATTCTTGAAATGAGGTATCTATAACCTAAATAGAAGAATAAGAATTTATTCGACAAAACACGCATAAGAACAAAAAGTTATAAACACCCGAATAACAAGTAGCAGTGAAATATTACTACTATGAAGCTAAGAATATGACCATATATGATATCATAAAAATAAGTATGATTATGGAATAAGTCAATAACATTATTTAAATCATTATACAGGAGGTTTAGACACGTACAAAGCATATCGGACCTAAGGTAAGGGAAATATCACAAACTCATTTTTATCCGAGATTGTTTATACTTTGGAATTTACTGGGGTGCATTTTATCATCCACATCCATGTTTCCTAAATATGTAATATTTACATCATTCTACAATATTTTATATCCATTTTTACCCTTCGGTGAGTTTTTAGTAAAAGATATGATAGGAATCTTTTGTCGTTTTTCGTACGAGGTACTTTTTGACTTTTCCGACAACAGTACGAGAAGAATATTTTTTTTAACTTATGGCATGAATGGATTTTTAAAAAATTATTTTCAAGAAGCTTCCTTTACAAGTTTTCAAGTTTATTTTTAATCAACTTCTTTTAGTTTAAAATTGTACGACATGTTAAGAAAGGAAAAAAAAGTTGAAGTAGAAAGGATATTTTCCTCAAGAATGGAGTTCAAGTGTTTTATCAAAATTATTTTCCATATAAGATAATAAAAGGTTCTGTATTTATCCCTATTATTACATTGATTTGATTATTTTGTGATGGAATTATTTTTATGAATTCCTTTATATTATATGAATTTTTTTATGATTTCACGATGTTTAAGATTCCCATTTTTATTATATGGGTTATGCTGTGATGTATGGTTTATGAGTTTGTGGAACACATAAGAAAGGTATAATTATGAGATGGGTTGAGCCTATATATCCCTCCAATTAATTGGGTAAAGATTTTATATCTCATGAGATAGACATGGCTGGAACGGTAGGTTATATCGGTTCAGTGAAACAGGACTGAAACGAGGAGTGAACTCGGTTCAGAAATGGACTTTGTCCACTAAGATAGTCTTGGAAATGAGTCTTGACTAATAAGAAATGATTCAATATGATTATGTGTGCATGCCACAATGTTTCATGTTTTAAGTTATGATTATTGGGATTATATTTCACTACAATGATTTATCCCATGTTATGAAATTATTATCACTTTTGCAGGTTAAGATTTCCAAATGTTATGTGCTTATGTATATGATGTGATTGA
This sequence comes from Viscum album, assembly GCA_963277665.1. Taxonomy (NCBI): domain Eukaryota; kingdom Viridiplantae; phylum Streptophyta; class Magnoliopsida; order Santalales; family Viscaceae; genus Viscum; species Viscum album. Next base: position 1,691,043,981 of record OY728140.1, on the reverse strand, counting down.
TATTTCTTTTGTTTACCCTTACTGAGAATTTGAGCTCATCCTTTTGTATGTTTTATTTACCTAGGTCAGGAAGAAGGTTATTAAGTAGAATATTCCAAAAAGGGACTCTAGATATGATGAAATAAATGGGAGGCAAAGTAGATGCTTTATGAACCAGTTGTTTATGTTTCCCAGTTTCTAAAGACACTATACCTATACGGTACTTTCTTGGTTTTGTTATATGTTGTAATAAGTATGCTTCAATTTTGAAGTATAAACAATGTATGTACATTATGGGTCGTTATATAGTAGATGTAGAATCCTTTCATGCCAAGGCGGTTGAGAATGATGAATGCCAAACAATCATCTTGGTCCCTATAGAAGATGAAGGCTCTCCCATTCAGGGGAATATTCTCCCACTATATATCACCATACAATTAAATGGCATAGAGGTTCACTGTTGTCTTTTCGACACAGGATATGGGATCAGCCTAATCCCGACACGGACACTACGAAACCTATTCTTGTCCAAGGATGATATTAGTCCCTATGAGATATTAATACAAGGTTATGACTGGACAGAATAGACACCAGTTAGCAGGATCCATTTTAAGACCCAATTTGGTGGTCTAATTTCCAACACCGAGTTTATCTTTGTCTCCGAGGACACTGCCTACAATGCGTTTATGGGTAGGTCATGGCTGCACCAGAATGTTATTTTTCTGTCATCATATCACCAGTTCCTTAATTCCTCCAATGATGGTTGAGTGGGTGTGCTTCAAGGTGACACAAACCCCTTTTCCTCTTTGTGAAGACCATTATCGAGATACAGACTACGACAATAGAAAAGACTAGCAGTTTCAAACTAATGAGGTCGATAATTAGATGGTTGCGACCGAACCGTGGGTAGATCTGGATGATGAATATGTCTTTCCATTCCATCGATTAGAGGCTACAACTATGAAAATGTGACAATTCATAGTTGTTTCTGGAATGAGGGGGAGGACATTCCCATGTCTAAGTGATTTCGGGTGATCACCTCATAATCCTACCCAAACCAAGCTCAGGTGATCCCAGAGCCTCCTACTCCCATATGGTGTTGGGATGTCCATCCCATGGTAATGACAATACATCATTCTGGCTTGTTTCTCCAGGCTGGAAATAATAGTCTCATGCTGATGCACTACTATTTCTTCGATATCATCAAGTGTAGCCCCTTGGGCTAACGAACAGATGGGATTCGATCAATAGCCTTCATCGCTATGGTCCCAGCAGTACAGGAGTTCCCCGATGTAGTGTCCACTACCACTCAGGCTGTTACCAGCCTCCAATCGAGAGATTTCAACTTAGAGGATTCTCTTCCCACCAATGATCCACCCTCTATATGTGAAGAATAAATTTTGGAGGATTCGCCCCCTCCTTTGAGGGGGGTTTCTCTTCCACAGTTGAGGAGTTGGTACAGTTGAACCTCGGTTGCGAGGTAGACCTGAATCCCACATTGATCAGTGTCACCATGCCCCTCGAATAGAAATAGAAGTACATAGAAATTCTTAAAAATCACCGTGATGTATTTTCCTAGATATTGATGAGATTATAGGACTAGATCCTTAGTCAGTTGTCCATCACCTCGATCTCCCAACTAATCATCGCGGGTTCAAGCAGATTCCCAGAAAGATGCACCCTGCTCACAGTTCCATGGTTGATGTCGAAGTTGATAAGATCATCAGATCCAATTTTGATAAAGAGTTATAGTACACCATGTGTATGGTCAATATTGTTCCAGTAATAAGGAAGAATGGATAGATCATAGTTTTTACCGATTTCCGTCATGTCAGTTATCATTGTCAGAAGGATGATTTTACCCTTCCTGTGATGGAATTATTGATCGATACTATTTTTGGATTACATGCCCTCTCCTTTATGGATAGGTAGTCCATGTATAACTAGGTCCAGAGGGCCTTCGAGGATGAAGCGTCAACATCCTTCAGGGTACCACAAGGTACCTTATGTTACAAAGTCATGCCCTTCAATTTAACGAATGAGGGTGGAAACTATCAGCGGGCTATGCATCGCATATTTTTAATGATCCTCAGAATATTGGAGGAATGTTACACGGTTTTCTTGGAGGTAAAAACTCTCTAATGTCAGGACCATCTCAAAGACCTTGAGAAAGTGTTCGTCTTCCTCCATTCTCATCACATGAAGATGAGCCCCTTGAATTGTGTCTTTGGGGTCAACAATGTAATGTATCTCAACATCTTTGTTAGTTATAGGAGCATCAAGATCGCCACTGAGAAGATCAAGTCCATTAGTGATATGTCTCCTCCGAGCAACATTTGATAGCTTTGAGGCTTCTACAGAAACATAGCCTACAAACACTAATTAATCACGAATTTGGCAGGAAAGTGTAATCTATTTTCTCAGCTCATGAAGAAAGGCCCCATCTATGAGTGGGACTAAGAGTTTCAGACTGATTTTGAGGAAATCATGCATTATATGCTCTATCCACTAGTATTAATGCCACCCGTCTCTATAAAGACACTTGTCCTTTATGTGACCACCCCGGAAAGATCTCTCGGTGCTCTTCTCTCCTAGAAGAACAATGGGTGAACATAGATTAGTCTTTTCTACCTCATCCACATGCTCCTCGATACAGAGACTATATACACCCCTATATAGGAGAGTTTCCTTGCACTCATATTCGCAGTACAGAAGTTGCGACATTAGATGCAGCACCATGAGGTACAGCTGGTGTCTTGAGTAGATCCACTAAAGAAAATCTTGAACCACCCCTTGTTGACAGGTCATCTAGATCGGTGGTCTATGATTCACCATCAGTTCGACATTATGTTTGTCCCTCAGAAGGATATTAAAGGGAAAGCGTTGGAAGACTTCCTTGATACCCTTCCTGCTCCTGTGGACTAGTCCCTGGACCATTATTTTCTTGAAGAGGAAATCCTCTCGTTACACCAAGCCATCCCATGTTTGAAAATGCACTTTGATGGTGCTTCATGGATCCCCACTGATAGAAGGCTGAATGACCCCAGGCTCAAAAGATTAGGCCTCAATATCATTATCATTACCCGATCTCATGTTATTCTATCATATTCATTCCTGTTGTTAGAAGGATACACCAAAAATTAGGCAGAGTATCAGGCAATCCGTACTGTCCTCGAGCTGGCCCTCAAAAAAGACATTCCCTATTTTCATGTGAAAGGGGACGCTGATCTTGTCATTAAACAGATAAATGGTTACCATGTCAACAAAAATATAGAGCATGTCCCATTGTTTTAACTCACTCTCCAGTTAATGGAATAATTCCCATCTTGGCCAAAAGTTACTCATGTCCCTCGATCTCAAAACTGTAGAACTAATGCCCTGGCCGGCCTAGCTCCATCACTTGCAGAGCCCGAATAGTTTGATCTGATTACATATGTGGCACAACGAAGATTCATTGATCATGTCACTCTAGATGACGATGATAGCCCACGGAAAAGCCTCATTACCACTGAAGAGTCCATGTTTGGATCCAGAGGCCCCCCCTGATGTATTGATTGAAGTGACTCCTGAATAGAGAACCTCCTTTGTTGAGTACCTCTAAAACAGTATTCTCCCCGCATATTGAGCTGAGCATGAGTGAATCTCATGTTGTTCATAACAGTTTATCCTCCAAAACGGCCCTGGTCATGAGAAGATCCTCTACAAGCATAGGTTTTATGGGGTTCTCCTCCATTTCATTCAAGGAGTCGAGATTCCCAAGTCCTACAGGAATTTTGTGCCTGTTCTAGAAGGGCTCATTAGACTAGGTCAAATCTATATCACCAAATCAAGAGACTGGGGTACTTTTGGCCCTCCATAGTCCATGACTGCATCATGTTCACCAAAAGTTCAATCCATGCCAAATTCATTATAACTTCATGAATCGACTACCTGAGCCTCTCCAATCCACCATGTACTCCTAGAAATTTGCAGTATGGGGACTCAATATCATGGGACCATATCCACCGGTGATAGCTCTCCAGTTCAAGTTCATCCTGACTACTACAGATTTCTTCTCCATGTGGGAAGAGGTTGTTGCTCTAAAATAGGTGAAGGATCGCTCCATCGTTGAATTTGTGAGCTCCAACATCGTCTACCGATCTAGAGTCCCTCACACCATTCTCACTGATAACGGAACGAACATCTGAACAGGTGAGATGATGAAATTATACACTAAGTAAAACATCCGTTCTAAACAAACCTCCCTCTATCATGTGTAAACAAATGGACAGATCAAGGTATTCAACAAAATAATCTCTATCATTCTGCAGAAAATGTTTGGTCAGAATAAGAAGAGTTTTCTGGACATGCTCCTCAATGCCCACAGGGATTATCAGACAATGACTCGTAATTCCACCCAGTTGACCACATATTCCCTGGTGTGCAGAACCAAGACCTTCATGCCCATCGAGATTCAATTTCCATCACTGTGCACAATTGTATATGATCAATAGGCACAATATAATGTAGCTGAAATCCGTTTGTCTGAGTTAGAAGCACTTGACGAGAATTGGCTTTGTGCCCTGCACAATCTGGAAAGGCATCTGAATAAGAGAGTTTGAGGTTTCGACAAGAATGTTTTACTTCCCTCCTAATTGTAAGAAAACATGGTATTGGCCCTAATGGAACCAATGATACCTGGTTAGAATCCACCCATGTTGAAGCCTAAATGGAAAGGACCTTACATCATTCACAATGTTTACTCCAATGGCGCATACTCACCGGTTACAATGGATGGTGAGCGTGTAACTCCTCTCACCGATTCCAAGTTCCTCAAGAAACAATTTTCTTGAGTCCCCAAAGTTCTACATGACCATAAAATCTATGATACTACAAGACCTTAAAACTGTATGGTCCTGCACGACCCCAAATTTCATAATGACCCCGGAAGACCTTAGACCGCATTACGGTCCTACATGACCTTAAACTGTATGGTATTTCATGAACCCAAACTGAATAATGGTCCCACACGACCCTAAACTACATTACAGTCCTACATGACCTTAAACTATATGGTCCTGCACGACCCTGGACTTTGTAATGCACCTGCATGACCCTAAACTACATTAGGGTCCTACATGACCTTAAACTGTCCGGTCCAACATGACCTTAAACTATCAAATGTTGTTCTTGACGTTAAATTATGTGTTGACCTACATGAAGTTATACTTCATCTTAATAAGTACGTATAGATTGATTCCCATCTTCATAGGACAAATAAGAATGCTTTGATTACTCTTCCCAAGTCTAGCCCCTTGCTCTTATCATTTGGGTACCCCTCCTGGGAGTATTTCCCTTTGGGGATCTCATGTGATGTAGACCAAGCTTCTTTGGACCCACTTGTTGCAATATTACGATGGTCAAGCTATGTGACCTTCATAGTTCTTCTAATCCTACCACGTCCTTACCGATTGATGTTAAACTGCATGACCCTTTTAGAACAATGTATGGCTTGATTCCCATCCTCATGGAATATGTAGGACCGCATGGACATTTTGCCCGTAGGCCTGGCCCCAAACATCGGGACCTCCCATTGGGTCGATGGACATGGTGTGGTGTAGTCTTTTTTACTATTTCATGACAAGTTCATCATGACTGTACCATGTATCCCTCTCCCCTAAAGATCTCCACCACTTCTGCAGTCTAGCATTATTTGAAATTGCACTGACACATTTTTTCTCCACACACCCCATCATTTGGGTTACGATGAACTTTCACATCTAAAAGGGCCCCCAAATGTCAATGAAACCTATCCTAAGGCCTCTCCTATCATTTCGAGCCAATGCCCTTGAGGCTTTTGAACAAAAAATTGATATATTTCCAATGTTGTGAATATGGTCAGTGGTCAACAATCATTTGGTGCTCCCATTTCAGGATTATATGATGTGGATGTTGTGTTTCGGATCTTGTCAACAACTATCATTTATCATTGTCACCATTCCCATATGTCCCAACAATTGAGTGTAGTGGTTCATTATTCCCCTGCATCTCTCCGAACTCGGTCCACCTCAAGCAGGATTTTAATTCCAGATGTAATACCCTTATTTTATGGGGATAGCCTAGTACTATTCCTTATTTCCCACATTGAGAATTTATCATGTGGGATTAGGAGCTATGATGAGGCAATGCTCTCATGAGAGGTCATATGGATAAAGTTGGCCAGGGCGCTAAACCTCAGGTCATTCGACCCCTTCACCCCACTATCCGAAGCTCTCATTCAGGATTGTGATTTGTGGTATGGAATCACATATTAATTCATGTCAGGATAGTTTTCCACACTACAGATATACCTTTACGACATCCCTCCCTTAATTTATTGGTTTTCCCATGAGCACTAGCCCAACCAAGCTTCATGAGCCCCATCATTTGGGTTTTCATCACCTTCAATATCCAAAAGGATCCCTGAATGGCATGGATTCTTGGCCCAAGGTCTCTCCTACCATTACGGGATAAAGTATTCAAGGACTGAGATGTGGAAAATTGATACAGGTCACGTGTTGCAAATATTTTCAACAATCAACACATAAATATTTCCATGAACTACGGTCACACAAGGGACAATAATGTGTTGCAAACCTGGTAAAAAATTCTCCTCTATCATCATTGTCGATCTATGGTCATACATAGGAACGATGATTCGCCATCTTAACTCAGTTTTCCCATGCATATTACATTAAACTAGGCATCTACGGTCCGAGCTCTATGACCTTAAACTGTGATCACCATCATCCATACTCTAAGACGTTAAACTTTAAGATAGCTATAACATTCTGTCCATGGCCCAGCCTTGGGGCAATGGCCCATGTTCTCACTTGGGATTGCATGGTGTGGTAGGGTATTACGTCGGGTTACTCTCCATGTCTTACACATCCCTCGTTCGAATATCTTGCCCTTATTTGCGTACTTTATGCATGATTATAAACTACACAATATCCTAATCTAAACTATGTATGTCTTGATTCCCCTCCTCATAGGATTCTTAGGAATTCCTGAACATCTATTCTTCGGGTCCAGCATTACCTCTTAGCGACCTCCCTATCATCTTGGCCCCATGGCCAGATTTCTTCCGTGATAGGGGTATTTGTTTTGGTATTGGCTTATGTCCCCATTCATGCTGTGTTTGTAACAACCACGATACATACCCCTCTCTCAAGAGAGCCCCAATCTCCATTTCCCTACACTCATCTCTTTGAGTTGGATACTCTTAAGTTAGGTCCATCGACCCTCTTCGGTGATTCACCTATGTGCTGAGGAGTACACTGGTTTAGAACCAAGAATTTCATATTCTACATGGACATGGTTTCATTATTTTTTTCAGGATTCGTGCTCCCATTCATTTGGGCTTCCATTATATTTCATATCCGAAGAGACCCCCAAATTTCATGGATACTCGGACCAAGGGATCTCTTACCATTACATGCCAATGTCCAAGAAGGTTTCAAACAACAATATTGATACAAGTCTCACATAACAAATATGATTAGCAGTTGTTGCTAATTTGTTGATCACATTTCAGGTCACACGATATGGACGATGTATTTCGAACATGGTTAATATCTATCCTCCATCGTCATGCCAACCCATCAAGCATTTAATGTCGGTTACATGATTCACATCGTTTTCCACTCCATAAGGTCCAAGAGGAATTTCAACACTCTCGATACTATCCCTCAGTGCGCATTTTCATATTAGGTTGACAAAGCTGCAATAAGGTGTCATTCGGGGCTCTGGGATGACTTCTCCTATTACATGTACCCCATGCGTTAGAAGGACCTCTTCCGCCATTGATTCCCACCCAGAGTTTGACTCACATGGGATTAGGGAATGGATCGAGGTATACGCTTGCTTGGAAGTGTTCTTCTTCTTCTCTGGTCTGATTTCTATGAACATTACCAAAGATCACTTTGTGTCCGTTCTGCAAGACATTAAACTGAATCCATCTTTGGTATATCCTTAATTTTGACCTTCAATTGATGGTATCCTAAAAACGATCAATCATCGAAATGTATTGTTCTTCACATACGTTTTCAAATAACTCAGCAATGTGTGGAAAAGGGTATTGGTTCTGGATAGTGATCATTTTATGTTCACAATAAACAATGTAGAGTCTCATTGATCAATCATTCTTCATAAAAAATAAAATAGGTGCTCCCCAAGGTGAAACACTATGGAATATGATTCCTTTACAATGATTTTCATGGATTTTCTTCATCAATTATTTCAACTAAATTGGGGCCATTCTATAAGGTGTCTATGAAATAGTAATAACACCTAATATGAGTTCTATTGAAATCTAAACTTCATGATTTGGTAGAAGACATAGAAATTCTAATGGAAATACCTAATCAAACACTCATACAATGAGTGTATCCTTAATAGTGAGTTTCTCCCCAACCATTTGAAAAAAAACAATTATTTATTTCAATCAACATCCATATGATGGATGAAATTTATACAGGAAGATTATATTCATAATTGCATCAAAAGATGATAATTGATTGATCAGGGATATGAAATGTAACATCTCTTCCTTGAAAATTAATATGAGGTCCATGTAGAGAAATCCAATCCATGCAGAGAATCACGTCAAATTAAAATATAGGAAGGATACTAAGATTTACAGGAATAACATTACCACAAACATCAACCAGAGAAGAATTATAAACTGTGTGACTATTGTTCCATAAGGAGTTGTCACAAATAACTCAACATCTAATTATTGTGGTAAAACAGTGATACCCTTATAAATTATTTTGAAATAAAATATTCTGTAGATACAAAATCAAATAAAAAAATTTCGACTTTAGAGTGGATGGTAAGTGTACCTTTCACAACTTCCTTATCATACTTCATGTCACCGATAGTGATTTCATGTGACATTCCATTGTATTTTACTTTCATGGTCATTTCTAAAACACTAAGATTATATCCTAGACTTATACATATCCTTAGGTTTCTTAATAAGGATTTCTCATCCTAGATTCCATATATTAACTATACCTATCTTATGATACCAACTATAGAGAAACATACTTTAAATTAATTGATATTAAATTATATTTGAAGTATATTAATTACAACAAATAACAAATCAATGACATGACTTTATAGGTATAGTTTCTTTAGAAACTCATAAACATAAACAACTAGTTCATAAAACATCTACATTTTCTCTTGTTTAGTTCATCAAAACTAGCCTCTATTTTGTAAAATCATACACAATACCCTTCATCATGACCTCATAAAAATAAACATAGGAAAGGGTTAGCTCAAATTCTCAGTAAGGGAAATCAAATAAAATATTAATCATATCATATTTATAAGAACATAACTTTAAAAAATATAATCCTACATATAAAATATTACAGTATCATGTCTTGGGATAAATCATAAAATTTCATTGTAATGTCCACATTTATTATATAAAACATGATTTTTTGGCCTACAAACATAATCATATAAAATAATTTCATATTCGTCAAGGCTTATTTCCGAGCCCATCATAGTGGAAAATTTTGATAACTATACCAAGTTCACTCTTCTTTCTAGCCCTGTATTACTGATAAAAATTTATTTTTCAATAAAGTCGTGATTATAACTTGAGTTATATATCATTACACAAAAAATGGATGCACATATAGGTCCCACCCATCTTATAATGATACCATATTTACATGTGCCACAAAAACATAAAAACATTTACCATAGCACAACCCATGAAATAAAATGTGGTTCTAAACATTATTACATCATAACATAAACAATACATGGATTAATAATATAATTTCATCATTTTGAAAATAAAATCAAATTAATAATAGGAATAAATTCATAAAACTATGTAATCATATATGGATAATAATTTTAAAAAATCACTTGAGATTCATTTCGGTGGAAATTATCCTGTATTTTTTAAAACATTTTTCCTTCCTCAAAATACTACATAATTTTAGATAAAATTTATTAATGGGAATGAAACCTTTTATGATTATATTGGACGATTAATGGAAATGAATCATTATAAAATCATAAAAATCTATTCATGTTATACATATTAAAAACAATCTTCTCGTAATTTTTCCATAAAAATTAAAAAAGATCCACATACAGAAAATGAAAAAATGATTCCATTCATATAGTTTAGTAACATTTTACAAGGGGTAAAATTGACATTAAAAATTTTTAGGATATAATGAAAATTTTGAAATATATATTCTGGAAGCATGGATGTGGATGATAATTAACCCCTAGTAAATACTTATGAATAATCAATCAAGGAGAAAATTGAGATATGTATATTTATCTCTTACCTTATGTCTGATATCATTTGTATCTGTACAAAAATCTTATATAATGATTTAAATAATGTTACTGACTTATTCGAGATTGAGATCCATTTTTATGATGATCACATTTTTATCCGTTTGTTAGTAACATTTAATTGTTACTTGTTATTCATGTACCAACTGCTTTATGTTCTTATACATGATTTGTTCATTAAGTTCTTATTCATATTTTTATGTTTTAGTTATATCATTTACATCATGGTATTAGTATAATATATGTCATATTTATTCTATCAATTCATTTATAGAATCATTCATTAATGAAGATTGTGTATAACGAATCACATAGCACCGTGGAGATGGTAGGCCGTATGTACGCAGGAGCGACGATATCGTTCCCATAATTGGGGAATGGTATTTAAGTGGATGGTGTATAATATCTCATAAGTAGTATCATGTTATAATAATCATATTTAGTTATTATTTACACCATTATATCCATCCATGTGTGGTGGTGGTGAAAAAATATTACACCACGTCGTGGAGAAGGTAAGTCGTACATACACATGCGTGGTGATTTCATTTTTCATAGGATTAATAGAAGTTGAAATAGGGTTGTGTAAAATTTATGATAACATACAATTATATTAGTGGCACTGATGTTATTATTTATATTGAAACAAATAATTATGAGGAAGTGTAAGAATAATGAAATTTGATATAATCAGTAGAAGTGAATTCCTCTTCCTTGATGTTACACCATTAAATTTCATCTTAGGCAGTAGTGTTCATCGTTAAAGAAGATAAGAACCACTAGAATGATAATAGGGAAGTTTATAAGGAAACATTGAATGGTGTGGCCGAGAATGAAGGCTCAAAATGAATTGATGTGGTGAGGGTGGAGGTTCCCTTTTATAATTTAGGTGAGGAGAACTTTTGGAAACCTGGAAAATATTAATTTATAATAAATTAAAACCCCATATAAAATCCTCCAAAAATTCAGAATTTCTTTGATGAGATAATATAGGGATTTCATTTCATCATACAATAAATTTTATTCATTTGTTATGTCAATTTTTGAATTATCATTTTAATGAACACTTTGTTAGTATATTTAATTTTTATTATAGTAAAAACTTTATAAATATTTAATGGTTATAAATAATTACTTATATAGTGTTAATTGAACATAAATGGATATTACAAGTTATTTTAGACCTTATAATTATCACTATGTAATTTTTGAATATTTTTGTGATTTTTAAATATTTTAATAAAATGTTATTTTTATTAATTATGAATATTGTAAATTCTGACACAATTCATTTATTTGACATAAATAAATATCAATGACATTAAAAAATAGATCAAATTTATTTAATACACTCCTAAAATGTTATAGTAACCTATTAAATTCATGGATAACCTTAATTAGTTCATATAATATTTCTTTTAATATTTATGAAACCATTTATTTTATATTTCTATTAATAAAATAATTTATACATCACCATTGTGTTATCATTAATTGAAATTATTTAATCTCTAAGAATTATAAATAATTTTCTATAATATAGGAAATTCATTTATCTTTCCATAGACTATCCATAGTCGATATTATCTCATGGTTATACATATATTAAAATTAACACACTTATATAAAAATAGATTGTGAGATTTTTTCACATTCATTAGTTATTATTACATTCATGTCATATTCATATTAAAGTATCCATAAAGTTATTCAATTTCTAAATATAAATTATAAGGACCTAATTTAGTCTTCCAATAGTATTTTTACCAGTGTTAAGGTAATTTAATAATATTATTTTTACCCTTAAATATTCGATTAAACTTTAAACATTGTAATAAAAAATTACCAAAGTTATTATTCATAATGCACAAAAATAAAAGTATCATATTTACATAGTTTGGACATAATGATTCAAAATATGGAATCCATTTTTAAAATCTAAAAACAAATAAGTTTCAGTAATTAATTTATAATGAATCATGTTGTTGGAATGAGAGAATGAGTTTTTTTATTGTTAAAACATTGCAAAAGATTAAAATGCTTGTACTTATAAATACATTGTAAAAATTATTACAGTGAAATTTATTAAATTAAATTTTAAAAACATATTCTACTTATACATTAGAACCATTCATTATAATAATTTATCCATATAAATTATCTTGATGAAAAAATAATTTTTCAATTAAAATTTAGTATATTTTTACTATTCAGCAAAACATGAACGTTATCAGAAATTTATTAGAAATTTATCCTATGTAAATATTTATATCTTGGTACCAAATAAAATGGTTATTATTTCATATAAAAATTATTAATTTGTCAAAATAGTAATTTAATATGGTTTCTCCACTGAAAGATGTAAAATTAACATTTAAAAAAGGTTTTTTCTATATTAAATAGTGTTTTAGTCATAACCTACGACTAAAATATTTTTTGGAGTAATATCAATAATATTTTTTTAAATATATAATTCATATATATCTTATTAATTTCATTACCAATATTAAATCACCCAAAATACAAATATCTTATTGATTTATATTTTATATAAATATTTTATTGCCAATGAATTCATAATGCATTTTGATAAGTTTTTTATAATTATTTCTGCTAACCTAAAAGCAATGATATAATGGTAATTTTATAATAAGGGCATCTAATTTTTCATTCTAACTCACAATTGTGTGTTACAAAATGTACTGAAGATTAAAAAATATTAAAAAAATATTTCATAAAAACATCCCAATGTAACATTCTACCCCCTTAAACCGAATTTCACCCTCAAAATTCATCACATAGAAATAAACATATGAGGATAACTATCAATAGTTATATCCTCCAGATACCATGTAGATTCATAAAATTGGTGGTTCCTCAATAAAACATTATCCAAACGAGTGATATTGTTTCATAGAACTTTTTTGCAACGATCACAAATCTCAATCGATTGTTTTTCAGAAGAAAGATCATGCTCCAGCGGTACGACTTCTAGGCTTAGTTCATGTGAAGGATCAGGAATGTAATTTCTTAAAAGAGATACATGGAACACTTCATGAACATGAGATAGATTTGGTGGAATCACCAATCGGCACACTACCTTCCCAACACAACCCATAATTTCCAAAGTACTGATATACCATGGGCTTATCTTTCCCTTCTTTCCAAATAACATTAATCTCTTGCAAGTAGATATTCATAGGAACACCTTATCACCAACATCAAACTCTATGATTTTTCTTCATTTGTCAACATAACTTTTTTTTGTCGACTATGAGGTGATCGCATGTGTTGTTTAATAGATCTGACCTTTTCTATGATTTCATCTACAAGTTCAGGTCCTAACAGCTTTCATTCCCCAACATCATCCCAACCAGATGTATTTTTGTACTTCTTTCCATATATGGCTTCATAATGAAACATCGAAATACTGGAGTGAATTCTATTATTGAATGAAAATTCCACTAATTATAGGTGGTGATCCCAACCAACTTTAAAATCTCTATATCAAGCTCTCAACAAGAATTATAGTGTTTGATTTGTCCTCTCAGACTGAATGTCTATTTGACGATGATAAGTAGTGGTAAAACATAACACTATACCTAGAGCATGTTAGACAGTTTACCAGAACATCAAGGTAAACCTCAGGTCTCGATCATATATAATGGAAATTGGTACTATATACAATATTACTACTTCCTTTACATATATCATGGAAAGCTGATCATGGAAAAATCATATCTAATATAAATGAAGTGTGATAACTTTGTAAGGTGATAAAATATATCACATATAAAATTATCGGATATTGATATTTAGGGATATCTTATAAAAAATTCCATTGTTATGTTTTCCCATTTCAATTTTTTCAAGGGTAATGGTTGTAACATCCTTCTAGAATTCTATCTCTCATCCTTAACATGCTGAAAAACCTATCAAAAAGAGATATATTTGGAGATATGTCTTTTCATGCCATCCCACCAGAAATACTCTTTCAAATCATTGTACATATTTGTTCTTCTAACATGATTATTTAATTATGGACTACGAGCCTCAAAATATAACTCCTTTAATTCTTGTATAGGTGTTATAAAAACAATGTTCATATTCCTTGTTATTTCATCACAACCAAGGTTTAATTTTGGAGAATTTACCACCTTATTCTGTAACTCTACATCTTACTTCAATGCCTCTTTAATCTTCACTTATATAGATGGTTGAACATTAATTTTAGAATGATAATAATTTCCCCTTCTTTTAAAATTTCAAGATACATCCTTTTAAATTCCATAAATATGGGATCTTTTGTAACCCTCATTATAGATAGGCTAGCATGGTATTTGTTTACTCAAATCATATGCCACCCTTTTTGTTTTCCTTAGGTGGAAACATATTGAGAAGTCATAATATTTAATCAACTCCAACCATCATCTATGGTTCATATTCATCTCTCTTTGTGTGAAAATATACTTTAATCTTTTTTGATGAGCATAAATATGACACCATTCACCATATAGATGATGGATCTATTTCATTAAAGTAATGATTATTTTCTCTTACTAAAAATCATGAGTTGGGAAGTATATCAGATTGATTTTCATCTATTGTGAGGAATAAGCTATCAAAATATCATTTTTCATGAGAACATGTCCCATACCAATGTTGGATTCATCACATTAGATCAGAAACATTTCTCCACTACAAGACAATGTCAGCAGAGGGGCACTGGCTAATCGTATTTTTAGCCCTTCGAAATTCACTTATCATTCCTCTATCTAACTGAAAATAACTATTTTCCGAGTGAACATGGTGTCTGGATTAGATAATCATGAAAAATATTTCACAAAACATTGATAATATCCACCTAAACCAAGAATGATTTAGATCTCAATTATTATTGATGGTATCAACAATAATTCAATATCCTCTATTTTTACTGCATCTATATATAACCTCTCTCTTGAGATTATGTAACCCAAAAATGATTCTTTCTAAATACAAAAGTCACACTTGGTAAATTTCTCCTAATGCTTCAACTTTCTCAAGGTCTTCAGTACAATTCTCAATTGATCTTCACGTTATTCCTGTCTCATTGAACATATAATAATATCTTCTAGAAATACTACCACGAAGTTATCAAGATAGTCTCCAAAGACTATATTCATTAGATCTAAGTATATGTGAGGGAATTACTAAGACCAAAATGGATCACAATAAATTCATAATGCCCATACCTTGTATAGAATGTCATCCTTTTTATATACTCATTTTGACCGTTAATTGATGTTTTACTGAATGAAGATCAATCATTGAAAAGTATTGAGCTACACATTGTTGGTTAAAGAACTCATCAATGCATGGATACAAGTATGTTTACTAGATAGGGTTTTTTTTTATGTTCTCTATAATCAAAGTAGAGTCTTTTTAATCCATCATTCTTCTTAAAAAACAGAACAGGTGCTTCCCAAGGTGATTCCCTAGGGTGTATGAATCTTTTATCAAGATTATCTTTGAGTTTATTATGCAATTCATACAACTGAATTGGGGACATTCTATAAGGTGTCTTTGAAATATGAACAGGTCCCAGTATGAGTTCTATTGAAAACACAACTTCACGATTTGGGGAAAGACCTAGAAATTCCTCTAGAAAGACATCATCAAACTCCCATACAATGGGAGTATTCGTAATCGAGAGTTTCTCCCCAACAATTTGAGATAAATAACCTTTATTTAATGTAATAATGAACCACAAGAAAGAATAAATTTATACTAGAAGATTATATTCATCCTTGCCTTGATAGATGATCATAGAATGACTAGTAATAAGTAATGTGACATCCCTTTCATGGAAATTGGTATGAGATCCATGTAGAGAAATCCAATCCATGAGAAGAATCACATAAAATTTCACTATATGGAGGATCAAAATAATTGTAGGAATCACTTCTGCTTAGATATCAACTGGGGAAAAATTATAAACTTTTGAGGTGACTGTTGTGACAGTAAGAGTTATTACAGCTAACACAATGTCAAATTGTTGAGGTAATACGTTGATACCCTTAGTAAATTATTTATAAATAAACGAGTTGGTGGATCCAAAATCAAATAAAATATTTTTACATTAGAGTGGATGGTATGTATACATTTCACCACATCATTATCGTACTCTATGTCACGGAAATTGATTTCTTGAGGCATTTTACAGTCCTTGCCATTAAATGTTTGTTGACGCCGATCATCATCAATAACCCTTATATTAGGGTGTTGAATGGAATAATTTACCATTTCGTATCACTTGTAATAATGGAGTGTAGGAGGTGCATTCTGTGTATCATTTTCTTTTTTTTATCATTAGACATATTTTTTCTATTACTTAGGCATTCAATTTTTTGATGACCTTCTATTCCACACTTAAAACATTTAATATTACCTTTAATACAATTATATCTATGTTTCATTGCACACTTTGTTCATAAGGTAAAATTCATCTTCTTTTAATTTTAGTATTTATATATTCTATTGAATTCCATTTTTATTCTCTTATATAACCCATATCAAAGGTGGGTTACTCCAATCTCCATCTCAACCTTTAGATCACATCAAACAATTTCCTCATAGCCATTAGCATCCCTTATGGATAATTACCTTCAAAAAATTGATTCAAAGTCACTAATGTTTCGATCAATATTTCTCTTAGGTTCGATAGTAATTAAAGAAACATATCGGGCAACTCTTGTTAGATTTACATCGTTGGAACCAATAGATTCATCTTAATTTTGTTTATGTTCAAGGAACTACTTCTCCATATTTATTATAATAATACGAGTAATGTACGTATGGAGAAATAAGTTATTGATCTCAACCCATTCCATGGATTCAATTTCATCTATTTCCCTTGTATTCTTGATAATACTCCAACACTGATCAGCTTCTACTTCAAAACGATATACTAGTTTGATGACTTTATCATGTTCAGAATATTATAGAACTTAAAATATCTTTTCAGTGGTACTGATCTAATTTTCAACCCCTAATGGATCAAATGACCCACAGAATGATGGTGGATGTTGTCTCCTAAAGGACTCAACATAATGTTTCTCCCTCCATTGCATGATTGGATATCCTGTATGATTCATAGCTTGAAAATGTTTTGTGAGCATGGCTTAAATATTTTTCATTCCACATACCATAAAATTTGGTGGCTCAAGGGGATAATCATTGCACTGACCATCACATTTAGCATTAACATGGTTCCTTCGGGTTCCAACCATTTTCTAAAACCAAGAAACATAGTCTATGAAAAATTAATCAAAAAAAGAAAACCACGTATTCAAGAACAAAATTTAAATTTACGGCACATTAGGATTTATCCTAGGTTATTCATGGTTATTTCTAAAACACTACTATTGTATCAAATACTAATTCATTTCCTTAGTGTTCTTACTAAGGATTTCTTATCCTAATTTCCAAAGGATAAATATAACCTTCCTCTAAAACCAACTACAGTGAACCACAATTTACATACATTGATATTACATCATAATTGATGTATATTCATTTCAACATTTAACAAAACCATTACATGAATTTATAGGTATAGTTTCTTTAGGAACTGTGAAAAATAAACAACTTGTTCATAAAACATCTACATTGTCTCATGTTTATTTAATCATAACTAGACTCATTTTTGGAATATCATACTTAATATTCTTCTTCATGACCTCGGGAAAAGAATCATATGAAAGGGTGAGATGAAATTCTTAGAAAGGGTAAACAAAGTAAATATCAATCATATCAAATTCACAAGAACATAACATTTAAATATTTTTTCCTTTATATAAAAGTTCATAATAAAATTTCATTGTATAGATTAATAAAGTATAATGTAATCCCAATAGTCAAAAAAAACACAAGAATTTTCTTGGCATACACACATAAGTATATAAAATCATTTCATATTAGTCAAGGCTCATATCCAAGACCATCATAGTTGACAAAGTCCATTATTGGAACGAGGTCAATTCTCATTCTAGCCCTATATTGATGATATTGATTTAATTTTGGTTCTTTTCATGGATATCTCATGAGATATAATACTTTAACCAATTAATTGTATGGAGTTATAGGTCCCACACATCTCATAATGATACAATTATTACATATTCAACAAAAACATTAAAACATTTACCACACCATAACCCCTGAAATAAAATAGTTTTTCTAAACATCATTCCATCATAACATAATCCAAAAAGGAATTTCTTGAAAATAAATCCATCATTTACACAATAAAATAAATGTAATAATAGGGATAGAAACATTAAACTATGTACTCATAGATTGAAAATAATTTTGATAAATCATTTGAGTTTCAATCATGAAGAAAATATCATTTCTTCTTCAAAAACATTTTCCTTCCTCAATATACCACACAATTTTAGAAGAAATAATTTTATTTGAAGGTAAACTTGAATGATTTTAGGGTAATATTCAAGGAAATAAATCTCTATAAAGCGTAGAAATTAGTACATGTCATACAAGTAAAAAACCTTATTCTATTACGTTTTCCCAAAAAAATGTCAAAATGTAAGTCATACAAAAAAAGAGAAAACATTCCATTCATTCCATTTAGTAAAACATAAAAATGGGTAAATATTACATTAAGCAATTATTTAATGATATAATAGATATTTTTAAATACATATTTAGGAAACATGGACATGTATGATAAATAACCCCCAGTAAATATTTAAGAATAATTAATCACGGATAAAAATGAGATTTGATTATTTATCCCTTACCTTAGGTAAGATATTCTCATTATTATCTAAACCTCTTATGTAATTATGTAAATAATATTACTGATTTATTCAAAATTTGTAATCATTTTTATGAAGATCATATTTTTATCTGTTGGTTAGTAACATTTCATTGTAACTTGTTATTCGTGTATTAACTACCTTAGGTTATTATGCATGTTTTGTCGAATATATTCGTATTAATATTTTTAGGAAATATTTATATAATTTACTTCATGGTAATTGTATGATATATATAATATGTATTCATTCAATTCATTTATATAATCATTCTTTAGTTAAGATTATATCCAAAGAATCACATCGCACCGTGGAGATGGTAAGATGTACATACACATGAGAGACAATATTATTCCCATAATTATTGAATGGTATTGAAGTGGAAGGTGTATAATATCTATGAATTAGTATCATGTTATAATAATCATATATATATAAAGTATTCATACCATTATATATGTCAAAGTAATGTGCTGTTGAAAAATATATTATACAATGTTGTTGAAATGGTAAGCCTCATGTATGCAAGCACGATGATTTCATTTTTCGTAGAATGGATAGAAGAAGAAATATGGAAGTTTCATATTTAAAATTAAATAAATATGTATTAAAAATACTTATATTATTAAATTATAATGAAATAACTAATGAAGAGTAATTAGAAGAAAAACGAAATTTGAATGAATCAGTAGAAGAGATAACATCTTCCTCAACTTGCCTCTTTTAAATTTCCTCTTAGGGAACTAGAGTTAGTCTTTGATGAAGACAGGAACCTCTAGAATGAAAATTGTAAATTTGAGAAGGAAAACAGGAAGGGGGCGAGCATGAAGGCTCCAAATGAAGTAAATTGGTGAGGGAGGTGGTTCCCATTTGTAATTAAGGTGATGGGAACTTTTGGAAACCTCATAAATATTAATTTATAAAAAAATCAAACCTTGCTTAAAATCCTCCCAAATGTCCCAAGATTGAAGAAGAGATATTATAGGTTTCTAATCTCGTCACTCATCATATTTAGAACAAGTGTTTATATCAATTAATGTATTATCATTTTAATTAACAGTTTGTTATTATATTTTATTATAATTATAGTAAAATCATTATTAATATTTAACGGTTATTAATGTTATCAAATATTGTTTTAATTGATTACAACTGGATATTTTATGAAATTTCAGACCTTATAATTTTCATTATGTAATGTTGATTTTTTTGTATTTAAATAATTTTATGAAATTTTATTTTTATAAAATGTCAAATGTGTCAATTTTGACACTATTTGTTTATTTGAATTTCAATAAAATCCAAACAGAAGATAAAGTTGAAAAAAAATTCAATACACTCATAAAATGTCATAGTCATCAAGAAAATATATAGAGAACTTTATTTACTTCATATTTTATTTCTTTTAATATTTTTAAAATCATTTATTTGATAATTATATTGATAAAATAATTTTTACTTAATCATTATGTCTTCATTAATTGTAATTATTTTTTCTCTACGAATTATAAATAAATTTCTATGATGTAGGTAATAATTTTATATTTCTATATATTTTATATAATATATATTATCACTTGTTTATCAATATATTAAAATTAATATACCTATATAAAATGAGATAGTGACATTCTGTCACATTCATTAGTTTTAATTACGTTCATGTCAAATTCATAGTAAATTTTTTATAAATTAAATCAATTTAGAAAAATAGATTATAAGGGTCAAATTTAGCCATCCAATAGTATTTTTACAGGGGTTAAGGTAATTTTACAATATTTATTTTACCCTTAATTACCTGATTTACCTTTAACCGTGGTAATAATAATAATTACCATAGTTACTATTCTTAATTACGAAAAAATAGCCTATTAATATAATTTGGACTTACTGAGTCCAAATATTTAATAAATTTATAATATCTCAAAATTAATAAGTTTCAGTAATTAATTAAAACTCAATACCATTATCGTTATGAAAGAACGGGTTTTTTAAAAGTTAAAACATTGTAAAAGATAGAAATATTTTTACATATTAATTCAATGTAAAATTAATATAAATTACAATGATTATATTAAATGTTAAAAATATATTATATTCATACATTAATTCCATTCAAAATTATAATTTATCCATATAAATTATCTCGATGAAAAAAGTTATTTTTAATTACAATTTAAAGTATTTTTACTATTCATCAAAACATGAATGTTATCAGAAATTTATCAGAAATTTATCCAAAGTACTTTTTTATATCCCACCTCAAAATAACCGTTTTATGTTGATGCATAATTAATTATTAATGTGTCAAAATATTAAAATAAAATGGGATCAACATTCATGGGTGTGAAATTAACCATTAAAAAAATTGGTTTTTATACATCGAATAGGGTTTTATTGTGAACTTATAAATAAAATATCCATTTATAAATATATAAAATTATTTTATTAAATATACAATTCTTATATATCTCATTAATTTCATTACCAAATTTAATTCACTTAAAATACAAACATCTAATTGATTTATATTTTTTAAAAAATAATTGATATCCAGTTAATTCATAATACATTTTCATAAGGTAGTTATAATTATTACCATGTACCTAATGTCTAGGATTTAATGGTAATTATATAGTAATGGAATCTCACAGTTCATGTAAACTCACGATTATGTGAAAACAAATAGAATAAAAAATTACTTAATGAAATTATTTCCTAAAAAAATCCTAGTGTTACATACACTATAATTAAGAAGTTATCCAATACCAAAATGAAAGTCTATTCCGATATCCTAGTTTTAATTCATATCTAAAAGGTAGATATGAATTTATATTGTGTAACATGGTCTTTATAAAAAACCTTTAGATATAATAATTTAACATGACGCTTCAGAATAACCATAGGGATAAGATATACCACATCAATTGATATTAGTAGAAATTGGGAGAGCACCTAACCCCTATAGAGATCCCACCTCAACCCATAATATATCACTAACTCCATAGATAAAGGACCACACCCTAACCTAAATGAGAATTATACAAAGAAATTGAGCTTAGAAAAATCCTATAGGGAATATTTATAAGGTGGAAGTACCATGTATAATTCCACACCAACCCACGCAATTCACATTATATTGGATTCCTTCTATAATAGTGGAATTATATAATGCACATATGTGATAGCTAATTTATCTTATAGCTTCATCATCCCCCAAACCACTCCATCACTTTTACCTATTGACATACAAATTGGAATCCGCTTGCACCAACTCTTTACAATTTGTAATAAATTTCATCACATTCTCATATCTATACTCTAAATTATTTTCCGTATGTTTTCGTAAATATTATATATAAATATCATATAGGAAATTAAACAAATATTACTTCTCCTTCCAAATAAACATGAATATTAAATTTTATATCAATAGAATCAGTCCTCAAAATAATGAGGCATAAGCCCCATTTGGGGAAATAAATTATATATCAATTGTTTATGTTATTGGTAAAAAATACATAAAAAATAAAATATATTTTATTTAAAATTTAAAATCAACCAATTTTATTCTTATAGTTACCCAAAGTATTAATATTATAATTATTTAAACATTGAATTATTTAATATGATTATTTTCTATTCCACATTGTTTTAATTTTTATTCCATTTTCCAAAAATAATTTTTTTTGCATATAATATATAGATAAAGTAGATTTTAATATATTATCATTTGATCCTACAAATATCTTCATTAATTCCTGATCAAATCCCATTATCTTTTCTCATATGTTTATCATTTTAAACTAATTGTAACATGAAAATTTTAAATATAATTGTTTCATTGAAAATTGGATGGAAAAGAATGGTAGAGAATATAAGAAAATTGCGCTGGGGGAAAATCCATTTACATATAGTTAAAAAAATCATATTAACAAATTAATACCATAACAACTTTTTATAAATTCACATTTAACTTTCCATTATAACAATTATTTATGTCATATCACCTAAGATCCAAATTAAAATATCTTACTATATATTACCCTATCATATATCCCCATATTCACCATTAAAATTTAATCTAAATGATATAATGAAATATTAGAAATTAAATGATAATAGAAATATGTTACAAAATAATTAAAAAGGTAAAACTCCACCTATGAATATAATATAAGGGAAAAATAAATAACATCATAGATAATTTCTATTTCACAGTTAAACGCTATGTTTTTCATATTGAAAAAAATGGAATAACATAGATTTTATTCTAAGAGTGGTAAAATTATCATTTCATCTCACTCCTCCCACAATGTGTCTACATGAAAATTAATAATAAAAAATATTCATTTTTATAAAATTATATATTTTTTGATACATACTCTTCATATTCAAGGATAGTTTTTTCAATAAAAGAGAAAATCATTAAAATAGGTAATGATATTGAGTTTACATAAAATTTTATTTCTCCCATTAGCTATCATGAAGATTATTATACTTACAAAAGACCTATTCCAATTAAATCAATCTCTTATAGTAGATAATCCCTTTATAGTTCCTCCTCATCACTGAGTGCTCCAAAATTGTTGTATCATCCTTGATATCAAGATAAACATTGTTTATAATGTGTTGTAATTTTTGTACTTTTCACCCTAACTATAAAATTAGGAAAACACAATGCATACATTCCAATAAAATGGGTAATTTTTGGTGGATTTATAACAATTATACAATATATTTCATCCAAACTACCCTTTTGAAAAATAAGGATAGAAATATTACTTATCCAAATATACATAAGACACATTATAAAAAAATCTAAAAATAAATGATCTCCCTCCTTAAAAAATAAATGGAATTTTATTTGATATGTATGTGTTTAAATTTCTCTATCAACTATCCACAACCTAAAATGTATTTCATATTAATTCTTCATTATCGATAATTTTATATCTTCCTTGATATGTGATGATTATTCAGTATATATCCAATGAACTAGAAACATGTTTGGGCTCAAATATGGGAGCTTGGATTATTCTATAATGATTATAAAGATCCCATTATCTTTATTGTAAATCTCTATTAGTATAAGGAGATCAGTATAGTTCCAAGAAATATAATTAATTCATGTATATAATATAATGTAGAGAACCTGAATAGTGATAAATGTTTATCCATATTCCAAGAGATGAAATATTGATGTCAACTACAACTAGGTGTTTAATTCATACATAAATACATAAATAGGACCTGAATTATTAATTAATTTAAAAAATGATCATCAATTGAACTATATGAAATTATATGATGTCATTCTTGGAAAATAATGTATAAATCCCTCAAATAAACTATACTCCATAATGGTGAGGAAGTAATATAACATGGTTAGTTGGTCAATAAAAACATATAAATACACATAAACAATAACTAAATTTCTGTGGACAATTTGAAAGTCCATTTTATTTAAATAATATTTATATAATATAGAAACTAAAGGAGATGTATGATAGTGTTTTGAACTCATTTCTTATTATTCACCTATTTATTGATGAGGAACTATAATAGATACTCATAATCACTCTTTTTCATGTCTAAAAAATAATATTAACGATTATGGTGATGGTAAAACATTATAAAATCAGTACATATTTCTAAATGGAAATAGTTCATATCCATTTTCACACCCAAACAAAGAAAAACTAGACCTACCATATACTGGTAAGAGATGATGACATACTCCACTCCATTATAAAGTATATCAGGTGTTTCTCCTGATAATATCTTATCATGAAATAAATCAATCGTATATCTTCATGTGAGGGTATCCTAACCCAATTATGTTTTATTATTGGATAATACCATTGAAAAAATATAGTTTATATATCCCCCTTTCATCTTAAATAAATCTAGTGAGTATATCTTCTCGGATACCTCCTCTATCAGTTCTATAAAAACCATTCTTTTTATTACACTTTAATTCATGATTGAATACAAAAAAATTTTACATTATACTACACAAAAGATTTAATCATTTAGATTACTATCTATATAGGTACATAAAATAACATCAAAAAATATGGAATATATCATCTTTATTGAATACTTACTTATAATGGTTATTTACTCCATCTTACATAAAACTTCATTTGATAATATCGGGATAAACAAAATCATGCTGTGATCTATAAAGCCCGGTAAGGGAGTAATCATAGAATATCATGATGAAAGTATAACATGATCTAAAATAGGTATGTAAACGATTTATAAAGTTGGCAAAAATCATAAACATGAACAATGAGACATAATATTGTGTGATAACATAATGAAACATGGGAAATGTTCCAACAACATAAATCATTAAATCATAAAAAAATGGCCAAAGATAAATACAAATAAACAATGAGGAAAAATTTCTCTGATTGATCAGACTCACTCACCAATCCATTGAATGTTCTCTCATGATACAAAAAATCTAGAAATGCATTAATGGTTAACACAATTCTGAGTACCAATATAACTTTCAATTCATTCACATGCATATGTATTCTAAATAGATCATAAACATTAAATATTTTATCATCCCAATTTATTCTATAGTCTAGGATCATGGAATAATAAATTTATCTCCCCATAAATGAATTATAAGTTATATATGGATAACATTGATGATTGAAAATGGGCATTGGAAGTCAATACACAATTGTTTTTCATGGAAAACCGTGGTGAAATTTTTATCGAATAATTAGGGTATTAACATTTTAATTAGAGGGATAAATGAGAGTGAAAGGGGTACCTCATAGTGTTGGAATAATTGTAATAGTATGTGGGAAATGGGAGAATATATAAAAACAATAGAAAAATGTGATGAAAGTCATACGATAATGGAGATCGTTGAATTAAAAGGTGACGGAGGGGATCCCTTACCTTGATAGGATGATTCCAAATTCTCAACAGGGGCATCTTTAGGGAATGATAGACTAATTTGTAGAATCTATAAGGGTGTAATGATAAATGACATGATAAAAAGTTTTATAGAAAGAAAAATGGAATAATGGATAGGTTTATAAAGGAAATGAAAAGTTAGTTCTTTATTATTTCCCAAAAATTGGTTTTGAACTCTATATAATAAAGTTACCATAACCTCAAACCTACCAATTAGACTTTCCAATGGATTCTACCAATGAGTGGTGGTATTGATTAATTTTTAATTACATGGTCCTAACTTATTAAAATAATACCCTTTCAGATCTGGAGGTGAGCTATATTTTTTAAGAAATGATTTTAAGACCTTAAAATATAGTATAGGTTTTTGGGGATTCATAAATGATTTACAAAATTAATCAATTTGTAAAATTGAATTATTTTAATGTGGAAACATGAATTTGGTATTGGAATCCTTTTATACTATTTATTTTAAAAAATTTGGTAATCATGATGTCATAATACACAATGTATATTTATACTGTATTTAATTTTTACCATAAAATTATACTATCTTAGAACATTATGAAAAAAATACCCTTTTGATAATCTCTATGTTATAATACCAAATATAGCATTAATTTCATTGTGAAAAGTTTGTAAATATATGTGTTTTCATTTTTACAAACAATTATAAACATTTATTGAGAAATGATAGTTTTTTTATAACAATAGTTTCCAACCCTTATAAAAATTACATTTATCATCATAAAATGTATATTCTAATTTATAAATAATAAATTTTTTTTGATAATAATAATTTTTTAAAATATTATTTATTTCAAAAATCCATACATTCATTAAAATAAATTCGTGAGTTGAATTTAATTAATAACCAAAAATAAAATTTGCGTTTTATATTATTAAAATCAAAATCCTATTTAATGTATCATTAATATGATGAAAATAAAACCATTAGTATTTTTAAAATATAATATTTATATTTATATTATTATATTCATTATACATATCCCATTATAAAATCTGAAAACTCCTTAGAGTAAGGTATTCGATTGTGATAATTTCATGGTGTGGTTCGACATACATTGGTTGGGTCATGATATAGAAGAGATTGAACTTCTCCCATAAATAATTTCAATTGTTCATATGTTTTCAGATCATATTTTGGTAATGGTTTTGGAAAAATACAAATGATTATAATCAATTTGAAGCTATGGTAAATGGTATCCATAGGGTATTGTCTTATAAGTTGGGTTTATCACTTCCTATTTATGTGTCAATTGGATTCATTGAAACACTTTTTTTCTAATAATCAAATAATCAATGTTCAAAAGCTATATTATCAATGGTAATGATGATTAATGGTATTTTAAATCCAATATTACATAATATAACCAAATAAGTGAATTTTTTTGTATCCATAATTTATAATAAAACATTTAATTAAATTACATGGGGAATTTTATTAATAAATGTGTGTGTTGTTACAATCCTACAAAATTCTGAAATTTTACTCTTGATTTTTAATTATCACACACTAAAATAGAAGATTGTAATTAGGTTTTATTACATCCTCCAGTTCCCAAATTTCTTATTCAATTGTTTGGTTTCTCCATAGCACTTTCACAAGGGTGATTGTGTCGATTCAAAAGAAGAATCTCTCTATAATAAAAGTTATATACCATCTACTCCTCATCATAGAGATCATTCTTCAATAGGACTACCTATAGATTGAGTAAATGTGAGTAGTCAGGTATGTAGTTCTTTATGTGTGATACATGTAACACATCATGTTTTTAAGATATGTCATGTAGGAGTTCTATTCGATATTTCATTTCTCTTATAAGATAATGGATCTCAAAGGGTCTTATATATCATGGGCTAAGATTTCCATTATTCATAACCCTCTATAATTTCTTACATAATGATATGTAGAGAAATACCTTGTCTCCAACATCAAACTATTGTATCATCATTGATTGATAGAATATCATAGTTTTTAACATAGTTCATCCATGATGTGCTTTTAAATGGAGTTAAATTTTTTCCTTCATTTCCTTAACCATTTTAGGACTACGTATTTTGGGTTTCCCAAATTTGTCACATCATGCAGTTTTTCTACATCCTTTAACATAATGGGATTCCTAAGGAATAACATATATTACTGGGTGGGAACTTTAATTGTTTGAGAACTCAAAATTAGTAAAATGATGGTCATATATTCCTTTAATGTCAATTGAGTGTGATATCGCCATGTCCCTAAGTGTCTGGGTAGTTTGCTCAGATTGGCCATCAGTTTGAGAGTGATAAATTATAGTGATTTTCAACATCATATTTTGATCATTTTATAAACTCTTCCAAAAATATTGATGTAAATAATGTTTCATTAATATATATAAATGAATTTTGTGTTCTATGTTGCCTCACCAAATCTCTAATGTATATACACAAGTTTATCAAGTGTTATGTCCTCTAGAATTGAAATGAAGTGAGAAGTAATTGTATGACGATCCACCACAACACGTATAACATTTTTACCTATTGATGTCTTCAGATGAACAATAAAAAATTTATGTGGTGATATTTTTCCAATTCCATGTAGGTATGGTTATGGTCATCCTCATCCCTCTGGATTCATTTCATTTCACATCCACCAACTGACCTACAAGACTTGTTGATGTATATTTAACAATATCATTCTTCATATGTTCTCACAAATGGTTCTCTCCAAGATCCCATTACACCATAATGATTCTATGGTATATAGAAAAGTTGGATGTATCTACATGATCAAAAAACTCCTTCATTAACTTAGTGGATGATGGTACAGATAGTCGTGACCTAAATATTAAAACTCTTTTAACTAATTTTTATCATAGAGGTTTTCAATTATTTATAGCTTCCACGTTATTCTGAATTCACGCATCATCACTATGAACTACCATTTTTCATCTCCATAATATAGGGTTCGACAATATTTTTAGAAATGATTGATGAATTTCCTTATATTATGATTCCCATGACCGTCGTCTTCATGTTTATAAAAATCTGATCCTTATCAATTCTCATCAATGATTAATTTTTTGTATCTTTTCTAACTAGATCATATACCATGATATTTTCATTCCAAGGATTATAGTTTATTGATATGTAATAATCTATAATCGTATATAAGAAACTTCAGTGGTTTATATTCGTCTCTTTTGGTGTTAATATATAAGTAACGCATTTGAGATCAATATATATTTAACACTTTTATCCAGAAGGAATAATACCACCATATTTCACTACAATGATCACTCTAGATAACTCTATATAATTTATTGTACAGTTATATTCTTCAAAATTAAATTACCTTTCAACATAGGCTATTACATTTTCATTATTTATTAACACACAACACAATCCCTTCTTCAAAGCATTATTGTACACAAGGAAAAGCTCTCGAATATTGTATATAATAAGTACAAGAACAATTATTTTACTTTTTCAACTACATTATGTTCTCTTCATGTTACCTATTATAGTAAAACATGACTCCCATGCATTTTATATTGGTTATGGGTTTTAAGAATCATCATAAATTTCTCACAAATCCACGATATTACCCAACTAAATAATTTAAACTATGAATTTACATCATAGTTGTTGGACTAAATAATCCATCAATTTCATATATCATTGATAGTCCAATAGATATATAATTTTGTGTCATAATATTGCATAATAATGATACTTCATTCAATAAGAGATTACATTTTATGCACATTTCATAAATCTTATCAGTTTTTAAGCTTTTAAGCACAATGCGTAATTGATTCTCATGGTCCTCTTTTCTTTTAGACTATATTAAAAAATCATCTATAAATAATACCAACAAATATTAATGGTAATATCTAAAATACACTATTCATTCATTCCATAAATATTTCAACATCATTATTGTGTTTGAATAAAATTACATTGTACTCATAGTGCCCCTTCCTTTTATAGAAAGATGTCATTGGAATATCATTCTTAATCTCCCTTAAATGATATTATATCAATTGAAGATAAACCATGTATAATTATTATTATCCACATAGTTCATCAGAAAAATATTCAATACATCGAAGATGATACTTTTTCAATATGATGGTCATGTTGAGCTAAAAATAATCAATGAAAAAGGGTATTGACCCATCAATCATCTTCAAAAAAAGGACTGGTGTACCAATTGTGAAGTAAATGGTAATATGAACCCTTTATCTAGGTTATAATGATGTTTTTTCCTTACCTATTGATGTTCCACAATAGATATCTTATATGTAGTCATGGACAATGTAAATTCCCTAGGTATAATCTTGATGGAAAATTCAACCTCTCTTCTAGGAGAAAGACCAAGAAATTATTCTACAAACACATTGAAATATTCCCTCATAATGATAACGTGTTAATGGATTAACTTTTCCCTTGATTAAAACATTTTAGCTATATAAACATTTTAATAGGAAAATAATGTCCATGATTGATATTTTGGTGCTAAAAAAGATTCATCCATCTTCTTGAATTTGTATAGAATAATAAGACGATTCACAGTTGGGAGAGGGATTCTAATCTCATAGTAATTTTTTATGGTTCTATATAAGGAGATATAATAAATAAATTGAATTATAAAAAATTACACTAAATATGGTTTCATAATGTTTATTGGGAATTTTAGCAAACATATTTTTACATGGGAGGAGTGGTATTGTTGGGATAAAAAATTTCCCTATTTTTCATTTTGACAGACATCTTTAGTTCCATGATTTATAGAAGTATTTGAATAGATCTACCTAATTTGTTTCATATGAAGGAATTCATAGAATTATAATCCAAATGTATTTTCACATTTATAAATTAAATTACTATCAAACCTTTACCCAATTAATTTTTTAGAACCAACTCAGTGGTTTTGATGGAATAATATCACCCTTATTGCTTTAGAAGTTGGTTTCTGTATATGGAACCCCATAACATAGTGAATTAGTTTAAAATGTTTCCTTGTTACTTACAATTGAAACAAAGATCAATGAATTAATGGTTGACTAGAGAAATCCTTTCCCCTATCTCATTAGTGAGTTACTTCTATCTCCAATATCTATATAGGTGTCCTTTATTCCCAACCCTAAATAGTTTCCCCATTCACCTTAGGAAATTTCATTGGTGCCTCTTTCCACACAATTAAAAATTGACTTGTTGATATTTCATATCAATATTTTTTCATCATTGCTCAACCAGAATTAAATTCTACATTCGACTACTTATCTCTATGATACCCTAGAGATTCACTAACATCCATTTCAAATTTGGGGGTACAATAGTTAATTTAGTCAAAGATATCAATGTCTCATATCATAATGTATTTTCCTAGAATATGTCACAGAATACAAAAGATGTGGTCATCCTTGTATTGAAGGGTAACAATAAAGTCCTAGAAATATCATGAAAGTATTTTTATTTTTTTATCATATTTCATAACAGATTCATCATCATTCTTATTTAGGTCATGAAATTCCATTCCATTTTAATTCGGAGTGTATGAGGAATATATTATTTTATAAAAATGGAAAAATTTCCACCCCATCACTCTGATATCATCCTCAAGATTTATATTATTAATCAATTTAAAACACTAATCATCTTCTCCCTTTATATTATAAACAACCATTATAACCATCTTTTTCTTGGAACATTGAAGGATAGAGAATATATTGAAGGGACACAAAAATATAAATGATATATATTTCATGAATAAATTTATATTTCACATTATATAACATCATAAAAAAACAAAACTAGAAGGAACAAACAAGAAATTAAATCTTTAATTAAGATCATTATATTAGTTAGTTATGAGACTGATTAATATTCCAAGCATTACCATTGGACAAAGAATATGAAATAGAATATGAAAAATATGAATATATGGTTTGCCCTAATCTACATGAATAATCACCCCCAATAAAGATTTTATATAACAAAAACAAAATATTATGAATCCAATAAACATATTATTAATCAATATATATCATTAAAAGAAATTATATTGAATTTTGAGTGATATACATAAGTCATATTTATATTATATAATGGGGAATGTGACTTTTGGAATTCAACTGTTATATGAAATTTTTTTAATATGAATATTGATCAAAAATACAATTGGAAATTACCCCTTAGTTTATTATTATACCATTATAATTTTTGTTTATAAGTTTAAATGACATATGATATTTGATAGTTAAAGGGAAATCGAAGGCATGAATCGGTATGATCAATTTTTTTGAATGTAATTTTTCAGAACATGATAGGAAGTTATCATATTTATTGTTTACTCTAAATGAAACCTATGATGAGGTTTATCAAATGAAGCATTAATTAAATCACTTATGGTATAATTTCAAGTTATTGAAAATTACCACCCAGTTGATATTAGCTGAAGAACCCCACAATACTGCCACTATCACACACCTTACCCTCAGGGAATATGTGGGTGTAATAAAGGGTTATGTTTCCAATATATTTAAATTATCTTGACCCCCTGACCAATTAAGTTGTGAGATTATTTTGTTTTAGGTGTTTTGGGAGGTCAAAGTAACTTATTCAGACCCCATTCAAAAATTTCATGTGTCCAATGGTATGTCACAAGGGTAGGTCCTAAAAGTTATTCACAATGGTGACTTTCATTGATAGGAAACGATGGTGAGTTGCAATGGATACTCACACTGGTAGGTCATAATGGTGAGTTTCAATGGTGACTCACATAGGTTGGTCATGATGGGAAGTCTCAATGGTCACTCAGAAAAATATATCACGATAGAGATTCGGAACTATAATTCACATCGGTAGCTCACACTAGTGACTAAAACTTATTTCTCACACTGCTAGCTCGAATTAGTAGCTCACAATAGTGAGTCACATTAGTAACCCACACTAGTAGCTCACCCTAGGGACTCTAAATGGTGACAATGGTGTGTCATTTCCATTAATTTTCAATTTTTATTGTTTTTTCTAGTTTCCTACAATATTACCCATTTAATGTTTTTGATGACTTATAATTATTTTATCAGCATATTTAATGGATTTTGGATCTATTATTGAATCATATCTATATTCTAAAATCTCGAAACTTTTATCGAATTCAAAATCATATCATATTGGTCAATATCATCCTATAATAGATTTTAATAATCATTTCTCCTCTTGATTTCAGATCTCGTGTTTCTAAAGATGAGATCTTTGATACCTTGTGAATTTCACTTTCTCTTGTCGAATGATGCTCGAACCATGCTTTCAAAAGGAATCATTCATTTGTGATATCCCATTTAGACAACTTTTTCTCGGAGGGGTTTTCAAACTACATTTACACCCCCTGTTTTGGGGCAATATGGATGTGTTGATCCTTTCTTCTCCCATGTAGGTTTTCATTCATCTCTCTATTTTGTGTATCATCTTGTTTGGATGTATGAATGTTTCCCATTGAATATAATTTAATCAAAAATAAATATAATATAATTTAATTTGTTTAAGATCAATATATAGGGGCTGGGAAAAAATGAGGTATGATCTGTTTTTTTCTAGGTTGTTGTTTTGAATTATATGGGATAATAGCCTCGCTAAAAATCATGGCCATTGGGGTTCTTTATTTCCACATGAGATGCTCTATGGAATATATGGTGTTATTTTTTTTGTTTAATAATTTTTTTTTGAAATTTTCTACCCACATACACATAGATAATTAATGGATGCCCCAGGAATATACATCATATGATAACCCTAGAAAATAACAAGTTGAATTATATAATAGATTGCCTAGTAAAATATGAATATGCCATTCCTTGTTTCATGTTGTGGTGAGTTGTGTTTCTGATTAATCTGACTTGGTCTTTAGTAGGTTTGTGGTTGTGGTTGTGTGATGTGGTGTGGTACAATTGGTGTAATGGAATCTCAGGTTTAGAGATTATTTATTATGGAATGCTTGGAAAGTGTTATACAGTAGGAAATGAATGGGATATGATGTTATGGGTTGTTGGGTTTGGCATTGATTTAGGGTTTTCATTATTTATAATATGGATTGTGGGAATGACTTTGAAGGATGATGATAGTAGTGGTTTTTATGGATAATTTTCCCAGGGATTTTCTTTTAGAATAATGAATAAATATTCACATTGTGTCTCAAGGTCAAGGTATATTATGTAAATAATGGGAGTTAGATTGAGAGGAATGTGTAGTGGTTTAATTTACCATGGTTCTCTTTTCGTTATTTGACATTTTTGGTAGCTTGTTATGGTCTGTGATACTTAGTTACCCAGGTAGTGATGTATCATATAAATTCTAAATAATGTTGAGATGGAATGAGTTGGTTTTGTAATTTTAGAGGAGTTTTTCAATGTAATGTAAAATGATTTCATTCATATTTAACTATTCCTATAGATAAATAATTAAATAAATTATTGTTAAGGGAAATTTATTTCTAAATATGGTTTATTTATTCATCTTCTAAAGTGGTTGTTGAAGACACTAATAAATTCAGATAGAGGTCAAAGATTGTTGTGAATTTCATTGGTTGAAATTGAGTGGTTATTATTATATACATACATACACTGTATGTTCTTTTAATTTCTATACTCACCCTACTGTAGTTGATCATAATTTTATGAACACCCCCATTTTCATGGGGGGTGTGTTTCCTTAGCATCCAAATGGGAGGATAAATTACAAGCCTCTTTCTCTTCCCTTATCCTTCTTCCATGAAGAATTAGGCCTTAATTTTTTGTGTAGGCTTTGGTTTGTCAGGCCCAGGTATGTGAAGGTGAGTTGTGTTTCCCTGGTTTCTTTAGGATTAGATTATTTGGGCTTACCATTTGTCTTTGGGATGAGTTGTGGTTGTTGCCTTAGTTTATGTGGGTGGTATGTGTTGTGGTAGTGGCCTAGGTGTGTGTGGTTGGGATTTGTTGTGGTTATGAGGAATATGTGTGTGTGGGCAGGGTGTGGTATGATATTTTATTAAGAGGATGGAGCACCGGTAGATGTTCTATGATGTTGTGTTAGGGGATAATCAGTATGAATGTTGTGTTGGGTACCCTATCGTTGATGTGCATTATATTATACAACAGGAATTGTGTTATTTGGTGATTATTCCATGGTGAGTTTGGGGTGGTTAGTATACATTCATATGATCTATTTTTCTCTACAATTTTATATAACATGATCATTAGTATTCTTCATTTACATTTGCATGATTGAAATAGGTTTTTTCTACTTAGTATACTTGTATTCTCACCCTACGTATATAAAAATTCTTTCCGGTTTCTAGGTGGACCACAAGGACCGCGTTGGAAGATACTAGCTCAGACTGTGGTGTAGTTTCTGGGCTGTGACATTAGATTTCTTTTGGTATATACATTGGATAATTTTATATTTTATTAGTTATAATTTTTTTTAAACATGCATGTGGGATGGATTTGGAAATTCCTCCCATTTTGTGAGACTTGTTTACCCTTGGTGATAGTTTCCAAACCAAGGCCTACTGGAGGAGGGACTCAGGGGATATTATCTCCAATTCATCAGTTCCATCCCATTAAAAGAATCATTGGAGGAAGGGGTTCATGATAAAATGATATTGAAGTTTATGTATGAATGATAAAATGGAATTTTGAGTTAGGAATAGGGATTATTTCATGCGTTGGTAGGGAAACAATGTTAGGCTCTCATTGTGCAAGACATAATACTGGGAAGACCAACTAGGGAATAATATTTTAGGGCCCCAGTGATTTGATGCAAGGACTCTGAGCCTACTGAACAACCATGTGAGTCTATATTGTTTTCATGGTGGGGACCTAAGAAAGGAACATGAATCCCAAAGTCATGTCTTATTATATGAATTGTCTTGTTGAAGGAATAATAAAATTCATAGGATGAAAATAATGAGTTAAATTTAATTGTAAATATAATTCCCCACATACTGGGCTTAGGTATTTCTTTTTTTCATTTTCAGATATGGAAACCAGTCCTCGTCTACATGTAGCTCAGGATATTGAGGCTCAATAAGATGATTCTCTTGATTGGTAGAGGGTTGATCATGTTGATTTTAATTACCAGTGACAGAGAACAATACATTAATTTTAGAAGAAATACTTGGGAATGTTGAAGGGTTGGGTTTCACAAATAGAGACGGGTAGCTCACTTAAAGAGAATCAGATCACCATTAGTTTGATCTGGGCTCTGACAAAGTATTGGTTTTATTTGGAAATGGGAATGATGCAGGATGTTTTAAATCAATGGTGGATGATGTACCTAAGGAGAGGATGTAGGGTTATGTTCTCTGTGTTCATTTAGAGAAGGGTTTTTTACAATAATTCCATTAATATACCATGAATGATGAGAAGAGGTAGGTGATAATATCCCTCTAGTATGGGAGCATGTAAGTAATGGATATGGGGATTAAGTACAATGATCTCTTTAATTTTTCCTTGGATCTCTTTCAAGATGAGGAAACTCGTGCAAGATTAATAGAGGAGTCACTTCATCCATCAATCCAGTACACAATTACTCCCTTTACATTTCCAACATACATAGAGGCTAAAAAATGTGGATTTGATTGAGAAGATTCAGTCATGGGGAGTTTTACTTCTAGAGAAGATTTAGCAGGTCTCTCCAAGAGGTATGGTTACCATTAGTATGTCTCATGAACCAGGGCCATTGAGGTTTCAACTTCCGGGAACCATATTTGTTTCTATTTTTACCATATGGTCCTTGTGACTTTTTTATAATATTGGGGAAAATGTGTTTCTTCTTTGGGGTTCTCATCTGTCTCTAAACTATGTTTTCATCATCTGTTTGAACTCATTATGGTGGAGGTCGAAAGGTTCAGTTCGTTCCTCAGCAATAGTTGCATGGTTATTCATTTTAGTAGAAGAGATAGTAGGCCCGTGCTTTACTATTGTTATATGTAGAATGTAATGGCCAACATAAGTGTGATCCTCAGGGACCTCGACTCGGTCATGGTCATTGATGCATTCATCATAAAAGGGCTAGAGGATCTAGGAATGTTCAGTTTCATGCCGCAAAAGAAACAGTTAAAGATTGTACATAGATTGTTATATGTTTCATGAACTTATTTTGTACCCTTGATTATGTCTTGACTGATGTAGGATCATTAAAATCTTTTATGAACCCAATATATCCAATTATCTAGGACTACATGTAGATGATATTTCCATTACCTTGGTGTTGAGTACACCAGTAAAAGGTTTAATCATCTTTTTTGACATGTACCAGGGATGTAGGCTGATAATGGGGCTACATTATTCCTCTGTGGATATCTTATCTATATAGAGTAAACCATACTCTTTGATTCTTATCATTGAATGGTTGTATTCTATATTCAATTTTATCAATTGATTTTTCAGAAGAGTCATGTTTTTAGACATTTGTGACCAACATTTTGATTTTATTGGTGGGAAAAGTAGTCATGTTGATAGCTAGAATGTTTATCCACTTCATTCTCTATTGGATGAGATGTTATTGGAATCAGTAGCTGGTTGGATGGTGGAGGGTCCCAGAGTCATTATGGAGTTCTTATATGTTTTACACTGGGATGTTGTGATACAACCCCCTCAATGTGATGTTGAGTTTGGGATAGACCCACAACCCGATTCTTATCTGATTTTGATGTCTTCTTATCAGATGAATCCTTCATAGTTATGGGAGTTGTGGATCTAGATAGACGACCTTGGTGAATAAGGAATTTATCTTTCCCAATGTGTCATCATGGGGTGTTCGGTTGTTTCTCACAAAAAATTAGGACGATGGTTGGAGATATTTTATAGAATATTAAGTGATTATTTTTTGTCACGAAATCCTTAATCAATAAATTTATGTATAAGAGCAACGAAATAATGAAGCCTTGGATTTTCTCTCAAGGATTTGAAATTTAAATTTCAAAACTCTCACTGTTGTTTTGTTTGTTTTTGCAAGAATAGAAATATGGGAATTTGATTAATGACTATACAATTAAATATAAATATAGACTAAAGACAATGAATTTTTTTGAATAAGCCATAAAATTGATAAGAAATAAAATTGTTTTGAAAGCATAATCGAAACAGTGGCTACAGATAATCTTTAACCTCCCAAACACTCCCCTATTCCTTTTTTAAAATTACATCCCTAATGAATCTCATAATGTATTCAAAAAATCCACATGATAATCATTTTATTTTCGAAGGATGTAATATAAAAACAAAATTATGATTGTTTCCTCTCCTGTAGACGTGATCCAGTTACATGAAGACCTCCAAATAATGAAACCTAATCTAAATCACTATGCATAACAGTAAGACCTCACAATGAAAAATTTAAATAGGATATTGACTAATTTTCTTCATAGAATGGGAAACCATCCTAAACATAGCAGTTTAAAATATACTCAAGAAATAAAAAAATTGATTTCATCCCAAAAATATACGTTTATGATAGATGCAATAGTGATTTCATAAGGGGATCAAAACTCTAAGTGGAGTGTCTGTCGGTTCTTGTGTTTGCAACCACATGGTGCTATGCCTGGCAACACTTGAGCTGCACACATAATCTACATTCCAGCATGAGTGCACACCATTTTAATCAAGGTCTTTTTATTCAACCTCATTTTTTATATAAAGCCATCCACCCCATTAAATGAAATAAGAGATGGGAATACAAAGGGGACGAGGGCTGGAAATTCTATGTTCCAATTTGGTTTTTCTTGAATTTGGATCCTGTTTTGACTCATTCCACAATAAATCATCCTCGGGACTCTTCTATAGAGTTTTTTGGAATTATATTCTCTATATACTCACTATGTTTCAACCTCCTTGGATGCGTGTGGAAAATTTTAGGAATAAATTAATCAACATCTCTTACTATGCTCAAGGAGACTCTTCATTGTCCAATTTATTGTCCCACTCCCATTGTGATCTAACGACCGAATTTGACCATGGAATCATCATGAACGCATTACAAAGAGTCCTAATTCATTTAAAATTTCAATTAATTACTTTGGACTCATATATATATAATTATGTTCCATTGAATGAGGTGGGATCCACATATATGACAATAAAAACTATCCATAAATCCTAATTTGTTTTTCCTCCAGATGGCTGATTTAGAACTAGTTCTATATTATATAGATGATTCAAAAGTGTTCAGGTTTTGTAAAAAAGTAATCTTTTGAGTTGGATATTATGGAAAAAGATATGCCCATAACGTCCAACTAATGAAAAACTGTTAAAAATCCAGAAATAGGGAATTTTCAAAATTTTTCTAAAAAACACAACAAAATTTAAAAAATTATGTAATTTCACATATAATGAAGTATTGGTGAGGATTAAGTCATTAAAATTTAAAAAAATATTATTCAAAATATCATCTCTATCAATTCGCCCACACATAGCACTTGGGATCATGAACATGTGAGCATCAAAATCAAATTAATGCATAATCAAAACACAAACCAATGAGGTTCACCAGTTAACTAGTAAGAATTAAATGATTTTAGGAATCATCAAAAAAACTGTTTCATGTTGTCAATTTAGTTCATTAAATAAATTTACACTTCTATTCTACTCCCATGAACAAAACACACCTACCTCACAAGAATTTTATCTCAACACACAAATATCGATTTTCATCAAATATTATCTCATCCAAACACTTGAAAGAATCCTCATAGGATTGAAGAATTTATTCATCGTCACTCAATGTGATCCAATACAATGGTATCATCCTGAGGCATTTTCATGGTTTTTCTTTTTCTAAATGTTGGTGGGTTTTCAATATCAAAAATATTGAGTTTGAATAAAGGCACATTAGATATTTCTACGAAAAAAATGTGTGAATCTATTCTTCACTCATTTGTGGTTTCCTCCTTACATTTTTATAAAGAAAAAAATATTTCATATTATCTAAAAATATATTTTCCACCTCATTATAACAATAATTTAGAATAAAAAGTTAAATTTCTCTTCTTCTTTTTCTGAATCTTCCATTTTGGGCATAACTTTCTTCAATTGAGAGCTCCAAATAGGCACGACTCTGTTTCAATTAAAAGCTCTAAATAGGAACACCTCCCAGAAAAATATTTTTTATCAGCAAAAACATCTCCTCAGTATTTGAATCACCAAAAAAGTGTAACACAACATGAGGCATCACACCAAAAGTCTTCTCCCCCACACTTATGTTCAACTAGATCATGCATTTAAACTTCTTGAGTAGGTTGGAAAGGGAAAACGTCATGTAATGTGGATATCTATAAGGAATTACAAGGAGAAT
This sequence comes from Viscum album, assembly GCA_963277665.1. Lineage (NCBI taxonomy): Eukaryota > Viridiplantae > Streptophyta > Magnoliopsida > Santalales > Viscaceae > Viscum > Viscum album. The sequence goes on along the minus strand of OY728140.1, from coordinate 1,691,003,542 downwards.
AAGGCCTCCATAATGATAAAATTTACAAGGTGTGACAATAAAAGGATAATCACGAATATGGGGAATTAAAATAAGAATAATCACTTCAATCATTTCAAACACACTCAACTAAGCCCATATGTTTTGAAAGAAATAGATGGCGTTTTTTGTTCAAAAAAACATGGAGTGATTCACACAAGAAAAAATTTTAATGTGTAGAAGATATATAAATGTGTTCATAATTCTAACATGATAGAGAATTTCAATTATTGTGACAATGATATGTGGCATGGGATTCAAATTCAGAGGACTTTTCATGAATTTTTTTAAAAAAAAATCCGGATATAAAATAATGTAATTTTCATCAGTAATTTATATTCAGCTTCAATAGATCAATTGGTTCACTCATTTATATGGTTTTCATAATTGAAAAATATCATCATTTAATCTCACACGTTTTTTTTCAAAATATTAAATAAAACACAATAAATTTGAAAAATAATAGAAGAAATGAAAAACCCCAAAAATTGAAAGAAAAAAAATGAAAAAATAGAAATTAAAGCACACAAATTCTTAATATACACATCATGTTTCTCCCCCAAACATATTTATTTCAATTTCCTCATTGTGAAAAAAATTTAATGTATATGAAATTAAGGAAATTAAGGATGTACCAAAAAATATATGAGAATGAAAAACACAACCTGGCATTAATTGTATTCGGGTTCATGTAGATGGATCTCCTCCCATAGTGGAACTTTCACATTCTCTCCAAACAGATTCAACATGTTCTCATTGATAGGGTATTGTGTCCCTTTATTTGGTTCTTTTATCTGTATTGCACTGAAAGGAAAAATTTGAGTTACAGTGAAAGGACCAACCCATTTGGAATAAAATTTACTTAGGAACATCTTCAATATCGAATCAAACAGAAGCATGTTGTCTCATTCCTTATATTTTTATTAGAATCATTTCATCGTGAAATTATTTGGTTATTTCTTGGTAAAACCTTTAAATTTCATATGAATTATTTCTGATCTCCTCTATCTCCTACAAACAAAATTTTCATTCTTCTCTGATATAATACATATTCATGATAGACATTTTAAGATCCCAAAATGATATGTGTTCTAAGGTAACTATAAGATAAAAATCCATTCCTTAGATTAAAATAAATTGTGTCATGACAATTTGGGTTTTTAATTCTATCATATAATCCCAAAGTGCATCATAAATTCTCAAAAAACAATCTATTTTATTCGGGTTCACTATTTTTTTATTTGTTTTATTTCCATACAAGAAAACTCATTCATCCCATATGATTGAGGGTGATTAGGTGTAGATACACTATGATAAACTCTATATTTCATCAAAACTGATTCCAAGGTCTTGTTTCAAAAGAGAATACATTCATAAATAATCAAGATCATTAGAAATCCAAACCATGAAAATATATTTCCTTTCAAAAAAATGGACACATTTTTGGAATCATTATCTCTTGTGGGAATATCATATACCCAATTAGAGATGTAATCAATAGAAAGAAAGATGTAAATATATCAAAACTACTTTGGAAATCTATGTAGGAAATAAATACCCCAAACAACAAATAAATCACAAAACAAAAGAGGTTGTTTTGGAATCTCATTCCTTTAGGAATTTCTCCCTTGAAATTGAAAATTTTTAAGTGTCATGCAAAAAATAAAAGCATCACTAAAAAAGTTGGGCCATACAAATATAATAAATGAATTTTATTTAAATTCATTTAGGAAAAAAGAGTCCTCCATAGCATAATGTCTGAAAAAGAGGCAGGATAAATTGAAAATCAGAATTTAGAATTCATCTCCCAAACATTTAATCACTACCAACATGAACCAAATAAGGACCATCCCAAATGTAATGTTTTGAATCACTCAAATGTTTAGAAGCATTATTCTTCAAAAACCAGTAGGGAATAACATCAAAAGTTAAATAATTCACAAGGTAAAAAACCATGGTATTTCAATTTGACAAGCATTATACTCCTCATCTAGAAAGGTTTCCTTCATTTGTGGACACATAAGAAGATTCTAATTTAAAACAGATGGTATCCTTCTCAAATGATCTACAACAAGGTTCTCATTTCCCTTATTGTCCTTTATTTCATCATCAAACTCATGAAATAATGATATACATCACAAAAGGCTTGGTTTTGAATCATATTAATTCATCAAAAATTCGATTGGCGAATGATCAGTGAAAATAATCTCTTTAGAGCATAGCAGATAACATCTATATTTTTATAAATAAATGAAATCATCAAATAGTTTCTTCTAAGTTGTTGTGTAGTTTTATTAGGCCTGATCTAATGTTCTTGGAGGATATTCAATCACACGAGATTTCTTTTCCAACCTTTGACTTAAGACTGACCTAAAAGAAAATTCAAATGCATTAGTCATGAGTTCAAAGGGAATGTCCCATTTGGGAGGTTTATCAATGGGAGGGGTTTTTAGTTTTTGTTTCAGCAACCCAAATTACCCTTTATAATTATCATCAAATACAAATGGGGTATTTGAAGAGAAATCTAGATAATGATAGCACAACGATACTAAAATCCTTAATGAATCTTCAATAAAAACTAGCATGAACAAGGAAGGATCCACATCTCAAACTTTTTTTGGTATGTAAATGATTAAATGAACTCAACATTGGATTTATCAACTTTAATTCCATTCAGATAAACAACATGACCAAGAAAATTTCCCTTACCCAACATCAAATGACATTTTTCATAATTAAGAACAAGGTTCTTATCAATGAACTTTTCAAGAACCTGATCCAAACTTACCAAAAAAACGTTCAAATGAAGATCCATAAATAGTGATGTCATCCATAAAAAATTATATGCATGATTTAATAAATTCAATGAAAATGCCCATCATGTACCTTTGAAATGTTCTAGGAGCATTAAAAAAGCTGAAATGCATCCTCATATTAGCGAAGGATTCAAATAGGCACCTGAATGTGGGTTTTCATTGATCCTCTAGTATAATGTAAATTTGGAAATAACTAGAGAATCCATCAAGAAAAAAATAAAGGGTTTTTTCAGCTAGTCCTTCAAGGACCTGATCATGGAATTGCAACAGGAAGTGGTTGTTCCTTATAGAAAAAACTAGATTCCTATAATCAATGGACATTCTCCATTTATTTGGAAGCTAAACATGAACAAGATCAATAAATTTATTCCTTGATAATGTAAATACTTTTTTTTGGGAATGAATTGGATTGGACTCACCCATTGACTATCAATGATGGGAAAAATAATTCCATCAGCCAAAAGTGTGGTGAATTCCTTCTTAACATCCTCTAAAACTGTTGGATTCTTTGTTATTTGAAATTGTCTGATTGGTTTAACATTTTTCTTGATGAAAATTCTATTCATGCACACTAAGGGACTAACTCTAGTCAAGCAGTATAGATTCCATCCAATAGATTTTTTTTGGGTTTTGAGGACTCCTAACAATTGTTTCTACAGGTCCCTTGACAAATTATTTGAAATGAAAATAAGAAATGATTCATTTTCACCAATGAAATGATATTTTAGATTCTCAACAATTTGATTAAATTATATATCAGGAATGGTATTTTCATTAATCAAGGAACATTTATCATAGCTGTGATTGTTTAGTAGATCTTCAGATTTTAATAGACATTCACCCTGATGATAAATTTCAATTTTCTCAAAATATGTTTCTAGTAGAAAATTATCAACTCCTCCCGATAGACCACTAAAAGCTTTATATATTTCCAAAAATATGTATTCACCATTGTTGGAATCATCATAATCCATAAATGTCGTATCATTATTCCATGACTCATCAGAAGCATACTTTTCTAAAAAATTTAGATTATATTTCTTAACAAAAAAATTTCTATCATTGAAAATAGTAGCTGGTTTCTAATAAAATGAAAAATCATGGAACATCTCTGTGGAAAAACAATAAATCGTGTTCAATGGGGGGATGAATGATCCTCGAATGGGGGTTTCATGGACTGAAAAATATTGAAATGAACAACATCTCCTCCAAACACCAATGAATGTGTTCCCTAGTGAACATGGATTATTGTTTTTTAGTTTTCAGGAATGGTCTCCCTAGAATGAGATATGTAAGGTTAATAAACTAATCATCTTCCATATCCAAGACATTGAATTCCATATGAGAAATCATGTCTCCTACATGACCGAGAACATCCTCAATAACTTCAGTAGGATTGGTAGTACTACAGATGGCATGTTGAATGATAATTCTAGAGGGTTTTAATTCTCCAACAAGAATATATGAGTAAAATAAGGTAAGAAAATTGATGTAGGCCCCTAAATCAAGCATAAAATCCTTGAATTCACATTACCCAATGGTGTAGGGAATGTTAATGGTTCTAAGGTCCTTACATTTGATAGGCAAATCATGCTGAATCATGGATGAAATATTCCACACTATGTTGACCTTTTCAGATCCATTGAATTTCTTAGTGTGGGTTTGAATATATGAATATCTTGGAATTTGATTTATAGCATCCAACAAAGGTATGTTTACATGCACAATCTTAAAAATCTCCAAAACTTCTTTATCCAACTCTTTTACAATACCCGACTGCACCGGTGGTTCACTCCAAGGGTAAGGTAGTGGTGGTGTGGATGTTTCTAGACTATTCTAAGCACTTCATCGAGAAACAAAAGGACCAAAAATCCTCTCCCAATCCCTATTTGTTATTCTAAGATGTATTTCATCTATTTACATTGTGTTTCCCTTCTATTAATAGTCATAATTTCAAGCATTTCCATCAGTTGTGGGATTATCATTAATAGTTCAATAGAATGATTGGGTTTCCCAGTTTTAGGGTTCTCCAATAACGTTCCACTCCAATGTTCAGTTTAACTCATGTTTTCTCTCCATTTATCAATCAGATTCACATCAGGATATGTGGTAAAACATCTATTCATTTTATTTTTGATTCTACTATGATCTAAGGCAAGTTGGCCCATTAGTGACATTAGGCTATTCCTCATGTTTTGTTATTGATCATGTGTTTGTTTTATTGAATCTTATTGTTTCCTCGTATCTTATCCAATATTGCTCTCTGAATTTTGGGATGGAGGGGAAGGCAAAAATATTACTCCAAAATGATCATTAGCTTACTCATTAAGAAATCTTGGTTGTGAATAGCATGATTGTCTGTAGAAGAGGACTCTATGTTGTTCTGGCTGTCGAAATAATTCATTTGAGTGGTTTTTCTTGACTTGATTGTAATATTAATTTTTTTAGAAATGTCCTTTATCGTTTTGATTCAAAGGGGTTTCCAAGAAAAACATTATTTCAGTTCTCTGATGGTTATTGCATTTTTATGTATTGGTGACTAAAATTCTCATTGGAATTACAAATTCCAACATGGACGAGTATTTGAAATGTTGTTTCAGGTTTGGGTGGTGTTGTTGGGTTGTTGGAAAACATCATAGACCGCACCGTTGTGATAATATCATCAATTTGGCCCACAATCATGGTTCTTTCAGGACTATAAATAGGGAAATCTTGGGAATATTTCACAAGAAGAAGGCCTCTTGTCCCAATTTTTTATGCATTCTTGGTATGTTTGCATGTAATATCCTCGTAACAGTTGGTGTATCGTCAAATAAATCCCCTCCAAAAGAATAATCTACCATGATTCTATCATTATGACAAAATCCCTCAAAAAATATTCAATCAAAATTTGGTCATTGATTTGATTATGGGGAAAAATAACATAGAGTCTTTTGAATAGTTCCCAGTACTCAAGCAATATTTCAGCTTAAGTTCACCTAATTTAAAAAATCTCATTTCTAATGGAAACAACTATAGAATTATGGAAAACCATTTTCATGGAAAAGTTTCTTCAATTCATTACAATCTGTAATAAAATTATAATGTGAATAGAAAAACCATTTTTTTGGATACTCTAAATAATGAAAAAGGAAATGACATAAATTTCCGTTGATTTTCATCAGCTCAATAAAGTTTCATGTTAAAACAATGCTAAAAAAATCCTGAATGTGTTTATGTGAATCATTAACAGGAAAATTATTTAATTTTTGATGTTATTGGATAGAACCATAGTTAATTTCAAACCTAATACGTGCATCAGGATATTGAACTGGATTTTATTAATTTACATAATAATGTAAGAATATATGTTCAATGTTCTATTTCCATCAATTAGAATTTTATTTTCAACTAGGTTCATTTTAAGTGTGGTAGTGGATGATTCAGAACATGGAACAAGGGTGTTCTATTATCACTATTTGTATAGTGAAATGTTTTATCAATTTCATAATTCAATGGGAACAAATTTGTGTCAGAATTTCTTATTATGAAAAAAGAATTTCCATCAATATCAACTCAAAAAACCTCCTTTAAAATGACACTATTTGATATTAGTATACATTTTCATGAAATAATTGATCAAAAAATCCATCTCCAAGATCAATTCAATATAGAAATCCCTGGGTTTTCTCTTGAGGAGGTTGCAATTTGAGTGGCAAAAATATCACTTTTTTTGAAAGAATAGATAATGGGGGATTTTAATAAATACTCAAGAATATAATATAAATATAAACTATAGAACCAATAAAATTAAATACAATTAAAGAAATTTACCGAACATTAATTTGATTTGAAACAAGAATAAAAATATTTTTTATAGATAAGATTTATCCTCCGACACACTCCCCTCTTCCTTGATTAAAATTATATCCCTTATGAATCTCTCAATGACTACCCAAATACCTATAGATAAACACCTTATTTTTCATGGATATCATATCATAAACTCAATATTATTGTTTCCCATCCCATATAAGTTGTCCAATTACTTGAAGACCTCCAAATAATCAATCCTGACCTAAATCACTACTCTTAATGGAAAGAACTTTCCAATTAAATTTAAATAGGGAAATCGTTTATTCTACTTCATAGATTGGGGAACCATTTAAAAATAAGTTGAAAATATATTTAATATATAAATCAACCACATTCATCCATTAAATATATGCTCGAGACAGTTATAATTGTGATTAAACATGATGATCAAAACTTGGAAGGGAGTGTCTCTCGGTTGTCGCATCTGAAACCATTTTGTGCTTAGCCTCACATCACTTGAGAATCCCACATAAAATAAATTAAAGTAAGAGATCACACAATCTTCGTCAAGGAATATATATTAAACCTCAAATTGTATCTCTAAATCAAACTACCCCTTTAAATGAATGATGATATGGGAATATGAAGAGGAGGTATGGACATTCTCTTATCCAGATTCTATCTCTCTGAAGTTAGATACTTTTTTCACCCTTCCTGGCCGAATCAACTGCTCGACTATTCTAATGATTTTTTCATAATTATATTCTCTATTAACCCAACATGCATCAATCTCTTAGGACATGTGGTGTAAGTTTCATGTATAAATTAATCCACATTTCTTTCTCTGACCTAGGACACGCATCATCTTCCACTTTATTGTATCACTCCCATAGTTCTATAATCATCAAATTCGACCTTGAACTCATCATGAATTCACTCCTGGGAGTCCTATTTCATTTATAATTGATGTAAATGAAATTGTACACCTGTATCAATTGTTATGTTTCTTTGAATGTGGAGGGATATACACATTAAACTAATGAAAAACTATTAAAAATCTATAATTAAGGAATTTTAATAATTAATCTCAAAACACAACAAAACTCCAAAAATGTTGTAATTTCCCCAATACTGAGACATTGGTGCATATTAAGTCATGGAAATGTAGATAAAATATTTTGAAAATGTCACCTCTATTAATTCCCCCACACTAAGTACATGGGCTCCTGGATAAGTGGGCATCAAAATCAAATCAATTAATATTCAAAACACGAACCAATGAGGTTCACCAACTAATAACCAAGAATCAAATGATATAATGCCTCATAAAAAATAAATATTTCAATTTCAAATTTAGTTCATTAAATCCATTACCACATTTATTATTCTCTGATGCACACAACACACCTACCTCAAAAAAGGTTTCTCTCAACACACAAATATTGATTTTATAAAATGCTTTTCTCATACAAACACATGCAAGAATACACATAGTATTGAAAAATTTCTACATCTCCACCCAATGTGAGCCAAGAAAATATAATCATCATGAGGAATTTTCATGGTTTTTCTGTGACTAAAGGTTGGTTGGATTGATATATCAAAACATCTAAGGATGAATAAAGATAGTTTGGATCTTTTTATGAAAAAAGGCAAGAATATAATTTTTCACTCACCTGTTGTATCCCCCATACACTCCTCCAAAAAAATCAGATTTGAGAATCTATGAGAATAACTTTTAGACCTCATTATATCTATTTTTAGCAGTAAAAGTGGCATTTCTCTTCATTTTTCGAAATCTCTATATTGGGCACGTGTTTATTTAATTAAGAGCTCCAGGTAAGCACAAATATTTTTCAATTTAGAGCTCTAGACTGGAATAACTTCAAAATGAATTTCAATATAAAAACATATCTTTAGATTTTAAATCACCACCCAAATTAACAAAAGATGAGGTAAATCACCACAAGTCATCTTTCCCACTCTTAATTTCAACCAGATCATGCATTTATACTTCAGATTGGGTTGAAAATGTCAAATGGATTTTAATGTGGCTATATAAAAGGCAATACAAGGATACTAAGGGATCAAGAACTATAATCTCAACCGGATGGGATAGAATAAAAAATATAATCATGAATATAGGCCATCAAAATCCAAATAAACTCATCAATAATTTTAATTACACTCACCTCAACCCTCTTGTTTTGACAGAAAAAGATCATTTTCTAGTTCAAACAAACATGAAACAGTTCACTAAATAAAAGAGGTGAATGTGAAGAAGATGTATATATGGGTTTAGAAGCCTCAGAAAATTGATAATTTAAATTACAATGATAATGAGATATGGAATAGGATTCAAAAATCTAAGGTCATTTCATAAAATTATCAAAACAATCCAAATATGAAACAATGTCATTTTCAGCAGTCAATTATGTTCAGCTTCAAGTGTTCAATTGGTACACTCATTGAAATGGTTTACAAAATTTAAAAAGATTAACACTTATTCTCACAACGTTTTTTTTGAAAAAATTTAAATAAAAAACACAATATTTTAAAGTTGAGATAATAAAAGAAACCCACCAAAAAATGAATGAAAAAAACTGAAAAACTAAAATTTGAAATGAAATCACACAATATATAAATCTACCTAGAATGTTCCTCCCCCCACACTTATTTCATGAAATTTCCTAATTTTGTAAAAATTTTATGTGTATATGAAATTCATGAAATTAAAGAAATAAAAAATAAGTGAGAATAATAAAAATAACTAGGCATAAATTGTTTTCAGATTCATGAAGATGGATCTTCTCCCAATGTGGAACTTGAACATTCTATCTAAACAGATTGAACCTATGCTGATTTAATTTCAATGATGTCCCTTTGTCTAGTTCATTTATCTCAATTACATCTAAAGGAAAAACATGAGCAACAATGAAAGGACCAGACCAATTGGAAAGAGATTTACTCAGGAACATCTTCAATCTCGAATCAAACAACAGTACATTGTCTGCTTCATTAATGTTTTTGTTGATAATCATATCATAATGAAATTATTTGGTTCTTCCCTTTAATAACATATAACTTTCATAAGAATTATTTCTGATCTCCTCCAACTCCAACTAATAAAATTTTTATTATTTTTCAGTAGAAAACAAATTCATGTTACATGTTTTAACAGTGAAAAAATATTTTTGTTCTAACTCAACTAGAAGGTGAAAATATTTCCATAGACAAATAAAAATGTTTGAATGAAAATTGGGGGTTTTTAATTCTATACTTTAAGCCCAAATTGAATCATCAAGTCTCAATCACTAATTATCTATATTCAGGTTCATATTGTTTTTCTATAATTTTTTTATTTCCCTGTTAGAATACACATCCATTCAATTTTTTTGAGAGTGATATGGTTTAGGAACCCTATGATGAAATCATTACTTCTTAAAATTTGATTACAATGTATTGTTTAAAATAATAGTACCCTGAACCGTAATCAAGAACACTGTAAATCACAAACATGAAACCAGATTTCTTTTCCCAAACTTGGACATAGTGTTTCCATCATCATCTCTTATGGGAAAATCTTCTACCCAAATGGAGACAAAATCAATAGAAATCAATATGTAAGAATATCCAAAAGAATTTTAAATAGGCACTATGAAATCCATACCACAAACAAAAAATATATCAAAAATACGAATAGGTTTTTGTGGCATCTCATTATTTTTTGGAAATGCACTATTGAACTTGACAATTTTTATATGTACTGCAAAAAAACCAAAGAATCTCTAAAAATAGTCTTCCAATACATATAATAATCAATAACATTTCATGTAGTTATTTGATTTCTAAAGTGTCCTCCACAATGACAAAAAATTATGGAAGATTGAATATCATAATTTTGAATGCATCTCCTAACCATTTGATCACTACCAACATGCCACTAGTAAGGATCATCCCAAATGTAATTATTTGAATCAATCATAATTTTAGAATTTTGATTCTTGGAAAACCAATGTGGATCATCAGCAGATGCTAAATACTACACAAGGTCATCATACCATGGTATTTTAATCAATTTCTACTTCGATTCTCTACCCATGCACACAACACAACTACCTCAAAAAAAATTCTGTCAACACAAAAATAATGATTTTCAACAAATATTTTCTCATCACAATACATGAAATAATTATCAAAGGATTGAAAACATTCTATATCTCCACCTGATGTATGCTAAGAAAATGTGATCATAATGAGTTATTTTCAAGGTAGTTATGTCATAATGGTTGTTATATTTCAAATATCGAATATTTTGAGGCCGAATAACGATAGTTTGGCTTTTTTCGAATAAAAAAATGCTTAAATATAATTTTAGTTCATGTGTGGTATACTCTATACTCCCTTCCAAAGAAAATTAGATGTTAGAATCTCTAAGAATATCTTTTTCACCTCATTCCATCAATATTTTAGTCGTACAAGTGACATTTCTTTTCTTATTTTTCTAAATGCTCGAGATTGGTCACAACTTTATTCAATTGGGAGCTCAAGACAGGATCAACTCTATTTCAATTTAGAGCTCCAGAAATGTACAACTCCTAGTAATATTTTTTCAGACGAAATAACACCTCTTCAGGGTTTGAACAACCACCCAAAGCAACAACAAATGTGGTCACACACCACAAGTTATCTCCCCCACACATAAGTTCAACTAGATGATGAACTTATACTTCCAGAGAAGGTTGGAAAGGGGAAATGGCTTGTATTCTGGATATATAGAAGGAAATAAATACATAATAAGGGTTTAAGAAAGATAAAATATACAATGGGGTAAGAATAAAAAGAATAATCATGAATATAGGGCATCAACATCCAAATAAATACCTCAACCATTTCAATCACACTCATATCAGCCCTTATGTTTTGATAGAAATAGATAAAGATCTAGTTCAAAATAATATGGATTGGTTCACTCAATAAAATATTTGAATTTAAAGAAGTTGAATAAATGGTTTTATAAGCCTCACATGGAAGATAATTTGAATGATAATGACAATGCGGTGTAGAATGGGAATCAAAAATCAGGGGTCTTCTCATGAAATTGTAAAAACATATGAACATGAAACAATGTCATTTTATTCATTCATTCATTTTTAAGATGAAGGGATAAATTCGATAACTCATTGACATGGTTTTCAAAATTGAAAAATATCTTCAATTATGCTGACATGTTTTTTTCAAAATACTAAAAAAACCATATTTGGAAAATAAGGGAAGAAAAGAAACAAAGTAAAAATTGATAAAAATAGTGAAAAACAAAAATATAAAATGATAGGACAAAAAATATAAATTTACACAACAAAATCCTTCCCCACACTTATTTTATTCAATTTCCTCATTATGGAAAAAAAATTTAATATGAAATTAATGAAATTATATAGAAAAAAATGAGAAGGAAAAACACAAACTGGCATCAATTGTAATCATCTTCATAAATAGGGATCTCCACCCCAATAGGATGTTTAATATTATCTCAAAATAGATTCAACATAAGACCATTTACTATGAATGGTGTCCCTTTATCTAGTTTTTTTATCTGGATTTCACCAAACAGAAAAAATATGAGTATCAAGGAAAGGATCAGACCATTTGGAATGAAATTTACCTGGGAACATCTTCAAACTCAAATCCAATAGCAACACTTTGAATCCATAATTAATTTATTTTTTTCTAAAATCAACTCATCAAAAAATTATATGTTTATAACCTTATACAACCTAGAACATTCATATTCATTCTCTCTGATCTTTTCAAACTCCTTCAAAAAAAATTTCTTTCTTTTATAGCAGAAAGAAGATTCATGTTACATGATTTTACATCCAAAAAATATATGTGTTATAACTTAATTAGAAGGTGACTATACTTTCCATAGACTAATAGAAATGGTGAAATTCCAATTGGGGTTTTGAAGGCAATCCTTTAAGCCAAAAGTGCATCCTCAAGTCTTAAACACCAACCGTTTCTATTCAGGTTCACATTTTCTTCCAGAATGTATTAGATTTCCATTTTGGACAACTCAACATTTCCGTTAGTTTGATAATGATACGGTGTAGAGGACCTATGATGAACTCTATAATTCTTCAAAATTTATTCTAATGTCTTGGTACAAAAGTGAGTACCTTGATCTGTAATCAAGAACATTGGAAATCCAAACAATGAAAACAAATTTCCTTTCACAAAGATAGACATAGTTTTGGCCTCATCCGCTATTATGGTAATAACTTATACTTATATGGCTATATAACCAATAGAATGGAAGATCTAAATATATCCAAAAGATTTCGAAAAATTCCCCCTAAAATCCACACCAAAAAACATAAAATACCTCACAAAATAAATTAGATGTTGTGGAATATCTTTCTTTTTGGAAATGCTACCTTGAAATTGAAAATTTTTACTTGTCCTGCAGAAATAAAAAGAATCTATAAAAATGGTGGGCCAATACAAACCAAAATCACGAACATTTCCTCTAGTTTATTCGGGACCAATCTGTCCTTCACAGATCAAAGTATGAAAAAAAATTACGGCAAACTAAATATCAAAATTTGGAATGCATCTCCTAATCATTTGATCACTTCCAACATTCCCCAAGTAAAGATCATCCAAAATATAATTATTTGAATCACTCACAATTTTGGAAATTTTATTCTTGGAAAAAATAGTGGGGAACATCAATAGAAGATAAATAATTCACAATATTATAATACCATGGTCTTTTTGTTTTACAAGCATGCATCTCCTCATCGATTTTTTTCCTTAATTGTTGGAAAAAATTGAAGTTTCCCATTAAAAATATATGGTATCCTACTAAAATAATCTGAAAAAATGTTCTCACATCCTTTCTAGCTCTTTATTTCAACATCAATATCTTGTAATTTCATGATCCCTCTCAATAGTAATAATTTTTCACCTTGTTTCTTCATAAAAAAAATTTATTACAGAATTATCAGTGAAAAAAATCACCTTAAAGACCCTAAGAAACATCTAATTTTCTCTAAATCAATGACAAATGAAAAATTTCCTTCTATGTTTTTGTGTAGTTTTATTGGGCCTGAAATAATTTTCTGGAGGCATAAGACATCACATGATATTTCATTTCGATAATTCACATAAGACTTTCCACAAGTGAAATGTCTAATGCATCTTCCATGATTTCAAAGGGAAAGTCACATTTGGGATGTTGAACAATGTGAGGGGTTATTAGTTTCTATTTTATCTCCCCAAAGGCCTATTTACAATTCACATCAAAGAAAAATAGGGAGTATTTTTTGAGAAATAAATACAATGGATGCACAACCTTACTAAAATCATTAATGAATCTCATATAAAAACCAGAATGACCAAAGAAATATCTCACATCTTGGACTATTTTTGGGCATAGAAATGAGGAAATAGCCTCTACTTTGGATTTATCAATAGCAATTACATCTAGAGAGACAACATGACCGTGAAAAATTCCCTTACCAACCATTAAATGACATTTTTTATAATTAAGGACAAGGTTCTTATCACATCAAATTTAAAGAACATGATACAGACATTCCGAAAAACAATCAAATGATGAACATAAATAGTGAAGTCATCCATAAAAATGTTGAGGCAAGATTAAATAAATTTAGAGAAAATCCTCATCATTCACCTTTGAATTGTCCAAATGCATTGCACAAACCCAATGTAATCATCCTATAACATAAGGTTCCAAATGGTCACGTCAAATTAGATTTCCCATGGAACTGTGGGGAAATATGAATTTGGAAATAACCAGAAAATTAATCTGGAAAACAATAATGGATTTTCCAAGCTAGTATCTCATGGATAAGATCATGAAATAGAAATGGGAAGTGGTCGTTCCTTGTTGAAAAAATGAGCTTCCTATAATCAATTCACATTCTCCATTTATTTGGAGTCCTAATAGGAAAAATCTCACAAAATTTATTCCTTGAGATTGTAAAGCCACCTTTTTTGGGAATGAATTGGATTAAACTCACCTATTGACTATCAGAGATGGGGAAAATAATTCAAACCACAAAAAGTGTAGTGACTTCATTCTTAACAACCACTAAATCTGTTTGATTCAACATCCTTTAAAATTTCCTCATTGGTTTAAGATTTTCCTCCATGAATATTCTATGCATGAAAACTGAGGTACTGACTCATGTTAATTCAGATAGTGTCAATTCAATAGATTTCTTTTTGGTTTTGAGGACTCTTTAAATTTTGTTTTCATGGTCCATTGACAAATCTTTTGAAATGATAAGAGGGAAATATTCATTTTCACATATGAGAGCATATTTTAGATTATCTGGAATTGGTTTCAACTCTAACATAGTTGTGGTATATTTTTTTTTGATCAAGAAGCATTACTCCCATGTGTGATTGTTTGGTTGAGATTTTTATTTTATAGGATATTCACCTTGACGATCAATTTCAATGATTTAATAATTTGTTTCTATTATAAAATTGTCAACTTCTCCTTGGAGAACAATAGAGGAATTATTTATCCTTCGAAATGCTTCTTCATCAATGTTGAGATCATAGGAATCTTGTAAGGTAATATCAACATTCCAAGTCTCATAATATGCTTCCTTCTCCCTCTCATCTTGATCAGATTCATCAACATATAAAGTTTCATCATTGAAAACAGCAGCTGATTTCTCACCACAGGAAAATCAATGAACATCTCAGTTGAAATCCAATCAATCAAGTTCACATTGGGGGTTGAATAAACACTGATTGTGTGTTTAATAGACTAAAAAATACTGGAATGAACAAAATCCCGTCCAAAATCTTGTGAATGTGTTCCCTTGTGATCATTGATGATTGCTTTCGCAGTTTTCATGAACTGTCTCTCAAGAATGGGAGGAGAATTGGCACTAAACTGATCATCTTCCTATATAAAAGACATTGAAATTTCCATGAAAACTCAAGGATCATACCTGGATGTTAATTTCCTTCATAACTCATGATGTCTTGGTTGTACTTCGGTTGGCATGTTGAATGAAAATTCAAAAGGGTTTCAGTTCTCCAACATGATGGGATGTGTAAATAGAATGTGGGAAAACATAGATGGAGGCCACAAAATCAATCATAACAACATTGAATTCACGTTTTCTAATGGTTCATGGAATGGTAAAGGTTACTCGGTATATATATTTGGCAGTCAAAGAATACTGAATCATAGATGAAACATTCCTCCCTATGTTGACCTTTTCACCTACTTTTAATTTTCTCATGGGGGGTACACACTTCTTTTAGAAACATAACATACCTCAAATTTTTTTAACAGTATCAAGAAAAGTTATTTTAACCTGAAAAGTATTAAAATCCTCCAAAACCACCTTATCGATCTCTTTTTCAAAACTTGACATCAATGGCGGTTCTATCCTTGGGTAAGGAAGTTGTTGATTAGATGTTTCTAGAATATTCTGAGAGATTCATTGATAAAAAAGGACTTGAAATCCTCTTCCAGACCCTTTTGTTATTTTAATAAAAATTTATTATCTTTACATTGTGTTTCCCTTCAAATAAAATTCAGAATTTTGAGAATTTCACTCAGTGGTGGGATTCTAATTAACTGTTTCAACAGCAAGTTTGGGTTTCTTAGTTCGAGGGTTTTTCAATTGTTTTCCACTTATATATTCAATTGTACTCAACTTTTCATTCCCACTATCTCTCATATTCACTTGAGTATGTGAGGGAAAACATCTACTCATTTGAATTTTGATTCAACTAAGATCAGTGGAATATTGACCCATTTGAGTAACCATGGATATTCATAATGTTATGTTGTTGATCTTTTGTTTGTTTCATTTCCTCTTGTGGTTTCCTCATTGGTCCTTCAATTTTTCTCTTTGAATTTTTACTTGGAGGGGAAAGTTGAATGTTACTTCTAGAATGAGCATTATCATTCTCATTGAAATATCTTTGTTGAGAATTTCTTGATATTTCTCATAAGAATCTTCTTGGTTGTTCAGGATGTCGAAATCATTCATTAGAGTGGTTTTTTCAGCCTTGGATGAATGTTTTATTTGATTGAAATAGACTATGTTTGTTTTATTGAAAG
The DNA here is from genome assembly GCA_963277665.1 of Viscum album. Lineage (NCBI taxonomy): Eukaryota > Viridiplantae > Streptophyta > Magnoliopsida > Santalales > Viscaceae > Viscum > Viscum album. The sequence goes on along the minus strand of OY728140.1, from coordinate 1,690,986,790 downwards.
GGGTTTCCATGAAAAATAATATTTCCTTTCTCACAAGGTTCATGAATTTGTGGGAATTTGTGAAAAAAAGTTTCATTGGAAGAAAAAATTCTGTAGTAAACGTGCATTGGAAATGTTGCATCAGGTTTGGGTGGTGTTTTTGGATTGTTTTACAACATCCTCGACCTCACCATATTGATATGATCCTAAAGTTTCCTCAAAATCATGTTGTTTCAGAATTAGAAATGGGGACCTCTTTGGGTGATTTCACATGAAGAAGGATTCTTGATCCAAATTGTGGAGCATCTAGGTTCATGTTTGGAAATAATTTCTAGAAGGAGTTGGTATTTTTTCAACTAAAGACCCCCATGAAGCAGCATCAATCAAGATTCTATCAGTATGACACAATCCCTCATAAAAATAATGAATAAAAATTTGGTCATTGATTTGATGATGTGGACAACTAAAACAGAGTCTTTTGAATCATTCCTATTACTGATGTAATGTTTCACCTTGATTTTTCTTAATTCCACAAAACTGCTTTATAAATGAAGTAGTTCTAGAAGGAGGGAAAAAAATTTCACATAAATGTTTCTTCAATTAATTCCAATATCTAATAAAATTATAATATGAATAGAAAAACCATTATTTGAAAACACTTTCAAACAAAAATGGAAATGACCTCAATTTCATGGGACTTGGATCAACTCTATGAGGTTTGCTGTTGACACAAAGATAAATACATTCCTGAAGGTTTTTATGTGGATCTTGACTAGGAAAACCATCAAATATTGTAATATAGTGGATTAAATCATATTTAATTTCAAACTCAGCAGGTGCATCATGATATTCACCTATATTTTCATAATTTTCATCAGAAGTTGAATCCAATTCTATCTAGGTTTAATTTTCATCCATTGGAATTTAATTTTAATCTAGGATCCTTATAAGTGTTTTAGTGGATGATTCACTACTTGTGACCTGTGGTTTTTAGAATCTCAACCCCTAAATTGAAATATTCTATCAATTTCAGAATCCAATGGGAATAAATTTTGGTTAGAATTTTGGGTCATGAAAAAACAATTTTTACAAAGATAAACTCAAGAAACCTCCCCAAAAAACATTCCATGTTTATGTGAGGATTCATTATTGTGAAATAAAAAAGCACTAAATGTTTCCCCATCTTAAATAAAACATAGAAGTCCCAAGATTTTCTCTTGAGGATGTTTCAATTTGAGTTTCCCAACTATCTCTTTTGTTTTATTTAGTTTTCACAAGAATTGAAATCTTGGGACATTATTAAAGACTCAAGAACATAATATTAATATAAAATAAATTTAAATAAAATATCCTAACATCCAAAAATATTCACATGAAATAAAATATATTTGAAACCCAAATTAAAACAGTGGTTACATATATGCTTTAACTCCCAGACACTCCCCTTTTCCTCGTCTGAAATGATTTTCCTGATGAATCTCTCAATGTCAACCTAAATAACTCTGGATAAACACCTTATTTTTCAAGGATATCATATCAAAACATCAATATGATTATTTCCCCTCTTAATTAAGTTATCTAATTACTTGAAGACATCTAAAAATTTAAACCTAATCGAAATCACTATGCTCAACGGCAAGACCTCACTGATTAAATTTAAATAGGGAAATCTACTATTTTACATCATAGATTTGGGAAACATCCAAAAATTTTTTTTTGAAAATATATACAAAAAAGTATACAACCACTGTCAGCCATGTAATATATGATCAAGAGTGATGCAATAGATCTTACACATGAAGATCGAAACTCTGAAGGGAGTGTATGTCGATTGTCGTGTCCGCAAACACTTGGTTATTATCCTCACATCACTTGAGCAACCCAGATAATCTACATTACATCAACATTTCAAAACATATTCATTAAGGTCTCTATATTCAACCTCACTTTGTTTCTCTAAAGACAACCAACCCTTTAAATAAAATAAGATATGGGGATACAAATGGAAGGAGGGATGAAAATTCAATTGTCTAGATTCTATCTATACTATGTTGGATACTATTTTGCACCCTTCCTAACAGAATAAACCTTTAGACTCTATTAATGAGTTTGTTAAATTGTATATTGTTTAGACCATCCATGTTTCAACCACTTTGGACACTTGGTGTCAAATTTATTTATTAATTAATAAAAATCTCTTTCTCTTCTCAAGAAGACTCTTCATCTTCCACATTATTGTCTCACCCCCATGGTGTTATAATTATCTAATGTGTCCTTGAAACTCATCATTACCATGAAACTGAGAGTTCACTTTCATTTAAAATTGGAATTAATGGATCTGGACACCTATATATGGAGTTATGTTCCTCTAAATGAGGTAATATCCTCACAATGGATCATGAAAACATTCCACGGGTCCTCATTTATATGGGCCTCCATATGGCATATTTAGCTCATGGTCTAGTGGAAAAAGATAAGGCACGTGATTGAAGGGTTCCTAAAAAATAATCATTTGTGTTGGATTATTTTATAAAAATATATGTCCACAACATTAACCAAATGAAAAAATGTTAAAAAATCATAATTAGGGAATTTTCAATAGTTATCACAAAACTCCAAAAAATTCCAAAAATGATGTAATTTCACATATACTGATACACTACGGAGGGAAAAATCATTGAAATGTAGATAAAATTTATTATAACTATCACCTCTTTCAGACAACCATTGGATGAATCGGGAGACAGTCAATAACTTTTTCACTCTTCCAACAATATACGATCTCTTTTATTTGATTATAGGGGAAAGAATGTTTTCTATGATCTCTCTACAATTTGGATATCACAATGTGAGGGTAAAGGTGGGAGATATCTATAAGAATTATTTTAGGTTAAGGTATGGGTACCTCATGTTCATTGTCATGCCATTCGTTGTTACGAATGCAATATGCATGTTCATGGGGCTGAAGAACTCCATTTTTTCTGAGTTCATAGACATGCTCATCATATTATTCATCAAAAATATCCATATCTACATGAATTTAATTGAGTATGAAAAAATAAACATCATATTACTGTCAGGTAATCCTATCAATGCTATTATCTCTATAGAGTGTTTCCCAAGTGAATTTATTGGATATGAGAGGTACATTTCCATGGGCATGTGGTGTCTCTGAAGGATGTAGTAGTGGAACCATAAAAGGTTTAAGCTGTTGTTTCTTGGGCATCACCAAAAACTGTGGTAGAAATTTAATGTTTTCTAAGTCATCCAGGCTATTATTGGAGGTTTTTGACAGATCTCTCTCATGTTACAGCTCCATTGAAGAATGAGAGTATAAAAGAAAAACCATTTGTGTGGAGAAAGATGTTCCAAGAGTGATCAACTATCTAAATGGGAATTTGGTCCATGCTATAGTTTCTAGAGGAAGGGTTTATGTTCAAGGTGTTTTTTGATTCTTCCTTTCTAGTTTTGGTATCCATATTGATGCAACAATGGAGAGGGATTTCTTATAGATCTAGGTAGTTAAGCCCAAAAAAATATAATTATTCCACCAATGATATAGAGCAACAATCTATCTTGTACGTGAAGACGTTGAAGGGGACTTGCCTCTTTGGTGACCACATTTTGGTCTTCAAAAATTACAATATTTTAAGGAATTTCATTTTCTAGGAGGATATGAAATTCAGAGAGTAGAGGTGGATGGAATTTCATCAGAACAATGATTTTGATTTCTCGAACACTATAGGTAAGGGGAACCTCATAGACAATGCTTTGAGAAAGATGTCATAGAAGGAGGTTGTATTGGAATTAGTGGATACCTAAAATGCCATGGGAGAGTTGGGAGCCTTGCACGTGGATGAATTGGTGGAAATTACTAGAGGTTGTTTGTTTCAAATGTTTGTACAACCTTCTAGGATGTAAATGTGTAGGGAGTCTCAATGGGGAGACTCAAAGAGAGAGAGAGAGGTAAAGGTGATGTCCAATCAAATTGACCATGGTGATACTCTAAAGGGATGGGTAGAGGATAGTAAAAATCATATGTTGTTCCATGGAATAATGTTTTTTGTAGTGGTGATGCACGAGGGAGTCATCCGTGAGTTTCATAGATCACCCGTAGTGGTACAAAAGTGAATTTCCATGATGTAACATGGCTTGAGGATATAATTTTGGGGGCCTGGGATGAAACAGGTAGTGGTATATTTTTTACTGAAGATATTAGTATTCTAGAAGGTGAAGGATGTGCAACATGTTTCTAGTGGTTTGTCGTATCCCTTAGATGACACCGAGTAGAAGTGGGATGTCATATTGAGGGATTCATTCACCTAATTACCCATAGATGCGGTAGGATACAATGATAACTATGTAGTAGTTTATTGGATGTAGAATTCACCCAACTATATAGTGATAAAGGATTCTAGCACAGTGGATGCCTTGTAAAAGACAAAAGAGGATGAGGTAGTGCAGCTACATAGTGTTCCGAGATCCATTTTCCTGGATCAGAACACATGATTTACCTCATGATTATGGATGTTATGGCTGATTTATTTTGTCACATAGTTGAACATCAAAAAATCCTTCCACCATCATAAATATGGGAAGATAGAACAGACTATCCAAATGATGGAATATATGTTGCGAACATGCGTCTTAGACGTCAGTGGATCTTGGGTACGACACCTTCCCTTGGTAGTGTTTTCTTATAATAATATAAATCACCCTTCCAATGGAATTTATCCATTCAAACACTTTAATGGAAGGGTGTTTCATTATCCATTATGTGTGATAGAGGTTGGGGATACAACAATTCTTGGTCCCTAGGTAGTGTAAAGCATGAAAGAGAAGGTTTAGATTGCTAACAAGAGGATGATGGTAGGACATGACTGACATAAGTTGTATGATGATTATAGGAGGAGGCCATGTTGATTCCCTAAGTTTACTTATGAATTTTCCATTTCATTATGTATAGAAAATATCAAAGGCATTTTGAAAAGGAAAATTATCTTTTTCTATGAAATATATTCTTATGGAAAATTTTCATTCTCTAAAAATGATTCGGACGATACCTATTTTTTCAATGCATTATTCAATGTTTCGCTAGACCATGTTTAACCATATTTTTCGTAAATCAAAATATCAAAACATTTCATGAACTATAATCTTATAGTTCCTTATATTATGGTTTCCATAGAATTGTGACTCTGATTTCATTAGAAATCAGACTCCGATTTCTTTGGAAATCTGAATGTGATTCCTCTTGAAATAGGACTCTAATTTCTCATGAAATCAGACTTTGATTTTTTCTAAAATCATACCTTCATTTCTTCTAATTTCAGACTCTGAATTCTCTTGAAATGAGACCGTCATTTCATCTAAAATCCGACTCTGTTTAATATTGAAATTTGACTATGATTTCATCTAAAATGGCACTAAAATTTCTTATGAAATCATACTCCTATTTCTTCGAAAATCAGACTCTGATTTCTCATGAAATTATAATCGGAAATATTCTAAAACCATAATATGGTTTCTCCAAAATCCAAATCCAATTTTTCCTAGAATCAAACTATTATTTCTTCAGAAATCAGACTCTAATTTCTTATGAAATCAGATTTTGAATTCTATAGAAATATTATTCCAAATTCCTCAATATTCATACTCATATTTTTTATTATTTCATAATCTGAATGTTAATATTTTTAGACTCTAATTTCTAATATTCCTATAATATGATTATTCTTATTTGTTTATGTTACATTTTTTTATAAACATATTGTTCCAATTTTATCATATAATATTTATCTAATTTTTGTTAATCATAAAAATGTTTTCGTACATATTATTATTTCTCACACATGATAGTGTTTCCCATGTTTTTTATAGGAAATGATGTCGTACAATCTATATTTAACTGACCATTGGCTGATTGACCAATGTACAACTACCTATGAGATTTGAGAAAAAATATGACTGTTGGAGGAGGGAGCCAACCGTTGGATCCTTCATATATAAATACCCCAAAACATTTAAGAGTTCCAAACATTGAGAGGTTCTAGATGTGACGAACTCTAGAGATATAATTTTCTCATTGAGTTATCTTCTCAAATTTCACTATACATTTTTTCTGAACAACATGTTCATGTTGTGAACAATTTATTCATCGCTCATAGTGAGATTCAGATTGTTTCTGATCAATCTAGGGCTTCTTGTGATATGAAGATAGACGTGTATATCTCTTTAGTGATCAAGGGATTCACGAGATAACATGATTGATTAAGATATTATTATTGAGGGATTACCTGGGAGTGGGTAAGATAAACATTCGTGAATGTAAGAATAAATGGACCTTTATCTATGTTTGTCAGATACCATTATCTGTGGGGTAAAAGATTTTATAAACATGTTTACTTGACATTTATAAATGTGTTTAATTCCACTAAATTTTGTTAAAGAAATAAATTATATGTTTCTTATACATTATTACTATAATAAATAATAATTTACACAATTTAAGGTACTATCTATCCCTATGTATTCTCATCATAAGATTTATTATTGGATTAATTATTTGAATCCTAAGAGAGTTAGTTTTTTTATTAACAACTAAAAATTTCTTTTGACTAAATCAAATTTATATATTCTAAACATTGTTTTTCGTAAGGAGAAAAACACACGTTTTAAACCTAAAATTACACCCCTCTTGTAATTAAGTATCTATATCAATATTTCTAACCTAAAAATGGTTTCATAGGTGGTATATAAAATACATACAATTACATATATGTTTTCTTGACCAATGATTCATTCATAACATTACTAGTTTATGTTTTTTATAAATATATTCATTGTTTATTGACTTTTTCTACTAATCCTTTTTCGCGGAAAAAACATTTTTTATTTTCTTATTGAATAGAATGAATGGACAATTGTTCAATATAAAATATAAATCATACCAGACCACCAATATTTGATGGAGATTACTATGTATATTGGAGAGATAAGATAAATGTTTTAATTATCAATACTATGGATTAATACTTTTTATTTCCCACTAACGACTATAAAATTTTTGACAAGGAAATAAAGTAATTCAAAAATTAGGAAAAACAATAATATCAACTTAATTACAAGGTAATCAATACACATTTATGTTCCATGGCCAGGAACATCTACATTCAAATATCCTCTTGTGATGCTTCAAATAGAATTTGCAAGAATCTTGAAGTTACACACATTGGAAAATCAAATTTTATTGAAATAAGAAGAACTATGTTAAGAGATGAATATCATGTATTTATGTTTCCATTAGAAGAACCATTTTTCAATGTGTATAAATGATTTATTATTATCATCAATGGTATTTAATCTATCGGAGAAAATAGAATTGATGATAAAATACTTATGCATAAGATAACTGATTTCATTCCCAATCTGTGGGAATCTAAAGGACAACTATTGATGAGAATAGGAAAGTATATAACATCACTATTGATGAGTAATTTAGAATTATACTTCAATATGAAACAATAATGAAGAAAGGTGCTAAAATTCATTAAAAGAAGAATTGTATTGGAATCATTTCTTTCACTAGAAAATATAAATCCAAGACCTTAGAAAGTGTGACTAGTTCTAAAGCTAAGAAATTTATTGTTATATTTGAATCTAGTGATAGTGATCATTCTGAGAATGAACTATCCAATCACACTCGAAGGTCGAAAAATATTATGGGGAAGAATGATTTTCAATAGAGAAATAAGAATAATGTCATAAATGATAATAATGATTAAGAAGTAACATTTTGTGAATGAAAGTAGGGCGGGACATATCAGACCTGATATCCAATGCTCAAGTGAAAATACAGAAAGGATAATCATTCTGAAAGGAACAAAAAAAAAATACTATAAGTTTATGGCTAAGAAATTCCTAAAGTCTAATGAAAATTGGAGTGCCGGTGGTGGTGACACATCATATTAATCCTTAGAATATGAATCTTTTGCAAAAAATAATATTAGGCTTTTATCCATATAACCTATTGAAAATAATGTCTTTATGGATATGGTACACAATACTGAATATCTAACCAATATCTATTTAAATGATAATTATAATAATGATTAATATTTTGAATCTTTATATGATGAATCATTCTAATGAGAGGAAAATTCGTTTCCTTCATTGGAAGAAGAATCTAGGTTTTCCTAGTTAAATGAAAATGATAACAGTAAGATCAAAATTAAACCTGGTAAAGAAATTTCTAAAATATATATTTTAGAAAAATAAGTATCAGATCATTCAAAAGATCTTGATCAGTAAACACTTCATTTTGAAAATGTCTCCAAAAACAATAAGAAAGTTAATTATGATAAGGATAAACAATATATGGGTCTTGTATATGTTGTTTATGAGAAAAAAGGTTTTAGAGACAAACTCAAACACTGTAATTTAGGACTATAAGGATAAGGTATTATTCATAAGACTAATACCTAAAAAATTTTTGTAATAAAACTTTTATCAAATTACACATCGGGAAGATAATAATTTGATAAAATGAAGTCACAACATCATCCTCTTAGTAATAGTTCTGGATTTTTTTATTCACAGAATAGAATTGTTTATATTCCTAACAATGTTTTTCCATAATGTGCTCTAAGTGTCAATCCCATAGACATTTGATGAAAAAATGTTCTTATAAAATAATATATTCATTATGTTTTAATAAATCTAATTTTTGAAGGAAAATATAGATACTTAAGATTATATTTATTAACAATTCCAGATACAAGAAAGTTTGGATTTTGAAAGTCAAACTATTTTATTTTTAGGAAAAATAGGATGTTCCAACAACAATACATGGTACATGAATAGTGGATTTTCCTTGTACATGATAGTTAATTAAAACTTATTTAAAAATATTATCAAGATGAAATGTCAAAAAGTAACATTCGGATATAATTCTCAAGGATAGTTGTTGGTATAGGTAATATTGTTCATCTCAGAGAATCTATATTTTCAATTTTTTTATTTAGTGAATGTGTCAAACCCCACATTTAATGAATATTCCAAATAAGTGATGAATGATTCAAAGTGAATTTGAGGAAGGATAATTGACTAGTATAGAATTCCAAAACGTTATTCTCACTGCTCATATACAAGATAGATTTTACACACCAGATATAGATGTCCTTAGAATACAAGACTATTCATTCCTTAGTGAAATGGAAGATCAATTATCTTTATGTCATAGAAGTCTAGGACTCGGTATCCTTTAGATCCTATGATAACTCACAATGAAATGACTTGTTAAGGTTCTACAAGATTATAGATTTGATTCTTCAAATGTTTGTGATCCTTGTCAATGTGGGAAGAAACATAAATCAAGATTTAAATAAATATGTGAATTCTCAAAATATGATGTGTAATAGCTAGTACATATGGATCTTTTTAGTCCTACAAAAACTGGAAGAATTGGAGGAGAATACATTGTATTTGTATTGATTCAAGATTACACTATATTTACATGGGTTTATTATCTAAAACAGAAATATGATTCCTTTTTGTATATTTAATATTTTTCATCCAATGCTAAAAATGAGAAAAACATACCATTAAAAACTATTCATATTGATCATGTGGGATAATTTGAAATTTCATATTTTGAAATTTTATTTAGTAAGAAATAAATTAATTATAACTTATCATCCCCTAGAACTCCTCCACCAAATAGTGTTGTTGAAACAAAAAATAATTTATCCAGAGATAACTAGAACCATGTTGAGTGAATATTCTATTGCTAAAATATTTTGGGAAAAATATATTAATACTGTTTTTATAATATAAATCGACTTTTAATCAATGATTTTTTTAGTATAACACCTAATGAATTGTGGACTGGTAAAAAAACTAATGTTTCATACCACAATTTATTTGGACAAAAATTATTTGGATGTAATGTATTCATATTGAATACTACAGATAAATTAAATAAAATTTCTTCCAAATATGATGAAGGGAATTTTTAGGCTTTTCCCCAACTTTTAAGGATTATAGAGTTTTCAACAACGAAATTTGAACTTTATAAGTTACAATACTTTTAAAATATGATGAAACTAATTGGTTTTTAAACAACCCCAACCAACATCCTCAAATGTGTTTTCAAAAACGTAATCTCAAACATTGATAGAATATTATTCATATAAATAAAATACTAATGCAAACAATTATGAAGAGTTTACACTAGAGGAATTTTTTACTTTATGTTGATGAACAGGATTCAAAAAACCCAAATAAGTTGTTTCTTATGAATCATCCTAGTAACAGTATGATTGGTGATTTTAATAAACCTATGACGCCTAGAAGTTATTAATGAAATGACTTAGAACATCAGGAATACCTTTCCCAATTAGAAACTAAAATAAGAAATGAGGCTTTAGGTGATGATGATGAGACTAAATCAATGCAATATGATTTAAAATAATTTGAAAGGAACTATGTCTGGACCTTGGTTGAATGGACTAAAGACACTTCATCCATTGGTGTAAAATGGGTCTTCAAAAATAGATGAGATGAAAATGGAAACATTATATGAAATAGAACACGATGAGTTGTTAAAGTCTGTAATAAACAAAAATATATATACTATGAAGAATCATGCACTCTAGTATCTATACACAAATCTATTCATATAGTAATATCCATTTCTCTATTCTTTACTGTAAAAAATTTTCAAATGGATGTGAACTGTGCTTTTCTTAATGGATATGTTCAAGAGAATGTTGATGTTGAACAAGCCCCTAGACCATGGTATGGTAGACTTGAAGGAATTTTGTTATTAAAAAATTATGTTAAGGGACCTACAGAATAAATTTTTTTCAATGAAAGATAAGAAATTTTTTTTGATTGTCCAAATTTATGTTGATGACATTATATTCAGATCAACTCAGCAATCCTTAATTAATTGTTTAAAGAAAATTATGAAATCTGAGTTTGAAATGAGTATGATGGGTGAGTGGAAATTTTTTATTGGTTTTCATAATTTTCAAAAACTGGAAGGAAATTTTATATATATCAACATAAGTATTTTAAATATCATCTTATGATGTACGAATATGACAAAACTAAATGTTTAAGTACTCCAATTAGTGAATTAAACAATCTTGATCTTGATGATGCTGGAAATCTAGTAAATCCAACACCAATTCAAGGTATGATAGGATGTTTATAATAATTTATAGCTAATCATCCAGACATAATGTTTTCGGTATGCTTATGAAAAATATATCAAAATAATCAGAAATAATTTCATTTAAATGTAGTAAAAATAAATATTCACTATTTAAAGGGAATCATGGATTTAATGATTTTTTATTTTTTTGGAAATTATTTTGTTTTAAAATGTATTCCAAACGATGATTTTGGTGGATGTAGAATAGATAGTAAATTAGATACAGAACATGTCATTTTATTAGGGATTCATTAGTTTTTTGGTCATGCAAGAAGAAACACTAAGTAGAGCTTTCCATTTCTAAAGCTGAAAATGAAGTAGCTTAATGTTTTTGTGGATGCAACACACAGTCGAATATTATGGAATGATTTTTACCAAAACAAAGATAATTTTTTATAATACTAGTTCCATTTCCCAAAGAAAAAACCCATCAGATCATTCATGTGAAAATCACATTGATATTATACATCACTATATTAGGGATCACACACATAAAGAAGATATCATTATTCAATTTATCCTAATGAAAGTCTAACTTGCTGACATTATTACAAAATAGGTAACCTCTAATATAATTGAATACATTAAAAAAATTTAATAATGACAACTGTAATGTAATCAAACATATTAATTTTTTTTGAAACCATCTATTAACATTATGGTACTCTTTTTATAGGTGGATTACATATGATTATTCTTCTATATTTTCCTTAACATATTTTTAGAATCAAATAATCTTTCCTTAATAAAATTTTCAGAATCAAGTTATTTAAAAAAAATATAACTTTCGGTGTCTAAAATTTTTCATTCCATCATAATATTTGTAGAACCTAAATTTTATTTTCATAACAAAATATTTCAGAACATAAATATTTTCTTTCCTTAATAATTTTTTTGGATCCTATATTCCATAGGAAGACATTTATCAATTCTAAAAAATCATTATGACCAATCAAGATGGTATATTTCAAAAATTAAATCTTTATAACTTTATTTTTTTACTTGTTGGAATTTTTGTCTCGTTTTATGAAAACTTCATCAGATTCACTTTCCTTAAATCAGATATTTTTCATAAATCCTCAAAAAAACAGAATATAGAAATCCTTTTTTGGAATAAATATCAATTATTACATCAGATCCTAGTAATATCAAACATTAGATGGATTTGGGAATATGATCCATCACCATGAAGCCTACATAACGAACCCCGATATTCGTGTCCCACATCAGTTATCTTAGTGATTTTGAGCTAAATCCATACTACTCTTCAATGTTGTTTTTCATTTTTCCTTATTTCCATAAGCTCCAAATGTCTCTTGAAGATTACTCACATACTCTAATGGACTCCAACAAGGAACTCTATGATTGGATAATTTGTAGATAACTAATTGTGGACTCAAATGTACTTGCAATGTTTGATTCTCTAATTTAAAAACTCATTAGGAACTATAGTTGGGAAAGACTATATGTATCCAAGGAAAAGAAATAGTATCTGATATATCCTAATATTCTTATAGAATTCAATGATACATTTCATTTTAATGAACATGGGGGACGGGAGATGTTTTCATTAAGTACTTATGAAAAACCTTATTGTATATCTTTCATAAAGGCTGCCGGTATCCCAGATATTCAATATAAAGTTAATGAAATGATCTTCTCCCACATATTATAGGACAAGGAAGGATATTTTGAGAAGGTTTAAGAATTTGAGTGTCTTGGAATTAATGAAGATATGTCACCAAATATTTCCCATCATTCGACCAATTATATATTTCTCACGCAATGGATGCAAGATTTTCTAATTATGAGAAATCTAGACAAGGTTTTATTTTAGAAATGTGATATCTTCATAAGGGATATGTTGGTATAACTAAGGAAGATAAATCTCAACAATTAACTCATTTTAACCATCTGCAATATCCTTAATGGTAACATCAAGCCTTAGATCCTAATGTATGCTGCAGTCTTATACAACATCATTTTTTTGAGAATAGAATCAATCAAAATACCTTACTTCTCATAGAAAAGAGATTTCAAGATAATGTTGATGAGTGATGATACTATAAGAAAGATGAATATTGGGTTCCATATTAAGATAAAAGAGTTCTTTCATTTTCCTAATAATGACGATCAAGCTGCCGACAAGAAAGGTAAATTAGGATAAAGTTCGTTGAAAATCTCAATGAAAATAAATGAAAAAGTACCAAAACTAAAAGTGAAATTAATTGTACTTGACTCAGTATCTTCTCTTCCAATGAAGAAAAATAAAAATATATTTTCTGATAAAGTGGTAGGAAAACGGAGAGAGAAAAATATATAAAATAAAGAAGGGTATAGAGTTTTTGGGTTAGACCCCGCTGGGGATAATGCCTTAAAGATTCATGCAGTTGAAGATCTTAAGATGATTGAAAAAGAGAATAAGAGAATAATGAAGATGTTAGAGGCTGATATTGATCAAGAAATACTTATATATACAAGGAAGGCATCTGAACTAGTTCAGGTTCTTTAATCATTCATAAAATAATCAGTTTCAATTGAAATTCTGGGTTTAGATAAGAGAAAGATAGTTAATTCAATTCTAGAACCCATTATTGAACAAGAAGTAGTTTAGTAGGAAGAATAAGAAGTGGAGGATGAAGAGGAATGTGACGATTCATTGGGATGGTTTAACAATAGAAGAAAAATGGAAATACCTTCTAATAGGTTTTCAATTAGAATGTCACATGTCGAATCCCCCAATATCATCTCATAAGCTCAATCTATTCAGAAAAAAGATGATGCTTAGGGTGAGGATGATAAACTTTTAGATGATGAAAGTATCAATAATGATTTTATTCATCTAGATGATGAAAAAAATATTGGTAAAAATGTTACTAATAAATAATTAAATGATGATGATATAATTATCCATGTATTTTATGGCGAGAAAGAGTCTAAGAATCATGAGAAGAAAATTTGTAAAGATGAGATAGCAAAGGAAATAATTGTTGGAACAACAATGAATTATAATGAAGAAAAATATAAGACGGTGGTTGTTGTTGGAACATCTAAAGGAAAAAAGATGAGCAAGATAATGTTCCCTAAAAAATAAAGGAATTTTCTTTAGAATATTATTCTACCATAGGGCATGATTTTGTAATTCAATCCTTAAATAAACATCTCAATACCATTCCATTGTTTCCATGTATTGATTCCAGGTGCAAAATTCCTCAATAGAAAATAAAAAAGTCATATTCAATAATAATTTTAATTGAAAAATTTATCAAAACTGAGGCCATGTTCATTTCATTTCAAATTGGATATGATGCTCATCGAAGATCATGAAAATAGATATCCAATTGGTCTAAGTCAGTGATTTATGATCTAAAAATTATGTATTTTTTCAACGATTCTCTCACGTATGACATTGATAAATAATATGACACAATAAAGAACTTTTCTATAAGTCTTTTAGAGATGATAAATCAAGATGATGTCTCCCAGATCCATGATGGTGAAGACCTGAATGGAAATATGGATTCTATTTTTTTAAATATGAAAAGGGAATGTGAAATATAATAAGATATGGTTGAAATGATCAAATAGCATGATGAAGCGATAAAGTCCAAAAGTGAATTTCTTGAATCACAGGAATAGAGAATCAATTTTCTCGAAAAGAAAAAGCTAGATCTAGTATAGTTATTCAGAAATAATGAAGATGATTAAAAATACCTAATGAAGCTAATGGAAATCCCGAAAATGTGATACCAATGAAAAATATGTAAGTATAATTCTTCAAAACCGATTATTTTTTTGTCTTTTCTTTATAAAAAATATTCAATCTTAAATAAAAATTATCTTTACATATTTTTGTCTCATATATTTATAACCTTTCAGGATCAATTTTTTATAACTCTCCCTCCATTCCATTTTGAAAATCAAAATGGGGGAGAAAATATTAATCAATAAAATATTAATAAAGATCATGACTATATAAGGGGAGATTAACTAAAGAAGAAATTATTAATTAAAAAAGAGTATCTTCTCTAAGAAAGATAATAATTTGTTCCTTTGGGTTTAAAAACCTATGGGGGATTTAGTCGTGTTCAATATGATTCATAATCAAATGGAGTTAAGTATTTCATTTATATGTTCAAAAATTAAATCCTTTGAATTTATAGACTTTTATGAAATTTTCTTTTTCATTCCAAAAGGTGGTGATTGTTGATTCAATAGGTTTCCATAATAATTTTCCATTCATTTATGTTATTAATATGAAAATAAATTTTTCACAAAGAAAATTATATTTCCCTATGAAATATTATCTTATTGAAAATATTATTTCTCTAAAAATGGTCTTTGAACATAACAAATTTTTCAATCCCTTATCTAATATTTTCATAAACCTAAACCAAAAATAATTTTAATTAGTAAAAAAATCTTATTCTTATCAGACATTGAATATTATAACTCCTTAGAATCTGATTTATCTTGAATTGTGATTCTGATTTTCCTAGAAATCACACTCTGATGTCACTGGGAATTAGATACTGATTTCTCCAAATATCATACACTGATTTCTCCTAAAATCAAGATCTGATTTTTCATAAAATCATACTGTGATTTTCATGAATCAGACTCTGATTTCTTCTAAAATCAAAATCCAATTTCTTCTTTAAATGAGACTCGATTTTTCCTAAATTTAAACTCTTATTTCTTATAAAATTATACTCAAATTTATTTTAAAATCAGAATCCAATTTCATTTAATATCTGATTTTGATATCTCTAGAAGTCATGTTTTTAGTTCTTCAGAAATCAGATTAAGAGTTCCACAAAATTTAGACGCTACTTTTAAATTATTTCAGAATCTAATAGTTAATATAATTTAGACTCTAATTTATAATATTCAAATAATGTGATTATTCATATTTTTAGAGTTATTTTTCTTACATAAATATATTGTTCCAGGTTTATGAGATCCTATTATAGATTAGATTCTTAAACATAATTTTTTTCTTATATATTATTTATTCTCACACATGATAATGATTCACATGTTTTTTTATATGAAACAATGTCATTAAATTTTTTTCAACTAGCTTTATAGTGAGTGACATGTGTACAAGTCCCTCTTAGATTTAGGGAAAAACATGACCATTAGAAGAGGGAGCTGACCATTGGAACCTTTTCCTATAAAAACCACATCCATTTGAAGAGTTAAAAATGTTGTGAAGAGCTGGATGTGTAGAATTCTAAAAAGGGAATATTCACTGTGAGTGCTCTGCTCAACATTCTTTTTGTGTTTGCTGTGAAAAACTTCTTCAAAATAGGAACAACTTGTTCAACCATCCAAGTTTTATTTCGATAGTTGATGATCCATCGAGGGACTCCAGGATATGAAGATAGAGTTTCCGATCACCATAGAGTATTATGGATAATGGGAATAGCTTGACAGATTCATATATTCTTTTCGAGGGCATAACCGGGTGTGGGTAAGATAGCAATTATGTAAAGAATAAATCAAGGATCCTTTATCTATGGTTTTATGATACAATTTTCTTTGGGATAAAATATTTAATATACTTCTTTTCTTGTCTTTGATACATCTTTTTAATTCTACTCCATTTTTTAATGATAGAAATTATAGCATTCTTATACTTTCTTACTCTGATAAATATGATTTTATACTCTTTAACTTATAATCTTTCCCTATATAAAATTTTCTTAAGATTACTTATTAGTTTTATTATTCAAATCCTATGCATGTTATTATATTTGTTATGAACTAAAGAGGGATTGTCAATCCATCTTGTTTAACTTTGTTAAAAATATATTTCCTTAAGGAAATTTTTTTAAACCTATAATTCACCCCCTCTTATAATTGGGCATTTACAACTATATTTAGACCCTACAGGACAATATAGTACGTGGTTGGGGACTACATGTTTCTAAAGGGTTTCCTAAGATGTGGTTTGTGGAATATTGGCAGTGGAAATAATATTTCTCTTAGGTTCATCAATCCCTTAGAGATCTTCAGGCATATTGGCGAGGGGGAATATCAGTTGGCACTGCCACTGTAGTAGGTGAGGATATGTGAAGTCTTCCACATATCTCAATTGCATTAGTTTCTTCATGACGACTCCAATTTCATTTTATAGGGAGAGTTGGATATTGAAGGCCACATATCATACATGAATCATCCAGTAGAGATCCTAGATAGACAAGAGAGGGTGCATCATGGGCGGACTATTCCTTCAGTTCATGTGTAGCACATGCATTATGTCATTGAGGAGATTAGATGGGAGTGAGAACCACAAATGCTAGCCCATTACAAAAAATTGCAATTAATTTTTCCAAATTTTTTATTACATTGTGATGTAATGTTATAGACTTGGTTATTATGAGATGAGTTATTTCCATGTTCAATAATTTGTGATAATTTCTTGATGGTGGAAGAGGAGAGGACATGATTCCTAATATAGAAACATTAATTGTAATGTGATTACAACTGTGACGGAGAGTAAGTTCCTCCTATAGAGTACTGTATTTAGACATGGAGGATTGAATTAACTACTTCTCATATTCAGAATGTGTGGTCTTGGTGCTTGTGTGGTGCGCCTTGTGGTATTTTGGTTTAGCAGATGTCAGAGGAAGTTTCCTTGGATGAGGATGTTTTTACTCTAGATTTAGAAAAACATAGAGTGGGTAATTTTCCAACATTTATTTCAGTATCAATGTTTCATGAATTTTGATATTATTGAGAGGCATCTCATAGTAATGTTGTTTGGTCAACACATTTCATTATAGATTTGGTTTTGGATTCTTAATGATGGGGATAGTTTGATATGTAATTGATGTAATGGACAATACCTCCTTAGTCTATTTCAATGTGAAAATATGATGTTTGAGGTTTCTTAAGAGGTCATGTAAACTTATTACAACACTTTTTATAAATTTATAATTTCAACTATTAGGTAGAAATGGTAGGTCATGATGGTGAGTCATAATGGTGACTCGCACTGGTAAGTCGTGAAGGTGAATTGCAATGGTGACTCGCACCGGTAGGTCACAACAGCGAGTCCCATTAGTGAGTAGAAATATTTGGTCTCAATGGTGACTCACACTGCTAGTTCATGATGGATAGTCGTAATATTTACTCTCAATGTTAGGTCATGATGTTTAGTCATAAAAATGACTCGTACCAGTAGTTCTCCCTGGTAGCTCGCAATAGTTACACACACTAGTTTCTCACACTGGTCACTCACATATGTGAATCACTCTGGTGACTCACTAAATGGTGAGTCATTTCCTACAGGTTTCAATTTTTCTATTTTCTTTGATTTTTTCCCATTAACATTTTATTTGACTTAAAATTAATTTAATGCCATATTCTATGCTTTTTCGATCCATTGTGAATTATATATTGCATATAAACCCTGATGATTCTTTTAACCTCCAAACAATATGGTCTTGGTCATGATCCACCTTTAATGGCTTTTAAAACATGGTTCTCCCATTTATTTAGGATGTGGAATTTCTAAATCCAAGATCTTCTCTTCATTTTATGTTTCCCTTTCCCTTGGTACAGGATGCCCCAATCATTTCTTCCCCTATGAATCATGTGTTTGTGTTGTATCCTTTGGAACATATTTTCTTGGGAGGATTTTTCCTACTATATGTGAATCCCCCTTTTTGAAGAAATATAGAATTTATGATCATTTATTCTTCTAGGAAGTTTTTCCGTTTCCTTTTTATTTTTTGTATCATATTGGGTGGGTGTACTAATTTTTTCCATTGAAGATTGTTTATTCCAAATTAAATAAATATAACGGAACCCGTTTAAGATCAATATGTTGGGGATGGGGATATGTGAAATATGATCTTCTTTATATTTTTTCGGTTTTCCTGTGAATTATATGGGAAAACACCCTGATGAAAATATCGACCATTGGGATTATTTGATTGTGCATTGGATTTTCTAGGGAATAGATTATGATATTTTATTCGCTTGAACCATTATATATGAAATTTTATAACTACATACACCAGGCTAATAAATTTATTCCCTAGTATTATAACTTCAATGATAAACATGAAATTGAAATATTGGAATTAAATAACATATCTCCTTGTTAAATATGAGGATTCCTTTCCTTGGATTGTGTGGTGGTGAGTAGTGTAAAGGATGGATTTGACCTGTGTGATATTTAGGTTGTGAACTTGGTTGTGAGATGTGGGGTGGTATGGGTGGTGTAATGGAATCTCATGTTTATAAAATTATTATTGTGTAATGGATGGGATGTTTTGTACATGAGGGTCGTGATCGGGTTGTGTATTACGTGTTGTTGGGTGTATATTGAGTTGGGGTTGATCTATTGAAATGATGGATTGGGTGGAATGACTTTGATGAATCATGATGGTAGTGGTTTGTATGGATAATACTTTTTAGGTTTCTATAGGATTATCATGTTGAAACATTAACCCATTTTTCAATAACTATGTATATTATGATATGAATGGGTGATAAATAGAGAGGGTTTTCAAGTGGGTTAATTTACTATGATTCCCTTAATCATGTGTGAAATTTATTATTCTATGTGATTTGTAATGTGTTATTTAGTTTCCATTTTAGTGATGGATAATATAAATGAATAATAATGTTGATAAACCATGATTTTTTTTGGTATATATGATGGATTTTTTCAATGAAAAGTAAAATGATGGGTTTCATGGATAACGATGGTTAATGCTAAATAATGAAATGAATGACTGACAAGTGAAAGATATTTGTCAAGCATAATTAATTTATCAACTTCTAAAGTGGATGTTGAAATTAGTAATAAATTTATATAGAGATCTCAATTGTTGTGAATCCCATATATTGGGCTTCATTTCATGATACTATATATATATATACATTATATGTTCTGGTGATTTTAATATTCACCCTAACCTATTTGAGAACCATGCTCTGAACACCACCATTATCATGGGGGAGAATGTATTTCTAAAACATCATGATGGGAGGATGTATACATGGCCACCCACTATTCCATTATCCTTATTGTAGGAGGAGTAACCCAAGATTCTTTAGGAAGGTTTTGGTTTTTGAGGACCAGGTGTGTGCGGGTGAGTTGTGTTACCTAGGTTTCTTTGAGCTTTGATGAGTTTTGCTTCACATGTGTCTTCGGGATGAGGTGTGGTTTTGGACTAGGTGTCTACGGGTGGGATGTGTTGAGGTAATGGCCTAGGTTTCAATGGGTAGGATGTGTTGTAGTTGTGGGGCCCATGGTTGTGTAGCTGGGATGTGGCCTAATTTGTTCGAAAGAGGTGGTATTTCTAGGATGGGTTCTATTAGGGTGCAAGAGAGGCTAATCGGTGGGAATGGGGTGTAGGGTTCCCTATCATTGAGTTTCATTATATTTTATTACGTGGCGTTCATTATTTGGTGAGTGTTCCTTAATGGGGTTAGGGTGGATAGTATTCCATATTTGGTATTGTTTTGGATCTGCTATTTTTTCTCATTAGAGCATTACTATTATTCCTCCACATGTGCATGAGAGACATAGGTTCTTTCTACTGAGTATATTTTTATTCTCACCCGATGTATATAAAATTTAATTCTTGTTTCCTAGAGGATTATAGGGATCATGCTTCAAGGTAGTATCTCAGAGATTGGTATTATTGTAGAGTCTCTATATCCTCTTTCTTTATATACGTACATTGGAGAGTCTTCTTTTTTAATAGTTCTATTTATTTTGAACATGCATGTCGGATGTATTTTGATTTATTTTAAATATAAAATTAGTGTTGTGATTGGATGAAACATTTTATCTCCCGATCATGTTTCTTTAATAATGGAAATTCATCCCACTAACTGGGACTTGTATACCGTTGGTGGTAGTCGCCACCCTGAGGACTACTAAAGGTTAGAATCAGGGGTTATTATATCCCTTTCTTCATTTCCAGCATAGAAGAGTATATTTGGAGGGAAGGGGGTCATGAAAACCATAGTGTTTCTAACATTGTATAAATAATATTTTTAGTCCTTTCGTTCCTTTTAAAGAATATATTGTCTTAATATAATATATGTTTAATTAAGATGGACTTGAGAATTTAATTTTTATATGTAAATAAAATTTAATTGTGTTTTCATGAAAATACATAAAATTTTCATATATAACAAATGAATTGAGAAATATATATACATTAAATAAATAGTATTTTAAAAATGAATTAGTTAAATAATAAATGATTAAATAATCTTTGAAGGCCTTGAATTTTTTTTATAAATGTGAGAAATGTGATCATGCAATAAAAATGATACTTTTAATAAATAAGGATTTTTAAATTTAAAAATTAAAATTCTTATATTTATAAATTTATTATGATAAAATAAACATAACTTTTAAAATTATAACATCTATATTAGGTTTGATTGAATTTATGTTTAATTTCTGAAAAAACATTATTTTTTAATGAATAGTGAGAAATACAGTTTTACGGTTTTGGTATTTTTTTCATGACATAATATTTATTTCATAATGTTTTTATAATTAATTAAAAAAAAATCCCCTACGAAAAATATTTTATTTTATTGAAATTTTATATTTTAATTGATTTTATTATTAATTTTAAAATATAAGTTACATTACAATTTCTAAATTGGAAAATTTAATTTTAAAAACAACACTTTTGTGGAATCATTACTTTTCCATGCCGAGACAAGTATTTAAAAATGAATTTAGGTTATGTTGGAATAAAATAACATAATGTTTGAACCAAATATCTAATACCATAAGTACAACCCATAGGTAATCCAATAGTTTTTCATTTTCCATAACTCAGTTTTCCAAGAACTGTATTCGGATCTCATTAATGAATTCTTCCACTTAATCGAAAAATACCAAACCATTCCTTGGTTTCTATTCAATAAAAATATATACTACAAGATTTTTTGGTGATTTTTCCTCTCAATGAGTCCCCCGTGGTATTTCCAATCCCCCATGTCTCAATCCTCTATTTTAGGAACAACTCTTCGTGGTACGGGATATTCATCATGTCTCTTTACCATTCTAGAGTCCTTTTTATGGTATGACTTCCAATTGCCACAAAAATTCTTTTTCACAAAATCAATTATCCCAATACTATATTAATAGTATTTAATAATTTGTATACCATTATCCCCTATAATTTTACAGTTCTATAAAACCATTTTTAATACATGCCATGCTACTGATATATTTTCAGAAATTTGCCCATTTTACATGAGTAATTAACTTTAAAATTTTATTTGGATACAGAATACTATTTTTATTCAATGGGTATTCAACTATATTTTAAAAATGATTCTTAATTCAGGTATTTATATATATGAAACTGAATTATCCTTTCATGGGTATAAAATGAAATAATGATCATGTCTTTAATCTCTTTTCTATGCCTACATTTTTTTATACAAAACCCATTCGTTATTCTCCATTGTTTATTAGTGATATTATATATTATGATCAATGTGGATCAGATGAAATTAATAAAATTTTATGGTACACCAAGATAGATACTCGATTAATTGTGCAATTAATTAAATCCCCAGGGATGATATGTTATACGATACCTTGGTGAATGACCTTGCTAATTTTTATTAATAACACCTTGGTGATAATATTTGCAGATATGATTATCGATGACTCATATAAATTACATAAAAAAATTTCTGTGATATGTTTCATGTCAATATTATTATTATATGCATATTTTTAAATCCATATCATTATTCCTTATATTGTTATTGATATGTCTCAAGAATCACATGATATATATCTCTCTTTCTTATCTCTCTTACTGAACTTCATTCTCACACCATCTATTTCCTCCATGTCCCCATGATATGATATCGACTAAAAGTTACCTTGAGTTAATCCTTTAGGTATAATTCAAGTTTTTATAGAAAAATATTTTATGTTTTCTTGTATAATGTACTTAATTTTTGAAAAACTAAACAAGAAAGGATCCTTAGTTTATAAAATGGAATGAAAAGCTTTATAATAAATGGTTGGATTCAAAAGCTGATATCAGTGGAAAATATAGTTATTTGTGAAAATTAAAACATGAAATGTCTTATATGATCTATAAGGACTAGAATAAATATAATAATAAATCATGGAATTTTGAGGACGTATTAATTTATTTTTTCTGACCAACGAAATCCATTTTTGGAAATGAAGATGTTGATGAGGTTTTCGTAGAAATGTATCTTGGGGTAACAAAAAACCAGTTTGATCTCGACATGAATGAGAATTGGTGTACAATAAAAGGACTTGTTTCACTCCATGATTGAAACTAATGAGGGATATTCTCATTTAATTAAATTCTTTTTATGATCCTCAATTTAGGATATAAGGAAAATGTTTTTATTATTAAAATAGATTAATTACATATTTAAGCATCAATTTTTAGGTCATAAAATTCAATTAAAATTATAATATTCATAAAAGAAGCTTATTTCTCACAAATTATTTATTAATTTTAAACTAATGGAATGAAATATTAGGATCTATGTAAATGAGGAGAGAAACAAACAATGCACTGATTGCATTGTGATTGAAGCTAGAATGGAAGAATTCCTAATAATGATGAATCGACTGACATGAGTTCGGAGAAACTACATGAATACAATTCGAATACCTGATTCACCTCCGAGGGAAAAAATCCATTGAGACATTCATGCACTAACTAAAAATTTCCATCAGTGGAACTACTGACCCCTTGATTTCTGAATAATGGATAACCACTATAGAAATAATCTTTTCTGTACATCATTGTTTGGAGTAAGATAATTTAACCTTGGTATTATAATGCTTAAAAGGTGATGATCATCAGTTGTAGACACTAATTAAAAAAATTATTCCAATAAGGGATATTGATTCTTTGGATTGGAATGACCTTTGGGGAATCATTTTCAATAAATACTTCCCCTCTTCGATGCGAACGAAAACGGTGAAGTAATTTCTCGAACTAAAGTAGAAGAAAAAATATTTTGTGGGTGTGTATAAAATGAATTGTTCAAGAAATTATAAATGCAACTCAATATTTATTATAGATTATAAGGTAATTTTTGATAGATTAATCAGTGGACTGAGACCCTATAGGTGGTGGAATATAGAAAATAGAGACAATGATATCCATGACGATACTTTCTGGAGTTATATGATGGTTGAACTTCAGTTTGGTGAGACTCAGTGGTTACAATGATCGAATGAAAAGAAGAGATCAATGGATCCAAACTCGGTGGATAACTTTTATAATGGAAGAGGAGGAATAAAGGTGAAACTCCCACATGCAACAAATAATGGAAGATGAATTTTGGGAACATCTTTTTTGTTAGTGTGAAGTGATTAAAGTGTGGAATAGATGGTCATATAGAATGAAATTATCTTGGTGCGGTAAAGTAGTGAATTCTTAACAATACCAATGTAGGGAAAATGGGGAAGTAACATCCAGAAGTTCAATGATTCATGTGTGGATAGCTTGACCACTTTTAGAATTAGTGTTGAAAACTGAAGATAATATAGGGCATCCACTATAAACCATTGCATTAGGCAAGAGAACGAGGTTTGAATTTTTTTATCAATATGGATAATGTGGATTCTCCGAATGATGTTGTGGAAGGTACACTCATTGTTATCTAAAATCTTAAATATACATTGGTTGATTCTAGTTCTATTCATTCCTTAATTTCATAAAATTTTTCATATAATATAGATTAAAGCCTCCCATCTACTATATGTAGATTTATCAATAAATACTCCTAGAGAAATTATCCAAACATCAAAATTGTATAGAATATATATGTATTTACTTTGGTATGTTCAACCTCATCTAAAATCTAGTAGTCATTAACAATGAAGAATTAATCCCTATACAATGGATGCATAGGATCTAAATGTATACTACCAAGATAAAAAATAGAAGTAATAAAATTTTATTTGTCTTCAATGCACAACTTATAGTATTGGTCAAATCAGCCATCTCTGGTCTTGATCTTTTCCCTAAAAGACCTCCAATAGGCAAATTTATGGAGATGATCAGTAAGGATTGAAGAGGAAATGGATAAATAAATATAGAGAGTTTCATTATCATTTAGAAATACATTGATGTATCTCTTTTAGAGTTATCCAGACCACTCACAAAATGAGTGGTATAATTTTCCATTATTCTCATAATGGGATCCAAGATGATATCAAAGACCCCATGTAGAATATAAAATATAGAGTTATAGGAACAGAAAAACTCATATCATTATCTTTAAGAGAAGGGATTTATCTATCCATGTGTGTCTCCATGGGGAGAACATTTTATCATTGTGAAGAATAAGGGTTGATCAATGCTCTGAGAAATTGATTATAGAGAAATCAATGGGGTCACAATCAAGAAAAAGTTCCCTATAAATATAATTTATGATTTATTTGATGAGTTTCATGGATAAACATTATTATAAAATATTTAATAATGATATAGTCACCATAAATTATGGGTGAAGAATGAAAATAATCCAATTACTTCCCCCTGAACAATATGTTGTCTTTGTGAGTTTGTTGTTATACCCCTCTATATGATTAATTCTCCAACTATATTTATTTATTTAATGAATAGAATATTTAAAGAATGACGTGAAAAATATGTTATATTTTTAGTCAATGATAATTTTATATAATGAAAATGTTGATAAGAAAATTAGGATCATCTATTTTTTAACAGAGGATCTATGAAGACGGATAAGCTTTTTGAAAAGTTTAAGAAATGTGATTTCTGGTTACAATAATATTATTCCTTAAGGGAAAATTACAACTAATTAAAGTATCATAGTTGACGCTACAATGACAAAACATGTAGAATAGTGTACTCATCTATCAACACTAATTGTTATTCATTGATTTTTTTGTTTAGCTATATATTATAGGATGTTTTTGGAAAAACCATTCATGAATTTCTATTCATCTAAAAATTTGACTAGAAAAGATGGTATGTTAAATAGGGAAAATGACCTTGAGGATTTATATAAGAACTGATTAAAATATTGGCTATTAGAAATGTGTTAACTCTAGCCTCTATCTGAGAAGGATTTTTTTTATTTATAGTTATTCGTCTCTTAATGGTATTGTGTTCATCCTCATGAAAAATGAAAAGGTGATTGATCATTCATATCAGTAGTTAATGACTCTTGAGCAGAATTATCCGATGCATGATGTGGAGTTAGCTACAATAAATATTTCTCGGAAAATTTGGAGGCAATATATTTATGTTGGTAAATTTGATATATAAATAGAAGACTATAGTTTGGAGTATATTATCAAGAAAAATGAATTGAAAATGATACAATGTCTCCTTTTAGAAAATATTAATGTATATGAATGTTCAATTCATTATCACACTATAATTGTAAATAAAGTCAATGATAAATTATGCATAAATTACTGTATTGTGCTAGCAATGAATAGGATTCATGTAAATCATTTGACCACGGTGCTCATAAGAATAGGAAATGGAGTCATAAGTGAAGAAAAATCATCAACCATATGCCAAATTATTTATCAAATATAATTATATATAAGATCATGAATGCTCATAGAGAAGATTCTTTGTTACAAAATATGATAGAGTCTGTGAAGAATGAGAATATTCATGAGTTCAATATTTATAATAAATTTTTATTAAAATTTCATTCAAGGATTTGGGTTCCATATCTCTCATAGATAAAGAATGAGTTGATGGAAAAATATCATAGTTCGACAATTTATATATATCCTCAAATAAAAAATTATATAGGAACCATCATGATCATTATTGAAGGGATAAAATGAATGGGAGATTTTTTACTACATTATAGGAATCTTGGTATGTCAACTAGTGAGGTAGGAGTGACAATTTCCTAATGTTTTATTGAAACCACAACCCATAGAAACATTGTATTAGGCAAATATCACCATGGAATTAATCACTGGTATCCCAAGAACATCAAAAGGAAGTTGTTTGATAGGGGCTATAGTGGATCATCTTCCCATAAATGACCATTTCATTTATATTCATGAATAATTATCTCTTGAACAACTTTCCAAGATATATGTAAAAGAATTTGGTTTCATGGGTTTCCAATTTCTATCATTTCTTATCATGATCCAAGGTTTGTATCAAAACTCCAGAGAAGTATTAAACATGATCTGAATAATTAATTGGATTTTATTACGACCTATATCCCCCAAACCAATGGCCATTCTATATGGAATATTTTGACACATGATGAAATGATAAGTACAATTTCAAAGGAACTTAATGGTGAATTCCATCATCACCACCCATTAGTTGAGTTACCATGAAAACAACTTCCACTCATGTATTAAAATGTTTCAATATGAATATATTTATGGAAATTGATTTTTAACACCAATATGTTAGGATGATGATTGTGATAGGAAATTCCTTGGCCCCAATCTCGTGAAAGAGATGACAAATAAGGTATATACCATCCAATAACATATAAACGATACCCAGAGTAATACTAATATCTTTTCTAAAAAATGTTGAAGGTAATTTGAGTATTTTCATGGAGGAAATGTATCCCTTTGTATGTCATCATAGATGAGAGACATGATATTAGGATTGAATGGGAATATTATCCCTCAGTACATTGGCCCTAACGATATCCCTAATCCCATTGGAGTGGTATCATATTAAATAGAACATCAAATGAATATAACAAAAGTCCATGATGTGTTCAATGAATCTATATTGAGGATATAATTTCCAGATCCCCCACCTATATTAATATGTAGGTGGTATAACTAGAACATGACACCACATATGTAGAGTTGCTGGTAAATATCATGGACTGTAGAGACAACGTTATATGCAACAAGACTAACAACCTAGTAAAATTTTTGTAGAAAAAATATATATAAAAATAATAATCATGTGAACTATTGGACACAATGATATAAAAGTACCCTCACTTATTCTCAACTGATAAAATGATTTGAAAATTTGAGGGAAATTTCTCGAGTGGGAAAAATTTCAGGACCCAAACTTCATAAATGATATTTATTCCCAAAATTTTTTTAGTAAGATATTTTATAATATCATACACATACATAACAAAGAGGAACTAATAATATTTTAAATAATTAATAAAAATAATTAAATTTTTCAGCTATGAAAATGATTAAAATTATAAACATTAAAACATAAAAAAATTATATAAAAAGAATAGATATAATGGGAAATTATGGACTACTTGAACCTACTAGAATAATCTCCCCTAATTAAAACTGAATTGAAATAAAAAATATATTAGTAAACTAATCAACATATTATGAATCCAAAAAAATTTATTAGGGAAATTTTAGTGAATTGTTTTTGAAAGATTGAAGTGGTACTTATATGGTATAATGAGAAATGTTACTATTGGGATTCAACTGTAATATGAATGTTGGCCAACACGACTATTAGACAATATGAAAATTTTAAACAATACATTATTTGATAATCCAACAATTATAATTTCTTTTTATAAGTATTAATATCAAAGGATATTTTATACAAAAAAATAGAATCAATGAAATCTCCCAGAAGAGCTGTTTCTATTGAAGATGATTTATTATAACATTGGAAATAGGAATTATATTTTGGTTAAACACTTTTTCTTTTCCAAAGAAAATCTTCAACAAGATAAACTTTTACAAAATATATTATTTAATAAGTTAATGATAGTGATTATTACCATTCGGTTGATGTTAGCTGAGGCACCCCTTGAAACTACCCCCATCGCACACCTTACCCTCAAGGCGTATGCAGGTTTAATATGTGATTACATCTCCAAAATAGGGTGTAACTTTCTTTTTATATATAAAATGTTTATTCTATAAATTCTTTTTCTGAATAAGTTTTCTTTATAAAATATTTGTTTAATTTTGATGGACTTGATAATATTATTTTTCAAGGAAAATTAATCTTAATTATAAATTTCAGGAAAATATATTCATTTCTAATATATAAACATGATATACATTAAATTGGTTGTTTTAAAAAAACAAAAAATTTAAAACAACTTTTAAAAAAAATGAATAATAAATTTATAATAGATTACATTTTTATAAATTTCAGAAATGTGATTATTCATTAAAAATATTATTTTTAATAAATAAGGTTTTCTTTTGTATTTAGAAATTAAAATTATCATATTTATATATTATTTATGATAAAATAAACATTAGTTTTGAAAACATTGTTTTCAAATTTCGTTTGAGTGAATTTAAGATAAATTTCTAAAATACATTATTTCATCATGAATTTTAAAAAATATAGTTTTTGGGATTCAATATATTTTATGAAATTATATTCATTACATAATGATGTAACAACTAATTAAAAATAATACATGAAAAATAATTGATTTTTTTAATATTATATATTTTAATATTTTTTATTCAATTTTTTAATAAATAAATTAATTTACAAAGTATGAAAATTAAAATTTAATTTTTATAACATTACATTGTGGAATATATAATTTACCAATGTAAAAAAATATTTAATAATTAATATAGATTTTAGTGGATTTAAACAACATAAAATTTTACCTTAATGTTTAATACCATTAGAAAAACCAATGGGTATTCTAATATTTTTTATATTTTCCATAACATTGTTTTCGTAGAACTATATTTTAAAATTATTATTTAATTCGATTACTACACTTATAAATTCCCACCATCTTATCTATTTCTATTCACAAATAAATATATCATTTAGAATGTTCTAGTGATTTTTCTTCCAAACAATTCTCCCCAAGGTTTCCTCAAGCCCCAATGGTTTCATTTTATTTTTTTATGAAGAATTATTTAGTTTAAGGTAATTATTCACGTCTCTTTTCCAATCAAGATTCCTTTTGGTGGAATGTATTACAATTTCTAAAAAAAACTTTGTTCACATTATTTTATCTCACTAATCATTTAATAGTATTTTATAATATATGAAACACTTTTACCCTCTCATTTTACCATTTTATACAACCATGTTTGGATGTTAGTCATATTGGAGAATTTTCTTTTAAATTTTTAATCTTTAAGATGAGAAATTCCATTTCCATATTATCTGAATAAGAAAAACAATTTTAATTTTAGTGGGTATTAATATTGATTTTAATATATATTTTTTGTTTTGGAATTTTCATATAATTCACACACATATCCCTTCATGGGTTTATGATGATGTAATGATCATGTCTATAACCTCTTTTTTAAACCCATTATTTGTTCTCCAAGGGCTATAAATGAAATTATTTATATTGATCATTATAAATAACATGGAAATAATACATATGAATGATGTTCCATAATGTAACTCCATTTTATTGGTTAAATCATTTAATCCCTATATATGGTGTGTTATATGATACATTGGAGAATAAAAAAGTCAATTTTTATTTATGACACCTTGGTAATAATCCATGATGATATGATTATGAGAGAATAATTTAAATTTTTTGGCAAATTTCCATGTTTTTATTCTTGTTATTATTATTAAGATATGCCTATTTATCATGCCTAATAATTATTCCTTATGTTCATATTGATATTTCAAAATATAACCAACTATATGTCTCCATTACTTATTTATCTTACTAAGATTCATGATCCCCACTTTCCTTTTATGTATGTCCCCTAGATTTGTGATTCACTAAATGCATGCAATAGTGATCCCCCTGATGTTGTATTTCATGTTGATTCAAAAGGATTTTCAATTTTTTCCTTTATTATGTACCATATTTCAATGAATCAAAACATGAAAAGATACCATGTATGAACAATGGAATGAAAATTTATTTTATAAAAATATGATATGAAATAAACATTCTGAATTATTTTATATACTATTCTGCAATTATGTGATTGGGTGATCCATTGAATGTCAGATGACTTTTTCTCAAAAAATGTACTAATTGTACATTTCTATATATTGAGAAGAATTATAAATTCATCCTCATCCTGGTATCTATTTAAAACCTCAGTCAACTGAGAGGTTGTTATCACAATGTTCCTGATTAATTCTCCCAACAGGCTGGGAATCTCTTTTGGACAGTCATCACATTTCCGATTACATTAGTTTTTTATCATGTTCCTTTAATTTCTAAACATTTCATAAATAAAGGGATATTTAGTTATCATTATTTTCTAACTATTAAACACATAATCCTGAATCCAATAAAATTAAAAGGATAACTTTTAAAAGTCATTTATTTTATTAATATGTGAATTTCTAGGCATGAATCTATGTAATCCATTCTCTATTGAAAAAAAAAATATTAAATACTATTTTTACCTTAATAATGGATCATAATTATATTTTAAATTTCCCCAAAAATTCCCCTAGGGAGTTTCATGCATTGTGTACCAGAAGGTCCATTATTCCACAGTAGTTTTGAGTTGATAATTACTCAACATGTTGTTTTATGGTTTTACCCATATATACAGATGTTCTAGTTTCACATAGAACTATAGTATCCATACATGGATCTCATTTTGTTTAAACAACTTACTATTTATTTGAAAAAAAATTGGGATTTAATCATGTGGTTAGCCTTGATCCCAATGATTTCTCAATATTTTTCTAATCATAATCCCCTAAATAACTAAACATTCTATTGATAAAAACTATGACAACCCAACTCTTTGTGAAACAATATTTCATGATTTAAAACATAAAATTACAAATAATAAAACTTTTTATAAGAATTAATATTGTTTATTTATGAAATTGGTATACTACATGACAACTTAAAATATCATATACATCATCTTTATTGAAATATTCTTTACCATGCTCTTATTTCACCTTCATTCATAAAACTACATAAGATATCTTGGGACGAACATAAGAATGGGGTGAGCTATAAATCCTAGTAAGGGAATAAGAAAATAATAACAAAATGATATTATAAAATGTTAAAAATAATAATATCAACGAGATGTAAAAGGGGTTATAATCATAATCATGAACAACGAGGCTTGATATATCAGGATAATATAATAGACACATGGTAAATGTGGTAACAACATGAAACATTGAATCATAAACATAGGTGAATATAAATTCAAAGAAATCATGATGGAAAAAGTACCATGATGAATTTGGCTCACTCACTAATCCCATTAAGAACTTCTAATGAGACTAAAACATTACCCAAATTAGTGGATCTCTAAATAATTTAGTGCATACCTGTCATGTTCATTTCTTTCACCAGCATAATTTTATAATATTAATCATTTGAAATATAATAATTTATCATCACATATTATTACGAAATCGATTATAGTGGTATAAAAAATATAAAACCCAAATAAAATAATTTTAATTTCATAAAAGTGAACACCCTTGATAATAAATTGGTTTGAAAATTCACTACACTATTTCCTGGAATAGAAATTCACAGTGAAATTTCAGAAGAAAAACTATGTCGTATAAATTATCATTGGATGGATTAGTGAGATTAAAATTTGTATATCATCATATTGGAATAATTGGTTCATATAGGGTGATATGGGGGAACATAATACAATATTAGGAAAGGTATATAAAAGGAATGAGATTATGAAGACACATGAATAAAGATAGTGAGGAGATGATCACAAAATTTTGAACGGTGATTTCAAATTCTTGAGAGGAGCTACTCGAGACTGTGTGGGAACTGTTGTGGGACACCAGAGCGTGGAGGGAAGAGTAAGGATGCATAAAAAAGGTTTTTAGTGAATATAAAAGGTTGATTCAGTGAGTTTAATTGGGAAAACAGTAGAGAGTTCATATAATTTTTCATAGAAATGTTTTGGAATCTGTATAATTAAATCACAAAAACTAAAAACCTTCCCATTGTGTTTGCACATGGTTTCATCCAAAAAGTTTAGTTTTTCATTATTTCAATATGAAAATGGATGAAAATATTAAAATAAAACCCATTCTAATGTGGATGTGATTCGTATATATAATTAAATTATTATAAAACCCTATAATATATTAATGATATTAGAGGATATATAAAGGATTTAAAAAAATAATCAAATAATTATTAATTTAAATAATTATAATGGAAATATATATTTGGCCTTGGATATTCTATATAGTGTTTATTACATCATTTTATGGTCATTTTGATTTCATTATACACACTGTATACTTATACCATAATTAGTTTTTACCTAAAAACTATATTATCTCATGAAATTATGAAAAACTACCCTTTTAATAATTTCAATTTTCAGATTCCAAAAATAATATTTATTTTACCAAAATAATTTTATAAATATATGTGTTCTCAATTTTAATAATAGGAGTCGATAGATATTGAGAAATGATAGGTGTTTTTCAATATTAGTTTTGAAAAGCTTATTTAAATTACATTTGAACACATAAATATTATATGATAATTTTTTTAGATAAATAATATTTAAAATTAATATTTAATAGAATATTTCTTTCTTCATAAATTCATTATTTCTTTAGAATAAATTCATTAACTGTATCTCAATATTAACTAAAAAATCAACTTCAATTTTATTATGTCATGGTCAAATTTGTTATAATATTTCAAAAATAACCTGAAAATATAACCATTATTATAGTAAAAATATTATATACATATTCATATTATCATTTAAATGATACTTATAACTTTATTAAACTAGGAGACTCCCAAATGGTAAGGTGAATTATATATTTACATTTAGGGGGTGCTTAAGTGTACATGTTTTGGGTTTTGATCTTGATGAGATTGAAATTATCATGTCAATGGTTTCACTCAAGCCTATATTGTTAGAGCTCAACCGAGGCATGGTAATGGAAAAATCTCAATGCTTCTATATACTTAGGAATATCATATAAATGTGATTCATAAGGTATGATCCTACACATTGAGGTTATCAATTCTGGTTTCTGTGTCAATTGGATTTTGTAAAACCCTCTATATATAGTAACCATAAGATCATAGATCTACAACTATATCATTAAGGGAAATGATTATTAATGTTCTTTATAAATCATGTAGGATATAATCATAACAACTATTTTCATTTTTTCAAAATACCTAATATATAATAAAACATTTAATTAAAATGTACAGACAATTTTATTAATAAATTTTAGGTTCATTATAAGATGAGAATTTTATTTTCTACTAATGCAATCAGCATTAATATTACCCTTTACTAGAATAAAGACTACAACAATGCAATATCCCAATTTGAACATTAGTTATTTCAACTGACTATGATTATTTTTATTACACATAGAATGTATATTTTATCATCCAAATACACATTTTGTGGGGACATGTCAATTATTGTGTGAATTTTTTCTATTTCATATGTTAAATCTAGTTCCCATATCGATAGGAAGTCATTAAACATGTCATATATATTTTCAAGCGAAATAAACAGTCAATATTAAAAATATTGTTAATTAATTTTTTTTTGAATTGTTCACCACTAAGGTACAATCTATAGATAATACACATGATGACGTTCTTATGCATTAGAATATAATAGTCATACAAACATTAATTTATACAATTATTTTAGAATAGTTACTTCTAGAAATTTTACTTTGTTTTAATATTGAATTCATGTATAAGACCACAACTAAAATTACCCATACATTTAAGAAATTGTTATTACTTCAGAATTGAAGCACACTTATTACAACTTATAACAAAACCAGGAAAGGAGTGTATAGGTATAGAGTCTTTAGAAACTGGGAAACATAAAAACTGGTTCATAAGGCATCTACTTTGCCTCCCATTTATTTCACCATATATTGAGTCCCTTTTGGCATATCTTACTTAATAACCTTCTTCCTGACCTGGGGAAATAAAAAAGTCATTATGGTGAGCTCAAATTCTCACTAAGGGTAAACAAAAGAAATATCAATCACATCATATACATAAGAACATAACTTTTGGAAATCTTAACCTGCAAAAGAGATCATAATTTCATAACATGGGATAAATCATAGTAGTGAAATGTAATCCCAATAATCATAACATAAAACATGAAAATTTGTGGCATTCACACATAATCATAGGGAATCATTTCTTATTAGTCAAGACTCATTGCCCATACTATCTTAGTGGACAAAGTCCATTTCTGAACCGAGTTCACTCCTCGTTTCAGTCCAGTTTCATTGAACCGGTTTAAACTGCCGTTCTAGCCATGTCTATCTCATGAGATATAAAATCTTTACCCAATTCATTAGAGGTAGATATAGGTACCACCCTTCTCATAATTATACCATTATTATTTGTGCCACAAAATCGTAAACCATACATTATAGCATATCCCATGTAATAAAAATGGGATTCTTAAACATCGTGACATCATAAAACAATTCATATAAGATAAAGGAATTCATCAAAATAATTCCATCACAACATAATCAAATCAATGTAAAAATAGGGATAGAAACAGAACCCTTCATTATCTTAGATGGAAAATAATTTTGATAAAACACTTGAACTCCATTCATGAGGAAAATATACTTTCTACTTCAAAAACACTTTTCCTTTCTTAACAAGTCATAAAATTATAAACTAAAAGAAGTTGATTAAAAATAATCTTGAAAACATGTAAAGGAAACTTCATGGAAATAATGTTTTCAAAATCCATTCATTCCGTATAAGTTAAAAAAATATTCTTCTCGTACTTTTGTCGGAAAAGTCGAAAAGTACCTCGTATGAAAAATGACAAAAGGTTCCTTTCATATCTTTTACTAAAAACTCAACAAAGGGTAAAATTGGATTTAAACAATTGTAGGTGGATGTAAATAATATTACATATTGGGGAAACATGGATGTGGATGATAAAATACACCCTACTAAATACCAAAGTATAAACAATCTAGGATAAAATTAGATTGTGATATTTTCCCTTACCTTAGGTCCGATTTGCTTCGTAAGTGTTCGAACCTCCTGTATATTGATTTAAATAATGTTATTGACTTATTCCTGAATCATAATTATAATTATGATATCATATATGGTCATATTCTTAGCTTCTTATTAGTAATATTTCATTACTACGTGTTATTCGGGTGTTTATTACTTTTTGTTCTTATGTGTGTTTTGTCGAATAAATTCTTGTTTTTCTTTTTAGGTTATAGATACCTCATTTACCGAATGTTATTAGTGTAATATATATCATATTCATTCATTCAATTAATTTATATAATCATTATTCAATGAAGATCATGTAGAACGAGTCGCATCACATCGTGGAGACGATATTCTGTACGTACACACGAGCGATGATATCGTTCCCATGATCGTGGAATTTTATTGGAGTGTATGTGTACTATTTCAGAATCAATATCACTTTACAATAATCATATATAGTCATTATTTACACCATTATACCCATCCAAGTAAGGTGGTTGTGGAAAATAGATTACACCACGGTGTGGAGACGGTATTCTGTACGTACGCATGCGCGGTGATTTCATTTTCCGTAGGATGGATAGATGGTGAAATAGGGTTGTTTCATACTTATAATAACATATCAGTATATGAATGATAATTATTTTATTACTTCATAATGAAACAACTATATAAGGGAGGAGAGAGACACCTTTGGAATAACAAAAACGATTATTTTTTTATAAAGT
The DNA here is from genome assembly GCA_963277665.1 of Viscum album. Classification (NCBI taxonomy): domain Eukaryota; kingdom Viridiplantae; phylum Streptophyta; class Magnoliopsida; order Santalales; family Viscaceae; genus Viscum; species Viscum album. Next base: position 1,690,949,908 of record OY728140.1, on the reverse strand, counting down.
CATATTCGGTTTTTAATATCTCCAAATTGATATATTTAGAAGATAAGGTGGGTATGGGTCGAAATTATCTCATCCAATATAATTTAGACATGTTTAGGTCATTATATTAACCTTATCTTTTAGTTTAAACTCTTAGTTAATTAGATTGACTTTTATAAAGTCACTTTGTATTTTTATATTATATAGTTAATAAACATACCATATACATCCAAGAGAACCCCAAGTGGTCCATTAATGATACAAATATCATGATATAAGTATCTTGGGCGAACCATAGATATTTAGGAATATAATAAAAATTAATTATATAATATTTGTTTTAAAAACTATTTTATGTCAATTTTGACACTATTTGGTAATTGATTTTTTTGAAAATCATAAAAGAATAATTAGTTCGAAAAGATTTAATTAAATAAATATTAACAATTCATATTAACATATAAAATAATTGGAATTCATAAAAAGTCTCAAATGACATTTATTTGGGTAATTATAACATCAATTATGTCAATATTTTTTTAATAAGATAATTACTCCATCATCATTGTATCATAAATAAATTACATTATTATAAGTCTAAAAATTACAAATAAAATACCATTATGTTGGAAATCCTTCTATCTTTCTAATGAATATTTATAGTAGAATTTATATTATGTATAACCCTATATTAAAAATGATTTAGTTATTAAACTTTGATTTTAACTATTTTAACCCTTCTTTAAATAAATTGATAATAAATGACCTAATATAATCCATGTTGGCCTAAATGGTCATATTTTATTCCTAAGGTTTTTTGGTCGAATTACACTTATCCAATAGAATTAGGACTTGTGTTAGGGTAAAAATAATAACACTTTTACCCTTAATTACACTATTTACCTTTAACTGTGGTAAAAAAAGTAAAAAGTTATTATTCACCAAAACTTATTTTCGTTTCATTGAACCACATTTTAGTCCTCGATGTTAACCGTGTCTCTCGGATTTTCGAAATTCCACTCACAGAAGAGGTAAAATTAAGATTTATGAAAAATTCAGTTTTTTTAACTACCACTTAGTGGTTTCACTATTTATCAAAAAATGAAAGTTTCCAGAAAAAATACCAAAAATTAGGCCTATGCTATATTTGATATTATGAATTAAAAAATGATGTCTATTTTACCAAATTCAAAACATATCAGTTACATTAACTAATTTAAAAACTAATTCTCATCGTCAAAACAAATAGCGTGTTTTTAAGAGATAATAACCATCAAAAGATTGACACTTGTTTATGTCTGGTTTAAATGTGAAATTACATCCAATGAACTACATTGTATTAAATTGTGAAATTATATTCTAAATATACTTTAAAACCACTAAAATTAATAATTTATCACTCTTAATTATTTCGATTAAAAAGTTAATTTTAATTAAAATTTAGTAATTTTAACTATTCATCAGAATATGAAAGTTATCTGAAAATTACCAAAATTTCACACTAAGCTAATTTCGATATTCAGAATCCAAAAAATGAAGTCCATTTTGAAAAATAATATTTACAAAATTTCAAAAAGTGGTTATTACTATTCATAACGGCTAGTTTTAATAATATTTTAATAATATATCATTGTTTAGTTAAACTCGGTATTGCGTATGACGCAAGATATCGAGGAAGGACGCGGTTTCATGTAAAGCAAGACAATCTAGTGTTGTGTGTAGTGAAAGATTTCTTTGATGATTTATATAACATAAAAACAAAATATTTCTCATAAAAGTCTCGGGTGTTACATTCTACCCCCCTTAAAATTAATTTCTCCCTCGAAATTGGTCACATTGTAACAAACAGATGAGGATACCTTTCCCTCATCATATCCTCAAGCTCCCATGTAGCTTCTTCTAACTGGTGGTTCCTCCATAAAACTTTCACCAATCGAGAGGTCTTGTTTTGTAGGATTTTTTTGCTACGATCCAGAGTTTATATCGGCTTTTCTTCGTAAGAAAGATCTTGCTCCAGCTGTACAACTTCTGAGCTGAGTACATGTGAAGGATCAGGTATGTACTTTATCAGGAGAGATACATGGAACACATCGTGAACTTGAGAGAGATTCGGTGGAAGCTCCAATCGGTAAGCTACCTTTCCAATACGATCCAGTATTTCGAAAGGACCGACATATCTAGGGATCAACATCCCCTTCATTCCAAATCTCATGACACTCTTCCATGGAGATATTCATAAGAACACTTTATCAACCACTTCAAACACTAGGTCTTTTCTTCGGTTGTCGGCATAAATTTTCTGCAACTCTGAGCTTCTCTTAAGTGTTGTTGAATAGATCAGACCCTTTCTGCCATCTCATCAACAAGATCAGGTTCTAATCGCTTTCTTTCCCCAACTTCATCCCAGCAAGTTGGCATCCTGTATTTATTTCCATAGAGAGCTTCATAAGGAGAAATCTGAATACTGGAGTGAAAGATATTATTATAATAAAATTCTGCCAAAGGTAAGTGTTGATCCCAACCACCTTTGAAATCCATAGAGAAAGTTTCAATATATCTTCTAGAGTGTGAATTTTTCTCTCAGACTGACCGTCTGTCTGAGGATGATAAGTAGTGCTGAAACACAACTCTGTATCCAGAGTATGTTGAAGAATTCTCCAGAACTTCGAGGTAAATCTCGGATCCTGATCATATATAATAGAAAGTGGTACTCCAGGAAATCTTACCACTTTTTTTACATATATCCTGGAAAGCTGATCTAGAGAGAAATCCTCTCTAATAGCAATTAAGTGTGCAGACATTGTAAGACGATCAACTATGACCCAGATAGCATTATTTCGTTTGGATGTTTTAGGAAGTCCTGTGACAAAGTCCATAGTGATGTTTTCTCATTTCCATTCGGGTATGGGTAATGGTTGTAACATCCCCTTAGACTTCTATCTCTTAGCTTTATCTTGCTGACAAACCCAGCATCGAGAGACATATTCAGCAACATCTCTTTTCATGCCATCCCACCAGAAGTACTCTTTCAGGTCCCTATACATCTTCATGCTTCCAGGATGAATAGAGAATGAAGAACTATGAGCCTCATCCAGCATCTCCTTCTTTAATTCAGGGATGGGAGGAACACAAACCCGATTCTTGAACTTTATTATCCCATCACAATCAAGGTTGAATTCAGGAAAATTTCTCACCTTCTTTTGTAACTCTACATCTTCTTTTTGTGCCTTTTAATCTTCACATGTATAGATGGTTGAAAATTCATTTGATTAAGATACGATTTCCCCCCTTCCATTATAATTCCAAGATCCATCCTTTGTAAATCCATAAATATTGTATCTTTTGTGATCCTCATCATGGATAAACTGGAATGGTCTTTTCGACTTAATGCATCTGCCACCTTGTTTGCTTTCCCAGGGTGGTAAATAATTGAGCAGTCGTAATCTTTAATCAGCTCTAACCATCTTCTTTGGCGCATATTCAGCTCCTTTTGTGTGAAAATATACTCTAAACTTTTATTATCATTATAAATGTCACACCTTTCTCCATAAAGATAATGCCTCCAAATCTTTAATGCAAAGATTACCGCAGCTAACTCCAAATCATGAGTTGGGTAATTTTTCTCATGGATTTTCAACTGTCGTGAGGCATAAGCTATCACCATATCATTTTACATAAGAAAACACCCCAATCCCTTCTTGGATTCATCACTGTAGATCCCAAACCTTTATCCACTACAAGGCAGTGTGAGCGTAGGTGCACTGTATAACCTTCGTTTCAACTCCTTGAAATTCTCTTCACATTTCTCTATCCAAACAAACTTAACTCCTTTCCGAGTCAACCTGGTGAGTGGATTAGATAATCATGAAAAACCTTTCACAAAACGTCGATAATATCCAGTCAAACCATGAAAACATCAGATCTCAGTTACTGTTGTTGGTCTCCACCATCTTTCGATAACCTCTATTTTTGTTGGATCCATAGATATCCCCTCTTTTGAGATTATGTGACCCAAAAATAAAACTTTTTGAAGCCAAAATTGACACTTGGTAAATTTGGCATAAAGATTCTTCTTTCTCAGGGTCTTCAATATAATTCTCAAGTGATCTTTATGTACTTCCATGCTCTTTGAATATACAAGTATATCGTCTATAAAGACTACCACAAACTGATCAAGATAGTCTCTAAAGACTCTATTTATCTGATCCATGAAGATAGTTGGGGAATTAGTAAGACCAAATGGCATCACAATAAATACATAGTGTCCATACCTTGTACGGAAAGCCGTCTTTGGTAAATCCTCCCTTTTGACCCTTAGTTGATGATACCCTAAACGAAGATCAATCTTGGAAAAGTATTGAGCTCCTTATAGTAGGTCAAATAACTCTTCAATGCGCGAGAGAGGATATTTATTCTTGATAGTGATCTTGGTAAGTTCTCGATAGTCAATACAGAGTCTCATTGATCCATATTTCTTCATAACAAACAGAACATGTTCTCCCCAAGGTGACCCACTAGGGAGTATGAATCCCTTATCAAGATTCTCTTGGAGTTTCTTCTTCAATTTCTGCAACTCAATTGGGGCCATTCTAAATGGTGTCTTTCAAATAGGCAAAGCACCCGGTACGATTTCTATTGAAAACTCAACTTCACGATTTGGTGGAAGACCCAAAAATTCCTCTGGAAAGACATCATCAAACTCCCATACAATGGGAATATTCTTAATCGTGAGTTTCTCTCCAGCCATTTGAGATAAATAACTCTCATTTAGTGGAATCCAGACCCATAAGATGGAAGAAATTTCCACTGGAAGGTTATGTTCATCCTTGCATCGATAGATGATCATAGATTGATCTGGAATATGAAATGTGACTTCCCTTCTTTGGAAATTGATATGAGCGCCATATAATGAAAACCAATCCATGCCAAGAATCACATCAAATTCCACTATAGGAAGGATCACAAGATTAGTAGGAAGCACTTTCCCACAAACTACAATCGGGGAAGAATTATAAACTTTTGATGCGACTATTGTGCCATTAGGGGTTCTCACAGATTACTCAACATCTAATTGTTGAGGTAATACGGTGATACTCTTAGAAAATTCTTCAGAAATAAAAGACTTGGTGGATCCAGAATCAAATAAAACATTTTCTACTTTAGAGTGGATGGTATGTGTACCTTTCACCACATAGTTATCGTACTCCACATCGCTGATTGAAATTGCATGTGACTTTCCTTTGTCTTTATCTTTAAGAGTTTGTTGACGTCAAACATCATCATCAACCCTTGGATTTGGGCATTGATTGGCATAATTCCCCATCTACTTTCACTTGAAACATTGAAGTGTAGTAGGTTCATTTTGTGTATCCCTTCCTTTCTTTGCATCATTAGACATCTTCTTCCCATCATTGCGGCATTTAAATGCCGGATGACCTTGCTTTAAACATTTGAAACATTTACTTGTCCCTTGAAGACAACTCCCTCCATGTTTCTTTCCACACATTGAGAATAAGGGAAAGCTCATCTTTTTTTTTCAGTGTGCTCTATAGATTTTCCTTTGAATTCCATTTTCCTCTTCTTATCAAACCCATATGACTGATGGGTTACTCCAATCTCCATCTCAACTTTGAGAGAACATCAAATGATTTCCTCGTAGCTATTTAAGTCCCTTATGGCTAAGGCCCATAGAAGACTTGGTTTTAAGCCACTAAAGAATAGATCGATCTTACTCTCAGGTTGGATAATAATACCAGAAGCGTACCTTGCAAGTCTTGTAAAATTTGCTTCATAGGTACCAACAGATTCATCACCCTTTTGCTTCAATTCAAGAAACTCTTTCTCCATCTTTGTTTAGAGAATACGAGGGAAATACTTATTGAAAAATAATTTCTTGAACTTGTCCCATTCCATGGACTCAATTTCATCCCTTTTCCTCGTATTCCTAATAAGATTCCACAATTGATCAGCATATCCTTCCAAACGATACACTACTAGGATGACTTTATCATGTTCAGAACATTGATGAACATAAAATATCTTTTCAGTAGTACTAATCCATTGTTCAACAACTAATGGATCAGTAGACCGGCTGAATGAAGGTGGACGCTGCCTAATGAAGGATTCAACAGAATGTTGCTCCTTCCTTTGCTCATTTGGAAGTCCAGCATGATTCATAGCTTGAGAAATTTGTGTGATCATGATTACAAGATTTTTCATTATAGCTCCCATAACGTTTGGTTGCTCAGGGGGAAATCATTGCATTTCCCATCGCATTCCACATTAACAAAGCTCCTTCAGGTTCCAGCCATTGACTTAAACCAAGCAGAATAGTGTGAGAAACACTAATTATAATAGGAAAACAACATAATAAAGAATAAAATTTCACACATAAGGTCTTATCCTAGGTTATTCATGGCCATTTCTAAAACACTAAGATTGTGTTATATGCATAGACTTATCCTTAGAGTTCTTACTAAGGCATTCACATCCTAGTTTCCAAAGGTTGAATATACCTTTCATATGATACCAAAAAAACAACCCATACTTTACATACATTGTTATTACTTCAGAATTGAAGCACACTTATTACAACATATAACAGAACTAGGAAAGGACCGTATAGGTATAGAGTATTTAGAAATTGGGAAACATAAACAACTGGTTCATAAGGCATCTACTTTGCCTCCCATTTATTTCATTATATCTAGAGTCCCTTTTGGAATATCCTACTTAATAACCTTCTTCCTGCCCTGGGGAAATAAAAAATACAAAAGGGTGAGCTCAAATGCTCAGTAAGGGTAAACAAAAGAAATATCAATCACATCATATACATAAGAACATAACTTTTGGAAATCTTAACCTGCAAAAGAGATCATAATATCATAACATGGGATAAATCATAATAATGAAATGTAATCCCAATAATCATAACATAAAACATGAAACTTTGTGGAATACACACATAATCATAGAGAATTATTTATTATTAGTCATGACTCATTTCTAATACTATCTTAGTGGACAAAGTCCATTTTTGAACCGAGTTCAATCCTCGTTTCAGTCCTGTTTCACTGAACCGGTTTAACCTGTCGTTCCAGCCATTTCTATATAATGAGATATAAAATCTTTACCCAATTCATTGGAGGGAGATATAGGTCCCACCCATATCATAATGATACCATTCTTATGTGTTCCATAAAATCATAAACCATACATTATAGCATTACCCATGTTATAAAAATGGGATTCTTAAACATCGTGACATCATAAAACAATTCATATAAGATAAATGAATTCATAAAAATAATTCGATCACAACATAATCAAATCAATATAATAATAGGGATAGAAACAAAACCCTTTATTATCTTAGATGGAAAATAATTTTGATAAAACACTTGAACTCCATTCTTGAGAAAAATATCCTTTCTACTTCAAAAACACTTTTCCTTTCTTAACATGTCATACAATTATATACTAAAAGAGGTTGATTAAAAATAAACTTGAAAAATTGTAAAGGAGGATTCTTCGAAATAATGTTTTCAAAATCCAGTCATGCTGTATAAGTTAAAAAAACATTCTTCTCGTACTTTTGTCGGAAAAGTAAAAAAGTACCTCGTACGAAAAACGAAAAAAGATTCTTTTCATATATTTTACTAAAAACTCACCGAAGGGTAAAATTGGATTTACAAAATTGTAGGTGGATGGAAATAATATTACATATTGATGAAACATGGATTTGGATCTTAAAATATACCCTAGTAAATACCAATGTATAAAAAATCTCGGATAAAATGAGATTGTGATATTTTCCCTTACCTTAGGTCCGATTTGCTTTGTAAGTGTCCGAACCTCCTGTATAATGATTTAAATAATGTTATTGACTTATTCCATAATCATAATTATTTTTATGATATCATATATGGTCATATTCTTAGCTTCTTATTAGTAATATTTTTTTACTACTTGTTATTCGGGTGTTTATTACTTTTTGTTCTTATGCGTGTTTTATCAAATAATTTCTTATTTTTATTTTTAGGATATAGATAACTCATTTCCAGAATGGTTTTAGTGTAATATATATCATATTAATTCATTCAATTCATTTATATAATCATTATTCAATGAAGATCATGTAGAATGAGTCGCATCACATTGTGGAGACGGTATTCCGTACGTACGCACGAGCGATGATATCGTTACCATGATCATGAAATTGTATTGGAGTGTATGTATACTATTTAAGAATCAATATCACTTTTCAATAATCATATATTGTCATTATTTACACCATTATACCCATCCAGGTAAGGTGGTGGTGGAAAATAGATTACACCATGGCGTGGAGACGGTATTCCGTACGTACGCACGCGCGGTGATTTCGTTTTCCGTAGGATGGATAGATAGTGAAATAGTGTTTTTTCATAATTATAATAACGTATCCGTATATGAGTTATACCGATGTTATTACTTCATAATGAAACAACTAAAGAAGAAGAAGTGGAAGAATAAATAAAGTTGAATGAATCAGTAACAGATATTACCTCTTCTTTGAAGCGCCTCTTTGAGACCTCCACTTAGGGAACTAAAATTGTTTTTTGAAGAATACTAGGACCTCTAGGATGTTTCTAGGGAAGTGTAGAAGGGAATTTGGAAGGGGTTGGCCAAGATTTAAGGCTAAAAGTGGTGTGAGGAAAAGAGGGAGGAGGTTCCCTTTTATAAGGGAGGAGAGGGGCACCTTTGGAATAACTAAAAATATTATTTTATTATAAAGTCAAATTTGGTTTTTAATATCTACAAATTGGTATATTGAGAATATAATGTGGGTATGAGTCAAAATACTCTCATACAATATAATTTAGACATGTTTAGGTCATTATATTAACCTTATCGTTTAGTTTTAACTCTTAGTAAATTAGATTGACATTTACCAAGTCACTTTGTATTTTTATATTATATAGTTAATAAACATACCATATACACCCAAGAGACCCCCAAGTGGTCCATTAATGATAAAACTATCATTATATAATTATCGTGGCCTAAACGTAGATTTTTAAGAATATAATAATAATTATTAATATAATATTTGTTTTAAAAACTATTTTTAGTGAATTTTGACACTATTTGGTAGTTGATTTTTTTGAAAATCATAACAGAATTATTAGTTAAAAAAAATTAATTAAATGAATAATAACATGTCATATTAACGTAGAAAATTATTGGAATTCATAAAAAGTCTCAAATTACATTTATTTGGGTATTTATAACATCCATTATGTCAATATTTCATTAATAAGATAATTACTGTATCATCATTGTATGATAAATAAATTAAATTATTTTAAGTCCAAAAATTACAAATAAAATACCATTATGTTGGAAATATATTTATCATTATAATGAATATTTATAGTCGAATTTATATTATGTATAACCCTATATTAAAAATGAATTAGTTATTAAACTCTGATTTTAACTATTTTAACCATTCTTTGAAAAAATTGATATTAAATGTCCTAATCTAATCAAAGTGGGCCTAAATGGTAATATCTTATTCGCAAGGTTGTTCTTGGTCGAATTACCCTATCCAATAGAATTGGGACATGTGTTAGGGTAATAATAATAACACTTTTACCCTTAATTACCCTATTTACTTTTAACCGTGGTTAAAAAAAGTAAAAAGTTACTATTAACCAAAAATTATTTTCATATCATTGAACCAAATTTTTGTCCTTGATATTAACCGTGTCTCTGGGATTTTTGAAATTCCAGTCACAGAAGTGGTAAAATTATGTTTTAGGAAAAATGCAGTTTTTTTAACTACCACATAGTGGTTTCACTATTCATCAAAAAATTAAAGTTTCTAGAAAAAATACCAACAATTATGCCAAAGCTATATTTGATATTATTATTTAAAAAATGATGTCTATTTTACCAAATTCAAAACATATCAGTTACATTAACTAATTTAAAAATTAATTCCTATCGTCAAAACAAATAGCGTGTTTTCAAAAGATAATAACTATCAAAAGATTGACACTTGTTTATGTCTGGTTTAAATGTGAAATTACATCCAATGAACAACATTGTATTAAATTGTAAAAATATATTCTAAATATACTTTAAAACCACTAAAATTAATAATTTATCACTATTAATTATTTTGATTAAAAATATGCTTTTAATTAAAATTTAGTAATTTTAACTATTCATCGGAATATGAAAGTTATCTGAAAAGTACCAAAATTTCACCATAAGCTAATTTTGATATTCCAAATCCAAAAATTAAGTCCATTTTGAAAAATAAAATTTACAAAATTTCAAAAAGTGGTTATTACTATTCATAACGGCTAGTTTTGATAATATTTTAATAGCATATAGTTGTTTAGTGAAACTCGGTATTGCGTCTGACGCAAGCTACCGAGGAAGGATGTGGTTGCGTGTAAAGAAAGCCAAGCTAGTGTTGTGTGTAGGAAAATATTCCTTTGATGTTTTATATAACATAAAAACAAAATATTTCTCATAAAAGTCTCAGGTGTTACAACAAACCTTGAAATATCACTTTTGTAAAAACCTCATCTATGAAATTTTTTGATAGAATCTTATATATTTTTAAACAATTAAGGTCACTTGTGTATCTATATGAATGTACTATTTTTCTCATTGTGAATTTCAAAAAATGACGCTTCAATAAGGTTTATAGTATCTCTCATGTACTATAATTCACTAACATATGTTCACCTAAATCCATTAAATCATGTTTGAATCATTAGTAAAGTCTTTGTCTCAATAATATAATTATTCATTCATTTACCTTTTCCTATGTACTATATTGTTTGTTTCATTCATGGGATTCCTTTTGTTCCACATATTTCACCTTATTGTACATATTCATTCTATATCTCTATAACTCTCTTAACTACGATTTGTTATCCTACGTATATGTTATTTTCACTAAAAATAAAACTATGTTCATGTTACAGCCATCATGTATCCATATTTTTGCGCATATTAGTATTTCCTTTTAGCTTAGCACAATTCACTTTAATAAACATTCCATACCATGATTTGTTACAAAACATTGATGGTGAAGGATGGTATTACATGAATAGAGACAACAAAAAAATATACTTAATATTAATTAGATTCAAATGATGGGGTTAGTTTTTTATTATAAGAAATTACTAATCCATCTCACAATATAACATGTTCCAAAAATAATTCACATCAATTTACATGTCTGGTGCCTCCACTTATGTAATCAACACAAAACACCGCCAATAACTGACAAATGTTCAAGTCACACATGAGAAAAAATATACCAAGGAAGCAAACAAACATATCTTAGGGGCAATCATACAAATAATAGAATTAAATTGTACCCATAATCAAGAATATGATTTAACTAGCATGAAACAAATGAATTTTCTATAATATAAACACATTACATACTCAAATTTTTCATACCCAAAAATTTGGCATCCACTTGATAACCATTAAATGAGAAGACCCAACACCATTAGCACAAATCTTGTGTTTACTGGATTAAATTTGAATTAGTTAATGAAATAACTTCGGAAAGAGAAAAATAGTTCCCAAGTCTTAGTAAAATAGATACAAAATTGAAAATAACTTTGTTTTTAAATAATATAAAATGAAAAATGTGTTTCCATTGATAACTCAATTATTTACCCTATATTATCCTTGGTTTCAGTCATAAAAAATGTCATCGTATCCATGAAATATTAAATATAAGAAGGGGTGACCACATATACTAAATAAGGGTATGCATATAGTGGAATCAGTAATGAATAAATAATCATAATCACTTTTTGAAGGTTGATAATTGAATCGTATGCTATTTAGATTATAATTTAATCATAATATGAAGTAATATATGATGATGAATTAACGAAATATAAATAGTTACATGATCATGAACCTATTCTAGGGATATTCAGACTAATTTGTTTATAATTGTGACATAAATTACTATTCCCATAATGAGAATATTCATAATATTAAAAATCATAAAATTATTATGAAGTCTATTAATAAGATCGTGTTAAAAAATGAGTAAATAAAATAATTTATTTGACCAACTAATGTGTCTATTTGTACCTAATAATGCATCGAGGTTCATTGTAATTGTGATCCCACCAACCTCTTAATAATTACAATTAATTAATAATTTTAAAGGGGTTTATTATGTTCCACATAAACATTTGTATTGAAAAAATAACATATTGAATGTTAATATTTTTCCTAATCAACAAAAAACTCATAAACTATATAGGGAAATATGTTGAATTTTTTTAAAATTGTATATCCATAGAAAAAAAGAATCATAAAAAATATTGATAAAATTTTAAGTGTGGTAACAGGAAAACATTTCCCCAGTGGAGAATAAGTACAATAATTTTTTGGTTTTATTTAAGAATCCAAATAAGATAAAATAATTCTAGAGGAAAATAACCTTTTCACAAAGAAGATTATTTTAAAAGTAAAAGTTAAAAAAATATTTTAAAAATTTATTTGTTGGAAGATAATATTTTTATCAAATTATTTAATATTTATAACATTTATAGTTCATGGTGTTGTTAAATTCAATACATTTCATATAAGTAAAAAATACTTACATTCACGCTATTGTAAAATGGTTGAAAAGATTCCCATTTTGTAAAAGAAAAAAAATATTCCATTCAATTTTTTTTAAATTTAAATCATTGTTATAAATTTAATTAATTTTTAATATTAATATCATTAAAAAAATACAAATATTTTTTTTGAAAAAATTGATTCTAGGAAAATATAATTTTTACTGAAGAGTAAAATAAAGTCAAATATTATTTAAAAAAATTTATAAATAATTTAATCAACCAAAGAGATTATGAATGGAAATATTAAATGAAAATATAACTAATTTATATAGGTTGGGGAAACAAATTGATATTAAAAAAATATATATCAAATAATTCTCCCATAGGATACGTAATTTGAAATAAATTTTTATAATGATAAGGTTTCGAAATAAAATTAATCCACTTTAGTAATGTTTGAATAAATATTCGAAAGAAATAAATATGTTAAAATGAAACACTTATTATAATTAATGATAACATATTTATGATATAAAATCTCAAATTCGAATTATATAAACCACATAATAGATTGAGAAGCGAATATGGAAAAAGTTTCACAAACGTAATACTCTAATGAGAAACCCTTACCTAATGTTAGACTTCCTTCATGTGTGTTTGAACCCATGTATAATAAATATATGATTATAAATGATATATTATCAAACTATTTTCATATATTTTATACCATATAATATTTAATTACAGGATTATTTTTTTTTATTTTTTGAATGATTATTTCAGGTGATAATTCATCTTTATTCATGTATGTTTTGGTTTGGAATATTTAGTCCATTTACTTTGATACTGGTTTGATAAGATAAATAATTTTAACCATTATATAACTATCATATATATCAATTTTAAATTTATTTGATGTAACCAATAAAATATAGAGATGGATTGCACTGTTTATGGAGGTGGTAGGCCATAATTATGCATGAAAATTATTTCTATTTCTATTGATATATGGAAATAAATAAAGGTAAATAAAGAATATAATTTTGTGGATTCATTATGTTTCATTAAATATCACATGTATTAATTAATTTTATCATTATTAAATTCTTCATAATTAATTTGTTATAAATGTTTCACGTCACTTCGTAAGGAGATAGTCCACTGTACAAACAAGTTATGTATTAGTATCCCCAATGAAATAAAAAGTAATGAGATATATATGATATAATAGTTAAGTAGGTATAATGATTTTAATAATATTATATATATATGATAAGTACATATTTATATATATCCATGTGATTTGGTGATGGAAAACAAATTATATCATTTCGTGAGGTGATAGTTTATTTTACACATGATTTACGGGTTTGATTCCCATTTGAGTGAATATTATGTGTATATAAGTCATTAAAATAACATAATAATGTCTAAAAATATTTTATATATTATTTTTTATATAATAGTAGTACAAAAATAGTTTGAAAAAGATGAGAAATAAATAAAATGAAAACACTTGGTTAAGGATTTTACCTCTTCCCCATAGATCCACTATAGTTATATACCTAAAGCCTTCATATAATATTTTCTTAAAATAAATAAGTCCCCTAGGAAATGGGTGGGGATTTAAGGAATATATTTGGGAAGTGATTTTATGAAACAAATTTACATTAGAGAGTGAATAAGATATGATAATGGGCGGTCTTTTTTATATGGGGAAGAAAACACAAATTGAATTTTTAAAAAGGTAAAGTGATAACCACAATATTAACAATTAAAAAGGATCTGAGAAGCTACAATATAGTATCATGTAATAAATACAAAAAATGTGGAATGAAAATATGATTTAGAATTATATTTTGTAATTTTTAAACCTTATATTTTTAGTTCAACTACTCAACAAACCGATTTTAACACTACGAGAAATATATAATTTTAACTATTTTTAATATTGATTAAGAACAAAATGTAATTTTACCATATTATAAAATATAAATAATTATTATTTCAATTTTTGAATACATTTCTCAAGATTTAATTTATATATGTTGAATAATTTAATTTAAAATTAGACCCACATACATAAACAAAAATTATTTTCCTAATGACAAAACATTAAAAGGTATAATAGTTTTTAATATGATCATTTAGCATAATTTTAATTTGGATGAAATAATTTGATTAATTATACAATATGTGAACTAATTTTAATTTTTAAATAAAATAATTATTATCAAAAATGGAAATTTTAAATTCCATAACTAAAAAACCTTTTTCAATAAAAGTAATTATTTATCACCATTCATAGAAACATTATTATTTTCCTAAAAATGTGGAAAATAAATTAATATTAATTTTTAATTGATGATTTCAAAAAATAAGTATAATTTGTAAAATTATTTTTATAAAATTATATTAAAATATGATTATTTTGAAAAACATTGAAAAAAATCAACTTTTAGAAAAATGTAGTTTTTTGGAAAATAATTATTTTTATTTAAAATGGTTTTAATTTATTTATTATCAATAGATCTGAATTGATTTTATTTTATACATTTTTAAACAATATAATTTTTATAATTCCCTTAGTCTTATTCATAGCCACTAATTGAAATTGTAGTTTATTATAGTATACCATTTTATGGTTCATTGAGAATTAGTGTTGTGTGTTCAACATGATATCCATGGATTAAATTTAACTAAAAAATATTTATTTCTGGGTGATAAATTATCCTCAAATATTGGTGTTGTTTTAAATGTGTTATATAAAACATGATATATATCTTTTATAATATCGAGGTGTTACATTCTATACCGTAAATAAACTTTCTCTTCTATCAATAATGTTGATCTTGGTAATCATGTATTCAAAATTTGAAAACATTTTTATGGAAAAATAAAATAACAAACAGTATTAATCAAATTTCCACTTTATAAGAGATAATATGACGTATTAAGCTCATATTTAATAACATGATAATATTTTTTCATGTTAGAAACCATTAGTTAGAAAGGACGATATAGAAATAGAGGAAATGAATAAATAATTACACAAAGTGATAGAGTTTATTGATCACAAGATAACTAATTCTCAATAATTTCTAATCATAAAAACCCCTTAAATATTTTATTAGTAAAAATAGAATTTATTAATTTGAAATGAAGGTACTTGGATAATTTTTTTGTTTCATGCTCATTTTCATAGATTTGTGGAATTCCATTACCATCATGACTATGATAACGAGGAAATATAAATTATTAAAAAAATGTAATTTCACCTTTAATAAATTTCAACCACCATGTCATATTTCCTTTGAATAATGTGTATTCTTGTTGAATTTACTATTCCTAAAGCAACAAAATTAACTTTAAACAGGTCATAATATTAATAATATAAACAAATTTTCTTCCTTTAATTATTTTTTAAACCAAATGGTTAGAATGAGATATATATCAACCCCAAAATTTAAAAACAATAATTTCCATAAATAGACAACATTAAAACCATTCAAAAATATTTTTGAAAAAATTCAATGTCCAGAAATTTAGGTTTGTCACTATATTTTCAAAACCAACATAAAACTATATTCCCCAAAAGGAATAAAGAATCTAATAATACCACATACTAGATATGTGAATAACATGATCACCATTAAACCATAATTAAAAAATTCATGCTTCAAAAATATATTTTTTCTCCATATTTATTAAAAAAATCTGAAATTATTTAGTTTATTATATATTTCAAAAACTATAGTAAACCCCTTCATAGATAAAATAATCCCTATAATAAAAAATTAATTTCAATTTCACGAAAATTATTCTATAAATTTCTCTTTATCATTAATACTATATAGATCTTATTATGTTTTACCTTCCCACAATCATGTGTTTTCAAAAAATATCATCTTTTCACTGAATCACTTATTATTTCATCGATACCATCCAGAATATGTTGTAAAATACATATAGGAATGATACTATGATACTATCCTTATATGTCATATGAATATCCCTGATAAAATAATTCTGAAATATTATTACTAAATAGATATACATAAGGACATAATCATACCACCTTAGTTGTATTAATAGTATATTCATGTACTTGATCTCTAATATTCTTCTGAGTTATATTCTATTTATTATTGTGGAATTAAGATGTAATGTTCCTAATAACCGTATAGTTTGAGCATTGAACATTGAAAACTTATTAATTTTCATAAAAAACACAATTATGGTGTCCTTTCTCCACAAAACTTTATAAACTCACATTCCCTTTGAGAAAGTAGTAGGGTGTTTCATTGAAATTTGATTTTTATCATAAAATTTTCAAAAATTCAAAAGAAGTGATTTTTTATGTCCCTATTCCAATGAAGATTATTATTTTTTAAAATATTAATTTTAAAAGTTTCAAAATGTAAAATTAAAATGGGTACTCCATCAAAAGGCCATAAAACTGCATTTTTATTAAAATAATTCTTTTATGTGAAAAATTTATTTAGTTCTCATATCCTGTGATAGAAAATGTGAAAATATGAATTCAAATTTTATATAAAATTGAAAAAAATTAATATTATTCATAATGGATAGTTTATATCTTATTAAATAATAACATTTTAATAATATATCGTGTTTAGTGAAACTTGGTATCACGTACAACGCAAACTATTGAAGAAGGATGAACTTGCGGGTAACACATGCCATGTCTATGTTGTGTGTATTGAAAGCTTCCTTTGGTGTTCGATATAGCATAATCCAAACATAGATAACATATACATTGAAAATAATATATACTCAATGTTGTGTGAAATAATTCTATCAAATGAACTTGAAATTATGTGCCACACAAGCAAAGAATATTGTCGTCTATACTGCAAGTTAATATGGTATTGTGTAAAGTGAAAGATAATCATGGTGTTGCATAACAAACAGTAAATCAACGAAATTAAAATTATTCTATCTAATAAAATATCGAGTTGTTACAATATACTCCATTTAAAATTAATTTCTCCATCGAAATTTATTAGGTTTATAAATGGGTTTCAACTTGAATGTTTCATTCATGGAAACCCACATTGTAAAAATGGATACAAAAACAGAATTTCAAAAAGGAAAGATGGAAATATAACATTTAACCAAATTAACTCATCACTAGGTCAACACATTGGAGAATATAGGTGGTAAGTGAAAACATATATAAAGAAAAGAAATGTATCCATCATGTTTTGATGGATAGTGATAGATAATAAGGTTTGGAGAATAATAACTACCAGAAAGACATAAATCTGCGGTAATTTAAGTGACCATCTGATTCATCAGATAATAGGGTCCTAGGATAACTTTTTTGGTCTTCAATATCCTTTCCCTAAAGTTGAATGATTTTTCATGAGAATAAATACTTACATGATTTTGGTGCAATATCATCATTGTTCATGCCTTGAACAATTTGAAATTCTTCCCTTATTTAAGGAAATGAATTAAAATTTTTCATTCATGATGTGTTAGTAGATGATGTGATAGAATGATGGGTCATTCCATCTGTCACAACATAAAAGTTAGCACTGATAATAAAATATGAATAATTCTTCTTACAGTGAGATAATATATAAATATAAAAAACTTCTACTAAAATGTAACTTACACAGCCCATAAATGGATAACATTACAATCATTTCAATAATATAAAACATAGAATGCGGCGAACTAAAACGACATAACATCTATCTCCCATACCTTATAAGGTTGTTCTGTGTTGTCACATTCCAAACTTGTGAAAACCATAATCATGTATTCTCTTGAGTCATACCAACATCCAAAATTATCAGATATCATTATTTAAAACATGCATGTTTCCTTATTCTAAAACATATTGGATATATTTCTTAATTCCTAAAATGTTTTATAATTCATCCATGATAGCATAATAATTTTGTCGATAACTCCTTAATTAGATTTCAAGAAACTAAAATCATCCAATTTACTTATTCAAATCCAACATATATTTATCCAATCCCCATTTTTGTAAAACAATGTACATATTAATGGTTATCTTTCCCTTAATCATATGTTATCTAAGTATATCACCATACCCTTAAATCACTTTTCCATCTCTTTAAATATATTTATTATATCCTTTATAATCCTTATATTGAAAACACATATATATTTCCAGATATATATTACATAATCATTGAATTCTGAAACATATAAACCTCAATCATCTCACATTATTCTATTACCATTACTCAGGATCCATCATCTTCAAATTTATGAAAATATGAATCACGTCATATGGTTTCTCAAACTCATGATTCTTAGGTTTAATGTAAAAAAATACTAGAGTAACATTATATGATTTTCACATTTCGTTTACAATCTATTTATCCTCAATATTATGACCAATACTCGTACCATCATCAAGATTCTCTTCAGGATATTTCCAATTTGGAATGTAATATTAATAATTCTTATAATTTCAACATATTAAATAAACAATGGTTAACAATGTTCTATTTAGTCCTAGCTATTAACTAAGACTAGAACGAAAAGTGTGAGAAATATGTATCATAGATTATAAACACATAAATAAAGTGAATTAATTATATTATTTCATTCTATGATATCTTCAGTTTAGACCTGGATTTTTAATGATTATCACTAAAACCTATGTTTGTAACCTATAATTTACATATCCGTCAGATATCCTTAGACTTATCATTTCAAATATCTCTAGGCTAATGTTTTTGCACCCTAGTTTCCAATGGTTTATTAAACCATCACTCTGATACCAACTATAACACCCAAGCATGACAAACATAGAGATTACATTTCTTTTGTTGAATACATAATAAATTAAAAAAATAGACACCCAATTATCATATTACATTAGTGTCTTTGGAATCTCAGAATATAATCTTCAATCACATTCAGTGATCTTCAACATCCCCCATAAATAGCTTCCCCTTTTTTCATTCTAAAAACCATTCCTTATATGCTTGGGAAAAGAAAACATAAAAATGGTGAGCTCGAATTCTCAGTAAGGGTAAAAATGGGGAACATAAAATGAACCACAAACATTTGAATGTAAAAACATGAACATACAATTAAAATATCAAAATCATGAGTCATGAAAAAAAAATCTTTGAAGTACATTAGGCATGAACCATAAGGGAACATTAACCATGATAGAATATAATTGGCATAAAACATTTAATTTTGAAAAACTAATAAGCACACAATATTATTTATATAGTGGCCAAATCATTTCTTCCAAGACCATCATATTGGAAATAGTATATTAACGAACTAGGTATACATGCCTTTCCAGCCATGTTTTACTAAACCAGATTAACTTATCATTCCAATTGTGCATTACTAAACCAGATTAAAATTCGAATCTAGTCATGTATATCTTAGGAGATATAAATCTTTACCCAATGAATTGGAGGGAGATATAGGTCCCACCCATATCACAATGAGAACATTCTTACTTATGCCAAAAAATATAAATCATTCATCATAGCGTAACCCATGATATAAAATGGGTTTCTTATATATAATTCCTTAATAAAATAATCCATATAAAAGATCATTCCATCATTAACGTAAACAAATCATTGTAATAATAGGGTTGAAAACAAACATTATTTAAGAACATCATCTTAGATGGAAAATAAATTTGATTAAACACTTTAACATAGTTCTTGAGGAAACTATCCTTTCTTCTTCAAAAATGTTTTCTTTTCCCAAAATTCTGCACAATTTTAAAAGAAATTAATTTAGTTGAAAATAAACATGAAATATATTAGAGGATTATTTGTGGAAATAAGGCATCATGAATCCATAAAAATCCATTCATTCCATATAATTTAAGATTACATTCTCATTTTACTTTTGTTAAAAAATTCTAAAAGTACCCTGTAAGGTAATGAAAATAAATATTCCTTTCATTCCATGTAGTAAAAGTCAAAAATAGTTAAAAATCACCCTTATCCTATATAAGAATATTAAACGTTTTATTAAAACATTTTTATGAAACATGGACATTGATGATAAATACATCCCCTGGAAATACGTAGATATAAATAATCTCTGATAAAAATGAGGTTGAAAAATTTTCCCTTACATTAGGAATGATTTCTTTCATATGTGTTTTGAAACTCTAGTATAGTGGGTTTAAAAATATTATTAACTTGTAACAGAACTATAATAATTTTTATTATATCATATATGTTTCACTTATGACCTTATATTTCTCGTTCATTTGTCAATTCCATGTTAATGCAGTGTCTTGGGTAAAAATATTTTTTTATCATACATGTTTTTAATTGTTATTCTTGATATTATTACTTCTAACATGATTTTAACATACAAAAATTATTAAAAAAATTATATATATATATAGATATATAAAATATATTAAGTATATAATATATATATATATATAATAGATAGATAAATAATATGGAATATATCATTAATGGAAACGGTAGGTCGTACGTATGCATGGACACTATTTTTGAGTCCATATTAAATTGAATGGAAGTAAGTAAAAGAAATATATATATATATATCTAGTGGAATTATTGTGTCAAATTTTTCATGATAATTTATTATATATAATTTATAATCATTCTTGATTGTTTAACGCAGAGAATCAATCTCATCACGTCGTGGACACGGTAAGTCATACGTACGCATGAGCGACGATATCATTGAATTAATTATTGAATGATTTTGATGTTAATGGTGTATAATATCTCATAATTAGTATCTGGTTTTAAAAATCATATATATATATATATATTATTTCCACCATTATACCCATCCATGTATGGTGGTGGTGAAAAGTAGATTACACCATGGCGTGGAGACAATATGTCGTACATATACAGGCGTGGTGATTCTGTTTTTCATAGGATGGATAGATGGTGACATTGGGTTTTTTAAAATTTATAATAACATATATTTATATTAGTGATAATGATATTATTACTTTATAATGAAACAAAAAAAGAAGAGTGATTATAAGATGAATTACATTTTAAAGAATCAGTAGATGAAATTACCTCTTCCTTGACGTAGCTCTTTTAAATTTCTTCTTAGGGATCTAAAGCTAGTCTTTTGAGAAGTCCAGATCCTCTAGAATGTATCTTTAGATGTTCATAAGAGAAATTGGCATGTATTGGCCGAGTTTAGAGGCTCCAAATTCAGTGAATAGTAGATGGATGAGGATCCCTTATATAACAGAGGATTGAGGCATGTTAGGAAACTCTAAAAATATTAATTTATTATAAAATGATTTTCATTTTTAAAAAAAGAATATCTCATTTTT
Source organism: Viscum album (assembly GCA_963277665.1). Lineage (NCBI taxonomy): Eukaryota > Viridiplantae > Streptophyta > Magnoliopsida > Santalales > Viscaceae > Viscum > Viscum album. Next base: position 1,690,927,987 of record OY728140.1, on the reverse strand, counting down.
TTAATATAAGATGGGGATTTTTCAAAAAAGTCTCAACAAATAGGTGTCACTAATGTTATGTCTCAAAGTTAACCATATCTTTTATCTTCAACCCATTGTTAACTAATTTAACTCTTACCATGTCTTCTTGTATATTAATAATATATAGCTAATATAGTTACTATTAAATTTCAATAGAACCTAAAGTGGTCCATTAATGACATTTGAAACATTATATATGTCATTAATCCAAATCTACATTTTTAGGACTATTATATAATTTAATAAAATAGTATTTGTTTTTTAAATATCCCTTTATGTGAATTTTTATAATATTCATATCGTGACATTTTAAAAATTCATAAAGACATTATTCTTTAAAAAATACATTGTTAATTAAAATATACCATGTCATAATCGTCAATAAATTTCTTAGATGGAATAAAAAAGATTAGAGTAACCTTCATTTAATATTTATAATATAATTTATTTAAATTATTCATTAATATGGTAATCACTACATCATCATTGTGTCATAAATAAATTTATTTATATGGTGTATACAAATTATAAATTAAATACCACTATGTAAGATATTTTTCTTTCTTTCTAATGAATATCTATAGATATATATATCTATTATATAACCCCACATTAAAATCCCTTTAGTAAAATATATATGTTTAGATTATAATAATCTTGAAATTAAATTAATTCTTATTAAATGTCATTTTCCCATCCATGTGAATCCATGTGGTACCATATTCGACCCAGGTATGACCATTGTCAGAAATATCTCATCCAATATGATTATGACATGTGTTAGTGTAGTTTTATTTTATTATAATATTATTTTTTACCCTTATTTAGAATATTTAACCTCTAACCAAGGTACATATAATAATTACTAAAGTCATTATTCATAATGCCCAAAAATAAAATGCATCTACTTAAATAATTTGAAACTTATGATTCCAAATATGGAATCAAATCTTCCAAATTCATAACACAGAAGTTGTAGTAGTTATTTTAAAATTATTTTCCTTTGTCCAAACTAAAAATAAGGTTTTTAATGGTAATAACTATCAAAATATTGACAAGTCCTTATGTACAATTTAATAGTTAAATTACTTAAAATTAAATAATTCTATTAAATGATAAAAATATAATTTAAATACACATTAAAAACAATTAAAAAGTTATCTAAATATATAAATAAAGTTGATAAAAAGGCAGTTTTGAATTAAAATACAGTATTTTCCAATATTTGTTAAAATTTTAATTTTATCATAAAAATATCAAAAAATCAAAAAATATAAATTTTTATTATCCATTTTCAAATAATAAGTTAATTTCTGTGAAATTTAGCTTATAAATGTGTGATGAAGTAGATTAAAAATCGGTATGCCATCAAATGGCAGTAAAACGTTATTTTTTAAAAAATGCTTATTTTATCCAATAAATTGATTTTGTTCTCATGTCATGATCTAGAAAATTTGTAAGATGAATACTAATGTGATATAAAAATAGAAATTTTGTTAATACTATTCATAATGGCTACCTTATATCACATTAATTAATAATATTTTAATATTATATCATTGTTCATTGATACTCGGTATCACATACAATCCAATATATCGAGGAAGGTCTCTCTTGCGTGAAACACAAGACATGTATGTGTTGTGTGTGGTGGAAGATTACATTGGTGTTGTGAATAACATAATACAATATTATATCATTTATACATAAAAAAAATTTATACTCAGTGTTGCGTGAAATGAATTCAATCAAAAGAACATGAAATTATGTGCAACACATGCCTAGAATATTGTTCTGTATACTGCATGATAATATGGTGTTGTGTATTGTGTAATCTAATCATGGTGTAGCGTAGAAGACAAGACATAAAAAAATTAAAATAATTAATCTCATAAAATCATGGGGTGTTCCATTATACCGTCCATTAAATTAATTTCACCATCGAAATTCATAAGGGTTATAAATAGTTTTCTATTTGTAATTATCTTTCATAGAAACCCACATAATAAAATCGGATACTAAAACATCATTTTAAAATAGATAATAAAAAATATAATGGTAACACAATGTAACTCATCACTGGGTTTCGAAATAGGAGAACATAGGTGGTAAGTGAAAACATGGATATAGAAGGGAAATATTACCATCCAATTCTGATCGATAGTGATATAGAATAAGTTTTGGGGAAAGTTAACTACCAGAAATCCATAACTCTACAATGATTTAACATTCCATTTAATTAATTGGATAAGATGGTTCTTGGATAACTTTTTTGGATTTCATTATCCTTTCCCTAATGTTGAAGATTGTTTCATGAGAATAAAAACATACTTAACATTGGTATAATATCATCGTTGTTCGGGCCTTAAACAATTTCAACATCATCACTTATTTAATGAAATGAAGTTACGATTTTAAATATTTATGTGTTAGTAGATAATGTGATAGATTGATATGTCATTAAATTTATCTCAACATAATGGTCAGCAATAGAAATAAAATATTCATAATTCCTCATTTAGTGAGATAATACATAAATATAAAAAACTTCAATTGGAATATATCATTACAATCCATAAATGGATAATATTACAATGATTTCAAAAATATTAAACATAGAATAATGTGAACTAAATCAATATAACATTTATCTCCCATATCTCATAAGGTGGTTCTTGGTTGTCACATTCCAAACATGTGAATACCTTAATCATGTATTATCTTGAGTCAACATAAATTATCAGATATCCTTATTGAAAAAATTGATGATTCCTTATTCCAAAACATATTGAATATGTTCCTTAAGTCCCAAAATTGTGTATACTTCATCCATGATAGAATAACCCTTTTTTATGTATCTCTATAATTATATTTCACAAAACTATAATCTTCTAATTTACTAATTTAAACCCAAAATATCATTATCCAAACCACGTGTTCTTAAAAGAAAAGACATATTAAGGGTTATATTTCCCATAATAATTTTTTCTCCAAGAATACGTTACACTAAAATCAATTTTCTATCATTTTAGAACAATTAATCATATACATTCCAATCCATGCATTGAAAAAAAATTATATTTCTTGATTTATATGAAATAATATTTGAATTCTGAGACATATAAAAATCAACCATCTTACATTATTCTTAAACCATTACTCAGGATCCATCATCATCAACTTTAAAATAAATTCAGAATCATGAATTATGATTTCTCAAACATAAGATTCTAATGTTTAATATAAACAATATTGGAATAACATCACATACCATTCACATGTTTCGTATATTCTTTTTTCCCTCAGTATTATAACTAATAATCATATCATATTCATAATTCTATTCATGATATGTCCACTTAGTAAATAAATCTTCATAATTATCATAATTTCCTCATCTAAAATATTAAATGTTTAAAAATTTTCTATGTAGTTCTGACTATTGAATTAGGCTAGAAAGAAAAGTTTGAGAAATATATATCCTAGATTAAAAACACATAAGTAAATAAAATTACTTATAATATTTAAATATATGATATCTTCACGTTAACCCTAGGGTAGTCTGGATTATCACAAAAACATAGTTTTTTAACCTATACATTACTTATCATTAATAATTCCCTAGAAATATCTATGAAATATCATTAGGGATAACACTAATGTTTTCGCATCCTAGTTTTCAATGGTGGACTAATCCTTCGCTCTGATACCAACTATAAAAACTCAATCTTGACGTACATGGAAATTAAATTTCATTAGAAGAATACATAAAACATTAACCAAATAGATACCCAAATATCATATTTGGTTAGTGTCTTTGAAAACATGTAACACAATCTTATAATCATGATGAAACATCTTAAACATGTCCTATAAATATATTCCACTTTTTTCCCACAAAAAACCATTTCTTATATACAGGGGAAGTGGAAACATAAAAAGGCTGAGGTCAAATTCTCGGTAAGGGTAAACATGGAGAAAATAAAGCAGTCTATAATAATTTTAACTTAAAAACATGAACATAATGTTTAATCATCAATATATGAAGTCATGAAATAAATAATGGTAGTACGTAAGGAATGGATCAGAAAGGAACAGTAATCATTATAGAATAGCATTGACATAAAACATGTAATTGTGAAAATGTAATATAAACATAATATTATTTCCATAGTATCCAAGTCATTACATTCAAGAACATCATATCAGAAATAGTTCATTATTGAATAGTGTTTACTTTCTATTCATGCCATGTATTATTGAACCATAATTACTTACCATTCAATCCATGCACTACTAAACCAGATTTAATTCCCATATCAGTCATGTCTATATCATGAGATATAATTCATTACCCAATGCATCGAAGGGAGATATAGGCCCGACCCATATCATAATGAAATCGTTCTTACTTGTGCCAAAAAACAAAAATCGTTCATCATAACATAACCCATGAAATAAAATGGGTTTCTTAAATATCATTATATCACAAAATAATCCATATAAGATATCATCCCCTCATTAACACAATAAAATCATAGTAATAATATGGATGGAAACATAACTCTATTTAAGAATATCTTCTTAGATGTGAAATAATTTTGATAAAACACTTGAACTTAGATCTTGAGGAAATTGCCATTTCTTCTTAAAAAACGTTTCAATTTCTCAAAATGCTGTGCAATATTAAAAGAAATGAATTTAGTTAAAAATAAACCTGAAATGTATTAGTGGAATATTTTTGGAAAAAATGCATCGTGAAATCTTAAAAAAATAATTCACACCGTATAAGTTAATAAAACAATATTCTCTTATTTTTATTGGAAAAAGTCAAAAAAGTTCATTGTGTGGTAAACAAAAGAATGATTATTTCCATACCATGTAGTAAAAGAAAAAAATGGGTAAAAATGAATGTAAAAATACATTGGAGAATATTAAATTTTTATGAAAACATATTTAGGAAACATTGACATGGATGATAAATATATACATATCAAGTATTTACATATAAACAGTCTCAGATAAATACATGATTGCAAAAATATCTCTTACTATTTCTCTGATTTCTTCTGTATGTGTAGGAAACACTAATATAGTGGGAATAAAGATATTATTAACTTTTGAAAGAACCATAATAATATTTATGATATCATATAAGATTCACATATGACGTTATATTACCCTTTCATTTGTTAATTCCATACTAAAGCAATGTTTTGAGTAATAATTATTTCATTTATCATACATGTTTTTAATGGTTATTCATGTTATAACAGGATTAAATTACTTCAAAATTGTAAAAAATGATTTATATATCATATATATTCAGTACAAATAGATAAATATATAATTGATAGATAAATGAAATTGAATACAACGTTCATGGATACGGTAGGCCGTACATATGTATGAAGGCTATCATTATTTATTTATTTTATGGAATGGAAGGAAGTAAATGACATATATATACCAAAATACACTATAATTATTATTTCATATATTTTATTATTATTCATTATATATACATTATAATCATTCTAGAATGGTTAACGTGGAGAATGGATCTCATTGTGTCGTGGATACAGCACACCTGACGTGTGAACGAGTGGCGATATCATTCTTCTAACAGTTGAATGGTATTGATGTGGATGATGTGTAATATATCAGAATTAGTATAATTTTATAATAAATATATATTGTTTTTATTTCCACCATTATACCCATTCATGTATGTTGGTGGTGAAAAATATATTACACCAATGACGTGGAGACGGTTAGCAATACATACGCATGCACGATGATTTCATTTTTATTAAGATGTATAGAAGGTTAAATATTATTTTTTAATATTTATAATAAAATATCAATATATGAGTTATACATATGTTATTACTTTATGATGAAACTACCAAAGAAGAGGAAATATAAGAAGAAATAAATTTGAATGAATCGGTAGAAGAGATTACCTATTCCTCAATGTGCCTCCTTTAAATTTCCTCTTAGGGCACTACAGTTGGTCTTTAGAGATGACCAGAACTACTAGAATGTATCTATAGAAGTTTGTAAGAGATGTTTTAATGGCTTGGTGGAGGTTGAAGGCTCAAAATTAAGTGAAGAGTAGAGGTTGGATGTTCCCTTTTAAAAGAGAGTGGAGGGGCACATTATGAAACTCTCAAAATATTAATTTATTGTAAAATTATTTGTTGGATTTAAAAGGTCCAAAAAACATTTGATTCCAATATAAAATGATTATTGTTCTCAAAACACTCAAAGAATTGGTTTTAGACACGTTTAGGTCTCAATGTTAACATTAACATTTATCATTAACCCTTAGCTAACTATTTTAACTCTTACAATGACTTCTTGTATATTCATAATATATGGTTAATATAGTTACTATAAAATTACAATAGAACCACAAGTGTTACATTAATGACATGTTCCAAATTTTCTAAGTCAGTTGGCAAAATATTATATTTTTAGCACTATTATATCATTTAATAAAATAGTTTTTTAAACCACTTGTTTCAATTTTTATAATATTCTTATCATGACTTTTTAAAAATCCATAACAACATGATTCCTTTGAAAATACACCAGTAATAAAAATATAACTAGTTATACTAATCCATAAATTTCGTGGATGTAATAAAAAGGTTCAAAGTAAACATTTTTTAATATTTATAATCTCATTTATTTAAATCATTCATTAATATGGTAAGCACTACATAATCATTGTGTCAGAAATAAATTTATTTATTTGGTTTCAAAAAAATGAAAATAAAATAAACTGATGTAGTCAATATTTTTAGTTTCTAATGACTATATATAGGAATATATTTAAGTAATATAACCCTTTATTAAAATCGATTTATTAATGGATATATGTTTAGGTTATGATCATATTTACATTAAATTAATTCTTATAAAATGTCGCATTCACATCCAAGTGAATCCATTGTGTCCCAAAATCGATCCACGGATGAACATGATCAGAAATATCTCATCCAATAGAATTATGACATGTTTTAGGGTTGTTTAATATTATAATAATATTATTTTTCCTTCTTATTTACAGGATTTAACCATTAATTAAGGTAAATAAAATAATTGTTGAAGATACTATTCATAATGTCCAAAATTAAAATGTAACTATTTACACAATTTAAACCTTATGATTTAAAATATGGAATCCATTTTCACAAATTCCAAACACCGAAGTTTCACAAATTATTTTAAATTTATTTCCCATTTTCCAAACCAAAAAGCGTTATTAAACAAAGTAATAACTATCAAAAGATTAACAAGTGATTATATCTTATTTAAATGTCTAAAAACATATAATGACCAAAATTGGATAAAATGAAAAAATTCTAATCCAAATTCACTTTAAATCCAATTAATATGATAATATAAATATATAAATAATGTAGATAAAAAATATGTTTTGAATTAAATTGTAGTTGTTTTCACTATTCATTAAAAGTTGAATTTTATCAGAAAAATACCCAAAACACCAAAAATGAAAATTTTTATATCACTCTTCCAAATAAGAAGTCTATTATTCAAATTTTACTTATAAAGTTTCCTAATGTATATTTAAAATGGGTGTTCCATCAAAAGGCAATAAAACTGCATTTTTTTTAAAACACATCTTTTATCGAAAAAATTGATTTTGTTCTCATATCATGTACTATAAAATGTGTTACATGATTGATAATGTTATATAAAATTAAATATTTGGTTAGTAATATTCGTAACAGATAGTTTATATCCCATTACATAATAATATTTTAATAATATATCATTGTTTAGTGAAACATGGTATCGTATATGACGCAAGTTATCGATAAAGGTTGCTCATGCATGTAACGCAAGACAAGTTAGTGTTTCATGTAGTGAAAGATTATTCTGGTGTTGAGTATAACATAATTCAATCTCAGTTCATTTATACATTAAACATAATCCATACTTAGTGTTTCTTGAAATTATTTTTATGAAAAAAAACATTAAATTATGTGACACAGAAGCGCAGAATAGTTTTGCATATACTGCATGATAATACGATTTTTTGTATAGTGAAAGGAAATCATTGTTTAGCAAACATCACAAGAAAACAAAAAAAATAAAAAAACATATCTCATAAAATTCTCTAGGTGTTACACATTGTGTAATAATTTATGGATTCAATTAATGAAATGATTCATTCTATAAGGGATACACATCACGAATATCCTTTAAATGTCATGAATATGTAATTATAAGTTTTTAAATTTGATAGAATATTTTTAATTTGAGGTGAAGTGTTTTTCATCTGTTATGGAAAATAACAGTTTTACAACTTGTTTTGGTATTACAAGCCATTTAATATCCCAACTATATTTTTTGACCTGTTGGTGCATTTGAGATCCCCTTTATCCCCCACTTCAGTATCATCTCACTCGACTAAAGGGCTTCCCTCGGATGTTAGGAGTCTTTCTAAACCTTTTAAATCATCTCATTCATCTTTTGATCATTATTAATCTTGCGGTGTGATTCATGGGTATGATTTCTCCCTCGTCATTATTCTCCCTCTCTCTCTCTCTCTTTTTACACCATAGGCATTTCAATTGATCATGCTAAAATTGATGGATTTATGCTCTTGGATGTTTTATGAAATCCTTAAGATCATTTTCACGGTCTTCTACACCTTCGTTCTTATTGATTGGTTCTGTTTCAGGTGTTGTGTTTTGGAAAAAGGTTGGTGATTTTGTTTCGTTTAGCCAAATTCATCAACTTTTAATTTTCTTTATTTATTTAAACTATTTATTTAGATTTAATAGCTCAAAATTTCTATTAATTGATCCGATGATAAAATCCAATTCGAGTAAATTGTGATATTTTAATTTATTTTTCTATCAGAACTGGGGATACCCCAAACTCTATTAAATTGTGGTGTGTGTGTGGAAATAATTTGATATGATTTTATTAATTCAAATTAGTGTTTCGATGGAAAATATTTCAATTATGTTTTTTAATTTATTTGTTGAAATGAATTAAGAAATTGAGGGAACTTGTTTTGAATGGATTTTAAACTTTTATAAATGACTCAAAATATTTTGATAGAATCCCAATGGTTTTATCTTTTTAAATATGAATGTTTTTATAATAAAAATATTTTTATTTATAAATGGAAAATAGGAATTGAAAAGGAAGAAGGTGATTTTATTTTATTTTAATATGATTTTAAATAAATTTCCCATCATTTATAGTGTAACATCACATACATTCCTTGGGTAGTTTAACTATTTTTTGGACACACTCTCCACTATTACATCATTCTAAAAAACCCTACAACATGTCACATCCCCGATGGGTGGTGTTGAGACACCTTTGGCCAATGTGAGGGGAAATTTGGATAAGAATATTTCTAACAACACTTAGAGAGTGCGTAGTCCCATAGCCTGATACATTCATACCTTTTTTCTATATGACCCGATTTCATTCTTGATTTATTTTTGAGATATAAATATATGCCAATATTGTAAAAGTACATTTCATGCCTTCATTATTTATATAAACTATTTTATGTAACTTGTTTTATCTAATCAATTTTTTAGAAATATTTTATCCACTACAAAGCCTTTTTGTGAAGTATTTTTCCATCATTTGAACTTTATAGCATGACTTGTTTGAATATGCTTTTCAATTTACAAGCATGTTTATTTTATGAATTGAAAAATATTATTTGGTTAATATATTAGTAGTATATGTACTAGAATCCATTGTGATACCATTTTACGATTTTTTAGCTTACACCATACATGTACCTTCGAATGTTTGTTAATTTTTTCATTCTAGGATCATCCAAGTGAAAATGAACCTTTTCGAGGTGGATCTAGCAGTTGGACCTTGTACATCATGAGTATTTACCTTAGGGATATGATAATTTAACCTGTTTTTTGTACTTTGGTGGATGTACAATGTATTTTTTTAATCCATGTTGTATTATGGTACATTACTCCCACAATATATTATCTTATTATGCATACTGACTTGTCTCTTTTCACTTCTTCTATACTTCGGTAGAAATAGGTCTCACATCCAATTGTATGATTGAAGGTGCCATTCGATGACCCATGGGGATCAGGAATTCCCTTGGGGATATTTCAATGATGACTTGGTTTCTAGGTTACCAGGGTACCCAAGATGGTTCGTGACAAAATGGTATCATATAAGGTTATGGATGTTTTTTCATAAAGTAATTATTCAATTGAATTATTATCAAGGCAAAGGATATAGTTGTGATTGAGTGCATAGATAAATCACACACCAATGAACCTTATGTCACCATGGGTAGTTATTGAAGGAAACCACTTTGGTTAGTTATAGTATTTTCCCTATTTCAATTTGGATGGTGTGAAATCCATCTCTTATTATTCCGTCAATTGGAAATAATTTCATTTATTTCTCAGTTTGAGTGTTATTCCAATGAGTTACCTGTTGTGTTTTGTTGTAGTGTATCATCATGCCTCTGAGAAGATGCATGAATCTGATCAAGTAAGAAGATACGGCTGAACCACAGTGAGTGAATCCTCTAGTTGATTCAAATCATGTTTAGGTGATTTTTATGACTGTCTATTCTTTAGGGAAGGCACTGGCTCTAGTTCCAGTCCCGGATCCATCGAAGAATCCTTAGGGGAATGTTATAAAAAATTGTTTTCAAGATTTACATTTCCAGAAGCCGCCAACATTTAAAGGATACACTAATCCTCAACATGCTATGAAATGGTTTGTAAATATATAATGTCTATTTGAGTTAATAGATACATCAGATGAGATGTAGGTAAAATGTGCCAACTACATGCGGGAAGGACTGATAACAATATAGTTCGACATCATGTAGACTTAAAAGAAACATTAGGGGAAAGTATGGAAAGTCATCAATGTTATTTTCGCCAAATATTTCTATCCCGTGTCAACACTATTTTCCACAAACGTGTTTTTCTTAAATCATGAGCATGATGATAGAACCATGAATGTATATTCAAATCACTTAGCTGAACTAGTGAAATCTTCACCTGAGATTGTATCTAATGAGAGGGTGAAGGCTTGACAGTTCTATTTTCACTGATTAAGATGTGATGGATTGGTTGATGATGGTCTAGATGGTCCTAGACAACATGTTATGGTTATCAGAAGTTTCTTTATCTCCCCATGTTAGTGTCAGTTTTTTCATGTGAAAAGGGAATTGTGAAGATTCTCATAGAATTTTTCAATTTAAGTGCATTTCTTACCTCATACAGTTCTATGAATATGTCATATGACTATCATTTTCTATAGAAATCCCTAACATTATAAGAGTTTTTGTGTAGAGGTACCCAACAACTATTTCTCCTATGGTCATTCAGGGCCCTTATATAGATTATTCCATAAGTCTTTTACTCTATGTAGTTGAACGATGTCATCAAATACAACTACAAATGTGGGGAAATTATATGCTTCATGTATTAATGGTTCTATCCACATGCATTGGAATTGAAGGTACTTCACATAGTGGAAAAAGATCTGATGGAGGATGATACAGGTCTGACAAATGTGAGATGTACCATTAATATAGATTCATCGTTAGTGGATTTCCAATTTGATAATACTTCATCCCACTCATCTATTTGAATCCATATTGTTAATATTCTAATCTACCAAAGGAGATTTTATATTGTGTATTGGCTATTGTAACACCACATGGTATAAAAAGAGATCGGGGACTCCGTAGTCCTTCCTATGTCTTCTATTTACCTTATGTTGATCTGCCTTCATGTTTTCTTGTCCTCAACATGAAATCACTTGATGTCATATTCAGCATGGATTAGATCATTGAAATAAAACCTTGATTGATTATTATCATCAGTGGTTCTAACTTACTAAACCCTATGGTTTGTCTCATATCATTCATGATGAATGGGACCCAAGTTCGAGAAGGGTATTAACTTCTTATTAATATTTTGGGAAATTAATATCAATGATTGCTTTAGAACTATAGTTGTAATATTTTAGTGGTGCTCTAGATCTAGTTTTCATTCAGTTTCCCAATGTGTATTTTTCTTATTTCCCTAGTTTTATGCGAGTAATGAAGGTTGAGATTTCCATTTACTTATTTCATGGCACTCATTTAGTTTCAATTAACTCTTACCACAAGGAACTATATGAAATTAAATTTCTGAATTAATAGTTATATGATCATTTGGATAATGGATTTATAAGCCCGAGTGTTTCACCATAAAAATCACATGTTCTCATCACTAATAAGGTTGATGGTTCCTTTCACTTATGTGTTGATTAATGAAATATAAATCAAGAAAAAGTGAATACAAATATCTATTCCTATGAAATTTTGATCTATTTGAATGGTTGAAAGCGGATAAGTGGTTTTCAATATTCTACCTTCGATATGTTTACCATTAGTTTAGGATAAAATAATTTTACATTCAGAAACCACATTTCAGAGTATGTAAGTCCATTTTGAGTACCATGTTATTACATTTGGACAATAAAATTCTCCTACAATTTTTATGGTTCTAATGAGAATGATTTTCTACAATATCTAGATACATTTTTTATATTATTTGTGGATGAAATATTCATTTAATCTAAATCTGAGGAGGATCATGTGCATCACCTGAGGACGGTTTTGAATCTGCCTAGAAATCATTAACTCTATGAAATTCATTCAATATGTGATAAATTTATTTAGGAATTCAATTTCATCAGACAAATGGTGTCTAAATTGAGTATATCAGTTGATCTGGAGAAGATAATGGTAGTTATGAATTGAGAGGGACTGTCGAATTTATTTGAGTTTAAATGATTCTTAAGACTATCCAAATATAATCATTAGTTCATGATGGACTTCTTGAAGTTGGATTCTCTGGTGACTACTCTGACACAAAATGGGGTGATGTTTTCTCATAATGATAAATGTCAGAGTTATTTTTCAGATGAATGTTTTTTTGAATACTGCATCGGTGTTGACTCTTCCATAGGTTCGACAATGTTATTTAGTCTATTGTGATATATAGTGTTCTGGAATGGGGTGGATTCTTATATAGGGAAATAATGTAGTTTCTTAGGTATATTTTTATATTAGGCCACAAGAGAAGAATTATCCTACACATAACCTTGAACATGCCTATTGGTATTCACACACATAAGTGTTGTAGACACTCCCTTTTAGAATAATGATTTAACGGGTATTCAGAAAACTAAATATTTAGTTATATATTCTCTAAAAAAGATATTAATATTCTTTAGAGGAATTGGGAAGAGTATCTAGAATCTTTCAACATTAACATAACCTACACCCCAATGAGTGGAAATGTCTTTTTTAGATGAGTTGATAAGGAATCCTCAAACCCATTTAGTAAAAGAATCATTAGAAGAGTGGAATTTTATGGACATCTTTGTGTAGTGTCATATTGTAGTTCAGGAGAAAGGGGTGAGGTTTTTGATGCTTTTATTTAGTTGAAATGAAATCTCCATAAAAATATTCTTCATAATCATTAGATTTATGATGAAATTTGTTGCATTATAGACTCTCAATATGGTGGGGAGACAATTTCCCTATTTTCATTCTCCTATGATTGTGTTTTATGCTTTCAAAGTCACTTCATTATTCCATTAGCTGCTAGGGAGGCTTTCATGGGAGGCTTTCAAAATTTCCAATGGGTTGTGCACCCAAGTAACAGATCGATGTTCTATGAAATTTAGTGGTAGTTTGGGTGGATAGTGAAATTATGGGGTATTGATTAGTTTGTCTCTCATTTCTATATGGGCCACTAGGTGAAGGCTGAACATCAAAACCCTTGGGGTTTACATCAAAAACATACAGTCCCTACATGGATGTGGGTTGAAATCCTTATGGACATTGTGGTTGGGTTGCCTCAATCCTAGAGAAAAAGAAATATGATATGGGTTGTGACTGAAAACTTGAACATGTTATCTCACTTCATACACATTCAATATACAACCTATGTTGAGGAGTTGGTAAATATCTATGTGAACATGAGTGTCCATTTTCACAGAGTTCCATATGTTATAGTTTATGATAGGGATCCTCCGTTCACATCATTATTTTTGAGATTCCTTTATGAAGAACTAGGATCTCAGCTATATTTGATCACTTCCTCCCATCCACATTTGGATTTCCAGAAATAGAGAGTTATAAAAATTCCAAAATATATTCATTGTTTTCATGTTCTTAAATACGGAGGGTCTTGTGATGATCACCTAGAGATGGTTTATTTTTTATATAACAATAGTTTTTATTCTATAATAAGGATGTATTCTTTTGAGTAATTTTATTGATGGCCTTTTAAATATACTTTTTGTTGGTCCAAGATTAATGAATGTATCTTGGTCGGACCAATTTTGTGCGAGAGGAAAAATCAATGATTCATATAAATCATTAGTGAATTATAATAACATTGTGCTAATATTAGTCTTATGCTGAACTTTACTATATTTATTTGGAGTTCTCATTTGGTGACCATGTGTTCTTGAATATTTCACCCTAGTTGGTTAATCAACATCTTAGGAGGCAATGAAAATATTCTCCTCATTTTGTTGTACATTTTGAGGTGGTTAAATGGTGGGACATGTTTCATACCATTTAGAACATCCATAATAGATTTAATTGATACATATAATATTTCATGTATCATATGTAAGAACTTATTTCTCTAATCCATCTCACATTTTGAGCTTGTCTGATCTTATTATTGAACCTAACTTATATTTAACTAAGAGACCATAAAGGATAGTTGATATTAAGACCAAGTTACTTTAGGGGATGATAATTAGTGTAGTTTTTTTTGATATTTCAACATGGTCCTAATAATCATAAGATGTGGTATTTCATGTAACAAATGAGAGAGTAGTAGGCTCATCTTTTTGGCATGTGGGCTTTTTCATAGGCATTCTAGGGACAAAAAGTTTTTATAGTGTGTTGGTTGTAACATATCGTTACTGATCTGAAAGGCATGATTTTAACCTTGTCATGATATTTACGTTCATTTTCAAATGGTAGTATTGATAAAGAATTGGGAGTATACATGTAATGGTGAATCCATAGATTTGGAGGTCATTGACCATTAATCATCCCTTTCTAAAGGCAGTAAGAGGGTAACACACCTTGTAACAAGGTTACACATTATGTAAGAATTTATGGATAAAAGTCATGAATGGATTTACATTGTCAAGGTTCCATATTTTGAATGATTTAAATACTGGGTTTTAAATTAGATCATCATTTTTTATCATATCATGATTAATTTTTTGGTTGGTATGGAAATTAATGGTTTCACCACGTGTATTTGTAATTTACATCAGGTAATACACTGACTGTGGTTTTTAAATACGAAAAGTGACTGAGATCATTTTTTTCATACAATACATTTTCTTATGCCTTGACCTAAGTCATTACCTAGGCAACCATAGAGCTTTCCAACCTATCCAGATCAACTCATTTTGTGTTTGATACTTTTTAGGCTAGTAGTGTGCTCCCGAGTAAGATTTGATCCTCATTATTCATCATTCTATTTTTATAATCCTTTGGTATTTCATTATATCATCCTAAAATTTGTGGATATATTCTTCTTGGTATCAGATCTCATCAATTGTTTATGTGTCTAGGTCTTCTACACATTCGTTGTCGTTGATGTGTTTTATTGTGAGTGTTGAGTTTTAGGAAAATGTAGGTGATTCCATCCAATTTAGCCAAATTGATTACCTAGGAATTTAATTAATTTATTTCAATTGATTATTTTAATTCAATTTCTCAAAATTTCATTTCATTGATTCGATGATATAATCCAATCCCAGTGAATTGTGATATTTTGTTTTATTTGTGCATGAGAATTGTGAATAATCCCAATTCTACAGAATTGGGGCATGTTTATTAGAATCAGTAGATTTTAATTGATTGATATAAATTATAATTTATATGGAAGTGATTTATATTTAACAATGGAATTTAACTGTAGAATGACTTTTGAAATTGATGGAATTTAATTTCAAAGGATCTCAAACTTGTGAATATGGCTTAAAATGTTCTGATAGAAACCTTGTGATTTTATCTTGTTTTAGATGCCTCTTATTGATTAAAAGAAATTTTGGTTTTAAATGAAAATTTGGATTTGAAATGTAAGAATGGGATATAATTTCATTTTAAAAAGATAAAATAAATTTTCCATCATTTATTGTGTATTAGAAAATGAAATCCTTAAGGAGGTAGGTGAGTTTTATGGACACACTCTATGCTATTAAAACGTTGTAAAACATACATATAGTGGGTCACATAGCTGATGGGATCGTGATGAGTGACCATGGTCATGTGTTAGGTGTATGTGTTTATACACATATTTGTGAGATCACATAGAGAGTATGGAGTCCAATAGCATCAAACATTCATTCCTCTTTGGTAGATGACCATATTTCTCGATTGTTTTATATTTTAGATAAAAATGAATTCCAATATTATAAAAAAACATTTCACACCTTCAAAGTTTTAAAAAACTAATTACTGTAACTATTTTTGTCTATTTTTATTATAAATTTTCCATATCTTGTAAATACAATACCTAAATTAATTTTCTATCTTTTGAACTGTATAGACGGATCTGTTTAAATATGCATTGAAAATTAAGAACGTATTAATTTTAAACATTTAATACATTTATTTGGTTAATCTATTATTGGTATCTATTATGAAATAATTGGTGTGACCCTACATGAATTTTTAGCTCACAACATAGTTGTTCCTTCAGGTTCTTTTAGATTATCTCATTCCTGGTTCATGGAAGTGAAAATGATCTATTGAAGGTGGATCTAACTATTGATCCTTGGACGTGGTGAGTTCTGTCCTGGGAGACCTGGGTTTTTTTTACCAATTTTGGAAGGCGGAATATATTACTATGGTCTTGTTAATGCCATGTTTTATTATGGTACATTACTCCCAGTGGAGTTTCTTTTGTTATGCATACTTACATGTCTCTTTTCACTTCTGCACTACTTGTGGAAACCCTACCCCCACTTTCAATCGTATGATTCTAGGAGCTAGTTGCCAACCCATGAGGACTATGAATGCCCTTCAGGCTTTGTCATGGGAATATTGGTTATTCACTAGGGTTCCAAGGCTGGTTCGTGACAATATATATGAAAAATATAGATATTATAATTTCCTCAAACATTTATTCACATATATGTAGATTTATATGATCTAGAAAATATCATTAGATCTTATTATGGATGATTAATCCTCAATACACTACCATAGTTGAAAATAGAATAAAGTGGTGGATGATATATGTGGAAAGAATCCTACAACATTATCAATGATGATTATTAAGAAGGATCAAATATTCTAAGGTTTGAGAAGGAATGACATGAGAATAATTAATGAAGAAACATCATCAATCCTATATCAACTCATTACTAATCCACCCCTAATGGATAAAATAATGAAATATCTAATAAATGATGTCGAAATTAAGCCTAATTTGGAAGAAATGAGAAATGAGAAATAATAATAGTTCAATAATGATGATGAAAGAGTTTGAATATTTGGGTCTTGGCTTTGTGTACCATCTTATCCACGGATACTGATGTAGCATCTAAATGACACTAATAGCTTTGCTTCCATGACACACCTTGGAAGAAAATATTTCTATCAATATTACTAAGAGTAAATTTTTTAGGATAATATAAATAAAGTGAACATATAATATTTATCAAAGTGAAAGGTATTTTAGAAAGTGAAGAGTAAAGGAAAAAGTTTAAGAGTTTGAGTAAACCATTATCCAAACCAAAATGTAATAGGAAAACATCACCATGAAATTTATCACCAGAAATCCAGATACATCCAAAATAACAATGCTATAAGGGTTGTAGTGGATCATCATGAAAAAAAATCTCAATTTATCATAATTAAAGTGAAAATATGGCTAAATAATATTGCACAGATTGTCATTATAGAAATGGTAATTTTTCAATGTGTACCACCATCAATTGTATGATATTGATATATGAGATTCACCATAATGTTCTAGAAAGGTATCTAATATGCTCTACACACTGAGCTGAACTCTATAACTGATTATCATGATTTATCTATTGTTCAATTTGAGTGGACTATTTATAAATAAGAATAAATATTGACATCATGTTCTATGGACTTCAACAGATGATGGGACCAACAGCTACCTCTGGTTGAGTTCTCTTAGAATAACAGTCTCCAGTTGATTACCCATGTGACTCCATATGAAGACCATCATGGGAAAAGATGTATAACACTGAAATTATGGGATGAATTCAATGAATGTAAGATTCAATTACCTAAAAGGGTATATGGAATTAGAAAATTGGTGAAACCATTCAGTCACACATCAAGGAAGACCCAATTTGACAAAATATCTATGAATACAACCATCAAAGAGAACATTAAATTAGTGTTTGATACATGGTATTACTCCACATATATCCAAGAAATATAGAATCATATTTATGATAAAAGGAATGAAAAGTCTTTTATATATCAACCCATTAGATATTACTGATCATGATGGAGTTCTGTCTTATCAAATGGCACTTTCACCAACCAATTATCAAGTAGAAGATTCTTTCCATGTATACTTCTTGATGAAGTTCATACCAAATCCTTAACATATAATCAATTCAGAAGTGTTTTAGTTGGAATATGATCTCTCTTACAAGGAGAAGAAAGTAAATATTTTGGACTGTAGAGATAATCTTCAATGCAAAAAAGACTACTCACTAGGTTAATGTACCGTGGAGGAATTGGTACAAAACAAAAACATGGGAATGGTGGAATCTATGACAGAGAAGTACCTTTACATGTTCTATCCTTAGTATGTAAAATGAAATTTTGTGGGTGTAATTTCATAAGCGTGGAAGAATTTAACAATAAAAACTTTTTTCAGATATTTATTTATTTATTATAATAATTTAATTTGGTAAAAAACCCATTCATTGAATTGATATTTCAATAAAAACATTATCTTAAAAAATTATGAATGAAATCATTAAAATTCATTGAAATTAAGGAATGTGTGACGATAGAATAATAACTTGGACCCTTAAATAGTAACATGCCAATTAGAAATAGTAATACAGCCAATAAAAAAATAATATCACTTATGAAATTACAAATAAAATAAATGCATCATACAAATAAAAATGTGTTATGATAAAATCATTGTATAAGTATCTAATAATTTTACGAATGATTAATTATGTGTTGGTATTTCAGTAAGTTGAAAATATTTATAAACATTGTAATAATTATTTTTCTTATTTGTATGAAATTATATTTTCTTTAAAAGTATTTATAAATTATTATTTTGTTTTCTTCTAATTGTATGATAATATTATGATATATTAATGAATTTTCAAAGGTTTATAAAATCTATTATAATTTTAATATCGGTATTTTCCCAATAAATAAAGAATTAACATTAAAATAAAATTTCTCATTTTATAAAAATATACTCACAATATGAATTTTAATTATTAATTCCACATGATATAAAATGGTTATGATGATTTTTTAGGGATTTTTAAAATAGTTGAGATTTTGGTGAATAGTAAAATACTGTAATTTTTGGTTTTTAACAAATACATGAATTATTAGGTCATTGATAATGTATGGATGATTTAATAGAATAATATTGAACTAGGAATTAATTATTTAATATATTTAAGGGTTATTGTCATACAATTGAGTGTGTTGTGAAAAAATAATAAATTAATGACTAAACTATTAAAAAACCACCATTCTACACCTATGTAAATGCCACCACTTCTCCTCACACCAAAAATGATTTCATGATTATCCTAATTCATCCCAATATTCATCACAATACACTTGCCCATATCATTGAGACATTATCTCTCAACAAAATACCATATCCAATATATCTAAAGTGGTTCTCAAGGAGAAGAAGTTCAAGATGTAAAATCTTCTTCAGGTTTCTTTTAATTTATTTTCATGTTCTATTATTCTCATATTCTCCCATATCCACCCCACATCCAGGTATCATGATAAATCTATTATCTAATATATAATATAATTTCATTATGTTAATCAATTAATAAATCATAAAAACTCTTCTCTTATCCCCCTTTTTCTAAAAATGAGAAAATCATTTTTAGGTATTGATTTATCACCTTCAAGGACGACAAGACTTTGTTTTCCATTTTCAACATTCAAGGCTAGACATAATACAATTATAGTGGGTAAAATTTATTTTATAATTTATTTTATAACATTTTTACATTTTATAACTAAAATAAATTTATTATATTAAAAAATAGAAAATGAGTATGATGAGATCGAAAACTGCCAAATAAATCTAAAGATTATAATTAACATTTTATATAATATATTATCCTTACTTCTCATAAAGACATAATATATTAATAAAATTAAATATCTTTATTTATAATTATTACATATATTTCCTATTTTTTTAATTATTCTCATCATTCATCAACTTCAATATTTATATACAAGGGAACCGATCCTAAAAACCCTGAAAATAGGCACTTTAAATGATGAAATTGAACTCTATAACTCATATTAATAGAAATATATGAACAAAATAAAATTATTATAAATATAATACATGGATAATAGGTTCTATATTTATTATTTAATGAATCTAATTTGATTATCCTAGATATTAATGTAATAAATGAATTCGGACAAAATGTAAGGGGGTTATCAAACCCAATTTCCTCTCCTGGAGTTATTCACCTTTAATGACAATTTTATGTGGTGGTATTCTTTTTATTTTCCTCAAATGTAATTTATTTTTATATCCTTTTCTATTTTAAGAAATATATTCTTTCAACAGGATTTTTTACCAAATAAATATTTTTCCAAAATAATTATTTTTTCCAATAACACACCATTTACCACTCATGAGATTTTTTCATCTTCAATCAAGATTTATGATTCTTATACCAAGTATGTTAAATCATTTTTTTCCAACCCAATTTTTATTCATGAATTTATACTTTATGAAATTCTTATGAACCCATTCTTTCTCATCGAATATATTATGTCCAATATTGATATACATTATAATTGGCATACACGATTATCTAAAAGTTAGGATGTGCCATGTGCACCCAGAATTATATATCACTCTAATGCATTGGGTAATGTAATGTAACTCATGAGATAATTTGTAATATTAATTTTCACAATTAAAAATTTATGATTATTCAAATATGTTATGCAAGAAAATAATGTTAGCTTTGTCCACAACTTTGTGTGGTATTAGACCACTAAAACATGATGTAATATTATTACACATTTCCACATTCCACGCATTTATATAAAGCTTCCTATCATGATTATGGTGATGATCACATAATTATTCTTTGATAATTATGATTATGATCACTCAAGATTATTTGATTCATGTTATTATCTATACTCTTACTGGCCTTTTAGCTCAATCCTTTATTTCTTGTATATCCCCATATGAATGATTATACAAAAAAGTAAATGTGGGCCGATAAGAATATAGAGAAGAATGAATTAAATATGTTTTATGTTTTATTAAGAAATATTATTTTTTAACTAATTTGTTAGTGACACTAAAACATTGGATCCTATTTTTGTTAAACTATTTTATTGTTTGACTTTAACATCATGTAACAGTAATGTAATGAAAAGAATGGTTGTAACAAGATCATTTATCCAAAAACACCTGGTTACCCATATCAGGCTCATGGAGATGCCCTCATAGTGCAATAGATGATAAGAGGAATGATTTCTATGTTTAATAATATTTATTTAGTATTAGTAGACATATGTTTTGGTCATTAATTCATATCTATAGTATTGATTACAAAAAAGAGGTTTTATTTGGGGAGTAATCACAATAGCTTCCTCATGAGGATACTACATAGAATGATTCTTCTATATAATTTTGTAGTCAAAGGTGAGGGTCATCGCTTGGTTGATAAATGTTCACAAGGGACCTTTTTCAATATGATGGAACCTGATGATGTCACCGGGGGTTTGGATTTAATGTCCATGTTCTGAAACCAAATTGAGGATCACTGTAGAAAAATCATATGATTATGCACTAAATGGATGGGTTTATCCTTTTCTAGAGAGTGTGAGAGGGGGGGTGATTTCATGGTTAGGTATGTGATTTTTGAGAGAAAGAGTATGCAACCCATCACCCATCAAATAGTGAGTACATCCCGTGGCGCATCGTGGTTTTCTGACATCTATGATCCTTCAATTGTGGAGTATTATGTAGAAATATTCCATGAAGATGTTACGAGACTAACTTTGAGGAGGGAGGTGGAAATTTTCATTGATTTTCATGTCACCTACACTAGGATATCATATGTGGCATATCATATGGCCCCTACTGAGCTTCGAGAGCTTTGGTTGTAGTTAGAGGACCATCGAGAATAGGGTTTTGTCAGGCCCATACATTTCCCATGAGGAGATGTTTTATTGTTCATGAAAAAGACATAATGGATCTTAAATATGTACATTGATTATCCTCACCAAAACAGGTACACCATAAATAACATGTACACATTCTATGTATTTTTGACTTTTTTGGCTTTTTCTGAGGTGTCAGATGGTTCTCAAAGATAGATATGATGTTTAAGTAAAACAATGTGAGGGTTTCTGAGGAAAATATTCCAGTGTTGTCATTATGATGTAACTATAGACACTATGAGTTCCTAGTGATGCACTTGGGTGTAAAAAATAACCCCACTATATTTATGGCTTTGATGAACAAAGTTTTACATCCATACATGGACTAGATCTAGTCATTTTCATTGATGAAATAATCATCTACTCTATATTAATGAAGGAACATGAAAATAAGTTGATTATAGTATTATATTTTCCTTAAGAGAATGAGCTCTTGGGAAAGCTATATGAGTGACTATTTTGGAATCAATATGTTCACTTTTATGGGAATTTCATTTATAGTAATGGTTTACCCATGGAACCAGTGAAGATCAATGCATTGATTTATTGGTATTCACCCAATAACACATCATAGTTGAAAATAGTTCTTGACATTGAGGGGTAGTACAATATGATTTTGGCAGACTTATCCAGAATTCCAGCCCATTTTACCTCATTGATGAGGAAGTTTCTTCCAGTTACACAGTCTGAGATGTTCTAGAGTGACTTTTAGAAGTTTAGGCTAAGGGAGAGGAGTCGTGTAGGGTTGATACAAATAGAGGATGATGTGGAGTTCATATTCTATTGGGATTCCACAATATATATGGTCTTAGTTGTGTGTTAATGCAATGATTGGTAGTTATCTCATATGTTTCCAGGTATTTGAGACCCTGTGAAAAGAACTACTATATTCACAACCTACAGGTGTAACTGGTGGCCATTGGCCTCAAAATGATGAAACACTACCTTTTGGGGGATCACATTGTGGTGTACTTAGTCCACTAGAGTATTAGCTATGTCTTCACACAGGGAGTGATAACTCTAAGATAGAGGCACTTAATAGAGTTTCTAAAAAATTGTAAATTCAAGATAGTATAATTTTCCAATAGGATGAATGTCATTGGAAAACATGGTGGAGGATGCTTTTGAATAGTCATCCTCCCTGTAGCTAACCCTGGTGGAGCATGAGTGTACAACTTTTATTCTATCGATGGTGTATAATCCTTCACATGTCGAGTGTTTCAGAGATTCTAAGGTTGTAGACATCAGATATGAGGCTTTATTTGACCAAATATCCACTAGTGAGTCACCTTAGGATTTTAGAATTGTGGTAATCATGTCATCCTTTTATAGTGAAAGATGTTGGTCCCAGTCACGCTGTGTGAGGTGGTGAAGTCGGAGTTCCACACATATCCCAAAGCATTATATCATAGTGTGGGGAAGACGTAAGGAGACCTTCAATGGTTTATTTGGTCTTATGGATGGAGATGTATCATTCCTTAGTTTGTCTCTCAGTTCCTCACATGTCTACAGGTAATGGCTATGTACAATGTTCCTACAGGTTTTTTTGTTGCCCCTAGAAATCCAAGAATTTAAATGGGAATGAATATAAATTAATCTTATGTTATTAATTCAACACACAATGAAGTTAGATGATACTATATGGGTGATATTTAAACTAATAACAATGCTGACACACTTCCTATCCATCAGGTATCAGATTGTGGTGGAGAGTTGGTAGCCGATGTACGTATGAGAAGTATTTATCTTTCATGGGGTGCCCTCAAAGATAGTCTTTGATCATGATTTGTGGTTTACATCATGATTTTATAGAGAAATTAGAGACGTAAATGATTATTATTATAGATTTTGACACCAAGATTGATGTGACAACAATGAAATCTATTCAGGTTTTAGAGGATATGTTGAGGGAATGCATGTTATCCTTTATCCAATGTTGGGAGGATCACTTTCCATTGTAATAGATTTCAAAAAACAACATAATCCACTACACCATTGGAAATTTTCCTTTTTTTGGTCTGGTAAGACAGACCCTATAGGTCACACTTATTCTAGACAGAGATAGGTGATATATATATTATGGTCCTTGATATGGTGCATGTGACAATGGATATTGTCTATGTCATCACTGTGCATATGGGGATGCCCTTAAGTTGATATAAATTTTAAAAAATAATCATATATGGACCTTGGAGTTAGTGTAGCAAGACCACTCATTCCTTAGAGTCTCCCAACAATGATGATTATTGAGTTTTGACCAGTGATGAACGCTATCCTTGGGGTTCATCAAGCCATTCATGATCATGAATTGTGTTGGCGAGGTGGCTTACCACCTCATCATACCCACAAAGTCATAGAGGGATCATGAAATATTCATTGTTTTTGGTTGAGGAGATATTTGAATGAAATTATGTACATTATTGACTGGGGAGAAATTGACATTGAGGATGGCTCCACATTTTCAGAGCATCTTCTACGGATAAAGGATTGGTAAGAGAGGTCCCTTTATGAAATGACCATCCCCTTGACATGCGTGTTGTGGAAACTTGGGAATGAGAAGGATAGTTTCTAAGAGTAAAAGATCCATGTTATGGATTAATTTCCAATGTTTTTTTTCTTATTTTGACTTATCAGTGATAAAAAATGATCTATGGAATGTTTTATAGATCTGATTGTTTCCTTATATGACATTTAAATATTTCGACATATATTTTCAGAGCATGGAACTAACATAGAGTGTGATTTTGAGGCCTGATGTTTCCGAATATTATTTCATAAAAATATTAAATATATATGATATTTCACATTCCTATTCATAATAAAAACAATGTAAATCTTAAATAGAAGACCATATTGGAAATTAGAAACCATTGTTGAGTCCATAAAGTAGTATTTACCTCTGTAAAATCCTAATATTATACAATGTGGTGTGTTTAGACTCCTCACTAATTAGTGCTATATTTAGTGAAATAAATAAATAATTATATAATATAATGATAAATTTTAATGTCAAAAAATATTCTATAAGAAAACATCCATAAAAATTTATCTATGATTAGTCTCATAAACCCTTGAAAATTTCTAGATTTCCATCTTCCTCCTGTGTTGGTGAATCACCTCAGACAATGAAGAAACACCGTATTAGAGTAGATTGGTACATTGATAATTAAAATGCATCCTTAAAATCACAGGTGTATTCATTATTCTATGATGAATGATTCAATAACCATGTAAGACTATTTTATTTGAGTATTACACCCTTTTTTATAATACTGGATGAGAATATTGATCCATTCAATTGATTTACGTTAATTGTTTCCTAAAAATTTACCTATATTAGAAATTATTTTAGATATTTGAATTGCATTATAAACCAGAAATCACTATTCTTGATCATTGTCCACGAAGGCTTTGATAATGATGGTTAAACTATTGTTACAATGCCTTTATCTAAAATATTTTTTGTATTTGTCATTATAATGACCCCGTCATCTCAGTTAGACATTTTCGGGTAGAATTGAGCATGATAAGACCTGCATAATTATGAAAGAATCACATGTGTACAGTGGATCAGTGAATAGAAAATATATATATGTTTTTTCGTGGGATATACGGTGTCATTTTGACTATCAGTGAACATATTTCTATTGATGGAATGTGCAATGGCATGAAGTGTGTACATGTTTAACGAAAAAACTACGAAGGGAAAATGAAATTAATTTTTCTAGTATGAAGCAGATGAGAATAATAATTTTAGTATAGATCCTATATTCTTGTGTTGCACTGATTCCAAAATTTAAGTGGCGAGGCATGAATCATGGTTTGGAAATTGAATTTTATATTTATGGAAAACTACCGACTAAAAAAACTCTACTTTGATGAACACACGATGATTTTCCCCTCAAGTGTGGTTTCTAGGGTTTCTGGATATCGTAAGTATGGGACACCATAAATCTTTTCTTCACGATATGTATCCATTCCAAGGATACGAAACATGGGTTATGGACCCCATATAAGTAATCCCACTTGGAAGAACACAGAAAACTGTGTAGTTGTATCCTTGAGTACACATTCAAGTAAAGGTCACACAACTGGAACCACGTGTGACGTATCATTCCATATACGGATGTATAAGGACATGAGGTCAGTATGCACACATAACCAAAAAACAAGGTCTAATACCCTTTGGATTGGACATGATAGGATTCCCACCAACATGAAATATAATGTTACATGTCTTGGGATCCATGTACACAAATGGGACATGGAAAGGAGGTGGAGGGGGACCACAGATTGTGTGGGTCCCCTCATACATCAGGTACTACTTATTTTCATTTTATGGAACACCATAGAGCCATATCTCATTCATTTTAACTAATACTTTTTCCCAAAAATAGCCAATCTTGTTTTTTTTATCTTAGAACACGCTGGTCTCCTACATTGTGGATGTTGAGGCATAATGTTAAATGTATCGGGAATGGTACATGGTTAAGAAATTCTCGATGGTAGAAGTGATCATGTAGGATGCCTGGTAGACTATCGAGTAGACCATTAAATATATCTATGAAGAACTATTTTAGTGATATTTTATTATTATGAGAAAATTTTGAAATTGGGATCTAAATTATTGTAGAAAATCAGTTGAAAACAATATTTATATAAGTGTGATTATTATCTTATTATATTTAACTCTGAGGAAACATTTAATGTTTTTAGTTTTTATCTGTGAATATTTTCATTGTAATCATAAATAATTATAGATAAAATATTTAAATATACATATAAAATAGGTTCATGATTCTCTAAATGCTATTTTATGTTAATTTTAAAAAAATAGTAAGAAATTCTTACATATTCTAATTTTTGTCATGAAAAAATATATAGAAAAATCACATGTGGTATATGTAATTTTATATGAAAAATCATGGTATCATAGAGTTACAAGGAATAAAATTTGGTTTCTTTCTCAATTTTATAAGAAGAATAAATTAAATAGGCATGTAATTATTATTATTAACACTTCATTATGAAAATTCATGTTAATATTTTTTTTAATTACCAAAAGATAACTATTTTGAGTTATAATTCTTCACTTACTGTAATTTAGAAGAACCATTTACATAATTCATTGAAAAAATATATAAGAGTAAGAAATAATTTTATTAGATACCATGATCCATGACATAAATTAGTTCAATATATATTTCTAATAATAATAAAATAGTAAATATCATTTCTAAACAATTATGTTTACCTATATTTTGGTATTATTAAAAATGAATCATCCAAGATTGAATTATAAAATATATGTATAACATGAAAATACTTTAGGAGTATCTTTATATAGATCATGTAATTACTCAGGGTTATAATCATTCCAACATTAATATTTGGTTTAATATATAATTGATTAATTTTTAATTAATCATTGTCTAAAATGATGACAGATCAGGGAAATGATCATGAATAATTATATCTAATTATATGGATTTTTTCATAGAGATAAATTTAATTTGATGTATACATGGAATGTAATTTTTTTATATTTTCTAGTATGTTTGAATTTTCATTACATTTTTATAAAAAAATTTATGATTTGATATCATAATAAATTATTCCTTAAATATTGATACATTATTCCATGCCTCTTAGTTTTTTTAATTTTCTTTGAAGATCTGAAATTAATACTTTATTCAGGAATTACATTAAATTATACTATTAAGAGATCTAGCTTAATGACATAAAATTTCATATTTCCATAGTTGATAGAACAACTATTTTATAAAAATTGATCTATTATGTAATATAATATAAGCACAAATATATGATGTTACATTTCATGGAATAATATAAGCTAGAACAGTTATGAATAATAAATCATGAAAAAAAGTAAATAATAGTGTCTACACAACTATAATCTCTAAAAGGTTGAGTGTTAAAATGAAAAGGAATCCTTCCATGAATACTTTGTGAAGAAGTATAACTATTAGGAACACTATAGAAATCATAAATATAATTATATAAATAATGTAACTTTTTTAAAATAGTTGAATATATACATGGTTTTTATGGGCCATGCTTCTACTCAGATCTGACCATAAAATAGTTGATACATGACCATTGGTCAATGTGACAATTGTTTAATAATACCATTTGTAATTATGATCATTGTAATGTATTAATTATAACATATTTGTTTTAATTAATATATATTATTGTTAATTAAGATTACAAATTGATACATTATGTAGAACATATATCCTCCACAAGTAGAATCATAACATTAAAGACAATTTATCAATGATTCTATGGGTTGTGGCATTGTTGGGGTCATCACATTGCTAAAACCAATAATATAATCAACATGTTATCATCTAGAGGAACCACTTATTAGAAAAGACTAATTTAGTAAAAATTTCCACTATTTCAATGTTATCATATCACACCCTAAAAAAATAACAGTCACACACCTTACCCTTGGTGTATATGAAAGTGTATTAAGGGGTCAAATATCTAGAACCTAATTTTATAATTTTTTAATTATCTATTTTAAAATTAAATAGTAATTTCTCAATCCCAATCAAATTATCCAGTTATTTATAAAATAAAAATGAATATATGATGGAAAATTGATTTTTAGATATATATAAAATAATTTTTTCCCAATATTTAATATAAATTTAAATGAAAAATTGATAAATTAATGAATTATAAATGTATATTATTTTCATCTAAGAGTCTTATAAAATAATATTTACTTAAATATAGAAATGAAATAAATTACAGTGTCCAAGCTTATTTTCAAAAGCATCTGAATGATGATTATGACAGAAAAATTTATTTCACTTTTAAAAATATTTTTCTATAAATATTCAAAATGCAATTTTTATAAAAATATTTTAATAATATAAATATGATTTTTGAACACACCATTTTAAAATTTTACAATTGATTATTCATTATAATTTATAGAGAATGACTACTTTTTGTGAAATAATTAAATAATTTATATTTATATGGTACGAATTGTTATGTTATAATAATCAACAAGTCATGAAATAAAATATATTATGGGTTTTAAGAATATATAATAGTTCTCAATCAACAGAATTTATTTTAATGTGAATATATTATATTTCCAATTGTGTATAATCTTCCAAAACCTAAAAATTCTTTTAGGATTCTCAAAAAAACATATTCTTAATAATGAATCACTTCCATATCATTATAGATATTTTATTAAGTATTTTGGTTCATAAAATAATAAAATATCAAAAACCACTAATCATTGAGGAATAACAAAAAAAACCATGGGATGTATGATGGTTTTTAATTTTTTATTAAACAGTTTTCTATGGAGTATGTTTTTAAAATAATGAAAAATAACCTCTTCTTTTCTATATGTTACATTATATTATCTCATTAGTATTGACTCTTGTGAATTAAATCAATAATTAAAAATTACTTAACTTTTATAGAGCCCTATAATGGTATTTCAATGGCACTAAGGATCTCTTACAATGCATTATGAAGCATCCTCTCAATATAAGTTTTCTCTCTCTCCTCTTTTCAATTCATGTACATCTATTTTTATAACCCTTATGATATGAAAATGACTTTGTTTCTATATGTTCCTATACATACCTATTTAAAAAATAATATAGTATTAAATAGATATTACTACTCTCTCATTAATCTCATCCATCTTCCTTTATGTACACCAGTTATGATGTAGAAATTATCCCTTGGTTTTCAATGCTACTACAATTGTGTTTGGAATACATACCCTAATATCTATCACTAGAATTATTATATCACTAATCGTCGATAATTGATTGGGTACATACAAATTTGAATTGAAATATCATTATTCATGCGATTAAAAAAATTAAATTCATTTTCTTGTTGTATGATCAACATGGTACAGAATATGATAGACAATATGAATGTTGTTCCCTAGTATCAGTCCAATAAATATATTAATATTGTCAAAAAATGAGAGAAAATGTATGGTTCATTGGTGGTTATCCTAGGAAATTAATATTATTATGTATAGTAGAATTTCATCAACTTGTTATTATGATTTCATGTTTAATTTATTTTTTATATTCTTAAGTTACTATTATTTAATGTTTTTACTTTCACATACTGTGATTATGCATTAGAATATATGATTCATTCCTCATTATGTTGTAAATATATTCCAATTTAGTCTTTGGAATTATTTATCATCATGTTATTCATTTATTATTTAATTCCCACTCTTAATATCTCTCAATTTGTCTAATTAATTTCTCGGTATTATCCTCCATTGTGTTACACTTTCCTAAGAAACTAGTATAACATTATGGAATTTTAAATAATAATGTTATATTTTATATTATATTAATATTTATTGTATCTAAATTCAAAATAAAAAAAGGCCTTTAAATTTTCATGTATTTTATTGAATGGATATTTATGTAAAAAATAATGAAATAAAATGAATTAGAAATATAGGTTGTTATATTTGGAATCAAAGAATGGTATTGTTTTTAGGGGTGATGGATAGAAAAATATTTGATAATACCCAAAGGATTATTATAAATACTGAATACATCGATATATTTTTCTTAATTATTGATTTTTTGGTTTCATGGAATTTATATCATTTTAGGAATTTTTTAATGTTGATACAATTATGGAATAAGTTAAACTACAGGTAATCACCCTGAAAATGGCTGGTTGCTAATTGACTTGATATTTATATGTTGAATGATCAGTTGTATTAAAACTTCTTACCTCACTTTATAGTCTTGTGGGATATATTTCAAATAATTTATATGTTATTAAGAAAACAAAAATAATCAATTTATATAATATTATATGATAGAGAACATAATATGATGGTTTCCAATGATAACCAAGATTGAAATATATAGATTCATAATTTATGGTGCATTTTTTATTTCTTCTTTGTTAATTAAATTTCAATTTTATAACCTTATTGAATCATGTAACGACATTCAAAACATTCCATTATTTTAGAAAATGGTAAAAAAAATTATATTAGTCATTTCAAAAATATATCATAGGTAAAATATGAAGATTTAGCTAGGGAAATTATTAAAAGGATATGATTAGTAGTTAAGAACATAATTCAATTAGTATCACACCTAACTCATGTTATGATTGATAACATGAATCACATAAAATTCCCTTCTTCCCTTAAGAATTATCATTACATAGATTATTCCCATATAAGTAAAAGGCATTATAAATTTATTGGAAATTTTGATCCCCTAATTGAATAAATATGGGTAAACCCCATTGAGAATAAATTCACGTTCCTAATATTACACAATCTAGACAATTGAAGACTTGTTTTTTATCACCTAGAGGGATATTCTGATCAGATGTGGACACATATAAAAAATACAAATCACAAGTAGGTGAAAAACATTTTGAATAATATGGAACTAATCATATGACTGCCCTTACTTCTATTACACATTAAATCACAATTTAACACACAAGATTACACATAATTAAACATAGAAGATCAAGAATTATAGTGTATTTGGGAATTAGGTACAACAAAAAACACCATAAAATTAGGGCATAGTTTTGTTTTTAAAAATTTCTTAAATGATCATAATATTCTATAATAAATAAAAATAAATTGGATAACCTAGGGAAAAGCATAATAAATTGTTAAGATATTTATCCTATAGGGAAATACAATTGAAAAAACACGAAAAAAGTATTATATGATATAGAATATAATTTCAAATGAAAACAATGGGGGAGATACTTGAACAAGAACAATGAGGGATATTAATGAATAATAATAGAAAAAGAAACATATAAATATGGAACTATCATTGATCATGAAATCACAGACATAGGTCAAGTATAACCTCCATGACATCATTATATAGAAGGTCTTTGGATTGATTATTTTTACACCATAATCCCTTGTATGAAGTTCCATGAGACTAAAACATTACCCAATATATAGGATTGATATTTTATTATCGGAACATCCGTCACTTTCATATAATTCACATTAATAAGTGCTCCGCATAGATCATACAACATGGAATTATTTTTTCATTCAGTATTTTCCAAAGATCATGGAGTGTTGAATAAATAATCCCAATAAAAATAAATTAACATCATTAAGCTCAAAAAACAAGATAGGAAATGGTTATATGTAGTGGCTGCTGAATTTATTGGCATTGAATATCATGGTGAAATTTCAAAAGAAAAATTTCAGTACTGAATGATTAATAAAAATGATTCAAAGAAAATGAAAGTGGTGTATTTTTAGTTAGAGATAAAAATTATAGTACAACATATTTGGAAATGAATATCCTGAAATTATTATTTGGAAATTTAAGGATTAAAATAAATAAGATTCATGAAATGAAAAGAGGAGGGGGAGGTCCCTTAATAAATTTTGGTATGGTAATATGAGTACATAATAGTTCATGTGATGGATTAATTAGAGTTAATGTGATATCTCATCACATGTAAATAAAAATAAATATAATATGGATATATAAAAACATTCCAATATAAGGAAAATAGAAATTGTGAATTCAAAAATAAATTACCTTCGTGAATAAAAAGTACAGTGGGAGATCGTATACTATGAGAGATTTATCCCAATAAGATTTTGAGTTTCTTATTAAGGTATTGGGTGAACCCTAGTAGGAAATTCATAAAATATGAAAGTGGTTTACATTATTTTATGTTCAAGACATAAAAACGTTTAAGTATTATTCTTGGGGACATTGAATTGAGTCATATTCTTAATTAAATGATTTGAAAACAATAAAATATAATATTTGTATTGAATAATTGATAAAGGGATTATGAAATTAATCAAATAAACAAAAAATGAAATTATTTTAATGGGTAAATATATATCTGGTCAGGGATACTATTTATATAATTTATTACATAATTGTTTGGTCATTATGATGACATTTTAGACACTGTATTATTTTGCAATATATAATTTTTACATTTAATTTTTACTATCATAGAAATTATGAAAAATTCATCATTGGAAAATTTTAAATTCAAATTCCAAAATAATTATCTTTAAATAATTAGTTTTATAAATATTTAAATTTTCACTTTTAACATATGAATGCATGTTTACTTAGAAATTTTGGGTTTTTGTCAATAACACCTTTTGAACCCTTATAAAAATTACTTTTGACTTAATAAGAATATATTATTAACTATGATTAAAATATTTATTTAATTATAAGATTTTATTCATATATCATTTATTGGAAGATAAATAATTTTTTTATCAAATGAAATATTTATTTGAAATTTAATATGACCAAAAATTTTAATTTTTTTTATTATTGAATAAAAATAAAAATCATCTTCAATTAATAATAATATGGTGAAAATTTATTCATTATTCAAAAAAATAAAAAAAAATATTCATAATATAAGGGTCTTGATACATGTCACTTTATTACATTGAAAAACAACTTATGGGTAACGTGTGTGATTTTGATACTTTCTGGGGGTGGTTCGACATACATGGTTTGGGGCAAGATCATGATGATCTTGAACATCTCCCATAAACCATTTCGCTTGTGGTTAATATTTTTGATCTTATCATGGGATTGGTCATGGGAAAATCCAAATGACTCTATCATCATCCAAATCTCTAATAAATGGGTTTCATAGGTTATGATCTAACTGGTCGAGACCATCACTTCCTTTGTGCATGTCAGTTGGATTTGTCACTACCGTATATTTCATCTAATCATATGATCTCTAAAAAAAAATATATTATCAAAGGTTATGATTCTTAATGGTATTGTAAAACTTATAGGATGTAATAATTCTAAAAAGGTGAATATGTTTTCTATTTCCATAATATATAATAATATAAATGATTCAACCAAAAAAAATTATTTATAATTTCTGGTGTTGTTACAATACTCCCCCTTCAGAAATTTCACCAATGAAAACCTCATTTCAAACAATAAAGAAGAAGAGAGTATCTCTATTTCATCTCCTTATTTAGTACCCACATCACATATTCAAACTACTATTTTTTTCATGAATCATTGACCATGTTAATTATATTATTTCATAAAACTTTTTCTCTAGGATCTAATACCAACAATGACTAGTATTCATGTGAAAGAACATTTTACAACAGTACCATGTCTAGATTCATCATATGTGTGGGGTCTATATTATGATTCCTCATGACTGATATATGGAACAGATCATATAAATGGTCTAGGTTATGTGGTAATTACAGTCGATAGGCCACCACTCTGATGTGATCTTGGATCTCAAGGGGACAAATTTATATTGGACTCTGCATTTAATTATTCACAAATCATGTGAATTTATTTCATAGAGATATGTTGTGGAATAAATTATCTCTAACCTAAAAATCTATGTCATATAAACTATTTTTAGAATATCTCTTCTATCAACTCTGACATGCCATGATGTGCAGCTAAATGGTTTTAGCATTTTGTACCATTTCCTCATCCATTTTAGGACCTTGAAGTTTTCATTCCCCAACTTAGTCACAATATGTAGGTTTTTTGTACTTATTCATATTAAGTGATTCATAGAGGTAAATTTTATACTTTAATGGAAAATATTATTGTGTGATAAATCAATAAGAGTGATATTATTATCTATTCATTTTTTATTTCAATTGAGAATGCTCTCAACATTTCCCTGAGTGTCTAAATATGAAAAACACATTAGCCCTCTGATTGAGGGTGATCAATAATTTTTAATCTCAACACAGTTTTTATTGATTTTGGGACACTCTTCAATAACATGGAATTATTTCATGGACCATGATAACATATATTCAATTATGGTGTTCAATGCAGCATTAACTCTTCTCCAATGAGTATCCTTGAAAATTTGTTGATTAAGAAGTCCTATAGAGTTGTAATGAGGTGACCTGTATTAGTAAGAAGATCCAAAACTACCCATATAGTATTATTTCTTAGTAATTTATTTAAAAGAATAATGGAAACCCACATGGTCATGTATTCTCATTTCAATGCAGGTACAATTAATGGGTTTTTCACCCCCTTGGGGATTTTCCTTTCAGCAGTTATTGTCTTACCTAGATGACATGTTGATTTATATTCTATTATCAACTTCATAATATTGTACCACCAATAGTCCTCTCCATGATCTATATATGTATTTCTATGTCTCTGATGGATAGAGAAGCTCAAACTATGTGAATCCACCAAAAAATAATTATTTATCTCAGGATTTGATTGTAAAAATGTCATGATCAAAAAATTAAAACTACTTAGTCATTTACATTGATCATTAAGGATTTTACATTTCTTATAGATTCCAATTTATTTTATATCCCCACAGTAACTCTTTGAGAATCATTTATCCTCTATATAAGGGATGGCTGAGCAGTCATTTTTTAAATGATTGATTGTATTCCTTCTATTATGATTCACATGTCAATTAATTTTAATGTTATGAATACCAAATCATTATCAATTATCATAGTTGATAAAATTATGAAAACAATTTTATGTAGAGTGTATAACACATTATTTTATTTCATAATATGGTAGTTAATTGATCTATCATATATCACAATCATTTCTAAACATATTTAATGGGAAATATTCAGATATTTTTGTATGAATAAATACCTCAAGATCTTATGACCTGTATATATTTTGGACTTATTCCCATAAGACAAATCCACAAGATTTTCGACGACAATATCAATATAGACTACTCCAGATCATGCATTTGATAGTTTTATTTCCTTAGATTCAATTTCCTTGATGTATGGTCTATCAATTTGTCATTCTTCAGTAATAAGAAATATCAAAACTTTCTTTGATGAATAGATGTACACTAAAAATATTTCACCACCTATTATTATTATACGTACATGTCTAGTGATAATCCACTTTTTCAAATATATATATCTCTATTAACATAAATAATTTCAAACAAACATGACACCATTCCTAGTTGGTTTAGTTATGGGGTTCAAAAACCATGATTCATTTTCCACAAATCTATTATAGTTCCCACTCAATGCATTGAAACTGTGGATTCCTATCACAAAAGATGGACTCATTCGTCCTTCAATTTATAAAGTCTGTATAGGTTCCATATATATCCAATTTACTATGGTAATATTAAAAATTAATTAAACATACTTCCAACATAAATCACATTTACTGCAAATTATTTAAATCATCTCCCTTTTTAAGGTTTTTCCATAGTCCTTAGATACTCTTCATTCCCCCCTTTCTTTTGGAGTACAATTGAATATCAACCTCAAAGATAACAAAAAATTTTATGAATGTACTTAAATATGGATGGGGAATTACTATTCCTCAATTAAATTAAAATGAACTCACATTTCCTTTTTATTATTTAGAAAGTGATATTGTCGATATCCTCCTTCATCAACCTTACCTGATAATACCTTAAAAGAAGCTCCAAAAAATGAAATTATTGTGCTCTATGTAGTGGAAATAATAATTCATAAATACTTGGTAGTGGATATTTTTTCATTGTAATGAATTTTTTGAGATCATGATAATCAATTCTATGGTTTTAGGACCCATCCTTCTTCTTTTTGAAGAGAACCGGTATAATATAATTTTGAATCCCATTGGAATATGATCCCTTTTTCCATAGTTTCCTGTATTTGTTTCTTCAACTCCTAAATTTCTAATGTATCTATTCAATATTGATTCCTTAATAATAGAAATTTTACAAATATAAATTGTATTGAAAATTCAACATCTCATCTAGGTGTAACACAATGAAAATCATTGTGAAACACATTTGTGTACTCCATCATAAAGAGAATGTATTTGAGAAATATATTTTCAATAAAATCAATCATTTGAGATAGATATTCTTTCACAATGGAAAATAATGTCTTCCCTTGAAATATAGATGCTAAATAAGTTAAATTTTCCTTAGTGAACATCTGTAGAATCAGAGGATGATTCTTAATGACATAGTGTTGTTTCCTTCATGTGGTAATTTATGTTGGATTTATTAAAGGAAATAAAATCCACACCAATAATTTTATAAAATTCACTATAGGTAATATCACATGGTTCACTGGGAAGTTCATCCCATATTTTTTTTTATCACAGATGAGTTATATAATTGGGATGCATTAATATTCTAATTTTTAATTTTCACTAACAGGTATACTTTGATGAATTATGGTGGTGTCTGAATAATTCATCTAAACATGAATTATACAACAGAATATATAGAACCATAATCATAATAAACAATTTATACTCATGAATGAATAACAATAGAACATGCCACCACTTCATTATTATGGTACTAATTTTCAGTTCTTACAACATAATCTCAACCTTACTGACTTGGCGGTTGTTGGAGACAATTTTCTCTTACCACCCTTGGATTGCTAAACCGGTTTCAAAATTTCCATTATTCCTTGCAATTTAATGATAGGAAAAAATGTTGAGAGTATATAAGAGCATTCCACTCTACCATTACATAGGTTTATTTCCCCCATTGAAAATCTATTTCTAGTATCCTTTCATTCTACACCTAAGGCATTTCCTCTTCCACATTATCAAATTCCTCTGCTGATTCTTTCCACACATTTAAAAATTGGGATATTGAAACTTCATACCATCGATATATATTTCCATAAAAATAAAATATTTAACCTTCATTTTTTTCTTATTGTCCATGTCATACCCTTGATTTCACTTATCTTCATTTCACCATTATAGGAACACTAGAAAATTTTCTCTTAACAAGCAATGACTCAAATAACTGAGGGTTTTCATAGAATAGGTTTTATCTCAATTGATGATAATTCAATTTTCTAATCAGGGGTAATGGATAAGGAGATGAGTTTTCATTAAATTATTTTTAATTTTTCCTCATTAACCTTGATAGATTCATCATATTTCTTTGTGGGATTGAAAATTCCATTCCATTATATGGAAGTTATTATAAAGATCATATTTTCCAAAATTAAATTTTCTAACTTACTTCATCCTAATCTCATTGATCTCTTCCAAGGGCTTCATATTATTAATCAATGTGCACAACTGATCAAATACTTCCTCAATTTGACAATCAACTAGTATAAATTTCAATTTCAGGGGACATGTAAGGATCAAAATGATCTTCTCAATGGAGTCGATATATTTTTTCCTTATTAAGGGATCAGAAGATCCATTTAAATTCAAAGGACTTTATCACATAAAGGACCCCAGAGCATATTTTTATCCCTTATTCGAATTTGTGTGTTCCAATTACTTCATTTTTCTATTTAGAACATGATCCAACTGATATTGTATCATATAAAATTTCATTACTCTAACTCCCATTATTATGGATATATCAAGGGAGAAGTAGGTATATTTCTCTTATCATTGGATGTTTTCTTGATTCCTCTTATTTTTTCCCATTTTCTACCATAATGTGAAAATTAGGGATAACTAATATTAAACAATTAAAAACATAAAAGGTGATAGGAGACATAAAGGGATAACAAATGAAGGACATTTATTCATTACCATATGAATTTTTTGGCTTTAATATATGTTATCCATAATCTATTTTCTAACATAGAAACTTATAGGTATTTATGATCCTTTAATAATGGTTCATAATGAGGTTTTGAATTTACAAAAGAATATTCCCAAAAGTGTAAAACCATGTGTGCCTAAATGCCTATTGGCATGCATCAATTTCAATATATTTTTAGATCAATGCTGTGTTTTCAGTTATTACCACAAGGTTTATATTTCTGAGTTCCACATCTACTTGTAGTATCATTACTTTGATGTTTTATATTGGAAAAAAAATAATTAATAATTTACCAAAATATATGGATGACTTATTATGTTTACTCTCATCAATAAGGCTTTTTCTAGAGTTTTCTAATCATATTGAAAAAAGACTTTAAACATTCCTTTGATATCAAATATGAAAATCCTTACCTTTATTAAAAAATGTTTTGGGATTTAATAAAGAAGATTATAGTCAATACAAACTAGAAGATCCAGAATTCATGTGTCATTGGAATTAGATTCATTACATGAAATCATAAATCATGGGGTATATTTATATTATTGAAAACATCCTTAGCATACTCATAACATTCAATTGTTTTTAAAACTGTGTTGGATAACCTGGGGCGTACATAAATAATGGGTGATCTATAAAGATTAGAAAGTGAATAAACATGTTATAACATGGAGACAGTTTTACATGTTTGAGAATACACATTTCAAAGGAACCCAAAATGGATGAGAAACCAGAAAATGAATAATGAGGAATGATAAATCATGATAACATTAAAGAAACATGGAAATTTAAAAAACAATTAAAATGGAATAAAAAACATAGTTTAAGGATATCTACCAAGGGATCATGGAAAAAAATTACCATGATGGATTAGATTAACTCCATATTAATGTTTATTATATATCATGAGGCTGAAACATTTCCCAATGCAGTGAAGTTCTATATAATTATGTGCAAACCCATCACTTTCATAATATTCAAATGCAATAGTGTTCCATATATATCATACAACATGGACTCATTTTCCAATATAATTTATTCCAATATAATGGATTGTGAAATAAATTCTGGGATATCCCCAATAATATAACATATGTGAATAACATTAAAATTACATGATATGAAATGTGTACATGTATTCACAACCCAATTTTATCACATTGATGATATTGGCGAAATTTCAGAATCATAATGTAAATACTCATAGATTAATAAAAATGGATTGAAATGAGATAATGGAATATTTCATTATATTGATATAAAATGGAATATAAAACTGATTTTTCAAATAAAATCAAAACCCTATAATTTTGAAATAATATTCATAAAATGAAGAGATTATTAAATTGGAAATAGGAGGGAGGGGTCCCTTAATAAATTTCAGCATGGTAACTGGTGTACATAAACATTCATTGGATGCCTTAATGACAGTAAAAGGGGTGTATAATCACATTAAAATAAATAGTCAATTAATTTGGATGTATGA
Organism: Viscum album; assembly: GCA_963277665.1. Lineage (NCBI taxonomy): Eukaryota > Viridiplantae > Streptophyta > Magnoliopsida > Santalales > Viscaceae > Viscum > Viscum album. The sequence continues at coordinate 1,690,887,362 of OY728140.1, read as the reverse complement.
AATCATTCCCAATAATGGGAAATTGGAAACTATGATTCATAACATAAAATAGTTTTTTAAATAAAAAAGTGTAGTGGGAGATCCCATACCTTGAGAGAGTGATTCCCAAAACACAGGGATGATATCTTTATAGATTAGGTGCACATTTATATGACTCAGTATATATAATGTAATATTGAAGATAATCAAAATTTAATTTTACTGATGTGAAATGTGATCTTTGGTGGTTTTATATATGAAATGATAGGGGATTTATTTTTTATCTCATAAACATAGGTTTTAGAGTCTATATAATAAATTTATAAAAACTGCTAACCTTCCCATTAATAGTTTCTCATTTTATATACACATTTTGGGTGGTTTTATTTATATTATAAGTACATGGGATATACATCTTAAAATATATTTATTCGTGATGTAGAAGTGAGTATTTTTCTTATGGAAATGATTTGAAAAAAAAATAAATTATTATATTGGTTTTTGATGAATCATAAAGGCTTTATAAAATTACTCAGATAACCTCAAAATCATATAATTTTAAATAGAGACATATATTTTTTGATTAATAAACTTTATAGTATTTTAGATATAATTTTTTGGGTCATTATGATTTCATAATAAACACCATATATTTTTACAATATTAATGTTTTACATGAAAATTTTAGTATTAGAAACTTATGAAAAAATCATTATTGGATGATTATGAAAATATGATTTCAAAAATAATATTTAATTTTCTAGATAATTTTCTAAATATATTAATATTTTATTTTAAAATAATAATTTTCTTTTACTGATACATGACGTTTTTTTGATAAAAATAATTTTCGAACCCCAATAAAAAATATTTTTGACTTTAAAAAATAAAATTATCAACAAATCATTATAAATACTTTTAATAATAATATTTTTTTAAAATAAGATTTATTTAAAAAATTCAAAAAAAAATTAAGGGGACACCTGTATTTTCATGGGGGAGATATAACTCGATGGATGGATATTTATGCCTTATCATTTCATCTCCTAACATTAATTCCATCTGTATATCCTTGAAAACACAAATAGAGGTAACACATTCAATAATCTCAAATATGTTAGAGTTTGATGAAGATAAGGGCTTAGATAGAAATTCAATAGGTCTCATAGAACGAGACTATGTGGACAAATGACCAAAAAAATTCCAAATAAATCTTGATTCCAAGGTTGATTAGAGGAAAACACATGAACAAATCTATAAAATGACTACGTAAAAAAATCCCCCTCAAATTGAAAATTATTACTCAGTAACAGTAAAGAATCACTAATATCATCAAACATTTCTTTGGGTGACTGTTCAATTGATAATGTACTAGTACTAAAATAATGATCTGAATTATTAATTCCAGAGTCACCACTAGATGTGTGTACCTTAATAAGGACACTACTAGTAGCATCAGGAAAGATATCCTTGTTAACCAGGGAAACATCAGACAGAACACCTCTTTTGACTAGGATATGATTTGAAGGTCAAGTCCCACCACTTCAAATTTAATGCATACCTTTACTGAATGAAATTAAAGATAACAATGAGAGCATTACCTAGGTAATACCGGATAAACAAAATATTGATTCCAGAAAAATAACCCCTACATTTTCATGTATATACTATTCAAGATGGGCATCAATAAATCCAGTTAAATAGAGATATGAGCTGAAGAAAATTCTGAACCATATAAATTTATTTCATTTGAAAAATGAAAACCCCAACAGAGACTCTAATGGATTTTGGAATAGAAATATTTTGTAATGGTAGTGGAAAACCTGGTAGAGAAATCTGTACAGTCACAAGAGAACTATCCCTCCCTCTGTGCACATCAATCTACCATCGAGCAAGATTAAGCTTCCATCAGCACATGATTCTGGGAGAATTACAACATGTGTTAATAAAATCCAAATCTGAAGCAAAGAAAATGAAAAAGGAAGACCACTAAACCAAAAAGACTTGGACTGGAGCAGAGAGTCCCCCATGAATCAAAACACAACTTGAAAATTGAGATAACTTGATTTGATGATTGAAAATGGGTGGAAGGATTCCATTCATGATAGTCAATTGCCTCATCATAAGTCTTTGAAGATATCACCATTGAAAAACTACAATAATCCCAACAAACTGACAAGATGATCAATTGAATCTTTGGGAGTCCAGAAAACCCCAAACCTAAGGACAAACCACATAGTGTATCATTGGATGATTTACTACCATCCCCAATAGAAGAAAAAAAAATAGATGGCATTGAGGGACCAGTATCAAATGGAGATGACACTAGAAAACTAGTCGAAAAGGAACCCACATGAGTAGTGATAGCTGGGGATTGAGTTTCTGTGTGCACGTGGGGCGCGTTCTCTTCGATCTGAAAAGAAGTTGGTATCATAATTTATGGACTTTCTTAAAATGAAATGATATAATGGTAACCACTGATGAGACACCATGTCCAACAAGGGATATAATTTTTTCCTTTCTATATCCATCAATAAGTGATTCATCAGAATTGCAAATAAGTGAAATACTACTCCTAGTACACCCCCCTCAAAATTCATGATTGAATTATAGTTTTGGCCTTTTAAATTGAACTATAACCTAATGTGATTCATGTTCATTAAATGTCACGCATATGCCACTTGAATAAGTTAATAAAAAAACTGCCACATATACAGAATCTTGAGGTGGTACAAATATATATAAAAATTTCATAAGAGGATCATTTAGTGAAGATATTTTAATATAGTAAAAATGATCTATGATAAAAGAAAAATAACCTTATAAAAGTTATTTAGAAAACCATAAATTCAAACGATTAATATTAGATATAAGAAATGAAATGAAACTAATGAAAACTACTTTTTTTAGTTGATGATTGAAAATTAAAAATAAAGGGGGAAATTTTATAACGGTGTAATAATGTAATGAACTAAAAATTCATTCAATTATTAAATAAAATAACTCATGTTTTAGAAATACTAACTTATTATTTATTATAAAAAAGAACAGACAACTGAGGTAACATATTATTATATAATATCTACTATAACATATTGGAATAGTACATAATTATAAACACAAATGAATAGTTCTCACAAAATTGTAATCATAATAGGATCATCATTTACTTTGGAATTAACCCATTCCATGAGGACTGTTTGATGAAACCAAAAAAACCATAACATAATTTATATTATAAAAATAAGTGTATAACTAAAGAATGTTTATAAAAATGTTGGAATATGTATATGGTGTTTTATAGGGATATTGACTGTTATGATTTGACCATAACATGACCGATACATGACTGTTTGATAATGAGTTCATTCAGAAATACATACATTTATCATTATGACTATTGAAAATATAGTCACTTAAGTGTATCTATTATGATATATATATATATATATATTAATAAAACTACTTCATTCGCAATGTTAAATATATTTCCTCAAAAATTAGAATCATAATTTTCAAGGATCATTTATTAGAGGTTGGGTATGATGAATTGTCACCAGGATTTTCACATAACCATGAAAAAATAGAGGTTCTATAGTTGAGTATTAATCAAAACAACTGCTGTAAAGGTTTAGGTATGTATAGAACACTGATACACCAATGTCTGTTGAACCACCCCATGAATGTATCACTATCAAAAAACATACCATTTGGTTGTGTGTCAATGTAAATAGGTGTTATGTATCATGTCATTTGTATTAGAAATGGGGAATTTTATTTTTTGAAATGAAATATAATTTTCTTAAATCCCAATTTAAATAATATTAGATTTAATAGAATACAAATTATTGTAATATTACCATGATATATATATTTTTCAGGTAAAATTAAATAAAATTTTCACATTTGAAAAATCATAAATTTAAAATTAAATAATCATTTAGGATATATTTATATAAATAAATTCAATTTATCTTACTGAAATAATCTTATAAAATAGTATTGAATAAATTAAAAATTATAATGTTATTTAAAAATGTGTTTTGTAATTTTTATAGGTTTTAAAAAATATCATTTTGTCAAAAACTAGTTATTTTAAATTAATAAAATTTTATAATTTAATGGTATTATTATCATATCTATAAATTTATTTTGAAAAAATAAATATCATTTTTAAAATCAAAATTTTTAATTATCTGATTTTTTTTAATTTTACGTTAATTTAAAATTTTTGGGTAAATAATATGAAATGAAAATAAAGTTTGGATTATAACATAATAATAATCTAAATGGTATGTATTAAATTCAATAAATTCATTTCTTAACAAAAATAATTTTTTTTTTAAAATATGGTAACTTAATATGATAATAATTTCCCAAAACCTATAAAAAATATGCCTAAGTAATAAATATATTTAATTCATTTGAAATTAATTCTATTTTAACATCACTCACTTCTATATCTATACTGATAATATTTTAGGAGTTTTGGTTACTAATCTCAAAAAATATTAAAAGTCACTCCATCTTGGAAAACACAATATGGAAAACTAGTGGAATAACACTATACTTGTTTTATAAGGTAGGAGTTAATGGCGTCGTAATACCTAGTCTATTTTATATAAATTGAATAAATTTAATTTCTTTGATAAATTATGCAACACAGAACACCTAATTTTAATGAAAAGTGAACTACTATTAAATTACTAGTATTTAATATTCTAGTTATTATATAGTAGTTTTCATGGAGAGTAAAAATAATATCAACTAAATTATGAAAATACAAGGATAACACATTTATATGAAATTAACTATTTTTGTGACCAAATAAAGTGGAAATGACTATAAGATCTGTTTGAAAATAAATGTAATCATTTTCCTAAAAATTTGTTTTTTTATCATTTTTCAGTAAGATATAATATCAAATTTTGTGTATGATTTTAATTATTTTCATATATTATATATTCAAAAAAATTCATTCATTTTATTTGTTCTATAGACATGTGATTAGAATAAATAGATTTTAATGATTATGAACTGAATTTTTCTATAATGATGATTTATCAATTTTTTCACAGCAATTTTAGAATTAATTTTTAAAAAATTAATAAATTTTATATTAAAAAATAAATTCATTTCATATTTCGTAATCTAAAAATTATCTTTTATATAATTTTTTATAATGATTTCAAAATAATCTTTTTCTGTTGAATGGTGAAAAATACATATATTTATTTAGAAATAAATTTTCATTCAATGAATTTACATGTTCTTTTATAATATTTTCAAAAAAAAAATTAGTTTAATTATAAAATTATTAATCCTATTTAGGTCATTGGAATCAATTTCATTATGAATTTTGATATAAATACATTACAAACTTTTGATAATTATCTCTTTAGAAAATATATTTTTCAGTGTGCGAGATTAATTTTAATCTAAATTCTCTCAATTATGTAAATGTAATTTGTAAAATTTTATTCCATATTCAGAATAAAAATAATTTATATTTATAATTATTTCAACATTTTTTTTCAAACGTAATAGTAAGGACTTTAAATATTTCTTTTACATTCGTTAAGGGTAAAAGAGGTTTACATGGGGGTCAAACTACAAAGATAAGGGGAAAAATGAACCTCTAAAAATTTAAAACACCTATTGGATGAAGATATTTAGATTTTATAACCTAAATGGTTCCATAATGATCATTTTTAGTTCCTTTTTACCTGAATTATTTTGCTACTATATATTCATTCCAAAAATTACATGTCTTTCCTCTCCTACACTTATAAATGGAAACAACATTTCCTCTCCTATTTACCCTTCCAAATAACTATACATAGACCAAGTCCTACTGAAATATAATCCTTAAATTCAACTACACATTCTATAAGACTTATTTTTATTAGGTATCCCTTTTTATAAGTCATTGATATAATCCTTAAGAGGTTCTCCTAATAAGAGGAAAACTATTGAACTCAATTTTTTGTTTTTTCCTCCATATATATAAAAAATTAGTAAAATAATAATATATGATAAAATATATATATTACATATATATATGTTTTTTATTACATTAATTTCCTTAACGACTCAGATTTCTTCTTATAATACTTTAGAGTATTTTTTATAAAAAATCTAAATCTAGGCGTTGAGTCAAGTAGGGGAACCTTGGCCTGAAGAGCCTTTGTATATAGTGTTACAAATGTTAAATGTATTTTATCATGTGAAAATATTTCCATTTTAAATGTGGAAAAACTCCCTATTTGAGTCTCATATAGAAATATTAATGCTACTGTTGAGTTTAGAACAAGGTGTTTCACCTAGTTGAGACACAAAATTTATCATTGTCGTATGCCGGGTCAGAGGAGTGTTGGTGTGGGAAGTTGATGATATTAATTTATTAAAAGAGAAATAATATCATCCTCTACCACCTTATCATGCATATAAATGGGATATTATGAGAATCTCTCATGAAAAAAGATGACCCTGAGGAACAATCGAGTTGAGGATGTGTCATTGAGCTCCATTTTTTGAGTTGATCATCACCAGATCATTCTGTAGTGGCTTGTGAGAATTGTTTTGGATAATATTACTAGTATTTATTCCATAAGGTATGTGTATTTGAGTTTTATATTTTGATCCCTTTTCATATGTATTTTTACAAGGTTATAGATTCCTATTATGACTTTTAGGGATCACATGGGGTTCCATGTATCGGTTTCATGGGGATCCATGGTAAAGAGTGTAGAATATAAGGAATTTAGAATTGGACTTCCCTATCATATAGAATTTAGTTTAAGGACACACACTCTCTCCTTCTCATTCAGTGAATATGACTTTTGGGACTAGAGTATATGTACTGGGTTTACATTCCATGTTGTGTTCCCAGGTCATGTGGCCATGGGACATGGCCTGGGTATATATGTCAAGAGACATGGTTATATGACTAGAATACTTGGATAAAGGTTGAACGACATGGGAATGAGTAGGAAACAAGGTCATGTGACTGCTAATTTGATACAACCATTTACTGGAGTTATAGGCTGTGTTGTGAGACAAATTTGGTTGATCCATGTGGAGAAAACATGTATGGAGTGCTAGATAAGGAGAGGCACACTATGTATCACATTTAAATATCATGAAAGATCAAATTTCCATCCATTAATTTCATCATAGGACATGATTTGGTGTTCTTGTAGTTTCTTAAAACATGATGACCCCATACACACCAAGTATTATTCTTCATGAATTCCCTATTTTATATATCCTTTATTGTGGATATAATTCAATGTTATGATTAGCCTTTTCAGTGAATTTTTCTATATAGAAATATATTGAGTCCATATTTTGGGCCTTTTAGGTACAATGTGAGGAAATGTTTTGGGTCACACCAGCCAGCGACATTTGTACTGGAAGTGGTTGAGTGAGTGCCTTAGTCTATCCCTATAAGAGTACAGTGTGATGTTATGTCTTCAACGCATGATTTTAATCCCATTAATAGTATGATCTTGGATATATTTATTGAATACATTAGTGAAGACTAAGGTGGACCCCTATATCATATCATTTACCATGATTGGGTTCTTAGTAATGTTATGACTAACACAACATTAGTGATGACCCCCTATCTAGTATGATATCCTAGAAGTTTTTGTGGATTTTTTGGAAGTATAATACCCAACATAGATGGTGGTATAAATATTCTTGAAAAATAATCTGGTATGTGATTCTTGGATTAGAAAATTTTATATGCAGGGTTTGTGGAATCTTCAGGTATATGTTCCCCTACATTGCAGGTTGTTCCTGGTGGGGTTGGAGGAATCTTCTTAACCAATACTACACCGTCAATTATCCACTATCTAAGAGATATGATCCCTGGTATGTATGATTGGGTTTGTGGTGTCCCCCAGTGGAATTGGGTTTGATCACCTATATGGGAGATCATTGAGTTACTGTATTGGGTTCATGGAGTTTCTCAGGGGTCCTAGAAGTGATCCCCTATCTATGGAGATCTGAATTTTAGTGTTCTAGTCTAGTTTCATAGAGTCCAATAGTGGTTCTAATAGTGATCCCCATTGTGAGAAATTATAGATTTTCTTGGTTACGTAGTATTATTTGTGACCCCATCAGCTATGGTAGATATAGATATATTTATATCTACATTTGTAGGTTTTCTTCATTACTTTTTCATGAGGAGATCTGACGAGCATGTTCCTTCGAACTGATGCCACTTTTTATGGAAGGGTTGTGGAATTTACTTTTTGATAACCAATGGAGTGGTATCTCTTGAATCTTACATAATGTATGGTATATTCCATACCAATATAGTGAATTCTATTAAATGATATTCATATGGGATGGAAAATCACATGGAGTGTGTTATCTCGAACGAGTGTTATAATTGAGCCTCTGGTAGAATCATGTAAATTGTTAAGGGGTCGGAACATCAAGATACATGTTGTCTAATATGATTATATCTATGTTATTTAGGGTTTCCTTGTGTAATGATCACATGTCTTGTTCTATAACCCATGTTGACTAAGCTGGCTAATTAGGAATAAACATGGATGCTCTTGATGGAGTTTCTCTCCCATTGGGTTCCATCTAGCCGGGTTGAGCATACTACTTCCATTCATTTTGTTACAATTATTTTGGGTATTAGGGGATCATACTGATTACTGTGATACTCACTCCAACATTGTATTTTCCCATTCATGTTCTGTCCTGGGGATACCACTGACCTTTCAATAGATTCCCAGGAGGACAAGATGACAGAGGAGCAAAGTTAGTTATACCTACCCCAGTGATTAAAAAGCTTCTCTATAGAGATTTATATACGTTACATTTCACATAGATCCCATTCTTCTGATTTGTTAGGATTATATGATAGTTTTGGGTGGTCTATTACTTTTCATTTTTACACATTCATTACATTTAATATACTCTATTTGTAGTATATATGTATATATGAATTTTTTTTAGTTTACATTATATCTTTCATACTGTATGGTGATATTTGTGGGTGTTTTTGTATTGCTATTATATAATAAGGCCTCCAGTTTTTCATCCCATGGTCTTTGGGAGGATGGAGTAGTGTAATCAGGGACGGAGACATGTTTGGTTGGGTTATGACAGAGTGGTATCAAATAGGGATCCACAATTATAGAACAATGCCATGATACTATTTAGGGTTTCATAGTGATAGTGTTAAAGTGTCTCCTATTCATATTTCATGATAGAGTCTCTAGTAGTGGTGAAATAATTGATATACCCAATCACATGTACAATAAAAACTGACATTTTGACTTAATAGATTAGGGTACTTGGAATAGGTAATTGTTGTTACATTCAACCTATAAGACCGGATTGTATTTTTTCTTTATAGTTCGTGAGTCATCTCCCCATATATAATCATTGAACATGGGTTTTCATCATTCTATTTCATGATACCCCCAAAAAGATTGAAATACATGGTTCTATGACAGTATTGTCAATATGATCATCCCAATGATGAGGCATTAATGCATGGAACTGGTCTTGAAGAAATAGTTCGGGGTGAGACTCAAGTTGGTCCCCTGCCCTTTGAGAATAATTTTGTGATAGTAGTTTCATATGAGGATGTATGAAATCTGAATTCATTTCATGTGTTCTAGATAAATTGACCTCTAAGGTACCAATGTTATCTAGACCCCACAAGTAGGTGATGACTTGATTAAAATACACATGTTTGTTTTCTTCTTTGTGAGAACACCTACTAACTATATAGCATTGTAGAGACCCGAATCTTGACGTACATGGACATTACATTACTTTTGCAGAATACTTGGTACATTACAAAAACACACACACAAGGATCGTAATAGTTTAGTGTCTTTGGAAACTCGGAACGTAATCTTCTAATCGTTGTGAAAGATCTTCAATATCTCCCATAAATATCTTCCATTTTTTACCTAAAACCTTTCTTTATATCCTGGGTAAAAAAACATAAAAGGGTGAGCTCAAATGCTCAGCAAGGGCAAGTAAAGGAAATAAAAATCATATCATATCTTTCTGAAAATCATAACCTGCAAAAGAGATCATAATATCTTAACATGGAACAAATCATAGAAGTGAAAATGAGATCCCCATAATCATAACATGAAACTTGAAACTTTGTGGCATGCACACATAATCATGGAAAATCATTTCTTGTTAGTCATGACTCATTTCCATGACTATCTTAGTGGACAAAGTCCCTTTTTGAACCGAGTCACCCTCATTCCAGTCCTATTTCACTGAACCGGTATAACCTACCGTTCCAGCCCTGTCTATCTCATGAGATATAAAATCTTTACCCAATGCATTGGAGGGAGATATAGGTCCCACCCATATTATAATAAATCCTTTCTTATGTGTGCCACATAATCATAAATCATACATCATCGCATAACACATGTAACAAAAATGGGATTCTTGAAACATCATGACATCATAAAACAAATCATATAAGGTAAATGACTTCATAAAAATAATTCCCTCAAAACATAATCAAATCAATGTAATAATAGGGATAAAAACAGAACCCTATATTATCTTAGATGGAAAATAATTTTGATAAAACATTTTAACTTCATTCTTGAGGAAAATATCCTTTTTTACTTCAAAAACACTTTTCCTTTCATAACATGTCATACAATTTTAAACTAAAAGAATTTGATTAAAAATGAACTTGAAAACTTGTAAAGGAATCTTCTTGGAAATAATGTTCTAAAAATCCATTCATACCGTATAAGTTAAAAAAAAATATTCTTTGTACTTTTGTCGGAAAAGTCAAAAAGTACCTCGTACGAAAAACAACAAAAGATTCCTTTCATATATTTTACTAAAAACTCACCGAAGGGTAAAATTGGTTATAAACTATTGTATAAGGATATAAATATTACATATTCAGGAAGCATGGATCTGGATGATAAAATACACCCCAGTAAATTTCAATGTATAAACATACTCGGATAAAAATGAGATTGTGATATTTCCCTTACCTTAGGTCTGATTTGCATTGTACGTGTCCGAAGCTCCTATATAATGGTTTAAATAATGTTATTGACTTATTCCAAGAATCATACATATTGATATGATATCATATATGGTCATATTCATAGCTTCTTGTTAGTAATATTTCATTGTTACTTGTTACTCGGGTCCTTATTGCCTTTTGTTCTTATGCGTGTTTTGCCGAATAAATTCTTATTCTTCTTTTAAGGTTATAGATACCTTATATCCAGAATGGTATTAGTGTAACATTTATCATATTTATTAATTCAATTCATTTATATAATTTCTATTTAATTATGATCATGTAGAACGAGTCGCATCACATCATGGAGACGGTATTCCGTACGTACGCACGAGTGATGATATCGTTCCTATGATCGTGGAATTGTATTTGAGTATATATATATTATTTCAGTATCAATATTACATTATAATAATCATAAATATTTACTCATTACACCATTATACCCATCCTTGTAAGGTGATGGTGTAAAATAGATTACACCACGCCGTGGAGACGGTATTCCGTACGTACGCACGCGCGGTGATTTCATTTTTCCGTAGGATGGATAGAAGGTGAATTAGGGTTGTTTAATATTTATAATAACATATCAGTATGTAAGTAATACTGATGTTATTACTTTATAATGAAACAACTAAAGAAGAATAATTTGAAGAAGAAAGAAATTGAAAAGATCGGTAATGGATATTACCTCTTCTTTGGAACGCCTCTTTGAATCATCCACTTAGGGAACTAAGATTGGTCTTTGAAGAAGACCAGGACCTCTAGGATTATTCTAGGGAAGTGGAGAGGATAAAATGGCAGGGTTTGGCCGAGCTTGAGTGCTCAAATTGGTGTGAGGAGGAGGGGGAGGAGGTGCCCTTTTATAAGGGAGGAGAGGGGCACCTTAGGAATATCTCAAAATATTATTTTATATTAAAGTCAAAATCGTTTTATAATGGTTCCAAAGGGTCTTATTTCGAAGCTAAAGTGAGGATGGGTCGAAATAATATCATCCAATAGGATTTAGACAAGTTTAGGGTATTATTTAAACCTTATCAATTAGATTTAACTCTAAGTTAAATAATTTAACTTTTACCGTGTCTTTTGGTTTTCTTTCACTATATGGTTAATACAATTACTATAACATGAAAAAAGAACCCAAAATTGTATATTATTAATACATATATCCTTATCTAAGTCATTTAGCCGAACCTTAGATTTTTTGGAATAAAATAACAATTAATAATATAATATTTGATTTAAAAACTATTTTGTGTCAATTTTGACACTATTTGATATATGATTTTTGTGAAAGTCATAACAGAATTATATGTTCGAACCAAGTTGATTAAATAAACTCTAATATATCATAGTAACCTATAAAATTATTGTAATTAATAAAAAGTCTTAAATTACATTTATTTTGGTATTTATAATATCAATTATGTCAATATTTCATTAATAAGATAATTACTGCATCATCATTGTGTCATAAATAAATTAGATTATTTGATGTCTAGACATTACAAATAAAATACCATCATGTAGGAAATCGTTTTAGCTTTCTAATGAATATTTACAATCTAATTTATCTTATGTACAACCCTATATTAAAAATGTTTTAGTAAATACTTTGATTTTAACTCTTTTAACTCTTCTTTAAATTAAATAATAATAAATGTCGTAATCTAATCCAAGTGGGACTAAATGATAATATTTTACACTTAAGGTTGTTTTCGGTCGAGATACTATTTTCCAATAGAATTAGGACATGTGTTAGGGTAATATAAATATCATTATTACCCTTAATTACCCTATTTACTTTTAACCGTGGTAAATAAAAGTAAAAAGTTACTATTCATCAAAAATTATTTTCATCTCATTGAACCACATTTTACTTACTGACATCAACCGTGTCTCTCGGATTATTGAAATTCCATTCACATAAGTGGTAAAATTACGTTTTATGAAAAATTAAGTTTTTTAACTACCACTTAGTAGTTTCACTATTCATCAAAAATTGATGTTTTTCAGAACAATGCTAAAATTTCATCCTAAGATATATTTCATATTCCGAATTAAAAAATAAAGTCTATTTTACCAAATTCATAACATAGAAGTTTCATTAATTAATTTTATAATTAAATCCCGGTGTTAAAACAAATAGCGTGTTTTTAAGAAACAATATCTCTCAAAAGATTGACACTTGATTATGTCTGGTTTAAATGTGAAATTACATTCAATGACCAACATTGTATTAAATTGTAAAAATATATTCTAAATATACTTTAAAACCACTCAAATTAATAATTTATCACTATTAATTATTTCGATTAAAAAACTTGTTTTTAATTATAATTTAGTAATTTTCACTATTCATCAGAATATGAAAGTTATCCGAAAAGTACCAAAATTTCACCTTAGGCTAAATTCGATACTCCGAATCCAAAAATGAAGTCCATTTTGAGAGCTAAAATTTCTAAAATTTAAAAAGTGGTTATTACTATTCATAACGGCTAGTTTTAATAATATTTTAATAGCATATCGTTGTTTCGTGAAACTCAGTATTGTATACTACACACGCTATCGAGGAAGGTGGCGATTGCGTGTAATGTAAGGAAAGTCAAAGATGCGTGTTGTTAAAGCTCCTTTTGGTGTAGCGTACAACACAAGACATTAATAAAATTAAAAAGAATATTTTTCATAAAATCTCGGGCTGTTACATTCTACCCTCCTTAAAATGAATTTCGCCCTCGAAATTCGTCAGGGTTATAAATGGTTTACTATTCGAAAGTTTCTTTAATAGAAACCCACATCGTAAAAAGGAATATCAAAACCAATCTTTAAAAACAAAAGTATGAAACGTAACTGTTACCCAAATAAACTAATCACTGGGTTTCCACATAGGTGAAAATATGGATATGGAAGAGAAATCTAACCATCATGTTCTGGTGGGGAGTGGTAGAGAACATGGCTATGGAAAAGCCAGCAATCACAAATCCATAAATTTGTGATGATCTAAGGTACCATCTTATTCATCAGATATAAGATCACTAGGACAACATTTTTGGGTTTCAAGATCATTTCCCTAAAGTTAATGAATTTGAATTAGAATAAATACTTACTTTATTTTGGTACAACCTCAATGTTGTTCGCGCCTTTAACAATTTCCACTTCATCTCTTAAATAAATGAAGTTGAATTTGTTATTTGTGAAGTGTTAGCAGATCATGTGATAGAATGACGGGTCATTCCATCTGTCTCAAACAAAAGGTTAGTGAAAAATTATATACATAAGTCGATCTATAGTGAGATTAATCATATATGGTTCCTAAAATGGACTTATACATCATATGTCATACAGATTAATTTAATAAAACTAGTTTCTACTAAACAGGGACTTCCTGTAGGCCTGTGGTAGGCGATAAAGGCCAGTCGCACTTCGGTTGTGGGTTTGATTCCCACAGCCTTGTCCGACGCGATGGGTTGTCGCCCGTTCTGCAGGTTGTCCTTTTTCTAAAACTATATTACTATAACATCCCATCAATAATATCGAAAAAAACTACTATCCTTAAACAATACTAACTTATGTCCAACATAATCCATTCCAATCTTTAGGCTTATCCATAATACTACAGTCCACTCTCATAACATAGTGAAAATGATTACCAGAGATTTAACACCATCGTCGATCCCCATATATCATAAGATACGTTTTGTTGGTCACATTCCAAACATTCAAAGTCCTTAATCATGTATTCTCTTGAATACCTTAGTGAAAACATGAATGCAGTTAAAATTTAACACTTTCCACATACCAAAATCCTCAAAATTCTATATACTCAAACAATGATATCACTTAGTACTTATATCAATCATGAGCTCATGAATACTGTTAAACATTTCGTTTTCTCATTTTCCCTTCATTATGCTCATATCATCTTATTTACAAAAATATCTCAATCACTTTGAATACCACATTAGACCAATACATAAATATTCCAATACTTTATGATACAACATTATTTTGGAATCCCATTACATAAACACTTAATCATTCCACCACATCGTTATCATATTCAACATCGCCAATGGTGATCGCATGTGACTTCCCTTTGTCGTTTCCCTTAAGCGGTTGCTCATATCGATCATCACTAACCCTTGGATTAGGGAATTTATTAGCATAATGCCCCATTTCCTTGCACTTGAAGCATTGAAGTGTTGGTGGTGCGTTCTCTGCAGTGTTTGCTTTATTCACATCATTAGAATCCCTTTTTCCATTACTTTGACACTCAGCTACTCGATGACCTTCTTTTCTACACTTAAAACATTTTCTAGTCCCTTTAAGACAATCTCCACCGTGCTTCTTTCCACACTTTGTGCATAAGGAAACATTCATCTTCTTTTCACCATTATTCTGAGATTTCTCCTTGAACTCCATCTTTCGTTTCTTGTCAAAACCATGAGATGGATATGTAACACCAACTTCCATTTCTTCCTTGATAGCACAACGCACAATTTCTTCATAGCTACTAATGTCTCTTATAGCTAATGCCCTTCGAAGACTTGGTTTTAAGCCACTGAAAAATCGATCAACTTTACTTTCAGGTTGGATGATAATGCCAGATGCATACCTTGCAAGTCTTGTAAAATTTTCTTCGTATATACCAACAGATTCATCATCCTTATGCTTCAGCTCAAGAAACTCCTTTTCCATCTTTGTTCGAAGAATACGAGGGAAGTACTTACTGAAAAACAAGTTCTTGAACTCGTCCCATTCCATGGACTCAATTTCATCTCTTTGCCGCGTATTCTTGATAAGATTACACCATTGGTCAGCTTCACCTTCCAAACGATATACTGCTAAGATGAATTTATCATGCTCAGAACATTGAAGAACTGAAAATATCTTTTCGGTGGTACTGATCCATTGTTCAGCAACAAGTGGATCAGAAGACCCACTGAAATAAGGTGGAGGTTTCCTCATGAAGGACTCAATAGAATATTGTTCCCTTATCTGCTCATTTGGAAGTCCCGAATGATTCATATCTTGTGTAAGTATAGAAATAAGATTTTTCACTCCATCTCCCATAACATTTGTTTGTTCAGGAGGACAATCATTTCATTGTCCATTGCATTGATCAACACGGTTCCTTCGGGTTCCAGCCATCCTCTAAAACCCAAAAAGAATAGTGTGAGAGGCAAAAATCATGCTAGGGAAAACAACATAATAAAGGGGGAGTACCTTCAATATCTAACATCATAGGTTTAATTCTATGATCGTCAGCGTAATTCTAGTACTATAACCTATACGTATACTTAACCTTAGGGACATCCCTAGACATACCTTAGAAATATATCTAGGGATCTCACTAAAGTTCTCGCATCCTAGTTTCCAAAGGTTGACTAAACCTTTCCTTTGATACCAACTGTAGAGACCCGAAGCCTGACGTACATGGACATTACATTACTTTTGCGGAATACTTGGTACATTACAAAAACACACACACAAGGATCGTAATAGTTTAGTGTCTTTGGAAACATGGAACGTAATCTTCTAATCGTGGTGAAAGATCTTTAATATCTCCCATAAAGATCTTCCATTTATTTTACCTAAAACCTTTCTTTATATCCTGGGGAAAAAACATAAAAGGGTGATCTCAAATGCTCAGCAAGGGCAAGTAAAAGGAAATAAAAATCATATCATATCTTTTTGAAAATCATAACCTGCAAAAGAGATCATAATATCTTAACATGGAACAAATCATAGAAGTGAAAATGAGATCCCCATAATCATAACATGAAACTTGAAACATTGTGGCATGCACACATAATCATGGAAAATCATTTCTTGTTAGTCATGACTCATTGCCAAGACTATCTTAGTGGATAAAGTCCCTTTCTGAACCGAGTCACCCTCGTTCCAGTCCTGTTTCACTGAACCGGTATAACCTACCTTTCCAGCCCTGTCTATCTCATGAGATATAAAATCTTTACCCAATTCATTGGAGGGATTTATAGGTCCCACCCATCTTATAATGAATCCTTTCTTATGTGTTCCACATAATCATAAATCATACATCATCGCATAACACATGTAACAAAAATGGGATTCTTGAAACATCATGACATCATAAAACAAATAATATAAGGTAAATGACTTCATAAAAATAATTCTTTCAAAACATAATGAAATCAATGTAAAAATAGGGATAAAAACAGAACCCTATATTATCTTAGATGGAAAATAATTTTGATAAAACATTTGAACTTCATTCTTGAGGAAAATAACATTTTTACTTCAAAAACACTTTTCCTTTCTTAACATGTCATACACTTTTAAACTAAAAGAAGTTGATTAAAAATAAACTTGAAAACTTGTAAAGGAAGCTTCTTGGAAATAATTTTCTAAAAATCCATTCATGCCGTATAAGTTAAAAAAAATATTCTTTGTACTTTTGTCGGAAAAGTCAAAAAGTACCTCGTACGAAAAACAACAAAAGATTATTTCATATCTTTTACTAAAAACTCACCGAAGGGTTAAATTGGTTATAAACTATTGTATAAGGATATAAATATTACATATTCTGGAAGCATGGATGTGGATGATAAAATACACCCAAGTAAATTTCAATGTATAATCAATCTCGGATAAAAATAAGATTGTGATATTTCCCTTACCTTAGGTCCGATTTTCTTTGTACGTGTCCGAAGCTCCTGTATAATGGTTTAAATAATGTTATTGACTTATTCCAGAATCATACATATTTATATGATATCATATATGGTCATATTCTTAGCTTCTTGTTAGTAATATTTCATTGTTACTTGTTACTCGGGTCCTTATTGCCTTTTGTTCTTATGCGTGTTTTGCCGAATAAATTCTTATTCTTCTTTTAAGGTTATAGATACCTTATATACAGAATGGTATTAGTGTAACATATATCATATTTATTCATTCAATTCATTTATATAATTACTATGTAATGATGATCATGTAGAACGAGTCGCATCACATCGTGGAGACGGTATTCCGTACGTACGCACGAGTGATGATATCGTTCCTATGATTGTGGAATTGTATATGAATATATATATATTATTTCAGTATCAATATTACATTATAATAATCATAAATAGTTACTCATTACACCATTATACCCATCCTTGTATGGTGATTCTGGAAAATAGATTACACCACGGCGTGGAGACAGTATTCCGTACGTACGCACGGGCGGTGATTTCATTTTTTTGTAGGATGGAAAGAAGGTGAATTAGGGTTGTTTCATATTTATAATAACATATAAGTATGTAAGTAATACTGATGTTATTAATTTATAATGAAACAACTAAAGAAGAATAAGTTGAAGAAGAAAGAAATTGAAAAGATCGGTAATGGATATTACCTCTTCTTTGGAACGCCTCTTTGAATCCTCCACTTAGGAAACTAAGATTGGTCTTTGAAGAAGACCAGGACCTCTAGGATTAATCTAGGGAAGTGGAGAGGAGAAAATGGCAGGGGTTGGCCGAGCATGAGTGCTCAAATTGGTGTGAGGAGGAGGGGGAGGAGGTGCCCTTTTATAAGGGAGGATAGGGGCACCTTAGGAATATCTCAAAATATTATTTTATATTAAAGTCAAAATCGGTTTATAATGGTTCCAAAGGGTCTTATTTCGAAGCTAAAGTTCTGATGGGTCGAAATCCTATCATCCAATAGGATTTAGACAAGTTTAGGGTATTATGTTAACCTTATCAATTAGATTTAACTCTAAGTTAAATAATTTAACTTTTACCGTGCCTTTTTGTTTTCTTTCACTATATGGTTAATACACTTACTATAACATGACAAACGAACACCAAATAGTATATTATTAATACATATATCCTTATCTAAGTCATTTGGCCAAACATTAGATTTTTAGGAATAAAATAACAATTAATAATATAATATTTGATTTAAAAACTATTTTGTGTCAATTTTGACACTATTTGATATATGATTTTTGTGAAAGTCATAACAGAATTATATGTTCGAACCAAGTTGATTAAATCAACACTAATATATCATAGTAACCTATAAAATTAGTGTAATTCATAAAAAGTCTTAAATTGCATTTATTTTGGTATTTATAATATCAATTATGTCAATATTTCATTAATAAGATAATTACTGCATCATCTTTGTGTCATAAAGAAATTAAATTATTTGATGTCTAAAAATTACAAATAAAATGCCATCATGTAGGAAATATTTTTATCTTTCTAAGGAATATTTACAATCGAATTTATCTTATGTACAACCCTATATTAAAAATTATTTAGTAAATACTTTGATTTTAACTCTTTTAACTCTTCTTTAAATTAAATAATAATAAATGTCCTAATCTAATCCAAGTGGGCCTAAATGATAATATTTTACACTTAAGGTTGTTTTTGGTCGAGATACACTTTTCCAATAAAATTAGGACATGTGTTAGGGTAATATTAATATCATTCTTACCCTTAATTACCCTATTTACTTTTAACCGTGGTAAATAAAAGTAAAAAGTTACTATTCCCCAAAAATTATTTTCATCTCATTGAACCACATTTTACTTACTGACATCAACCGTGTCTCTCAGATTTTTGAAATTTCATTCACATAAACGGTAAAATTAAGTTTTATGAAAAATTCAGTTTTTTAACTACCACTTAGTAGTGTCACTATTCATCAAAAATTGATGTTTTTCAGAACAATGCCAAAATTTCATCCTAAGCTATATTTCATATTCCGAATTCAAAAATGAAGTCTATTTTACCAAATTCATAACATAGAAGTTGCATTAATTAATTTTATAATTAAATCCCGCTGTTAAAAAAAATAGCGTGTTTTTAAGAAATAATATCTATCAAAAGATTGACACTTGATTATGTCTGGTTTAAATGTAAAAATACATTAAATGACCAAAATTGTATTAAATTGTAAAAATATATTCTAAATATACTTTAAAACCACTCAAATTAATAATTTATCACTATTAATTATTTAGACTAAAAAAGTTGTTTTTAATTATAATTTAGTAATTTTCACTATTCATCAGAATATGAAAGTTATCCGAAAAGTACCAAAATTGCACCTTAGAAAAAATTCGATACTCCGAATCCAAAAATGAAGTCCATTTTGAGAGCTAAAATTTCTAAAATTTAAAAAGTGGTAATTACTATTCATAACGGCTAGTTTTAATAATATTTTAATAGCATATCGTTGTTTCGTGAAACTCAGTATTGCGTACTACACACGCTATCGAGGAAGGTTGCAATTGCGTGTAATGCAAGGAAAGTCAGAGATGCGTGTTGTGCAAGCTCCTTTTGTTGTAGCGTACAACACAAGACATTAATAAAATTAAAAAGAGTATTTTTCATAAAATCTCGGGTTGTTACAAGAATCCCTTATGGTGAGCCATCAAATGGGTTAGGTCGAGTGATGGTGAAATTAGTTGACACATAACCATGACATGGTGGCGCTCAGTTGGTTAGAATTAATAATGTTCTCATGAGAAGAGTTATATCATGTAATTTTGATATTGGCGTGTATCTAGGATTGTCTATGGCTTCTCCAAGATAGAGTGCATGTGGATGAGTATTCCTCAAGGTTTATAGTCTTGTCCCGATACTCCCTATAAATAGTTCATTAGACAAATTTTAGAGAATGGAATATTGGGAAGGGATTTCAGTAAATATATCTGAGAGTTTTTGTTATATCTATGAACTCACACCTATGTTGTAGTTATTGACAAGGCATTGGGGTGGAGAGGATTCTGGATGACTAGTTTCTTACTGTTAGTGAATGATACGTGATAATTGAGACTTAGGTAGTTGGTAGTTTAATGAGATATTTTTGAACTAGATGTGAGACATTATTTACTTGGTTATCCCAATATAGATTATCCTGGGATCATGTCTTCCAGGACCTACTTTGTTAGTTTAATGAGAGGTGGTGTTACTCTTATGATAAATGGGGGCATCTTTCATGAGATTATCCAACCCACGGTGCTGGTGAGGCAAATATAGTCTATGGATTCCCTTATAAGAGGTATAATTTGGAGTAAATACTTCCATATGATGGATGTTGAGTATGAATAGATAGATCAGTATGTTGGGTAGTTGGGTCGAGTTATTTCCTCCCCTACCCACATGTAGTACATTCCTGGTTGTGGGAGCGGGAGGGGGGGGGGAAACTATAGACCACATGTGAATATACTCCAAGGATCCATGGATGAATTGTGGTATTGTATATAACCTTTTATCATTAAATTCTAATAATTTTTAGAAACTATTGTAAGGTACAATATTGTTTCCACTTATTTCTTGAGTTCTATGTTGGGTGATGTAGGGCGTGTGTTGAATCATTTTTTGTGTTGTTTTATATAGAATAATTTTAGTAATAAAGTGGGATGATTCCCTCACCAAGGAATTTATTTATATTTGATTATAACTATTCATGTATTTTAGGTCTTCCCACAGTAGATAATTTTAGGGTTTTGCAGATGATTTCCATCAACTTCTATGATCGAGGTGGAGTTACATGATAGAGGTTTGTCTGAATGTCTGGATAAGACTCGTTGTGTGAACTCAGAAATCCATGTTCTATTCATTGGTAACCCATATATTCAAATTAATCATTGCATTCAAGAACTTGAGATTGTTTTAGTGTGGTAAATCTAGGTTAGGATGAAAACTATTGGGTTATGATGGTATCTCTACCTAGTTTGTGATGTGGTTTTCCACTAAAGTCATTGACTATAGATTGATCAAGTACTAATGGTTTCCCACACGATTCTGCTTGGAAGACATGTGTTTCATTTTTTAAATTCATAGAAATTTTTGATCATGATGTTGGGTCTGAACATTATTTTTTCATTACACTGAGGGAATTTTTGTAAGAATCAAATGAACCCTTGGTGACTTTGCTTGCATGATAGATCCAGTTGAGAGCTAATTTTCTTCCTCATGCATTGGATTTTACATTTTGAGGAAAAAAATAACTTTTTTGTTGGATATTTAGCGACTTAGAATTTTCCAAATAATAATTTAAAATATTTTAATAAATATTTTTGAAGTCAGTAGTTGTGTTATAATAGGATGTCTGGCCCAATTGAGACCAAGTGTTTTTTTGAAATATATTACATATATTTTTTAACATGCATTTAGTTTAATGGTAAATGTGTAATAAATCTTATGATGGTTCTCAGATAGGGAATCTGAGGCCTCTGTTGACTTCAAAACATGGTGATTCAAATAGGCAAGAAATAAAATTTATCTATGTTGGTTGATGGGTTGAAATCATGTTGGACAGACAATTGATGATTTTAATTTATTGAGAAAATAATAAAATTATAAACATCACATTATCACTTCAATAGATGGGAGAAGATGAGATTCTACTAGGGTTAATGATGGACCCGGGGTAGAATCAATTAGTGGAGGATCCTTTAAGATATTTGTTTCGATCATCACCAGAACATTCTGTATAGGCTCATGGGTATAATTTGGAACTAGAAACATTGGGTTTTCTCCAAGAGTTATGATATTATGAGTTTAAAGTCTTGATTACATTTATTATGATTTTTTATGATTTATGATCCCTATTACAACCACATGGGATCCTATGAGTGTCAATCTATCGGTTTTAGGGGAAATTAGGTAGAATCGGGTGGCTTATGGAGAAATTACATTTAGAATTACCAATCATATGATGTGTCGTACAAGGTCAAATTACATGTTTATATCCCATTTGGGGAAGATGACTTTTTTGAACAACTCACTGTGTACCTGGGTTACATGTCTTGTAGTGAGCCCAGGTCGTGTGGGCATGGGATATGGCTATGGATGTCATGTAAAGATACTTGGCCAGGTAAAATTCATTGGATAGTGTACATGGACATGGGGTTCCAAACATGAGAATATTATGGATACTAGTCCAAGTGGATTGGTAGTTGAGATGAACCATGTAGCATAGGTATATGAAACTACTGTGGACATAGCTTGCTGAGCCTTGTGGGGAAAGACATGGCTGGAGGCCTGTGTGAGGAGTGACACACTTTTTAAAGAATATAAACTCTATGTATAATCACGTACCCATCCAAGCATGGAATTAGAGTAAATTACACTTTATAAAAGAGGATTCAAATTTCATTTAGAACCTCAAACATTTAGTTTACTATTCTTATATACTTCCCTTGGGTATATCTATTTCCCTAGGGCCCCGATTAGGGATTTGGAGTTTCCATTGCTGAGCATTGTTTCCTTTATAACTCAATGGTGGACATAGTTTGGGACATTGAGATTTGATAAAAAATTGCACACTTTCTTCAGTAATGAATGGAATTATAGTGATTGAGTAAGTTCCATGGTTTATCCCTTTGAGGGTATAATGTGGTATTACATCCTTATCAAAAAATTGTGATCCCCATGATAGAATGAGCATAGATAGTGTTCATTTATTCCTTTACGGGGGAAAATGTTGGTTCTCATAATGAATAATTTTCCCTAAATGGGGTTCATATATTCTTCATGTCCAACAGTACATAGATGATGATTCCAAATAAAGAAATAAATCCCTATTGGGCTTGTGGAATCATTAATAGTGGGATACCCCACATAGTGGGTGGTATCAATGTAGGTTTGGAATCGTCATGTCACACTCTTCATCTTTAAATAAGTTATTTCATTATTTTTATTTGGAATCAGGTAGTTCTGGTCAATACCCGACTTAAAATTTCAGAATTTTTTATTTAAAAACCGAATGTTTTGGCCTTGACTGTGTTTAGTGTACAACGTTCAAAGGCGGGCGACCTCGCTTGGGTCGCCGCGCGACCTCGCCCGGCTCACCGCACGCCCTGCTTGATGGTCAATTAAGGAAAAAAATGGATTAATAATAAAGCAATAGAATTAATAGTGCGATGAAATAAAACCCAAATAAAATAAGAGTTTTTTATAATAATAATAATGTTATTCATGGATATAATAATTATTATTATTATCATTATTGATACACAGTTTTATTTTATTTTAATACTATAAATTGAGTTTAATTATTCTTAGTATCATTGATATCATTATAAATATTTTATTTTATTATCATTATCATTATTATTATTATTATTATTATTACGACTGTTTCAGGTTTAGCATCGCTGGACGCACGGACAGTGCGTGGTTCTAAGACTGCACAGTCCGCCCGACTTTCAAAAAAAAGTTTTAGTTAAGATAGAATGGGATAATAAAATAGTGATGAATAATGAAATAGGAATAAAACAAAAATAAGAAGATTAATAAACATTAAGAAATTGTTTTAATGAGATTAATAAAAATTTTGTTTGAGAATAATAATAATACTATTATTAATATTGTTAAGGATATGGAAATTACTAAATTTTTATTAATTTTTTTATAAAAATTATTATGGTTAATATTATGTAATGTTACTAACTTGTTTTTCCATTTCTATTTTTACTTATTTATTTTATTTATTTCATTAACCAGTTTTTCCTTGTTCCCACCTTTTCACTTAGGGTTTGTTCCTCCCCCCACACCCATGACCCGTGGCTTCACCCCTTTCCCCTGTGTCCATCGTGCCGCCTCCTATCTTCTTGGACAACCTGTAGCACCACCGCACCTCCCACTCCCGGATCACGCCGCCACAAAGACATGGTCGTCGACTCCCCTCGACCAGCATTCGAACCAACCGGCTGGCCTTACCCTTAGCACCCCAAGACCTCCTTCCCTTTCCGGCCCTCACTGCTGTCACACGCCCCACTCGCTGGTCGGGCCGCAACCCTCCTCCCTTGACAGACTCCTCCCTCAGCCTCCCCCCGTGTCTAGCCTGCTCCAGCACCGCACACCCCTCCGACGAAACCCAGCCCCGCCCCCTGTGTCGTACCTTGCATTCCCCATGGCTATCGTCCCGGCCAACCCGTTTCCGGCAATCTGAACTCCCTTGGTTATGCCCCCCCTTCTTCATTTTATTTTCTTTTCTCTTGTTGAGTTTAGATTTTTTTTCCAGCAAGCTTGTGGTCAGATTTAGGGTTTGACTTTGGTTCATTTTGGTTCTAATTCATGTGTTTGGGTTTGTGCTAGGTTACTTTCTTTGCAAAAGACGTGCGATTGAGGTTTTGTGCTAGAATTTTAAGATTTCAAATAAATTTTTGGGGTTCGCCATCAAGGTAGGTGGTTCCACTCATAATTATTGCTTGATGAATTTATTTGCATGTTTACTTAATTTATCATATTATCTAGTTAGTTTTCAGGGTGCGAAGTGGTCTTATTTTATTATCTGGAAATCTCATATGCATTGATTTGTTATTAATATGTTCTTGTGATATCAGTGTGATTTTTTTTGGAAACCCATGTCAAGCTGGTTTAGTTTCTATGAATTTTTAAATTTTTAATTAAATGTCATTTGCGGTAAAAATCCTATTTCGATAATATTACGTCATGTGTTTGGTTATAAAGTGGCTTTTTAAATGAAAACCAAATTTACTGTTAGTGAAAACATTATTGCATCGTTTTTTAGCACTAGTGTTAAACTACTCAAATGGTCTTTTTTTGTGTAAGTGGAGTGGATTGAACTCTTGATGTGGCATTGTGTGTGTTTTGTTACGAAAGACGGTTTGGTTGGGTTTGTGTGTAAATTCATGCTCTTCTCTTCAAAAATGTGTTTATTAAAAATATAAAATGTTTTATAAAATAGTTATTAAGGATGCAAGTTGTTTTAATTTGTTGTGTAAGAAATGCATATTGAGTTTTGGGAACATTTTAGTGTGCCTATTATTTCAAATGGATTTTTGTGTGCAAATGGTGGTTTTTAGTGTCTGTGATGTCTTTCATGGGTTTAAGGGTATGATTATGAGATGTGACATGAACATTGAATTACATGAGCACAAAAGGGAAGCCTGGGTACTAGGTGGGCGGACTAGACTAGCGTTCTAGTGATACAGGAGTGGCATCGGCCCAGTTTCACTTAGCAGTATTGACGCTTACAACACTAAATATACATTGGATGATGACTGGCGACCACAATGGTAGGAGTTGTTTCTCTACCAGTGGCTAGTGCACAGGAATGTATGATATGGTTCACCAGGACGTGAGGTTCTAGGGTCCCACTTCTCGATAGTATATTTAGGGTCTCTTATGTATTGTTCTCTTCCTCGGCTTTCTGCTCACCATCGGTACACGGTGTGACATTGGGGTTACCAAGAAAAGTTTGTGTGCGTGTGTGCGTGTGTGAATGCGTCTGTGTGTGTGCATGCATGTGTGGGCGTGTGCATGTGTGTGCGTGCATCTGTGTGTGTGCGTGCGTGTGTGGGTGTGTGTGCGTGTGTGTAAGTTAATTTAAGTTGTTTTCCTTTTTGAGATTTTTCCCCTTAAAACCATTTTAATTAAAAGTCTTTAAACACTTATTTATCTTTATTCGGTTAAATTGCAAATATATTTATAATTTAATAATTATGCGTGGAACCTTTTCTCAGTGGCATCATACTGGGATTTTGGCTCACACCCTAAATACACCCTTGGGTGTATGTAGATTTTGTTTCTTTTGCTTTCTAGGTTGTGACATCGTGCTCAGCAATGGTGGTTCTGGTTGCTGTTGGTCTTCATGTCCAGGTTAGTGTTGGTAGCTTGGGGATGCATATTCTCGTGTCACATGAGGTTGGTTTTGGAGTTTAGTTCTATATTCTTGTTGTTGTTCATTTTGGGTTTTTAGTAGAATTGTATACCTAAACCTGTTTATAGTTTAGAAGTTTGTTTGGTAGCATGTTTCCAGTTTCAGTTTATTTATCTTGTTGGTTGTTTTTCTACCTTTTATTTCAGGTAAAACAGTTCCCACTTTTTAATGTTGATACCGGGAACTTGTGCCATCCCGTTGGGATTGGGAACGTCCTTCGGGCCTTGCCGCGGACCGGGTCGGGCGTCGGGTCGGATGGCGAACCGTCCTGGTTCGTGACAAAATGATATCAGAGGGAGAGGTTTTCTCTCTAGGGTCTTTTTCTTTTGGGATAACATCACGATAGACTGAAGTTAAGGTTTTTGGGACTCGCCTTCCTGGCTACATGCAAGGTGCCTTGCCAGCACACCTCTTGGCGGGACGCGAGTTACAAAAGTTAGTTGAGGTTTTTCTGAGTTTTTAGTATTTGCGATTAATCTTGTTTAGGGGAAATGAAAAGGGAGTAGGTTGAGTGGTCCTAGTGAGATCACAGGGGCTAGAAAGCCATGCGGAGCCGGAGACACTGTCCTAGAATACCCTCCGTGGCAGTGGCGTGATTGGCGTATGGACTCCAACAATATGTTTCATTCACCCGCTGACACAAGTTTTCTCTTGCGTCACTTCCCATCCCTTTGTTTTGGATTCATGGAAATTTGGTTCTTGAGTAAAAATGATTTCGTTTGGGAGAATGTTTTGGAAAAATGTTTTTAAATGTATGACTCTAAAAAGAAAATGAGGTATGAGGTTAGAAAAGTGTGGGTTAGAAGTTTTGGTTTTAAAAAATGGTAAGGTTTGGTTTTGATCCTCAATGTTATCATGGGCAACCACATGCATGAGTGTATATGGAAAGAGAAATGGTTAATGGAACGAGTAGATGAATTTATGGATGGACATGAGGTGGGTGCCTGTGCAGCATGAGAACATGCATGTGCGAGGCTAATGGGACACCATTGGTGTTTGTGCACCCCACTAGCTTGGCTTATTTTAAAAATGTTTTTTTAAATAAAAATTTGGTGTTTTAGTAAACAGTGTTTGTGTTGTGTGTCCTTTTGTTTTGGAAATGTCGGATGAGAGGCGTTTTGAGTCGAGGATCCTTTATGAATTATTTGTGTCCCGGGTTTAAATTATTTTTTGTAAGTTGGTATGAAAGGATGTAGTTAGTTAAATATTTTGAAAAGTACATCGGGGAGCCCTTGTAGTGGTTCCCCCTGCACGTTTGGTGTTCGCTTGTGCTAGGTCTTGATCGTTGGACCAGTTTGGTTGGGTCCATGGTTTTCTTTATTGACTAGTGTATTCCCCTTCCATAAAGCATTGACATGTGATTGAAGTGCGGACACAAGAAAATCGCCGTTGGACGACCCTCCAGTTGATCAGAGTAATCTCTTCTTGAATTATATAATTGAACCCACCTCTCCCTTTTTTTAACTAAGCGGATCCTCTCACAGCGGGATGATTGATACGGGGGGAGTTGAAGGGAGTTTTGGTCTTTTGAGTGTCTGACTCATAGAGTATGAAGTTTGACACTGTTGTGTTTGATGGTTCCCCTGGGAATCGGCGAAAGGAATTCCAGTGGGGAATGGTGAAGGTGGTTCAAAATTTTCAGTGCTGACCATTGTCTTGAAGGGCTTTGTAGTATTTTCATCGGCTACAAGAGTCATGTTCATTAACGTTTTGCAGTGTGAGTCCTCTTTGATAGTCAAGGGTAAAGTTTGACCTCATTAATATGAAAGTTCCATTTGGAAACGTTGAAGGAGATTCCAGTGGGGAAAAGGTGGAAGAAACCTAGAATGGTTAGTGCGGGCCACTATTCTAAATGACTTTTGGTCCTTTTTTGGTGTCTTTTATGAAAGGGTCTACGTTAGGCCACTATTGTGGCAGACTCATTCACATGAGGATGCTTCAGTCAATTGCAGGAATCACGTATTGTTTCAGACTCAGTTTGAAGTCCCTCTCCGAATAATTCTCCTCTCGACAGCAATGATCATGTTCAGGTGATGATTTATGGTGTCGTATTCTCATCCAGTGTGACAAAGGGTGATGCCCATGCACCATTTCAGCTCTTGTGTTGGTAAATGTTCCATGTATGATTAGTTGGATGTCGTAATGTGTTCTGTTTTCTGATGTTGTCTCTGTTGCAGTGTTGTTGCGTGTGACACCAAAAGGAGAAGCTCCTTTCGGGAGACTTCCATGCCTGACTGCGAGGCAGAAGATGCTTCAATGATCAGGGCTCCAGCTATAGGCCTTGGAGTGAAGCTGGCACTTGGTAAGGAACCCCAAGATTTTATGAGACCCCAGTGTTATCTCTATCGTTGATAATGAATGTGAAGGAAATTGAAATTTTTTTCTGTTGTTGTTCCATTCTGAACGACCCGATTGGGTGCGTGAGGCTTCATGTGGCTCTACTGAGGTGTGGTCATCTCATTATCATAAAGTCTCGAGGGTTGCGTCCCACCAAAGGTAATCGCCTTTTGTGTTCCTTATGATATATGTTGGGTATGTTGGTTTCAAATTGGAATGGTACTCGTCTAGGGATGTGAAGATGTTGTTTTGTCTTGGGTTGTGGGTTTGACCCCCGGTAGTTGGGCCCGACCCTCCCTTCCCCTTGTGGTGGGATGCTTGGTCCTCGTCGAAAAATTTCTAAAGTTTTGTATCCTATGTTAGTTCTAATGGTGGTGAGACCCACGACGGGTCTCACACAAAGGTCTCTAAAATAAATCTGTGTTGGTATGTCCTTAATGGTGGGGAGTTGGCCCAGACCTCCCTATATTGGTTTTATAGTCTCGTCTTGGGCGTTGGTTGGTTTTTAATGGTGGGGAGCCCCTCAGAATTCCCCATGTTGAAATTTCGGTTCTGTTTCTAAAGACGACTTGGTGATAAGTGAAAAGAGTGTTCCTTAGAAGTGGTTTGATCTTGTTGGTTCATTCTATCCAAATGGCATGGTTTTCGTTTAATAGTGCTTGAGTTGTTTCGTCTTGTGAAGTTGGTTTCCCTGAGTGTGAATTTCTCTTTCCTTGATCAGTCAACTGGAGGCATTCTAGCTCTTTGGGGCGGGCGAAAAATATCTAAAAGTATTTTTATGTGTATCTTTTGGTTTTCATTTGAGTCACATTCCTTGAGAACGATTCTTTTGCCTCTTTTTACTTGTTAATTATAGAGATCCTCTTTGAACCTTATGGGGTGTGTCGTTTCCTACTTTGGTTCTTAGCCTTAGTTGTGGCTTTCTGGGGACGGAAAGCATTGTGGTGGGGGGAATGGTCACACCCGTCATCTTTAAATAAGTTATTTCATTATTTTTTATTTAGCATCGGGTAGTTTGGGTCAATACCGGACATAAAATTTCAGAATTTTTTATTTAAAAACTGAATGTTTTGGCATTGACTGTGTTTAGCGTACAATATTCGAAGGCGCACGGCCTTGCCTGGGTCGCCACGCGACCTCGTCCGGTTCACCGCACGCCCTGCTCGATGATAAATTAAGGGAATAAAATGGATTAATAAAAAAGCAATAGAATTAATAGTGCGATGAAATAAAAACCAAATAAAATATGAGTTTTTTAATAATAATAATAATTTTATTCATGGATATAATAATTATTATTATTATCATTATTGATACATGATTTTATTTTATTTTAATACTATTAATTGAGTTTTATTATTCTTAGTAACATTGATATCATTATAAATATTTTATTTTATTATCATTATTATTATTATTATTATTATTATTATTATTATGAATGTTTTAGTTTTAGCGTCGTTGGACGCACGGACAGTGCGCAGTTCTGAGACTGCGCAGTCCTCCCGGCATTAAAAAAAAGTTTTAGTTATGACAGAATGGAATAATTAAACAGTGATGAATAATGAAATAGGAATAAAATAATAATAAGAAGATTAATAAACATTAAGAAATTTTTTTAACGAGAATAATAATTTTTTTTTTGAGAATAATAATAATACTATTATTAATATTGTTAAGGATAAGGAATTTACTAAATTTTTATTAATTTTTTTTATAAAAATTTTTATGGTTAATATTATGTAATGTTACTAAATTTTTATCCATTTCTATTTTTACTTATTTAGTTTATTTATTTCATTAAACCTTTTTTCCTTGTTCCCCCATTTTCACTTAGGGTTTGTGCCTCCCCTACCCCCCTTGACTCGTGGCTTCACCCCTTGCCCCTCTGTCCATCGCGCCGCCTCCTATCTTCTTGGACAAACTGTAGCACCACCGCACCTCCCGCTCCCAGATTGCGCCACCGCAAAGTCCCGGTCGTTGACTCCCCTCGTCCAGCATTCGAACCAACCAGACGGCCTTACCCTTAGCACCCCAAGCCCTCCTTCCCTTCCTGGCCCACACTGCAATCGCATGCCCCACTCGCCGGACTGGCCGCAACCCTCCTCCCTTGACAGACTCCTCCCTCGGCCTCCCCCCGTGTCCAGCCTGCTCCGGCGCCGCACACCCCTCCGACGAACCACATCCGCCGACCCCCCCTTGCGTCGTACCTTGCATTCCCCATGGATATCCTCCCGGTGACCCATTTCCGGCGATCTGACTTCCCTTGGTTAAGCCCCCCCTTCTTCATTTTATTTTCTTTTCTCTGGTTGAGTTTAGATTTTTTTCCCGCAGGTTTGTAGTCCGATTTAGTGTTTGATTTTGATTCATTTTGGTTCGAATTCATGTGTTTGGGTTTGCGCTAGGTTCCTTGCTGTACAAACGACGTGCGATTGAGGTTTTTCTCTAGAATTTGAAGATTTCAAATCAATTTTCGGGGTTCCTCGTCGAGGTTTGTAGTTCCGCTCATAATTATTTCTTAATGAATTTATTTGCATGTTTAATTAATTTAGCATATTATCTAGTTAGTATGCAGGGTGCGAAGAGGTCTTATTTTATTATCTATAAATCTCATATGCATTGATTTTTTATTAATATGTTCTTGTGATATTAGTGTGATTTTTTTGGAAACCCATGTCAAGCTGGTTTAGTGTCTATGAATTGTTAAATTTTTAATTAAATGACATTTTCAGTAAAAATCTTTTTTTGATAATATTATGTCATGTGTTTGGTTCTAAAGTGGCTTTTTAAATGAAAACCAAATTTACCATTAGTGAAAACATTTTTGCATCGTTTTTTAGCACTTGTGTTAAACTACAAAAAATGGTCTTTTTTTGTGTAAGTGGTGTGGATTGAACTCTTGATGAGGAGTTGTGTGTGTTTGGTTACGAAAGAAGGTTTGGTTGGTTTTGTGTGTGAATTCATGATATTTTCTTCAAAAATTTGTTTATTAAAAATCTTAAATGTTTTATTAAATAGTTATTAAGGATGCAAGTTGTTTTAATTGGTTGTGTAAGAAATGCAGATTGAGTTTTTGGAACATTTTAGTGTCCATATTATTTCAAATGGCTTTTTGTGTACGAATGGTGGTTTTTAGTGTGTGTGATGTCATGCATGGGTTTAAGGGTATGATTATGACATGTGTCATGAACTTTGAATTACTTGAGCACAAACGTGAAGCCTGGGTACTAGGTGGGCGGACTAGACTAGCATTCTATTGATACGGGAGTGGAATCGTCCTAGTTTCACTTAGCGGGATTGACACTTACAACACTATCTAAACATTGGATGATGACTGGATTCCACTATGGTAGGAGGTGTTTCCCTACCAATGGCTCGTGCATTGGAATGTATGATATGGTTCACCGAGAGGTGAGGTTCTAGGGTCCCACTTCTCACTAGTATCTTTAGGGTCTCCCATGTATTGTGCTCTTCTTTGGCTTTCTGCTCACCGTCGGCACACGGTGTGATGTTGGGGTTACCAAGAAAAGAGAGTGTGTGTGTGTGTGTGTGTACGTGTGTGCATGCGTCTGTGTGTGTGCGTGCGTGCGTGGGCATGTGTACGTGTTTGTGTGCGTCTGTGTGTGTGTGTGCGTGTGTGGGTGTGTGTACGTGTGTGTAAGTTAATTTAAGTTGTTTTCCTTTTTGAGAAGTTTCCCCTTAAAAACCATTTTCATTAATTCTTTAAACACTTATTTATCCTTATTCTATTAAATTGAAAATATATTTATCTTTTAATAATTATGCGTGGAACCTTTTCTCGGTGGAATCCAACTGGGATTTTGGATCACACCCCACATACACCCTTGAGTGTATATAGATTGTTTTTCTTCTGCTTTCCACGTTGTGACATTGTGCTCAACAATGGTGGTTCTGGTAGTTGTTGGTCTTCATGTGCAGGTTGGTGTTGGTAGCTTGGGGATGAAACCTCTCGTGCCAGATGAGGATGGTTTTGGAGTTTAGTTCTCTATTCTTGTTGTTGTCCATTTTGGGTTATTAGCTGAATTTTAGACCTAGACATGTTTATTGTTTAGAAGTGTGTTTGATATCCTGTTTGTAGTTTCAGTTTATTTATTTTGTTTGTTGTTTTTCTACCTTTTATTTCGGGTAAAACTGTTCCCACTTGTTAATGTTGATACCGTGGAACTTATGCCAGCCCGTGGGGATCGGGAACGCCCTTCGGGCCTTGCCGCGGACCAGGTCGGGCGTCAGGTCGGATGGCGACCCGGCCTGGTTCGTGACACGTCAGTTGTATGGTCTTTAATTAGTAGATAGTTATATTGGGTTAGTAGCATCATCAAGTATATGAGCCACTGCTTCATGATTTTTTCTTGTTGAAGAATTTGGAATCATCATGACTAACACTCCATGGGTGATGATATCCTTTACGGGTGGTATTATATTTTGAATATTATATTGGATTTGTGGTGTTCTGTATTGGTATTGGGTTTCATCACCTCTCTAAGAGGTCATTTAGTTTTCATCATGGGTTCATGGTGTCCCCAAATAGCCCTATGAGTGATCCCCATTATGAAGAAATGTGTTCATCAGAGTTCAAGACATGGTTCATTTTGCACCATATTTGTTCTAGGCCTAAAACACTTTCTATGTGTTGAAATAGTTTTTGGTTCCAATAGGGTTAAAAGATCCTACATCAAAGATGGGTGATATTCTATATCAGATAGATGATATCAAATGGGCTCTAGAATAACATTATTTATGGTGAGATTTTATGAGTGTGTTATCTCTAATGAATGCCTCCAGGGAAGGAAAGGTTATTCCATTGACATTGTGGAACAAAATGGAGTGGTTCATTTTGAAGTTCCATCAGGGAAGAAAATTTTGTTCACAATGGAGTGTATTATTTCAAAAGAGATCATTTAGGGATGGTAGAACTCATAGTGTGTGTTCTCTGGGATTAGTGTTACCATTTATCGTTAAGGAGAATCTTGTAGAAGGCTATTATGTTGGAACCTCATGATACATGGAACCTAAGAGGGTATATTTTTGTGGTTATGGATTTTCTTACATTTTTTACATGTAGTAGTTGAGAACCCATGTGGACTAAGAATACTAATCATGTATAGATGAGGATATTTGAGATGAAGTTTCTCTCTCATAGGTTCTCTATGGATCAGTCGATAAGAATATTTCCATTTTTTTCTCCTATTTATTTTTTGTATTTGGGGAATCAAAATAGTATTTTTATACTCATAACTACATTGGATTTTTCTAATAATGATTTTCCTTGTGAAAAACAGAATCCCTTCGATGGAGTCCCAGGAGTACCCAAGGATGGTAGAGCATAATGATCTGGACTGACCGAGGTGTTTACTAGAGCATGGCTGGGGAGATCTAATAATGATTCATTTAACTGAAATATACTCTTCTTGGTTGGATGGACACTTTTCTAGTTTTGGGGGGATTTTATTTTTCCTTTTATTCTTTTAGTGATTTTTTGTACACTTGTTGTGGGATTGATATATGCATGAATTTTTTTAGTTTACATTTTCTCATTACTATTTTATTTCGATGTTTGGTAGTGCGTGCACACATGTAACATAGGGTAACTACTCCCATTTGTTTGATATACTTAATTAGCAGTAGATTCAATCCCCTAGAATATTGGAGGTTGTTTTGGGGTAGTAGTGGGTAGATCCCCACTTGGTGTGATTGTGATAATTTCATTAACAACATCTCTAAAATCATCTGTATAATTTAAAATAAAACATTCACAACAGAAAAAATGATTATTTCCAATGGGTTGTTTTTTTGGGACACCATAAAAAATAATTATCTACTATTGGGTCCCATACAAAATACCATATTGGAAATAATCGCATCGAAAATGAAATTTTATTGAAGTACCATAGAAAATAATTTTTAATGGAATTTTTACCAATGTATTATTTATAGACCAAATAACCTATCATTAAAAAGTAATTTTAATGGGACTAAATCCCTTCATAAATGAGTTCAAAAATAAAAAAAATAGAAAAATTGAAATATATATTCAAACATTTCAAAATATAATAAATGTTTTATTAGTATAATAAATAGAACTGTAAACACATTAAATAATAAATAATTACTCATTAAATTTACATATTTATTTTGACATAATAAATATACATGTAATTTTGGAGGTGGATGGGGATAGGCAAGGTCACCAAGATAATGTGTGTGAGTGTACTTCATCCCGGAACAATGAAAAAATTAACACATATAATCCATCTCCACAACATGTTGTTGGAATTATTTTCGTGGCCTATCCACCAACTACTTTTAGTTCTATTAGGGGACATATTCATAATCACTAAATATAGCCTTTATAAAAACACACTATTTTCAGAGCTATTACTTAAATAGTGGGGATGATGATGAATTATCTCCACAAGATCCCCTTTTTATGGATGCTGACCATGCCACAGCATAATAATAATTGTCAGGCATCACTCTAGAACTAATACCAACCACTCATCCTTTATCAAAATCTTAATGTATCATGTTCATCCAGGCTTCATCGTCATATCTTGTAGAACCAGTTACCTGAATCTCAGTCTCATACTAAACATCGTCTTATGTATTTGAATTTGTAGCCCCATATGACACCATCATTTTCAATTTTAAATTATGGTACAAATATTATTTTCAGTTAATTACTAAACACAAAAAAATTAATTTTTCCATAATATGACAATTTCATGACCCTTTTATACCTCCTGTGAAAGGATCATTATAATACACTTATAAATATTGAACTACATAATATGGGAATATTCAACTACCGGTATGGGTATGACCAAAATGGGACATATTTATGGTTATATAAATTATTAAAAAAATAAATTACTCCATGTCATCAATGTGTACTGATTGTACAACTACCAGCTTGATGTGTCACCCCCTGCTTTCCCAATTTATTCCTACCGAATAATTCCCCCCACTAAAACTAACAACATTCATGTTTGGAAATAATGCATCTGTAACTAGAGATGAGATGTAATACTATTAGTGGGTGGATCAAGACTGATCAAAATTCATTACTCCCACATTATTCATGGGTTTCCTCCTCATATTGTGAATTAACATATGAAAATTATCTCACATAAAGACCACTTAACATTCCTTGATTATGGGATTAATGATTTAATCTATGAGATACAATAAAACATGAATGTAATTAATAATAACATGTTAATAAGTACATATATTTTAAAATAAATATTATTTAGTTACAAACCACACAATTATAAAGCATCTGGTGATGATCATGAATGCGAATCTGATCTAACAAAACCATTTATCTAAAATTTTAGTTCATAAAAATTGCACTCCCCTTTCTAATAGATTTATTTATAATGCTGTGAATGAAAAAATAGTTCAAATATTCAAAAAAAATTAAGACAATAATAAATTAATTAGAATTAATGAGAAAAAAATAAAATTAACAAATGAACATACCACTTCATGTGTGATTTGAAGTCAAGATGTGGACATTCCTCAAAAATATGGTTGTGCATCCTCAATCATGAAATACCATGAACTTTATGAGTCAATGATGAAGTTCATGGAACATGAGGGTCAAATTAATAAGAATAATTCTCGTCACTAGGTTGTATGGCCTCCTCGATGATACAAAATATATCATCATAAGCCTGACCATCAATCTCAAGCATGAAAATAATGTTCTTAGTAAAAAAAATAAAATAAAAAGTATTTTAATTTAATTATTTATTTACACTCATACTAAAAATAATTTTTTTCATTATTCATCTTTATCCTTATCTTCATATATGATGATGTCAATATATTCATCCTCCTCTCTAATGTCATCAATTTCAATAGGAGATTCATATTCTTCATCATTTGACCATTCAAATTCAATTTATACATCATCAACGTTATCTTCACCATATACCCATAATTTTGGGGCCAGATATATGATATTTGTGCTTATTTTATGAAATGTTTTATTTGAATATGTCTTCTAAAAAATTCAATTACATTCAATCCACGAAAAATAGATTCACATTTAATAAACATGTTTTCATGGGATTTCAATTTTATAATGATCTACCAATCAATTATCTATAAGGAAGTAGAATAATAAATTTCATAACATACATGGTGAGCCTGATTA
Organism: Viscum album; assembly: GCA_963277665.1. Lineage (NCBI taxonomy): Eukaryota > Viridiplantae > Streptophyta > Magnoliopsida > Santalales > Viscaceae > Viscum > Viscum album. Next base: position 1,690,850,118 of record OY728140.1, on the reverse strand, counting down.
TCCAATAAGAATTTCACATTCTCTAGAAGAAGTATTTTATATTTTGTACCAATTTTTACATGATGAGGATGAACATGAAATCTTGTATCAATTTCAAACTAGTGACATTTAAAAATCATTACACAAATATTTCCTAGATATCAAAACATAATTATTTAATAAAGCATTCCATGAAATCAACCTAACATTCTCTACGAAGAGATCCTCCTAAGGAAAAACCATTGTTCATTTTTTTCTTCACCATATTCATTTGTGTCAAATCCCAAACTATTCACCATATATTCCTTTAAATGTTTAACCATTATGGATTGTGGGATACTCAATAGACACAATAGATTATCAATTTTATCAGTACATTACAATACCATCTATTTTGAAAAATCGTTGACAATATAACCAATAATAAATTTATCTAATATGTTAAACCATAATGAAACAACCTTACCTGTATTTGAAACTATAAGAAAAAATTATGTTTCTAATCTACCACAACAGAAGTGGTTCTAATTTGTGGAATATGATTCTCAATTTGAACATTATATATTCTAATAATGGAATAATAATAATTTATTTTTTGAAAAATATAATTAATATCGGGTATTAGAACTCGATGTACAAATGTTGTAATTTATTTATAGTTTAGATGAACATATGTGTGGGACATATAATATTCACCATCATAAATCTATAATTAATGAACTCCACCAAAGCGATTTTTAAGTTGATTAAAAATAGATAATTGAATGTTCAGGGGACCATCAACATTTCCCTTATAATAACCCATTTTTTATATATATAAATAAATTCGGTTATGAAATAATGAGAGAGAGAAAAATTCTTTATGTAAATAAGCTTCTAAAATTGACCCATCAATGAATGATTTAATACATTCCTTTTTCTTCTGTTTATTCATTCCACTCTCATATGGATACATCGATCATAATGCTACAAACCATGGACATTTTACATTATGTGGGAAATTTAATATAAAATTTTTCATTTATTCAATTAATTATTGATGACTTTTTTCCTAGTTTACATAATATTTAAACAATATATTCATAAAATGTTCTAAGAGAATCATAGTCTATTGTCACCAAATAGATTTCGTAGAAAAATTATTAAATTTATATTTCGACATTAAGAACTAAATAATAAAACTAATCTCTAAATGAAATAGATTTAATTATTTCCAATACAACGTACAATAATGACTTTTTAATCCAGTAATATAAATTTTTATGACACATATAGCCAAATTAGAAACACAACCATCTGGCAGTCTCAAATCTATAATCCAATAACAAAATTAAAAAAATTGAAAGTTCATAATATTGTTGTATATTAATTATCTTATGTGATCTTTCGTTTTAAAAAACTCATGTTCTGGTCTTCATAAAATTTGGTCAACATCTAATTATCCTGTAAAATAATAATTGACCCTAAAATGTGTTTATGAAACTAATAAGATATTATTATAAATATTTTTTTTCTTAATATGCAGAAATCCATCAAGTTATGGACCTAAAAATAAATCCAATATGTAAGATACCAAAAAATACATTATTTAATCCAATTATGATATTTCACAAAGCATTTTTTTGTTTATAGTCTGTGAAAAAGTAATGGGAGGTAATGAATATATAATATATTTCCAATGAATAGATGTGATCAATTATGTAGGTCTATCACTTACAACTATATCTTTTCTGGATAGATATTTGTTTCTTCATAGAGGGTGATCAATAGGAAGAAATATTTGATGAATATACAAAAAAAGTATTTCTTCTTCTAATGATCGTAAATGCATTGATTTCAATCATATAATATAAACATGATTTTAGGTATTATGTACTTTAACCAAAAAACATTCCATAAAATATGAAATAAATAATTATTCACATTAATGAAGCTATTATTAGAATATTTTTCTCATCTTCATTTTTACTCACACAATTACTCTTCAATAAATTTAAATATAAAATCAATATATTTAAATAAACCTTAACAGTCTTTATTTTATGTCCAATAATTTTGAAGATAAAAATTTTATATGGAACATTCATCTACATACAATGTGGTAAATTATTAAGAGTATAAAATATAGTTCATTTAGAATATTTACAACCGCATTAACTAAATGGACAGAAACCATCAGTATAAAGAAATAATTTCATGTTTGGGGCATGAGAATGAAAATATATTTGTAAATGGTAAAATAATATCATTGTACTACCATCACAAGGATGAAAAACACCTTCACCAGTTGAGGAATTATATTTTTACCATGAAATCATTGATGTTGTGTTCATAGAAAATATTAAATGATGTTTTCTAGGTGTTAGTGGGAAACAACTCAACTATTTTAGAAGAAGCAATCCTACTTTTCTAGTTGTGCCTACCTTTTCATTGATTTCCCAAAAGTACAAAAACAAACAAAGGATTTATTTTCACCGTACTATAAAATTGAATAATTTTAACATGAATTCATCTTTAGATAACTAAGACAAAAATTGCGAACTAGCCTATTACATTCCAAGAAATATTTCGGCAACACATTTCCTCAAGAATAATTGACTTATCCTAAGATAATATATTATCAAAACACCTATTAAACATTCAATTATATAATTTAATATCCATTAATTTTGTAGATAATTAATTTTTTTATCATCCAACAATTATATAAGAAATCCTTAATAGAATTCAGAAACTCATAGAATTGAGTTAGTTCAATCTTGCGAGTGAAATCAATATCATCATTATTTTTAGTTTCTTAAAAAGTTAGAACAGCCACATAACGTACTAAAGTTTGAAATCATGATGTATTTGAAAACAACATATTAATATCTTCTTTGGAATGATGTTAACTATTTCATACCAAATAGAAAAATATTTTCAAATTCCAAAATGCAATAGATGTCCTCCAACATTGTCAAATGTGTCAATACTCCAAAGATCATATTTCTTATATGGACACTTAATTTTCCTTTGTAAAACAAATATTATTTATAATGATTTATATGATAAAATTTTTTATTGACTACAATATGTAATGGATTTAATTTCTAATGGTTTGGATTTTCCTTATGATTTATCCAATCATGATAATTTAATGAGGACTATTATTAATACATGGTTCATTATTTCACTAAAAACGTAATTTGGTATATTAAAAGATGATCCAAAATGCATAAGTAATTTAAAGATCATAATTTACATATAAATATTGTCATTTTTAACTATTTACAGCTTATGTTTTCAAATTTGAGTTGATTTTCCCTAATTACAGATAATTACCAGTAATTATAAAAAAATCTAATCAAAAATATTTTTATATTAATTAGAAATATTTTTTAGTAATCACATCTAATTGACCAAATTACCACAATTTACCTTAAATTATTACTAATTATAATAATTTATGATTATGTAAAACTATTTATCACTGATTAATATTAATTTTTTGGAATTAATTATTTTTTAGTAATTACCACTAATTTATAGTAATTATCATTAATATTTAATATTATTTTTACAAATTAAAAATCATTATATGTAATGTTTACTAATTTCCACTAGTATTCAGTATGCATCACCAATTATTGATATCATTTAATAAGTAGCTCTTATTATCACTATTGTTTTTAAATTTCCCCTAATTATCACTAATTATGACTAGGTTCTTCTAATGTCTACTAATTATCATTAATTATCACAACATTAGACTATTGCCTCTAAATGTTACTAATTAAATCAATTTTTTACTAATTACACATATCATTTACAAATTACAACAAATATTCACTAATGAACACTTATTATAACTAATTACTAATTATTATAAGTAATTACAATTAATTTTTTACTATGTCCGACTAATTTTTAATAGAAGATAATTATTTTTTATAAGTACTGCTAATTATCGCTAACCTATAATTGTTTATGCACCATTTTACTAATTAATACTAATTATTACTATGAACCACTAATTTTTACTATTTATCGATAATATTTACCGAGTACATCTAGTTATTGAAAATTTTTACTCAGTAACACTATTTATTACTATTTTTTTGTAATAACTGCAATTTTTAGATTTTTCCTCTAATTATAATAGATTTTCATTACTTACCAATAATTATTATTAATTATAATCAATTATTACTAAATGCCACCAATTATTACTAATTATCACTTATTATTACTAATTACTTCTAATAATTACTAATTACATATTGTTTTTTTAAATTTCCTCTCATATTCACTATGTGCATCTTATTTTTAGTAAGAACCGAAAATAACCACTAATATTTACTGAGTATTTCTAGTTAGTGATAATTTTTACTATGTATCACTAATTAATGCTAATGTTTACCAATTACTAGTAATAAATGATAATTTTTAATAATTACTTCTAATTTTAACTAAGTACCGCTAATTACAACAAATATTTGTAACACACAATAATTAATGTTATATTTTAATATTTACATCTAATTCAAACAAATTTTTATTAATCATCCTTAATTTTTACTAATAATCTATAATTTTGGTTATTTACCATTATTAAATACTAATTTATAGTTGTTACATCTACTTATTATTAGTTGCTTATATTTTTTTGCAAATTACCACAAATTTATTCTAGATACCTCTAATTATTTCTACGTATTTCAAATTTCTTCTAATTATTACTAATTACTCGTAAATATTACTATTTAACACTAATTTTAAGTAAATATTGTTATTTTTATTGGTTATCATTATTTTTTAGAAACAATCAATAAATTCTAATAATTATTGTCAATTTATAATAATTACCGTTGGATTTCAAATATAATAGATACTTTCTAATTATTATCATTGATTTTTATTGATTATCACTAATTTTAAAACATAAATGAAAATTTTTACAATCTGTTTTAAAATTATCAATATTCATAGTTAATTTTTAATAATTTGTATTAATTACTTATAATTATTAATAACTAGGTACTATTAATTAATACAATCTACATTAAAATATTATTATTTATTACAAGATATCTACAAATTAGTACTATTTCCTATTAATATCCATTTATTACCAATAATTTAAACCAATACCTTCTTGTTACTGCTAATGTATACTGATATCTGGTTTTACTATACTAATTGTCGCTAATTTTTAATAAATTCTACGAATTTTTAATAAATACCATTAATTTCAAACTATTACCATTGATTTATAATAATTACCATTAATTACTGAAAATTAATTCATATACAAATATGTAAAAGTAATCACTTCTCATATTAAGTAATTACTTCTATCTAAAAATTATTTCTTCAAATAAAAAATATATAATTCTATGTAAAAATAATTACTATATTGAAAAACTAAAAAAATTCAATTTAAAACTAACAAAATAATATTTAATAATATCTTTTACTAAAAAATAAATAATGAAAAATATAAAAAAATTAGGTAATACATTAAACCGATCCTTTTATTGGATGTAAAGATGAAAATTTTTATTCCTTTAAAATTAAAAACTTTTAAAATTTAAGAGGTAATTGTAGTAGATACAATAAATTGATGAGAGTTCAAAGATTGAGATAATTAAAAAAATTGGGTGGAGGTAATATATTAGTTATATTTTTAGAGACTATCATATTTTTTATAGGACTAGTCGCAAATAGTATTGAAAATGAATAGAACATGCAATGATTAAAAATGTATTTACTATGGGACCTGTCGAAAATACTCTTCTGTCGATAGTTTATTTAATAAGATCGTTAATTACCATCACAAATAACATTAACGATCGATGTTATTTGCGATGGGGGTTTATTTTTTCGGAAATACCAATCCAAATTTTTTTATAGAAGCCACACCAATGTTATTTTTTATGGGAAGGTTTTCCCATCACAATTTTTTTTATGAGGACTATTTGTGTCACATTTTTTTCCCATCGCAAATAGCCCATCACAAAATCAGATTTCTCATATAGTGTGTTGGTCATATATATGGTAGAATACATCCTTGGGAACCGATTTTATTCATATTTTCTTACATCCACTCAAAGATGAATCTAATAAGAGATTTATTTTATATATATTTGTTATATTATGTATGTTAATTTTAATATTATGTTTTTCTTATGGAAACATGATATCACATATTCATTCTTAATTTCCATTCAGTGGGGATACTAAAACTTCTCTAATGTGTATGAAGGACTAACATCTCCTAAAGTTAATTGATTCATTTTCACTAATGCTCCAATTTATGGTAATAAGAAAATATTTAATGAAAATATTTTATATATATGAAAACATATAGAATTTGGAATGATTATATATAGTTTATCTTCCCTCCGTTTGATCAATGGTAAAAATGAAGATTGTCACGACCTATCTCAATGGGGCCCATGTAATGACTCCCCTAACCATCCTCAAATTGGCCAAGGCCTACTGACTAGGACCATGTAGGCATATCACAGACATGGGAGGCATAACCTAAGGACACACACACACACACCTCTATGCCAAAAATGATAAAATGTAAAAACCACTATGGAACAAAATGCATACAGACCACTAAACCCAACGAATAGAGCATGATAGGATATAAAAGTGCATAATGTAAACTGGGCCAAAATATAACCCCACTAGAAGAAATATTCTGTAATCTAAAAAATACAACAAGTAGAAAAATTGGGTGCTGAGACTATTTCTCAATTCCATAGGAACACCCTGGCCTACCTGGACTCACAAAGCTATGTCTGATCCTGGTCCACCCTAGACTCTATCAAATAGTCACTTGTCTGTATAAGACATGCTCTTTTGGGAAATGACAATGCATGGGTGAGTATTACAATACTCATTAAGACATCCCAAAACCACGATGTAATAGAAAATGGAAGATATAATCACCTTTACACAATATATGTTTAAAACACATATAATAAGTATATCTAGATATTCTCAAACCCATACCTAGAGTATAGAGGTTGGTAACAATGATCACATAACATCACTAGGTATTCAGTTAGATGATTCCAACAAACAATAATATAGAAAAACACACTTTCAATTCTAATATCAATAATGATAGATTCCCGATATGTATTGTTCATCAGAAACATTAATAGAGAGATACACTAATAGATCTGAAGAGAGAATACAATACACTTGTTCTATTATAACTTGCTCCATGAGTTGGAAAGATCACGATAAAATGATTAAGATTTCTTTCAGGTCATGGGGTGATACCACAACTTATCCATATGCACCTGATAATTATAGGATCGACGTCTGGTTGGATTGGTCACACAGATATCAAGACGCGAATTAGGGAACTGGAATGGATAAATGACCCTGCTCTGGGACTCTCAGAGGGGACTCCAACTACTCTATCCTGAAAGTCCCACTAAAGGGATAATAATCCTATTAATTTAAAACAATTTCAATTGAACAATATAAAAACATGAAATGATATAAACCCTAATGAAATATGTCCAATATATAGTGGAAATGTACAGAAATCAATGTACAAAAGAGTACACTTCATATAGAAAGGTCACATGTCGTGTCCCTTAATGAAGTGTACTACCAATGTTCAATGCCACCTATCATTAAAAACATGTCTTTTAGAATAGCTAAACACGATGTGTGGAAAGGTTCAAACATCTTCTCCTATAATCTGAGGACTTTTATTCTTATTATGGCCATGTTCCAATAAACATATTGTACCCGTGTGAACCAATCTATGTTCTGGTACATAGGTTAATTAGTGTAACTAGTTAGGCCAAGCTCTATGTTGAGTACATGACATGTAAGAAAGACAGGTACTCCACCCCAAGTATGTGTATCATTCGGTATACACGCTGAGTCTCGTGAAAGGACCCACCCACATTGTGATAGGTTTCACATGTTGTGTGACTCTTATCTGCTTCTCAAAACCATATCCACCACTCAGGGGGGGGGGATATTTTGCATTTTACTAAATACTTGCCATATTTGTTGGGAAATTTTATAAAACATGTTTCGCTCTCTGTCATTTCCTCTACTACTCCGACCTTCATATCTCGCCATGCCTGGTCGGGAAACTCTAGATATGTGGTCTTACAGTCCCACCATCATTGAGTCGGTATGATTCAATCCTTAAATCAACTCAAAAAAATAATATAATCGCCATTATTTTTTTGATGAAGAATGAGATATTGGAACCCACTGTTGTTTGATACACTACCAAAACTATCATCTCACCACAATCGAGTCGTATCGATGTCAATGAATAAATTTCAGATCATTGCGATTTGAAACGAAGGCGCTACAATAATTTGTTCATAAACCATGAAGAACACAAAGAATTCTATGAACAAAATGAATTTCATGGGATAAAAAAGAACATAGAATAACCCATGGAACGTCCCATAGTAGTTGTTCTTTATGGACACAATCCATTTCATAATAACGATCAATGAGAACCAGTGAAAGTCAAATCTCTAAAAAATCCCCGATAACAAATCCTGTAACATAATCCCATCACTCAATATAAATGATCCATGAATCAATCCATTAATCAATTGATTCACATTCATCAAAGTCATAAATAATTGTTAGGAAGTCAATTTGAAACATAAAACCTCACTCTGGTTTGGATTGTTCTTTGAAGTGGTTTTATCATTGAATTATAGTCATTAGGGTGATTCTTTATGAACAAAGCCCATTAATGAATGATCCAATATATGCCGTCATTTTCTGTCAATATAATTCTTCAGGTTCTCTCTAGATCCTCCAAAAAATTATAGAGTTATGAACCTAACCTTGGATCCCTACTAGAAAGGCTAATTAAAGAAAATTATAGAGTCACTATGAAATTATAAAATAAAATAAATTCTAAATATATTTTAACCATTAAAACAACAACAAAAAATAATTCTCATAGCTGACCCGCACCATATGGTGTTAGGCCTTGCCTAAGGCAATGTTGCTTCTTTGAACGCAATAATTCCCACAAATTTTGGATCCAATCACCCTTTTAGAGGTTATTCAACTTTTTTAAGAAAAAAATTGTGCAAGAACTATTTAATATATTTAATATATTTAAATCATTTATCCCGAGTGCACCAGGCCTCAAAATCGAATACTACGTCATTGCATGTTTTAGAATTAATCTCATATTGTATTAAAAAAAAGAAACAAAAAAATTTGGGACATTACAATATCCCCACATTAGGGCATTGCATACCTGAAAATCCCAAAATAACCATATACAAAATGATGTAGGTACTATTAATTAATATGTACCTCCCACTCCAACGTACTTTCCTAGAGATTCCCATGGTTCCACTGAAATGTGCCAAGGGAATCTCTCACCCACGAAGGATCATCCCCAGAAAATCCTTGATCTCAATTGGGTACTTAGCAATGATCTCTCCATCATCAATTTCTAGCTCCCCTATTCAAAGACGTGTAATGAGTCATGCATGTACATTCTCATATACGACACATGGAAGACATCATGTAACCGTGGTAACTGTGAGGTAGATCCAATAGGTACTCCAACTCTCCAACACTACAGAGTATCTAAAAGGGATGATAAACCTCATATATGGATTTCCCCCATGGGAAATTGTTATTAATCCTGATCGAGCTAAAACTCGACTGAAGACGTGGTCTATTTCCTCGAGCTCCAAAGGGCACCACTGTCTGTCAAAATTAAACTTATGCAAGGTTTTTAAAGACCTAAAACCCTTAGTGATGATCTTTACATTCTCAGTATTATGTCATACCAATTCTAGGCCCATGAGTGATGACTCCCTAGGTCACTTTAGATATGTTGTGGCCATCAGTTTATCCCGTACAGAGCTTCGAACAGTTCCATACTGATGGTGGATTGGTAGATATTGTTGTATGTGAAATCCAATAAAGGAAGGTGATCCTCCTGACTATCGTTGATGTACAAAATGAAATTTTGTATCTTGTACTCCAGGGATTGAATGGTCAGCTTCATATGGCCATATGTCTAGGGATGAAACATCATTCTCATGTGTAACTACGTCCCACTAACATCCTCTAATCCCTTCCACAACTGGGATGTGACACAAGCATCCAGATCAAAAAATATAATTGATGGGACACCATGGAGTCAAATTATCTATTGAATGCAGAGGAAACGCCAAATCTCTACTGAACTCTTCTCTCAAGTATCTAGGAAGTGGGAAGACATGGTGAGTCTATCAATGATCACCCAGATGGAATCACATCCCCTAGACATACGTTGTAAAACTATCACTACATCCATCAATATTCCATCCCACTTCCATCCTGCCACCTCTAGGTGTTGATACAAATCCGATGGAACATGGTGCTCCGCCGTCACCTGCTGGCACTTATGGAATTGAGAAATTAACATTCCCAAATCCTTCTTCATTCCTATAAAACAATTATGTTTGAGGTTCTGGTAAATATTTTCATACCTGGGTGTACAGCTAATAGGTACGTATGAAACTACCATAGAACCTACTCCTACAATTCCACGGATATTACATATTATTCCTCTAAAATTAATATAATGCTCCCCTCCTTATGAATATCCATCAGGAACATGCCCTGTGGACATATGAACATGTTGGGTATCACAGTTGTTTTCCCAAAGTTGTGTCTCCATAACTCACTATAAGAGTGGAGGGTTTATGACCAACGAATGGAGGAAGACCGCTTTATCTCCGCCCATGGGGGATAACTGAAACAAGGCCAACTTCTTTACGCCTTGTTCAACAACTGCAAACTAGTTATTTTACTAAGTGAATATACCACAAATTCCCCCTTATCGAGAGTATAATAAATATCAATGTCATAATTATATAGGTAATAAATCAATCACCTATATCTCATGTTCATATCATTCACAGATAATATATGTTTCAGACACTTTTGATTGGAATAGACGATAACTCGCTCACCCATCAGGTAGTGTCACCACATCTTCAATACAAATACTACCATAGGAAACTCAAGATCATGGGTGACAAAATTATTCTCATTTTAACACCCCAATCTTCCACAGTACCATTCTCTTTGAATAATAGAGTAGTGTGTGTTGTACGCAACATCGAGTTCTAACAAAACACAACCAATCAAACTTGCTGTTATGAATAGTAATACCAACTTTTTGAAATTTTAAAAAATTTATCATTCAAAATGGGCTTCATTTTTGGATTCGGAGTATGGAAATTTTCTTTGGGTGATTTTTTGGAATTTTTCTGAAAACATTCAATTTTTGATAAATAGTGGAAAAAACACTGAGAAATAGTTTAACACTGATTTTTTAAATAATTATTAATTTTATTTAAATTTATTTTAGGACAAAATAGATTAATAATACCTATATAAGTTTAATTTAATTCATTATAGTCAGTTTTAAATAATTTTAGATATATAAAAAATTTATCGAACTTTTCACCGTCTTTTACCAACCACCTAGTAGAGTTTGCAAATTCACATAAAACATAATTTCATAGCTTCTGTGAGTGGAATTTCTAAAATCTGAGAAACACGGTTAATATCAAGGAGTAAAATGTTGTTCAATAAGATAAAAATATTTTCTAGTAAATAGTAACTTTTTACTTTTATTTACCACGGTTACTAGTAAATAGGGTAATTAAGTGTAAAAATGATATTATTATTACCCTAAAACAAGTCCTAAGTCCATGGGATAAGTATAATTCAACAAAAAACAACCTTAGGAATAAAATATGAAACTCTTTGGTTTACTTGGATTAGATTGTGGAATTTAATTTTTATTTAATTCAATGAAGAGTTAAATGAGTTAAAATAAATTTTTAATAACTATAACATTTTTAATATAGGTTATACATAAGATAAATTATATTATAAATATTACATAGAAAGCTAAAAAGATTTCCTACATAATGGTATTTTATTTATAATTTTTATACCTGAAATAAATTAATTTATTTATGACACATTGGTGATGCAGTAATTACCTAATTAATGAAATATTAAAATAATTGATATTATAAATATCCAAATAAAATTTCTTTGAGATTTTTTATGCATTCCACTAATTTAATAGGATAATATGACATATTAGGGTTGGTTAGATAAATTTTTTTAGAATTAATAATTCTATTATGAATTTAGAGAAAACAAAATACCAAATAGTGTCAAAATTGACATGAAAGTGTTTTTAAAACAAATATTATATTATTATTTGATTTTCTATTCCAAAAAATATAAGGTTCAAAAAAATGACTTATATAATTATAGGTGTATCATTAATGAACCAATTGGGGTTCTCTTGGATGTATATAGTATGTTTATTAACCGTATAATATAAAAATAAAATGTGACATGGTAAATGTCAAACTATTTAACTAAGAGTTAAATCTAAAAGATAATGTTAATATAGTTACACTAACCTATCTAAAAACTATTTGTTGAGTGGATTTGGATCCACCCCCACCGTATCCTTTATATAATATCTTTTGGATCCATTAGAAACCATAAATGATTTTATTATAAAATAATTTTTCTAGCTTTTCCTAAGGTGCCCCTCACCCCTCTTATAAAAGTGCACTCCCCCTTCTGTCTAATTCACACCTTCAATGCCTTTTAGATTGTCCAAACCCGGCCCAAATATCCTCTCAACATCCCTCAATTAATCCTAGAGTCCGTATTTTATTCAGAAAGCCATCTTAAAGAGCCCTTTTGATCAAATCAAATGGAAGAACCTGAAGAAGAGGTAATAATTTCACCACACTCTTTCAAGTTCTTTTCTTCTTCCACTTTTACTTTCTTTGTTATTTCCATTCTAAAATAATAACTCAATTATCATCTATATATTGTGATTTTATTATTAATATGGTACAACCATATTCAATATTATATACATCCATTGAATGACATCTCACCAAACGTGAGTACGTACGGATTACCGTCTCCACGTCGTGGTGTAATTGTTATTCAATACATTATTATTTGGATGGGTATAATAATGATGTGTAATTCATGTAATGAAAAAATATAACATGATAATTATTATGTATATATGATATAACATACAATTAAATATTATTTTAATATCAACAGAATTCTATTGTCACTCGTGCGTACTTACGGATTAACATCTCCACATAGCGACGAGATTCATTCCCCATCGTATCCATTCAAGAAAAATTTTCATTTTATGATTAAAAATAATGTCTAAAGACTTGATATCATTCTGGATATGAATAAAATAAATCCCATACAAAAAAATATGACTTACATAACAATGAATATAAAGGAAAATGAATTTGTTAACACCTGAAACGACGATAATACTAAGATATTGTTATCAAAACAATGTTAAAAGATCATATATGATGTCACATTAATGTATATTATTCTTGTATAATTTAGTAAAAATTATTTCACCATTATATAGGTGGTTAACCTACCCTCAATAAAGAAAAATTACATGGTAAGGGTTTATTTCACAACCTCTTCATTATCTGAGATTGTTTATACATAATTATCTACTGGGAACTCTTTATCATCCACATCCATGTTTAATAAAAATGTATTTAAAATCCTTCTGACTATTTTATAGAATATGGGTTAAAGTCATTTATTAATTTTTTTAATTTTTATAAGATGTTTATAAAGGAATCTATCTGTCATTTTCCAAACAAGGTCCATTTTAACCTTTTCAACAGAATTAATGTAACAATGTCTTTTTTATCTTATATGGCGGGTGCAACTATTTTCTACCATTATAAAATCATTGAAGCTTCCCTTACAAGATTATAAAAATATTTTCCAAGTAAATGTTTTCTTTTATAAATATATGACTTTGAAATGATTTGAAAAAAAGTGATATTTCTCTCAAATATTTTTGATTTCATCTTTGTCAACTTCCTTTGATGGATTTTAAGCTTATTTGAAGTTGATTTATTATGATACCAAACATCCATATTGAATTGAAGGTTTTGTGATATGTTTGAATTTGGATGCGTTATTTTTATACCATTTATGGTTTATGGAGAAAGTATTGACATTTCTTATTCTAGTTTTAATACGAATGTTTATGTTATGTTTAAAACTATTCATATGAGGAATGTATTGGACATAGTAACTGACCGGTGGAGCCTGCTATAGCTGCTCGATGCATCGGTAGGTCTCATGAGACATACTAGTTTCTTATCACAAGATCTTGACAAAATCTTATTTATATTCTTGGCACAAGGTCGTGACAATGTGGTAATGATAGTCTGGCATTATGCATTCCATCATTATGAAAGTGGTTATTGATATTACATGTGATTATTCTACTTGTAGATTATCCATGTGAATTAGAAAATGGAATTATTTCATTTCATTTTTTCTATATTATGCTGAAATTCACATTTAAACGGATTTTTATTTTGTTATACATTTCCTTAAATTTTTATGTTTATTTTTTAAAGTTTCTGCTATATTGTTATCCTTTCTGATCATCTGAGCTCACCCATTTCTATATATTTTTTCCCCAGGATGTGAAGAAGTATTTTATGAATGACCTATAGGGATAGTCTGAGGGGATATAAGTGTGGACTATGGAAAATATGTTGTTGTAGTTTTTTACTTTATGATGTAATGTAAGTCTTATGCTTATATCTAGTGTTTCCAAGGCCACTAAACTAATCGATCTTTAGAGACATGATTTTTTGAGATCATAACAATGTTATTTAATAATGCACGGACTCTGGGTTACTTGGGTCCGAGAATTAAAGCTGGTATTAGAGAAAGTTTAGTACAAACATTGGAAACTAGATTTAGATAAACTCTAATTAGAGCACATAGACCTAAGATGGACTTTGAGGATTAGTATAGAATAACTTACTAGAATTTTGGTATTGTAGAGATTTTTTGAGTTTTCCATGCAATAAATACCTGTCTAGATACGAGGAGGTAGAGGCAGATTTGGAACAGATGTACCTAAATGTAAAACCCGAAAAAAATATTTAATTCTAGGCTCGAACAGGAACTGGTGCATGACAACGGGCCTTGATACACTCTTTGTTACGATACTCCCAGGGGATATAATTAGGATAATTGTCATTTTCCTTACAAAACATTATGAAGGGTTTATGAGTATATAATTTCTCAAATAAAACAATTTTATGATTATAGATTATATACATGAACTATTCAATTCATGTTAAGTGTTTTACAAGTTTGGATTTATGTATTTCAATTCATAAAGTAATCTAGTGTATGCCATTGTTTAGAAATGGTGCATAGTGGAAGGAATGGAAACTGTTTCACTACACGCACTCCATATATGGATTTCCCTCCTGCTAAATATAATTATAATGGAGCGGGTGATGCAACTGGTGCTAAACACCTAATCACCATACTAGGACAACTCACTCAGGTTATTAATAATAACCTTACCCGTATGGAGCACCCTGATCCACATTGTGGATGATGAATTTTAGATTGCTTCAGGAGGAAACAACCACCAGCATTCAATGGGGGTACAAATCCACTAGTAGCGGAGAAATTGATAAATGGAAAAATTCCTTAGAGAAAATATTCCATGCCTTGGGTTGTATTGAAAGGGAAAAAGTTGTCATGATAGTTTCCCGCCTCACTGGAGATGCTGATCAATGGTGGTCATTGATTCAAAACATAAAGGAAGATGATGGAGTATCAAATATGGAATGTATAGAGCTTTTAAGTGATTTTCATGGAAAAATAAATTCCTCTTGACCGTCGAGCAGATATGGAAAGTCAATTTCTGAGTCTGAGGAAAAATGAGGATGAGAATGTTCTAAAGAATGAATCTAACTTTACAAGGTCAGAAAGACTTGCTGTAGATTATATACGTAACCCAAGAAGTAATATTGATCATTTCTTTCATGGTTTGAAACCATTTATCCTTCAAGAATTAGTCTCACAAAAATTCTCATCATATGAATATATGTTCTCATGTTCTATCATGACATAAAAACAATTCCCTATGTCTTAAAACATTAAAGAAAAGAACGAGAAGATGAGATCTGCTGATCACTCTGGAAATTAAAATAAGGGGAATACTGGAAAAGTTGAATTTCCATCCTATAGTAAATGTGGGAAGAAACACCCTGGTACTTTATTGAATGGAATGGGAGTCTGTTATAAGTGTGGTGAAAAAGGACACCAAGCTCATGATTGCAAAGGGAAGAAGGAATATACCGATGTTCAATTCTAAAATTGATGGTATATGGGATATTATGAAAATGAATGTCCTAAATGTCAGGGAATCTTACCTCATAAAAGGCCAAGGGATCAATGCCAATCTTATGTTGTCACTACTGCTGAGGTAAAAGCTCCGACAGACATGGGGGCTGGTAATTTAATGGTTTTATCACATTTAGCCAATGATTTATTTGATTCGGGTTCATCGCATTGTTTCATATCTTCCCAGTTTTCAGTGAAAATTAGATATTTCCAATTTTTTTTAACAAGGGATTTTTCTGTTAATACTCCTAAATGAAGTATCATTGTAATAATGTTTTGTGAATTTGTTCCCATTAGAGCATATAAATGATCTTTATCTACGGATCTCATCATCATACGTATGATTGAATTTTATATAATCCTTGGTATGGATTGGCATTCAGACCATGAGGCGATGATTTATTGTATGAATAAGGAGGTTACAATTTTAGATTATGATGATAAATATCACCTTATCATTAGATAAGAATAATCACCACCTAATTCTTATCTAGATCCACCCCCATTAGCTCAACTAATTCAATTATTGGGGGGGGGGGGGGTAGAGAATGAAATGACTGTGGGTGAGGAAAGGAATGTTCAAATAGAGGATGTACCTATTGTAAGAGAATATGTTGATGTGTTTCTAGATGATTTACATGGACATCCTCCAGAACAGAAAATTGACTTTCCCATTAATTTAATTCTTTGTTCAGGGCTCATATCGAATATCCCATATAGAATGGCCACTGTGGAATTAGTGGAACTAAAGAAACAACTAGAGGAATTGAGTAATAAGGGATATATTCACCCTACTGATTCTCCATGGGGAGCCCCTGTCCTTTTTTCAAAGAAGAAAGATGGATCTATGAGGATGTACATTGACAATTGAGATATCAATGCTATTAAAATAAAGAACATGTATCCCCTACCTTGCATTGATGATTTATTCGACCAACATCTTGGAGCTCAATATTTTTCAATGATTGACCTTTGATCTGGATATCATCAGTTTTGTGTGAAAAAGGAAGACATTCCAAAATCAACATTTCGAACTAGGTATGAGAATTAATAGTTTACAGTAATGCCTTTTGGGATGACTAATGCACCCTCTGTTTTCATGGATCTAATGAATAGGGTTTTCAAGGAATATCTTGATGATTTTTTAGTAGTATTTATTGATGATATCTTGGTATTCTCCAAAAGCTACAAAGATCATGAAAATCACTTGCTCATTATCCTGAAGACTATTAGAAGACATGAATTATATGTGAAGATTAGCAAGTGTAAATTCCGACTTCAGTAAATTTATTTTATTGACCATATTGTCTCCAAGGATGGAATGTATGTCGATGCTTCTAAGACCACGAAAATCCAATAATGGCCAGCACCGACGAGTATAACTAAGGTACACAGTTTTATTAAATTATCATGTTATTATTGATGTTTCATCTAGAATTTTTCCCTATTGGATAACCCATTAATGAAGCTCACACGTAAAGGGGTTAAATTTGTTTGGGAAAAAGAGTGTGAAAAATGTTTTGAAGAACAGAATAGAAGATTATTGAATGATCCTATTTTGGCTCTACCATCGGGGAATGATGGGTTTCTTATTTATAGTGATGCATCGATGAAAGGACTTGGTTGTGTCCTTATGAAGAATGATAGATATATTTCCTATGCATCACAATAGATAACAATTCATGATAAAAACTATTCTACTCATGATCTTGAGATAGATTATGTAATCTTTGCATTGAAGATATGGAGACATTATCTCTATGGTAAAAAATGTGAGATATATACCGATCATAAGTGATTTGAAGTATATTTTTTCATCGAAAGAACTCAACATAAGGCAAAGGCGATGGCTTGAAATACTCAAGCATTATCATTGCACGATACCCTACCACCTGGGGAAGGAAAATAAGGTGGCATATGCTTTGAGTAGCTAGGATCATGGAGTTTTGAACAAGATGAGAGTTGAAAGGGATCCTATTTTCATGGATCTAGTAAAGATGGATATGGGAATTACCATGGAAGGTGAAACATCAATTATTTTTCAAATGGTTTAAAAACCATCATTACTAGAAAGGACAAAGAGTTCTCAGACTGATGATGAAGAGTTTCCAAAGATTATTAACGATGTGAATGATAGGAGATTGAGTGCCTTTTTGTATGAAGATGTAATTTTGAAATTTTGGATGATACTTTATGTTCCCGATATACCTGATCTAAACAGGTAATTATGGGATGATTCCCATAGTTCAAATTTCTCTATACACCCTGGAAGAACTAAGATGTATAGAGATTTGAATGAACATTTTTTGTGGCACAACATGAAGAGGGCGAATGCTGATTTTGTGTCAAGATGTATGGTTTGTCAATAAGTGAAATATGGAAGGCAACATACTGGAGGATTATTGCATCCTTTTCCCATACCTAAGTGGAAATGGGATAATATCACGATGGAAATTGTCATGGGACTACCAAAGACTCCTATATGGAACGATGCAATATGGTTCATTGTTGATTGTTTTACCAAGTCAGCACATTTATATTCTATAAGACAAGATTTAACACTTGAATGTCTAGAAAGACTATATATTGATGAAGTTGTGAGAGTTCATGGAGTACCCCAATCGATTGTTTCTGATCGTGATCCACGATTTACATTAAGATTCTGGAAAAGTCTTCAGAATGCCCAGGATACTGAACTTCGTTTGAGAACTGCCTACCACTCCCAAACTGATGGACAATCAGAATGAACTATTCAAACCATAGAAGACATGTTGAGATCATTCTCACTTGACATTCAAGGTATGTTGGATCAATATTTACCTATGGAAGAATTTTCTTATAATAATAGCTTCCATTCAAGTATTCGGATGCCACCATATGAAGAGTTATATGGAAAGAGATGTCGCACACCAACCTATTGGGATGATGTTGGTGAAAGAAAACTCGTAGGCCCAGAACTTGTGGATGAAACGATGGAAGAGGTGAAGGTAATCCGAATCCACATCAAGGCAGCTCAAAGTAGGAAGAAGAGCTATGCTGACAACGGAAGGAAGGATATGGAATTTCATGTAGGAGATCTTTTTTATTGAAGGTATCTCCATGGAAGGGTGTTATATGTTTCGGTAAGAGGGGAAAATTGTTTCCCATGTACATCATACCTTTCGAAATTCTAGAAGGAATTGGGTTTGTATCTTACCATTTGGCAATGCCACCAAATCATTCCAAATTTCACGATGTGTTCTATGTATCATTGTCGAGAAAATATATGACTGACCCAATGCATGTACTCACCTATGCAGAATTAGAACTAGAACTCGATCTATTGTATTGCGAAGAGCCTGTCAACATTCCTGATACAAGAGAACAATTTCTGAGAAACCAGACCACTCATCTGGTAAACGTTCTATGGAGAAACCATAAAATGTAAGAGGCAACGTGGGAACCTGAGGAACTTATTATGAAGAACCACTCGAGTCTTTTTATGAAGTAATATTATTGAAATTTTAAGGACGAAATTATTTGGAGGGGAGAATATAACACCTCAAGCTTCCACGGTACGATTCTCTTTGAATAATACAGTAGCGTGTGTTGTCTGGAACATCGAGTTCTAACAAACCACAACCAATCAAACTAGTTGTTATGAATAGTAATACCCACTTTTTTAAATTTTATAAATTTTATCATTCAAAATTGACTTCATTTTTGGATTCAGAATATCAAAATTAGCCTAGGGTGAATTTTTTTTATTTTTCTGAAAACATCCAATTTTTTATGAATAGTAAACAAACACTGAGTTATAGTTTAAAACTGAATTTTTATTTAAATAATTATTTATTTTATTTATATTTATTTTAGTTCAAAATATATACATTCTACCTATATATGTTCAATGTAATTCATTGGAGTCAGTTTATAATAATTTTATATATATAAAAATTTTATTGAACTTTTCACCGTCTTTGACCCACCTCCTAGAATAATTTGAACTTTCAAATAAAACTTAATTTTACCACTTATGTGAGTGTAATTTTGAAAATCTGAGAAAGACGGTAAATATCAAGGAGTAAAATGTGGTTCAATAAGATAAAAATCATTTTTGGTGAATAGTAACTTTTTTACTTTTATTTGCAACGGTTAAAAGTAAATAGTGTAATTAACGGAACAAATGATATTATTATTACCCTAACACATGTCATAATGCTATTGGATAAGTATAATTATACCAAAAACAACCTATTGAATAAAATATTAACCTCTTTGGTTCACATAGATTAGATTAGGAAATTTATTATTATTTAATTCAATGAATACTTAAAAGAGTTAAAATCAAAGCCTAATGACTAAAACATTTTTAATATAGGGTTATAAATTATATAAATTCAATTATAAATATTCATTAGAAATAAAAAAATATTTTCTACATAATGGTATTTTATTTATAATTTTTAGAAATTAAATAATTTAATTTATTTATGACAAAATGGAGATGCAGTAATTACCTAATAAATGAAATATTAAAATAATTGATATTGTAAATATCCAAATAAATGTAATTTGAGACTTTTAATGAATTAAACTATTTTTATAAGTTAATGTGACATATTAGGGTTGGTTATTTGAATTTTTTTGATGTAATAATTCAGTTATAAATTTAGCAGAATCAAAATACCAAATAGTGTCACAATTGACATGAAATATTTTTTAAAACAAATACAATATTATTAATTGATATTCTATTCCTAAAAATTTAAGGATCGGCCAAAGGACTGATATAATGATTAGTGTATCATTAATGAACCAAATGGTGTTCTCTTGAATGTATATAGTATGTTTATTAATCATAGAATATAAAATTACAATGTGACATGGTAACTGTCAAACTATTTAACTAAGAGTTAAATCTAAAAGAAAAAGTTAATTTAGTGACTCAAACCTATCTAAAACCAATTGGTTGAGTGGTTTTCGACCCACCCCAACCTTATCCTTTAAATAATACATTTTGGAGCCATTATAAACAGAAAATTATTTTATTATAAAATAATATTTCTAGATTTTCCTAAGCTGCATGTCACCCCTCTTATAAAAGGGCAAACCCCTTCTCTCTAATTCACACCTTCAAATCCTTTTGAATTGGCCAAACCCTGACCAAATATACTCTCAAATTCACTCATTTAATCCTAGAGGCCTTCCTTTTATAAAAAATACAACTTACGGAACCTTTTTGATCAAATCAAATGGAATTACCTGAAAAGAGGTAATAATTTCACCACCCTCTTTCAAGTTATTTTCTTCTTCCACTTCATCATTCTTTGTTACTTCAATTCTTAAATAATTAATCCAGTATCTTCTATATACTTGGATGTTATTATATATATTTTACATCCATATTCATTATTTTATCCATCCCTTGAATGACATGTCACTATACGTGTGTACGTATGGATTACCATCTCCACATCGTCGTGTAATTGTTATTCAATACATTATTACTTGGATGGGTATAATACTGATATGTAATTCATGTAAATAATAAATATAACATGATAATTATTCTGTATATATGATATAATATCCAATTATTTATTATTTTAATATCAATAGAATGATACTGTCGCTCTAGTGTACGTACAGATTACTGTCTCCACAAATCGATGAGATTCATTCCCCATCATATCCATTCAAGACTAATTTTCATTTGATGAATAAAAATAATGTATAAAGACTTGATATAATTCTAGATATGAATAATATACATCCCATCCATAACAAATATGACTCATATAACAAATAATATAAAGGAAAATGAATCCGTTAACACCTAATATGACTATAATACTAAGATATTATTAACAAAACAATGTTAAAAGATCATATATGATACCATATTAATTTATATGTTTGTTGTATAATTTATTAACATTTATTTCACAATTATTCAGGAGGTTAACCTACCCTCAACCAATGAAAAGTACAATTTAAGGGTTTATTTCACAATCTCTTCATTATCTTAGGTTGTTTATATGTAATTATATATCGGGACCTCTTTATTATCCACATCTATGTTTCTTAAAAATGTATTTCAAATAATTCTTACTATTTTATGGACTATGGGTTAATGTCATTTATACCCATGTTTTAATTTTTAGAAGATGTTAATAAATGAATCATTTCGGCATTTTCCAAACAAGGTCCTTTTTACCCTTTTCGACAGAATTAAGGTAAGAATGTCTTTTTTAACTTATACGGTGGGTGCGGCTATTTTCCGCCTTTATAAAATCGTTGATGCTTTCCTTAAAAGTTTATAAGAATATTATAAAATTAAATGTTCTCTATTATAATTAAGTGACTTTGAAATGATTTCAAAAAAATAGATATTTCTCTAAAATATTTTTGATTTCATCAATGTCAACATCTGTTGATGGATTTTAAGCTTATTTGATGCTAATTTATTATGATACAAAACTTGCATATTGTATTGAAGGTTTTGTGATATGTTTGACTGTGGATGTGTTGTTTTTATACCATTAATGGTTTATGGAGAATGTATTGTCTGTTTTTATGCTAGTTTTAATACGAATGTTTATGTTATGTTTAAGCATGTTCATATGAGGAATGCATTGGACTTAGTAAGTGACGGGTGGAGCCCGCTATAGCTCTTCGATGCATCGGTAGGTCTCATGAGACAAACTAGTGTCTTGGTACAAGTCCTTGGAAAAAATTTATTTGTAGTCTTGGCACAATTCCTTGACTATATGGTTATGATAGTATGGAATTATGCATTCCATCATTATGAAAGTAGTTATTGATATTTCATATGATTAATCGACTAGTAGAATATCCATGTGAATAATTTAATTGAATTAATTCATTTTATTTTTTCCATATTTTTCTAAAGTTCATGTTTAAAATTCTTTTGTTTTAATTATACATTTCCTTAAATGTTTATTCTTATTTATGAATGTTTTTTATATACTGTTATCCTTACTTTGCATTTGAGCTCACCCCTTTCTACGTTTTATTTTTCCCATGATGTGAAGAAGTATTTTATTACTGACATGTAGGGATATTCTGAGGGGATATGAGTGTGGACTATGGAGAATATTTTGATGTAGTTTTTTACATTATGATGTAATGTAAGACTTATGCATGTATCTAGTGTTTCCAAGGCTACCAAAATAATCGGTATTTTGAGACATGATCTTTTGTGCTCACTGAAATGTTATGTAATAATGCACAGACACTGGGTAACTGGGGTAGGGGCATTACACTCATGTGGTCTCAACTGGTGTAATAAATAGTCAATCAAAACATTATTCTTCATTAGGAAACACCCATGTCTAGTCCTCGATGAATCATAGAAAACTTTATACTCAACACCCTCATCCAAAAATCCCAACATCTGGGAACTCATCAATCTCTCCCTCAACTACTGAAAATAAAGCTATAAATTCTTCATCTAAATTAATGAATTATCTTTAATATCAAAGAATATATAGGCTCTGATATCCTGTATAAAATAGGGATGAATCTCTGATAACAGCCTTCCAACCCAAGGAAGCATTGTACCTACATCACGGTCCTTGATGGCTCCCATGATAACACTGTATCAACCTTGTACACGTTCACTACCACTCCATAAACTATGAAAATGTGTCCAGGATAGTGTATTTCTTGAATCTAGAATTTGAAATTTGAGATCATCTCGTAGAGACTGTGCTCTCTGCATATTTGCAGAACCATCCGTAGGCGTCTCACATGCTCCTCCTTGGATGTTGATTTCACAATGATATCATCGATGGAGACTACCACGATCTGGAATATGTAAGGTGTAATGATCCAGTTCTTGAGTTCCATAAACAATATTAGTGAGTTCATCACATTAAATGGTATCTCCAAGTACTCAAAATGATTGTAATGGAATATGAAATCAAACTTCATTATATCTTCATCATGTACTCGTAGTTATTGATAACATGATCAATGTCCATCCTTTGAGTACTATCATGACCCCCTCAACTGATAAAAGATGACGTTGACCCATGATTGTGGATACTAAATCTTCATGGTCTCTTTTTTAATGTGCGACTAATCCACAAATAACCTAAATATCTCATCTAACTTCTTAGAAAACCAAACTAAGTCCACCCAGGGTGAAACATTGGTCCTCACGATGCCCTTCCTCTAAATGTTTCCTAGATGCACCCTCATCACTTGATGATGTGAAAGAACCATATGATATGTTGGGGCTACTATCGATGTCGTCATATGTTGTAAATAGATGAAAATGTAGATCTGTCTATGGTGAGGTAGGACTAGAATATCATATGGAAAGATGACCTTTTACACTTCCACTACATCTAGGAACTGAAAGCTCCTAACATATGATTCTCCAAGGGTAAGGCTAGCAAACTCATTACTGATCGGTTGCACCCTCTTGTGCATGTTAAAATTATGTGATGAATAGTTATCCACTTTTTATATAGTGGAAAAAGTCATTCCATCACTGTATAGACACCAAGCATTTCGTCTAAATCATTAAATATGTGCATGGTTAGAAGATAGCCAATCCACACTATGAATGATGTCGTAAGACCTCGATGCTTCCACCCAGAGGGTCCAACCAAATATCTCTCCTCTAAGGTTCATATCACACTGTCTCCACAAGTGTGTGATCATTGTGTCTCCTTATACAGGCTTATCCATGTGTACGGGTCACATCAACAATTATATTAGAATCTCATGGTATCGTAAATGTTTAGTGGAATCAAAATAATGACTATAACCTCTGTCTATTAGTACGAAAATTGTGGTGGAAATGTCATTGATAGTACCTCGAATCATCATAGGAGTATTTGGGACATACTCCTTGACCACATGTAGATTCCCCCAAACCTATCCTACAACTACCTATGCCCAGCACACTCCTCCTAGAGGTGGTGGTGGTAGTTTTTCATAACACATTACACAAACTAAAACTCATCGACCACCAATTCTACATACAATGCCTAGCGGTTCATCCTACTCAACTAGTTGCATCAAGCTTGGTGGTCTATCCATCATCTCTTTGTCAGTATCACGACGGGCTGGACAATATATTAAGAGTTATACCATGTCATCACATGTGTAGAATCACCTCTCCCAAGCCTATCTGGATCAATCTTAAGATTCTTAAACTGTAGATCCCCTATACTAGGACATCCTATAATGTCACCCATGTAAAAATCCATATTTTCGTAATTAGTTCCCTACTAATGAGGTCTCTGCACCTGTCTTTCTATTCGTGAATATCAATGGTCTCATCTACATAGAAAATATGCTCATGAGAACCAATGATCCCTCAATCAATCCATCCTAAGATAGAACTCATAGATGGGTAATGCTGTCTAAGATGTCTCAAAATAGACCTAGCTCAAAGGGCATAGCTGAGAAGTACTGATCATCGAACAAATCCATTGATTACCTAGAGAGGTTGGTGATCCTCGATGAATAATCAACAACCATTGAGATACCCTAATGGAGCTGAAGAAGCTCTTATATAAAAACTACTCACAGTGTAACTAGAAAGAAATACTCTATAAATAGATTCTCAAAATACAACCACCAACGAGTCAAGTCATCATAAATCTATATGGTAAAACATTACCATCACCATACCGAACCCTAAATAAGTCTTACTACATAGATCACCATCTATTCAGATGTTTTCATCAATAGAAGAAAAATTCTGGTCACCCCTCAAGATTGTTCTCAACAACATGAGTGTTAGGGTTGCCCTGAAACTTGAGCATTCTCTATCTATGAAACTCATGGAAGGAACCCAACCTTCACTTCTCATTTTGAAGTACTGTAGGTACCACTTTCTCCTCCACTAGTGGTGGTATAGCTTGTGCTACACCAAGAGGTAACACATGGGTAAGTATTCCATATATGGAGGCCTCATCATTGAGGGGGTCATCCTCGTGATCATGTTTCATAATCCTATCTGGTAAGCATCTCATAGGAAATCTATAAGAAAACAAGATGTACTGAGGTCATTGAGTATATCTGGAGAGCTAAATGATGAAGTAAATGGAATAAAACCCCGTTCCTATATTATGAATGTACTATTATTTTACCTGTAACCAATTTTTTCTTGTATCGAGCTCAAAATTTGGTTACCAGTTTCCTTCTATGTGGATAACTCGGCTACCTGCACCATCACTAGAGTCCCTATCCTCAAATCTGAACTAAAATGACATAACACAGTTTCCCCAGACCAACCTCAAAGACTCTTGGTCTTAATGTAGAACCGAACTCCTTTGATACCACTCATTCACTACCCATACAACTATGTCCCATGCCATAACCCCTCAATTATTCATCCAATAAGCCAGGGGCTAGTGACTAGCATCTGGTATTCATATAAATGATATTGGAGTCACTACCTTATGTACCTATAATCATGCACTCATATCCGAGCCTCAAATGTGGAAATATAAAAACCTCTAGTGAAGAAAATGTATGCATGTCACTAAACCCAACCAACTGAGTATGATAGGAATGTAAAGTTCACTACAATAAACAAGGTTAGAATAAAATACCAAAAAAATAAAGACTATGAAAACTAAAATGTCCGACCAATAAAAAAAATGGTTGTTGGGATTGTTGCTCAAATCTGTAGGAATTTCTCAGCAATCATGAACACACAATTCGTTGTCTAGAAATGGTCCTCTCTAGACTCCATACAATGGTCACTCATCTACAGTTGACACAACATGTGTAGGAAAATCCTGTGTATGGGTGAGTATTACAATATTCGTTATGACACCTTCAAACTACACATAAACAAAAAAAGGAATACATAGTCGGATATACACAATATATGTCCACAACACATATAACAAGAATATCTAGATATACTAAAACCCATAATTCTAGTCTAGAAAAATGTCATAACTACCACATACCATTACTAGGGATTCAGTCTAAAGATTCTAAAAATCACTCATTTAGGAGAACACACACCTAATTCTTGTAGAACAATTGACATCCACTCGAGAATTTCTATTCATCTGAACCATCACTATAGATAGAAACTGATATATCTGATGAGAGAATATGATATATTAGTTCCTAGATAACTCACTCCACTAGGGGGGAAGATCATGATATATAGAGGCAGATCAGAAAAAGGGATATGTTGTGATACCCCGACTCATTCAGATTTACTAGATAAGTATGCAATTGATGTCTTATATGATTTTTCACGCCTATACCTCGACTCTACATAGGGCACAAGAATAGATTGAGGATCCTTCTTTAGGATTTTTAGTGGGGGTTCAACAATTATATCCCGAATGTCCTACTGAAAGGATCATACAAATATGAAAAAATGACGCCAACTAATCATTATAGGAATGAGAAAGGGAACCAACCATAATGAAACTTGTCCATGATATAATGAAAATGATATCAAGAAATAAAAAATAATAATCTAAAGAATGTTGAAGGTTCACACTCTATTTTTCTTGAACCTAGTTATTACCCACGTTCAATGACCTATGTCATTAGAATATGTCATGTATAATAGGTTTACTCAATGTTTAGAATGGTTCACATGCTATGTCCTACTATCCAGGGTCCTCACCATGTATGTTTTCCTAGTAATAATACATGAATTCAACCCACGTACCTTTTTCCATTTACTAGTACAATATTTAGTTAGTCTAATTGGTACAACCAAGCAATGTGGTATTGTACGCACCATGTTGGCAAGATGTGTACTCCACCACATGTTTGTGTCTTATCTGGAATACACTCCATGTCCTGATAGAGGACCCACACGATGTGTGACAGGAGTCACACATAGTGCATCTCTTTATTGCATCCAAAAACCATATCATACACTCATTGAGGGCCCACATTCATTGTATTACTGAATACATGCCATTTTCATGGGGAAATTCCCTAAACCCTGGTTCGCACACAATCAAATCCTTATATACACCAAGTTAAATTTTAGACCACACCTAGTCGGGAAACGCAAGATCTGAGGCCATATGGTCCCACAATCACTGAATCTGAGTGATTAGAGCCTTAAATCTATTCAAAAAACAAAATCGTCATCAATCATCATTCATGAATAAGAATAAGAAATTGGCTCCCACTTTCATTTGATCTAATCCCACAACCATCATCGCACATCCTTCGATTCGTACAAATGTCATATCTCCAACATTAGATCATTTCTCATTAAAATGAAGGTGAACTGATCATTAGTTTTTGATCTAGGGATAATGTTACAAAAGTGAAGAACATGGAGAATTTCGAGGGTCAAAACACACATGTAACTACCAAATGTAATGAACCTCAACTATTTTTCAATCTGGCCTCAATCCATTCTGTAAAATGATCCAGAAAAAAACAAGAAAATAAAATCTATAGAAAAACCTGGTAATAAACCCCACAACAATATCCAATCCCACAATACACATGATTAGAGAATCAATCCATTTTTCGATTGATTCATATTTATCATAGGAATAAATATCAATGAACAAATCAATTTAAAACAAACACCATACCTAGGGGTGGATCGTTCACTAAATAGGGTTGATCAACGCATTATCATAGTTGGAATGATTTATTAATAATGGTACCCGTCAATCCCAGATCCAATATTCATCATCGTTTTATGTCAAGATATTTCATGAGGTTCTCTCTAGAGCTTCCATGATTTTCTACAGTTTTGAGCCTAACCATGGATCCCTGCTAAAAAGTATAATTAAATGAAACCACACTGCATCACTATGAAATGATAAAGTAATATAAATTCATAATTTCATTTATCCTTCAAAACATCCAAAAATTAAGTTTCATAGATGACCAGTGTTTTCTGTTGTTAGGCCTCTCATAAGGAAAATTGGATTATCTGAATGTAATGGTTCTCTCACATTTCTGATATAGGTTCCCATTTTGATGTTATTCGTTTTTATTAGAAATACTTCTCGCATTCTCTATTTAATATATTTAATATAATTTAAATATTTATCTTTGGAACACCAAGACTTATAATCGCATGCCACATCATCATCTGGCCTCGAATTAATCCCATATAATATTTAAAAATATTACACACAAGAATCTCTTCCATTAAAGAGATATCATTCATATATCTCTATGGATTACCATATCCATTAATGGTCTAACACATTTTCTATTTATAAAATTAATCGAATAGTACAAATTAATATATAATGAATATATATAATATTTACATCATGGTTTTAACTTCTTTGATGATGGAACCATGATAAAAATAAATGGACTAAAAATACTGAATGAAATAATACACATAGAACGAAGTCGTTATAACTAGAAACATGTTTTTGACATGGAGTTGTTAATAAATGGGTGATAAAATGACATAAATAAATCATATATGGAAAAAATATGATTATTATTATTTAATATATTTATAATAAACTTATATTTATTAGACTAGAAGATTTATTTTGAACAAAGGAAGTCAATTATTAAAAATGAAGGTACTTGTATTCTCTCGGATTTATGGGGAGACCTAAAGAATCATCACCTCTAATTTCTATTATGTGGTCTATATACCACCCCTATTACATGATATATCATGAATCTAATATGTTTATTTAATTTTATTTTTTCATTTGACATAATTATTTTATGAGGATTGTGAATCAAAATATTACCAATGTAATAAGGTACTTTAATCTCAAATTGACATCATTGAGACATATATAATGTAATTAACTTTTATTCATTAATGAGGTGTATATAAATTCTATTTTACCTGAAATATAACGATTTTATTAATTCTCATTCTATTTTATATTTCATTTAGTTTTATTATTTCATGGGGATTATGATTCAACGTTACCAAGTTGGTACCTATTTTATGTTACAATCATATTTTTTATAGAGATTGTTTATGATTATGCTTCTAATGATTTAATGATATCGTATATCTTTAAATAATCTCACGACATTTAATATCCTCTATTTATTTCCATACTATTGTCTTTTCCCTTCATTATACTTTCATTTTCTGCCCACGTGTTCAAAATAATTTTTTAAGTAAAATCAACATTATTTTTCTCTTTGGTTGAAAACGTATTTTTTATATCAACTTTTTCTAAATACAAGTCCAAAAATGTTATAAAATTCCATGAAGGATTTATGAAATAAAATTTTCCCATCATTGTTCTTTACGTTATGTACTCATGAGTTCAAAATATTTTTTTTAAAGAAAATAATAATTATTTTTATCTTTTGTTGAAAAAATACTTTTTCATATACAATTTATCTAAATACATGTTCAAAAAATTTATTCCCAAAAGGATTTATTTAATAAATTATTACACATCATTCACTTTAAAAAACTAAAATGAATCTTTTAATTATTTTTGAAAATTTTCACATCACGATATTTTAGAAAATGTGAAAGGGCACATTATTCTAACATCAATAGAATGAATTGAAATTACCAGACTCATAATCATTATTTCAATAGATTATCAATTTAAAACATTAAAATGTTATTTACAATGAAAAAAACTTTCAACACATTTTCATAAAAATCAAATTTAAAAAATATGATATTTAAAGAATGTTTTTTTCTACATTAAATGATTTAAATTTATTTTTAATATTACATTATTAATATAAAAGGTTATTTTCAATGAAATGGAATTTGAAAATGATTTATTTTTAAAAAAGTGTATTTCATAAATGATTTGGTTATTTTCATCAAGAAATAGTTTATGTGAAAATATAATTACATTTCACATCTATGATGGAATCATTTGATTTTACTTAATATTTACTAGATTTATGGTCCATGGAAACCAATATTAATTTTTTTATTGGTTTATGTTTATGATGACATGATGATTATAAAACCCACAACTTTTTAAATGTGTTATATTATGTTTAAATGATAATGTTTTTATTAATTCTATTTATTTACACATCTTCTCCTCCAATAAATAAATTATGAAACCCATTTATTTACATAGATTCCAATATGATGAATATTTTATGATCTTGTTGAAAACATATAATTGATATTCAATATATGATAGTTGGGATCAATATCATCCTATGTTACATTGGGTAATGATTTAAATATAATTAGATATGTATGGATGGAATGGGGTTAACCATATTTAGTATGTGACTTTTCCAGAATGATTTTCTTGGGAGTGAACCTTGATTACTATGAAGGTTTAGGGGGGTGAACCAACTCCCATATGATATCAATGGAAATAAAACATTACTACTATAGAAATAACTTTCTATTCATATGTTTATTCCTAAATTCCTTCTATTTTTTCATTTTTATGAAATCATGGCTCATATTATTTGATTCCGATATGATTCATGTATTATGAACTCTAAATCATAATTCTAAGCCTCGTGATTTTGATCATTGATATGCAATGTATGGTTTTCTTATATTCTTATTATATTATCATTCCATTATTCTAATGTTATGTTTATGTATTTCCATTTTTTCCCCATACATTCAATATGAGACTAATGTTTCTTAAATAAATTTTCTCAATGTTAAGATGATAAGTATTACATGTGATATGTTTAAGTAGTATTTTAGCAATGAGGAACTATCTGTGATAAAATATATAAATCTTTTGAAACAATTTTTTATATTTCCATGTTTCCAAAGACAATATACCTTTATATTCTTAAGGTGTGTGTTTGTGTAATTTAATGAATGTTCATCAAAAAAGTCATAATATATATGTTTCAAATTCTTGGGTTCCTATTATAGCTATTAGATGATATTTATAGTTAAAATTTGGAAACTAGGATGAGAAAACATTATTGTGCTCCATTAAGATAAAACTATGTATAGCGTATCATCCTATTTTTTATGTAATTGATTATGTGGTTCTCCAAAATATATAGAAATGTATGAATTTTAAATTAATTACATGGTTTTATCATAGATATAGTAAGAAGTAATAACTCTGAATATGGAACATTAGGCTTCACATCAGCATTACCAAGTACACTAAAACGAGGTATAGTTCACACATGATTTGACACTTCCAAGAATGATTCTTTGGAAAAAATTTCACTAACTAAAAACCATCAGGAATGATTTAAATATATACCACAAATGTCTTACGTTAAGACTATGGTCTATTTATTTTAAAGGTGTTAGGATTTATGAATCCTATAAGTGATTCCTCATGATTAAGTGGTTTCCCTACAATAACCCTTCTCCCTATAATAGAATTATACATGATTTATTACAAAAACATTAACATAAGAAACCTATTAGGATTTAGAGGTCTATTGTCCTTGGGAAATTTTGGACATTACATGAAAACTCAAGATATTAAAATACAACATCTTTATTGAAAACGTCATTTTCATGACCACAACATTCCCTCATACTTAGCATTGAATGGGATAACCTGAGGATATACATGTGAAAATGGTGATCTATAAAGAACTGTAAGGGTGTACAAAAATCATAACATGATGAATAAAATGCTTCTTAGGCATTAGGTAAATCAATGGATAAAAGGAGAAACATGAACAAAAAGGCATGATATAACATTATTATCATAACATAGAAATGTGGCATCATCATTTAACGTGATATTAGCATGAACAAATGATTTTTGAACTTGGGGAACGATTAAACCCACATTGAACATGAATTCCCTGAGTAAAACCACATTTCACATCGCATATCATGATATTAATCTTTACCCAATTCATTGGACCGCAATAAGGGTGAACCCTTCATAATCATTTAATTTCATGCATAAGTGTGCCACGAATATTATACTACATGGATTCTTTAAACATTATCATTTATTCCACGATAAAGGATCATGGAATTCATACATGAAAATATTTAATCAATAAGTAAGTGTGAATATAGGTGAATACCCATGATAGAGAAATGGACATGGTATTCACTACACAATGACTTTGGATAGGAGAATCGCGATGCAATTTCGGCAGCATAACAACACAACATAAGAATACATAAAAATGGTTAATGGGAGAGAAAGGGATATCTCATAATATTTACATGGAATGGACAGTAATGGGTTCTTATAGATACATTTCCCATCATATTTAATTGAATTTAGATGCATACTTTAAAAGATCTTATTGAATATAAATGTGAAGATATAAATTCTTTATGGAATTTAGGCATTGTAACGGGTGTGCATGGGAGGCATTAATAGGGGAGAAAGATGTATATAATCATTAAAAAAAAGGAGGTAAGTATGGGGGGTTAGAAATCATACACTTACATTTATAATTGTAAACAAATAGGAATATCATTATAAATTAATTTGAAAAAAAAATAGAATGGAATAAATTTCATACATGGAAGTGTGATCCAAATGCTTGGGAGAGGCTTGACAGAGGCTTCATGGAATATTGGGTCACCATGGTAGGATAATATAGAGGGTAGGACATAGTAGGGACGTGATCCAATGGTGTTTAGTTATGATACGTTGGATCATGGGCGTGTTTATATAGGAAAAGAGATGGAATACATTATTATTTTGGTTTTGGACACAACACACTAATCTAATCAATACCACAAACCAACCCATGGTTTTTCCCATGGTGATTCCCTAAGGGGAGTAGGAAACCTTTTTTTACAAGTCAAATGGAATAAATTCTTAAAATATTAGGATATATTATGTGGATGTGATTCACACACTACAAGAAATCATTTTAAAAGTTAAATTGTATTATAAGTCTTGTTGGGTTCACTAAGGCACCATAAAATTAATAAAATAAAAATAAAATGGAATTTTTTTTAAAGGTAAAACATATATTCACCGAACAACATATTTATAGTATTTTATTACATAACTATTGTGTCATTATGATGTCATAAAACACATTATATTTTTAAACGGTATTTAATTTGTAAACAAAAATTTGACTTTCTTATAAAATTATGAATATTTCACCGTTGGATTATTTTGACGTCCTGATTCTAAAAATAATACACATTTTGTAAAAATAGTTTTCTAAAAAATAGTTTTTTACTTTTATAATAAAAATTGACATTTATCGAAAATTCATTGGTTTTGAAAAAAAATAACTTTTAATCTGTAATACTAATTACAATTGTATTCATAAAATAATTATACAATCATTTATATTTATTAAAATGTAATTTAGTTAAAAAAATTAATAGAATATTATTTATTTTAAAAATCCATTAATTCATCAAAATAAATTTCTTAATTCAATATAAACTAAAAATAATTTTTATGATTTAAATTCTATTCACAATGTAAATGTAAAAATGAATGTATACTATCTGTAACAAAATATTGAATAGAATAATAGTGCTATGGTATTATTACATAACACCTTAATACACCCACATAAATCCTACGGGTAAGGTGTGTGATGGCAACAGACTCTTGGAGAGGCATAGATAACATCGCTCGGGTGGTAATCTCTATTAACTTACACTTCTCCCGTAGGTGGTTTCATTAAAACATAATGTGTTGAAGCTTGGCATGGGCTTGGTCAAGTATGAAGCCAAGTGACACAACATTCTATCCAAGCTTGACAAATGGGCTTCGTATGGAGAAATTCTACTCAATGAGGCCATCACATCCTTTTTCTGAGTAAATTGGATTTGTTAAATCCTTATATTTATAGTAATCATGTGGTCTCTATTCAATGGATATATTATCAATGGTCAAAATTCTAATGGTGTTTTCAAATCAAAAAACATAAAACCAAGGAAGGGAATATGTTACATATCCATTTTACATAATAATATACTTAATTATATCAAGAGGGATTTTCATTAATAAAATAGTGGGTCATAATAATATTCCCCCTTAAGAAATTTCACAATGAATTTTTTTCCCTCAGTGAAACTCAAAAGGGAAACTTCTCTTCATCACATCCTCTAATTACCACGTTTCTCTATCAAACTTGTGGTTTCCCCACTTCCCTGTGACAGGGGGCATTGTGATATTTCGTAAAACTTTTTCCATGCAATATAAGATCTTCATTAGCTTCACTTCAAAATAGATTTCATTCTCAAATGGAACGGCCTCTGGATTGAGTACATTTGATGGGTCAGTTATAAAATTCTTCAAGAGTGAGACATAGAATACATCATGTCCTTGAGATAGGTTTGGTGGGAGTTCTAGTCGATAGCTCGCTACTCCAATGCGATGCAGAATCTCAAAAGGGCTGATGCACCTTTTACTATGCTTTCCATTCTTCCCAAATCCCATAATTCTCCTCCATGGAAATAAGAGGAGGAATACCATGTCTCCAACATCATACTCTAGGTCTCGTCGACAATTATTCGAATTTATCTTTTTTAACTCTTAGCAGCTTCAATGTGCTTCTAGATGGTCTTATTCTTCTCCACTATTTCATCATCCATTTCAATACCTCTGAGTTTTCTCTCTCTAAAACCATCCCAACATGCTGGTGTTCTTCACCTCTTCCCATAAATAGATTCATAAATAGCCATTTTGTAGCTTGAGAGGAAACTATTATTGTAAGTGAACTCAACCAGAGGATGATGTTGCTCCCATCCTCCTTTGATGTCCATTGAGCATGATCTCAACATGTCCTCAAGTGTATGGATATTATTCTCAGATTCTCCATCATTTGGAGGATGATAAGTTCTATTTAATATCAGCTAAATATTCAGAGCATGTTGAAGTCTATTCTAGAACAAATAGGTGAACCTTGGATCTCGATCGGATACAATATATAGTGGTAATCCATGCAGCCTTACACCTTATCTGATATATATATATATATATGTACCAGTTGAACCATTTTGTAATCCTATCAAAATGAAGTGAAGTGTATAGTATTTTTAAGAATATCCATAACAACCCAGATATCATTGTTTCCATTGCATGTATTCGGAAGATCGGTGACAAATTCTATAGGGATGTTCTCCCATTTCCATACTGGTATGAGTAATGGTAACATCATTCCCTCATATGTATTCCTCTCAGCCAGAACATGCTGACATACCAAGAACTTTGATATATACTTAGCGATCTTCTTCTTCATGTTATCCCACCAATAATACTCTTTGAGATCCCGATACATATTTTGGTTTCCTGTGTGATTGGGGAAATTCTAACTATGCACATCATAAAAAAGATCATTATTTAATTCTGAATTTGATGGAAAACATGGTCTTGTACAAAATATCATAATTCCTTCTTCATTATCATTGAACTCTGAGTATTTCCCTTTTCTGATATTTTCCACTTCCTTCTGAATTCTCACATCATCTTATTGAGCATACATTCAACATTACAAAAGAGATGGTCCAACAATTATTTGAGAAATGATTAATGATTTTCCCTTATTTATGATTCCCATGTCCATCTTCATCAAATCTAAGAAGATTGGATCCTTCTCAATTCACATCAATGGTAGAATCACTTGGTCCCTTCTACATAGAGCATCATCCACCTTGTTCTCATTCCTAGGGTGGTAATGGATTGATCAATCATAGTAATTGATCATATCTGGCCATCTTTGTTAGAGAATTTTCATCTCTTTATATGTGAATATATACTTGACGCTTTTCTAATTTGTATATATTTCACACTTCTCCCAAAAAGAGACAATTTCACAAAATTTATTAAGATATTATTTCTACATTCAACTCCATTTCATTTGTTGGATAGTTTTTCTCATGAAATTAAAATTTACATGAATCATTGGCATTTTTTTTATTTTTCATCAACACACAGCCAAGGCCCTCCCTCAAATCATCACTAAATAAAACAATAATTTATCCACTGGGGGGTAGTAAGAGGGCGTGTGTAGTGAGAATCATCCATTTCCACTCCATTAATCTATTTTCACATTCATCACTCTAAGAAAACATGACTCCCTTCCGAGTTATATTTGTAAGAGGGTTTGAAAATCACATGAAATTCCCCACAAATCGGCGATAATATCTACGTAACTGGGGGAAGCTACAAATATCTATCACCAATTTTGGCCTCATCTATATCTCAATTGCAGATGCCTTGGAGGGATCTAGAGATATCCCATTTCTTGTGATGATGAGACCCAAAAATGAGACTTCCTTCAACTATAACTCACATTTTATGTACTTTGCATAGAGTTTATCCTATCACAATGTCTCTAGTACAGTGATTAGATGATCCTCATGTTCCTCCTTAGTTTTTGAGTATATTAGATTATCATCTATAAATACTAAATCATATATGTCAAGGTAATATCTAATGATACTATTCATCATGTCCATGAATATTTATTTAGAATTAGTGAGTCCTAAAGGAATTACTATGAATTCATAGTGCCTGTATCCTTACAAAAAGAAGTCTTGGGTATACCCAACTTCTTCACCCTTAGTTGGTAATGTCCTTACCAAAAATCTAACATGAAGAAGTATTTTGATACATGTAGATGACCGAAAAAGTCATCAATTAATGGCATGGGATGCATGTTGTTTATCATGACATTATTGAGCACATGATGGTCAATGCAAATGTGCATTCACCCATCATTTTTATTGACGAAGAGGACTGGTGCACCCCATGGTGAAGCACTTGGGCGTATAAACCCATTATCCAAACTCACCTATAATTATTTTTTTAGCTCCTCATGCTCCACAAAAGCCATATTATATAGGTTGTTGGATATTGACAATTCCCTGAGTATAAGATCAATTATGAATTCAACATATCGTTTAGGAGGAAGACAATGAAATTCCTTGGGAAAAAATTCAACTGATTCCCTCACAATAAGAATTCCATTATGGATGGTTTCTTCCTTATAATCAATCATCTGAAGAAGATTCACATGCTCATAGGGCAGTAATATTCACATTTGGGATGATGTTGTTAATGAAGACTCAACCTCTTCTTTGCACATATACAGAATCAGTGGTCGATTTTCTATATAGAGAGTGATGTCCCTCTCATGAAAATTTATGTTGTATTTATATAAGGAAGGCCAATAAATGAAAAGAATTGTATCAAATTATACTAGATGGAGTATGAAAAGGTTCTCTAGGATGTTCAATTAACAAATTATGATTGGGGAGGAGTTATATGCATGGGATGCAATGATTTCCTCATTTTACATTCTCACTGAAATTTTTCTTCCATGATTTTTGGTGGTGTTGGGATTGTGATACTAAACATTAGGGATATAAAAGAATGAATAGATCCAAAATCAAGAATTACATTTTCTATTCATGAATAAATAACTAGTGTACCTGCTACCACTTAATTTTCGGGGTTAAATTAGTCAGTAGTGATGGAAAAAGATCACCCTTGTTGCTGTAGAGTTTGTTGGTTGACTACAAAAACCCTTTCATTAGGACACTAGTTTGCAAAGTGCCCTAGTTATTTTCAGTTGAAGGAATGAAAAATGGCTTGATGGTCGAACAGATTGTTCCTCTTCTCTATTGCAACCGAGAGTTTTTTTATCCGCAGATAACGGCTTGGGGCCTTTCTTTTCTACACCTAAAGCATTTCCTCAACCCCTTCCAACAATTTCCAGGGTTCTTCATTCAGCACCGTAGGAAATTGGGGTGATATAATTTCATATATCCATTGGATTTATCCATCCAACCACCATAAATATAGTCCTACATAGGCTTATTATCCCAATGTTATCCCAGATATTAATCGATCTCCATTTTGACTTTGAGGGCACATCAGAAAATTTCTTCATAGTTCTCGAAGTCACAGATCTCTAGGGCTTTTAGTATGCTAGGTTTTATCCCACCGAAGAAGTGTCCAACCATCTATTTAGTGGTAATGGAATATCTGGATTCGTTTTGTGCAAGGCTTCTGGTGTGTTCCTCGTACACTATGATGGATTCATCGCCTTTTTTCATTAGGGAAATGAATTCCCTTTCTATCTTAAGTCGTATAATGTGAAAAAATATATTTATCCAAAAACATTTTTTTGAAATCCTTTCATTCCAACGCCTAATAATCTTCATGAGGTATTGTAATTTTTTTTATCATTGTACACCACTGATTAGCTTTATCATCCATATAATATGCATCTGAAAGTTCCTTTTCTAGTTCAGAACATTGGTGGATGGAGAAGATCTTCTCAATGGATTTGATCCATTGTTCGACGATTGTGGGATTAGATGATCCATTAAAAGTAGGGGGCCTTTGTCTCATGAAGCTCTTGATTAAGGCTTGCTATTTCGTTGGCAGGGTAGAACGTTCCTCTTGACTCAATTTTCTGTTAAAAACATGAGTTAACTAAGAAAGTATCGTGACAAAGTTCATGATTTCTGCTCCCATCAGATTGGGAATCTCATTAGAACAGTCGTTACATTGATCCATTCATCGGTTGTCAGCCCAATTCCTCATATTACTAGCTATTGCATGGAATAAAATAAAATTTAGGGGTAAAACATAAATGATAATCTAAAGATAATAATGGATAACCTAAAAATTAGATTTATTTTCATAACTTAAAAATTTATAGGCTTCAATCTTTGTTATCCATGATTTACATCCCAATATATATTCATAGGGGATGTTTTTTATTATCTTAATAATGGTTAGGACAAAACTTATGAATTTAATAAATCATATCCCTCGAGAGGGTTGTAACCAAGAGTGTACCAAGGCCCGTTGTCGTGCCCCAGTTCCCTTTTGAGTCTACCTCAATGTATTTTTTGAGTTTTAACCCTAGATACATATGTGCTAGATCCACCTATACATGTTCTTATGGAGATAGGGATTTATTTTTTTAATTAAACAGTTACTCTATACTAAACAAAATTTAGGGATGTTTTTTTATACTTAGTCTAATCCATAAGTATTTCGCTATATTTTTCTATTCCTAATCCCAAATATAACTAAACATATCATATAATTCAAACAATAACAACCCTTCTGTTTATAAAACTCATAAACATGATTTATTACTAAAACAATAACTTATGAAAACTATGAGGATCAAGAGGTCTAGTGTCTTGGGAAATATGGGACATTTCATGAAAATATAAGATTGAAAAATACAACATCTTAATTGAAAACATTCTTACATGACCAAATCATTCTCCCATACTTGTCATTGAATGGGATAACCTAAGGACATACATGGGAAAAGGTTAAGCTATAATGACATGTAAACATGTAAAGAATTAATAACAATAATATTAAATTGCATGTTAGGAAGTAGGAATATATATGTATCATAAGAGAAACATGAAAATAAAGTCTTGATATATCATGATTATCATAACATGGAAAGGTGACATCAACATTTAACATGATATTAGCATGAGCCATGGCTCATCAAACATGGAACATTGGTAAAACCAAATTTCAATTGAATTAGAATGAGTAAACCCTAATTGAAATTGATTCATCATGAAACAAATCTTTACCCAATGCATCGTAGTGCTATCAGGGTGCACCCTTCTACGTCATTTCATTTCATGCATAAGTGTTCCCCAAATACTATACAACATAGATTTATTAAGAATCATCATTTATTACATGATAAAGTAATGTGTAATACATACATGAAACTCTTTAATCAATATGTATATGTGAGTAATGGTGATTACCCTTGATAGAGATATGGTAATGGTATTCAATACACAATGAATTTGGCATAGAGAATCACGGTGCAATTTTAGCAGTATAACAGCTTGACATAAGATTTCATAAAAATGGTTGATGAGAGAGAAAGATGTATATAATCATATTTACATGAAATGGATAGTTAATTGGTCATATATGTACATGTACCAACAAATTTAATGGATGTTAGATTCATATTGTAAAATAATTTCATAAATGTAAATGA
Organism: Viscum album; assembly: GCA_963277665.1. Taxonomy (NCBI): domain Eukaryota; kingdom Viridiplantae; phylum Streptophyta; class Magnoliopsida; order Santalales; family Viscaceae; genus Viscum; species Viscum album. The sequence continues at coordinate 1,690,809,003 of OY728140.1, read as the reverse complement.
GAAGAGAGAAATTCCTTATTGAATTTCAACATGGTAACGAGTGTCCATGGGAGGCATTAATGAGATATAATATGATATATCATCATTCAAAAATAAATATGGAGGTGTGTTGGTGGTTATAAATAATACCCCAACTTTTTTATTTGATAACTAAAGTGTTAAAAATATAAATAAATTTGTATGAAAATTAGGAAGGAAAAAATCCCTTACTTGGAAGTGTGATCCAATGGCTTGGGAGAGGCTTGAGAGAGGGTTATTGGGAGCTTGAGGAACCTTGTGAGGATTTTAGAGAGTTGAGGGAAAAGTAGAGACTTTATCTAAGGTTTTTTTGAGTGAAGGGAAGTGGGAGATTGAGTATGTTTATATAAGAAAATATCGGGAATTCATTATTATTTTCGTTTTTGACACCACACATAAAACTAATCAAACCCCAAACCGTCCCATGGGTTTTGGACCATGGTTTTTTCCAAAGGGTAGTGAATGAAATAATTTTTAAGGCCAATGGACGAAATTCTTAAAATAATAGGCTTTCATATGTGGAAATATTTCACACTCTGAATGAAATCATTTTAAAAGATAAAATGTTTTATAATTCATAGAGTTTCCACTAAGGCACCATAAAATGAATCAAACAAATATAAAATAAATTTATTTGAATGGAAAAAATATATTGTCGGAAATTTTTTTAGTATTTTATTACATCACTATTGGGTTATTATGATGTTATAAAACATATTATATATTTCTACGGTATATAATTTTTACCCAATAGTTGGACTATCTCAAAAAAATTTGACAAATTCACTGTTGGATAATTTCTACATCATGATTCCCAAAATAATATTCATTTTAACTAAATAATTTTATAAATATTTTAATTTTTACTTTTAAAATAAGAAACTGAATTTTATAGAAAATTCATGGGTTTTGACAAAAATTGCTTTCAAACCTTAATAAAAATTACAATTGTATTCAAAAAAATATACGATCATTTATATTTAATATAAAGTAATATAGTGATTGTATTTTTGTTAAAATATTATTTAATTAAAAACCCATTAATTAATTAGAATAGATTTCTTAATTAAATAATAACTACAAATACTAATTGAGATTTATAATCTATATACAATGTAGAAATAATAAAATGAATGTTTATTCTCTCTTGAAAATAATGCACATAATACTAGTGAAATAGTCTTGTTACATAACCCCTTAAATCACCCACATAATACCTAAGGGTAAGATGTGCGATAGAGACATAATTTTGGGGAGGCTCATATAACATCGCCGGGGTGGTAATCTCTATTAAGATCCAATTCTCCCATCGATTTTTCTATTCAAGATTAATGTGTTGACAATTGGATTGGGCTTGGTCTAGAGCGAAGCCTAGTCATACTACCTTCATTACGAGCTCTGAAAAATGGGCTTCGTATTAAGAAATTCTATTGTATGAGGCCATCACTTGCTTTGTCTGAGTAAATTGAATTGGTTAAATCCTTATATTTATTCTAATCATGTGGTCACCATTCAACGAAGATATTAGTAACACTAACAATTCTTAATGGTATTTAAAATTCCAAAAACCTAAAACTAAGTATGTGAATATGATATAAATCTATTTCAAATAATCAGAAATTTAATTAGATCAAGAATAGTTTCCCTTACTAACAGTTTTGGACCATAAATTCCCACTATTAGTATTGTTAATCACACTGTATTTTTGTTTTATTCAATGGATGGATCCCAAAAGTTTCGTTTTATTTAAAAATGTAATGGTAAATACAATGATTATACTGAATAAAAACTGAAAGAGTTATAGATGGAATGAGAAATATAAGTATTTTTCCCCCCACAACATTCTCAATATTTGAGTCCTGATGAACACGAAAATAATAAATTGTTGAAAAAACATTCGGTTGATTCATTTATAAGGAAACATCAACCATATTTAAGTTATTCCCCAATTCCATCAGTTTGTGAGTTGTGGATATATACCATTGAAATGAGATTTTATATTCTCTAATTCGTAGAATAAAAAATCATTATGGATTACAATAGTTGAAAAGGTGAAGCAAATCAATGGTCCACTCTTATAAAGAATATGACTCAACAAGATTAAATTGGCTCCATGTAGTAGCCTGGGTTTTAGATATTACGTTTAGTATGTAATTCCATCAAATTATATTTAAAAATAGATATCGAATTCCTTCAGCTAAATTATAAGGATGATTAATCCATCAGTACATATGATTTACATTTTAGAATAAATAAAAATAAATATTCTAGAATTATTATCTATCCTGAATGTATGTTTGATTAAATCATTAGTGGATTACGATCCGGTATCTAAAGGGTTTTAGAAATAACAGACTCTAGTAGCTATGAATTTTTTTTGAATGCTCTATCATGTTGGAAACAGATATTGGAGTTACTCATTAATATAGTGGTACTGAAATGGAATGAATGATGAAATTAAAAGGATTTTCTAAAAACCGTGGAGAAGAAAATATTACATACCATTCGTAATCTATGTTTGGAAGAAAACATGGAGGTTTTTTTAAGATGACTAATAAAAGATTTATTTGTGGAATGGAAGGTAAATAATAAACTAAATGTTAATTTAATGGGATGATGTTAGATATGTAAAATAATAGACAGAAATCCCCATAGAATGCACCACCCACACTACAATAGATATAGTGTATGGAAATTGGTCATTATGTGAATGAATACTCCAATCCAAGGAATAATTGGGATAATAATTAACAAAAATCACTCTTTTCAAGGGAATAAATGGATTTATTATTCACCCACACTAGCTGATGTGAGTCATGTAAAATAGGTTATATTTATCCTATACTATAGAGTTGGAAATTTCATATTGATGTTTATATGAATAATCCCTATGAAAATATTTTTGATCAGACATTAGTGAAATTTAATTTTATTCACATTATTGAATATCTCACTCGAAAGGATTTTATAATAATGAAATCACATTTGATATTGTATCGCTATAAGGAAGACCCAAATATTTAGAGGGAAATTTTTCTATGTAGGATTAGATCTTATTTAACTTCTATATAAAGAATTATATTTTGGAATCATATATGAATCTATGTAAGATATATATAATATTGGTGGATATAATCATAGGATTATTAGTTTAAGGTTGGTTATATGTTCAAATTCATAGACACCCATTTATAGGATTTATGTATTGGGAGGTTATCAATATTAAGGATATATTTAGAGATATTTATGTAAATATAACCCTTTAGTTTATAATGGTTTGGTGAAAAATATATTTCTGGATGATTTTTTTTGAATTAATTTAAAATGTTTTTGAATAATGATAGCATGTGGGTTAGGTGAAAACTAGAAAATCTGTTGTGGTCTAGGGGAATGACCACACAACAAAGGGAAAACAATGTTATATAACATACCATTTTCCTAAGATAATAATTAATTCTTATAGGGAAACAAAATGAAATATATTGTTTAATTTTTATCCTCTTACAGGGTATGAAAGAAATTTAATGATGAAAGAAATAATTATAAGTGAAATGTACTAAAATTATCTATACAAGAATGAAAATTTGATAAAAACACCATAGATTTTATCATCATACTAACAGAGAATCTAAAGTTTATAACTATATATGGGTTTTAGTATATCAAAATATAATGTGAGAACTATCCATTACTAGTAGATGATATTTTTTCTAGACCATCTTTATAGGATATAAATTATGTATGTGTTTTGACTTCTTAGAGGACCATATTCCATTGTGTCTCATCTGAATCAAACGATTTCTTCGTATTTATGGTGATGTCTTTGGCAAGACCATTATAAAGTGATTAGTTACTTCAATATATAATATCCTACGAAAAATGTCAAACAATTAGGGGAATTCTAACTACATATTATATAATGAGATATTTTTCTCTGTATTTAAATGGTTTTTGAGATCAACACCTTAATCTATTATATTTTTCATAAGAAAAATATCTTTCACTCGATTATTCTGATGGATAATTATGAAAAAATTTATGGAATTAATTTTAAAGCACATTAATTTCGTAATAAATTCCGATAATTGAATCTATTTGGATCATAGATTGCTTCAGAAATGGAAAAGGAAATGGGAGGAGAGAGGGAGACAGTGCTGGGGAGGAATTGTTCCAGCCACCCCCTCAAATCCATTGATGAAGGAAATCCCTAGGCTTTCATGTAAAATGGGATTTTCCACTAAGAGGTGTTTTCCTCTACAAAGTAGTAAAAGTTTTTATAAGTCAATTTCCATTCATTGTGTTCTAACTATTTTTCAATTAGAATATTCTTCCACGATTTTGTCTTAATTGATCGCTATATTATTTCATTATGTATGTTCATTCTATCATTAAATAATTTACACATAATATCACCATTTATAAAATATCAATTAAATGATATGATCTTTGTAGTTGTAATTCATCTCAAATCCTCTTTATTTGAGATTCATGTTTATGATATGAACCTATCCCCTTTTATGAGGTGTATATATGGCCAATTTCATATGATATTCTATTAATATCATTATTTTATTGATATATAATGTTCCATTTGAATTTATTAATTAATGTGGAATACAATGGAGAATATACTAAAGGGTAAAGAGATTTATTTTACAATATAATTTTATTCAAGGATGCTTATGTTCATGGTTTCAGTGAAGGAAATAATATGATAATATTTTCATAAACCATATATATTTATTCTTCAGTAGTTTTTTATTTTTTTACATGATTGATTTAAATTTCAATTATTTTATGTTGTGGAAATAGAAAAAAGCTTATTTTGTAATTGATACATATTTTGTTTCCATATTTTAGATCTAGAATAATTATCTTCCATATCTACATTTTCATACATTTTTTCAAAAATGATCATTTTTTAAACATAATAGATCAGGAAAATATATTTTACATGATCATTTATCTTCATTAAAATGTTTCATAAAAATATATTTATTACCATTTCCAAATATTTCACTTTTGACTCCATTTAATTTTTTTAAAATATTGTTTATATTTATGATTAAAACATATATATATTTAATTGTCATCATGTACATTATTTTCCTTAACAGTTACTTTATATAATTCCATATGTGGTTTCAATTAAAATTATATTCCTACTATTTATTGATTTTTTAGTTTAAGAATTTATTTTAAAAGAATAAATTGAATTCTAATCACTAATCTTTTTATATTAATTTAATTGTATTTTGATTAATCAATTACATGATCCTGTGAGGTTACATCGACTCTAAAAGGGATACTGGGTATTGATACCATCCTTCATATTTCTCTAGGATGATATTTTTATTAACATAGAAGCTATTTGTATCCTCTAGTGAATCAAATAATGAGATAATAGTTATCATTTTCAAAATGAAATGTGAAAGGTTATATTTTTTTAATGAAAGAAACATGGAAATTTTTTATAATTATTGGTCAGCTTCATACGTCTTATAATATAAGTTATCCTAAACAGAACTGCATGGGATCAATGCATCTTATATATTGGTTGTTCCCATATGGTGTTGGGTTAGCCCGATATAGCTTATATTTTTGGTGAACCAGGACAACACTCCAATTCATTGGGTAATGACCTTTTTAATTTTAGGAAATAAAATTAGAGTTAATATAACACCCCTAACACATTACAATTTATTTCTCTTTAAATAAATTTAATATCTTCGATAACATGTCATGAACATAAAAAATGTTTCAATAGAAAATAATATATTAAAACATTTTTATGCATTACCATTTTAACCAGGCTATGAAGATGTAGGGTATGAATAGTAATAAATATATTATGAAAATAATGTTTATCTATTGATTAAAAATAATATAAAAATCATTTTAAAGAGAAAGAAATATTTTTTGTATTTTTTTAAAAATATTATTTATCCCACTTTTACATAGGTAACATAATATTAATTTTCACCACTTTTAGAAATATTTTCAGTAAACTGAACTTAAATTTTTAAATTTGTATCACAATGAATATTAAAATATATTTATTTTTATTGAAAAATATATTTTAATTTAATTAATTCACAACGTTAAATTATATTTAATATTTCCTTTAAATTAAAATTCTCTCAATTAAATGAAATTTTAACTAACATTGGTCATTGTTAAAATTTAATATTAAATTTGGATATTAAATCCTTTTACTCATATGATACTTTTACCTTTGAATAATTTATTATTCCTTGAATCTATGGATATAATATTACATTTTATTTTCCAAAACTGAGAATTGAATTGGTAATAATTGATTCAACATTTGGAATAATCATAATTAATATTAATTATTATTTTATAATAAATTTTTTCGAAAAAATAATTGTGAAATTAATAGAAATACATTACTGTGGTAATGTAAAAATGGGTTTACCATGGGGTTAAACTGAACATGAATGTGGTAAAATTATCTAAATACATGTGTAATATCTATTTTATATACATATTTCAACCTTATATTGTCTCAATATCACACATATTCCTTTCATTACCCATTTGGCATTTGAAGAAAGTGGTTACAGCTTTTTCTTTGAAATAAATAGGAAGTATTTCACTTAACTCACTTACAAAATCCCCCCACTATCCCCTTTTTTTTCTAACCTTACACCCCACATTGTTCATATGATACATACCAAAATAAATAACTAACATCTATATGGTCATAATAGTAACAATTTTTGATACATAAGAACATTATAGGAATATTTCATTTATAATAATTAAGAGGTGTTGTAAGAAGAGGTAAAATTCATAACTTTGTGTTTTATTATTTCTTCTTTCACCTCCTTCATATCTTTTTCATTTATGAATATGTGAAAAACATCGTCTAAAAAATATAGTAATATTTTATTTTTATGGAAATTAAAAAAAATATATATCATATTCCATCAAAAGGGAAATAAAATCATCTCTTGTGTGTACGCCAGACTATCGCTTCACGAAGCAATGTGACACGTTTTCTATCAACATCACTCTTGGTTGGGGATGATGATCAATATAAGACACACACACACAATATTTATAAATTGATTATATGTATTTAATAATTATATAAAATATAACATTTTATGTTGTATTTAATAGGATTTTTGATAATTTTGCTCATGTGTACGGAAGACTACCGCCTAACAATGCGATTTGACTCCTTTTTCCCTAATGAATTACATGTAAGGTTAAAGGGGTAATTTTAATGAATAAATGTGATATAAATGAAAAAATTATGACATTAATGAAATATTTATCATTATTAAAATATTATATATTATTTTATCTCTCACTATTTCACTCAGGGAATGACGATCACATCACTCGTGTACGTGTAGACTACCACCATCTCTAAGTGATCTGACTCCTATTCCAAAACAAGACCACATGGGTGACATTTATAATTATATTTAATAAAATAAAATGATATTTTTTATTTTATTATATTTTTGAAAATGTAATATATTACTTACCTTGTTTTTATAATGACCTTCAAAAAATGAAAACATTACTAATGCATGTGTATGGCCAATAATCACCATCATTGTAGTATAATATGTTTCACATATCTATATTTCATGATTGGTATTAAAGAATATGTTATTTATAAATATGATAATTATTAAATTATTTTTATTCTTTTTTATGTTTAAATAATAACAAATTTGATCCATATTCATCAAATTGAAGTGATTTTTCCCACATTAGTCAAATATCAATGAATTACCCAATATCAAATTAATTGATTATGTGACTATATATGACACAGTTATAAGTGAGTTGAAAGTAATAATAAAAGTAAAATAGGTTCATAATTTGGTAAATAATTGACCTAATATTATTATTTAAGAAGATAATCGATGTACATGAAAAATCTGGTTTAATGTATGGGACTCCATATTTATTTCTCTTCATGGAGTTATACTGAAATGTTTTACACCTAATTTTTTTACATGTTGTATATACTACACCTTCAACACGTTATATAATTATACACTATTAATTAACATTATTTAATGTTTCAATTTTAATTATTCAATTCAGGTGATTTAATTTTAACATGACCATTTTGTAATGTAATTTATAACACAATTTTGTTCCTTTAGGTAATATTAGATTTTCATTTTCCATTGATTTTATATGATTATATACATAATTAATTTTTATTATCTCATGTTATATTTAAATTTTTTATATTTTTAGTTACTTTTTACCCACATAATCTATGTATTTATTAATTCATTCTTCATAATTATGATAATTGAATGTGAGTTTTTCTCAATTTTTATTTCATTGAAGGATATTTGTCAGAATGAACCAATTGACATTAATTTGGATTATATAGTAATCATTTGATGTGGTTAAGATGAATAATTATTTTTTCATTGTGTTTATTTTTTCAATTCAATTTCATCAATGTTTTTTGAATCTTGTACATGAATATTTCATAAAATGATTAACATTATTAAAAAAGATTTATCTTTTGAAAATTATTTTATTAATTGGGAAATATTTAACAAACTGTGTTATTTACACAATATGGATATTTTGTGATTTGAAATATTATTCATGAAAAAAATATATTTTGTATATATATGAGTAACTCTATGTAAATGCAGTGAAGGATGGATAAAGATATTATATAACCCATTTATGCATTGACTGGTCTCACGAGATAAATCAGTTGAAAAAATGAAATAGATTTCTTTAAGTTGTTTCAAATTATCTTGTGAGAGGTATTAATATTAGATATACCATGTCACTGAGATCATGGAATCAATTGATTAATCATTTATTAACTAATAAATCATTTATATTTATCCAATAGATTTTAAAAAATGTTATAATCTCTAAATTCATTTCATTCTTATTTAGTAGATTAAATTTCTTGTGTTTGTGGTCATTTATAATGACATTTGGATTGTTACGTATCTTATAATGATAATAATATTATATAAATGGAATGTCTGTTCAAATTTTTACCTTTCCATTTTAAATATTCTTTATATTATTATAATTTTAATGTTATATAAATTTATTGCGTGTTAGATTATTTTTATTTAAATATTTTTTTCTCTTATTGATTCATTATAAATCCCTTTGTACATAACCCTTAGTTTTTATTTGAGTTCAACATTGTAACACCCTGCCCCTACCTCATTGGCTTGAGGAGGCGGTAAGGTTTCCTGGGCCTTAAGCAATGTTACCAAGGCACCAAAGTCGGGAAATAAATGCCGAGGGCTTCAAGGAAAAGTGGGGATTGATTTTACCTTAAAAAGATAACCCAAATCAACCAACTAACAACTAAAGATGCATTCACATTCATGTCAAACCTCACGATAATGACAATTCCCTCCAAAACCCCAAAACTATTCAACTAGACATGTCTACAAAACATCAGAGTACAAAGTGGAAACTAAACAACAAAACACCATGATCCATGACACCAACACCACTCTAAACCAATCTCCATGATCCATGCTCCACCAAAAAATCACAATGATCCACTGAAGGAGGGTGTTGCGTTACATTAGCCAACATAATGGTCCACGACATCTGCAAAGACACCAAAGTGCCAATGTAGGGGGTGAGTACAATCACTCAGTAGGATTCCCTAAACTCACTTCCCTACACACGCCACTAGGATAAAACCGTTTGCACATTTATATAAAACATTTTATATAATGCAAAACCAAGCTACAAATTGTATATAAGTCGAACATGCCATAATCCAAACATTCCACACAAGGAAGAAAAAACAAAATTTCCTTGAAAAGAATCTAATTCAACCATGCCACTTGCCAAATACCATTTTCAGATTTCACTCCAAATCCCCATATACAAACATCACCAACCAAGCACACAACAAACCATGGAGGTACTTCCCATCCAACCCATTCATTACCAATCCAATCAAGTGGTACATCCCACCCACTTTCTATTGATGGTGGACCTTCCGTCTACTATCCATCCCATTTTTATAGTGGCACTTTCTCATCCACTCTACCACATACCTACATCATCCACCCAATGATATCACCCATTTCCACACAAGCCACAACAATAATCATGCATTATTGTCAATACCAACAAATACCATTTCCATGCCAAGCACATTTCAATATAACAAGTTTATTGAAATCAATACTCATTCTCACAATAATTACCATTTTAAAATCACCAATTTAAAATTAACTAATCTAGACCATTTCAAGAAAACCCCAATTCCATGCCAAAACCCCCAAGTCATCATCCATTTGATTTTCCAAAAAAATTCAAATGACATGATTAAAATTAATTTAATGAAACCAATTTAATTATAAATAAATATCACATTTCAGCCTAGTGGAGTTGAGAGAGAAGCCACCTACCTCTTAGGGTTTGGAGAAATCGACCCTTCACCCAAACACTCTCCAAACCGGGTGAATTTCTCCTCAAAACCACCTCAAAACCCTTCCTGATCATCAACAAGATCAATCATTAACACAAAAATTCAACACAACCCTAGATCTACATGAAATCCTTGTAGATCTAGTAAACTACAAGAGGGAGAGGGATAACCGTAACAAAAACCTCAAAGAACCGATAGAGGGACTCACACGATGAGAACTGCCTTCGATCCACCAAGAAACCCCTTCGATTTGCCTCTAAAACAAGCTATGGATCTACCCCGACCACTGAAAACCAGGACTCCCATGGGATCCATGAGTGGGAGAAATAATGTGGGAAAATGGGGAATCTCGAGTGGCACAAGACTTAAAAACCCAAACATTATGTGGTCGCATGGTTACCCCGCACGGCTTGGAAAACCGTGTGCTGACCTTGCGGTTGACACTATGTCACCTAGGGACTTCTCATGGCTTGCCCGCATGGTATGACAAACCATGCGCCGCCTATGCGGATACCACTGTCAAGGGTGCATAGTTTATTGGGATGGGCACACGGTTGTTTCAGACTGTGCGCCAACCGTGCACCCCTGTAAAACCTCCATAACATTAAATGTTTTCCCAAAATTGTCCAAACATCGAACAACCACATCAAAACGCACAAACGAACCAAAACAAGGGTCACATACCACAAACCGATGGTATTACAAACAATATTGTTTTACCATTATCTATGATATGAAGAATAATTTCAAGAATAATTTATATTATTAAAAATGTCTTCTATTTATTTAATTTTTATTTTATATCCTGATGTGAAATGTGTATCATATATTTTTTTTTTAAAAAAACCACTAAATTGATCACTACTTCATGATTTGAAACCTTGTATATAAGATAGTTTTATAACGTAGGAACCTATTTTGGCTTCCTAAATATTGTGTTGTTATAGTTGTTATCACATGAAATTAATTAGAATATGTGGTAACTGGGATAATTGAAAACTAATATTAAGGTATATATAAATATGATATAATTTAAAGATAAATAAAGTGGAATAAAAAAAATGATTAGTTAAGAATATATTATGTTGATTTTTCTATAAATATATCCTTGGTTGGATACTAAAATAGGAAGTTGTTGTATAGTGGATTTACTTATTGGTAATACCTCTGAAACCATCTCATTATGATTGACCCAATAACCAAATAGTAGACGAAAATAGGCCATTATAGATACGTTTTTTGACTCTCATAATTGATCTTATTAGGATAAATATCAATTTATTTTCAAAAAATTATATATGGGTTTGAATATAAATATATAGTGGTATAAACCAACATTATGATTTTTAGATAAAAATGTTCATAAATTTTAATTTATGCTATGTGTAACAACATATTTAGAATTAAACATTATTATTTTAAATATAAAATTTAATCAGACAAGGATATATATTGTGTTTTTTATAAATATAACATAGAAGGAAGTAGGTTATCAATAATCAAGGACAATATAATGATCTCCCTACTATATAAATCATTATAGATGGTATTGTAAAATAGAAAATTATCATAAAATTTATGAAGCTAAATTAGGTTCTAACAAAATCTAGTGATGGATAATTATATCATCATGTTGAGGATTTACCAATTATAAAAGAATATACTGATGTATTTCCTGATGAATTAGAAGGAAATATCCAAACAGTTTTATTGTTTGTTTTACATTAATTTATATCCAGATACATTATCAATATCAATATCCTTTTATAGAATATCTATTGTTGAATTGGCCAAGTTAGATAATAAAATTTATGAGTTAGATGATATTGGATTTATTCAACATAGTGTTTCAAAAAGGGAGACCATAATCTATTCATTGTGAGAAATTATGGATCCATGAGGCATTGAGTTGATTATAGGTAAATCAATACTATTATGATAAAGAACATGTATCCTTTTCCTCCCATTGATGACTTATATTATTGAATTCACACAACCAACTATTTTTCAAATATTTACCTTCATTCTAGGTGTCATCAATTATGGGTAAAGAAGTAACACATTCTGAAGGAATTAATTCAAATAAGTCATATACATTACGATTTTACTCTATTTTATTTTGGATTTACTAATTAAACATATATTATTATGGATCTAATGAATATATTATTCAATTAAATTATTGATTATTTTCTATTTGTATTCATCAGTTCCATCCTAGTGTATTCTAAAATCAATGAGGACTATGAGAATTAGTTCTGGATTTTTCCAAAGACTCTTAGAAAGAATATTTCATTTGTGATATTTGGTTAAATTGATTTATGGATTCAATAATTTTCTTTTCATATCCCTATTTTCTCTAAGTATGGGGTCTTAGTTGACCCTATAAATAAAATGTTATTTATATAATGTCTTAAAACAAGGAACATTACTATGAAATATCGATTAATTTTTTTTCTAGGTTAATATTGGTGGTGTTTTTAGAATTATTTCTATTTATCTAACCCATTAAAAAAATTTACATGTAACATGGTTATGTTTATTTGGAAAAGGGAATTTGAAGAATGTCATGATAAACTAATAAATATTGAGATAAATCATATGTTTTTGGATCTAGTAAGAGTGGATATGGGAATTATTAATGATGTTAATACAATACTCATTTTTAAATGATTATGATAGAATCAGTGTTTGAAAAGAAAAAAATATCAATCCATTATTGAGAACATTCCATTGAAAATTAATCTATGAATGATGGGAAATTAGAAAAATTCATTTTTGGAGATGGTGTTCTGAAATATGGAATGGCATTATGTAATAAATTTATATCTATGTTATAAATAAATTTTTTTGACTATTCTCATAGCTATAAATTCCTTATACACCAAGGTATAAAAAATATGTATATGTATTTGAAAAAACATTTTTACTATTATAATATGAAGCGGTAATTTGTTGATTATGTTTAATGATGTTTAGTTTTCCATTAAGTTATTACTTTGTGAAAAAATACTTTAGGATTCATGCAAAAAACTCACATTCCTATATGATAATTGGATGAAATTACTATGTACATTTTCATATTAGTACCATAGAATACTATAATGAATGATTTAATATGGATTTTCATTGATCAACTATCCAAATATAAACATTTCCTCATTATAATAGATTATTTTCCTCTTATGAGACTCACAATTCCATTTATTAATGAATTTTTAAAACTTCATGGTGCACATATTTAAATTTTATTTAATCATCATCCTCATTTTACATTGACATTCTTAATGATTCATCAGATGAATCTCCATACCTAGATTAATTTTGGAACAACCTACCATATTCAATAATATGGACACACTTATAGGACTAGTCCAACAACAAAATACTTTTGGAGGTCATTATCAAATGAAATTTAATATGTGGAGGATAATTATATACCTTTGGTAGTTATTTCCTATAAAAATAGTTTCCTTTAAATTATTAAAAATTATATCTTTTGATGCATTATATGTTAAGAGATGTCATACTCCAACATTTTTGGATGATGTTGGTGAAACAAAACCATTAGGAATTGAACATGTTGATGATACAAAAACAAATGTATATAATATACAGGATAAGATCAATGTTGCTCAATGAAAAAAAAGATATATGCTGATAATTAGAGGAATTATTTTTAATTATATTTGGAAGATCTTGTTTTTAAATATATATCCATGGAAGGGTGTTATATGGTTCAGTAAGAATGGGAAACTATTCCCTATGTACATTATACCCTTTCAAATAAATGAAATAAAAAATGTAGGGAAAAAATTTGGAACTGGATGTAGATTTAGATAATAAATAAACTCATCTTTTTAGAAGGAAATATCCATGAAATTTTTAGTGATATATTTTAGAAGTGATGAATTTAGAACCATAAGACTTTAAAAATTATTTTATTTATAATAAATTCAATTTCCTATATAACAAAGGATTCACAAAACACAGGGTGAAAAAATTACTTTATTTCAATATTTTTCATGAGGAAAATTATTTTATTAACATTATGATTTAGGTTTTTAAGAGAACGAACTAAATTATAAAAATTATGGTTATCAATTTATTATAAATAAAAAATTATATAAATGAACGAATCAATGTTTTCTATAAAACATTATATTTTTAATAAAATTAATTATAATTTTTTTAAGAAATTTAATTTCTAAAAATCAATTAAATTTGTAAATACTAACATAAAAATAATGATTGGAATAATTTTTTTAATTTTTTTGATATTTTTCATTTTTGATGAATAATGATACATGCAACTTTTTATTGTGAAATATCTTTTTTTATTTAAATAATATAAAATGTTAAATTAAATTTTATATTGGATTTAATATAAACATTTATTATTCTATGTTCTTTACACAAAGAATATATTTTTTGATAAGTAATATTATTCAAAAACTAAATTTGATTTTTGAAATATGGGGACTAATTTAAACATGCAACGATAAAATTGGCCTAGAATTATATATCCCCCCAATGTATCAACACCTCAATTGAGAAAAATTAGTTAGATAATTAAATGGGTTTCATCCTGTTGTTTTAAACCGTATTATTAAATTCCCTAAAAAAGAGGTACCATGTTCCTTAGATCATGACGTATAATGATTAATTATTTCATTAATTAGGAATTTAATAATTATTATCCATGATATTTTTCAAGATGATATCATCTTAAGATCAATTTAATTCTCATCTTATTTATTAAAGTACATATTTTTTTAGTTATTTACCTTACGATATATATTATCCCTTATCTTATCACGATATTCTACATAGTTAAATTACACGTGTCTTCCATTATTTAGTATTCCAAAATAATTATTACATATCTTATAATGATTTTCATGTTATTAAAATGTAATGTATGTTCAGTTATTTTTCTTTCCAACTTGATTAATCATTTTGATTCATGATTTATTCTGTTTTATATAACAATTAGTGGGAATTTGAGATCACCCTTATTTTTTATTCCACAAGGATATAAAGAATAATTATTGGAATTATATCATTAATACCCAACATATTACATTTATATGGTTTTTATTTTATATACATTTTTTAAAATGGGATATAATGATTATGTTCCAAAGATACCAGTATGTTTTATTTAAAATTTATATGTCTTATTCAATTGTTTCCTTATGTCATGATTTATGTCTCATGGAACATTATTATTGGTTCTTATGAATCATGAATTTGATAAATCATTATTTCATGTTTCCAAATTGAAGATCTAGTTATTGTTGGGTATGAATATTTTAATTTTTTTCCAAATAACATTGAATATTTCATCATACCCTTACTCTATTTTTATTCACATGATGAATTTATATTGTAAATGATTATGGAGACCCATACTATTAATTTGAGCTCACTATTATTATGTTTTTTATTTCCCCAGGTTATGAAGAATGATGATTAAATGATTTGTGGATAAAAAAATTTATACCATAAAGAACATTGTGGGAAATGTTAGAGACTAAATATGAAAAATGATAAAGATGTGTTAAGTGATATAAATTATCATTTAATGAAATGGGTACTTTTTAGGACTGATTTTTTCTTAATTTAATTAAAATCTAAACCTAAAATATATTACTGTATATATGTGACCAATTATTTTCTTATGAAGATGTATGTTATGGATGATAAAAATTTATCAACCATATTCGGTATCAGAGATATATATTTCAGATTTATGTTTTTATAACCATATAGAGTAGGTTTGGGGTCATTACATCATGTGTGGTAAACACCATATCAATCAAAACATTAATAATATAGAACTTAAGTCTCATTCTATGAAACCATGAAATTCTTCCAGAATTAGTGTTCGTGACACACCGTCCTGGTAACCATTATAAGAACCAGCACATTCTAAAATATCTTGAAAAATATTTCCAAAATTTTAAATAAACTAAACCCATTGGTAAATAATTTTAACAACCCTATCTGGCATACTCTAAAATTCGAAACACCAGACGACCACTTGAACACAAAAATGCCTCCCCATATACCAGAGTATGTGTGTAAATCCCCAAGATTTTATAACATAAATTATTTTTAATTTCATTCATATATTCGGGTATATGCTACACCAAGATTATCTTGCGCTATACGCAACACTATATTAGCTTGCTATATACACAACACTATTCTTGGATCGTGTTACAAACAATTTCAAGACTGTTTGATGGTAGTTATTCTACGCAACATTGAGTGTGCATATATATATATTCAATTAATAAATGAAATATGGTTGTATTTTTTTATACACAACAACAAAGGAGTCTCAAACTACACGCAAACCTTACTTGGCTTGCATTACACGTAATCACGACCTTCCTCGATAGCGTGTGTTGTACGCAGTACCGGGTTTTACTAAACCATGATATATGGTTATAATATTATTATAAAATACCCGTTATGAATAATATTAACTAAATATTTAATTTTAAAACATTTTTATTAATCTTAAACATTTTCTAGATCATGGTATGAGAAGAAAATAAAATTTTCGGGTAAAATATGTATTTTTCAAAAAAATCAATTTTGCCGCCTTTTGAGGGCGCACCCTTTTTAAATATAATTTTTTGACAAGTTTATAATTTAAATTTTAAAAAATAATCTTTTTCTTTTGAATAGGGATATAAAAATTTAAATTGGATAAAGTTTTGATATTTTTCTGACAGCGTTCTTATTTTGATGAATAGTTAAGACACGATAGATTTTACTTAAAAACAACTTTTTTTCATCGGGATAATTTATATGGTTAAATTATAATAATAAATTTTTTTAAAGTATAAATATAATATATTTTTACCATTTAATATAATTTATTTCATTAGAATTGATTTTACATTGAATTCGTATGTTAAATCAAATCAATCTTTTGCAATGATTTAAACAAAAAAATTGTTTCTTCGACAACGTGATTAATTTTAAATTAATTACTACCAATTTTTTGTTTTTAATTTGGAAAACGGGATTCCATATTTGGAATCCATAGGTTCAAATTATGTTAATAGGCTAATTTTTATTTTTGGGAATAATGAATAGTAACTACGGTAAATTTTATTTACCACACTTAAAGGTAAATCAGGTAATTAAGGGTAAAAATAATATTATAAAATTCCCCTAACAATTATCTCAATATAATTGGATGATTATATTTTTTCCTAAGTCATATTTTGGTCGAAATGGAATACATTGGAACCCACTTGGATGTGATTAAGACCGTTTCTTTATTTTGTTTTAAAGAAAATGTAATATATCTCACTCAAACTTTAATAATTAGATTATTTTTTGTATAATGTTATACAGACTATAATTTCGATTATAAATACTAATTTGAAAACTAAAATATTATTATTTATCATGGTAATTTATATTTACTTTTTTATAAATATTTAATTACCTTAATAACTTATACATTAATGATGTTGATACTATTTATTTAGTGAAAAATCAATAATATAGTTTTTATTAAAATAATAACACCTATCAAAAGGACCAGAAACAATACCAAAACTTATTATTCGAGTATATATATACCCTAATAATCCAAGGGTCTATTTTTGGACCCTTGGGGGCCTTATAAAACAGATTAGGACATTTATATTATATTATTTTAAATGATGTCAAAGATGTCACCTTTATAATTTAATAAATATAGCAATTTAAATTTTGTAATTTTAAGATGATAAATTAGAGTAAAAATATTATTTTGAAAGATATTATATTTATATTCATAATATGATTTTATTTTAAATTTTTATGCAACTTATAAGTATATTAAATGATTATAAAAAATGATGTAGTAATTGTTTTATTAAGAGAAATATACAATAAATGGTTTTATAAATATTAAAATAAACATTATGTGAAGTAATTAATGTTCAACACAATTTTAATAGATTAATATTTAATGTTTGGAATCTATTAAAAAAATTAGAATATATCCTATGTGTGGATTTTATTTAAATTCAAATAAATTAATAGTGTCAAAATTAACACTATTGTTAATTTATAAAAATAAAATATTATTAAATTGATTAAAAATCACATAAATATATAAAAACTGATAAATTGAAATTTATATGGTATAAAATGTCATAAATTACCCCATTATAGATAATTCACAACACATAAGTAATTATTTATAAAAATTTAAAATTTAAAATATTATTACCACAAATAAGAATAAATAAATTAAATAAGTATAAATCAAATTGGTGTGGTTTAAAATAATTTCACAACATGTCTACATTTTATTTTTTTATGATATTAAAACACTATATTACTTCATATCATAATTTGAGTTACTTTGGAAGTTTTTATGTGGGGTTGGAGTTTATTATAAATTAATATTTTTGAGGTTTCCAAAATTGCCCCTCTCTTCCCTTATAAAAGGGCACCTCCTACCTCTCCTCTTCACAAAACATTGAGCATTCAAGCTCGGCCAAATCCTAAAAATTTCTCTTCTTCACTTCCCTAGAAACATTCTCGTGGGTTTGGTCTTCTCAGAAGTCCAACTCTAGTTCTTTAAGAGGAAGCTTAAAGGAGGTGCGTCAAAGAAGAGGTAGTCTCTTCTACCAATTATTTCAAGTTTCTTTCTTCTTCAACATCCTCTTATTTAGTTTGTTCATTGTAAAGTAATTCAATATTTATAACAAATATAATGATATGATATTATAAATATGAAACAACCACATTTCAACTTCTATCCATCCTACGGAAAACGAAATCACCACGTGTGCGTACGTACGAAATTCCGTCTCCACGCGGTGGTGTAATCAGTTTATCCAGCACCATCATACTTGGATGGGTATAATGGTGTACATAATAAATATATATAGTTATTATAACATCATACTTATTCTGAGATTTTATATCATCCACTCCAATTCTATACAATAATTATGGGAATGATATCATCGCTCGTGCGTACGTACGGATTACCGTCTCCACGACGCGATGAGATTCATTCTCCATGATAAACATTCAAGAATGATTATAAAGTATATATAATAAATAATCGTGAATGATATGAAATTATAATTATACTGGATTTATGTACATATAAGTTTCATTTACTTAATTCTATTCAATTCTATAAGGAAACGAAAACTGCGTTCAGGCGTACTTACTGCCTACTGTCTCCATGAACGATGTATTTCATTCCATTTATCGATCTATCATATATATTTATATGCTGAATATATATTATATTTAAATCATTATTTACATTCTGTAATTATGTAAATCATGAAACATGTTATAATATCAAGAAAAACAAGTCCAAAGACGTACGATAAATGAGACGATTATACCCAAAACGCTGCTTCAACATGGAATTAACAAAAGAACATGTAATATAAAGTCATAAGTTAATCTTATATGATATCATAAATATTATTATGGTTCATTTACAAGTTAATAATATGTTTAAACCCACTATAAAGGAGTTTCAGATACGTGCGGATGAAATTTGACCTATGGTAAGGGATAATTTTTCAATGTTATTTTTATCAGAGATTGCTTATACGTAAGTATTTACTAGGGATATATTTTTCATCCATGTCCATAAAAAGTTTTTTATAAAGTGTTTAATATACATCCATGTATGTTTAAAGTCATCTTTACCCCACTTTGACTTTTAATTTGTGTTATGGAAGGGATCTTTCGTTAGTTTACCATATGTGGTACTTTTTGTCTTTTCCGTTAAAAGTACAAGGAGAATGTTTTTTTAACTTATACGACATGAATGGATTTTTACGGTTTCATAATTCCTTATTTCCATGAAGCATCGTCAACAATATTTCATTATTATTTTCAACAAAATCCTTCTCTTATAAAATTGAATGGCATTTTGTGAAAAGAAAATGATTTTTAAGAAGAAAGGATATTTTGCTCAAGAATTCATTTAAAGTGTTTTGTCAAAACTATTTTCCATATAAGATGAAATTATTTAGTGTGATTATGTTTCAAGTATAATTTCTCTATTATTTAAATGGTTTTATTATTCTTATGATGAAATAATATCCCTTTTTTTAATGGATTATGTTATGATGGGATGATGTTTATTAGACACATTTTATTCTTTGAGTTATGATGAATGATTGATGTTAATTTTGTGGCATAAGTAAGAATTATTTCATTATCAGATGGGTGGGACCTATATATTCCTCTAATACATTGGGTAATGATTTATATCACATGAGATAAACATGGATGGAATGACATGTTAATCCGGTTCAGTGATACATGACTGGAACGAGGAGTGAATTTGATTCAGTGATGGACTTTATTCACAAGGATGGTCTTGGCAGCAATTCCTTGGATACTATGAAAATCCTATCATGTTCTTAATGGTTTTCCACAATTACATGTTTTATTCCCATGCTATTTTATTACTATTGATGTTCCATTATGATCTATGCCTTGTGTACCAACATGCTTTATGTCATTGCAGAAGATATTGATTTTTAAACATTGTGTTCATGTTTTTATGTTCAAATGTATATGATTGTTTTATTTTCTCCATGATTATCCTTAATAAGATTTTGAGCTCACCCTTTTGATGTTTTCTTTTCCCCAGGATATAATGAAAAGTTTTAGGTATGAAAACAATAGGGGAAGATCTTTATGGGAGATGTTGAAGATCTTTCACCATGATTAGAAGATTATGTTCTGAGTTTCCAAAGACACTAAACTATTATCATCAATGAGAGTTGGTTTTTTTATGTATTAATTATTCCAATAAAGTGATTTAATGTCCATTTACTATATGATTCGGGTCTCTACAGTTGGTATCGGGGGAAAGGTTTAGTTAACCATTGGAAACTAGGATCCGAAAAACATTAGTGAGATCCCTAGAGATATTGAAAAGTTATGTCTAGGGATGTCCTTAAGGTTAAGTATAAGTATAGGTTATAGTCTTAGAATTACTGTAAAGATATTATAATTAATCCTAAGATGTTTGATATTGAAGTTACTACACCTTTATTATGTGGTTTTACCTAGCATGATTTTTTCCACTCTTGCTATTATTTTTGGGTTTTAGACGATGGCTGGAACCTGAAGGAACCATGTTGATCAATGTAATCGACAATGCAATGATTTTACTTCATAACATACCAATGTTATGGGAGATGGAGTGAAAAAATCTTATTGCTATACTTACACAAGCTATGAATCATTATGGACTTCCAAATGAGCAGAGAAGGGTACAATATTCTATTAAGTCTTTCATGAGGCAACGTCCACCTTATTTCATTTGGTCTTATGATCCACTTGTGGATGAAAAATCGATAAGTACCATTAAATAGATAATTTCCATACATCGCTGTTCGGGACATGAAAACGTCATTCAGGCTATTTACTGTTTAGAAGGTGAATCAGACCAATGGTGGACTCTAATTAATAATCTTAGGCCCCGAGATGAAATTGAATCCATGGAATGGGATGAGTTCAAGAACAAGTTTTTCAATATGTAATTCTCTTGTATTCTTCAAACAAATATGTAAAAGGATTTCCTTGAGCTTAAGAAAAATGATGATGAATCTATTGGTATATACGAAGCGAATTTTACAAGGATTTCATGGTATGTATCTTGCATTATCATCCAAACTGAATGTAAAGTTGATCAATACTTCAGTGGCTTAAAACAAAGCCTTAGAAGGGAATTAGATATAAGAGACTTCAGTAGATATGATGAAATTGTGCGTTGTGCTATCAAGGTAGAAATTGGAGTTGGTGTTACATATCCATCTCATGGTTTTGACAAGAAATGAAAGATGGAGTTGAATGAAAAATCTTAGAACAATGGTGAAAAAAATATAAATGTTTCTTTATGCTCAATGTGTGGAAAGAAGCATGGTGGAGATTGTCTAAAAGGTACTAAAAATGGTTTTATGTGTGGAAAATAAGGTCATCAAGCAGTTGATTGTCGGTGTAATGGGAAAATGGTAGCTAATGATGTGAATAGAGAATAGACTACAGAGAACGCTCCACCAACACTTCAATGGTTCAAGTGCATGGAAATGGGGCATTATGCTAATCAATGCCCTAATCCAAGGGTCAATGATGATCTATGTGAGCATCCTCTTAAGGAAAAGGACAAAGGGAAGTCACATGGGATCACTATTAGCAATATTGAATATAAAAACTATGTGGTGAAATGACTAAGTGTTTATGTAATGGGATTCTGAAATAATGTTGTATATAGTATAGTGGAATATTAGAATATTTATGTATTGGTCTATTGTGGTTTTCAATAATTTTATGGTACCGGTAACCATGAAAAGTGATTGAAATATTTTTGGAATGAAGATGATATGTGCATAATGAAGGGATAAAGAGAAAATGAAATGAGATCATGACTGATATAAGAAAAATGTTATATCATTTTTTGAGTATATAGAACTTTTGGGATTTTGGTATGTTGAAAGAGTTAACTTTTTACAGCATTCATGTTCTCACTAAGGTTCAATGTGTATTCATTTTTAAATAGAATACATGATTAAGGTATTCACATGTTTGGAATGTGGCCAACAAGATATATCGTATGTGTGGGATAAATGATGGTATTCACATTCTCAGTAGATGACATTTCTAGTAATTATTTTATTTATACTATGAGCTTGGAAAGATGTATTTTAGATAAGCCTAAATATTGGAATGAATTATGTCAGACATAACATAGTATTTTTTAATTATAGAACTTTTTTTGATATTATTGCAGGAATATTATAATAATGTAGCTTCAGAAAAAGGGACAACCTTCAGGGAGGGTGACAACATGCCGCGTCAGACAAGGTTGTGGGAATCGAACCCACAACCGAAGTGCGACAGACCTTTATCACCTACCACTGGCCTACAAGAAGTCCCTGGTTAGTAGAAACTAGTTTCATTTTATTAAGTGGTACGATAGATGAATTATAAATCCATTTTTGGAATTATATATGATTAACCTCAACATAGATGGACTTATGTATATTTGATAACTTTTGCTAACCTTTTTTTTGAGACAGATGGAATGACCCATCATTCTATCACATGATCTGCTAACACTTCAATAATGACCAATTCAAATTTATTTCCTTATGATATTAAGTGGAAATTATTCATGGAACGACCAACAACAAGATTGTACCAAAATCAAGTAAGTATTTCTTTTAATTCAAAATTTTCATCATTAGGAAAATAATCTTGAAAACCAAAAACACTTTCCTAGATGGTAGCATAGATCATAACAAATTTATGGCTTTGTAATTGTTGGATTTTTCATATCCATGTTCTCTACCACTCTCCATCAGAATATGATGGTTAGATTTCTCTTCCATATCCATATTTTAACCTATGTTCTCCAATGTGGAAACCCAGTGATTAGTTAATTTTGGTAACCGTTACATTTTATAATTTAGTTTTTTAAGATAAGTTTTGGTATTCCTTTTTATGATGTGGGTTTCTATGAAAGAAACTCTAATGTAATAAACCATTTATAACCCTAATGAATTTCGATAGAGAAATTCATTTTATGTGTGGTAGAATGTAACACCCCGAGATTTTATAAGATATATTCTTTTTAATTTATTTCATATCTTCTGTTGTATGCTAAACCAGGATTATCTTGCGTTATACCCAACATCATATTAGCTTGTAGTACACGCAACACTATTCTTGGATCATGTTACACACAATTTCATGTTTGTTTGATAGTAGTTATTCTACGCTTCATTCAGTGTCTATATATATATATATATATATATATATATATTAAATGTATAAATGATATATGGTTGGATTTTGTTATATGCAACATCAAAAGAGTCCCGCACTACACGCAACCCGGACTAGGCTTTCATTACACACAATCACAACCTTCTTCGACAGTGTGTGTTGTATGCAATATTGGGTTTCACTAAACAACGATATATGGTTATAATATATTTATAAACTAACTGTTATGAATTTTATTAACTAAATTTTCAATTTTGTAAAATTATTATTCATCATACACATTTTCTAGAACATGGTACGAGAAAAGTATAATTATTTTGGGCAAAATATGTATTTTTTAAAAAAATATAGTTTTGCCACCTTTTGATGGCGCACCCATTTTAGATATAATTTTTGACAAGTTTATAAGTTAAATTTTACAAAATAAACTTCTTATTTGGAATCAGGATATAAAAAATGGCATTGTCTAAAGTTTTGATATTTTTCAGACAATGTTCTTATTTTGATTATAGTAAAAACACGCTAAATTTTACTTAAAAACAACTTTTTTTCAAAGAGATAATTTAAATGGTTAAATTATAATAGTAAATAGTTTTAAATTATAAATATAATATATTTTAACCATTTAATATAATTTATGTTATTAGCATTGATTTTACATTGAATTCGTAGGTTAAATCAATTCAATCTTTTGTAATGTTTTAAACAAGAAACCCGTTTTCAACAACATGATTAAATTTCAATTAATTACTGCAACTTCGGTGTTTTGAATTTTGAAAAATTGAATCCATATTTTGAATAAGTAGGTCCAAATTATGTTAACAGACTACTATTTAGTTTTGGGCATTATGAATAGTAACTACGGTAAATTTTATTTACCACAATTAAAGTTAAATTAGGTAATTAATGGTAAAAATAATATTATAAAATTAACCTAACACTTGTCTTAATATAATTGGATGATTATATTTCGTCATAACGCATATTTGGGTCTAAATGGAATCCATTGGAACCCACTAGGATGTGATTAAGAACTTTAATTTATTTTATTTTTAAAAAGTGAAATATGTCTCACTCAATGTTTAATAATTAGATAATTTTTTATATAAGGTTATAAAAAATATAATTTTGATTATAAATAATAATTTTAAAACTAAAATGTTTTTCTTTATCATGGTAATTTATTTTTAATTTATATGAAATATTTAATTACCTGAATAACATAAACATTGTTGATGTAGAAATTATTTATTTTGTGAAAAATCAATAATATAGTTTTTATTATAATAATAATACCTATCAAAAGGACTAGAAACTTGACCAAACCTTATTTTTAAAGTATTTATATACCCTAATAATCCAAGGGACTATTTGTGGACCATTGGGAGCCTTACAAAATTAATTTGGACATTTATATTATTTTATTTTAAATGTTGTCAAAGATGTCACCTTCATAATTTAATAAATATAACAATTTAAACGTTGTGATTTTAACATTATAAATTCGAGTAAAAATATTATTATGGAATTTATTATATTTATCATAATAATATGATTTTATTTATAATTTTTAATTAACTAATTAGTATATTAAATGATTATAAAAAAATAATGTTTTAATTGTTGTATTAAGAGAAATATCCAATAAATGGTTTTAAAAATATTAAAATAAACATTATGGGAACTGATTAATGTTCTACACAAATTTTATAGAATAATATGAAATTTTAGGAATCTAGTAAACATTTTTTTATAATATATCCTATGTATGGATTTTATTTAAATTCAAATAAATGAATAAAGTCAAAATTAACACTATTCTTATTTTATAAAAAATAAAATATTACTAAATTGATTAAAAATCACCTAAATATTTTAAAAATTTTAAATTGAAATTTATATGGTCTAAAATGTCATAAAATACCCAATTATGGATAATTCACAACACATAAGTAATTATTTATAGCAATTTAAAATTTAGAATATTATTACAAGAAATAAGATTAAATAAATTAAATAAGGAACACTCAAATTGTTAAGGATTAAAATAATTTCCCAACAAGTATAAATTTGATTGGATGATTATATTACAACCCTATATTAACTCATATCCGAATTTGAGTCACTTTGGAAGTTTTTATGTGGGGTTTTAGTTTATTATAAATTAAAATTTTCGAGGTTTCCAAAAGTGCACCTCTCTTCCCTTATAAAAGGGAACCTCCTCCCTCTCCTCTTCACAAAACGTTGAGCCTTCAAGATCTGCCAAATCCTGACCATTTCTCTTCTAAACTTCCCTAGAAACATTCTGGAGGTTCTTATATTCTCAAAATACCAACTCTAGTTCCTTAAGAGGAATCTTAATGGACGTGTGTCAAAGAAGAGGTAATCTCTTCTACCGATTCTTTCAAGTTTCTTTCTTATTCAACTTCCTATTATTTAGTTTTTTCATTGTAATTTAATAAAATATGTATCAATAATTTACTGATATGATATTATAAATATTAAACAACCCCATTTCACCTTCCATCCAACCTACAGAAAATGAAATCACTGCACGTGTGTACGTACGAAATACCGTCTCCACACCGTGGTGTCATCAGTTTTTCCACACCACCATACTTGGATTGGTATAATGGTGTACAAAATAACTATATATGGTTATTATAACATCATACAGATTCTGAGATATTATATCATCCACTCCAATTCTACTCAATAATTATGGGAACTATATCATCGGTCGTGCGTACGTACGGATTACCGTCTCCACGACGCGATGAGATTCATTCTCCATGATAACCATTAAATAATTATTATAAAGTATATATAATAAATAATCATAAAATATATGAAATTATTATGATACTGGATTTATGTACATATATGTTTCATTTACTTAATTACATTCAATTCATTAAGGAAATAAAAATAACGTGCATGCGTACGTACGGCCTACCGTCTCTATGAGTGATGTATTTCATTTCATTTATTGATCTATCATATATATTTATATGTTGAAAATTTATTATATGTAAATCAATTTTTAAATTATGGAATTAATTAAATCATGTTACAAGTAATAATATCAAGAACAACAAGTCCAAACATGTACGATATTTGAAATGATTATACCCAGAACACTACTTTAACATGGAATTGACAAAAGAACGGTTAATATAAAGTCATAAGTGAATCATATATGATATAATAATTTTTATTATGGTTATTTTACTAGTTAATAATATGTTTAAACCCACTATACAGGAGTTTCATACACGTACGGACGAAATTGGACCTATGGTAAGTGATAATTTTGCAATCTCATTTTTAGCTGAGATTGCTTATACGTAAGTATTTACTGGGGTTATATTTTTCATCCATGTCCATATAATGTTTTTCATAAAGTGTTTAGTATTATTACATGTATTTTTAAAGTCAGTTTTACCCCTCTTTGACTTTTACTTTGTGTTATGGATGGGATCTTTCGTTTGTTTACCATACATGGTACTTTTTGAGTTTTCCGTTAAAAGTACAAGGAGAATGTTTTTTAACTTATACGGAATGATTGAATTTGTACGATTTCGTAAAGCCTTATTTCCATGAATCTTACTCTAAAATATTTCATGATTATTTTCAACAAAATTCTTTTCTTTTAATATTTAATGGAATTTTGTGAAAATAAAATGATCTTGATGAAAAGGGTTATTTTCCTCAAGAATTCATTTCAAGTTTTTTGTCAAAACTATTTTCCATCTCTGATGACATTATCTAGTGTGATTTTGTTTCATGTATAATGTCTATATTATTTAAATGGTTTTATTCTTCTTATTATGAAATAATATCCATTTGTTTTATATGTATTATGTTATGATGTGATGATGTTTATGAACCCATTTTATTCTTTGGGTTTTGATGAATTATTTATGTTAATTGTGTGGAAAAAAGTAAGAATGATTTCATTATGAGATGGGTGGGACCAATATCTCCCTCCAATGCATTGGGTGCATATTTATATATGATGAGATAGATGTGGCTAGAATGACAAGTTAAACTTGTTCAGTGATACAAGACTGGAAAGAGGAGTGAACTCGATTCAGTAAGGGACTTCATCCACTATGATGGTCTTGGCAGCAATTCCTTGGCTACTATGGAAATCATATCAAGTGATTAATGGTTTTTCACAATTACATGTTTTATTCCAAAGCTATTATATCATTATTTATGTTCCATTATGATCTATTCCTTATGTACCACCATGCTTTATGTCATTGCTGAAGATTTTGATGTTTAAAAATTATGTTCATGTTTTTTAGTTCAAATGTATATGGTTGTTTTATATTCTCCATGATTACCCTTACTAATAATTTGAGCTCACCCTTTATATGTTTTCTTTTCCCAAGGATATAAAAAAAGGTTTTAGGTATGAAAACAAAGAGGGAAGATCTTTATGGGATATGTTTAAGATCTTTCACCGTGATTAGAAGATTACGTTTTGAGTTTTCAATGACACTAAACTATTACGATCCGTGAGTGTTGGTTTTTTGTTAGGTATTATGTATTCCAAAAAATTAATGTAATGTCCATTTACGTCATGCTTCAGGTCTCTAAAGTTGGTATCTGAGGAAACGTTTAGTTATCCTTTAGAAACTAGGATCCGAAAAACATTAGTGAGATCCCTAGAGATATTTCTATGGTATGTCTAGGGATTTCCCTAATGTTAAAGTATATGTATAGTTTATAGTCCTAGAATTAATGAAACGATATTAGAATTGATCCTAATATGTTTGATATTGAAGGTACTCCCCCTTTATTATGTGGTTTTACATAGCATGATTTTTTTCTCTCACACTATTCTTTTTGGGTTGTAAAAGATAGCTGGAACACGAAGGAACCATGTTGATCAGTGTATGGACAATGCAATGATTTTCCTTCTGAAAAAACCAATGTTATGGGATATGGTGTGAAAACTATTATTACTCTACTTACAGAAGCTATTAATCATTCTGGACTTCCAAATTCACAGAGAAGTGAACAATATTCTATTGAGTCTTCCATGAGGAAACATCCACCTTATTTCAGTGGGTCTTCTGGTCCATTTTTTGACGAACAAAGGATCAGTACCATTGAAAATATATTTTCCATACTTCTTTGTTCAGAACATGAAAAATTAATTCTGGATATTTACCGTTTAGAAGGTGAAGCTGACCAATGGTTGACTCTAATTAAGAATACGATACCCCGAGATGAAATTGAATACATGGAATGGGATGAGTTCATGAACATGTTTTTTAATATGTACTACCATCTTATTCTTAGAACAAATATGGAAATGGATTTCCTTGAGCTTAATCAAAATGATGATGAATCTTTTGGAATATACAAAGTTAATTTTACAAGGCTTGTAAGGTATGCATATGGCTTTATCATCCAACCTGAAAGTAAAGTTGATCGATTCTTCAGTGGCTTAAAACAAAGTCTTCGAAGGGCATTAGCTATAAGAGACTTCAATAACTATGAAGAAATTGTGTGTTGTGCTATCATGTTAGAAATGGAAGTTGGTGTATCGTATCCATCTCATGGTTTTGACATGAAACGAAAGATGGAGTTCAAGGAAAAATCTTAGAACAATGGTGAAAAGAAGATGAATGTTTCTTTGTGCTCGACGTTTTAAAAGAAGCACAGTGGAGATTGTATAAAAGGTACTAAAAAATGTTTTAAGCATGGAAAAGAAGGTCATCGAGCAGTTGAGTGTCGATGTAATGGGAAAAAGGTAGCTAATGACCTTATGTATGATAGATGAAGTATATGTCCATTTTTGGAATTATATATGATTAACCTCACCATATATGGACTCATGTATATTTGATAACTTTTTTTAACACTTTCTTTAAGATAGATGGAATGACCCATCATTTTATCACATGATCTGCTAACACTTCACGAATGACCAATTCAACTTCATTTCCTTATGATATGAAGTGAAAATTATTCATGGAACAACCAATGACAGGATTGTACCAAAATCAAGTAAGTATTTCTTCTAATTAAAAATGGAAATAAATGGTTTTAAAAGTTATTAAAATTTTGGTATTATATGATTAAAAAATTGTTCATTAGTAATTTTTTATTTTTTTCCCACACTTAAAGATAAATTTAGTTATTAAATGTAAAATTATTATTATAATAATATAGAATTACTCTAAACTTATCCTTATATAATTTGAAATGTTTTTTGACTAAAATAATTGTTAGGCCGAAAATTTGATTCTTTTTAAACAACACGTGTTAGATTATGAAATTTATTATATTTTATTTATAGAATAGATAAAAATATAACAATTAAATTTTAATAACAATATCAATTTTAACATGAGGTTATATAAGTAAAATAGTTGTCTATATATAGTAATAAAAAATAAAAAAAAATTATCTACATCGTGGAAATTTATATTTAATTTTAGAAAATATATAAGTACGTTAAATGTTGACACTATGATGACACGGTAATTATATAATGAAGTGGAGAATGAATATATGAATTAATAATATTAAAAAAATATCATTTGAAACATTTTTTGTGATCAATGATTTTTTTGTAAGAATATTACATGTTAGGTTTGAATAAATTTATATTTTGTCTATGTAATCAAGTTTTTATGAATTTCTAAATCATAAATTAATCAATAGTGTCAAAATTGACATAAATGTGAGTTTAAGATAAATAATTTTTCATTAAATAATAAAGACTTCCAAAAGAAAATAATTCATCCAAATAACATTTATAATGTTTATGAAATGATAAATAATACAATTTTGGTTCTTTTATAACTTTATGGTAAATATATTTACTCTATAATGTAAAAAGACATATAGACATGGTATGAGTTAAACTGTTTAACAATGGGTTGAATCTAATAGATAACTCTAATATTGTGGCCTAAAAATGTCTTTAATTTATTGTAATAGAGAATTTAGACCCATAATCATATTATATTCTATGTATCTCACTTTTGATCTATTTAAAAAAAATATAACAAATTAATTGTTTTAGAGTTTCATAATGTTACCCTCCCCTATCATATTAAAGGTCACATATCATTATCATTCATTCAAACCACCGAATCCATTTAGTTAGTCCAATCCTTGAACATGTATCCTTCCAACTTCAATCCCTTCATCGTAGAGGCCATACATTGGGCATAAAGCCAACCTATAGAGTCCGTTTGAGCTAATTAATAGGAGACACTAATAGAAGATGTAATTGTTTTCCAAACTGTGTCAAAGTTATTTTCATCTTCAACATCCATTTCCTAAGTTGTTTCCCTAAGAAATTAATAAATACATCATAATATATATTCTGAGATGTTATTATTATTATGGTACAACCATATTCCTCCTTTTTCCCATCCTACAAAAAAATAGTATCACCATTTCTGTGTACGTACGACATCTCATCTCCACGTTGTGGTTTAAATGTTTCTCATATATACATTATTATGATGGTTATAATTACAAATCTAAATGAATAAAACAATAAATATGACATGATATTTTTTATATATAATTAGCACTCCCTCAATTGTTTTACCATTTTCTATTATATATTCATATCATCGCTCGTGCATATGTATGGTCTACCATCTCCACGATGGGGTTAGATTCATCTTCCATTAAAACTATTTTAGAATGATTATAAAAATATTTATAGTATATCAATATGAAAAATTTGAAATAAATATTCTACTGTATATTTTTGTGTGTGTGTGTGTCTTTTACTTTCATATATATAATATGATAAGAAAATAGGATAAACATTCTAACATACGTACAACCTACCGTCTCCATGAACAGTGTGTTTAATTTCATTTATATCTCAATTATATATGTTAATATACTTAATATATATGATATATATATTTTTTAAAATATGTGGGTAATAAAATAATGATCTAATAAATAATATCAAGATTGAAAAGTCAAAACCCAAATCATAAAAAATGTTATTATTACCTGAAACATTGCTTTAACTGGGAATATATTAATAAACAAGTAATATAGATTTATAAATTAATCATATATTCTATCATTAAAATTATAATGGTCACGTTACAACATAATAATATGTTTGAATCAATTATACAGTAGTTATGTAATTGTACAGACAGTATCAGACCTAAGTTAAGGGAATTATGTCTGATTTTTAATTTCTATGAGATATAACCCAAGTTCACCACCTATTTCATGTGTTTATTTCCTGTACTGACCCTATTATATTTCTTATCATGAAAAAATTTATATTCATAGTATTGAAGTATTAATTGAATATATTGGTATTATTATTTATATGATCAAATTGGTATCAGACGCTTTGATTGTTTAACGAATTAATCCTTTATCCTTTTCAATATTCTTGATATTATTTTACATAAATAATTATATGGGTATAAAAAGATTATAGAGGACATAAAATTTCAATTATAAAGTCATTAAAAATTCAAAATGTAATATTTTGATAGTTTTATATAAGAGACTCATTAACTAATATATCTTCTTAAATTTTTTTATGATTTGTTCTTAGAAATAATTCTCATAAATTTCAATGTTTTACAAATGGTTTTGATGATTTATTTACATAGACATGAATAATTTTTTAATTTTAATTACTTTAAAAAATTTCAAAATATTTTTGGACAATTTCATTAAACATTTTCTTTTGCAATTTCTTCTTTTATAAATTGCATGACTTTTTAATGTATCCAATGTAAAACGTGATTTTTCTCTCAAATAGTTTTAAGGGTTTTATTTGAATATTTTCATCTATGTAAAAATTCATTGTTGGATATTTGGCATTATATAGATAGATTTGTTACTATAAAATCTAAACAATTATATTTAAGGGTTTACGGTATGTTTGACAGTAGATGTGCTATTTTGATATCATTATTTTTTATGGTAAATGTTTTAACATTTCATATTCTAGTTTTATTACGAATTTTTATGTTGTTAATGTTTTACCCCTTTTATTAGAGGAATGAAATTGATATATAAATTAATGGGTTAGGGACATCTTAATTAAATAATTATAGGTTAGATATTTGTTATTGAAGCCCCATGGGTGGGGAACTGTTTAATGAAAGCCCTTAGACGAATCAACAATCACCATGAGACAAACTAGTTCGTATTATTACCCTCTTATGTATGGCCTTGGAAAGAGGCCATGATGGTATGACGTCCGAAATTATGAATGCCATCATTATGAAATAATTTATTATCATTATATGTTATTATTGAACATGTAGAATATCCATGGTCATTATTATTCTATATTTTATTATTTATTAATACCATATTATACTAACTATTGTGTTTAAAATGATTTTGTTTCGTATTTATACCTTTTCATATAAGATTATTCTTATTTATGATAGAATCTCTTATGTTTTTTACCCTTACGGAGCATCTGACATCACCCTTTTCTTATGTTTTTTCCACGGATTTCAAGAAGTGTTTAATGATTTGTTTTCATTGTTAATCTTAAGGAATAATAGAGTTATAAAATTATTATGTATTTTGTATTCTTTGTTTGGAATTGTAATGTAAATTCCATATATGAAATCTATTTTCCAAGACTAATAATCCAATAGGTCCTTCCGGATTTTACTCCTTGTAATCATTCCAATGTATTAAAATAATGCATTTACTCATTTCTTTTGGGTTCATGGAGTTATACTAGGTATCAAAGGTAGTTTAACAACAACATTCAAATAGGATTATGAAAACATATATTTGGTAACATGACACTATGATAGAATTGGAAGATATTTATAGAATATTTTCGTACAATTTTTCTAATATGGATATTTTTTGGGTTTTCCTAGAAAATACATCTTTTTTATGAATACTAAAAGTGGATGGGGTTCTAGAACAAATTTACATAGGAGTAACCACTCTAAAAAGGTGTTCCAGTCTTGACTCATGGTAACATGGTACATGAACATGGGCCTCAGATTTCCCCTGGTTGGACACTCATGAGAGATATTCTTAGAACAATTAAAATTAAATTTATAAACTTTTTTTAAAGATTTAAATGTAAATATGACCTCGAAGAAACCATTTTTATTATTAGGAGGCTAGATATGAATAAATCATCCATTTATGTTCATTATTTTTCTAGATTTTGGATTATATATTATGGTCTGACTAACATAGTGTCTTTCATCATTTAGAAATGGAACCAAGTAGAAAGGATATGTAGCTCACTAATGCTCATAATCCAAAGTGTAATATTGATCATATCTTTATTGGTCTAAAGTAAATATTTTGGGGCACTACTACAAACATAACCATTATCAATGCTATAAAAGGGCATTAACAGCACTATAAATCCATGTTAATCAATGTGAAGAAAAAGGGGGTACCTTTTATGAGTTCTTAGAAAAACACTCATAAAGTCCCTTTTATCAAAGCTAAAAAAATCATGGAAAAAAGGGGTTTTTTTATCAGCGCTAAAAAATCACTGATAAAAGGTCCTTTATAGTCTCTTTTTAGAGCTACTATATGTAAAATAAATGATTAAAAAATTAAAATGTTCGGGGAGCTTTTAACAGCGCTGGACCCCCCACCCCATTTATTAGTGCTAGGCAGACCCCCTCATACTCTCTCGCACACTACCCTTTCCCTCATATCCCACACATTCCCACATGCCCATCCTTACATCCACCTAATCTCGATCTCAAGACCTCCGCCCTTTCACACCTTCACCTTTACCACTATGAAATTTAGTTTTTTTCTCTATTTAATGATTTATACAGATATATTTATATAGTTATATTTATTCGTATATTAATATAGATTCTTATTAATATTAATATATTTAGTTATATTAATACATATATATTTATTAATATATTAATATATATATATATATATGTTTGTATATTAATATATATTAATATTTATTTATATATATAAGTATATTTATTCGTATATTAATAATGGATTCATATTAAATAATTACATTTTGATTTATTAATACAGATATATTTCTTCGTATATTAGTATAAATAAATTTATTCTTATATAAATTTTAATTTATATTTATTTAAATAAATATTTTTTGTTATTATTTTTAATATGTATATTTATTTTTATATTAATATATAATTAAATGATTATTT
Organism: Viscum album; assembly: GCA_963277665.1. Taxonomy (NCBI): domain Eukaryota; kingdom Viridiplantae; phylum Streptophyta; class Magnoliopsida; order Santalales; family Viscaceae; genus Viscum; species Viscum album. The sequence continues at coordinate 1,690,773,567 of OY728140.1, read as the reverse complement.
TTAAATAAATTTATAAAATATGTTTTTTATATGTGTTTATAAATAAATAAATAAATAAATACATATATAACACACACACACATAGTCACACACACCCACACACTTATTTACGAATAAATACACATATATATATATTTGTAAATCCATAGAATGTAAAAACAACCATAAACACTAATACAAAAGTCCATTTCAACTCCAAAACCATAAAAATGAATAAAATGAAACAATCTTTGATATGATATTCAGTACATGCAAACAGACATCTAGATAAGAAGTTATACCTGTTTGAATGTTAAAAAATTGGGGTATCTCGACTAGAAACAAAGTTTTGGATGCATTCTAGGCCTTTTGGGCCCTCAAAAAGGTGAAATAATGTTCCCTTTGGTCATTATCTCATAGATCTCGTTGCATGAATTGATTTGATATGTTTTACATCTCAAACAGATACCTAGATCAAATGGTATGGCTGTTTGAAGATAGAGTTACATTTTTATCTTATTTTAGACCCTTTTTTTATTTTTTGTGTCTTCAAATTGCTCTTAAATGATTATTATTCGATGAGAATTAGAAAATTATTAATTAATAATAATTTTGAAAATATTTAATAGCTATTTTCACTAAATTTCTTATATATTAATTATCATAGTCTATTTATACTTAACTAAAACATATATAAAAAATATACATTATATTTATATCAATATAAACATAAATATATTAGAATATATTATTTTTCATGATTTTTTTAAATATAATCATTATCAGTGCTATGAAATTTCACTGGTTAAGCCCCCTACCATTGATACAAAAAAGTGATTATAAAAGGGGTCCCCTTTAAGAGCTCTTTTTTAGCGCAAATAAAGGGATCTATTTATATAAACTTTTTGAAGCCCTGATAATGGGTGGCAATGTGGATGCCCATTTTTGTATTATTGGGAGTAAATAATCTCCCAACAATTCTCATCATATGAGGAAATAATATCATGTGGTAGAAGTATATGTAAAGAGTACTATATGTAATATGTATTCATAGCGAAGCATGAGAATAACATTACTTCTTAGGAAAACAATAGGATAAAGGGAATTATATAAATAAGTATTTCCCAACATGTGAAAATTTTGGGAGGAAACAACTTGGTTTCTTGGTTAAATGGAAAAAAGTATTTTTCTTCTAATGTGTTTAGAAAAAGGCCATCAAGCTCATGAATTCAAGGTCAAGAAGGAATTTCCCAATGTGCAGTGTTTCCACTATATAGATATGGGGAACAATGAATATGAATTCCCCAAGTGACAAGGAAATATAGGTCAGAAAATTGAAAAGGGACCATTGCTAATATAATTCAATTACTACAACAAAATTTGAAGAGTTATTGTATTAGTTTTATTGGATTCAAGAATAATGTTATGAAATTATAAATATGCGAATAATTAAATATATAAGGATTCTACAGTAATAATTTTGATTTATGGATATGGAAGAATGGTCATTTTTATGAAGGATTTTAAGGTGGTAAAATATTTGGTATGAGATAGTACATTGATAATGGAATCTAATGTTACAATTGATTATGGGATTTTAGAGAAATTTAAACACTTTTAATTGGGAGAGGAGTATTTTGAAAATGTATTAAGGTAAGAATTGTAATGTCTCGGATTTTCCATTATTATTTTTGAATATTATATGGAATTATTTTGAGACCGATCGTGAAGACGGAACATCATTCCGAGGTCTAGTGAGCCCGAAATGGTGGTTTGAACTTTTTATGTTAAGTGAGTCGGCACTTGTGCACGATTGTGGCAATTTCCAAACGGATGCCCAGATTAAAAATCTGAGCACACAGTTGCGTCCCAGAAAACAACTTTAACTACAAATGAGGCTAACCTTGACCTGTTCGTGTTGATGAAAAAAGTTAATTTTCGGATGTTTTAATATAAAATAAAATAAAATAAAATAAAAATCTTTATTATATTTTATGGAAACAACCGCTGCAGCATGCTAAAAGGGAAGTTGTTTCCTTAATTAAATTATGTGTCATAATGACTCAAGATTAGAGATGTATGATTAATTAATATCACCATGTAATTAAGCACAAATATTGTTTCCCTTTTTAAAGGGTTGAACAATTGTTGATCGTTGGAGACGTTTTAGAGGAACCTCTGCTGAATCCACGCTGCGTTGGAGAAAACTCTCAGCAATGTGCGACGGAAGATCGAAGTCGATAATTGCTACGATAAAAATTTTGAAGGATCTCTACGATAGTGGTAGAGTGGTACCTTTTTCAACGATCGATCCTTTCAAATGGTATGGGTTTGTTATTTCAATTCCCTTTCCACGTTTTGAGTCTAAGCCACGAACGCGGATCAACCACAAACAAGTTGATCTTCGGATTCGTGCATTCTTTCTGGAGGGATTTCTTTGGGATGACTTTGGGGAATTGATCCATGCTTTATGTTGTTTTTGATTCATGCTACGTTTAAGCCTATTAATGGGAGCAGATCAATGCTGTGACGAACGACGGCGGGGGTTCGTTACTCAATTTGTTTATGTGGATTTCTTCCCCCTACATTCCTCGCGCATTCATCACGTTCTTCACAGGGCGATGATCAACGGATCATTATGCATCCGTTTTGCGACACAATGATCCCAAATCAATGTTTCGACACTACAACGACCTTGTGAAGGTGCGGTGGTGATGGCGGACGACAAATCAGACCGGACCAGAAAGGATGTTTTCGACCGTTCTTCATGAGGGAAGATCAAAACACGTTTTCAGGGCTGATCGGAGGTCTGAAAACACCAGAAGTGGCTTCATGGCGTTGGGGTGACCAAAACCTGAAGGATTCATGGCGATCGGACCGCTGTATCAACGATCAGAGCAGCACGGGCGGCGCGCTGGTGAAGAGCGATGTTTCTGGAAATTTCCAAAATACACGGCGTGTCCTTCCGAAGAACACGCCGTGTAGTACAGGTGACATCGTCTAGTATTTCGGGGTCAGAGAAGAATCACACGTCGTGTGACCCTGGTCACATGGTGTGTTGGACCTTCCCCGAAGCTCGGCATGTACTTTGGGTAGTACATGGACATGGGATGATCTATACGGCTTCAGGAGACTCGGCATGTACAACTTGGCAGAAGCGGGTACGCGGGACTCGGCGTGTATCTCGGGGATACGTGGACACAGGATGGAGTACACGACCGTGTACTCCATCACACGGCCAGGCGAGGCTAGCTGCGCAGGTCACCCTATGAGAGGAATACACAGGTTGGAGTACATGGGTGGATGACTGTGTACGGGCACATGACCATAGTACATGGAGCCAACCTCAGCTACCCAAACACGGAATGTACACCGTAATACACACCGTGTACTTAGTTTTTCCTACACGACCAACCTATGACATGGGCCATTGTACACGAGCAGTACCCGGGGTCAGACAACATGTCGTGTATCTTTTCTACATGTCGTGTACTTTATGTAAAACAGAATGGTCCTTTCGTTCATCGTGCCTTGGTCATCCTTCTTTTGGGTTAGTTCCCCTTCTTCTCGTTCCCCTAAACGTCAGTCATCATTTCCCACTCAGGAGTATGATCCCTTCAGTAGGATTTTCTGTGATAGAGAGGCCCGGGTCAAGATCCTCTATCCATTCATGACCCTAGGTAGAGTCAGGAATCGATGTGACCAACCTTAATAGGCATTGATCTTATACCTAGCTGGTGTATCACATAACTGGTGTATCTGAATGAGTCACTATATCCACCATGGCCCTGACTGTGATCCTCATCTGTGTATCGTGATCTTTCCCACTCAATAGTGTGTATCCTGTAATTAGTGCTTCTGTCTATCGTAACCTTTCAACTCAGGAGTGTGTATCCCGCAATGAGTGTATCTATCTCTCATGACAGTTCCCGATGAACAGCCCTTCTCGGACGGACATCATCAGAGCTATAAGACTCATGGATTGTGTTCTCCCGGAACGAGTGCATCACGGAATATTCGAACAGAATCCCTTATGGGGGGTATGTGGTTGTGTGACTTGACTCTAGACCACATGTCTAGATTTTGAGTATATCTGGTCTATTCTATATGTTCTGCAGACATATACTATTTATAGTTGACTGTACCTTTACTTTGTATTGTTTTGTGGTTTTCGGGGTCCTCTACGGAGTATTGTTATACTCACCCCTGAACGGGCTTTACCCGCACGTCTGGTGTCTTGTGCAGACGAGCAGCCTTTTGACAGAGTCCAAGGTGGACCAGGACAGGACTGAGCTTTCTGAGTTCCCTACAGGCTGAGGCGTTCCTATAGCTACGAGCAGTAGTCCCGGTACCTTTTGTGCTTACAGGTTGGGATTTTCTATTTTCATACTCTTGTTTTTTTGTTTTTGGTGGGCTTGTATTTTGGCCCAGTTTACTTTTATAGTACTCTACCTTTTGTCGTACTCTGTTGGTTGGGTTTAGTTGTATGCATGAATTCATTTTTCATTAGTGTATTTTTATATCTCAGCATTTGTGGGCTTGGAGATGTGTGCGTGTGTACAGGTACTTAGGCAATGCCTCCCATGTTAGTAATATGCCTACTCGGTGCTAGTCACCAGCCCCTGGCCTATTGGAGGTGGGCTTGGGGAGTCATGGACCGGGCCCCACTAGGACAGGTTGTGACATAGTGGTATCAGAGCTGGTCAGTTCTAACTTAGGACCAAGAGTCTGTGAGTTTGGTTGGGGCAATAGTGTTGAGTGTTTCGGGTTAGGATTTCAGTCTAGAGACCCCAGTGTTGGTGCGGTGGCTGACGTATCCATACACCAAGACTCTGATTACCTGCTTTTCGACTCGGTACATGAAAACACTGGTTGCGGGGAAATAAAAGGTACATGCATCATATAAGAATGGGTTATGTTTTCCATGTCCTTTGTGTCAGCTATCCAGATATACTCTTTGACCGTAATAGATATTGTTTCATTACAGGATGCTTCCGCGATGCATTTCCGCTAGGGTTCAGCAGCATGGTCATGAGGATGACCCCCTCAGTGACGAGGCTTCGATACAAGGACCATATCCCGAGGCGATTCCACCAGGTGGTGCACCTGCTATACCACCACCTTTGGAACATCCAGTGGTACCTATAGTACCGATTGGTGTGGAGCGTAGGCTTAGCGTGCTCGCTGAGTTCCAGAGACAAAGACCCCGCAGGTTCCGAGGCTATCCCGACCCTCAGGCGGCTGAGGACTGGCTTGAGGCAGTGACCAAGGTTTTCTGACTTGTAATGACACCAACAGACCAGATGGTGATCCTAGGAGCAATCCTTCTTCCAAGTTCGGCTGGACAATGGTGGAGTCTGACCACACAGACTCGTGACGAGGAGACACTTTTGTGGACGGAGTTTGAGAAACTCTTCCAGGAGGAGTTCTCTCTGGTTACACTGAGAGTTGTACGCATCCACGAGCTTCTTCAGCTCGAGCAGGACAGTATGATAGTAGCTGACTATTCATTGAGGTTCACCAACCTCTCCAGGTACTCAATGGATATGGTTAGGGATCAGTACTTCAGAGCTCGTACCTTTGAAAAAGTTCCATGGAATGACATCTGAGCTATGGTCGTGCCTCTATGAATTTCCACTTATGTTGGAGTGCTCGAGTAGGACTTGGTGATCGAGAGCTTCTTTACGGAGCAGAGACAGCTACCGGTAGTCAGCAGTAGGTAGACAGGTGTAGAGACCCCGGAAGCAGGGAGCTGACATCATGCACAGGGATCTGAATGTGTAAAACGTCATTGGAGGACCTATGATAGGGGATCGATAGTCCAGGGATCTCAGGATGGATCTAGTCAGTCTAGGGAGAAGCGATGCTACGCATGCGACGGTAGGGGACATCTCGCTAGAGATTGACCAACCCGTTGAGCTACTGACAGGGAAGTGGTGGACGAACCAATGAGGCAGAGGAAGAGAACAGAGCAGGAAAACCCGCCAGGCGGTGGACGTGGCAGAGGAGCAGGGAGAGCTGCAGGTGGTGGCAGACACTTTGACTTACTTCCACCACCACCCCCAGGAGGTCCACACCAGGCTCAGAGAGCTAGGGGATAGGGGTGAGGAAAGCTGCATGCGGTCAAGGCATACGACTGAGGAGCTCCAGGGATGATACGAGGTATGATCTATGTCTTTTCTACCTTTGCTTCCATACTCATAGACAGAGGTTCCAATCATTCCCATATAGCCAGATGTCTTGTACAAAACCATGAGATTCCGGTAGAATCGTTGACTCAATCCTTATACTTGGAGACACTTATGAGAGGAGACTCGACGATCACACACCTTTGCAGATAGTGTGATGTTACCCTTGGAGGCGAGTGATTCGGTTGGAAGCTCGTGGTGGTAGCGTCGAGGACATACGACGTCGTTCTTGGTATGGATTGGTTATCTTTGTTCCATGCCCAGATTGGCTGTTTTAGGCGAAGGGTGTGGTGTGTCCGCCGTGATGGAATGAGGTTTTCCTTTGTCAGAGAAAGGTATACCCATGCAGCATAGAATGGGCGCATGCCTAGGAGGTTGCATCCGATCACTCATGTGTTGGCTAGCCTTACCCTCGGAGCAGTAGATGATGTGACCTCTCAGTTTCTAGTAGTGGTGGTGGAGTATGAGGGTGCATTTCCCGAATATGTTACAGGATTACCTCCCCACCTGTAAATTGACTTCTGCATCGACATACACCACGAGAGGAAACCAATTTAGTTGTCGTCATATCGGATGGATCCCGCAGAGCATCGCGTGCTGAGGGTGCAGTTGGACGATTTACATAGCAAGGGTTTCGTGAGACCCAAGGTTTCACCCTGGGCGGCCCTGGTCTTGTTTTCCATGAAGGATGATGGGAGTTTCAGACTGTGTGTGGATTCCTGGCGCCTGAACCAGGTGACGGTGAAGAACAGTTATCCACTGCCGAGAATCTATGACCTCTTCGATCAGCTAAGATGGGAACAATGGTTCTCGAAGGTTGATCTTCGATCAGGCTATCACCAGCTACGAGTGTGGGATTAGGATATACCGAAGACAGCTTTCAGATGCCGCTATGGTCACTATGAGTACTTGGTGATGCCTTTTGGCATGACAAACGCCCCCGCAATGTTCATGGCCTGATGAACCGGATCATCCAGTTGTACTTGGACCGGTTCGTGGTGGTCTTCATCGATGACATCCTTGTGTCCTCGGCGTCAGAGGAGGATCACACGAGACACCTGCAGATGGTTCTAGACATACTCTGAGAGCACCAGCTTTATGGAAATCTCTCGATGTGTTAGTTCTGGATTCCGGAGGTCCACTTTCTAGGACATGTCATCTCAGCAGATAGAGTGGTTGTGGATCCAGCCATGGTGGAGGTTGTATTATCCTGGGAGCCAACTCGGAGCGTGACGGAGGTGCGTAGCTTCCTTGGGTTGGCAGGGTATTACAGGAGGTTCATTCCTGACATCTCCTGGATATCAGCACCAATGATAGCCTTGACCATGAAGGGGAAACCCTTTTTATGGACGGAGAAGTTCCAGAAGTCTTTTGATAAGTTTAGACAAAGTTTGAAGAGCACCCCAGTTTTGAGATTGCCTGAGGAGGGTGCCGAGTACGCAGTTTTCTGCGATGCATCAGTGACTGGTCTTGGCTGCGTACTGATGCAGCGGCATGCCGTGATTTCGTATGGTTCGCTCCAGCTTAGTCCAAATGAGCAGAACTATGTGACCCATGCTCTCGAGTTGGCAGCGGCAGTCTTTGCATTGAAGATGTGGTGACACTACCTTTTGGACGAGAGGTTTATTGTCTACTCTTACAACAAGAGACTCAAGTACATATTCTCACATAAGGATCTAAATCTGAGGCAGAGGCGTTGGATATAGTTCCTCCAGGACTATGATTTTGAGATTATCTATACTCCTGAAAAGGGGAACAAGGTGATCGATGCTCTTAGCAGAAGGTCGATCTCACCGCTATTGATTGAGGCGACATAACAGTTAGCTGTGTTACAGTTATCTTTCGTTGATGGAGAGGTTACAACTTACCTATAGTCGATGGTTGTCACCCCTCCACTCTTATAGCGAGTTAGGGAAGTAGATCTTAGGGATTTTGACTATGTGTCTTTACGTTCTCAGTTATCTAGAGGACTTGCTCCTGATGGATATTCACAAGGTGGGTAGAACGTACTTCTTTTCAGAGAACAAACTGCTGTACCAGTGGCGTTGCAGGAGGAGGTCCTGAGAGAGTTTAACACATCCCCTTTGGCAGTACATATTTGTGTGGAAAAGATGTACCAGGACCTCTGACAGTAGTTCTAGTGGTCAGGCATGAAGAAGGCAATAGCAGAGTTCGTTTCTCGATACCTCACATGCCAGCAGGTGAAGGCTAAGCACCAGGTTCCAGTGGGATTAGCTCACCCCCTGAAAGACCTAGAGTGGAAGTGGGATGGAATATCGATGGACTTCATGACAGGCTTACCAAAAACATCCAAGGGGCATGATTCCATCTGGGTGATCGTTGACCGACTCACCAAGTCGGCCCACTTCTTAGCTATCAGGGAGCAGAGTTCCATAGAGAGCATGAGACGCCTCTTTGTGCAGTAGATAGTTCTCCTTCATGGAGTTAACTCGACTATAGTCTCATACTGAGATTCCCGCATCACATCCCTATTGTGGATGGGATTAAAGGAGGCTTTTGGGATTAATCTACGCCTAAGCACAACATTTCATCCCCAGACGGATGGTCAGACGGAGAGGAACATTCTGGTTCTGGAGGATATGTTGTGAGCCTCTATCTTGGACTTTGGTCGTAGTTGAGAGGACAACCTACCACTGGTGGAGTTTTCATACTAAAACAGCTACTAGTTCACCATTTTTATGGAACTGTTCGAGTCCTTGTATGGGGTACCCTTTCGATCACCGCTTTGCTGGACCGACCCCAGAGAGTCAGCACTCATGGGTCCACAGTTAGTGTGAGCTACCACCGAGAAGGTGCAGGTCATTCAAGGGCGGATGAAGACAGCACGGAGCCGACAAAAGTCTTATGCTTATAGGTGATGGGGACCTCTGGAGTTCGAAGAGGGAGACCACGTCTTTCTTCGGGTCTCACCTTTATGAGGGTTGCAGAGATTTGGCAGAGGTGGCAAGCTATCTCCGAGGTTCATCGGACCTTTCTAGATTTTGTGCAGAGGTGTCGAGGTGGCGTTCCACCAAGCTCTACCACCATAGTTTCATTGGGTACATGATTTCTTCCACGTGTCGCAGTTGAGGAGGTACGTGCATTACAAATCGCAGGTCATCGACTGGGGCGATCTCGACATCGAGGATGGAGTGACCTTTGCTGAGTACCCGGTGGGGATCGAGGATCAGCAGGAGTGGATCCTTCGTGGGTGATCGATTCCCATGGTGCGCATCCGGTGGCAGCATGGGAATCTTCAGGAGAGCATGTGGAAGAGGGAGGCTCAGATCCGTTCCCAGTACCCATATCTTTTTGAGTAGCCCTTATTTTGGATTTTCTGGGATATAAAGACCCAAGGTGGGGAGAATATAATGTCTCAGATTTTCTGTTATTATTTTTAAATACAATATGGAATTATTTCGATACCAGGCATGAAGAAGGAACATCATTCCGAGGTCCAGTGATCCCGGAATGGTGGCTTGATGTTTTTAAGTTAAGTAAGTCGTCACTTGTGCGTGGTTGTGGAATTTTCAAAACGAATGCTCGGATTAAAAATTTGAGCACACCATTGCATCCGAGACAACGAATTTACCTATGAATGAGGCTAACCTCAACCGGCGCGGGTCGAGGGAAAATGTTAATTTTCGGACATTTTAATAAAAAATAAAATAAAATAAAAATCTAAATGTTTATTTTATATTATTGAAATAATCGCTGCAGCATGGTAAAAGGGCAGCTGTTTCCTTAATTAAATGTTGTTTCATAATGACTCAAGATTAAGAAAGTAGGAGTCATTATTATTGCCGCATAATTTAGCACCAATCTTGTTTCCCTTTTTAAAGGGGTGAACAATTGTTGATCATTGACGCCGTTTGACAGGAACTTCTACTGAATCCGCGGCACGTTGGAGGAAACACTCGGCAACGAGTGATGAAGAATCAAAGTCAAGAATCGCTACGGAAACAACGTTGAAGGATATAGATGACAATGGTAGTGTGGCGCCTTCGTCAACGATCAATCCATTCAAAAGGTAGGGGTTTGTTATTTCAGTTCCCTTTCCCTGTTTTTGAGTTTAAACCACGAACGTGGATCAACCATGAACATGTTGATCCATGGATTCGTGCATTCTTGCGTGAGGGATTTCTTTGGAATTATTTTGGGGAATTTATCCATGCTTTATGTTGATGTTGATTCATGCTCCGTTTATGCCAATTAACGGGAGCTGATCAGCGCCATCACGAACGACAGTGGAGGTTCGTTCCTCAATTTGTTTATTATGATTTCTTCCCCTTTATTTCCTCGTGCATTCTTTATGTTTTTCACGGGGCGACGAACAACGGATCATTGCGCATCCATTCTCTGACGCAATGATCCTAAATCGAAGGTTCGGCACCGCAACGACCTTCTGGAGGTGCGACGACGTTGGCAGAAGATGAATCGGACCGGACCAGAAAGAACGTTCTTCGATCATTTATCATGCGGGAAGATCAAAACACGTTTTCAGAGCTGATATGTGGTCCAAAAACACCGGAAGCGGCTTTGTGGCATCGGGGCGACCAAAACCTGAACATTTTGTGGCGATCAGACCACTGGATCAATGATCAGAGCAGCACGGGAGGCACACCGGCAAAGAGCTTCATTTCTGAAAATTTCCATAATACACGACGTGTACTTTCGATGAACACACCGTGTAGTACTGGCGGCAGAGGATAGGAGTTTGGGGTTAGAGAAGAATCACACAGTGTGTGACCCTAGTCACAATGCGTGTTGGACCTTCCTTGAAGCTTGGAATGTACTTTGGGTAGTACACATACACAGGATGATCTACACGGCTTCAGGTGACACTGCGTGTACAACTTGGTAGATGTGGCTTCGTGGGACTCGGCGTGTATCTCGAGTATACGGGGGCACGGGATGGAGTACATGACCGTGTACTCCATCACACGTCCAGGTTAGGCCAGCAGCGCGGGTCACCCTGTGAGCGGAATACACGGTTTGGAGTATACAGGTTGATGACCGTGTTCGTTCACATGTCCAGAGTACACTAAGCCAACCCCAATTACTCTGACATGGCGTGTACACTGTACTACACGCCCTGTACATAGTTTTTCCTACATGACCAGCCTATGACACGGGCCGTTGTACATGAGCATTACCCAGGGTTTGACAAAACGTCCTGTATCTTTTCTACACGCAATGTACTTTTTGGAAAACGGCATGGTCCTTTCGTTCACCGCACCTTGGACATCATTCATTTATGTTAGTGATTCTTCTTCTCAAAATCCTGAAGGTCTGGAATCATTTCCCTCTCAGGATTATGATCCCTTCAGCATGACTTTCTGTGATAGAGTCAAGCATCCATCCAAGAGGCCCGGATCGAGATCCTCTATCCATTATTGACCCTCAGTAGAGTCACGCATCGACATGACCAACCTTACCGGGCATTGAACATATACCTAGCTGGTGTATCACCTAACTGATGAATCTAGATGAGTCGTGGTATCCTCCATGGCCCTGGTAGTTATCCTCATCTATGTATCGTGATCTTTCCCACTTAGGAGTGTGTCTACTGTAATGAGTTCTTTTATCTATCGTAACCTTTCTATTCAGGAGTGTGTCTCCCGTAATGAGTGTAGATATCTATCGTGATGGTTCCCGACGAACAACACTTCTCGGATGGACGTCATCAGAGCTATAAGACTTATGGAGTGTGTTCCCCTGGAACAAGTGTATCAAGGAATCTTCGAACAGTATCCCTTACAGGGGTATGCAGTTGTGTGACTTGTCTCTAGACCATGGGTCTGGGTTTTGAGTATATCTGGTGTGTTCTATATGTTCTACAGACATATACTATGCATAGATGATTGTACCATTAATTTGTTTTGCTTTGTGGTTTTCGGGGTCCTCTACTGAGTATTGTTATACTCACCCCTGCACGGGCTTCGCCCGCACCTCTGGTGTCTTGTACAGATGAGAAGCCTTTTGACAGAGTCCAGGGTGGACCAGGACAGGACCGATATTTCTGAGTTCCCTACCATCTGAGGTGTTCCTACGACTACGAGAAGCAGTCATAGTACATTTTGTGCTTACAGGTTGTACATTGCAGATTTTAGACTCTTGTTTTTTTTTATTTTGGTGGGCTTGTATTTTGGCCCAGTTTACTTTTACAGTACTCTGTCTTTCGTTGTACTCTGCTGGTTGGGATTAGCTGTATGCATACATTCTTTTTCTTTAGTGTTTTTTTACATTTCAGCATTTGTGGGCTTGGAGATGTTTGTGTGTGTGCAGGAACTTAGGAAATGCCTCCCATGTTATTAATATGCCTACTCGGTGCTAGTCACCAGCCCCAGGCCTATTGGAGGCGGGCTTGGGGAGTCACGGCGTGGGCCCCACTTAGATAGGTCATAACAAGAATGGAGTAATTTGATTATTAGATATTATTTTTGGGGTAAAATTATGATTAATTTTATACAATTTCTAACCTTTTTGGTTTTATAAAAAATTTTGGGGATGAAAGAAATACTTGCGGGACTTCAGATTTATCAAAAGTACTTCAGGGATAAAAGAAATTATCCCGAAACATTCATTTCCATGTATAATGTATATTGTGAATATATATCAAAGCACCACAAAGGATTGGATTATTCTTATGGAATGGAATAAAATCAAATATTTACTTATATGAATGGTAAAAATATTTCAACACTAGGGTAAATATCATTAACTGATAAAAAGTCATAGTACTTTATTTTATGAGGAATCAGATGGTCCCTTTTATCGTCATTAAATAACAAATTTTTAATTGTTATGTTTTTCATGACGATTTTTCTATCACTATCCATAATCACTTAATTATTATATTGGTCTTTCCTACCCATGTTTTTCCACATGGAACTCTTGTATGAGTTATCTCTAATAACTTTCATACTTTCTTCTATTAATTTTAAATGATACAATTTATTATCCCTATTTCTAATGTAGTTTTTCCACAATGGTATATTATAGTATCATAATTTTACTTTTGAAGTGAAATTTCAAATTATGAGTATGATATTATTTGAAGGAGGGGTGAATATAACACCCCATGATTTTACATTATGTCTCTTCATAAATAAATTCATTATCTTCAACACCTTACATAGTACAGAACACCGAGTTCGAGCGCACTATGATCAATAAAACTAGCCATCTAAAAAGAGGTCATTAATAGAATTAACCACATCCTAAAAATTTAACATCTTTTCAAAATATAATTCTTTTTGAATTTGGAATATCAAATTTAACTTTAGGTGAATTTGTGGTATTTTTCAAAAAAAAATTAATATTGTGAACAATAGTAAAACTATACTGCAATGTAGTTAATAACATAGTTTTTCTATTAAATCATTATTATAATTTAAATTTATTTTAACGTCAAAATATATAAAAAACATATATATATATATATATATCCAATTTAGGTCATTTTATTCATTTTTATTATATAATTTGATATAATTTTTTAGAACTTCTGATCCTCTTTTATACCTGCCTTTTAGTAACATATGTAAGATTAGAAATAAACATTAGTTTACAACTTATATGAATTTAATTTCAAAAAAATTATATACATGGTTTTAATCAGTATTATAAATTTTTTATAACATGATCAAAATAATTTTTGGTGATGAGTAATTTTTGATATTTTATACTACATTTAATGTTAAATAGTGTAATTAAAGGTAAAAATAATATTATAATAAATTAAATTACCCTAAAAATTATCCTCATTTAATTAGATAATTTATTTCAAACCCAAATTATACTTAGGTTTAATATAAGATCATTTTTAAGGAACTTTTGGTAGATTAGGTTGTTTATTAAATTTTAATTAATGAACAGTTTAACTGTTATATTTAATAATTAAATACGTTATCATTTTTAATGTGAGGTTATATAAGTTATATCGTTGACTATAAATATTAATTAAAATATTAAAATATTATATACATCATTTTAATTTATTTATAATTTTATAAAATATATAAGAAAATAAAATGGGGACACAATGATTAGGTGGTAACCATTTTATTACAGGAAGAATCAAATACATGAATTAATAATATTAAAAGAAATTTCATTTTGAAATAGTTTATTCCATCAAAAATTTATTTCATGAATATTATGTGTTAGAGATGATTTAATGTCTTTGTTTATATGTAATCATGTTTTTATGATTTTCATAATAGTAAAATAATAAATAGTATCAAAATTGACATAAATGAGATTTTAAGATAAATAGTATTTCTTTATATGATAAATAAATCAAAAAAAAATTCAATTCCTAAAAATAACATGGATAATTTTTATGATAACATATGTTATTTAATATTTCTCCTTTTATAATTTTATAGTAACTATATTTACCCTATAGTGTAAAAATAAATGTAAACATGGTCAGAGGTAAATTGTTTAACTAAGGGTTAAATTTAAAAGATAAGAATAATTTTGTTACATAATCATTTTTAAATATTGGTGTACGAGATGGTTTATAGCCATTCTCATATCATATTATAAATATATAACTTTGGCTGTATTTTAAATAGGAAATAAATTTATAAGATATTTCTAGTTTTATATTCTCCCAATGTTCCCCTCCCCTCTTTTATTAAAGGCCACATATCCTTCTCTTTCATTCACACATCTAATTCCATTTCTTTATTCTAAAACCAACTCATTTATCCTCCCAAAATCCATCAATTCATCCTAGAGGCTATATTTTGGAATAAATAAATCCTATGGAGTCTTTTTGTAAAAATAAAATGGATACACCTGAATAATAGTTAATTGTTTTACCAACACTTTCAATGGTCAATTATTCTTCAAATTACCTTTCCTAAGTTGTTTTTATATTAAATTATGAAACCCATCATAAACTATATGATGAGATTTTATTATTATTATGGGAGAACCATATTCCTCATTTTCCCCATCCTATGAAAAAAATACCACCATGTGTGCTTATGTAAGCCTTACCGTCCCCACATTGTGGTTTAAATAGTTTTCATATGAACATTATTTTGATAAGTATAATTATAAATACAAATAATAAGAAAAATAAATATGATATGATATTGTTTCGGTAAAATTACTATTCTATCCAATGCCTAACCATTTACCATTACAAATTGATATTGTCGCTCGTGTGCAAGTACGGCCTAACATCTCCATGACGCAATAAGATTCATCCTCCATTTCAACCATTTCAAAACTATTTAAAAAAATTATATATACTTAGTATATATGAATTATATGACATAAATATGATACTGGAATAATATATATGTGTTTGTGTTTGTGTTTCTATGTGACTGTGTCATTTACATTATTCCATTCAATATGAGAAGAAAATAGAAAAAATGTTTATACGTACGTATATCATACTGTCTCCATGAACATTGGGCTCCATTTAATCTATTTTAAAATTATATATATATTTTTATTAAATATATATGATATATATATATATATATATTTGTTTCCATCTTATAAGTAATAAAATCATGATATTAGTACTAATATCATGATTAAAATGTCAAAACACATATGATAAACAAAACGATTATTACCTGAAACATTGCTCTAATTTAGAATATACTAATAAATGAGGAATATAAATTTAAAAATGAATAAAAAATGATATCATTAAAATTATTTTGACTATGGTACAATTTAATAATATGTTTCAAACCATTATATTGTAATTTTTGAACTGTATAGAGAGTATCAGACCTACAGTAAGGGAATTTTGTCTCACATTTAATTTTCATGATATAAGCCATGTTTACAACATATTTCTTATTTGTGGTGTATGAAATACCACTATTATATTTGATATGGTGAAAAAAATTATCTATATAGTATTTACAGATTAATTTGAATATATTTGGATTATTATTTGAATGTTCAAATTGGTAGGGGATTCTTTGAATTTTTTAAGAATTAATCCTTTCTCCATTTTAATATTCTTGATATTATTATATATATATATAATTATATGGATATAAATGTATTATAAATGAAATTATATGTATATTTTTAGGTACATTTATGAAAAAAAGAAAATGGAATCTTTT
This sequence comes from Viscum album, assembly GCA_963277665.1. Classification (NCBI taxonomy): domain Eukaryota; kingdom Viridiplantae; phylum Streptophyta; class Magnoliopsida; order Santalales; family Viscaceae; genus Viscum; species Viscum album. Next base: position 1,690,757,285 of record OY728140.1, on the reverse strand, counting down.
TAATGTTTAGTGTAACAGACTCTTTAACTAAAACATCATTTTATATGTTTTGATGACTTGTTCTTCCAAATATTTCTCAATAATGTCCTTTTCAGAATGGATTTGTGGATTTATTTACACAGACAAGACTTTTTTGAAATGCGAATTCCATTAATAGATCATGAAGTTTTATTGGAATATGTGATTCAAAAATATCTTTTGGAAGGTATTCTTCTATGAAATAAATTCCTTTTTAATGTTTTCAATGTAAAAAGTGATTTTTATCTCAAATCATTTTAATGATTCTATTCGACTATTTTCATCATTGTGGACATATTTTGTTGGATTTTATGCCCAATTGAGGTCAATTGGTCATTATAAAATCTAACATATTTTATTTATTTTTTAAATTCTATGTCTGACTATGGATGGGTTATTTTGAAACCATTCATGTTTAGGGTAAATGTATTTTCATTTCATATAATAATTCTGATTCGAATGTTTATGTGGGGGAATGTTTTACCCATTTCATTGGAGGGATGTAACAGAATTGGTAATTAATGGGTTAGGGACATCTTAATGAAATACCTATGGGTTAGGGACCAGTTAATGAAAGTCCTATGAGTTGGGGAGCAGTTAATGAAAGCACCAAGATGCATCGGTAGTTATAATGAGAAAAACTAGTTTGGGTTTTTACCCACATATATATGGTATTGGAAAGAGGACATGATAGTATGGTTTCTGCCATTATTCAATCCTTAATTATGAGATTAGTTATTATTATGACATGTGAATATTCAACTCATAGAATATCCATGATTATGATTATTTTATATTGTATTTTTTATTATTTCCATATTATACTAAATAGTGTGTTTAAAAGGATTGTGTTTTAGATTTACACCTCTACTTAAAAGTTTATTCTTATTTATGATGTATTCCTCTAAATTGTTTACCCTTACTAAGCAATGGAGCTCACACGTTTATTATGTTTTATTATCTCAGAATTCCCAAAAATGTTTTATGATTGATTTTGAAGGTTAATATAGAGGAATAAGGGATTTCTCGAAGGATTATTTATATTGTGTTAAATGTTTTGATTTTTAATGTCAATTACATGAATGTAATCTATTTTCCATGTCAACTAAATGGATTGTTCTGTTGGGATTGGATTCATTGTAATCATTACAATGTATTAAAAGAATACACTTTCTCCTCACTTTTAGAGTTAGGGAGTTATAGTTGGTATTGGATGATGTTTAGCAACAACCTAATAAATTAGATTATGAAATCATATATTTGGGAATGTGAACTTAATATAGGCTTTTAGGATAAGTATAGAGGTAAATAATAGAATGTTTGTAACTTAGAGATTATTCAGGTATTTCATGAAAATAAAAAATTTTCTTAATACTGCAAGTGGATGTGATTTTAGAATAGATTTACCTAGGAGTAACAACTACAACAAGGTGTTCATGGCTTGAGATGAGGTTACCTGATAAACAACAATGGTTCTTAGTAGAATCCTATTTTTAAGCTCCCAGAAAATATAAATAAGATAATTCACATTTTATTTACTTACCATTATAAATGATTTAAAAGTAAATATCTTCCCAAGTAATCATTTCTTGTGATTATGATACTATATATGCGTAAATATTCTATTTATGTTAATAAGTTTTCATGATTTTGGATTATACATTATGATCTGATATAACCAAGGGTGTGCTTTAATTTAGAAATGGTGACCAGTAGATGGAATATGAACCTCAGTGCTGCTCAAAATCCAATGGGTAAGTAGTATCGTATATTTATTTTTCCAATGTAAACATTTCAAAGGTAAATAATCTTCCTTGAATTCTCATCATATGAGTAAAGAATATCACGTTATGGTGGGACATTTCTATAGTACTCGATGAAATATGTATTTAGAGGGATGCATGAGAATAAAAGTACTGTTATAAAAGAAATTTGGATTAAGGGAATAAGATAAAAAAGTATTTTGTGAATTCTGATAATTTTGGATGGAAACACCCAAGTATCCTTGTTAAAATTTAAATGGAGATTGTCTCAGATATGGAGATAATGGTCACCATGCTCATGATTATAAGGAAAAGAAGAAATTTTACATTGTTCAATGTTTCCACTATAATGATATTGGTATTTCAGCAATTGAATTCCCCATGAATCAAGGAAATATTCCTAAAAAAATTGATCAAGGTCACAATTATTCTATTACTACATTCAAATTGGACTAATTATTATATTTCATCAATTAAATTCAATAATTATGTTATGAAATTCTGATTATGAGAATAGTGATATATATAAAGATAGTACTACAATAATTTTCATTAAAGGATTTGGAAACAAAGTCATTTTCATTAATGATTTTATAGTGATTATAAATTTTACATGTTATTATACTTTGTTTGGGGAATCTGGTGTTAGAATTGAAATTTGAAATTTTGGGACCTTTTTGGACTGTTTATTTGGACATGTGTATTTTAAGAAATTCTTAAGGATCGAATCAAGTGAGTTAAACATTGAATATATCTGTTTAAAGTTTAATTATGGTTTATTTGACGCATTGGGATAACCATATTGTTATTAGTAAACAATTTTATGATGAGGGAATTAATTTTGATACATATGATTTTGAAAAAGTACTTGAGGCATAAAAAAAATTCCCTTTGATTTTTCATTTCCGCTTATACTGTATCAAGTGAAAATAGATCGAAGATCAACCAAAATATGAGACAATTATTATAACACAGAAAAAAATAAATTATATTCTTATCCAAGGGGTAAGAATATTCTTAATCTCTATGGGAATTATAATAAAATGTTATAAAATTCAAATTACTTTCTTTTCTGATGAATCAAATGTTCTCCTGGATCATCACAGACTTCTAGCTTTGTGATTGTTTACTTTTTAATGTCAATCTTCTCTATCATTTCCCATCATAACATGATCATTAGATTGTTATTTCATGTCCACATATTCATGAATGAAACCCTTTTATGTGTTATCTCTGATAACATCCATACTTGCCTCCCATTAAATAAAATTAAACCTTTTAGTAACCTTATTTTTATACGGGTTTTCCACTAAGGTTTTTTATAGTATCATCCTTTTACTATTAAAGAGAAATGTAATATTTTGGGGACATAATATATTGATGGAGGGGATAATGTATCACCCCCGTATTTAATAGTATGTATCTTCTTAAATAAATTCATTTCCTTCAGTAGCTTAGGTAGTTCACAACACCAAGTTCGAGTGGAATATAATCTATCAAACTAGCCATTTGAAATGAGGTCATAAATAATATTAACCACATAAAAAAATGTATTTTTTTAAAAATTAAATTCATTTTGAATTTGGAATATCAATATCAACTTACATTGATTTTTTTTATTTTTATGAAAAGAATCAATTTTTGATGAATAGTGAAAAGTACTGCACTATTGTTAATAACAAAATTTTTCATTAAAATTGTGATTTAAATTTAAATTTATTTTAGTGGTACAATAGATAAATAATACACATATATATATATAATTTAACTCATTGGAACCATTTTTATTATATAATTAGATATAAAAATTTATTTATCTTCTAAATGTAACTTTTACCCGCCTTCTGGCCCCACCTACTGGATTACAATCAGATATAATTTTACCAATTCTATGAACTTAATTTCAAAAAAAAGGAATAAATGGATTTGATCATTTTTAAAAATTTGGTCTAATATGATCAAATATTATTGGTGATTAGTGATTTTGGAATTTTATTTACAACGGTTAATGTTAAAGAGGGTAATTAAGGTGAAAATAAATTATTATAATTTAAAATTACCCTACACATATATTAGTTTCATTGGATAGGTTTTTCTTAACCCAAATCCTCCTTATATCAAATATATGATCATTTTTTATCCAATTGTGTTAGATTTGGACATTTGTTATATTTATTTATGGAAGAGTAAAAAATGTCATATTTAAATATTTATAACTATATATTTTTTTAAATTGTAGATATATAAGTTATTTTTTTGACTATAATTAGTAATTAAAAATATAAATTTTTTATCTATATCATGTTAATTTACTTGTAATTTTAGAAAATATATAATAAAATTAAATGGTGACACAATGATGATGATGTATTTGTTTTATTAACAGAAGAATCAAATAACTAGATTAATAATATTAAAACAAATATAATTTGATATATTATATATGATAAACAATTTTTTTTAGAAGAATATGACATGTTTGGGATGATTTACATTATTGTTTTTGTTAGTGATGTAATTTTTAAGAATTGAGAAATACTTAAATAATAAATACTGTCAAAATTTGCATAAATGGTATTTTAAGAAAATAATATCTCATTAAATGATATGATTCATAAAAATATATAATTCATAAAAATAACTATATTGATTTTTATGATGTCAAAAATGATAATATTTTGGTTCTTTGGGAATTTTATGGTAAATATATTTACAACATAGGATAAAAAGACATGTACACACGATAAGAGTTAAAATATTTAACTAATGGTTAAATCTAAAATATAGATTGATTTCATGACCAAAAAATATATAAAATTCATATTATGGGAGTATTTATACCCATATGCATGTTATATTATAAATAAATCACATTAGAGCTATTTTAAATTAAAAATCAATTTATAATAAATAAATTGTTTTGGATATTCCCAAAGTTTCCCTCCCCTCTCTTATAGAAGGTCGAATATCCTTATATTTTATAGATATTTTTTCTATTATGGTAAAACCATATTTCCCCTTTTACCCATCCATGGAAAAAAAATATCACCATGTGGGTGTACGTACGACTTTCCATCACCACACCATGGTATACCTTTTTTTCATCTATTTTTTGTTAAGATGTGTATAATGATGTATATAAAGGATTAAAAAATAATAATTATGACATGATATTTCTTCTATATAATTGATATTCCATCTAATTTATTACCATTTACCATTAAGTATTGTTATTTTTTCTCATATGTATGTACGACCTACAGTCTGCACGATGCGATAAGATTCATTACCCATTAAAACCATTTCAAAATGAATAAATAAATGTATATACTAAATAAATATAAAATATGTGACATTAATATGCTACTAGAATAATATATATTTATATTTTTCTTTTACTTTCTTCCATTTAATATTATAAGAAAATAGAAACAACGTTCATATGTACGTACATCCAACTGTCTCCATGTATGGTGTGCTTAATTTCATTTATCTATCTTATATATATATTTATATAATGAATATATATGATATATAAAAAATGTTTATATTATATAGATAATAAAATCATGATCTATGTAATAATATCATGATTAAAATGTCACAACACATACGATAAAAAAAGCGATTATTACCGATAACATTTCACTAACAAGGAATATATTATTCAAAGAGTAATATAAATTCATAAATGAATGATATATGATATCATAAATTTTAATATGATTATGTTATATGTCAATAATATGTTTAAAACCTTTATATAAAAGTTTGGTAAATTTGTGGACAGTATTAGACCCAATGATAGGGAATTCCGTCGAGCTTTTAATTTTCATGATGTATAAGCCATCTTCACCAGCTATTTCTTGTGTGTAGTGTATGGAATAACCCTATTTTATTTTTTATCATGAATAAATTTATCTTCACGGTATTTAATTATTCATTTTAATATATTGGGATTACTATTTAAATGTTCAAATTGGTAAGGGTGCTTTGAATGTTTAATGAATTAATTCTTTCCACTTTCTAATATTCCAGATGTTATTTTAAATAAAAATTTATGGATATAAAATGTAAAAGGAATTATATTAATTTTATAATGTTCATTAAAAATTTAAAAAATAGAATCATTTAGGGTATTATGTAAAATACTATTTAAATATAACATCGTTTTAAATGTTTTAAATAGTTTTCCTTCTAAATCATTCACATTAATGTACATGTTTAAATAATGGGTGTGAGGATTTATTTACAAAGACATGATTGTTTTTAAATTCTAATTCCATGAAAAATATTAAATATATTATGGGAAATTTTGTTTAAAAATAAATTTTTAAAGGTCATGTTTTTTTAATTGATCGACTTTCTAATGTTTAAAATGTAAAAAGTGATTTTCTCTCGAATAGTTTTAATAATTTCATTCTATTATTTTTAACTATGTCAACATATTTTTTTAGATTTTTTGATTTATTGATGATGATATGTTATGATAAAATAAACAATATTATATTGAAGGGTTTATGGTATGTTTGATTGTGGATGTGATATTTCGATACCATTCATTTTTATGGTAAATCTATTAAAATTTCATATGTTATTTTTAATAAGAATGTTTATGTGGGGAATGTTTTACCACATTCATAAGAGGAATGGTATAGTATTAGTATGTGATGTGTTGGGGACCACTTAATAAAATCCCTATGGGTTAGGGACTAGTTAATGATATTCCATGGGGTTAGGGACTGGTTAATGAAATCTCATCGATGAATCTGTTGTTCTCCTGAGACAAAATATTTTGGGATTTTACCCACTTATATATGGTCATAGAAGGAGGCCATGATGATATGATTTCAAACAATATGCATTCTACCATTACTATTTTAGTTATTCTTATTACATTTTATTATTGATCTAATAGAATATCCCTAGTTATACTTAATTTATATGTAATTATTTATTATTTCCATATTATGACGAAGATTATTTTTAAATGTATTGTGTTTTAGATTTATAAATTGAAATAAATGTTTATTTTTATTTATGTTGGATTTCACTATATTGTTTACCATTACTAAGGATCTAATATCACCCATTTCTTCTTTTTTATTTTCACAGTATTCCATGAAGTGTTTTACAATAGATTTGTAGGGTAAATCTAGGATTATAATGGAGTTATCAATGTATTACTTTTGTTGTATTCTATGTTTTCAATTATAATGTAAATTCCATATATGTAATCTATTTTATACGACTGATAAACCAATCATTCCTTTGGGATGTGACTCCTTGTTATCATCTCAATGTTTTAAAATAATGCGTTGGATTTGTGATTCTGGGTTCAGTGAGTTATAGTTGGTATTAGAGGAAGTTTATCAACACCCTATCAAATTAAGTTATGAAAACATATATTACGAAACATGAACCTAGTATATACATGGAGGTTACGTGTAAAGGTATGTCTTATAATTTCAGTAATGTAGATATTATTTGGGTATTTCTAGAAACTACTTCTTTGTTTGGATACTATAAGGTGATGTGGTTCCGGAACATATGTATATCGGAGTAACAACTCTTGAAAGGCATTTTAGGCATGATTTAGGGTACCCTGGTACACGCTAATGATCCTAAATATTCACCATGTTTGATAGTTATTGGGGATATACTCATAATTATTCACCTTTTATTTACAGACCATTATGAAGTTTTCAAAAGTACATATATCCCTAATGAAGCATTTTTTATGATTATGAGACTTGATATGAATAATTATTCCATTTATGATAATATATTTTCATGATTTTGGATTTTACATTATAATAATATCTTACATAGTTTTTTTCTTCTTTTTAAAATTGTGCCATGTAGAAGGAATTTGAACCTCCCCGATGCTCATAATCCGAAGATTAAGACGAGTAATATCATTCATATTCTAAAGTAAATATTTCAAAGGGAAATAATCTCCAAATAATTATCATCATATGAAGAAATAAAATCAAGTGATATCAAGATAGGTAACGGGTACCCTAAGTAATATATATTTAGAGGGTAGCTAGAGAATAAAAATACTAGTCGATAAAAAATTTGGGTAAAGGTTAGAAAAGAACGATGTATTTTATAACATGTGGAAATTTTGGAATGAAACACCCTAGTTTCAAGGTTAAATGGAAAATTTATTTTATCATAAGTGTGGAGAAAAAGTCCACCAAGATCATGATTTCAATAAAATGATGGAATATTCCAATGAACAATGTTTCAAAAGTAAAATTTTGGGGAATTGTGAAAATGAATGACATGAGTTTCAAGTAAATATAGATCAGAAATGGAAAAGGGATCAAGGTAAATATTCTTCTATTGCTACATTCAAAATAGAATAACTATTTTTTTGTTTTATTAGAATAAATAGTTAAGGGATAAAATTATGATTATGAGAATAATGATATATATAAGCGTTGAAATTCTTTTCTTTTTTAAGGATATTGAAGCATGTTGATTTTATGAAGGAAATTAAGGTTATTAAATATTCTACATGTGACAATACATTGTTTGGGAAATATGATGTTATTATTGATTTTTAAAATTTAGAGTCCTTTTTATATTGTTAATTTGGAAAAGATTATTTTGAAAAAGTCTTAATGGTGGAATGGAGTACATTGAATATTTGATATTTTTGTCTGAGGTTAAAGTATGATTTATTTGATACATTGGGATAACCTGTTGGAATTCTGTAAACATTTATAGGATTAAGGAAATACTTGTGGTGCTTATAATTTTTTTTGAAATTACATCATAAATGAAAAATTATCATTAAACATTCATTTCCATGTTTAAGGGATGATGTGAAAATAGATTGAATCCTATCTAAAGAATGATATTATTCTTATGAAATTGAATCAAATCAAATATGTTCGTATCATAATGGTAAAAAAAATCTATAACTATTGGGGAATGATCATAAAATGATAAAAAATTCCTACTATATTTTTCTGATAAATAAACTGGTCTCTTAGATCATCACCGACTTATGGCATTGTGATTCTTATGTTATTCTTATCTATTTTCGCAATTAATATCCCTCTGAACATGATGGTTAGATTGGTCTTTCATATCCATAATTACCTATATGGAAACCTTGCATGTGTTATCTATGATAACATTCATACTTTCCTCCCTTTATATTAAATTATACCTTATGTTAACCCTATTTTTGATGTGTGATTTCCACAAATGTATTTTCTATTATCATTATTTTACTTTTGAAGTGGAATTTTAGATTTTTAGGATGAAATTTATTAATGTGGGGGATAATGTAACACCCCTTAATTTTATATTATTTATCTTTCTAAATAAAATCATATTCATCAATAGATTACATAGTACGCAACACCGATTTTTAGTGAACTATGATCCATCAAACGTGCCGTTTAAAAAGGGAAACTAAATAGAATTAATCAATGTTGGTTTTTTTTTAAAAAAATAGACTTAATTATGAATTCAGAATATCAAAATAATATTATTGTGAATTTTTTGTATTTTTTTAAAATGAATCAATTTTATTGACGAATAGTGAAAAATATTACAATGTTGTTAATAACCAACTTTTAAATTTAAATAATAATATTAATTTTATTTTCTTTTATGAAGGTACAATAGAAAAATAATACATATATATCTAATTTAGTTCATTGGAAACATTTTTATAATATAATTAGATATAAAAATTTATTGATCTTTTGAACGTCTATTGTACCTGCCTTTTCTCCAAACCTTCGAGATGAGAATTAAACATTATATTACCACTTATATGAATTAAATTTCAAAAAAAATGAAAGAAATGGTTTTAATAATTATTAAAAAAACTTTTTAATAGATTCGAAGTATTTTATGGTAATTAGTAATTTTTGAATTCTATTTACCACAATTAACATTAAATATGGTTATTAAAGGTAAAAATAATATTATAATAATACAAAATTGCCATAATACATATCATAATTTCATTGAATAAGATTGATTCGAACCAAATAATCCTTATGTCTAAAATATGATCTGTTTTAATCCAGTTGTCTTAGATTTAGACATTTATTATATTTTATTTAAAGAAGAGTTAAAAATGTCATATTTAAATTTTATTAACTATTTTTTTTAATTTGAGGTTATCTAAGTGATGTTGTTGACTATAAATAGTAATTAAAAGTATAAAATTATTATCATAATAATGGTAATTTATTTATTTTTTCTAAAATATATATATTAAAAATAAATGGTTACATAATGATGATGCAGTAATTGTTTTACTAAGGGAAGATTAAAAAAAAAATATTAAAATAAATATCATATGAAATATTATATAGCATAAAATAATTTTATGAAGGAATATGACATGTTAGAGATGTGTTAATGTATTCATTTCTATGTAATCAAGATGTTATGAATTTCTAAATATTAAAATAATAAATAGTGTTAAAATAGTGCTAAATGAGATTATGGATAAATAAAATTTAATAAAATTATAATTTTTTTATAAAATTTAATAATTATTCTAAATAACAAGGAAAATATTTAAGATATCATTAATAATATAAATTATTTTATGTTAAAATTTTATAGTAACTATATTTATTCTAAAGTGTAGAAACACTTATAGATACGGTTAGAGTTAAACAATTTAACTAAGGATTAAATCTAAAAGATAAGGTTAATTTTATGAAAAAAACAATTTTAAAATTTATTGAATGATAGTATTAATACCCATACTCTTATAATATTATAAATATATATATTTGGAGATATTTTAAAAATAAAATCAACTTATAATAAATTAATTGTTTTGGGGTTTACCAAATGTACCCCTCCCATATAATATAAAGAGTCACATATCCTTCCCTCAATTTCACACCTCTAACTCCATTTTATTCTCCCATGATCTAACCAGTTATCCTCCCAACAACAATCTACTCATCATATAGTCCATACATTGGGAAAAAATCTAACCTATTGAGTCTTTTGGTACAATGAAAAAGGTGATACTTGAAGAAGATGTAATGGTATTTCCAACTCATTCATTGTTCATTCCCTCTTCAACTTCCATTTCCTAAGTAGTTTCCATAATAAATTTATAAATTAATCATAAAATATATTCTTATTTTTTATTATTATTATTTGACAAACATATTAAACCTTTTACCCATACTACAAAAAATAATATCATAATGTTTGTGTACGTACGGCACACCGTCTCCATGAAGTTGTGTAAGTTCTTCTCGTCGAAGAATTATTTCAATGGGTATAGTTATGAATATAAAGGATTTAATCAACAAATATAAAATGATATTGTTTATTAATAAATCATATTCCATAAAATTCATTAACAATTACCATTATATATTAACATCATCACTTGTGCGTACGTACAACCTACCGTCTGCATGACGAGATGAGATTCATCCTCCATTACAACCATTTCTAAATGATTAACATAATTAATATAATAAATAAATAATAAATATATGAAATAATGGTTTATTGGAATAATATATATATGTGTGTGTGTTTGTGTTTAATTTCTTCCATCGAATAGGATATGAAAACAGAAACAATGTTCCTACGTACGTACATCATACTGTCTCTATGAACTATGTGTTCCATTTTATTTATATATCTATTATATTTAGTAATATACGGAATATAGATGATATAATAATCATGTTTTTCAATATTTAGGTAATAAAATCATTATATAGATAATAGTATCAGGATTAAAAATTCAAAACTCATACAATAAACAAAACAATTATTACCCAAAACATTGCTTTAACTGGGAATACAATTATAATATGTAGTCTAATTTAATAAATGAACAATATATTATTAAATTAAAATTATTATTATTATTTTACAAGTTAATATGATTTTTGAAGCCATTATATCGGGGTTTTGGAAATGTATAGAGAGTATCAGTCCTAAGGTAAGGTAATTCCATCTCACTTTTATATTTCATGTGATATATGTCATGTTTACCACCTAATATTTTGTTGTGGGTTTTTTAATAAACCTATTGTATTTGATAAAATGAATATGTTTGTAATCATGGTATTTAAATATTTATATAAATATGTTGGGAATATTATTAAATGTTTATATTAGAATGGGACACTTTGAATGTATAATGAATTAATCCTTTATGTTTATCAATATTCATGATATAATTTTACAAACAAAATATTATATTGATTTAAAAGGATTATAAAGTATATTTTTTGTCTATTTTTATGTTCATTAATTTTTTTTCAAAAAAAATAATTCATATCATTTTATGTAAGGAAAACTTTTAAGAAAAAACAATTTTTAATACTTTAATGATTTGTTCTTCCAAATCATTCGCATTAATTTCCACGTATTTCGAACGATTTTGAGGATTTGTTTACATGGATAGAACTGTATCTAAATTTTAATTACATTAAAATATTTAAAATATTTAATCGACGTTCTGATTCAAAAATATCATTTGAAATGTATTCTTTTAAAAATTTCTCATCTTTTTTATGTTTTCAATTTAAAAAATAGATTTTTATCTCAATCTGTTTTAATGTTTTTATTCAATAATTTTCATCTATTTCAATTTATATTGTTGGATTTTATTCTTAATTGTGGTTTATTTGTTATGAAAAAAATTAAAAATATTTTTTAAGGGTTTATTGTATTTTTGACTATGGATGGGATATTTTGTTTACATTCATGTATATGATAAATGTATTGACATTTCATATACTTGTTTTAATATTAATGTTTATATTCGTTATGTTTTACCCATTTCAAAAGAGGAATGAAATGAAATTAGTATGTGATGGTTTAGGGAACACTTAAAGAAATACCTATGGGTTAAGGATCGGTTAGTGAAATCCCTATGCATTGGGGACTTGTAAATGAAACCCCCTAATTGCATCAGTAGTTTTCATGAGAATATCTAGTTTTTGATTTTACATGCTTATGTGTGGTCTTAGAAAGAGGCCTTGATGGTATGATGTCGGAAATTATGCATTCCCTCATTATGATAGTATTTATTTTTAATACTTTTGATTATTAATCTAGTATAACATCCACCGTTATAATTTTTTTATATAATATTATTTAGTATTTCCATATTATACTAAAGATTGTTTTTGAAAGGATTGTGTTTCATATTTTTATCTTTCTTTAAAAGTTCATTCTTATTTATGATATATTACACTATAATTTTTACACTTACTGAGAATCTGACCTCACACCATTCTTTTGTTTTATTTTCCCATGATTCGAAGAAGTGTTTTATGATTGTTTTGCATGTTTAATCAAGTAGAATAAGGATGTTTTCAAATCCTTATTTATGTTGTATTCTCTTTTTTGAATTTTAATGTAAATTCCATTTTTGTATTCTATATTCCATAACTACTAATCTGATCGGTCCTTTGGGATTTTATTCCTTGTATTAATTCTAATGTTTTAAAATAATGCACGGGCTCCGTGATTTTGGGTTTGGTGAGTCAGATTTGGTATTAGAATAATTTTATCAAGAACATTATAAATTTGATTATGAAAACATATATTATGGAACATGACTCTCTGATATACATTTAGGATAAGTATTTAAGCACATCATAAAATTTTGGTAATGAAACGATAATGTAGATATTAATAGAAAATGCATATTTTTTGGATACTATAAGTGGATGTGGTTCTGGAACAAATGTTCATAGGAGTAACAACTCCAACAAGGTGTTCAGCACTTTACTTGAGGTAAATTGGTATACGTAAGTGGGGTTTATTGCGCACCTATTTTTGTAATCCTGGGGGATATTCTTTGGATAATTTTTGAGTTATTTAAACCTATTATAAAGGATTTAAAACTAAATATTTTCCAAAAGAATTCATTTTTATAATTATGAGACTAGATATTCATAAATCATCAATTTATGGTATGTTATTTTTTTAAAATTGGGATTATACGTTATGATCTATTCTTACCTAATGTTTATCGTCATTTAGAAATGGAACCTAGTAGAAGGAAATAGAACCTCACCAATGCTCATAATCATAAAAATAAGAATTGTCATATATTTTATGAAAAAAAATAAATATTTAGAAGGGAAATAATTTTCCAATCGTTCTCAGCATATATTAAAATAATATCTTGTTGTAACAGTATAGATAAAGAGTACTCTATTTGATAATTTTTTAGAGGGATGCGTGAGAATAAAAGTAACTCTCTTGAAAAAATTGGGATAAATAGACTTTGATAAAGAATTATTTTCCAACATGTGAAAATTGTGGAAGGAAAGACCCCAGTATATTAGTTAAACGGAAAAAAGGAGTCTTCCACAACTGTGGAGAAAAGGCCGTCATGCTCAGAATTTCAAGGGAAAGAAGGAATTTTCTAATTTACTATGTTTACACTAAAAATATAAGGTAAGTAATGTATATTAATTACTCAAGAATCAAGGAAATATAGCTTAGAAAAATATAATGTATCATTGTGAATCTTATTTAATTTCTACAGTCTAATTGGAATTATAAATTTATATGTTTTATTAGATTCACGAATTATGTTTCAAAATTCTAATTATGAGAATAATGATATATATAAGGATTGTATTGAAATACTTTATATATATATAATTATAAGAATGGAATTTTTAATTATGTATTTTAAGTTGAATAAATATTTGATACTTGAAAATATACTGTTTTGGTAATCTGATATTACAATTGATTTTGGAAATTTAGAGACCTTTTTAGACTGTTAAATTACAAAAGAGTATTTTGAAAAAGCCTTACGGATGGAAAGGAGTAAGTTCATCATTGGATATTATTGCTTCAGTTAAAATTATGATTTATTTGATAATTTGGTCTACCCTTTTTGGTTTTTGTAATCAATTGTAGGATGAATGAAATACTTGAGGGGCTCGTGATTTTGCAAAAGTACTTTAGGCATAAAAAAATTCATTTTGAACATTCATTTTCATGTAAATGGGATGATGTAAAAATAAATCAAAGAACAAAAAATAGATGATATTATACATATGAAATGGAACGAAATCAAATTCGTTATTATATAAATTATAAAAAAATTCTTCAACTCCACGTTAAAGATCATAAAATGGAAAAAATCATATTATACTCTTCTATAATGAATCAAATAGTCCCTTAGATCATCTCAAACTTCTAGGTTTGTAGTTTTTATCATTTCCCTGACCATTTTATCTATTACTCTCCATCGGAACATTACGGTTAAGTTGGACTTTCATTTATATGTTTTCCTACATGGAACTCTTATATGTGTTATCTCTGAAAACATTCATATTTCCCCACCATTATTTTAATGTATAGAATTTATTAACCCTATTACAGATGTGGGTTTTCTATAAAGGTATTTTCTAGTATCATCCTTGTACTTTTGGGGTAAAAATTCAAATTGTGAGGACACAATATATTGAAGGAGGGTAGAATGTATCACCCCATGATTTAATAGTATTTATCTTCGAAAATAATTTCATTTTCTTCAATAACACATGTAATACGCTACAACAAGTTCGAGTGAACTATGATCAATAAGACGAGCCATTTATAAATATGTCATAAATATCATTAACCACATCATGAAAATTTAACATTATAAAAATATTCTTCTTTTTGAATTCTGAATATCAAAATTATCTTTGGGTGATTTTTTGTTATTTTTCTAGTAAAGATTCAATTTTTGATAAATAGTGAAAAATACTGCAATATTCTTAATAAACTATTTTTTCATTTAAATAATTATTTTAATTTAAATATATTTTAAATTACAAATAGATAAATAATATATTAATATATATTTATTTATCCATATTATGTATTTGGAATCAATTTTATAGAAATTATATTAAAAAAATTATTGAACTTTTGAAACTCTCTTTTACCCACCTCCAAGCCTCATCTATCAGATTAGAATTAAATATAATTTTACAAATTCTATGAATTTAATATCAAATTGTGGAAATACATAGTATTAATCATTTTAAAAAATTTGGACTAATATAATCATAATTTTTTTGGTGATGGTTAATTTTTTAGTTTTATTTTCCATGGTTAAATTTTAATTGGGTAATTAATGGTTAATATAATATTATAATAATAAAAAATTACACTAACTCTTATCCAAATTTCATTGAATAATTTTATTTCAACCAAAATAATTATTAGTTTGAAAATATGTTCCTCTTTAATCACCTTGTGTTGGATTATGACCTTTATTATATTTTATTTAAAGAAGAGTTAAAAATGTCTTATTTAAATTATAATAACTATATCATTTTAAATGTGATGTATTATAAGTGTTATTATCGACTATTAATTGTAATTAAAAATATAAACTATTTATATACATCATGTTAATTTATTTATAATTTTATTAAATATATAAGATAATTAAATGTTGAAAACATAATGATGTAGTTATTGTTTTATAAAGGGATGAATCCAAAAAATGAATTAATAATATTAAAATAAATATCATTTGAAAAAATTTATTCCATAATTTTTTTTTAGAATAATATGACTTGTTAAGTATGAGTTAATGTATTTATTTCTATGTAATAAAGTTTTTATGACTTTTTACATAGTTAAATAATAAATAGTATCAAAATTGACATAAATGCGATTTTAGGATAAATAATATGTCATTAAATGATAAAAAATAATAATAATATATAATTTATGAATATTAAATGGATAAAATTTATGATATCGTAAATGATACATTTTTTGTTCTTTTGGAATTTTATGGTAACTATATTTACCACATAGTGAAAAAAGACATGTTGGTACAGTAAGAGATAAATTATTTATCAAAGGGTAAAATCTAAAAGATATAGTTAATTATGTGACCTAAAAATATCTAAAATATATTGGATGATAGGATTTAATCCCATCCTCATATCCATTTATATATAACATGATATTTATCTATTTTAAATAGAAAAAAATTATTATAAATTTATAGTTTTGGAATTTTTAAAGGAGCCTCTCCCCTCTCTTATAAAAGGTCACATATCCTTATATTTAAGCCCCACCTACAAATACCTTTATTACGGCCAAGACCTACCAATTTATCCTTCCATCTTCTATCACTTCATCCAAAATATCATAATTTGGGTAGAAATCCAACCTATGGAGTCCTTTTGTGCAAATCATATGGAGACACTTATTGAAGAGGTAATTGTTTTACCAACAATGATAATGTTCTTTTCTACTTCAACATCCCTTTCCTAAGTTGTTTCCCAATTAAATTAATAAATTAATAATAAAATACATGTGGAGATGTTTTTATTATTATGGGACAACCATGTTTCTCATTTTTCCCAACCCATGAAAAATAATATCACCATGAATGTATACGTAGGTCTTACTGTCTCTACATTGTGGTGTAAATGTTTTCATCTTACCATTATTTAGATGGGAATGATGATGAATAAATAATATTTAAATATTAAATAGTAAATGATATTGTTTAATTATAATTAATATTCCGTCCAATTCATTACCATTAAAAATTATAGATTATTATCATATCTTGTTCATAGGTACGACCATGATCCCATTAATTTGTGTGTGTGTGTGTGTGTAATTTACTTACACCCATTCATTATGATAATAAAAAAGAAACAATGTTCATACAAATGCACAACTTACCGTCTCCATGAATTGTGAGTTATATTTCATTTATTGTTCTATTATATATATTTATATAAATAATTTATAGGATTTATAATACATGTTTTACATTTTTTGAGGAAACAAAATAATGATATAAGTGATAATATCTAGACTAAAACGTCAAAACATGTACAATAAACAAATAGATTATTACCTGAAATATTTCTTTAACTGGGAATATATTAACAAAAGAGAAATATAAAGTCCTAAATGAATTGTATATGATATGATCGAAATTCTTATTATTATGGAACATGTTAATAATATGTCTGAAAACTTTATACATGATTTTTGGAAATCTGTATAGAGTATCAGACCAATGGTATGGGAATTCCATCTCACATTTGTATCGGATGTTTTGAATGTTTAAATAATTTATCCTTTCTCTTTATCTATACTTTTGATATTATTTTACATATATTTTTATATTGGTATAAAAAGATTATAAATGAATTTTTTTCTATTTTTAGGTTAATTATTTTTTTAAATGTAATATTTTTAATGTATTATGTAAGGGACTCATTAGTTAAAAAATCATTTTATAAGTTTTATTGGTTTTTTCTTCCAAATAATTCACATTAATGTCCATGTTTGAAAAATTATTTTGGTTATTTATTTATATGGGTACGAATTCATTAAAATGTTAATTCATTTAAAATGTTTCAAGGTGGAATAGGACACATTGATTCAAAAATCCGATTTTAAATGTATTATGTTATAAATTCAGAAACATTTTAATGTTATCAAAGTAAAATGGGTTATTTCTCACAAAGATTTCTAATGATTTTATTCCACTATTTCCATATATGTTAACATCCTACGATGGATTTTATTCTTAAATAATTTTGATTCGGTATGATAAAATCTACCATATTATGTTTAAGGTTTTATGCTTTTTTTGACTTTGGATGTGCTTGTTTGATACAATTCATGGATTATGGATCATGTATTAACATTTCATACGGCTGTTTGAATAAACAAATTTATGTTGGATATGTTTTACACCTTTTATAATAGTAATTCCTTATACATATTACATAATGGATTAGGGAGCACTTAATGAAATAGATATGACTTGGGGACTGGTTAATGAATATCCATTGGGTTGGGGACCGACTAAAATAATCCCCTCAATGCATCAGTAGTTATCATGAGACAAACTAGTTTAGGTTTTTACCCACTTATATATAGTCTTGGCATGTGTCTATAAAGGTATGATGTACATTGTTATGAATTCCCTCTTTGTGAGATTAGTTATTATTAATTAATGTTATTATTCAACTAGTATAATATCCATGGTTATACTTATATTATATGGTATTATTTATTCTTCTCATATTATGCTGAAGATTGTATTTAAAAGTCTTATGTTTGATATTTACACATTTACTTTAATGTTTATGCTTAATTATGATAGATTCTATAATATTGTTTACCTTTCCTAAGCATATATTATCACCCATATTATTGTGTTTTATTTTCCTAGCATTCCATGAAGTGTTTTATGATTGATTTTTTGGGTTAATCTCATAGAATAATCGAGGAATCAAATGATTATTAATGTTGCAATATATGATTTTAATAGTAATGTTATGTCCAAGAAGGTAATATTATTTACAAGACTATTAAACCAATTGGGCCATTGGGATTTAATTCTTTGTAATCAGGCCAATGATTAAAATGAATTTCCCATCTTTGAGTTTCTGGGCTCAGGGCGTTACACCACTAAAGATATGTATGAAAGGAATACACAATTAAAGCACAAATTCATGTGTATTCCTACAAATGAAATTAATCTAGGAACATTTCAAAACAATTCCCTATGCCAAGGGATTTTAGAGGATTCCAATAAACTCTATGGAAGAAAGGTATATCTTTTTCCATCACTACTACAGAATTGAATCCCAACAATGATGTGGTGATAACTACACAAGTTTTTAATCCCAGAACAATAAATTTTTTTTTAATATGTTTCTATAAATTCCATCATACCATGAAAATTTAGTAGAACTATTCAACCAACACTGAAATATATGGATGTAGATATGTTATTTAAAATTGAAAATGGGGTGATAATTTCATCCAATGTATATAACGCCTCTTTCACAATTTTTGAGATGAACTTCCCAATGATCCTTGTCATACT
Source organism: Viscum album (assembly GCA_963277665.1). NCBI lineage: Eukaryota > Viridiplantae > Streptophyta > Magnoliopsida > Santalales > Viscaceae > Viscum > Viscum album. The sequence goes on along the minus strand of OY728140.1, from coordinate 1,690,737,629 downwards.
TCCTTTGGTGGAATTTTATCTAATTCTAGGCATGGATAAAATTTACCTGTATAGAAACCACATAAATTTTCATGAGATGGAAATCAATCTCTATATGGGGAATCGACCCATGATTATATTAAAGTGAATAGAGGAGTATGAGTATTCTATAACATAATTATCTCATGCATGGTTATTATTCCCCTTTGATAAACCTAATGTGTCTCAAATGATTTACTCAAAGGACATGATCCTCCTCAATTAAAAGAATATTGTGAGGGAATATGATAATATTTTCCTAAGGAGATTCATGGTCTTCTTCTTATTAGGGAGGTTCAATTTCTAATCGACCATATTCCTGGGGCATCTCCAACAACTAAGACTCAATATATGATGAATATTGTGGAACAAGAAGAACAAAATAAACAAACATAAGACAATAGGGATAATGAGTTTAAATACCAAATTTCTTCATCATGGGGTGCAACATTCCTCATTATTTAGAATATGGAAAATTCAATGTTACTTTTCATTAATTATTAATATCTTGGAAACATCACACTAAAGAAAATGTATCATATGACATAGATTGATGACTTGTTCATTCAGCAACATTGAGCAGAACACATCTCCATGGTGGATCTTTGGTCGGGATTTTTTTCTTGTAAGGATTAATGGAGAAGACATCCTGAAGACAACAATTTATATATGGTGTGTTCACAATGAGTTTATAGTGATGTTATTAAAACTTACTAATTGTTCAGAAATCATCATAGAAATGCTGATTAGAGTCATTATATAACACATCAACAAATTTTTGGAAGTCTTTATAGATGATATCCTAACATAATCCCAAACGATGATGCATCATGTTGAGCATTTGTACACTGTGCTAAATACCTTGCGAAAGGAAAATCATTTTTTCATGTACTACAAATGTGGGTTCAGGTTGAAAGAAGTCCCATTCATGTGGAATATCATCATAATAAATGGGATATTTATGGATCCAATTATGAAAAAAGATATAAAAGGACGTTCAAGGCCAATATCTATGATATATACCAATAGTATTCTTTGGTTAGCATGGTATTATCTCTGATTTTTGAGAACCTTATCATGTTTATCGAACCATCGTACCAAACTAACATGCAATAGAGTCATGTTTTTAGGGAATGATGAAAGTGAAGAAAGATTTAAGGGGTTTGAAAGGAGTATTATCACTACCCCTATGCTCACACTACCCTCAAGTGGATAAATTTTAATATTATTTAGTTATGCATTGAATAATAGATTGGGTTGTGTGTTATTCCATAATGACAATGTTATTGCCTATGCCTCAGGGATGTTGATGTTTCATGAGGAATATTATCCAACACATGATATGGGGTTGGATACTATGATATTTTTATTTAAAATTAGGCAAAATTATCACTATGGGGAGAAGAGTGAGATATATACATATCATAAGAGCATTAAATATATATTCACCCATAAAGAGATTGGTATGTTCCAACAAATATGTTTAGAGAATATCATGGACTAAGACTATTCAATTCACTACCATCCTGGTAATGTGAATATATTTTCAGATGATCTATGAAGAATTTAACCAAATAATTTATCATTTATGATAATTGATAAGGATCCAATATTATTATAATTTAAGTGGACAAACATGGGTATCATAAAGGAAGGAACATCGTATTTTCTTTGAAAATTTATTTATCCACTATTTATTCGAAAATGGATTAAGGGTTCTTAATATTTTTATAAGGGAATTTAGAAGAATGTGGAAACTATAAGAATATAGAAATCCTCATAGTTTTCTGTTAATGAATTATGAATTGTGATATTTATGTCAAGACTATGTTTTCCATCAAATAATATTTTAAAGAAGGAACTATATCATGTTTCTCATTGCATGAATTTCTCTATTCCCCTAGGAAAAACAAAGATGTATAATGATATTCGAGAGCACTCAATATACATCAATGTGATTTATATGTCAGTAGGGGAAGGATGAATTGGATAAATGTATAGGGATTATGAAATCATTACCCATACAAACATGAATATGGTAAAACATCATCATGGATTTTTTTTCACTAGACTTCCCAATACATCCAAAGAAATAAATGTTATCTAGTTTGTAATGGATAGTGTTTCAAGTAATTCACAGTGTTTTTAAATTAAATAAGAATTATCATTGGATCAACTTTCATGGATATACATTAGAGAATAGGTGATGCTGTATAGAGTACCACTATTAATTCTATCTGATCGAGATCCATGATTCACCTCCATGTTTTGGAAATGTCTCCAGCATGCTCTAAACAATGAGTTGAACTTTAGTACAACATCTCCCCCTCAAAATGATATAAAATACGAATAGACTATCTATGTACATGACATAATCATGATATCATGATCAATTGACATCAATGTAGCATAAAAAACACATCCCTCTAGTATTCTTCTCTTATAATAACAATTTTCACTCAAGAATCCAAATGGGTCCCTCAAAAAAAGTTTTTGGGAAGAGGGTAAAACACCTACATGTTGGGATGAAGTTGGGGAACATAAACTAATTGGTCCTAAATTGTTTTAAGATATGCTGTTAAATATAAAAACCATTCATTATCACATCAAATCTTCTCATATTCGATAGAATATTTATGATTGATATCGTCTATGAGACATAGAGGTTGATGTTTCAAACACCCCATTTCCTAAAGGCACCCAGAGGTTCCCCATAACAGGTTGGTCACGTGACCCCAAGCACATTTCCCCAAACGCAAGAGGCTGCTAACATGAAGTGAGGGCCTTGGGTGTGATAGGGGTGAAATTATAACCTCATTGGCAGAGTAACACAGTAGAAATAAACAGATAACAATAGTGGAAGAAATAATAAGACCATACAATAGTAGACAACATAAGATTGAATGAAATAAATAACTGGAGCACATATATAAATGATTCAAAATTAAAATGTCCAAGAAAGTTTCCAAAGAAATCACAATGTTGTAATACAGTACTAAAAAAATGTAAAAAAACAAAAAAAAACTCCAACAACATCACAATCCTCAGCTATGTCCCATGCTCCCCAACTCCAAAACAATCAAGTACCTGAATTAGAAGGGTGATTTTCATTATCTATAACTATAGTAATATAATCTGTTTGGGCCTAAAAGCATGACCTAAACACGGTGTGGGAAAAGTCCATGTAGGAAACCTCTGAAATATTTGAGCATATCATTCAATGAATATATGTATGGCAGGAAATAAGATAAAACATGTTGTAAATAATGAAGTTCTAAAATTTTAAGAGTATTATAGTTTCATTTACAGACATTTACTTTTAAGTAATTTATTAACCAAAAACATATACATGAAACCCTATAGAAACGTTCTCACAACCTATTCCCTCTAGTTCATATACAAGAGAATAAATAACAAGGAATCTCTGAGGAATCACTCATTATTGATTCCCCCTATAGTCATGTGTAATCAAAGACTCTCTGTGGATGCACTCACCATCAATTCCCCCTATAGTATTTTAACGGTAAACAAAAGAAAATATAAGGAAGCACACTATGTCAATTCCTCATGTGGTCTCTTATCGCTACAATAGACACTCTGAAGGAGAACTCAACATCTATCCCCCCATGGACTCACAGCACGATAAATATAACAAACACTCTAGGAAAGCAGTCAAAATCAATTTCCCATATGGTCTCACAACATCAGGATCCCGTAGCCCCATGTAATGCAACCATGCACCAATGATAATTAAAAGCCAAAGTAAACCTCAATGTACTACATGGCTATATTTGATACAAGGCATGGCATAGTGTATCAGATAAATAATCACTCCATCCAAACAACAATAGTAATAGAAAAAATCGCCTAAGAGGCAAGGCTAAAACAACTGGGAAAAATTAAACAAGCATGGGAAAACAAAACTATAACACAAAATTTTTCCATATTCACAATCAAAAAACATATATTTAATCATAAAATTGCATAGTTGGCATTAATAAGGAGAAAATCCCTATGCACACAATAGCCTAAATGAGGGTATTGGTCACATTTCCACATATAACTAAATGAGTAACTACTGAAATGAATAAAACCACATACCTCAGCATCGTACGATCATTATCATTCAATACCAATCGTTGATTCAACCTACAACACTGTATATCTACAAAAGATCCATAAACATTCAACCGAGAATACCTCATGAATGAAATCAAATTAGGAAACAAGGATCTAGAAGAAGGATGATCATACTGTGGCGATTCCAACACAACTGATAGTGGTCGATTCGGAGAATGGATGAGGAGTCGTGGGGCTCAGAGAAGACTCGTGGCCTATGGTCACTCCTGGATGAGAGAGATGAAGAAGAAGTGTGTTATGCCAATTATACGTGCCCCTCGTCTATTTAATGAAAAAAAAAGAAATACATGGGGTTACTTTTAATAGTACATGGTGTGTACCTACCAATACTGAGCCCTGCATTAGGCTGTCTCTAGTTCACCCACATGTCCATGCATTCGGCCGTTACATGGCCAGAACATGGCTACCCGCAACAACTGAGTACGCGACATGTACTTATAAGTACATGAAATTTACTCCTGAAATTTCCAAAAACACCTATTATTCTTGATTACACCAGAAAACAATATTCATACCTAAAAAGAGATCAGAGTTCCTACAAATATCCCCCCTTAATGAAATTTGTCCCCAAATTTCCCTAGAAATGTGACGTAGAAGAAGAAACCTCAAACAGCTCTGGCCACTGCGATCGTACATCGACCTCCCTCTACCAAGTCTCGTCCTGTAATCACCCGTACTTTTATACCACTTGTACTAGAGGAACAAACCGACCACGTATAGCCTTTTCAATGTGATCTATATTACGGATAGGATGCTCCTCGAACGAGGCATCCATCTCTATCTCAACCTCCTCAGCTTAAAAAATATGATATGGGTCTGAGAAGTAACATTGTAGATGAGAAACGTGGATGATGTCGTGCATAGACCATTAACTCTGAGGTTACGGTAGCCTATAGGCAATAGGACCGATCCATTCCAAATCCTCAACCAGCTCGATGTATCTCAGCCAAAGCTTTCCCTATCTCCTAATCCTCCTGTGTCCCATCCTCAGTGTGACACATAGGAAAACTTGATCACTGACCTCGAACCCTAGAGGTCATATCCACCGATCAACATAAGAATTATATCATAACTATGTTGTTTCCATCTTCTTCCAAATCAAATTTATCTGCTCTATGGTCTCCTAAACAAATTGAGGTCCCATCATATCTGCATCTCTGAACTCAATCCAAAATTAATGGTGATCAGACCAGCCTCCCATACAATGCCTCATAAGGTGTCATCTGAATAGTTTCTCGAAAACTATTATTGTAATAAAACTCAAAAGATCCATGTGATTCTCCCCATAACCTCCAAACTCTATGATGCATGCTCGAGGCATGTCCTCCAGCACCTGAATCGTACGCTCAGATGGGCTATCTGTCTGTGGTTGGTAAGATGTACTCAGAAATACCTGTGTATCCAAAGCCTTCTGCAATCCCTACCAAACCCGAGAAGTAAAATGGGCATCCCTATATGAAACAATGTAGTGTGGAACTCCATGTTGACATAGAATCTCTGGGATTTACAACCATCCCAACTCATCAAAAATGAAGGTATCCTTGATCGGCAAGAAGTGGGAAACCATTTTCAGTCTGCCAATGATAACCCAAACTTAGTCATTCCTTCGAGGAGACCTTGGTAAACATGTAACCTTGTGCATCATGAAAACATTCCACTTACACTAGGTAATGGTTAACTGCTGCAAAAGCTTTGCTGGCTGAAGATGCTCCATCTTCACCAGCTGACAGGTGGAACACCTCATGAAAAAACCAAAAAATTCTACATTTATACCTGGCCACCAATACTGATTGTCCAGATCTCGATACATCTATGTGAAACCATGATGAAATACCCAAACCGAGGAATGAATGTATCGTATTATTTCCTCTCATATATCTACTAGCACCCACATGCACCCTTGAAAACAAAATATCTCATCCACACCTACCATCCATCCAGGAATAGGGTCCTCTCCTAAAACACTATCTCGTTAGACTAGGCATTCAAAATCTGATAGTTTCTTCATCTGCACTCGATCATGTAGAGTATAGGTAACCGCTATAGAAGAAATCAACCTCATCCACTATCTGTCGTGCACCTCCAAATGCATCTCAGAGAACAGATCCATAAGCTGCCATTCACTATGGGTATCTTGAACTCCTTCTATCTGAGTCCTCCACCTCAACTTATCAGCCTCAACGTTGGCTATCCTAGGCATATATGCAAGATCATAAAAAAAGGACTGAAGGTACTCAAACCACCTTCGTTGTCTCAGATTTGGAACGTGCTGAGTGAAGATATACATAATACTTTTTTGGTGAGTGAAAACCAGAAAATGATCTCCCAGAAGATAGTGTCTTCTACTGCGTAAAGAATGAACAACCACAGATAACTCGAGATCGTGCGTCGGGTAATTCCTATCATGTGGCCTCAAATGCAAATACTTGTACCCAACGACTCTGTCTCCCTACATAATCACTACCGCCAGCCTGATAATTGATGTATCACAGAACACATTTTAGCTCCCTTCTAACTCTGTAAATACTGGTATTGGTGCGGATGTCAACCTCCCTTTCAGCTCATGAAATGCGGACTCACATAATTCTTACCAAAATTACGTCACACCTTTTTCAGTTAGTCCCATTAGTGGTGCTGCTAAGTGTGAAAAGTGATGTATGAATATTCCGTAGTAAGAATCCATCCCTAGAATCTCCACAACTCAAATACCTTCTATAGATTCCCCAAGGAAAATACTACTCTCACATTCTATGGATCTACTTATATATTTGTCTCTAAGATTACATGACCCATGAAGTGAATATGGTCCATCCAAAAGTATCATTATGAGGGAATAACATATAACAGATGCTCTCTTAGTGTAGTCAAAATAATCTCAATATGTGTGTCATGGTCATTTCAAGTGTGAGAGTACACCAAGTTATCATCTATGAAGACCACAACGAAAGAATCAATGTTTCGAAGGAACACTCGGTTCATTAGTTCCATGAAAATTACAAGCGTGTTCATGAGACTGAAGGGAATAACCACATACTTTAATAGAAACTACCTACTCCAAAAGGTTGTATGTGGTATATCTTATGGTCTAACATGCAATAGATGATAACCAGTTCTATAGTCAATCTTAGGGAACACCCCAAATCCTCGAAGCTAGTCAAAGGGATAATCAATCCTTAGCAAGGGATATCGGTTATTGACCATCAATAGGTTCAACTCCCAATAATCCACACAAAGTCAGAGGGTACCATCCACCTTAAATCCAAACAGGACAGGATAACCTCGAGGATAATTATTTGGTCAGATGAATCCCTTTTCCTACAACTCCTCCAACTACTTCTTGATCTCCTGTAACTCTGGTGTAGCTATCATATAAGGAGGAATGGACACCAGTGCCAATCCTGGAAGAAGCTCAATAGAAAATTCGACCTCTCAATCAGGAGGAAAACATGAAAAGTCTTCTAGAAAGAAATGCATGAAACGATCAACCATTGTAGGAAATTCCAACTATAGTTCCCCATGGTCATCAGGATATAGACTACCAATCTGGGCTGTTACTCCTCCCAACACATGATGCCCTAGTCCCGCTCTACTCGCCTGGACATCCCATTCTCCCTTATGATGAAACTATTTTCCATCCGTTGATGTTAAACACTCCATATGATGATAATAGTCGACTACTGCCTCGAATGAAAATAACCATTCTATTTAGAGAATTAAATTATAATAAGACATCTATAATACATAGAGGTCCCATAAGAAGTGACACCGACCTACCATGAGAGGGCACTCCTTGAACTGATGTAAAATAGCTGTTTTAGTCCCCAATGTAGAGTCTAGAGTCTAGATATCAGCAAAAGAAATGATATTGATCCCAAGTCTATCCATAATAGAAAATAAATATAATGTTATTGGAAGCCCCTATATCATAAAGAGAAGAAGATAAAACTAAGGAACCTATGATCATACCTTGAACAATAGAGGGTCCTGGATCCTGCTCTTGCAAGGTCTGCTCTACTGCAAAAGCCTTCCTACACTGTAACCCTCTGAATATGATTGTGATCCATGAGCTGATCCACCCTATGGGTGCCGAAAACCCTGTGTCTTACCACAGTGGCCACGTACTCCACCTCGACAAAAATGAGCAGAATTACTCCAGTTCCCAGATATATGAGAAACTGGAGGTGATTCTCTTGAATGTGAATTCATAGAAGAATCCCTATCACACACTGCTAGTGAGAAGAAATGACTGAAGCACTAATGATTACCCATCATGTCGCACAATCGACACTCCACTTGGTCTCTCGGGAAATGTGTTCGGGTATGCCCGACATTCCTGCACTGGTAGCATACCCCCTGGGAACCGGAAGGTGTATCTATTCTACTCGTATCTCTACATATAGTCTCCCAGTGGCACTTTGTACTATCTGCTAGAGAAGCACTAACTCTGGTTGTTGATCTTCTTGGGCCCACAACCCCAGAATCCCTCAGGTTGCTCTCTGTGATTAGCGCCTGGTTGACTATAAAAGTAACGAACATCAATCTGATGATGTCCACCAGCGCCCGAATGTATTTCATGAGACCATCCTCAGATATTCTTATTATAAATAACTTATCTCACCATAAAAATGGTGTAATGCGTTGCAGCTCTGTGATGAGAGAGGAATACTCCTTAAAAGAAATAGTACCCAGCTCTATACTCATGAACTCTTAGGCTCGATCATCCCTCATGGCCGCCATATAGACGTAATTGTAGATGGTATGCTGAAACTCATCCCCAGACATACCCTACTAGAGTCCTACAAGTGAAACCACATTCAACCATCTCTTGGAGGTATCCCGAAGCATATAATTAGCGAACTTTACCCTCCTCTCTGCAGGTGTCTCCAGATGATCGAAGATAGAAAGCATGGATTCTAACCATGACTCTGCAGCATGAGCTCCTCCTTCCCCTGTGATGGTGAGAGGATGTTGCTGCTGAAAAACCAACATCAATTCTACCATTGACGGGGTAGGATTTGGTGCTCCCTAGACGGTCTGAATGAACTTCATAAATCCCTCTCATAATTTTTCGTCCGCACCTATGTCCAGAATGACAGCTGGATCCAAGACTCGCACTACAGGGGTATCTTCTGGTGGCCCCTGATCATCCATGTCTGATGTATAATCACTACACTATAACTGGCACACAATCAGAGGACGTCTCGATAGAATTACCCTGCAAGGTCAAGCACAAACATTAGATCATGATTATCAAGGACATAAATGTAGATTTGTATGAAGGGAATAGGGTAAATTAAGCATTCATGTTTTTAAACACATGGATACATGATATGAATAACACCTACACAACATGTTCATTTATGCCTTCACATGGGCGTGTAATTTTTCCAACCCAGGTCATGTAAAACCCCATAAACATTGTTTTTTGTCCTAAAAAATGACGTATACATGAATCCTCCTCCAATTATATAGTTCCCTTATATGGCTAAGCCAAAAATATATCATAGAATAAGACAACATGACATGTTAGTGATAGACATGGCTTGCACTAGAAGAATATCACTGACCCGTTTTGTTAGTCACATGGTTAGTTACATGACTCACTCTTCACGGCATGTTCTAAATGGAAACGACGTATACTACTTAGGTTTTAACTGCTAGTGTTGTTAGTCAAATGGTTGGACACACGACTGACTTTATGCGGCGTGTTTATGCCAGACACAACATGTACTAGAAGGATTCCACCTCCCCATGTTATTCATTACTCAGACTGATAAGTGTTTTATACTACACGAGGTGTTCAATATTAACACGACATGTATATCCTATCATTAATCCATCCAGGTCGTTAGTCACATGACCAGATACATAGTATATTCAACACAACATGTACAACTGCTACTCATTGTAATCTCATTATATATGTTCACAACCCCATGTCTCTATCCACACATCCATTGACACAGTTATAGGCTATAGGGTGTGTACATAAGTACACGATGTGTACATAAGAAAAATAGTTCATTCCTTAAAAAAAGGACACATGACATGTATTCCTCATTACACACATTGTATTCTAGGATTTTCTAGATAGTAAGCCTCAAAAACTACATCGGAACCCTATAAAAACAATGAAACAACATTATAGTGACAAATTATGATCTATGAGGGCCTATATTCCCTATAAATCAAGACATGGCATCTTATACATGTTATATAAAAGGAAAACAAGGAAACGATCCACCAAATTTTGATCCACGAGTTCCCATAACACCTCAAGAACCAAAAACGGATGTTCATTTAAATGAAACATTAAAAAAATACCCTATAAAAACATGTATTCTCTCAAGGCATCTAACACAACAACATGTATATCTAACACAACATCTATCAAAACAACATGAAATTGGTAATGCACCTCTAAATGGAATAGAAAGAATGCATGACATGTGATTTTTAAGAAGTGACTATATGATCCATGATATGTTATACCATAATGTCATCAGGTTGCAACATATATAGAAACTCAATGATAGCAATAACAAAAACAAAAATCATGTGAATCACTCAATATGAAATCCAATCAACTATAATAATTAAATAACCAGAAAAATTGCAGTAATGAGGTAAATATGTTTTTCCTTGTCAATATGTTAGTTAATCCTGATAACAACATATTACCAAGTACCTATTAATTTCGATTCATGGTTTTAGGCCTCAAACTATTTGTCAAGAAGAAATTAGTCCCTCTGATACAACTTTGTAACCTCACTGTTCTGGAAGCCGCCCAGAGGTGCCTCGTACCCGGTTAGTCACATGGCCTTAAGCACATTTCCCCAAATACCAGAGGCTGCCGACTAGCAGGGAGTGCCTTGGGTGTGATAGTGGGGAAATTATGGCCTCATTGGTAGAGTAACACAGTAGAAATAAACCGATAACAATTGCAGATGCAATAATAATAACAAAAAAAAGTAGAAATTGGATGACTAAAAGAAATAAATAACTGGAACACATATATTAATGATACATGATACATATGTCAAGGAAAACATACATATAAGTTACAATACTTGAAAAAAACATATCCCAAGTACAATGAAAACAAATAAACTCCAACAGCATCACAAGCCTCATCTTTGTCCCATTCTCCCTAGCTCTATAGCAATCAAGTACATGAACTAGAAGGGTTATTTCCCTTATCTATACCTGTAGAAATATATTTCGTTTGGGCCCAAAAATATGACCTAAAGAGGGTTTGAGAAAAATCCCAGTAGGGTACCACTAAATTTCTATGCCAATCATTTTGTGAATATATGATTGGCAAGCAATAATAAAAAAGATGCAGTAAACTAGGAAGTTCTCAAAAGTAAAAGGACCTAAAGTTTCATTTACTAACATTTACTTTTATGTAATTAATCAACCCAAAAACAAATATAATCCACCCTATAGAAAAGTTATCAGAACCGATTCCCTATGGTTCAGCTACAAGAGAAAACAAAACGAAGACTCTGTGAGGAAACACTCACCATCGATTCTCCTATAGCCATGTATAATCAAAGACTCTCTGAGGAAGCACTCACCATCAATTCCTCCTATAGTCTTTTAACTGTAAACCAGAAAAACTATAAGGAAGTAGTCAATTTCAATTCCTCATGTGGTCATAAAACATATTTATAGGCATTTTGAGGGATCACTAAACATCAATCCCACCTATAGTGTCACCACGTCATAAATATAGCAAACGCTCGGGGAAATCCCTCAGTGTAAATTTCCACTATGGTCTCACTACACTAGGTTCACACAACCCCATATAAGACAATCATGCACAATCAATAATCAACAGCCAATGTAAACATCAAATTACTACATGGATAAATTATCTACATGGAATGGAACAATGTATCAGATAAATAATAACTCCATCCAAACAACACAAGGAATGGAAAACAATAGCCTAATAGGAAAGGCTAGACCAGACATACAATATCAAAAAAGCATGGGAAAACATATCCATATCAATATAATTAACCATATAAATGATTAAACAAATTATATTCAAACAAAAAAAGGCATAATAGGCATTAACAGGATAAAAATCCCTAAACACGCAATACCCCAAACAAGTGTATTGGGTACATTTTCACATATAACTCAAAGACAAACTAAAAAAAGGAACAAAACACCTACCTCAATGTTGTATGATTGATATAGTTGAATACTAGCTTTTGATTTGTCCTAGAATTTCGGTGATCTACAAAAACAACCAAAAAGTTCAATCGAGAATATCTCGTGAAAGTGGAGAAATCTGGAAATGAGGATCTTGAAAAAGGAAGAGCTTACTATGGAAATAGAACAAAAACCAATGTTGGTAAATTTGGAGGATGGATGAGGATTCGGGAACTCGTAGATGATTTACAGCCTACGACCACACCTAGACATGACTGACGAAGAAGAAGGGAATTCTGCCAACTAGACGAGACCCTGGCCAGTTTAATGGAAAAAAAGAAAGTACACAACATGTCTTTTAAAAGTACACTACATGTACTTTCCATTACTGAGCCATAATTTATGTTGTCTCTAGGTCACCCCACAAAGCCATGTGTTCGACCATTACATGGCCAGCACACGGTTACCCATGGCAATCGAGTACATGGTGTGTACTTATAAGTACACGACATGTACTCCTGAAATTTCCAGAAACTCCTTTTTTTTCTCGAAAACACAAGAAAATAATATTCATACATGAAATGAATATCCAGGTTCTTACAATGTTGAAAATGAGATCCCATCACTATAACTCTTTAGAGCATGTTCTTACTTTTATCCACTCCCAAGAGTCCTAAAAAAATGTTCTGAGCTTTCATGAAACCTCTCCTAGGCCTTTGGAGTCACACACTCAAGTATGGGATCTTCCACACTGTTTTTTATCAATCACTCCTTTTATTTTATGTCATTTAATTTTTATTTTATTATAAAGGTATATGATATTCTATAATCGCCATAATTTTCATTGACATATATATTATGATATATTCCATTCATTTTCATTATGATTCTCAAGGTCTTGTACATACACCTGTTACTATGTCGAATTCTCGTAAGGACTCATTTCTCTATTCACGTTTCTTCCTTACCTTGTGCCTCATATTTCCAAATTTAAAATTTTGTGATGTTATATTACAACTCCTAATTAAATTAAATTTTATATAAAAATAATTATATCTCCATTTATCTCTCATCAATAATTTTTATGAATATTTATATAACACTGTTATGTGGGTGAAATTTCCTCACGATTTTACAAGACAAAACAATTTTGTAGTTAATTCCATTCCCATTAATCTATTAATGATATTCACCTTTATACATATATAATTTTTGATTAGGTACCTGCATTCATTTATTCCACATTTCATGATTAGGTAATAAATTATGATGATGAATGAATCCAGATCGTATGATCTATGTGAAACACTTAAGTATAAGAATGAAATTATTATAATGGGTGCACCTAGATAGTGCTCCAATTAATTAGATAATTTTCAGTATCTTGATATGTCATGTTGGAACATGGGTGTAATTTATTCTTTTATGAGATTTTTACCACCATGATGCCTTGGAGGTTTAGCCTTGACCTATGTTCATGATTATATTTTTATGTCATTTGTACATATTCCTGGTTATGATTATCATTCTATATCACACCATATTATTCATGTTCCCTTTTTTCATCATTGATATTCCTATTTTATAGCATGTATCACTTATTCCATTTCTATTCCCTTACTAGGATTTATAGATACCCCATTTCTTTTGTATATCATGATGTTATACCATGAATTTTTATGTTCTAAAGAGTATTAGGGGTGTGTGAAAAAAGTTTTCTACAAATCATGATAAGTATGATTTTAATAATGTTTATGTATCACATGTCCAAGATGTTATGTTATGTTCATACTTCAGAAATAAAAAAGTTTGTTCAATATTTTGGGTTTTATTAATAATAATTTTATGTACTAAATCATGTATTGATGTGTGATAAAGGGAAGGGTCATTATAGTATTAAGTTAATATAAAAATAAATAAATGATATGTTCATGTCACATTTTCATAATAAAAAAACTATATATAAATAATTAAAATAACCAATGATTCCTACTATTTCATAATGCTACAATATTTATGAGAATATCATGGTGAACATGATAACATAATTATCAAAATCAGTAATGATTTATACATATATGTGGGTCCTATACCGATAACAATCACTGATCTCTACGTCTAAGACCCTAATTGTCCATATCTTCCATGACATAGGCTGAAGTTTATATATCCATGATGATCACATTAGGGGAACCTCTATCCATATAGTGTGTTTCGAAAGCATGCATATCTATCATAATGAGTAGTGGACACTAGATCAGTAATAAGAATTATTTCTATTCATTCCCTTATGTTTCACCACAAATTATTGCCCATGTGTTCTCAAATTCCAGCTCGATGACGGATTCCTAAGAGGAAAAGCCTTAAAAATTCTATTGAATAAAGTGTGAATGATTTTTGTTCTACCCAATATATCAAATGGTACTAAAATCAATGTATCCCATGGATAGATTCCTAGGAATCCAATATCTTACGACTCCCTCTCCAACCATCACTATTGAGTCCATCCAATCATTTGGAAATATCATTTGAATCAAATGAGGGGATCCAATAATCACCCTCATGAGTTTTAACACCAGTTATTTCAAATATATTCCATCCTTGAGCCTCAAAAAACTTGTTTAATCTCATGCATGAAATCAATCTTAAATTATCTTCTTTTATTTAATGTTAAAAACTATAATAATTGAATTATCAATGGTTTCACCTAATACAAAAACACATTACATCAAAACAATTACTAAAAATAAATTATTTTGTACTCTGATACAATATCATATAAACCAAAATTATGTATCTATTGATGAATAACCTAAAATTATGTTTATATATAAAATTCATCCACCCCCAAAATACTTTGCTAAGTAGAATGAATAATACATATAACCCAGGGCCTCATCCATCACATTTGGTGATTCTCAAAAACCATAGTAAATCATAGTAGTTCAAGTACCAACAATCCATTCTAATTTATCCAATGAAATACATTAACTTAACAACATAATGAAATGAAATTTATCCATGTTCAGTCATAATTAATATTCCCATCATAGAATCCACACCCCATTGAGGTCAAATGTTTGGTAGATGTTTTAGGAAACATCTACTACCCTCTCCACCCTTATACATATAAATCTCCTCAGTGTTATCACTTGGGGGACCCTATGACCCTCTAGGTCATCACTACAATAGAGGTATCCTACACAGGATCCTTAGCCACAATTGGTCTAAAAGTATAATTCCTCACACATAGAGAATATTATATTCCTTAGAGTGACTGATATCATCCAATGGCCTCATAGTCCTCAGGCGAAAGCCACAATAGTGATAATATTAAAATATGTCCTCTGTCCCATCCTTATGTCCTGGGTCACTCTAGAATAGTCAAATCACCCAGACTATGTGTAATATTCTAATGATTTATACACCTATTCAATGAACACATCATTGCTTCCCATTAACCCTACATAGTCCGTCTATGTCATGTTATTCCACAACCCATTTAAAAGTTGTTTTATTCTCTTGGTATCTTTTTAATCTCTTCTATGGCCAACAATGGTCAAGGGTTTTAGCCAATTCACAATGCCTATGGTGAACCATGCACTTTGTCTATTTATTTCTATATGTTCTTTTGAAATTATCAATTTATGTTAAATTTACATATATAATTTTTGTTAAACACAATAATAAGTAAGTACTCACTCATGAATTCGCACGACAATACTTTCAATTCTTATTTTCACGAAGAAAAAACTATATTTCAAAGTTAATAAAGATCATAAATTTTGAATATATTGAAAACAAAAAATAGTGATACATAATATTGGAATAAAATTGGACAAAATATATAGTTGAAAACAGATATGTAAAATTAGGAGAAGAAAATAACGTAGTAGAATACGTAGGAGAATATTGGAAACAAATTTGAGAATATAAAAGAATATATAATGAAAATAAAACATAATTATACGAAAACTGTACAAAAATAAAACATACAAATGCCAGATAGAGAATATAATGAAAACATATTGGAGTATATATAAATAAAATAATGAAAATAAATATTTAATATATTCAAATTAGAAATTAGTGATACTTAATATTTGAATACAATTGTAAAAAATATGGATACATAATTATGATAGTAGCAAACATTTTTGATAAATATATTTGAAAACAGATATGAGAATATATAAATAAAAATAATATTTTCATCATAGAGAATTTAAATACATGAATGAAAAGTAAATTCAATGGGGAAATGAAAATTAAAAAGATACAACATAGGTATTATTGGTTGTAATTTTAGAATTGTATCAATCATTAAATGTAAGTGGATGTTGTAGGATGTCACCCAGAAATTATGTCACACTGTAAAAATATCCATCTTCGAAATAATGGAAAATACATTTCTACCTAGAAAAAAATTTTAAAATAAGAATACCTCAATTTTCAAAATCAAAATAATTAATGTGAACATAAAAGAAATAAGTAGAAACCAAAAAAAGAGAGTGAAAACTGTACATACACCATTATATTCAGGTAAATTTTATTTCTTAATCATAGAAAATAGAACAATGATTTTTTTTTCACATAAATCTATGATGGAATGATTTATGATAGAGTGATCATACATGTGTTTTATCCCAAAACCTATGAAGTGAATCCTGGTATACCATACTATAATATATAAACTTACAAATTTAAACATCTAATTTAATTAAAATAGGAATTCTGCATGTTATGAAGAAAAAAGGTGTCTGGCATTATAGGGACACATGAGAACACCAACCCAAAAAAATAACATTTATAGATAAATTAAATTGCTATTATAAATTCACTTTTGATGCATATGTAATAAGTTGTATATATTTTCACAAAATATGTTCTGGGAATTTAAAATGAATTAATATTAAATAGAAATTCTAAATCTACCTATATGGTAGAATATGTTATTCATGAAAAATTGGTATCTCATGGAATGTTGAAATAATCTATGAAAATTGAAGTGGAGAAAACTATTTAGAGAAGTATAAGGTGTTCTAAACTGAAATTGTATTACAGTTAATGGAAAAACTGATATAGATATTACTATCAAATGCTTTCACAAAACTATAAAACAGTTGAAAACTGAGTTATATAACACCAAAAAAGAGATGTTTTTTTAAATTAGAGTATTACACTGACAGAAAAACTAATAATATGTAATAAACAAAACATATCTCTAAACATCACTTATCGATGTATGAGAATCCAAATCAAAAGTAAATTGAGATGAAACTTTATCAAGATACTCTAAAAGATATAATCCATTTCAAAAAATAATTAGAATCATCAATAGATAAAGAAAGATATGCTTTTAAATTTCATGTTAAAATATAAGAAAATAGACCATAAAATTTTTTGCCCTTAATTCCACAAATGTTACCTTTAGAAACCTATATTCACTAAATTTCATGAAATTGAATAGAATACGTTTCTGCCTGGTAAATCCTCTTTGTAATCACTGTATCATGCATCTTATTCCCCTTTATTAATATCTTTGATGAGATCCTATATGATGTCATCTTTTAGATCCACCATATTCTTGTAGTTCCATTAGTCTACCATACTGTTGTTGACTTCAAATTATTTCTATGTATGTAATGCTACTGATAAAGGTGTACTTTAAACCAAATTTCATTACTCTAAAAACATGGGAACATATCCTTGGCATGAACGGTGAATAGAAAACATGCTACATTATATTATAATATCTCTCCCAAAAAACAATGAACATTTGACATTTGTAACAATGTATAGACTTTATTATCAAAAGATTATACTTGACTTTGTGAAACTAGGACAAGAAATTTCATTGTGTAATTGAAGCAACATTAAGCATATATAATAAAAAAATTATGGATATGCACTTCACCGACGCTAGAAATGGATGAAAGCACATCGATATGCACATACTATATTTAAATATAATGAAAAGTGACCTATAGATAAGAATAAAAGGTAAAGAACGTACTGTGCCCTCCATTGAAGAAGATACCAGACGTGTTGTCATCCACTGGCACATTGAGAGATCAGTTACTTCACCGTCATGTTTTCTAACAAATTGGACCCCATCAATCAGTCCAACTAGGCAATTTATAGGTTCATCAGTGGAGAAGGTTTCACCTTTTCCCAATTTCGTAATGTCAATTCTTATGTCATGTTTTCCAATTGACACATCAAGAACATCCTATAAGAAATAATTTTGATGTTGTTAAACTAAAAAGTTGAGAGACTTGAGTGCAAACCTGATTCATTTTTCAAAGAAACAAGCTTCCCACAATGAAGAAATATGGGAGAAGAGATCGAGCATTAAATTACAAAACACACATCTACCTACTTGTGGCAATGCCAACAGATCCGTGGATTATTTAAATCGTTATCTCCTTATATTTGATGAGCAGTGAAAACTTTAACTAAAATTTGTGGTTTAGCCTTATCATCAGAAACATCAGAAATTTTCTAGACATAATCCCTTCTATCTATTCTCACAATTCATGGAATTATAGTGGGAAATTTGAGATAAAACGATGGATGGAAATAGATTAACAATTGGACATATAACTAGACAAAATTTGGACATCCTCTACAAAATAAAAGCCATGTCCGCCACTCTATGAGGTAAAATAGGCCAATTAGAATAATAAAACAGCTAGAAAGTAGATGTTGTAACATGATGAACTAATATGTGATGTAAACACATGAAAAGGATGTTTTAAACATTATATGGATCATAGAAAACAAATAAATAGTGAACATATGTAATGTAATATCTATGCAAGTGGATCATTTAAAAAATAGTGTAAACATATTTCATTAACCATTATGTAAACAACCGTCTAATATAGTTTTTACTGAAAAACATATTCAGAAATCAAATATGAAAATTATGGAAATGATCAAACTGTAGTATTACCTTTAATTACAGATAAACAATTCATTCAATTTTTTCAAATTTCACATGAATGGGATAGTGTAGTTCCTACTGAATCCTTTTAAGCATTGGAATTTGAAAAGAGTAGGGTAAAAAGTCTTATATGGTTAACATATGAACACATGGCGATGTATTGTTACTACAAATCAAATATGATGACAATATAGTTTTTCATTCATTATATGTCATATTTAATTTCATTTATCACATAATGTTAGGAAACATATTCTTTCCTAAACATATTTTCCATGAAATAATGTTGGACAAGGTATTTTACCAATAGAAAAGAATCATCCACAATATACAAAAGTTTTAAAACACTTCTAAAAAATTACTATAGTCCTTATTTTTATTATGAAAATAATTTTTACAAATCTGAACAGTTGTGTTGGAGTAATCATAATGTAGAAACAATGTACTAATATTGTAGGAGTCACACATACTTTAGTAACCTATTATGGCCATAAAATGATACACTGTACAAAAAAGTCTCAAGAGCTACATAAAAGAAGTCATCATAAGAACGCAGTTAAAAAAACATCAGAGAAAAACATTGAAGTAATTAATTGCAATATGTTATTACAAACAATTAGGAAATAGATGATTCTTTTAAACAACCAAACCATGGACTATGATACATTGAGTTGGTTGCTCTATGTAAAAATAAATCAAATGAAAGAAACTGCATATATCAAATAAAAAATATTAATATCTAGAAATACATAAATCAAGAGTATCATCCAAACACACATATGAACATGCATGATAATGCATGCTTGCAAAATAAAATTGAATTCTTCATAAAGAAACAACATACATGATAATATTATCTACATGGTAAAATCAATATCGATAAATTATAATGCAATATAAACTTCAATATAAATTGTAATATGAAGTTATATTGAAACAACTATAAAAATAGGAATGTAAACTCCAATTTCAGTACATCGAGAACTAATATTATGTGCAATATAAATAGAAATATAAAATGAAATATAAATTTCAGTATAACAAATATAAAAAAATATATTCATGTTTACAAATTTTAATAGTGATTAACAGAGAAGTAAAATATGAATTTTTATATTAATTAAATATGAACAAATAGATCCCTGAAATAACATAATTAAAATTTCATAATGATGAAACGAACACCATATCATTAATACTGAATTAGGTTAATTATACAATACCTAAATCGTACGAGGAGAACATACCATAATGTGATTGACCACCATTTCAACATCTATGAATCAAAAAATAGATGTATAAATTGACACATTGATGAATAAAATAATAAATTAGCTACAATAAAATTACAGAATGATGAAACAAAACCCTGTCATTACTACTCAAATAGGTTAATTAAATAGTACCTAAATGTCACGATTAGATCATACTATAATGAAAATGACCACCATTTTAGCATCTATGAATCAAAAAAATAGATGGATAAATTGAAAAAGTGATGATTAAAACACTGAATAAATTATAATCTAAAAAAAATATGAAATTAACGAACATTCCTCAATTTAAAGTAGTGAGACATCATCTAAAAATTATGTTAAATGGAATACTTAAAACCAGAGATCAATTGTACAGAGTTGTAATGAAGGAAAAAAACCATATATTGTATGGATCTGGAAACAGTTTAATCTGTGCGAAGAGTAAATTTCCAGCCTTCATCGATAGTTCCATCCCATTAAAATCCATGCATGATGAAAAAATCTCAGTAAATTTTTTCTGAAGAACAAATTTATTAAATTCTCTATCATGCAGTTAAACATAAAACCCGGAACAATGTCAATTGTGGTTTCTAAAAAAATTTCCAAAAAAATAATCACAGATCTATCCCACATGACCAGACCTGAATTTCATTATTGAATATAGAATATAGTTAGATGAATGTGAAGATAATAATTAGATTATTCAGTTGAATAAGCTTACATTAAAAGAAGTACAGATTTCCAAGGTACAGACTTCATCTGAACCGACACCTTCCAATTGAAATACTTCTTCATCGATGTGACCACAACCCTGAAATCCATACAATGCATGTATCAATAAATATGTCATATATAAAATCATTATTTCAAACTACATGTTTATATTAAATTTTTTTGATCATGAAAAATATGTTAGATAAATGATATCTTCAGAATTATCACATGATGATAAAAAATCAAAATAAAGTAACATTGGTTAATTAGAATTTGGATTAGATGCTGATGATATATATTCAGTAAAAATAATTACCAAATAAATAGTACTAAAGAGACCAAAATTTTAATGCATATAGAAAAAAATCAGATATAATGGATTATACAAGTTATAAATTTGAATAGTGCAGATTGGGAAAAAAATTACAAAAAAAGAAAAAAACATACTAAAACTGAAAAGAAAAATACTTGGATTTGATAATATAATACAAATAATGTTTGAAAATGAACAGTTGTTATTGTAAATATGGAGTATCCATATACACAAAGAACAATTTTTGATTCATAATAGAATCTGTATTAAAAAAACATACTAATAAATTTAATATATCCTAAATACTGAATATTATTGAGGGGAAATAATTCTGTCATGGGGTATGTATACCACAACATATGCAGTTCAGTGGAAATTTTAGGTCGGTGAAGGAAAATAGTTCTAAACAAATACGCGACCATGAAATCCATTATAATACCTTATTAATAACAGAAACTGAATGAAAGGATCCCAAATTGCAGATCTAGTAATGCAGATAGTTTAATACTGTGAAGAAATTTTTTATTAATATACTCAGGTGATAGAGTGAAAGGCCATGATTAATTTTCATGGATGATTAAAAGAGAAAATTACCTTTTTCGGAAGCTCGATGAGTCTATGGTTAATCTTGTGTGTCGCGAGAGGACAGGTTTTCATAGTGAGAGGATTGGATTTCATTAAGAATTTCATTAACCCGATGAGATAGGGTTTCAAAGACATAGACTATAGTTTAGATGAAATGTTATTCGGGATAGGGATCAAAGATTTTGGTAGAGCATATGGGTTCATGTGAGGTAATGAAGATCTTGAGGAAAATACCTCTGGCGGTGGAGGGAAGTCTGAGATGAAGCACGAGCGGGATGACACTATGGGTAAAACCATCTATGAAAGAGAGAAGTTAGGAAATTTATCGATTGAGATGAACGTAGATGGTGAGTACATACATAACGAACCCTAGATCAATAACTCTAGCAGAAGGAGAAGGCCATGGGAAGTCGGAGGAGCTGAAATTGGAGGAGCAGAAATTGGAGCTGTAGTCGGAGGAGCCGATGTCAGTGGAGCTAAAGGCCGACCACAAGCAGGTGGAGTCAGGACTCGAGAGGGGATTCATGGAGGAGAGGGGTGGGGATCAGGAGATCAGATTCGTAGTGGGGTGAGAGAACCCTATAACATAGAGAAGGAAATCGAGGAGGTGAAATGCGGGAGGGAGCGAATAGAAATTGAAAATCCTGATTAGGGTCAGGATCACGGTATCTATTTGCTGGTTTGGATTGTGGGATGCGAAAGTTTTGATGATATGGATACATGGTTTCATTCCACATTAGTAGAAAAAATCTTTCTTAAGTAAATATAAAGATGGGCCACCAAATTATTGGAAGGTCCGCGTACACAAACATGTACATACATATCATTCATAATGAAATGGTTCTAATACCCAGACCACCTGCCTTTCATTTCTCAATTTCTCATATATTTAATATTCTTAAAACATGCACCAAGGCATGTCAATGTTTTTCCAATTCAATATCCTCCCCACCGAAAATATCCCCCATCCAAAATCACATATCCCATGAAAATTTGAAAACATTAATAAATTAAAGAACATTATAATAAATTTATTTTTTCAATATGTATAATTTCTTAAAACATTATTGTTTAATCATCACATTGAAAAATTATGCAATGGGGTGTAGCCTACTCTTGAAAAACGCATGAAATAATTCCACATAAAGAACCAACTTATAAGACTAATTCAATGTCAAATTTTATCCAATACCACTAAAACCCAAAACACAGTCACTGTGAAAATAACCTCATGTAAAATGATGAAGATAAAATTATGGAATTCTTATTGAGACACCACATATCATTGAGTAATGAAATCCCCTAAAAATATTCACATTCCCCATTCATTATGGAAATCTCCATGAAATACCTAAATCAAAAAAATGCATAAATCATCATAATGATTGAAATATATGATCAACATGAAATAAGAAATCATATAAAATTAATCAATCCGGAAAACAACTTACTGTTAGAAATGAATAGAGGGAATAATAGGGGAGTTCTGGTCAAATCAGACTCCCTTCTTACATCAGAAGAACCATGAAAAAAAGAGGGGAATACCACCCATTAAATACATAAAAACATACCTTCACGATGTGAAGTGCTATTTCATTCCATGAATCTTCAGGCTATGGGGGATTTCTCTATGATGAAAATATTCACTTCCTATATATGCGGTTCACAATATAAAACCACAATAATATGTTCCACACTACAACTCATCCACTAGGCCCACCACTAGTGTCTTCCTGAACATTCGTGATATCACCCAAGCCTTATACCCTTTCCCAAAATACAATTGGGGTAATGCATACCCTTACAGAACAGTTATATTCCCTGGTCCCTGAAATAAACCATCAAATTAATGGAAATTGAATTTTCTAGAGGAAGTTCACAACATATTTTGACACTAGGAATTAGATATATCATATTTCTACTTCTCTCATCTTAAATGTATATATATTATAATCAACTTATCAGCCTCTCTATAGATATATTTGAAAACCCTCGCTAAATATATTCTATCTCCTAATATAAAACATGATAATCTAAACCCTAAATTGGAAAAGTATTATAACCCTTTCAATTAGTTATTATCAAAAAATATATTTTATATCATGATATTTGTTATTCCGATTAACCAATTACATTAATAGAGTCATTTTGGGTCACCAATAAACATCGGGTGATCCTTTGGATTTCCAAATTTTGGAATAAACTATTGAGTTTATGTCATATAAATAAAAAATTTATTTTTATCATTGTATATTTGTGATATCATCTCAAAATGAATAATTCATATATTTTCCTGACTATCTAGGACATAAAAAAATTATTGGAATAACTTGTTTGTAATAGAAAAATAAACATGTTTAAATGATAAAAAATTTTGAAGATTTTTTTATTAAAATAATCATATACAGAAAATTCTAAAACATCTTTATTAAATATAAAATATCTAGTGATAGAACAAAAAATATAGATACAAATTTTAGGTATAGAAAACGTATATTAATACACCAAACATGTGGATACCCTAATTTCAATATCCTATTATAACGACAAGGGATAACATATATATTTCCTTATTTTATTCAATCTATAATATAAAAATAGCACCATTTAAGATCAATATTCTAAGAGGGTCTGATATCATGCTAAAAACATTTCATTTATCTAGGTCACACAATAATAGGGTTTCATGCTTTTCCATAGTGGGTTGAGAGGCTCTCAGTATGACATAAAATGTAGGATGGAATCACCTACCACTAACCACCCATCAAAAGATAAAGTGAATTTAATAATAGAAAAAATATAGTGTAATATGTTTATAATAAAATACATGCTTCTATAGCCTAATCAATTTCATGATAGAAGATTAAAAAGAACTAAATGTTCAAGGATATCCCATACCTATCATACATACATTGGGATAAAATAAAAATCAATGATGATAAACAATATGAGTTAATGTTTAGAGAAATCTAGTTAAATGGAATGTGAATAGTGAATACAAAACATATTATAGTCAATATACTAATCCATTGAAGGATAAGAAAGAAGTGTTATTTTTAGGTTGTTATATAGTCATCTTATTCCATAAACCTATTCAGTATTATATATGTGTAACCTGGAATAGTTTTAATAGAATATCAAAAATTAATTATTAATTTAAATTACTTGAAATATTAATCATGAATAGTTTATACCACAAGTATATGAGTTTTAAATCATAATCCCATAGGTAAGACATTTAATGAAATTTACGATTGTATTTTTAGAAATAACAAGACATACTCATTATCTATTATGTCACTACAAGTTTTAAATACATTAATTTCAATAAAACAATTTAACTTGTATCATTTATGAGTATGTTAATCATGGTCTTTGATCTTATAAACAACCTAATAATTCTAGTTCATTAATGGTTTAACATTCAATAATTTAAGAAAATATGTTATTTTAAAAAACTCGTAGTTTATGTTATCTTATCACATCCTTAGGTCACTTCTATTTCTATTATTAATTATCTATGGAAGTGGAATGGATTTAACTACCAAATTATTTATAGGGAATAGTATTGGGTTCTTGTGATTTGGAATGTGACACCACATTTATTTTTATATTAAAATATAATTAAGACAAAATTAAAAGAAAAAACAAATAGAGAATGATAGAACAAGAATATTTTGGTTAATACACATCCTTACCTCATCTAATGATTTTATTCACATCTAAATAAAGGTACAACCATTATTTCTTGAATTTGTATCATCAAAATATGAAAGAGAGGGTGAGAAAAGATCCCAATGGGAATTTCATTCTATAAATGGTACTAAATTTTTATGGGTAGAGAATTATGTATTATATTACAGGTCCTTAAAAGAAAAATTGAAATTATTATAGGAATTTTTCCAAAGAGTTTACCGAGTACTCATTATATATCCAGTAGATACATATAAGACATCATAGAAGAACTTACTAGTACTGAATGATTATCAGGTAACGATTACCAGGAAATAATAGAGTAAATCCCTTCCAAACATTCTCTATTGACTATTACATACCATCTCATTCTGAAACCCCACCATACAACTTCCAAACATAAATCCACACAAGAACTACAAATTCAAAGATATAATTACAATTAATTTGTAGCTTGAACTATTTGGGGTATTTACAACTTCCATAATGTTTGGATTCCTATCCATGATAAGCATCAACAAGCATCTGGAGGGAAAAAAAATAGCCATCAGATCATCCTCTCAACATCACTCTCCAAATATTCTTATTAGATCCTTCCTTCATAACGAATAACTCTAACCAAATTACTATCCTTTCTTTCAACTAAAATATATCTCATGTGTATGATTTTTATGAGATGCATTATATTGGAAGTATTAAATTTATTTTCAACATCATCGTATCATATCACATATAAGGGTTTCGTTATGTAATTACTCATCAATTAAATTTAGATCATTTTATAGGTAGCGTTACCCATATAGGATAAGGATAGGTGATATGAATCATCAATAGATCTAATAATGGTTTAAAATTGTTGAAAATAAATTGATATTTCTTTTTTCATTATTACATATTCAAAAAATTCTTACTGAGTCATGAATAATGGATTTATCGTAACAATGAATTTGAAATGTCTGCATTTATGATGATCAAAGTTGTTTTGTAGATTTTTAGTAGATCTAAACCATATTCAAAAATGCTTCAGTAGCACACTCATTTCTTATAAGATACTAGGCCTAAATATGATGATTTGAACGTTTTTTATCAATGGAGATTTAAATAGATTCACCCTTAAATCACCTAAAATACATCTAGTTGAATAGAATATTTTTATCTATTATTAATATTTAATTCAATTATGGTGGTTTGATCCTATTAGGAACTAGAAAAGTTCAAAATATGGTCTTTTATAACATTATCAAAAATTAAAACAGTTTCATTGAATTGGACATTGTTTTTTCTGGAAAGAAGTGCACAATTTCACATGAAAGCTAAATAATCATTAAAGTCCTTTCAAAACACTAGTGTGGATACTCTAGTCCCTATTAATAATTATTATAGCCATTACATCATAAATTTTTTCAATTTCATTAACATAATATTTCATGATTTTATTAACAGAGAATTACTATTTTATAGGTAATATGTGAAACATATTGGTCATGTAGCTTAAAATAATCAATAATACATCTTTACCCTTAGAGGGTCTAGGAAATTATGGCACAAGATTCATTATGATTTATTCCAATTCCAATAACATAAAATGTAGAATATGGTGATTTCACATAGGTTCATAATTCCCTATGTTTACCCAATGTTGGTAAAATATATGAAAACAAATCCTACAATATCCAATTTTATGATGGATGACTATAACTACAAATGGATATCATATCCTATTGTTTTATACTAGGGTGAGCATCCCATTTGAATATTTTTGTACCTTCATAATATTCTCCTCTATAATCATCCAAAATACTATTCTCTTATGAACCTATAAAAATGATTGAAAATCAAGGATCCAGTCCTCGTGGATCTCAAAATAATCAGATATCTCTTAGATAATGATATTAATTTTGTTAGATATATAAGAGGCCATTAATAGTTCCTCAACAGATTATCTGAGATATACTGGGTATAGATATACATCATTATGATACTATATCACTTCCTAGTGAATTTTATCTACAAATAACATCATCATGCACTATTTTTTTACTTATATAACTCATTGAGTAAGAAACATCCAGATGTAAAAAATAGTAACTATATTTTCTTTTCTTATAGAAAACAAAATTTTGATATAAGAAACATATAAATATAATACCTAATGAAACAGACATTCATTCAATTCATTTTGATATAAAAATAACTTAATAATTTTATGAATAGTTAACACTTCAATGTTCCCACCAAACATGTCTTCCCTCTTCGAATATAATGCATAAACCACACCAACCAACACCAGATCATGGGTTTTGTAGTTATTCTTATAATAAAAAATATATCTACAACAATATCCAAAAACTGAATAATCTTACATCATGATTCATCCAATACCTTCTAAGAAAGCATCATAATAAACCACAACACCTTCACATATTTGAGTTAGGACAAAAACTAAAGCCCAAATCCCCCTCCCCTTCGAAACATGAACAACTATTTCACTTATCTCAAGACATATAAATTTATCCCCTTCTTTTCTGAGGACATCATAAGATACATTATCCTTGATAAGTCATGGATAATATTATTGTAATAACCATTAAGTCTTACAATATATAAATTCTTAGAAACATTTGATGGAACAGTCTATGACATTACAAATTCCACCCTTCTAGTCTCCTCCAATATACTTATATCAAATAAAATGTTCAAATGATAGTCTATTTTTTATTACTAAAAGTTTTTTTGTCAATATTTATCTTATAAATGATGCGCCAATAAGGTCTTATACACAATAAAATGATGTAACACGTCTACATACTAGTATTTATATTATAACTGATTAATATATATAAATACCATAATTAATCAGTCTATGAATAAGTTAATGTCCATTTTCTCTAGGGGAATAAACATAGAATGTGAATTAGTATTCTGAATTGAAATTACCTTATTAAAAAATTACAATATAGACATTGGAATGTTGTCTTAGGAATGTAGGCTAGCTTCATTAATAGCTTATGAAAACCACTGAGATGATCACTGTTAGAAACCCACATTCCCCATTTAACTAATCAATAATATATCCAATAATTGGAACAAGGGGATTGGCTCTTTATCATGGATTAATTAACATTTCAATAATATTTATAATTATATTTATTTCCATTATTCTTCATTTCATATATTATCGATTTTTCCTTAGGATAATTTTTTTAAATTGTGAATCTTTTATATTCATACTCCTCTAATGCAATATTCATCTATCATTAATTTGTTGCACCATTTAGTGTGGAGGAATAAATATAGGATTTTATTTATGAACCAAAATGATGTTCTAATGAAACCAACTCTAGTACCCTAGTGCATGTGGCTATATTATTACATTGGCACTCTATGCAAGAAATATTATCCCAAAGAACATAATTGTTTATTAGTCTTCAAGAACAAGATACATACATAAAACACATTTTATATTAATATTACAAAAAAAAATACATAACAAAATAATGTTATATATATTCTTTTAAATCATTCATTGATTCCTTGTTTATATCCAAATTAATGGAAACAAAATTAGGTTGACATCATATGATCAATACTGGTTGTATCTATTGGAAGCTACCATGAATCAAAAATTTAAAATCAATATATAAATGTATATAAATAAAAAAATAAATTAAATAAATTAAATAGATATCATAATTAGATAATACATAATAAATATAGAAACACAAATAATAGAAAACACATTCCATTTAATCTATGAACTAAGAAGGAAATTCACCAAGAGATAATACTAATGAAAAAATATAAAGGATATTAAAATACTAAATTATTAAGGAAGGAAATTCATAATTATTTTAAATCAATATATTCTTAATCATGATACTAGTACTATCAATACCATTCAAAAAATTGTTTAATAATATGGGTGAATACCCAACTAATTTTGCAAACTAATTTGTCTCAAGATATCTATCGATGCATAGATGAGATATTTATTACTAGTCAATAACAATAAATTCTATTACAAATAATTCCTCAAATATAAAATAATATAATTATCTCTTTAATAAATATTATTTAACAAATATCAATACTGTGTAAGAATATGGATTTATCAATATTTCTCTAGTTAATAAAATAACACTCAAGGTAAAAAAACCTATATGAAAATGGTATAGGGTTTAGGAAATATAAAATATAAATCATATAATAATATTTATATTTTATATAGATGTAATATCTTGTAATAATGACCATTTGAAAGTGACATTTTTAAGATAAAATTTACATTCATAATATAATGTGATATTGTAAAATAATATATTCCTATATGGAAACTATTAAATTGTAACACCATGTCGAATAATGATGAAAATAAACCTTATTCTTCATTAATTAATATTTATTCATATTTAATAAATAAAATGAGAATTATATATATACCCCATGAAATTTAATAGTTTTATATTAACAAATATATACTGATAAATTGGAAATTTAGATGAAATCCATTAATTCATGCTACCTTCTAAATGAACATACTTTAGATTCATGTATAATTGTTTTAGGAATGTCAGAAATTTTCACCTATACTATAATAATATTTAAAATATCATATGGTACCCTATTATTTCATTTTACCAGCATTTTTTAATAATGTATCAACATTCTCATTGTTTAGGTTGTTAATTAGATTGATTTATCATTTATATTTTGTCATTTACGATAAAGTTATTCTGTATAGGATATAGATATATGATATCTATAATGATATTAATGTCATAAATATCACATTTACATATTATATACATTTTTATAATCATCTTTGATGGTTGGATATTGAAAATGAATCACATTGCTTCGTGGAGGCGGTAGGTCGTACATACATATGGGAGATGATATAAATCCATTATAGTGTAAAAAAATAAGTATGTGGGAGATATATTAGTTTTATATAATTATAATCATGTAATATTTATCAAATATATTACTTCAATTTATCTTTATTATATTTCTCATAAATCATAAATGAATAAAAAATCACATCGCTTCGTGAGGTGGAACTTTGCGGAACACAAGAGAGATGTTATCTTATTTTATATATTATGGAATGTAAGATGATATATGAGATATTATAATTAATTTTTTAATATTTATCATTAATATTATATTTATAGATACACAAACACATTAAAATTGATATTATATCCATCCATGAAAGTCGTTGGTGTAAAACGAGTTCCATCATTTCACGAGGTGGTAGTCTACAACACAAACTATAAATAGAATTTTTCCCTTTAATGGAATAAGAAATGGATAAATGTTTTGTCTAAAACACAATAAGAATAGTGTATATTTGATATAATGGTGTTATTATACAAGTTTTATTGAATATTATTTCAAGGAAGAGGATGATTTAATTAATTAAAAATTTTCATTTAATAATTTTACCCCTTATTTGGTCGACCTCTTCAATTTATCACAAAAATCATTCTATAAAAGGAATTATTCTATTAAAATAACCCCAGTAACATTGATCTTTTTTCTAATTTATTTCATTAGTAAAATATACAACAAATAATTTCCCTATGTAATGAATAACTTATTAGTCTTCTTAAGCTAGATACATACTTGAAATACACATTACATTATAAAACATTAAATACCCAAATAATTTTATTCTTGAATTCAAATGATATCATTATTTTAAACCTTCATATTAAATAAAAAATTCCATCTAGTTATCCTTTTAAATGTAATATAAAAAGGGTGTGATATCATATGCCTAATAAGTGTATGGACACACCAAGAGAGATAAGAAAATAAGGTATAACATATGTGGAATGATAACTACCTAAAACATATACAATTTAATTAATTACATGAGAATAACCTGGAAGGAAAAATATATATTCAAATAATTTCATATAAAAAATCGCATGGTCATGAAAAATGACCATGTATATTCTAACTAATTAAATAGTAACATTGAATTTAGATAACTTAAATTGTAATGATGGAATGCATAATGTTTGAAACCTAAAACATACCGAAGATACATGTTCCAAGACATATAATAATATCAAAATATAGGACAAGACATATTATACAGTATAGGAAAGTTCCAATATATATATATGGGTGTGTAATTTTCCGAAACCATATATAGTTTCTCTCATGAGAGTTATAGATGCATTTAGGGAAAATAGTATCCCCTTAGTCAATTACAAGGTCCAATACATTCCGAAAAAAAGGGGTGAAATATATTTTAAAAAAAAATAAATATTTATCCAATATTATAAAATTTAAATACATTTCCTAATTAATAAATATTATCATAAACTATCAAATGTAAAATGAATTGAATCAGTATAATAATTCCCCCATTAAACATATTATAAACCATTTGAAAAAATAAAGATGTTATCATCGGATTATATCCCCATTAATGCATAAGTTTCATTAGATAATGTATTCATAAATTTAAAATTATTTTTAATGATCAATTTAAACATTTTCTATGGGAAATTATTGTTCATTAAAAATCACATTTTTATTTTGAAACTATAAATTATTTAAAATATTGTCAAAATAATTTTCTATTGTGATCACATTAAATAAAACAGAAATTCTTGAATATTTTGGAAAACATTTTAATTAAAAAATCATGAATACAATAAAATTAATATTCAAATAAATTATAATCAAGACATTGTGTAATTCCATTTATATAGTATATGTTGAATATAATATTTCCTTTTCATTGTAAATGAATAGAAAAGTGTCTCATTCAGAAAACAAAATATTAAATTCAATATATTAAAAAAATAATCAAAATTGTATTATATAAACTACATAGGAAAATAATTGGTTAATATAGCATATATCCCATGAATACAAAGTGATACCCGAAATCCTAACCTTTGGTCTCACTCATCACGTATGTTCTTTATATTCCACAATAATTAAATTATGTTAAATTATTTATTCATATAAGAAAATATTTCTTGTTTATTATTCCTTTTATTTTACTTATTACAATGTTATATTTTACTACTTATTTAATTAATTTTAATTTGGATGTTTCGAATATATTTGGATTTTGTGACAAAAGTGACAATCGTAGGATTATAGTGGTCAAAAAAGGTTATTATTTAAAAATATCTAAAATAATAATAATGAAATTTTCATTTTATAAAACCATAAATTTTAATTTCAAATCCAATCCAGATTAATTTTAATGATATATTAAATACCTTGCAATAACGCTGAGTGTGATTTGTATGTACACATGAGTAAGGTTTCCATTTTCAAATGATCATTATGGAAAGAAGGTAACTAAAATTCTATCATGATATAATGATAATAATATAATATAATATATATATATATAAAAATGTATATTATTGATTATTAATATATATATATATATCATCTATATGATTTGGTGATGAAAAGTGAGTCACATCGACTTCGTGAATGCGATAACACATAGGTACATGAGGGACATTATAATTTTTCAATTTTAGAAATAAAATTATGTGTTTTAAATGAAAAAGATAATTATATAATAAATAAAATAATATTTCATCCATGAAACCTATAATCATAAACTTCATCTTTATTACTATACCTGTGAAGTGTCAGGGAATAACAAATCACATCACTTTGAAAGGCAGTCTACTGTACACATGTGTGAAGTTATCATATCGCCTAAATAATGTAATGTAAAAATGTATATACATGATATAATGATTAAATAGTTATAAGTATTATATAAATATCATTTAATAACTTTTTTGAATAACCACCCCACCCTTGAGTGGTGGTAATGTAAAAATAAATGACTTTAGTTCATAAGGTTGTAGTTCACCGCACACATGAATGATGATTTACTAGAATGATTGATGGTAGTGGGGTTTTTTAGTCCATGATCTTATAAAAAATAGAATACATATACATGGAAGATATTGATATTATAATATCATCAAGGATTAATATTAATTGGAGTATGTGGAGGAAGAAATAAAATTGAAATGCTCATTGACGAATGTTAAATATTCATCAATTATCCTCACATGGTATGCATAAATTCTATCATGTGTTGGATTTATCCCCAGAACATGACTATAGGATGATATTATAGAAGTTTAAAATTTATTTTGGGAGGTCTTCGATGAAGAAATTTTTTTATGGTGTTAATAATAGACGATTGTTCACATCCTTTTATAAGTGATGTGAGTTGCACAAATGTAATTTTTGGAAGGAAAAGGCTATAAATATAATTCTTAAATGCCACGAGGCTATAAAATGGAATATTATCAATATTTTAACAATATATTTTAGATAATTTTTAGGTCAATTTATCATTTATAGTTTTTGTATAACCCCCTACAAATCCATTTTTACCAGAACTAGGGTAAATATGTTTTACTAATTTCAATATTCATTTTTGTAAGAAATTTTATTTAAATTATTATATAGTAAAATTATTCTAATAAAAATTGTAAATTCAATTTAAAATTATCATTCCAGTAAGTGGAAATTATAAATTTCAAATTAATCATGAAATGATGATGAGAAAGCATGTTTTCAAATAGAAAATGTCCAGAAGTGTACAATGTTTATATTTAAAAATAAAATATTAATATAATTGAAATGAAATAAATTATACTAAATTATATAATATTTAAATAATTTTCATTCGGAAATAATTCATAATATAATTTAACATTTTAAATATTTTAATTAAAATGTAGATTTCAATTAAGATTATGTGTTATCAAAATTCATCAATAATTGATAATTTTCATTAAAATCATAATAATTTACCACAAGATTATAATGATATGAATATATCGTAAATGTATTCTATTTTTTGATGAATAATTATTAATGTGGTAGAAATTATTTGAAATCTTTGGGAAAAACTCTTGACTAAAGCTCCAATTAGAGAAATAAACTATTTCAGAAATCATTCCATTTTAATGAAAAGGATTAAAAATAAATCTATAATCAATATATATCGATTTTATTTGAT
The DNA here is from genome assembly GCA_963277665.1 of Viscum album. Classification (NCBI taxonomy): domain Eukaryota; kingdom Viridiplantae; phylum Streptophyta; class Magnoliopsida; order Santalales; family Viscaceae; genus Viscum; species Viscum album. Next base: position 1,690,702,758 of record OY728140.1, on the reverse strand, counting down.
TTATACATGTTTAAAACCATATTATTTTTTAAATTTTTTTTCTAATATTAATAAACTATAAATTATGGATAAGTTATAATAATTATTTTTAAATAAAATTATTTTAATAATGTTACTTGTTTCTTTAAAACTCAGTGTTGTGTGTATTTAAATCTTTCTAAGAGATTGAATTCATTTTAAAAAATAAATATATCATTAAGTATCATGATGTTATATTACCTTCAATTCATGGTGCATAATTTCATAATAATATCTAATATTATGGTCTTATTTTAAAATCCTATGATGTCATATTCTACCCCTTAAAAAAATTTCATCATCGTAATTTATTGATGATCTCAGTGATCAATGGATTTCATTTGAAAATAACCTTCTTGAAATTCAACATTATTAACGGGTAAATAAAATATTATACTTATAAGAGATAATGGTAAATAGAATGTACATTTAAAATAATAGATAAATTGGTTTCTGTAAAGGATAGCATTGGTGGAATGTTAAGATATGTACATGGAAGAAAAACATAAATAATTACAGAGGGTGACTGATGTCATTGATTTAAATAATTTGAATGATTAGTCGAATGTTAATGGCCTCAAAACAAAATATATATAATTATTTAATACACCATTTGATTCAACATAAATAAATATATTAGGTCAAAAAAATTCAATATTATTTTTTATGAGTTTTACCATATTGACAATGAATGATGGAAAATATACTCTATTAATTTAATTTTATTACATATGTACAATTTCATCTTTTTTTTTCTTAAATATATTTAGAATTCAATTATTAGTACATTATAAGAAGATCCATGTATAATGATTTATTCCTAGAACACTAAAATTCAATTTTAAAATATCACAAGATCTACAGTAGAATGATATCTCATTCCATCGATATCTATTTACTATTATAAAAAATGTTTTCATAGGTTATCCAATATTTTCAAATATTCATATGAAGAAGTAATACATTAATTTAAAAAACCACTCAAAGTTCATGTTAAACCATTTCATAAATGGTTAAACTTATGACCATTTAAAATGATTATTATTCAAAACATTAGAAAGGTCACAAAATTTAAAATTGGAAATTATCATTAATCCTCTAAAAAACATGTAGTATCTCATTATTGTGACATAAAAAAATTTCTATACCTTTAGTATGTATTCTTTTTAATCATTGGAATAGCATTAATTTCCATTAGAACGTATTGAAAATATTCATTCTTCAAAAAATAAATTCTCATTTTATAGAATATATTTAGAATATCTAAATATATAGTAAACCACAACAAATATAACATAGAAAATGCAATAAAAAACCATGTTTATGATAACCAATAAAATCCCATAAAAATATCATTTTAATTGTTATAACATCATTAAGGACATTTTATGTTTTATCATCCCTTAAACATGTTTTCTCTGAAAGTATCATTATTCCACTGAATCAATTTTCTTCATACCATTAAACATGTTCTCTGAAATACTTAGGAAGAAGTTACTATATTAATATCCACATATATATATTATATTTCATGTTAATTGTATATCATTTAAAAACAACGAAAATGACATAATTATAGATTCTATACACTAATAAATTAATAATTGCACTTTATATTTAGTAATTTCTTAATCATGTCTATGGTACGACATCTAATTTTATGGTATATTACTTTGATTCTTAGGGAATTCATTTCCATAGTTCCACATACCATTATCTTTCAATCTCTGACCATTAGAAAACTTTTTATTTCCCATGAAATCCCAAAAATGGTGTAATTTCTCTTTGCACTTTTAGAAAACTATAATTCCGTTTCAGTTTTTACTAGGGTGTTTGTTTTCAAAATTTTGATAAGTGGGAAATCCTTCATTCAATTATTCTTAATATTCTCCATTTTATTTATTATTCTATTTGTCTGTTTCTTCCCAGCGAATCCATAATACATTGATTATTCATTTTTACCTTGCTAACTACTGATACTATGTCTTCATGTGTGGAATATTTTTAGAATATACATTGTCTTCACAATATTATCTAAACCTCATCAAAGAAATTAGCATTATTACGAATTGGATTATTGGGATTGGTGTTATTTCCATCCCATCTACAAGGATCTATTTTGAAATTATTTAATTCACTAGATTATATAATATCAATATGAAAAATATATTATAATCCCAATTCTAGTAAAATAGATAGCATAAAATTAAATATTTATCCATAGATCATCTCACAATCATAAATATGATTTCATTAGATATTTAATTGTTTTTATATATTTCATAATTTTTTTTGAATGAAAATTGGAATTATTTAATGCTTATCTCCTAGGATTGTTAAACTTGTTCCAATGTAAGGCATATATTCAATCACCAAGTGGCAATTGGGTAACCCCAAATGCACCCTCCAAGAGTTATTACACATAGGTGCATATTTTAGAAAACCATGTCCAAATGTAATATTTATAATGGGATTTATTTCTAGGTAAACACTCATTTTTTCCTTTCCAAAACATTTGAATTTTCTTCAATACTTATATTTAATGTCTATCATTGTGTTATATTCCATAATATTTGTTTTCTAAACTCTAGTTCATCGTGTTCCTACTACGCATTCTATGACACTAATTCTAGAACAATAACCCTAATATCATAAATACATAATATTGTATTTTAATGATATGTAATATATAATGTAACCAAAACCATAAGGACTTAATAGTTTAATAGTCTATAAAAAATATACATTAATTTTTTTTTAATTTTAAAATATAAAAAATAAAACGAATTGTATATGATAAATATATTATTAAATATAGAATATCCTTTCATATCATCAACAAAATACATCTTTTGATATTTTAAAAAATAAAATATAAGAATGGAGGGGGGTGATATGCTTAGAGAGGGTAAGAATACAGCAGAATCAATGAATAAATAAGGAATAATCAATATAGAATGGTAAATAAAAAAATATTCCATTTAATCAATAACTTGAACATAATATTGGTGGAATATAACATAATAAAATAATTAGATAAAAATAATAATATGAGCCTGAAAATTGACTGCGGTTGTTCTAACAAATTGAATAATCACATTGAATACCAATAATAGAATTCATTATAATGTTATGACTAATTTTTTACATCTTAAAATTTCTATTGATGCATATTTCAAAACATATAACATCCTCAAGGCATGTTTCAATAAATTTAACACCATACAAAATATACTAACACATTAATATTAATGGTTAAGGCCTGAGCTAAACCTATATCTCGTTTTTGTCACTAGACCTACTGATGCATTGAGAGCATATAACAGGCCATACCTATGAATTAAATAGTTAATTTTCTTCTTCATATGAATGGGGTGAAACATAATGAACAATTTTTTTTAAACTTGAATATTAAATTAAAATAAAATCCAAAGTCATTAAATATAGTCATTAACCATCCAGAGTAAATTGAATACAATCAACATATTACATCCCCATTCAAATTGATCATAAACTGTCATGAAAATTAAAAAAGATTTTATAGATTGAGTATATCCCTATGAAAGTATATATAACAACAATGGATGTATTATTATATGGAATATTAATTTTAAATATCACTTTTGTAACACCCCAAGCATCAATGGTACAATTCTCTTTGAATAATGAAATAGGCGATGTACGCAAATTTTAGTTCTAGTACACCACAACCAATCAAAATAGCTTTTATGAATAATAATAAATACTTTTATATATTTTATTTTTTTTATTTTTTTTTCAAAATGGACTTTATTTTTGGATTCGGAGTATCTAAATTATCTTTCAGTGAATTTTTGTTATTTTTCTAAAAACATTCAATTTTTTATGAATATTAAAATCATTGTGTTATTGTTTAAAGCATAAATATTATTTAAATAAATAAATATTTAATGTATATCTATTTTAAGTCAAAATATATATATATAATACCTATATTAGTTTAATGTAATTCATTGAGGTCGTTTTATTATAAAATTAAATGTATAAAGTATTATTGAATTTTTAACGTATTTTACCCACCTCCTAGGAATGCTAGAAAATTATCAAAAAACATAATTTTACCGCTTTCATGAATTGAATATCAAAAAACCAAGAGACACTATTGACATCAGTAAGTAACATTTTGATCAATAGAATGAATTTTTTCTGGTGAATAGTAACTTTTTGATTTTATTTACCACGGTTAAAAGTAATCTGGTAATTAAAGGTAAAAATGATATTATAATTACCCTAACACATGTCATAATTAAATTGGAAAAGCTTATTTCAACCAAAATCAACCATAGTAATAAAATATGATCCTCTTTGATCCACATGGATTATATTAGAACATTTATTAATATTTTATTAAAATAAGAGTTTAAATTGATAAATTCAAATTTTCATAACTAAATGATTTTTAATATAGGTTTATACATAAAAAATTCAATTATAATTATTCATTAGAATGATAAAATGATTTAAAACTTAATGTTATTTTATTTATAAATTTTAGACATTATATAATTAAATTTATATATGACAGAATGATGATGTCGTAATTACCTTATTATTGAAAGATTAAAATAATTGATATTATTAATATTAATATAATTTTACCATGAAATTTTTGATGTATTCCAAGAATATTCATGGTTAACATTACATTTTAGGGTTGATTAAATAATTTTTTTTCGAAGTGATAATGTTATTATGACTTTCAAAAAAACCAAATACTATATAGCGTCAAAATTGACATACATGAGTTTTTAAAACATATACTATATTATACATTGATATATTATTCCTAAAAAACTAAAGTTCCGAAAAAATACTTATATTATAATATATATGTCTCTAATTAAGAACTTGGGGTCCTCTTGGTTTTTTATATTATGTTTATTAACCACGTAATATAATAATACAAGAAGATATTGTAGAAGTAAAACTATTTAATTAAGAGTGAAATAAAAAGTATAAGGTTTATATGTTGACCTAAACCTATCTAAAACCTTTTGTTTTAGTGTTTTTTGACCCAGTCCCAAGTTAGCCTGAAAATAAATACTTTTGTAGCCATTATAAACTGAATATTTTTGTATAATAAAATAATATTACAAACTTTTCCGAAAGTTACCCTCACCTTCTTATAAAAGTGTAGTTCCCCTTCTCTCAAGATCACAACTCCAATGACAATTGTATAAAAACCCATACATTACATACATTGTTATTACTTCATAATTGAAGAACACTTATTACAACATATAACAAAACCAGGAAAGTACCATATAGGTATAGTGTCTTTAGAAACTGGGAAACATAAACAACTGGTTCATAAGGCATATACTTTTCCTCCCATTTATTTCATCATATCTAGAGTCCCTTTTGGCATATCATACATAATAACATTCTTCCTGAGATGGGGAAATAAAACATACAAAAGGGTGAGCTCAAATTCTCAGTAAGGGTAAACAAAAGAAATATCAATCACTTCATATACATAAGAACATAACTTTTGTAAATTTTAACCTTCAAAAGAGATCATAATTACATAACATGGGATAAATCATAGTAGTGAAATGTAATCACAATAATCATAACATAAAACATGAAACTTTGTGGCATAGACACAAAATCATAGAGAATCATTTCTTATTATTCAAGACTCATTGCCAAGACTATCATAGTGGATAAAGTCCATTTCTGAACCAAGTTCACTCCTTGTTTCAGTCATGTTTCACTGAACCGGTTTAACCTGCCATTCCATCCATGTCTATCTCATGAGATATAAAACCTTTACCCAATGAATTAGAGGGATATATAGGTCCCACCCATCTCATAATGATACCATTCTTATGTGTGCCCCAAAATCATAAATCATACATGATTGCATAACCCATGTAATAAAAATGGGATTCTTAAACACCATGACATCATAAAACAATTCATATAAGATAATGAAATTCATAAAAATAATTCCATCACAACATAATCAAATCAATGTAATAATAGGGATAGAAATAAAACCCTATATTATCTTTTATGGAAAATAATTTTGATAAAACACTTGAACTCAATTCTTGAAGAAAATATCCTTTATACTTCAAAAACATTTTCTTTTATTAATATGTCATACAATTTTAAACTAAAAGAAGTTGATTAAAAATAAACATGAAAACTTGTAAAGGAAGCTTCTTAACATATCATACAAAATCCATTCATGTCGTATAAGTTAAAAAAAACATTCTTCTCGTACTTTTGTCAGAAACGTCAAAAAGTACCTCGTACGAAAAATTACAAAATATTCCTTTCATATCTTTTAATAAAAACTCACTAAAGTGTAAAATTAGATTTAAAAAATTCATGGTGGATGTAAATAATATTACATTTTTAGGAAACATGTATATGGATGATAAAATACACCCTAGTAAATACCAAAGTATAAACAATCTCGGATAAAATGAGATTGTGATATTTTCCCTTACCTTAGGTCCGATTTTCTTCGTAAATGTCCGAACATCCTTTATAATGATTTAAATAATGTAGTTGACTTATTACAGAACCTTACTTATTTTTATGATATCATATATGGTCATATTCGTAGCTTCTTATTAGTAATATTTTATTACTACTTGTTATTCGGGTGTTTATTACTTTTTGTTCTTATGCGTGTTTTGTCGAATAAATTCTTATTTTTATTTTTAGGTTATAGATACCTCATTTCCAGAATGTTATTAGTGTAATATATATCATATTAATTCATTCAATTCATGTATATAATCATTATTTAATGAAGATCATGTAGAACGAGTCGCATCACATCGTGGAGACAGTATTCTGAACGTATGCACGAGCGATGATATCGTTCCCCTGATCGTGGAATTGTATTGGAGTGTATGTATACTATTTAAGAATCAATATCACTTTAAAATATTCATATATAGTCATCATTTACACCATTATACTCATCCAAGTAAGGTGGTGGTGGAAAATAAATTACACCACGGCGTGGAGACGGTATTCTGTACGTACGCACGCGCGGTGATTTCGTTTTCTGTAGGATGGATAGATGGTGAAATAGGGTTGTTTCATAATTATAATAACATATCAGTAAATGAGTGATACTTATGTTATTACTTCATAATGAAACATCTAAAGAAGCAGAAGTGTAAGAAGAAATAAAGTTGAAAGAATCGGTAACGGACATTACCTTTTCTTTGAAACGCCTCTTTGAGACCTCCTCTTAGGGCACTAAAATTTGTCTTTGAAGAAGACAAGGACCTCTGGAATGTTTCTTGGGAAGTGGAGAAGAGAATTTTTCAGGGTTTGTCTGAGCATGAAGGATAAAAGTGGTGTGAGGAAAAGAGGGAGGATGTGTCCTTTTATAAGGGAGGAGAGGGGCACCTTTGGAATAACTAAAAATATTATTTTATTATAAAGTCAAATTCGGTTTTTAATATATCCAAATTGATATATTTCAATTCTAAGGAGGGGATGTGTCGAAATACTCTCATCCAATAGAATTTAGACAAGTTTAGGTCATTATATTAACAATATATTTTAGTTTTAACTCTTAGTTAATTAGATTGACATTTACAAAGTCACTTTGTATTTTTATATTATATAGTTAATAAACATACCATATACATCCAAGAGACCCCCAAGTGGTCCATTAATGATACACCTATCATTATATAAGTATAGGGGCCGAACCTTAGATTTTTAGGAATATAATAACAATTAATTATAAAATATTTGTTTTAAAAACTATTTTATGTCAATTTTGACAATATTTGGTAATTTATTTTTGTGAAAATCATAATAGAATGATTAGTTAGAAAGAAATTAATTAAATCAATATTAACATGTCATATTAACATAGAAATTTATTTTTGTTCATAAAAAGTCTCAAATTACATTTATTTGGGAATTTATAACAATGATTATGTCAATATTTCCGTAATAAGATAATTACTGCATCATCATTGTATCACAAATAATTTAAATTATTTTAAGATTAAAAATTTCAAATAAAATACCATTATGTTGGAAATATTTTTAGATTTCTAATTAATATTTATAGTCTAATTTATCTTATGTATAACCCTATATTAAAAATGATTTATTTATTAACCTCTGATTTTAACTATTTTAACCGGTCTTTAAATAAATTGATAATAAATGTCCTAATCTAATCCAAGTGGGCCTAAATGGTCATATTTTATTCCTAATGTTGTTTTTGGGCGAATTACACTTATCCAATAGAATTAGGACATGTGTTAGGGTAATAATAATAACACTTTTACCCTTAATTACCCTATTTACATTTAACCATGGTAAAAAAGTGAAAAGTTACTATTCACAAAAAAATTATTTTCATTTCATTGAACCACATTTTAGTCCTTGATTTTAACCGTGTCTCTCGGATTTTCGAAATTCCACTCACAGAAGTGGTAAAATTACGTTTTATGAAAAATTCAGTTTTTTAACTACCACTTAGTTGTTTCACTATTCATCAAAAAATGAAAGTTTGCAGAAAAATTAACAAAATATAGGCCTAAGCTATATTTGATATTACGAATTCAAAAATGATGTCTATTTTACCAAATTCAAAACACATCAGTTACATTATCTAATTTAAAAATTAATTCCCATCATCAAAACAAATAGCATGTTTTTAAGAGATAATAACTATCAAAAGATTGACACTTGTTTATGTCTGGTTTAAATGTGAAATTACATCCAATGAAAAACATTGTATAAAATTGTAAAAATATATTCTAAATATACATTAAAACCACTAAAATTAATAATTTATCAGTATTAATTATTTCGATTAAAAAAGTTGTTTTTAATTAAAATTTAGTAATTTTCACTATTCATCAGAATATGAAAGTTATCCAAAAAGAACCAAAATTCCACCCTAAGCTAATTTTGATATTATGAATCCAAAATTTAAGTCCATTTTGAAAAATAAAATTTACAAAATTTCAAAATGTGGTTATTACTATTCATAACTGCTAGTTTTAATAATATTTTAATAACATATCGTTGTTTAGTGAAACTCGATATTGAGTACGACGCAAGCTATCGAGGAATGCTGCAGTTGCGCGTAAAGCAAGCCAAGATATTTTTGTGTGTGGTGAAATATTCCTTTGATGATTTATATAACATAAAAACAAAATATTTCTCATAAAAGTCTCGGGTGTTACATTCTACCCCCCTTAAAATGAATTTCGCCCTCGAAATTCGTCACTTTGTAACAAACAGATGAGGATACATTTCCCTCATCATATCCTCAAGCTCCCATGTAGCTTCTTCTAACTGGTGGTTCCTCCATAAAACGTTCACCAATCGAGTGGTCTTGTTTCGTAGGACTTTTTCGCAACGATCCAGAATCTATATCGGCTATTCTTTATAAGAAAGATCTTGCTCCAGCGGTACAACTTCTGAGCTGAGTACATGTGAAGGATCAGGTATGTACTTTCTCAGGAGAGATACATGGAACACATAGTGAACTTGAGAGAGATTCGGTGGAAGTACCAATCGGTAAGCTACCTTTCCAACACGATCTAGTATTTCGAAAGGACCGATATATCTAGGTCTCAACATCCCATTCCTTCCAAATCTCATGACCCTCTTCCACGGAGATATTCGTAAGAACACTTTATCACCCACTTCAAACTCTAGGTCTTTTCTTCGGTTGTTGGCATTACTTTTCTGTCGACTCTGAGCTGCTCTTATGTGTCGTTGAATAGATCAGACCTTTTCTTCCATCTCATCAACAAGATCAGGTCCTAATAGATTTCTTTCCCCAACATATCCCAACAAGTTGGAGTCCTGTATTTCATTCCATAGAGAGCTTCATAAGGATCCATCTGAATGCTGGAGTGAAAGCTATTATTATAAGAAAATTCCACCAAAGGTAGGTGTTGATCCCAACCACCTTTGAAATTCATAGAGCCAGCTCTCAAAATATCTTCTAGAGTTTGAATTGTTCTCTCAGACTGACCGTCTGTCTGAGGATGATAAGCCATGATGAAACTCAACTCTGTATCCAGAGTATGCTGAAGACTTCTCCAGAACATCAAGGTAAATCTCAGATCCCGATAATATATAATAGAAATTGGTACTCCATGAAATCTTACCACTTCCTTTACATATATCCTGGAAAACTGATCCAGAAAGAAATCATCTATAATAGAAATGAAGTGTGCAGACTTTGTAAGATGATCAACTATGACCCAGATATAATTATTCCCTTTGGATGTTTTAGTAAGTCCTGTGACAAAGTCCATAGTTATGTTTTCCCATTTCAATTCGGGTATGGGTAATGGGTGTAACATCCCCTTAGACTTCTGTCTCTCTGCTTTAACTTTCTGAAAAACCAAGCATCGAGAGACATATTCAGCAACATCTCTTTTCATGTCATCCCACAAGAAGTGCTCTTTTAGGTCCCTATACATCTTCTTGCTTCCAGGATGAATAGATAATGAAGAAATATGAGCCTTATCCAGCAGCTCCTTCTTTAATTCAGGGATGGGAGGAACAAAAACCTGATTCCTGATCTTTATTATCCGATCACAATCAAGGTTGAATTCAGGAACACTTCTCACCTTCTTTTGTAACTCTACATCTTTTTTATGTGCCTCTTTAATCATCACATGTATAGATGTTTGAACATTTATTTGAGAAAGATACGATTTTCCCCCTTCCATTATAATTCCAAGATCCATACTTCGTAAATCCATAAATATTGGATCTTTTGTGATCTTCATCATGGATAAACTGGCATCACCTTGTCGACTTAATGCATCTTCCACCTTGTTTGCTTTCCCAGGGTGGTAATTAATTGAGCAGTCATAATCCTTAATCAGCTCTAACCATCTTCTTTGGAGCATATTCAACTCCTTTTGTGTGAAAATATACTTTCAAATTTTATGATCAGTATAAATGTCACACCATTCTCCATAATGATAATGCCTCCAAATCATTAATGTAATGATTACTGTAGCTAACTCCAAATACTGAGTTGGGTAATTTTGCTAATGGGTTTTCAACTTTCATGAGGCATAAGCTATCACCATACCATTTTGCATAAGAACACACCCTATTCCCTTCTTCGATGCATCACTATAGATCACAAACCTTTCTCCACTACATGGAAGTGTGAGTATAGGTGAACTTGATAACATTCTTTTCAACTCCTTGAAATTCTCTTCACATTACTTTGTCCAAACAAACATAACTCCTTTCCGAGTCAACTTGGTGAGTGGATTAGATAATCATGAAAAATATTTCACAAACCGTCGATAATATCCAGCCAATCCAAGAAAACTTCGGATCTCAGTTACTGTTGTTGGTCTCGAAAATATTTCGCTAACCTCTGTTTTTGCTGGATCCACAGATATCCCCTCTTTTGAGATTATGTGACCCAAAAATGAAAATTTTTAAAGCCAAAATTCGCACGTGGAAAATTTGGCATAAAGCTTCTCCTTTCTCAGGGTCTTCAATATAATTCTCAAGGGATCTTCATGTTCTTCATTGATCTTTGAATATACAAGAATATCCTCTATTAAGACTGCCACAAACTGATCTATATAGTCTCTAAAGACTATATTAATTAGATCCATGAAGATAGCATCGGCATTAGTAAGACCAAATGGAATCACTATAAATTCATAGTGTCTATACCTTGTATGGAAAGTCGTCTTTGGTATATCCTACCTTTCGACCCTTAATTGATGATACCCTGATTGAAGATCAATCTTGGAAGAGTATTGAGCTCCTCTTAGTTGGTCAAATAAGTCATCAATGTGCGGGAGAGGATATTTGTTCTTGATATTGATCTTGTTAAGTTCTCGATAATCAATGTAGAGTCTCATTGATCCATCTTTCTTCTTAACAAACAGAACAGGTGCTCCCCAAGGTGACGCACTAGGGCATATGAACCCCTTATCAAGATTCTCATGGAGTTTCTTCTTCAATTCCTGCATCTCAATTGGGGCCATTCTATAAGGTGTCTTGGAAATAGGCAAAGCAACCGGTATGAGTTCTATTGAAAACTCAACTTCATGATTTGGTGGAAGACCTGGCAATTCCTCTAGAAAGACATCATAAAACTCTCGTACAATGGGAATATTCTTAATTGTGAGTTTCTATCCAGCCATTTGAGATAAATAACCCTCATTTATTGGAATCAAGACCCATAAGATGGAAGAAATTTCCACTAGAAGGTTATGTTCATCCTTGAATCGATAGACGATCATAGATTGATCTGGAATATGAAATGTGACATCCCTTCTTTGGCAATTGATATGAGCTCCATATAAAGAAAGCCAATACATGCCAAGAATGAAATCAAATTCCACTATAGGAAGGATCACAAGATTTGCAGGAAGCACTTTCCCACAAACTTCAATCGGAGAACAATTATAAACTTTTGATGCGACTGTTGTGCCATTAGGAGTTTTCAGAGCTAACTCAACATCTAATTGTTGAGGTAATACGATGATACCCTTATAAAAATCTTCAAAAATAAAATAGTGGGTGGATCCAGAATCAAATAAAACATTTTCTACTTTATAGTGGATGGTAAGTGTACCTTTCACCACATCGTTATCATACTCCACATCGCTGATAGAAATTGCATGTGACATTCCTTTGTATTTAGCTTTATGAGTTTGTTGACGTCGACCATCATCATCAACCCTTGGATTTGGTAATTGATTGGAATAATGCCCCATGTCCTTGAACTTGAAAAATTGAAGTGTAGTAGGTTCAGTCTGTGTAACCCTTCCATTGTTTGCATCATTAGACATCTTCTTCCCATCATTGTGGCATTCAAATGCCCAATGACCTTCCTTTCCACATTTGAAACATTTAATTGTCCCTTTAAGACAACTCCCTCCATTTTCCTTTCCAAACTTTGAGCATAAGGGAAAGCTCATCTTCTTTTCAGTGTGCTCTATAGATTTTCCATTGAATTCCATTTTACTCTTCTTATCAAACCCATATGACTGATGGGTTACTCCAATCTCTATCTCAACTTTGAGAGCACATCGAACGATTTCCTTGTAGCTATTGAAGTCCTTTATCGATAAGGCCCTTCGAAGACTTGGTTTTAAGCTACTAAAGAATCAATCGATCTTACTCTCAGGTTGGATAATAATACCAGATGTGTACCTTGAAAGTCTTGTAAAATTTGCTTCGTAGGTACCAATATATTCATCATCAATTTTCTTTAGTTCAAGAAACTCATTCTCCATATTTTCTTGGATAATACGAGGGAATTACTTTTTGAAAAATAAGTTCTTGAACTCGTCCCATTCCATGGACTCAATTTCATCCCTTTGCCTTGTATTCTAAATAAGATTCCACCATTGATCAGCATCACCTTCCAAACGATAAACTGCTAAGATGACTTTATCATGTTCAGAACATTGAAGAACTGAAAATATCTTTTCAGTGGTACTGATCCATTGTTCAGCCACTAATGGATCAGAAGACCTACTGAATGAATGTGGACACTGCCTTATGAAGGATTCAATAGAATGTTTCTCCTTCCTTTGCTTGTTTGGATGTCCTGAATGATTCATAGCTTGAGAAAGTTGTGTGAGCATGGCTACATGATTTTTTATTCCATCTCCCATAATGTTTGGTTGCTTAGGGGGACAATCATTGAATTTCCCATCGCATTCCGCATTAACACGATTCCTTCAGGTTCCATCCATTGAATAAAACCAAGAAGAATAGTGTGAGAAACACTAATTATAATATGAAAACCACATAATCAAGAATAAAATTTCACAAATTAGGTCTTATCCTAGGTTATTCATGGCCATTTCTAAAACACAATGTATGTGTTATATTCTTAGACTTATCCTTAGGGTTCTTACTAAGGCTTTCACATCCTAGTTTCCAAAGTTTGACTATACCTTTCCTCTAATACCAACTATAAAGACCCATACTTTACATACATTGTTATTACTTCAGAATTGAAGCACACTTATTACAACATATAACAAAACCAGGAAAGGACTGTATAAGTATAGTGTCTTTAGAAACTGGGAAACATAAACAACTGGTTCACAAGGCATCTACTTTGCCTCCCATTTATTTCATCATATCTAGAGTCCCTTTTGGCATATCGTACTTAATAACCTTCTTCCTGACCTGGGGAAATAAAACATACAAAATGGTGAGCTCAAATTCTCAGTAAGGGTAATCAAAAGAAATATAAATCACATCATATACATAATAACATATCTTTTGGAAATCTTAACCTGCAAAAGAGATCATAATTTCATAACATGGGATAAATCATAGTAATGGAATGTAATCCCAATAATCATAACTTTAAACATGAATCTTTTTGGAATAAACACATAATCATAGAGAATAATTTCTTATTAGTCAAGACTCATTGCCAAGACTGTATTAGTGGACAAAGTCTATTTCTTAATCGAGTTCACTCCTCGTTTTAGTCCTCTTTCCCTGAACTGGTTTAACCTGTCGTTCCATCCATGTATATCTCATGAGGTATAAAATCTATACCCAATTCGTTGTAGGGAGATATAAGTCCCACCCATCTCATAATGATACCATTCTTATGTGTGCCACAAAATCATAAATCATACATCATTGCATAACCCATGTAATAAAAATGGGATTCATAAACATCATGACATCATAAAACAATTCATATAAGATAAAGGAATTCATAAAAATTATTCAATAACAACATAATAAAAAAAATTTAATAATAGGGATAGAAATAGAACACTATATTATCTTTGATGGAAACTAATTTTTGATAAAACACTTGAACTCCATTCTTGAGGAAAATATCATTTCTACTTCATAAAAATTTTCTTTTATTAACATGTCATACAATTTTAAACTAAAAGAAGTTGATTAAAAATAAACTTGAAAACTTGTAAAGGAATCTTCTTAACATGTCATACAAAATCCATTCATGTCGTATAAGTTAAAAAAACATTTTTCTCGTACTTTTGTCAGAAAATTCAAAAAGTACCTCGTACGAAAAACCACAAAAAATTCCTTTCATATCTTTTACTAAAAACTCACTGAAGGGTAAAATTGGATTTAAACAATTTTAGGTGGATGGAAATAATATTACATATTGAGGAAACATGGATGTGGATGATAAAATACACCCCATTAAATACCAATGTATAAACAATCTCGGATAAAATGAGATTGTGATATTTTCCCTTACCTTAGGTTCGATTTGCTTTGTAAGTGTCCAATCCTCATGTATAATGATTTAAATAATGTTATTGACTTATTCTAGAATCATACTTATTTTTATGATATCATATATGGTCATATTCTTAGCTTCTTATTAGTAATATTTCATTACTACTTGTTATTCGAGTGTTTATTACTTTTTATTTATATGCGTGTTTTGTCGAATAAATTCTTATTTTTCATTTTAGGTTATAGCTACCTCGTTTCCAGAATGGTATTAGTGTAATATATATCATATTAATTCATTCAATTCATTTATGTAATCATTAAGTAATGAAGATCATGTAGAACGAGTCGCATCACATCGTGGAGACGATATTCCGTATGTACGCACGAGCGATGATATCGTTCCCATGATCGTGGAATTGTATTGGAGTGTATGTATACTATTTCAGAATCCATATCACTATATAATAATCATATATAGTAATTATTTACACCATTATACCATACCAAGTAAGGTGGTGGTGGAAAATATATTACACCACGGCGTAGAGACGGTATTCCGTACGTACGCATGCGCGGTGATTTCATTTTCCGTAGGATGGATAGATGGTGAAATAGGGTTGTTTCATAATTATAATAACATATAAGTATATGAGTGATACTAATTTTATTAATTCATAATTAAATAACTAATGAAGAATAATTGGAAGAATAAATAAAGTTGAAAGAATCGGTAACGGACATTACCTCTTCTTTGAAGAGCCTCTTTGAGACCTCCTCTTAGGGAACTAAAATTGGTCTGTGAAGAAGACCAGGACCTTTAGGATGTTTCTAGGGAAGTGGAGAATAGAATTTGGAACGGTTTGGACGAGCTTGAAGATTCAATGTGGTGTCAGGAAAAGAAGGAGGAGGTTCCTTTTTATAAGGGAGGAGAGGGGCACCTTTGAAATAACTAAAAATATTATTTTATTATAAAGTCAAAATCTGTTATTAATAGCTCCAAATTGATATATTTCGAATCTAAGGTGGGGATGTGTTGAAATCCTCTCATAAAATATAATTTAGACAAGTTTCGGTCATTATATTAACCTTATCTTTTAGTTTTAACTCTTAGTTAATTAGATTGACATTTACCAAGTCACTTCGTATTTTTATATTATATAGTTAATAAACATACCATATACAACCAAGAGACCCCCATGTGGTCTATTTATGATAAAAATATCATGATATAATTATCTTGGCCGATAATTAGATTTTTAGGAATATAATAAGAATTAATAATATAATATTTGTTTTAAAAACTATTTTATGTCAATTTTGACACTATTTGGTAATTGATTTTTGTGAAAATCATAACAGAATTATTAGTTCGAAGAAAATTAATTAAATCAATATTAACATGTCATATAAACATATAAAATTATTGTAATTCATAAAAAGTATCATATTACATTTATTTGGGTATTTATAACATAAATTATGTCAATATTTCATTAATAAGATAATTACTGCATCATCATTGTATCCTAAATAAATTAAATTATTTTAAGTCTAAAAATTACAAATAAAATACCATTATGTTCTAAATATTTTTATCTTTCTAATTAATATTTATAGTAGAATTTATCTTATGTATAACCCTATATTAAAAATGATTTAGTTATTAAACTCTGATTTTAACTATTTTAACCCTTTTTTAATTAAATTGATAATAAATGTCCTAATCTAATCCAAGTGGGCACAAATGGTCATAATTTGTTCCTGAGGTTGTTTTTGGTCTAATTACACTTATCCAATTGAATTAGGACATGTTTTAGGGTAATAATAGTAGCACTTTTACCCTTAATTACCCTATTTACTTTTAACCGTGGTAAAAAAAGTAAAAAGTTACTATTCACCAAATATTATTTTCATCTCATTGAACCACATTTTAGTCCTTGATATTAACCGTGTCTAACGGATTTTCGAAATTCCATTCACAGAAGCGGTAAAATTATGTTTTATGAAAAATTCAGTTTTTTAACTACCACTTAGTGGTTTCACAATTCATCAAAAAATGAAAGTTTCCAAAAAAAAATACCAAAAATTAGGCCGAATCTATATTTGATATTATGAATTCAAAAATGATGTCTTTTTTAAAAAATTCAAAACATATCAGTTACATTAACTAATTTAGAAATTAATTCCCATCGTCAAAACAAATATCGTGTTTTTAAGAGATAATAACTATCAAAAGATTGACACTTGTTTATGTCTGGTTTAAAAATGAAATTACATCCAATAAACAACATTGTATTAAATTGTAAAAATATATTCAAAATATACTTTAAAACCACTAAAATTAATAATTTAGCACTATTAATTATTTCGATTTAAAAAGTAGTTTTTAATTAAAATTTAGTAATTTTCACTATTCACAGAATATGAAAGTTATCTGAAAAGTACCAAAATTTCCCCCTAAGCTAATTTCGATATTCCGAGTCCAAAAATGAAGTCCATTTTGAAAAATAAAATATAAAAAATTTCAAAAAGTGGTTATTACTATTCATAATGGCTAGTTTTAATAATATTTTAATAGCATATCGTTGTTTAGTGAAACTCGGTATTGCGTACGACGCAAGCTGTCGAGGAAGGCCGCGGTTGCGTGTAAAGCAAGCCAAGATAGTGTTGTGTGTAGTGAAATATTCCTTCGATTATTTATATAACAAAAAAAGAAAATATTTCTCATTAAAGTATCGGGTGTTACAATTTGGCTCAGACAAACCTTAATTAAATATCCTCCCATCTACCCTTACTTCAACTTAGAGGCCTTAATTTTATCATAGGAAACCCAAAGTATCCATTTTGATCATATCAAAGGGAAGCACCGAAGGAAGAGGTAATAATTTCACCACCCTTTTTAAGGTTTTTTTCTTCTTCCTCTTCTATTTCATTATAGTTCGCATACAAAAATAATAACTCTATTATCTTTTATATGTTGTGATGTAGTTATAACTATAGTACAACCACATTCACTATTCTATCCATCCTTTTAATGACATGTCACCATACATGTGTATGTACGATTTACCGTCTCCACGTTGTGGTGTAGTTTGTTATTTGATGCTACATTATTTGGAAAGGTATAATAATTAGTATAAATAATGTAAATAATAAATTCAATATGACAATTATTATTTATATGTGATATACCATCCAATTATATATGATTTCACCATCAGTAGATTGATATTGTTGCTCATGCATACATACAGATTACTGTCTCCAAGAACGCGATGAGATTCATTCCCCATCTTGATCATTCAAGAATATTATTAAATTTATGATTAGAAATAATGTTTATGAACATAATATAAATACGTATATGAATAAAATACATCATATTAATAACAAACATGTCTTACATAACAAATCATATAATGAAAAAAGAATTAGTTGACACCCGAAACAATGATACTACTAACACATTATTAACAATGGAATATTAGATGATCATATATGGAATCATTTTTATGTATGTTGTTATTTTATAATATAGTAACAATGATTTAACTATTAAAAAGGAGGTTAAAATACCCTATTTCAAGGAAATGTATAAGGTAAGGGTTAATTCTACAATCTCTTCATTATGTGAGGTTGTTTATACGTGACTGTCTACATGGACCTCTTTATCATCCCCATCCATGTTTCTTAAAAATGTATTTTAAAACATTTTTACTATTTTATAGACTATGAGTTAATGTCATTTATAACCGTGTAGGACTTTTTATAAAATTTTAATAAAGTAATATTTCCATTGTTTTCCAGACAAGGTCATTTACGACCATTATGATAAAATTATGGAAAGAATTTTTTTATCTTATAAGAAAAGTGAAAATATTTTCAGCCATTATAACAACATCGAAACATCCCTTACAAGATTGTAAGAATATATTCCATATAAATGTTTAATTTTATAATTACATGAATTTTAAATCATTTAAAAATAGGAAGAGTTATTTCTCTCAATAGTTTTGATTTCATCTATGTCAACATCCTTTAATCGATTTTACACTTGTTTGAGGTTGATTTATTATGATATAATCATCCATATTGTATTAAAATATTTGTTATTTTCCTGACTACGAGCGTTTTATTTTTAATCCATTTATGGTTTATGGATAAAGTGTTAACATTTCATATGATAGTTTTAATATATATATTTATGTTATGTTTCAACCTTTTCATATGAGAAATGAATTGGACATAATAAGTGACTGGTGGGTCCCTATATAGAATGTTTATGCATTGGTAGGTCTCATGAGATAAACCAATGTAATGGCATAAGCGTTTGACAAAATCTTATTTATAGTCTTGGCACGAGACCTTGACTGTGTGGTTATGATGTCCGATATTATGCATTCTATCATTATGAAATTAGCTATTGATATAAAATTAGATTATTAGACTAGTAGAAAATCCATATGAATAAGTAAATGGAATTATTTGATTTATCTTTGACATATTATGTTGATGTTTATGTTTAAAAGGATTGTGTTTTAGTCTTATACATTGACTTAAATGTTTATGCTAATCTGTGATAGTTTCCTCTATATAGTTATCCTTACTGATCATCTGAGATCACTACTTTCAATGTTTTATTTTATATAGGATGGGAAGAAGTCAATAATGACTGACCTATGGGGACAGTCAATGGGAGAATAATGTGTTCAAAGGAGAAACAATTTTGTTGTTTTCCATTTCATAATCTAATTTAAAACATATGTATGTATCTAGTACTTCCATGCCAACTAAACTGATCGGTATTTCAGGATTTCATCCATTGGGGAATTTACAATGTTATGTAATATTTCACAAACTCTGGGTAACTAGTGTCAAGGCATTGCAACATGGATCATTTATTGATAAAAAACCATTCATTTAAAAATATCATACTTTTTTATAAAATTAGAAAATTTATAAAATAGTTTCAACAACATTATCTTTGAAAATCACCCTTAAAAAATATTAATTTATGAAATAATTGATAATTTTTTTAATGTACATTATATTCTTGTGGAATAAATATAAAATAAATAATGTTCTAAATGTGGTTAATTTCCTTTAATCCTTATAATTTTAATAAAACACCATTTCTATATGGGAAAAATAATTGAAAAATGTAAATTTTAGAAAACAGATAGAATATTCCTTTCTAAAAATTTAATAATAAATTAAAATCAGATAAAAATGTATTTAAAAAATAATTTTTGAATGCTAAATCATTTGTGAAATCATTTTTAGTAACGATTATTTTGAAAAAAGGGATTTCATCTAAAATGTCAAATAATGTCATATTTTCATTAAAACATTTTATTAAAAATTTTATATTCCCAAGAGATGTAAAATAATACTTTTACTATAACTTTTTCATGTATAAATATAATATATGAATATATATCAATTTTTTTTATTGAAATATAATATAATTTATTCAATGAGAGTTAAAAAAATAATCCCAAATAATGATGAGATTATGAATAAAACCCTAACTATTTTGATAACTTTTGACTCATATGATCCACCAAATAAATAACATTAAATGATAATTTAAAAACTTTGAAGATAAATAAATTCATTATATAACATAAAAAAGGGAAGTATACACACCCCAAAATAGAAATAACTACTGAATATGATGTAAGTCCCACTGAAATAAAATTGAGACACGAAACTCTTCCCTTGAGTCTGACTCATCGTGTATGTTATTTATCTTCATTAATAATAACAATATGTCAATAGTAGATTTAAATAGAAAAACATTTTAATTACAATTATTACTATTATTTTACTTAATTTCATATTATATATTAATGCTTATTCAATTTTTTTTACCAGATGTTTCAATGATATTTGTCTTATCTGTCAAAAATTACTCTGGTAGGTTGATAATAGTAAAAATATGTTAATATTTAAAAATATATATAATAATAATCAGGTAATAAATCTAATATTTATATAACAATTATAATTTTAAAAAATATTGAGAAATATTTTTTTTTGAAAATTAAATAATATTACAATCTAGGAGATGGTAGGTCATATGTACGCACGAGTAAGGTTTCCATTAATTTAATAACCATTAGTGAAAGATAGAATGTAATATTTTATATTTAAGAACAATCATAATATCATTAATGTACCATGTGATTTCTCAATCCATACATATATGTGTCATCCATGTGGTGTCGTGATGAAAATAGAGTCACATCGCTTCATACAGGTGGTAGTCCAAATATACTTGGGAAATGTCGTCATATTTGAGTGTGAGAATAAAAATTATATATTAACATTAATAATGGTAAATATTTCAAGAATAACATATTAATTTAATTAATATAACATATATTAATTAAATTTATCCTTGTCACATTCCACATAAAGAGTTAGTGACTGAAGAATCACATTGCTTTGTGAGGCTGTAGTCCATCGTATGCACAAGTGATGTTGTCATATCACATACAAATATTATTTTAAAAAGAAATATATTATATAATTATTAAATTGGTATAGAAATCTATAAATATTATATATATATATACACATTATAACTATAATCATATCAAAAAATGATATGTATTAATGTATACATCTAATATCTACTTGTGAAGCACTAGTCTGACGTACACATGAATGATTATTTTGTAACCAATTTAATGTATGTGTGGGTGTTTCTCGGACACTAGAATAACATAAAATAATATATTTATATGTAAGATAGATATTTTATTTTATCAAAATGTTTCATTTATAATTTAATGAGGCATATGATGAAATAATATAAAAATGATTATTGAACAATGTTACCAGTTCTTCAGAAATCCTCCTTAGGTATTCAAAAAATAGTTCCTATGTGGGATTTATTCCGAATCTATAGCCACAAAGATTATATTAGTGATTTTTGAATGTGATTTTAGAAGTTATTGGTCTAACCAAAATGGATTTATTGTTAGATAAAGATAAGCGTGGTGGTGGCCTTTTATAGGTGAGGTGAGTGGCACACTTGTAATTCTCATAATGAAAAGGTGGAACCAACGTTTTTCACATTCAAAATGGGTTAAAAATTTATTTTTGTAGATAATTATACATAAAATGGTTTTATTATTCCCATAAAATTGATTTTATTCATGATTTCATGCAATTTTATCAAATATGTTTTATGTTTACCCCCGGTAAATCCATTTTCACCCTAACCGGGGTAATTTATTTATTATTATCACTATTTATTAAGGTAAAAATTTATGTTTTCCTTATTATATAATATAATTTACGATTATTACAAGTATGGGATTATTTTTTTAAAATTCCCATAAAATAATTGGAATTTTTAAATTACAAATTTAACCCACATTTTAGATGAGAATGACGGTTTTCAATGATAATGATTTCAAATGTTTACATAATTTTCAAATTAAAATTAAATATCATAATGATTATAATAACCTAAATTATATTTAGAGATATAAAATTTAACTATGTTTACTTTGAAATTTTTAAAAATATATTTTTGTGTTATATGTAATTTAATTTAAAAGGTGGTTTTTAATCAAAATTCACTGTTTTTTTCCATTCATCGAAAAATGAACACCTTTAGAAATCCCAAAAATTTCAACCCAAAATTTATTTTGAAATATTGATTTCAAAAATATATTTTATTTTTTTCAAACACATTTTCCAAAAAAAATTAATTTAAATTATAAATTATGTGTGTAATGATCGGAAGAACCACTCTATAGAAAAATACCCATTTTATAAAACATATGCTTTTATTCAATATGGATATAATTATATATATAATAAATTGTAATCCATTTAATTAATTTTTTATATTTTAAATCCATATTATTTTCATTAATTATGTAATATTATTCATACCCACAATTTTAATGTCTAGGGTATAATGGTAATGTTTATATAATGATATTTTAAAAAAGTGTCATATTTTTTCGAGACCGAGTGTCATGTTAATTGAATGATACTATAGATATTGAATTTATTTAAAAAATTCAATATATCATAAATTCATAGGATCTTGTGTTCCCTTCTATACTTGATTTCTCATTTCATATAAACTATAGTATATGATATTCATTTATTAAAATATCACGGTGTTAAAATTTTAATCAAACTATGTGCTCAAATGTTTATAGGGGGTAGGGAAGTGATTATATCATATATTTAACAATTATAATGTATTTTGATGTTTTAATAGGGTAGGATTGTGAGTGTTATTTTATATGAATGGGATGGGACGAAGAATAATTTTTTTCGAAAAAATTCCATTATACCCTTATATTAATCCTTCTAAAAGACCCCAAATTGGGCCATTACAGTTCATTAGATTTTATAAGGTATATAATAGCCATAAAATGGGTTTATGATAAGTTTTTTTGTAATTTTCATCCCAATTATTTTAGTTTAACCACATGGAAAATCAATTTTTATCATTACCGCATTAATTATTATTTTTACTTCTTTAACTATTCATAATGATAAATTATTATTTTTATCTTATAAGATAATTAAAATTATGATCATTAAAACTATAAAAACCATTATTAAAAATTATATTCATAGAATTTTCAAAATCTGATTTTAAATTATACCTAATGACACAGTGAAAAAGTGGGTTTCTAAATTAAAAATTCTCATAAGTATTCATGTTTTAATTTGAAAATTGAATATGAAATTGCATCCACAGACCTAAATCTTATTTTTATAATATTATTAAACTTATTTTATATATAAAATTATTTAATCCGTAATTTAATAAGGTAAATTGCATAAATTTAAAGGTTTTTATCAATTAAAATAGGAATTTTTCAATGTTTATTGAAAAAATGTAAGGTGTTTGAAAAAAACAAAAAATCACCCTATTCTAATATTGATTTTATTATTTTCAAAAAAAAGATAATCTTATTACATAATTTTTTATCACTGGTAATAATTAATTTTAAAAAATGTGCGCAATGTTCGAATAAAATGCCTTTTCAAAAAAGTACTATTTTTAAGAAAAAAAATCATTTTTTAGAATAAAAATTATTTTACTTCATGTCACTAGATAACCAGTTAATTTATTTTATTCATGTATAAACCATATAATCTTAAAATTTTATTTAGTATTATTCATACCCACCAAACCTAAAAGTAACGTTATAATGGAAATATTTTAAAAATAAAACAATATATTATCTTTTATTAACTCTATGATTCATGCATCACAACCCATCGAAGATATTGGATTTATTTAAAAGGATGAAAATCACATGGTCTCGATGTTTTAAATGTTCAAATCTAAAAAACAATTCTAACTCAACATTTCATTGACATGACTTTCCAAAACTATGATGGTAGTTATTTGTCATAACATCATATGGTTACAACATTACTTCCCCAATTTTGTGATTTCTCCAAAGTACCATTACTAGATGATTAATTAGATTCTGAAATACTTGATATTTGGTGTATATAATCTATAATGGTTCTTCACAATATGATATATTAGGATCCAATTATATTTCATCATAGGTAACCACATGTGTTAGGTCTGGAATATAATTACCTTATAATCACATAAGGAATCCATCATCTGTTATTGAGATCCCTGGGGTAATTTACATATTGTGTGAAATTTATTAAATTTGTTATTTGATTTCGAAGGGTCCACTATAAATGAGGATCAGTTTCTCCTTTTTTTTATACATATTACACCATTATATATTGATACTCCTAATAAAAATGATCTCTCACATGTAATTCCAAATCCATCCCCGAATTTTCATCAAATTTTGTTTTATTACTTTAATATGCATTAATATGAGCCTGAATTGTATTTAAATTTTTTTTTCTCTTAAATATTATTTTGGGTTCCATGTTTTATTTCAAAAAAATAATTCCAACAAGGTTTTTACTACATAATTATTCAAATGGGACCATATAAATAGTTTATTACAAACTATTATTAATGTAAAACTGTACCAAAGGTATATTCATATCCCACACACAGTGAAATGTAAATGATCATAGACTCAAAATTTATTACGTAATATTAATATTCAATTATGAATTTCCATTAGATTGATGATGGTAGGCAGTAATCTAATAAATATCAATATTTTGATCCTTATGTATACTCTTCTATAATTTCAATGTAAAAGTGGGATCATGATAAGAAACAATCAAAATTGGTGCTCAATGAAGTGTTAAAAAATAATAAATATTGATCCTTGTGAGGATCTCACTCGGTAAATCCTTTATTATAGTGGAAAAAGTTCCTATTTGGTAAGGCTATCAATAATAACCCATAATATTCCATTCTTTTCTATGGTTATTTAGTAATCCTATGACAAATTCCATAGTAATGTCAACCCATTTCCCCATACAAATAAGAATAGGTCATATGACTCTTCTAGAATGTCGTCTCGTGGATTTCACTTGTTGAAAATACAAATATCTATAAATATAATTAGTAACTTCTTGATTCATGTTTTCCGAGAAAAAATGTTCTTTAAAATACTTATACATATTTGTGCTACTATGATTTATAGGGGAATTTCAACTATGATTATCATCCAAATATTCCATTCCTAGAGCAGGTATGGACCTAACACATAATATCTTTCCAAATTTTAGAACACCAATATAAAAAAATAACATCAAATATCTCACAATACATATAATTAATGTTATTATTAATGTTCATATCATCATATTGAGAATATTTTGAATTTTCCAATAAATATGGATTCAAAGTCATTTTAAAAAGGAGTGATGTCTCTTATTAGATAATAATTCCTATATCCACATTTACTAAATCCATGGACATAAGATAACTCCCAATCCTCTTTTTTTTGAGAAGACCATGATACATGTTACATGGGTTGTCGAATTCCTAACTTGATTTCCCTAGGTGGTAATATATATAATAATTATAATCCCTGAGTAAGTAGATCCATATCAGTAATATTATATTGATATATTTTATTGAATGTTTTTATTATTTTTTTCTTTTATGATCTATGTATATCTCACATATTTCACTACTTAGAAACTGTTCCCATATCATTAATAGAAATATTACATCCACTAACTCAACATCATGGGTTTGATAATTCTATTAATGAGCCATAAAAATCCTTGATCAATATGTAATAAATTTTTCATTTTTTATAAAGATAACCCCTTTATATTGATCAGTACATTACTTTATATCACAAACAAATTGTCTTTATATGGATGATTTAAAATTGAAGCATTGATACTCCTCATAATCAGTTAATCAAAACATTATTAATATTCCATTTTCTAGATAAACATAACACCATTATGTGTACGCTTGGTTAATGGGTTAGAAAATGGAGAAAAATTATGAATAAATCATTAATAATAACCTGAAAGACCAAGGAAAAAATGTACCTCACTTATTTTTGTCGATGTAGGACATTATTCTAACCCCAATTTCATCTTAAGAACAACTTATATTCTCTCCATGGAGACAAAATGGGCAAAAAAATTGATCATTAATAAGCTATAAATCTCTATTTCAATATTTCCCATATAAATTATTCCTTATCAATGTCTTATTAATGATCCAAAATAGATTATCATGATTGAAATAGATTTTATAACACATAATTATATCTTCAATGAATACCAATAAAAATTTATCAACAAATTCATTGAATCATATAATCAATAGATCCATAAAAATAGAGGGTGTATTGGTTAGTCCATGTTGTAAAATTGTAAATCTGTAATGTCTATTCCTCATTTAAAATATCGTAATTTGAATTTATTCCTTATTTACACTTAATTTATTATATTTGTAATGTAGTTCAATCTTTGAAAACTATTTTTCTTTGTGGATTCGTTTGAATAAGTAATCAATGGGTGGAAGATGATACATGTGTTTTACTGTAATAGCATTGACTTCCCTACAGTCATTGTGTATCCTAATGTATGTATCATTATTTTTAACAATGCTAACAGGGGCTCTCTATGCTGAGACATGAGGAAGAATAAATCCATTATCACATAACTCTCATAGTTTCTTCATCAACAACAACAATCCTACATCATTTACTATATTGGGAGTATTTAATATTTGTCTTGAATCATGGATAAAATAAATAGAAAATTCTAAATCATGATGTGATGGTAGTACTAGTAGTTATTTATGAAATACATCAATGCATTCATGTATCATAGGTATATCCTCAATTTGAATATTTCCTTGTCCATCCCAACAAATTGTTTCCTCTTATTCCCTAAAATTCTCATTTAATATTGCTACACTAGGTGGATCCTCACATGTCTCTGATAATGATATATCTACTTTAATTATAAGGAATTATACATCTTCACTATAAATAATAATTTACATAATATTAATAAATATTATTTTTTCATATTTTGAAAGGATATCCGTTAAACAGATTACATTAAATTTTACCATAGTCATGATAATAATTTTGTCAATTAATGAATATTTTTGTGTCATAATTTCGTCTTTTTGGCACATCCTTGTAGTAGTGATACTTCAATTAGTTTTTTTAACTAAAAACTACCTTTTATGGTTGTTGTGTACTATCTAATTCACTTTGAAAATTTGGAATATATACAAGAGTGGGATGATCTGTAATCAAATTTTATAGGAGATAAATTATATGGTAGTATTAATATACTAGACATCACTTCATTGGGTATTTCCACCTCTGATATAGGTATCACAAAATCATTAATTCTCCTCCTAGCCTAATATATAGTATATTCCATTGAAAATTGGGGAATTAATTTGTTTAGTACCACATCTCCCTCCAGTTGAAACACTAAATAATAGTTTTTCCTTTCATCTCTACCAACTCATTATCCTAATCACCCTTATATCGACGCATTTAAAAAATTTAGATTCCCTTTAATAATTACATATAATAATTATTTCCCCAATTAATGAAAGATGGTAATTTCATTATAATATTCCAATTCATTGAGTCATTTTAATTTTCTTATTACTCATTTGGCCTTATACATCCATTATTTCGCATAAAAATGTAGTACCTAGATAATTACATCTATGTTTCTATAAAAAATTATTTTACATCATCATATGGTGAAAATGTTTGACAGACCAACTCCATTTTGACACATAGAATAATTCCTTCATGTAAATGATCTGTCTTGCATTCTGTATTTCATATGTATTATATAGAATTCCAAAATAGGCATATAATGTATTCATTATAAAATACCAAACTATATTCTTACCTTTGATTCACTCTAATTAAACATACCTTTATTTTATTTTTTTACTTCGAAAGGAATAATTTCATGAATAATTTCTCCATAAACACCTCCATTAAATGAGCTCTCTTTCCTCATAATCTTCAGTATTCTAGATAAATTCCCACTACTGATCAACATCACATTTGATTTAATAAACATCTATTGAAATATATTCTTATTCATTACATCCCATGTCAATATGTATAATATCATGTGACTCAATCCTATACTCAACTACTATTTTATTAAAATTCCCAAAAATG
Source organism: Viscum album (assembly GCA_963277665.1). Classification (NCBI taxonomy): domain Eukaryota; kingdom Viridiplantae; phylum Streptophyta; class Magnoliopsida; order Santalales; family Viscaceae; genus Viscum; species Viscum album. Next base: position 1,690,673,920 of record OY728140.1, on the reverse strand, counting down.
ATGGGGCTCCAATCAAGTGAAGCAATACAACATCATAGATTCATATTATTGAACTAGAGGTTTGACTATTTTGGAAATGAAATTTTCCATATTGTAATTGGGATTCCCTATTATATCGTTGATCTAATTTGATCAAATACAAGATATGTAGGCTTTTGTGGTTCGAACATCTATACATCTCCCATGAGTACATATACCCTTCTATCATCCATTCTCCACTTTAAACAATGTAATATACCATATTAAATCATAAAATTTTGAATTCTTTATGATAATTCAATATTTTAAATTTTTATCTTACCCTAAACATAAATTGAATATTTATGCATTGTTAATATCAGAATATTAAAATTGAATTTTTTTGGAAATACCATTATTTTAAAATCCTACATGATTATCTATAAAAAATATTTTTTATCTCTAAAAAGTCACATAATAGTGTCAAACCAAATGTCCATTGAGTTTTATTTTCATATACCCAGTAATTCATGATTCAAACTTGATGTTCGTTATTTGGAGTAATAACTCCTTGGTACTTCTCTCCTAGATCCATTTCCACATGTAGAATCCATATATTGAGGTATTTATTATTGAAACAACGTAATCTATACCTTTAAAAACATTATGATGATATTTTATTATTATTATCAAATACATTAATAGTTTTATGTACCAAAATATATGTTTATCCTAATCTAGTTATCATGGTTTCTATAAATCTTCCTATGAAACCAATTTTAACAACCATTAATCTCATAAATAAGAGCTGGAGTATTCATTTATTACGATTCACATGAGACTATAATCCACATCCCAGATGAATTAATTAATTAGTAGTATTGGGAGATCATATAAAAAAACGATACCAAATTTACATTCGTAAATGAAAATAAAAAAGTATACATAAAAAAGTAAATGATATTCATCATTGTAACCCATTAAAATATTTCATCTCTATATTTTATGGAACAAAAATAAATATGGGTCATCTTAAATGATTAGTATCGGTTGAATATAAGCCAAGATAACATAAATTAATAATTCATAATATATATGTAATGGTAAATAATTGAGCACACATTCCATTAAATAAATATCTTAATGAACATAATTTTATAAGTCATAATCGATATAGTAAGGTTGTAACTAAAAGACATTCTATTTAATCAATGAAATTAAAATAAAATATATCCAGAAATAATTTCAATATGAAAATATCATGGATAATAATAATTATAATGTAATTATCAATGAAGTAAATTCCAAATTATTAGATGTTATGATCTCAAGCATCATGATACCTCTACTTTAAAGACCTCTCATAATACTATTTAAAACTACTGGTAAATACCTATCTAATTTGGATAATAAATTTGTCCCATGAGACATGTTTATGCCTCAAGGTTATATATATAACCATGACCCACCCATAACTACATATCCAAATCAATCCTCACATATCAAATAATATATTTAAGTCATTAATCAATCTGTCTTATCATCAAATATCAATATTGAGTAAAGAATATGGCTTTATCAATATTTAAAATGTTAATTAAATAAATTTCAATGTAAAAATCATATAAAAAGTTGTATAATTATTATAAAAGATAATATCCATAATACATTATTATGTATATTCAGGATAAATTTAATATACAGTGGAAATTTAAAAAACCAATTTATTGTTTCATAATTAAGTTAACAATCACAAAAGAAAGTGAGTTTGTACAATAATCCTCATATATTCGGTAATAATTAAATTTTAACCTATTGATAAATAAAAATGGAAAAAAATTAATCATAATGATTTAATAATTTTCATCTCAAATACATCAAATGGTTATTATATACACTACATCAAACCGAATTGGTAAATATAATGTTATATGTCTCAATATAATGTAAATTTATTTGAAATCCATTAACTCAAACCTCCTATTAATTAAACGTGCTTTATCATATTTTGAAATTGTTTTTATAGTTTTATTAATTTATAGAGGATCAATAGTAATATTTCAAAAATCATATTTGATCCTATTGTCACATGTTACTAACCTTTTGTTATTTATGTACTTATTTTGGTAATTTGGTGTGTTAATAGCCTAGTTTTTTCATGCATGTTTTTCCATGAATGGTCATGTTCTTATGTATAGGTTATAGATAAAACATTTAAAACATTATATTAATGTAGTGTATTGTATTAGTGGAAGGATTGTAGCAATGACAGAAAGAGTAGCAGCAGCAGTGTACTGTATTGCCGGTGAGTATTTTGTAGTGTTGTAGCTACTGGTACATCAACAGTACTATTCACAGAATGGGACTTGAGCCAACATTTTGGGCATACGGCCCATGTAATGGGCTAAATGCCCACTGAGCCTTCGAGCTATGTAACGGGTCTCCCTCTACCCAGATTAATGAGGCCTTTGCTTTGAATTAACAATAAATGAGGCTTCTTCCTCAAATTTTAAAAAATAATTATCTTATTTACTCTTTATATACAATTTTAGTATAATTAATAATTAGTGGAGATGAAAAATGAGTCAAATCACCTCTTGGATAAGGTAAGCCGTACATACGCATGGGCAACAATATCATTCTTCCAATGAGTATAAATTTGTAGAAATTAGTGATATATTAGTATTAGAAAATCCATATCACGCTATATATATCATTGATTTTTATTATATTTATCCTTATTACAATCCATGTGATGCGTAAGTGAGAAATATATATCATCGATTAGTGAGGGGGAAATATATCATCACACGAGCGAAATTATCATATATTAACCATAATGAAATATTAGAACGTATATGTTATATTTGAATTTTATGAGTATAATTGTATCGTAAATACTATATAAATATATACATAAATTAATCCTAACATAATATTTTATCGCGAGAGTTTTTGATTGAAAACAAGTTCCATCGGAATCTAAGGCAGTTTTCCTCCACACACATAATCAACAGATTCATTTCCCATTTGATGGAAGAGGTGATGGATAAGGTTATCACATTAATATAATTAATTATTAGTATATTTGAATATTTTTTATTATAAACTAAATATTTAATAATATTTGAAGGTGGTGGAAGAGGAAATAAAATTAAAATGATCATTTAAGAATGCTACCACTTCATTAGATATCCTCAATATGTATACATGAAAATCCTTCCTTCGATAAAACTCTAATCAATAAAAGGTCTCTAGGGTATTTTAATGGGAGTAATAAATTAATTTTTTTTTTGGTATTTTCCAAAAAAAATTGATTTGGATGTTTATGTAGTGGAGTGGAGTGGGTGGAATATTAAAAGATGGGGAAATAAGACATAAAGAATATTTTCAAATAATCAATTACACATATTTTTGGATCATCCCAGAAGACTCCGTTAATGATTATTTGAACCCCTTATAGGTGATAAGGTCCAAATATAACCATAAAATAGGTTACATAAACGTTTTTAAGACTTTTGACCCATTATATATTTTGATTAACCCCTGCAAAATCAATTTTTACCTTAACCATGGTAAATGTTTTTTTACATATTTTACTATTCAAAATGGTCAAAAATTAAGTTGAAATTTTTAGTTCAAATAAATTATGATAACACCAAATATTTTATACATTCATCTAAATTAAATGCCCTTAATCAGAATACCCCAATTTAAAATTATTCCCACAGATGCGACAAAAAAGATGGATTCCCAAGTGATAATTTCCACAAGTATAAGAGGCTTTAATATCAAAAATAAATATGATTTTTTTCAATTGAGATAAATTTCATTTATTATAATATATTTTTACGAATTTTTATTTATAAAAATTTTAAAATATTGTTTATCATTTCAAATAATTTAAAGTAAATTCAATTTCTCAATAGAAATCAATAATCATGATTATTCATCAATAAATTACACTTTTTAGAAAAATATGAAAATGTTTCCATAATATAATATTTAAATTATTATTTAATAACAAATTATATTTCTTTATGAAAAATTTTCTATAATAGATAAAAAAAAATTTCAAATTTTGGGTCTTAATCAAGACTGATCAAAATTATAGAAAATAATGTTTTTCATAATAGAATTTTTCCTTTAAAATTAATCTTGTTTTGTTAATAATAAATGATAATATAAATAATTTAGTTTATACAGTTACAATATAAATATTTTTCATAATTTATATATTGATATTCATAATATTAAATATAACATCTAAGTTATTATCATCATGTGTATATAATATTCTAATACAGTATTTTCATTTAAACCCGATGTTGTGGCATACCAAGCTAAAGATACTGTTGAATTTAGCTAATAGAAAATAAATCATAAATATATGGGTGTTTTATATGATTAATTTTACCTCACAGATTATATAAATGATAGATAATTATAGAAATAATGCATATAGATACAGTTATACCACATAAGATAAAACATGACACCTTATAGATTCCCCAATCCCAATAATTGGACTATATATTTTAGTAGTGATATCCAATACCATCCCATGATTGGGACTTACCCTACCAGCCTGAAGTTGTCTTCATTCAAAATTATTATCCAATGTTTCATTTATATATGATAAATCTAATCATTAATCTCACCAATATATATAGACATTGTACTGATTCCAATGTAAGTAATCGCATCTATAATGGTTGAAAATTTCTAGAGGAATTTTTATTTCACACATTAATGTAGGTGTTATTTTGAGAAATGACATTTCATTTGATAATCCAATAGGCGTGACAACGCCATTTAATGTATTTCTATAATTTTTTATCCTCTAGTGATGTCTCATGTACATGGGGATGGTATTTCAGGTCAGGTACTGGTTCATCATGATATTAACAGAAACAAATTTCATGAGGTTTTCAATTTGAATATATGATCACCCTAATATGAATAATCCATTCATAGTTAATATATCACATATATGGGAAATTGATATATATTTTGTAATGTGTATCCCATGTGTAGTCACCTTACACGAGATAAAAATATCTATAGGTAGAATTTTCCAAAAATTAGTGAAGCTCGGTTCTGGAAATGATGATAAATAAGCCACCATTACATAGTAATCTCATTATATGAGGAGTATCCCTGTATGGAAAATTTACTATGTATTGTAAATCCACATATTAGATCTATACATTTGTGGGAAATTATATTACATAGGTGTTACCACCTCTGTGAGATCCACTTATGTAGACCATTATGTTGGGAACCACTGACATTAAGATAAACCATTACATGGAAATCCCCAGCCATGCGAATCAAAATACAAGGATAATACTATAAATGAGTCCCTATATGTCAACACTTACAAGGTCACTTTTGTTTGAATGGGTGAAAATAATTTCACAATGTAAAAAAATTAATGGATCAAAATGTGTCATTAAGAGATTCTTAAGATGTGTCACATCCTATAACAAAAAGGATATGTGACTAAGTTTGTGACCTCTGGACTCCATTTGATTCTTTTGAAATTAATAATCATTTATTTCTAAAATGGAGTGTTATTTTACTAGAATAGAATATTATGTTAAATTAAATTATCTATATCGATTCATGATCATTTTTATTCCCTCAAATCGTACCGGAAATTTTCTTTAATGGGTGGCAGTTTTAGTGATGATTCTAGAATATCATTTTGGAATCACCTTGATGTGATGTTTAACTTTCATGATTTATATAAAGGATGTACAAATATTATTTTCTGTATTTATTTTAAAATTAATGATAAATGGATTACTATAGAGAAATTACAACCTTTATATTATAGCTATCAAATTTTATAGTCTATTCATATGATGGTGTGAACCACTTCGCTCATGGATTATAACCATGGATGTGACTAGTGATAAATTAGGCATTATGCATTACTGGAATAAAATTTTAAAAATTTTAATAAATTTTTAACATTAATTTATTTAAGGTTTAGATCATGAGATTTGGCATTCTTAGATTGTTTATATCCAGATAGGATTGAATTATATTTTGTAAGAGTGGTCAGGCTTAATTAAAATAGAATAAATATTTGAATGAAGTAGTTTTCCCATGGAGCCTACCACTATGGTAAATGAATGTTTTTTATATTTCACATGATATAGGTTGCAATGACTATAGGTGATTAATGAATTTTGATCAAGAAATTATCTCTTTTAAATTAAAATAAATTCTTATTAAATTAATGAACAAAGTACAATGGGATACTATAGAACCATATTCACTATGTTCTTGAATAGTGCAATGATGGTTGTGATATTATGAAAAAAATATCTTTCGTACATGTAAACCTCATAAGGGTATATATTATATGAATTATGTATAGGTATAGTACATGTATAAGATCAACTTAGTTTCCATGAATATAGATGAGTTGTTAATGGGATTATTTATCCCAATTGTCCCTTGATTGAATTTAGTTCTTTCATTAAAACATAGGGATAGTTAATAAGAGCATGGGGTGACTATTCTTAATACATTGATATTTTTTTTTAACTTTTTTGGGTTTTCCCTTAATAGATTTTTATGACTGGTTGGGTGCATGAGGATTTGTATAAGAAGGCTTTTGGATGTGGGGTGGGAAATACCCCATCTATTAAGTGTACTTTTAGTGAGACCTATCAAATGGGGATAATGATTCTTGAAATGTTTCTTTGATGATGATGAATGATGTAACACCCTATATATATAAGGATCATTCTAATTTTAAGTGATTATGGTAAAAAAACCTTTTTTGTGTGTTTATGTCATGGTGAGACCACATGGACCCCATTGGGTGCCTAGATATATTTTGAACCGAATTTGGGATACAATATGAGAGTTGGTGATGTTGAATTTTTTACTTAACTCAATGCTTGTGAAACCCACCATGTCATGTAGTGTTCATATTTTTGGATTCTAGGAGTACAATGGATGGCTTTTGATTCCATGGAGTTTCATCATGAGTCTAAGAAATTTTCTGTTTTCCTTTTTGTGCATAGTTTACTTGTATTTTTATAGGAAGCAATTCATTTTCCATTTATCAATTGGTTTTCCTATACATTATGTATTTTTTGGGGGTTTTCAGAATAGGTAGTTCATTTTTATGACATAACAATCTATGTCTTTAGAGAAAATGTGAAGAGATTATAATGATTCTGGCTTATTCAACATGTCTTGGTCATAGTTTGGTAAATTATAATTCAAAAATGTCACTAGGATATATATTTTTATATAACCATTTTTCATGGTTTTATAATGGTATTTTAATCCTTATGAGGTTTTAGGAATATCATGGGGGTCCAGGTATGTCTAGGAATTTTCTCAAACATGGTTGGAATATGATTTTCCCAAATATATAGAGTTCTTGGAATCAATGAATGTTGAAATTACACTTTTTTCATTTTTATTTTTATCCTCCAACCATCTATACACTACCCAAAAACACATATAAAATGGACAAAAAACCTCTCCCTTAAGATTCTGCTACATCCTCTTTCCATTTTTTTACTTATACAATGATTTATATAAATTTATTCTAAGTAAGTCTGTATGACACTCATAATCATTTTCCATACAACTCTTATCTTGATTTACTTACCCTATTAGGAACCAAAATAACTATGATAGTCAATTTTAGTGTAATCGTCTGTCTGAATCAGGTTTTTTTCATGTAATGTTGTTGTTTAGGGGAAACATGTCATTAAATAGTGTTCTCTATTTGGGAAAAAACTTTTGGAATTATATTCCTTCCACTGAAATCAATGATTCTTAGTTTTCAGTGTTTGTTACATGAAATTGAGTACTAATTGTTTGAAAATTTATCATTTTAACTGTAATTCCAACATGTATGACCCATGTGGTTCCAAATAAGATTTTTAATCCTTTTTTGTTCATTGGGTTTTCATTCCATGTGTAATTCACTGTTACACTTTAGTTATGAATGTTGCGATTTCTTTGGTTTGTTTCCATTATCTCATTAAGCAGATGTTTTCTTACAAGAATTGGGAGAATAAATGTAATGGTAAATTCATGGGTTTGTTTGTTTTTTTATTTTTACTCAACAATATTTCTATTATATAGGAATTTAAATTACATGTAATGGGGTTTCATGTTGTGTAATGTCATCTGAAAATTCCTCTTAAAATGAATTTTCAATGTGATAATTTTCATGGTGTGTTTTGTTTACACGTTGTGTAATGTGAAATAAGATTTTTTAACTAAAATGGAATTATTTTTGTAAGAGTATCTTAAAATAAAATGGATTCATGATTTGTAAATGATTACAAAATATGTAATTCCTCATGTTCCAGTATTTCGGTTGTCGTGTGGGTGTTGGAGGGCTCATTTCTTTTTACATGTTTCTCCTCTTAAACAAGGATCTTACTATTGGAGATTTTGTTTGTCATCCTTCCAAATGGATCAATTCAATAAATGATTGATTATAATGGTTAGGCGTTTCATCTCTTTGGTTAATAATTCCTCTAATTTTATATCCCATTTGTGATTAAGGAACTATTTGTTATATGGGTTTTTAATTATATTAATTTTTCCATCAATCAATATTGGTATTTGGACCTCCCATGTATACAGAAGGTAGATCATGTGTTTTTCATCCCCCATTTTCGAATTATGTAAGGTTTTCAACACTCCTAATGAAGGTTTATTTTTTTATTTACTAATTTATCAAATTTATTTTTGTTTATAATGATTCATTAATATCTGAAATGGAATTTCAAGTGTTGAAATTCAAAAGGGCATGCATGAAAATATAAAATGGTGTTTTTTATTTGGAAACAAAATGGAAAGGGTTTGAAATTGAAAATTATTTTTAATCACTGATGCATATTAATTTGGGTTTTAAATGGTTTTAGAAAAAATTTACCATGGTTTTTAAAATAGAAATAGAAAAACATTACACACTGTCGACCATTTGTATGTAACGATATAGAATAATGTAGCCTTTGTGTTTGTGACATCACTAGAAGATAACCAATTATATGTCAATATTATACGGATGGCCTCGATGTTAGTTGGATCCAACCTTGTTCGTTGTTAGTATTGTGAGTTTCATTTTCCTATTTTAATATAGTCCAGAGTACAACTAATAGGTGCATTGTTGTTCTTGGCTATTTATTTCTTTGTAGATTATTTCATAGAAATTAAATATGATATATATTTATATTTTTCATTGTTACATATTTTTTAGTGTATTTTGAAAATAAGTAATGAATTTTTTGAAAAATCAATTATTTTAAGAAAAATAATTTATTTTTAAAACATCGTGAAAAAATATTTTTTTTTAAATCTTCTATATGAGCATTCATAATTTTAGAAAATCTATTGAAAATTTTGTGTTGTCCTACTGGGATCTATTGTTCACATCCTAATTAATCCCTTGGGGTTATATACTATTATTTTTGTATAATTTTGTTAAAAGGATGAGTTTTTCATGTCTAACATGATTCTATTTATATTGTAGTTTCATTTTTGGACAGTTTTGAGGTGACCCATGGTCACATGGTGAATTCTTGTATAGAAATGTTTTTTTTATTATTTGTGATTTTTTGCATAAATTTTATCTCATGTTATATATTCATTATAATCTAGCTTTATGTCTTACTTTTCTAACTGATGGGACTAGTTGTTTTCTATGTTCTACCCCACCCTATGATTGGAATTTTTGGGTTACTGGTCTGGTTGACCTGGGTTGGCTTGTTGTAATTTTGTATATGTTAGGTCCACTAGGCTGGATACCCTGAGAGGGGGGTGAATCAGGGTATGACTAATTAAAAATTAATGCCCGTTCTGATCTTGTTTCGCTGTTAAGCAAAACACTCTTCTCTCTTTTCCCTGTTGCACGATATAAACAGAATGTAAAGCAAGCACAGGACACAGCTATTTTACTTGGTTCACCGCTAAGGGCTACGTCCAAGGAGCATACGCCGACAGGTTGCCGGTCGTACCAAATTCCACTAATCTTCACTAGCTGTGGATTACAAGGTTCGGGCTAGATCACTTCTATGCCCAGGCTCACTGCCTTTACAATGTTTAGGGTCAGCTCACTTCTTTCCCAAGGGTCACTCCCTGTTTCTCTCTCTCTGGCTCACTGCCGGTGGAGAGGATCACCTTCTTCCTCTTCCTGAGCTCACTGCTCTTGGATGGAATCCACTCACAGTTTATAGACCTGTAGGTCTCTTCATTTTCCTGAAAGAATGCATCTTCTCTTGTATGTAGATGCTCTGTTGAAGTTTAACTTTCACCCGTTGATGAATATCTCTTTGCACCAAAGGTATCGGGCAAACTTCCAGCTTCCACACAGTCTGAAAATCACTGCGGGAACAAAACCTTACTTGGCGCGCAAGTCAACCTCAGCGCGCAAGTATCGGCGCGCAAGTCACAACGGGCGCGCAAGTCCTCCTCAAACACTTGCGCGACACAAGCTTCCTCAACTCCAAACTTGCGCGACTCTCTTCCCTTTACGCCCAAACCACTATTGGAACGCAACTGCAAACCGGCGCGCAACTTCTAACACCGGCGCACAACTTCAACCACTGGCGCGCAAGTCCCACCTGCGCGACCACACACACCACTTGCGCGACCACCACACCTGCGCGACGGGAGCTCTCGTCTTGAACTCCGGTGAGAAATGAGGAGGGGTGGTCCGGTATTTATAGGCAATCTGACCACCCTGCGCGACGGCGCGCAAGTCACCTGCGCGACCCAATTTCGGCGCGCAAGTCTCCTCTCCTTTAGACACTTGCGCGACCAACTCCAAAACTTGCGCGAACCTATTTCCTTAGCCATATTTTGATCTTATGATCTTGAAAAACATGTGGCGCGCAAGTTTCCTATACTCCAAGTCCACGGCGCGCAATTCCCTTTGCCAAAAACACTTTCTTCATTTGACGATTTTCAGGCCCAAAAATTTGGCAAACACTGGAAAACGGCGACACCTTGTATCTGTTCTTTTGTACCGCCTCCAGATCTTCCATTCCTTTTATCGACGTTCTTGAATCAAACATGGATCGTTGACCTCAGCTCTTGAACTCGACATTCCATCATGAAATCCTCTTTGTCAACAATCACAACTCAGATGTCCACTTTGTCAACAAACACAATCACCTCAAAAAGGCTTCAATGATACCTTGAGGGATTTTTTCCCAACAATCTCCCCCTTTGGGTTTGTTGACAACTCTTCCAAACAAAGATACGTCATTGATTCTTCAACCTCCATTCGCCGCATTGCGATTCTGATAGCGACCAAGGATTTACTCAACACATACTCTAAGCCCACATGAGCAATGCTCGGCGTGAGAAACAAGAGTAAATGAAAAGTTCATCAATGAATCACTTTGTCTCTAACATCCATTGTTGACACCAAACACTGTCCAACACCACTCTTCTGCTTTTATCACGATCCTCAGCTGTCGTGATATCTATTCTTTGATCGATCACTTCTAGCATCGTCAGATGTAATACGCCCCCCCTTTCTGCTCACAGCTTCAACACCTCTTTAGCCATATTTCCTGTGTTGTCCAAGCTAAGCTCTGGATAAGCACGTTCAACTAGCTTCAACTCCCCCTATCTGGCTGCTCCATCTGTCAGCGTCTCCCCATATCATTCATGATTTATCAAATCTCCGCACTGTCTTCCCCTTGAACAACCACTATTTTCTCCCCCTTTGTCAACGAACCCAAAGGTCACGCCTTTGTAGTCTGTAACATAGTAGAGAACACATTAGCACAGTAGGGAAAACACAGCATACCTCGGGGAGAGGGGGTGGTCCCGCGTCCACACTATTTCAAGTGCGGGGAATCGACTGAACTCCCAGAGCTAGTCGATGCCTCTCAAAAGCTTCCTTGGGTAAGGCCTTTGTCAGAATGTCTGAAACCTGTAGCTCTGTAGGCACATACTCCAACTTCACGATGCCCTGCTCAACCTTCTCCTTGATGAAATGATACTTGATCTCAATGTGCTTTGTCCTGGAATGATGGACAGGATTTTTTCTAAGATTTATAGCACTTGAGTTGTCACACTGGATTCCGATCGGAGACTTCACTTCAACTCCCATATCTTCAAGCTGCTGCTTCATCCACAATAACTGTGTGCATGCTTGAGTGGCCGCTATATACTCAGCTTCTGCGGTGCTCAATGAAATGAAATCTTGTTTCTTGCTTAGCCAAGAAATACACAATCCACCAAGATAGAATGCACCACCTGATGTTGATTTTCTATCATCTGCTGAACCGGCCCAGTCTGCATCAGTATATCCCAATAACTCTGTCTGAGATTTGTCGTTGTATGTCAAACCGAAGTCCACCGTGCCCTTGATATACCGAAGTATTCTTTTCACTGCAAGCATGTGACTTTCCTTGGGATTACTCTGATATCTCGCTGCTTGGCATGTGGTGAAAACAATATCAGGCCTTGTTGCGGTTAAGTACAACAGACTTCCAATGATTTGCCTGTATTCTGTGATATTAACTGCCTTTCCATCCTCATCTTTTGATAATTTCATCCGGGTAGCAACTGGAGTCTTCATTTCCTTGGAATTATCCATTCGAAACCTTCTTAGAACTTCCTTGGCATATTTGGATTGAGAAATTAATGTTCCATTCCTTCCTTGTGTCACCTGTAGACCAAGGAAAAACGTTAGCTCTCCATTCATTGACATTTCAAACTCATTTTTCATGAATTCGGAAAACTGTCTGCACTGAGCTTCATCTGATCCGCCAAAGATTATGTCATCGACATACACTAGCACCATCATCCTTTGATTACTGTCATTGCTGAAATAGAGATTGTAATCAACTCCTCCACGCTGAAAGCCAAGCTTCTTCAAGTACTGATCAAGCCTTGAGTATCATGCCCTTGGTGCTTGTTTCAGCCCATACAATTCCTTCTTCAGCCTGCAAACTTTGTTCTCATCCTCATGAATGAGAAAACCATCTGGCTGCTCAATATACACCTCTTCTTCCAGAACCCCATTCAAGAATGCGGATTCGACATCCATCTGGAACACTTTGAACTTTCTTTGCACTGCTATGGCCAAAAATAATCTGATTGTCTCCAGCCTTGCAACCGGTGCAAATGTCTCATCAACATCTATTCCCTCTATCTGGGAGTATCCCTTGCACACTAGTCGTGCTTTGTTCCGAATCACTGTGCCATCTTCATTCATCTTGTTGCGATAGACCCATTTAGTCCCGATGACATTCTTGTCTGCTGGCCTTGAAACAATCTCCCATGTCTGGTTCTTCTCAATCTGATCAAGCTCTTCATTCATGGCCTGAACCCAGTTTTCATCTTCAGCTGCATCAGAAAAACATTTCGGCTCCACTTGAGACAAAAACGATGCTTGTTGCGATGATTTCATTCTTCGAGTCTGAACTGGAGCTGTTTGATCACCAATGATATTCTGCCTATCAATTTCAGCTCGACTCTTTGGCTTTCTCACAGACACCGACTTGACACTTTCCTCTTCATTGTCAGTATCTTCTTCTGAGTCAGCTTCTGCCACTTCTGCTCCCCCTGGGTTGCTTACCTCATCATCACTTTCATCCAGGAACTGTTCACTGGATCGTTGAGTATTCTGCTCATTTTCAACTATAGTGACATCATTGCTTTCAATGATTTTTCCCAGCCTTTTGTTGAAACATTTGTACGCTTTGCTTTTCCCGGAATAGCCAAGGAATATCCCTTCATCTCCTCATGCCTCAAACTTTCTATGATGTTCTTTGTTGAGAATGAAACACTTACTTCCAATGATTCGAAAGTACTTCAACGTTGGCTTCTTTCCGTACCACAGTTCATATGGAGTCTTCCCTTGCTTCGGACATAACAGGGACCTGTTTGAAACATAGACCGATGTCAGAACTGCTTCCTTCCAAAATTTCTCTGAAAGGTCCTTATCAATAAGCATTGTTCTGGCCATGTTGTTGATGATACGATTTCTCCTTTCAACTACTCCATTCTGTTGGGGAGTTCTTACTGATGAAACTTGATGCCTTATCCCATGTTTCTCGAGATAGTTTTCAACCTGACTGTTTGTAAATTCCATACCGTTATCAGTACGAAACTTCAGAATTTTCTGCCCAAGCATCTTTTCTGATTCCCTCCTGTCCTGCTTTATGCAACTGAATACCTCTGTCTTATGGGTTATGATGAATACCCAGGCCATTCTGCTATAGTCATCAATGAAAAGTACATAGTACCTTTGCCCATTTATAGCTCGTGGTGAGATAGGTCCACATACATCAGCATGCACCAGTTCGAGCACTCTAGTTGATTTCTGTTCCTTTGGCCTGTATGTCTTTCTGATGATTTTCCCTTGTTGACAAGCATCACACGTATGAGTGCGATCACGTGATAGTTTGGGAAGGTCTCTAGCAGCATCACATTTAACGAGATCCTCCATAGATGGTTGGCATAGATGACCAAGTCGCTTATGCCACAGCTGGTTTTCTTCCTCTCTGGATAAAAGACAAGTATCTTCTTCCCCACTTACAAGATAGAGATTTCCCTTTGACCTTTTTCCCTGCAGAACAGATGCTCCATCTTTTCCTTTCACAACACACATCTTCTTGGTAAATTGGATAGAGTGCCCAGAGTCACATAGTTGACTGACACTGAGTAGATTATGACTGAGACCCTCTACTACCAAGACATCAGCACGTCTCATCTCTTTGCCCCCAAACTTGGCTTTCCCTGAGCCAACAATCTTCAGGCCTTCATCATTTCCAAATTTGACAACTCCTTCTTTGTCATATTTGATGCCTGTAACAAGATCCTTATTACCCGTCATGTGGGATGTGCAACCACTATCAAGGATCCAAACACCAGATCGATCTGATGCTTTAAGGGCAATCTCCTCCACCATAGCCTTCTCATTTTTCTTCTTCTTGGTCCATACTTTTTCTTTCACACTCGGCATGGATTGAGGCTTCTGTTCGTTCTCAGAGTATGATGGACCACCCTCATCTTGCAGAGCTGCAAATCTGTTCTGAACTTTTAACTAACTTATTGGTTTATTGATCTGCTGCTTGCGAACATTTTGATTATTCTATGACACATTTCTCTGAATGATTGTTGTGCAATACCTAGCCATGTGTCCAAATCCTCCGCACCAAAAACAGTGTCCTTCAAAATGTGTTCTGGAAAACCGTTCTCTGTTTGGCTGTCATCTCTGCTCATGTTCCCTTCTGTATCTCTTGGCTATGGAACACACAAACTGTGAATGTCCCATTTTCCCACAGCAATAACACCTGATATAGGATGCATTCCCTCGTGATATTTCAGCACTGTGATTTCCCCTTTGGGATCTCTGAATATTCTGATTCTGTTTTGTTCCCAAATCAACCTTCACTTTCGGGATGAGTGCTTGCGGTCTGACTGCAATTGTTGCCAATTTTTGTTCTTGACTAAGCCCAGAAACGACCTTAACATCTGAGCTCAATTGTTGTTTCTTTCCTACTGAACTGCTAGGCTCCGCTTTCATCTTCTCTGTCTTCTGAATAGCCTGCTTTTCAGATATCACATTGGGGGTCAAGAGTTTATCTTGATCCTTGAGTTTTTGTCGCAGACTGACCACTTCTTCTTCAAGCTCTTTGATACATCTAACCTGCTCCTTTCCTGTGTTTGTCAGACAATCAATTTCCTTATTTTGTTCCTCAATTTTAAGCTTATACTCAACAATATTTTCTGAGCTCTATGGTGTTGAGGATTTTAGTCTTTCAATTTCTTCTAACAGATCATACTTTTCTTTATCCTGTTGTTGCATGTAGAGTTTGGCATCACGAACCACTTTATTGGCTTTCTTCGTTTTGGCTCTCCAAACATCTATCTCCTCAAGAGCTGCTTCTAATTCGGCTTCCATATCAATTCTCCCTTCAATTTCTTCTTCTTCTTTAGCATCAGCTTCTTCTCCCTTTTGAGAACTACCAACAATTGCCACCAAGGCATTTACCCCACGATCTCTGCAATTTTCTATTTCCTCAACTTCTTCATCCTCAGACTCATCTGAACTTTCAAATTCTTGTGAGAGAAGATTCTTTTTCTTGAAGAAATTTCTCTTGAATTGTTTCTTCCCTTTCACAAAAGCTGAAGACTTCTTTTTGGGAATTTCAGCGTCATCATCATCATCATCATCTTGAAACTTCTTGGGGCATCTTGCCGCAAGATGACCAACCTTTCCACATCTAAAGCATGCTAGTGGAAGTTTACCTTTAAACTTTCCTCTTCCTCTTTGTAGATTCGAAGAAAGGAATGACATCACCTCATCTGTCTCTTCTTCTTCATTATAATCTTCAATGGTGAGCTTCTTCATGGCCTTAAATGCCACCTCTTTAGACTTCCCCTTTTCCACAGCCTCATTATCATCGTTCCTCATTTCATATGCAACCAAGGTACTGTGCAAATTGTCCAATGTCAGCTCTTTTGGATCTTTATCTTCTAGTACTGAAACTTTCGGATTGAACCGAGGTGGAAGTTTCCTCAAGATGCGCTTTACAATCTTTATGTCTTCAATGACTTCTCCAAGACCTCGCATATCTTCCACAACAATGTTTACCCTATCAAAGAATGCGTCAACAGACTCATTCGGGTTCATTTTCAGATCTTCATATTTGTTCCACAACACCTGCAGCTTTGCCTCTCTGACTTTTGTGTCCCCTTCATATATATTCAAAAGCTTTTCCCACATGGAATGTGATGTTTTGCATGACATCACCTTTGTGTAGATGGGATTGGAAAGGGCTCCCCCTAAGGCATTGATTGGTTTGGAATCAGCATCCAACTCTCTATGCTCAGCTTCTGATAAGGCACCACTATTAATATCAGCTGTGATACCATGCATAGCTGCTGAAAAAACATCCATTCCCAAGGATCGGAAATAGTGTTGCATCCGATTCTTCCATATCTGAAAATTATATCCGTCGAAGATCGGAATCCCTTTATGATTGGTTACCTCCATTGAGAGAAGAACAACTTTCAACCTTTCCCTCTGATACCACTTGTTAGGTCCACTAGGCTGGATACCCTGAGAGGGGGGGTGAATCAGGGTATGACTAATTAAAAATTAATGCCCGTTCTGATCTTGTTTCGCTGTTAAGCAAAACACTCTTCTCTCTTTTCCCTGTTGCACGATATAAACAGAATGTAAAGCAAGCACAGGACACAGCTATTTTACTTGGTTCACCGCTAAGGGCTACGTCCAAGGAGCATACGCCGACAGGTTGGCGGTCGTACCAAATTCCACTAATCTTCACTAGCTGTGGATTACAAGGTTCGGGCTAGATCACTTCTATGCCCAGGCTCACTGCCTTTACAATGTTTAGGGTCATCTCACTTCTTTCCCAAGGGTCACTCCCTGTTTCTCTCTCTCTGGCTCACTGCCGGTGGAGAGGATCACCTTCTTCCTCTTCCTGAGCTCACTGCTCTTGGATGGAATCCACTCACAGTTTATAGACCTGTAGGTCTCTTCATTTTCCTAAAAAAATGCATCTTCTCTTGTATGTAGATGCTCTGTTGAAGTTTAACTTTCACCCGTTGATGAATATCTCTTTGCACCGAAGGTATCGGGCAAACTTCCAGCTTCCACACAGTCTGAAAATCACTGCGGGAACAAAACCTTACTTGGCGCGCAAGTCAACCTCGGCGCGCAAGTATCGGCGCGCAAGTCACAACGGGCGCGCAAGTCCTCCTCAAACACTTGCGCGACACAAGCTTCCTCAACTCCAAACTTGCGCGACTCTCTTCCCTTTACGCCCAAACCACTATTGGAACGCAACTGCAAACTGGCGCGCAACTTCTAACACCGGCGCACAACTTCAACCACTGGCGCGCAAGTCCCACCTGCGCGACCACACACACCACTTGCGCGACCACCACACCTGCGCGACGGGAGCTCTCGTCTTGAACTCCGGTGAGAAATGAGGAGGGGTGGTCCGGTATTTATAGGCAATCTGACCACCCTGCGCGACGGCGCGCAAGTCACCTGCGCGACCCAATTTCGGCGCGCAAGTCTCCTCTCCTTTAGACACTTGCGCGACCAACTCCAAAACTTGCGCGAACCTATTTCCTTAGCCATATTTTGATCTTCTGATCTTGAAAAACATGTGGCGCGCAAGTTTCCTATACTCCAAGTCCACGGCGCGCAAGTCCCTTTGCCAAAAACACTTTTCTTCATTTGACGATTTTCAGGCCCAAAAATTTGGCAAACACTGGAAAACGGCGACACCTTGTATCTGTTCTTTTGTACCGCCTCCAGATCTTCCATTCCTTTTATCGACGTTCTTGAATCAAACATGGATCGTTGACCTCAGCTCTTGAACTCGACATTCCATCATGAAATCCTCTTTGTCAACAATCACAACTCAGATGTCCACTTTGTCAACAAACACAATCACCTCAAAAAGGCTTCAATGATACCTTGAGGGATTTTTGCCCAACAGTATAAGAGGTGTTACACATAGTGAATAGTAACATCACTCCATAATCTATTACAATGTCATTGGTGGATAAGGATATGATCATTACAATTCATATAATAGGTATTTAAAATGGTCCTTTCTAACTCACTCTTTTTAGTAAATCTGATTTTCAATGGGTGGTCGTAAAATCATCACTAAATCCATGACTGATTTTTTGGATTCATTTAAATAAATTGTATGGGAATTTTATTTAAATTAATCTATCTATAATGAATGACGACACAATGTGTGTATGATCCTGTGAATAAACTATGTGGGGAGTTTTTTAGTTGAAAATTTTCTTTTCAAAATGGTTTTCTATTTTTTGATAATATTCAAAACTACTATAAAATTTAATAATTTTAAATTATTGATTTGAATTCATGTTTTTGTTTAAATTATTAATGAATTTTATAATGGATTATTGGTTATTTTATTATTATTAACAAAAAATTCATCATAGAATATCTCATCTTAATACGATAGTGGAATATAAGTGAGAAGTTATATGATAGACTCCTATAGTGGATCTTTATTTGGTGAAATTTTAATCCATAACATTCATAATATAGGGTCAGTGGGTGTAGTGAACATCTTATGGGTAGTAGAACAAGGATAAAAAGCTAAAAAGAATCATCCTCAATTTTTACATTGTTAAAAAGGCCCACAAAAGATAGAAGAGTTCCATGAACAGTTTTAGAGGATTCTAAACATTCATATTATTCCATAGGATTCATAGATGTTTTTTTCAGATAGATTCGCAAATGAATGGGAATAAGATGGTGGGACATACTAGTGCAATCTATGTATCATTAAGTAATTAACATATATATATTAAAGAATATATTTAAATAGTAATTTTATCCATATATTTATGTGAAACAAAGAATGACGAGTTTTGACTCTATATTAGGGTTACCATACAATTTTAGAGTACTTAACCCACTTTGTTGTAATAGTTGATCTCGCATCTGAGCATGTCACCAATGATTACCTGATGGATCATAGTTTCATGGTGGGTAGAGGGACAAAGTTTGAATGATGGTTCTTATTTTGATATGTAAAATTAGTTTTGATAGAGTGGATATAAATGATTTATTTTAGGTAGACATACACATGAGGAAAGGATTGGGTAGAGCATTAGTGATGCATTAGTTATCCGGGGTGCTTCTTCGGGTCTGAAAAAAAATTACAAGTGTGGTCTGCTTTCTAAAATACCGATTTTTGGAAATTATATAGTGAAAAATAATTTTATTTTACACTAGTGTGGGATTTGTGGTCATAAAAGGACTCTATGTAATGAGGTGCTTAGAACATGTCATTATTGTGGGTGATCTGGATATCTGAATTGTTTCTATTATAAGATGCATCATGGATGTAAGGAAGGATCCCCTTTCAAAAAGGTGTATAATGTCCATTTTTATGCATCTAATGGGCTGTTCTATCATTCTTAGGCTACAGGGGCTATCCAATTTTCTATGATATGATAGTTTAATGCAGCTGAGTGTGCGCAAGAGGAATCTGAAGTAAGGTTATCTCTTGTTTGTGGTATGATACTTATTTTGTATGCTATGGTTCATGATTTTTTTGATATATGTACTAAACATTCATTTATATCATCAAAATTTTTCAAATTGTGGGTCTGTATTTGGAGTTTTTCCATTATTTTTTGATACTTATGTACCTTTAGAAAATAGTTATGAACAAGGTATCAAATGTCCCATGTTTCAGGTGGTTACGGTAATCTATTAGGTGTTTTGGGACATCATAGTTCTTCACATTGACATATTTGACTTGACCATCAGAAAGGACTGGGTTATTAGTGTAAAACATCATGTAGAATGTTTTCTCCATCATGTGCTTTTCTTAACTACTGGTGGGGTCAATCATGCTTTTTTGGGTGAGAGGGACTCTAGGTCAATAATGGAAGTGCTAGTTGGTACCTATGATAGTTTAATCTCATGATAGTTTTAAAACAAGTGTCCTGAGTTTCTTTACAATTTCTTGGGAGGTCAAATACCTTATTCTTATAACCTGATTTCTTTTTGGATGATTTTTTGGATTATATCCACAGAGAGTGGTTGATTTTACTATTGGCCTATTACCTATAATGATTCCAATTTCACTTCCATCCTATTGAATGGAACCTTCGGAGTTAATTGAACATATATTCCAACTTGATGAAATGAATGTGAATGTATTTATTCATCGAATAATTTTACCATGGGAATTTCATATACACCTTGATAAGAATGAATATGAAACTTTTACACATTTTATTGGATATCTGATGTTTAATTGGGTGATCATTATGAACAAGTATCCTTACATATAAATTGATGATATATTTGATTACTTTTGAGTGTATTATTGTTTTTCTATGATTGAACAATGGTTGGGGTACCACTAGTTGATTATCTGATAAGAGTATACACCCAATAGAGTGTTTCAGAGTCTATATGATAATTTAGGGATTCTATTTCCTCCATTCAGACTCAAAAACACTCTTGTGGTATTAAAAGATTTGAAAACCACAATCTTTAATATGTTCATGGACTCTTTTTATAGAAAATATCATGGAACCCATTATGTCATAGAAGTATCATATATATCAATTGGATATCATTATTAAAATATTGATTAGTAATCATTTGTATGATATGCTTCCCAAATGTACGTTTTGGATCTAAGAAGGGGTGTTTTTGGGGGATGTGATATTTGTTAGGGGTGTGTTATTTGATCTTGAAATAGAAAACGTAGTTATTACATGGGAGTATCCAAGAAATGTTCTTGTGGTCCAATGATTCATGGCACTCTTATGTTAATATAAATACTTTATTCAATTATTTTACAAGATGTAATCTATGATGACAGCTTTAACTTATAATGGTGTAATTATTGAATGTACCAACAGGAGTGAGATATATTTTTAGGAACTGGGGATTTCGTTGAATTTAGAACCATTTTTTATCCATCTAGAACAAGGGTCATGTTATGATTTTTAATCAATGATTATTGTATTGGTTTTTGAAGTGTCTAAATATTGGGGAAACATGTTTTAGATTATGGATCAATCTAGTTATTCCCTCATGAGAAGAACTATCCAACCCATGATCTTGAGTTTGCAACTGTTACGAATGTTATCAAAATTTGGAGTCACTATCTCTTTATAGAGAGGTTTAGAGTATATAATAATCACAAAATCATGAGGTATATTTTCTGTAAAATAGATCTGAATGTAAAAACATGATTATGGGATTATTATTTTAAGAAAATTGATTTGGATATCTTATATACCCAAGGGAAAATTATTTTTTGGCGAATGAGTTGACCAAAAAATTATTGATAGAGGCGTTGATAGAATTAGTTGAATAGTGGACTTTGATGATTTGTTTAGAAAGTTTTATGTTGATGATGTTGGTGAATAAGTATAATTGGATTTGAAAAAATTTGCTTCATCATTGCATGAGTGACTTTTATGTGATCAGATTACTGACATTGAGAGTCAATGATTGGGGGAAATCCTAAATGGTGGGGAGACCTTGTATGATTTTTCTCTATATCTCAATGGCGATTTGTGCTTCCATAGTAGGTTGGTTGTTCGATTTTACAAGAGATAGTAGTTTCTAGACATTGGACACTAGTCATGTTGGTTGATGAACTCTATGGATAAAATGTTTTACCATTATTTTAGACATTGGTATTTGTGGTCGGGGATGAGGTGGTTAGTTTCTAATTTGGTATTGTGGTGTTTCACTTGCTAAAGAGTTAAGGTGGAACACCAAATAATGGAATGTTTATTATATATTTTATTTCATATTATATGTATGGGTTATGATATTTACATTGATTTATTTATGGGATTATCACAAACTATTGGTGGGAAGGATGTGATTTCGGTTATCATTAATAGAATCACTAAATCATTACATTTCATGTCAATAAACATATCAAAGAATGTAGAACTGCTTGGGGACATATATGTATAATATATTGCAATAATTAATGGGTATACCTATGTATTGTTTTAATAGAAATCATAGTTTATATCTAGATTGTGGGGAATTTTACTAGACACAATGTGATGTGATTTGAATTTACGAACATCATAAAATCCATATAAAGATAGATTGACCGAGATGAAAATATAAGTTCTTAATGTTGATCTCTAGGATTGTGTTATTTATTTTAGTTGAATTGGGATATAAATTTTCCATTGGTTTTGTTTAGATATAACAATAGTTATCATGCATTTATCAGGATGGCGCCCAATAATGCTTTTTTATGGGTGGGCATGTTGATGTCCCTTGTACTAGGTAGAGTACAGAGAGGGATCCTTGGTTGGGTCATGTGTAATTCCAAAAACAATATAGGTATTGAATTTGTTCTAGTGTGATTTTATCAAGGAAAATATTCATCAGATATATTATACAGACCTTCGTTATAGTCCGCTAGAGTATGAGGTTGTTGATCAAGTCTTTCAAATAATTTCACCGGGATTGGGGAATGATCACTTGGGTAGGTATGTTATGTTGTAACCAATGTTACTGGTCCCCTTTGAGAACATTCAACAATTGTGTTGTGTGGCATATCTATTTCTATTACCATTTGTTTAGACTTTTATAAATGATGTGTTTCATGTTTCCAAGATGATAAGTTATATCCGAGATCTGTCACATGTGATTATATTAGATGATGTTATTACTGAGCACAGAACCACTTTGGTTAAGTAGCTAAAATAAATTATGGATCTCTAGGATAAGTTAATTAACTTTTAAAGGATTCCCCTAGTTTATGAGCAATGTCACTGCAAATACGATCATTAAGATATGTGCATGTACAAGTCCTCCATCAGGTAGAAGTGTCCTGCCCATTTTTTATAACCAATATCCTGAACAATTTTTAGGGATAGAATGATTTTATTGTCGGGATTTTATAACATCCCATTACCTATCAGTTAGGTGCATTTTTATGTTTATTTTTCTTTCCATTTTCTCATCAATTGTGTGTTACTCTCCAATAATTTAGAGGATACCTATAATGGTAAAGTCATGGATTGGTTTCATTTTTAGCTTTTTCCTTAGGTATTCTATTATTAACAATTAAGTAACATGAATTTTAATGATGTTTCATGGTGTATAATGTTGAAAAAAACACCCCATGTGTTGAATCTTCAATTTGAGAATTTACACATTCTCTATGGTTTACACATCATGTAATAAGAAATCACGTTTTTAATTAAAAAAGGGATGAATTTTTTCGGTAACATAAAATAAAATGGATTTATGATGTGTGAAACATTAAACACCATGAAATTCCTATTGTTTCAGTTTTTAGGGTGTCTTGCATGTGTTTGGGGGTATCGATTATTATTTCATCCTTCACTTCTGGGATAGTTTTCTTACAATTGCGGATTTCAAGTGTCATCCACCCATTATGATAAATTTGTTTTGGAACTTATCATTAGGATTAGGTGCTTCATCAATATGAGAAGGGATTACTCTCATGTTCTTTCTCATATTTGGTTGTTCCACCAATTTTTTAGGGATTGATAACGAGATTTTTTTTCCGTTCAACCCTTTTCAATCATTGGTTGTGACTTGTCTTACAAAGGTAGATCATGAGGTTTCCAATCCCTATTTTTATGGGAAAATAATATTTATATTCTATTGAGATAGTTTTATCTCTTCAATTTTTCTAATTTATTGAATTTCATGTTTTTTATATTGATTTTTTTTGAAATTTGAAATGGAATTTCATGTGTTGAAATTTAAAATGAAATTATTTTCTTCTCTAAAATGGTGTTCCCTTTGAAATTGGATTTTCATTATGTTAAATGGGAGAATTGATATTAAATTCCAAAATAAGATTATATTGTATTTCAAGTAGTTTTATTAAAATGTGATCATGGTTTTTAGAATATTAATTTCTAAAAATTTCACAATGGGAACCCTAGTTACATTGAGATAGAGACAAAGGTAGCCTTAGTGAGTGTGACACCATTAAAAGTAAACCAGTAAGACCCCAAGGTTTTGGAAATAAATTTAATATAGAATGAATGAAACACTATGCCATTGAGAAATAAACCCTCAATTATAGGATATAGTTTTAACCTAGTTAAAATTTTTTTCCCTCTTATATGAATTGAATTTCGAGAAACTGACATATTCGGTTGCAATTAGTAAGATATTTTGAGACTCATAGGATCAACTAACAAAATTTCGCAATACTATCTTATACTTATGAATATTAACAGACCCTTATTAAGAGAAATGTACCCTTATTATTATAAAAATCACCCATGTATATATAAATATAATTTAGGTAGCATATACATCCGAGTGAAGATTTAAAAATTAATAAATAAGTGTTAATATATTTGTGAGTAATAAATAATAAATTACAATTTAA
Organism: Viscum album; assembly: GCA_963277665.1. NCBI lineage: Eukaryota > Viridiplantae > Streptophyta > Magnoliopsida > Santalales > Viscaceae > Viscum > Viscum album. Next base: position 1,690,649,036 of record OY728140.1, on the reverse strand, counting down.
AATTATTAAAATTATTGAATATAAAATTTAATTTCATAAAATTTATTCCATAATAAATATTTTTTCCCTATAATTTTAAGATAATTTATGTGACCTCAGATATTTCTTTAATATATTGTGAAATAAAATTTAAATTTAAAATATGTTTATTTTATGAAAATAATGATTTTATTTAAGAATTAAATTTACCATGTGTAGACGTTTTTTTAAAATATGGAGTTAATATTTTAATTATAAATATTGAAATACGGTTTGGGTGAATTATTGGGTTTTTCTCAATCACATGAATATTTGGTGAATAGTGAAATTCAATAATTTACAAAATATGCTAAATAAATGAATTTTTTCATCATGCTTGAGTCAAGGATTATGTAAATGGACATTTATTCGAACTCTAATTCCTGTATTTCTATTTTTGGTCATAATAATCAATACAATATCATTTCTTGGGAAAAATTATAAAATAATGAATATGATATTCTAAAACCACACCTCTCGTCCACTATATAAGACACTTATCACTTCCTCTTTTCATCACTCATATAAGCCGTGATGATTGTCAATGTTATTCCCAAATAACCTTCCCTAGTATATCCCTATATCCTAGATGTCTTGGCCTATCCAAATATACTAAAACTCATTCCCTTAATTAGGTTCTCAAGGAGGAGTACTCAAGAAGTAGATTTCTCTTCCTTTTTCTTTTAATTTCTTATAAGTTCCTTAATTTATTTTTATCTACAAAAAACCTCTATCTAAATTATCATGATTACCTTAGTATAATTTATATACTAGAATTATATCATGTTAATGGAAGATCCACCATCAACATCCTTACTCTCTCTCTTTTGTTTTATAAACGTAATATTTGTCTAGGGGATCCAATATACAACCTTCATGGACAACAAAGATTAATTCTTCAATTTAAACTTCACGGTGGGTCATGAAACCATTTTTTAAACCCTATTCTATAATATGTATTTTATATAATGTAATTATTCCAAAACCATAATTTTTTTATTTTAATAAATAATAGAATAAAACATGTTAATTGTGATCGAAAAACCACCATAAAATATAAATGATTTTCACTGAATGTTTTATCTAATGATTCACACTAATAATACATTACCAAATGATATTTATATACATTTAAAATATTGTATGTTCATCAATATAATATAAATTCGTTTCTGGATAACTATTCCAATTCCACATGAACACCCATTATCATATACAATTATATTGATCATGAAAAGAAGAGAAACGAAGGCTTCTGACTGATAAATTTGAATCCTTTAACTCATCAAAGGACCAAAAAAACATAATATAATTATTATAAATAAATAACATATAAATATAGTTCTTAATTAAATAATTTATATAATTAATTTTATAAAATAGGAATTTATGCTCATCTTGAAAACATATTCTGAGGCAAGATATGGGTTTTCTACCCAAACCTCCATTTTCATCCAGGTTTCTCTTTTTCAATCATAATCTAAATTAATTTATTAATTATTTTCATATACACTTTATAAATTATTTTTAATTTTTATTTATTTTTTTAGAAATAAATATTCTTCTTTATTTTAGGTGTACTTAAATTTTTTATAAAGACCTTTCTCAATTCTTTATGATAAACAAGATCGAACCTAGAGAACCTCAAAAATTCGTTACTATTTTCCATTGAACTATATAATCTATTTTAAATAAGATATTTTTTCTAAAAAAAACTCTTTTATTAATGGAGAAACTAAAAAAAATTTCTAGTTTTATTCAAAGATTTTCCCATAAGAACTCTTCTTTTAATTGTAAATGTGGATTTTTGTCAAGAATTCCTCTATGATTTTATTAGATATTTCTTCTCCATTTCAAAACCTCTATTGAATTTTATTACTTATTGAGTTTAATATCTTATTTATATATTAACCCATATTGTATTAAATGGTTTATGATATGATTTACTATTGATATTATATCATGATACCATACACCATAATACTCAGAATGGTTAGTGCTTACGTGTATTGATTTGGGTATGTCATTTCATATGTATATATTCTTTAGTGATTTCCCCTTCCCTAAGAGGAATGCACTATACTTATCATGTGATGGTTGGGGACTATTATAGCCCCTTGATATGTTTATAGGTCTATGGAGACAAAATAGTATTGGGTTTTGGCTGAGTCCTTTCCCTAGTATTTTTTAGAAGTCTTGGCCGATGACTTGACAATCTGTTTCACATTTCCAACATTATGAATTCTACCATTTTGGTATTAGTAATTGAAAAACCATGTGATAATTTTACTAGTACAATATAAATGCTAATTTTTTATTTTTTATGATCATTTTTTTCCATGTTTAATCCAATTTCATTTCTGCCATATTATTTTCAATTATATTTTCAAAGGCATGTGTTTTTAGTTGTTCACCATACCTATTGTTTATTTCTATGATAACATACACTATATTACATACCCATAGTGAGCATCAATGATCACCCCTTTCAAATGTTTCATTTTTCCCATGCTATGAAAAACAATATTATGAATTTATTGAAGAGATAATCTTGGAGTCATATGGATTTGCATTTATGTATTTCATTACAAGTTGTAGTTTTGAACTTATGTTTCTATCTTGTTTTCCAAAACAACTAAATTATTTGTTCATTAGGGATAAGAATATATTGTAATCATTTTGATGTAATAATATAGTTCACCATATCTAGGATACTATGGCCAGGAATTTATTTTTGATGTTAGAATTAGTTTAGTAGACAACATGAAATCTAGATTTAGGAAATGTGGATTGGGGGAAACCTCCTAAGAACAAATTTGAGGATAAACATACAATAAAATCCAAAAATTATGATATGGAATATATTATGAGGATCATCCTATAAAATAAATCTATGTATGGTCACTACATGTGGATGTGGTTCCAGCATATATGTAACTAGGAGTAACAAATCTGACAAGGTTTTTCTTTCTTGACCCTGGGTAACCTGGTACACAACAATGGGTCTTACTGCACACATGGTTTGACATTCATGGGGGATATGCTAGGAATATTTCACATCATCTTAAAAATTAATTATGAATTATTTAAAAGTAAATTTTTCTTCAATAAAACCATGTTTGTGATTATGGTATTATTTATGGATGTTATTTAATTTATATTAAGTGTTCTTCTGTTTGAGATAATGTGATCTGATTCATTACCTAATCTACTATATTCCGTAATATTGAAATGGTTCCTATTAGAATGAATGGAAACTCAATGAATTCCCATATCCCTTGTTGTGATTTCCCTATATGCAAGATAATGATGTTGTATCTAGAGTTTTTACTTGTACTGAGCCACATATTACTATACTGGGATAGCTAACACGGGTTATGAATAATAACCTAACCCGAATGGAGCTTCCTAAACTAGAACATGGTGGTGAAATGTGATACTTCATTATTAAAAAAAAAAGACTCTATCATTTAATGGAACTAAAAACACATTAATAAGAGATTAGTGGATTGGTTCCATAGAGATGATATTTCATTCTTTGAGATGTATCGAAAGGGATAAGGTTATCATGGCAGATTATCATTTATCGAGATACACAGATCAATGGTGGTCACTAATTCAAAATGAAAAGGAGGAGGAAGAGATTGGATATATGTAAAGGTTGAATTTTAAGGAATTATTTTTAGAAAAATACTTTCCTCGTGAAAAACTAGTGGATATAGGAAGGCAATTTCTTAATTTGAGGAAAAAAGTGGATGAGAATGTTTCAATGTTTTATTCCAACTTCAAAAGGTTAGAAAGTCATGTCACAGACTACATACGTAATTCAAGGAGTTTGATTTATTGATTATTTGATGATTTAAATCCATCCCTCTAAATAGAATATGTTTTCCAAACATTCTCATTATATGTAGAATAGTCTGATGAGTAATCAATAGTTAGAAAAAATTACCATAGTCCAATGAATTTAACAGAATGAAATAGATTATTTGTGTGGAAAAGGAAAGAATATATAATGTTATGAATAAAAAGTGGATTTTTCAAACATGTGTTAATTATGGAATGGAAAACCCAAGATCTTACTTAAAAGGAAAATAATTTTGATTCAATTATAGATAGTGAGACCAAAAATATCAAAATTGAAACGGAAATAAAGATTATACCAATAATCAATGATACAATTGTAATGATATGGGAAATTATTCTAATTATTTTCCTAAGCATCAAGGAAAAATTACCCAAAGAAGAAAATGGTATCATGGAAAATCTTATATGATCACAACAACTATTGTTGAAGTTCCTAATGATGTGGTGGATGGTAGTTTAACAATTTCTTCAAACATAGACAATGATTCATTTGAATCTTGGTCTCAGAATTCCTTTTTATCTTTGTAGTTTTCTTTAACAAATATGTATTTCCAATTCTCCTTGATAAGGGGGTTGTCAATATTAACCCCTAACGAATGGTACATTGAAACAAACCTGTGTCAGGATGTCCAAAATAGAACATATAAATATTCATTATTTATTATTATTGTCATCATATCTATATAAAATATTGACATAATCCTTTTGAATTATTGGCTTTCAAAATATGATACAAAAATATATTTCAAGAATATGGAAATTATAATTTATAAAGAAGGTGTACAATCCATTATCTTTAGATCAAAAACATCACCATAAAATTCTTCTCAAGATCAACCCTAGTAGTTATACTGAATTCAATTATAGGGGAGGATAAGAACTAAATATTTACGAATGTGGAAATAAATATTCTAATTGATGATGTGATTATTGCGACAGAATACATTGTTGTATCTTTATAGGATTTACCTAGACATCCTATAGAGTATGAAATTGATTATTCTATTGATTTAATTATTTGTGAAATAACTATATTAATTAATCCATATAGAATGGACATAGTTTAAATAGTATAACTAAAGAAACCACTAGATAAATTAAGAGATAAAGGATTTATCAACCCTAGGGTTTCTCTATGAGGAGTTCGTATTCTATTTTTCAAGAATAATGTTAGGTCCCTTAGGTTGTTCATTGACTATAGAGAAGTAAATTCTATTACAATAATTAAAAAAAAATCCTCTACCTCAGATTGTAGATTTATTTTATCAAATTCACATAACCCAATATTTATCTAAGATTAACCGTCGTTCTGGATATCTTTAGTTTCATGTGATGAAGGAAGATATTAAAAGGACAACATTTCAAACTAGGTGTATGAATTTTTAGTTTATTTTAATGTCTTTGGACTGACTAGTGAACTATCTATTTTAATGGATCAATTGAATAGTGTTTTCAAGTATTATCTTGATGACATTGTTTTGGTATTTATTAATGATATCCTGGTATACTCCAAATGAAATTATGTTCATTAGAATCACTTGCGTGTTATTTTGTAGACTCCTAGGAGAAATGAATTATATGGGTATTTTAGAAAGTGTGAATTTTGGCATTAGATAGTGTTTTTTATTGGCTATATTTTCTCCATAGATGGAATATAAATTTAATCCTACAACAATAAAGGCAGTACAATAAATGCCTACTCCAACAAACATTACTGCAGTATGTAGTTTTGTTGGTTTAGTGGGTTATTATCAGTGTTTCTTTTAGAACATTACCCATTTAAAAAACATGTAGACAAAGCATAAACATTAAGGTATTATGTTAATATATAAGAAAGAATGGGAATATTGTTTTGAAAAATTTAAGAGGAGTTTAGTGAATTATTTGATCCTGACTCTACCATCCAGAAATTGTCGATATGTATTCTATAGTGATGACCCAAAGAAAAAAATTGGTTGTATGCTTATGAATAATGATATAGTTATTGCCTATGCAACATGGTATTTCAACATCAATGAATACATCTATCCAACTGAATATCTTGAGTTAGTAGGTTTAATATATTCATTAAAGATATGGAGACACTATATCTATGGAGAAATGTGTGAGATATATGTGGATAAAAAGCATTTAAAATATATATTCTCACAGAAAGTACTCAACATGACGCCAATGTGGTGACTTGAGCTACTCAAAAACTATGATTTTTCCATACACCACCACCCAGGAAACTCAAATAAAGTAGAATATGCATTGTGTAGGAAGAATCATGGATTTAAAAAAAATAGGATTAAAAAAATAAAATATAAATGAATCTAGAAAATATGGATATGGGAATTATCAAACAAGATGAAACATCCTTAATTTTTAAATTTGTTTAGCGACCATCTTTTTTAGGAAGAATAAATCTTCTCAGTCTGTTAATGAGAATCGTCAGAAGAAAATTAATGATGTGAATGATGAGATGTTGGATGGCTTCATGTGTGAAGAGGGTATTTTGAAATTTGGAAAGTGGCTATCTATTCCCTCAATATCTGAGCAGAAAAGGGAGTTATTGGATGATGCCCACATATCAAATATCCCTATACACCATGGATGCACTAAATTGAATACATTTTTTTTGGAATGTTTCTAGTGGGACAAATTGATGTTGGAAATTTATGATTATGTTTGAGGATGTATAGTCTATCAACATGTGATGGCTAAAAAATAATATCCTAAGGGTTCATGTAACCTCTGCATTTTCCAACATGTAATGTGGGTAAATGTGGATCTACTTAGGAAATGTGCACATTTACTCAATATATGGGTAAAAATTCCGTTGGAGCACCTTTCAAATCTCTATATCAATGAATTTGTGAGGCATAATGGAGAACCGCAATAAATTGTCACCGATCGTTATTCATGATTCACATCAACATTTTCTAATAGTATTCATAATTATTTGGGTACTGATCATCAATTAGAGTACTAAATATCACCCAAAAACTGATGGGATGTTAGAAAGGATGATCCAAAATATAGAAGACATGGTGATATCTTAATCACATGATTTTAATGTTATGTGGGGTAAGTATTTACATTTTGTATAGTTTTCCTAAAATAATTATTTTGATTCATGTATTAAAATGTTACCATTTTAAGCGTTGTATGGAAAGATTTTTCTTACACCAACGTGTTGGGGTGAAGTTGGTGAAAGGAAGCTTCTGGGCCTATATGTTGTGGAGGAAACTACAACGAATGGAATGACTATTCAAACCCATAACAAACAGATCAATGAAGGAAAAATAGATGTGTTGATAATCAATGGAAGGATTTGGAATTTCATGTGGTAGATCATGTTTTCTTAAAATTATCTCTATAGAATGGTGTTATAACCCTTGTGAGTAAAGTTAAACCGATATACATTCATATTGTTCCTTTATAAATTTTGTAGAGAATTGGAGCTACGGATTATCATTTGGAAATGCCTCCAAGTCATTCTAAGGTGTACAATGTGTTCCATGCCTCGTTATTGAGAAAGCACATGCTAGAACCAACACATGTATTTACATATGAAGTTATGGAACTGGAAGCTGGATTATCTTACTGTGAAGAGGCTATCCTGATTCTGTGAAATAAAGAACATGTGTTGAGGAATCAGACATCTCGGCTGGTAAAGGTACTTTGGAAAAATCATAAAATTTTTGATCGAACATGGGTTCTTAAGGAACATATGATGAAGAACTACCCCAATCTTTTTATGATGTAATATTATGGTAATTTCGAGGATTAAATTTTTTTAAGGGGGGGAAATTGTAACACCGCATGCTTTTTATAATAAATTTAATATTGAATGCATGAAACAGTGAGCCCCAAAGAACAAACACTTTGTTATAGGAGATTGTTATAAACAAGTCACTACACTCAATTTTTCCACTTCTATGATTTGAATTTTGAAACATTGATATACAGAATTCCTGTTATTATGATATTTAGAGTCTAATATGATCAAAAAACATTTTTAGTGAAATGTAACTTCTCTTTATGAATAGTAACTAGCCCTAATGAATATTAATTTACCATAATGAATATAAACATCCCACATGTATTTATAAATAAAATGTAGGCACCATATAAATGAGAGTGAATATTTTAAAAATTAATAATTAATTATTGATATCTTTATGAGTAATAAATATTAAATTACAATTTTAAATTAAAAAATTTATTTAAAATACAATTATTTTTCTTAAATCTTATTCTTAAATAAATAATTTATTTTTCATTGATTTTTGGATAATTTTATAAGACATCAGTTAATTTCTGAATTATTTATAAAATCCATTATATATTTAAAATATTTAAATTTCATGTAAATTATGATTCTAATTTGAAATTGAATTTTTCATATTTAAAAAATTATTTTTATAAAATGGATACCATTTTTTAATTATACACGTTGAAAAATTGTTTGGGTGATTTTTTGGTTTTTTTGGAAATACATGAATTTTTAGGGAATAATGAAATTTGATAATTTATTAAATATGCTAAATAAATTAATTTCTGTATCACGATTGTTTTGTCAAAGATTTAAATGGACAATGGTTCTAACTCACAGGCACATATTAATATTTTTTCCCAATAATCAACAATAATTCTTGTCTTGTGAAAAAATATATAATAATGAATAAGATCTTAAAAAATCACTACTCTCTTCCACTATAAAAGCCACCCCTAACATTTTCTTCTATCCACTCATCTACGAATTGAATATTCGATATTCCTTACCCCAATAATATTTCCTAGTCTCTCCAAAAATCAAAGAGCACTTTAAGTTTCCAGAATACCAAAAACCCTTCCCTAAATGAGGTTCTCTAGGAAGAGTACTCTGGAGGTAACTTGTCTTAATTTTTCCATTTAATTTATTTTATGTTCCATATTTTATTATTATATCCTCACATGAAATATAAAAATGATAATGATACCTATAGAATCATTTATATTCACAAACTATATCATTTTAATGGAAAAATTCATCAATCTTTTTATACACTCTCTTATATTTTATAGGTGAAATCTTCATCTATAAGGTGTCAATTTATAACCTTCACGGATAAAGATGTTTTGTTCATTAATTTTGTCTTCAAGGCTGCTCATGAATCCATTTTAATTGTTGAAATATAATATAAAATATGTATTATATATTTTTAAATGATTCTGTAACCATGATTATTACATGATATTTTATAATAGAACAAAACAAGTTTTTTGTGACAGAAAAACCGAAGTAAACAAATAAACATTTTTCAATAAATGACTTATCTAATGTTTGATAATCATATTATATTACTAAATTATATGTATAAATAGGTACAAAACTAGATATTCATAAATATAAAGTAAAATTGATTTTATATAATTATACTCATTCCACATGAACATCCATTATCATATACAATTATACTGATCATGAAAACCAAGGAAACAGAAAAACCTGAGCGCAAATTTTTATCTTCTAACTAGTTAAAATGCCATAAATGAATATAATAAAATTATTATGAATCAAAAACATTTAAATAAAGTTCTAAGTTAAATAATTAATAGATTTAATTTGATCATTCAACTGGTTAAGCTCAAATACAGAACTCATTCAGACACATGGTATGTGTTTTCTACAGAAGCCTCCATTTTCATTCGATTTTCTATTTGTCACTCATAATACTAATAGACTTATAAATTATTCTATTTTATTCCTAATAAATTATATGTGACTTTTCTATATAGATATATATATATATATGTGTAACAATCATATTACCTATTTATTTTATGATGATTTAAATGTTTAATGAATATCTTTCAGAATTATTCCCGATAAATTGGACCGATTCTAGTGAACTTCTCAAATTTCTCCTTATATTCAAGTGAAATATATATTTATTTTAAGATGAAATTATATATCTAAATCCACCAATTTTATCATGGAAAAACTATATTTGATAATTTATGATTTTATGGACATTTTTTCCAAAATAACTTGTCTTTTAAATTTAAATGTTTATTTCTCCCAAAAATTCATCGATGATTTTATTAGAGTATTTTTATCTAATTTAATAGTTATGTTGAATTATATGTCTTATTATGGTTAATATAATATTTTTTCATCTAAAATATTGTATTAAATGGTTTATAATCAATTTTACTATGGATGTGCTTTCTTGAAACCATTCACCGTAGTACTCAGAATGATCAGTGTTTATGTGTACAGATTGGGGAAAGTTTTTTCATATGTTCATGTTGTTTATGTTTATCCCCTTTCATTTGAGAAATTCATTGAGTTGGAAGGTAACGAATTGGGTCTTCTATAGCCCCTTGATGCATCAATTGGTCTCAAGAGACAAAACCGAATTGGATTTTGGCCGAGCCCTTGGCTTAGTATTTTCAACCGTCTTGGTTGAGGCCTTGACAAAATGTTTCAGATGTCCGGCATTATAAATTCACTAATTATGGTATTATTAATTGATAAACCATTTTATCGTTCGACAAGTAGAATATTTATGGTTATGTTTCACTCTCTTCTAGGAATTAATGTGACCATATTTAATCATCTTTGATTCCTTCCATATTATGATCATGTATATTTTTAAAGGCATGTGTTTTTAGTTGTCCACTATGCATAGTGTTTATTTTTAGGATAACATCCTCTATATTACACAATCTTACTAAGTGTTTAATCTCAAAAATTTCATTAGTTTTATTTTTACAAGGTTATGAAGATAAATATTGTGGATCACTAGCCGGGATAATCAAGGTTTCATATGGATTACCAATTATGTATTTAAAATCAATTTGTAATGTTGAGCATATTATTTTAACTTGTTTTCCAAAACTGGTAAACTATTGGTTCATTTAGTATAAGAATTTCATGAAATCATGAAAATGTAATTAAATAATGAAATTGATCTCAGATACTAGGGTAATGTCCTCACATAACTTCATGTATGTGGATGGTATATGGAATTCCATGATGATAGTTGGTTCTGAACTAATTCTTTATTAGTCTTGCGAGTGTCTTGTACATATTGTTTCATAGTGTGGAGCTCGACTGGTAGATTTGATATTATTTATAGATGATTTTTACCAGATATTTGACTTCATGGATTTTTTTCAATTGTATATTTATATTTTTGTATCATTACATACTTGATTATTTCTTTGGAAAATATGAAATTAAATTTATGAAAACTCAATGATTGTGTGAAAAATGATTTATTTATAAAACCACTTGTAATTTTTTTTAAACATGTACTTTTGTATTTATTATTATTATAACATTAATTGATATTTTGATGGTATCATACATGGAAATATTTCTCACAATTTACTTCATCCTATGGATAGTTTTTTACATTTTTTTATTGGATTCCGACAATGGGAGGAGCGCTCAGTAACATGAAGGCCCCTATTTATGTTTTTCATGTCTTGGGATAGTTTTGAAGAGATGATTAATTACATTGAGACTTTTCACAAATACTTGACTTTTTTATTTTAGTTAATCATTTTTTTCACATTTTTACCTCCTATTTTTTCTCTCTGAACTCTTGTTGTTGTTTTTTAATTTAAAATACTAGTTTTCTTAATTTTTTTATCCCACTATGTGATGGGATTCCATGGGTTATTGGTCTGGATGATCCTATTATGTCTTTTGTACTTTGTGATTGTAAAAATATAATTGACTTTGAATAAATATTTTAGGACAATAATGTGTTGGTGATCTTTATATTACAATTTTTTAATGTTTTCTTGTGTTAGTTTCCATTGAAAAATTTTTTTAAGGCAATTCTAATGTGATTAAAATTTATTGAAAAGAATTTTTTGATTTTAATGGGGGTGATTATACCCATGTATGATCTTTCCAAACTTTTTTCAACATGACTAGACTATAAAATTAATGTTTTAACGGATGTAAATCTCATTAAAGGATCCATTTTGGTTTTTATAAATAGGGTATTACACTATGTGGATTGAATTTTGATTCCATTACTATTGATTTAAAGGATTTAAATGTTTTTTGTTGTATCTATGGATTTTTAAATGTGTCCCAATAAATTTTGTCAAACTGATCATTTGAGTGTGTTAATATGGACTTTTAATGGGTTATTTAGCATTGAAATCCAATCGTGCTTTTAGAAAAAAAACGGATTGTTGGGAATTTTTAAAAATATAGGTTTTCATAAAATATGTGTCGTTAGCTGAGCCACAGATTACTCTTTTTTTTAGAGTGTACCATAATCCCACTAGGTTATTCTTTTCATTTACCCATTCATGTATTGTTTTTTTATTTAAATGGTGTTACTAATTTGTGAGGGTATAGGCGGTGAAGCTTGTGTGTTTTTAAAATTCATGATCATTTAAATTTTTAATTTTCTAATTGTGTTTATCCCTATTTTAAATTTCATGGGAGTCCTAGTAATATAGTTGTTGACATATTTGATAGAAATTCCTAGATTAGATAGTGTATTTTTTTGGATCTTTGTTTAGTTACTTCATTATTGTTAGACTAGAAGGAGTAGTATTCCCTTACAATATAAATCACATTTTATATGATATTATCGATGATATATTTCAAATGAAATTACTTTCATCAAAATTGTTGATGATGTAATTATAGTGATGATATCTTCCATGATTCTATGGATGAGTGTGTGGTAATTTATTTTTCTCAAATTAGTATAATATGATATTCAAATGGTGGAAAGTTTCAGTAATGTCATCCTAGGATCCTTATATACAGTTGAAGGTATTAATTACAAGATTCTGGGGATGATTCCCAAGGAACTATGATGGTATATAGTATCATTTAGGGTATTTATCCTTATGATTTTATTATATCCCACACTAATTATATTAGTGTGCGTAATATATTTTCTTCATTCTCCTTGTATTGTGACATGAATGAGTTTTGAGTGATTATGCAATTTTTTCCCTCTTTAGGAAGTTTAATTTTATTTTTTTAATACTTATCTTTGTCTTATTTTCTAATAAGTATTATGTATTAGAGGATTTAATGTTAATGAAAACAATTTTTTATAATTTTTTTTTGAAATGGGTGTGTTTAAAAAAATATATAACATTAATCTCAAAATAATTTTAATGGGTTTTAAGGTAAAATCGTATTTCGATTTATTTTGAATTTTTAAGGGGATGCAGGTGTTGAAAACACAGGTTTTAGATTATATCATTAGTTATATTTAGAATTAGGTTCCAAATACATATTTCGAAACAATTTAAAAAATATTAGATGTATTTTAAGTAATTGAAATTTTAATATAAAATATATGTGATTAAGAGAAACTTTTAATGTGGGAATTTCAAATACTATTTTTTCTATGTGGTATTGTAAGGATAAATGTTTTCAAAGAATCTTATTATTTAATAGTAATATTTGAATGAAAAGTTTTAGACACTTTTTATGTATGGTTGTCATTATTTATGAAACCCTATGATAAATTATTATTTTTAAATTTTATTTTCAACAATTATTTTAATATGTAATATAAAATGGACTGAATAGAATTAGTGGGATTTGGTGAACTAATAGCTATATAGATGATGTCTATGTTTTATAGGTCCATGTTCATTCACCATTGTTTGACTTTGTTTGGATTATCCAGGAAGGTTATATGAATTCTTGGGGATTGTCAGTCACATGCAGAATTATTGGAGTTCATTTCGGGTTATGGTTTCAATTTTTAATGAAATTTAGAAATTTTATTTTATGAAATGGATTATGTGTATATATTTCATCTATAATTGTCTTTATATATCAGATATATCATAGTTATATATTGGGTTATTCTTATATTCATAATCAGGTTTATTTCATTTATTTTCTCTATTTATTTTAATTTAAAATGAAAGTGAAATCATCCACATATGGTTTCATTGATGTATAGGAATTGGTTTCTAGCTATAAGTGATTAGGAACACCCTTATAGCCTAATGTAGGGATGATTTTGTTATCGAATCCCTAAAATCACATGTTGGTTCATTACAAATATGTATTAATGATTATGTTCAAATGGGTTTTTAGGTCTTAAAATACCAGATTATTAATTAGGGTGTATATAGATGGACATTGTGTTTTAAAGACATGGGTGACAAGTTAGGGGGAAATATTTATTAGCTCTTTCTTAGAATATCCTCTAATTTCCATATTAGTGGGTATTTCCTTTCATATTATAGTTTTCAATTTTATGGAGTTATTGTATTATAGTTTCACGAGAAAGATAGTGTTTCGTCATCCTCAATGGAATGGTGGGAGTTGGTCTAGGTGTTGTATATTATGTTTTGATAACAAATATAAGAATTAAGTTAGGGCATGTGGTTGATATATAGGAATTGAAATAATTAAATGAAAAAATGATTGATTTTGTACATGGTTTAATAATATTGCACAATTTTAATTTAGATTCCCACCATGTAGCCATGTCCATCATAGTTCTGCTTCTCAATTTTTATCCAAATAATACACCTTGACCATTTGATTTTTTGTGTGTTTGTGAAAATGGATGTGATTCATGTTTGGTCAAGTGATATAGTAAAATTATTGGATGAGGGTTTTTTTGAAAATTGGTTTATGAATTACATTATACTATTGTGCATGTTGTTTGGAATTCATTTTTTAAGAGTGAAAAATATTATACATTATAAAAATTCATCCTTTTTTAATTCATGGTATTTTGGGTTTATTTTATTGGGATCATGGATTCATGAATTTTTTTATATATTTCGATTAGTTTGGAATTCTTATAGAATTTTTAATTGACACAGATTCGATAATAAATTATACATGTCCTTTCAATGATTTTTTTTCCTATTTAAAGGGAAACATGTGGTATCCAAATCAATTTTTCCATTTATCTAGGTTTTACCATTGGTTTATTAAAATGAGTATGCAGCTAAATATGGTTTCAAAACAACTATTTTTCTTCTAATAGAAAATGAATGGCTCGTTTTATTTTCAAATTTATATATGTTTTTTAAAATATATTTTTTTACTGTATTAAATTAACAATGAAAGATAAGGCTTGTGTTTTGAATTTAAATTATGTTTCCATTTTGTTTTTATGGAATAAACATCCAATTGTAAGGGTTTCTATGTATTTGAAATGGAAATTTGGGATACTGGTAAAATATAAGTGCTTTTAAAAAACATTTTGATATTATTTCTACTGGTATTTTCTTTTACTTTGACCTAATGTGTATTGGGATATCTTATTATTATTTAAGGGATATGAACATGTGAGGTCCTATGTCTGGCATCAAATAATGATGACATCCTTCAATGGTAAATTATAGAAATAAAATATTTCTCTATGGGTTATTCCTCCTTCCCAGTAACACTACACATTTTCTAAATGGAATGGCATGGGTGGTACCATTTTAGAGTGATTTCATTTGTATTTTATTGAGGTAGTTCCTCTTTAGGGTTTCCTATGGTGATTATTGGGTTCAGTGGTTTAGGCCTTTGAAATATTTTTTTGATTGTGGGATTAGTGAGGACATGTTTTATTATAATTTTATGTGACCATGGGTTGAAATGTTTCCTTGTTTGAATTTGGAAGCTATTGATTTTTTTTTGGATGAGAGAATATTTTTTGGTGTATCCATTAGGTGTATGGTTGTTTCCATTTTGGAAAATTGTTTATTTTAGTACTTTATCTCATTGAATTTATATTGGTTTTATGATGACAAATTAATTTCATATTTTATATATACCTTAACCCTGTTGGTGAATGTTATGTGGGGATACTTTCTCATGGTATTTTTAAGAGACATCTCTAGATGTATACATTTTCAATAGAATCAATCTATTTTCGTTGTCCCTCGTTTAGGGAATTTATTAGTAGAGAGTATAGAAAATTCCCCTTACACTTTCATTATGTTTCTAATAGTTTAGGATATTTTTCCATATTCATCTATTTTATAAAATTTAAAATGTATTATTTTTCTGAACATAATTTCTTGTATTATTATATAACAATGAAATAGAATAGTGGTTCCTGAATCTGTGATGACTTCTATAATTTGGTGGTTTAATTTTTTAATAATTTTAAAATTGATTGTGAATGGCTTTTAAAAAATGTATTTTTTTTTCTTTCAAAAAGTAATGTTAGAATGGTTTTTAAAGGGGTGTGTTCTTGAAAAATTTATCAAATTTCATGATAATGATTTTGGGAATTTTTTTAAGGAAAAACTTTAATTAATTTTTTTCAAAATCCATTTGGTTGAGTGTTTGGAATAAATGATTTTCATTTGATATATCTAGTAATATTAAAATTTATTAGCTTTATTATTTTTGGGAACCTTTTTAAAAATTTGGGAATTTTTTGTTGGTATCTATACTTTTAATTATAAATATAGGTTTTTATAAATGTTTTTAATATTGGAGATTGAAATGGGTGTTTGGGAAATAATTATTTTAGAGGGGAAATGATTTCGAAGTGATTTTATGTTTTTATGAAATAAATTTTAAATATTCTTTTAATAAAAAATGACGTACTTGTATTTCATTTTTAATGAATAATTAAAAATTATAATAATTATACTATATTTAAAACTAAAATATTGAATTTAATATAAAGGTTTATTCATGGATTCAATGGGTTGTGGTGACATATAAAGATTTTAGATCAGACCTATATTTTATAGACTCATGTTTGTTCTGTATTGTTTCACTTCAATTGGATCCTTTCATAAGGATTTATAATTGGAAGGTGGAAATAATTCATGTAGCTTCTCATTGGAATTCATTATGTGAATTTCGTTCAGATGAGGTTTTTAATGGCATTTTTTCAATTGGAATTCATGTTATGGATTACGTTTATTAGTTTTGGTTTCACTTTTATTTATGTATAATATATATCTTGGATGGATTTTAGGTATGTTTTCCCTCTAGTTGAATTTATATTTATTTTATTTCCAAAAATTATTTTTGTTTTATAATATTGTTGCAATTATTTTTAAGGATCATTATGTGTTTCCCATGCACTACATGTCAGCCAATGGGCATTTAGAACACCCTTTTGTCCTTATTAAGGAATAGGTTCGGTGCTTGGTTAGTTTATATCCCATGATGCTTTTTTATAGTAACTGAAGGCCAATTCTCTGATCCATAGGTGGTTATATAAATATAGTTAGTTATACAGGGAGGGATACACTACCTTTAGTTTCTATTTATTATTTCCCATTATTTTACATGGTAATTTTTCTTTAGTTATATAAATTATTTCCTTGGTTTATATCATAAAAATTGGAGATGATACCTAATGATGGGATTTAATAGGATTAACTCCTAGGAATAAGTGAAAAATATTATTGAATTTATTTTATAAGAATTTCCTCATAGGAAATAGAAATGATGCTTGATTTTAACTTATCGTTTAGGATAACCTCCTACGTATTATTTATATGCTTGATAACTAGGCATGACTTAGTGTTAACACCTATATATTTGATTAAGGAAGTATTATTAATTGAATAGTAAGATAAATTCAATCATATTATCATTACATATAACAACTAAAATATTCCAATGATTATTCACATGATCATATGGTTTCAATTGAAAATATATTTCTTTTAGCGATATCAGACATAGGTTACAGTGTGTATAGAGAATCAGGGGGGGGGTCACCTTAAAACATAGGGATGAATGGTGAATAAATATATTGACATCAAATTTTTATATATGAGGTGACCAAATCATGCCTCAATAAATAATACATCATTCTTGATGATTATTTAATACCTAACACAATTATACATGCCCCAAAACCATAAATGTTTAGTTTCACATGAGACTAGAGACACAAATATATTATCTCATACAAGATTTTATACATCTCTTAGAAATTCCTTTTTATCATATTACCCTAATTAGAAATGCCATATATAAATTCATTTTCATAACTAGTGGAAATTAGAAAGATAAGAAATTGTGATCTTAGATTTATAGTAAGGGTGGAAAATGGATATAAAAATCAATGATCATAAATGTGAATTATGGTTTAATAATAAGATAATAACATAATTAATTCGTACACAAACAATTAATTATCATTAATCAAGAATACTTCCATAATTTATTGTTATAAAAATTTAAAACATAATAAGAGGGTTATGTCATCAACAAGTAAACTTGATCAATGAGATGATTTTATAAAAATAGGAATGTGTCACAATAATAATCTTATAATGTTTTGAGTGTTTTTTCATAATAATTTTTCTATTAACTTTGTTTATGTAAATTAAATCAAGTCCTCACTTAAATATAGGCTCATATATAAACTAATGGACATGAAACCAAGTATGTGCTTAATGTTGGGAACAAGAAATATTATTCATCAACAAAATAGTTATATAATGACTTATATATATATACCCAATGCATTTGAGGGATATATGGGACCCAGCCTTTCAATATACTGAAATAATAAATGTTCCATAGTATCTTAAAACCATTAATCCCTTCATCATTGTATTACCCATGGAAAAGAAAAAGTTTCAAAATGATTTCGTCAAAACTATTTTAACACGTATTATATAATGATTTCTGTAGAATCATCTATAGAACATCATCATCATAAAACTACCAAACAAAATATGTATATGGTATCATTGGATTAAATTCCCAATGAAATATAACTCACATTCGTTGATTTTATCATTGATGATATATTAGTTTAAAATAACACTACAATATTTTTTTAATAAAATACTCTTTTATATTGAAATCAATTATTTATAATATAAAAAAATTAAAAAAATATGGTGGATTTTTTTAAAAAAAAATTACTGTGAAAACATATAATGTAATATTAAAATACTAAGCATTCATGAATGTGGGAAATTTTATTCATTGTATAATAGTGAATGATTATGTCATTTTACATGGTCAATAAAAAGTAACTCATTTAAAAAATAAGAAGTTCAATTTTAAACTTTTTTATAGAAATTCATACATATATATTAATGACTTTAAACTATAATATGATATTATTAATAATAAAATTTAATACATTATAAAAAATATCTCTTATTGGAATGGACATATTCTCGACCAAAATGATATATATTTTCATTTTTTCTAAAAATCCTTTCCCAATAGTTTTATATAAAAAATAGAGATGAATAGAAATAAAGAACCAAAACAATATAAATAAACATAGGAGAAGAAAATATTTACGCATTAGAGGATAAGTATCATATTACTTTACATAGTTAAAATTTAACCTAAACTATTCAAAAATGAAAAAACAAATTTTGTGATAAATAGAATACCACATTGCTGACTTTTGACTCAAATAATACTAGATGGAAATAAAACCAAATGGAAAAATAAATACCTTTAATGTGTAAAACATGAACCCGGAATCCCAGATTTGGTGGTTTATTTTTTGCATTGGCACTAGAGACCACATATCACCTTCCAAATAACTAAATAATATAATTGTTTTGGAGAGAGATATACATACTTGTGCTTCACATTAAATTTTAAGTCATAAAATATAACATAGTATTTTTTAAAACATAATTATTCCCTTATGAATAAAATTTTATATTACTAAAAAAATATTTCATGGTATCCTATTGAAGAGAAACAATATAAATGGGTGAGATACAATTCTCAAAAAAGTTTATGGACACAACGAATGAAAAATAATTCATAACTAATATGGAATGGAGAATTACTGATAAAATAATGCAACATATATAATCTGATAAGCTAGTAAATTATGTTTGTATATCATAAAAATTCAAAATAAAAAATTTGAAATAAATTAGTAATATAGTTATTATTGAATTCATGATTCAAGATATAAAGAAAATTCAATCATAACCTCTTCCATGACATATGAAAATACCTACAATGTCTTTCTTCGATGAAATCTAAATAATGTCAGAAATCCTCGACCATAGCCCAACCTATTTTGTATCATTAGACCAACAAATTCATTATGATAATATGTAATAATAGTCCCCAAACATTACTTAATAAGTCAAACAAATTCTTCCTATGAATAAATAACACAAATAATTTAACAATCCTTAAAAATCAAGAATTTTTTTTACTGAATGAATAAGAAAACAGAATATCAATACATCCCCGAGTAAAAAAGATCATAAAGCATCCAAAAAATAATAAGGATGGTATCAACGTAACATATCCATTATGGATAGTAATTAATATAAAAGTTTGGTTCTGTTAATGAATATAAATACATTTGAACGATCTTTTAAGGAAATTATGGAATAATATAACCTTTTCCATTTTTAAAATCACATACAAAAACATATATTTCTCAAAATTTTAATGAAAAATTTAAATATTAAAATAAAAATAAAAAAATTTAATTTATGAATCAAATAATATATATTTCATTAAATTGGTAAATCATACTCATGCTAAAATTTTTAAAATCATTCATTTTACAAATTCAAATCATTTCTCATTCAGAAAAAAAATATCATATTCAATTGAAACCATTTCTTAAAAATTGATACATGGGTTAATATGAATTTAGTAAACATTTTATAAATATAAAAAAATACTTGAGACAATATTTAAAAAGAAAATATATTGAAGAGAAACAAAAAATAATTTTCTTAAATAAGACTTAATTGAAAAAAATCCTGTTTAATATTGTGATTGTAAAATAAACCCTCAACAATTTTGACAATTTTCAATCATAACATCTATTAAATAATTAACAACAATGGAATAATTAAATTAAATGAATATAATTTCATTCATGATATATCATATAATTTATTAATTATATACACCTTATAAAAGTTGGTAGGTGTATAACATATCCCTTGTCATAATGAAGAACAATTGAGATGAAGAACCGTTAACTCAGGTATGGAATTATTAATATGTGTTTGAAACTATTAAATAATATATAGATATATATTATAAATAGTATATTGAACTATATTAATATATATCATTAAATATATGATATAATTATCTCTTTCTATCTCCCATATAATAATAATTGTTTAGTAAAATAACTACTCCATGTGACCGCCGTTTTTTCATGTATAATTTTGTTATGTAGATTTTGTTCAAGTGAATTTATAATGGTTTGATTATATAAATAATGTTAATAAATATATAATTATCATTTATATTCCTTATATAAACTTTAATGTTCAACCGTTAAATTAGTATATTTAAAAATGAAATACATCGTTCATGAGGACGGTATGTCGAACGTACGCATGAATGTACTTCTCATTTTTCTATAGCTGGAACAATAGAAAGATTATTATTAATTAATTTTTTTATTAATTATTATATAATTGAAATAATATATACTCATCATGTATATCATTACTACAATCCTAGTAATAATGAAATGAAAAATAAAATAATGTTGCTTCATGGAGGCATAAATATACACATATAAAAGAGAGATATTATTGTTTTCTAATGGATTTGAAGCTAATAAAAAAGATGTGATATTATAATTAAATAGGTATACATACTCCATAATTATAATATATTAAAATTAAACAAATCATAATAACAATCCATTATATATGCTGGTGGGAAATGAGTTGTAACGCTAACTGAATATGGTAAGTCTTTCATTTTCGCGAGCCATACTTGAACGTCCCATTTGATGGGAATGCAGGAGGGTAAGGGAAATTTTTTAGTCATAATAAAAATTAGGTAGGAGTAAGATAATGAATATTTTTTTGGATAATATACCCTTTTTAGATGTGTTAGTATAATAATTTTTTTGAAAGTTATCGATTAAGGAAATTACCTCATCTTTAAACGTTAACCTTTAAATATCATTTTAAG
Source organism: Viscum album (assembly GCA_963277665.1). Lineage (NCBI taxonomy): Eukaryota > Viridiplantae > Streptophyta > Magnoliopsida > Santalales > Viscaceae > Viscum > Viscum album. The sequence continues at coordinate 1,690,627,288 of OY728140.1, read as the reverse complement.
GTTCATAGAAATTGTTTTTTTGGAATTTAAACACCTCTATAATGTTTATAATTATGTTTATAAAGATTTTTTTTCTTTTTGGTCATTATTGAATTATTATTTTCGTTTAAATAAGCGAGAGGGGGGTTAATTGAGGTGAACGTCACTTTTAGAATTTCTTAATCGAGTAAATTATAATGAATTATTTCTCAAGAAAAATTCATAAAATTTAATAGGTATTAGAGAATATGGGTGTATATGGTTTTAATATTATTATCCAAATAAATTGGATAGGGTTATGTTTTATTATATGTCATATATATTGGTTTAACCCCTTGGTTGACCAATTTTAATATTTACAATGGTAATTTATTTTTCACACTTAATGATGTATAATTTACGTGTATTTTAAAAAATGGATCATAAATCAAAAAGAGATAAAACAATTTGTCCATAAATTATCCACCATTTCCACTTTAATTATTTTATTTCTCTATTTAATTTTTTTATAAATTATGATTAATTCCATTAACATTAGTATTTATTTAATTTTCTTCAAATACATATATAAACACATTGATTTAAAATGTAAGTAAATTAAATATCACTATAATGTAAGTATCATCTACATTTTTTTAATTGATTTAATCATTCAAATTATATCTATTTTGTTGTTTTCAATATCATTTATTTTATATATCTACAAATTGAGAAAATATGGTACTATCATTGAGAAAAATATTATGATAATTTTATAATCACTAAAATATAAAAATAAATTTAATCCTGAATATAATTTACTTATTTACAACATTGACATCAGTATTTATTATATCATTTTTGTAGCTTTTTGGACATTTAATTGATATTTATGACATAGAGGCTGACATTTTGTAATCTAATTTGATTTAAATATTATATTGGTTATTTTGAATTAAAAGTGTGCATCAGAAATATAAAACAAAAAAATAATATGATAAGGATATAATTACCTTCCTTAAATAAAACAATGGATTATAAAATATAACGTCTTTACATAGTGTTATCCTAGATTAACTAGTTTTTCCTATATCGATGTGAAAAATTTTACCATGTTTATTATTCAAAGCGACCCAAAATAATGGTGTGAAATTTCAAAATATTAAACTCATATTTAAAAAATTGGAAATAAATTTATTAAAATCATTAGATATAAGTGTATAAACATTAATTTTAAAAATAAAAAAAGAAATGAAATTTAGTTTTTTCATGAAAAAATACCATTTATATAGAAAATTGTTTTAAAATAAAATTCAAGATTGAAATTCACTTCAAAGACTAATATTAGTTAACGTATTTTAGTTTTAAAAAATTTAATTCAAATTCTATAATTATAAATACATGAACCAAAAAATATAGTTTTCAATAAAAAATCATAATTTATTATAATTCACTTGAAAAATCAACATTTTTAAAAAATCTGCAAACTTTCATCCTATGATAGCATAAATATTATGATTTGAAAAATGATACCATTTTTTTATAAAATAAATGATATATATATTAGAGATATTAAATATAATATTATCTCTTAAAAATCAATAATACTCAATTTTAGAAAAAGGAGTTTCTAAAACGGAAAACAAATTTACTAAAAATTTAGTACTCATTAACATGAATTAAGAAATTAACTAATATTAAGTATTTCATATATATATATATATATGTAATTTAAAAATATTCATACCCAACAATTCAATATATATTTTATTTAAATGATATTTAAATAATAATATATAATGGTTTATTAGGGCTCAATGTTGCATGTTGTATACACCATGGATTATAGAATTCAATTAAAATCTCTATGTGTTACAATCTCTACAACATAAATAAATTTTTCCATCTTAATTTGAAATTTTTCTAGATGATTTTTTATTTGAAAATTTCATTTTGGAAGAACCACATTTTAGATATTTTAAATAAAAATTTAACTAAAAAAGAGGGAAAGGGATGTATGAATGTCAACCCAAAATAGGGTTTCCCAATGGTGGATAATTAGGAGGAAGTGAATATATAAACATTGAAGGGAAAACTTATGAAAAAGTATCAATAAAGATTCATTGATAACATAATCGTTAGAAAAATAACAATCTCACAATTATACATCTTTTATTTGTTGAAATAAAACTAATTTCATATTATGAAAAGTAAGTGGATAATTATATTATTATATAGTACATTTCGTAAATTAAATGGATTAATTTACAACACAGATAAAGAAAATTATAAAATAAATATAATTTATTTATTTAATTTTTATAATCACAATCAAATCCTTTGGGTTTGCTTCGATCAACTTATACTTCTTCTTTTATGTGAGGAAATGAATTTTTGGGATGATTATTTTAGTTCTCATGAAATAAAATAACATTTTAATAAATCGTAAGATTCATAATTCATTACATCATCCAATGTTTTTTATACAAAAATGATGATTATTATCACATGTTATGATAGATTAATCTCAAAAAATTATATCTAATGGAAACATAATCTATTTTATAAGTATACAACACCATAGATCCTCTAATTGTTTTTGAAAAAAATTCCAACATCCCAAAAATTAGGTGTATGGTTAAAAAATTTTCAACATAAAATTATCATTAATCCCTTATAAATTTACTCATAATGTCAGATTAAAATACATTTATCCAATGGAAATTACATTAATATATATATATAAATTTAATTAAAACATTCATGCTTCTATGTATTATCTCTTTCTTTATTCCGCCAATAAACACTCAAATCTATCCCATAAATCCATAAAATCATTAAAATTGATCAAATCACAATTCATGTTTATGGATAACAATACCCCCCATTTACTTCCAAAGTTTTCATATTCCTTTTATCTCAACATCGAGAATATATTATGTTTTATCCTTCCCTTTTACATGTGTTCTATAAAATATCACCATAACTCCACTCGTTTATCATGGTTATTAGTACTGTTTTGCATATTCTATAATATCCTTAATGATATAGTATTAAAATATATTACTTTTATGTTTCATGATTTTTACAACAATAATATTGTTGAAAGATATTCTTGTAACATAATTCATGATTCCAAACGCAGAAGAAAATTAATTATTTAACTTTAGTGGTAAAAATAGCATATTATTTACCGTGGTCACATTGATTCTTCTGAGGATTATACCCATGATTCTTAGAGAATTAATTTTCAATTATCCCCACCTTCTTAAAGTTAAAGCACTAACAAAAAACAGTTTTATTTCTTAAACATTTATTCGAGTCCCTAATTTAATTTCTCTCCACACTTAATGAAATCTCTCATTCACTTAAACCAAGTATATGGGTGATTCATTCCATAATTTTAATATATGTGAAAATATTTCTATCCATTATTCCCATTATCCATTTGTAATTATTCAATACATTTTTAATTATTAATTCCATTAAAACAATAATAATTTCACAAATCCTTCTGTATATTGATATCACATGATTACAATTATACTTATGATTATAATTTGGGTGGTACAAGTTCCGTTCTTAGTATTAGAATAATCCCATATTATAAATGATCAAAATTAATCATTGGATTATGTATGTAGTACACATCATTCTAGTATAATAATATAGGGTTATCTTCATTTTAACAAAATTTCCAATAATATTTGTCTTTGAAACATGAATTTTCTCTCCAAATATACTCTTTGGTAAAGAAAAAAATATTTTTTAATGATAAATTACTAAAAATAGATCCATTCAATTCACTATATTTATTCCTCATATAATGTGTTTTGAATCAGTGGATAACATGAATCATCTTCCCTTATGTTGTGACAACCTAACATGAAATCATTCTCCCTTTCATAACTTCTCAAGGTGAGAAATTTCTTCTCTATTGAACAAGTAGATTTCTCAACTTAAAATGAAATTTTATTCTTATTTAATGATAGAAGTTACTTATGAATTATGTGGTTTAAAATTATTACACCTTGTTTTTTTATTCGCAAGAACCTAAATTTGAAGAGGTCATTTCTCATAGCCATTATCAGTTCCACCAATATAGTAATATTTTTTTAGTTACAAAAACTATTCAATATCAATCTTTATTATATTTCCCAAAACTGAAATGCCTATATGGATCATGTGAATTAAAATTATATCCTTTACATAAATTAGGTTCCTTTTTAAAATAATGTAATACACTTGATTAAAACATGTAATTATGATACATAGTGTATAATTTCTAATCTAGTTAATCAATTATCATAAAATTCAAAAAAAATAATATTAGATAACCTTACAATCAAAAACATGCTTTCCTTGAGATTATTATTTTAGTCCATCATAGGTTTAATATCCCTAATATATTATTTACTAAATCTAGTTATCGATGATTCTACTACACTTTCTCAAAAACCATCAAAAGGTACTCATCACTTATACCCCAAAACCAGAGTATTGTTTATAACATTGGATCTAAATACTAATAATCAGATTCAAAACGATGAAATAGTTTATAGATCTTGGAAAAAAAGATAAATACTTGAGTTTCAAATTACATTTGAAATCATCAAAAACGAAAAAAAACAATTTCTTTGAGAACACCATATTCCCATTTATAATTCCAAAAAATATAAAACAATAAACTGTATCAATTATCCTATTGAATAGAAAAATATGAAGGGGTGAGTATTGATGCTTCATAAGTGTATACGTTCAATAGAAGCCAAATAAGGAATAAATAATATGAAAAAAATAAATTATTAATAAAAAATAACATATAAATAATATCATGATATTGAATTTAAATTTTGGATATCATAATAAATTGGAATTCAAAAACCGTTTTCATAATGAAGGAATTCATAATTACAAACATCTGAATATTAAAATCGTGACCCAGGCTGTGAAATCGGGAAAAGCATACAAGGACTTCCTCCATGAAATCTACATAAAGGGGTAAGACCATGTGGAATGTAACATCCTATAAATTTCTAATTGATTAATTAACGAATAATAATTTAAATAAACTATTTTATGAAATATCATTTATAAAACTATATAAAATTATTTAATCAAAATAAACTTTTATTATTTTTGTTTTTATTATTTCAAAGCATATCAGCTTTATTATAAAAAATGTAATATTGAATTATTTAACTTCAAAATCATAAATTATAATATTTTTATATAAATTATTATTTCTATGAAATGAGATTTCATTTTATTATTCAAAAATTATAAACAAAAACCATTTTTATAATTGAGGTATTATTTTGTATTACAAATATATTATTAATAATTTATTGGAAATAGTTAATTTTATTTAATAATTTCGATTTGATATGTTTTAATATAATGAATTGATTTTCACAAATTATTAAATTATATTTAATGTATAGTTTTTTAATAAATAAATTATAGTGATTTTAATTTAAACAAATGAATTATTTATAGTTTTAAATGTCTAAATAAGGATGAAACTAATTTTATGAAATTAATATCAATAATAATATTAATAATAAACTAGGTTAAACCATAATTTTTAATAAAATTGTTATTTTTATTAAGATAATATATTTAAAAATATATAAAATTATTTTTTTATATTTTTTCTAAAATATTGATATTATTAATATGTATAATTATATTTTCAAAACATTTAATTTAATTAATAAATATATAAAATCATAGTTATATTATTATAATTTCAAATATATGTTAAAAATGATAATTTTTTTATACATGTTACATGTTTAAAAATGAAAAAAATCTGTTATGATTTATTTAAAAAAATCACATGAAAACAATAAAAAAAGTAGGGATAAAATAAAAATAACTATGAAACATAATCTGATTTAAAAATAAAGGAATTAATATCTAATAATATATGAGTAATGCGAAAAATAGAAGAAGATAGAAATGCTGAAAAACATAAAAAGGGGATATATTAATATAGAATAGAGGTGAGATAGGAAAATATATATTTAGAGATAGAGGAATGATTAGTATGGTGAGAAAAAATTAGTAGGACCACTTTATAATGCCTAGGATTATAGGAATATTAATATACACATTATATATATTTATGATAATTTTTTTTATCATTTAATCAAACACGGCATTTGATTCCTTGACTCGATGATTGATTAGTATTTTTTATTATTTCAGCTCCCAGGACATTTGAAGGAAACTATAAATATATATTTATTTATTTATAATCACGAGTAACAATCATACCAATTTGGAAAAACAAAAATCATTCATTTTTTTCTTCCAAATACACTCTAGGAGAATTATTGTTATAAATTATTAAAAAATCTTGATATATATATAAAACTCATTTTTTCACAAAAAAATGGACCTGAACCATTCCTAAATGTCTTATCGCTTTCCTTCATTTTGGATTCATAGGCTCGTTTCATCCTCAATCAAGTTGAGGGATTAATTTTGTGGACTAATTTATTTTTTATTTTAGGGTTTCGAACATTTTCATTCTTATTAAAAATTATGTACATGTATATATTAATATATATATATATATATTCTTTTAAAAATTATTGTATATGAATTTGAATTTTTTCTAAATTATGTGTTTTCTAGAAAATCATTTAATTTGGTTAAAATTATTTAATTTTATTTACAACCGTTATAAGAAAATGAAATAATATTTATTTTTTCAAATAACTCAATATGTATATATATATATGTGTGTGTGTGTGTGTGTCTATATATATTTTTCAATTTATTTTAAAATCCTTTATAGATAATTGTTCATGTAAAACAAATCAATGGTCATATATTAATAATTTTACAACACTATTTTTTATTTCCTGTTTTAAAAATTAAATGAGGTATTTAATTTTAATTAAATTTTATAGTAACTATTTTCTTTGAATATAATTTATCATTTTATTGGAGATTTATATTTATTATAATTTGTTATAATGTTTTTTTTTTCAAAATAACTTTTAACATCCCTGAATGCCATTAATAATTAGACATGTCCATCTTCTAAATATATATCATTAACATTTCATGAATTTAGTATAAGTAAATTTTTTAAAAATTCAATGAAATTATACGTTTTCTACTTTAAAATTGGTTTTATCCTATAAAGATATGTATTTATCCTATATGTTTTATTAAAAAAATATTTGATTATATAATTACTTTTTTCTTTGAAAATAATTTATGTTTGATTTTTAAATGGTTTTTTTGGTAATGTGTGTGAATGGTAGGGTCATGTAAAATGTTTTCAAACATTATGGAACATGATTATAGAGTGACATGTAATGGTATAGGGAGTGAACCCATGACCTCAAGGAGATGATGTCTCACAAGTGATTTAGCTAACTGGCCTTATGGTTTTTATTATGGCCTGATGAGAATAATTATTATTCCTGAAAAGTTATTATTTTATGAATGGAAAAATCCCTGGTAGTATTTCTAATTAATTTTTATTTTAAAATTATATGGATTTAAAAAAATATAAATGACTTTAGTATATTTGGAAATTATTTCATTTTTTTAAACTCGTTTCATAAGAGTTGATGTTTCAAAAATTATTTTTTTAATAATGTTTTGTAGTTTTTTAATTAATGGTATTTCAAAATTGATTTAAACCCCGTTATTGGGAAATTTAAATTCTAACCCTCTATTTTAAATTTATTTGTCACTCGTTTAGTAAAAAAAATTGTCGGAGTTCATTTCCTTTATGGAGTTAGCACATAAGAAGCATTTATGTTATTTTATTTTATTTTTATATTTTTTTTATCTAAAATATATATTCCCTGTTCTACAAAACCTTCAATGAAAATTTCCATGTCATGTAATTGTTTAGTTCTTTTTTCAATTGTCATTATAAAAAAATTCACAACATTATTATGTTTCGTATCTAGAAGCAAGGTTTTGGGGATAATGTTTGCTGTTAGACAAATGGACAATATAAATGTTGAGATTAGAAGTTTTAATTTTAAGAAATATAATAGGTTGAGTATAAATGTTTAGAAATCAATTTTTTCATAATTTTAAAGTTAAATTTTTTGATTTCTCTAGAATCATACTAATGAATTGTGAGGGTGCAATTCTTTTAATTGGGGAATAATTGAACATCCCAGAAATATCTATTTGATAAATAAATGAATTATAATTTAACTGAATAAAATTAGGAAATATATTTTTGTTAAACTAAGTCATATTATTTAATATAATCTTTTTTATTAGGAGTTGTATTATTTTCAGTTTATATCATCATTATTGCACCTGTTGAAATATTAAATTAAATGATTTCTAAATATTAGATTATGATATTCTTAAATAAATTATTATTTATATAATATAAGTATTTATTGTAAATGTAAAAAATTATAAACAAATATTGTTTTTATAAACGACGTATTATTTTGAATTATAAATATATTATTAATTATTTATTTTAATTAGTTACATTTATTGAATAATTATTAAATGATATTTTTTAATATAATGAATTTATTTTTATTAAAATATATAATTATATTATGATTATGTTTTTTAAATTATTAATATGATAATGATTTATAAATATATTATCAAAATAACAAATATCAAGTATTTTTATAAATATATGAAATAATATGTGTATTATAATAATTTACTATAATTGTTATTTTTAAAATTTGAAATGTTTTCAAAAAATCAATACATGTTTAATCATAAAAAATTGATTATGATATTTTAAAAAAACAATAATGAACATGATTAAATATAAAAGGAACACAATTGGGTGGGAAAACATAATGAATTAAAATATACTTATATGATTGAAAAAGAAAGAAAATAACGTATTAAAATATATGAGTTATGTAAAAAAGAGAGAAGATAGAAATTATGAAAAATAGATTAAAATTTGAATTTAAAATACTAAAACCCCCTAGAATACAATAAAAAGAGACAGAGGGAGAGAGATAAATGACATGTATGGTGGAAAAAAAGTTAAACCCGCAATTTTTGATAGATAATAATGTAAGAATATTAATGTATACATAAAAAATATATATATATATATATATCATTGATTTGTTTATAGTTTAGAAAAATAATAAATTATAATCTTTGACGTGATGTATGATTTTTTATTTCCTCTCGCAAAACTTCCGAAGCAAGCCATAAATATAATTAAATAGATTAAGAATAAATCTTAATAAACACACCAATTCATTGATAAACAAATAATCCACAGTACTCTTCAATATAAACTCATGTAGATTGATTATGTTAATAAATTAAACACTATTGATATATAGATATATATATCTTTTTTTCATACCCAATTAGTCTACAATGATTACTCAAATTAAACAATGTTTTTTATGCATGATGTTAGAAACCCATTTCATCCTCAATATAGGAAAGAGGTTATTTTAATATATTAATATATGTTTTATTTTATGGCTTTCAAAGGGATGATTTATATACTCCAGTTTATATAAATTTATAAATATATATATCAATCTATAAGCTTTTTATAGAAATCAAAAAATATGGTTCAAAAATATTATCAAGCTAATTTTTTTAAAAACAATGTCTCTAATTATTTATCAATGTTTTGATTGGATTTATATCTCGACTATGAAAATACAACCATATTTATTTTGTTCAAATAACTAAATACGTATATATATATATATGTGTGTGTGTGTGTGTATCTATATAATGTTATTTATATTAAAATTTTCTATATATAATATGTCATGTAAAAGAAATCAATGTTCATATATTAGTAATTTTGTAACCTTTTTCAGTTATTGATTTATAATATTAACGTGGTATTCAGTTTTAATTCATTTTTATAGTATTTATTTTAGGTGAATATAAGATTTCATTTTATATGTTATTTCTATTTAAAATAATTTTTTTTAAAACATTTATCGTTTCATTGAAAATTTCCCTTGAACAACCATGAATGGATTGCATAATTATTACTTTCAATAAACAAAATACTTATAATTAAAATGTAATAAGTTTTGTATAATTAATTGTTTTACATTACCAATAATTGTACTTATTCCAATTTAAAATGTAAGTGATCCAATAAAGGTATCAATTTCTCCTTAATGTTTTATAATATTATTATATAATGGTATGAATAATTAATTCAATGAAGAAATTTTATCCATGATTTTTGAATGGTTTTTTGATTATGGGTGAGAAAAAAAGATCATTTAAATTCTTAAATTATGGAAGTATAGTTTTGAATGAAAATTTATTATTTAGAGAGTGAACCCATGACCTCAAGGGGATTTCATCCACCATGTTATACATAAAATTGGAATTATGATTTTCCTTATGTCTGGATGAGTATCATTATTCATCCTTAAAAATTATTATTTCCAAAAAAGGATATATCCAATTAAGTATTAATAATTAATTATTATTCTGAAATTATATAGTTTTTAAAACAAAAGACACTATATATAGATATTTAGAATATTATTTCATTATTTGGAAAAGGTTTTCTATGTATTTATTCATATCAAATGATTTTTTTGGAATTTTGTTTTATAGTTTTCAAATAAGGATACTTCTAAATGGTTTTAAACCACATTACTGGGTAAATTAAATTCTCACCCTATTTAATAAAAAAATCCATTTGATTCGTAAAATTTATTGATGGTGTTCGTTTTAATTATGAAGTTAGATTACATGAAATGTTTTAGTTATTTTATTTAATTTTATATAAAAATTAACTAATTTATAATTTAAATGACTAAGTATCCACAACCAAGATTTAACAACTCATATGAATTTAAATTTTCTCCAAATTTTTTAATTTTCATTGTAATAAAATACACAATAATTTTATGTTCTGAATCCAGAATCATAGATTCAATGCTTCATAATGAAAACCCAATCTAGTGTGCTGCATAATTTATACCTATTAATTGTGGAGATATATAATTATATTCCCCACACATCATATGATAAGTCAAATTAATTCGTTTCAAAAACAAATATCATATCATAATCTATAAGACTTAATTGATGACTGCATATATTGAAATAACTACCATACAAAATTTCAACACAATCCCTTGTAGGTCTAACCATAATCCAAACAGGGATTGAATAATATAGGTTTTTATGAAACATATATTTATTTAATCATAATTAATATAAAGGGGTTATAATATTGAATAATATTACTCCCATAAAATAATCATTAGAATTTTATTATGGAAAATAATATTTTTATATTTAAAAATTATTATTTAAAACGAAATATTTCACTAATAAAAAAGGAAAAATTCCCATTGAAAATAACATTTTAAACAAGTAATATAATTTTCACATCTTTTATAAGTAAATATAAAAATAATATTATTTCATTTTGTATAAGTTTAAAAATTTTCATTAAAAAAATCAATATATACCCCATTTGGAAAATGAAAAATGATTTAGTTTAATTTATATTCATTAAAAGATATAATTGGTTAAAAATTAAATTAAAAATCACTATAGTATATTAACAAAACTAAGGAAAACATATTTTTCGAAAATTTATATGGAAGAAAATATCAAATAATTCTCCCAACAATAGATTAAATTTAATCTATCCTAAATAATGATTATATGTTATGTAAACCCTTTCCACATTCTTCAATTTTGAATCATAAAACCCATAAAAATAAAATAAAAATTAGAAGTTATGAATATAAATATATTTATAATATAGCTTATAATAGGGTTAGTATATACATCATATAAAATTAGATCGTTGTACATCATAAAATATATCTTAAAAAAAGATTATTTGAGATGAAGAACCCATAACCATGGTCTGAATTCCATCATACGTATTATAGCCTTCCTTATAATAGATATTTAATTTTTATCAGTATATTATAGAACCATTTTATTATATATGATTCTTTAATAGATTTACTTATATCATTTTTCCACTAATTTGTTATTAATTATTTACTAAAATAGATGTGTTGAGTGAAACCTACTGTGTTTTTCATGTATGTTTTGGCATGGTAGTTGTTTTCATTGTAATATTATGAGGGTTAAATCATGTCCATAATTTTTATTTCTGTTTATTGAAAATTTATATTCATTATATGAAAATTTAGGATCATCTGTAAAAGTTTTAGATGGAGAGATGAATTACAAAATTCATAGAGACAGTAGGTCATATAAATGCATGTATATTGTATTTATTTTTCTATGGATAAAATTAAATCATAGAAAATTATAATTGATATTTAAAGAATCATTATTATATCATATAAATAATATATATTCCTAAAATCTATCCCTCTTTACTAATAATACTGAAATGAAAAACAATTCCAATCACTTTGTGGATGTGGTGGTCCACTGTTATGCACGAGCAATATTATTGATTTAAAAAAATATTAGAAGTCAAGAAGGTAGATTTTATATTATATTTATAATTGTATAATAATTTCAAAATAATCATATAATGTCACTAAACCCCTCCTGAAAACCATCCATTAAAAATTGCTGTAAAAAAAAATTGTATCTCTATGTGGAGATGGTATATTGTATAGACATAGGAGCGAAACCTTCACATCCCATTATAAGGGAAAGATGGTGGGTAATTATTATTTCATAATCATAATAACATTTAATTATATTGGGGATATTTATTGATTATTTTATTTTAATATCATATATTTTTATGAGGTAAAAGAAGAAATATATTAAAAGTGATTTGTTAAGGAAATTCCCTCTTCATAAAATACAATCCTTAAAATATTCTCTTATGGGTGATAGGTTCGGCCTTGGATGAACTTCACACACACACACACATATATATATTATGTATGTTGATAAGGTATTTTTTTTAGGATTGGGTCAAACTATATTTCAAAATGAGTAATAAATTATTGAAGGAAGAAGTTCCTTTCAATAATTATGGTGAGGGACACTAATGAAAGTTGTTAAAAGACAAAATTATAATAAAGTCATTGTCAATGAAAAAACACCCAAATGGTAAGGGATTCAATCCAAATGTTTTATATAATTTTCATATCATCAACAAAAAAATTAAATGTTTTGGTGGTGATTTAAATTTTATATTTTTTATTAAACCCTTAGTAATCCTATTTTAACATTAGCCATTGTAACTCCTTTTATAAAAATAATAGTCAACAATTATACATATGATGTGAAAAGTAGATAATAAATTTAAAATGAAGAAAATTTCAAACTATATATTATCCACCTTTTAATCATTTATTATATTAAATTTTATTAAATAATTTAATAAAATATTATTTTGATAAATTTTCATTAAGTTAAATTTTCATTGTCATGACCACCTCCACCACAATGTGTTCCCCTCATGGGATGGAAAGTGTAGAAGAGAGATAACGAAAGCTAAACCCCAACTCTTGTTAGCCCTTTTTTGGTGACTATCATCGAGGGTATAGTAAACACATATAGTGGAGGCATTACCCTCTTAAGTTAAAAATGAAAAATAGACGGATAAGATAGAAACCAACAAACTCCTAATTGGATGAGAGAAAAATAAACCCCAGTAATCATATTTTATGTCATGCAAGAACTACTAAAACTAAAATAAAAAAAATTCTAGTACCAAAAGGAAATAAAATGACAGGGACCAGGAAGCCCGAACAGCTCCAGCAAAAAACCGGTCTAGTAGTAATTAGCCAGATATCCAAACTACTCTAACAGACCTGAAAATAGTAATATAAAATATGGTTTGTATAACAGTATACTCAGTAAGATCCTCCACAGAACCTATCATGAAAATTATAGAAAGATTCATAAAGAATAGTGAACAACATGTAAAACTCACTCATCACCAAAACAAGTATACTAATTTACTAGCCTCACTGTCGATACTGTCACCAGGTATCACATAAAATAGTATATAATAAAACAAACAGTATCATGGGTACTCTCCTACCACTAACCCCTGGTATTCCTCTTTTCCCCAAAATCACACATCTTCACCATCTCTCTCCAAATATGGCTAGCCCAAAGACACCATGTTGAAGAACCACATCATGCACCACATCCAACACAACCACTATATCAAAAAAAGGAAATTTTTTGTATTTGGGAGACAAATATACTCATATAGCATGTATCATACATCGGGTATTAAATGTAAACCCATCAAAAACCATACACCAAGTATGGATCCTCAAGACATCAGATCCTATACATTTCATACCTATTATAGTCTATAGGAAACTGTATCTATAATATATGTGTTTGAAATAACCACATGCCATTACAACCCTCTACACACATATAATGGGAAAACGAACTGTCGTTTTGACCAGTACAATGTGACTACCAGGAGAAGAGTGTGGGGTCAAAGGGGGTAGTCATCCTTCCATCCTTCCACTGAGATATTAGTGAAATCACCCTCAGGTATCAAAATCCACTGGTTGTCATTTGGCATAAACAATAGGGTGATGTAGCATATAAACCAAAAAAAATATATAGGATAATAATATAGCTAAAAACCAGTCTATGTGATACAACTAGTATCAGACTAAGCTATAGCTAACGTCTCTCAGACACCCAGATTCCACTACTGTGACTATATTTCCTAAAAGCACACAACCTTTCAAATATCTAAAATAGGTTAGTTATCCCATTTTATAATTATCACATTATATTAAATAATTCATTAACCATCATTTAATCATTATCTATGTCCAGTTTACATTTAATTATAATTTCAATATTGATCCATTCCCTCCATACATAAACATAATGAATACAGATCTTCTCAAAAGTACAACCCCAAAATTGCATCCCACCAAGCTCCAATCCCATGTGTTAAACATAATTTATTATTTTAATTATTATGTGTACCAATTAATATATTTCTAGGTAGTATGTGAAGGAATATTAATTAAAAAACCCAAGGGTCTCTACATAGTGATTATATCAGCTACCTATCGAGTCATTCTCTCCAATTGTAGTCATTTAGAACCACCCATTCTTGGGAAGATAAAAACAAAAAGAATTTGGAATACTGTACGCATCCTCATATCTTTTGGAATGAGGGTAAGCAAGACTAGCTGCCTAATGTAGTGGGGAAGGTAAAAGGCTAAATAAAAAACAAATTTAACAAGAATATAACATTCACATCAATACATAAGACCTATTCCAACCCATTCCATCATCTCGGGTATCTACCCATACACCCACATGCATAAACTGATGCATATCAACTGTCTCGGCATTAACTATGGCCACAACAACTAGGACTCACTATCCCCACATACCACAACAGTCCTTCCTGCTCAATCAACCCCAACTCACATCACCTCTCATGTAGTAGAAAACAATCAAACCTAGAAATTGAGATCTTGGCTATAAACAGAGAATTATTCCTTTACACCCATAGATCTATCATGACCCCAATGAATAAGGAACTCTCCCTATAACAAAATTGTGAAACTGTTACCCTATAATGGAATTTTATTTTATTCGCACAACTAGTTCATCTTCGATCATAAAATAACTTATTCATTATTCAGGTCCCAACTACAGGCAACCTAAGAAACAATATTCTCAAGAAATTACACATTTTCTAAACATTTATCATATCATTAAATTAATTCTTTTATCAACAAGAATCTAATTGATTCATGATCATTAACCAGTTCCATTAAAAATTTATATTGCTTCAATTTGTTTATAATCAAATTAAAACAAAAATCCGGATAATTAACATTCCTCTTTAAACTATTATCTAATTAATTATTAATTAATTTTGTATTAACATTCATTACCAATTACTTCAATAATGGCATGATAAAAAATCAAATCATAGATATCACACTATCTTGAAAATCAATAGGCTAAAGCATCACTAAGAAATAGTTACCAATTATTTAATTCAAATGAAATATTTATTATATCAATTTTATTATGATCCAAAGGATAAATAATTCTTACTCTAAAATTTCACATATATATAAAAAATAAACGAATTCACTAACTAAAATGTTATTCAATGTTCTTTATACAGAAATGATCCAACCAAAAAGCTCATGATCACCTCTCCTGTAATGACTGCATCCACCCAAGGACGATGTGACACAACCACAAACACCAACAAGAGAGATAGATCCATTATAAACATGGAGGTCACATTAAATCACATGAAATGTAGGAAATGGAGTAAATAGATTGACGAATCACTTAAAATTTTTGTAAATAATAACTTATATCAAATATGCATCAATAATTCTAAGTTGCACAAAAATTGGGGGTGCATATGTAGCTAGAAAAGCCTCTAAGGAAAACATGAACCACAAGCTGAAACAACGTATGTGAATCCTAAAGGAGGAAGAACATTAGGGAATTTCATACCTTGGTAAAATGACAATGTATAATAAGGATTGTCATTTGGAATGATCTAAATGATGTAGTAGTTTATGTATGGTTTATATTTTCCATTAAAGGTGGATATGATCAATATATATGTTATGGGGTTTTAATCACACTTTAATACCTTAAAACAAGACTTTGAATGTGTCTTACTTCCACAAAAACATTAAAGGGGAGAAATTGTAGAATGTTGGAAACACTGTTCACGAGTCATTTTCAGATGATTAACCATTGGACAAGTCACCATTAGATGAGTCACCATTGAATGAGTCACCATTTGATGAATCCCCATTTTATGATTCACCATTGTATGAGTCACTATTATGTGAGCTACCATTCACGAGTCACCATTTGCAAGTCACTGGTGAAACGAGCTTCTGTTGGAAGGAGATATCGTTGGAATAAGCTACAACTGGAACTATCTACAATTGGAATGAGATAGCATTAGAAATAAATTCCATTGTAGTTATCTACCATTAGAATGATCTACGATTCAAACAAGAATCCATTCTGGAAACACAATTAAAAAAACAAGAAATTTTGGAAAAGTGATGATATAAGTCTCTTTGACCTCCTAGAACTTCTCAAACACAATATTTTCAATATTTAATGGCATGTAGAGGTCTGGGCCATTACATAAGGTACTTATAAAACTACTCATTCCCAACAATAATCCAAAACCAACATTGAGAGAAAATAGAAAAGGGGACAAACAACCACCCTACGAGATACCTCTCAAGGCTCTTGCCCCCAAAGAAGCTCAAAAACCTTAAAAAAAGCAACAACACAATACCACAAAATAACCAATACCATCTCCTTAACACTCTCCTAGGGGGGATTCCTCTAAAAATATATCAATCCAAAACAACAAAAAAGATAAATCCATGTCATAAATAGAAAGGATCTGCAACTACTAAGAGAAGAATGTAACATGAGAAATGATAAACATCAAACCACATGGGGTAATGAGCCCATATCTATGACTCACATTTTCATGTCCTCTCTTCAACACCATTATGCCCCTCCAAAACCCAAACCAATGGGATATCACACCCACACAACACCTTCTCCTTGTAGTTATGGATCTCTAATGGTTACTCCACAAAGGGTTCATTGTCATCAACGTTGATCTCTCCCTAATTATCGAAGTCGTATTTTTCACAAAGATAACAATCGAGATGGGACACAAGAAAACATAATGAATCCAATTCATCTGTGGGGAAATTTTTTCTTGATACTCTTTGACTCCAAGATGATCCAACACATCTAAATGCCCAAAAAATGGAGAGAAACCTTTCTGTCATGACCAAAACTGCATTGCCCACGATGTGGAGTCACCATAAAAACATGTGATCCACAACATAAATCACACAAGGTCTCCTCCTTTGATCGAAATAAGACTACTGATGGTCCCATTGTACCTTCATCCACTCATGAATCACCCAAACAATCTCTGTTATACTATTTACCAATTTTGTCATCATATTTTCGAACTCTTCAACCCCATTCCAGCACAACAGAAAATTGGAAAGTAGGCCATAAAAGGCCTAAATCGACACCATGCCAATGGTGGGGTTGAAATTTTTGTTATATGATAACTATACCAACAGTAAGTGACTCATCCAATAACCTCAAAAATCAAGTACATAAGTGCACAAAATGTCTTCAAGAGTCTGGATAGTCTATATAGTTTGGCATTCTGTCTTTGGATAAATGTAGTGTAAAGTCATAGAAGAAAACAGAAATAATATTAGAGGCCTCTCCACACCCAAGAGGTATAGCAAGGATCAAGATATAAAATGATCATCATCAAAACTTCATAGAGACTAAACATCTAGTCTTGATATCTCTATGAAGAAACCACCACTGATATTGAATACTGGATCTCTATGAAATTTGATGATTTCATAAAACACTCCACTACCACCCATAACATCATTGTCTCCCTGAGCTTGTGAAAAACTAGTAACAAATTCCAATGAGATCTCCTCCCACATCCACAAATGAACATATAATGGTTAGAGCAAACCACTGGGAACATAGTGCTCCACCTTCACCTTCTGGAAGACCAAACATCACAACACAAACTCTACAACTACACGGTTCAACCTGGGGCTCCAAAATTAACCTCACCAATATTAGTACATCTTTGTTACGGAATGATGTAATGCTAAGGGAGAGATATGGAACTCGATGAGAACTATTTAACGAATTGTCAAAGGAACCAAAATCCTTACCTAAAACAACAGTAGGAGTTCATCATCCACAGACCAACCATCAGGGGCCTCTACACAGACAAACTGGATCTCTCTAGACCTCTACCACAAAATCCCCCAACTGTGACTCTTCTACCTACTTCACCAGAGTTGACTACACCATAATTTGAAAAAGAAAACCTCTACCGACAAAAACTCTAATATCTAGATTTAATAATAATATTCTTCCATCACTCTTCAATAATCACCTTATTCGAAAACTATATCAATGTGTGACATCTTTCTCAACACATCAGCCACAACATTCCCCATTCAATGATTATATGAAATTTCGATGTTGGAATCCTATAATAACTCCGTCCACTGACATTGTTTCATGTTTTAGTCACATTTTTAGAAAATGTACTTACGGATATTATGATCAGTGTAGACCAAAAAATTCTCATCAATGAGGTAATGTTTCCTCAACATCAGCGAAAACACTACCACTAATAACTCGAGATCCTAGGAGGCATAGTCACAATCACGGGGATGGAACTTATGATGCACATAATAAATGATCGATTTCTAAAACATCGTAACACATCCCAACCTTGAACATGGAGAATCGTAGAAAACCTTAAAATAAACTCTTTATGGAGGCAGAAAAAGAATAGTATCACTAACTAACTTTGTTATTCAGATAATAAAAACATGCTTGACCCTTGTCACTGAATATGAATGCATGAACCTTTTTGTTCAACCCATTTAGATGATTCATAACTTGAGAGAAATCGGCTCTGAACTTCCTGTAATTGGCATAGAGACTAAGAAATCCACGCACCTCATCCACTGTATTGTGGTATTCCCAAGAAATAAATAAATAAACCAACAAAAATCCACATCCACCTTATGATGGCATAAAACATGCTCCAATATCAAGCTTCTTGTGTCGAAAACTCACTCTTCGAGAACATCCCAAATTTCTTTTCACGGTGATGAACTCCTAAACATCATACCGATTCTGTGCATGTTCCACCTTGGATATAGAGTACACAATGATGTTGTTAATAAAAACCTCCATGAACATATACCGGAAGTCATGGAACAAATAATTCTTCAACCATATAAAAAAACCTGGAGAATTCATCACACCGAATGGAATCATAATAAAATTGTAATTCCCAGGATGATAACAAAATTAGTCTCTGAGATTTTTCCTTCTTCACATTCATCTAATGATATCCTGAGCACAAATCGATCTTCGAGAACAAACGTTCACCATTCATCTAATCTAATAAATCATTAATCCATGGAAGATGATAGCAAACCTTCACTATCACTAGGTTCATGTGATGATAATCGATACACAACCACAGACATCCATCAACCTTCTTCACAGAAAGAACATGTGCATCTCACAGTGGCATGCTTGGCCAAATGAAACTGTACAACAACCACCCATCGAGCTGTATATGAAGATATCACATGTTAGAAGGATATATCATATATAGAAACATCGAGATATGTGACACTCCTCACTATATATTGATCCCAAACTCGATCTCCCATTGAGGGGGTAATTATACAACCTCCTCTAGAGAGAAATCTGGGAACTTTTCCACGACCCTAGAAAACAATAACTATTGAACCTCCAATTAGAAAAACATGATCTCAATCATCAAGGATGACCAGGATGTAATGCACCTCATACCCATTTACATTCTTCACTTGACATAAAAACTGATGGATCTCCATTAGCATCGAAGAACACCACCTATCTCCGGAAGCAATACACGATAGATTGCATCAAATACAACCAATACATGATGAGTATTATATTATATTTTTGTATTCTTGAACATAAAAAACCCCCTAAGATTTGTGGTACCCCAGCAATATCTAACAATCTCTACATTCTTCAACAAAGTCGTCTTGACTTGCAACTGGCGTCGTCAATGCCAAGGGAACCAGAATCCTCTCTATCTCAAGTACCAAACCATTGACATGTGAAGGTGATATTAAAGAGTGTGTCACTCTTAAATAAAAGAAGGCTTGAATCCATATAGAAAGTAAGAAAAGGGTACCTCAAACGGTGTCTATCTCGCATAGAGCTAGCAATAATAATGCATAAATCCGAACATGAACTGATCTTTGTCCTCTCTGAACCTTATGACATCCACCTCCATGACATCACTCTTCTATCTGAGGACGTGGAGTATACCAGGGTTGTCCTCTACTTACCCTATTTTTTCGAGGTGGATCCAAAGATGGATTAACATGCTGGTACTACCTCAGTTGGAACAACCTCAATAGAGGAACCTGTACCGGAACATTAAAACATGATGAATACACAATAGGTTGTCCACTAATGCAACTAATGAACTTATCCTCCACAAGAAAACAAGCACATTATCCCTTATCCTAGACTTGAGAGCTGATGCCCCAAGTGAAATGAGACATTAAGGGCTGGGACTTACCCCGCATAAATGATAACTCTACTTCCCCAAAAACTAGGAACCTCATACCACACATCTACATCATGAGGAATCCTGAATACTCCCCTCTAATGAAAATTTGGTCCAGGATAACGACCTATGAATGACCTATTCATTTGCATGATCCACAAGATATGTATTCAGCATAAATGGGTTGTACTATTGATGGATCTATAGAATAATGTCTCCTCAAAATGACTCAACCTACAATCCTAATCTGGTTATAGGTCCGAATCATATCGTAGAATGATCCTGAAATAGACCCCATAATCATTCACATTAGAGCTTTTCTATGGAATGGTAAGAAACACCTAGTAACTAACCACCTATTCAGTCGAAGAAAGAATCATAGATCTAAACTCCTCTTGGATCATCTCCCTGGAGGAATCTAATCCTCATGATCCACTAGGAATAAGAACTACCATTTCTTCGTTGCCCCATGTAACATCCCCACAACCAACGATACACAATGCTCCTTCCAAAAATGGATTTAACTGAATGCCATTTGAACCTCCTCAAACTAGTGTTTTGTGACTAAATACTAAGTTGATACATTGTACTTCTATAAGCATTGGAGTTGAAACTCTTAGAGTGTCTTCCTCTATATCCTATTAAAATAACACTCGACTCCATGATGATCTACGGGCACAACCTGCCTAACATCCTTTACACAAACCTTACAAGGATGCTAACCTAGAGCCATAGTCGAAAAAGAACAACTAGTTAGAGCTCTTAAACCTGGAATATGGAAGGCATAACATTAATTAATTGTTTTCTTTTATTCATTTTAGGTAATCCAATCCCATGTTCAACCCATTCAAACATAGGCTTAATGAAGAATGATAAAAGATCCTATTCTAGGTATCTACCCCACAACCAGTATCACATTATTTTGTATCCATTGTATGTTTAATGGTCTACAAATCAGATCCTTGTGTGCCCCAAATACATGTTTCTCATCTAAAATCTTGTGTTCAGAGTGCATGTTGTACTTGACAGATACTGTTTCATTATCAACCCAGGCAATCTCACATGTACCTAACTCCAAAATACAACATATCCCTCAACCAGACTTCTAATATCAATTTTTCATTACCCCCTACACATAGTGTACCCCTCCAAGGTCTGAAATGGGAGAAGAGAGATAATTACACCATAGTCCAACATCCAGTAGGCCCCGAGTTGGAAACTAGCACAAATGATTTAGTATACACATAGATTGGAGATATTACCCTCTTAAGAGAATACATGAATAAGAGAGAGATAAGCTACACCCCAACCTAATCCTTATTAGACTAATTAGTAAAAGAACCCCAATTACACATATGTAATGTCATGAAAGAACTAATGCAACTGAAATGGAAAACAGAATATACCACAAGAAAGAAAAATAATAATAACGTCAAAGTCCGAATAGCTCCTGCAAAATCCTGATCAAGTAGTAACTAGACTGATCTCCAACCATCGTTGACTTCCCAATAAAATAGTTATATAGCATAGGGTGAGGGTGATAGTATAATCAATAGGATTCTCCCTATAAGCTCTTGTTTAAATGTAGAGAATGCATTCCAATGTAGAGTGAACAACAAGTGATACTAACGTATCGCGTAATATGTATACTTTTTTCAGAGCCTCACCCTGAATACTCTCATCAAGTATTTCATAAAACAGTATTTATATAATATTGAATATCAAGGGTACCGCACTGCCACTTACCCTAGAGATTTTTAGTCTTCCCCAACGTCGCACATCCTCTACATCTCAGTCAAAAAAAGTATATCCTGAAGACACATGGGCGAAGCACCACAACATACACTTCTTGAAACACAACCACCACATCCACATAACCAAAAGTAACATGGTAGTTTTTAGGATCCAGCACTACTCGTATAAAATATAGCATACATCATGTATTATACCTCAATGCATCATAGCACATACACAGAGTAAAGTTCCCCTAGCCATCATAGTCTATACATGCCATACCTAGAGTATTTCATTGGAAACTATATCTCGAATATAAGTGTGTGAAATAAAAACAAGTAATTACATCACTCTATAAACATATATGGGAAAAAAATACCTTGAAACCAAAAAATTTATGTACCAAGAGAAGTGTGTGGGGTCAATGGGGTGGTCAGCCATCTATCCTCCCACCAAGATGCTGGGAAAAACAACCCTAGGGATCAGAATACCAAGATTGTTTTCTTCCATGACCCACAGAGTGGACTAGTGTATAGAAACACAAAAATATAGGAAAATAATATATCTCCCAACCACAGTATAGGAAAACCCTAATCTCAGACTCTACTAAAGCTGACATCTATTAGAATCTTGGCTACGACAGCTAATACTCGATATCCTATAAGGTCACAACCATTTAATGATATAAATTATGCCAATTATCACTTTTTATTAGATTCACTATATGTTAATCAATTATTTATCCATTAATTAACAATTAATAATGTCCACGTCACATTTCATTAGCATTTCAACAATGATCCATACCCTCCAAGCATAACCAAACATAGTCCATGGCTTCTCAATAGTAAAACCCCAACATTGCATCCCAGAAATCCCAAATCCCTTTTGTTAAAAATCATGTATTGTTTTATTTAATAATATTACAGCATTCCATACTTACATGTATTCTAAGAAGGAATTATAAGCTACTGAAGACTAGGGGATAAATACTATGAGTACTTGATCTACCCATCGAGTCTTTTCCACCAATTGTAGGTTTGTAGACCCATCCATAATTGAGAATCTAAACAGATAAAGCATGTGACTGACCCAATGAATATTTGAATTTTTAGGAAGAAGGGTAAGAAATTCCAACAACCTCAATGTGTGGGATGGTAATGTAGATAAACAAACAACAAATTTAACAAGTATACAACATTCACAACAACAGGTAAGAAAATATTCAACCCATTCTATCATCACTGATGTCCTCCCTGACACCCACGTAGATAAATCAATGAATCTGGATACTCTATGAGTCAACTGATACCACAACTAATGGGCCTCCCTTCCCCCACATACCACAATGGACCTCTAGGCTTAGCCATCCCACGAACACATCACATCTCAAGTAGCAAGAAATAATCATACATAGAAATTGGGCTCTTGGACCTAAAAATGGAATTCATCCATCACAACCAATGTGCTCTTATGGATCCAAAGCATAAGGAACATATAATTTAAAAAACATGAAACATATTACCTATAATGGAAAGATATTTTATTCACAAAACTGGTTCTCATTCTTTCTTGAATTAACTGATTCATTAATCGGGTTCCAACTATAGAAACCTAAAAAATAGGCTTCCTAAGCTATGAAAAATTAATTATACAATTAATTTAACATGTCTTTTATATATTTATCAACAAGAATCAATATGCTTCAGGTTCAATTACCAATTCCATTATACATACATACTACCTCAATTTGAGTATCATCAAATAACAACAACACCTGGATTCAATAACATACATCTTTAAACATTTATCCAATTAATTATCATTTAATTCCATATTTATGTTCTTTACCAATTCCATTGTGAATGTAATTATAATAATGAAAAACATAGATACCATACTATCTATAAAATAAAGAGGTAATAACATCACAAAAATATTATTACCAATTTATTAATTCGGATCAAATATTTATTATGTCAATTTCATTACGATACAAAGGCTAAATCATGATAACTCTATAATTGCACATAAATATATAGAGAATCAAAAAATAAACTAGCTGAAAGGGTCCCCAACATCTTTTCACAAGAATGAGGGAACACATACAATCAGGATCAACACTCCTACAATGACTGCATCCACCCATGGATTCTACGACACCACCACACCAACCAACAATCGAGAACGCTCCATTAGAAACATGGAGATCACATTCCATCCCAAAAAAATGATAAATGGGTGGAAAAATATTGAATAATCCATAAAATAAAGGAAGAGAATACCTTATATTTAATATTGATCAATTATTCTTGGTTTTACCAAAATAGGTAGTATATACAAAGTAAGAGAATCATCCATGGAAAACATGAACCACAAGTTGCAGCACATTAATCAACTCTTTTGGGAGGAATAACTCTGGGAATAATTTTCTAGGGGGAAAAATGAATTCAGAAAAAGGGCTTTCCTTTTAAATGATTTAAATGATTTAGTGGTTTATATATGATTTTCTTTTCCCATTAAAGCTGGATATGATCTTGATTACCCGTTTTGATCGAGTAAAGGAACCTAAACCATTAGGAAAATTCTTATAGGAGTTATAGGGTTTGTATTGTCCTTAAATACATTAAAATAATGGTTGGTATGTGTTTTACAACAATGATAATGTTAAAGGGGTGAAACTATAGGATGTTGGAAATACTATTCATGAGTCATCGTTAGACAAGTCATCGTTGGACAAGTCATTGTGGGATGTGTCACCGTTGGAAAAGTCTCCCTTAGATGAGTCACCATTGGACGAGTCACCATTGGAAGAGCCATCGTTGGGAGAGTCTATATTGGATGTTTCACCATTTGGTGAGCCACCATTCGTGAGTCACGATTCGTGAGTCATGATTCGTGAGTCATCATTCATGAGTCACCGGTGAAACAACTACTATTGGAAGGAGCTACTGTTGGATTCAGCTACCATTAGAATGAGCTACCATTGGAAGGAGATACTATTGGATAAAGTTACTATTGGATTGAGATGTTGTTGGAAGGAGATACTATTGGAATGCGCTACAATAGGAATGATCTACCATTTTATAAATATAGTATACAAAAATGGAAATATCGGGAATGTGTGGAAATATGTCACCTTGACCTCCTAGAACACCCTACACATCTTATTTTCACTAAGGAATAGACTGGGGAGGTCTGGGCCATTACATTCACTCTATTTATTTAATTTGATATAATATATATCCCCAAAATGATGAATTTAGAATTTAATTAATTTAAAAATAATTAATTTTTCCTATACATATAAAAAAATCAATGGAAACATTAAATCAATAAAATTATATCACATTAAATGCTCTTAATTCATTTATTTTATTTTACAAAAAATTAAAAACAATAATGTGTTTCCATTCCAGAATAATTTCTATTATTTATATAATAAGAAAAAATTAGAACAAAATTAGAATAATCAATATAATTTAATGATTGAAAATATTTATAAATATATTCATGCATAACCTGCTTTTGTCTCTCTATTAGAACAATTTAGAGAATTAAATCCATCAATGGGACATTTTGTAATTTTCCTAATTTTAATATTATATTGGTAATTTTCATGGAGAACTTTCCATTAATAATTTTATATTTGAGCCTTGAATTATAGGAGAAAAATATAATTTATTCTAAAGGAATAATGTTTAAAGATTAGGACTTTATCCGTTAGTGTAAACATTTATTTACAATATTTAAACCTTATTGAAGAGGTAAATTTAGAAATATTAAATATAAAAATTGATAAAAAAAGTGGAATATTTATGAAATTTGAACTAATGAATAATAATTATGGAATAAATTTCATTTAAATAAATACCTTTATTTGAACTAATGTAATTTGAAATCACAACTAAAAATAAAGCAAAAAATAATTTTTTAGAAATAATTTTTTATGAATAATTTTTTTATAATAAAAACTGTTTAAAATTATTTCCAAATAATATAATAGATTATTAAAAATAATAGGGAAGTATTTTTAGTTTTAAATCATTTAAAAAAAATATTTCTTTCTAAATTCATTAAACAAATTACGCAGTTTTCAATATAATATTTTATTTTCATTATTCAACGGGAAAATCATTATTTTTTAAAAAAAATGTTCCCCATAAGATAGTTTTAATTTTATAATTTTGAAATTTTAATTTTTTTAAAAATAATAACATAAAATGTTCCCAAAATTAATGTTAATAAAATATAATTATAAATTATTTTTTTGATGATAATGTATTATCAATTATAAAATAACTTTTATGATAATTTTGTACTAATTCCCAATTAATTCACCAATAAATGTTTATAAATACGGTATTAAATACAATTTTCATAAATTTTTAACCATAGTTTATATCCACTAATTCAATGGCATGTTTATAATAGTCATATAATAACAATAATATTTTGTGGTTCGTTTATGATTAGTGTTGTGTGGCGTATACACTATCAGATAATGTTATATGTCAAATTCTTTGGTCATTAATAATATTATTATTTTATTAAATACATATCATGTCATAATGTTATTATATATTGACCATGAAATAAAATATTTAGGTATATGGTAATTTTTTCACGAATTCAAAACTGAGATAAGAAACCCTTACTTCAAACTTTCATTATACATTGTGTGAATTCAATCATCAACTAAAAAAATACAGATTTATAAAAAATATAATATATATATATATTACTATATTTCATAATCTTAAAATTCTAATTATCACTTTTGTCAAAACGATTTTTCAAAATCCTTAACTGGGTGAAAATTTGTTTATTTTCCATACACATTACAATTTGATTGTTATTTTACTTGAAATCTTGTCAGAGTATCATCATATGTAGATTTATAATAAATGAATAATTAAAATTCAATCATTTTATACACCTTTATATCTATTCATTAAAAAATGGCGTTGAAAATTTATTTACATGTCTTCGTGGATATTGTATTATGAATGTATGAATGTGTGATATTTAGACATTTCGATGGATGGAATGAAAGAATTGTATGTAAAATGTAAAAATTCTATATTCATGATATTTTTTAAAAAAATTACTTATCTATATTCAATAAATATATTAATTTTACTTACAATTTAATATGTAAATGAAAAACAAATCACGTTAATTCATGGATGTGCTAGTCTACATGTACGCATGATCGACATAATTATTTTCTAATGGATGGAAATGTTAAGGAAAATGTATATAATACAATATAATTAAAGAACCATAAATATTAAAAAATTATTACATATAAATACTAAATCCATTATAACAATATAGAATGAATGACTATTTTGGAAAAAAAAGAATATTTCTACACAGAGGAAGTAGTTAACCCGTTTTTAATAGTGATACATTCATTTCTCATTGAATGAAAAGGAGGATGATAATAATTTTAACATAATAACAATATAATATAAATATATTCATGATACTATAATATTTATTTTATTTTTGATAAATTATATTTAATGAAATTTTAAGATGAAATAAACATAGAATGATTATATTAAGACAATTACATTTATTTAATAGACAGCTTTAGGATTACTTATTAAGCCTTCATATGATGGTCAGAAGATAATAATAAAATCTCTAATATTATGATATGGAATATATGATGGTATTAAGTTGGGGAATTTATAAGCAATTGTACTTAGGGCATTCTAGTAACAAGAATATCAGTTTCCCATTCATAAGTGAGGAAAGGGACATACTTCGTATTGACTAAATTAACTAAAAATACAATATATCATAATGATCACAAGTGGAACAAAGAAAAACAATATTCATATATAATATTTAGTATGTCCACAATAAACTCAAAAAACCACAGAAAAAACATTTTTAGAGTCATTTTAACCCTTATCTCCAAGTTAAACAACAATAAAACCATTTTAACCTTAACTATGATAACATTAATTTTTTACCATGATAACATAATTATTTGGAAAAAAATCAAAGGGGCCGTATAAATTTTTTCAAATATTATAATTCAATATTTTTATTTAATTTTATCCTCTTTAATTTTTATAGGTGGAATAAATTACATTATTAAAAAGAACGTAAAATGCCTGAAATTTTGTTTTTGAGAAAATAACTGATTTTTCAGTCCAAATACTTTTACATTGAAATAAAAAAATTAAAGAATGGTCTCTCAAATTATAAATAGTAAAATAAATGAATTATATTAGACTAGAAAATTATTTTCTTTATCTCAATGTTTTTATTAATTTTAATTCATATTTAAATTGCTACACCCATGACATTTTTTAGAGAGTTACATTAAAATAAGTTTAATTCAAAATAAATCACGTTTAAAAAAAATACTTAGATAATAAAAATATCATAAAAATAGTATATATATCATTATTTCAATATTATATCAATTTAATCATTTATTTCTTATATTAATTTTTTGTGAGTTTTTTGGATAATAATATTTTTCAGTGAATTGTGAGAAATAATCAATTTTAAGAAAACTATATTCTTTTAATTAAATCAAGATATTTAAAATAATAATTATATTATGAATTTGTAATTAATCTAATTTTGGATTCTATTTATTTATATTATGATCATATTTTATTTTATTTTGAAATAATTAATTATTTAGGATTTAAAACCCAATTTTTGGGAAGTTAGTTTTCTGTGATATTTTGATGGTTTATTTTTTCATTAATGTCATTAAAATATGGGAATATTAATTGATTAAATATCTTACATATTTTTAATCTAGTGGATAATTTTCTTATATATGACCCTTGATGTTTTTGGAATTAATAATAACAGTTGAAAAACTTATCACCTCGTTAAAGGGTACATCCAGTAATTAATGTTACAACTAAAATAATAATGAATTAAATATGTATATATGTATTCCCAATATTAAATTAGAAGAAATTAATTCAAACATATCCATTATTACTTATAATTTATGGAATTATTTATTCAATTCTCCTTTAATAATGGAATTTCTATTATTTTCGGTAATGAAAATTAACAAATGTTACGCAATAGAAAATAAAATAGAAAAATTACATAAGTGTAAAACGTGGATAAGATTAGTTATAAATTTTAATTTGGAAAATGACTTATTTTTACAAAATTATATTGTTTTTAAATTTAATTAATTATATAATTACTATAAATTCTTATAAAATGTCGACTCAGTGTTTGACAAGTAGGAGAATTTTTTTAAATGATTTTAAAAAAACTAAAATTAATATTTTTGGGTGATTTATAGTTCCTTGTTGAATTTATTTAAAAATAGGTAAAATTAATGATATGTTATAGGTTTATATTTAAATTAAATTTTTTTATCGATGTCTTTAATGTCAAATAAAAAGAATCATGTAAAAATGACAATAATGATATTTTATAAAAAAAAATTAAATTTTTTTGCAAATCATGAAAATATTGGATAAGGGGAATAAGATAATATATCAACTCATGGAAATATATGATACTAATATTTTCTTATAAATAAAATTATAACCCATAAATATTGAAATAGTTTTTATCATGGTTGAGGATTCAAATGGTCAAAGAATGGGTAAAAAATATATATATTGAAATACGTTATAAACCTATATAAATTAAGTTGTATGATTATATTTAGATAGTATACATGTTATTTTAAAATCCTGTTTATTATGAAATAACATGGGAATAAATGTTATGTTACTATATTTTAGTGTTTAAAAAATAAAAAAAGTTCCCCTCCTCTCATATATAATGGGACATACCTTCTCTCATTTCAATACGAAATATTGGGAAATCTATCTTAACTAAAACATACCTAGTTATCTTATAAATAAAACTATAATCAATTAATAGGTTTTAGTGTTCTAAAAACTGCATTCAATGTGTCCTTAACAGGGGATCAAAAGGATGATTACTGAAGAAGAGGTAATCATCCTTATCGCCTGCTTTAAAAAAATTCATCTTATACTACAAATAAAAATGATATACAAGTACTATAATAATAAATAAAATATAAAAAAAAATTGGATTATAGAAATAAAATTTCCACCCCT
This sequence comes from Viscum album, assembly GCA_963277665.1. Lineage (NCBI taxonomy): Eukaryota > Viridiplantae > Streptophyta > Magnoliopsida > Santalales > Viscaceae > Viscum > Viscum album. The sequence continues at coordinate 1,690,596,400 of OY728140.1, read as the reverse complement.
CATCCATCGTATAAAAATTATAAACATCGCTCATGTGATGGTACGAATTACTGCCTCCATGTAGCAGTGTATCTCTTTTTCTGTCATCATGTTATTAGGATAATTAAAAACGTTAAAACAAATTAATTAATTTATTATTAAATGAATAGTTATGATTTTGAAATTATAATATCATATATTCCCTTATACATGGATATCAACTATAAAACGTTAATTTTACTCATGTGTATTTGTTAACTACCACCTTCATAGAGTGTTGTGACCATTTTCTCAGTTTAAATTTACATTGGCGGTAAAATGGATATATTTAGTGAATATATCTGATATATATAACATAATAATGATTATATAATGGTTAAAATGAATATATATTTTTTAAGTAGGTATTTACAATTTATCTATATTTATTAATTATAATTAAATATTCAATTCATATATATTATTTCAAGGGGTTAAAATTTTAATGTTACTAATGATGTAAAAATTTATTTTTCAATAAAATTTTTCATAATATTGTTATTATAAAATTTAATGTAATATTATAATATAGAAAATATTTTTTATTTCCAAGACATTGAAGGAGGTTCCATATTCTCATCAAAATATTTCTCTCAATATCATTTGAATGAATCAATGATATTTTTAAAAGAAAAATGGTATAATTTCCCATTTGATTGTGTATTTTATCTTCCATTTCCATATTATTAGAAATGGTTTTATGAATAAGCCTTTTATTGCATAAAAATAATTATGAATAAAATTTATCTTTAGTTTTTCAAAATTTTCACTAAAATAATTATAATATTTTTCTAACTGTCATTGTTTTATGATGAATCCACTAAGGCAAGCATTTTGTGTACTTTTAAGCGCCTATATGAGGTGTTTGAGTCATTAAACCAGTTAAGACCCCTCTATAGTGTTGTACACTTCTTTCCCACATTCCAAAAGATAGATACATCAACCACTATGGTTGATGTTTTGAACTCATTGATCACAATATAATAATGGGATGTCGATTACTCCCTCCATTGATTCCACCTTGGAGTTTATTCTCTCTTTCGGGTCTCGATAAATGATTTAATACATGTTATTGTACCTCATTAATGACACCATATTAAAGTGAAAACCAATTAATTATGATTCTTATTGTTGTGATTGGGAAGATATTTGAAGACATATATTATGGTGACCTTTTATATCTCTATACATATGTATATACATGTTTTATTGGGAATTTATAATATTAACCCCCTCTTGGAGTCTAAGAGATCTCATCTGTGATGCATCCTAGGTGTAGAACCCAATGAATTCTAGTCCCATTATGGGAAGAAATGAACTAGGGGATATAAATTCTAAAGATAACATCACAATTCATATAATTCCCATCACATGAGGATGAGATTCTAATTAATAATAGACATCATAGGTTTAAGGTCCTGTGGAGATGTGGAACATCTTCACTATCTTATGGAAACATGTTCAAGGGATTAGAATATTTTTGAGGGGGTTTTCAAATAGTTGTAGTCTTATGTGGATTTTTTCATGATATGTTACTATCATGGTGTGTGGAAGAAAAATTATTTCTTATGTTGAATTTCAATAATGTGTTAAAGATTTGAATCCACTAGAGAGGAGTGCACCAAAATCACGATGTCACATTTATATTATAGGAAATGTAATTTCACTAAACTATACAGTTTTGAAGACAAAATAATGAAAATAAATGAATATAAAATTTTGAAATACAATTGATAAAGAATATGACTGAAATATATGATTTCATAATGGTGATAAGGTCGGCGACAGTCTTCAAAATGAAATTCAAACCTACATCCAATTTATCAAATCCTCTTATTGTATTCCGATGAAATTTATATTCCATGATTTATTTCTCTCACTCATGTGGTAAGATGGAGATCTTGATATTTAACCTTTGTATGATTGTATTTTATTCTACTCACCATCCATTGTGTGAGGTAGTTTTAGCAAGTATCCTCAATTGCAATGGTCAAAACCAAATCATGTATTTTTTATCCCAAATAATCATGAATTTCTACTACCTATCCCATATGTACAGATGATCATGTTAACTTATAAACTAATCCATGTTCTATTATAACATATAAAAACATGAACATAGTATATGTAGATAATTATCCCTGAAAAAAGGAATATCACTAACATAATCAAAAACCACATATGATCATATATGATAATAGAAACCACTGTAAGAAATTGAAAGTAACATCAATAAAGAGATAATTAAATTTTGTTGAGTAATGTTCAAGAACACTATCATTTAAAATGAGATAAAATCCCCTTCTCTGATCATTTATATGTTTAAAACTCCAAATTTAATGTTCGTTGGACTCGTATAAATAATGTTGTGACCAAATAATTGAATCACACATTTTTAGGAAAATATCACCAATATATTCGTCCACTATAGTGAATTAAATGAATACATTAAGAAGATACATTCTCTATGAAATTTATTTTTAAAATTTTTTTTTGGTTACGCTATAAAATATAGCTTGAATATACAGAATTATAACTATTAATCCTGTGTTATGCCTCATTTACTAAGATGCATATATTCCATCAAACAAAAATATTTTTCAAATTGAATGATTTTTTTGTCCAATATAATTTCTAATATGTTGTAGTTCCAAAAGAAGAAGTTAAATCCCATGATAGGAAGAAGATCATACAAAATAAATCAATTAAAATTGTTAAATATTATAAATATTTGTCTTAAAATACAATAGTGATAACAGTATTTTAAAATTCCAAATATTAAGCAATTTTTTCACCCAAAAAACAACAAAAATCCAAAAATGATGCCAATTAGCTTTAAATGATAAATTGGTAGGGATTAAATCATTTAAAAAATAATAAAATATTATTAATATATTATCTCTATAAATTACCCAAAATTTATCACATTACATTTGGTACAAGAAAGCATTAAAAAATAAAATGAAATTTAAGAAATATAATAATGAGATACCAATATAATTAACAAGACACAAAATTATTATGCCTCCTCAAAAAAAAATATATCAATTTTGTTTATTCACATTACTCAATAAATTTCCACTTGATTTCTCCACCTGTGCCCTCAAAATACATAACTCATACAAATGGTTTTTCGTATCTTATAAATATCTATATTTACCATGCTTCTCTAATCCAAACCAATGAAAGGTTCACCACAAGCTTGATAAATTTATACATCTCCACCAGATGTGAGTTAGAAATTTTTTTATCTTGAGTAATTTTCAGTTTTATTTAGTTTATTTTAGTTGGTAGTATTTAGATGTCCAATATATGAGGCTGAATGAAGAGGGTTTGACAATTTCTTAAGAAGAAAAGATAGGATTATAATTATATCTTATGTATGGTCTCCTCTTCGCTTCAACTATTTGAACATTTTATCGAATAATATTTAAAAATACAATGGAATCAAAAAATTTACACTTATTTTCTCATTTTTTTCTTCGAATATTTATATTTTCATAGAATTCTCTATCAATTGTATGATCCAAAATGTTTCATTTTCTATTATCACGAAGGCATCGAAAAGTCACAAATTTTGATAGATTGATTTTTTTTGTATCAAAATCACTAATTAAATATATTATTTTCCAAAAAACTATCAATAAATGATTAATCATTACACATTGAATCTCCCCCCATAGTTATGTTCTACTAGATTATGAAATTTCACATCTTGAGAAGCTTGTACAGAAAAATTGGATTTTATTGTTGATAACATTATAAGTTGATCACAGATTATAATTGATAAAAGGATTAAGTGTAAATTTATTCTACAATAAAATTTATTCTCTATAAATGGCTCATTAGATTCAATTAAATGATTCAATAATTTAAAATAAAAGTACCTCATACCCTTCAGTTTTGATACGAATAAAAAATTATTGTAACATAAATCATGGTTTGGTTCTCTCATGGAATATAGTGAATGTAAATAATATGATAAAAATGTGTTTATAAGCCTAATTGGAATGTGATTTCAATGATAAATATAATAATATATTGAATGGGATTTAGTAATCATAGGTAATTCCATGAAATTCTTGTAGACTTATACAAGAAATAAATTAAGTTTTAAATTCATCTAAGATCAGTTTAATAGAATAAATTTCCCACTCATTGAACTGGGTTTCATAAAATTAATCTATAATAATTAGATCCTATAAGATTCTAGAGCACATTAAATTTAAAAATAATCACATAATGAATTTTAAAAAACTTTAAAAATTAAAAAAAGTTGAAATACAAAAAATTGAAAATCATTGAACTACAATGACTCCCTTATCCAAACATAAAAGATGTTGTTTCAGCAATTAATTTAATAATATTTAACAAGAAATCATATTTTTAATTGAATAAATATAAGAAATTAATTATTATGGAGTGATAAAACCCGAATTATTGGTAGTAGAGCATTGAGTTGAGCTCCTAAGTACTCCATACTGAAAACCTACAAGAAAATTAATAAAAAAACATATGATATTTATGAAATGAAATTACATGTGATATAGAATTAAAATATGATGATATATCATGTTTTAATCCCCCATATATTCCATGGGTTTTGAATAGATACAGAATGGATATTCATGTTAGTTATCCACAATTTGATGGTGGGTGGATTTTCTTAGAGATGAACCACAAATATTAATTCTTTCCATATATATCATCTTCTTATTTTGGAGGACTCCATTGAAAGAGTATAGACAATTAACCCATATTTCAATGAGATACAACTTACATGTGGATATATTTGAAAAAACATTGAGTCCTCCCATTTCATGATTTCCACTTCCAAAACCTATGGACCATTAACCATTGATTCCTTAATGTATTATGCATTATAAGAATAATTAAAGTTAATGTGATACTACAATTACATTTGAGAAAAACTAAAATATAAATATTCAATATCTAATTAATGTTATTGAATATAAGAAGATTTTTTCTTGGTTTCCCTATGAAATTCCACTTTGATCTCCTTATATTATCCCTCAGTTAAATAGGAAGATAATAGTGGAATTTTCTAGAGAATATAAGGATATACCTACGATAGAAAAATATAAAAATTTAAAATATTGGATTATAATACAAAAAAAATATTTAAAATATTCAAATGAAATGTTTTCAAAAAAATAATATCTCAATGTATTTGATCGAATTAAATTTCTACTTCATTGGAAAGTGCCTCTTAGAGTTGAATTTCAATGATGGAGGTTGGTAGTAAGGAACCTCCATCATATCTTCTAATTCATCCACTTAGGTGGTTTCATATTCTTAAAAATCTATAGATATGTATTGTGGTGTTGATTCTTCTTCCTTATAAATGATGGGGATCTCATATTATTCCTCAAATTTATTCAATAAGTAAATGAAATCTCATTTGTCTCCCATATATACATTATATGGAAATTATTTTTCATTAATCTCCTCAAAAAGTGGTCTATAATTTTAAAATAGTTCTTCTATGAATTAAATAGTGGTCTCACATATTTATTAAATATCAATGATGAGTGGGGAATCGAATTCCACCACTAGATTAGGTTTAGGATCGGGGTTCTATTATGATATGTAGATATATTCCATAATCAATTCAGTTATATAATCAATGTGAAAAATATCTTAACAAATTTCATGAAACTAAAATTATCTTAATTTATCTTATTTTTTTCACTTGTGTATTTTCTTCCAAAATATTTATAGAAAATATAGAAGACTTTTCTTCTACAATAACAATTTCTCGATTAAATTAAGGTAAGTAATATAGGGTTTCATTTAATTCTCACGAATATCCCCCAACAATTGGTTTTTGAGGAGAGTATTAAGTTCATGGATGATATCCATGAATTCATATTTTTTGATGAATTGGATTTGATCTCCCCAGATCTATTTAGAAAATAATTAATCATTATCTAGTCTATAAAAATTTTAGAAAATAATTTTTTAAATTGCATATCTTTTTTTATAACTTTAAAGGAGACGATATTTACAATTATATTGAAATAAGTACCACCTCTGAAACAATGTGATGTTTTGAAACAATCCCATTATGTTGTGTGGGAAAAAATATTCCATATATTAGAATGCTATAATGTGGTTAAGTAAGGTTGTCTCCAAAGAGTATCACACAACCATAAAGTTTTCAGAAATAAATTAGTGGAAATGTTTTAATTTATATTATTTTACTCTGAGAAAAATTAATGTAGAGGAGAGAAATAAAATAAATTAATAAAATTATTCAATAAATACTAAAATTGAATGATTTATAAACTATGATATGATTATGGTCATTAGTTTAGGGTCAATTTCCAAATAAAATGTTATCCAAGTTCTAGTTTATCCATTCCCCTTCTAGTACTCCAATTAATGCGAGATTCCACAATCGCTTCTTCATATACCCTAGTTAGATGGTGATGGTGAGAGTAAATTTTTCTTAGATCAAAGTATTTTATCCTCTTCATACAATGTCCTATTGTTATAAAATCAATACCCTCAATTTATATAGGTAATACCAACTCAAGTATACTTTATACAAATAAAATAATAATATCAACTACCCTCCCAATCTTATAGATGATCATTGTGTACTTCACAACTAATCCATAGTATAGTTCATTATATATAAACCAGAACCAATAGAAATGAAATAATGATCATTAACTAATGAAAAGTAATCAATGAATTCAAAAAATAAAAATGATCATACTTGTTAATTAAAAAACATTTCTAAAAAGAAAAAGTAACTTTGGAGAAGAGAAAAAAATTCAATAAAGTTGAATAAATAATGTATTACAAAAGATAAATCCTCCCCATCCATGGTCTTTCAAAATTTTACACATCCATGTGAATGGTAACAAATAATATGGGGGGAGAAAAAGATAATCCATAACATAAAAATAATAAAATATTGAAAATTAAGTCCAAAACATTTATCCACTAAAATCTATACTAAAAAATTTTCTCATATTCTACCAAACAAATTTCTGAAACATGTCATGGACCTAATAATATGTGATCCTAAATTTTTTTTTATCTGGACAATCTAAATTATATTTTTTTTACCTGTATATATGAAGTTATAATCTATTTATTGAATCATAATTTTTATTTGTAAATATCACATTAATCATTATCCAATTTGGGTCGTTAAATTTATGTATTAAATTGATGAATTAATTAAGGATGATCTTCATGTAATTTAATATTCAAATTATGATTCATATCCCCAATTACATTTAGCTTGAATTACTATATTTATTGGTCTTTATCATATGTTATTTCACATTTTCATAGGTGGGTTCTATAATGTCTGTTAGAATTATTTTTCATATTAATAGGTTTTCTGGGCCCCAGAAAGATCGAATTAGCTCTATGTCTAAATTAACAAGTTAATCCCATGATAAAATGAAAAAATGATTAAATCTAGTAGTAAAAATATTTTAAAAATAGTACATGATATTCCAATTTGCTAAATATATGTTAATATTCCATAATTATGTAATTTTCACAATTCATTCCAAAACACACAAAAAAATAAAAAACATTGTAAAATAAATTCTAATAGAACAATTAGTGTGGATTAATTAATTTAAAAACGTATAAAATTTTTAAAATATTATCTACATCAATTATATACCAAGTTCAACCTGGACACCATAACTAGTAAGCATTAATATGAAATAAAAGATAATTCAAAACACATACTCATGAGATAAACACATTTATCATCCAAACACGATAGATATCATGCATCCTAAAAACCCATTGGCTGAATTTATCCATTCAAATAATTCAATCCTTATTCCACCTAATATATCATCTAAATAACACAAAACACCTACCTTAAATAAATATTTCCTCATCTCACAAATGTCAATTTTTAATAATGATTTTCACATCGAAACCCATATACGAGTCACTGTAGGATTGAAAATTTATTATATATCCCACTATTGCTATTTAAGAACATGTTTTCATAAATTTATATTTTTAGGGGTTTTTACTGGCTTTTGATTGCTAGGATTCAGTTCTCAAAACATCTGAGTCTGAATGACAAGGGAATGTCTTTTTCTAAAGAAATAATGCAGGAATCAATTTTTTTTCACATGGATTGTCTCCTCCTAACTCCCTATAGTATAAAATCAGATCTAATAATATTTTTCAATATCACATATATGGAAATAATGATTATCCTCATATTTGTTTTTTCTTGAATTATCTAGATAAGAACAACATTCATTCTCACATTCATGATAAAAAAACCCAACTTCTTTTATCATAAAAGATTCAAAAAGGCACAACCTTTAATAGATTTAAATTTTCTGTAAAAAATAATCTCATAAACATTTAAATTTCCAAAAAAAATTATAACCAAATGATTTAGTATAATAACTGATATCTTCTTCCCACACTTATGTTTTAATAGATCATGAAATTTTACTTTAAGATCATAATGGATATGGAAAATAGGTATGTAATGTGGTAACCTTAATGGGTTGGTATTGGATTCTAAAAGGAATAAATGTTGAATTTAGGATAGAATAAAATGTGTTCTCATGAAAACGAGACATTAAATCCAAATAAATTCCTCAATAGTTTAAAAAAGGTACCTTAATCCCCTGTGTTTTGTCTGGAATAAATCTTATTATAGTAAAATAATTCATTGTTTGTTTCTCTCAATATATGATTTGAATCAAAATAATATGGTAAAAAAAGTGTTCAAAATTACAATAATAAATTGAATTCGATGAAAATTTTAAGGATATATAGAACATGATTCCAAAATCAGCATGATTTACATGAAATTAGTAGATATTTATATATGAAAGAAAGTCATCTTATAGTTAATTTATTCATAGATTCATGAAGTAAATTTTTTCCAACATTGAAATTGTTTAAGAAAGTGGAAAATATAATCAATTGAGATTGAAAATTTCAAAAACACACCAAAAATGAAAAATAAAAACACAACAATTTGAATCGACACAAACAATTTTTTTTGAATAAGAGAAAAATAAAAAATTGAAATCCCAAAATTGTAAAGATTACCTCCCACATAGTATGCAATGTCTTTAATGAATATATGAATATTTAACCTATAATTATATTTTTAATTGAATAACAACAATAAAGTAAGTGTTGTAAGGAGGTGCAACCTGACTTATGGGTATCACAATGTTGAGTGAAACTCTTAATTGAAACACAATGAATACCTACAAAATAAAGTATAAAATAAAACCTATTAAATTTATTAAAATAAGTGAAAATATAAATTGAATTATTATAGAATTATAGATATTGTTATAATCTACCAAGTGGTACCTATGTTTTGACTACATCGAAATATGATGTTTTTATTGGATATCGCAAATCTGAGGGTGGGTCATGTTTTATTAAGATAAACCACCAACACTTATTGCTTTCATCATTCATGTCTTTATTTCTTTATGGACTCCATATATAGTGTATATTAAATTCACCCCTATTGTAATGAGATACAACGTACACTATGGGGGTATTATAAGGAAAGAATCCTCCCCTTTCGTAGTTTCCACTTTCAAAACCACTTCACCATTCTCCATAACTTATATTAACTCTATTTCATCAATAAAGTAATCAGATATGAATATATTGTTTATTTTAAAAAATACCAAAATATTAAAAATCAATATCAAATCCATCCCCTTAAATGTAAGTTACTTATGTCTTGGTTTCCCCAGGAAAACCCACCTTAATCTCTCCATGTACTCTATATAATTCATATTCCAAATATTTGGGATTTATATATATTCATATTTATATTTAACATCTTCTTCAACATCGTCTACCATGAAAACATATATTTTTTCTGAATCCTAAAATTTATGAATAGGGGATGTAACACTCAAATCCACTTCAAAATATTCACAATGAAAATATTTCATGAGAATGTTATCTCTATGAGTTTTTGAAATATCGAATTTAATACAAATGGGGAATTTCCTCTTGGTGTTGAATTTCACTATATAGTTAGGTAGTAAGGGTCGTACTTCTTCTCTTATAATTTCACCTTTAGTGGGGTTTCAACTTCATCCAAAGTTAGCGATTTTAATAGTGTTATTGATTTATCTTCATTGTAAGGGATGGGGAGATCATTTTACACATCATATTTATTCTGAAATTATAGAGACCCAGGAATAACATACATGGATATGACATCATTTTAGATGAATATTTAGTATATTACAAGAATACAAGAATAAGGACCAAAATATTTTAGTGTCTTTGGAATCAATGAAACAAAATATTTTATCCTCGTGAAAGATCATCCATATATCACATAAAGGCCTCCACTTTTAGCATTTCTCCCAAAAACCATTCGTCAGAACATGGGTATGGGACACCCAAGAAAGTGGTTAGAAGAAATTCTCAATAAGTGTAAACAAGGTTGAAATGTAAGCATAAACTAGGTCATAAGAGTACGATATCATAATGATGAAAAAAAGAGATCATACCTTACATATCATAGATAAGATACAGTAATAATGGCATAAATAATGGAAGATTATATGTAATAAATATTAAAGAAATATAAAATATAATCCATGAATTCAGTTCATATGAATGAAACATGAAATTTTGGAAGACACCAACACATATAATTTGATTTTAATAGAAGATAAGGCATCACTCACAAGACCATATAGGTAGAATGTGTTAACTCCCCATACCATATTTATTGTCATGGTTCACTCCCATTTCCATCTTAGTAACATGATTTCAATCCTCATACCATCATGGTTGTCATGGTTTACTCCCATGACCATATTAATATCATGAATTAACTCCTAATACTATCATGGTAGTCATGGTTTATTTCAATAGGCATCTTAGTTGTCGAGGATCATTCCCAAGACCATCTTAGTATATCTTATGAGATATAAATAATTTCCCAATGCATTAGATGGTGATAAATGACCCACCCATCTCGTTATGAAATCAGACATACATGTAACACAATATCATAAATAATAATATCATCACCAATGTTATGGAATGGGTGTCATAAACATGTAATCATATAATAACCCATGAAAAAGAGACAAGATTTATAATATTTGAATCAAAATCATAACAAGTTAAAATAATGGGGTTCTTTAAATGTCAAGCCATCAAAACATAAACTATCATATAAATAATATTAATGGTATTCTTTGACAATATCACAGTTTGTCATCATAGCTGGGATGTATTTTTAAAGGTCACATGGAACATTAATTTTCATTAAAAATTACTTTTATAAAAAAAATAAAAAAAATTCAATAACTATTTTCATTGAAACCATTGTAAAAAAATATAATAGAATTATGAAAGTTATTTAAGATAGTTCTTGAGGGAAATATCCTATCTTGGTAGAAATAAATGTTTTCCTATAAATGTCACATAATTAAAAAAACATTTTACTTGGAAATAACCTTCTCTGATTATTGGGTAATATTCAAGTTAATAAGGATTCATGGAATCTTAAAAATAAGTTAATTATTTATAATGAAAAAAAAATTCTTCTCATATGTTTTCTAAATAGGTAAAAAATTACTTTATTTGGAAAATGAAAGAATGATTCCATACAAAATATGAAGTAAAAATGTAATAATAGTTATACAAGATATTTATAATTCCATAGTCGAATAGAAAGACACGTTTTGAGGTTTCTTTTTTGAAATCAGGGATATTAATGATAAATATTACCCAATGCTGACTTAAAATAAAATAATCTCAAATATGGAAGAGATCGTGAAATCAATAACCATCACATTATAATAAAATTTATTGTATTCCCCATGAAACAAAGAAATCAATAATAATATGGAAATATCATAATCATCATGGTAAGACCGATGAAATATATTCATGGGATTCATATACAACACATATAAGAAAAAATTAGTGTATGAGGCTTGTGTCTCATAGAAATAATAGTGAGATAAAAATCCCTTTAACTTGTGTCACGAATCTCTTCGCAATCAAATAAGAATCCAATATAATAAATTTAATTATATTATAAATAATTTACATAATATTATTCTTACATATATTTCCACATATGGATTTATTATGAATGTATATTTCTCGCGTGTTAATGAACATATGTTAAGGATTCCCTTTGGGTAATATTTTCTTGGTTCTTCACAACTATCATAATTTGTTATATCATTGGTCATTATAATTATTTAATGATTCCATAATGTAAATAATTATATAAATATCATGTATATACATTATATTTATATTATAATAACCTATATCATAAATAATTATAAAATGAAATATATTTCTCTTGGAGATGTTTAGTCATACGTACGCATGAACGCTATATCTGTTTTAATTACCACATTTAATGTTTGTATCTAAATGAAATATGTATATATATTTATGTGTGTATATCATTATTAATTTATCATGATTATATCATATATATCATATATGTTCACTAAACCCATATTTAATAAATTCAATGTGGTGTGTGAAAGAATCACATCGCTTTGGGGGGGTGGTAGTCCACACATCCTCAAATGAGATTATCCTATTAACACTCAATAAAATGTAAAACACTTTTTTGTTTCAAAAAGAAATAGAAAAGACTAAATACATAATAAATAATATATATAACATATATATATATATATTTTTCATCTTAATTTTCACCATGATCAGTTGTAATTGAATAAATGAACAATCATCGTTCCGTGAGGCAATACCTCATCCTACACAGAAATAATATGTTTAAAATCCATTATATTGATCTATTTTAAGTGTAAGTATAAAAAAATAATAAAAACATAATAGTATAATTAGGATACTGATTTTGACATAAAATAATGGAATAAATAGTTCGTAGAGGGTGGATGAAAAATTTAAAAATGATCATTAGAGAAGACACTGGCTCTTAATCAGGTAACTCCTTTTGGTTTGTGCTAAAAGGATTCCAAGAGTTTCATTATAAACAAGGTAAGGGTTATAGGTGTGATAGTGGGGAGTTGTGGGAGAAACATATAGTTTTTGGCCTACCTAAAAGGCTCTATAGGTGTGAATAAAATAGAATGTGTGGGTCATTTTATTAGAGGGGGGATGTTCAGAATGATCAAAAACTAATAATTTATTATAAATATATTTTTGAATTAAAATAGATACAAAGTGAGTTATGTAGAATTTTAGATGAGTATGTGTCTAAATCCCTTCATCTAATGAATTTTAGACATGTTTCTTCACCAAGTTAACCATATCTTTTCGATTTAACCCCTAGAAAAACAATTTATCTCTCACCATGACAACTAATCATATAACACAATAGGGTTAATAGAGTTAATATAAAAGAATGAAAACAGAATTTGATAATTTAGTATATTGTTATATATTATACTAGTCATTTATCTTAAATATATATTTTTATGAAATTTTTTATCATTTATTAAATTATTATTTATTGTAAAATCTCTTTTTTGTCAATATTCACACAATTTATTCCATGGCTTTTTATTAAATCACAACAAATTTACAAATTTGAAAAAATATATTAACTCAATAATAACATTTTATAGTATTCTAAAAAATTCTTGGATTCCAGGAAATTTCAAAAATAATATTTAATTTAATTTTATTAATATCCATTATTACATACTTACTATAATAAATCTATTACTACAACATCACTATGTCACAATTAAATTTTATTAATAAATATATAAAATATATAATTTTTTTCAAAATATTTAAAAATTTATTATATTTTTAATTGATATTTATAGTTGAATTTATCTTTTTTATAACCCTATATTAAATTTTATTTATTATTTAAAATTTGATTGTGTAGTTTTTTACTCTTCTTTAAATAAATTATAGCAAGTGTCTTCATTTAACAGAAGTGGCATAAAAAGGTTAATAATTTCCAAAAATGTTGGTTTGGGAAACAAAATACATATCCAATGATATTTTTCCATGTGTTAGGTTAATTTTTTATTATTTGTATCAATAATTACATTTTTTACCTTTAACCTTGGTAAATAAAATTCAAAAGAAACTATTCACCCAAAAAAGTGATCCTCTTAGGTCACATTTTTTAAACTTAATACAACCATGTATGTGTGTTTTTAGAACACCGTGTCACTATTTTGGTAAAATTTTGTTTAATTTAAATACTATAAATGTGGCTAGAAGGTGGGTAAAAGAGATGTTTAAAAGTTCAATATTTTCTATATCTAATTATATTATAAAAATTATTCTAATAACCTATGTTGGATTAATATATTTTTTTTAAGGTAGTGTTTTGGTCAAAGACCTGAACACAAAATTTATTGAAATAAATAAATGGTTACACAAGTCTGAAATAAGGAATTTTGTTCACATCCCTAACATATAGAGGGAGTAACTCAGGTGGAATATCACCCCACCAAAGAATATCGTGTATAACCCCCATATTAGCCATTCGATTAGTGATCCTGTTTTCTTCACGATAAATATAAGTGACAATGAAGATGATAACTAAGAGCATGTTTAGGCAGTCTATCTAGTGCGTAGTGAGCATCCAAGCAAGATGAACGGTTCCATTGTAGATGGATTAGACAATAGTGGTTGAGTCACATTAAATCCAGATATTGTTCCAGTTGTGTAGCTTGGTGAACGAGATTGCATGTATTCTGCTCATCATCTCAGATTCCAATAAGGAAGCAAAACTGAAAGATCCAAATAAGCATCCAAGCTTCTGGTCAAGGTGATTTCTAAAGATGGCTCCACAACCCGCTGTGCTGGGGTTTTCTTTAGAGGAACCATCCACATTGATTTTAATCCAGCCTGGGGTTGAGGGCTGCCAAAAAACTTCAAAGGTAGACCTAGGTCAATGGTAATTTCCCTCAACACCAATACACCTAAGAATCCCAAGGTCATGAACCGAGTTTCTACAATGATCTTTTTGAATCTAAGCTACCTCCCGTATAACGATAAGAATTTTCAATCTAGCTTCACTAATCTTGAATGAGTTGTTATGGAAAGTAAGTTTGTTTCTACCATACTAGATCACATGAAGTAGCTTCTCTACAGCTACAACAAAAATATTCTTGTTCTATTGGGTGTTAGGTTGGTCCATACACTGCTGTATCTGTGAGGTTATAGAAATACAAAACAACCATCTACACTCAAAATTGTCAAAAATATAATGCCAGAGAGCCATTGTCGTATCACAATATAGAAGGATGTGATTAATAAATTCATGATGTTGGTTACACATATGGAATTTAGAACAAAGAACAATCCCAAAATCTTGTAAGCATGTATCCATGGGGATTCTACCATGGGCGATACACCAAACGAGGGTGAATCTCGAGGGTTTAATCATGGAATTATTTATGTTTTTAAACCCAGATAAGTTGTTGTCTTCATTGATGAACATGTTTTTGTAGTAATTCTGATAGTCAAGAACTAAATTGTGAGCGGATTCCCAAATAATAAATTAATCAGTATTAGTGAATGGGTAACTTTCAACAATATTTTTGATATCCATAGGTAAACATGGATTTTGAGAATGAATGACTTTCTTTATGGTGTCATTGGTGTGGAGTGGAGGATGGATATTGGGAATTAAAGATATCAGGGGAGCGCCAGTTCAGTTATCCATCCAAAAATTCAAGTTTGAGTTTCTACTAGCCATCCATCTGGAATTTTTCATAATGGAAGTGAATGTGTTTTTAATGGAGGGACAAATAGAATACGTGAGAATATGAGATTGATTCATTTTATTTTTTGTAAAGGAAATGATCCCTAAGAAAATACGTTGAAGGTGTATTATTATGAATGAGTGTCCATGTGAGCTTGGCATGAAGAGATTTATTAAAAAAGGAAAGGTTTTTAATACCAATACCCTCATTATCAATCACTTTGCAGCAAGTGGACCATGGACAGTAACCAGTTTTCTCTCTAGAGTACTCCCATTCCAGACAATGTTCTTAATATTCACATTAATTCACATTATGAGGCTCTTCTTCAATTTTTAAATCATCATAGAGTGAACCAACATGGAGGAAATACTTGATTTAACAAGACAATATCCCCCAGCCATTGAGATTTTCTTACCCTTCCAAGAAGAAAGGTGTCGAAGCATTTGATCAATGAGGAGGGAGATGTAAGCCGCGTTGGGTCTACCCAAAAATATGGGAACACCAAGACAACTGAAGGGTTATATTCCCCCCTTTACACCTAAGGAATTAGTGATATTGAGTTTCTTACAGTGGGTGAAGTCTTTGCCAATGTAAATGTAAGATTGCTGCATGTTGATGTGTTGACCAGACACTTCTTGGTAGTGAAGAATGATGGCCTTAAGGTTATTCACATTTATTTTGACCCCATGAATTAATAGAATAATTTCATTGGTATAAATAAGGTGTGAGGGTTCATTCATGTTTCTAGAGGCAGAGATAGATTTAATATTACCTTTTTATAGATTCCGTAAGAAGTCTTCATAGATAGTCTTCAGCAATGGAGAAAAGAATATTCGAGAGAGGTTCACTTTGTCTAACTCTAATGGAACATTTAAAATAACCTATGGGGGATACAATAATGAGTATGGAAATGTGGTCTGAATTAAATAGGGTTTTAATTCTATTTATGAAGTTATCATTGAAGTCAAACTGCATAAAGTCATTATATATGAAATTCCAATCGATGGTATCAAAAGCCTTTACAATGTATTGTTTAATGGAAAAAATCCCTCCTCGATTTTTTCTATTTAAGAGATTTGTAGATTCCAAGGTAAGACAAATATAGTCTTCAATGGATCTTCCTTTTATAAAGAAAAATTGGTTACAGGAGACAATTTGATTGCAAATAGTAGAAATTCTATTTGCAATTATTTTGATGATAATCGTAAATAGAGAGTTTAAGAGATCTATGGGCCTAAAGAGGTGAAGTTCATATGCATTCTCGGATTTCGAGATGAGGACTTAGAATTGAGAATT
Source organism: Viscum album (assembly GCA_963277665.1). Lineage (NCBI taxonomy): Eukaryota > Viridiplantae > Streptophyta > Magnoliopsida > Santalales > Viscaceae > Viscum > Viscum album. The sequence continues at coordinate 1,690,579,361 of OY728140.1, read as the reverse complement.
TATTCTATGAGGGAGAATGCCTCTGGAAAATAATGTTGTCGCCATGCGACAGACATCCTCTTGAATCGCATCCCTTTGTTTTTTATAGAAACCATTATTATAACCATCCAGCCCAGGATCCCCGTTAGCGTTTATCCTAAAGATTGTGTCATTAATTTCTTAGACAAGAGGGATACTATTAAGTAAAGAGTTCTCTTCCTTAGTAACCAGTGTGGGAATGACATCAGACATAATATAATTATCTATCATAGTTCCATTGAAGATATTATGATAATAAGATATCACATGATTGGAAATGCTTTGCTCAGTTTGAAGAATCTGATGCCCCTCTCTAAGATAGGCAAGAGGCCTATATTCTTGTCTAACTCTATGAAAGGAATTATAGAATATAGTATTCCTATCCCCGTCAATAATCCAATTGGATATAATGATTTTCTTTTTATGGTTTTCCTTAAAGATGAGTAGGGTGATATGTTTAGCAGAAATGATACATTCATGTTGGGTGTCTTGAGAAAAGTTAGTGGAGGTACTAGCCTTTTGAATTTGAGCAATTTCTTATTCAAAAATTGAGATATTATTGTATATTTCATTTGTTTTAGAAATGCACCAGAATTTCAGAACATGCTTAAGAATTTTTAATTTCACTGGGCAGGAAAACACATCATTCTAACTATGCATATTAGCCCAAGTGTTTTTGATGATATTCAAACATTATGGGTCCGGGGACCAAGCACTGTAATATATGAAAGGGGACCTAGATTATTTAGTGTTATGTGAAAAGATAATTATGATTGGATGATGATAAGAAGAAATATTTGTAAGAGTTATACTAGAAATGTTGTCCCATTTATCAAGGGGTTGGTCATTAGTGAAGGAACTATCCAATTTTCTAGCCACTGTCCAATTGTAATGTTTTTATACAAGGTGAATTTAGTACCCATTAGATTAACCTCTATAAAGTTATTGATCTCCATTAAATATTTTAAATCCCTATTAGATAAGGAGTCATGTGGAGGGCCCACATTCTCACTAGGAGCTAAAATAGCATTAAAGTCCCCAACTATAAACAAAGGATTAAATATAGTGTTACTATGTGGGGTAATCTCATTCCAAAGATCTCCCCTATCTTGGTATCTATTATAAGAAAAAACAAAAGTAGTATAAACGTGATCATGCTCAATTATATAATAATAGGTAATAACTTTATTAAATCTATTGTAAACATTAACATTATACATATAAGAGTGAGAAAATAACCATAAAGATTCAGTAGATCTACCATTACTAAAAGACCCATGGAAAGAGTATCCAAAGGAGGAAGAATGCTTGAATCTAGAATCATAATTTACATTTGGTTCATCAATTGAAAAACGTTTTGGGCATTGAGTATTAATAAATCTTTTTTAAAAAATAAAAGGTGTCACGGTTGGAAATCCCTTGACAATTCATGTATAACAAATTCATCTAGACCTTTTTTTGGAGGGGTTGTCTCCTTTCTTTTTAGATCCCGTAGTCATAGACTTTGTTTAGATTCCAGAGGAAACCTCCCTGGGAGTACTACTCTATGTAACCTGAAAAGATTGTGGGTCCAAAGGGTGGTTAGAAGCATCTTCATTGCTTGAAACATTTCAATCGTTTTCAACTTTGATATCAGTGTCTAATGTATAGTGTTTGTTTGATGGAGGGGCTGCTTGGTGTCCTTTGTAATCTTGTAAGGTAGCAGGTTTCACATCTAGGGAGACTTGACAGCTTGAAGAGGACATCTTCCCATCCTGTTCTAGGAGGAACACCCTGCCTTCCTGCGTCCTATCCTTGCTACTCAGAGAGGACAGAAGGGAAGCCTTATAATCCTATTCCACCTGCCTAAAATTGTCCTCTTTTGAAGTTTCAATTTATTGTTCCTCGGCCAGGTCAGCCCATGCCTTGACTTTTTCAGGTTCTAATTGTCCAAAGGGGTTGGTCTTGACAGCCCATTTCCTCCATTTTATATAATGTTTCTGGTCTATCAAACACAGTTTCCTTCTCCCTCCTATGTTTTTTAACTTCTACCCAGCCAGTATAGTTTGGTTGGGGAGGTTTCTTATGAAAATTACGACAATTTTGAACTGTGTGCCAAATAATTTTACAAAATTCACAAAAAGGGGAAGCCTTTCATACTCTTAGTTCACCACTGTTTTGTATTCATTAGCAGTGAAGGTAATCGATTGAGGGGTTTTGTTTTCCAAGTTAACTTCAATCAGCTCCCTATAATAGAGACCTAGGTCCCCATTAATTGTTCATTGATCAATTTTCAATGGTGTACCAATGCAAAAATAGAGATCATTCAGAATTTCCTGGTGCCAAAAAATACAATTGAGATTGTAAAATCCAACCCATACCTGCGCGGAATTGTTCCTATGATAATTGGGATTAAATGCAAAGTCCCACTACGCAAGGTGAATAAGTCTTGGCTTCATATTTATATTGAAAATATTCCAAACACTATCAAGATCAGATTGCGAGGAGAATATGATATGGAAATAACCTTTACCAACTGGTACCAATTTCCAGTTTGAAAAACCCCAATAAGAATAAATTATATGTTTTAAATCGGAGAATGTCAAGGGATTATCACCTTTAAGATACGTGATGCAACCCATGATCGAAAACTTACACAGTTGCGCTCTATGTTGTATCACGACTAGATCTGCTTCAACACAAAAACTGCCATCATCCAGTTTTCTAATCCTTGTTGATTTCATCGATGTCGACTTTGCATACTCAGAACCCGTCAAAGGATCAAGGAAATAGATACCCATTACGCAAGAAATTGTTGCTTGTGGTGGTTCATATTTATTCAGATTCCATATTTCCTCTGACTGTAGTTCCCATATAGGATATGAGAATGCCATTATAAGGGGATTGTGATGGAGAAGCATTAATCCTCTTCTATTATTAGCAGAACAGGGTTTCGGAGGGGAGCATTTGAGCAGGTCGCTTATGATGGATTAATATATGTATTATTTAACTATTGTGAAAAATAAAAATAATTTAAAGGAAAATTATTACGTAAATGAACATGTTGGGTTTTTAAATACAATGTAGTATTTTTTTTCTTTTCCACAAAATTAAAACATTTCTGAGAAAAATTAAAAATTCACCATGAGATAATTTTGATATTAAAAATAAAAAATGATTTTTATGTTATCAAATTACATTTCTAAATGTTTCTATAATGGTTTTATAATAAAAAAATTATTTATTCAAGGAAACATTATTTTACATTAAAATGACTTTACCAAAAGATATATATTTCATTATCGACATATATATATATATATATATATATTATAAAAAAATTTAAAAGTAGTTATTAATTATGATATAACTAATTTTAATTGTTAGGATATAATTATCTCATTAAAATAATTTTAAAAAATATGGTTTCTTAGAAATTCAGTATTGTGTGCATCTTACACCAAGTGAGTGATGCGTACAGAGCATGCCAATGTTTATATTTTGTGTAAGGAACAATTATCTTGGTGTTTCATATAACAAACCGAATATTGTTCTTTAATAAAATAAAATATCTTCATTCCATAATTAAATATATAATATAAAAAAGGATAAATAAATTGGAAAAATAATAATTCCCAAAATCTTGTGGTGTTATATTCTACCGCCATAAAATTATTTTTCCCTCGAAATATGTTTGGTTTATCAAAGGTTTACTGATTGATAGTTGTATTCATAGAAACGCATATCATAAAAATAATTAATTACTCTTACTTTAAAAAGGAAATGTTTTAAACATAATGGTTACCCAATGTATCATATAACTAGGTTTTCAAAAGGAAAACATAGGATGGGAATGAAGATTGCACACTGATGAAATGTGTAAATATATATAGGGGGTGATTGCAGTTATCAATAACAAACAAGTGGATTCTAATAAATGTAGAGGGACTCAAAGTCATAATTTTATGATGATTTAATAGGTCACATATGGAATATAATTTATGGTATTTGTAAAACATATTTTCTATTTATATCAATATCAAATCATTGAGTAAGATGTTTTTGGAAAATAATACGAAAAAAATAATTATATGGTAGTATTTATATATATATCCAATTTATCCATTAATTCAAGAAATGGATGTCCGAAAATTATCATTCATGTCTGAAACACTAAAATACACATTCCTTAGACATTAAGGCCCATAAAAGAATAGAATGTATAAATAATTCTCTATAACTATTCTCAGAAATCAATATGGTTAATACATTAATCTCTACACATAAAATGTGACACCACTAGTCTATCATAAATAACTACTCTTAAAAAATTATTATATATAAACAATGAAATTGTGTAGGAAAATGGTAGGCATTATACCCCTATCATCCTTTAGTCAGGGGTTTAAGACCCATGACCTTAGTAAAAATGATTGGTTTTCACCCGAAAAACATCATGTACTTTTCTAAAACCACACTAATATAATTTTAAAATAAATATTATTTACATCATTGTATTAAGGTTATTAACTAAATAGCCTTTGTCTAATGAATTTTATACAAACACAATACATCAATAACTCCTCTGATGTTTAACAAAAACTTTTCCTGAATTGATAACATTATGACCCTTATGAAAGATATAAAACTAACAGAATAGAAATAATGTTCTAAAACCTGCATAAAATTGATCCACCGCATATCACAATATAGCTATTATTTGGAACATTCCAAACTTTTGAATCTCCTTATGGTAAATTTTTATAACTTTATAAAAACTTAAATTACTATCAATACTTATAGAAATCATGCATGCTTCCTTATTCTAAAGTATGTTGGATCTCTTCCCCAAATCCAAAAATGTTTTAAACATCATCCTTGATGACATAAAACACAATTTCATAAATAAAATCTATGGTAATCTGTATCATCCAGTTTACATTTTCATAAGCTATATTTTTATTCAAATATAATTATATTAACATAATTAACATTTTAAGGGTTACCTTCCCATAATCAAAATATCACCTTGTTAATAAATCACATATCTCTTATATTGGGGGCATTAAACATAATTTTTTAAATACTGACCATGTAAAATAGGTAGAACGATAATTGTATATTTCATCAATCATATAACATAATTCTTGAATCCAAATACATAAAATCATTTTTCATTTCACATAATCCTTATTCGATTAACACAAGTACCTCATCCTATTACATAATACCTCTTTCCTTTTATATTTCATCTACATTCACTTCATCATAAATAATGTAAACATTATTCACCGCAACATCTTGGTTATATTCAGGAACATTCCACTTGGGACAGTGAGTTTCACAATTACCATTTACTCCTCACTTAAACTACATAAGAATTGGTGATGTATTACAGAGTCCAATATTCTCAACTATTTCATTAACCAAACTCTTTATTTTTACATTATAGTCACTATATCTGTTTCTTTCTTTTACTAAGTCAAAACATCATCTTTTTCTTTTAGGACATTAAATTTAAATATTCTTTCCACACTCTTGACACAAAGGAAAGATAATCTTCTTTCATCCATGTCATCAATTACCTGAACTCTCAGTGAATTTCATCATTCTTATCCTTGATGAGTGCAAGGGCTTGTTTAGTAACACATTGTTAATAATGTTCCTTTAAAACTAATTATTATTTATAAAAAAATATTTCAATTTTGTGATCAATAAACTTAATTGGTCATAAACATAAATTCCATCACATTCATCATTGATTGTATTTCTTCCAATCCCCTTTATCGACTTATCCAAGAAGCCTTGTGTGAACATTACTTAACATAGTTGAAAACCACATTGTCCTAAAAATATTTATTATTTCTAATTCTTAATAATGTCCCCTTCCTTAATATATGAGACTCTATGATTATACTTTTTTATTCACAGACAAATTATATCTATATCCGTCATGATGGTTCATGATCAATTTTTTAATTTACAAAACATATCACCCTTGAGTGTCAATCAATGTGTGCAGCAAGGCCCATTTTCATGTACCAGATTACCCCGAGTCAGGCCTAGAACATCTTGTCAGATATGATTCATCAAGGTACATACCTTCTAGAGAAACATCTAATTATTGAATCCAAACTAGGATAAATTTCTAGGAAACCACTCACTCTTTTCCTTACCAAAATTCCAGGACATTTTCATAAATGATGTCTCATCCTTGTACTTATCCATAGAGACATCCCAATACATTCCTTAGAAATACCCTAGGTATCTCACTAGTGTTTTTTATTCCTAGATTTCAATGTTTGGCTACCAATTTTCATTCAAAATAACTATAGAAAACCTGGCATGACATACATAAATATTATATTATTTTAGATGAATATTCAATACCTTAAAATAATACATCCCCAAGGACCATTATAGTATTGTGTCATTGGAAACATAGAAACAAAATATTTTATAGAGACAAATGATCTTATACATCTCCCATAAATATATCCATGATTAGTAATGAAACCTATATCCTTTCTTCATAACCTTGGGAATGTCAACATAAGTAAGGGGGAGATCAAATTAATAGTATAGGTAAACAAAGCAGATATGTGAGAATAATAATGAGCATAAGGGTATGAGATACTGATCACGAAAATAGATGATCAACCCTTTAAAATCAATGATCATATTCATGAATCATGGAATAAATAATGGTATATCATAAAAAATGGATAATAAGGAAATAGAGAACATAGTCCATGAATTCATAACATAGTAATGAAACATGGAATTGTGGAAGACCCATAAGCATATAATATGATTTCTAATGTTTCCAAGCCATTGCTGCCAAGACCATCATGGAAGTATGGGTTCACTCCCCATACCTTCATGGTAGTCATGGTTCACTCCCATTGACATCTTAGTTGAATGAGTTTACTCCTCATACCATATTAGTAGACATGTATTACTCCCATTGTTATCTAGAAATCATGAGATCACTCCTCATACCATATTGGTAGTCATGGTTTACTCTCATGTCCATATTAGTGGTCACGGTTTATTCCCAACACCATTTTAGTCTATATCATTAGATATAAATATTTACCCAATGCATCGATGGGAGATATAGGTTCCACCAATCTCATAATGAAATAATACAATCATCTTCCACAATATCATAAAAAATTGTATCATAACCATTGTAGTGGAATGAGTGTCATAAAAATGTAATTATAAAAAATCCTATAAAAAAGAGCTAGGTTTACAAATAATTTCATCAAAATCATATACTTTTAAAATAATGGAGTTTCTCAAACATCCTACCTTCAAAATATTAACTATTCCAGGAAATAACATGAATGGTATTCTTGAACTATAACAAAGTATGTCTTCATAGGTGGGGAAAGATTTTGAAAGATCACGTGCAACATAAATTTACATTAAACATATATTTTATAAAAGAGAAAACCATTCTGAAAACCTTTACATGGTCACCACATTGGAAACATATAAAGGAATCATGAAAATCATTTAAAATAGTTCTTGAGTAAAATAACCATTATCTGTTGAAATGAATTTATTATTTTAAAATGTCATGCAATTTTAAAATATACAATTTTATTTTAAAAAAAATTATTATTTTAGGGGAAGCATCATGGTAATAAATTGTGATGAAAGGATAAAAAAGACTTAGAATTTTTTCTTAAATATTGGTCTCCTAATTTTTTTCTGAAATAATCAAAAAAATACCTCATTCGAAAGATGAATGAAATATTATATTCATAATATAAAGTAAAAAATGTCAAAAAAAAAGGTTAAAATGAATTTAAACATACATAGGAGAATATTAAAATGTTTTATGATTTTTTTTCTTGAAAAAATGGCCATGATTGAAAGATATTTCCCAACAGACACTTAAAAATAAATAATACCAAACATAGAAGAGATTATGAAATCAATACTATTTAAATTATAATAAATATAATCATATTCCACATATAATAATGAAAATTTTAAGAATATGGAAATATAATAACATTCTGGATAAGACTCATAAATGCACTTCATGGGTAGTATATACACCACATAGAAGAAACAAGTACTGTATGATGCATGTGTCAGAGAGAAAAAAAGATGAAACAAAAAATCCCTAAGCCTTGTGTCTTGACTGTATTCGTACTCGAACAAGCCACCTATATAATAAATATAAGTTTATTATAAATATATTACAAAATAATATTATTATAAATCATACCAGAGGTGGTTTTTCTATGAATTTATATTACCTTCTTGTTAACGATCCTTTGGTAGGGTTTCACTAAGGGTAATATTCGATTGGTTTTTCACATGTGTCTTAATTTGTTATATCATTAGTACTTATACTTATATTATTATTCAATAATTGCAATAATGATATAAATATCATGTATATTATGTATATTTATATTATAATAATCTATATCATAAAAAATTATGAAATGTAATACACTGTTCATGGAGATGGTAACTGTTACCTGCGCTTGAAGGTTTCTTTATTTTTAATTATCGTATTGAATGAAAGTATGTAATTGAGATATGTATATATATATATATATCATTATTCTAGTAAAATCATTATATCATATATATCATATAATTTCAGTAAAACTATCCTAAATAATTTCCATGTGTTGCATGAATAAATCACTTTTCTTTGACGGGGCGGTAGTCCATACATCCTCAAATGAGATTATATTATTAAGATAAAATGGAATGTAAAAAATGAAAATTTTAAAATAAAATCAATAAAAAATATTAAAGTCATAATAAATACTATATATAACATATATATATATGGAGTTTCTATAATAATGTTTATCCTAATTCCTGGTAAAAGAAAAATTAAAAATGATAATTTCGTGAGGTAGTAGTTCACCGTACACCGAAACATTATGTTTGATATGCATTCAATGTAGATGAATTTGTAAGTGTAGTACGAAACATTATCGAAAACAATATCCTAGTATATTCAATATTTTATTTATGTCCTAAAATAATGGAATAAATAGAGTGTAGGGAGTGGAGAATTGAAATTAAAAAAGGAGCATGAGAGGAGATGTTACCTCTTAATTAGGTATCTCATTTTGGTTTGTGGAAAAAGAAATCATTGAATTCACTTCTGTCCAAGGGAATTCTTCAAAGATTAATGGAGGGACGTTTTAAAGATAAATGGATAGGCTTTTTTAGGTCCAATAGGCTTTAGAGGTTTGAATAAAATTGAATGATATGACCACTTTTATAAGAGTGTGGATGGGCACTTTTTGAAAATCCAAAACTATTAATTTTTGATATATTTTTTTCTCAAATTAAAATAGATAAAAAGTTAGTTATTTCATATTTTATATTATTTTGGGTCAAAATACACTCAAACAATTAATTTGAAACATGTTTAGGTCACAAAATATACCAAATCCTTTTGTTTTTACCCTTAGTAAAATAATTTAACTCTTACCATGACAAAATGTCTTTATAAAATATAGGCTTAATATTGTTACTATAAATTTACAAAAGAAGACCAACTGGATAATAATGACATATTTAATATTATCCGAGTTTTTTTGGGTGAAATTTATACTTCTATTAATTTTTATCATTTAATGAAATATTATTTATTTTAAAACACCAATTATTTAAATTTTGACACTATTTATTAATTGATATATTATAAAATCATAAAAAAATTATTCCTAAAAAAATACATTATCTCATCTAGAACTAGTAATAGTGAACAATAATATTATTTTTTGAAGAAAATTTCTCAAATTTTATTTATTTTAATATTATTAATATCATTTATATGATTCTTATTTTAATTAATCCATTACTACATAATCATTGTGTCTCAATTAAATTTAATTATTTAATTTATAGAAATTATAAATAAATTATAATGATGTAGATAAATTTATTATATTTTAAATTTATATTTATCATATAATTTATCTTATCTATACCCCTATATATAAAATTATTTACTTATTATAATTTGAATATGATATTTTTATCTTTTTTTAATAAAATATAATAAATGTCATATTCTATGAAATGTGGCTTAAAAAGGATAATGTTTTCTAAATAAGTTCTGAGATATGTTAGAATAATAAAGAGGATAAGGGTATGTGATCATGATTTTGAAAATAGAAGACCATTACTTTCATATCAAAGATCATATATAGAAATCATGGCCTAAATAATAATAGTTCATAATAAATGGATAATAATATATATATCATAATCCATTAAATCATAACATAGGAATGAAACATGGAATTGTGACAGGCACATAATCAGATAATAATATTTCTATAGTCTCTAAGGCAACACTGCCAAGGCCATCTTGGAAGTATGGGTTCAATCCCCATACCATCATGGTAGTCAGGGTCCACTCCCATGGAGATCTTAGAAGCATGGGTTCACTCCTCAAACCATATTGGTAGTCACAGTTTACTCAAATAATTATCATAGAATCATTATATCACTCTTCATACCATATCGGTAGTCATGGTTTACTCCCAAGTCTATATTACTAGTCAAGGTTCATTCCGAAGACCGTCTTAGTCTAGAAAAATAGATATAAATATTTACCCAATGCATTGGAGGGAAATATATGTAACACCCCGAAATTTTATGAGAAATATTATTTTTAATTTATTTGATGTATTATATTGTACTCTAAACCAATATTATCTTTTTCTATACACAATACCTTATTATCTTGTAGCATACGCAACACTATTCTTGGCTTGCGTTCCACGCCAGAGCGACCTTCCTCATCACCATGTGTTGTACGTAATAACGAGTTTCACTAAACAATGATATATTGATATAATATTATTATGAACTAGCCATTATGAATATTATTAACAGGATTTTGAATTTTATAACATTATAATTCATCTTACACATTTTCTAGAATTAGGTATGAGAACCAAATCAATTTTTTGGTTAAAAGAATTATTTTTTAAAAAATGCAGTTTTTCTAGGTTTTGATGGTGAAAATACTATAAAAACAAATTTTGAGAAGTTTATAAGTTCAATTTTACAAAAAAAAACTTTTTCCTTTGAATCAGGATATAAAAATTTATATTGGAAAAAGTTTTGATATTTTTCTGACAATGTTATTATTTTGATGAGAAGTAAAAACACACAAAATTTTACATAAAAACATCTTTTTCATCAAGATAATTTATATAGTTAAATTATAATAGTAAATTGTTTTAAATTATAAATAGAATAAATTTTTACCGTTTAATTTATTGTATGCCATTATCATTGATTTCACATTGAATTCATAGGTTAAATCAATTCAATCTTTTGCAATGTTTTAAACAGAAACCCATTTTTTTCAACAACAGTATTAATAATAAATTAATCAATGCAACTTATATGTTTTAAATTTGGAACAATGGATTCCATATTTGGAATTAGGAGGTCCAAGTTATGTTAATATGCTACTTTTTATTTTTGGGCATTATTAATAGTAACTACGGTAAATTTTATTTACCATAGTAAAAGGTGAATTAAGTAATTAAGGGTAAAAATAATATTATAAAATTACCCTAACACTTGTCTTAATATAATTTGATTATTATATTGCATCCTAAAATATACTTGGGTCCAAATTGTATCTATTAGAAACCACTTTTATGTGATTAAGACATTTAATTTATTTTTTTAAAATGAAAGTGAAATATGTATCACTCAAACTTTAATAATTAAATTATTTTTAATATAAGGTTATATGGAATCTAAATTTGGTTATAAATACTAATTTTAAAGGTAAAATTTATTTATTTATCATGGTAATTTATTTGAAACTGTTATGAAATATAGAATTACCTTTATAGCTTATACATTAATGATGAAAAAATTATTTATTTAGTGACAAATGAAATATATAGTTTTTATTAGACTAATAATACCCATAAATTGCCCAAAAACCCGACCAAAACTTATATTTTCTATACATATGAACCATAATCATCCAAAGGTCGAGTTTTGGACTATTTGGATCTTTATAAAATCGATTATGACATTTATAGCTTTTTATTTTAAATGATTTCAATGTGGTCACCTTCATAATTTAATAAATATATCATTTTAAAAGTTGGTTGTTTTAGAAGATAAATTCGACTAAAAGTAAACTTATGAAAGATATTAGATTTATATTCATCATTGTATTTTATTTTTAATTTTTATGAATCAAATAAGTATATTAAATAATTATACAAAAATGTTGTAGTAATTATTTATTAAGAGAAAGATCAAATAATTAGATTTAAAAATATTAAAATAAATATTATATGAACTAATTAACATGCTCCATGAATTTTATAGATCAATATGACATGTTAGGAACCTATTAAATATTTTGGTTCGAATATATTTTCTGTGGGTATTTTATTTAAATTCAAATAAATGAATAGTGTCAAAATTTACATTATTGGTATTTTATAAAAATAACATATTATTAAATTCTTTATGAATCACAAAAATATTTACAAAATTAAAAATTGAAAATTATATGGTCGAAAAGGTTGTTAAATATCCAATTAAGTGAAATTGACCACATATAAGTATGTATTTATAAAATTTTAAAATTTAGAATATTATTACCACAAATATGATTAAATAAATTAAATATTGATAAATCAAATTGATAAGCTTTAAATTAATTTCCCAATATGTATAAATTTGATTGGTTGATGAGATTATAACCCTATAATACCTCATATACCATTTTTTGAGTCACTTTGGATGTTTTGAAGTGGGGTTTTATTTTATTATTAATTAATATTTTTGAGGCTTCCAAAAGTGCCCTTCTCTTCTCTTATAAAAGGGCACCTCCTCCCTCTCCTCTTCACAATATTTTAAGCCTTCAATCTCGGCCAAACCTTTCCCATTTCACTTCTCTACTTCCCTAGAAACCTAATAGAGGTCATGGTCTTCTTCCAAGACCAACTAAATTCTACTAAGAGAAGGTTAAGAGGAGGCGTGTCGAAGAAGTGGTAATCTCTTCTACCGATTACTTAATTTTTTTTTATTCTTCTACTTCCTCTTCATTAGTTGTTTCATTATAAAGTAATAAAATCAGTATAACTAATATAATTATATGTTATTATAAATATGAAGCAATCCTATTTCACCTTCTACCCATCCTATGAAAAACGAAATCATCGTGCGTGCGTACCTGCAGAATATTGTCTCCACACCGTGGTGTAAACTATTTTTTCACCACCACCTTAAATGGATAGGTATAATGGTGTAAATAATAACTATATATGGTTATTATAACATGATAATAATTATGAGATATTATATCATCCACTCTAATTACATTCAATGATTTTGGGAACGATATCATCACTCGTGTGTACGTACGGATTACCGTCACCACGATGCGATGAGATTAATTCTCCAAGTTGACCATTAAAGAATGATTATAAAGTATATATAATTAATAATCATGAAATATATGACATATTAATGATACTGGATTAATGTATATGTTATTTACTTACTTCTATTCAATTTAATAAGGAAACGAAAACAGCGTTCATGCGTACGTACGACCTACCATCTCCATGAATGGTGTATTTATTTCCATTTATCGATTTATTATATATATATGTATATTATGAATATATATTATATATAAATCATGTATTACAATATCTATGTAATTAATCATGACCTAAGAAATCATATGAATAATTACAAGTCAAAACACGGACGATAAATGAAACGATTTTACCCAAAATGCTACTTTTACATGGAATTGACAAATGAATGGGTAATATAAAGTTGTAAGTGAATCATATATGATAACATAAATATAATTATGGTTCAGTTATAAGTTAATAAATTTTCTATTCCCACTATATTGGGGTCTCGGACACATTCAGATGAAATTGGACATATGGTAAGGGATAATTTTTCAATCTCATTTTTATCTGAGATTGCGTATATATAAGTATTTACTAGGGTTAGATTTTTCATCCATGTGTATAGAAAGTTTTTTCATAATGTGTTTAATATTCTTCCATGTATGTTTAAAGTCATGTTTACCCCTATTTGACTTTTACTCTATGTTGTGGAAGGAATCATTCTTTGGTTTACCACACATGGTAATATTTGACTTTTCAGTTAAAAATTAGAGGAGAATGTTTCTTTTACTTATACGGCTAGAACAAATTTTTACGGTTTCATAACGCCTTATTTTCATGAAGAATACTCTACAATATTTCATGAATATTTTCAACAAAATCATTTTCGTTTCAAATTTCATGGAATTTTGTGAAAAAAAATGATTTTGAATACGAAAGGATATTTTCCTCAAGAATTCAATTCAAGTGTTTTGTCAAAACAACTTTCTATATAAGAAGACATTATTTAGTATGTTTATGATTCAATTATAATTTAAATATAATTTACAAGGTTTATTTTTATTTAGATGAAATGACATCCATTTTTTTATATGGATTAAGATAGGATGGGATGATGTTTAAGAAACCCACATTATTCTTTTGGTTATGATAAATGATTTATGTGTATTTTGATGTATACGAAAGAATGAGTTCATTATGTGATGGGTGGGACCTATATCTACCTCCAATTCATTGGGTAAATATTTATATCCCATGAGATATACATGGATGGTACGACAAGTGAACCTGGTTCAGTAATACAGGGCTGGAACGGCAAGTAATCCTGGTTCAGTAATGGACTTTGTCAACTATGATGGTCTTGGTAGCATTACCTTGGCTAATATGGAAGTCATAAAATGTGCTTAATGGATTCCATTATTACATGTTTTATTCCAATTCTATTTTATAATGATTAATTTTCATTTATGATCTATACCTAATTCACTACTAAGATTATTGTCATTACTCGTGATTTGATGTTTTATGTTCATGTTCTTAGTTCAAATGTTTAGGGATTGTTTTATTTCCTTTATGTTTACCCTTATTGAGTATTTGAGCTCACCCAATTTATTTTTTATTTTCCCCAGGATATAAAGAATGTTTTTAGGTAAGAAAACCAAAGGGGATGATCTTAATAGGAGATGTTGATGATCTTTCACCATAATTAGAAGATTGTATTCCAGGTTTCCAAAGACACTAAACTAATATGGTCTTTGGGAATCTGTTTTTGTCATGTATTAAGTATTCCACAAAATTAATTCAATGTATATGTATGTAAAGATTTGGGACTCTACAATTGGTATCAGTGCAACGGTTTAGTCAACTTTTGGAAACTAGGATGCGAATACACTAGTGAGATCTCTAGAGATATTTCTCACATATATCTAGGGATGTCCCAAAGGTTATGTATAAGTATAGGGTACAATACTAGAATTATGATAACAATATTGAATAACCTTGGATTAAACCTAAGATGCTAGAGTTTGAATGCACTACCCTTGATTATGTTGTTTTCCTAGTATGATTTTTCCTCTCACACTATTCTTTTTGGGTTTTAGAAAATGGATGGAAACAATAAGATTCACGATAATTGGGGATATAATGGAC
This sequence comes from Viscum album, assembly GCA_963277665.1. Classification (NCBI taxonomy): domain Eukaryota; kingdom Viridiplantae; phylum Streptophyta; class Magnoliopsida; order Santalales; family Viscaceae; genus Viscum; species Viscum album. Next base: position 1,690,563,798 of record OY728140.1, on the reverse strand, counting down.
AATGGAATGATATTATTCATGATAAACCAAATGAAACAGGTTTTGGAAGTCAAAACAACGTTGTTATGCCTAATCAAAAATCTCATAATATGATCAATAATCTCAACTTTGGTAAGATTTCGGACACAACTAATAAGATAAAGATGGAGTTTCATGATGATCATAAAGGAAAGAATGTTCAATTTTCATCATGTAAATCTTGTGGTAAGAGGAATCAGGGAAAATGTTTCAAAGGAACTAGAAAATGCTTTGGGTGTGGAAAAGAAAGTAACAAACCAATAATAGAAAAGGAAAAATATTTGTTAACACTATGGACAAGGATAATGGTATTACAAAGACATCAACAACGGTTAAATGTTTTAAATGTGGAATATACTGGAATTATGCAAACCAATGTCCTAAGAGAAAATATCATGACGAGAATCAGCATGGTCGTATGGGTAGTATTTATGTTGATGATGATGAAGATACTACAAATGATATATGAGATGAATGAAGTGTTGAGGAATAAAATTATGAAGCTCAGTCAATGATTTAAGAAGGTAGTGGAATGATTGTATGTTTATGAGGACTTATGTTGTATAGGTAATTTAATTATAATATGGAATAAAGAAACATCTAAGGATTGTTACACTATTGTTTTTTCTAAATTATTTGAATGTATATGTTAAATGATATCGGTAACCATGGAAGGTATTCTGATATTTTTGGAAAGAAGATGATATGCGAATACTGAATCGATAAAGAGATAATGAAATGTTTGATAGTATTAATGATCTCATGGGTTATATAATGAAAAAGTGATATCACGGTTTGAGTATATAGAAATTTTTGGATTTTGGTATATGGAAAGAGTTGACTTTGATATCATTCATCTTTTCACAAAAATTCTATGGAAATTCATGTTTCAAGAGAATACATGATTAAGGAATTCAAATGTTTGGAATGTGACCAACCATATATATATTATGATATAGGGGGTATAAATGATGGTATTCACATGCTTGTTTGATGACATTTCTAGTAATAGTTTTCTTTATACTATGAGCTTGGATAGAAATATTTTGGATAATCCTGAAGATTTGAAATGGATTATGTTGGACATAAGATAATATTGTTTAAGGATAGAACCTTTTTTCGATATTATTTTTGGAATGTTATAAGAGTGTAGTTTTAGAAAAAGGAAAACCTACAGGACGGACGACAACTTGTCGCGTCAGAAAAGGTTGTGGGAATCGAACCCACAACTGAAGTGTGACATGCCTTTATTGCCTTACACTAGCCTACAAGAAGTCCCTGGTTAGTAAAAACTAGATTTATTTTATAAATCGGTATGATAGATGATGTATAAGTCCATTTTTGGAACCATATACGATTAATCTCACCATCAGATGGACTTATGTATATAAATCTTCCTAACCATATGTTTCAGACAGATGGAATGACCTATTATTCTATCGCAAGCTTTGATAACACTTCACGGAAGACAAATTCATCATCATTTATTTAAGATATGTAGTGGAAATTGTTCAAGTCACCAACAATAGTGAGATTGTAAAGAAATCATCAAGGTATTTCATTTATTTCAAAAAAAAACTCAACATTAGGGAAATGGTCTTGAAAGACAAAAAGTTTGTCCTAGTGCCCTCATATCTGATGAATCAGAAGGTACCTTAGATCATCAAAAATTTATGGCATTGGGATTGTTGTATTTTTCATAGCCATGTTCTCTATCACTCTTCATCAGAACATGATTATTATATTTCTCTTCCATATCCATATTTTCACCTATATTTTCTTATGTGGAAACCCAATGTTCAGTTACATTGGGTGACCATTATGTTTCTAACTTTCCTTTTTAAAATTAAGTATTACTATTACTCTTTACGATGTGGGTTTCTATGAAAGAAACATTCAATTAGTAAACTATTTATACCCCTGGCGAATTTCAAGGGAAAAATTCATTTTAAGGGGGGTAGAATGTAACACCCAGAAATTTTATGAGAAATGTTCTTTTTAATTTATTTGATGTATTTTTTTGTACACTACACCAAGATTATATTGTGCTATACACAACTCCTTATTAGCGTATTGTATACGCAACACTATTCATGGCTTGTGTTGCATGCAAGAGCGACCATCCTCAATAGCGTGTGTTGTACGCAATATCGAGTTTCACTAAACAAAGATATAATGTTTTAATATTATTATGAACTAGCCGTTATGAATAGTATTAAACTAATTTTAAATTTTATAACATTATAATTCATCTTACACATTTTCAAGAATGATGTATGAGAACAAAATCACTTTTTGAGATAAAAGAAGTATTTTTCAAAAAATGTAGTTTTTTCGTCTTTTGATGGTGCACCAATTTTAAATATAAGTTTCTACAATTTTATAAGTTCAATTTTACAAAATAATCTTCTTTATTTTGAATCGGGATATAAAAATCTAAATTGGATAAAGTTTTGATATTTTTCTGACAACGTTCTTATTTTGATGAATAATAAAAACAAGCTAACTTTTACTTTAAAACAACATTTTTCATCGCGATAATTTATATGGAATAATTATAAAAGTAAATTGTTTAAAAGTATAAATAGAATATATTTTTATCATTTAATATAAATTATGTCATCATCATTGATTTTACATTGAATTCGTAGGATAAATCAATTCAATCTTTTGCAATGTTTTAAACAAAAACCCGATTTTTTCGTCAACGGGATTAATTTTAAATTAGTTACTGTAACTTATGTGTTTTGAATTTGGAAAAATTTATTCCATATTTTTAATCAGTAGATCCAAATTATGTTAATAGGATACTTTATTTATGGGCATTATGAATAGTAGCTACGGTAAATTTTATTTACCACAGTTAAAGGTAAATTAGGCAATTAAGGGTAAAAATAATATTAAAAAATTACCATAACACTTGTCGTATTATAATTGGATAATTATATTTCGTCCTAAAATATACATGGGTGGAAATGGTGTCTATTAGAAACCACTTTTAGGTGATTAAGACTTTTAATTTATTTTTTTTAAATGAAAGTGAAATATGGCTCACTCAAACTTTAATAATTATATTATTTTTAATATAAGGTTATATAGAATATAAATTAGGTTGTAAATAAAAATTTGAAATCTAAAATGTTTTTATATATCATGGTAATTTATTTGTGTTTTTTAAGAAATATATAATATCCTTAATAGCATATACATTAATGATACAGAAATTATTTATTTAGTGAAAAATCAATAATATAGTTTTTATTAGACTAATAATAACCCTAAAAGGCCCAAAACCCTGACCAAAATTTATTGGTCATCTACATATGAACCATAAGCATTGAAACGTTTAATATTTTACTATTTGGAGCTTTAAAAAAGTGATTATAACATTTATAGTTTTTTATTTTAAATGATGTCAAAGTTGTCACCTTCATAATTTAATAAGTATATCATTTTCAAAATTGCGTGTTTTAGAAGATAAATTCGACTAAATGTAATATTATGAAAGCTATTATATTTATATTAATAATAGTATCTTAATTTTATTTTTTATGAAACAAATAAATATATTAAATAATTATACAAAAATGATGTAGTAATTATTTTATTTAGAGAAAAATCAAATAAATGTTTTTAAAAATATTAAAATAAATATTATATGAACTGATTAACATGATCCTAGAGGTTTCTAGATTAATATGACATGTTAGAAACCTATTAAATATTTTTGTTCGAATATATTTTTTGTGTGTATTTTATTAAAATTCAAATAAACTAATAGTGGGAAAATTTACACTCTTGGTATTTCAAAAAAATAATATAATATTAAATTATTTATAAATCAAAAAAATATTTTAAAAAATGAAAATTGAATATTATATTATCTAAAACATTATAATGTATCCAGTTATGGGGAATTTATCACATATAAGTATGTACTTATAACAATTTAATATTTAGAATATTATTACCATAAATAAGATTAAATAAATTAAATAAGGATAAATCAAATTGATAAGGTTTAAAATAATTTCCCAACATGTCTAAATTTGATTGGTTGACTATATTACAACAATATATTAACTCATATCCAAATTTTTTAGTCACTTTAGATGTCTTTAAGAGGGGTTTTATTTTATTAATTATTAATATTTTTTAGGTTTCCAAAAGTGCCCCTCTCCTCTCTTTTAAAAGGGCACCTCACCCCTCTCCTCTTCATACTATTTTGAGACATCATGCTGAGAAAAACCCCACCCATTTCACTTTTTCACTTCCCTATAAACCTACTAGAGGTCATGGTCTTCTTCCAAGACCAACTTTAGTGCCCTAAGAGGAGGTCAAGAGAAGGCGGGTCGAAGAAGATGTAATCTCTTCTATCGATTCCTTCCCGTTTCTTTATTCTTCTACGTCATCTTCATTAGTTATTTCATTATAATGTAATAAAATTAGTATAACATATATATTTATATGTTATTATAAATTTTAAACAACCCTATTTCAACTTCTACCCATCCAAGGAAAAACCAAATCATTGCGCGTGCGTACGTGCGGAATACCGTCTTCACGCCATGCTGTAATCTGTTTTTCCACCAACACCTTACATGGATAGTTATAATGGTGTAAATAATAACTATATATGGTTATTATAACATGATACAAATTCTGAGATGTTATATCATCCCCTCTAATTCCATTCAATAATTATGGGAATGATATCATCGCTCGTGCGTAAGTACGGATTACCATCTCCACGACGCGATGAGATTCATTCTCCATGTTAACCATTCAAGAATGATTATAAAGTATATATAGAAAACAAATAATGAAATATATGACATATTAAAGATACTGGGTTTATGTATATGTTATTTACTTACTTCCATTAAATTTAATAAGGAAACTAAAACATCGTTCATGCGTACGTATGACCTACCGTCTCCATGAACGGTGTATTTCATTCCATTTATCGATCTATTATATATATGTACATTCTGAATATATATTATATATAAATAATTTTTTACATTCTAGAAGTACATAATATTGTTCTATGTAATCTTATGAATAATTACATGTCAAAACACGAATGATAAATGAAAAGATTTTACCCAAAACGCTACTTTATCATGGTATTGACAAATGAACGGGTAATATAAAGTTGTAAGTGAATCATATATGATAACATAAATATTATTATGGTTATGTTACTAGTTAATAATATGTTTAAACCCACTATACAGGGGTTTCAGACACATAACGATGAAATTTGACATAAGGTAAGGGATACTTTTGAAATTTCATTTTTATCTGAGATTTCTTATACGTAAGTATTTAATGGGGATATATTTTTCATCCATGTCCATAATTTTTTTTTTCATAAAGTGTTTAATATTCTTACTTGAATTTTTAAAGTCATGTTTACCCCTATTTGACTTTTACTTTGTGTTATGGAAGTAATCTTTCTTCTATATACCGTAGGTGGTACTTTTTGTCTTTTCCTTTAAAAGTACGAGGATAAAGTTTTTTTTAAATTATACGACATGAATAGACTTTTATGGATTCATAACACCTTATTTTCATGAAGCTTACTCTAAAATATTTCACGACTATTTTCAAAAAAATAAATTTCTTTTAAAATTTAAGGGCATTTTGTGAAAAGAAAATGATTTCGGATAATAAAGGATATTTTCCTCAAAAATTTATTTCAAGTATTTTATCAAAACTACATTCCATCTAAGATGACATTATTTAGTATGTTTATGTTTGAAGTATAATGTCTCTGTTATTTACATGGTTTTATTTTTCTTTTGATGAAATGAAATCCATTTTTTATATGGATTATGTTATGATGGGATGATGTTTATGAAACACATATTATTCTTTCGGTTATGATAAATGATTTATGTTTATTTTGCGGCGCAAGAAAGAATTATTTCATTATGAGATTGGTGGGGCCTATATCTCCCTCCAATTCATTGGGTAATGATTTATATCTCATGAGATAGACATTTCTAGAATGGAAAGTGAATCTGGTTCAGTAATACAGGGCGAGAATGGTAAGTAAACTTTGTTCAGTAATGGACTTTGTCCACTACGATAGTCTTGGAAAACATTGCCTTGGATACTATGGAAATAATAACATGTTCTTAATGAATTCCATAATTACATGTTTTATTCTCATGTTATTTTATCAGGATTAATGTTCCTTTATAATCTATTCCTTATGCACTTCCAAGATTTATGTCATTACTCATGATTTTGAGGTTTTATGTTCATGTTCATAGTTGAAATGTCTAGGGATTGTTTTATGATCTTCATGTTTACCCATATTGAGCATTTGAGCTCACCCCATTTATTGTTTCTTTTCCCTAGTATATAATGAAATTCTTTAGGTATGATAATCAAAGGGGAAGATCTTTATAGGATTAGTTGAAGATCTTTCACCATGTTTAGAATATTATGTTCTGAGTTTCCAAAGACACTATACTGATATGGTCTTTGGGAATATTTTTTTGTTATGTATTATGTATTCCGCCAAAGTAATTTAATATATATGTACGTCATGATTTGGATCTCTACAGTTGGTATCCGAGTGAAGGTTTAGTCAACCTTTGGAAACTAGGATGCAAAAACTTTATTGAGATCCCTAGAGATATTTTTCAGGTATGTCTAGGGATGCCCCTAAGGTTATGTATAAGTATAGTTTACACTACTAGAATTATGAAAATGATCATGAATAACCTAGGATTAAACTTATGATGTTTGATATTGAAAGTACTCCCCTTGATTATTTTGTTTTCCTAGTATTATTTTTTCCTCTCACACTATTATTTTTTGGTTTGGGAAAATGGCTGGAAACAAGAAGATTCACGATAATGGAAGATATGATAGAAAATGGAATAATATACTTCATGATCAACAAAATGAAATGGGATATGGAAGTCCAAACATCATTTTTATGCCTAATCAGAAATCTCATAATATGATCAATAATATCCCCATTGGTAAGTTTCCTGACTTAGCTAATAAGAGAAAGATGGAGTTACATAATGATCATAGAGGAAAGAAAATTCAATTTCCATCATGTAAATCATGAGGTAAGAGGCATCAGGGAGAACGTTTCAAAGGAAATTGAATATTCATTTGGGGTGGAAAAAAAGGGCACAAAGAAAGTAATTGCATAAGAAAAGGTTATGTTAACACCATGGACAAGGATAATGTTATTTCTAAGACATCAACCAGGGTTAAATGTTTTAAATGTGGAATGTACGGGCATTATGCAAACCAATTCCCTAAGGGAAAATCTCATGATGAGAATCAGCAAGGTCGAATGGGTGGTATTTATGTTGATGATGACGAAGAGACAACAAATAATATATGAGATGAAAGAAGTATTGATGAATAATATGATTAAGCTCAGTCAATGGTTTATGAAGGTAGTAGAAGGATTGTATATTTATCAAGAGTTATTTTGTCTAGGTAATTTAATGGTACTATGGAATAAAGAAACATATATGGATCGTTACACTATTTTTTTTCCTAATGTATTTAAAAGTATATGTTGAATGGTACTAGTAACCATATAAGGTTATTCATATATTTTTGGAATGAAGTTGATATGCGCATAATGAAGGGATAAATAGATAATGAAATGTTTGATGTTATTAATGAGCTCATGGATGATATATGGAAAAAGTGATATCATGGTTTGAGTATATAGAAATTTTTGGGATTTTGGTATGTGGAAAGAGTTGAATTTTGATATCATTCATGTTTTCACAAAGTTTCTATGGTAATTCATGTTTTAAGAGAATACATGATTAAGGAATTCAAATTTTTGGAATGTGACCAACCAGATTTATCATCTGATATATAGGGGATAAATGATGGTATTCACATGATCGCTTGACGAAATTTCGAGTAATGGTTTTCTTTATACTATGAGATTGGATACATGTATTTTGGATAAGCCTACAGATTTGAGATGGATTATGTTGCACATAAGATAATATTGTTTAAGGATAGAACATTTTTTTGATATTATTTCTGGAATGTTATAATAGTGTAGTTTTAGAAAAAGGACAACCTGCAGGATGGGAGACAACATGTCGCGTTGGACAAGGATGCTGGAATAGAACCCAAAACTGAAGTGAGAAAAGCATTTATCGCCTAACACTAGCCTACAGGAAGTCCCTGGTTAGTATAAAGAAGTTTTATTTTATTATGTGGTATGATAGATAAATTATAAGTCCATTTTTGGAACCATATATGATTAATCTCACCATCAGATGGACTTATGTATATAACATTTGTTACCCTTATGTTTGAGACAGATGGAATGACCAATCATTCTTTCGAATGATTTGATAACACTTAACAGATGACAAATTCAAATTCATTTCATTAAGATATAATGTGGAAATTGGTCAAGGAACAAACAATAGTGAGATTGTACCAAAATCAAGTAAGTATTTCTTTTAATTAAAAAATTATTCAACATTAGGGAAATGGTCTTGAAAACCAAAAATGTTGTCCTAGTGCCCTCATATCTGATGAACCAGATGGTACCTTAGATCATAAAAAATTTATGGCTTTGCGATTGTTGTATTTTTCATAGCATGTTCTGTACCACTCTTCGTCAGAAAATAATGGTTATATTTCTCTTCCATATACATATTTTCACTGATATTATCTTACGTAGAAACCCAGTGTTGAGTTACATTGGGTGACCATAATGCTTCTAACTTTTTTTTAAAAATTAAATTATAGTATTACTCATTAAGATGTGGGTTTATATAAATGAAACTTTCAAGTAGAAAACCATTTATAACCTCAACGAATTTCGAGGGTGAAATTCATTTTAGGGGGGATAGAATTTAACACCCCGAAATTTTATGAGAAATAATCTTTTTAATTTATTTGATGTCTTGTGTTGTACTCAACACCAATATTAGCTTGTGCTATACACAACACCTTATTAGCTTTTAGTATACCCAACACTATTCTTGTCTTGTGTTGCATGCAAGAGCGACATTCCTCAATAGCATCTGTTGTACGCAATACCTAGTTCCACTAAACAATGATATATTGTTATAATATTATTATGAACTATCTATTATGAATAGTATTAAAAGAATATTTAATTTAATAACATTATAATTCATCTTACTTATTTTCTAGAGTGAGGTATGAGAACAAAATCAATTTTTCGGATAAAAGACGTATTATTCAAAAAATGTAGTTTTTCCACCTTTTGATGGTGCACCCATTTTAAATCTAATTTTTGACAAGTTTATAAGATCAATTTTATAAAATAATATTCCTTCTTTTGAGTCATGATATTAAAATTTACATTCGATAATCTTTTGATACTTTTCTGACAACGTTCTTATTTTGATGAATAGTAAAAACATGCTAAAATTTCCTAATTTTTTTTTCATCGAGATAATTTATATTGTTAATTTATAATAGTTAATTGTTTTAAAGTATAAATAGAATATATTTTTACCATTTAATATAATTTAATTCATTATCATTGATTTTACATTTAATTTTTAGTATAAATCAATTCAATATTTTGCAATGTTTTAAACAGGCCCGGTATTTTTCGACAATGGGATTAATTTTAAATTAATTACTGTAACATCATTATTGCGCATTTGGATATTTGGAATAATTACGTCAAAATTATGTTAATAGGATACTTTTTTATTTTTGGCATTATGAATAGTAACTACGGTAAATTTTATTTGCCAAAGTTAAAGGTAAATTAGGTAATTAAGGGTAAATATTATATTATAAAATTACCCGAGCACTTGTCATAATATAATCGGATGATTATATTTCGTCCTAAAATATATATGGGTCGAAATGGTATCTATTAGAAATCTATTATATGTGATTAAAACCTTTACTTTATTTTATTTAAATGAAATTAGAATATGTCTCACTCAAACTTTAATAATTAAATTATTTTTAATATAAGGTTTTACAGAATATAAATTCAGTTATAAATACTCATTTTAAATCTAAAATGTTTTTATTTATCATGATAATTTATTTGTAATTTTTAAAAAATATATAATGACCTTAATAGCTTATACATTAATGATGCATAAATTATTTATTTAGTGAAAAATAAATAATATAGTTTTTATTGGACTAATAATACCCATAAAAGGCCCAAAAACCATACCAAAACTTATTGGACGTTTAAATATGAACCATAATCATCCAAAGGTCTAATTGTGGAGCATTTGGAGCTTTATAAAAGTGATTATGACATTTATAGTTTTTTATCTTAAATGATGTCAAAGTTGTCACCTTCATAATTTAATAAATATATCAATTTTAAAAGTGGGTGTTTTAGAAGATAAATTAGACTAAAAGTAATATTATTAAATCTATTAGATTTATATTTATCATAGTATTTTATTTTTAATTTTTATGAAACATTAAGTATATTAAATAATTATACAATAATGTTGTAGTAATTATTTTATTAAAAGAAACATCGAATAAATGGTATTAAAAAAATAAAAAAAATTATATGAACTAATTAACATGATCCATGAATTTTATAGATTACTATGACTTGTTAGGAACCTATTATATAATTTGGTTCGAATATATTTTTTTTTTGTATTTTATTTAAATTCAAATAAATTAATAGTGTCAAAATTTACACTATTGGTATTTTATAAAAAAACATATTATTAAATTATTTACAAATCACAAAAAATATTTAAAAAATTTAAAGTTGTAAATTATATGGTAGAGAAGTTTATAAAGTATCAAATTAAGGAAAAATGACCACATATAAGTATGTATTTATAAAAATTTAAAATTTAGAATATTATTAACACAAATAAGATTAAATAAATTAAATAAGGATAAATCAAATTGGTATGGTTTAGAATAACTTCCCATTATGTCTAAATATTATTGGTTGATGAGATTACAACCCTATATTACCTCATATCATAATTTATGAGTCTCTTTGGATGTTTTTAAGTGGTATATTATTTTATTATTAATTAATATTTTTGAGGTTTTCAAAAGTGCCCCTCTCTTCTCTTATAAAAGGGCACCTCATCCCTCACCTCTTCACACTATATTGAGCCTTCATGCTCCACTAACCCCTGCCCATTTCACTTATACACTTCCCTAGAAACATACTAGAGGTCCTGATCTTCTTCCAACACCATCTTTAGTGCCCTTAGAGGAGGTTAAGAGGAGGCGCTTCGAAGAGGAGGTAATCTCTTCTACCGATTCTTTCAAGTTTTTTATTCTTATACATCCTATTATTTCATTGTTCCATTATAAAGTATTAACATCAATATAACTAATATACATATATTTTATTATAAATATGAAACAACCCTATTTCACCTTCTACTCATCCTACGAAAAACGAAATCACCACGTGTGCGTACATGCGGAATATTGTCTCCACGCCATTGTTTAAAACGTTTTTTCACCACCACCTGAATTGGAACGGTATAATGGTGTAAATAATAACTATATATGTTTATTATAACATGATACTAATTATTAGATATTATATCATCCACTCTAATTCCATTCAATAATTATGGGAACGATATCATCGCTCTTGCGTACGTACGGATTACCGTCTCCATGACATGAAGAGATTCATTCTCCAAGTTAACCAACCAATAATGATTATAAAGTATATATAATAAATATTCATGAAATATATGAAATATAATGATACAGGATTTATTAATATTTTATTTACTTTTCCATTCAATTTAATAAGGAAACGAAAATAGCGTTCATGCGTACGTACAACCTATCGTCTCCGTGAACAGTGTATGTATTTCTATTTATCGATATATTATATATATGTATATTCTGAATATATATTATATATAAATCATTTTTTACATTATTGATGTAATTAATCATGATCTATGTAATCATATGAATAATTAGAAGTCAAAACACGGACGATGAATGAAACTATTTTACCCAAAATGCTACTTTAACATGGAATTGGCAAATGAACGGGTAATATAAAGTCGTTAGAAAATAATATATGATAACATAAATATTATTATGGTTCGTTAAGAAGTTAATAATATGTTTAAACTGACTATACAATGGTCTCAGAAACATACAAATGAAATTAGACATAAGTTAATTGATAATTTTGCAATCTCATTTTTATACGAGATTTCTTATACGTAAGTATTTTCTGGGGTTATATTTTTCATCCATGTCTATAAAAATGAGTTTCATAATGTGTTAAATATTCTTACATTTATGTTAAAAGTCATTTTTAACCCTGTAAGACTTTTACTTAGTGTTATGGAAGAAATATTTCTTTTTTTACCATATGTGGTACTTTTTGACTTTTCTGCTAAAAGTATGAGGAGAATGTTTTTTTAACTTATACAGCATAAACGGATTTTTAGGGTTTCATAATGCCTTATATTCATGAATTGTAATCTAAATGATTTGATGACTATTTTCAACAAAATAAATTTCTTTTAAAATTTCATGGCATTCTATGAAATGAAAATGATTTTGAATAAGAAAGGATATTTTCCTCAAGAATTCATTTCATGTTTTTTATCATAACTACATTCCATATAAGATAAAATTATATTGTATGTTTATGTTTTAAGAATAATATCTCTATTATTTACTTGGTTTGATTTTTCTTTTGATGAAATGACATCCATTTTTTTATATATATTATGTTATGATGGGATGATGTTTATGAAACCCATATAATTCTTTGGGTTATGATGAATGATTTATGTTTATTTTGTGTCAAACGAACGAATGATTCCATTATGAGATTTGTCGGAACTATATCTCCCTTCAATGAATTAGGTAATGATTTATATCTCATAAGATAGAGATGGATGGAACATCAAGTGAATCTGGTTCAGTAATACAGGGATGGAATAGCAAGTAATCTCGGTTCAGTAATGGACTTTGTCCACTATAATGGTCTTGGCAGCATTGCCTTGGCTTCTATGGAAATTATAACATGCGCTTAATGGATTCCATAATTACATGTTTTATTCCCATGCTATTTTATCATGATTTATGTTCCTTTATAATATATTCCTTGTACACTGCCAAGATTTATGTCATTACTCATGATTTTTATGTTTTATGTTCATATTCGTAGTTCAAATGCTTAGGTATTATTTTATGTTTTTCTTGTTTACCCTTATTGAGAATTTGATCTCACCCTTTTTATGTTTTATTTTCCCCATGATATAAAGAAAGGTTTTAGTTAAGAAAACCAAAGGAGAAGATCTTTATAGGAGATGATGAAGATATTTCATCATGATTAGAAGATTTTGTTCTGAGTTTCCCGAGACACTAAACTAATATGTCTTTGGGCATATATTTTTGACATGTATTAAGTATTTTGAAAAAGTAATGTAATGTCTATGTATGAAAATCTTTGGGTCACTACAATATAGGTCTCACCCATCTCATAATGAAATCATACAATCATGTGCCACAATATCATAAAAAATTATCATAACCATTATAATGTAATGGGTGTTATAAAAATGTAATTATATAATATCTCATGTAAAAGAGATATGTTTCATAATAAATTCATCAAAATCATAAACTATTAAAATTATCTTGTTTTGTAAACATCATACCACAAAAATATATAACTTATAGGGATATAACATGAATTGTATTCTTGAACTGTAATAAAGTATGCCATCGTAGGTGGGGAATGAGTTGGAAACCTCACTTGGAACATGAATTTTCTTTAAAAATCTTCTTTTAAAAGAGAAAATATTTTCCAAACCATATACATTGAAACCAATTTGAAAAAATATAATTGAATAATGAAAATAATTTAAAATATTTCTTGTTAAAAATATCTTCTAATTATTGAAATGATTTTTATTTTTAAAAAATTTCTTAAATTTTTAAATGAAACAATTTTATTTGAAAATTACACATTATGGTTTTCGGGAAGCTTAATTTTAATAAGGTCTCATGAAAGCATAAAAATAATCCATCATTAAAAAAATTATTGTATTCTTATTTTTTTGAAAAATAAAAAAGAACCTTTTTTAGAACATAAATGAAATATTCCATCCATAATGTGATGTAAAAAAGAAAAAAAAATCGGTTAAAATGACTTTAAACATCCATATGAGAATATTAAAATGTATTATGAATTTTTTTGAAAACATTGTCATGATTTATAGATATATTGAAATGGATACTTAAAAATAAATAATCCCAAACAAGGAAGAGATTGTGAATTATATAAACTTAAAATTATAATAATTATAATTATATTATACATGTAAGAATAAAAATTATATGAATATGTAAATATAATAATATTATTGATAAGACTTATAAATGACATTTATAGGTAGTATATAAACCACCTAGAAGAAGCAAGTATTGTATGATGCATGTGTCTAAAAGAAATAAAGGTGAGACAAAAATCCCCGGGATTTTTATCTTCACTCTCATCATACACAAACAATCCTCCGGTATAATTAAAATAAGTTTATTATACTTATTTTTGAGAATAAAATTATTATATTATGTATGAAAAAAATTATGTATTTATATTACCGGCTTGTAAACGATAAAATGTTAAGGTTTCACTTCAGGTAATATTCAATTAGTTCTTCGCATGTGTCTTAATTTTTTGTTTCTTTGGTCTTTATACTAATATTATTATTCAAGAATTTAAATCATGATATAAATATAATTTATACCCCTTATATGTATATTATAATAATATATAGAATAAGTAAGTATGAAATGGAATACAACATTCATGGAGACTATAAGTCGAACCTGTGCATGAAGCTTGCTTTCTTTTTATTAGTCGTATTGAATGAATGTAAGTAAATGTGATAAATATATATATATATCATTGTTACAGTAGCTTTATTATATCATATATATCATATATATCATATAAGTTGACTAAAAATATCCTTAATACATTCCATGTGGTGCGTGAATGAGTCACATTGCTTTTAGGGGGCGGTAGTCAACACTTCCTCTAACGATATTATCGTATTAAGAAAAAACATAATGTAAAAAATGTATATGTTGTAAAAATCAATAAAAAAATAATTAATTAATTAATACTATATATAACATATAATGATAGATTTTCTATCCAAATTTCTTTCATGATTGTTCGTAAAATAATAATGTGCATTCCACATTTCATTAGGTAGTAGCTCACAATACAATGAAATAGTACGTTTGATATCCATTAGATGGAGGTGTGTGTAAGTGTAGTTAGAAACCATACTATAAAAACATCATAGTATATTCCTGATACTGTTTTTGTCATAAAATAAGGGAATAAATAGAGTGTAGGGAGTAGAGAAGGAAAATTAATAAAGGAGGTTGAGAGGAGATGTGAAGTCTTGATCGGGTAAGTCCTTTTGGAATGTGCCAAAATAAATCCTTTAATTTAATTTAATCCAAGGGATGTCCTCAAAGGGGAATGGATGAATGTTTTTCAGATAAATGGATATGGGTTTTCTGATCCAATAGGCTTTATAGTTGTGAATAATATGGACAGATAAGACACCTTTTATATGAGTGGGAGTGGCACTTTTGGAAACTCCAAAACCGTTAATTATTGATAAATTTATTTTCTAATTGAAATCAATAAAAAGTGAGTAAGTTATAATTTTGGATTATTATGGGTCCATATAAACTCAATTAATTAATTTTAGACATGTTTAGGTCACAAAATATACCTTATCTTTTGGTTTTAACACTTAGTAAAACAATTTAACTCTTACTATGACAACATGACTTTTTACTCTATAGGGTTAATATAGTTACTATAAAATTCCTAGAGAAGACCAATTGGATAATTTTTGACATATTTATTATTATACTAGTTAATTGTGTGAAATTTATAATTCATTTAATTTATATTATTTAATAAAATATTATTTATTTTTAAATATGATTTATTTCATTTTTGAAATTATTTATTAATTTACAATTTTTAAAATCATAAAAAATATATTCCTTAAAATATACATTAAATCATCCAAAACTTGTAATAGTAATCCAAAAAAATTATTAATGAAAATTTCTGAAATGTTATTTATTTTAATATTATTAATAACATTTACCTAATTATTCCTTTAATAATTCTATTACTATATTATCATTGTGTCTCAATTAAATTTAATTATTTAATATATAGAAATTATTAATAAACTATAAAGATATATATGAATTTATTATATTTATAATTAATATATATTTTCCCGTTTGTCATATGTATAACCTTATACAAAAATTATTTTGTTATTATAATATGAATATGATATTTTATTCACTTTTTTAAATAATATATATTAGATGTACTATTCTAACTAAAGTGGCATAGAAAGGATACAATTTTCTTAATAAGGTATATTTCGGTCGAAATAATCTTATCCAATGAAATTATGAATATTTTTAGGGTAATTTTATATTATCTTTACCTTTAATTACCCAATTTAACTTCTACTGGGGTAAATAAAATTCAAAATTTAATATTCAAAAAAATAATGATTTTTATCCAATTAATCCACATTTTTAATACTAATTACAAAAATTTATATACTTTTTTTATATTCGATTAATAGAAGTGGAAAATTTATTTTTATTGCTAATCCATCAAAAGTCACTAGAAGGTGGGTAAAAGAGACGTTCAAAAGTAAAATAAGTTTTTAATATCGAATTATGTAATAAAAATGATTCAAATTACCTAAATTAGTTTAATGTATTTAATATTTAACTATTTTTACATTAAAATATATTGAAATTAAACTAATTATTTGAATGAAAAGTCATTTTTCTAACTATAATGTAGTTTTTTACTATTCATGTATAATTGAAACATTTCAAAAAATTACCAAAAATTTACCCTATATTAATTTTAATGTTTTAAATTAAATAGTGATTTTTATTTTATCCAATTAAATTTCAACATCTGTATAATTTTTTTTTATTATTACAATTTGTTCATTCAAGAAAACATTATTTTTATCAAAAAAGGACTTTACCCAAAATGGTATATTTCAATGCCAATATTATATATATATATATATAATTTAAACAATAATTAAACCAAGGATATTACTATTTCTAAAAATATGTTTAATGGTTAGGTTATAATTATCTCATTTAAATAATTATATATAAAATATTACATTAAAACTCAGTGTTGCGTGCATCGTATACCAATTCGGCGTTGCTTGTAGAGAAAACCAAAATTTATATTGCGTGTAAAGAATAATTATCATGATGTTTCATATAATTAAATAAAAAAATAGTTATTTAACAAAATTAAAAATAAATAGGGTTTCATTAAATGAAAAATATAAAGAGGATAAATTAATTGGTAGAAAAATATTTTACAAAATATCAGGGTGTTACCGTAAGCCATTAAAATCTAACTAATCACAGATACATACTTTATTAAGAAACATAACATCACCAATATCTAATAATAATGGTTATTTATGGCCAAATGGATCTTTTTATAATTCTATCATAGTATCCCAAGCTTCATCATCATTGATGATGAATGTGTAATCCACTTCTGCAACTCGATTAGGTCAAGGTTCCAGTTTCTCTGGGGATGTGTGGACATATTTCGTTAGCTATTCCATTTTTCTATCATGATCTTATTTTTCTTCTCAATGTTCTGGAAAATGATATTTTTTTAATTTAATATTCTTATTTCACCTATTAAATATCATCAGAAATATTGTAGGGAAACATGGGAGAGTCTCTTTTTACCTCATCTATTTTTTGAAAATACTAGAGGAAGTACTCTATGATTTCAATTAATTTTCAATTCAACCCCTATAGCACTGTGTATTGCAGTTTCTCCTTAATATCTTCGATAATATCCTTTAATTAATATTTCTAGTTAAATTGGATTTGATCTTCTTTTATCTGTTTATAAAATAAAGGAACACTATCCTCTACTCTCTATGGTGATTTTCCGAATTTTTATTTTTATTATTTTATTTTTAAAATAGTAAAATATTTAAAAATAGATTGTTGGCATTTCCTCCCCAATAATGGAACTATGTTCTGAGATATGCCTGTTATGGTGTATCCAAAAATGATTTATTTTCTAAGTAATGTTTTACTATAGTGGTGAATCTAGTTTTTCACTAGAGAGTAGGGTACAATAATAAATCTTTCACCTTAAGAATAGGGGAAAAGTGGTTTATTTATATTGATTGATTTTCAAAATAAAATATTGTAATGAAAGAAGAGAAAGAAATTAATAATTTTATTGAAAAAAATTAAACAATGTTATTCAAAACTATAACATGATAAGTTTTATCAGGTCATGGTTGATTTTCTAAATTAAATTCTATCCTATTTCAATTTTATCTAATCATCTTATGTTACATAATTTGAATTGAGATTCCATGATCCCTTTCTCTCACTCCCTTTTTCAAATTTTAATGGTTAGAGTAAATGTTTCTAGGATCTCACTATTTTCTACACTATTTACAATGTGTAAGAGAGTTACATTAAAATTACTCAATTGACATAAGAAATTTTTCATTAGGACTTGTATATCCCAAAAAAATAAAGAATACCCATAACTCATCCCACACTTATGAAGGATCATCGTGCAATTCACAGCTAATCCTTCGCCTACACAATCATATATAAAGTATAGCCTAGTAGAAGGATATTATGAGTAATGTCAACAGAAAAATATACAACATTAAATAAAAACAAATTCAATTGTACTTGATAATAAAAACCGCTATAATAAATTTTATGTAAATTCATAGAAGAAAAAAAATCAATAATGCGAAATAACAAAAAATTTAAAAAACAAAAAACCTCCCATTAAAAAATTAATCAAAATTTTACAAACTCCATGTAAAGGGTAGCCAAGAAGAAACTACATTATGTAGACATTAATGAACATTAGAAGAATAAAAAATGGAAAAGAAGAAAAAAAATGTTTACCATTAGAATCGATCCTCCAGCTAATGGATTATATTCTTCCAACCATATGTATAAAACATAAAAAGGGTCTTCCTTTTATGTTTTATAAAATATATTTCTATATTTAATTTTGATATTTCATTGTTTTTGGACCCATATATAATAAATAATGACAAAATTAAGGAATTAAACATTAATGTCCCATGATCCTCAATATATTCCTCATATTTGTAACATTAAGTGGGTTAATTAAAGGGAGAATATCACCATGATATTAAAAAAAACACATGTATTTGAGTTGTCTTTCAATTCTATCAAGAATCACCTCATTTTTTAATTCTTTTATTTATGTATCATTTTCTGATGTAGGGTAAATTTTACTAGCAAAAAAATTTCAAAATGATTTATTTTTTGTGAATAAGTACTTTTGAATTAGTAATATTTAAGTAAGAATATGTTAATTACTTTTAGTATAAGAATCCTTATAAATCCCACCAATTATAAAAATATTTTTATAGTTATGATTGAAATATCAAAGTGATAAAAATATGTTAAAACTCCCATATTATGTAATTTTATAATTTTATCAAAAACAAAACATAATTTCAAATATGATGATGATCATACAAAATTGATAAATTTTTAGACATTAAATCATTTAAAATCCTCTTTAAATGATGGAAATATAATCTCTATCCATTCCCAAACATTTAGAGCTTGGACTCTTAGAAAGTTATGTATTAAAATTAAATCAATTTGTATTCAAAACCTATAGTCATGAGATTCATGAATTTTTCAACAAGGAACAAAAAATATCATGCCTCCTCAATACAAATATTTTCTTTTTTCTCCTACCTGAATGGCCTGAAGGCAGTTATTTTTATTGATTTTCGATAATCCCCCTTTCAAGGGATAAGGGGGAACACTTACAATTCCCGTAGTCTTAGAGATTACACGGCCTGTAGGTTTAGGAGATTACATGACACTAAGTTATTAGGAAATTCAACCAAACTATCTATAAAAAGCTGCCCTCCCCAGCATCTGAATCTTGATTGTTGCTCTACACCTTTGCATGAACGTCTGTCTAGTCTTCCTGTGCAGTCACAGGCCGGTACCGATGGCATAGCCTTACCCTCACATTCTGAAAATCCATTTGGCTCTACTCTGGTGATTTCACATGCTCTGAATCCTCTTCTGGGGCTGCTCATTTTTTGTAGTGTGTCTGGGGCCTGTATTCATGTGGCCTGAAGGCCTTGTGGTGGCCCTAAGGCCTTAGGGTGGCCCGAAGGCCTTTTGGGTGTCCCAAAAGCCTTTAAGGACCCATGGAACAAACATTTGGGCTGAAGGATCAAATGGATGAATAGTTAAGGCTGTTATAGTACCGAACATTGCATTCTACAGTGCCTGATACAGTACTTCTATAGCACTCGAAAACATTCCTCCACCAGGATTTGATCTCGGGTCTCTTGGATGCACCTAGAGAGTTGTCTCCAAATGGGTTGAGGCTCATGTGCATCTCTCATGTCATATAGTACAATTCATATCCCCTTAATTATTCTTTCATTTAACCAATACACTACCTCACAAAAACAAATTTTTCAACCCACAAATAAAAATTTTCAACATGGAATTTATTACCCAAACCCATTAAATATCACAATAGGATTGATTAATTCAAAAATATCCACCCAATGTGGGTTATGGAGATTTGATTATCATGTGTAAAATTTATGTCTATTTAGTGTATTTCAATTGGAATGATTTATATTTCATGATTTATTAGGCTAAATGAAGAGTCCATCACAATTTTTGATGAAACATTACATGATTCTAATTTTCACTCATGTATGGTACCCTCCTCACTATGCTAATAGAAAATTTGGTCAACGAATATTTTTAAATTTAATGGATGTATAAAAAATTACTTTACTATTATATTCATTTCTTAAAAAATGTGATAGAGAGGGAAACAAATTTCTCCCTTGGATGATTGAGACAGGAAAAACATCATTATCATAAAATCACCCGGAAGGTGCTTCTTTTAATAAAGTTATTTTTAATTGAAATCATCACATAAATATTTAATTTTTCATCCAATGTATCAATAAATGATTTATTTTAACACAAGACACATTTCACTACAAATAAGCTCAACTAGATCATACAATTTCACTTCCAATGCAGGATGTATGTGAAAAATTGGTTTATAATGTTCCAAACATAAAAGGTGGGTTTTGTATTATAAGGTATGAAATAATTAAATCTATATGTTTGTCCATAATATAAAATACTCTATTTAAAATATTTATTTAAAAAAATAAAACCATAAATAATCAAAACACATTTAACTTAAACCATAAGGTTTTTATAGGAATAAATCAAACTCTTAAAAAAACCATTTTTGGTTCTCTCAATTATTGTGTTTAACTAAAATAATTTGATAAAAATGTGATCATAATTCTCATGGGATAGTGATTTCAAATATATAGTCATTTCTTTGTGGAACGAGATTCAATAATTATATGTTTATTCAATGAATTCCCAATTATTTTCACAAGGAACAATGGCTTTTTTAGAATTATATTAATATCAGATACATAAAACAATTGTCTCACAAATTGAGATGGATTTAAAAAATATAAAATATAATAATTTGAGATCTAAATATTAATAATCACACAAAAATCGTAAAATAAATAAATAATTTTACAAAGACCACAAATTTTTTTTTTCAAAAACATAGAAACAAAAAAAATCCATATCCGAAAATACAATGGTTCCCTCCACCATACATAAATTATATATTTTATTAAATTAATTAATAATATTTATCATGTATTAATATTTTTAATT
This sequence comes from Viscum album, assembly GCA_963277665.1. NCBI lineage: Eukaryota > Viridiplantae > Streptophyta > Magnoliopsida > Santalales > Viscaceae > Viscum > Viscum album. The sequence goes on along the minus strand of OY728140.1, from coordinate 1,690,541,937 downwards.
GTATAATAGAACGAATGTATGTGTTATGTAGAGGTATAACTTAACTTATTGGTACTAAAATCTTGAGTTTTGCTCCAAATTCCAACACTCTAAAAACCGACAAGAAAATGCAGTAAAAGAAAACATTTTAAATATAATAAATGAATTGAAAATACAAATTAAATAAAAATATAATGATACATATTGTTTTAATCCTAAAATTGGGCCCTAGGTTATGTCTTCCTATAGATGAACAACTCTTTTTGGTTATCCACAATCTAATGGTGGGTCAACATTCATTGAGATATACCACCAGCACATATTATTTCTAGATTTGACTTCATGATTTTTTGTTTTGGACAATATATATTTAGTATATAAAATTACAAACCAATTTAATGACATATATCCTACATGGTTGGTGGGGGGAAAATAATTATTCCTCATCTTTCTTAGTTTCAACTTTCACAACATGTTCATCATTATCCTGTGTTTTCACTATGTATGTTTCATAAGTGGAATAATCAAAGGGAATTTGAGAGGGTAATACTATTTGAAAAAAAATATATATAATGATTTGACATGAAATCCATCCCCTTAAAAATATGAATCTTGTGTCTTGGTCTCCCTAATAAAATCTACTTTGTCTTATCACAAACATTCTCTAATAAATGGTCAATAAGTTCAAGGACCTCCATATGTTCAACAATATATGAAACTACTACATCTTAATTTTTTTAATGAAATACATGTTTTGACTAAATCTGAAAATTTAAAATAGGGGGAGGTAATACTCAATTAACATTCAAAAATGTCTGAATGAAAAGTGTTCCAGAATAGAACATCTCCCTCAATTATCAGGGATTCGATTACTTCTTTAAAGGAAACTGTCTTTTGGTAATGAATTTCTCTGGAGAAGGTAGGTAATTTTCTCCTTATTCTACTTTTAAAATTAAACCACTTTCGTTGTTTCAAATTCATTTGAAGCATGGTATATATAGTGGTTGTGATTATTATTCCATGTAAGGTATGGGTAGATCATATTTCACCTCATATTCATTTCAAATACATTTAAATCTCATTTATCTCTCATGTGTACTTCGTAAGGATAATTGTTTTCATCAACCTCCTCAACAATGGTTGTGGGGGGCCAAATGAGTCAAATATTAATTCCACTATGGTATCCAAAGATACATTAACATCAAAGAAGAGAAGACATTCCTCTTCCATCACTAGATTAGGTTTATGTTCTTTTATTTCTTAAGATGTGCATAAATATTTAATTACTCATTCTCTTTTCTCTCAAGGTCTAGAATTTATTCTCAAAATCATTCAAATTGCAGTTTTTTTTATTTCATTCTTCTTGTTGATCCAATGAAATTTATTCAAAAAATATCAATGAAACATTGGAGAATATTTTTGTACATCAATCATTTCTATAGAAAATTCCATGAATTTTTCATGGAGATAGGAAATTATCTATTCAATCCCTCAAATACAGGTTATGCGAGGTTCACTATATGATCTTGGATGATATACTTGAATTAATCCTCCATGATTATTTACATTCAAGATCCCCTATGATATTTATAAAATAAAAAAACACAATACTTTATTGAAAAATGTGAGTTAAAAAATTTATTTGTTTTATAATTATTATTGAAAGCAATCAAATATTTTCAAATATATTGTTGGTACTCCCTTCCCAAAAATGGAGAATGTTTTAAAATGTTCAGGTCATGTTGTTTAGGAATAAAAAAAATTCTATGTTAAAATGTAGTAATGTGGTAAAACGTGGTTGTATTCATAGAGGAATATTCAATAATATAGTTTTCATCATTAAATTAGATAAGGCCATGGATATTTTTAAGATTGTTTGAATATGAAAATAATAGAAACAAAATAAATGAATGAAATTATGAAAAATATTTAAAAGAAAATGACAAAAATTATATTTATAAAAACTATGATATGAGAAGGGTGGTCATGTCTGTGTTATTTTTGTAAATTTAATGCTATCCATGTTCGAATATATATAATAATATTTTAATAATCTGATTTATGTGAGATTCCAGGACCACTTCCCCCCACTCCCTTGTTCAACTGGTGATGGAGATAGTAAATCTTGTCAAGATCTCAGTTTTCACTACTCTCATTCCAATGGTTGATAGAGAACCTATAAATATTCTCCACTGACCTAGAAAATTATATATATAGGCTTTTTTATCCCTAGAAATCAATAATACTCACTCCCCCTCCCACACGTACTGATGATCTTTGAGTACTTTACTACTAATCGCTTGCCTATTACATCGTATATGATGTTGAAACTAGTATTGGTATAAAATGAACATTGACCAAATAAAATACAATAGAATCAGTATCCAAATATAATATCTATTAAAAATAAAGTCCTCTATTAGAAATTAAAGGAAAATTTAAATAGTATAGAAAGAAAATATTTTATATGAAGTGTATAAAATAATTAAATAACAAATGGAAAACCTCCACTTCTCCGATCACACTAAATTTTTATGCTCTATGTGAAGGGTATCCAAGTTTAAGGGTAATTAATAAGACATTACAAAACATTAGAAGAAACGAAGAAGGAATGTGAGTAATAGAATATTACTCCTCCAAAATCCTTTCTTTAAAATGTTTCCCCAATTCGGCCCAGCATTTGGGTGAAACACGTTAAAGGTCATTATGATAAATAGTTAAAAAAATCTCAAGATCCTCATAATATCAATGTTTTTGTAACTGTATACAATAATTCATGTAATAATTAAGTAATCACAGTTTTATGGATAAAGGGCCACTAAATCTAACCCACTTTGGCACATTTAATAGCTATATAAATGCGATAATATCTCCATGAAATTTAAAATTCACATAATTAAATGGTCATATTTCAAATACATCTGGAATAAAATAAAATAATGGTATTTAGCATGAGTTATACCTCATTTACTATGGTTGTGTCCTTCCAGTAGTCTAAAAAAATATATTTAATAGATTTTTTTATCCTTTATTAGTTCTTATTTTTTCTCGGTCTAAAAGAAGAGGTTGAAGCACATAAGAACAGTAATCCTAAAGAATCACAGTAATTGGATCAGTATTTTAAAATTTTCTCTTCGAATACGAATGTGGTAATTTGTTTCGAAAATTCCAAAATTAAATTTTTTTCACATGTTATCCCAAAACGCAACAAATATATAATAATTATTATAATTATCTGAAATTGATAAACATTTAGGGATTAAATAATGGAATACAATATTAATATGATGAAAATATTATTTATTTCTACTTTCCATTTTCTAATCATATGGGGATGTACTTTATATATTCTCATAGAATACTAGATGGAAAATAAGTGAAGGACACATGAGGAGATTGAAGTCTATTGGGGTACTAAATCATGGGTAGCAAGTGGTTTATTGATCCCCCACGGGTGATTATTAAATAGTAGGTTTACCAAATCCCAAAGAAAATACATATAGATTTATGATGGTTTCATGATTGAAAATTGGTATGGAGTTCTATGTACCCTATTTGGAGACATAGATCATAACCCGTGTAATTTTATTGAACATTTTATGAAATAGAAGTAGGATGGGACTTTTTAGTTTAATATCACATGGTAACAAAACTTTTCCTGCAAAAGGATAAAATACATGGGATATAATTGGGATTAAATATTTATGGTTCCATGAAGATGGGGCTAATATTATGGATATTACATGAGGTAGTCTTTGTTCATTTCATAGGGTATGTCTATAGTTTAGTATGCTATTCTAATAATTATTTCATGATTTTTAAAATTATATTACCGTTACATTGTCACGTAATTTATTTTCATCCTGTATGGATGTTGTTATATAGTTTTTCATCACGTGAAAATATTTTTTTCATTCATTTTAACACCACCCATCAATGATTTCTTTGTTATGTGGTTTAAATTCATACAACATAAACAATATTGGGAATTACTCATGGGGGATCCCATCCCCATGTAATGTTTATCCAGATACCAGATTCCATCAAATGTTAGAATCAGTATCTTCCCATTAAGATGCCACCATATTTTGGGTAGTATATAGTGGCCTTGAAGAAATTATTCCTACGATTAGGAATAAGAGGAATAAACATTATTAGTTAAATTATTTTAGAAAAGGTCTTAGACATAGGGGTTTATGATACCAGCCACATAAAAATTTGAAGAGTGGGCATACCCAACTCAGATAGGAATACGACCAATGTGTCCTCAATTTAAAAATGATATATATTATAAAATGATGAATCATATAGGTTATTTTTATTTTAGTTTAATAAGGGATTTGGGTTTATTATGGTGGTGATCATGTGGTTAAGTACTTAGATAAAAATGGATTCTCTTACATAGGATGGGGTCCTAACCCTCATGGGGTGTGTTTTTAAATGGTTGTAGGATTTGTATAATCTATTATGGTGTGAGGACCTTTTTTAGGGTTTGGAGAAAGTGATCATTCATGAAGGTCACCTCCATCAAGGCCCTAGGTTATCAAGTATTCATGGGATGCTAATCAATGAGTATGTATAGTAGTAGGGATCCAATTTTTCTTTGTCTCATAAAGGATAGAGTTTAATTAATTAAGAGTTTTTTCATGAAGTCCAAAGGTAATGGTCCCCTTAAAATAACAATGTTGTGGGTATTCATAGGTCATGTAGAGTTTGATACATTTATTTCATGATGTATTATTGTCTTCTCATTAGGTTGAGATTAAAAGTTCTCTAACATGCCTTTAAAAACCTTATTCATTCATGGATGATTCATATATACCAAACCTATCTCCTATAGTATATATTGACCACATTTGGATGAGATTATCCTTGAATCATCTGATTTATCATCATTAACAATGGTATCATTTGTTTTTATCGACCCAAAAATGTCACACTAAAAATGGGAGCTCACATTGGTGAGGAGGCGTGAATTATGATGGATAATAAACAGAAATTTTTCATTAAGGAATATTAGTTTGTAAAAATCCTCCAACCCATGGCCTATAAATACATGAAAAGGTATTTGGGGGACCCTGAAATTATCATGGAAGGTATCCCAATCCACCATTTTTGTTAAACTCCAATACATCATGATCATTTTGTGATCGAAATGATTATCACTCTCAATATTTTCAATATATATGAACAAAACCATCATGATAATCATTCCAAGGATGATCATTAAAAAATAAAATCATCATAGAAGTCTATATTTTTATGAAAATTTATCTAAAATTACACTTCGTGTTTTTTCAATGTATCAATAATTTATATCGAAGGTGATGTGGATATTTTTTCCTGAATAGGGGAGAACACTGAGTATATCATGATTAAGGAGTTCGTTCAAACCATGTTAGAATTAGGCACAAATTCTAAAATACAATTAAAAAATTCAAAAAACTAATCTGTTATCTATTGGATTTTTCTATATGAAATCCTAAAATATGATTATATAGTAATATAAAATGAATATCATGATGCTCCGGCATAATGGTTCAGGAGAACTATGGGATATATTTGTGGAACAAAGATCTATATGTAAACCATATTAAATTATACACATTAATAATGGCTCACATTATGTATAAAATTGAAAAGAAGATAAATTATGTTGTGTTATATGCATAAAAATATCATTAAAAATATGAAGGAATTGTCTAAGATGGTTCGGAAGACTTCTTCCAGGGATTGATCATGGAGTGTGACCAATGATATGTTGGTATTGACATCTATGAGTGGGTTTGTAAACATAGGTTATTCTAAACATGTGATGATTTTGAAGTATGGCATGAAGCTACAGGGATATAAGAGGTGACATGGAATTCATTATTCCATTTATATAGACACCTGAAAATAATGCCCTTGTTTCTAAGAGGATATCATCCAGGAAAATAAATATCCCCATTTCCCTTGGAAGGATTGCATCCCCATGTTGGATCATTACAATGCTGGTGGTATCCCAATCTAGGTGTACTTTTATGATGATTTTTCCATCTAAAGAATGACTATGGTAATCAAGTGATTATAATAGTGTTATAAAATAACCTATTGGACATGGTGTATGGGGGAGGTGGAGAAACACAATGTTGAAATAAATCTAATTCATAGATGTGGTTCGATTATTTTTTTTAAAAAAAATCATGTGAGGATAGTTCTAAGGAGGGATTGACTATGTCACAAGATAATGAATCATGGGGAGGAGGATTTATATTGAGTTCAAATAGAGGAATCCTAGTTCCTCTTCTAGGGATATAGTGTAATGTACCTCACCCCACATGTTCTTCATGTGGGGTTCAACATGTATATTATCATAAGATGGATGTACCTAGTTTGTGATATGAATTGGGGGGAGTATTCCCAAATAGATTAATCATGTCAGAAATGATAATGAAGGGGAATCAGATTGACCTCACGGTGCTACTATTAGTTAATCATTATAGTGTGATGCGGTATATCATAATTTGAATGACACCCTTCCTTGTGTGTGATCCATTCCAAATTTTTAATGGTTAGATGACCTCACACATGGGAGCGTACGAGTATCAAATCCGCATTTTCCATCACATAACCATCATCTAGTTGTCCATGCAGAATATCATTGGATGTTTCTACATTAAATGAAACTGTATCAGATTCATTATCAGGGTGGGGGTTTTGGATTTGTTATGATTTTATATATTCCCCTCCCAATGAGGATGATCATGGATTATAGTGTGAGGATGACTAGGTAGAAATCATACCTCCAGGCCATTTGAGGCGGGGAACTAATCACATGGGTGTACTATATAGTGGTATGCAAATTCTATACACCGTATATATTTTATCATAAATTATGATGTCTCTAGAGAGTTGAACCAATGTTATACACCATAGTGTACTAAAAAATTACATGATGTTCCTATGATAGGTGTAGAACATGTTTGCAGAGAGTGTAGTAGAGAAATGATAGAGATTCTATCTTATAGTACCCCCATCATAGTATTCCAAAATTATGAATGAATCTTCAATAACATATTCCTTGTGGATGCGTTAAAGTATCATGAAATTTGGGTGAAGTCCATGAATTGTACACTTATATATGGACGGGGTCATGCTATAATATGGGGAGTATTATGAAATGTAATAGATATGACAGGTGATGGATTATTGTTTAGAGATATGGTGGTTCCCAAACCTGCATAGGGTGTTGATCTTGAGGTATTAGAATCATTGGATCCAAGGATCTTATGAAATTAGACCTCCAATCAGTGTGAATCATTAGGATATGTTCAAAAAATATTTTTGGTATAAAAGTGAAATTCTTATTCTATATAGGGGTGTTTGAAGATATGTCCATCCTTGATGCCTCATGGCAGTATGAGACCATTTGTTAATATTAGTACCTTCAGGTAGTGTGGATACACATTAAGATTGAGGGTATATTCCTACAAGTTATAAGACATGAAAAATTTCAACACCCCTTCTATCCTGTTTTCAGATATATAATACTAAAAACTGTTGGAATATTTTTCCACTCTTATGGTGTGGTTTAGTATCTGACCGGTCGGGTGAGAGTATTTATGGAAATTCTCGATCCTATTAAGCAACTCAGGGGGTCAAATAGTTGAATGAGTTTCCATATAAGAGGGTTCAGTCAATGAGGATACCTGGGGGTGATTCCTTCCCATAATCCTCTAATAAAGTAGACTTCTCTAATTATAAGGTATATCATCATATTTTTTTCCATCAATCATGTTGTGAATATTTTTGGTTTGCTGCCCATTTCCATTATTTTTTCATGGGATCAGATAATGTATAAGATAGATATATTAGTAAAAAATAATTGATGGAATATTAAACAGCCCATAACCATGATGGTTTGGGAACAATACCACCATTTGAAGCTACTATCACAAGAAGCTAGTTGCCTTCCATTTATTTGACTGTTTTGAGTGATGTGGTGGCTTCTCGTTCCTAGGGGACACTAGGTAACATTCACTTAATTCCCTACAAATTTCATATGGTCATTTTTTATGATTCATGTTATCTATTTTATTCCTTTTATACTGATCCATTTCATCCAATTGTAGAGAAACCTATGGTAGCTAAGGTATCAACTACTACAGATGAGTCCCCTCCTGTATGGATTCCAACAATCATCTCACAACTCTATCTATTGAATTATCTTTAAACATTACTTATTTTTTCATCATGTTTCACATCATTTAATATTTTTACCATAGGTTGATATTCAAAGACATTGTTTCTCCATGGATCTATAAATAGCATTTTGACCGATCTTGTAGAGGTGATGCATGAGTATGAATAGCATAAAACTGAGGTGGTGGTGACAAGAGTCATGGACTCATGAGGGGATGATTATGAGGTCGTAATGTTTGATCCCTACCGTGTTATTACAAAATATTGCATTGAGACCCCCATGATATTTGAAGAGTCGCGTGAAGTTTATCTTATACTTGACATTGATCCTAGCCCATTTATGAGTATTTCAGTGGTGAAAACAGTTGGTGATATTCTTGCAGCCTTCCCTAAATATGAGTTTGATACATTTTAGTAACAGAAAAAAATGGCCTATTATTTTTTTGAGGATGAAATTGTGGTTCAACAAAGGTCATGAAATAATATATGAAACATCATAATCCACACCCAATGGGATAACTTTGCTAATCAGGCGGTTTCTATCTTTCACTAACTACTGAGTTTAGTGACTGGTGGGGTGTAATGTTATAGCCTCCATGAACTTTCTGAATACATTCATGTTGATAATGTGTGAAAAAATATTCGGCTTCCTAGTATGATCATTCTAAATATGGATTCAAATAACCCGTGCTAGATGAATAAAAGCTCCCTCAGGTGGAGGGGGGCAACATCAATTGTTCATCGTCACCATTAAAGTAGGTATCATAATTCAACATTGGGAAAAAATCATATTAGGTTATGATAAATCATCAATATTAGAATCCTTGGAAAATGTGCCTCATCCCAGTTGTTAAGGACTCATCAATTCCTTCCAAGAGACCCGAGATTAAATCTAGGAGGAGGCATATTTTCGGGGTATTATAGCCGTATTGTAGTAGGTATTGTAGTAGGTAATGTTTGGTACTGTATCATCATGAACTATTAATATATTTGGTCCTTTGGGAAATAGCTTTTTTCCTCGAGTCCTTCCAATCCTCTAGACCACCCATGGTCTTCAGGTTACCTCAAGGCCTTCAGGACACATATGAAATATAGATGAAACGAGACATATTATAAAGAATAAGGATCTAGAAGAGGGTTTAGAAAACGAACATTCAGTAAACCAGAGATAGCCTAATATGGAAGATTGAGAGGGTATGGAATTTCTAATAGTACAAGAAATATGTATCTACACACAATATAACTATTCTATCAGGCATGAAATTTGGGCAAGCTGACATCCTGATATTTTATGGGGAGGGGTAGTTCAATGTTATCTGGTTTGGGATGATTTTTCTAAGACTGATAGCCATGTAATGTGTCACTTAAGCCTTCTATACTTGTAAGGGTTCCCATACATCCAAGGAAATGGTTATTATCATAAATAAAAAATAAGGCCTTCAAGCCTTCTAGTAAATAGTGACATCCTTGGAAAATTAGTGTTTGGATAGGTTGGGTCAAATGTGAATATAGCATGATCAGGGATTCCTTATAACTATGAGTGGGGTTGTGGATACCACCATGCTATATTTTAACAAAAAGGATACTATAAAATAGATAGTAGATCAATGTTGGTTCCTTTCCTAGAAAAAATACTTATGGAAAATTTGAAATAAAAATATTTTTTAGGCTACGGAAGATGATCCTTACAGAATAAGATAAAAATTATTGTCATGAACTAGTGGGAACTATGATGGAATCTAGAAGTTTTGTAAATAAATAGTTGAGTCATGTAGGTACTCACCTTTTCCATTTTCTCCCATATAACTGTCAATGTCATCGGGGTGGATTTTTGTGCAGAATATTGACTTCAAAATTATTTTCCCATTACGGGATTTAAACCATCCAAGTATTTATGACTCTTTCCATGGTATGTTTTATGGCTATGTTGGTCAGACTTGATATGATCAAATTTATAGTAATGTGTGTGGATGATTGAAAAAAAATATATAGTAAAAATGATTCACCTAATAATTATTTTTTTAACATAACAATGCATAAACCACTTAGGGAGAAAACCTATGTGTATAATAATGTATTATAGACCCACTATGAACTGAGGTCTAAGGAGGCCCATTCCTATAAAAGTCAACACATAGATTAAGGCCATAATTCACAGACCATCACTATCTGGTAATCAATTCACATGGGTACACATAATGGATCTACGATCATTAGCATAATGAGATGTTCCAAAACAAGGAATGAGAAATGACTAGATATATGAAAAGGCCTGATAAAGGAGTGTCATGCGTCCTTATAGATCATATGAAATAGGTAATTAGGTAACATGTAGTTCAAGAACACAACATAATAGAATATTAGAAAGTAGAGGGGAATTATTCTTGAGAGAGGATTAAACAAAATAGAGGAATTAATTTATGAAAAACAAAAGGATATGAAAACAAAATATGGATTGAGGACTATTTGTGGTTAGATGAAAAAAAATTATATTCCATGTGTTTGGACAAAGTGACTTATAGTTTGTTTTTATATAGAATGGACCATATTAATGACATATTTATGTGGTTATTATGGTACAGAAGAGATAAATATGACAGGGAAGTAATTTCAATGAATATTTATTTTACAAAAACTTCTCCAAGGAATGTTATACTCAACTTTATGGTCATGCTTCTGGGAAAGTATGTGTCACTACTAATTTAAGGCCATAGATTCCATACCAAAATTATTTTGTTCTAAAATTATTAATGTGGTATAAAATAGTTCAATCATGACGTGATGGGGTCCTTGGGTCCCACAAATAATGAACATGTATTTGCAATGAGGTACATAGGGATTAAGGCCATGATTATTGGACCTTGTGGCTTCATGTTTCTCTATCAAGGGGGGGGGGGTTCCTACTAAGATTAATAAGACCACTTGAACTATACACAATTTTAGAAATAGGGAATGGTGCATCGTATCCCTTGTTTCATGGGAGTGATAAACAATGGTTATGGGAGGTCATGTTATGAGTCTTTGAATAGAACTGAATGGATTGATCAGGTGAACATAAGGGTACCAACAAGGAAATTATAATTTCACTGGGAAAAAAGGGGGTGGAATAGAATTTTGTCTTGAATTCATAAATCTATAACATGAAACAAGAATCTATATTATGTTTGGAATCAATTTAGACCACATTAAAAATATTGATTCAAAATCCACCTTAGTCAAGGATGTGGATAAAATTATCAGATCAAATGTTGACCATGTTCAAAACATGAGAGACATATCTTATTACAAAAGATCATTTTATGTGTTTTCCTAGAATTGGAGGTTCTCCATTTTGGCCAACAATCCACATCATTTTGGGATATCATTCGGATACAGATAAGGATGATGGTATAAATTAAAGAGTATAAGATGTGTGGACATGAAAAATTGGGAATGTTCATATTGTACACAAAACTACAGGTCTTATGACACAGCATATTCTAGAACACCAAAGGTAATATTGGTGAGAGAGTAAAAATATTTCCTGATGATGGAGGTCCTAAAGTATGTCAGTCATCCAGATAATCCCAAGATATAGAATTATGGTTTCTCTATATGTATAATTAATTTAGGAATCAAGCAAAACATAGTTCTAAATTGTGTTGTAATTGGAGACCAATAACAAAATGGAGGGTAAATACTCACATACAAGTATTATAACACAATTTTATAGTTTAAAAAATAATACCAAAATATTATATCTATTTGGTGAAAATATATATATCTCGGAATAAACATAATATCTTTTAACATCATTAGGATAGGATGTTGACATGCAATTTGATGTTATGTGAACATGTTGTTAGCTATGGATGTTTAAGGTCATGTTCCATTTATAAAGGGTTTTCATATAGTTTAGGGTCATAATTCTTCTATCATGTAGTGCATATCTCTAGGTCAGGATTTTGGGACCAAGGGTTTATATATAATTTAAGGTCATATTGGTTGGAATAAGGGTTATGTGTGTGTTAGTACCATGAAATTTTTTGAATTGAAAAAACTGTATCTCCTTTTGACAAATGAGGGGCAAACGAATTACACCATGTCAAAAATTATTTTGAAAATGATCAGAGATTATATTTTCATGATTCTTGTAGAAATTGTAACAATCTATGACAAAATGATTTTTAGATATAGTGGACTGTTGATTAATTCAATGATGCATGGAAAAATTAGCACAATGTTAAAGGTGATGAGGAATAAAACAATTACGATTTTCTTCCATTTCATGTCATCGATTTTGCAAAAAGTAGGGGTGATGTTCAATTTTAAATTTTTGTGCATCTCAACCATGTTAGGAATGAACATTCTTATAATATTAAGAACATTTTATCCATTAAAATTGTGGGAAACATGGATTGGTGAAGATTTACCCTCTATTAAAATGTTAGAGCATAAAATTTTGAAAAATTAAGCTACATTTGGAAGGTCGAAATGGTGAAATATTGTTTGGTCAACATGAACAAGAACACAATGTTCTAACACAAATATTATAAACACTCCAACAGAATAAAGAATTATTGAAGTTAGAAAATTTGTGACATCCTTAATATGGACCACATGATGAAGGAGAAAAAAATCATGAAAAACCTAATAAAATGATTATAAAAATGGATACACATCCATAGGTTTCACTGATGGGGAAATAAAATACATAATCAACTATTAAAAATATTCAAAATATATAAACCACCATATGTATCCCCTGAACCATTGAGAAAAGATCCCAATATGAGGGTTGATATGATTTGGAAAGTCATAATCATTATCAGGTGCCCAATTTTGGAATAGGATGATGATAATGATCCAATCTAATAAAGGAAGGAAGTGTGGGAGTGAAAATGATGTGATGTTCTAAAGAGATCTAATCAATTGGGGAGTTATTAAACATTGGGCTCATATGTGTTGGAATATGGTAACTAAACATTTTCTCTAGGGGAGTAGTCTAAAAGATAGCCAGTGGTTGGGTAGGGTTGGGGATATGAGACGTGAGAATACTTATGTATCCCATAGAATTTGGAATTTAGCTACCTATAGTTTTAGGACTTGGCATTGTCGAAGTCCTTCACCAGAAAAAGGGAACCCTCCCATGTGAGGGATCCAAGTATTATTCATTTTTATGTCATGTGATATTGACTAAAACCATCCAGTATTACATCATATTGAATGTCTATTGGATTCAAAATTTAACTTCATTTGGTTAGGTTGAGTGATTGTGAATGTTTCAGGTCATATAGATTTGAACATGTTCCATATAGATTATCATCATGTGACCAAGACATTTCCCTAAAATTGATCAACATATGACTCTAAAATGAAACTACAAGGGGTTGTGTGTTGGAAGTATTTAGATAAAGGAATTACTAATCTTTGTATTTATTATTATTTCTTATTAACATGAAAAAATATCCTTGTAAAATTATAGAGTTATCCCCAAATTCATGTTTTAGGGATTCTTCTTTTAAGGACTAGGGTGGAGGAAGTCAAAAAATTTCTCACGGTCCTTGAAATAGTTTTGGATTAAATGGGATTTGGCCACCAAGTTATCTGTACAAAATTCCAACAATTTCCCAATGATTTTCCAGATGATGTGGTGCATTGAACATTACTATATAGATCAATCATTCTTCAAACTTAATGATATCATATAGTTATGAAAAAATTTCAATTTCACTTCGATGGAAGTATATTCCTCATCCTCTATAGATATATTAATTTATTTATTCCTAGACTACCAATACATAATGGATATTTCTTATAAATTATGTTTCTTGTAATAAGTATCTCTATCATCAGAATGAGAAATGAATCTTTTGGGAAATACTGGTTTTGTTTGAAGAAATGAATAAACATTATAACACGCCTATTCTTATTCATGAGTGGTATAGTGTTGGATAGATACATCGGGTACTAGAATTGAATGATAATTTTTACTTTGATAATCTTGTCTACTTTATCCACTACCATGGTACTATGGGATGGGTGTATCTATATATGTGCTTTTTAACTTACATTATCCTAATAGAAATCCATGGCCGTGAAAAGCAATATGGGGGTTGATCCCTATAATTTTCATGTATCCCATGGTGAACACGTCCTATTTTTTACAATAATAAAATCAAATATTACAGCTAATCCTTGGGATACATGAATGTTATAGACAATTTTTACACCATTTCATCCTCAGTGCCAAGATTCACCTTCACCTATTCATTTAACGTAGTGTAAGCACCATATTCAAATGTCATATTGGCATCATACTTATTATATTTCCTATCTAAAACATGTGGGAAATGGTAGGATTTTTATCAATTGAATATAGTGGTTGTGAAGTGGTTCTTCCATATACTCCGGCAATGATATAATCCTCTATAGGTTATTGAAGATTAGTGAAAAACATGGCCACAAAAGTATATGAGCAAATATCCAGTGGGACTTTATGGGAAGATTCAAATTTATATTTAAAATTATTGTTGACAGTTCATCCTCCATGAAGTCATCCCAACTCTTTGGAACATACATTGATTTTGTGGATTGGTGGCCATGGTTACATCCTTTCTGTATGCAACACGAGTATTGATTTTTGGAATCAATGATGAATTAGATTTTTCAAAATATGTGGAAATAAATGAGAAATACATTTTTGGGGGGAAAATGAAACAGATCCTAGGATATGGGGTTGTTTTTTACAAGTTAAGGATTTGTAGGACGAAACAATATTTAAAATATACCGAAGGATCAATAGAGGTGGTTTCATATTGTTGGAGTAATTCATATAGTTGACCACATCAACATGGAGTTGTATCCCCAACAATTGATTTTACTCAACATCAAGGTAGTGGGATCTAAAGGGTTTAAATAGAAAGGAATTACATTGTAGTACCCCTACTAGACCAATTAGGGTGTATTTGACGAAATTTTTAAATGATAAAGGAACCATTTTGTGCATATGGGTCTATTTCCTACCCAACAAAGCACTGTGAATAGTGTTATGTGAGAAAACTATGAACTCAATGTTTTATACCCATTTTACACATTGGGTCTTTAGCCAAATCTTGTCACATGGATTCATCTCACTATTTTCATTCCCTAAATGATTCAGTTTGAGGGTATATGATCTTATTCTACGATCCCCAATATAACGATTGTCCTGGATAGAATGAAATTGATCCCATAATAATTATCTAATGGAAAATTTCATTGATCTAATACATTGGGCTATATGGTGAAATATATTTGGAATATATTCCCATTAATTGTGAAACCAAATCCAATTTATATAGAGAAATGATGTCCTAAAATACATTTTTCTAAAATTACACTATTTTAGGAGTCTCAGTTATAGATATATAAAATTTTTACTATAGATGTCTCTTCAGGTCCTTGATAAGGGTATCACACAACTCTATTAATATTTTGTGTGTTTAAAAGATAAATATTCTAACTCGTATACTAGTTATGTGTTTCCACAGACAATAATTTTATTCATGGGGAATATTTTTCCTACTCATAGTCTCCCATTAATTGGGGGAATGATAGGAAACATTGGATGTGGTGATGGGAAATGAAAGTTGTACATTGGGATTTTCTACAGATTAGATGACTGGGGATGAGATCTAGAATGGTGATATAGGTTTATGTGTTGTTACAATAAGGATCTAGAATATTATGTTTATACCAAATGATCAACTAATATTTTTTATGATGTATGTCTACCAAATGAAGCATACTGAGAGGACTATATCTCTTTAGCTCTTTGTGAGAATGTTTTCTGGTCATGATTGAATGAACAATACATTATGGAGTAATATATTAGAAATATTCCCAACCAAAAAAGAACCAAATGATCCATTTATTATGTTTCTTAAAGGTTCTTAATGGGGAATATAGTATATCTACTGATTTACTACTACACAATGTCCTAGAATCCTAATATTATTTAGAGAATAATATTCTAATTACTCAAAAATGGAATATTCCAGGATGGGATGAGTCGACTCACTCCAAGTCGAGTCAGTCAAGTAGTCATCAGGTCTCATTCGGCTACACGGTCTCCGTACTCCGTACGCTCATCTCGTGGAGGGTCCACTCCACAAGCCATAGGTCGATACTCCAAGTATCTCAAATTTCCACGAAGAGGTATCTCCAAGGACCGCCTCATCATAGGGGTCTCAATGAAATAGACGACGCGTCAATCAGATTCCCGGTCTTTGAGTTATTAGCCTTTTCGTCCCAGGGGCCCGATTGGTTTCGTGAGTGAACCAACAAGGCCGTATCTCAACTGTACCCCGAACTCTCATAGGGTATACTCATAGGGACTGTTTCTCAACGTGATAACCAACACCGCTGACGGTTCGTCAAACAGACGCCTGGTCTGAAAGATAGCAGCTTTTTCGTTCCAAGGGCCCGGTTGGATTTCGGGTACAATCCAACCTGGCCACTATCCAACAGAAACCAAAACTCGAGCGAAGTATGCCAAAAGATCCGTCTCATCATGAGAAATTCGACGAGACAGACGGCAAATCAATCGGACGCCCGATCTATGAGTTATTGGCTTTTTCGTTCCAGGGGCCCGGTTGGATTTCCGGAGCGAACCAACCTGACCGCACTCCGACGACATCTGATCCTCGAGCGGAGTAAGCCAAAAGATCTGTCTCACTTAGAGGAATCCATCAAAGTCGACGGCACGTCAATCAGACGTCCGGAGTTCAAGCTATGATTGTTTCCGCTCCGAGGGCTCGTTTGGTTCCGTGCACGAACCAACCCGGTCGAACTCAAAGTATTCCAAAACCTTAAGTGTGATATGTCAAAACGACCGTCTCGGTCCAAGGATCACATCGCCGCTGACGGTGCGTCGATCTGAGGTCTGTATCCCAAGATATGTGTGTTCCATCGGAAACAAACCGAAATGGGGGATCTGGGCCAGGCCAGGCCCGACCCAATCCCCCCCTGGGTTGGCCCGAATAGGGTCCACCCGACCCGGGTCTGGGTCCGGCCCGTCCGGGCGTCGCCCAACCCGGCCCGGCCGGCTCGGCCAGCGTGGCCGAGCGGTAACCGCGGAGCGGGGGGGGGTGCGTGGCGCCCCTTGCCTTTGATTGAAGCTGGCGGCGGTCTGCGCCGCCGCCAATCCTCCGGGATCCCGCGCGGCCGCGAGATCCCCCGTGATGCACCGCCGTGGCAAGCCGCGACGGTTGATTCCTCCTGTGGCACTCGGGCGCCTCTTGGTTTTCTGTGGGCCACCAGAGTTGCTCCGGTGGTCCGTTTTCAAAACCGTCTATGCCGGCGTTCATCTCGGATCTCGAACTTTACTGCGGGAGCTTCAAAATAACCATGCGGACCCGTTTGTCATCACCCGTCAATCCACATGTCAATCAACAAATCGGGTTGTCCTCATGGTTCTCTGGCGCGACGCGATGGCTCCACGCCCCTTCACCGTGGCCCGACTCTGTCCATGGATGTCTACGGGTTTCTTCGATGTGGCGCGACAACGTCACGTCCTTGTTCGTTTTCACGGCTCGGTGCGAGGACGCCGCGCATTCCTTGCTGCACGATTCTGCGGGATGCGACGGCACCACGATATTCCCATTTCAATTCACAAAAGAAACCAACATGGATAAGGAGGAGGGTCGGCCGTGTTTGTGCGGTCCGGGGCCCTCTTGTTCATTGATAGAAATTGGGCATATTTCATGAATAACGTCAAGGTAATAATCACGAAATAATTAAATAAATAAACCCCTACAGGTTTCCCGCAAACAAGAGTTCCCAACCCGCAACATATTCTTCACGGATCAACTTGATGTTTAGTTGATCCACGTTCTTTGATTTTGAAGGAAGTAACATGGGGTTCATTAATATTCATAAAAAAATTCCCTACCTCGACATTGCTTGAATAGAGGTTCGTCGAATGAGGATTCGTCGTGGAAAGAGACGTCGCGAAAGAAGACGTCATCGGCGTCACAGAAGGAGACGTCGCGGAAGGAGACGTTGACCTCCGAGGAATCCGGCGTTCTTCATGTTCTTCACGTTCTTCGTGTTCTTCGACGAAGGAGATGAAGAAACTCATCATTCCTTAGACTTTTTCTCCCCAAGACTCCTCCACAAGAAACTAACCCAAAATAAAATAAGCTCTCCTCTTATTTTATTAACATAACATAACTTTTGAATTTCAAGAGTATGAAATTTAAAAATCCACACTTAACTCACTTAATTAATAACATAAGTTTTTAATGTTTAAGTTATCAAGAGTTAATGGTGAGGTGAGGGGGGTTGAAGAATGTGAATGGGTGGGGATCGTGTGGGCCCCACCACCCTCATAACCTCTCTTGGGAAGTTGGGTAGTTACCGAACTTCCACCCAAAGCCTTAAACCACTAAAAGAAAATAAAAATTTTAGTTAATTTATAAATTAAACTTCCACAATTTTTATCATCTTCTCTCATGAAAACACAAATCCAGAAATGGCATTCCTAAGCAATTATCGGTGTTACGGTTCCATCGGTGCCCTCAGAATTCGATTCCAAGCACTGGTTCAAAAGTTAGAAAAATGCGCTTGTCTGTTCACTGAACGTACCTGAGCCAAACTTCGGAAAATGATTCCGGGCACAACGGGCCTCAGAATCAGGCGCCGTCAGAAACTGCGTTCTTTTAAAATTCCAAAGAAAATTAGGAAAAAAAATTCTGGGAAATTTCCAGGTCTTTACATTACTCCCACCTCGGGGCTCTACGTCCTTGTAAAGCTTAAACACAAACTAGGGGTACAAAAGCGGTACTGAGCACGCATCTGAGCCTCCCGCTCTCATGTGCTCACCTGGAGACTCCAGTACTGCTAGAGAAAGCGCACCCGAGGAATCGACCGTCCTCATAGGATCCTCTCCTATCGATCCTCGATCCCCACTGGAACCTCCGTGAAGTAATCCCATCGCCACCGTCCTGCTCCTCATGGTCAATGATATGCGAAAGGTTCGAGCACGTATCTCCTCAGTTGAGATACATGGAAGAAGTCGTGCATCTGGTGCAACTGAGGTGGATGGGTCAAGTGGTAAACCATCCCACCTACCCATATGAGGGTTTAAGTAGGTCCGCTGAACCTCTGAGATAACTTGCCACCTTGGCCACATCCCATAAACCTTGTCGATGTGAGACCCGTATAAGGACTTGATCATCATCCTCGAACTCTATAGGTCTCCAATTCCTATTAGAACAGAAACTCAACAACTTCTGCCACGAGGGTATGGTTGACCTACTCATGAGTGATCAGTCGCACCCTCCTATGCGTGAGTTACCCTCTTCTGCATGGGGTTTCCTTTTTCACCGACCAAGGAAATCCCATTCCGACGTCGTAGTTAAACCACAACCTTTTTTCCTAATACCATCAATTTGTGTATTAAAAGTGATTTCCCACTCCATACTCAAACCAACGTCGTAAGGCCTCGACGCTGCCACCAATAGATTTCAACCGAAACTCTCTCCTTGAGGGTCTGACCACACTGTCGGCGTAAGTGTGATTATCGAGTCCCCTCCCAAGGTATCTCCATACGTGAGGGTCAAGTCCACGGTTTCCGGAAACTCTAGGTATGGAACAAGATTTGTGAAAGCAAAGAATGATTCATATCAACGTACGTTACTACATCAGCTAGTAGTGGACACAGACTGTCCCTTGAATCATTTTTAGAGATATTGGGTCACACTCCTTGACCGCATGCAGCCGCACTCTTCCTCCGCCTTTCAGCTCCCTGAGCCTGACTGGGATAACTAAGGCAGGTGGTTGTATCATGTTAAGATGTACACAACCTCATGCCGCTCTCCAAGCTCTGCCTCCATGTCTGCTGCTTCGTAGACTCATATCTCCTTAATGCTTCCTCTTCTTGAAACACTTATCATGCTCGAGTCTCTAAGACTGGTGTTGGTTTCCTATTTCTTACTGCACTGTGCAGTCTTCATCCGCTCCTGGATGATCTGCACCTTCTTTGCCTACGATCTGAAGAGCTGCTAAAATTTCTTCTTTGCCGAAAAGAGAAACTTTGTCTCATCCCCTAGATGAACCACGACCATTGCCAAATACAGTCATTCCTGACATGAATGATGCATTCATGCCATGGATGACGTCGTAAGGCCTCGACGTAACTACCAAGAGATCCAACTATCACTCTCGCCTCCAAGGGTCGAGTCACACTGTCGGCATAAGTGTGAGGTCACTGGGTCTCCTCCATTAGAAATCTCGAAAGTGAGGTTCAAGTCAACAGTTTTAACCGGGACCTCTCAGTATCAACCAAACAAAAGGACACGAAAGCAGACATCACAAGATAAGTGTCTTTTTATTATTACAGCTCATAGTACAAAGACACGAATACAACAGCAACATGGAACTAGAAGTACAAGGGACATATCCACTAGTTCTGCTCCTGTCCACCTGCTCCCGGAGCTCTACTGCCATTTCCACTGCTTGGCTGTTGCTCAAGCACTCAACGCTACTTCTGCCTTGGTGGCTCCTCTAAAGCCTGCGAATCAACAATACGAGGAGTCGGACAGTCACGTGCCAGGAGAACCTTCCCGCCGCATTCATAACACTTCTTACTCCTCGTACGACTGGCTCTAGTCCTCTTGGACATCCGCATCATCTGTCTACTGCCCAAAGATGACTCGACTACAGATCAAAAAACACGCGGCAAAGGAAGAATCTCTTGTACATGCTCGGGGTGTAGAGCTACTGGCACAAACTCCACCCTGAAGAAGGTATCAAAGTGTTCCCATGCAAAGGTCATCCCATCGAAAAACTGGAACAAGTGGCTCCACCACCTGCCTGCTGCTGCCTGAAGGAGGCTGGTAGTAAAGATCACCATGAAGTCTGCCGGCGTCCCCACTAGCCTGAAGACTCTCACCACAGCCTCCAGCCAAACCTCAGCCTCCTACGGGTCCGTCTCTCCCCGGAACCTGGGTGGCCTCTGGCGCTGGAACTCGTGTAGCACACTCAAGTGGCGTGCATCGCCTACTGCTGGGGCCGGTGGAATCAGTGGCCCAACGTATGGTAGTACCGCTGGTGCCTCCGCTGGTGCCTCAACTGCAAGAGGGCCCTGTACCGAAGCCTCGTCGCTCGGAAGACTGTCAGTACGCACATCCCTCTGGGCTATAGCTGGTCGTCCGTAAAAAGGAATCTTGAAGAAACAACGGGACACAGTCAAATGATTATACCTGGTGAGCTGACCTAGTTTGATCTGACATTTAAAAAATTCTAGAAACACACATGCAATCAGTTTTTTTGTGCACAAAGTCAAAAATTTGTTGTCAGGGTCCTGGTGTATGGATACGTCGGCCGCCCGTACCAACACTGGACTCCCTGAACTGAAAACCACACTCGGTACTCTTAACACTATTGCTTCACAGAAAGAAAATATCAGAGTTATAAGTTTTTCGGTAGAACCTACTCCTCTGATACCAATTTGTCATGACCCGTCCTTGGGGTCCGGGCCGTGATAACCCCAAGCCCGCCTTCCATAGGTCGGGGACGGGAGACTAGAACCAAAGGTGTAATTCCCGATAACTGGGAAGGAATTGCCTTTATAAAAGTAAACAAAACACCAAATAGTACAAGTGAAAGTAAAAAACTAAGTACAAAGAGAAGTTCTGAAAGGTAAATGGCCCAGAATACAAACCCAAATGAAAGTACAACTACAAATGAACAAAGTACAACAGAAAAAGACAACAGCTGGAAGAACAGAAGCGGCTCCTGGGTCGTCCTCCTCGGATCCTACCTAAAGGGTAGGTACAGATAGCCTCCACAACGCTCTCACCCGTCAAACTCCTCCGTGTTTCGTCTAGCCGTGAAGTCCACCTCTGGATACTGACTCGTCGTGTAGTCCACCTCCGGGTACCGTCCAGTCCTAGAACACTCGGCCTCCGTCAACACTGTCCGTCGTCTACAACCAACACAACGAGGTGCGGGCATATCTCGTGCAGGGGTGAGTATAACGATACTCAGTAGGGACCCCGAGACCCTCAAGGTCTCACTAAAACCAACATGGATAACCACAAAGAATATATCAACAAATAACCTCTACATAGTTTTATGCCCATGCATATACCTAAGTTATCGAGTAACACATCTCAATCATGAGGAAAACACCAAGATCATGAAATCAATGGATAACCAATACCCAGTAATATGCCCATACATATACATAAGTTATCAAGGGAACCATCTCAATCATTAGGTAAACACAAAGGTCAAATGTTTTAGCTCAAACCAGGATTTTCATTATCGAAACAGTAACTGCTGAAGAGCCCCGTCTCTGGAGTGTACAATGGTACTGTCACGACTCCGAGATACTGCTCACTAACCTAAGACTGCTGAGGTACTCCTCCTGTAGAGTACCGCAGGTTAGCCACCCAAACATAGTAGTGCTTCATGCCGGGGTATGCCACCCAAACACAGTAGTGCACACCCCCTAGTAGCCTACAGAGGTACACTCCGGACGAGTACTGCAGGTCTGCACTATCACACATGTAGTGCTCCATCCGATATGGGTCTGCACCCAAACAATGTAGTGCTCCGTCCACTGGGCTAGTCGAGTCACTCCAAGTCGAGTCGGTCTAGCAATCGTTAGGTCTCAGTCGGCTACACGGTCTCTGTACTCTGTACGCTCGTCTCTGAGAGGGTCCTCTCCACGATACATAGGTCGATACTCCAAGTATCTCAAAGTCCCACGAATAAGTATTTCAAGGACCGCCTCGTCATAGGGGTCTCAATGCAACAGATTGCGTGTCAATCGGACGCCCAGTCTGTGATTTATTAGCATCTTCGTCCGAGGGGCCCGGTTGGTTTCGTGAGCGAACCAACCCGGTCGTATCTCAACTGTACCCCGAAATCTCATAGGTTATATTCATAGGGACCTTTTCTCAACGTGATCACTGACGCCGTTGACGGTTCGTCAAACGGACGTCTGGTCTGAAAGATAATAGCTTTTTTTTCAAGGGCCCAGTTGGATTTTAGGTACAATCCAAACCGGCCACTATCCAACAGCATCCAAAACTCATGCGAAGTATTCCAAAAGTTCCATCTTATCAAGAGTAATTCAACGAGATAGACAGTGCATCAATCGGACGCTTGATCTGTGAGTTATTGGCTTTTTCGTTCCAGGGGACTGATTGCATTTCGGGAGAGAACCAACCCGACCACACTCCGACGGCATCCAAACCTCGAGCGAAGTAAGCCAAAATATCCGTCTCAATTAGTGGAATCCATCAAATTCAACGGCACGTCAATCAGACTTCCAGAGTTCATGTTATGAGTGTTTCTGCTCCGAGGGCCCGGTTTGTTCCGTGCAAGAACCAACCCAGCTGAATCAAAAGTATTCTGAAACTGTGAGTGTGATATATCAAAACGATAGTATCGGTCCAAGGATCTCATCGTCGTTGACGGTGCGTCGATCGGAGGTCCGTAGCCCAATATATGGGTGTTCGATCGGAAACAAACCGAAATGGGGGATCTGGGCCCGCCCCGGCCCGGCCCAATCCCCCCTGGGTCGGCCCGAACCGGGTCGACCCGACCCAGGTCTGGGTCCGGCCCTTCCTGGCGCGGCTCGGCCAGCGTGGCCGAGCGGAAGCTACGGAGAGGGGGGGTGCGAGGCCCCCCTCGCCGTTGATTGAAGCAGGCAGTGGTCTGCGCCACCGCCAATCCTCCAGGATCCCGCGTAGCCGCAGGATCCCCCATGCCGCACCACCGCGGAAAGCCACGTCGGTTGATTCCTCCGGCGGCGTGCTCGGGCACTGCCACCGCCCCTAGTCGCCGGTGGCACCGCGCCGGCGACCCACGCCTCCTGTTTTTCCGCGGGCCACCGGAGTTGCTCCGGTGGTCCGCTTTCAAAACCTTATGTGCTGGCGTTCATCTCGGGTCTCAAACTTTACTGCGGAATCTTCAAAATAACCTTGTATCCCCATTTTTTGTCTCCCGCCAATCCTCATTTCAATCAACAAATCGTGCCGTCCTCGTGGTTCTCCGGCGCGACACGATGGCGCCGCGCCCCTTCGTCGTGGCCCGACTCTGTCCGCGGATGTCTTCGGGTTTCACTGACATAGCGCGACAGCGTCGTGTCCTTGTTTGTTTTCACAGCGCGGCATGACGACGCCGCGCATTCCTTGCCCCACGATTCCTCGCGCTGCGAGGGCACCGCGCTATTCCCGTTTCAATTTACAAAAGAAAGCAACATGGATAAGTAGGAGGGTTGGCCGTGTTTGTGCGGTACGTCCCCCTCTCGTTAATTGATAGCAATTGGTCATATTTCATGAAGAACGTCAAGGTAATAATCACGAAAAAATTAAATAAATAAACCCCTACAGTTTTCCCACAAACAAGAATTCCCAACCCGCAACCTATTCTTCCCAGATCAACTTGATGTTTAGTTGATCCGCATTCTTTGATTTAAAAGGAAGTAACATGGGGTTCATTAATATTCACAAAACAACTCCCTACCTCGAAGTTTCTTGAACAAAGGTTCATCGAAAGAGGATTCGTCGCGGAAAGAGATGTCACAAAAGAGGACGACGTCGGCGTCGCGGAAGGAGACGTCGACCTCCGAGGAATCCGTCGTTCTTCACATTCTTCGTGTTCTTCGTGTTCTTCGAAGAAGGAGATGAAGAAACTCTTCAATCCTTAGCCTTTTTCTCCAAAAGACTCCACCATAAAAAACTAACCCAATATAAAATAAGCTCACCTCTTATTTTATTAACATAACATAACTTTTGAATTTCAAGAGTTTGAAATTTAAAAATCCACACTTAACTCACTTAATTAATAACATAAGTTATTAATGTTTAAGTTATCAAGAGTTAATGGTCAGTTGAGGGGGGTTGAAGAATATGAAGGGGTGGGGTTCGTGTGGGACCCACCACCCTTATAACCTCTCTTGGGAAGTTGGGTAGTTACCCAACTTCCACCGAAAGCCTTAAACCACTAAAAGAAAATAAAAATTTTAAGTTAATATATAAATTAAACTTCCACAATTTTTATCATCTTCTCTCATGAAAATGCAACTCCGGAAATGGCGTTCCTAAGAAATAACTGGCGCTATGGTTCCATCGGTGCCCTCAGAATTTGATTCCGAGCACCGGTTCAAAAGTTATAAAAACCCGCTCGTCCATTCACTGAACATACCCGAGCCAAACTTCGGAAAATGATTCCGGGCACACCGGGCCTCAGAATCAGGCGCCGTCAGAAACTGTATTCTTGTAAAATTCCAATGAAAATTAAGAAAAAATTTTCCTTGAAATTTCCGGGTGTTTATATGGTTGATGAAGAACCTACAATAATTTTTTCAGACAACAATGTATTCTAGTGCCAGTTGACTGTACCAGATTGAATTGAGTCCCAATAAAGTATATAAATAATAAAAAATACATTTAGATTCATACAATTTTGGATTTTCCAACATAAATACACTTCATGAGGGGATGTGGGTATGATGATACATCATATCACTTTTACCATTGATTGTGGTAATGATTAGATTACGAAATTCTTTGGGTGGAGGAAGGTAATCAAAATATGTTAGATACAGTTTTACTATTGATGGTATCAATGATGGTTGAACCTTTAGAGACTCAAGGAGGGTAGTGAGAGCCCATATCACATAATCTTATTGAGGGTTGGTAGATATCATATATTTGTTTCTCTGAATTGTAGCTAATCTTCTTGTGATCCTCATGATCCCACAATATATCAGTCAACCTTGCATAAAATTTTGTTTCTTTATGATTCCTTATAAGGGATGAGATTCTCAGTAATTACTTTTTATATATTGATATGTCTATTTTTTGGATTTTGTTTCTCAAAGAGGAGACATTTGTTGCCCAACATCATTCTCTATTGATGAGATTATGTACATATTGGATGAATATCTGAAAATTTGGTTTCCCCCAAGTGTAAATTACCTCCATCATTCTATGTGTCATCATATTTATTTTAAAAAATTTGGTGATTGAATGGAATTAAATTTCATGTGGCAGTGATTGGATAGAACATTAACCATCAGCGGGAGACTTATCATGATGATACTATTATCACTATAGTAGGTGAATGAAGTGAATGGAAGTGTACTAAACCCAAAAAAATTACATGGGTAGATTCATATTGAAAAACCCTATGTATCATTATTATTCTCCCTATGAAAATCAATTGGATGCTCTGGCCTTACAAGTATGAGTTGAGGAGATGGTTCATTGAAAGTGTTGTACTGTCAACATTCTGACACTATTGATAAAATTGCTTGAGATGATGAGGGATTCTATTTATGATGGATGGTTATATATATGTAATGAAAATTTCACCTAATAATTTTGTGAAATACAAACCTTGATCCTCAATAAGGAACCTTGGGATGATGAAGTTTAGGGTGGTAGGAGGCGAAAATATGACTAGTACCATGTCGGTGGCTAGTATTTCCCATGGTAAATCCTATTAATTTTATGGTGGGTGTTTATATTCATGATCATCAATGTTTCTAATTGGATATGATTATGAATATATGGGATGTGGTGATATAGATCAAAAATACATTTCATTTTATCAAAAAGGGTGAATCACATGGTCCAATCATCACTATATTGACGAAGTCCCTTATAGTGATTAGACCCACTACTTGACTACATCCATTTAGTAAATAGTTTCAATATAATACTACTGATTGGAAATACCATCTTTTCTGTGTATGTTAGTTAAAAGTTTCACCATATTCTATGAGAAATAATAAAAAAATTATGATCCCCCTACTTATAAGGATGAGGTGAAGAGGAGGGAAACTGATGGTGGTAAGGACAGTTTCACAAAGAGTCCCTAAAAGGAATCTGTGAAATCATCCACATAAACATACCTAAAAGGGGATTTATGGACCCTGTTGACCTCATCCTCTAGGATTGACATAATTTAATAACGGGATTCTTCTCCTATCCCTGAATGTAGAAGAAGAGGTTTTTCTTTTGTGTTATTCATCAAATCAAACTCTAAGAGGTTGATAATGAAGGGATTATATCCTCTTTAATAACTATTATATTGTGATATTTTCCAATGATAAACCCTCAATGGGTTATTAGGATATATTTTTAATGCATTATGTTCGGTGTCATGGTCCTTATACTTTGAACTTGGTCTATACTTCATCAATAATAAATATCATTCGGGTAAGGGATGTATTTATCATGGGGAGGATCTATATATCAATGTATGGTGTTACATGGAGGAAATCCCCAGTGAAATAATTTATCATGAGATGGACCATGATGGTTATTGTTGATACCAAATATGGGGGAAAATATATCAATCATCCTGGTAGGGTGGTTGGTGTCTCGATTGTAATTGTGTGATTATGTTCCCATGTTAGGAGTTTGTGTGGGGAGTTGGAGGCACACTATGGTGGTAGGGGCCATTAAAAATGATGAGATTCCTTATTTTTGGATTCATTAGAAACATTCCATTGGTGAAAATTCTAATTATTATAGACCATAGTTGGATGAGAATTGAACGGATTGTCCATCACACATGAATTTAGGGTCAACTAGTGTTACCACTAGGTGGAGCCCTACTGGGTGAATCATAGTAAGTAATTGCAATGTGTGTGACCTCTATGTTCCCTACCATCTCATTTTAGGGGAGTGATATTTTTGAATGTCCATGTGAGTGTCTCCCAAAATGGATACACCTAGAAATAGCTGTTTCCCCCCTATACTACCTCTAAGGGTGGCTATAGTGGCATGGTTTCATTGATTATAGATTATTGATGTCCATGTACCGAGTTTGTATGCCCAATCAATATTTATAATGAAGAAACGTGGCATTAATGGGAATGTATTTGATGAAATCGATTTCAGAGAAGGGATGATGTTATCTACAGTTGTAGAGTCATTATATGTCTTAGTAGGAGTATCTTTGGTTTTTTCACCATCACACCACATTCCCCCATTCCCAATGTTAGTGGGAAGTAGAGAATTTTTCATAGCATGGGTCATATAGGATACTTAGGGCCAGCTGGCAGTACATGTGTGATATAGGTGATCCCCAAAATTCTCGAGATAATTCATTCACACTAATTTTTTGAAATGATCCATGTCAACATTCTCCTAGAATTATGTTACCCAATATTCTTTTGTTTCCCTATGTTTCGAGATAACAGATTCATTCGACATCTTCCATATTATTGTGATGACTAATGATAAAAATTTCTTTATTTTTCTACGTACATCAAATGTGTGGTACAAAATTTCTCAAATATTCTTGGATTAAAATGTTTTTAAACTCGATTTCACCATTTTAAATTCTGACACTTCCATCAGGGCACCCATCAAGTGTGATTTTGGGACAATTTTAGTGTGTTTTGCATCAATGGATCGATCTTAGTACTAATATAGTGGTGCGGCCAATATTCCCCCATTATAAAGGTGGGGATATACTACCACCATGGTTAATATTTTCAGATACAGGATCGTAATTTAATTATGGTATATTAGTTCATCCCTCAATATTCCCCCTTGGAGTTCATTTCCTTTTCCATGTATCCCTCAAAAAATTTAGACTTGTTTGTAACTCTTATTCTCAACACCATATTGACGTGGACAATGTTTAATAACACACATTGTTTTCATAACATGGAAGTTAATTGTTATACTATTTGTTTTTCAAATTTAAAATGAATGAAAATATTTAAACATTGGTTGGGTTTTGAATCTATAAAGTTATTTCCTTTTTGGTGTCAAGGGAATCTGATTTTTGAGGAATCATATGTGAAGAGCCGATGGAATCCAGTGTCCGTTACGAGGAAACTTATTATAGTAGAATAATAAATATGAATATCATTTCTATATGAATATCTTCATTTTCATATGAGGAAGGGATTCTAGTATATCTATAGGGTTCGTATGGTGAGGTTATTATTGATTCCTTGTCATAAGATTATTGTCTTATGGGGACATGGTCATCGTTTTAGGGTGTTGTGGGGGTCCGTCCATGATTACAGATTATTGTCGGGTTGTCACAACGGTATTATTGTCTTGTTGGGGGGGGGGTTCTAAAATACCATCAATACTTGTTTTTTAGTATATAAATTTGAGTGACATGTCCAATATGTTATCTAGTAGGGACCTTAGGCATGGGTAGTAAGAGATTGAGTGTGATCATTGGGTGTAATAACAATATTGGGTTGTTGCCTCCCTGTTCGAAGATGCAATGATCTGTGATTGTGATGGGACTGGACCTTTGGGAAAATACCTATTTACACTATTAAACACAGAACGATAAAAAACCATATGTATTGAGTTCATAGTTTAGGGTCATGAAGCAAGATATGTCCATGTAGTTTAACAACATTTGATATGGATGATTAGGTCGCAGATAGAGTGGAAATGATGGATAACACATAAATTATACATAACAGTTACCTAAGATATAGGGGGTCATATCATACCTATTAAATGGGGAATCTCACTTCCATCAAATTGGGTATGGATACTGCTAATCATCAAGTCATGATTATATTTTCATGTAGTTTAACATCATTCGACAGTGATGATATTGTGATGATTAACATCATTTGACTAAGTTGCTTCCATGATGTTTTACATCATGTGACTATACAATTATCCACATGCATAATGTTGTGTTACTATGAAATTGATTCTATTTATTTAAAATCCATGTATCATGGACATCATTGGGACTTCTTTATAGTGGATCCCATTCTCATGTAGGGGTTACAAGTATCCCACATAACCTCAAATGTGAAAAATATGATGCTTCCCTTTGGGATTCTATAGTTTTTGGGTATATATATCGGCGTTCCAATTATAGGGTACCTATTATTAGGGGATATATATAGAAATATTACAAAACCTGTACTTTGGTAAAAGGTCGTGTATATTACTATTGATGATTCCAAGCATGTCTTTATTCAAGGAATGAGAAAACCTTGATTGGATATGAACAAGCCCCATAGTCCCTCAACTATGGGAAAGCTATTTCATCTGAAATAATAACTTATTTGGGTCCATTGAGGATAATTTCATTAAATATATTGGGCTTGGGAATTTTGGGCTTAGGGGGATGAGTACTTAACGAAACACTGGTGTATTTATTAAGGATGGTTTCCTAGCTCTCATTGGGGTGGGTTTCATGATTAATGGGGGTTTCATGGAACCCATTGGTTTATAAGACATTTTCATTTTCTATGGATGGTATGAAACATCACAATATTCACCTCTATGATGGTTTTAGGTACTCAAGTAAAAATGGGAAAATACTCGAAATAAATATATACCTTTATGAATTCATTTCTCCTTTGGATCCTGAATTATATTTCCTAAAAAATTCAATGATTTGGCAGGAAGTTCAATTGTCGGTGTTCTATTATCTAATTGAAGAAAGGGATATTTACTAACACCATTGATGTTGAGACATACATTTATTTTATGATTACAATCATCGTATAAGATAGAGTTTCGTGATGCTCACAGATGATTTTAAAATACATATAATTTCCTGAAGGATTCCAATTTTTCGAATCATTTCCTTTAATTGAAATATCACAACATTTAATCCAAAATTATAATTAAATTGTCTATGTGCTCCACAAAATATTCATTAACTTGTGTTTTTAGAAGATTCATGTTTTCTACTTCCTTTTAACTAATTCAAATGAAATGTTTCTTTTTATTATATATGACATTAATTGAATTTCCTACGACCATGATTGTTTATTTCATGTTTAAAAAGTGGTTTTTGTATATATATAATAAAAATATACATTAATGTCTCATATATTATTCTTTTATTCTAAAAAAATAAATTATTATAAAAGATATATTTATGAGGAATCAATGTTTCCCATTATCCTCTTTTTAATTTTTTTCATTAACTTTTTGAAATGATCATTTTGTTGTGATTATATTTCATTAGACATTAAATGTATCATAAATATCCATATTATTTCTATCATGTATATTCTTATTGAAACCCCAAGATATTTTAATTAAATGAACTTATATTTCTTTGTTGTCTTCTGTTACATGAAACACTGACTTAGATTGTGTTACATGAAACAATGAGTTTCTATGAAAAATAATAATATAATTTTAATTATTTAAAAAAGACCATTATTGTATTTCCATTAGATTTTTAGGTTTTAAAATGATTAATTGAATTATGAAAATTTTGTTTATACAGGTATATAATATTAATTATATTTTAATTAATTAATAATATATGAAAATAAAACACTTCTTAAAATAAATTGAATTTTTTTGGAAAGACAATTTAAATGTGAACAATTTTGTTTTATAAAATTAAATAAACATATCACTTTTTTATTATATTAATTAAATATATATTAAATATAATGATTAATATTCATATTATTTATTTTCTGAACAATATATTAGATAAAATCTATTTTTATGCATAAAATATATATTTTCATAAATAGACGGTTTTGTTTCCTTTTGAGGGCACATTTGTTTTAAATCATGTTTTTGAAACTTTTATAAGTAATTTTTTTTAAAAATAATCTTAATTTAAATATTAATTTAAAATTTTACATTGGTATTTTATTTATTTTTTCGATAAGTTTCATGTTTTGATGAATAGTGGAAAATACATATTTTTAATTGAAAAATTATTTTTCATTTATAAATTTCATAATATAAATATATATTTGTGAATGTTATAAATTTATAATTATATCAATTTTTTTTAATTTTATCCAATTTAGATCATTTTAATCAATTTCACATTGATTTATGTTTTAAAAACATTTCACTCGTTTGAACATTTTTAGTTTTAAGAAACTATTTTTTCTACCATGTATATGGGATTAATATTAAATTAATTTAATCCATATATTTTTTAAAAAAATTGAAAAATGGATTTCATATTTTCAATAATAATTTAAAAATTTTCTCAATAAGCCCCTTTTTACAATATAAATAGTTAATTTCATTTTTATTATTTCCACGGTTAAGGGTAGGTCAGGTAATTGAGGGTGAAAATGATATTATAAATATTATAAAACAACCCTCAAAATTGAAAAAAAATTTATTTGAAGAATTAAATTAGAACCATAAGAATTAATTTTCAAAATAGAATTATTTATTGGACACTTTTCCATGAAAATGAATTTGATATTATTTAAATCAATGTAACTGAAAAAATGTCACACTCTTAATTTTAATTAGTATAATAGTATTAATATGGGGATAAATAGATGATATTCTCATCTATATATATAATTATAAAATATAAACGGATTATCCACCTCATGGATATTTATTTTCCAATTTTATTGAATAAATACATTTCTTAAATAAGTACACAATGTTGTTGCATTAATGATTCAATTAATGAAACAATCAACATTATGATATTGGAAATATTTGAAGAGATAAAATTTCACATAATTAAGGTGATTCAATAATTTAGTTGATAATTATTATTTATTAATTGTTTATTAAATTATTTGGTTTTAATATATCTTGATTCCTTAAGATCCTAAACGTCAACGTATGAAATATAGTCAAAATTGACACATATGATATTTTATGTAAATATAAATTTATTAAAATATTTAGAAAAAAATAGAATATTTAATAAAAAAGGTGATTACTTTTGGAATAAAATATCTTAAATTGTACATTTATTATCGAATTCAGATTTTATAATTAAAAAATAACAGCCTTTTTACGTTGAAAATGTAGTAACCATATTTAAAATTAAAATAGGTTAACAAAGGGTTAATCAATGTGATAAAGATTAAAATAAGACAGATAATTGTATAAAATCTATTGTAAGATGATATTAATAAATTATTATAACATATATTCTAATTCATGGCTTTTGGGAGGTATTTCTTTTAAGAATGAATTTATTTTAAATTCATATTTTCAGAAAGTGATGTGATAAATCATTTTTTTACATGGAATGTGTTAATAATTGTTTCTATAATAATATATTAAATATATTACCTAAAAAGTATTCTTTAATTATAATAAAATATATAATTTCATTTATTTTAATCATATAAGAAAATGAGAATTGCGTGCATGCGTATGGAGGACCTACTGTCTCCAGGAACAATGTATTTTATATTTTATTTTTTAAAGCATAATAAATATGTATATATATAATATTTATTATATATCATAGTAATAATTATATATATGATTACATCTGGATATATGAATGATGAAAAAAAATAACACGTCAAAACATGTACAAAAAACAAAGCTGTTATTACCCGAAATATAAATTTTAGATGGAATTGTTAATAAACATGTATTATATATTCATAAATAAATCATGTATGGGATTATATATATTAATATGTTTATATGATAGATGTATGATAAAAATATATTTATTAAAAAGGATCTGTTAATGTATTCAATGGAATTTAATACACAGGGTAAGGTTTTTTGTCTCAGTTTTATTTTTGGGGGATACATACCTTATACACTACTTATTTATTTTTCCTGATGTATTTAATATCAATGAATGTATTTTCAGAGCATTGTCATTGATATTATAGTATTTAAAATCCATATAATTTTTAATCTTTAATGTAGAATATGATTCGACTAATTATAATATGGTATGTGTTTATTTCATAATCTCATTATAATTTGAGATTGATTGTCTTTAAGAATCCATTAAAGAATATTTACCTACTATTTCCATGTATATTAACGATGTTCACAAAAGTTTTACTTAATAATATATATTTAATACTTAAATAAATATTTTACCATGATAATCATATTTCAATATGGTTTAAAATAATCTCATTTCATTTTCAAAAGAAGGTAATTTGTAAATTTTTTGACAAATATCCGGAAATGATTTTTTTATATTATAGAGCATGAGAATATTTTCCCTCTATTATAACTATTTAATTTTTTAAATATTCATCTTTAATATTACCAATATTTTTTCAATGATATTTTTTTCTTTTATACTTGTGTGTCTCTTTGGATAAATGATATCATAAGGGAAATCATATTTTTCGTAATGAGTGATTTCTAGTGATCATTCAAAAAATGACTTTCCAATTAAGATAACTTCTATCAGTATAACTTATGTTTTAATGGTGACATGACCTGATTATACCATTCTTGTTCTTTATGTAAATGGTTCATGTTTATGAATTAATTATAATTATGAATTCTTTTTCCTTGAGTAATGTTATGATGAGTTTTTTACGAAACTGATTTCATTACAAGGGTTATCCTTAGAGGAATGATGTATCGTCATATGGAACACATGAGTATAGTTTTTATTATGTGATTCTGTGACCTATATCTAACTGAAATTCATTTGGCTTTGATAAAAAGTATATGATCTAAATTGGTACATGGGAGGTCATACTATTACCAAAATAATATAGAACATGGGGGTCATCCTAAGAGTGAAATAAGAGGGTATAAAAAAGGTCATCCTAGATTGGTAAGAATAGGGAATAAGGGAGGTCATCCTATTCATTAAACTTGAAGGCACATGGAGGTCATCCCAAGCTGGATGTTTTTACATGGGTTATTATCCCAATCCTAACCTACAATTAATTTCATTATTTGTTTCATTAACATTATATATTACAAGATCGTGTGCGTGCCAAAAATTAAAAACATTATTCCATTGCTATACTCTCAAGGCCCATGTGATTTGATTATATTGTGATTCATGTCTTATTAACGTCCAATATTTAATTCCTGGATTCATGATTATGTCCTTTGATATGCAGGATATGGTTTTAAATTTTTATGCTCCAATTTTCATACCCTTATTCTAATGTTATACAAATATATATTCCATGTATACCAAGGATGAGAATCTAAGATCACCCATTCTTTTTCTTTCATTCCACATGAAATAAAGAAGGGTTTTTATTCTAATTAGTAGAGGATATTGTCTTTTTTGGAGATTGTGAAGATTTCACACAAAATTAGATGAATGTGTTCAATGTTTTCAAAGGAAATAAACTATTATGGTCCTTGAGCATATTTTTCTGTAATATAATGGATATTCACATAAAAATATGCAATATCCATTTTTGAAATCCCTAATTCATTATATTTATTATATAATTTGTATAACATTTATATAAATGGTGTTTTTTATAAAATATATTTTATTAATTGGGGGATTATTAGTATTCAATATTCATTTCACAATATTTATATTTGTTGATAAGTAATATTATTTATGAATTAATTTTATCTATAAATATATATGGAATCCATTGGGAACGTAGTGAAAGGAGGGGCCCAGTTATAGATAACCCCTTGATTCATTTGTAGGCCTCATGAGACATATAATTTTGGAATCCTTATTAAATAATATTTTTTTAATACATATATCCACTGATAAAATATTCTTCTCACATGGAATTGGTGGTAAAGATATCTTTATGTATCAGATCATGATAGAAAATATCAACAATTCCATATGTTGATATATTTTTTAATATTTTCAATGAGATTACAACATTAACAATATTTATTAATGTAATTGTTTCTCAATTTATTGATTAAATGTCACGTGTTTAATTTCATTTACACCATATTAGTATGTCATGTTTACTCATGATGTCTACCATTTTACATTACCCTTATTTAGTATCTGAGCTCATGTTTTCTTTTTCATTCCTTTCTGGGGATATGAACAAGGATATAATTTTTAACAAAAATGGTGAAGAGTGTTTCTAATTATATATATTTTTTATTTATAATATAATCTGGGACACATTTACATATTTTTTTCTTCATGAATAATAAACAGTTTGATATTGTATTGTGATATCCCTTATATCATGTTCTATTATAACAAATAATACACCAAATATCACTTATAGGACATTGGATATCTAAATTTGGTATGATAAAATGTTTATAAGATATTTTTTAGAAAAGATGTTAAATTAACATAGCTAACATGACAATTATGATAATCCTTTATATCACTTGAAAAAAATCACAAATACATATATTTTTTTATGGATCAATATTCATGATGATTATCATCTAACTGAGGGTGTTACATTATTTACTGATGGAGCCTAATATAATTAAGGGATTGAAGACCCATATATTATATAAGGATTGTCTTACTACGAATTTTAATAGGGCTAGTGTAGGAACCCAGCATATTGTGGAAATATTATAGCAGTTGACTCAATTTTTGATGAATAACCTTGACCTTATAGATCAAACTATTATTCCCCAACATGATTCATATATATTTGATCAGTTCATGTGATATAATCCTCTAAATTTTAGTGAATCTAATCTTACATTGTTAGTTGAAAAAATATATTATTTGCATTGAAAATATTATATTTTATTTTGGAAGATACATTTGATTTTATGAGAATTGTTTTATAGTTTATCAATTTTTGGATCAACCTAATCTCTAATTAAAAATTTGATTCATCATATGGGGTCTACAATATATTCATGAGGGATATATATATATCATATATTAATGGGGAGAAACTAAATTTAATATAAATTCATATTGTATGTTAGTTTTTTGATGTCTTTTAAGAAGAGATTCCCCTTAATCCCCTAATTCATGATGTTGATTTTTCCATTGAACTCATGCACTGTGATAACCTTATTTCAAATTCCCCATATATAATAGTCTTTATTGAGTTAATGGAATTGAAGAATAAAAAAACAGAATAAATATAAGGAATTCATTCTACCAATTACTTCTCGATGGGGAAAAATATTTCATTCATTATGAATAAAAATGGTCCATTCCATTTTTATTGATAATCAAGAATAATCTAATATAACGACAAAGAATAAGTGTTGTCTACGACATTTTAATGCTGGGTTTGATCAATTTTTATGATCAAAATATTTAACCTTGACTTTTCTTTGATTTTGATATCATCATCAAGGGTTCAAAGAGGACTATATACCCAATATATAATTCCATTTGAGGTATAGTATTAAGGAATTAATATTTATGCACATACAAATCTCTTACTATTTTACTGTATTTAATGAATAAAGTATTTAGAGATTAGTGTGATAATTTGTTTTAGTGTTTATAGAAAATATTCTTTTATATTCAATGATAATAGAAGTTCATGATGAATATTTATTTAATATTCTTAGGAGAAAATGAAATGATAACTTCAATGGATAATTTACCATATTTGAATTGTATATATAGATAGTTTAGTTTTTTGGTTATATAGTCTTAGGAAAGAAATAATAATGGATCCTTCCATGATATAGGTTATTAAGAAATGGAATAGTCCTACCATATTAATCAATATGTATAGTTTTATTTGAATGGATATATAATATGTATGATTTTTGAGATATTACTTATGACTATCTAATTCACTCACCCAGGAGAACTTGAGGAGATCCATGTTATTAGGGATTGATTCATTTGAGATGAATATCAATGAACAAAATGGATATTTAGTAAGTATGCATATTCATATAGTGTGTTATAGTTTATAAATATTGGCGACATATCGTGACACTTAAAATAATTAATAAAGATTCATCCTGATATAGACTAATATTGTTAAAGCTTTTGACTAATTAATTATAAATTAATGAGAAAGATTACCAAATATGGGAAATGTAACTAGCATCCATAATCTTTGTATTGATGATATGGATGAATTATATGTATGATTAATTATGTGATATATACACCAATCATAATATATTTGAAGTTATTTTTACATATAAGCATTTGAATATTAACTATATAATATTATTAGAGTTGATCAAATATTCTGAAAATTCAACATATTTTTTCCATGGGAAGGAGAAAAATGAGGATAATGCTAAGAGTTTGAAATATCATTCTAGATTATACATGATAAGGAATAAAAGTTATTCGATATTTTATGTATTTTTTAATGTTGGATGTACAAATCATTAGAAATTAGAAAAAACTTATCTTCCTCTGATAAATTTTCTACAATCAATCCATGAAATGATTAAGATGTTGAAAAATGATTAGTAATTTTAGATGAAGGAAATGAATGTTCCTAATTGCAACCCTAAACATGTTATATTGATAATGTTCTGAAATCATATATGTTCTCTTCCAATACCAATAATAAAGAAGAACTTGCTAGTTAAATCTCATATTTCATCATTCTCTGTTAATCCAAGAAGTACAATGACTTATAGATATCTGAACGCGATTTTCTGGAAAGATAACATGAGAATCCAAATTAAAGATTTGAAATATCAATGAATAGTGTATCATTATGTTAATATTCATACAATGATGTG
The DNA here is from genome assembly GCA_963277665.1 of Viscum album. NCBI lineage: Eukaryota > Viridiplantae > Streptophyta > Magnoliopsida > Santalales > Viscaceae > Viscum > Viscum album. The sequence goes on along the minus strand of OY728140.1, from coordinate 1,690,503,442 downwards.
TAAGGGGATATTATAAACATTAACCATATCATAATGATAATCGAAAAACATTACCATGGATTTCATTATTAGAATCTCCAATTCATATAAAGGGTATCATGTTATTTGTATTATAGTTGATTGTCTTATGAAATATATACATTTTTCAATCATTTATAAGGCCAATTTCCTAATAAACAAACTCATTAATACATGAAGGAATTTTTTATATTTATTATAGTTTCCATATTAATTTTATATGATCTGGTTTTTTATGTAAACCTTGATTTTCTAGAGAATCCATTTTAATGATCATGGTATAGAGTTGAGTTTAATACATTATGTAATCCTATAACATAGGGTAATTCTAATAGGACTATTCAAAATCAAAAATCCATGTTGAGATGATGGAATAATGATTTAAATGGTCATTATGATCAACACCTTCTGTTGGTATAATTTTCATACAACAATTGATTCACTCAAGCATTCATATGTCTCCTTATAGATTCATTTACCTTTTGTATTTTAGAACCCCGAAATATTGGGTTGAAGTTGGAGAAAACATTCTTGTGGCCAGATCATGGAATGTAAAAGGAAGATAATGAAACATCTATTCAAAAACACATAAGGGGATATAAAACAAAATAAAATAAATTCTAACAATCATCAGTGTGATCTATATAATAAATTCACTGATATTGAATTCTTGTAAATATATCCTTAGAAAAATATTATATAATTTTTAATTAAAGGATATCTATGCCATGTATTTATCTTTTGCATAAAATTGCTGATCGTATAGGGATGGAATCATGTACATTGGTGTTTCAACTAAATATCTCTCAATTTGAAAAAAAAATTCAATTTATATCTATAGGAGAATTATATATCTAGTATTTGACACACACTCAACTCAATTTTCATTCGACCTGAGAATGATCTATGTTATAAGGAAAAACCTGTGGAGATTCTAGACTAAATAGATAAAGTGTTATAAAGAAAGACCACTCACTGGGTCAATGGTTTGAGAAAAATTATTTAATTGATGAATCTAGGTGAGGAACGATGTATTTTGTGAGGAACAATAATCCTTATTTGTCTGTTTTATAGTGAAAACATGCTCAGGGAGAAATTCTTGTGTGGTGGTAGAATGTAACTCCCTCTGATTTTGTAATATATTTCTAATTAAATAAATTTTATTTCTTTGATATTTTTCATTATAATAAAAAATCGTAATAAATGATTGAAAAAAAATATAAATGTTATTATGGGGTTATTATATGTAAATTTACATCATTTCATTATTATCATAGTTTGAATTTTTGAGATACTTCTAAAAAGAAATATTTTTTAAAAAATAGTGAAAATAGTTTTTTTGCTAAACTGACAATTGATTTCATTAAATTGAGTACTTTATAAGTTTAATTTTTTTATTCCTTAATAATTATATATTATATCGATTTTATTTAAATTCAGGAATAATATTTCGCATTAATTATAAAGAATCTTATTTTTATTCTTAAAAACTCAATTTTTTAGAAACGTTTTTCATAGCGGTTTCTTATTATATTTTCAAATTAATATCTAAATAAAATATGAATTGGAATAGATTAATTTAATTAAATATTTTTAATAAAGAGTTTAAAATTTAGTAAATATGAAAATTTAATTTTAATGTATATGAATTCAAACCATGGTAAGCTTTATCATGTTGCTAAAGAGTAAATCTATTAATTAATGATAAAAATAATAAAATAAGTAATTAAAAATATATTAAAAACATTGATTATTTTCATTATATGAGATAAATAAGATTCTTTTCATCCCAAAATATTTGTTTTTTTTGTCATTTTAATTTTATGGTCACATTTATATTATTCTATACAAAGAAAATTCAAAAATGACACCCTCCTTCAATTAATAATTATAAAGATTTTATATAATGAGAAAAATTATATTTTTTATTATAATTTTTTATTTTAAATATTTATTAATTTTTAATATCAAATTAATTAAATTTAAATTTACAGAAATGAAATATTTACCTTTAATGCATACACAACACTAACACAATTTATTTGCAGTAATTAAAATATTCATGTAAATGTTTTTAAGCCCTTCAAGTTGTATTTAATGGGTTTGTAATACATTCCCATAAACATTATAATAAATAAAAAGCATTATGGAAGTTATAATTGTTTAAATTTGAATTACATATTTCTCTTGATGCCCCTCACTCCAAATTAAATGAACAGTGTCAAAATGACATTAAATATATTTTATTGAAATAAATTTTATTACAAATTAAATAATAAAACATTGAAAATGAATTATGGGTATAATATATTGTATATGATTTCATCACCTCTCTATTTAAGAACAATTTATCACCTTATAAATATATTTATAACCGTTTAATATTGAAATATTTTTTACTATTGATATGGTAAAAATGGTTAATGAAGGTGTTAATAAAACAGGTAATTGTTAAATGATATATGATCATATATAAAATTTATTTCCAGATTATATTAGATCAATATCCTTCTTTATATTATAATTCATGTAATTTTTGAACCACTCTTTCATTAATGTGAATGACTAATGATTTAATATTCTAAAAAACTATAGGAGTGTCCCTCCGTCACATATAATAGGACACTGCTTATCTCTTTTCATGAAACTAAATTTAGAAATATATCATTCTTAAATCCTACCCAATTCTCTTAGAAACATCATTATCCCTGAATCATAGGTTACATCCTTCATAAAATACAATCCAAGGGTTTTTTAATAAGGGATCCAACAGATCTCAAGAAAAGGATCTGTAACCTTATTTACTAGCACTATTTAATTTATTGAATATTATTCCTTCCCACCACTCATCCTAGAAAGGCCCATATCATGACTAACCCAATCATACCTTTGATAAGATAGGGGTTGAAGACTAGTACCGCATCGGAATATCCCAAAAATGAGAGGAATTTTCCTATGTACTTGCACAGACGCACAAATTTCCAAGGCCAAAATTTGGAAATGTACAAACAATAAGAAAACGATGCATTCATAATCAAGGATTCCAACCAAATTGTACAACAGTAGGAAAATTGGATAGTAAATAGGGCCATAATACATGCCCATGAAAAGAAGACTCTGCCAAAGTGAATGCACATGTTTCTAAAACTCATCTGCATAAAACCATACCTGATGGGTAGGTGTAAGATAATTGTCTAATGTTGTATGAGAAAAATAAGTTGGTATGATACCTCAATAAAACCACATGGTCCTATTCCACCTAGAGATTCGTCAAATCGTTGATCATCTATACAATATGAGGCACATTCCGGGAATGCATATGCTAGGGTGAGAAAAAAAATACTATGTAGGAAACCCCAAAACTACAATGGAAACACCATTAAGAAATACACGATGTGTACAAAAAATGATACAAAAAAATATACTATAATGGAAACACAATAACAATACCATAGAGGAAACACAAAAAGTATACAATAAAGGATACATAAGAAGTATACCACAAAGGAAACATAGTAAGTATAGTCAAATAAGATGAGTTTGCACATGTATAAGTCTAAAGCATGAAGAGAGGGATTTTGAATTGTAGTCCACATATCTCATTGTTTCCATGTGTCATATAGTTTTGATGGCATACAGATCATTGATGGTGCATGGAACGTCGAGGGAAAATATAGCATCGATGATGCCCGGATCATCGATCTCACCCAGAGCATTGATGGAGCACGAAGTGTCAATGGGCCACAATGTGTCGATAGTTTACAGAACATCGACAGTGAATGGTGCATCAATGGAGCATGGAGTTTCTATGGCACATGGAGGTTCGATGTCACTCAGAGTGTCTATGGAGCATGGTGTGTCGATGGGTCATGAAGCCAATAAGTCATGTATCCACCAAGTCATATACAGCTGTAGGATTGAACTCATTGTACGCATATACCAAGATTACCTACTCCCCAAGAAAATAGATTGAATTATAATTTAACAAGGACTGATTAAGTGTATATCTGATGGAATTTCTTGTCACAAGCATCCCAACACCGTAAAAATCTCATCAAATGGACACACAATTTGAATGTTATGGCTAATTTTCGGAATATGGCTGACGAGGGTCCTATATGGGTCTACACTGACATGACAGACTTAACCTTACTCGTCATCCGAGCTGACCCAGTTTAGTCAAACATACCTAGCTTAAGCAGGTTTAGCCCAACCGGAACAGGCTTGGCCCGTTGGGCATGACCCGCTGGTCAGGTTGCACCCGACCTACTAGACCCGGCCCACTAAGTCCAGCCATGTAACACCCCCATATTATAAAGGGTAAAATGACTAAATGAGAAGACTCATGTCAACAAGGTGCACCTTATTTTTTGGGAGCCTACCTGATTATAACTCCACAGTTAAGTGTGCTTGGCCTGGAGTTTTGATCAAGATTGGTGACCTTCAAGGTTCTTTCCCAGGGTGTGTGTGAGTGAGGACAAAACACACTAGAAAGTACATGTGTTGGCATGTTAGGACTGTCATTAGTCAGATGGCCCATTCTGGCAGGTGAGTGGGCCCTAGGGTGGGGACCATGTATTTTTCCGTGGGGCAACCGGCGGTACCTGTTTGGACAGGACCCAACGACCATGTTAAGGCAGGGTGTTTGTGCTGTCACCAGGGCCTAGTTGTTACATTTGCTATCAGAGGTGATACCCAGCCTTACGTGCGGTTCACTACCTGGGTTGAGATGAAGGGCCCACAACGAGGACGTTGTGCTCTCATGGGGGGTGATTGTAACAACCCCAAATGATAAAGGGTAAAATGACTAAATTATATGACTCATGTCAACAAGTTGCTTCTTCCTTTTTGGGAGCCTACCAGATTAGATCTCCATAGTTAAGTGTTTTTGGCATGGAGTAGAGATCAGGATGGGTGACCTTCTCGGATGTTTCCTAGGGTGTGTGTGAGTGAGTATAAAACACACTGGATAGGACATGTGTTGGAATGTGGGGACTGTCATTAGTTAGATTACCCATTTGGGCACGTGGGTGGGTCGTAGGGTGGGGACTGCATACATGTCTGCGGGGCAACTGGTGGTACCTGGCGGGCCAGGACCTGACAACCATGTTAAGGAGGGGTGTATGTGCTGTCACTGGGGCCCAGTTGTTACAAGCCCCCTGGTCCACTAAAGGGCCCCAACTCATATGGTCTGTGCCCTTGCATGTGGTCCAGTTTTGGTGCGTCAGATGTGGGCCACCCAAGATACATCCCTCCAGTCAAAATAGAGATGAGATGTCTTCCACGCGATTGGCCTACCTCATTTGCATGGTCTCGCATCCTCACCACCCCTGGGAGCTCCCTCCAACTTGGCTTCACGTTGCTTCCCAGCTCACTATTGTGGCCTTCTATAGTGTCCCCTAGTAATCTCCCATTACCTAAAGTGTAGTGGGCTCCCTTAGACATGGTCCCTCTTGGACGACGTCTTGCTGCTATCACGAGCGGCCCATCATACCTCTCTTTTCCTAGAAAGGCCATCTCGGTCCGACCCCTATGCCACCACTACTAGTCCCCCCATATGTGGTGTCACCCTATTGGCCCACCAAATTCCTCGACCGATGCTAACCATCCTTGATCCATTCATGTTATAAGTATTATGATGAACCATTTAATAGAAACATCTAATCCACATTCAAAACCCTACAACCAGTCATCCATCCAACATGAATAAATGAACCATTGATCAAACTATTCATTATCTATCTAGTGTTCATCATTTGAGTCCATGTGGGAAAGAAAATCATAACGAGATAAAACAACCTACCTTGTTATTTGGTCGGTCATTGATGATGAATTAATATCTATTTCATCATCAATCCTTGATCCATCATTGTTTGACATCTTTCACCAGAGATTTTGTTGTTTCATTTCATCGGTGGAATTCCAGGGTTATAGTGATAACCCTACATTCAGGACAAAGGTTTCATTAAAAAGAAAACCAATGATATACCTAATCATTTTTTAATTAATATAATATAATTAAATTTACGTCCAAATTCTAACTTTCACAGCCGACCTATGTTAGTCCATGTTACGACCCTCCTAGTGTGAGGTCATTACTCTAAACCCCAAAGGGATGTTATATTTCTAATCTTGGAACCCATTTTGAATTAATATCTACTTTGAATAAAAACAACATGTTCACTTTAATTAACACTTTATCATTTTTCAACTAAATGCTTCGGCCACACCGGGCAAAGAAATCTCACACCGTCTTAGTGCTTGGTCTCTGAATTTTATCGATTAGATTATAAAAATATAATCAGAAAAATAAAAGTCAATAAATTATCCACAACATAGGCCATTACATCCATGAAGTATAAAAAAAAATATACAAACAAATGGATGTACTGAGCATGAATCTGGGCCTCTCACTTCCATGTTCTCTCATACAGATTCCCATGATGACACCTAACATGCACTAGGGGAATTAACTTCCCATGAAGGATCCATGACTATGAATTCTTTGTCTCTACTGGGTACTCTATAAAATTCACCCCATAATCAATTTCTATCTTGCCCTAGGCAAAGATGTGAGATGTTTCATGCATAAACCTCCTTAGATGCGACTCATGGACGAAATCAGCCACCTGGTTCAGCTGTAGGGGTAGAGGTAGGTGGTACACCACCTTGAAAAATCTACTCAAAATCAGATGAGGATTGATGTATCTCGAAGATAACATGCTGCTATGAAAAAATATCCACAATCCCCATTGATTTGAGACCTGAAGGAACAGAGTTTCTCCCTACTAGAACTCAAGTGACCTATATCTCCTATTATATTATGATTATTTCTCTATTCCTTGCAGTTTATATCTGCTCCGAGATGATTTGTACCATCTTATTAGTATCCCATTCCAACACTGGACCCACAAGTGCATACACTCTTGGGTTCATCCAGAATTTCGGAGACTATGATGGTTACAAGTAAAAGACCTCTAACAGTACCATTGTAATGGTGGAGTGGTAGATTTTGTTGTATGAAAAGGCCAAAAAAGGTAGGTGATCTTCCCATCTACAATGAATTTCTATGATGCAAGGACGTAGCATTTCGTGAAGAACCTGGAAGGTCCTCTCCATCAGGCCATCCATCTAGGTTTAAAATGTCAAAATCAATGAAATTGAGTCCCAAACACCTCATCAATCCCTTCCAAAACTGTATTTGAATCAAAAATCACATTCATAAAAGATCATCAAAGGAACTCATTGATTCCAAATAATCTCAAAAATTTAGTGGCAACCCAATATCTCTACTAAACTATACCCATGGATCGGCATAAAGTGGACCGAACTGGGGATTTGGTTAATGATCACCCATATTTTATCATGTCACCTAGTCGTGTGTAGTAAAACCATCACAAACCCATCAATATCCATCCCACATCTACTCTACCACATGAAGTGGTTGATCCGTGCCCGCTGGAACATGGAGCTCATCGTTCACTTGCAGACGTGAGAGGAATCTATAAACTAACTCTACCCATGCCTTCTTCTCCCCGGCCATTAGAACAGATTTGCTTAGACCTAGTACATTGTTGTCCCACCTGGATGTATCGCTAAAGGGGATGTGTGGAACTCCCTCAGAACCTCCTCCTACAACATTACTAGTACCTCTTTTCACCCTCTAAAAATAATGATATGATCCCCACCTATAGAATATACATAAGGGGAATTCCCCATATACAACTATGAATTTTGGGTCTTATAGTCGATATCCCCAAACAATGCCTCCGAAACTTATTGTAAGCACGGAGGGGTGAAACCTTCATCTTGACGTAATCTGCCCCATCTCCATCCACAAAGAATAAATGTAACATCACCAACTGCTCCAACACCTCCCTCAGAAACTACAAGATATATCTCCTACTAAGATAATCCACTACTACGTTACCTTCAAAAGAGTATATAAAATCTCAAATTCATAGTCATAGAATAACTTTATGCATCATCATTCCTCATGTTCAGATATTTCAGAGAGAAGATATACTTGGGACTCAAACGGTTAGATTAGATGGTAAAATTATATCCTCTCAGGTAGTGTCTCCACATATTTAACAAGAATAATACCATTAAAACCTCAAGAACATGGGTCCCATTGTTCTGTGCATGCTATCTCAAATGAGTACCCCATAGGCAATCACCACTTTCCCCAGCATCCAGACACAACCATGCCTGGTCCCTAATGCATAAAAAGTACTAGATACATGACACCCTCCTATGGATGTCTCAAGATGGGAGCACTCAAAAACCTCTACCTCAACTCATTAAATCACTACATTCACTAATCTATCCATAACAAATGATTACACTTCCATTTCAAAAACATAAATGCGGCGTTGACTCTAGAAAAGTTGTGTTGAAACCACTGATAGTACCTAGCCAATCCAAAAAAAATCAACACCTTTGTAACACTCAAGGGTGGATCCCAATCAAGAAACACCCAAATTATCACTGATTTCACTAAAACACTAGCCTATGAAATGATATGTCCCAGAAAATGGACCTCCATTATCCAAAGATAGCACTTAGAGAGATTACAATAAATATTTTTCTCTCAGGGTGTGTCTAGGGCTATCCTCAAGTGTCATTAGTTCTAATCCTTGGATGAAGAGTACACCACATTGTCATCAATGAATACAACCATGAATAGGACTATGGTAGGAAGACATCGTTCATGAGTCCTGTGAGTACTATTGGGGCATTCATCATTCAAAAAGTCACTACCTTGTATTTATTGTGGTCATAGCAACATATAAAGTTTTCTTTAGGATGTACTCATCTCATAGTCAAAGATATTGACAGTATGACCTGAGGTCTATCTTTTAAAACTAGCATGCTCCCTTCAACTACTCTAGGAAGAAATAAATCATCTATAGTGGATAATTTTTCATCATGGTCACCTGATATGGGCACAGGAAGTACACACATAATCTCATGATCACATCTTCCTTCTTTTAGAACAAACTGGGGGGGATTCCCAAGGTGATACACTTGGTCTGATAAAGATATTCCTCTTCATGTCCTTCGGTTGTACCGTCAACTCACGATGGTCTATGGGAAACATTGAATATTAATGTGTAGTTATTACTGTCATCTAGTGGTACAGATCAATGTAGAACTCTACCTCCCTGTGGGGAGGTAGTCCGAGAATATCCTCGAGAATGACATCCTCATACACATCCTTTACTGTAGGAAACAACATACTCCTATCATCAACTGTTCTGAAGGTGAGGCTAGAAAACTGGTGAGTAATTGGTTTCACCCACCTATGGGTGAGTCTGTATTATTTTGCGTGTGCTTCATTTTCACTGAAAAAGAAAATTTGACCCCATAATAATGGAAACATCACACTCTAGGACAAAAATATTAAATATGGGTATGAACTTTCGATAATCACTCTAAACCAGGAATGATGATATTAGGACTCGACGCTACCAACAATAGATCCCAACCAAACCTCTCACCCAAAGAGTATAAGAACACTGTCATCACCTATGTGTGATCACTGAATCTCCCCCCGTAGGAATTTCAAAATGTAGGTATATAGTAAATGGTTCACCTAAAATATCTGAGACTCGAACCAGGGTCATCCTTAGAGATGAGTGACTAGATCCTTTATCTATCAAAACAAAAAATAATGTAGAAAAGACCTATATTTTACCAATAATCATCTCTCGAGAACCGGGTTAGTATGACTCCCTCACCAAAATCTTTCCTTCTCTATGTCCAAATGCTCCCTGGGCATATAGTGGACCACTTGGGGGTGGATGTGGTAGTACCTCAATCTTCCGCTCACATCACACTTCCCTACATACTCCTCTATCATTCATTCCGCCCTGATAACCACCCTTCTCTTGTCGCCACTTCAACCTCTGAGGACTATTGACCATCTTCTGATCATCTTCATGTATTGTCGGGTAATCTCAAGCCAGATGTCCATGAACACTACATGATTATAACATCCTATCTCTTAGCTAACCCACTCTACCTTAGGATCACCATACTTCTGATCCCTTATCCTGGGGTTGTCCTATTGAGTAATGGACCCTCTTGGGTACATGCGTCTGATGTCAGGTACCTACCATTGAAAAATCATTTACATAGTTGTAGCTGGTAGCTCCCACTATCGGCATCTTCTCTAACTGAAAGCTCTCAATTACCAGGGATCATTCCAGTAACCCAACATATGAAATTATTCTAAGGGGTATCAGATATTCCTTGATCTATCAGTTTATAGACTTATTTATGGTATGGGAATTAAATAATGGGTCCCATAACATATCTCTGGAGTAGCAATAAAGATCAGTAAACCTCGCTGAGTAATCTGCCATAGCCTGGTTACCCTACTACAGATGCACAAGATCATTGATGAGAACTGGGCGTGACATTGAACTAAACTACTGCTCCCAGAATATGAACTCAAAGGCTTCCCAAGAGAGAGTATTCTATTCATTAATCTATATCACCAAGCTCCACCATCGCCTTGATGAGCTCTAACGAAGGCTCGCGTCAAGAAATTCCATATGGTTGGAAGGTTTTCTCACATGGAGGAAGACATGTATAACTTCCTCTTTCCAATTCTTTGATATATTGGGTTCTAGTACACCCATAACACAATGAGGTATCCACTTCACTAACTCATTCAACACACAAAGCCTATGTGAATCCTCCTCCGGCAGCACTGGAAGTAATTGATGCTCTCCGTGTGGTGGTATCACAAATACACCACCAAATGGTGCTATCCCCAGTACCATTCTATCTAACAATGCCTCATCATTAGGTAAATCATCCTCATGAATAGAAATCAAAATCCGATATGGATGTCTCTCTGGAGGAATCCCGGAATAGATCAGAATGAAGCATGATCAATAGATTATAACTGGTGACATGACTCAAGAATTCCATTAGAAAAACCCTAATCCCATATGATGCACATAAAATTAATTTCCCTACAACAAATTTTTTCATGTACTGAATTGGAATGTATAATTCCATGTATTAGTGTATGGATACATCAGCCTCCACACAAACAATGGGTTTTCATGCCTGAAAGATGAACTCAAAACAGATAACACCATTTCCCCCAAACAAACCTCAGAGACTCACTATCCACTAGTATAACTTCCCCCCTCTGGTACCACTATTTCATGACACATTCTATTGGAGCTCATGTCATGACAACCCTAAAAAGGCCTCTGATGGGCCAGGGGATGGTGACTAGCACAGAGTGGGTATATCCCACAAATGGGAAGAATTTTCCTAAATACGTGTACACATGCACACATCTCCAATCCAAAAATCCTAAAATGTAAAAACACTAAGTAAAAAATGAATGAATACAACAAGATACCTACCACAAAGTCTGATATTAGGAAAAAAAATTAAATAGGTATAGAATACAATCCCACCAAAAGAAGAGTTTTCCAAAGTGAATGCACAAGATACTGAGACTCATCTATAGAATAAGCAACCTAAGTGTAGGTGTAGAACAGATGCCTAAATTTATACGAGAGAAACATGTCATCCAGATCCTTCTAAGCACCACCTGGCCCTGGTCCACCTTGAACTCCTTCAAAGAATTGATTGTCTACATAAGACACGACATCTGCGGGTAATTCCCATTTATGGGTGAGTAAAACAATAGTTAGTAGGACACCCCAAAATATGAAAGGAAATACCACTAAGAAATACACAATGTATACCACCAAGGAAGCACAGAAAATATAACACAAATAAAAGACATGAAGGATACCAAAAAGTAAACCCTTGTGGGAAACCATAAAGGAAATAAAATAAGTATACTAAAAGGAAACATAATAAGTATAGTCATATATGGTCATCTCACATAAGTCTACATATAAAAAATGAAGAGAGGTTTTTTTAGTTTTATTCCATAAATCTCACCATTTCCATGACTCACAGATTGTTGATGAAACATGAAGCATCGATGGGGCACATAGCGTCGATGGAACATGGATTGACGATGGCCCCCAAATGGTAGATTGTGCCCGAAGCATTGATAGGGCTCAAATCGTCGATGGTGCCTGAAGCATTGATGAAGCACAAAACGTCGATGGAGAATGGAGCGTTGATGGTTAACAAAGTATCGATGGAACACAGAGCATCGATGGAACACACAAAATAGATGGTGTAGAGAGTGTCAATGGGGCATAGATCATCCATGGATCATTGAGTGTTTATGGTGCATGGAGTGTTGATGGGTCATGTAGCCCCCATGTCATATAGTCACCAAGTCATAGTTGGCCTTAGGATTCTGCTCGTAACACACTAATATCGAGAGAACCAACTCTTCAAGACAATATGTCATATTCTAACATTCACAAATACTCACATAGAGTTATATAAAATTTTCTTCTCATCATAAGGGCCTCAATGCCAAAAAGGGCACATGAAACAAACATATAGTTTGAAATTTTCTGCAATGTTTTTAGAAAAGGCCTGACCCATGACTATTATGGTTATGAGACGACGTACCAGACATGAACCGACCCATCCCAACCGTGTTTGGCTCGGCCTTACCTGTCTTGTCCTACTGGGCATAACCCACAAGGCCATGAGTTTCATCTCACTTATGTGGCCCAACTCATATGGTCTGGTCTACCGCATAGGATCAGTTTTAGTGTGTGACAAATGGAACACCCTATCCAAGACCCTCCGATCAATGGGGAGTCATGAAACATTTCACATAGCCAGACCGCTTCCTCCACCTAGTCTTATGGGATCACTATCACTGTGGTGTCCCCCATATACAGCTCTGATCCGCATCCCAGCTAACAACCACAACCATCGGCGCTGGCCCCAAGTTTCTGCCCACGACCCCTACCGTTGTGAGCTCCTTCTAATGTGGACACTATGGGATCGTATCCTACTGTCTCCAAGGACATTCATGCCAGACCCCCATCCTTATGTGTCTCTCCTGTCCCATCCTCCACTATTGGGCCCCTGCTTCCTCTTCTGGTAGCAGCCTCTCCCTTCAGGCATGCCATCCACCTAGATCAGCCCTGCCTTACCTGAACTACCTAGAACTGCTCCATATAGCATCCAATACCTTACACTAATAAAATATTGCACTATATTCACACCTCTATGGTGTTGTCATGATATCATTTCTCCATTCTTATATCTCATAGGATTTGAAAAGGACAGGGAGAAGGCGAAGAATATGTAAAGAACGCGACAGATTAAAGGGGTGGAGTTTTAAATCACATAAAATCCCAAAGAATTGATCATGGACTTGTTTATGCAAGCCTTCATCCTTTAATGATATAAATATTTTAAAGAACCATTCAAAAAATAGATTTAATCCCCAATAAAAACCTCAAAAATAGTTATATATCTTGTAAAAATGAATGATCCACAGATTAACTAGTTCGTGGGTTGGTCTGTGTTCGTCATTTTCATCTAAGTGGGAAAGGAAATCAAAATGAGATCAAAATCCCTACCTCATTATTGGATCTATCATTCAAGAAGAATGGAGTTTTTTGTTGTCATCGATCATTGATCTGTCGACATTCCTCATCATTCGCCGCAGAGGTTTCAATTTCCATACCTCCAAGGAATTCCAAGGATATGGTGAAAACTCTGAAATCATCACAATGGTTTCATTAAAAGGAAAAAAAATTCGGCCTCCAATTCAATATAATTTTTTATTATATTTTAATAATGGTTACCTCCAAATTATGACATTAAAAGTCGACCGAAGATGGTTGATGTTAAGACCAACCAAATGTAAAGTCATTGTTCTTAACACAATTATGCTTCCATATTTATGATCTTGGCACCCATTTAGAAGTTATTAAAGTTTTACAGAAAACACTAATTCATGATTTAATTAAGAACGTAACATTTTTAAATGAACTATTCCAGGCACACCGTGCCTCAGAATCTCACGTGATCTCACTGTATGGTCTTCGAATTTTCCCAATAAATTTGTAAAAATAAAATTAGTGAAAATACGAGTCATTACATTAATCCTCTAAATATAACATACGCATTCTAAAATAATAATTACATCACCATCAATATTCAAATTTGTTGTTATTTTTATGGTTCTTCCATTTTTCATCTCACTTCAAACCTATGAAAATCAAAAACATTATTTTCATGTATTTGCAGTATATTGTATCCACATATTGGGGAATGCAATTTTTCCTCACAAATATAATCATATCATTATAATGATTTAAATAATGAATATGTATGATATTTATGACATAAATGAGCTTTTAATTTTCAATATCATATCTACCTTTTTTATCAAATCCACTCGATAATGATAACATCCCTCGTGTGTACACGTGGACTACCACGTCCACAAAGCGATGTGTTTTTTGTATCTGTATTACTTATATGGAAGTAATAATAGATTTAGTGAAACTATTATATATATATATAATAATTTTTCTTTATTGATGAATTACTATTGACCTATCATTTTTTCTATCCATTTAAATTTGAAAACAATGTTCCCGCATACGTATGCTCTAACATCTATCTAAATAACATAATACATTTTTAGATATCTACCTTTAATCGATTAATATATATATATATGATGAATATATTTGATGAATTTATATGATATTAAACTCATGGTTATAAATTTAGAGACTATTTAACCATCATCATTATATAAGAACTGTAAATACTGAACTAAAATTCTCATGAAATACAAAGCCGCTAACACCCAAAACAAGTGTAATATTAAAATATATTTAAATAATAGCTAATAAGATGATATAAATGAATAATATATATATATATTTGTATATATTTAATGGTATTTTTATTTAATTATAATAAATATAAATTAATGATATGTGAGGCTAAAAGTTCATTCAAGGCAATTTAAATTTATGGTAAGGGATTTTATCTCAATTACAGTCCATGAGGAAATATTTTGTGTTATGTTCCTAGTTATTTTTATGTTGTGTATATATTATCCCTTTTATATATTTATCTTGATCATTTATTAATTAATTCTAATTAAATTTAATATTCAATTTTATTATTTCAATGAGTTACAATTTCATATTTACCAAAGTTGTAATAATTTATTTTATAATATCATTTTTGGGGATTGATCATATTTTATTTAAATGAATGTTATTTTTTATCATCTATTTTCATATCCCATAGATATTTAAGATGTTTCTATATTCTTTTCATTATTTTCTTCCATTGGGAAATGTAATAATAAAATAATTTTCTTTATAAAATTATGATCTTATTTCTCTTTTGATCATGTATATTTTTATTCTATGTCGATATTATTCAAATTGGTTTCAAAAATAAGTTCTTTTAAAAAAAGGCTATTTAAATAAAATTACTCTCATTTAACTTTTATGATGTTTTGAAGTTAAATAATTATAATTCTTTCTAAAGGAACATTTTTTACTTTTTCACAAAATATTAAAATATATGATTTTTTCAAGGTATATAGAAGTAACAATCATTCCCACATCTATAACCATTGAAATTAATTATCTAATTCTAAAACATATCAATGATTTAAAAAATAAGGATCTATAATCAGAAATTATTTTAATATTTGATTGAAATTTTATTTTATTCTCCAAAAGGCATTAAATTATTATAAAAACTATATTTATGATGAATTTATGGTTATTTTTTATCTCGTAATAATTTTTTGGTCGTTAAATTTCTTTTTAATAATTATCTTTATTGTGAATATATTTTATTCAACATCTAATTTATATTAAATATACATATTCATTGTATAATGGATATTACTACTCCCAAAATCACATACCCTTTATAAAAATGGTATTTTACAGTGAATGTTATTTTATTTACCAAATAATTCTTATTATTATATATTCATTACTCAATAAATATATTTATTTATAAGGAATATTATTTATGACTTATATTTATCATTAAATATTTGAGTAATACATTAATATGTAGTAATGGGTGGTGCCTAGTTACAAATAAACCCATGACGCATCAATGTGTCTAATCAGAAAATTTTTTTGTCTATACTTATTAATAGGGTTTTTAGTGTATACCTACCGATCGATAAAACTTTATAGGAAAAATGGTTTTATGGTAAATATTTCATGATGAATTAGATCATAAAATAAAATATTAAACATTTAATTTATTGAGAATTCAATTATTATTATCCATTAGATTATTTCATTGAAATTATTCACGTATGTAATTTATCCTCAAGTTCTTGATTATATGACATTTGTTTTTAGTTATTTAGTTCAAAATATTATTCCGTACTTACTCATGACAGTTCTCAATATACATAATCTTTATAGAGAATCTAAGATCACCATTCTTTTTTCCACTTTTATCTGGCTTCGATGATGATATTATGTTTAATATCACGGTAGAATGAAGATTTGTTGTTATAAATATTTTATATTTCCAATTTAATATGGTAAGTATATATGTATCTGGGTTTTCAAGACCCCTAAACTGGTTAATATTGTGTTTTAGCATCCCATATATCTTATACCAAATAAAAAATTAGTCATTTTTTGTTTTACAAATGTTCAGGGATCTACAAAGATACAAATAATGTCATATATGTGATAGTATTTCAGAAATGTGTAATTATAAAAATTCACAAAAAATAAATATTTTCAACAATTTCTTAAAAATTCCTCATATTCCAATTATAAAATGATAATTTCAAAAATTATATCTATTATTTAACCTAAAACATATGAAAGTGTTATAATTTTAGTATATTGTTTGTTAGAAATATGAAATCAAAACCATTTTGATGAAAAAGTATTTTTGAAGAAAAAATAACAATAAAAAAATTATTATTTACTTATTATGTACCAATAAAAAAATGTTAATTATATACAACTTTTATAAATATTTTTCATTATATGGTTTTTCCTAGGCAAACCACTAGTTTAATAGATAGGTTATAAAGGTCATATTTAAATAATAATAATTTTATTTTATATCATTGTTTGGTAAGATCACAGTGCCATATTATAAGGAAGAAAATTGACACATCAGATTTATTAATGATAAATATATCATATAATATTTTTATGTTGAATATATTTATATGTATATATAGTTTTAAAGAAACCATTGACCAGGAGAGTGGTATTATTTCACACCACTTTCTCAATATGATCTATAATCTCTAGTAGTTCTTCTATGAAAGAGATACCATACTCTAGTGGAATTTTTTTATTTATGTACATGTGATGTAAAATGTATGTATTTCCCTAAAATGATATATGGTACACATCAAAAACATTTTAGGGATTCAGAGGAAGTTACTGGTGGTCCAAAATAGTCATGATCCATTAATGAATCTCAAAAGGGATGACATATATTTCCATTCAATGTTCCCTTCTTTCCAAGTATCATACCGTTCTTACATAATGATACTTATAAAAACAAATTTTCACCAAATTTAATCTCTATATTCCCTCAACAAATTATGAGCTTAAATTTTCATTCAACACTAAGATTCCCTAATATACTCCCATATGGATTTGAAATCTCTGTAATTTCTATATATAGTGTAAGACCCAATATCATATGATCTCTAACTTCATCATAGCACATTGGATTTATAATATCATAATAATAATTATGATTCCATTGAGGTAAAAGTCATTTCCCAATTATAAAAAATAGAAATTAGTACTCTATGAAATATTACCACTCCCTTATTGTATGTTTTGAAATGTAATCATGTTATAAATAATTTATTAATGTAATAAAATGTGTTTATTTCAAAACGTGATCAATTAGAAACCAAAATAAATTACCCATTAAATTTTTTAAGAGTCAAATGATGAAATATATAGTGTTTTTTCACTATTGCACTCTTATTATGGGAAATGGTTATAACACCCACTTTATAGATATTCTTATAATTTTACATTGAAAACATACCAATAACCTTGATATATACTCTATAATAACTACCATTATGGTATCCCCTCAGAAATATTATTTAATATCTCTATACACCATCATACTTGCGGGATGAAATGAGTGTTATAAAATCTTGTCTTATTACATAAACTCCTTCAATAATAATATTGATGGAAAACAACTTGCTTCCTAAAACATATAATTATATCATAATCATAGTTGATATCAGTAACACTTTACACATGATTCTTTGGTTCCATATCCTATTTCCACCTCCTTAAACCTCACATGGATGGATGTTATAACATGCATATCATAAATATTTTTTTTCCCATTTCATTGGATTTAAAGGACGATCATATAAATATATAATATTATTGGATCTATTTCAGTTTTTATCATGGATAAACTAGCATAGAACTTCTCAATCAGAGCATCATACACACTATTATCCATCTCATGGTGTTACTGTATTTATCATTCATGGTATTTAATCAACACCAGTAAAATCCTTGGAAGATATTAAAATATCTATATGATAATATATATTCCAGGAATTAATGATCAGTATATATAAATATAAAAGAATTAAAATTATAGATAATTCTACTATATGACAATTTTGGTTCTCTCACCAAACATTTGTGATAAATAAGCCTCAATAATATGTTATAAAGCCATAAAATTAATGTCGATTCCATTATATGTTCATATTTAATATTAAACTGATAATATGACCATTAGTTGATTTGGAAAATAATTTTTAATTTACTTATTTATATATATATATAAGTTGAATTAGATATATCTAATTAATGATTGAAATCACATTTACTTCGAATATGGAATTAATAGTAATATTATTTGGGAATATTCTTACATAAATTCACATGATATCCCCAAATATGGAGTACATGGTAAGTGTTCATTAATTATCATTATCTACATTAGAAATAGAGAGATTATAATGAATTCATTTTCAATGATTTAGTCCTTTGATTAAGAAAATCATATGGATAATTTCTTAATTTTACACATACCAAACATTTATTTTCAAAAGTTATCTTATGATTGATTTCACTTCCCTCCATATAAATCATAATATTTAATTGACAATTACTTGTTTCATACCCTTATTTTACAGAAAAAGTCATCATACCTTTCCAAGTATGCATTTTACGGTGTATTTTCTCCCACATTGTTGTCATTTAGGAAGTTCAATAAACTTTCATCTATGGTCATTATCACCTATACTTTTGTGAATATCTACATAGTTTTTATTTGGTGTGGTAAAACTAACAGAGGTCCAGGTTGTCAATCATAATTTATGAAATCTTCTTGATCATAATAATAATAATTCAAAACTCAAATCTCACATCATTTGGTTATGTAAGGGAATTGTGGTTCAATTGGTTGTCACATTTATTGATCACATGATTCCTCTAACATTAAACTATTTAAAAACCCATAAATTATGAGTTTAAAAGGACAATAAGCATGAAAATAAATTATATTATTATTAAAATAATTCATGAAATTTAAATAATTATTACATGTTCAAATAAACCAATAAAACTATATTTACTTCTCATATCACTATAGTATATCATTTTTTAATGGTCCAACCATATTGTTCATCATAATGATTAATAAAATGAATTTAAATTTCAAAAGAATATCCCTAGTGAGGGCCTACCCATGTGTGTAGTATTAATACCACACATCATTAACCTATGACTATTGAGTTAAAAACCAATCCACCCATTTCAGACAAGGATTTAGTTTTAAGACTGCCACACTCTTTTATTTTCCATAATAAATTATTTTCTTATATAATTTGTTATAAACTAATGTCTCCCAAAATACATTAATATTCTTAATATAAAAAATGAATAAACCATGCAATAATACAAATGATGTAAAACTGATATTAGGATAAATTAATATTATATCATTTAAACTAAAATTCAATTCATAAAACAATTCTACATTCCCAAAAACGATAATTATTTTGTGTATTTTGATAAATGATACATAGATTTATTATTTCAAAAAATATCTTAAAAAAATATAAATCTTTTCCCCTATTATAGTAGTCCAATAATAAATTAAAAACCTAAAAAAATTCGTCGTAACCTGAAAAAAATAGTATCATAAGAACAGGTGAGAAGAGATTCCAAGTAAGGGTATCTTAATCAGTTATCAATCAATGATCATAATTGTGAATAAATCATGAGAAATGTAACATAACATAATAAATTCAATCCAAATCAATTTTATATCATTAATCATTATTCAAGTAATGATAATTTTCCAAAACAAAATTCAAAAGACATAAATGTGTGGAATCATAAATAAAAAATCACAAGAGCTGATAGCATATCATGGTCATATTAATTTGGAATCATAATAATATTAATTTTTTTTGAATAGTTTTATATAGTAAATGGATCACTAATTCAGTTAAAAACATAAAATCAGGTCATTAAATATAATTTTTGACATGAAAACAGATCAGTCCATAACCATGTGGACATGAAAACAAGTCCATGCATAATATGGGGAACATAAAATCAATTTCACAGAAATCATTGATATCTTATGAGTTATTCATATCTACTAAATCCATTAAAAGTATATAATGGGTCCACCAATCACATTACATTAAACCAAAAATATTCCAATGGATCATAAAAACATTAATCATTTCCTCATTGTACAACCCATCAAAAAGAAATTGGTTTTAGATAGAATTAATCTTAAAATAGTTAAATCATATAATTTTAATGGGTTTCATATAATCTTCTATGAAACCACATCATCATATACTGTAAAAGTAAAAGTAATGGATTGTTTCATTGGATCATATCACAATTGAATAATAAATATAATCAATAGATGTATTCATATATCAATAATTATATTAAAATAATTGAGGTATATTTATTGTGGAAAATTATATTTTAATTTTGAAATAACTTTTTTGAAATAAAATATAACAAAATAATAGAAAGAAACATTTATTTTAAAAAAAATACATAAACAGGTAAAATTAGATTCAATCGTTTGATAAGTCATGATGGGGGGAAATTGTGTTCATTTTATAATGGTTAAAATAATGATTATGTTCATACTTGATGATAATTACCTAGTATCAAAAATAATAAGTTGATTATTTTTAAACATTTTTATAGAATATAAAGCGTAAGGAAAAAATGAAATTAACAGATCTTTTCATATTACAAATAAAATTAGTTAAATAATTTTTTTAAAAAACATTCATATATAAGAGAAAATATTCCATACCAAAAAGGGAAAAATAATCATTTCAAAATAAATAGTATTTGAAGATTTCATATTTTCCTTATTAACTCAAAATAAAAAAATTTCAAAAATTTCTAAAAAATTCATCAAATAAATATTGTGAAATATTAATTTTAGAAATTATAACAATTTTATAAAATAATATTTCAAAAAATTTAAAAAATTTATTATACTGTTCATGGGAAAACAAAATAAAGAAAAATTTGGAAGAAAATATATTTTGGAAGAGTAAGATGTCATTTTTAAAATAGAGTATATATTTATTATGAATAAAAAAATAAAATTTTATTATATTAAACCATTGTACATATAATTCATAATGTGGTTAATCAGATTTATAACTCCAATTAATGGCCACTTTATAGTGGTCAAGTTTATATAATATTATTTTTATAGTATATCATAACTCACATAATACTCGGTGTTGTGTGTTAAGAAACATACTGAATACAAGAAATTAAATAAATAGAAACATATAATAAAATCTAGGGGTGTTAAAATTTATTTATTCGTATTAATATATAACATTTTTATACAATTATTTTCACATGATGATTAGGACCCCATTGACGGTGCCCATCAATGTTATACGCACACCATGCTCAATATGCCATTACACTTTTGTAATCACGTAAATATTTATAATAATTGGTTTATAACAACTCGGATTTTTAATAGGAACTTAAACATGACTAATTACAAAAAATATTCACATGATTCATCATAGAAGATCGATAGGTATAGTGTCATTGGGGCGTAGGTATATTACATAATGTCTTAAAACATGAAACACAACATCTTTATTGAAAACATCATTTACATGATAACTACATTCCCTTATTCTTAGCATTGATTGGGATTACCAGAGGACATTAATAAAAAAAGGTTGAGAAATAAATCTTAGTATGGGTGTAAACAAAACATTGAATGAAGAATACAATACACGTTAGGAAATAGTTATATCAATTGGGAATAAAAGAAACATGAACCAAAAGTCATGATATAGCCTGATTATCCTAACATGGAAATGTGGCAACAATACTAAACAGGGTATTATCATGATCCATGGATCATTGCATGAGGATCATGAGTAAACCCTCTTATAAAATGAATTATCACGAGTAAAACCTCATTTGACATGACATATCATGATACTAATCTTTACCTAATGAATTGGAGTGCTATCAGGCGCACCGTTCTTAATCTTTTCATTTCATGCATATGTGTGCGACATGGATCATATAACATAGATTTATTAGACATCATCATTTATTCCACAATAAAGGAATGTGGAATTCATTCATGAAAATCTACAATCAATAAGTAAATGGGAATAATAGATAATACCCATGATAGAGAAATGGACATGGTATTCACTACACAATGAGTTTGGCTTTAAATATCGTGGTGCAATTTCAGCTACATAATGGCTTGACATAAGAATTCATTAAAATGGACGATGAGAGGGAAAAGGGGTGTCTCATCATATTTTCATTAAATGTATAGTATTTTGGTCATATAGATTCATTCCACAATATAATTAATGGAATTTTAGATTTATAATACAAAATAATTTCTTGAATGTACATGAGGAGGGAGAAAATAATTACGGAATTTATGCATGGTAACAGTAGTACATGGGAGGCATTAATGATAGAGGAACGGGTCTCTCGTCATTCAAACATAAAGAGAGGAGTTTGAGGGATGTTATGAATCATACCCCAACATTTAAAATTGAAAATAAGGGGGCATAACAATATTTATAATGTTAGATAAAATAATAAAGGTAGGAATCTCGTACATGGACGTGTGATCCCAATGGATTGAGAGAGGCTTCTTGGGGGCTTGGGGTGCCTTCGGAGGATTCTAGAGAGGGGAGGGAAGATGGTGGATGAGCTCCAAAGGACATTAGTGAGGAGGATGTGGGATCTTGTGTGGTTTATAATGGAAGGGGGGATTCTATATTATTAATGTTTTGGACACCACACATTAATCAAATCAAAACCAAAAACCATCCCATGGTTTTTTAGAAATGTGATTGGAAAAAAATATTTAATAAGAACAATGTCCGAAATTCATAAAATATTAGTCATGATTATGTGGAGGTGAGTCACGCTATAAAGGAAATCATTTTAAAAAGATAAAATCTGTTATAAGTCTTGAAGGGTCCACTAATGTATCTGTAAAATAAATCAAACACACCTCAAATAACATTATTTAAATGGTAAAACATATATTAGCCGAACATAATGTTTATATTATTTTATTACATCACGTTTGGGTCATTATGTTGTCATGAAAAACATTATATAAATAAATGGTATTTAATTTTTACACAGAAATTCAACAATCTCAGAAAATTATGAAAAATTCTGTGTGGGATAATTTAAAAATCTTGATTAAAAAAATTATACATTTTATTTAAATAATTTTCTAAATATATGAATGTTTTATTACAAAATAAAAACCGATATTTATTGAAAATTCATGGAGTTTGAAATCAATAGCTTTCAAACCGTAATAAAAATAACAATTGAATTCATAATAATGATACGGTCCTTTATATTTAATAATAATTAATTTAGTGAAAATATTTTATTAAAATATTATTTAATTCACAATCCATTTATTCCTCAAAATTGATTCCTTAATTTTCTAAAATTTCTATTTTTTCATAAAAACGAATTTACAATGTAACAAGAACAAAATAAATGAATTTTTTCTATATAAAAATAGTTTTCATAATAAAATTACTTGGGTATCATTTCCTAACCCCTTATAAGACCCGCATATGACCTATGGGTATAGTGTGAGATGGTGACAGAATCTTGGGGTGGCTCGGATAACATCACTCGTGAGGTAATCTCTATAGACTTCCACTTCTCCCATAGGCGGTTTTGTTCAAGATTAATGTGTTGAATCTCAGCTTGGGCTTAGTCAAGAGTAAAGCCCAATCATGCCAACTCCTTTTCAAGCTCCAACAAATGGGAATCTTATGGGGAACGTCTACTGGATGAGTCAATCACTTCCTTTGTCTGAGTTAATTGGATTTGATAAAGCCATATATTTATAATAATCATGTCATCATTGTTTAATGAATATATTATCAACAGTAATAATTCTAAATTTTATTTTAAAATCCAAAAAATTGGACCATCTAAGTGCATATGTTATATATCCATTTCACATAATAACACATTTTAGTAGATCAATAGGAATTTTTATTGATCAAAGTTTGGGTTGTTACAATCTTCCCCCATAAGAAATTTCACCATCAAAATTTTATTTTTCCCACACTAAAATAGAGGAGGGTAACTTTTCTTAATCACTTCATCTAATTCCCATGTTTCCCCTTCAAACATGTGGTTTTTCATCAAAACCTTGAATGGGGGAATTGAATTATTTTATAAAACATTTTCTCGACAATATAAGATTCTCACTAGATTCGCCTCATAAAAGAGGTCATTCTACAATGGTACCACCTCTTGATTGGGTACAAATAATGGGTCAGGTATGTACTTCTTCTAGAGTGATAAATGGAATACATCATGTACTTGAGATTGGCTCTGTGGGAGTGCTAGTCAATAAGACACTAATCCAATGAGATCACAGATCTCAAAAGACATAATGTACCTTGTACTAAGATTTCCCTTCTTCCCAAATCTCACAATTCTCTTCCATTGTGATATGTGGAGGAGTACCATGTCTCCAACATCAAAATCTATGTCTCATTAATGATTATCATCGTATCTCTTTTGTTTACACTGAGCAGCTTTAATGTTCAACCGCATGGCCTTAACTATATCCACCATTTCTTCAACCATTTCCAGAACTAGGAGTTTTCTATCACCAACATCATCATACCATGTTAGTCTTCTTCACCTTTTCCAGTAAAGGGATTCATAAAGATCCATTTGGATTCTTGAGTAGAAAATATTATTGTAATAGAACTCAACTAGAAGAAGACGTTGATCCCCTCATCCATTGATTTCCATTGAGCACAATCTCAACATGTCCTCACATGGTGGGATAGTCTGCTCAGATTTTCCATCACTTTGAGGATGATAAGTCGTTCTGAAGTTCAGTTTAGTATCCATACCATGTTGAACACTCTTCCAAAACATAGTAGTGAATCGTGGATTTCAGTCAGATACAATTCATAGTGGTACTCCAGGAATCTTTACCACTTCTCTAATATATATCTGTGTGATTTGATGCAATTAAAAATCCTCCAAAATAGAAATTAAGTGTGCAGTCTTTGTACGATTATCCACAAAACCCCAAATAGAATTGTTACCTTCGAATGTATGCGGATGTCTATTGAAAAATTCCATGGTGATATTCTCCCATTTCCATGCTATTATGGGTAATTGTTGCATCACCCCCTTAGATTAATACCACATAGCCTTCACTTGCAGTCATACCGAGCACATTGATTTATACATAAAAATCACATTCTTCCTGATATCACACAAATAATGACCTTGGGGATCTAAATGAATCCATGTGTTACTTTGGTGAATAGAGATAGTTTAACTATATGAATAATCAAAAAGTTACTTTTTTATCCTCGGATTCGATAGAACATGTAGTCTTGACCCAAATCATACAATTCCATCTTCATTGACATTGAAATATGAGGATTTCCCTTTCTAGAATGTTTCCACTTTCTTCTAAATTCCCATATCATCCATTTGATTATCATTAACCTTTCTAAAAGGGACAATTGAGAAATCATTTGGGAAAGGATTTATGATGTTCCCTTTTAAATTATTCCCATTACTATATTCATCAAATATAATAAGATTGGATCCTTTTCAATTATCATTAATGATAGAATTGTTGGTCCCTTTATACTTAGAGAATCTGCCACCTTGTTTAACTTCCGAGAGTGGTAATAGAATGATAATTCATAGTATTTGACCAGATCAAACCATCTTTGTTAGTGTATGTTCGACTCGTTCAATGTGAATATATTCTTGAGTCCATTGAGGTCAGTATATGTTTCACAGATCTCCCCAAAGTGATTATTTTACCAAAATTTAAAAGCGAAGATCACTGCATCAAGCTCTAGATCATGTGTTGATTACTATTTATCATGAACTTTTAATTTCCTTGAATAATATGCAATGACTTTTTCATTTTTCATCAACACACATCCCAAGACCTTCTCTGAAAAATCAGTTAATACCAAAACATTTCTCCACTTTTGTGTAGTGTGAGAACAACTTCAGTAATAAGCCTTTTTTAACCACTTGATGCTCTCTTAACATTAGTCACTCCATTAAAACTTTAATCCCTTCTGAGTTAGCTTGGTAAAATGGTCATACAGTCATGAGAAATGTGTTAAAAAATGGTTCAAATATCCATCTAACCCCAGGATGCTATGTATATCCATTACTAATGTTGGACCCAGCCATCCCACAATTTTAGCATTCTTTGAGGGATCCATAGATATCCCATATCATGTGATTATATGGCCTGTGAATGAGATATACTTGAACCAAAACACACACTTTTTATACATTTTATAGAGCTTCACCTTCTACAGGATCTCTAGTATCATTCGTAGATGCATCTCAAGCTCCTCCATGGGTTTGGTGTATATTAGAATATCATCTATAAAGACTCCAAATAATTTGACAATTTAATCCCTAAAGAAATTATTCATCAATTCCACGATGATTTATGGAGAATTGGTGAGTTAGAAAGGAATTACTATGAATTCATAGTCATATAACTTTGTACGAAAAGCAGTCTTGAGGATATCCTCCTTCATCACCCTTACATGGTAATATCCTGATTGAAAATCCACCATGGATAAGTATTGTGCTCCACGTAGGTAACTGAACAAGTCCTAGATTCATGGTAAGGGATACCTATTCTTTATCATGATTTTTTTGATCTCAAGATAATCAATCAAAGGGGCATTGACCCATCCTCTTTCTTGATGAAGAGGACTGGTTCACCCCATGGCGAATCATTTGGTTGTTTAAACCCTTTATCCAGATTGTCCTGTAGTTCTTTCTTTAGCTCCTCTTTCTCCATAACAGCCACTCTATATAGAGTCTTAGAAATTGAAAATTCCCTAGGTATATGGTCAATTTATAATTCAACATATCTTCTAGCAAGAAGACCAAGTAATTCCTCAAGAAACAGTTCAGAAAATTCCCTCACAACTGTCATGTCTTCATGAATGGTTTCTCCTCTGGGCTCAATCATCTGAGCTAGATATGCGTTCTCCTAGGGCAGTAATATTCACACTTGAGATGATGGTGGTATGGATGAATTATCCTACAGCTTTCAGTTTTATATAATTGGGGGTTGATTCAGTATATGGAGAGTGACTTCCCTCTCATGAAAAATTATGTTCACTCTATATAAGGATATCCAATCTATGCCAGGAATTTCTTACTATTACACTTGAGGGAGTAGGTTGAGGTTCTCTATGAAGTTAAATACAAAAATTCTGATAGGGTAGGAGTTATAATCATGCGATGAAATGATTTACCCATTTTTCGTACTCACTGACAACATTATATTCATGATTTGTTGTGTTATAGGGATTGTTCTACTAAATTTTGAGGATACAAAAGAATGAGTAGAACTAGAATAAAAAAAGTAGGTTCACTATTTATGAATAAATATATACCTTACCTATCAACAATTCGTTTTTTGGGGTTCACTAGGTGGTAGTGATGGAAATATATGACACTTTATAACTTGGACGATGTTGGTTGCCTTCGAAAACGCTTGACATAGGGAATTGAATTGCAAGTTTCGATGGTTCTTTGTAGTTTATGAAATAAACAATGTGTTGAGTGTCAAGTAGAGAATTCATATCCTCTGTCGGAGCTGTGGGATTCTCTTTTCGGCAGTTAACAGCAAGGTTCCCTTATCTTCCAGACCAAAAGCAATTTCTCATCCCCTTCATGAAATTTCTAGGGTGCTTCTTTCCACACCATTGGCTGGTGGGATGATGGATTTTGAAAGCACTATTGGATTTATCCATCAGACTGCTAGAATTGAATTCCACATGATTCTTCTTATCACTATGATACCCCTATGTTTTTTTGATCTCCATTTCAACTTTGAGTGCAAAGCAGACAATTTACTCAATGATCTCAATGGAACATATCGATAGGGCTTTCTGTAGGCTAGTTTTTATCCCACTAAATAAGCGGTAAACCATACATTTTGGGGTATCCAAAAATCCGAAGGTGTATCGTGCAAGCCTTTTGAAGTTAACCTCATAAATTGTTACATATTATTCTTCTTTTTTTATTGAGGGAATGGAATCCCATTTTCATCTTATGTCAAAGGGTTTGAGGAAAAAAGTTTCCAAAAAACAGTTTCTGGAAATCCTTCCATTCAAACGCATCGATCTCCTCCTTAGGCTTCGTATTTTTTATCATTTTCCACCATTTATCTAATTCACCCTCCATATGATAAGATGAAAAATGAAACATCTATTTTTCATAACATTAATTTATGGAGAAGATATTTTGAATGGATTCTATACATTGTTTTGCAATTGAGGGATGAGATGATTCATTAAATGTTGGAGGCATTTGTCTCTTGAAGCCCTCAACTGTGAAATGTTCTTTCTTGGGGGGGGGGGGGGGGTTAAACATTCCTCTTGACCCATGTTTCTATAAAAATATTGAGTTAACTTAGATAATAAAGTGAAAAAATTTGTGATTCCTTCTCACATTGGATTGGGAATCTCCTTATAACTATAAGAACATCGATCTTCACATCGGTTGTATGCCCGTTTCCTCCTATTATTGGTTATTAGCTGGAATAAAAGGAATGTTAGGGGTACCAACTAAAGGGAAATCCGAGGACAAAAAAGGATGAATTATAAATAACTTTTATTTCCTTCACTTTTGAATCTATACACATCAATCAATGTTATCCATGATATACTCCCCAACATATATTCATAGGGGAGTTTGGGTTATTCCCTTAATAATGGATCATACTAAGATTGGGAATTTTACAAAGAATATCCTCGGGTGTCTCGTCACCAATAGTGCAGTATGACCCGTTTTCATGCACCAGTAGGCATTCGATTGTAACTCAATGTAGTTTTTTCGAGGTTTTCTCCTTTATACATCTATGCCAGAGAAACCCCTCTTGATCATATCTAGACATGGATATATTTTCATGATAAACAACTAACTCAGAAAAAAAAAATTAGGGCTATTATTATTATTTGTAGTCTTAACTATAAGGCTTTCACTAGGCCTCTCTAATCCTAATCACAAATATAACTAAACCTATCATGTGATGCCAACTATTACAACACTTAATTTTATTACACACATAAACAGAACATATTTAAAAAAATTACTTAATACAACATAGAATATGAAGAGGTATAGCGTCTTTGGGGATTAGGAACATTACATAATGACTTAAAACATGAAACACAACATCATTATTGAAAAAATATATTACAAGACCCCTATATTCCCTCGAACATAGTATTTCATTGGATAACCTGATAATATGCATAAGAAAAGGTTGAGCTATAAATTCATGTTTGGGTGAAAACATGGAATAAACTGAATAATACAATACATGTGAGGAAATATTCATATCGATGGAGAATAAAAGAAGCAACAACCTAACAGCATGATATAGCATGGTAATCCTAACATGGAAATGTTGAAAAAACACTTAACAAGGTATTAGCATGTGCCAATTCTTATTTCACATGGAAAGTGAGTAAAACCAAATTTCACTTTAATTATAATTATTATAACCCCATTTCACTTGACATATCATGATACTAATCATTACCCAATGAATTAGAGAACCATCAGGGCGCTCACTTCTTAATCAATTCATTTCATTCATTTGTGTGCCACATGGATCATATAACATCGATTCATTAAACATCATCATTTATTCCATGATAAATAAATGTGGATTTCATACATGAAATAATATAATCCAGATGTAAATTTTCAAAATGGTGAATACCTTTGATAGAGAAAGGGGAATGGTATTCACTACACAATGACTTTGGAATGGTATATTGTGGTGCAATTTTTCCTGCAAAACAACATGACATAAGAATTCATCAAGATGGTTCATTAGAGAGAATTGTGTGTCTCATAATATCCACATTAAATGGAAATTATGGGGTTCATATAGATACATGTCACAAAATAAGTCATGTAATTTTATATTCATAATAAAAAAATTGTTTGAATGTAAATGAGGAGAGGGGAATTCCTTACGAAATTTGGCATGGTAATCAGAGTATGTGGGTGGAATTAGTAAGAGCTAAATGGGTCTCTCATAATTATAAATTAAAAAGGGATGTGTGGGGGGGTTCAAAATCATACCCCAAGATTTACAATTGAAAATAAACGGGCATAACAATATTAAAAAACATGGAGGAAATAAGAAAGGAAGGAATCCCTTACAAGGAAATGTGATCCCAATGGTTTGAGAGAGGCTTGAGAGAGACTTCTAGGGAGCGTGGGGCGCCATGGAAGGATTCTAGAGAGAGGTGGGAAATGTTTGGTCGAGAAACTAAGGCTTTAAGTGATGTGTAAGTGGGATATTAGGTGGTTTTATATACAACAAGATAGGAAAGTCGTTATTAATTAGGTTTTGGACACCATAAATTAATCTAATCAAAACATAATTCCAGCTGATGGTTTTTCCCAGGTATTTTGATAAATAGGATTGTAATACATTATTTTATAAGGTCAATGTCCTAACATCATAAAATATTAGGCTCTATTATTAGGAGGTGAGTCACACTCTCTAAAAAATCGCCTTAAAAAGATGAAATGTTTTATAAGTCTTGAAGGGTCCATAAATGATTTTTACATTAAATCAAAAAACTTGAAATCACATTAGTTTAATGGTAACAAATATATTGGTCAGGAATTATGTTTTTAATATTTTATTACATCAATATTGGGTCATTATGAAGTCATAAACCACATTATATAATTAAAAGAGATTTTTTTTTACCCAAAAATTCAACTGTCTAAGAAAATTATGAAAAACTCACCGTTAGATAATTTTGACATCATAATTCCAAAAATTATATAAATTTTATAGAAATAATTTTCTAAATATTTGAATTTTTACTTTTATTTTAAAAATCGACATTTGTCAAAAATTCATGTGTTCTGACCAGATTAGGTTTTAAAACTTAATAAAAATAAAAAATAAATTCATAATAATTTTATGGTCATATATATTGAAAGAAAATTAATTAAGTGATAATATTTTATTTAAATATTATTTAATTCAAAATTCATTAATTCAACGAAATAGATTTCCTAATTAACTAAAAATGCTTTTATTTTCTTTAAATACCATTTGCAATGTAACAATAATAAAATGAAGGAATATTCTCTATAAAAAATTAGTATATGTAATCTAATATCTATGGTCTCATTACATAACCCCATATAACACATACATATGTCAAAAGGGTAACTTGTGTGATGGTGATAGGCTTTTGGGGTGACTCGGATAACATCGCTAGGGTGATAATATCAATCAACATCCACTTCACCAATAGGAAGTTCTATTAATGCTTAACATGTTCATGCTCAGCATGGGATTGGTCAAGAGTGAATCACAATGAAGCCACTACCTTTTTGAGCTCATAAAAATGGGCCTTGTATAAGAAAAGTATACTGGATGTGGCAATCATTTCCTTTGTCTGAGTAAATTGGATTTGTTAAAGCCTTATATA
Source organism: Viscum album (assembly GCA_963277665.1). NCBI lineage: Eukaryota > Viridiplantae > Streptophyta > Magnoliopsida > Santalales > Viscaceae > Viscum > Viscum album. The sequence goes on along the minus strand of OY728140.1, from coordinate 1,690,471,416 downwards.
TATACTAATCATGTGATCACTATTTAACTTCTATATTATAAAAGGTAACAGTTCCAAATGGTATTTTAAAATAAATAAAAAAGACCATGGAAGTGCATATGTTATATAACCATTTTACAAAATAAGACATTTAATTAGATCTATAGGAATTTTATTGATAAATGTCACGACCCGACTTCACCGAGATGAGAGAAGGGACAACAGATTGTGAGACCCTTCCATCTTTATGTTGATGGAGAGATAATGACCCACAAGACCAGCCTTCAATAGGACCCAGAGTGGCGACTAGCACCAAGGGTATAGAATCACACACATGATGTAAGGCATTACCCTTTTTCTTTAATAGGATCGAGATATAAGATAGTAAAACCCAAAAACACCAAAACTGGGGGTAAAAGTAAATCCAAAGAAAACCATTCCCTCATGCATGTTACAAATGTAATATCCACAAGGTACTAGGACACTACAAAGGTAAAGTACCAATGAAAGAAAAAAAGCAACTACAACTATCCCAACGTCTGAGCTAGTACAGCCCTTCACGGTCCCTGAAGTCCTTCTGAGAACATGAAAGCATTTTTATATACATAGGGTGAGCATAAAAGTATACTCAGTAGGGAAAACCAAAGTCACTCGTGCATAAGTGAGGAGGCATTCTAATGCCCTGTGGAAAAAGGTATAACTGAATCACCTAGCTCGGAAAACTATCCACCCAAGCCTCACCAAGGCACACTCCCCAAATAATGCAAGTCAAGTAATGTATTTTAATGGCACATCGATATTTGGGTACCCCACGCCACTTTTCCACTGGTTATTGAAGAGATCCTATGCATCGAACCAATCCCGCCATTCTCACTGCAGTCCCACTTCCACACCCAGCCCGCACACACCTGGACCACAACCACACATCCCGCCCGCAAACACCTAGGACACAACCACCATCCCGCTCGAAAACACATGGGCCACAACCACCACGCGTAACCACGCCTATAATCACCTGAGCTAGAACAACTACTGCCATGACCAAAGTCACCTGGGTCTTATCCAGAATACTCTTGGGAAACAACCTGCCTACACACACCTGGGCCAGCCACCCCAACTACCCTGCACAATGAATCCTGGGCTATAATGGACCTCAGGCCGTGAAAACCTTCCCTAAGAGTCTTGGGCTATTTGGGAGAGGGTAGAAAAGAAGCTAATAACCAGCCACTCATAGGAGTGTTGGGAAAAACACCACCCCCCAGGAAATGGGGGTGTCCGGCACTAAGTTCTCAACATGGATGGGGCATGAATAAGAAACATAAAAACTACAGATATATGTATAGATAACATGTAGTCATCCAAACCTAGGGGTTCCAAAACATGAGCACAAACACCGTGGTTACTATTCATTCATAAAAGAAAGTACAACACCCACAGCCAAGTCACAACTCATTCCCAAATCCAAATCCCCATTTAACCAGTCTTGTTATCATCTTCAAGTGATCCCATTTAGGTGAATTCTACACTACTTGGAAACTAACAGTCATAACCACAATTTAGAGAAAGAAAAACACCCAAACAACAATTTAAGCATTCACACACGATTCTATTGAAATGTCACAACAACAAAGGGATCAGTGAGATCCCACAAAGTAAAAGAACCAAACCAAGCCTCGAGATACATCACCACACAGCTTTATATTCACATCAAACAAACTTTCAACAACATTGGATCTCATCTTCATCCACCTCACCTCATAAGCAATTAGCAGGAAACACACCCACTACCAAACAATGTATGGAATCTTCCAGATTCAAAAACATCATTCATTTCGTTCTTTTTTCTGTTGGTTAACCATGGTGATAACACAAGGGTTGTTGTTCAATGGAAATTCATTTAATCGGCTGAGTTTATGTGATTAACTGACTTCCATGTTACAATAATTTAATCATCACATAAGAAAAGGGTTCATTAGTGCGCAAGGAAAGACCACCAACGACTACGTTTTTTAGTGGGCATAGGCCCAAACAATTTACAACATAAATAATCAAGGGTAAGGAAAAGCAGCAGAACATAGTTCACACCCACCTTCTTTATTTAAAAGTCCATTTGTTATCTTCATTATTGTTTGGTTTCACCAATCCCGTAGATACAATAGCGTACCCACCCTACATGATACACAATAAGGAGAGACAATGTAAAATACCTAAATAGTTGATCAAGGATCAAAGTTCGTCTACACACACCAAGAACTAGGGATGCGCGACTTGCAGGGGAGGAACGTCGAGGACTCCAAGGATGATCAGAAAGCCTCCGACATAGGCGCACCACTTCCTTGGGAAAAAGGGACTCCAAGCACACCATGGAGAAGATATAAATCCAGTCCTGAAGGGGAAGGAAGAAACTCTAGCGTGATATAAAGATGAGATTCTATTATATGGTGATACAAAATTTAAACTCCTTAAATTCGGATCGTGGTTTCCTATGTGGTTAGGAGGTTACACACAATGTGATTAATTTTTATTTAATTATTCCCATAGTGGTGGTGGCATAGCGGTTGTGCGTTAAACCGTTTCTTTTAAATAGAGGAAAACATGCAACGGGGGTAGAACTAGAAGGTACGGGAAAGGGTGTGACATTGAGGAAAACCCACACGTTTTAGAATGTTAAGTGTTTCCCGACTCTTATAGGATTTTTGATATTATTTATGGGCCTTAAACAAAATTGAAAGTGGAATTAAATCAACTTTACGTTAAAAGATCTGTTGTAGGAGTGGAAAAAGTAGGAAATTGAATAAATGGGATGAAGACCCTCGATGAGGAAACAATGCCAACATCACTGTGCCACCGTCATGGTCCCTCTGTGACTGGTGTGTGTCCATCACAGTGCCATCGTAACTGGTTCCACCATTTTGGTGGAGTAGTGTTTCGGAAAAGTAATGGACCAGGTGGGTCTTGGCCATTACATCAAATACCTCTCAAACTATTCTCTCCCTTGATAATCAAAACCAAACCTAAAAAAGAGGGTTTCTGAACAAACACCTCGAAAGATACCTCTCGAGAGAGAACCTCAACAACATCTAGGAACTCCTCTCCATTATTTAACCAGGCAACATTTGAATGTCAAACTGTCCAGTCATATGGGTTAGGGTGTTTCTTCCTCCATGACAAGCTACTATCCACTTTAGGTGGAACTGACATGCCCACACGGGATTAATCGCATCCACCTTAATGCGTCTTGATTAGGGATCAAGTCCTCCCCTCCCCATAGTCAGTACTCTTCACACACATCCACATAAAAATGAAAACCGTTTGTTCCATAGTTATCAATGTGAATAATTCCATCACAAATAAGTACAAAAAATGCTGAACGAAACTCAAAACAGCTCGGGGTACTCGGCGCGCATCTACGTCCTTCATTCCCAGGTACATTCCACGATCCCATTTTTTCTCCACAATACACGAACCAAAAGAATGGTGAATCCATGGAGTACCTTCTCCTCCCAATCCTCGATTCTCAGAGGCATTTCCATAAACATCATGTCAGCCTCTATGTACACCTTTCCCCAGTCAAGGAAGTGTGAATTTTCATGTAGATACCGTCGGAGTTGTGACTCATGGATCATGTCAAGTATTCTCAGTAGCGGCTATGGGAGCGCTAGCTGATAAGCCACTTCTCCGACCCGCCGAAACACATCTAGGGGTCCGATGAACCATGGAGAAAGAACACTCCCCCTGCCAAACCACTATTGTCCACACCAAGGGGAGACCTTCAAGAATACGTGGTCTACAACATTTAACTGCAAGGGTCTCCTCCTATTATCGACATATGACTTCTCTCGGTCCTGAGATGCCTTCGTCCTCTCCCGTATAAGTTGAACCTCTTATGTCGTGCTCCGCACCACTTACGGGCGAAGAACACTTGTTTCCCCAACCGTGGTCCAACACATGGGTGAGCGACATGGCCTTCCATACAAGGCTCTGAAAGGAGTCATGCCAATGGTAGAGTGATAGCTATTATTGTAGGCAAACTCTACCAGAAGCATGTGTCGTACCCAGGATCCCCCAAAATCCATAATACATGCTCTCTACATATCCTCCAACGTTTGGATGGTGCGCTCTATCTGTCCATATGTCTAGGGATGGAAGGCGGTGCTAAGATGTAGAAGGGTGCCAAAAGCAAGCTGCAATCCTCTCTAAATTCATGAGTTAAATCGTGCATCCCTATCCGAGACTATGGACCTCAGAACACCATGCAACCACAACACCTCATCCACATACCTATGTGTTAATGAATCCACTGATCCTGACTCCTTGATCACCAGAAAGTGAGCCAATTTCATCAACCGGTCCACCACTACCCATATAGCATCTCATCATCCATGAACCTTGGGTAACCCTATGACGAAATCCATCGATATGTCATCCCACTTCCACTTGGGGACGTCTAAAGGCTGCATTAAGCCACATGGAACACGATGTTTATCCTTCACCTGCAGACACACTAGGCACCTAGCCATGAACTCTACCACTGCCCACTTTACCCCAGGCCACCAGAACTAACTCCTCAAGCCCTGGTACGTATTGGAAACACCAAGTTTCCCTACTAGGAGTTAGTTGTGAAACTCACCAAGAACCCTCTCGTGCACCGCCTCTGGGAAAAACATCTTCCCTCGGAACAGAATCTCATTCTGACCATCCTCCAACCATCCTTCCGGAGCATTGCCTTAGTTATTCTGATTGTGCATCACTTCAATCTCTATGTCTCCCCACTGAGACTCCTCCACCCGCCGTAGTAGAGAAGACTGTATGGTCATCTGATACAGGAAACCCCATCCACCATCCATCCACACATCCATGTGCAGGGCATCCAACTCCTTCATCACCTTCCAAGCATCTGCCGACTCTCGAACCACATCCTTCAGTTACTTCCTACTCATTAAATCGGCCACCACATTATCTTTTCCTGAGGTGTAGGAAATATCAAAGTCGTAGTCCTAAAGGAACTCCATCCACCATCGCTGTCATATGTTCTGGTCCCACTGGGAGAAGATATACTTCAAGATTTTGTGATATGAGAAGACCACGAAGCACTCCCCAATGAGGTAATGCCACCACAAATTTAGTGAGAACATGACCGCTGCAAGATCTAGATCGTGGCTGGAATAATTACGCTCATATGGACGTAACTGTCTAGACCCATAAGAGATCACCCCTTGTCGTTTCTTCAGCACACACCCGATGCCTTGTCCTGAAGCATCACAGAACACCTCATACGCCGACCCTTTCTTCTGGAAACCTTTGCACTGGGCACTTAACAACTTCTCCTTCAGATAGCTGATGGATGCCTTGAACCGTCCATTCCACACAATAGTTGGGTCCTTCTTAGTCAAAGCTGTCAACGGTGCTACAACTCGGGAGAAGTTGGGTATGAACATCAGGTAGTAACCTGCCATCCTAAGGAAACTACGAACCTCTGCCATGTTCATGGGTTATTCCCATGAAACAACCGCCTTGACCATCGATGGGTCTACCACTATTCCCTGCTCGGATACCACGTTCCCTAGGAAGTGCACTTCTCATGTCCAGAACATGCACTTGGACAACTTCCCATAGAGTTGGTGCTATCGGGGGACCTCTAAAACCGTTCTTAGGTGCTCAGCATGATCCTCCTCTACTCTTGAGTAGATCAGAATGTTGTCAATAAACATGAATATGAACCAATACAGGTTTTTCTAGAAGATAGAGTTCATGAGCCCCATGAACATAGTTGGATCATTCGTAATACCGAACAACATGACCACAAACTCAAAGTGCCCATATCTGCATCTGAAGAAAGTCTTCCAAATGTAACCCTCCTACATCCTTAGCTGGTAATATCCCAAATGCAGGTCAATCTTGGAGAACCACCCTACCCCTTTTAACTAGTTGAAATGGTCGTCTATCCTCGGGTGAGGGTAACAGTTCTTGACCGTTACTTGATTCAGTCTCTGGTATTCTATGCACAACATGAGACCACCATCTGCCTTCTTTGCGAACAAAACTGGAGCACGCCATGGTGACGCACTTGGTCAAAAAAAAAAACCCATCTTAAACTGTTCATCAATCTGAATCCGCAACTCCCGCAACTCGGAAGTTTCCATCCAGTAGGGTGCCATCGAAATCAGAAAGCCACCAGGTTGCAAGTCTATCATGAACTCAACATCACATCGAGGGGGTAGAGTCCCCACCTCCTCAAGGAAGACGTCTATAAACTCACTGACGATACCTAGGACTTCATCCATTTTTGCATCCACCGACTCCACTGATAGTTCATCTAACAAGGAAAGGAGGGGGCTCCTTTCGACTGCTTCTTTTCTGGAAACCCCACTCGCTGATGAAAGTTACACGTCAGCCGCCCAAATCTGGAAACATGACCCTTCCACGAAAGCAATAAATGGTGGATCATATAGAGAACATCTATTCAATGCCTAGGATGACATCGTAAGGTTGTATCTGCAATAGTGGAGATCCCTAGTAGACAGATGTAGCCGTATCATCAGTCTACACCCTTAGAAAACATAAAACAAGTAGGTATAACCTCCAACTGGTGTGCTCAGCACCAGGGACACTGGAATTCTATCAGTATATAATCCCAGAGAACAGGCCAGACTGGGTACAACAAAGGAGTGTGAAGATCCTATATCAAAAAAGGCATAGGCATGAGTACTAAACATGCTGATCATACCTTGCCATCTTCTGGCCCTGCTACAACCACTGTCTCTACGGCGTGAAACTGTCCCCGCCCAGCTCCCGTGCCTCTCGGATATCGGCTGACTCCCCAACCATTACCTGTTTGAGGTCTCTGATGGGTACCTTGTGGTTGAAATCCTCCCGCCACATCTGGTCTCAGAGGTGTGGGAGCTTGCAACCCATGCAACTACTGCTGAAAGGGCCTAGCTAAAAACTGTTGTTGCAGAGGTGGGAGCTGAACCTGCCCACCCTCTCTGTACTGTACTCTATCTAGGCACTAATTCTGAAGGTTCCCATGGCCTCCATAGATGAAAAATCTCGGCCCTGGGCCTGAAAGGAAAAGGTGGGGGCCGTGAGATCCGAACTGGAACTGATGAGGCATGCTTCCTACTGGACGAAACCTAGAGGGCCATGACACTTGAGGCATGCTACTGGCGGCTTTCCCCTTCGACGATCCCAAATGGATTCCCTCTCGCGATACACCCCCCACCGTTTTCATCCTTCCCACCACTTTAGATTTCTTGTGGACCTACAAGTATGTCGGTAGGTTGAAGGGAGTAACAACATACTGGAGAGAAAGTTGAAGTGCCTCCTCCAAATATCTTGTCCTAGACTCCTCATCTGGAAATAGGTCGGGAGAAAAGTGAAGGAGATCCTTGAACTTGATCCCAAACTTTCTCACTAACATAATCCCTTGTTGGAAGGATATTAGTTCCTACCTATTCTCACCCTACATCGTGGAAGAGAGGAATTTCGCCCGAAACTCTTTCTCAAAGTCAGCCCATGTCCCCTCAGCCTCTATCTTCTCCCAAAGATAGAGCGCCCACCATTGACACGTTGATCCCCGCATCTGGCTTACAAATTGGGGAACCCAGTACTCTATTGGATCCCGGATCCAACTGAAAGCTATCACCAGCTCCTCTAGCCATCTTTCTATCTCCATGTTTGAGATGTTACCATCATACTTCCTGAGGTCCTACTGCTAAAAGGCACGAAGCATCATCTACCACTAATTGTCCTCCTCCACTCGGTCATCCCACTACCGATCATCCAAGTCAACCTCATGGGCCTTGATCGCCTGCATTACTCAGGGTCATTTCCCAGGTGCCCCAACTGCAAGGTAAACAATGAATGCTTATGGCCGAGTAGTGTATAATATTGTTCTTAAATTTTCTTATTCTTACTATTCATTTTAAATCCCCAAAATACACATAAAACATAAGAAATAAAGTCATAAAGATTCATGTACCTTCCCTAGGGCCTCTACCCTACAATCAGTGCTACCTCACTTGGTCTTTAGGTAGGCCCAGAGTCCTTGCATCGGATCACGGGGCCCCCTAAAATTCCATGTCCTAGTCGGTATTCCCAGGCCTATTTGACACACAATGATAACCCAACTCTTTTTCCCTAAAATCCCATGCAATCCTCACTGTGCCTGTCCCCAAATTCCATCATATATCTCGACCTCTACCTCTGATACCATTCTGTCATGACCCACCTTCACCATGATGAGAGAAGGGCAACAGATTTCCAGACCCTTCCTTATTCATGTTCAAGGAGAGATAATAACCCCCGAGACCTGCCTTCAATAGGTCCCGGAGTTGCGACTAGCACCAAGGGTATATAATCACACACAAGATGGAAGGCATTGCCCTTTTTCTTTAATAGGATTACGAGATAAGATAGTAAAACCCAACAACACCAAAAATGGGGTTAAAAGTAATGCCAAAGAAAACCATTCCCATATTCATGTTACAAAAGTAAAATCCACAAGGTTCAAGGGTACTACAAAGGTAAAGTACCAAAGAAAGAAAAACTGCAACTGCAACAGTCCCAACGTCCGAGCTAGTATGGCCCTGCATGGTCCCTGAAGTCCTCCTAGAAACCTGAAAGTAGTTTTATATACATCGGGTGATCATAAATTTATACTCATTAGGGAAAACCAACGACTCTCTTGCACAAGTGGGGAGGCATTCTAATGCCCTATGGAAAAAGAGATAACTGAAGCACCTAGCAAGAAAAACTATCCACCAAAGCCTCACCAATGCACACTCCTCAAATAACACAACTCAAGTAAATTATAGTAATAGAACATCAATATTTGGGTACCCCACACCACTTTCCCACTAGTTATTGAAGACACCCTATGCATCGAACCAATCCCTCCATTCTCACCACAATCCCACTACCACACCCCACCCGCACACACCTAGACCACAACCACACATCCCAACCACAAAAACATTAGCCAAAACCACCATCCTGCCCGCAAACACCTGGGCCACAACCACCACGAGTAACCACGCCTGCAAACACCTGGGCTAGAACAACTACTTCCACACCCAAAGACACATGGGCCTCATTCCAATGACTCTTGGGAAACAACCTATCCGCAAACACCTGGGAAAACCACCACAAATACCATGACTGATAAATATTGGGCTATAATGGACCTCAGGCCATCACATCCGGCTCGAAGAGTCTTGGCCTGTTCGGGAAAGGGAGCATAAAATGAGCTAATAACCAACCACTCATAGGAGTGTTGGAAAAAACACCCTCCCCCATGAAATGGGAGTTTTCGGCACTAAGTTATCAACTTGGGTGGGGAAAGAATATGAAAAATACAAACTACAAATTTATGTATAGGTAAAAATAACTCATTCCAACCAAGGGGTTCCAAGACCTAAGCACAAACACCCTCGTTACTATTCATTCATAAAAGAAATCAAATCACTCCCGGCCAAGTCACAACTCATTCCCAAAACCAATTCCCCATTTTACTATTCTTGTTCTCATGTTTAGGTGATCCCATTTAGGTGAATTCTACACTAGTGGGAAACTAACATGCATAACCACCAGCTCGATAAAGAGAAACACCAAAACAACAATATAAGAATTCACACCCTGTTCTCTTGTAAAGTCACAACAACCAAGGGATGAAGTGATATCCCTTAATGTACTGGAACCAAACCAAGGCTTGATATACAACCCCAAACAGCTTTAGATTCATGACCATCAATCGTACCACAACAGAGGATCCCATCCTCGTCCACATTACCTCATAAGCATTTTGCAGGAAAACACACCCACTACCAAAAATAGTAGTGAAACTTCCAAATTCAATCACATCATTCATTAGGTTCTTTTTTCTGTTGGTTAACCAGGGTGATCACACAAGGGTTGTTGTTCACTAGACATTCATTTAATCATCTGAGTTTAGGTGATTAACTGATTTCCATGTTACAGTCATTTAATTATCATAGAAGAAAAGGTTTCATTAGTGCGCAAGGAAAGACCACCAATGACCATGATTTTCAATGGTCAAAGGCCCACACAATTCACAACATAGATAATATAGGGTATGAAAAATCAGTATAAAATCGATCACACCCCCCTTAATTATTTAAAAGATTTTTTTATCTTCATTAATATTTGGTTTAATCCATCCCGTAGAAACAATTACGTACTCACCCCGTATGAGACACTATAAGTAGAGATGAAGGAAAATACCTACCTGGATGATCAAGGTTCAAAGTTCTTCTCCATGCGCCAAGAACTGGGGATGTGTGACTTGCAGGGGAGGAACGTCGGGGACTCGAAGGATGAGCAAAAATGCCCCGACTTTGGTGAACCACTCTTCAAAAAAAGGGACTCCAAGCGCACCGGGGAGTAGTAATAAATCTATCCATGAAGGGGATGTAAGAGACTCTAGCGTGATATAAAGATGAGACTCTATTGTTACGGGATAAGAAATTTGAACACTTTAAAGTCGGATTGTGGTTTCCTATGTGATTGGGAGGTTACACACGATGGGATTAATTATTATTTAATTATTCCAATCGGGGTGGTGGAATAACAGCTGTGCGTTAAACCATTTCTTTTAAACGAAGGAAAACGTGGAATGGGGGTGGAACTGGAAGGTACGGGAAAGGGTGTGACACCGAGGAAAAACCACACGTTTTGGTAAGTTAAGGGATGTCTGACTCTCGGTGGAGCCGTGTTTTGGAAATTTAATGGACCAGGTGGGTCCGAGCTATTACAATTAATGTTTAGGCCATTACAGGTCTATCCTAGTAAGATGCATTGAGTTGATTGATCTAGTGTCATGGATTGGATAGGATGTAGATCAGGTTGAATTGAGTCTAAAAGATGGTAGTTGATCCACCTAGTTTTATTATTCATTTAATTTTAATAGTTTATCATCCCTAGGGTAGATAAATTATTATTTTCTGGTAAAAATATTGGTTTATATGAATTATATCTCACACATTTCATGTGATAAATAATGGATTGTTTTATTTTCTTCCTCATAATGTAATTATTATAGGGGATAATATTTGTTCATTCTTCAATTATATTCATACTAAGCCATGGGTCTATGGTGTCCCCATTATATCACATTAAAACGTCACTACTTTCCATCATCCTTTGGAATATAGATACTTTCACCTATGTAAACCTGATGACGATTTGTATGGGCATGATTTGAGTGGTATAGACTGTTGAGATATTTTAAATTTACTTTATTGAATCTTTTCTATGTATTCATATTTAGGGATATGTTTTATATGGACTAGAAACAAGTTGGTGACTGTGATGGACCTCATACTATTGTATCATTAAATCCATTTCTTGAAAAATGTACAAGTTATTATGGAAAGCGATTTCTATTCTTGTTTTTTTTCTTTTGGTGGTTTATGATTTCACATTGGGTGGGGAACTCGTATTTTTTTTATTTACACTTAATTGGGTACCAATCCCTCTAGGAATATGCATGTATATATATATATATATATATATATATATATATAATTCTTGGTTTTTATTGATTCACATGATTTTTTTTATTTTCAGTGATTGGTATCACAGAAGAAGAGGGTTTAGTAGTTTTAGTGTCAAAAAACATCTATGGTCTATATAATTATAAATTATTATTATAATTTTACTCAACTTGACCATAGTATATTTTCATTTGATGAGTTTTCATGTATATATTGAAAATGGATTCATAATAATAAAAACTATATAGTTTATATTGTAACAAAATTATAATAGTCGTTAGTGGGTTAAAAAATGAATGTTTTTCTATGATGTTAGTTATGTAAAATAATTTTGTTCAAATATTTCACGATTAAAAAAGAACACATGTGGTGTTTTCCCATAAAGCATCTTTGAGAAATTATACTGAAATGAAACTTATGAATTTGGTATACTAAATATAGATTATTTAGTGGAAATTTCCATATATATTGGTGGATAAGATTATTTACCTCAATGGGTTGTATTAAATGAAAATTCCATTGAGGATTTCTTTCAAGGAGTGGATTGATCATTTGACATGTTCTATCTAATTTGATTATACATACATGTTTTTTATGATTATTTACATTATAGTGGTTGTTTTCTCATGCGACTTTTTTAAAGAACTGATAATTTAATTTTAAAAGAATACTTTTCCAAATTTCATATTCCACACACAATAATTATCTTAAAATAATGTTTCATATAGTATCAAAATATTATAATTTAAATATAAATATTATAACATATTCATTTGTTTGGCATGTGTGAACATGAGAACCACATCGTGGAATAAATTTATGGAAATTTATAATTATAAAAAATGTACTAATTAATACCATGTTAATAAGAACTCATTTTTGAACAATATTATATTATATTTTAAGAGTTTATTTTTTGAAAATTTATTTTTCTTGTTTAATGAATATTTATCATAGTAAATTAAAAAAATCACTATAACTGAATTATTTTTATAATATTTATAGATAATATATATATATATATATATTTATTTAATTTTTTCAATAGTATTAATTTGATAGGGATTTGGTATGAATTTATTTTCTCGATTGAATATACATTTTCGTAAAAAATGGGGTTTATTGAATTTTTCCACAATTATTATGATTACTTAAATAGACATTGTTAAATTTGATTTTATAAAATGTTAATAAGTTTTTAAATCATCATAACAAAATAATATTAATATATTTTTCTTTTTTTATTAAATGAAATATTTTTTTAAATATAGAAAAATATACATTTTGGAAAAAATTGTTAGATATTTACTTTAAATCGATGTAATTTCAATATTCCATATGTTGTAGGAATTTTCAAATCACATAATATTTATTTTATTAAACATAATACAATTAATTCCATGGTAAATAATATTATCCATCATTTTCATACAAAATCATTTCTATTTTTAAAATGTTTATTTTTCTAAAAAAAAATTCTTTACAATTCATGCCCAAATATTATAATTCATATTAAACAATTTTCTAAATAATTTATGAAGAACTAGATTCTTTATTTAGATTCATAATAATAAAATAATTTAAATCTCTATTTTATTTTTACTCTTAATGAATAAAAACTACTGTAAACATAAATCATCATAGTAAAGGGTAAAGTTAATTAAACTATGTCAAAAATATGTCATATGGTTTACAAATTAATAAAACACGTTCCTTCATTCCATTAGATGAATTTATTTCAATCTTTAACCACCAATCTTATAAAATATGAAATTTTGTTTCCACAATCCATTAATTAAAACCATTACGTAATTTAAAATAATTTTATTCAAAAAATTACACACTATGTCCCTTTTTATAAGTTCAACGATATGGATACAGATAAACATTATATATTAAATAAAAATAATGATAAAATAAAATATTAATAAATTATGTTTATAATAGTATATATTGTTTGATTTCTAGTAATTTTTTAATTACTATGAATTATTACACAACCTTGATACATGAATTTATGTGATAATTATAATGCATATGTGATGGTTAGAGTGGATATATTGAAATTTAATTATTGTGCTGATGTATTCAATTTCAATTTTTTTAGTATTTTGGAAAATTACATTAAATGTTTTTTTGTTTAAAATTTATTTATAAATAATTTTAAAATCAAAATAAAATTATAAGAACTCAATGTTATGGTTAATTATAAATTAATTCATAAGTGTTCTATATATATTCCACTCATTCTTATTAAAACTACATTAATAACCCCTAAATATAGAAAAATATGTTACCACTATAAAGGTAAAATATTTCAAAGTAGCAGTTAATCGAAAGGATTAGATTGAAAATGTCACCGAAACATATTTAATGTTATTTAACTTTATTCCTCCTTACCCTCTATATTTTATGATAAATGTTACTTTGGATCAATTTTACATGAGATGGACACATTAAATATTTTAATAATTCTTGTATTTTCAATATTCCCACCCACATCAGTTTTAAAATTGAAACAAATATCATATATTCATAAGACTTATTGTGACATTTAGCTCAACCCATATCTATCCAAATCTATTAAAAACCCTTCTCCTCGTGTCTTGGTGATTTTGGTCTGACAATAATTCCATCCTAGAAGGCTTAATGTTTAAGCCAAATGAGGTTTTCCAAAGAAGAGATAAAACTCTTAACCGACTTATTTCATTCTTATTTTATCTTACACCTCCTCTATATATTCTATATTCATAATGATATAATCACATTAGTTTCATTACTATAACGAAATTCAATTATATTACATAAAAAATAATTTTTATTACCTTTCCCATCCATTGCTAAATGATAACATTTCTCATATGTATGTTTTCACTACAGCATCCATAAAGTGATGTGTTTTGGGTTTAGTTATCGACACATATTAATAGTTAAAATGATGGATAATATGAATATATATATTAATTTTTATTCATTGTTATAATGGAAATATAATACATCACATTCCTTGTTAACCTTTAATCTGTTGGAAAATGAAAACATTTCTCCTGAATACATGTGTATTATAACCTCTACAGAAAGTTATGATTCAGTTTTCATTTATAAGATTCATGAATTGTTCATAAAATATATTTAATTTATAAACATAATTTTTTTATTATGATTATTAAGATGATTGAAAAATGTCTTCTTTGACCATGGTCAACCTACCAATGATGTTTTTAGGATTGCGAATTGAACATTCTCAACATTTCTGACATAAATGTAACAAATTTATTGACTTTATATGATGTTAGAACCTATAATAAAGGGGAACATTCTATGACTCCCCAACCCCAACTCTAATTGGAAAAATGGTTGGCAACTAGTGTTCAAAAAGAATATCACTGAAATTGGGGGAATTTTCCTATGTACTTGTACACAAGCACACATATCACTGATTATACAGTGTTGGAATGTAAAAAAAACTAAACTACCATGAATGCATAAATATAATATCAACCTGAAAAGAAGAATACATGATCAAATAATTTCCTAAATCAAATTTTCTAAAAACCTAATTTCAACTAGAAATTAAGTACTAGGATTGCTCTCAAAATACTTCTTGAACAAAACTCAGTCTGTCTGGTCTGAGTTTGCACCAGCTAGTTCGACTATGCACCATCTGTTTTGGGTGATTCTAGGACTCTGTCAAAAGGTTAATAATCTCCATAAAACATGACATGTTCCAGGAAGTCCCCTGTAGGGGTGAGTATAAAAATACTTCATAGGACACCCCAAAAATACAAAGCATACAACAATGGTAATACATTCAAATATAAAACTTTATATTTCTAAAGAACATATAAGAATAATATATAGATATACTAAACAATGACACATAGTCTAGAGTTAATTCACAACCATAGTATACGAGCCTGGTACTCATGCTCAAATATTCCACAAAGACGTCGTCTTTGATAACACACTTCACAGTCTGATAGCATTGATGAGTTATATCCCAGAGGTACTACTCGTCAGGCCTCCTAATGAAGAGAACATGCTGATTATTTGAAAAGAATACAATAAACATATTAAAGTCTCTACCAGGGTCATTGGGGTATACTGACAACTAAAACTTGATTAAACCACTATGTAGCTTATTGACGTCCATGTAGTGTTGGTCATGATGATAACAAGAACTCCTCATAGGACATGAATATTAATAAAGGATCCCACTATGGGCTACTCATAGGGATTCCAACAACATTATCAAAGAGTTATTCCTCTCGGTATTGTAGTCCTAGTAGTAGGAAATGATTCGTTACCCAACATAAAGGAAGGATAAGGGTAACTTATCCTAACAAAACATTTCTATGATATGGAGTAAAAGGGGTCCTAGTCTTGTATAAATGAGGACTTGGTCTATAGTAGGGGTCACCTGCCAAGTCTCTTCACTACAGGCCCTGACTTTGAAATGGACCATGTCATCAAGTCATCTCTTTGTATTACCACATGACATGTAGGAAACCCAAATATTATAACTTTTTGTCAGTACACAGCTCTAGTCCGTGAAGGCCTTCCCATGTACTAGCACACTTCTTAGCCTGTGTACAAGGACTATTATTTGTCTATGTGGGAGAGTTCATGGAATGATCTAACTCATGTAGTACACTACATTTCCTTGTACTTCCAAAGGTACCCAGAAAGTAAACCAGGAGTGAACGCATTCTATGTGATAGGGGTCGGAGATCATGTGAAAACTAACATTCTCCAAAAAAACATGGCCACCACTCAAGGGGGCGCAATATGTGTAGATCTGATTTACACGCCTTGTAGTGTGGGATTGTCTAGAATTCCAAATTTGATTCTTGTTCATTTTGGGGACTTTGACCTCTGATTAGGATATATTTTCACCACAATATTGAATATATGAACTCATTTGATGTCATCTTAAATAAATGTGTTCTTTCATTAGGTCCTCTCAGAAAATTTATCAAACCGTCATTTTTTGTTGTTCTCTTGAGAATGATGAAGAACATGAAATCGGGAATCCTCCATCATCGGAATCACTCAGTCTATATCATCTCATTTCGTTCATGATATTCTAATCATATATCAATGAGTTT
This sequence comes from Viscum album, assembly GCA_963277665.1. Taxonomy (NCBI): domain Eukaryota; kingdom Viridiplantae; phylum Streptophyta; class Magnoliopsida; order Santalales; family Viscaceae; genus Viscum; species Viscum album. The sequence continues at coordinate 1,690,454,816 of OY728140.1, read as the reverse complement.
TGATAATTGCACCATGAAATAGGTTCACAATGATCGATTTATCATGATTTTTCATGCCGCAATCCAAACAAATAATGCCTATGACAAACAATGTATGGGGGAGAAAAGAACACTAATAACTTAGAGGAGTGAACAATGATTGTTATTTGTGTCAATATTTATACTTTTCAATTATAATTACAATTTAAATAACCAAATCACAAGAGTATTCTCCTCCTAAAACCCCACAAATAATTATATTTGACAAGACCATAAATCCATGAATAAATCTACTAATTTATTGAATCGAGTTCATTGTAGAATTATGGAATGGGGAAGAAACAATTTAAAAAACACAACCTACCTATCTTTGGATCAATCTCTAATGAAGAATGAATTTATTGCAAATTCATTGGTGAGATCCTTCAAATCTTATGTGTGACGATCATCGGTCCATAACCTCGGCATTGTCTGCGTGCGATAATAATACAAAATCACTCCAAGGGCTCTCCATCCACTCTAGGGATATACATCTAACACTAGAATTCTAACATAACAATCTATTTAATTATTATTAATCACTCTTTTAGAAAAAATCAAATAATATAATTTATTTGATTATTTTATTCATTTTCTTCATTTTCATTCCCATGATTACTTTTGTACCAACGACCCACACTAAAAAATTTTAATTCACACCTAGGATAAATGTCATGTTATGAACTCAACAGTGCCACATATTTCTAATATAGGCACAAATTTATGAGTAATACCCCAATTATTGGAAAATTGTTTCTATGTGCAATTTAATATATTAAATATATTTTAAACAATTATTCTGAGCACATTACGACTTTGAATAACACTCTACCATATTGATTGGTCTCAAATTTAGCCCATATAATATCAAACAATATAACATGGAAAATACAATACATTACATTCTCCCCAAATTGATGATTTATGTCCCAGAAAAATCTATAATAAGGTCTAATCTAGAGGATGTGGGTATTGATCATGAATATGAGCCTCTCACTCCCATGTTTCACCTATAGAGTCCTATGTTTCCTGAAGACATGCACTAAAGGAATCGATCACCCATGAAGGTTCCTATCCTATTGATCATCCATATCTAATGGGTACCCAACAAATGTCTCTCAATCCTTGATGTTAATCATTCCCAATTTGATATTTTGTGATGGTTCATGCATATACCACCATATTAGGGACACATGGAATACGTTATGTACGCAATCTAACTATAGAGGTAGAGCTTAGTGGGACCCCACCTCACCTACTCTGCATTGTTTCATGAACGTTCCAATGAACTTTAGAGATAACTAGTCACCTAATCCAAATCTTTGAAATCCACATCAAGATGAAACCCATAGTAACACATGATATAATTCCTCAAACATCAAAGGCCTTTATCACATGTCAACATAAAATATCTTTTGGCTCTATGCATTCGTCATGTAATTATGGATGATCTAAACCATATCTTTTTTAGCTCACAACATATTCGATCCTATGAGCAGTAACCCTCCTAGGACAGTACATCAAAGTGGGGACTACAAGGTTTCCCATACAAATACATGAATTAGGAAATAACAATGCATCAATGGTAGATATTTATTTACACAAACTCCCCTAGTGGTAGTTTTTCCTTAAAACAATAAAAGATGTCTAACATGCAGGTTCAATGAATGTTCTCTAGAACCTGAATAGTCAACACAGTCTTGTCATATTTTTGTTGGTGAAACACTATGTCTATGTGTATGTGATTCCAAAACACCTCCTATAATCACTTCCCAAACTAGGATGTGAAGTTAGAATCATGTTCAAAAGTGATTGTTGATGGAACTTCATGGAGTTGTAAAATCCCATCCATATAGAGGTGTCTAAAAGTCTCTACTAAACTGTGCTTCCGTGTAACTAAGAATTGGTCCAACATGGCGAGTTGGTCTACGGTTACCCAGATGAAATGATGTCCCCTAGACATACATGGTAATACCATCATGAAGTCTCATGATATCCCATACCTCATCATTTCTGGGACCCCAATTAGTTGAGTGAAACCCACTAGGACATGGATCTCAACCTTCAGTTGCAGAAAAGTACGGTTTTAAGAGACAAACTCAGAAACTGCTTTCTTCATACTTTGCCACAAAAACTGATGTAGGTGGTCTTAGAACATCTATTAAAAACTAGAATGTTCCTTCAAAGGATACTTATGAAACTCTCTTATTATATCCTCCCCATCCCGATCACAACTTCAATTACGGTTTCATTTGGAAACCATCTTCTTCTGGGTCGGTGGTGCGTCTGAGCACCATTTTCTCCTTCCATCCTCTATTTCTTTATCTCTTCTCGCCTCCTCCATCTTTATTCCTTCATGGCAGTGTGTTTTTTGGCATATTTCTCACAAGGTGGAACTGATAGTTTTGTCGAAGGTAGTTACTATGGAAGGATATGGTTTCTTATACCCAACTATGAACTCATTTTCCGCCGCCCCTCTCCTGGTCAGATCAGGAGCGTTGGATTCAAGGTGGTTTTGGGTTTAGTGGTTTATCTGTCTTAGGTTTTTTAGGGGCTCCATTCCTAGTTCATTCTTGTCATTGGATGATGGTTTTGGCCCCACTGTGATGTCATTGTTCGGAGCCATGGGTCGTTTAAATCTCCTCCCCAACCTCAATTCCCTCATCTCTTCTCTGTGTCAGATCGGGAGCGGCCGTCACATAGGGGTATTGGGAGGTGGGATATTGTGGCTGACAGTGCTCTCAGTGTAGGTTTTTTTGCTCTATTTCCTCTTCTATGGTGATAGTTATGTTTTCTTGGTGGCTCTGACGATCTCCGACGGTCTCCGTCGATTCGTTTGGGTTTAGGACAGTTATGACGGTGACAATAGCTACGATGACGACTGTGATTTTTCTTGTGAAGATGGTATCTGTTTTTTTATGTTTATAGATTCAGTGATTTTATCTGTTATGGTGTGACTATCGAAGGGGGTAAGAGACAACGGTGTGGGTTTGTATTTGATGGTAACTATGTTTGGACGTTCTCCGATAGTGGATTTAGAGGGGAATGATGCTGAAGATTTGGTTTTCCTAATGATGATGGCGAATAGTGACCACTGGATGGCTGACGCGGTGCCTCGTGGTTCGTACTACCTCGATGTTTTCATTTTTTTTAATTTCAAATTATGGCTATAGTTTTTTGTTTGGCAATGGATTCGTTCAAATAAGGTGGGTTGATTTTTCCTTATGGTAATGTTTTGAAGTGGGTTTGATTTTGAAACTTGAATCAGGATAGTTTTTTTTATGTGGCAATTGTAGTGTTCACACTAATCCTTTAAAAGTGTTTTTGAAAAATAAAAAAAAATGGATTTGGAGATAATCCATCTGCATCCACAAAGGATAACTGTAATGAGGAAAACTTCTCTAACACCTCATTAAGAAATGGTGAAAACGATCTTCTGCTACGAGCATCCACTACCACGTTCCATTTTCTAGGAGTATAGAAAATTTCAAATTTATAATCCTGGATTAACTCAAGCCATCACCTCTATCTCAAGGTGTGTTCCTTCTAGGAAAATATATATTTGAGATTCATGTGATCATAGTAGATGATAAACTACTCACCGATTAGGTATTGTGAGTGATTCATGTGCGAGAATACTACAACTGCTATCTCAAGATAACGTTTCGTGTTTTTCTTATTGACTTTTATCAACATGAATGAACCATATGAAATCAAAACATTCCTATACAAAAATATAGATCCATTTTGGGTTTTAGATGAATCACTGAATACTACATACTCAACACCCTACTATGGTATTCTCATAATGGGTGCACTTGTCAAACTCTTCTGCAACAACTAAAAAGAAATCTGGAACCTCTTTTCTACACTAAATTATATCTATTTTGAGTAAAATATATCATGGGTGTGGATATCCAAGAGAAATAATCTATGAATATCTAGTAATATCCTACCAACCCATGGAATCTTCACACCTACATCACACACTTTTGGGGCTCCCATGCTAACATTACCTCAACATTGGATGGGTCTACTACCTCTCCATATACTTAGATAACATATCTAAAAAAGTGGTCCACTTGAATCCATAACTATAACTTCAAGAGCTTTTTGTAAACCTTTTGATCTCAGAATATGCCTAGACTATCCTCAAGGGTCTCACCAGATTCTCTTATGTTTCCCAGTACACATTGATACCATCAATGAAGACCCCCAAGAACCAGTCTATGTAAGGTTGAAATATATGGGTCATTAGTACTATTAACAGTAATTGGGATTTACTCACACCAATGGGAATCTCCATTTACTCTTAGTGACTATAACGACATCTGAATGTTGTCTTTGGTATATCCTCATCTTTTACTCACAACAGGTGGTATCCTGACTTTAGGTCAACCATCGAGAACCATCACGCCCCTATCTACTAAAAAAATAGTTCATCGATTCTTGGTATTGGGTAATTGTTCTTCATGGTCAATTGTTTTTGGAAACAATATTTCAAACACAACCTCAATCTCTAATATCCCTTTTTCAAAAACAAAACTGGGGCTTCCTATGGTGAAACACTGGGTTGAACAAATCCCTTACTCTACAAGTCCACCATCTTCATCCTTATATTTAAAATATTTATTGAATTCATCTAATATTCTATTGAAGATACCAATGTATTCCTAAAATTTAGATCAATTCACAAGTCTAACACTCATTAGGGAGGTAAACTATGAACATATTTAGGGATTATTTCCTTGTACACCTCCACCAATAAAGGATACTAGGAAATCAGAACATTTTCTATACCAAGGGTTATTCTAGCCAAATGATGAGTAATCAGATTCACCCACTTATGTATGAGTCCATCCTATGATTCATGGGTTTCCTTTTCACCAAAAAAGGAGAAATGGGTTCTATCACTAATGACACACCACACCCTTCTCATAGAATATTCAATCTAGGAATGAACTTTAGATAAACAGTATATACAAAGACTAATGTTGTAATACCTCGACACTACTAATAAGAGAGTCCAATAGAAACTCTCAACTCCTAGTGTTTGGTAAATCTTTCAACAAATGTTATTGATCACTGAGTCTTCTGTAGTAAGAGTCTCCAATGGAAAGGGTCGAACCAGAAGATTATTTAGAATATCTAATTCCTTTAAAAGATATATGGAATGAATGTAATTAATAAATTCTATTTCTATAAGTAATACATATATGGTAAGAAATAAATAAAATGTACATTAAATCATCCCTAGAGCCTCTAGGTTGTATGATTAGAAATCATGTAGTTTACCCATCTATTGTCCTCCATCTCCCTGAGAGTAGCATGGGCCACATGGGGGTGGTGTAAATAATAAGTCAAAATGATGACCACCTCCTACTCACATATAGATCCTCAAAAAGATATTCCACCATAGAAAACTATATTCCCATTCCACTGTCTCTACCTTAGTGGCCCATCCATGGTCTCTCAAACTTCTTTAAAAATTGTTCTGGAAATAAAGGGTGAGATTTACCTATTCATCACATGAGTAGAATAACATTTATCAGGGATGAATGGACCCACACTATGATCAATGAAATGTATATCCTCTAGCACATGACCTCCTCCTGAATCAACTCACTCATCTATATCCTTATGACTAGTATCAACTCCCTACTATCAAGTTATATCATCTTGATTTCAAACAACAAAGAACCACTGATTGTATATGCTCGACCGAGAAACTCTAAACCGCTAAATATCACTCTAGCACAATAATATAAGAAGAAATTAAAATAAGGATAACACTGGATCAAATGTATCTAAACAGACCATTCTCGTTTATCTGAGCCCAAAAGAACTGCTCTCGAAGCATGTCAATCAGGAACCTATAATTGTTGGTACTCCTCGAGGAATAATAAGCTATAATCAGGCTTACCTAATGGATAAACTGAAGGTCAGGGATATATATATATATCTCTTTCTTAGTGAACCTATTGAGAACTCCACTCTGAAAAGGTTCATGAATTCTATCCAAGAAAGATTTGTCTTTTCATATGACTGGGTAACCCACCCCCACCATCAACATATAGATCCATGAAGAAGTATCACTGTCTAGATGACCATATGATCTGATAGTGTCCTTACTAGATAAAAAACTCCGGTCACCACGTCAAGCCAATCCTCATTCCCCTATGGTTTGGTCTCACCTCATAACTGAAGGGGTCTATGTTATTGATACTAGTAGAGTGAGCTTATCCTACACACCACATTTGGTGGTACTCTAGGTACCGCATACTTCTCTACAGGTTGACATATTATTATTTTAACATGTAGAGGAAACATCTCCGCATAAAAATGCCCCATCACTGATGGGATCATCCTTGTGATCCTGATGTTGAAACCATACTACCATATATCATGGAGTCATCCTGAAACAAACAAGATATACCATGGTAGATGAGTATATCTGGATAGCTGACTCAAAAAGGAATGGAAAACTCAACCCATTCTTATATGATGCATATACCATTTCATTCCATGTAAATAGTGTTCTCATGTATGAATTGGAAAAAAAGGTGAAAAATGTCGTTGTGTATGGATACAGAAATCATCACACAAACACTAGATTCCTTGGCCTAAAAATGAACATGATAAAATTAACATTGTTTCACCTAACCAATATCATAAAAATCCAATTATAAACTATAACTAAACCACATTGATACCAATCTGTCACGACCAGTCCTAGAGGGTACAATGCTGTGACACGCTATGATCGCCTCCAATAGGTAATGGGATATATAATACCAATTAGAAGAATATCACCCACACGGGAGGCCTTAGCCTAATGAAATGTACACACACACATCACCAAGCCTATACAATGTTAAAATGAAAAAAAAACTAAACTAACATCCATGAATACATCTAATCCCACAACAAGAGTAGAAAAATATGAAAAATAATGTATGTATGGTCAAGTACAAGCTAAAATCAAATAGTATGAAAACGCATGCCTATCTGGAATGTTAGTACTCAGACTACTGTCCAAATGAAATAGGAACACAACTCAGTCTGTCTAAACTCACTATGAATAGTATGTTCCAAGTCTTAATAGGACTCTATCAAAAGATCATTCATCTTCAAAAGAAAAAAGACACGCATGAAATGCAAGTTCATGGGTGAGTATAAAAATATACTACTGGACACCCCAAAACAACCATACATACAATAATAAAAATACAAAAATCTACATCATTTTATGTCAATAATAAATATAACATGATTATCTAGATGTAAACTACCAATGAAAAAACAATATAAATAATTCACAAGAATAGTATACCAGCCTAGTATTCTAGCATGAAGATCCCACAATGCACCTGTCTTGAAGAAAACACTCCAAATTCTGATATCACTGATGATATCTGTCCGAGAGGTAATAATAGAAAAATATAAAAATTAGAGGAACACACTAATAATAAAAAGAAAATAGTATACAATGGGGAGGATCACTTCCAAGTTAATGGAGGGATACAAACAACTCAATGTGGATTAAACTGCTAAGCAGACGGTAGACGCCCGTTTAGTGCTGGTGAAGATGATAAAAAGAACTTCCCTTTTGGGAATATAGATACATATAAGATATCACTATAGGACACTCATAGGGATTCAAATGACTCTATCTAATAGGTTAGGATAAATGTATCCTAGTTCTGGGAGTTAGATATGATTCCATTCTAACCTTTATGAAAAGGATAATGTGAATGCACCCTAATAAAACATGTCAATGATAAGAAGGAAAATGGTTTAAATCCTTGTATAAAAGAGTACATGGTGTGTATATGGGTCACATTTCATGTCCCATGACCCCAAGCCCTGCATGTGTTAATTTATAATTCCATGGTTTGGAACAGGGAAAAACTACGATGGTTTTTGAAATTTCTCATTTACTAAACCGATTATTTTTAAAACTGATATTTAGAACAAAATAATCAGATTCGGATCACTCCTAAATGATGTTTTTGGGATAGGGAAATGGATCAAGAAGTATTATGAGTGGATCAAGAAGTTTTGGAAGTTTCAGTCTCAAAAAACATCAATTTCAATAGACAATAGTGGGATTATGGTTTGTGCACAATCTTCTAAACTGTGCAGCCCACAATAGGTAACCAAGTGACCCCTCTATAATAGACGTAGTGGCATTGTTCATGTGTTGTGTTTGGTTTTCAAAACTGGGCGCCGAGGATGTTCATGGTGTGACTTGTGTGCAATAGACCCTGCATGGTTTTCTTATGGTTTAGAAAACCATGTTGATCAAACCATGAGGTCAGATACTTTTAATGAATTAAATTAAATTAAAAAATTAACCTCACACCCCTCTCCCTCAAATTGCTTTACACAAAGCCCAAATGGGATTCTACCATCATAGTTCATGGACCCATCCTTGGCGTCCTATTCCTTCATTTTGTATGTTCTTGTCGTGAATCTCATTGAATCTTTATTGTGAGTCCTCTCCTATCCCATCTCCACCCAGTTCAGACGAGATTTCAGCCTCTTCATCACCGATGAGAATCTACTGAACCCTCGTTTTGTGGTTTAATCTGATTTATATATTTTTTTTGTTCTTTGTTGGTGTGGATGGCCTCTCAGGTCTCTTTAGTGTGTGTTCCTGTAACCGTCGCCATAGGAGAGGCAGTTTGGGTGGTTTCAATCCGTCAGATTTGTTTGAAGGTAAGAATTTTACCACCTGTTTTTTTTTTCATGTGTTAAATTTGGTGATTTTAGTATTTATGAGTCATTTATTAGGTGTCTAGTATTTCTTTCAACTTTTATGGATGATTTCATATTGTTTTCGTTTATCACCACCAACCGAGGTAATGTTTCAATGAAATTGGTTTTTTTTCACGCCTCAATTTTTAGTATCTTTTGTTGTTTAGGGATGTTGGGTAATGTTGTAATGAGTTTCCTTACCTTCATATGGTTCATGGGCATATATAGAGGTATGTATATAAATATATATTTTTGTGTGTGTGTGTGTAGGTTTATGTCCTCAATGTGCGTATTCCCTCACGACAAGAGGAATACGGGTAATGTGTTAGGGGTATACACAAACATATATAGTTGTATATGCCTGAAAGTGGTTTGTCTACATAACTTAGAAATCTAAAATTGTCGATATGGATGGCTTGGTTCCACTCTAAGGTAGGGTCCCTTTCAAAGACATCAATTTTATAAATGCATTAATAAACTGCTTACACCACTTTTATTAAATATTAATTCCATGTAGTGAAGTATTTATTTTGAATTCCTCTTAAATGTGAATCTAGAATGTTTTGTTTAAAATGATAAATATAGTAAATGATTTGTTTGATAAGAAATATCATGTTTTTATAATATAAAACATCCAACGGAGGTGCGATGTCTTTAAGATAAAATTTAGTGGTTAGACCTTGATTCCTTTACTTGTCTGGTTTAAAATTCATAGGCATTGGTGTTATGTTGTGATATCTCATGTTTATGACGTGGCCCTAATGGCATAAGAATAACTAAGATTCCCATTTTAAATGATTAAAGGGCCAAATCACCATCTATGTGTTTAGTCCAGATTTAGATTGCAATTACACATGTAGGTAATTGACCCTTTTCATGGATAAATGGAGCCTTATAACTGAAATTGACATGGTTTTATAAAAGGAATGAGTTGAGTAAAATGAATGGTTAATTCGTATTGATGGACCCTCAAAAAAATTCCATAATTGTTTTCAAATTTTTTGAATGCTAAAACACATTGGGTGACACATGGGATCCCATGTCAGACATTCAGGATGGACTCAATGTGTTTTCATAGTCATTACATGGGAGATATATGGGTTCCAATGTAGGAATTCCATGGATAGACATGGGTTAATGAGAAAATAATATGATCCACATCCAGGGAAACCCTCTCCATGTTAGGGGAAGTTAACAATGTTCACCATGACTATTGAAAATTCCTTAATGAATTTTACTAAATTGTTGCAATGATACATGAGATTTCTACACTATTAGAAGGTAAGGATTGAACCAATAAATAATGGTTTCAACTCAACTTCACCTATCCACACTAATGGAAGGCTAAACATGACCAGATTAATATCTTAATCACTTCTTTATTAAATAGGAATGGATAAACTCAAGCATGTCATGGTTTTTGATTGGAGAATACCATGAGCACTTGTGTACCCCATTCCAAATTCATGGACGATTTGCTAAGGATCATACATTCCTATATCTTTTTCAATGTATTGCCTTTAGATGTCCAGTATAATACCATTGGGTACCCATATAGTACTACAAGATGCATTGGATACACTCTTTGGATCCAGCATTGAAAATTCGGTGCCACAATTCCACTCCTTGGACGCAATCCTTGCATAGTCCCATTTTAGCTTGGATTCACTCCATGGATTCTGTAGTAACCATACTCTATAATTCCTTGTATTACACTCCATAGATTACAATATTACCCCTTATCTAGTATTAGATACTACTAAGTTATTGTTCTGTGAGATTTACATTACCTTGGTTTTTACCCTATAACTCCCTCACCGGATATCCTTGTCAGGTTTCCTTTTTTACATCGTTGAACCATCACTACTTATACTAACACAAGATGCCTTGGATACACTCCATGGGTTCATCATTGACAAGTAAGTGCCATTGTTAAATCCTATTGGTCCCGATCATTGCAAAGCCCCATTTTACCTTGGTTGAAACTCCAAGGACTTGGTAGGAAACTTACTCACATGTGACATATGAATAAAATGGTAATACCCAATTAATAAACTATTTACTTGTTAAGAAAATAGCCAAGGGATGAAGTAGGTAGTTTTTAATTTAGTTAAAATATACTAATTACCTTATTTATGCATGTTTTCACCCAATTTTATTTATATTTCACTTTTGGGATTGTGTTAGTCATCAGTGGCGCTGGCCAACTTAGATATATATCTCACACACTACATAAGCTATTATTCCACTTGGGTAACTGATTAGACCTTTCTTATTCATAGGGCATTGGACCATGCTTATTGACATTTGATTGTACCTTGGAGTTAAGATAAAAGGATTGAATTCATGACCTGGATGCTCATGAGGATCATCATTGGGAATTTAATTCTTTTCTATACGAGAGTACCTAATTTTATTGTATTCAAAAGCATGTTGTAATTTTCGTTCTTTATTCCTATATCAATACCGTTTCATGCATTTATTTATTTAATAAAATGGTGTTAGACACTTTTTTCATTTATATGTAATCTTTATTCCACTTCATGTCAATTATGTATTATATCTTCTGTTGTTAATAATTATTTACTCTATTATACCACTGCAAAACTCTGATAAGAGGTTATAATCTCCCCACTGACTATGCATACACCCTCACTTCTAGTCGTAAGCCTCTGGCATATTAGGAGGCATGCCTGAGGTCATGTGGCAACTAGTTCGACCATCGTCTTAGTGGTGATCCAGGTTGGGATGTTACACATTAGTATCCGAGTTAGTTTTTTATTTTGACTTACTATTTTGTGTTGGTATACATGAGGCTAGGAATTTTTTGGTGCTTAGTTTATAACCTTTCATGGGACTGATCGCCCCACATAAGGGGAATGACCAAGTAGCCATGGTAGGGATTTCAATTTATGTTTTCATTGTTACAATTGATATGATTTCACCTAGTGTTATTGATGTACTTTCTGCTTCTTACGATATATGGTATTATGAATATTAGCCTAGGCCTATTATGGAAAGGAGAAAACATACATGCATTATATTAGGAACTTATAAATTCACATAACATACATATATTCATTAAATCTAGTTGAATTAGTAGGTTTCCATCTATGTATGATTCGGTGACTTACAGACATGTTCTGCATATATTTATACATATTTAGGTAATACATTAGCATTCCATCTGTGCTTACAAATTGTTATGGAATATTTCATGGAGGAAAATCCCATTCTTCTATGATACATTCTTATTGCTCAATGTTATATGCTTGTAGTGACATGCTACCTTACCTTGATATATGTAATTATTATGGGAGACCTTTCTTAGTTGGAAAGTGTATGGGAACCTTATAGGTGGGAAAAGGTAGCATGTGTACAATTGTGAAAGGACAACTGAATTCGATTTTTTGTAAGTTGGTTTTGAACAAAGAGATCCAAATGCCAAACTGTAATGTGTATGGGCATCTTGTGGGTTGGTATATGGCCACCCATATAATTTGGACTGTTATGTTTGATAATGTTAAAATGGTAATTTTCATTCGTATCGATTAATGGGAGCCAATATTCAATCCCTAGAGTATATGGGTGCATCATGAATTGGGAAATGACAAACCATATTAAATGTGTTTGATGAACCCTTGTGAAATGATTATAAAAGTTAAAGATCATTAGTGTTGTCCTAAAATCGAATATTTATATTTAAAAATGGAACTAGACCCAAGTATTCAAGATGGAGAATGTTTTTATAGGATGGTCGGTTTGGGTGTTTAAAATGGTAATATATGGGCTTTTACTACTAGGTTTCTTTATATAGAACACATGTGGGTTAAAATTGGACCCTCGTTAGTCACTTTTTTTTTCATAAAAGGAATTTATTTGGACATGTTTCAAAAATGACGGGATATGAACTAATGTAAAATGTTTTAAAAGGGGGGTTTTATTAAAATTGCTTGTATTTCCCATGGGGCGTTGGTCAAAATCAAGTACCTTGTGATTTATTTTGAAAATGGAAATTTGATGTTTTGATTTATTATTTTTATGATTTAAAGATTAAATGTGACTAATTATATGTGGCTTGAAAATGGAACCTCTAGTGTTGTCCAATGTTACAAATCCTCATGTAAGGGAAGTTCTTACATCGGTTAAGATGCATTAATATGGATGTGTGAGTACTTTCTATAGTTGTTCTTTTACGTAGCAATGGAATCATGATCGGTTTTGAGTCTGATGAGATTTTTTCACATGACTGGTGTTAGTTATGAATCTTTCTCTTCATAAGGGGACAACTCGTGGTAGGTATTACCCTCATAACTTGAATTCCTTGATAGTGTTGTGACCATTATCACCTTTTTGGGGCCTTTTGGGTGCTGGTTCCCCAAGTTGGACTTTAATTTTTAAATTGACACCATTTTTGGATGGGTGGTCATGTTTTTCATTACAGTTTTATGGGATATAGCATCGATTAATTCTCATTTTTAGCTGGTTAGAGGTGCCTTGGGCATGGTCGATGATTTTTAGGTATTTTGGCCTTTTCTTATTCTCCAAAATAGAAAACTGATTATGGTATCTTCTAGGATTATGGTCAGATAAGGAAATATGAATCAAAAATAATACTTAATGTACTATTATATAAGGTCTTGGGTCATCTCCATGTTGAGTGACAAGGATGTTAATGAATCAGTTTCGTCCCAATAAACTGAATGATTTTCTAAAGACTTGGGTTTTTCGACACGCCGGTCTCATTTTTATAATCTAGAATTCTAATGAGAGGTTCGTTTTCTTCCCTTTTGACTATGAAAATCCAATGTTGGGTGGTATCTAGTTATGTAACTCCCCATCCCAATAAACTCAGAGTCGGTGCATTATTTCTAACTTTGGTATGATACAAGGAATCATATCCTAAAAGACCAATTAGATTAGTTTCCTTAGAAGTACTAGATTCATAAATTAGTTTAACATTACATCATGAGATAAAAACAAAAAAACATTTTTTCCCTATTGAACACACTCGTATCCCTAAGCCTGTCCATGTAGGTCAACCCTAAAATACTTATTCACATCTATGGAGAAATGAAACATAGAAAGGGGAGGGCTTAGATTCTCAGTAAGGATTACAATATAGTGGAACCATCATAAATAACCATAAACATTTAAGACAATGTATAAGACTAAAAATAATCCTTTTAAATATAATCATTAGTATTATATGGAAAATATAAATCGAAAAATACCATTTACATAACAAAATGGATATTATACTAGTCAAATAATCACATTCAATATCAATATCCAATTTCATAATGATAAAATTCATAATGTCGGACATAATAACCATATAGTCAAGGACTCGTGCAAGGACTACAAATAAGATTTTATCAAGGCCTTGTGGTGAGACAGTAGTTTGCCACACGAGACCTACCGATGCATCAAGATGCTATAGAGGGCTCCACCCATCACTTACTAATTATAATTCATTCCTCATATGATATCATATATGATCTTCTAACATTTATTTGTTAATAATATTTTAGTAGTATCGTTGTTTCGGGTGTTAACTGATTCATTTTCCTTTATATGTCATGTTACGTAAGTCATGTTTGTTCTTGATAGGATGTATTTGATTCATATACAGAATGATAAAATGTTATTAAAAATTATGTTTAATAATCAAATTTATATTATTCGTGAATGGTTTTGATGGCGAATTAATCTGCTCATGTTTGTGGAGACGGTAATCTGTACGTACGCACGAACACTACATCCATTTCACTTTTTTAATTTTAAAAGAAACAAAAAACAAATGATACATATTTATATTATTATTCCAGTATATTATAATATTTTATATATGTTATTTACGTTCATTAACAACATCATTTATACGTTACATGTATGGTATGAATGGGTCATATTACTTTGATGGGGAGGATGTCCGCACTTCCTCAAATAAAATTATCGTAGATATACAACATGAAAAGAATAAAGGAATGATGTAAATGGTATTTGCAAGAACATATAGATAAAATATATATCGTAAACATCATATGTAGTTACAGTTCCATCATAATGGCCACCATAAGAGCTGGTAGTGGAAGATTGAACAACCATCGTTTTGTGAGGAAGTAGTTCCCCATCCCAAATAAACATTATGTTCTATACGCATTAGACAGAGGTGTGTGTAAGTGTAATTCAAATATTTTCATAACAACAAAAAATTATATTGAGGATACTTTTTTTGTTTTAAAATAAATGAATAAATAGAGGTTATGGTGTTGTAGATGTAAAATAAAAGAAAAGATCTTAAGATGAGATTTTACCTTTTAATCAGGTAACTCCCATTGGATTGAACGGAAAGGATTCCTTTAAGTGCCTAATGGATAAGTTAAGGATTATAAGAGGAATATATGAATGTATATAGCTTCATAGGTATGATTTTGGATGATCCAATGGTCTTGAGAGCTGTGAGAAATGGGTTAGATGTGATGGCTTTTTATAAGGGGGAGGAGGGGCTCTTTAGGAATGTTTGAAAATATTATTTTATTATATAAGGATATTATATTTATAAAGGCCCAAAACTCATTAAAGTACAATATAAAATTACTAATGTTAGAAATAAAATCATAAAATAATAATTGGATAGGTTATGGATATTATTTTAATTTTTATTATTTCATTTATTTAAATCATTCATTATTGAGGTAAACGCTACATCATTAATGTGCCATAAATAATTTTATTTATATGATGTCCAAAAATTATTATAAAAATACCATGATATAGGAAATCATTATAGATTTAAAATAAATATTTATAGTTTAAGAGTTAACTTATATAACCCTATGTAAAAATTGTTTTAGGAAATGATATATGTTTATGTCATTTTTTAATTTACATTAAATAAATTAATATAAAGTGTCATTATCACTCTCAAGTGGCTCCATGGGATCCAAAAATCGACCCAAGGATTCCCATGGTCGTAAATGTATCATTAAATACGGTTAGTTCATGTGTTAGGGTAATTTAATACTGTTATAATATTATTTTTTACCCTTATTTACTGGATTTATCCCTTTAACCATGGTAAATAATATATTTACCGATGTAATTATCCATAATGTCAAAAACATGAACATACCTATTTACAAAATTTTGACCTCCTGATTCCAAATATGGAATCCATTTTTCAAAATTTAAAACACAAAAGTATCAGAAATTAATTTAAAATTAATTTCTGTTGTCAAAACAAATTGCTTGTTTTTATGAAATTAAAACAATCAACAGATTGACACATGTTTTTGACCAGTTTAAATGTGAAATTACATCCAAAGAACTATATTATATTAAATGATAAAATTATACTCTAATTATACTTATAAACCATTAAAATTCATAATTTATAATTATATATTATTTCGATTTAAAATTTTATTTTAATTAAAATTTAGTGTTATCTACTATTCATAAAAAATTGAATGTTTTTAGAACAGTACCAAAAATTAATCCTAAGCTCATTTTGATATTCTAAATCCAAAAGTGATGTCCATTTTCAATAATAATATTTATACAATTTCAAAAATTGGTTATAACTATTCATAACTGTTAGTTTGATTGGTCGTGGTGTGTTTAAACTCCAAGTTGCGTACAACAAAAGCTATTTTATTATTTAATGGGAAATGTACCGTGGAAGCATGGGGTGTTACATTATTCCCTCATTAAAATAATTTCATTCCCAAAATTTCTATAATACTACTATATTAAAATATTTGGTTGGATCTTCGTCATGAGTTCCTCAGGTTCCCACGTTGCCTCTCCCATCTTATGATTTCTGCATAGGACATTCACCAGACAAGTTGTCTCATGTCTCAACAGTTGTTCTATAAAATCAAGAATTCTGATAGAACCTTCTCAATAAGATAGATCATGTTCTAGTTCTATTTCATTATAGGTTAGAACAGGGGTTGGGTCAGGCATGCATTTTCTCAATAGCGATACATTGAACACATCATGAATATTAGAGATACTTGGCAGCATTTCCAAATGATATGCTAAAACTCCATTTCGTTCTATAATTTGGAAAGTTCTGATGTACCAGGGACATAATTTTTCTTTCATAACGAATAATATTGCACCCTTCCATGCAGATACCTTCGTGAAAAAATTAACTTCTACTTGAAATTTCAAATAATTCATTCGGTTATCGACATAGATCTTTTTCATACACTGAGCTGCTTTGATGTGGGATTGGATAAACTTCATGTTTTCCATTTTTTCCTCATCATGTTCTTGGACAACATGTATTCTTTCCGCAACATCATCCCAACAAGTTTGTGTGCGACATCTCTTTAGAATTTTGCTTTATATGGGGCAATCTGAATACATAAATGAATACTATTATTATAGGAAAATTCTTCTAGAGGTACATATTGATCCCACATACCTTGAAAGTATTGTGATAAGGATATCAACATGTCTTCTAAGGTTTGAATAGTATGTTCTGATTGTCCATCATTTTGAGGTTTGTAGGCAGTGCTCAAACAAATATCTGTATCCAAGGCCTCCTAAAGACATGTCCATAATCATGATGTAAAACGGGGATCACGAGAAAAAAAAAATCGATATGGTTACTCTATGAAGTCTTACAAAATCATTAATATATAGTCTTTCCAGACGTTCAAGTTGAAAATATTCACTTATAGAAATAAAATGAGCTCACTTGGTAAGATGATCAATAATGACCCATATTGTATCATTACTTCTAGGATTCTTTGGTAGCCCCATGACATTTTACATTGTAATATCATCCCATTTCCACTCAGGTATGGTAAGAGGTTGCAAGACTCCTCTCGGATGTTGTCTTCTAGATTTAATTTGATGACAAACCATATATCTTGGCATATAATCAAAAATCTCTCTCTTCATGTTGTCCCACCAAAAACTATCATTCAAATCTATATACATCTTAGAGTTACCATGGTGTATATGGAAATTGGAGCTATGAGCATCATCCAATAATTCCATTTGTTGATTAGGTATTTTAGGAACATATATTCTCATTCAAAATTTCAAAATCCCATCTTCATATATGAAGTAGATTAATCATTGATCAATCACAACCTTAATTTTCTTTTCAAACCCCTTATCAAATTTATGTGAACATTTTATCCTTTCTAGTAAATATAATTTAACAACCATTTGAAAAATTATTGATTTTTCACCTTGCATGATTATTCCCATATCATTATTTAATAAATCCATGAACATAGGATCCCTATCTAAAATTATCTTGTTCAAAAATCCATGATACTTTCTTCTCAATGTATCTTCCACATTATTCTCCTTCCTCGGGTGGTATTGTATGGTGAAATCATAATCCTTGAGTAGTTAAATCCATCTCCGTTGCCTCGTGTTGATTTATTTTTGTGATAAAATATACTTCAAACTCTTGTGATAAGAATAAATCTCAAATTTTTCACCATAGTGAATGTTTCTCCATATCATCATAATAATGATTACAGCTGCTTAGTCAAGATCATGAGTGTGATTGTTTTGTTCAGGAATTTTTAGCTATCATGATGCATAGGCAATAACCCTTTCATTCTGCTTATGAACACAACCAAGTCCTTTATATGACAAAACAATATAAATAACAGATCCATCATTCCCCAATAGTAGATTAAATATAGTATCATTGACAAATATTATATTCATTTCTTCTAAACATTATTCAAACTATTGTTCCCAAACAAGTTTAACCCCTTTATGTGTGAACATGGTTAATGGATTACCTAATATAAAAAAATTCGGGATGAAACACTGATAATAACCTACTAAACCAATAAAACTGCATACCTCAGTTATATATATCAGTGCTATCCATTATTGTATTTCCTTTCTCTTTGAAGGATCAAAAAATATTCCATCCATAGAGACAATATGGCCCTAAAAAGAAATCTCCTATATCCAGAATTCAAACTTTCTAATCATCCTATATAATTCATTTCTTCTATGGGTTTTTAGAATATTGTGAAATTTATTTTCATGATCTTCATAGAATTCTGAGAAAACCAATTTTTTATCAATAAATACCACTAAAAAGTCATCAGGATATTCTTGGAAAACTCTATTCATTAGATCCATGAAAACATAGTGTGCATTATTCAGTCCAAAAGGGATTTTTGTAATCTTGTAATTCCAGTAACCGATACAAAATGTTGTTTTCATAATGTCTTCATTATTTAAACACAACTAATGATATCCTTATCGATTTTCAATCATTAAAAATTATTTATCTCTGTGATGTTGGTCGAATAAATCATCAATGAGAGTTAGGGGATTCTTGTTCTTTATTGTTATTGCATGGATCTCTCTGAAGTAAAATCAACACCACATAGATCCATATTTCTTCATAACAAAAAAAAATTGGGGCTCCACATTGTGAAAAACTAGTAAGAATAAATACTTTATTAATGAATTCCTTTAGTGGATTCTTTAGTTCCACTAATTCCACAATGGCTATTCTATAATGGGTCTTTGATATGGGCCTGGACACTTGAAATAACTCAATGGAAAACTCAATTTCTCATTCTGGAGGATGTCTATGTAAATACTAGGGAAACACATCAACATAATCTTGTAAAATAGATATTTCCTATATTCAAAAATTATTTTCCTCCCCCATAGTTATTTCATTCTCTTCCTCCCCAATAATAGAATTTAGTAGCGCTACATGTGGTGGATCTAGATAACAATCAAGTGGTGACATTTATGCTCTAAAGATAAGTCACTCCTTATCATCATTTAAATTTATAACTTCCTTCTAATAATAAATTTTCACATCATGGTATGAAAGATAATCCATTTTGAGGATTATATCAAATTTAATCATTAGTATGACGATAAGATCCTCTAATAAAGAACATTTATATTTCCTAATGGGGACTGATTCAAGAATTTTGTTTTGCAATTATACATCCCATAAGAGTTTTGATTGATAAATCCATTGTCAAATCCAATTAGAAATATTAAATTTTCGTAGCAAACTAGGAAGATATGAAACAATGTGATAATCCAGAATCAAATAAAGAATTGGTTAAACTAGAGAAAACCATTAAATTGCATGCTACCATGTCTTTCGAAGCTTCAACCTCAGCAGTAGTGATCGCATAAGCTTGGACTTGCTCCCTTGGAATTTTCTATGGTAAGTTTCCTTGGAACTTATGACATTAATTTTCATAATGACCCATTTCCCTACAATTATTAAATTCAACATTCACATCCTCTTTCTTTCCTCTTCAATCACAAGTGTGGTGTCCTTTTTCACCACACTTGTAACAGACTCCCATTCCGTTCAGCCAAGTACCATGGTTTTTCTTCCTACATTTACTACAGTATATATATTCAAATTTTCCCTTCTTCCCCTAATATTCATTTCTAGAGTGTTCAACATATCTATTCTTCTCTTTATTTTCTTTAATTAAATAAGACATATATAATTCCTTTTCTATCTTGATAGTACAAGAACAAATATATTTATATAACGAGCATGATTGTGATAAAAATACTAGATAGAGTAATTATTTTAACCCAACAAAGAATGGATCAATATTACTCCTTATGTTATGTATATAATATACAGCATACCTTGATAACCTTGTAATGTTATCCTCATACATTGCAATATTCTCATCCTCCTTTGGCCTCAAACATAGAAATTTTCTTTTCATATCCAATTCATGGTCATGAGGAAAGTATTTTTCTAATTAAATTACTTTAAACTCCATCAATTCCATATTCGATACTTTTGTATCCACCTTTGTGTTTGGAGTTAATGACCACCATTGATCTCCATCTCTAGTGAGGCTTTAAACTACCATGATAACTTTTTCCCTTTCGCTACTCCCCATAGTATGAAATATTTTCTCTAAAGAATTTATCCATTGCTCACCTACAAATTGATTTTAGTCCTATTGAATGTTGGTGGATGTTTCCTCATGAACCAGTCTAACATTTATTCACCGTGTTGTGGATTAGGGTGCTCCATATGGGTATGGTTTTTCTTCATAACCTGAGTGTATTGTCCCAGTATGGTGATAATCTAATCATCACCAGTTGCATCACCAGCTCCACTATAATTATCTTGAGTAGGAGGGAAACCCCTACATGGATTACATGCATTGATACAGTTCTCATTCCATCCACTAGGCGCCATTTCTAAACAATTCCATACACTACATTAGTTTATGAATCACAATTCATAATTACAAACTTGTAAAATACTAAAAAAATTGAACCGTTTATGGATATAATCCATAATGATAAAATAATTTTCATTGAGGAGGTATATACTCATAAATAATTCATAATGGTTTTCAATGAAAGAGTGATTTATCCTATGAATATCTCATGGGAGTGTCATAACCAAGAGTGTAGCAAGGCATGTTCTCGTGTACCAAGATACCCCGAGTCAAGCCTGAAACACCTTGTTGGAGTTTTCACACCAAGGTTCATCTATGCCAGAGCCACCTCTACGAGTTCATATCCAAACAGGAATATATTTCGTGGAAAATATAAAAAATATCTAGATTACCAAAATTCTATGAAGATATTCAATAATAATACCCAATGTCTATCTTAGGGTAATATTCTCTAATCAGAGTGTTTCTAAATCTAGCTTCCTTGGATTTTACTAAACATTCTTTGATACCTAATGTAATGCCTCGACCATAGTTACCCAATATCAGTGCATTATTTCATAACATTGGCATGATACAAGGAATCATATCCCGAATGACCTATTAGTTTAGTAGTCTTGTAAGTACTAGATACATATATAAGTTTTACATTACATCATGAGATAAAAGCAACATCATCATTTTGTCCCGATTGAACACAATTATATCCCATATCTTATCCCTGTAGGTCAACCATAAAATACATCTTCGCATCCTAGGAAAAATAAAACATAGAAAGGGGTGAGCTCAGATGATCGGTAAAGTTAACAATATAGAGGAAACATCAAAAATAATCATAAACAATAAAGGCAATGTATAAGACTAAAACATATTCCATTTAAACTTAAAAATTAGTATAATATTGTAAATATAAATCAAATAATGACGTTTACTTATTCATATGGACATTCTACTTGTCGAATAATCACTGCAATATCAATAGCTAATTCCATAATGATGGAATGCATAATGTCGTACATCATAACCACATTGGAAAGGCATCGTGACAACACAAAAAATAATATTTTTAAGGCCTTTTCCCATGAGACTAGTATGTATCATGAGACTTAACGATGCATCGAGGAGCTATAGCAGGCTCTACACATCACTTACCAAGTCAAATTCATTCCTCATATAAAAAGGATGAAACATAACATAAACAATCATATTAAAACTAGAATACGAAATGTTAATACATAAACCATAAACCTTTGATGGTATACAAATATCACATCCACAATTAAACATATTACAAAACCTTAAATACAATATGGAAGATTGGTATCATAATATATCAACTTCAAACATGTATAAAATCTATTAAAAGATGTTGACATAGATGAAATCAAAACTATATGAGGGAAATATTTCTTTCTATTTAGAAATCATTTAATAGTCATGTAATTATAAAAGAAATCATTTATTTGGAAAATATTTTAATAATATTTTAAGGGAACAATCAAACATGTTATAATGGAAAATAATAGTCACACCCGCCATTATCTTAATTTGTCGAAAAGGTAATAAAGTAGCTTGTTTGGAAAATGACAGAAAGATTCCGTTCAAACTATTTTATAAAAACTCATCAAGGGTATAGCATACATTAACCCATAGTCTAGTAAATAGTAAAAATGTTTTTAAATCCCTTTTTATGAAACACATATGTTGATGATACAGAGGTCCCAGTAGATACTTACATAGAAACAACCTCAGATTATAAAGAGATTATGAAATTAACCCTTATCTTGTACTATTCCTTAGATGAGGGTACGTTAACCTCATGTATAAATGTTAAATATTTTTTATTAAATTATCAAAGGACTATATACATACATATGATATCATATATTATCTTCTAATATTTCATTATTAATAATATTTTCATAGTGTCATTGTTTCAGGTGTTAACTGATTTGTTTTCCTTTATATGTTGTGTTACATAAGTGAAGTTTGTTTTGGATATGATTGATTTGATACATATCCCGAGTGATATTATGTTCTTAAATATTATCTTTAATAATCAAATTAAAATTATTCTTGAATGGTTATGACGGGGAATTAATCTCATTACGTTCATAGAGATTGTAATACGTATGTATGCCCGAACACTACTTCCTTTTCTTTTTTTAAAATAAATAAAACCAAATGATATATAGGTATATTATTATTCCAGTATAATAAAATATTATATATATGTTACATGAGCTCATTAACACCATCCTTTATACGTTCCATGTATGGTATGAATGAGTAACACCACTTTGAGGGGGTGGTAGTCCACACATCACCTAATAAAATTATCGTATATATACAACATGAAAAGAATAAATTTATACTATAAAGAGAATTAAATAAGTTTATATATAATAATAAATATAATAAGTATCATATATAATTATAGTTCCATCACAATGGAAACCTTAAGAGGAGGTAGTAGAAGATTGAAAAAGAAGCGATTTGTGAGGCAGTAGTTCGCCGTCCATTGAAACATTATGTTCTATAACCATTAGATTACGGTGTGTGTATGTTTATTTCAAACAATTCTCATAAATAACATAGTATATTTAGGGTACTGGTTTTGTACTAAATTAAAGGAATAAATAGAGTTTATGGGGTTGGAGAAGCAAAATAATAGAAAAGTACTTAAGAGGAAATGTTACCTTTATATCGGGTAACACCCTTTGGTTGGAACCAGATGGCTTCTTTGATGTTCATTCTGCATAAGGTAAGGCTTCAATGATGAAGAGTGGGATGTAGGGAGCTTAATTGGGATTATTTGGGATGATTCAAGGGGCTTGAGAGGTGTATGAAATGGGTTAGAGGTGTTGAATTTTTATAAGGGGGGAGGGGCTCTTTAGGAATGCTTGAAAATAATATTTTATTATATAAATATTTTCAGATTCTAAAGGTCCAAAACTCATTAAATTATAATATAATATGACTCATGTTCTAAATAAAATAATCCAATAATAATTAGATAGTTTTTGGATATTTTTTTTATTATCTCGTTTATTTAAATCATTCATTAATGAGGTAAACACTACAACATTATTGTGTTATGATTAATTTTATTTATATTGGTTATTAAAATTATAAAAAAAACCATGATGTAAGAAATATTTTTAGCTTTCAAATGAATATTTATAGTTAAATAGATAACTTATATAACCTTATGTCAAAACTGTTTTACTAAAAAGATATATGTTTATATCATGTTGTCTTTATTTTAAATTATTAAATATAAAGTGTCATTATCACTCTCAAGTGGATCGATGGAATACCAAAATCAACACAAGGATTTATATGGTCGGAAATGTATCATTTAATAGGGATATGAAACATGTTATGTTAATTTATTATTATTTTAATATTATTTTTTACCCTTATTTACTAGATTTACACATTTTACTGTGGTAAATAAATTATTTACCAATGTAATTATTCATTATGTCTAAAAATAAAATTTACATATTTACACAATTTGGACCTCTTGATTCCAAATATTGAATCCATTTTTCCATATTCAAAAAATATAAGTGGAAGAAATTAATAAAAAATTAATTCTAGTTGACAAATAAAAAAGCTTGTTTTTAAGAAATAATAACTATCAAAAGATTGACAGATGTTATGTCCAGTTTAAATGTGAAATTACATAAAATGACCTAAATTATTTTAAATGATAAAAATATAATCTAATTATACTTAAAAATAACTCAAATATACAATTTTTCAATATAAATTATTGTGATTCAAATAGTTGTTTTTAATTAAAATTTAGTATTTTTTTACTATTCATAAAAAATTAAATGTTTTCAGAAGAGTAACAAAAATTCTAACTAAGATAATTTTGATATTAAAAATCCAAAAATGAATTCCATTTTTAAAAATAAAATTAATAAAATTTCAAAAAGTATGTATTACAATTCATAACAGCTATTTTGATTGGTCGTGTTGTGTTAGAATCTCGAAGTTGTTTACAACACAAGCTATTGCATTATTCAAAGGGAAACACATTGTGGAAGCTTTGGGAGTAACAATTTGAGTTTGTTAACATGAAATTAATTGTATATGTAACACCTAATAGGTCCATTGTTAAATGTTTAGTAATTTCTTTAATTCCCACGAGGCTTTCAAGTCATAAGTTGTGTTGATGCTTGCTTTGCAGCACAACTGTGATCTGGTTTGAATGGTTTATCTCGAGTATTAAAGCGTGTTTGACTGGAAACCCTATCTTAAATCTTGTTTCTATACTATTTTTAATAGATGATCATGTCCCATATCTTAACATTATTATCCCGTACAAAGATATCGGTGATCTTACACTGCGCTAAATCATAAAATTTATTGGGATTTTTGGATGATCTTCGTTGGTGTTGCATGATAAGTGTCATTATCATCGAGCTGTGGTATGTCCTGAGTGATTATTGGGTTTTCAAGTTGGAATTCCTTGTTTGGTCTCATGGACTCTAGCCATTTCTTTAGAATTTCTCTGTCCACCTAAGCCATAATTCTACGAGATTCATCGGCAAAGTGGATTGACACATTCTCTTCTCTATAGTTTATGTTTACTGTTGTAAGGGGACGTTTTAAAGATTGTTTCTAGGTGAAGGAAAGTGTGGTTTAATGGTTTACTATGTCTTCTGAGATATCATGCATGACTAGTTTAGTTAGGTTGTTTATAATTTGACCAATTCTTTGTTACAAAATCATGTCAGGAGGGTCGTAATAACACTCAATGTCGTGCCTTGTACGAAAATTCCAACGGTGGAGGTACCATGGAATTGAATTTTATATTCCTTATGTTATGACATATGGTGGTGAGATCCATCGATCAATGTCTATTGATATTATGAGGTGACCGTGCTCCTATCTAAAATGATGTTATATGCTCAGTTTTATTGTCTGTGTAGAACATTGTGTGTTGTCTCGGGTTGTAAAGGCTAATGTGAGAGTGCCTTGGGAATGCTTAAAGTGCATTGGGTGTTGGTAATGAAATAAAAATGTTTGTATGAAACTTCACAACCCTTGTAGGTCGGGTGGGGTTTACGTTGTTCCCAACGGTTTCTTGGGGACGAGCAATTTTATGGTGGGAAGATAGTAGAATCAAGTGTTTTTTGAACCAGACAAAAGTATGAATGTTTTTTAACATTTTTTATTACTAAAACGTTCATTTTTAAAACTATGCTTAGGAATTAAATTCCCTGAGTTGGATAACTCTTTAGTGAAGTTTTTGGGATTGGGAAAAGTCTGGAGATGTATTCTGAGGGGCTCGAGATGTTTTAGAAGTGTTAGGCTCCAAAAACATCATGCTTTCAAGGACATTAGCGGGTGGACCATTTGAACATGAACTGCTAAACCGTGCCACCCAATGTAGGTAACTATGCGACCCCATTTTAAAAGGGGTAGTGGACTTTTTTATATGATGCACATGGTTTCATAAACCATGTGCCTAGCTCATGCAGGGTATGTCGTGGTGGTACTAGACACCGTACGAGTTGCGCATTGTTTGTGCACAGCTTGGAAAACTGTGTGGATCAAACAATGAGGTCAACTTCTTTTAAATAATTAAATTAAATTAAAATAAAATGAAATTAAATTAAAACCTAGACCTCACACCCCTCTCCCCCCAATGTTGTCACACCCAGTCCATAGGGGCTTCCCCCTTCATCGCAGATGAACCCCTCCTCGACCACCTCTTCCTCCTCAATTTCATCCGTTCTTCTTCAAAAATCTCATTGAATCATTATGGTGAGTCCTCTCCTTTCCATTCTTCTCGCAGTTCTAACTATAATTCAACCTCTTCATCACCAATGAGAATTGATGAACCCTGGGGTTGGGGGATAATCTGATTTTCATATTTTTTTCAATGTTGGTGCGGATTTCCTCCCGGGTAACATAAGTGTGTTTTTCGGCAATCTCCGCCAAAAGTGAGGTGGTTAGGGTAGTATATGGTACGTCAAAATGGTTTCATGGTATGTATTTCACCTATTGTTTTGTTTCACATTTGTTAAATTTCCAGATTTTTTTATTTATCAGTCCTTATCCTGTTCATTGTAGTTCGTTGAGCTTCTGAGCATCAATTCAGCTCATTTTGGTTTATTGACCCCAACCAAGTTATGGATTTATTACCAGTGGTTGGTTTTCCACCTCCCTTGTTAGTATCATATGGTTTTTATGGATGTCAGGTGTTGTTTTAGTGATTTTATATGTCTTTAGAAGGCTCACGATCATATAAAAAGGTTTTTGTATATATATATATATATATATGTATGTATGTGTAGGTTTATATCCTCCATGTGTGTATTCCCTCATGGAGTGGGGAATACTTGTAATAAGATATGGGTATACACAAATATATATTGTTCTATTTGTAAGAGAGTGGTTTTTTCTACTTGAGATTGAAATCTATAAGAGCCGATGTGGATGACTTGGTTCCACACTGAGGTAGGGTATATTTAAAATTCCACAATTTTTTTAAATGCATTAATAAATTTATTATTTCACTTTTATTAGGAATTAATTCAATGTAGTGAAGTATTTATATTTAATGCCTATTAATTGTTAATGAATCATGTTTCATTTAAAATGATTTGTGTAGTAAATGATTTGTGTAGTAAATGATTTGTGTGATAAGTAATATAATGTTCGTATAATAAAACTGCTCTAATGGTGGTGCGCTACTTTGAAGATAAAAAGTAGTGGTTAGACCATTGTTTCATGACTTTTCATGTTTATAATTCTTATGCATTGATGTTATGTAGTGATACGACGTGTTTAGGAAATGACCTTAATGGAATTAGAAACATTATGTTTCCCTTTTTAAATGATTAAAGGACTAATGCACCATCTAAATGTTAGGTCCTGTTTTATAATGGAATTTCACATGTTGGTAATTTCCCCTTTTTCATGAATACATGGAGCCATATAAATGAAATTGATTTGTTTTTATATAAGGAATGAGTGGAGTTAAATGAATCGTTAATGATTAATGATTTAACCACAAAGAAATTTTCCAAAAAAGTTGTCAAATGTTTTGAATTATAATAACACCTTGAATGACACATGGGATCGCAAGTTGGAATTACTTGATGGACCCAAAGGGTTTTGATACTCATACCATGGGAAATACATGGTTTCCCATGTAGTAATTCCATGGACAGACCCAGATTAATAAGAAAATAATTGGTTCAACGTCTGTGGAAACCCATACTATGTTTGGGGAAGGTAATGGAGTGGACCATGACTTTTGAAAATGACATAATGGATTTTACTAAATTGTGGAAATGCTACATGACCTTTCTATACTAATGGAAGGTATATATTGAACCAATAAATAATAGTTTCAGCACTACATGACCTATCCACACTAACTGAAT
This sequence comes from Viscum album, assembly GCA_963277665.1. NCBI lineage: Eukaryota > Viridiplantae > Streptophyta > Magnoliopsida > Santalales > Viscaceae > Viscum > Viscum album. The sequence continues at coordinate 1,690,426,429 of OY728140.1, read as the reverse complement.
GCTAGACTTGAACTACATGAATCATTCCATGACTTCATTACTAAATATGAATGGTTAAACTCAAGCATTTCATGGTTTATTATCAGAGAATGCCAAGAGGACTTGGGTTCCCCATTCCAAATTCAAGGACGGGCTGCTAAGGATTATAATTTCATAGATCTACTTCCTTGTCTTGTCTTTGGATTCAAATTATCCTTCCATTGGGTACCCATGTAGTAGTACAAGATTTTTTAGATACACTCGTTGGATGAAGTATTTAGAAGTAGGTTCCACATATACACTCCTTGGACCTAGTCATTTCTTAGCTCTTTTTTACCATTGATTCACATTTTGGATACAGTAGGCACTATACTGTGGAATTCCTTGGATTTTTCTCCCTAGATAACACTCTTACCCTTTATCTAGATTCTGATACTTCTATGTAAGTGTTTTGTGAGATTTATGTTACCTTGGTTTTTTACACTAGAACTCTCCTACTGGATATCCTTGTCAAGATTACATGTTTCATCGTGGGACCATCACAACATATATGATTACCGGATTCCTTGGGTATGCTTCTTGGGTCCAATATTGAAAGTAGGTTCCATGGTTAAAGCCCATTGGGCCCAATCATTGCTTAGCTATATTTTACCATAGGGGAAACTCCTTAGACTCGGTATTCAACTTAATCACATTTGACTTATGAATAAAATGGTAATCCTAAATAAATGAACCGGTTTATTTTACAGAAACCAGGTGAGGGATGAATTAGGTACTTGGTTTTTAATTAAAATATACTACATACTTTATTTACTCTTGTTTTAACCTTGTTTAATTTGTATTACAATGTCGATATTGGGTTAGAAACTGGTGATACTGGCCTAAAAGGATTTATATCTCACACCCAACTCAAGATACCATTGCACTGGGGTACTCGAGTATACCTTTCTTTTTCACAAGGCCTTGACCATGCTTGTTTCTTTTTTCTTGTTTCTTAGGAGTTAGGACCAAAGGACTGAGCTGGAGCTCAAGATACTCATGGAGATCGTCATTGGGATTTGAGTTCTTTTCATTTCATGATTATTACATTTTATTGTACTAAAAATAATGTTTTATTTTTTACTTATTTCTTTCCTATATTAGTACCATGTCATGAATTCATTTTTTGAATAATCTAGGGTTAATAACATTTATTCATTTATATGAAATCTATCTTTGGCATCTAGTCAATTATGTATTATTGCTTCCACTGTTGATTATTATTTACTCTATTATATTGCTTCACAACACTAATAAGAGGGTATAGTCTTCCCAATGACTACTCTCACACCATTGCTGCTAGTTGGTAGCCTTTGCCATATGGGAAGGCATGCTTTAGGTCATGTGGCGACTGGTCCGACCACCATCTTAGTGGTTTTCTAGGTCGGGATGTTACAGTATACAACCAATGTCATTATTTCATGTCCATGTAGTACTACATGTTATTTTTTTACCTTGGATGTCTAACCAATTGTCAATACTCCTCTCTATCCCATGTAAATTTTCTCATGTACTACTACATGATGTAGCCCTTGTACTTGGTTCAGGTCATGTCTGTGTGTGGGAGTACATGGTATGCTCCAACCTGTACAGTCCACCATGTGTCTATGTAATTCTCATCATACATTCCAATTTAACCTGGAGATATTACACACCGTGTGACCTAATTTATATACCATGTGATACTTAACATAATCCCGACACCCTATCATCTGCTCTGGGGTCCCTACATAGTGTTTAGATATAGTTTACTTGTCATGTAGTATAGGACATTCCAGAATCCCATAACATCTTCCCGTTCATTATGGTATCTTTGACCTCTAGTCCGATGATCATTTCACCCCAATATTGAAGTTACCATTTTCAAAAAATGTCTTATTCAACAAAAAATATGTTCTGGCATCAAATATTCATAGAAAATTGATGAAATAATCATGCTTTATTTTTCTCTACATAATGCCGAAGAACAAAAAATCATGTATCTTACACTGCCTAAATTGATCATCCCCATCATCATACCTCCATCATGTAAATACAATCCCAGATCTATGATATAAAATCATTTTTCAATTAAATTGGATTGAAATTATTAATTTATGTAGATTTTTTGAGTCACGGGACAAATAATGAACACACGCGAAGAATGATGAACATGGGAGATAGAAAAAGAATATATTGGAGGGAAAACCCACAACCGATGTACATGTACATACTAATGAATCTATATTTGAAATAAAATTGAAATATTAAAATCACAATGATTATTATTTTTCCAAAACCCAAAAAATAATTTCACCCCATAAGATGTTCGAAGCACATATCATTCAGTTCGTTGACTAATACCTTTTCATTTTAGAATTCTTGAACAAAGAATAGACTAATTAAAACACATTTCATACATTGATTTGGTTCTATTTCTAATGAAGAATAAATATTTTTTGTGATTGATTATTAGATCCTATGAATCTGATGCATGTGTATTGTTGGTTCATGATCACGTCATCATTTTCATTAGAGAATTATCCTCTATCTCTCCAAGGAATCTCCAACATCTATAGGGTTATGAGGCTCACCCAGGAATTCTAAAAAATAATATTTATAAATATTGTTAATTTTTTAGTCAGAAAAATAAAATAAAATAAAATAATTTATTTATTTATTCATTTCCATGACTCATTTGACTATTCTATAAATGACAAGTTCCCACTAATGTTATGTTCTACCTAGGGTAAACTACATGTTCGAAACTGAACAGTGCCCTTGGATTTAATACCCATTAAATTTTTTAGGAATTATTCAATAATTTCTAGAAAACTGGGTTCACATGCAATTTAATAAATTTAAAATATTTCATACATTTATTCAAGGAACCCCAGGCCTGAGAATCATATGTCATCTCAATACCTAGTCTCGAAAATATTCCATATAATATCCAAAAATAATACAATGAGAATATGATACATTTTATAAGACATGCACATAAATGGTTCAAATGGGAAACAAATATGTTCATAAACTGAAAAATGGTTCTGAAGAGAATATGTAATTAATATAAACATATGAAAATTTATTTAGAGAATGGACATGGTGAGTAAGATTTAAGGTAAGTTATTTCCCATCTCAATTTCCATTCATTGATAATTGTTCCATGTAGACACCACATTTTCTTTATTGTGGTTTATATACATCCATTTCGATTTCTTTTACTGTCCATATAACTAAAGCTCAAGTGTTACTGAAATAATTTTATATTTGTATCCTTTAATGTTTTTTTAATTAAAATGTTAATAGCACGGTATGATATTTCTCTTTAAAACCTTTTTTAAACTATTACATTTTTACTAATTCCATTATTTGCATGTTTTTATAATTTTTTCGAAGAATACTATTATTTATGATTAAAATAATTTTCTAAATTAATAATCAAATAATTTAAAAAATAAAATGGTTTTAAAAAAATATAACAATTTCTATACTTTTCACATTTGTTTCATTTCACCAAAGAGAAATAATAATGGTTTAACATATTTGGTTTGAATATATTTCCCTTAAAAAATTCCATTATTAATTATAATGTTACCCCTAAATGTATAAATATTTTTTCAAGGATGATAATTTTTTTTATTTTTCCTGGAAATATTTTTATAATATATAAAAAAAATTATATGTAAACTCATTTTAATAAAAAATTACTAAAAATGGGTTTTTATGGAATCGAATGATAATTTTTTGTTATTATGATTAATAATTTTCTATTATTTAAGGTACTGGTTTTAAAACATAGAACATGGCCATTTTATTATAAATGAATGAAATGAGATTTAACTCAAACCCTTATGGGAATATGTACATTATGTGAATGGTGGGTCTTATAATATACTCCAATTCATGGGGTAAAGAGACAAATCTAACTAATGTAATCAAATTTTAATAAAATTACTACAGAGAGAATTATTATTATGAGTTATGGGTTTTACTAATAAAACATACTCTATTTAGAATGTGAATGGGGTTATCTTGAAATTATTTACTCCAATGATGGGATGAAGTAAATCGATATATGCTACTCATGATTGAATTTTTTATTCATCATATTATTTGATTTCATGATGTAAAAAGTATACACAATGTTTCTGGCATGTTTTCCCTTTGTTTGAAATTGTGTTTTGATGAAAATATTTTGATTTAAAAATGAATTCAATGTTTATGATTTAATGAAATGACCATGATCATCTAAAATTTAATGGTTTAATTTCATTGTAAATATCCCAGTAATTATGATTTTTTACCATTACAGTATCTTACCAACTGTTTTATTAAGGCTATAGAATTTGATTTTTAATTCATTAGTAGGAAATGAAAATTTATAGATTAATATATTATAAATAAAATTGAAAACATTATTTTATAATTTTAATAATTTCAAATGGATTCAAGAGTTTCAATTCGTTTAATATCTGTTATTGAGAAAAAATCACTAGGCATAAGGATGAGTAGTTACATTAATAAAGTACACCTTCAAATAAACGATATTTACCATGAATTATTTATGTGTTTCATGAATGAAATGGGATTTTGAATTTACGAATCCAACTTTTTGGATATAATTAACATATATTGAATGTTTCTACATTTATTTGTATGGGTTTTATATGTAATATTTCTTCCTAGTTATATAAGTCTGAAAAAATAATGACATTAAAAATGTATGAAAATTAATCCATATTTATAAGTCATTCAATTATGGGATTTTTATGTTACAGGTTGTTGTAGTTAGTATCAATGTATTGTTTTTGACATCTTTAGTAGTTATGATGATTTAAATGAGTATATTTTAATATTTTTATATACCAATTATTTAAAATAATTACAGGATTTATCTGAATATTATGGGAATATTTATCAGCTTTGTTGTGTTACATGATGGGGTACTTTGGCAGAAATTTACTGTGTTTTAATAAATTTGAGGAGTATGTCTAAAATTTATCATTATCTTTTCTTATAGTGAAAATATTTATCCAGGTTAAATGATTATATATTTTCATGACATAAGGTGAAAGGTATTGATAATATTTTTGGTTAATATAATCTATAGTGTAGAGGTAAATATTGTTAATTATGACAATGGTTTTTTACATTTTTTGACATATTATTAGTTTAATGTAAATTGAAATATTAAATTTAGGAAGAATATATGATTTTTTTTGGATTTATGATGATAGATTTTATTTATGTAAAATATTTGCATATTTTGGAGAATATCTCTAAAAAGAATATATATTTTTAGTATGTGGGTTTTTGATTGAGTGATTTTATTTTGAGGTAAAAATAGAAAATAACATTGATGAATATGTTATAAAATATGGGATGAACAATTCAAGATACACATACCACTAAAAGGGGGTCAATCATTTTAAGAAATTTTTAACCAACTATAGTTATTTATGCCTTTACCTCTTATAGGTGTTAGGATCTTGATTATCTGATTATCATTTCATTATCATATGCAGGAATATTAAATATGTATGATATTTAACTTGATTGGTTTAAAAATATCACTATTAAATTAGTTTATCTAGTCCATTCTATATATTTTTAACACCATTACCTGGATTCTAGATCCTAATGAGATACATTTTATAGTTTTTTCTAGAAATCAATATTTATCTTCAGTTTTGTTCCCTACAGATTAAGAGAAGGATAAAAACATTATCATGAATCCTTGTACTAGTGATTCCCTCATCCAACATGAATCTCCTCATTGGTTAATTATACTTTCTATATAGATAGTCTAAAACTTGTTCAATTACTTTTTACCTCTATGATTGTCATGCCTTTATTGAGATTTCTATTAGATATAAAAGTTATCCTTTATTTTTATCACCCTTATTATCTTACCTTAACAGTAGTATACAAGAAACACATCTTTTATAAGGAATATATCATAAATACACTCTTTCATTAATCGTCACTTCAATTTGGAACACTATTTTCATGAATACTCTGCTTCATCTAATATTTTAAATCTTGATTTAATGTCAAATTATGATCATCTGTTGAGGTTTTTTTAAACCCTTTATTCTTTCCTTCCACAATAATCTCTTCATCTATGTCACATTCAATTTTTAATACTTTATTTATATTCCAACACATGTTCATCTAACACCACATGTAGGGAAATGTAACTCTAAAATAATTTCATCCCATGTACTATTGTTTAACTTGTTCTCAATATATTTATTCAGGTAACTAAGTCTGTCGGATACAAAATACTCCATTGGTTACCTCTTAATCCAATGTATCTATCCAAATGAGAATAAATTTTAATATTCAGGGCCAAAATTTTCTTATGACACATTACTTCCTTATAATAATTATAGGTGTGTAACTCACTCTAGTAACTAATAATACTTGAAACCACTTATCACCACATGAACTACACATTATATAGGAATAGTTTAGCTGCAATATAAGGGAGTCTCAAACTCAATTTGTAATTTCCCACATATAAATTTTATTCTGTTACTATATTTTTTCATCATTTGAAATCCTTTAGACTCTCTAAAAATAGAATTCAAAAATATTTTATAGAGAACATCCTTAGATATTTGCAGTAATGGTTATCTTAAAATTTCCAAAAATCTCAGCTAGAATCATGGTTTCCATTCATGATTTTAAAAATTTTGAATGCCCATCTTATAATTTCTTTTGTTAATGAACATATAAAATCATCATAAGGGCCTTTAAACCTTTCATCTAGTAATAATCAAAATATTTCATCCATATAGAATCCACATTTGTAGTTCCTTTAAAATATTGGTGGAATATAAAGGACATCTTTAAGAAGTAATTTTTTTCATACAATAATATTATTTTCTAATTCCTTTGATCGGTCTTCCCTTGAATGTCCATCCAACACACATTCACAATAATCTTACATTTCTATTGGGTTATCTAATGATCTATTGTTTTCAATTATCTTATTAACCCTTTCTAATCATATCTATGACTATTCAAGATGACTTCATAAAACTATACCAAATAAAATAGGAATACAATATCAAATTTAATTATAACATTCTCCATGATGGTATAACCAAATGTTTTTTTTCAATGAAAATATTCGGTAACCTCAAAAATGGCTGACCTCACCTATTTTGATAATCCCAATTATGCTTTCACATACTTTGATAATCCCAATTATGATTTCACATACATTGATAATCCTAATTAATGTCTATCTATATTATAATTCATTCAATCTGTGACATTCTACTTGAAAATAATAGTAAAATAATCTTCAAAATATCTTAATCAATGTTTATCTCAATTTATATGAGTTTTGAAGTAATTCTAACTCAATTAGATATGTTTTTCAAAAAATAGATAACTGTTAAGTCACTCATATGCTTATATCTACTGATACAGAACTACCGGTACTTAGTCTACCGATAAGCTAAGGTCACTAATGCGTAGAGCTACCGATAGACATAGTCACTGATTCATACAGCTACTGACAGAAGCGGAGCTACTGATAGAACAAGTATACATGTATGCATAAGTCTACCAATATATACTTCACTGGAACCGAACGGAGCTACTAGTTTGTACGGACTAAAAGTATACTGATACAAGATACTGTTACACAAGACATACTGATAGAGTAAGTCTACTGATATAAGCAAGTCTACCGCTATGAATCTACTCATATAAAATGAGCTAGCAATACAGAATGATCTACCGATAGAAACAAAGCTACCGATAGAAGGAATCACCGGTACATAGTGCTACTAGTACACAGAGTAAGAGCTACCTATACCAGGAGGTTCTGATACAAGATCAAAGCGCTACCGATACCAGGAGCTACAGATACATGACCAAAGAGATACCGATACCAGTAGTTACCAATACAAGATCAAAGAGCTACCGATAGAAGGTCACTGCTACACATTCCACCGTTACACATCTACCAACAGAAGGCTACAAGTGAAATACTGACTAGCCAAACTCTATACTCTCAATATTTTTTATTTATTATGCATTAGTCATATTTTATGTTTTTAATTCAATTAATGTTATTTAATGATAGTTGTTGGAATTTCATGGAACCGTAACTAGTACCCATGAAGAAGGTAATCATTCTTTTTACCGGAGTTGAAGGATTTAAAAGGAAGGACAAAGACTGAACAGTATGTACTATGAAAGAACGTGAAGGGTGTGAAAAACAAACTGCTGAATAGCATATAAAAGTGGTGCATTCACACAAAAAGAAAAGGCTAACTTCATACTGGAAGAGCACTGGACATACACGAAGCCATTTCATTCTGTAAAGGAGAACACAAGATGCACCGTAGTCAAGGAGTGAAGAACTCAAGAACTGCTTATACACTCAATATGATAAAGTAGAACCTGAAAACCAAGGAAGAAAACGAGACTCTTTTTTTCAGAAAAAAACCATAGAAGGATTCCGAAGAATTTATGATTATTTAAAAGAGTCCAGAGTTTCACTTCACATCACTAGAGCATTATAAACTCTTATCTACTCTCTTAGTGATTATTTTATTTACATTTTGAGAAGTGTGTATACTCTTTATATTTCTTACATACACTTTCTCCTGTGCTAAGATGTATGATTTTTAAATCCTCATTCAAACTCTATAACTCTCTTGTATCCCACTGTGCATAGTGGAAAAGGTCAAGTAAGAACTGGACAGCCTGTGAGCTGTTGTTTTTTTTCCCACATAGAACTGTGGTAGATGTTTTTGTACCTGGACAGTGTTTTCACTATTGTTTACCCCGATTTAGGGTTTGGATCAAATATATATAAATTGTTTGAGAGAAATATGTCTCACCTTGATACTGAACCTCTTGGTTACATCTGCTGTGCATTTTAGGTTAAGTCAAAAGTATACTATATATTTTATATTCCTCTCCTAATTAATTTGAAATACAATTTGTTTTAATGTTACTTTGACAGTTAAATTATTAAGTGTTTATACTTATTGTGACCCAGTAAGTTAGTTTCAAAAGATAATTTAATCTTCTGATTAAATTAACTGAGACCTAATCAGTCTTTGAGAAACTCATTGAACTTTTAAAATCTGTATAAATTCACTATAGTTTAACTTTTTTTTAAATATGTGGATTTTAATAGAAATATTTTGAACATAAATTTTAATTGGAACTCAATTCACCCCCCCCCCTCTTGAGTATCTACTCCGACAAACATTTGGTATTAGAGGATTGTTTATTATTAATGGTTTTCGAAACACTCTATTTTTTAATTGTGATTCTTGTTGCATCTTTAAAGATCATAAATTTCTGTTAGTTCTAAATTTTATCTCTTTAAATATATTTTTCAAAAATCTAGTTATGTACAATAGATAAGATGGTGCTACTACCAACATGACACTTTTCTTCAATGGTAGAAACTATGCTCAGTGGAAGCTTAAAATGAAATTTCACTTAGAAAGTATGGGCTTTGATATCTGGACTGCTATAGATACTCAATAAAAGATTCCATAGTCTGAAAGAACTACTTGGGATGAACCTAATAAAAAGGATTACAATAATAACTATAAAGCTATGAATGCCATGTACTGTGCTTTAATAGATGAAGTGTTTAATATAACATCTTCTTGTAAAACTGTTTATGAAATCTGGGACACTTTGGCTATTTCCCATGAGGGAACAACCAATGTTAAGGAAATGAGGCTGAATACCTATACTATTAAATATGATAATTTCAAAATAAAGCCAGATGAACCCGTTTCCGACATGTATCTCAGGTTCAATGAGATCGTCAACACCATGAGATCTCTTGGTAAAGTTGTTCCTGCAAAATAACAGATCATGAGAATATTAAGATGTCTTTAAAAAAGATGGAGAGGCACATCTGTTTCCATTAGATAATCTTGTGACATCAGTACACTGCCTGTTAAAGAATTAATCGGTAATATTAGGATGTATAAGGAAGAGCATAAAGTAAGGAAGGAAGAATATAATGAACAAAAAAGAAAGATTGTGGCATTTAAGTCTACTACCTTAAGGAGAAATCATAAGGAGAAAGTTCACATACAAACTGACAACTCATCAAGTGAAAGTTCATAATCTTCTAGTGATGTTGAGATGGCTCAAATATCCAGAAGATTTATGAAATTCTATAGGAAGAATAGTTTCTTCAGAAAATCAAACTACAATGGTAAATATGACAAAAAAAGTGATTTGGAAAAGGTCTGGAAGAAAGATGATAAGAGTGATGAAGTTATTTTCTATGAATGCAAATGAAAAGATCACATTAAAGATGACTATCCAAAATTGATGTTCAAGAAGAAACATGACTATAAGGACAAAAAGTATTAGAATTCAATGAAAGAAACATGGATTGCATTAGAAGACACGTCAATTTATTCTAATTCTTATAAGGATGTAGACTCTCACAAAGCTAACATGTGTTTTTTGACTAACACATTTGAGGTAACACTGGACCCTCCTGGTTTAAATTCATACTATTCTGGAGTTTATTTTGAATCAGATTCTGAATATGAAAATATGTCTACTGAAGAGTTATTTGAATACTATAATATTCTAGAATATACATTTAATTAATTAAAGGACAAGTACAAATCCTTAAAAAACATCATGATCTAACCTACTCTGTAAAATCCGCACTAGATGTAGATAAGGAAAATAATGCTCAATTACTTATGGAAAATACTGAACTGACGTTTTCTTACAAGAAACATAGTATGGAATTAGAAAAAATCATAAATGGATAGGATACACTAACTCAAATGTTAGGAAAACAAGTGGCACCAAAATATAATACTTGTTAGGGATACCAACCTAGACAGAGATAGATTACAAAAAATAGATTTATTCCTAAATATGGACCAAATTATGCAAGTTATAATTCTGGAAATTTGTATTTATCAACTAATTATTCATATTGTTATAGATCAAATAAAGTTTATCATTCCAAATATATTGACTCTGTAAATTATTTGAGACCCATAAGACAAATTTGGGTACCTAAATATTTTATTGCAAACCTGTCTGGACCCAAGAAAATCTGGTTACCAAAATCATTTTTTGTTCAAACAGGTTTTGTATGAGACCTTCTTAAAGATTTATCACAAGAAGATATGGTATATTGACAATGGATGTTCAAGGAACTTGTCTGAAGATTACTCATGATTTGAAATCATAATAGAGGTTGATGGAGTCCATGTCACATTTGGTGATAACTTTAAAGAAATGATCATCAGCCTAGGCCAGATTGGTAACACTAATTCAGTTTTAATTTCTAATGTTTTATTTATTGATGGACTTAAATATAATATGTTATGTATTTCTCAGTTAAGTGATGATGGTTTCAATTTTATGTTTGGAAATGATTCGTGTAATGTTTTTATCTCTAAAAATGTTTTAGTATTTTCTGCTTTAATAAATGAAAATGTTTATGCTGTTGATTTGAGTTCTTTAGCCAAGAAAAATTTTACTTGTTCAAATGATTTTCATAAAAAAATATTCACTTTGGCACAGAAGATTAGGACACCTCAACATTCATTCACTTAGAAAACTGACTAGGAAGAACTTAGTTAGAGACCTACCCAAAGATGAATTTTAATCAGACAATTTTTGTAATCCCTGTCAAAAGGGAAAGCAACATAATGTTTCTTTTAAATCAATGAAAGTAGATTCAACTTTTCAACCTCCCGAGTCTGTTCACATGGACTTGTTTGGACCTTCTAGAGTTTCTAGTTTAAAAGGGAAGCACTATGTCTATCTTCTAGTAGATTACTTCTCTATTTACACTTCGGTATACTTCTTATCTCACAAAAGGGAAGCTTGTTCCTACTTTATTAAATACTCCAAGTCTATAGAAAACCATAGTGGACTTAAGATTAAGACCCTAAGAAGTGACCATGGTCGTGAGTTTGAAAATCATGAGTTTGAATCTTATTGGTCACACAATGGCTATAGTGACAATTTCTATGCCACAAGGACACCTCAACATAATGGTGTAGTAGAAAGAAGAAATAGAACCCTTCAAGAAATTACATGAACAATGCTTAATGAGTATGACCTGCCTGTTTATTTTTGGGTTGAAGCTTTAAATACAACATTCTATATTATTAATACAGTATTGATTAGACCAGTTCTTAAGAAGGGACCTTATGAATTGTGGAATAATAGAAATCATAAGGTTAACTACTTCAGTGTTTTTGGATGTAAGGTTTTTATTCTCAATACAAAGGATAATCTTGACAAGTTTTCCGCTAAAAGTGATGCTGGAATTTTTCATGGTTATTTATTAACTAGGAAAGCCTATAGAGTCTTTAAAAAAATAACCAAATGTGTGGAAGAATATTTTAACATCATGTTTAATGAAACTGATCCACATGAACCTAAGACTTCTCTTGAAAATCTTGAAGATGATTTGACTGTTCTGGACCTTGATGATAAATCTAAAGAACTTGTTGTAAAAACATCTAGCTCTGGACATATTCCAGAATCTACTTTTGTTGAACCCAAACCTATAGATGAACCTGAAATTTCTATCCCTACCTTTTCTAGATCAACTAGGATTCTGAAAAATCATCCTTTGGATGCTATTGTTGGTAATCTTGATAGAGGGACACAGACTAGAGCTTCTCTAAGAAACTAGGTTGAACATCAAGCCTTTCTTTCACAGCAAGAACCTAAAAATGTCAATGATGCAATGAATGATGAATTTTGGGTAATGGATATGCAAGAAGAGTTAAATCAATTTAAATAAACAATGTCTAGGAATTAGTTGGAAAACCCAAGGACACTTTAACAATAATCACTAAATGGGTTTATAGAAACAAAGTTGATGAGACTGGAAATATGGTTAGAAACAATGCAAGGATAATTGCACAAGGATATAGTCAAGAAGAATGTATAGAATATGAGGAATCCTTTTCACCTGTAGCTAGATTATAATCCATTAAGATCTTACTCTCCTATGTTTCTCATACGAATTTCATGTTAAATAAAATTGATGTCAAAAGTTATTTTCTAAATGGTTTTATAATTGAAGATGTTTTTGTAGAACAACCACCTAGATATAGTAATCCTCATTTTCCAAATCATGTTTTCAAACTTTCTAAAGCTTTATATGGTTTGAAAAAATCTCCAAGAGATTGTTATGATAGACTTAGGAATTTTCTTATTTCAAAAAGTTTTACTAAAGGGATTGTTGATCCAACTCTTTTTGTTAAAAGAATTTCTAAAGATGTTTTGATAGTACAAATCAATGTTGATGATATTATTTTTGGATCTTCTAAACATTCATTTTGTACTGATTTTTCAAAATGTATGCAAAATGAATTTGAAATGAGTTTAATGGGACAACTCAAACATTTTCTTTGATTTAAAGTTTTTCAAAATGAAAATGGTATTATTTTGAATCAAAGTAAATATAAAAAGGATCTGTTAAAAAGTTTTTGGTTGGATTATATTAAAAAAAATGCTAATCCTATGAGTACTGTATGTAAATTGGATATAGATGAAACTGGGAAATCAGTGGATCAAACCAATTACAAAGGTATGATTGGAATCTTACATTAACATACTTCTAGTCGACCAAATATTATGTTTAGTGTGTGTATCTATGCCCGATTTCAGGCTAATCTAATATAATCTCATTTACTTGTTGTTAAAAGAATTTTTAAGTATCTTAAACACACTGTAAATTTAGGTTTGTTTTACACAAAAGGAAAATCTTTGAAGCTAATGAGTTATTCAGATGCTGACTTTGTTAGCTGCAAGTTAGATTGAAAAATCACATCTGGAACATGTCATTTATTGGGTAAATATTTAGTGTCTTGGTGTAGTATAATGTAGAATTCGGTAGGATTGTTCACTGCTGAAGTAGAGTATATAGCTGCTGGTAGATGCTATGCACAAATTCTGTGGATGAAACACACTCTTTTGGACTATGGATATGATTTTAAACATGTTTCAATTAACTGTGATAACACATGTGAAATAAATATTTCAAATAACCCTATATCTCACTATAGGACCAAACACATTGATGTAAGGCACCACTTTTTGAGATATCATTACCAAAAAGGCGATATAACTCTTGAATTTATAGGTACTGAACATTAATTAGCTGACATGATCACCCAACCTTTATGTTTTGATAGGTTAAGTTACATTAGACATGATTTATGAATGATTAAACTTAATAGGTATATACCTCACCGATGTGATACCTCACCGATTAAACCTCAACGATGTGAAACCACACCGATGGACCTCACTGATAGGGATTCTCACCGATTAACCCTACAGATGAGTACGCGCTGTTTAAACTTATGTTCTCCACTAAAATCTGTATCGTTTATACATTATTTTATTTTACGTGATTATTTTATGATTCATAAGTGATAAAAAAGTCCTAGAAACTTCTCAATCAACCGAGCCTCAAACCCTTTACCCTCATGCCTTATCTACCAAACTTCTCAAAAAAACTATGTTCCTTGAACCAGAGATGGAAAAAACCAAACTCCCTACCATCAGAGATGACATTGATGATCTGAATGCGAAGAAGCAGAAGTCCAAGCCAGAAGAAAGTGGTAGTGTTGGTAGAACAAGGCCGGGAAGGCGACCAGTGAACCCTCATTTGAAAAATAGAGTTATTGTGATCGAAAAAGAGTTATGTGTGGAATGGATGTTGGCTAGTAAATCGTTAGTTATCGAGGCACTGGAAGATCATAAGTGGGTAGATTGCTTTTCGAACAAAAATGGCCCTTAATATCCAAAGTTGGTGAAACAGTTCTATGAGTTTGTGAGCTTTGAGAAATCCGAATATGAGAACCGATAGATTTATTTTTTGAATGGAAATGATATATATTTTTCATCCTTTGAGTGGGATGAATTCCTGAAGGTTCAATATGAAGGTGTTTCTAGTTATGCCTTGAAAGGAATACCACCTACAAGTGATATATTCGATTATGAGACTGTCTTGGAGGAGCTCACTGGTAGTTGCAATCATAGACAAGTGGTGGCTGCTGAAATGGATGGAGAGAACAGATTGCTGTTCAAGTTTGTTCAGCATGTCTTAATTCCATGGAGAGGGGACTTTGTGAATTTAAGATATCAGGATATCTATCTATTACATCTTTTGATACATGGAGTGAAAGTGAATCTGTGCAGGTTGATAATGATTAAAATGGAGGATATGACTAGGACAAAATCAAAGTCCGCTACCTTATTCATTGACAAGTTGATCTCAATAATGATTAAGGTCAAAGGGGTAGTTGAGTCTCAATATGAGACTGTGCTAGTGAGGAACAACTTATGTATCACAAGCATAGTTTTCATATATATGAAGATAAACAAGAACCCATGGAGTGGAGAGTGGGTAAATGATGAAAAGGAAGTATATGATAAATTAAATCCTATGGATCATCCTTCAAGGCCTAAGGATGTTAGGGATCCAGGTCTAGGACCTGATGAGGAATAAAATGAGTACAGTGATGAGACTCACAAAGAAGAGACTTCTATGGCTAATGAAAGGGATCCGGACTTGCCCCCAAGTCTTGTTGCTGAAATTGTATCATCTAGAAAGGAAACTCTATTAGAAGATGAGACACCTGCTGATAAGGAATAATAGACAGCCCCTGTGAATGAAGAAGAATGAGAGAATGAATCTGAATCCTCTGATTTTGTCTTCTTAAGTCTGAGTCCAATGATTTGAAGCTCAGTTGTACCTCTTAAAGATGCAGTGGGAGAGATGGAAGGACCTGTGCCTAATCCAGAGGAGCCTTGTTCTATTGCAGAGGTAGAGTTGGTTGTAGAATATTCATCTGTAGAAGAAATACCTGCTAAGAATATTGTTGATGTACAAGAGAATGAACCCATTGAGGGGGAGCATCAAACCAGATTTGGCAGTGTTTCAGTGGCTATTGAAATTGAGGATTGGGCAGAAGACCCCGGTTTTGTAGTTTATGTATTAGACTATCCCGATTCTGATAATGAGGCATGCCTCAATAGACCAAAAAAAACTATTATATTCATACTGAGCTGTTACCTGAATATATGGTCAGAATACATGATCCGGATAAGCTAAAGTCTGATCTCAAAATCAATTTTGTGGATGAAATAAGGAAAATGGAATCTTCACTGGTGGAATCAATTCAATCGATTATGAATGACTCAGTGGCCAGTATAGCATCTGAAAGAGCACCTATTTTGGTTTCACCTACTAATATGATCACTAGGGATGACTTAGAATCCTTACAGGATGAGCTGAAAGAGTCATTATGTGCTTCTGTTATCTCTTTAGAGTCTTATATGAGTTCTAAATCCCAAATAGATAATGATTTAGCTTCTGTCAAAGGTGTTGTGAGCCAGATGGTATCAGTATTTGAATGATTTAAAACCTCCATGACAGATCATGTCAGCACCCCGGATTCCCAAGTCAAAAATCTCATCAGTGGGTTGACCAAAAACATCAAGGAAATAGTAACTTTCTCTATTGGTTTTCTTGCCCTTATACCTTCAATATAATTAAATCCGATTTGAGATATGATGAATGATGAGCTTGGTTCAACATCAAACAGTGGCTCTGTGGAATCATCTGATCTGACCAAAGTGGTTACTTTTACTAGAGAGACCAATAGGGAGATAATGAAGATTGATTAGGACTATATTAGAGAAGCTTCTGCCTCTCAGAAAGAAGTGAAAGAAAATGTAGACTACTATTTCCAAAGGATTTATACCAAACATCAACTCAACAACCATTTTAAACGTCTGTTAGAAAACCTGAAGATACCTCCTATCGATGAAGCCTTTAGAGAATAAGTCAGCAAGCACAGAGAGTTAACTCCAGCCTTGGAAAAATTCATGGAGAACAAGGATGATTTCATATCTGCTATAGAGAGTGGAGGTGGAATTATTATGGATATCAGAAATATCTTATTTCCTTTCTTGTTTGTCAATGAAAGGCGAGTAATTGTACTTCCCGCTTTACCTGACTCTGCCTCTACTTCTTCTCCTATTCACATGACACCAGCCCAGGCTATCGGAAGCCTTACTTCTATGATCACTCAGAGAACTACTCAGTACTGGCCATGAATAGTTTCAGTGGCTCAGCCTCATGTAATCATTTTTGGTGTTCTTAATCCTTAAACTGCATCCACACAGCCCAAATCATCTTCTGGTACCAAGGGAAAATCTCACATTGAGGACGTGGATTGAATAGGTGGATAAGATATTTTATAGGAATCCCTTGTATTTTGTTTTATTTCCATGTACCATTTTGCAACATGAAATACAAATGGATTTTTCTTCTATCCTATTTTATTCCTTTTCTCATTATGATTTCCCACTTTTTGATTATCACAAAGGAGGAAAATATTATCTCCAGGAAACATATTTGGGAATAATTTCTTTTATGACAAAGAGGGAGAGCTACTATGTTTTGTAACCCACTTTGATACCATTTCATTTAATGATACCTCTGATAAATTTCACATTTCACATCTTAAATTTTTGCCTCTGGTATGTTGTTTTATCTGCTACAATTAGACTTAATGATATATCATTTGATATAATTACTCATTATTTTGAGACTATAATATCATAAGTTGTTATTATCAAAAAGGGGGATATTGTTGACCTCACATGTTTTGATAATCCCAATTATGCTTTCACATACATTTAAAATCCCAATTATGCTTTCACATACTTTGATAATCCCAATTAATGTTTATCATTATTCTAATTCGTTCAATCCGTGACATTCTATTTGAAAATAATAGTAAAATAATCTATTAAATATGTTAATCATTGTTTATCTATGTTTATCTGAGTGTTGAAGTAATTCGAACTCAATCAGATTGGTTTTTCATAAAAAAGATAAGTGTTAAGTCACTGATATGCTTATAGATACTAATACAGAACTACCAGTACTTAGTCTACCGATAGATAGAGTCAACGATAAGCTAAGGTCACCGATACGCAGAGCTACCTATAGACATTGTCACCGATACAGATATCTACCGACAGAATCTGAGCTACCGATAGAACAAGTCTACTAGTATGCATAAGTCTACTGATATATACTTCACAGGAACCGAACGAAGCTACTGATATGCAAAGGCTAAAAGTCTACTGATACTAGATACTCTTACACCAATGTTACCGATAGAGTAAGTATATCGATATAAGCATGTATATCATTATGAAGCTACTAATACAAAATGAGCTACCGATACAAAATGAACTACCGATAAAAACAATGCTACCGATAGATGGAGTCAATGGTACATAGAGATACTGATACACAGATTAAGAGCTAACAATACCTGGAGCTACCGATACAAGATCAAATAGCTAACTATAATAGGAGATACCGATACAAGATCAAAGAACTACCCATACCAGGAGCTACCGATACAAGATCAAATAGCTACAGATAGAAGGTCACTACTACATAGTCCACCGTTACACATCTACCAAAAGAAGGATACTAGTGAAGGACTGACTAGTCAAACTCTATACTCTCAATATTATTTATTAATTTTGCAACTGTCATATTTGATGTTTTTAATGAAATTAATGTTATTTAATGATAGTTGTTGGCATGTTAGGGAACCATACCCATTACCCATGAAAAAGGTAATCATTATTTTTACGGGAACTGAAAGATATAAAAGGAAGGACATAGACCGTACAATATGTACCATGAAAGCACGTGAAGGGTGTGAAAAACCAAGGGATTAATAGCATTGAAAAGTGGTGCATTCACATAAAAAGAAAAAGATAAATTCATACTGGAAGAGCACTGGACATACCCGAAGCCATTTCATTCTCTAAAGGAGAACACAAGATGCACCTTAGTCAAGGAGTGAAGAACTACAAGAACTGCTTATACACACTAGATGATAAAGCTGAACCTGAAACCCAAGGATGAAAACAATACTCTGTTTTTCATAAGAAACCCAGAGAAGGACTCTGAAGCATCTCTGATTATTCAAAAGAGTCCAGAGCTGCACTACACATCACTTGAGCATTATAAACTCTTATATACTCTCTTAGTGATTCTTTTATTTACATTACGAGTATTGTGTATACTCTGTATATTTCTTACACACACTGTCACCTCTGCTAAGCTGGATGATTTATAAATCCTCATTCAAACTCAATAACTCCCTTATATCCCACTGTGCATAGTGGTAGAGGTCAAGTAAGACCTAGATAGCCTGTGAGATGTTGTTTGTTTTCCCACATAGAACTGTGGTAGATGTCATTGTACTTGGAAAGTGTTTTCACTATTGTTTACCCCGATCTAGGGTTTGGATCAAATTTATATAAATTTTTTGATAGGACTAAGTCTCGTCTTGAGAGTGAACCTCTTGGTTACATCTACTATGCACTTTAGTTTAAGTCAAAAGTATAATATATATTTTATATTCTGCTACTAATTAAATTGAAAAAAAAATTGTTTTAAAGTTACTATGATAGTTAAATTAACAAGTGTTTATACTTATTGTGAACCATTAAGTTAGTTTCAAAAGTCAATTTAATATTTTGATTAAATTAACTGAGACATAATCAGTATTTGAGAAACTAATTGAACTTTTACAATCTGTATAAATTCACTACAGTTTAACTTGTTTTTTAAATAGGGTGATTTTAATATAAATATTTTTAATAGAAATTTTAATTGGAACTCAATTCACTCCACCTCTTGATTATCTATTCTGACAAAAAAAAGCTATCTATAGATAATTCGAGGAATAATTATTCTAATTAGAATCACTAAAAAACCATTCTATGATGACTTTATATAGATATTTATTCCTTCGATGCACCCAAGATGTTTCCAATAATTTTTAAATTTGTTAGAAAAAATTTCATTATCATTCATCAAATTTGAACCAATAGAGTATATCTAATTACGCAATATGTTTATATGAAAGACTTCATAATTCATTTTTTAATATAAAACCTCATCAAAAAATTCTTCATTTATTCATTGTATCATTGTTATGTTACATTTTTTTCATTGTACAATTCAATCTATTAGACATCATAAATTTCACTGTTCAAATTTTTTCAACACTTCAAGATGTTTACGAACCATAATTCTACCAAGTTATTCGGACGTATTCCTTCAACAAACTATTATATATAATCATGAAACTCTCTATGATGCTTGATATATTAACAGTTAATGACACATCACTCTATTTAATACCTTTTCCAAAATTATTTCATCTTCTCTTGATCCAGATCATTGAATAACAACCATTAGAGATTATAATTTCTAATGAATAAGGAACCCATACCTATGAATGAATATTTATTTCTATCTAATCATTTTATTGCAAATGTAATTGTGAATTTCATCAGTAAAACATTTCTTTACTCTCTTAATATGATCAACTTAGTGAAATGTCACTATGAAATTTATTTTAGTGTTCGAAAATATATTATTCTAACCAATGTATTTTATAATTATTAGATATAATGGACAATACATCATGGTTTGTAAGATGTTCAATGAGATATGACCATGGAAATATTCATCCAATGGACTCGATTTCAATTTATTTATAAACATTCTTTCGAAGAAAACTTCATTTGATCAAAATAGTATAATCGAATTCATATGGTAGACATTTAAATGCTAGTTATTCAGTAAAATCTACATAAATAATCATCATAATGTTGATAAAATAATATTATTCTCCAACTAGTATTGAACATATTTTATATTGTAGTATGATCTCAAAAATAGTCTTAAATAAACTCAAATCCCGAAATTTATTTTTCATAATTTAGATAATGAATATTATTTTTTTCCAGTAGGTAAATAAACAGTTCATATGTGTATATTATAAAAACACATGATAATTTCCATTATTCTTAATTCATTCTTCCTTGATTCATCAACCTGAATACCAATCCTAGATAGTTCAACTATACAATCCAATAAATATTATTATATATCATCATGAACATTTTTACATTAATAAAATAATCTAAATTTTTTGATAGCCATTAACAATAATTTAAAACATATACAACACACAATAAAAGTGGTATCTTCAATACCCCGCCCCCACATTGAAATTGTTGAATGTCCCTTCAGTGCAATTTTAAAATGAACAAGCCTTGTATATTATATACTTACTCTCAAATGTACCTATATTCTAAACATTCATTTAATTTTTTATCCCCCTTATTGATAATTAATAATTTTTTCATGGGAAATTAGTATATGTTTTTTATTAATCAAATTTCCAACCATAATTCTAGTCATTGTCTACATAAGACATAATCAATGTAGAAAACAATAAGATTAGGTTTAAACAATAATGAATTACCTTTCAATCATATCATGATAAATTATATAATTAGAACTGAAAATATTATCTTAATGGTTGTTCCAAATGTATTCTTGGATAAAGAAAAAACATATGATATATCATAGTAATAAAATAAATCAATCTAAAACCCACGTACTTTCCTTAATAAATAGATTAATGAAATTCAAGTGCAACTTGTAGGATTACTAACCACGGATAAATATTCTTATTTCCACTTTCCAAATAAAATTTATTAATTCAATTTCTAACCATTTGTGTATTGATTTTTATTTTCAACTAAGAATGAGATATAAAATCAACAATTCCAATGAAATTTATTTATTCCCATTCTAGAATAATTTGATTTGTAAAATCTAATGATTCCTATAAAAACATTTCCATACAGCACTTACCTCTCCATCAATGTGACCTTACATAGAATCATCATAAAGATGAATTTCTTGAATCTATATTCCTTAAAATATTTCTGTTGAGGAAGAAGAAAAATCAATCTTTTATAATTTGGTAGTATAGAGTTTTGGAAATTTTCACTTCTTCACCAAGTATGAAATTGTTCAATGTATTCCTATGTAATTTAAAATATACCTTAAAACAAATATGGGATCTTATTTTGAATTTATATCACATATTGATACAAACTTATTTAATTTCATCAATGATTATCCCATAATAATTCTTCTAGTAAACCAACATAGTAAACATTCTATGAATAAAAATACATTAACAAATATTTTCAAAGGTTAATAGTAATTTCAATGTATCATGTTCTCCAAATGATATCATGCCTGACCATGAATTCCATATTAAGAATGTTTAAATAAATTATACAGAGATTACTATAATAAGGTGTATATTACATCTTTTATTAATATGAATAGAAATTTTGAGATGGTTTTATCAACCATGTTTCTACATCTTTTCTTGTCTCCATGCTATCACATCAGATCATTAGTTGTGATTAGTTTTTGGTGTCTCCTAGATATTCTCCAATTCAATCATACATCGAGTATAGAACATTTATTCATAACAAACTTCATGTATGAAAAATTATCTTTCATTCAAAAGACAAAAATATTTGTCAACTAAAACGTTTGAACATCATTTGAAACTATGCTTTTCTTGTGCTTCTTCAATTATCCACATTCTCTAAAATACTTCTTGAAAGCTAACTATTATTTCATTGGGAACATCTAATGAATGTTTCCTTTTTTCATATGGAATTTACAAAGATCATTTCTTTTTATTAGTTATTTTGGATGATGAACATTTTTCAACATATTGTATTTAGAATACATGATCTTTAGAACTTCCCCATTGAAAATATTCTTGGGATATTTTTGGTTTACCAATATATTAAACTTACATCCCAAAGATGAATCCTCATTATTAAACAATATCTATTGATATATTGAATTTATGTATTTATCTTCATATCTAAACTATCATTCACCATTCTTATAACTAACATCTTTTCCAACAGCAGTGTTTCGAAAAAAATTAACTTATTGAATGTTTTATTACACTCAAAATGTTTCACCTTCATTTTTGGTTTATCTTAATTTAAATGGTCTTCAGTTGTGATTTTTCATTTAGAATATTATATTAATAATCTAAATAACAATGAAAAAATATTTTTCAACACCAAATTTGACACAAAAAACCTTTTCTTTTAATATCAATTTAATTAAATTAGGGTGTTTTCTTCTTAACAAGTTGTGTTCTTCATGGGGAACTATCTTCCACACTTTTTTATAATCCACATTAGTAATAGTGGTTGTTTTTTTATCACTACTCATAATATTGGCATCTAAAATTCTTCAATTAAACCCTTTATTTTTAATTAAAATAGGTGTAGAAACATTATTAAAATATTTTATGGATACTAAATCTATCACCACAGATGCTTAAAAAATATAATTGAATGATTTCATGATCTTATTTCAATATATTTGATGTATTTTTATATAAGAATCATCTGACTAGATTTGTTTTATTAGTAATAAAAATATTATTTTCTATAAATAATCAGTACGTTTATTCCTTAGATTAAAAAATGATTTACAATTCTAGGCATCACATGATGATGGTATTTAAATAATCGTCAATCATAATAACCTTCTATTCACAGTCCTTCATTCAATCATATTCTACATTTTAAAATTATATTTAATTTATAATAATGATTCGAGATGCATTAAATTCATGGATTTTATTTCGAATTTAAATCCTTGACCATGATGATAATATTAATTTTTTTTACTTTTTCATAGACTGTTACAACTAGATTCTTCTTGACTTTATATTTCAATTCAACTTCTTCAAGACTTTTATATTTTATCCTAGAGGATATTATTTTTATATCAACCTTACCTGATTCATAGGCTATGTCCCTTTTCTATAATATTTGTAAATCTAATTATTTTTTTGAAAAACCATCTCAATTTCTTATATTTCTTTCAATGATGGTTAAAATCTTCTAAAATACCTTTAATTACTCCATAAACAAGAGGAACAATATAATTTTGAAATCAATTCATAATATATGTCAATGTACTAATCATTATATCTTCAGGCATTATAGATAAATCATTATCACAACTAATTATATGTTTTTATACTTGGGAAGTGTTTTTACATGAACTTTCCCAATCCTCATGATACATTAACATTCATTAATCACCTGATGTTAAAATGGTTTCCATATCCACGGTGTTATGTTTAACAGCATATTATTTTCTTTTCAATATACATAAATAATTTTTTAAAGGAATTCAAAATAAGATTCTTCATCTTCAATAAATAAGGGAGATTTCTTTGTTAGCTTTTTTTAACTGAAATTTTCATTTTTACCAGGCTCATGGTTGAAATAGAATTCAAATTTGGGATAACTAAATATTTAATATAAGTAAACACATTTTATAAAAATGTAACTAAACTAAAATAATAAAAAGGGAATAATTTCTTTGTAGAGAATATAACAGCATTGACCTTACCTGCCGATAATAATAAAGAAGACCACTTTAATATAAAAATAACACTATGGTGTGAATTAGTGTTGGGATTTTTTTTAAAAAAATTTAATTTTTTATCTATTTACCAAATATACTTGTTATGATCCATATTCTCCTATTATTTTTTCCACATAATGTGTATTTATAAAAAACAATTTAAGAGATATAATATTATATTTTTATAATGTTCACTACTCAAAAAGATTATATATTCCTTTACATGTTAGGATATGAAATGTTTGTGGATTATACACTATAATGATATACATTATCAATGTTTTTTATAAAAATAAATCCTTAGCCTAATTTTGGTTCCTTAAAAATTATAAGGCTGATAAATAAACAATCACGAATCCTATGACGGGAAGTGACCTCATACAAAATACTAGACCTTACTTGTTTATTAAAGTACATGAATAAAAGGTCTTTGGCTTCATCAATTAATTTGTAGCAACATGAATTTATTCAATATATTGAGGCATATATTGTATATCATAGTATTTCTCTATTATTATCTTACTATCATCTTACTCACTGAGCATTATATAGTAAAATATACTTCCATAAAGTAGAAAAATAAAATCTAATCTTTCCTTTATTATCATTTTCATCCCTAAAAAATTCAATCCAATATTAATTTTTCTTCTGATCCTATCCATCAGTTTTCCCATCCAATAATGATTATCTAATTATAGATCATCTAATTTATTCTTCATCAAAACAATTAGTATCACTTTATCTAGTTCATTTTTATCATCTTATATCTTATTCTATGTTAGGTACATTTAATTGCAATAAAAAATGGTGGGAAGGATATATCTACTATCACATGGTCACTTTTTCTCTTCTTCAAAAAATTCATGAATTCTCCAACTAGTTCATTCACAGTTCATGGTACCACTTACTCTGACGGGTAACTCTTCTTTTGATACTTCAATCCAAATGATAATATCTATCAATATTTATGGTCAGACCATAATTGTGGAAGATTACATTATCCTAATAATCACAGCTTTGTAACTAACCATCCCACCATATAACTTGAAAAATTTCCCCATAGGGAGTCAACTCCCCTTTATATAGGTATCATTTCTCCCCCAACATAGGGATTGGGAAATAATAAAATTTGCGTTTCCCCATCAAAATATGAATCTCTCACTCAAATATATCATCCATTGGCCACCTTTAGGTTCCCTAAAATATTATATACAACAAATCATCACAGGAAACATATATCAAGACATAAATATTTTTAATGTCTATCTATGTAATAGAAACATTAACGACTTTATGAACAAATCATAATTGGAATTTATCCTTTAATGTGGTTTGATTTGAGAAAAATATTTGATCCTGGAAACTTCATCTAGATTTCCTTAAAATTCATATAAATTCTTGTAAATATCTAATGAGTCATATCATTCATCATAGAAATTATATATCTTATAACTATGATTAATCATCACTCAAAAAGATATACAGAATACTTCAAAAAATGTTTCCCCTAATTTGATGAGTTCTATGTGGTTTAATAGGTTTTATATATATGGTGAACCGTTGGGGGTCCTCTGTTTCCTTTTGTCTGATGAATTTATAGAACTCTATCAGATGAAATTATAATTCACTATTAGGCGTAATTATGTGATTATGTTTGATGGAATCCCTTTTAGGAATTTTTTTTATGAAACAATTTGGAATCCTTTGTAACCTCTATACAAGGATCCTACATGGAATCATCAATCTAATAAATGTAACTCAATAAATATCTTTTGGGTGAATTCATATGGAGACATATTCATAATATGATCTTCTAATTATTCCTCTAAATTTTGAATTTATTAAGAAACTAGTTCATAATAATTTGAGAACATATTTCCAATAGTGTAGGTTGGATAACTAACCATGATTTCATGTCAGACATCATAAACCATTCTTTACTCTATAACAACATCAAAACAAGATTCATTCACATTTTTCTGCTTCTCAAACATGATTTTGGATCTTTATAAAAGCCTATATTAGAGGATTCATATAGATATATTTTAAAATACAATTAATACATCATAATGTTTATGAGGAATAATTCCAAAAAATTTCTACGAGATATTTATTTAACTAATTTCATTCATGAATCGTAGAATTATTCTTAATGTCTGCTACATTAATTATCAGAAATGCATCACCAAAATTTTCCCTATTTTATATAGTATTTTATCATCATAAAATAATTCTCACCGAATCTCATCCATATGGAATTATGTTGTTTAAAAACTATGGAACACATTACATGGAATCAACTTTTGTTTTTTTCATTCATTATCTATCTCGTGTATCTATTAATGTAATCGATCTAAAATTTATTTAAAAAAGTATTTTAATTGACTCGGACCTTTCACATATATATATTGTCATAATAAACAATCAATTAGTGATCTCAGAAAATTTCCTCTGACTAATAGACAATACATAATATTCCATTTGAGGGACATTATATCTTGGTATTTCTAATGACCTATTTTTGATAACTGTGGAAAGAAACACTCTATTGAAACCATATTGATGGATTTTAAAAATAACACGATGAAAACTCCCTTTGATAACCTCTGTAAACTAGAAAATAATCCCATTTGATTCATTATCTCTAACCATTTAGATTCAAATCAATATTGACAGAAAATTATAATTTTTATGGACAATTTTATTCTCCATCTATGGTTGAACATTTTATAGAAATTAATAACATCTCAACAATAATCTTAATTAAAATCAAAATCAACAAAGATCATTTTTCATTTTCTATAATGAATAATCAAGATCTACACTATTCAAGGAACACCATTTATATATGTTTTTCAACAATATGACTTGATCACTAACTTTCTTCTTTATCCATTCTTCTGATATTCATCTATATTATTATCCCGACTAAATTCATCAACAAAATATTCAAATAACAAAATATTTATAACATCATCATTTTATTAACATTAATTAAATGTTTCTATTTTTTGATAACCATTGATAATAAATGAATACCATTAGTAGAGAATAAAACTCTAACACAAAGTGGGATCTTAAAATCCATAAAAATTATTGGGATTCATTTGGGTATGTAAGATTTTGATAACTTTTCATGTCTGTTATTTATAAAATTATGTATGTTAAACATTAAGCAATATTAGTGATGATTTGATGATTGAAATATTATATCTTCATATTGGGCGTCATCATATCTCATGAAATCAATTATTTATTGTATAACTTATAGAATAATTAATAATAATGTATCATCTCTTTTTAAATATTTTGATATATAGAAACATTATTTTATTTATTAAGGCATTAAATTTAATCAAAAATATTCATCACTAAGAATAAGAGCATAGAAATATTTGGAAATTGATTAAATAATGGAAACCTCCCTTATCCCCCCTATATATATACCCATGGTTTAGGGAAACAGGGAGTATATGATTTCTACACAAACATAAACCAACAAATTTAAGAAAAATTTGGTATTGGATGAGATATACCACTGGTTTTTTTAAAAAAGTGTTTATGTCGTTTTACATAGGCTGTATCACTGAGGCTCCCCTCCCCTCCTCATTCAAACCCTAATTCACCCATCACCACTTATGATATTTTGGCATCCCCCTCCCATCCTCAGACAACATTTCACTTTCATCCTGGTGTTCTTCCCCGATTTCGGGTTTTCTTGTTGTGATATTTGACATCTATGATATCTTTACCTCCTCTTATTTATTCTCTTTTCTTCTCCTATAACAAGGTGTTCTTACTCTCATTTTTACTCAAGTATGCTTTTGTCATGTTTTTATTATGAAATTGATGCAATGATATGGTTTTTTTGTTTGGAAAACCGATTCCATGGAATATTTTTTTGGTCATTCATTCAGTTTTTTTGTTTGATGAAATATTTTTCTAATATGATTTGAAACATTATTGAAAATAAATAATACCATATAGAAGCATATTTCGTTTTTCATTATTTTAAACAAGTGTAGTATAGGTTTTGTTTTGGTATTAAACTTGATGGAATCAATAAGAAATATAAATATATTATTATAAGATCTTTATTAATGGTAATCAATTTCATTATAATGAAAAAATAATGTTGTAAAAGATATTATTAAAGAATTAATCATTATAAAAAATAGTGATTTCCAAAAGTACATTTTTCAGCATTATGAACATTTATCCTTTTAGTGAGTGGTTTTAAATATTTTAAAATGTTAGTTTATTGTAATTAATCAATGTGATAATTTTTTTTGATTTTTTTCAATGTTGTTTTCTCATAGGTGGTATAATTCTTGGTGTTTTTCGCTTATGTTTTTTGGAACATGACAAATAAAGTGTCCATAGTTTTAAATATAATTTTTGTTATATCATATTTATTATTAGTGATATTGATTTAATTTATTTGGAATAACCATGTTGGGTAGATTTTTCATGTTGATAAAATATAGGCATCCTCGAATGGTCTACTGTGAAGCTAAATTACTTTTCTTTCTGGGTAATTCCACCATCTAGTTTTAACAATTCTATATCTCATAATACAGTTCCATGTTCCTTCGTAGACTTATATTTCTAGTATAGTGGATATGTATATAGGGTGATACCTAGATCTGATGTATATAGACTATATATATTAGGAGGTTTAAATAATCAACATAGTTCTAATAGTATGATTAGTGATGGATGGTTTTCAAAGATATATAAATTTGTTTTATTGTTCCGGGATAAATTCTATTAGTATTCCTTGATTTCAGGTTTTGATATGACTTATTATTTTTTTGGGATGGATTTTATATTATTCTATAATGGTTAGATATGTCATAAATTTTATACAATTTTGATTCTTATTAGTGTTCATTAATTTCATAAACACTATATATTGAATATGAATTTGAATTTAGATATCATTGTAAATATGGTTCACATTGTTTACAAGAAAATTAATTTTCTCCAATGTAATATTTGGGATAGAAGCAATATGTATCATTTCAATTAGATCTCAACTATGTTTCAAGAGATTTTGGGTAATTTTTTTCTTTTTTATTTTTAAATGCTCTTAATGGAAGTCATATAAAGTGTCCATGTTACAATATTTTTGGATGACCGTTATTATGGTGGGGAGAAGTTATTTAACGTATAAAAAAGATATATTTAAAATAAAATATAGTGTTTGATATCACAATGGTGAGATTAGATAATGTTATCCTTTTTGTGGGAGGAAATAAAGAAGTGGTATAAAGAATTTTATATTTGATTAGTTTCCATTTGTGAATCATCATGGTAGAGATAGTATTCTAGTTCAGGAAGACTCTGATATCAAAACACATGTAGAAAAGATTGAACATGTTGATGTATAGAGAGTGAAAATTTTAATGTATAATTCCAGAAATTTTTTAAACATGGAATGTACTAAAAAGAAGAAACAATAATTTTTAATGGGTTTATATCATATAAAAACCATGTAAGCAATTTTTTATATCACCATTGACTATATTCATACCTTTTTAATGAACATTATAGATAATGTAGAAAATAATCCATCAAAATATAATATAGAGATGATGTTAGTTAAGAAGCTTGTATTTTCAACAAATAAATTATATCTTTTCTAAAATATTGTATTTTATTTTTGGAGGAAGTGGTAGACCATAATGATTTTAAATAATGTCGTACATAGTGATGGAAGGAAAATAGAAAAGGATAAAAATATAACGTGCCAAAAAAATTAATGTGCCACTTTACATTGATTACCATGAATCAATATCTATTCATATCTGAAAAAATATCATACTATATGTAATTTCATGATGCTGAGATAATTAATTGTAATGATGAGTTGGGTCATCCGGTGGATGGATTTAAATGGAAGGTGGTTGATGAAAAACATTCATATTTTGTAGTTATTGTCAATAATGTTAGTTTGGGTCTATTATATCATTGGTTTAAACCATTTGGTAAGATTCTTACTACTCACACCACATGGCTAGTTTATATTCAAGTTTATAGTCTTCATATTGGGATATGTATGAAAAAACCATTCACATTCAGGTGTATTCTAATATTTTCACCTTTTCATCCTCATAATTATATATATATTTGTTTATTATAAACCATTAATAAGTGAGTTGAAGTTTCTTTAGGATATCTGTGTGAATATATTTAATGCTTCTTCAAAAATTTTATTTTATACGAATGCGGCCCAACTATGGAAAATAAATTACTTCTGTGATTTTTTATTGATTATTGGTTAGAGCATGAAGTGAAAAAAATCATGTTATACTTTTTATGAAAAAACATGATCGATAATACTTAAATACTATTTTAGTTTATGTTTCATGGTTCATTGATGACTCATACACATGGATTGTCAATACATGATTAATTTCAATAGGTTTCATAATATTTTTTACACTGAATAATCCCCTCAACATATGTTAGGAACTTATTTGATAATTCAATTGAATGATTCTATTTTTATTATGGATAGGTCAGATGAAATCTAAAAAGTGGGAAAATATTTTAGGTGAATTCAAATATAATTAGAAAAAGAGAAATATTCATTTTGATATTCCATATTGGTCTACCAATATTTTACTTCATTATTTTTGTTCCATGTACATTGACTAAAATATAAAATAGATTTTTTATTATATTCATAAAAATATCTTGGTAAAGACCAAATATGAAATTTAATCACACCTGGACTTATGGGATAGGGGTATTGAACATGAACTACATTCTATTTGTATTAGTAAAAAATAATGGAACGTTCCTTTTTCATATTATGTGATGATTTTTTTGAAAAACTAATTTTAATAAGTATTTAAGAATATCACGATTATTAAAGGATATTCTTGCAACATATAATAATGGGTCACCTGTAGGGATTTTAAATAAAATTTAAAAATTACGGATTTTGAAATCTTTCTTCCTAAATTTATTGCAAATACCAATCACACATTTTCTATATAGTATGGTAATGGTGAAAATGATTCCTGTTTTCCATTTTAGATACTTTTTTTATAAATAATAATAAAATACTTTCATTATAAAAATGATAAAATACTATCCATTAAATGTGTGTGAGTTTCGATTAAAACCCTACATATTTTATCACTTACATGATGTATTTAAATGTTCATCCTCCAACTAAAACACTTCATGGGGGACCAACTTCTTTTTAGTGCATGTGTCATAATGAAAAAAATAAGTCAATAATGAAATATTATATATGCAATAAGAATCATCTGAAAGGTCAATAATGAGAGGTTAAATGGATCTAGAATGTATGGTTTTTTGTTCAACATATTTTCTTGATGTGATCACAAGACATGACAAGAAAATTAGAAATTAATAGGGGGAAAATGGGGAAATTGAACCCTTCATTCTATATCTTCCTCAAATGGGTGGAATTCATGGGTCATGTACATTTTCTAAAATTAGCATTGAGGAGTGGAATATATTACATTTCACATACATGTTTAACTGTGTTTTTTTATGAAGATATCAAGGAAGTAATTTGAATATTTCTGTGTTTTCTCATACTATTTCATTCCACACATAGCATAAAATTTTATTACCATTTTATGAATGTAACATAATAATTTATAAATATTGTTCATCGATATTTTCCTTTGAAAATGATAGAGGATTTTTATTGTGAAGACTTTCTACTTTGTTAAAATCAAATATACGAACTCTAAATTTATTAAAATAAATATGGATATTCATTTAATTGTATTATTTTTATTTTTTTCAATAAATAATTTTATCTGTTGACTCTTTTCTCAACAATTATGAGCGTTGAATTTTCCCCCAATTCATTGGATCATGAATTTAAATATTTAATAGAAAATGTGTATACATATTTTAGAATTGACCAAGTGGTGAAAATGATCAAAATAAATGATGGAATTATGTTAACAACTACAATGTAATATTATTCCAGTGTATCAAATAGTTGATCCTCTTATGAAAATGGTTTTATTATGTAATTTTTGAGAAAATATTTTTATTGGGTTATTAATCTCAAGGTTGAGTTTCTGTGATGAAATGCATGTGTTTTATTTCAATGATATTACACTACACATTAATTGATGATATTTCATTTATATTTACTAACATGTGTCAATTCCAGAATATCTATGAAGCATACATTTTGGAATCAATGGAAAAAAGTGTCTTATGTGAAAGTTCTTCTGAGACAGGATTGTAACAGCCCGAGATTTTATGAAAAATATTCTTTTTAATTTTATTAATGTCTTGTGTTGTACGCTACACCAAAATGAGCTTTCACAACATGCATCCTTGACTTTCCTTGCATTACACGCAATCACAACCTTCCTCGATAGCGTGTGTAGTACGCAATACTGAGTTTCACGAAACAACGATATGATATTAAAATATTATTAAAACTAGCCGTTATGAATAGTAATAACCACGTTTTAAATTTTGGAAATTTTAGATCTCAAAATGGACTTCATTTTTGGATTTGGAGTATCGAATTTAGCCTAAGGTGAGATTTTTGTACTTTTCGGATAACTTTCATATTCTGATGAATAGTGAAAATTACTAAATTATAATTAAAAACAACTTTTTTAATAGAAACAATTAATAGTGATAAATTATTAATTTGAGTGGTTTTAAAGTATATTTAGAATATATTTTTACAATTTAATACAATGTTGGTCATTGGATGTAATTTCACATTTAAACCAGACATAAACAAGTGTCAATATTATGATAGATATTGTTTCTTAAAAACACGCTATTTGTTTTAACAGCGGGATGTAATTATAAAATTAATTAATTCATCTTCTATGTTATTAATTTGGTAAAATAGACTTCATTTTTGAATTCGGAATATGAAATATATCTTAGGATGATATTTTGGTATTGTTCTGAAAAACATCAATTTTTGATGAATAGTGAAACTACTAAGTGGTAGTTAAAAAACTGAATTTTTCATAAAACATAATTTTACCGCTTCTGTGAATGGAATTTGAAAAATCTGAGAAACACAGTTGATGTCAGTAAGTAAAATGTGGTTCAATGAGATGAAAATAATTTTTGCTGAATAGTAACTTTTTACTTTTATTTACCACGGTTAAAAGTAAATAGGGTAATTAAGGGTAAAAATGATATTAATATTACCCTAACACATGTTCTAATCCTATTGGACAAGTGTATCTCGACCAAAAACAACCTTAAGTGTAAAATATTATCATTTAGGCCCACTTGGATTAGATTAGGACATTTATTATTATTTAATTCAAAGAAGAGTTAAAAGAGTTAAAATCAAAGTTTATTTAATAAAACATTTTTAATATAGGGTTATGGTTAAGATAAATTCGATTGTAAATATTCATTAGAAATAAAAAAATATTTCCTACATAATGGTATTTTATTTGTAATTTTTAGACATCAAATAAGTTAATTTATTTATGACACAAAGATGATGCAGTAATTATCTTATTAATGAAATATTGACATAATTATATTATAAATACCAAAATAAATATAATTTAAGCCTTTTTATGAATTCCACTAATTTTCTAGGATAATATGATATATTAGTGTTGATTTAATCAACTTGGATCGAACATATAATTCTGTTATGACTTTCACAAAATAATATATCAAATAGTGTCAAAATTGACACAAAATAGTTTTTAAATAAAATAAAATATTATTAATTGTTATTTTATTCCTAAAAATCTAAGGTTCGGCCAAATAACTTAGATAAGGATATATATATTAATAATAAACAATTTGGGGTTCGTTTGGCATGTTATGGTAAGTGTATTAACCATATAGTGTAAGAAAACAAAAGACACGGTAAAAGTTAAATTATTTAACTTAAAGTTAAATCTAATTGATAATGTTAAAATAATAACCTAAACTTGTCCAAATCCTATTGTCTGATAGGATTTCGACCCTTCCCCACTTTATCTTCTAAATAAGACCCTTTGGAACCATTATGAACTGATTTTGACTTTAATATAAAATAATATTTTGAGATATTCCTAAGGTGCCCCTCTCCTCCCTTATAAAAGGGAACCTCCTCCCCCTCCTCCCCACACCAATTTGAAAAAAAAAGCTCGGCCAACCCCTACCATTTTCTCCTCTCCACTTCCCTAGAATAATCCTAGAGGTCCTGGTTTTCTTCAAAGACTAATCGTAGTTCCCTAAGTGGAGGATTCAAAGAGGCGTTTCAAAGAAGAGGTAATATCCATTACCGATCTTTTCAATTTCTTTCTTATTCAACTTCTTCTTCTTTAGTTGTTTCATGAAAATGTAATAACATCAGTATTACTTACATACTGATATGTTATTATAAATATGAAACAACCCTAATTCACCTTCTATCCATCCTACGGAAAAATGAAATCATCGCGCGTGCGTACGTACGGAATACCATCTCCACGCCGTGGTGTAATATATTTTCCACCACCACCATAATAAAATGGGTATAATGGTGTAATGAGTAACTATATATGATTATTATAATGTTATATAGATACTGAAATAGTCTATATACACTTCAACACAATTCCACGACCATGGGAACGATATCATCGCTCGTGCGTACGTACGGACTACCCTCTCCACGACGCGATGAGATTCATTCTCAATGATTAACCATTCATGAATGATTATAAAGTATATATAATAAGTAATAGTGAAATATATTACATAATAATGATACTATATTTTTGTAAATTTATATGTATGTCATCTACTTAATTCCATTCACTTCAATAAGGAAACGAAAACAGCGTTCATGCGTACGTACGGACTACCGTCTCCATGAACGGTGTATTTCATTCAATTTATCGATATATATATATATATATATATATATATATATATATATTCTGAATATATATTATATATAAATCATGTTATACATTCTGGATATAATTAACCATGATCCAAGTAATCATATTAATAATTACAAGTTAAAAACACGAACGACAAATGAGACGATTTTACCCAAAACGCTACTTTAACATGAATTTATAAAAGAACGGGTAATATAAAGTCATAAGTGGACCATATATGATATAATAACAATGAATATGATTCTGGAATAAGTCAATAACAAGATTTAAATCATTATACAGGAGGTTCGGACACTTACAAAGCAAGTCGGACCTAAGGTAAGGGAAAATATCACAATCTCATTTGTATCTGAGATTGTTTTTACTTTGGCATTTACTGGGGTGTATTTTATCATCCACATCCATGTTCCCTCAATATGTAATATTGTTTCCATCCACTTACAATAGTTTATATCCAATTTTACCCTTCGGTGAGTTTTTAGTAAAGAATATGAAAGGAATCTTTTGTCGTTTTTTTCGTACGAGGTACTTTTTTGACTTTTCCGACAAAAGTACGAATAATGTTTTTTTAACTTATACAGAATGAATGGATTTTTAAAACATTATTTCCAAGAAGATTCCTTTACAAGTTTTCAAGTTTATTTTTATACAACTTCTTTTAGTTTAAATTTGTATGACATGTTAAGAAAGGAAAAATGTTTTTGAAGAAGAAAGGATATTTTCCTCAAGAATGGAGTTCAAGTGTTTTATAAAAATTATTTTCCATATAAGATAATAAAGGGTTCTGTTTTTATCCCTATTATTACATTGATTTGATTATGTTTTGAGGGAATTATTTTTATGAAGTCATTTACCTTATATGATTTGTTTTATGATGTCATGATGTTTCAAGAATCCCATTTTTTGTTACATGTGTTATGCGATGATTAATGATTTATTATTATGTGGCACACAGAAGAAAGGATTCATTATAAGATGGGTGGGACCTATATCTCCCTCCAATGAATTGGGTAAAGATTTTATATATCATGAGATAGACATGGCTGAAATGGTAGGTTATACCAGTTCAGTGAAACAGGACTGAAACGAGGGTTACTCGATTCAGAAAGGGACTTTGTCCACTAAGATAGTCTTGGCAATGAGTCTTGACTAACAAGAAATGATTATCTATGATTATGTGTGTATGCCACAAAGTTTCATGTTTTAAGTTATGATTATTGGGATTTCATTTCACTACTATGATTTATCCCGTGTTATGAAATTATGCTATCTTTTGCAGGTTAAGATTTCCAAAAGTTATATTCTTATGAATATGATGTGATTGATTTTTCTTTTGTTTACCCTTACTGAGCATTTGAGCTCACCCTTTTATGTTTAATTTTCCCCAGGATATAAATAATGGTTTTTGGTTAAAAAAAGGAATATCTTTATGGGAGATATTGAAGATCTTTCACCATGATTAGAATATTACGTTCCGAGTTTCCAAAGAGACTAAACTATTACGATCCTAGTGTGTGTGTTTTTGTTATGTACTAGGTATTCCACAAAATTAATGTAATGTCCATGTACTTCATGCTTCAGGTCTCTACAGTTGGTATCAGAGGAAAGGTTTAGTCAACCTTTGGAATCTAGGATGCGAGAACTTTATTGAGATCCCTAGAGATATTTCTAAGGTATGTCAAGGGATGTCCCTAAGGTTAAGTATACATATAGGATATAGTCCCAGAATAGCGCTAACGATCTTAGAATTTTACCTAATATGTTAGATATTGAGGGTTCTTTCCCTTTACTATGTTGTCTTCCCTAGCATGATTTCGCCTCTCACAATTTTTTTGTGTGTTTTAGTTAACAGAGGGAACCAGAAGGAATTCGGTTAACATTGAATCCAATGGACAAATTGGTGACTATGAGCAACAAAATTGTGTAATACCTAGAGATAATGATATTGTGATTATGCCGAATCAGTCATCGCGATATATGATTAACAAGGTGAAATTTAGTGGTATGACTAATTCATCAAAGAACTGGAAGATAAACTATTTTGCATGTTCGCATGTTGAGGAGCATAAAGAAAGGAAGATTGAGATTTCTATAGAAGGGAAGAAGAACCTTGAGGAATACCTCAAATGGAGGGACCGATGTTATCTGTGTGGAGAAAAGGTTCATAGAGTGACATATTGTTATGGAGTTCAATGTATTATTTGTGGAGAACATGGGCATTACCCAACTCAATGCCCTGACCTAAAAAGTTACTTCTAAATCAAGGAAGGACTTATTACAGTACAATCATTGAAGTGGATGGACTGAAGTGTTTATGTATTGGTATTCATGAGTAATGTTGTTGAGGTACTTTTATGGTGTACTGAAATATTTATGTTTTGGTCTATTGTGGTTTTCAATAATTTTATGGTACCGGTAACCATGAAAAGTGATTGAGACATTTTTGGTAAACAGATGATATGAGCATAATGAAGGGACAAGAAGATAATGAGATGTTTGATTGTATTCATGAGCTCATGATTAATATAAAGACTAAGTGATATCATGGTTTGAGTATATATGATTTTTGGATTTTGGTATGTGGAAAGAGTTAACTTTTGACAGC
Source organism: Viscum album (assembly GCA_963277665.1). NCBI lineage: Eukaryota > Viridiplantae > Streptophyta > Magnoliopsida > Santalales > Viscaceae > Viscum > Viscum album. The sequence goes on along the minus strand of OY728140.1, from coordinate 1,690,388,541 downwards.
ATTCATGTTTTCACTAAGGTTTAATTGGTATTCATTTTTAAAGAGAATACATGATTAAGGTATTCACATGATTGGAATGTGACCAACAAGACATATCTTATGATATATGGGGATCAACGATGGTATTAAATCTCTGGTAAATTTTTTCACTATATTATGAGAGTGGACTGCGGTATTATGGATAAGCCTAAAGATTGGAATGGATTATGTTGGAGATAAGATAGTATTGTTTAAGGATATAAGTTTTTACATATTATTGATGGGATGTTATAGTAATATAGTTTTAGAAAAAGGACAACCTGCAGGACGGGCGACAACCCATCGTGTCGGACAAGGCTGTAGGAATCGAACCCACAACCGAAGTGCGACTGGCCTTTATCACCTACCACTGGCCTACATGATGTCCCTGTTTATTAGAAACTAGTTTTATTATATTAAGCGGTGTGATATATGAAGTATAAAGTCCATTTTAGGAACCATATATGATTAATCTCACTATAGAATGAATTATGAATATTTAATAACTTTTGATAACCTTTTCTTTCAGACAGATGGAATGACCCGTCATTCTATCACATGATCTGATAACACTTCACGAATAACAAATTCAACTTCATTTATTTAAGAGATGAAGTGGAAATTGTACAAGGCACAAACAACAGTGATATTGTACCAAAATAAAGTAAGTATTTATTCTAATTCAAATTCTTTAACTTTAGGGAAACGATCTTGAAAACCAAAAATGTTGTCCTAGTGATCTTATATCTGATGAATCATATGGTACCCTAGATCGTCACAAATTTATGGCTTTGTGATTGCTGGATTTTCCATAGCCATGTTCTCTACCACTCTCCATCATAACATGATGGTTAGATTTCTCTTCCATATCCATATTTTCACCTATGTGGAAACCTAGTGATTAGTTTATTTGGGTAACCGTTACGTTTTATAATTTTGTTTTTAAAGATTGGTTTTGATATTCCTTTTTATGATGTGGGTTTCTATTAAAGAAACTTTCAAATAGTAAACCATTTATAACCCCGACGAATTTCGAGGGCGAAATTCATTTTAAGGGGGGTAGAATGTAACAGCCCGAGATTTTAGGAAAAATATTCTTTTTAATTTTATTAATGTCTTGTGTTGTATGCTACACCAAAAGGAGCGTTCAAAACACGCATCCTTGACTTGCCTTGCATTACACGCAATCACAACCTTTCTCGATAGCGTGTGTAGTACGCAATACTGAGTTTCCCGAAACAACGATATGCTATTAAAATATTATTAAAACTAGCTGTTATGAATAGTAATAACCACTTTTTAAATTTTAGAACTTTTATCTCTCAAAATGGACTTCATTTTTGGATTCGGAGTATCTAATTTAGACTAAGGTGAGATTTTGGTACTTTTCGGATAACTTCCATATTCTGATGAATAGTAAAAATTACTAAATTATAATTAAAAACAACTTTTTTAATCAAAATAATTAATAGTGATAAATTATTAATTTGAGTGGTTTTAAAGTATATTTAGAATATATTTTTACAATTTAATACAATGTTGGTCATTGGATGTAATTTCACATTTAAACCAGATATAAACAAGTGTCAATCTTTTGATAGATATTGTTTCTTAAAAACACGCTATTTGTTTTAACAGCGGGATTTAATTATAAAATTAAATAATGCAACTTCTATGTTATGAATTTGGTAAAATAGACTTCATTTTTGAATTCGGAATATGAAATATATCTTAGGATGAAATTTTGGCATTATTCTGAAAAACATCAATTTTTGATGAATAGTGAAACTACTAAGTGGTAGTTAAAAAACTGAATTTTTCATAAAACATAATTTTACCGCTTCTGTGAATAGAATTTCAAAAATCCTAGAGACACGGTTGATGTCAGTAAGTAAAATTTGGTTCAATGAGATGAAAATAATTTTTGGTGAATAGTAACTTTTTACTTTTATTTACCACGGTTAAAAGTAAATAGGGTAATTAAGGGTTAAAATGATATTAATATTATCCTAAAACATGTCCTAATCCTATTGGACAAGTGTATCTTGACCATAAACAACCTTAAGTGTAAAATATTATCATTTAGGCCCACTTGGATTAGATTAGGACATTTATTATTATTTAATTCAAAGAAGAGTTAAAAGAGTTAAAATCAAAGTTTATTTACTAAAACATTTTTAATATAGGGTTATACATAAGATAAATTCGATTGTAAATATTAATTATAAAGATAAAAATATTTCCTACATAATGGTATTTTATTTGTAATTTTTAGACATCAAATAAGTTAATTTATTTATGACACAAAGATGATGCAGTAATTATCTTATTGATGAAATATTGACATAATTGATATTATAAATACCAAAATAAATGTAATTTAAGACTTTTTATGAATTTCACTAATTTTCTAGGTTACTATGATATATTAGTGTTGATTTAATAAACTTTTTTCGAACATATAATTCTGTTATGACTTTCACAAAAATCATATATCAAATAGTGTCAAAATTGACACAAAATAGTTCTTAAATAAAATATTATATTATTAATTGTTATTTTATTTCTAAAAATCTACGGTTCGGTCAAATAACTTAGATAAGGATATATATATTAATAATAAACAATTTGGGGTTCGTTTGGCATATTATAGTAAGTGTATTAACCATATAGTTTAAGAAAACAAAAAGACACGGTAAAAGTTAAATTATTAAGCTTAAAGTTAAATCTAATTGATAAAGTTAAAATAATAACCTAAACTTGTTTAAATCCTATTATTTGATAGTATTTCGACCCATCCCCACTTTAGCTTCGAATTAAGACCCTTTTGAACCATTATAAACCGATTTTGACTTTAATATAAAATAATATTTTGAGATATTCCTAAGGTGCCCCTCTCCTCCCTTATAAAAGGGCACCTCCTCCCCCTCCTCCTCACACCAATTTGAGCACTCAAGATCGTCCAACCCCTGCCATTTTCTCCTCTACACTTCCCTAGAATAATCCTAGAGGTCCTGGTTTTCTTCAAAGACCAATATTAGTTCCCTAAGTGGAGGATTCAAAGAGGCGTTTCAAAGAAGAGGTAATATCCATTACCGATCTTTTCAATTTCTTTCTTCTTCAACTACTTATTCTTTTGTTGTTTCATGAAAACTTAATAACATCAGTATTACATACATACTGATATGTTATTATAAATATTAAACAACCCTAATTCACCTTCTATCCATCCTACGGAAAAATGAAATCACCGCGCGTGCGTACGTACGGAATACCGTCTCCACGCCGTGGTGTAATCTATTTTCCACCACCACCTTAATAGGATGGGTATAATGGTGTAATGAGTAACTATATATGATTATTATAAATTGATATTGATACTGAAATAGTCTATATACACTTCAACACAATTCCACGACCATGGGAATGATATCATCGCTCGTGCGTACGTATGGACTACCGTCTCCACGACGCAATGAGATTCATTCTCAATGATTAACCATTCATGAATGATTATAAAGTATATATAATAAGTACTAATGAAATATATGACATAATAATGATACTGGATTTATGTAAATTTATATGTATGTCATCTACTTAATTCCATTCACTTCAATAATGAAACGAAAACAGCATTCATGCGTACGTACGGACTACCGTCTCCATGAACGGTGTATTTCATTCCATTTATTGATATATATATTATATATATATATATATATTCGGAATATATATTATATATAAATCATGTTTTACATTCTGGATATAAGTAATCATGATCCAAGTAATCATATTAATAATTACAAGTTAAAAACACGAACGACAAATGAGACGATTTTACCCAAAACGCTACTTTAACACGAATTTACAAAAGAACGGGTAATATAAAGTCATAAATGGACCATATATGATATAATGACAATGAATATGATTCTGGAATAAGTCAATAACATGATTTAAATCATTATACAGGAGGTTCGGACACTTACAAAGCAAGTCGGACCTAAGGTAAGGGAAAATATCACAATCTCATTTTTATCCGAGATTGTTTTTACTTTGGCATTTACTGGGGTGTATTTTATCATCCACATCCATGTTACCTCAATATGTAATATTGTTTCCATCCACTTACAAAAGTTTAAATCCAATTTTACCCTTCATTGAGTTTTTAGTAAAGAATATGAAAGGAATCTTTTGTCATTTTTTCGTACGAGGTACTTTTTTGACTTTTCCAAAAAATGTACGAAGAATGTTTTTTTAACTTATACGGCATGAATGGATTTTTAAAAAATTATTTCCAAGAAGCTTCCTTTACAAGTTTTCAAGTTTATTTTTAAACAACTTCTTTTAGTTTAAATTTGTATGACATGTTAAGAATGAAAAAATGTTTTTGAAGAAGAAAGGATATTTTCCTCAAGAATGGAGTTCAAGTGTTTTTTAAAAATTATTTTCCATATAAGATAATAAAGGGTTCTGTTTTTATCCCTATTATTACATTAATTTGATTATGTTTTGAGAGAATTATTTTTATGAATTCATTTACCTTATATTATTTTTTTAATGATGTCATGATGTTTCAAGAATCCCATTTTTTGTTACATGTGTTATGCGATGATGTATGATTTATGATTATGTGGAACACATAAGAAAGGATTCATTATAAGATGGGTGGGACCTATATCTCCCTCCAATGAATTGGGTAAATATTTTCTATCTCATGAGATAGACATGGCTGAAATGTTAGGTTATACCAGTTCAGTGAAACAGGACTGAAACGAGGATTACTCGATTCAGAAAAGGACATTGTCCACTAAGATAGTCTTGGAAATGAGTATTGACTAACAAGAAATGATTATCTATGATTATGTGTGTATGCCACAAAGTTTCATGTTTTAAGTTATGATTATTGGGATTTCATTTCACTACTATGATTTATCCCATGTTATGAAATTATGCTCTCTTTTGCAGGTTAAGATTTCCAAAAGTTATGTTCTTATGAATATGATGTGATTGATTTTTCTTTTGTTTACCCTTACTGAGCATTTGAGCTCACCCTTTTATGTTTTATTTTCCCCAGGATGTAAAGAATGGTTTTAGGTAAAAAAAAGGAATATCTTTATGGGAGATATTGATGATCTTTCACCACAATTAGAAGATTACGTTCCGAGTTTCCAAAGACACTAAACTATTACGATCCTTGTGTGTGTGTTTTTGTTATGTACTAAGTATTCCACAAAAGTAATGTAATGTCCATGTACGTCAAGCATCGGGTCTCTACAAGGATTATGGAGTAATTAATTATTTAATCTTAAGAAGTATTTTTAACTATTCTTGATATGAAATTCACAATATTGAATCCCTCATTTGTATGTACAAAAATATTTCATTTGATGACTCAAATTGTCCCATAATGAGAGAAGACGTTGAACATGATGTTATGGTGGGTAATATATAGACGAAGCAACATAAATTCAGGGATTTTTCGGTTTTCCTTGAAATGGATTTCTTAGGTTGGTATTACAGTAATTACATTAATTTATTTTCTATTGGGAATGATATGTTTTTTGGTATTTTTTGCTATTGTTTCATTTAATTATATTTATTAAAATTCATATAAACACGATAAAATTGGGAATTTAATAAATTTATAACATTTTTAAATTATTGTTATTGAAATATTTTATGAAATATTTTACGATTATTTTAATTCTATGTAGTATAAATTAAATTAAAAAAATAATTCTAAAAAATTTACATTTTAATCATTTGAAGAAAATGAAAAATACTATAGATGTTCAGAGGATGTGGTTCGTTGACACTGATCGAGAGATGTTCAAGTGTGGGTTACATTCTCTACTTCCCTTAGTAAGTAAAATATCTGTAATAGTTTTTCTTCATTATATATAACATCATGTTCATATTAATTATAATTTTTTATGAATATATATTTTCACCAGAGTTGGTTCTTCTTCATCCTACAGGCATGGGTCCGAGGAGGGATGATTCTAGACCTAGGTGGGGAACCCATTGTACATGTTCCCATGTCAACCCAGTAGTCAACCCCCCATATACAACACCTTTAAATCATATGTTTCAGCATTTGAGGGTTTTTTCATCCATGACTCCATCATCATCTAATTTAGCCTCTTCTTCCAAAATCATGTTTATGTTTCCTCTTGGGATGTTTTCACCATTACCATATCCATGTCCTTGGATTTATCGACAACCCTAGTACCCATATCCGACCATGTCCTAATGCATCCATTTTCTACTGCCCATAAATGATATGATGATTAATTCTCATCAACTTCACTCTAGTTCATGCAGATCTCACAAAGCATTCATTGGAACAACACATCCTTCAAAGGCCATTGATCTTGGACACTATAAAAATCAATCAGCTCCTGTTGAGAATCCATCATCTAGTTTTTTATAATCTTTTCTAATTATACCACATAATTTTTTTATACTATACCGTGATGTAATTCTCTACGACCCCTTTATCTTTTTTAGTGGGATCTTCTAGTAGGTGGAATGGGTGTACACATATACAGGAATCCTGGAATCACTAAACATAAATAATTATGGATTAAAATAAATAAAATCTTATAATAGGGAATAATTCAAGGCAGTGTAGAAAATTCATGTCAACATTAGCCATGTACCACGATATCATTCTAGTGGAAAAATATCATATAGAAATATTAGTAATGAAATCAAGGATGAAGCATTTGTTGAGATATGGGTATGAAAATTGGTTAAATTTATATATATATTTCCATTTTGTTTATAAAAATTAACATTTCCATTATGGAATCAGTTTAGCATTATTTATGGTGAAGCTGTAAAGGTTGTAGGTTGATGAATCTTGGGGTGTTATTGAGATCACATAATTATGAGTAATATTTTTATGGGGTAGTAGAGTTGGTTCTAGTTTATACTGTCAACCCATATTCCCCAACATTCCAAGAATAAAAAATAAAAATTGATTTCATATTGAATGATTGTTGAGTTTTTGGTATTCCTAAAAATTAGTGTATTTCATATAAATATAATTATAATTACATTTATTAATTTTATAGGATGCCACATGAAAAACAAAAAGAAAAAATATTCATTATCATATATTTACACATTTTTTCAATCATCAATTCCAAAGAATGAGAAGTTTCAGGTACGTTAATATAAATAGATATAATTTCTAAATTTATATTGTTACATATTAATGTTTTCATGCTAGAAGTAAGGTTTTATTATCTTTAACCCATTTAATATAATGCTAAAATATAACCCATTTAATGAGTATATTGTCCAATTATCCTAACGGCCTAAAGGGAAAATGAAAAATTGTCTAATGTCTTAAAAAAAATTGGACAATTGGCATAAATGCCAATTTCCCAATTAGAATAATGACCTAATGTTGTAATGGCCTAATGTTAAAAAGTTATAACGGATATTTTTGGTAATGGTCTAACATCAAATTGTCCTAATGGACTAATAGAATGACAACGTAATGGACTAATGGAATTTTGGTCTAAAGTCTTAACATCAAATTGGTCAATTTACCTAATGTACTAATGGCCAATTGTCCAATTGGACTAAATGAAAAATTTTAAATTGGCCAGTTTTTCAAAATTCCTAGCATCTAGTTGACATAATAATTGAATTGACTAACAACCAATTCACCGAATGGCCTAAAGGCCAAATTGAAAATTTGACTAACGACATAATGGATACATGGCCAATTGGCTTAATGGCCAATTTTCCAAATGGCCTAATGGAATAATGGTGTAAAGGGATATGGTACAATTGGAAAATAATCATACTAGACTAATGGACAAATTGAATAATGACCTACTAGACTAATGGGTAATTTTCCGATGTGACTAAAGGTATAATGGAAAATTTTAAAACTGGTCGAACAGACTAATGTCCTACTGACCAATCTTCCTAATGGCCTAATAGCCTAATGGTGAATCTCGATAATGGAAAATTAGCCAATTCAACCATCATGAAATTGGGAAATGACCATTTTTTCTATTCGACTAATGGACTATCTTCCAATTACCATAACATTTGAATGACCTAATGTAAAATTGACCAATTGGCTTAATGGACAAATGGCCCAATGGCCTATCAACCAATTGGCCTAATGTCCTGATAGAAAATTGGCATAACGACCTAATGGATTAATGAAACAGGTTTCCAATGGACTTAGGTCCAATTTAAATAGTAGTAAATTTTTCTAATGGAGGATTTTCCAATTGGTCATTAGGAAAAAAAATTCAGTTAGGCAACGAGCTTGATGACATAAAAACCAATAGGACAATTGACATAATGACCTAACTGCCTATTGGCCAAATAGGAAAATATACTAATGGCTTAATGGAAAATTGACCAATTGGCCTAACTTATAATTTCTTATTAGACATACAGTCAATTTTCCTAATGGCATAATAGTCTAATGTCCATTTGATATAATAGCTTAATTTCCAACTAACCAAATAGCCTAATAGCCAATTGGACTAATGGATTAATGGAATGATAACCTAGAATCAAATTTTCAAATTATTATATTGTCCTAATATATTAATGGATAATTGGACTAATGGAGAATTTTCCAAAAAGACTACTGGAATAATGGCCTCTTGGAATAATGTCAAATTTCCCATTTGATAATTTTTCATAATTTCCATTTGACCTAACGGCTTAATGGCCAATCGCCCAACTATCATAATGACCATTAAGTTGTTAGCTAACTAAAATTCCTTATGACTTAGAAATAATGTATTTACTTTTAAATATTATAAATATTTCATAAATAAAAAACTTGAATTATAAAAACTATGGTTCTTTTTTTGATATCATTGAAACACATGACATTTGTTTTGATGATTGATTTGATCAATGATTAAATATTATTTACTATGTCAAATTTAGGTTATGTAAAGGATTTTTGTAACAAAATGAAAAATAAAATCACTATATTTAATAAAAATTTCATATATATATATATAAAAAATTCCATAAAATGAATAACATGAAGATAATATTCTGAAATGAATACTAAGAATTCATATTAAATGATTTTAAAATGCTCATAATAAATAGCTAAAATTATAATGTTTTTAACATTAATAAATATTTATGATTTTTTCAAAAATGTTTATCACATGCTTAAATTTATGAATTTTTCATTAATTTAAGAGTTATTACCTATTATTGTTATTTATGATTGTAAATTTTTTATATTTTGAATATGTGTATACTAAAGAATATCATTTTTAGAAATATTTATTGGATAAAATGGACGTGTGGCTTGAGAAAAATATCATTTCTCTCGAACAAATAAATGTGATGTGATTAGACTAACTATAAAAATGAAAAAAATATTGTATGTAATTTATTTTTGTCTTAAATATTTATTCGAAATTCACAATTAAATAAATTTTTTTATTTTTTCAACAGTCCTATCTTGAGGCCCTTAATGACAAAAAGATGAAAAATTCATCCTGAATGACCATTGGAGTTAGGTTTCAGGAGAGGAGAAATACTGTAGTTTCTGATGTCAACCAGGTACAAACATAGCCCCCAATAGATATTGGTCATCATTATGCTATTCTCAAACTATTAGTCTACTGAGTTCAATATCATTCAAGTATAACCAGCTGAGGATTAAAAAATAGCTCATAAGAGGGAAAAATAATTAAATTGATCACTGACCATTTTTTAAAAGCTATGTCAATTATAAGTAAATCACTTCCTTCAGAGGTAACTACTAAAATTGATTTTTATATAGCTTCAATGTACACTTTAAATGATTCCCCGGGTGATGCCAATGAGGTACCTAGTGGTGGTCGAGCTGATGGCGAGGGTGGTGGTATTGATGATGATGACGATGATGATGATGTTTCTCTTAATGATGTTGTTGGTTGTGAGGATGTTATTGATGTTTCTGATGATGGGGATGTTTGTGATGAGGAGATATCAACCCCCACTATTTTTGATTTAATAATAAAGATAATTTTGTATGTTTTTAATGACTTTAATTGATTGTTTGTATGGATATATATATATATATATATTTTAGTTTTAAAATCGTTTTAATATAATTACATACAGTTGATTGATTTATAAATATACAATATTTTTATTGAATTGAATGTACATGGTGATTTTTTTATTTACTGGTTCAGGGGATGGTAATGTTACTAGTGCTTCCAATTTGAGGCAGCTAATTGTACCTTGGGTTTGGAGAACTATGTGTATATGGTTTTTTTTTCCAAAAAATCTATATCCACAATTTTCGAAACTGTGGGTATAGATATATACACAGAGTTTAGTTCAAATAATGGCCATACTATAATCAACTGAGGGTAGCCACATGGTTTCTATACAAACTGTGGGTATAGATATATTCAGATGGCTCCCAATGCTTGGGTTCCAAAAATGTTGGTATTGTCTATAGGCATGGTTTAAGGGGATCTATTTACTGTTCTAGTATTTTGGTATAGAGTAGTTTTTTTGTAGTGAATTATGTACAAATGAATTATTCAATTTCACCTATGAAGGGGGAAATCAGGTGTGTATGTTTTTTAAAATCCCCGTACCATTGAAAAATAAAATTGTTTAATTAATCATGTTTTATGAGTAAATCATTAGTTATATATCATAATATACTTTTCAATGTTTTTATGAATTTATGAGTCTTATTTAGTAAAACACTTATATGGTATAATAATATTCCTCACAGTGACCAATATAATATTATTTATGATAACAAAAATATCGCATTTTATTATTATGTATAGAAAAAAAAATTAAAAATTTTACGGTTGGAATTTTATTAATTACAAAATAAAATATTAACTATCAAATTTATTTTAAATACAATTCGATATCCATTTCTAGTAACACAACAAAAACAGTTGCTTATAAAAAGAGGTATATGACCCATATATTTAATTGGATTACACATATTTATAATATTTATTCCCATATATATAATTTGATTACATAAAATGGTCCATTTAATTTTTATAGATAATGAATAATAGCTAAGTTAGATTTTTACCACGATGGAAAATGGTAAAATGGGTTACACTAGGTTAAAAGTATTTGATAAAGACCAAAAATAATAATTCAAATGATCTGGTTTAATCTTCAGAGATTATTTCAACCGTAACCATCCTATCTTCGAATATATGGAATTTTTCATTCACATTAAATTTATAATAACATTTATATTATTATTTCTTATTATTAATAACAAAATATCTCTCTATATCTGATTTTATTTACATAATATTGATATAAATAAAAATTATATATGAAGGAATATATAAATTAAACATGAAATTGAATTTATTATTTTAGATATATTAATTTATTTTTAACATATATTACTATTATGATTTACTTGAACACTTACGCAACGCAGATGAATTTCGTGTTAAAATAATATAAAATGCTTCTAAATTATTTTAAATGAATTAAAATTAAAATATTTCGGGTGAATTTTGGTGTTCAATAATTTATTTTATAATTATAATAAATATATATATATATGGTACTTTAAGAGTTCATATTATAATTACATTGTAGTCTTGATATCATCAAAGTCAATATTTTTAAATAGTCATTGAAATGTCTTTAAATGATATTCATATTTTAAAAATTATTTTCAAGTCATTAAAATATATTAAAAAAAATTATTACTCAATTTGATATGAAATTTTATAGTGTATAATGAATTTTCAATGTTTTTCATTATTTTAATTTATAAAATTACATTCATGACCCAACGATATTGAGAAAATTGTTAACATTGGTAAGCTTAAAAGGGTTAATGATAGTTCTACAAAAAAAAAATACAGTTTAAAATGTAACATAATATTTTATAAATGTTTTGGTAAATTATTTAGAACATAACATCATTATTGTATAACATATAGAACAATATAGATATTTAAATGAGTTAAAAAAATATTATATTTCTATATTTCACATATTTACAACATTTTATCCCACCACACATATAAAGTTTCACCTCATATTTAACACCCCAAGCTTCTTCGGTACGCTTCTCTTTGAATAATACAATAGCGTGTGTTGTACGCAACTTTGAGTTGTAACACACAACACAACCAATCAAACTAGCCGTTATGAATAGTAATACCCAATTTTTGAAATTTTATAAATTTTATCATTCAATATGGACTTCATGTTTGGATTCAGAATATCGAAATTACCCTAGTGTGAATTTTTGGTATTTTTCTAAAAACATTCAATTTCTGATGAATAGTAAAAAAAACTGAGTTATAGTTTAAAAATGAATTTTTATTTAATTAATTAATTATTTTTCATTAATATAATTGAGGTAAAAATAAATAAATAATACCTATATAAGTTCAATGTAATTCATTGGAGTTAGTTTAGAATAATTTTAGATATAAAATTTTTTTATTGAACTTATCACCGTCTTTTACCCACCTCCTAGGATAATTTGGAAATTCACGTAAAACATAATTTTACCACTTCTGTGAGTGAAATTTTAAAAATATAAGAGACATGGTAAATATAAAAGTGTAAAATGTGGTTCAATAAGATGAAAATATTTTTTGATGAATAGTAACTTTTTTACTTTTATTTTCCACAGTTTAAAGTAAATAGGGTAATTAAGGGTAAAAATTATATTAAAATTACCCTAACACATATCCTAATTCTATTGGACAAGTTTATCTCGACCAAAAACATCCTTAGGAGTAAAATATTATCATTTAGGTCCACTTGGTTTAGATTAGGACACTTATTATTATTTAATTCCAAGAAGAGTTAAAAGAGTTAAAATCTAGGTTTAATTACTAAAACATTTTTAATATATGGTTATACATAAGATAAATTGGATTATAAATATTAATTAGAAATATAAAAATATTTCTTACATAATGGTACTTTATTTATAATTTTTAGACATTAAATAATTAAATTTAATTTTGACACAATGATGGTGCTACAATTACCTTATTCATGAAAGAATCAAATAAATGATATTATAAATAATAAAATAAATATAATTACAACATTTTTATGAAATAAACGAATTTTCTAGGTGAATATGACATGATAGGGAAGATTCAATGTATCGAGTTTGATGTTATCAAGTTGTGATGACTTTCAAAAAAAATACCAAAAAGTGTCAAAATTGACATAAATTAATATTTAAAACAAATATTATATTATTAATTGATATTCTATTCCTAAAAATCTAATGTTCGGCCAAAGTACTTATATAACGATAGTTGTATCATTAATGGACCATTTTTTGGTTTCTTGGAAGTATGTACTATGTTTTTAAGTATATAATATAAAAATACCAAGAGAAATGGTAAATGGAAAACTATTTAACTAAGATTTAAAACTAAAAGGTAAGGTTAATAAAGAGACCCAAACATGTATAAAACCTATTGGTTTAGTTTATTTCTACCCATCCATACCTTATACTTTGAATAATCCACTTTTGAGACATTATAAACTGAATATGAATTTATTAAAAATTAATACTTTAAGTTTTTCCTAAAGATCCACTCACCCCTCTTATAAAAGCGCACTCCCCCTTCACTATAATTCACACCTTCTAAGCCATTTGTTTCATCAAAATTCATCCCAATTAATATCCCTACATACCTATACTCCTCTTAGAATCCTTATATTATGCATAAGGCACTTCAAGAGTCCTTTTTGGTTCAAACCAAAGGGAGTTACCCAAATTGAAGGTAACGATTTCTCTTAGTTTCTTTTCTTCTATTTTACATCCCCAACTACTAAAATCATCTTATTATTTTATTTTGAAAAAAAACCAATATCCTAAATATACTGGGATATTTTAATGAGAATTATTCTAACTACACTTACAGACACCTCCATCTAATGGGTGAAGAACATAATGTTTTTGTGATTGGAAACCAAATGCCTCACGAAATGATAATTGTTCAATTATCTCCTACCACTTCTCCTGGGGGCCATTATGATGGAACTATAATTAAATATGATCTTAATTATATTTATTTTATATATATGTTTCTGTAATTCCATTTTATAACATACCATTATTCGTTTCATGTTGTGTATATATATACGACAATTTCATTTCAGGAAGTGTAGACTGTCGCCCCCTCAAAGTGATATGACTCGTTCATACCATACATGGAACATATAAAAAATGGTTTCAGTGAACTTAAGTTACACAGATAAGATATTATATTATACTGTAATAATAATATTCCTATGTATCATTTGGTTTTGTTTCATTTTAAAATGAAAAATGAACTGGAAGTAGCGTTCGTGTGTACGTACAGATTACCGTCTCCATGAACGCGATGAGATTCATTTCCCCATCATATCCATTCCAGACTAATTCCTATTTTATGATTAAAAGTAAAGTTTAAGGACTTGATATCATTCTGGATATGAATAAGATACAACTTATCCATAACAAACACGAATTACGTAATAAATCATATAAAGGAAAATGAATCAGTAGACACCCAAAACGGAGATAATAATAAAATATTATTAACAATGAAATATTAAAAGATCACATATGATATCATATTTATGTATATGATTCTTTTATAATTCAATAACAATTATTTAACTATTATACTACAGGTTAACCTACCCTCAACCAATGAAAAGTACAGGGTAAGGGGTTTTCATCTCACTCCTTATTCCCGTGAGATTCATGCCATATTGCAACTATTACCTTTTTTGTGGTGTATGTACTACCCATAATTGTATTCATTGTGTAATAAACATTAACTTATGTGTATTTACATATTATTTGTATGATACCTCTTTCATGGGTTGTATGTTTCGCAAGTAACCAAATTGGTAAGGGTTAATTTCTCAATCTCTTTATTATCCAAGGTTGTTTTTAAGTAAGTATCTAATGGGACATATTTATTATCAATGTCCATGTTTAAGGAAAGAGTTTTCAAAGGGATTCTTTTAAGGTACTTTTTACTAAAACAAAATTTCAAATTTTTTAAATATTTATTATTCAAAATCATTCTCATTACTATCCATGTCTTCAAAATGGGTTTTAAGTATTTATTTATATGGAATGAATGTTTTTAAAATGATAATTTCTTTCAAAAGGATCAAAGTGGTATGGGACACTTTTATTAAAAAATTTCTTTAAATGACATATTTTCTAAATTTTGTCACATTTAAATGTATTCATGAAAAGGGGGTATTTCTCTCAAATAGTTTTACAAATCATTTGCATCTATGTCAACATACTTTGATAAATTTTACACTTGTTTGATGTTGATTTATTATGATACAAATCATCCATACTGTATTTAAGGTTTTGTGATATGTCTGAATATGGATGAGTTATTTTTACGCCATTAATGGTTTATGATTAATGTTTTGGAATTCCGTATTCTAGTTTTAATACGAATGTTTATGTTATATTTCACCCTCTTATTAAGATGAATATGTTGGACTAGTATATTCCATGTTGGGTTTCGGTTACAGCAGACCCTCCGGGTTGGTGTCCGGTTATTAGAGGCACTCCGGGTTGGTGTCCAGTTATTAGAGGAAGTCTATGTTGGTGTCCAGTTTTTAGAGGCACTCCGGGTTGGTGTCCGGTTATTAGAGGAACTCCGGGTTGGTGTCCGGTTATTAGAGGCACTCCGGGTTGGAGTCCGATTACAGAGGCTCTCCGGGTTGGGTTTCCTCTATAGTTAGCCCTTAGGTCTTGGCAGGAGGCCTAGACATAGAAATTAATGTTCGGCATTATTCATTCCATCATTATAAAATTATTAATTACATTTGATTATTCAACTAGTAGAATATACATGTAAATAAGTAAATGAAATTATATCATTTTATATTTTCCATATTATGCTGAAGATCACATTTAAAAGGCTTTTGTTTTAGTTATACATTGCCTTAAATGTTTATACTTATTTATGAAAGTTTCTGCTGTATTGTTATCCTTACTAGGCATCTGAGCTCACCCCTTTCTATGTTTTATTTTTCCTAGGATTCCAAGAAGTGTATTGTGATTGATATACAGGGTTTAGCCAAGGGAATAATGGCATTCGTGGAGGATTATTTATGTTGTTTTGTATGTTATGAAGTGTAATGTAACATTAATGTATATAATCTATTTTTCAAGACTACTAAAGCGATCGGTCCTTCGGGACTTGATTCCTTTTAATCGAGCCAATGCATTTAAATAATGAAACGACTCTAGGTAACTTGGGCTAGGGCATTATAGTTGGTATCACAGGATGTTTAGCAATAACCTTGGAAGATAGATTTTGATAAACTCTGATTAGATCACATAGCCCTATGATAAACTTTGAGGATTGGTATAGAAGAGCTTCCTAGAAGTTTGATATTGTAGATATTTTGTGAGTTTTCTGAGAAATACATCCCTATCTGGATACGAACAGGTAGAGGCGGCTTTGGCGTAGATGTACCTAGGGGTAAAACCTGAAAACACCAAATTGAGCTAGACTCGAACGGGAACTGGTGCACGAAAATGGGCCTTGCTGCACTCTTGGTTACAACACTCCACGAGGATATGCTTAGGATAAATCTAATTTTCTTTACAAACCACTATGAAGGGTTTATGAGTATATACCTCCTTAAAGAAAACATATTTGTGATTATATATTATATCCATAAACTGTTCAAATTTACGTTAGTTATTTTACATGTTTGGAATTATGAATTGTGATTTATCAACTGACCTAGTGTATGCCATTGTTTAGAAATGGCGCCCAGTAGAAGGAATGAGAACTCCATCAATACGTATGATCCAAAGAGTAAGAAGGGTCATGTCATTCATGGTATTAAGCAAACATTTAGAAAGAAAATAGTCTCCCACGTATTATCATCATATGAATAAATAGTATCATCTGTTAATAAGATTAGTAAAGAATTATCTAAATCCTAGGGATTTTAATGGAAGCCAGAGAATAAAAGGATGGTGGAAATAAATATGAATAAAGGGAATACGAGAATGAAGTATTTTTCCAATATGTGATAAATGTTGAATGATTCCCCTTGGTAAATTCTTTAAGGGAATGTGAGTTTGTTATAAGTGTGGAGAAAAGGACACAAAGTATGTGATTGCAAGGGTAAGAAAAAGCTTTCAAATGTAAAATGCTTCATCTACAAGGCGTTGAGACACTACACGAATCAATGTATCATTCATAAGAGTATACCACAAATGATGTTATTGGATAATAATCATGTTATGATACTACCTCAGATAAAGAATAATGACTAGTGTTATTATGTTGTTATAATAGAATTATTTCATTCATGTGTTGTATCAACAGTATACTGGTTACATGAATTATTGGGATAAATAAGGATTGTACTACAGAACTGTTTTATTGGGAATTTGAGATTATATAGTCTTGATACTAAGGTAGTAAATTTCGAATAATAGATGGTTGATTTTGGTTATTCAGGATGTTGCTGTGTTGTAAAAGAATACATGATGAAGGTGTTCACATGTTATTACATGGAAAAATGATCTTCATTGTGTTTAACTTCCTTATAAATTTTAGACTGTGAGTTTGGATAGTAGTATATTGGATAAGTCTAAAGGTTGGAATGGGTAATGTTTGAAAGTTTATTTTTGGATTTTTATAAAAGGACCACACGCAGACCGCGTGACAACCCATCACGGCAGACAAAGATGCGGGAATAGAACCCACAACCATAGTGCAATTGGGATTTATCACCTACAACTGGACTACGTGATGTCCATGGATTGTATAATGTAGTTTCTTTTTTTTAAAGGGTCTGATATGTAAATTATAAATTCATTATATTTGGAACCCTATAAGATTAGGATAAATAGAGTATTTTTGAGTTGTATTATGTTTTGGAGTGAAAGATGAGTTTGTGGTAGAAATTTATTAATGGATAAAACTCTAATTATAAAGTTATTATATCTCCTTATGATTTATCTAATCTAATAAATAAATTCCTCAACATTAATAAATGGAACTTAGAACAAAAACGTTGTCCTAGATAGTACCTTAGATCATCACAAATTTATGGGTTTGTGATTTTTGGCCTTTTCATATCCATGTTCTCTACCAATCTTCATCAGATATTAATGGATAGATTTCTCTTCCATATCCATGTTTTCCTACATGGAACCATAGTATGTGTTATTTTCTGTAACCTTAATAGTTACCACTGTTTATTTTAAAAAGAGGCTTCATTAATACATTTTTCGAAGTGGGATTTCAACTATGATATTTTGAAATGTCAACCCCAAGATTCCAATACCGAGAATAAATTGTGAGGATGCAATTTATTGAAGGAGGGGAGAATGTAACACCCCAAGCTTCTACGGTACATTTCTCTTTGAATAATTCAATAGCGTGTGTTGTACACAACTTCGAGTTCTGACACACACCACAACCAATCAAACTAGTTGTTATGAATAGTAATACAAACATTTTTAAATTTTATAAATTTTATCTTTAAAAATGGACTTCATATTTGGATTCGAAATATCGAAATTTGCCTAGGGTGAATTTTTGGTATTTTCTGAACACTTTCAATTTTTGATGAATAGGAAAAAAACACTGAGTTATAGTTTAAAAACGAAT
This sequence comes from Viscum album, assembly GCA_963277665.1. Taxonomy (NCBI): domain Eukaryota; kingdom Viridiplantae; phylum Streptophyta; class Magnoliopsida; order Santalales; family Viscaceae; genus Viscum; species Viscum album. The sequence continues at coordinate 1,690,369,864 of OY728140.1, read as the reverse complement.
TTTTAATTAATTAATTAATTAATTTTTTAAATTTAATTAATGTCAAAATAGATACATAATACCTATATAAGTTTAATGTAATTCTTTGGAGTTTGTTTAGAATAATTTTAGATATATAAAAAGTTTATTGAACTTTTCACCGTCTTTTACCCACATCATAGGAGAATTTGGAAATTCACGTAAAAATTTCATTTTACAACTCCTCTGAGTGGAATTTTGAAAATCCGAGAAACATGGTTAATATCAAGGAGTAAAATGTGTTTCAATAAGATGAAAATAATTGTTGGTGAATAGTAACTTTTTACTTTTATTTACCACGGTTAAAAGTAAATATGGTAATTAAAGGTAAAAATTATGTTAATATTACCCTAACACATGTCCTAATTCTATTGGACAACTTTATCACGACAAAAAACATACTTAGGAATAAATTATTATCATTTAGGTCCACTTGGATTAGATTAGGACATTTATTATTATTTAATTCCCAGAAGAGTTATAAGAGTAAAAATCAAGGTTTAATTACTAAAACATTTTTAATATAGGTTCATACATAAGATAAATTTGATTATAAATATATATTAGAAATATACAAAGATTTCATACATAATTATATTTTATTTATAATTCTTATATAGTAAATAAATAAATTTATTTATGAAACAATGATGATGCAGTAATTACCTTATTCATGAAAGAATCAAATAAATGGTATTATAAATAATAAAATAAATATAATTTCAATGTTTTTATGAAATCGAAGAATTTTATAGGTGAATATGACATGATAGGGATTGTTAAATTTATCTTTTTCGAAGTTATCTAGTTGTGATGACTTTCACAAAAACAAAATACCAAATAGTGTAAAAATTGACATAAATTAATATTTTAAACAAATATTATATTATTAATTGATATTCTATTCATAAAAATACAAGGTTCGGCCTAAGGACTTATATAATGATATGTGTATTATTAATGGACCATTTGGGGGTCTCTTTGAAGTATATAGTATGTTTATTAACTATATAATATAAAAATACCAAGAGACATGGTAAATGGAAACTAATTAACTAAGAGTTAAAACTAAACGATAAGGTTAATAAAGTGACCCAAACCTATCTAAACCCTATTGGTTGAGTTTATTTCGACTCATACCTACCTTATACTTTTAATAATCCACTTTTGAGCCTTTAGAAACTGAATACGAATTTATTATAAATTAATACTTTAAGTTTTTCCTAAAGGGCCTCTCACCCCTCTTATAAAAGGGCACTCCCCCTTCACTCTAATTCACACCTTCTAAGCCATTTTTCTCGTCCAACATCTTCCCAATTAACCTCCCTACATCCCTATCCTAATTATAGAATCCTAAACTTAGGTAGAAGGCACTTCAAGAGTCCTTTTGGCTTCAATCCAAAGGGAGTTACCCAAATTAAAGGTAACGATTTCTCTTAGTTTCATTTAATTTATTTTACTTCTCCAACCCCAAAACACTTCTTATTATTTTCTTTTTTAACAAAACTAGTATCATACATATACTAGGATATTTTTATGATATGTATTCTAACTACACTTACACACACCTAAATCTAATGGGTGAAGAACATAATGTTTTTGTGAATGGAAACCAAACGCCTCACGAAATGATGATTGTTCAATTATCTCATACCACCTCTCCTCGTGGCCATTATGATGGAACTATAATTAAATATGATATTAATTATACTTATTTTATATATGATATTCTGTAATTTCATTTTATGACATTACATTATTAGTTTCATGTTGTATATATATATGATAAATTCATTTGAGGAAGTGCAGACTACCGCCCCCTCAAAGTGATATGACTCATTCATACCATAAATGGAACGTATAAAAGATGGTGTTAATGAACATAAGTAACACATATAATTTATTATATTATACTGGAATAATAATTTAGCTATTTATCATTTGGTTTTGTTTCCTTTTAAAATGAAAAATGAACTGGAAGTAGCGTTCATGCGTACGTACGGATTACCGTCTCCACGAACGTGATGAGATTCATTTCCCCGTCATATCCATTCAATACTAATTATTGCTTGATGATTAAAAGTAATGTTTAAGGAATAGATATCATTCTTGATAGGAATAAGACACATCCTTTCCATAATAAGCATGACTTTCTTAATGAAGCATATAAAAGACAATGAATCAGTTGACACCCAAAACGACGATAATACTAAAATATTATTAACAAAGAAATTTTAAAAGATCATATATGATATCATATTTATGTATATGATTATTTTATAATTTAATAACAATTATTTAACTATTATATAGGAGGTTACCCTACCCTCAACTAAGGAAAAGAACAAGGTAAGGGGTTTTAATCTCACTCCTTATTCCTGTGAGATTCATTCCATATTGCCACTATTAACTTTTGTGTGGTGTATGTACTACCCATAATTGTATTATTTGTGTAATAAACTTTAATTTATGTGTATTTACATATTCATTGTGTGATACCTCTTTCATGGATTGTATGTTTCAGAAGTTACAAAATTGGTAAGGGTTAATTTCATAATCACTTTATTTTCTGAGGTTGTTTTTACGTAAGTATCTACTGGGACATATTTATTATCCATGTCCATGTTTTATGAAAGACTTTTAAAAGGGATTATTTTAAGGTACTTTATACAAAAAAATCATCTCAAATTTTTTAAATAAATATTTTTCTAAATCTTTCTCATTAATGTCTATGTCTTCAAAATGGTTTTAAGGATTTATTTATATGGACCTGAATGTTTTTAAAATGTTAATTCCTTTCAAAAGTTTCAAAGTGTTATGGGACACTTTTATTAAAAAATGTATTTAAATGATTTATTTTCTAAATTGTGTGACATTTAATTGTTTTTGTGAAAAGGGGTATTTCTCTCAAAGTGTTTTACCAATCATTTTAATCTATGTGAACATCTTTTTAATAATTTTACACTTGTTTAAAGTTGATTTATTATGAAACAAATCATCCATATTGTATTTATGGTTTTGTGATATGTTTGACTATGGATGAGTTATTTTTATGCCATTATCGGTTTAGGATTAATGTTTTGGAATTCTGTATTCTAGTTTTATAACGAATGTTTATGTTATATTTCATCCTCTTATTAAGATGAATGTGTTGGACTAGTATGTTCCAGGTTGGGGTCTAGTTACAGAAGACCCTCCGGGTTGGTGTCCAGTTATTAGAGGCACTGCGGGTTGGTGTCCGGTTGTTAGAGGTACTATGGGTTGGTTTCCGGTTATTAGAGGCACTCTGGGTTGGTGTCCGTTTATTAGAGGCACTCATGGTTGGTGTCCGGTTATTAGAGGCACTCCGGGTTGGTGTCCGGTTTTTAGAGGCACTCCGGGTTGGTGTCCGGTTATTAGAGTCACTTGGGCTTGGAGTCCAGTTTCAGAGGCTCTCCAGGTTGGGTTCCGGTTATAGTTATCTCTTAAGTCTTGGAACGAGGCCTTGACACAGAAATTAAAGTTCGTAATTATTCATTCCCTCATTATGAAATTAGAAATTACATTTGATTATTCAAAAGGTAGAATATCTATGTGAATAAGTAAATGGCATTATTTCATTTTATCATTGCCATAATATGCTGAAGTTCATGTTTAAAAGGCTTTTGTTTTAGTTATACATTTCCTTAAATGTTTATGCTTATTTATGAAAGTTTCTGCTATATAGTTATCCTTAGTGAGCATCTGAGCCCACCCATTTCTATGTTTTATTTTTCCCAGGATTCCAAGAAGTGTATTGTGATTGATATGCAGGGTTAAGCCAAGGGAATAATGGCGTTAATGAAGGATTATTTATGTTGTTTTTTTATTTTATGAAGTGTAATGTAACATTCATGTATGTAATCTATTTTCCAAGACTGCTAAACTGATTGGTCCTTCGATACATGATTCCTAGTAATCATGCCAATGTATTATAATAATGCACCGACTCTAGGTAACCTGGGTCGGGGCGTTAAATCTTATCCAATATTTCTCACAATTAATAAGAATTCTATCATGACTAATATATTCAAAACAACTTTCAATCCATCTTTTAAATGGCTAATAGATTTTTTCACACAACAATGATAACCTTTATGGGTTAAGGTGTAAGTCAAATGAGGTTTTTCTTAGAAGATGCATAATTCTTAACCAAGTGTAGTCATGTTTATTTTTTATTCGACCTCCAAATAATATTAAATTATCATTATGATATAATTACATAAATATTTTAAATATACTAAAATGCTATTATTTCTATGAAATAATCCTTATTTATCTCCTTTACAACCCTATGGGAAATGAAAACACCCCATGCATTTACAGATGGACTACCACATCAATAAAGAGATGTGTATTTTTTTACATTACCAGCTCATATGAATTGTTAAAATGATCAATAAAATAGATATATATATAATTTTTATTTCATAATTATTATTTATAAAAGATAATATATTACTTACATTCTTACAATTACATATATTTCAAATTTATAATGTTTCTTTTCTGTATGTACGGACTACCACAACCATGATGAGATGTGTTTCATTTTTTTTCCTTCATTAATGAATATTTATAAAGTATTATTTAATATATAAAAATTAAACTTACATACTGATTAAAATTCATCTTATGATATATCAAACTAATCCATTATCCTTTTCCTAACAATTGATGTTGTTTTTCAATTATGAACTGAATGTTCTCAAAGAAAATATCTTGGTCATATATAATCAATTAACAACATAATTCATTGTATTTAATAAAATAATAGGTATAAAACATGTTAATTAACATAAAAATGTTACTTATTGATTAAATAATTAATAAAAAATATATTTTAATTGATTAAATAAATTTATGTGGTGATTCAGAATCGATGTAATGGATTTCATTTCAAGAATTATGATTTCTATCCAATATGAATGATTAAAAATTTGATCCTAAACAAATTTTTCATAGAAGAGTAATCATAAGTAAATTATTATTTTTATATCAAATCAATTTTTTTAAAATAAACTCTTCATTTGTTTTATTTGATTTGAAATAGATTTATTCATTTCTATTATTTTAATATCCCTTTAAAATTTATAATTATCTCAACTTCTCATATATTTTTTACATGTACTATGGATGACTAAGAAATATTATGAATTAATTATTATTATTATAAATTAAATTACCATTAAACGATAAAAAATTTGATTAATAAAACATGATTATAAAATTTTAGAAACTATTTTTATGGAAAAATTATACATTAACTTGATGTATCCCATATGAATTATAATGTTCAAATATGTGAGAATTTTTTTTATTAAACAAAAATCTAAACCAAAAAGATTCTATAAATATAAAAATGTAAAAAACATGTCATAAATTATGTAATTATTTTTCTTATTCTACATTGTGTTATATGTTTCCTTATGATCCATGAGATGAGATTAGGGATGTCACCCTATCAATTATGACATTTTTAGGACATGATTTGTGGGATATTTATGATTGACTTATACCCTTATGATATAGGATAAGAATAATTATGAGAGACAATCAATGGTTGTCTAAAATATTTTTCCCAACAATCTTTTATATGATGTAGGGTATTAGAGGGTAGCTCAAAATAGGGGTCTCCCAGGTTCCTGAGTTCCTTTAATGATGGGAATCATGAGTGGATTCGTTTTCCATTGAGATTGATACATGGTATTTGATACATAAAATGGGATTTTGGAATGGTAATTCCATAGATTTTGTCAATGTTGATGTATAGATTATTCAATTTCATATTTTTCTATGCATATATATTTATTGATTTTTTATTGGGTAAATCACATAGAGTGATTTTGGTATTGATGATAGTTTTTAGAAGACAATATTGGTGGGATACCAAGTCCTTTTAATTTTATGCGCGGTTCTCAATGAGATTGAACATGATGATAATATATGGCCAAGTCTATCATATTTATAGAATGGACTGATGTTTCTAGTATAGTGGAAATTCTTTTGTTAGCATGTGATTCTGTGATTTCCATGGCATTACTGAAATTCCACAGTTTTGGAAAACCAGTCCCTGATATGCATATAATTATATGATATTGACATGTTGTGAGAATTTTTAGAACTTTAGACACATGATCCTATGGTGGATTATATATTACAAAACAATTGTTCCATATTATTCGGTAGGGACGCACTTGGTTTCACCTACTTTTCAAAGTTGTGTTTTCATAATAATTATTTTTGAAAATCATTAAAATGGATAACTCCCGTGGATGAATGAGGTGCACTTGAGTTGTTCCATAAGTTATTTTAACTTGAAAAATCTCATGGTTCTATAGTTCTGAGATAATTTGATGACACGATACCCATGGGATTCTTAGTATTTCTATGTGATATTGTGATTGAAAAGTGGACACCTATTGGATTGCATTATATTTTCATAGTGTCAACTGGTCATGTGGATTTCCCAATTATTTTTAAAAAACGATTGACTGTTTGAGATGTGGAATTATAGATTTTTCAGAAACAATTGTTAGAAAGATTATTAGAGAGGTTTTATGAAATCTGAAATATCCCGTTTAGGTAAATATGTTCTATCAAAGGAAGATTATAGTGTAATTATTTGGTTGACTATAGTATTTTTATTTATACAATCTATAATAGGATATATTATTGGATCCTATATTTATATCAAGGATAATAATTAGGGAGGCCATATAATGAGGAGTTAACAGTTAGATATTTATTGGTGTGAACCTCATTATTGGCATAATTTGATGAGAGTCTATGGGGATGTTTTTTGTTAGTTTGAAATGTGTAGTGATTAATGTTATGTGTTATTTTATGGGTTATATATGGATATTCATGTATTGTTATTATGTACCATTATATATATTCAATTTTCCATATATTTTATTTGTTATGGTTTAGTTTATAGATAATAATGACAAATTTCATGGGGAGAATTTTTGAATTCAAAGTTTTATGACCCTAGGTTTCCCGGGTTATTAGTGTGTTGAGACCGGTTGTGAGATTTTTGAGATGGAATGGGGTGATGGTGCATTGTCAATCGTATTTTATCTTGTCAGGTGGGAAATTGTAGAATTGGGAACAAAAAGTGATTTTTGATATGTTTTATGTGTTACAATCGTGTTCAAGGTAAATTTAATGTGATTTGAGGGTGATCCAGGTTAGTATACTATTATTAATAAGGTAGAGGATATGATGGATGATTCGGTTATTTGAGGATTAAAAAATTTATATAAACCATTTTTTCTATAGAAACATCATTGTGGGTATTACAAATAAATTAAATTCATTAATATCAGATATTCTAATGGAACATTGGCAGGTGTGGGAAGCGCTTTTGATGGAATGGAAAGAAAAAGGGGGATAAACTAGTGTAATTTTTATGAAAATAAATTTTGTGTGATAACAGACACATTGGGAATGTCCTTACACAACTAAAATGTGTTTCATTATATGAATATAATGTTGGGGAGAACTATGGCTCAAAATTACATATGGAGATCTATATCCTGTAGTGTGGATTAATGTAGACCAAAAAATGAAATAACCGATGAGACAATGTTCTATTGGTATAGATAGTCCTAGTAATACATCATATTTTCATATCATTAGTTGTAACTAGTAGTGGATCCATTTTTTATTAATAGTAAACCGTGTGTATCAGGTAACGTAGGGAATTTTCATTCAACCTTATGAGGTAGAACACAATGATAAGTTCATGAATTAATGACCAAGATAGGTTGTTTAAATTTTTAAATTACAACTATGTTCTTATGGAAATGATATGTTCTATACTGAAGAGGATATAAAAAACCACATCTTTATAGGATGATAATATCTCATGGAAATTTAATTTTTTTCTCTATATAAGGGTATATTTTTTAAACCATGATACATATAAAATATTTTATTGTTGGAGATACATTAGTTGATGATTTTTACTATGGGTTGGGGAATTCATAATGAATCAATATCATAGGAGTTTTATTTTATGATGTGTAGTGGGTATAAAATATATAAAATAGAAAACCCCAACATGGGTTTTTGAAGAAGCATATATAACCACCTATAAAAAGATGACATGTAAGTGAAATCCCTTCACATGGTTGGAAAAATTAAAAAATTATATAATATTATAACTATAATGTGTCCCCCAAAATGGGAAGAAATCCTTACATGTGGGGAAATTTCTAAATTAGGGAATATTATGGTACATAAGATGGGGTGTAAGAACACTTTTTATAGTCATCCACTTACGTTAGGAGTTCCCACATATAAGAAATTTTCCTAACATAAAAAATCATCATACATGGGTTAACCAAATCATGGAAATTCCCATAAAAGGGGGAAATACCCTATATCAAACACTCCTACATAGATCCTTACATAGGGATACCCATATATTATATATGATACCAATTTTGAAATCCCCTTTTGGGGTATTCTCTAAATATTGGTGAACCCCCATATGAATCCCATAACATTAACCCTTGTATTCACCCTTAAATAGAATCTTTCATGGTCATGTGTGAATAATGATTCCTTATTTAAAAAAAATAAAATCCTTTAATAAGTGTTTTATATAAATTTAATGGTTTCCTACAAAATTTATATTATAGGGTCCCTGACTATTGAGGGGATCTAAGCACTTTATTTGATTCTATGGGCCTGTTTCCTTAATTACTTCCAAAATAGAGGTTATTTAAGTTAGTACGTATTCTTAAGGAAATTAAAACAATCTCTACTATTTTTTCCATTCATTCATTAAAACACTTTTCATAACTAGTTAGTTCTCATGGGCGAGGGTTTTTTGTGATTATTCAACCAGATCATGGAAGAATCATCCTGATAAGATGGTTGTATTTATCTTCTAACCAAATGTTGTCCCCAATAATATGACAATAAAATGTTCTACATTGAATCCTAGAGGCATGATGCTACTACTAATTTTTATGGTTTCCAATATTTTGAGAAAAATGAATGATTTTGTTGAATAGTTACATTAGAAGTTCTATGTGTTAAATGTCCACATGGATGTTGTGGGTGGTGTGTACCCATTTGGAAAAGTATTATACTTTAGAAGGACAACAGATGAGTTATTATGTGTGATTATTAATGGAATAAATTATTATATTTATAATTAATTACTTAATGTGAATTTTCTAACTATTATAGAATGATCTATGGCCTTGTATAGATGGATGATGGTCAGATGGTTATGGACATGACTAGACGAGAGTGTTTAGCCATGAAATTAATGGGATTAAACTATGAATTTGTTATGTGGTCTATTAAGCACACTGTTATTGTAAAATCATCTTATTTATGTATCATGTGATATATATAATTCTTCTTGTAGGATATTTTCTTATTTTATTAAATAAATTGGATCAATATAAAACTTCATATTAATGGAATAAAATGTTTATATTTCCCATGATGGACTTTTATTAACTACCATAATTCCCCATCATCTAATGTAAAATGGATAAAATCACAAGCATGAGACAAAAGAAACATAGACCACATAACTATATATATTAAATGATTTATTTGAAAATAAATGAGCTATATTTTTCTCTAAGTTCCCTTGATCAGGTATGAGTGGTGAATTATAGTATTTGGTCTAATTGGGACATGATAGAACAAGTAGATGCCATTAAGAATTTTTCTTTGTTGAGAGGAGTTTGGAGATAGAGTTTATCAATCAACAATATATGAATACATATGTGGGTGTGTCCTAGGTAGATAATGTTGATAATTTAGGTTCAAAAGGATTGACCTAATTTGATGTTGAGAAGTGGGATGGGTACTACACAAACTATAAAGATACAGTACAATAATGATTATCTTGTTAGGGTGGTGATTCGATAAATGTGATCTTAAGGATAATAAGGAATGTTATCCCCTCTTAGATTCATTTTGGACCTGATATGTGAGATTTTGGTAAGGTAAACTATATGTGGAATTAATATCGTGATGAGATCCATGGTTCCAAGTTGGGTTCCCTATTTATAAGTATGCCCTACTAAGGGTTGTTGTGTGAGAGTTTTTATATTTATATTGGGTGTCATGTCATTAACTTATACATGATGGTGAATGTCCTTATATACTATTATAATGATTTGGGATATGATGAGAATGATGATATTCCATCGTTTTCATCTAAATGAGTTCTTTCATTATCACATGTGAAATATACTTTTGGGGTTTCTATGATTTCGTATGATTGCTTCCTTGGAATTTATAATAATGCCGGATGAATTTGGTTTCATTGGATTAGATCCTAAAATTTAGTAATGATTCCTGATAAATATGATTTCCATTGAATACTTATTATGATTTACTAATGACATTAGAATACAAATATTATTTTTAGATCACTGCATAGGTGTTAAATTTGTTATTAATGACTATTGATTCCCAAATATTACAATGAAGGGAACAAAAAAATTCCTTCTTACTATTAAATGACTAAAATATTTTCTAGGATCTATGGGATGAAATCTGTTAAATAATGGTATCCAAGGATAATTTATAGTATCTTTCTATTCATCATGATTACATTTTGAGTTTAGTGGAATCTTTATCATGCCGAAGAGAAAGTATATAATCATGGAACACACCTTAGAAATTGAGGATTGATAATGATTACTTATTTATTTTTTCACATTTTATTTATCTATTCATTTTATTTAATGTTTATTGTTTACATTACTATTTAGGTTTGGGACTCCATTGGGGGTTCCCTAATATATTTTATTTTCACCCTACACATGTTTTTATGGAAAATGGTTATCTGAGTGGATCAAATCAATCACTGGTCTGGGTTGGGATGTAGCTCAGAGTAGATTGATTGAAGGTGATAGATCGTATGTCTTAGAAACATAGGTGTGATGATGCTCATGGTATGTAGAAGCACCATTATGTATTTTATTTCTTCATTTCATTTGATTATTTTATCAAACATTTAGAAGATAATTTATTTTATCTTTACATGATCTTGAACTTATATGACTACTTACTCGATGATTTTATTTGATATAATAAGTTTTGTTTTATTTTCTTCTCTTAACTGTCATTATAAATTATTGATATTGTATGTTTATTTATATACTATGATTTTTAACTAATACGTGTGTATATCCTCCCTATCAATAATAGGTAAATACCCATATAACAATGGTTTGGAGGACCATTGGCAGGCTTGGAATTGGGATAGGTCTATATCAATGGTTCTGTAAAAAAACTTTTGTATAGAACAATACCAAAGGTTTATTCAATCAGTTTTTATAGGTCATATCAAAAACCTATACCAATTGTTTAATGAAACCACTCATATTTGTAATTCAAACAAAACATGGCATGGTATTGATCCTAACACCTCTTGTTTATAATCCAAATACCTATCAAATAACCTAACATGATTTTGGTGAACATGATGTCCTAAATATATTTTTGTATATACATGATTTTATAATATTTGATTTATTTAAAGTAATTTTACATAATATTCCATAAAAAATATGTGTGCCTATACCAACGGTTCTCAAAATCATTGTTATAGAACTGTACCAATTGTTGTTGAGAACCATTGGTGTAGGTTCATTTGTTGTTTTTTTATACCAATGGTTGTGGAGAAACTATTAGCATATGGTGGACATATACCTATAGTTTGGCCAAACCCTGTCATTTATGGTCACTATAATGAACCTATAACAATGGTTTTGGCCAAACTATTGGTTTAGGTCCTATTTCTAATTGTGTATAGTATCACCCCAGACCCCCACTGCTAATTGATATCCATTAGCCTACATGGTTCCATACCAATGTTTAATTGATAAACACCATTCTAGTCACTAGTCAGTGGAATGTGGTATTAAAATAATGCAATCCATCCCTTTACTAAAATGTTATTTATTTTTTCTACATCTAGTACTAAAAAATTCTTGAAATACCGAGAAAAAATCTTTAACTGAGATATATATGGATGACATCTTAATATACTATGTTTTTTCCCTAAATTAGTATTGACACTCTAATATAATATTAATGATTCAAATAGTTTTCCATGAAGTAATTCCAATTCAATTAATATGTAAGATTATAAATCATATATATATAAAACCACAAGTTATGGATACCTAAATAGTACCTCAAATAAAATACATTCCTAATCTAGCATCAGTTGTAAAATTATTTGTAACATGTGATGAACATATATCATATTACATATCTGGAGGAGATAAATTCTATATAGAACACTACAACATATCTATTTGTCCCTAGATATAATGTTGACATTTTAAACATAATATCTATGAAATTGGAATGATTCCTCTAGTAGGTTGAGTTTTTGACTAATACAGTTATCCTTATGAAAGGTGGGGTATCTAACATACAATCTAAAATACACTATCATTTAACAAAATTTAAAAATTAATATACTGAATGTAGGCATAAATATTTTTCAACTTTATGAGCAAATATATCTGTATATGGTCGGGGAACCACACACATTTGAAATTATACTTGTGGTCTTCTAGAACTAGTACTTTTAAGGGCAATACATGCATGAATTATCTAAAGAGAACCACCCCTTCTCTGCAAAATCTTCATCCTATTCTTAAAACAAGATGAACCATCCCTTGTAGATTGGAAAACAAAATTTTAGACTACTATTTATCCCTAGTATAATTATGTTTTGGAAGGTATATTAAATCCTTATAGTAAACAATTAATTATTTTTTAGGGTAATACATGTAAATAATATGATCATAGACATTACTCTAAGTTATGACATAATACTATTTGGTTAACTCTATTACATCTCTTCTTTGGAAATCTACCCCTCCACGCATGAAGTTAGCTAATAAATCTCAACTCAACCATTCAGTTTTTTTATTCAATAATTTTATGAATCAAATAGAATAATTCATCATCCACTTAGGGGGATACATATCCTATGAAAATAAAATGATAGTGAAACTTAAAGTCCCTTATAATTTCAAATGTATTCTTCGCTATTTAAGGATATCCATTTAAAACATGTTATAAAACCTATGTGATCCTCTCAATAAACTATGGATCTATAAAAATTCATTTTCATTTTGTATTTTCATCTAAAACATCCTCTATAAAAATAGGTAGTAGTTATGGAATATTCCAATGAAATAAATTATAGAAATACTTCATAAAATTCCTCCGAATAATGAACATATTTTTATATAGTTAATTCATCACCATTTGATTTTATAACACGATTTCCAACCCTCTCCATTCCATATAACATGATGCCAACATTTTTTTAAAAAACATTATTCAATGTTAATTTTAATTGTTTTTAACATATTTTCATGTTCAATGTCACTTTATGACATGAAAAAAATACATCATGTATCACATAAAATATTTAAACATTCAATAATATATAACCACCGTCTATATTAATATAATCGATTGTCAACACATATTAACCAAATATATAACAATTTATATATAGTAAAATATATTTTATTTATTTTTAATTTTCCAATTAAAATAAATTTTATATCAGATAAAATAATAATATACGACAAATTTTATGTCATGTTATATTACATGATAAAACCTAAATAAACAATGAATAATACCCATGACATAAATATTATGACTAAAAATAATGGAAAATTAAAAAAAATCGATCTTGGTGTACCCTTAATAAATTAGGATTTAACCATACTTAAGCAAGATAGGAATATTTATGGGATTATTCCAATGTATTTATTATCATATCTTATACAAGCTTTAATTTCCCACACCCATAATCTCAAATACCATTTTGTAATTTGAATGTAATTATAACAAAAATGAAATCATTTTGGGGCACTAAAACCTCACAGTTGTACATCAAAATTTTATGAGTCTTGCATGAATTCCAAGTGTGGGAAGAATAATCATGAGAGATGTTTATCACCCTATACATTGTTCATATGATCCAAAATAGAGGTTTTCCTTCATTATAATTACCAAAAAATCCTTGTAGGCTAATTGGTTATATTAAATTAATTATATGGTAATAAAATGGGATGAGTTGATAAAATATTAAATAAATGAATTCTACACATTTTTTCTAAAAAATCATCATTAAACAAAAAAATTACAGAGAAATTAATTATAAATAATATATATATATATATATATAAGTAAGGTGAACCCGATGTGGCCTAATGACCCTAAATATGGATCTATATAGTGGAATAAAAAAGATGAACATCGACGTATCCCATATAATCCTTTCTCACATGTTATACTAAGATTGAAATATATATAATGAATTCCCCTTCCAATATGTGTATAAATCCCCCATGATCAGTTGATTTTCCCATGGATGATTCATGAAAAAACAATATTTTTTAGGTCCCGAGAGGGGCCTGTGGAGGTTATGATTATGAGATACCCCCTTAAAAATCACCTAATAAGCCTAAAAAACCATCCTTATGATTTTTTGTATCAAAAAATATAATTGAGATAGTGGGATATGTAGATAATAAACAACATGCTTTTTTAATCAATTTCATCTAATATTTTATGATTAAAATCACTTTTAATAGGGATGGTCTAAACATTTCAATCATCCTTTAGACTTAATGTATGATTAGAGATGATCAAAAATAAGTTTTAGGGTGAATCAACCATCCTATTTGGGGAATTGGTTATTGTTTCTCAAATTGATAAGAAATCCATGGAAGTTAATGATAGGAAAAAGTGTTATATAATAGTTTAAGGATTTGTTCCACCATCCCGTTATGTTAACTTGTTTTATAGAAAATATGTTCCCCAAGAACCATTATATGGTTATATACTATTAAAATATTGTAATAAAAATCCAATAGAAATTAGTTTAGAAAATAAAATATAATAATTTCATTATCATAAAATCACAACAAAATGATGAAATCTAGTAATATAATTTTAACATGATTGATTATAAATAACACTCAACATATGAATTTTATATTATTTCACTAATTTTTTTTAAAAAAAGTCTTTTTTGATAAAATATCAATTTTTTCATGTAAGTATAAGTTCATTTATATATGTTTTCATTAATATTATCCCAAGAATAATTTTATGCCACATTTTCTATTATACCATGTAAGAAATAATTTATAAAATAAAATAAAAATTCTGAAGATACATTCACATTATTATGTTTCATTATTTTCCCTATTCTTAATGAATATTATATATAGAAGGGGATCACCGTAAAAATTAATTTTATAGTTTTACTTTATTTTCTTGGTAAAAATAATAAGACATCACGTTAATTTTATGATCCAATAATACCAATAATATTTAAGGCTTAAAAAATTATAGATAAGTAACATTATACTAATGAATTTAATCTAGGAAATTCAATAAAATAACCCAAAATAACCACAAATAGAAACCAACCTATAAGAATGTAGAATATATATAATGATACAACAATCCATATGTTTCAAATAATGTAGCTTACTCTTCATACCATATAGTAAATTAATAAATAAAATGGACAATTGTTATTTTTGTCCTTACTTCATCAAAATAATTTTCTTAAAAAAATTAAGA
Organism: Viscum album; assembly: GCA_963277665.1. Taxonomy (NCBI): domain Eukaryota; kingdom Viridiplantae; phylum Streptophyta; class Magnoliopsida; order Santalales; family Viscaceae; genus Viscum; species Viscum album. Next base: position 1,690,354,204 of record OY728140.1, on the reverse strand, counting down.
TACCTATATTGAAGCATGAATGTGGTTATTCAAGATATGGAAGTGATGATAAGAGAACCCAAGATACAATCCCCACTATCAATAGAATCAAAATGACATGGTGTATATGTTTGGTGTAAAATTATGTTCTGGAAAATAAGAAATTTTCATTATTACGGGAATTGTTCGCATGAGAATGATATGTAAGATAAACAAATACATCACATAAAATGTGGATCTGATTAAATAATTACACCCACCATCAAATAATTGAATGTTGGGTACATGATAATAATGTAATAAGTTCCTTCTAAACTTTTTCGCTTATCCTATCTCCCATTCACCTTCCAAAACCACTCCAAAACCATTTAAAAAATACATCCACAAATAAAATAAAAATATTACAAGGAAATTAAGATGAATTGTCTACAAGGACTTGTCCAGGTCATTAAAAATGATATATAGAATTATTATTATGTAATAGAGTCCCAAACAAGGATGATCACACAATAAATATCCTTAGAGAGAAAATATAAAAAAATCCTTCTGTTTTATGATAATGAATCACTCATTATTGTGGGTGTAAAAAAAATAAATAAATACTTAAAAACTCATTATATAGACATTGTATAAGTGGTCTCAGTGATATGGTTATATTGAATTGAGATTTATATCACGGTATAATATACCAAGATAAAAAGTTAACATAATAATATCATGAACTCAATATCAATACATTAATTAAGTGAACTATAAAATAATAAATATCTGATTATGAGCCCTTAACACCTATTGTTTAGGTTAATTTTTTCATCTCCTCGTTAATATCATATTATCTTTTCAAAAAATAAAAAAATAATTATGTTAAAAGTATTCTAACTAAATATTAATAAAACACGACATTAATATGAATATATATCTATATATATAACTCCAAATAATTTTTCATATATTCAATGGAATTATAAAATAGATTAATATATATACTCATTTTCTTATAAATTAATTTTAAGTCATTGTATAATTGAAAATAAAATTTTTATTACTCTTACCCTATATAAAATTATAACATTATCCCACTACCAATATATATAGTATTGAATAGTGATATGTATATAATATCTGAAATTTTTTTGTTGTTTAAAAAAAACACAATCATATTAATTTTCACAGTTCATATCTAATGACTATTTTGTAGTTCCTTGAAACGTGTGTTCTAGATTTAAGATCACTATTTCCAGGCATTTTCCATTGGAATTATTGAAGGAACTGGAAACATCCGACAATTCATTATCGAAAGAGGACCTGCTTTCCAAAGGTATGCGTTTGTTATGTTTTGAACATTACGATACTTAAGAATGTGAATTATTTGAGAGGATGGGAGGCTGGTCTCTTCACACCTTTTTTGGGGGAATTATTTTCTAGTCCGGGAATCTCTTTGTAAAATTAAAATATTTTCATGAATCCCTATTAATTAACCATGTATATCATAAGTATCCCTTGGAATTTACAATCACTTATGAATATGTGAAAAATTTAGAATCATCAGTATGCATTCCTGGTTCTACAACGATGGAAACATCTTTATGTATTTACAGTTTTCCATCAATGGTATCCTCTAATATACCAATTATAGATTCTTTTAATCATCAGTGTAATGATACTGGTTTTAAGCCACTCAGTGGGGCACTTGGGAGTTTACTGTCACCTAGGGAGATGAAGGTTTGTTTTGATCTTGGGATCATGCCCGTAAAATGGACTACCTACGTATCCTAGTGAAAGGAATCAGAACCCTCTTAGTTAGGTGTCCCTTAATAGGACACATCGTACCTTTTATGGTCATGTGATAAGGACCTCCAAGTGGAAGGTGATTAGTCATAACATAGTGTGGGAAATATACTAAAGCAGCCTGAGGAACATGGAAAGGAAATGAGTTTCAAAGTAAGATGAGACCCTATTGGGAATATAGACAAAGGAGAAAATGTTTGATTTAAATTTTTGGGTTTGAACCTCAATGAAAATTCCTATGTATCCCATATGAATGGGAATCAGATCCCACATAGTTCGATAAATCTCATAGGATAGTATGGTCCTCTGAGAGAGATGAGTTCAGGCTTACTTCCAAAAAATGATTCCTTGATGAATTTCGGATTTAATTTGGGGATTATTTCCTTAGGAGGGTGCCCGACTTGTTGAAATTAGGGTTGTATTCTTGAGTAGGATATCCAGTGAGCTCGGGATTTGAAGGAGATTCCTATGTATCCTGATGTTAATAGGAATCAGAGTTCTCATACTTCCTTGAAATGAGTGTTTTTTCACATGTTATAACAATCATATATCTCTAAGACCATGTGAGTCATGCTCAGTTTGAGAAATAAGAGGATATAAAATATTCAACAAAGGCATTCACACTTCCAAATTTTTCCTCTATGCTAATAAAAGAGGGTTCATTGACCATGGAAGAGGGCGAGGCGACAAACCATACCTCTATTCTATTTTCATTGGACAAGGGTCTATTGTATGGAAGAATGGGTGAAGGTGATGGGATAATACCAATATGGATGCCCTTTTGAGATTAGATTGGGCTTACACCTAAGGAGGATTACCATTTGGAATTGGGTGGGGCCTAATACTAAGGAGGATTCCTATTTGAGGTTTAACCTAGAAAATATGTTAGGTGATGTGGTTTGTGGAGTTTCTTGAGGATTGTATCGACTCAAGTTACTCGAGGAATCCATAAGGAGAGTCCAAGCTCATAAAAACTAAATGGAAAAATGAGTAGTAAGTCAACTCAAGGCACTTAATTGGGTATGATGGAGTTTCTCAGATCATTATATTCCAAGGTTGGATGTTTGGCCGCATAAAGGGCACAATGGAAAATGTCATCGACCGGATCTAAAAAAATTGAGGTGCGACTCTCGATTTTTCATGGAATCAATGATAGAAGCGAAGGGACTGGCCCAAAGGGAAGGGACTACAGCCCCGTAGTGAACACGAGTAGGGGTGCGGTTGTGTAGCCCCCGCAGTATGGACTAGTAGGGTCATGCAGGTGCTCTGCCAAGGTGCCTCACATAGGTGTTCTGTATAGCTCCCCTGCAGAAGTACTCCATGCAGGTGCCAAGTGCAGGTGTTGCATGCAGGTGTAACGTGCGGGTACAACGCGTATGTGCTCCACGTAGGTGCGCAATGCAGGTGCATCACATAGCTGCTCTGCGTATCCCCATATTTTCTAGACCCTAATGGGAATTTGAACAACATTTTTCACGTTTAATTCTCTCTTCTCTCATGTTTTAGAGAGCTACCTGAGAAAATTTGGATGATCATGGAAAAATAAAAATGCAGTGGGAGATTGGGACTTCTTATATCTTTTTCAGTCTCATAAATGGGGAGCCCAAGGGTCCTACTTATAGGCATAGAGGGGACCTAGTTGAAGGGAGTTTGTCCGTATGGGTCCTCTGCATAGGTCCTTTGTGTAGGTGCTCCATGTAGGGGTGTAGAAATTCTTCTTCCACACAGTTCCACCATGCAGGTCCTCCACGCAGGTCCTCCACGCAGGTCCTACATGCAGGTCCACTGTACAGGTCCTCCACATAGTTCCTCCATGCAGGTCGTCCGCGGAGGTCCTCCGGAAAGGTCATCCACGTAGGTCTTCCGTGTAGCTCTTCCGGATGAAATTTTATCCATCTTCCATGTTACATAACTTTTGATCTTTACGCCTATATGGGCTCTGCAACCTGTCAAATCCAAGGTCCTGAGGAGATCTAAAATTTAAGATATTTTAAATAGAGAAACTCTTCTTGGTTGAAACCCAAAATTGAATATAATATGACAAAACCTTTTCTTTATTGATAATGGAAATCCACTTCCTACTTCTGGATGGGGAAACATTCCACTTATCCATTGGGTATGGAGAGGTATTTTGGAATATTAAAATCTATCATGTATCTTCTTCCTTCATGGTGAGAATATATGTACCCATAATTGACATTTGTTGTCTATGTGAGAATCATATCTTTAATCAATGGAAAAGTGAATGGAACACATTCCATGGTTTCAATAATGCCATAAATATTTCTCATAGTTTTTCATTGAATTTCATTCCTATGAATGTCAATGAATCATAACATCATATCGAATCATCAATCCAATGAGAGAAATAATATTCTAAAACTTTATAATGGGTCCCACATGAATCTCCCAAAAAATCATAATCATGGAATCTAATTGGATGATACACTCACACAAGTATAAATGTAGGCTAATCTATTATCCAAAAATAAATTATAATATTACTAAATTATCGAAAGTAATATTTGTAATCCACATGTGAAAATATACCCAATATTATTCTTGGAATGCTCACATCGTGAAATTTCTATTATACAAGATGTTAAAATTTTTAAAATGTTAAAAAAATATAAACAGATCCAATGATATGGTCTATTAACACACCATCGTAATATAAATGTAATAATGAGTAAAATAGTTTTTTATTTTGTAATAAAAGATACATATTAAACAAAAATGTTTTATGGTTTCAATATTTGGACCAATAGGGTAAATTTGTCTTGAAATTTGATATTGGTTAACCCTTAGCTAAGACACAAGTCATTAAGTAGGTATAACCTTATAGTAGGTCCTTGGAAATGTGATGAAATGAAAAACGAATATGTTATTCTATATAGACCTAGGTTCAACACCTATCTCATAGGATAAACCTAGTCAACAACACCCAATCCTACTCATTATGGTCAGTCAAAATCCAATACCACATTGTTAGAGCCATATCATATAATTTATGAACACATAATTAATAAATATGTATTTTGTTATCATCTATATGTGATAGTTTATAAATTAACATAGGATAGTCCAAGGTCGGGAATATTTTCAGCGCTATAAATCTATGCATCCTTGTAATCTATATTTTAAATCACATCTATGGTTTGAGTGATCTAATTATAAAAAAATAAAACCAATATATTTTATACACATTTACCGAGGTCATAACTATTTATCAACTAACATTTATTCACAATCACAAATAAAATAATAATTTATTTATATATTTCTAGCTACACAAGCCTAAAAATTTTATTAGCATAGATTATATAATTATATATTTTAAATCAATAGTATATGAGGATGCATCAATATTGTGTTGGTAGGTCTAGCCACAATGGATCCTCAGATATATGGTAATTGTAGAAATAGAGGGTTTCTTTGTCTGGGGAGTTACTATAAATTTGTGACCTAATGGTTGAGATAGGGAATGTTTGCGGTAGTTGTTGACCACCAAAAAACAGGGGTAAAATTATAAATTTCCTAATAATTATATTAATATAATTAAAGAAATATTAAGTTAAATAAAATAATCTATTTTGGTTTCTAATGATTGATTAATTTTCGTCAAGGAATCTAGAAACAATTCTCAGAGAAACATACCTGGGGGGACACGATCATACTATTAATAGTGCTCGATCAAAAAGTACCAAAAATAACTATCCATCATAAATCATGAGAAGGGTACATTTAAATTTCATTACAAAAAGCCTTCATTATGGACTGACATCAACAAAATAAAAAATTAATAATCTTTAAAAATATTATGTGATTTCAAAAATAAAAAAAAATAAATTTTCCATCTTTTTAAATTAATCTTCTTAATATATTTTTATTTTTGTTCTTTGGTCCCCTATTTTTTAAATGAAATCTCAATATTCTCACAACAAAACATATAAAGGTATTAAATTATTTAATAAATTTTTACAATTTATTAAATAAATTTTGCAATGAATCCCTTAAAATGAAAAGGGAATCAATATTTTTGTTATTATTTTTCATTTGAAGACTTTTTATGTAAATTTAATTATTCATATGTCATCTTACTAAATATTTTCATACTCATTTCAACAATAAAAAAATGCAATTTAATATATAATTTTACCATGATTCCATTAATGAACTAGAATTAAAACTCCAAGTAGTAGGAATGCCATTATGATGGAAACAATTAAATTTATTGTGGACATATGTTCAATAATAGTTTATATATATTTAGTGTATGTCTTAAAACAATTAAAAATGTATTTAAGTGAAATAATAATTTAGGTAATGAATCTGGTTTACCATTTTTATGTACCTAATATTATATAAAATCTCATCTTAGAGTTATAATAGTATATCTAATCCAAATGGAATCATTTTGAGTATAGAAAACTATATTTTTCAATTTTTAATTGATTTATTTTTTTTTCGTTTTCATTTTATTTTATTGAGATACTTCTCTATTTCTTAAATAATTACATTAACCATTCCTCTATTATCATTTTATTATTATTATTATTCATATTTTTATAATTTCTTTAATAATTTTTCAGATTTATTATCTTTCTATAAATTGTGTTTACCATATATTTTACATTCATTAAAAACATATCTCGTGATATTGCTGTCCAACTTTTTAAATTTCCTTTCATATATGAATTTATGCCACTATTAAGTTATTTTTGAACTAAAATCCATATTAATTTTTTATTTGTGGATAATATTGTGAAATTTCTTTATATCAAATATGTTGGAATTCAATAATTTAGTGTTTTACACCATTATTGTAATACTGAAATTTATGGAAGCTCTAAACCTAATTTGAAATAATAAACTAAATAATAAACCTCATAAATGATTTAAACAATTGGTTTCACTGAAAACTAGTGATCAAATATTATAAATTCATGACCTCAAATTATAAATTGACTTAAAATATATAGAATAATACGCTAACTTTAAGTGATTCTAGGAAATTTTACAATTTTCATAATTATTAATTTATAGTATATAAATATTTTTTTCCTCAACCATGATGCATTCATGTAGACGTCATTAAATATGGTAATCTCCATTTTATTTTGTTGAGACATCACCATACTATATATGATACATAAAACATGAGTATTTTATTTGTTTCATTCATTTAATATTTTCTTTTCATGCAGATATTTTTTATCTACAAGTGAATTGTATATCTCAAAAGATGTTTTAATGATCAGGAAACTGTGATATTTTCCTCTTGATTAATACTAAAAGAGAATGAAGATGTTTTTTTCTAGATACATTCATTTCTCATTTATTATGAAACACCCAATAAAGTATATATATGATATCATTACTCCTATGGAGAGGTGAAATGTGGATATTACATTGGGAAGATATTTTCATAGTAAATATCAAAAATTAATAAGATCAATTATCAAAAATATGTAAAAAACTCAAAACTCAACTGATCATGGAACACTAATTTTGATTTGTATAAAACATATAAGTAAGAAAATTATCAAAAATTTATCAAATAAAAATAATTTATTCGATTAAAATTCTGAGCAGGCATAAAAGTTTCATATTTACTGAAAATTCAACCAACATTAATGATGGCTTATGGGAGTTGTGTATCCATTGACAACTTTACCATGTGTTGTTAAAAAAAAGAATATTGTGATGATATATATACTAGATAAAATTTTAAGTGAAATATTCATTGACAAGGTATGATTCATTATCATGATGTTTAATAAGATATATAAATATCATCAAGGCCTATGGGGTGTACTTAAGTGTTAGAAAAGTACTCCAATATAACGAGACATTTAGTATCCAACTATACATTAATTGATCTTTAAACAACCAAAAAAAATTAAAATCACTAATCAATAATATAAAAACAAAATTGAATCCTCTATAAAAGTTATTTTCTATGGATAAGGTTTTTGTTTAAAAATTAAAATATTTTCAGTCTATATAATCAGTGGAAATTTCGAAAATCGAATTGATAGAGATGAAGACATGTAAATTAAAAATTATAACTACCCTTGTTGAATTATATTTGTAAATTTTTAAACTTACTTATTAACCCATGATATTTCCCAAGGGGAATTTCCTAACTGATATATTGAGTATTTAGAAGCAAAACATATGTTAGGTTGATTAAATATCCATCATTTATTTATCTTAAATATGAAGAGGAACATTTTGATCTATGTTGAATTATTTCAAAAGGATTATGATTAAATGATGAAAATGATCAATGAGGTAACCCTATTACCCATTTATTTAAAAATTGTTTTGTGGAATCTAGTCATATGTACTTTTTTGAAATACAATGATAAGTTATTGAAATGTTCAATATGGTTGGGGAGATAAAACTTTTTCATGATTAATTAAATAAAATTATTAATTGATAAATTATTTTAAAGAATAATACATTATCCAAAGTGGGATATAATGAAATGAGATGATCATCCTTAGGTGGAACATATTATAACTCATCAAATGAATCGTGTAGTTTCATATGTACTAAAAGGGAAACATGTAATTCATCAAAACAAGGAAAAAAAATTAATTATATTTATCAAATAATTTTTTAAATTGGAATCAATGATTTATTAAATTTATCAATACATATCACTTATTTATATATTGATAAGAATAATATAGCGAGGGTGGTAGTAAAATTTGGGAATATAGAAAAAATTCATAATAACTCTATGTGCATGTAATTTTCTCGATTAGAAAAATTTTAATTTTTAAAAGTCATTATTTAGATAACATTTATTTTAAACAAATAAATTTCATTTACCAATAAATTTTGGATGAATATTCCTCAAAATATATTCGGTGATTATAAATTTCTACAAGGTTCTTATTTTGATTGATTTTTGGTGTTGTATTATAATATTTGGCAATAATAATTTTATAAAGTTTTCCTATGAACAATATTCCTCATTCATTATCTCTCATTCTAACCGATGTTTAAATAGACTATTTTATTTTTAATACCATTAATCTATATGTGTTCTATATTTCATTTATATTTAAATAATTATTATTTCATTTTTTTATGTCTTGGAATATTTCCACGTAAATATCCATTGATAGATCCATTATCATTTTTCAATATTTTGTTGAATCCAATTTCTAATTTTTTAAATTAAATTTTTTATTTTAACATGGTTGTAGATTATGATGATATATTGAATTTTTTAGTCAATAATTTTAATTATTCACATACATAAATTGACATTAATTTTAGAAATATTGGGTTGTCAAAAATTATTCTCAAAACACTCACACACATGACAAAAATAGCCATTTCCTTTAAAATTAATTTATTTTTAAATGACATATGAAAATGTTTTCTACTAATTATTACTAATAATATATTTATTTGAAAAAATACTTGATATTTATATCATTTAAATGATAAAATGTTTATATATTATTGAACAAATATGAAATGTGATTTATTTATTCAAAATTTTTATATAATTAATGTACTTCAGTGTGGGGGAAAATAGTTAGTTATAAATGTTTTTATCTTCATTCCACCTTATTTGAAGTTATCAATAATGTGGTGGAAATTTAATTGAGTTATTTATCATATATAATATCATTTATTCATAAATGTTATTCCAATTTTTTTACCAATGAAAACTACTTTCGATTAACAGAAAAATGATAATGATAATTTAGTGTTCATGAGATTACAATATGGTTATTGATTTTGAATAATCTATTTGTTTCTGAACTAGTAAAATAATAAGGAACTATTTTTACCCAGATTTGTTGAATATATGTTACAGTTTCATATAGGTATGATACATTGTTACATCATGAATGTTAGTCTTTCTATGTCTTTATATTAACATGGACGTGAACAAGATAACTTTAAATTTCTCATATAATTCATTTTTATATCATAATATATCATTCATCCATTAAAATATCATGAGAATAATTCAATGATTCTGAGTATATAAATATTTATTCTTTATGAAAATTATATGTAGGGACTTATATAAGTTTTTACTTTTTAATATTCTTAAATTATTGGTTTCTTTGTTGTTTGAAAAAAGTGTTACAAAATTCAATTAAAAAATTTCCATGTTATACCATAGGATTCCTTAATAAATGAGAGGTGAATTAGGTTATAAAATATTTATTTTGATAAATGTTTATTTTTTCCACATTATTTATAACTCATTAAACCTATAAAATTGTGTTGTACATACAGTAATCACACACAGTATACAAATTAGAATCAAAATACAATAAATTTTTTATTTGGTTCAAAACTAATCACTAGTTTATGTTGCATAATCCAAAAATGTGTTAATCAAATAATAACACAATAGGATTGACATGATTTGTATGAATATATTTTTTTTGTCCATATTCACTCCTTAGTAAGAATATATCCATTATAATGAGCTCAGGTAATGTTCACAGAAACCATCATATCACTTTCATTAACTCCTCTATTCCCAATATGTTAAATGTTGTGTTATTCAATTTGATTTCATTCTGTTCACTATGAGGTCATTAGAATCCCACTAAATTGGTTGTATCATATGTGATAGAAAATCATACTCTGATAAAATTATAGATAATCAAAAAAAAATTAACATTAAAACATCATAACAAGTTAGATAAAAAATCCATGTTATAAGTGTGACATGGTTTATTATTAACCTTGTTATGCAATTTTTGCATCACCCATCACGCTACATGACAAGACTTGTGATTCGTGAAATATTTCCACACATAATATAATTAATTTATCTTATTTCCTTTCAATATGAGCTCCCTCGCAAAAAGAAACACCCATCCTATATGGTTTACTAGAGTTATCTAATTTTATAACAAAACCATGGATCCACATAAGAATACCTTCACACATTACCATGGGATTATTTAGATATTAATTGGAAAATTTATCCTCCATACTCTATAATAACATAAATTCTAGATAATCCCATTCATAAACATTAAAAATGTAATTCATTCAATCCTTTATTTTATTTTTAAAAAAATTAATTGCCCCATAAATTACATCAATTATATATAGGATTTTTTTTCTTTAAGTTACTCTAAAAAACACCACCTTTCAACCACAACATAATCTACTCCAATTTTGAACTACCTTATTCTATGTGAAATAAAATGTTTATTTTATGATAACATATTTCCTTTTAAAAATTTCCAATATTAAAACATCTTTTGTGGCTCAAAATGTGTTTATTTACTGACAATGTTCCCCTGTAAATAGATTTAGACACTATTTAAATACATCATTTTCCAAAAAAATTATCAGTTTTACATAAGTGATTTACAAATATTACTCCAAAATACATTATCAAGATTTTGGATTACTATAAAAAAACATTCTTTAGTGCTCGAATTCCTTGAACAAAATAGAATGTATTAAAAAATAAAACACATCAGAAATATCCTATATGAACCACCATGGATTAAACGTTCTACCCCATTGTTTTTATTAGAAATACCAAATGAAATTCATTTCCACACACATTCTCTAAATCCTCTAGATTGATATAGAAAAACTCAATAATTATTCTATGCCAATGTAATACATTTACTATATTGAAATCAATAGTTTAAATGATCATTCAATGTATTGAGATGTTCAATATACTAGTAAATCCTTCATCATCATGCTAGACCAACATCCAGTAATCTCACAAAATGAAACTACTTAACTATTGTATCTCCTCTTCATCGACATTTATCAGTTGCTGACACATCCCAAATAGTTGAGTTCATGGATTAGTTACTGAGAAATATTCTAATTATATTATACCTATTGAACTTCTATACTATATCATTCTCAACCAACCCATACATTTTTTTACCAATTACGGTGTCATCACAACTCAGGGATTTTTTATTTACAACATAACCACCATTGAAAGCATTAAGAAATCAAGACAATTTATGACCCTTTCTTATTTCAATTTGAAACCTAATAATTAGAGTGACATTGATGTACCCTAGAATTTATTTAACTACTGTCATATTTTATTCCATTATATTACACTAGAAGTGATCCAATTTTCATATTGGAGACATGATATCTGGTAATATAGTAATAAAATAAAATAAGTGTCCAATTATCCTCATGTATACAGTGGGATAAAATGTTCACATATCCTTTGTGTCCCTTAATTTTTCCAAAACTATCTGTTTCAACATTAGATTAGAATCACATATGTTAAACACGTTCAGAAATATCTTATATACCTTTCGAAGGATATAAATCTTATTTCATATTTTTTATCACTTATTTCCCCATAATGTAGGTATGTTCACATATCAAGGACATTTCATAGTTGATTGCATGTGACTAGTAATTTTATCTATAGATTTATGATTTATTCCACCAAAACTAAAATCATCCATATATACAATGACCATAATTATGTATTACGTTTATGTATTCACCTAAATGTCATTATCCACACAAACCCTTTTGTATTAAATATTTTTCAAAAAATGAATCCAAATGAGAATACCTTGTTCATGGTGCTCGATGTACACTATATCGATCCTTCTAAAATCAATAGAACTTTGATTCATAATTTCAAATAAAACCTCCCAATACTTGTTCAATGTAGCCTTCTTCACTGCTAAAACCATTTAAAATTTATTTTTTATATACATCTGATAAAATTTTCATCCACTTTGAATTTTCAAAACCAAGAAAACCAGAATAAAATATAGGAAAAAATCATCAATATCAAAGTCTCAAATTTACTCATTTCCATTATAAGTTAAGTATTCCTTATTTCATTTTATAGTCCCTGTCTTATAAAAAAATATGAAGGTACGCTTTTTTCCAATCCCATTGTGATATTTTATCCTTTAAATAATCTCCCGTGTATTTATTTTAGCAATTTGATCTATTTCGTAATTCATTGATTTAATTACTGACTAATCATTCACGAATTCTTCAAATGAGGTTGGCGTCACTATGGAAAAGTGAGTAACATTCTATATATTATTCATCCTATTTGTCTGAGTTGTTGGAGATTGATCCCCCATAACATTAGATATACTGACCACTTCTCTTATATTTCCTCTTTATAATATTTGTTTAATTTCATAACAAATTTTTCCCTCCTATGATATATACTTTTACAGTTCATGAGTATAATATTCCTAATAATTTAGTGAATCTTCCATTATATCCCTAATTGGACTAATCTCATTTTCTTATTCATATTATTATTCACAAAATATTTTATAAATTTTATTTCTAGTGTAATTTACAAAATTCTTATAAATGATCTTAATTTATTTTCTCACCGAGTTTTTCCACAAATATTGTAATAGTTTAAGTACATATTTTTCATATAGTATACTAGAAATAGTCATTCATATTCTACATCTCCATACTTTCCCAGATTTCTATTTTATTTGGATTTTACATTGGCTTTTGAAAACACAAAATCTCTTTATCAATTATATCCTCTCATGCCACAATTTATATGGTGACCATTCTTCTATCAGATATATCACTATATTCTTTCATGTATTCATAGAATATTAAATTTCCTCTATTGATTAGTGATATTAAATCCCACTATCAATCATCATATATATTTTCATATTTTTCACCTATGAATACCTTCGCCTAACAACCCCATTTTTTTGGGATTTATGACCAAAGAAACATAGTGTGTAATACCATGATCATCAAGACAATTCCCCAATTAAATTATTGTCTAATATATACATTTTTATGAACAGCTAAAATTATTTAAATGAAAAATATCATTTAATGTTTTTTAAATATATCTTCATGATATATATGAAATCATTAATTCTTTATATAAACATGACATATTCATTTATATTTTAGTTAATAAAAAATAGAATGAAATTTATTTTTATATATGTAATAAAAATTTTCCATAGAAGGAATAAATTAGTGTGAACCAGATTGATCAAAATTTATGACATATTGTTCTTCGATTGACACATCTATGAGACCATTTTTTCTTAAATGCAATAATCACATGACATCTCATGATTAGGTTTTAGATCGATAAGATATACTATATAATTTAAATCTAGCTACCCAATGAGAAAAATTTTGGAGCAAGGTTCATGTTAAAATAACATTATAATAAGATAAAAGTTATTATTCCCAAAGAAACTAACAATATAGTAATATTGTAAACTATAAACATACATGTGTCTTGTTTTTCAAATGAATGTACAAATTAGATCATATTTTTTTTGACACAAAATCATTATTCCATTTATTATGTCCTAGAATATAATTCTTAGTACATTTCATGGAATGATGGGGAATGGAAAAAATAAGGGTTAGCTGAAATGAAAAGTTATAGTAATGTAAAATGGATGAAAAAATGAATTAATGAAAATAATTTATATAGAAAGGTAAATAATAGAGAACACATTTTATGTAATCAATAACTAATAAGGAAATAATTAAATAGTATTGAAAGGTAAATAACTAAAAACATATACAATTTAAATAACTAGATAAGGAATAATAAATTTAGAAATTCAAATAACAGAAAACATTAATCATATGATCAATAAAAAAGAGAATGCAATGAATCCGTAGACATTATCATAGTGAAAAATCATATAGATAATAAATAATGAATCTGATTAAAGGAAACTATTAATTATCATCTACTATGTTTCCCAATAACATGATAACTTTACTGTTAAGACATTTCAAAATATTTTTTATCATACTATTGTCAAGAAATGTCATAAAACATTTTAAATATGTGTGTATAAATCCATAAATTCTTCGTGGAAAACAATTAAATGGTTTTTTTCTAACTGATTTAATCACATGAGGCTATAGATTGATCTTGTGTCTTGAATAAAATAGTCTCCAACCTATTGGTATTATATAAAATGGTCCCCAACAGATAACCTTCATGTTCTAAATTTTCCAAAAATATCTGATTATCTATTTAATTACAAAATAATGTGGCTTATACAATATCTGTATTGATTAAAAGATAATGATTTATCAATATTTCCCCAATAAATGAGAAAAAATTCAATGGAAACATCAAATGTAAAAATGGTATATAGTTTTGGAAATTAACATATCAATAAAAAATTATATTGGTAGCTTTGTTAAATTCAATGTTCATAGAAATTATGAAATTGAGTATTTCTAGGAGACTAAAAATTGAATCAAGGCGATGAGTTTCAATAATATCATTGGTCAACGAAATGATTAAATATATGACTAATAATAAGGATATTATAAATAAAATTCATCCCACATGGAGTAATAGATAAAGGGGTACTTTCATTTTTGAATACAAATACTATAAAAATATATATTTAAAACATTTAGAGGAAAATATCATTTTTATTTTAAAAAAAATTGAAAATAACATTAATTGAAAACCGCATTTTAAAATATCATTAAATGTATTCCTCTTAAAATTGAAAATTATGATTAAATTAATAAAAAATGGTAAATTTATACATTCTAAATGAGGTGAGAAAAACATTCCTTTAATGTGGTAAAAATGTTAGAAAAGATCGTTGTTTCAGAAAGATAACAGAAGATTCATTTGAGAAATTTTTAAAATTAAAAGGAGTAAAAATTACATTAATAAATAATTTAGCAATGATTAAAAAATTGAAACCCTTTTAGAGAAATTTTTTTTCCTAGGAAATTAGGATCTCTAACTAAAGAAGGAAATTCAGTCGTGTTTTTGTATAAACATTTTATAAAACATTTTTTCTACCAATGAGTGTAAAAAAAGAACCACTACTTGAAAAAGATAATGAATAACCAAAGAGGAATAAATTTTAAGTATTTTTTAAAAATTTATTCATTAATATCATTTAATGTCATTTCATGTTTACAAAATCTTCAACAAAATTATATTGTGATGTAAACCATAGAAATGACCATAACATTAATATGCTAATCAATCCATGAATAGACTATATGTGTCAAATATAAATCCACATAGAAAATACAAATACAATAATAGTTAATAATTGTTATTACACACATAATGATATAACCATACTCATAATTATGACATCTTATATGATCTTATTATATCTTCTTATAACCCATGTTTTAATAAAATTTCATTGTTTTTACTATTTTGGGTGTTAATTTCCTAGTTTGTCGAGTATGTTTTAACATGTTATATTTGTTTCAATTACTTAGACCATGATTTCATAATCTCTATAATGGAACCAATGATGTAAATTTTATTTACATTATTTTTATATGTATCTAATTTTATCCATTATAAATGGATATATGAAATGAATGCCCCATTCATTGAGATCTTAGGTCGTACATATGCATAAACGGTAGTTCCATTTCATTTTTTGTATTGAAAATAATAGAAATTATATTTTATATACTTTTTATTTATTGTATCATTTTTCATTTTAAAATATCACATATTTATATTAACACCATCATTTATACATTTCACGTATAGTGTGAATGAGTCAAATTTCTTTGAGAAGGTTGTATTCCACACATCATAATATGATATTATCATATTTAATAAATGTGAAACCTGGTGTTATTTCTTATAAAACAATTCCACAATTAATAATTAAAAATAAATATAAAATTTATCATATAAAAATAGTGCATCTATTATAATTCCCATGAATGAGTGGTTGCAAAACAAAAAGTGAAAGTCAACATCTCATGAGGCGGTAGCATTCCATGCATGGGCCATTAGTTTCATACACATTTAATATAAGTGTGTGTAAAATAAAATGAAATCATCTTAGTATATTTTCATTACTTATTTTATTATATAATAATGATATAAAATTAATTTGAGGGATATAGAATAAAATGAATGGAATGTGATCGTTGAGGAACATTACCTGTTATTTAGGTAACATATTTTGGTTAAAACCAAAAATCACACATGGAATAAATTATTCTCAAAGTTTTTATAATATGATGAGGGTAATTATGTTGGGAGATAATTATAATTATGTGGGGGTGAGACAAAAGGATTGCGAGTTGTGAATAATTGGGTGGAGAATAACATTTCATAGAAGAGGAGGAGTGGCATTCTTGTAAATTCATTAAAATGAAATTTCACACACCTTTTTTCTAGGTCTTGTATCTCAAATATTGACACAAATAAGATACATGGATGTATAATGTATAAATATTAAAAAAATGGTTTTTTAGAAATTTTTCTAAGTATTTTTGTCCTAATTCTTAATGTTTAGTCCCTTGTTAAGCTAATTTTTATCTTAACCATTGTTATTTATTTTAATCACATTCACTAATATTTTTTTATTAAACATAGTTAAACTTATTTTAAATAATAAATTATTCTGATTCTAATTATTTAATACATTTCTATTCATATTCAAATCACTTAATTTTATGCTGTTAATTTAAATATAATCCCACGGAAAAATCAATAAAGTCAGGTTTTAATGTAAAATGTTCACAAGTTTTCTATGTTTTTATATTCAATTTGAAAATGAAATTGATTAAAATGAATGATATTTTATTAATTTCAAAATAATTTACCTAAATAAACATTAATACTAATAAATAATATTTTTGATCCATTTCAATAAATTGGATGAAAAGGTGGTTTTGAATATATGTTCAATGTTTTTCACAATCGATCCAAAAATGGAACCTCTTGGAAAAATTCAAAAAATTCACACTAACATAATTCCTGTGTTCCTATATCAAAAATGATATTTTTTGACATATAATCTTTATAAAATTTTCTAATATTTTTTTTAAATACTTTATCTATTAAAATGGTGTTAAATTACTTATTTAAAAAAACACAACTTTTAAGCATAAAACTGTATATGTTCTTATTTAATTCTTTTCAAATGTTTTAGACTGACAAAAAATATATTTTATAGAATATGTAGTATTTTTATTATGATAGAATCATTCATTAATATTAATTAATTTAATTTATTATGATAAAACAACCTTTTGCGTATAAAAACACATCCTTTTATTCAATTTGTTCTTATATTTATATCTATTTAATTGGTTATTGATGAATTAATTTTATATTCTAGCAAATAATATATTTTCCTAAGTTGGATAATCATATTTAAAACATGTAATTTAATGGATAGTTTATATCTTATTATATTTATTGTTAATTTTATAATAGTATATTATTATTTGGTAAAAATTAGTGTTACATGTAATAGAAGTCATCAGAGAAACCCATTTTCACATAAGATGCAAGATAGCATCATATTTTGTGAATTTTATAATATAGGATATATTAAATATAATTAAAATATTAAATATATCATAAATTATCTAGAGGTTATCTTCCATCCGAATTTTGGTGTTCTGTGTCATGCTCATTGTCAAATTAATGTTACTTTTTATATTTTTTTCATGTTTCATTATTCAAACCATAAATAAATTGTGACCTTACAATTTGAACATGATCATCATAAATCCCAGTATTGGTATTTGAAAATTCATTTTTTTGAAATACCACATCCTAAGAAGATATAATAAAATATCCTCTAAATAAGATAGAATGATAAGTATAAAGGTCACATGGAATAACACATAACTATGTTTCTTCATTGGAGAAAATTGGTGGAAAGTGGATAAATATATGTGTAAGAAAATCATAAATATTCAGAGAGATTTATTCAGGTCATCAATAAAAAAAATTATTATTGTTAATGGAATGTTTAGGGTCTCAAAGTGATAAAATGCTTATAAACAAAAATACCATTAATAAAACAAAAATTAAGTGGCTATTATAACATATGTTTGATATATATTTTCTAATGATGATGAATGATTTTAATAACCAATCATAAAATTAAATATATTATTTGATACGTTTCAATTTCGTATTAAAAAAATTTCTTTTTTGTTTATGATTCAGTAAAACTCCCATGAATCTATTATATTAAGAAATGAATATCAAAAAATGAATTTGTATGAAAAAAGTAGTAAAATTTACAGATAATAAGATCCATAAAAATCGTTGATTTAGTCTCTAACAATTTTCAAAAAACAATATCTCTAATACATTAATCAATATACATAAACACTAATACTATTGGTTCATTAATAATATTTATATAAAAAATTGTTTAACAAAAAATAATTACACATTAATTTGGATATCACGTAGGCCAGTGGTAGGAGCTAAACCCCTATTGTCCTTCATTCATGGGTTTAAGCCCCACCACCTTCGTAAATTTGATGGGTTATCACCCAGAATACATGTTTCAGTTTTTCTAAAACCATATTAATGTAATTTCAAAAATATGATGGTTATATTGAATTTAAATCAATAAATATCATTTTAAATATGGTTATTAATAAAATCTCATTACGTGAAAACTTCATAAATTTATTTTCAGATAGGTCATTCTTTCATCGAATTTTTAACATATGTATTTCAATATCATTATCAATTAAAATGATACAATTTTTTTTAAAATAAAATTTGAATTATGTTATTCATATCCCATGGGAATATGAAACTAGGTGTAGAGTATGTCCAGTTTCTGTCTACTAGGATACAGGCGGGCCAAGACCAACGCACCATTTTGGAGTTGTTACCACTTGGTAAATCTATTCTAGTACCATGTCCACATGTACTATCCATATATTGATGTATTTATGAGAATACCCAAATAATACCTACCTAAAAATAGGATTTTCTTCTGTACATATCCTCAAATTATATCATAAGGTTATCAAAAACGTATTCAAAAAAAATTGAGTACAAAAGATTGTAATAATAGTAATATTTCATGAAAAATTTTCTGAATAACCAATGTAGAATAAAATTAAATCATTTATTAAATAATGATCCTATAATTTTCTCTAATAGAGATTCAAGTGTAAAAAATCCTAAAAAAAATGGGATTTCAAAGTAATCCCTCGAGTATACCATAATTTTTATGTGAGAATATATAAATAAATATACCTTATGTGTAAAATATAAATTCATTTAAAACATGGATATAAAAATTCCTACGAAAAAACATTTCACTCATAATCGTATAATATTAATGAATAAGGGGATGTAAAATAACCGAATGAAATGGAATCGGGTTACAAAATTATTCACCACTTCTTAACATTTAATTCGAGTCCCCACACAAGAAATAATTCAATTTGAATCAAAAAATAAAATATAAAAATTAATTCATGATATAATATATCGAAATAGTCGATAGATACACCACATAGAAGGATTGAGTGGGGAGTATGATATTTGTCAGAGATATATAAAAAATGAGATGAAAATCTATTACCCTATGTTTAATTATAGGTCAACATTAATTAACATCATGTATAATATTTTTATAATTTTCAATAAATTATAATGATATTGTAATAATATTTGTAATATCATATATTATCTTAGTATAATATTTTCATACCCTCTTGTTAACAACCTTTCATTATTTACACTATTTCTGGTGATAAATTCCAAGTTTATCTATTTTGTTCTAACTTTTTATCTTTATTCAAATTACATTAATCAAGATTTAATCATATTAATAACGTAAACTAGAATATAAATATTATATACATATAGTATATATTTATTTATAGTAATCTATAAAATTTGGAGATAGGAAATGAAATTTTTTATTCCTATATATAATTGGACGTACAAACGCATGAACACAACTTCCATTTGATTTTCATATTTTAATGAATGAAAATTTAATTATATATATTTAAAATATAAATACATAATATTTTTTATTTTTTATATTTCACTTGTTTTTATTTAAACTATCTTTTATACATTCCATTTGGAGTGTGGATGAGTCTCATTTCTTTAAGGAGGCGGTAGTCCACAATTTCAAAAATGTAGTTATCATATTTACAAAAAATTAAAATCATGATGTTATGAGTTATATAAAAAATCCATTAGAACTATGAAAATTTAAATATATTATAAAAATATTGTATCTATTTTAATTCTAAACCATGAGAGGTGGAAAAGAAAAAGTATAGGTTTTCCTTTCATGAGGCGGTAGTTTACTTTACACGAATGATAAGTTGATTATCCATTTGATGGACTTTTTTTTGTATCGCTAAAACCAATAAAATAAAACCCTGTTAATATTTATTGGATAATAAATTTATTATATAATTATGGTAAAAATTGTATTTATTTGGTGGAGGGTTAAATGAACGAAAAATGATCATTGTGGAATGTTATCTCTGATTCAGTTCACTCAATTTATATTAAACAAAAATAATTCCTTTTATCACCTTCTTTATAGAGTTAAGATTCTATTATTAGAGGTTTTACAATTTTTTATGTCATTTTGGGCCATAAGATTAATGTTAAGTCGTTTATTAAACTGATTTATCTTTTAATCCTCACTAACAATTTTGGTTAAAAAATATTTCATACTTATTATATATTATAAATTAAGACTCTTTCAAATAATAAATAAATTTTTCCAATTCCAAATAACATAATACTTTTTAATTAATTTAAATTTAATCCCATAAAAAGGATGATAATGCGGGTTTCTAAAGTAAAATTTATAAAAGCTTCATACGTTTTAATATTCTGTTTAAAATTAAAATTTAGTATAATTAAATAAATTAAATTAGTGGTTGTTTCTAATATCTAAAAATTTTAATAACCAATAAAAATATAATTAAACCATAAAAATATATTAGTTAAAAAACATGTTTTGAATTAAAGTTCAGTATTTTCACTATTCATCAAAAAATGAAAGCTCATAAAAAATACAAAAATTTAGCAATCAGATAATTTTTATGTTCATTATTCAAAAATTTTGGTTTTTTACATATAAAATTTATAAAAATTTTAAATAATTGTATTGAAAATATATTTTACATTAAAAGTATGTTAAATTGGATTTTTTAGAAGAAAAAATAAAAATTTTAACCACAAAAATACATTTCTTCTTTTCATATGGTTATCGGATCTATTAGATGAATATAAAAAATATTTAATTGAATATATAATATATATAATACATTAATATCATTCAATAATATTAATTAATCTAGGTAATTAGGATGAAACTCACTTCTGAACAAAAAAACATTTTCTTTATATTGAATTATTTTTTATATTCATTTCTAATTGATGAGAAACCAATGAATTCATTTTACATTTGTGTAGACCATATATTATCATTATTTATTTATTATTATTTATAACCTCTAATTTACTAAATAGATTATATCTTATTGTATTAAATAATATTTCTTAAATAAAATATTATTGTTTCAAAAAAACTCATTCTTGCATGTAACCAAGTCATTGAAGAAACTCATTATTAGGAAAAATGCAATCTAACTCAGTATTGTGTGTGTTGAATGATATATGATATATTAAATTTATTTAAAATGTTATGTATACCATAAATTCTTGATATGTGATATTCCTTTCCACATTTTTTATTATGTGTTATACATGCTATCGAATAAAAGTTTCCCTTTTATAATTTTTAGGGTGTTACAATAGAATATACATATCATTCATGCACTATCAGTGATTTTGGAAAATCCTCTCAGGAAAATAGTGGTTCAATTCCTCTACTTTTATAATATAGTTTTATTATATTTTGTATATAATGTACAAGTTTTCACTGTTCCTATGACCGTTCATTATAGAGTTACTCAATTATCATATAATTATCCATCCCTTCTTATTTGATGTGACATCAAACCCAAAGTCTTTGAGTTATAGAACACTCAAGATATTTTTCCTAATTTTATAAACATATAGAACTATTTTTCTATTTATATCATCTCCCACGGTCTTATTATTACTATAAAATTTGATTTTCTAGGACCTAATATTCAAAAATAACACTATTCGATTAACGGTTCCCTTTCCATTCTTTATAATATCCATATTTCCAATCAGGTTGGATGAGAACTATAACAACCATATGATTTATTGAAGATTAGTGCCTAATTTTTGATATAATGTTTAACATAATAAATACTATAATATTTAGAAATATAGTGTTTTTTTATTTTGGTACATTACATAACAATTTAAAAACATCAACACATCGTCTTTCTTGAAAAATTTATTAACATGCTCTTACTTAAAAAATTATGGTATAACCATGGTATATTTCTTATAAAGGGGTTAGATATAAAGTCTAATACGGGAATAAATATTGAATAACATGAATATAACAATACATGTAATACAAAATGAATATAAATAAGGCACAAATTAGTAGGAATCATAAAAAATAACAATGATACAAAATATAACAAGATAATCATAAATAAAACATTGGAAATATGGAGACATCCTAAAATTATTCATCAGAAACATATATATCGGTTAAATACCAAGATTGCATGATGGAATAAAGTACCATAAAAGAATCGGGTTCACTCCCTGTCCAAACATGATGTCTCATTAGACAAATCATTAACCAATTCAATAGAGTGGTATATAATTTTTGGCTCACCCATCACCTTCATTTCATTATCATGTTTATGTGTTCCAGATAGATCATACAACCTGAATTTATTAATCATAATATTTTATTCCTAAATCTTGGATTTTGGAGTGAATAAATTTAAATCCCACATAATCTTTATATGTTTTTAAAGGTTAACATCCCTTATAGTAATTTGGTATGGTATTCACTATGCAATTATTTTTGAATGAAAAAAAGTCTTGGTGAAATTTCAAAAGAATAATAGTTTCAATAACAAATTCATAAACTGTGATGATGAGAGAGGAAATGGGTATATTAATAATTATAAATAAACATTGAAGTAATATATACATATAAATACATATCCCAACCATTTAAATTGGAAATATTTCCAATAAGTAATAAACAATCTTGTATAAATTAGTAAAGGTGAGGATCTATTCCTACATTTTTTCATGAAAGTGTCTTTACATTAAGGATAATGGGATGGATTTAGGAGTGTTAAAGAGGCCTATAATAATTTATAAATCAAATGGAATATAATGTGGTTGTAGGAAAACATACCCCAACAACCATATATTTAAACTATGAATCATAACATAATTGAGGTGATCGATTTGAAATGAGAAGAGAGAGATCCCTAACTATAGTTTGGCATGGTAACTATTATAGATAAAGGTTCATGAGAGGGTTTAATATCAGTTAAATGGGTCTTTAAACAAATATAAATTAAATTTATAGAAATATAGATATGTAGAAACATATCCTAGTATGAAAAATTGAAATTTAGAGATATAACATAAAATTGGTTCTTGCATTGAATTAAGAAGATAAAATATCTAAATAAATTTTTTAGAAGTAACAACGTAAGTATGGTTAAAAATTAGAGGCTATAAATGGAATATAATTAAAATAACCCCAATTATAAATTATGTTAATGGTTATAAATTAAATAAAATATGACCAATTGAAATTAAAAATAATAGTTTCAAATAATGTTATTGAATTGAATGGATAAGAGGATCACACAGTGCTAAATGTCAACATGGTAAGGCATGAATAGAATAGATCATGGTAGGGATTAATGAGATTCAAATTGTTACATCATTATATATATATAAAATTGAATGTAATGGTGGTTTGTAAGAATATATCCCAAAATGAAAAAATAGAAATTTTGAATCATAACAGAATATATGTTATTGAATAATAAAAGAGAGTAGAATTTCCCTTACTAAATTTTGGCAAGGTAATAGGTGTACATAAGTTTCCATGGGATGAATTATTGAGAGTGAAATGGGAATAAATTTATATTACAATAAAATATTTTTTTTTATTATATGTAAAATCATATCCCAACATGAGAAAATGCATATTAAGAATCATATCATAAAAGAGGTGCTTGATGAAAACAGGAGAGCAGAGGATACCTTACATTAGTGTGTCACTCCAAATTATTAAGAGGATATTCTGGAGATCTTGTGGGAACATTGGGATGAACTATAAAGCTGTGTAAGTGTAAAGATGATATTTAATGATTTTTTGTTTAAGGAAATGGGATATTGGGTGAGTATAAAAATGAAATGTTTGTAGATTTCTTTATTATTTCCCACAAATAGGTATTGGACTATATATAATTACATAACCAAAAACACAAACCCTGACATTGGATTTTCCCATTTTTTCTTCCAATGTGTATTTTTAGTTGCTATTTTATAAGGATAGGGTTTGAAATTATTAATATAATACACTTTCTAATGTAGAAGTGTGTCATGTCCTTAAAATATCATTTTAAAGCATTAAAATAAGTTATTTGTTTTGGATGGTTTATAATGGATTTATAAAAATAATAAAATAAACACAAAATTACATTATCATAAAGTTAAAACATATATATTTTCTTGAATTAACATGATAGTATTAATTATTTCAATGATGGGTCATTATGATTTCATTATACACATCATATAATTATATCTTATATAATCTATATCCGATAAAATAAATTGTCTCCAAATTTTATTACAATTTTACCATTGGATAATTTAAATAGTGTACATCAAAAAAATATTACTTTTACTAAAAGAATTTTCTACATATATGAATTTTCACTTTTAAAATATGAATATATATTTATTGATAAATGTTCTATTTTTTGGGCAATAACAAATTTCATAACATTATAAATATTACATTTGGATTCAAAAAAAATATATGCTCATTTATATTTATTAAAAATTATTTTATAAAATTATTTTATTAAAAAATATTTATTTAAAAATATAATTAATTCATAAAAATAACTTCCTTATGTGAAATTTTATATTACTCAAAAATAAAATATATTTTTTTCTTTTATTAAAATAAATTTTTTATTAAACTGGTTACATTGTATTTTTTAAATTAAAAACCATTAGTAATAAATATAATGAATATTTAAATTAAAATGAGATAAAAATAATCATACATTTCGTGTTACTATAATTCTAGCCTTTGATAAATTATTTCTACCATTAATTAACCTATTTTACTTCTACTGTGGTAATAAATATTATCTGAAAAAGTTATTCATTACGTTGAAGTTATTAATTTTTTTAATTATTATGAATTCAAAAATTGAATAAATTTTATCAAAATTAATTCATATTGGTGTATGAATTTATTTTAATATAATACATACCAACACAATGGAATTTTTTTCTAAATAAAACGTTTTAATGGAAAAGGTGATTTCCCCTCAACTCAATAAATAATAAATTTCATTATATAATTTTTATTTAATAAATATTAATATATAATCTAAAAACATAATTTAAATAATTTCTATTTTTTCATTTTAATTTATTATAAAAGATATTTATTGGCCAGTTTAAAATTGGTTTTTGGAAAATGTGTTTTGTAGCCGAAAAATACTCTTAAATCAAAATTCATTAAAAATAATAATTAAAATAAATTAATTGTATTTAATAATACTAAATAATAGTTATATTATATTGGAAGACAATTTAAATAATATTTTGACTTTTAACTTAAATAATTTATCAAAATAAGTGACAATTTTATAAGAAAAAATATTTTTCACTATTCACTAAAAATCTAAATTTTCTAAAAAAATAATTTCTCCGTAAGATCATATTGAAATAATAATATCAGAAATGCAGTTTATTTAAAAAAATTATAAATGTTCTATAAAATATTAATAATGTTTTTTCATAAAAATGTCTAAAAATAATTTTTGAATAAAACATAATTTGATGAACAAAAACACATTACAAAAAAGTTATTTATTATTTCCTACAAATTTATAAATTTATAAAATACATATATATATTTCATAAATTCACTAATCATGCATGAATATATATTTTAAAGAATGGATAAAATTGATATATTTAAAAAAATTGTTTGTTTTGGTTTGGTGTTGGGTATCACATACATTATTAACCATGGTTTTATATTTTAAAAACATAGGGTAGTAAATTATTTCCCACATTAATAAATTCTTACCTCAAAATTTAATCTTGGAATCTTTATGAAATATTTTTAGACATCAAATAAACGTTTTTGAAAACCCACATCAAGAAAATGGTTTATAAAACATCCTCTTGAAAAACGATAATAGGAAGAAAGTAGGTCATCACAAAACAATGATTCCAAGTAGTATACTATTAGTGGGAAGTGAAAAAATATACATGGATGAGAAAAAAACCAAATAACTAATAGAATATAATTTATAAGATATTTAGTATAATTTTAATTTCCATATACCCATTAATCTTTGATGGAATAAATTTACATCAAATCACCAGAAATGATTGCAATGAGATAAAATGTAAATTATGTTTAGTCCTTTGCATATTAAGTTTTATGCATGAAAATGTGTTATCCAAGATATATTTAATAACATATACTCTTATGTGAATTGTTTATCCCTTAATAATGGATCATAATGAGATAGTTAATTTATGAAATCATGTCTAATGGGACTATCAAACTAGCTGTGTAGTAAGTCCCCTTATCATTCACTAGTTCCAAATTGAGTCTTTCTCAACACGGTTTGTTAGGTTTTACCCAAATGTACATCTATACAAGAGTCCTATCCACCTAAAATATCCCAACATATGTTAATTTTATTGATAAACTAGTTAATCAATAATTACCAAAATATAGCGATATTTTCATATAATTAATCTTATCTATAAGAAAGCCAAAAAAAATTTCTAATCCTAATCCAAAAATTTACTAATAATTTCCATTGATACCAACTATAAAAACTATTCTCATTATTAGAATAAAAAATGATTTGTTGCATAATATTACAAATAATACATGTTTCATGTTTGATAAGTCTAGTGTATTTGGAAATTATTTATATTACATAACAATAGAAAATATAAAAAGAATCATCTTTATAAAATCATTTTTTACATCATCGCACTTAAAACTGGTTCTGATAACCTAGGAATATACAAAATAAGTAGTTGAGAAATAAATCCATGAATAGTAAAAAACATGAATATAATAACACCCACTCTACAATAGGCATATTAATGGGGCATAAAATTATTTGGACTCATAAAATAGGATAATGAGACATGGTATATAATTATAATCATAATGGTAACATGGGAAATGTGGAAACAACATTAAAAACTGCTTCATAAAAAAGGTAAATGATAACTACGAGAACCACATTCTGGAAAAACACCTATAAATGAATCATGTTTACTCACTATAAAAACATAATGTAACTTGATACTAAATGTTACTGAATGTGTTGGACCACTATATAATTCTAGGTGTACCAATCACATTTATTTTATTCTTGTGCTTATGTGTGCCAAATATTTCTTACTGTGTGGATTCATTCATAAACATATATAATTCTATGATCAAGTAGTGTGTAATTCATACATTTGATAACCATTTCAATGATGTATATGTTTATGAAGGTGAACACCCTTGATAGGAAATCGGTATGGTAGTCACAAAACAATTATTTTGTAAGAAAAAAAATTCTCAATGAAATTTCAATAGAAAAATGGTGTCACTAAATACTTCATAAAATGGGATTATGAGAGATAAATGGGACTCTCATAATTATGAAATAAAATGGGTATTAATAAGGACTAGGAATGGGATATCTTAACATTAAGAATGGAAAATTAAAGGCATAAGATAATAATGAAACTCAAATAAAGAAGAGAATGTCCGGATCCCTTAAGAAAATTTGGCACGGTAACCGGTGTATATAATAGTTCATGTGAGGGATTATTGATATTTAAAGATTTATATCATTATTAATAAATCAAATGGGAAGTAATGGTGTCTTTGAAAAACATTCCCACGAAACAACAAATTGAAACAATCAACCATAACACAAAAGAGGTGCTTGAATGGAAATGAGGAGAGAGAGATCACATAATAAATTTTGGCATGGTAATGGTTGTGCATAAAGGTTCATGGGAGATCCTAATGAGAGTGAAATATTTATATAATAATATAGAAATAAAATGGATTGTATGGGAGATATGTAATAACAAAACCCATTTAATGAACTAACATGGGATACCATCTTAACCAATACCCATGAATATTCTCTACAAACCTGAAGAGCATTCATGATATCCATGGGCTGTTAAAAAGAACACTAGAATCAAATATTAACTAATTGAAATTATTTCTCCCTAAATGTTTTTTAATTATTGATTACAATTTTGAACCATCATAATATATATATAATAATCAATATAGTCATAGAAATTATAAGGAGACACTAAGAAAAATGAATAAAAAACATAACCACTAAAACTTGTTTATGGTGGTCCACAACCACTCACCTTGTCTCAAGTGACCCACCATTTTTCTCCCAAGTATAGTCCCACAATTTATGGTAAGATATTGAACCCCTACTACATAATAATAATGGGTTGAAAACACAAAAAAATTACAATCAACATGTGAGATAATGAGCCAAGTATTATTCCAACAAATATTCTAAGAAATTATTTCATAAGGCAAATAAAATATTCCAAAATAGGATTTTAAATTATAGAGTATGTGGATTAATTTAAAAATAGTATTTTTAACATTTAAATTTCACTTAATAACTAAACCTGAAAAACATACAATATCACTATTTCAAAATGAATCATTTTGAGGAAAAAAATTTGAAATCCATTTAACAAGAAAAATATTGGTAATCAACAAAATATGGTAACATGATCATATTATCTAATGATTAATAATAATAAATAAAATAGATTGAATTGGTAAAATAATAATAACAGATGTAAGGAAGTCATTCTCGATTAAAGATGGTTCAACAACCAAGTAAAGTGCTTCCCCTTTTAAATAAATATGGTTCTTTTTCAAAAGAATATTTTTTAAAAAAATCATTACATGTCAACTGGTAGAATAAATTTAATCAAATGGCACAACAAAACATTTTAAATAAATTTGTTTATATAAATTCATAAGACATGTAAAAAAGTTTATGAAAATGACATATATTAAGTTCATTAAAAACAAGTGAGTGACATGGTCAGATGTGTAAAAAGGAATTATAGTTCAATGTTATAGGGACTTCACACTCTTGTTATGGAATTATGTGCATATGTCCCTTGTAATTATGTCAAAGAGGACTCATCACCATCGACTAATGGATGTGATGTGCTGATATTGGGGTTTAGAATGTTGTATGTCATAGAGTGACATCAAAATATCTCACTAGAAACCAAATTATTACATTTTTTCTCTTAAAAATAAATGATGGGAAATTAATTTTATAAATATATTCAATTTAACTAATTTTACCTTTCAAATATCCCAATATTATATTTTAAAAAAACAAATAGGTTTTTAATAAATAACATGCCTTTTTACTTAGATGAAACTCTAAGCTTTCTACCAAATTTTTTTATGAAATTTACAAAAACAGGGATTTCTTATAAATTCAACATTCAATTTCATAATCTGATTTTTCAATTAAATTCCACAATTTTATTTTTAAAATAATTTCTATCAGTTTTATAACAAACAACCAATTCAATGGAGATAGGGTTTTTCACAATTATCAACCAAATTTCAATTAAAACCCTTTTATAAAATTTTATCATTAAAAAATGTTACCCATAACCTTTTTGTTTCAAAAATAATATTTTAAATTACAGATGGTCTATGGAAACAATCATCAATTCAACCCAAATACTTTTAAACAATTAAATATACAGAGGGGTGATAACACCCACTTCCTTTCATAATTCATCATTAAAAACTCAAAATGGTCCTTTAAAATAATTATCAGTTATTTCAGATCCTTTTTAATAAATTAATTACTGAAAAGTTTAATAATACATGATTCCTTTCACAATTCATCATAAAAATTAATAACATGACTTTTAAATAATCATTTATTTTACTGTATTGAAAAATCATTTAAAGTAATTATTAATGTTTTAAAAGGATTGAATTGATTTCATAAATATGTTACAACACCCTCTTTCCAGTTTAATAAATCATTTATTTCAAATAAACACAAAATATAAATTTAATAAATAAGGTATAATCATTTAAAGGGAGTTCTTAGACATTTAATAATTTCATGCATTTAAAATAATTTTGAAAACATCAAATAGTTAAATGTAAATATTTGAAATCATTGATGTTTATTTTTAAAATCAATAGCTCAACCAGAGTTCTTAATTTTACCAAATCTACATTTTAAAAGTTATTTTTACGGAAATCCAAAAGAAATATTGAATTTAAACAATTGATAAAAAGTATATAGGTATCAAGATTATAGTCATCTAATTAATTCCATATTCAATTCCAAGGAGGAATTGTTCAAATCATATTTATATAGAATTAAATGGATTAAATTAATAAAACATAAGATATAAATTAGGAAACTTTTATTTGGAAATTATATTATAGAAATTAATTTCAAAACAATGAAAAAACATAGAAAACCCAATATGAAAATTATTGAATCCAACCCCGACCAAAATTAGATATGTCGCCTTTCATGGTGATAACCAAATCTTAGATGATATACATTATATAAATATATATGTGATCCCAGATCTATGTTTCCAAATAAATCAATCATTACCCCACAAAAATAAAGGCTTCCAAAACATTTAATAAGAAGAAATAAAGAGGAGAAGCAAGATCCATGAAAAGAAGGGAACAACTCATAAAGAAAAGGTATCTGCTTCGATTGGTGCTTTGATCCACTAAGATATGGTGTTTGGGAAGCAAAAATGGATATAGAGGGCTCCTAAAACACTTGGGGTTATATTTATATTGAGGGGAATATTTTTGGGTTTATTTTGAAGTTTCTATTCTTTAAATAAAATTTATGTAACATTAATTACCATGTGTATGGTTTTTTATGTTCATTTGTATGGTTATTACTAATTGTGTGCCTAACTATGCACTAAAAGTAAAACCATTATAGTTGTTTCATAGTTTGGATACACACATTGTAAAAATCCAACATATTAAAATTATGTTCTAACCATCATGTAAAAACAAGAGGGCCCCAATGAATGAAAAACAAGTTATAAAGAAACATAAACCATTATTACATTAACAAACTAGAAATAATCCAATTCGTGTTTCACAAGATATAATCACAAAAATACAAAAAAAAGACTCCCAAAAAGTACAATCCCTAAGAAGGAAAACTAAAAAAAATACACTTTGACATCCAGATATAAAAAGCTGGTATCCATATTCTCTTCCAATGTGTGAAAATATTCACTCCAATTCCTAATGATAGAGACCTATTATCATGTAGCGTCTACTTCCCCATAATGAGGAGCTAATATTCTCCATTGAATTTTTTTGTTAAAACAACATATAAAACCTCTAAATGTGACCTCATCTTCCACAACATCTAAAAACATTTGGCGATTTTTAACATGACTTTTTATAATGACCAGGTCCTCCACTAGAATAACATGATTTTCCTCTTCTATTCCTAAAGATAATGAAAATTAGTAATTTGGAATGCTTCATTTATTCATTCTTGTTGGTTTTCTAGATCCACTTTTGTTATGAATTCTATTTAAATTATTTTTAGATAAGAGATCAACCATTCTACATGCATTCTGGTTATAATGTCTAGGTGATGACATTTTCTAAAATACTTATCCTTACATGATTCATTACCAACAAGATCTTGTATGAAACATTACAAATTTGAGAGCTTCATATCATGGTTTTCTACTAATAGATCATCATGACTGAGACTCAATAACTCAGAATCATTATACTTATTTACTTCCTCACGATACTACCATTGAATGGTGATTGAATTGAATAAATAAAATGTCATTATTGCATACATACAAGAGGTAATCACAACATCCCACCCTTATTGACCATGTCCCTAAAGTAAGGAGTGGATATACTTGACCTTTAGAGATTTGGGAGTCATGAGAGTATCAAAGATCGCATCAACTTCTTCATGCCACTACACTACGTCATGGGAACCTTTTTCAGCTCTATAACTATGTGGAAGAAAATCCAATAATTCTAGGTTTTCGTTCAAATATAGTAATTTATCGATCTCTATAACATTGTATGGAGTCTGGGTTGAGTCATTGACAAGGGATTCAACTTCTAGAAAATATGAAGAACAACCCCAAGGACCGAACTATTGAACCAAAATTCTACCATTCGTAATGGAATTAATGGGATGCATTTCTGAACATCACAATGAACCAACATACCTACTGAGGAATAAAATAATACTCAAAAATTGAACTCAATATTATAAATAATGTCAAAAACCATATTAAAAAATACATTATTGATTTCAAAACACACAAGATTTCACCATTTATAAATCATTAATCATTATTTTCAAAATGATAAATCATGTTATAAAAAAATCAAAGCTTCAAAATCCCATTACCTTTATTTTTAAATCATTCAGTGGTTTCAAAATCATTAATCCTGTTTCCAATTCAATGAATCCATTAAAATCCATTAAAACCAAAATTTATTCTTAAAACATTGTTTAATTAAATCACATAATGGGATTTGGTAATTATTTCTCAACACTAAACAATTAATAAAACTATGTTTTTGGTAATTCAAAAAATTTCTCAAATAACATACCAAAACTTGTTTTTAAGGTACAATTTTGATTTCACAAGGTATTTAATATTATTAACAAGGGATTAAATTTTAAACAATAAAACAATCGCATAAAGAAACCCACATCCATAAGCCACATAAATGACCTCACATAATTTATGTGACTTGTAGAAAAATAGATGAGGTTCTAGGTGTATAACAATGTTATAAATATAAGCGGCATGGTCGTATGGGCTCGTAAACCACACACCATCATTGCAACTATTCGTATATTGACTTCTTAATTATCCACACCAAATCTTTATAGTTTACTAGACTGTGAAAATAGGGTTCTATAATGGCCATCCATCCATTTTTCTTCAATGACTCAAAATATATTCCAAAACTCAAATAAAGTCTCATTTGAAATCTAAATATAATTTATCATTATAATACCAATAACTCAAAATAAAGACTAAAGTCGAAACATCCCAAGTAACACAATTCTCATCGCATGGGTGTGGTGATCAATCACTTGCTCACGGACTACCACAAGAGCTCCAACACAATCTTAATCACAATTATAAATTTCTCACCTCAAATAATATAATGATGTAAAATTCAATTATTTCCCATTAATGAAATATATCATCTGATACAATTTTTAAATCTTTTTAAAATCAATCGTTGTTCATAAAATCCTTTACCATCAATTTTAAATTATTCAATGGTGTCAAAATCATTAACCTCTTTTCAATTAAACAATCCATTTCAATATAAAAATATTATAATAAATAGTTACATATAAATATGTTATTTTACTATATCACATAATAATCATTTATAATTTTTTTTCTAAACCAATCATTTCATAAAAAATAACTTTTTAGAAATTGAATAAATATATTAAAGAACATATGAAAACTTATATTAATTCACCATTCTTTTCACAAGGGATATTTAATTATAAACAATGGATTAAATTTGAAACAAAAAGCCAATATCATGAAACTACCCATGTCCATTACGTACATAACCAACAAGACATACATGAAGTAACATTTATGAAATTGTACAACGTTTCAATTTTCAAAACCAGTTTTAACTGTTAAAGGCTTTCCATAAGGGATGGTAATCCATACACCAAGTTTACACTTATTCATGGATGGATTTCCAAATCAGCTACACCAATTTCTCATAGTTTACCAGACCATGAAACCATAGTTCCATGATGGTAATTCTTCTATTATGGTAAAAATACATATTAGATATTCACCAAACCAAAGATAATATCATTGGGAATCTAAATATATTTTATCATTAGAAAACCAATATATCATATGAAATATTTAAGTCCTAAAAACCCTTATAATTCAAGCATCCTTATTAAGGGGTGGTGATCAAGCTCCCGCTCACGGAAAACCTCTTGAGTCCAAACACATTATTAATCTCCATTCAATAATGTCTCTCCCTAAATTAGATAATTATTTTAATATCAATTATTTCTCATTATGTAAAATGATCCCTCTGATACCATTTGTAATGAACCAACCTAGGATACTATCACAAAATATACTCTAGCTCATTCTTCACTAACCTGAAAAGCATTCCCGTCCTCCAGGGAATTGGCGACAAGAACATGGGCATCAAATAGTAACTTTTGTTATCAATTTCAACCTCAAAGAGTTTCAATAACAGAGTAAAATGTTCAAAAATCATTATATATATATATATCAATCAATAAACACATATCATTTATAATGAGACAATAATAAAACTGAAAGTTGAATAATACTACGAAAACACATCTACTGGTGGTCCATGACCACCAACTATATCCCATGTCACCCACATTTCGACCCCCATGTAGGGACCAACAATGTATGGTGAGAGTATGAAGACATGTTATAATACAATAAAGGGATGTAAACACAAAAATGTAGGAGTATGATGTGATCTAAAGTTCCTAGTAGGATTACAAAAAATATTTTATGCAATTATTTCATATGTTAATTAAAATATTCCAAAATACGAACAGATATGGGAGTCTAAGGATTGGTTTAATAATATAGTTTTAAACATTTAAAATTAATTTAGCAAACTAAAAATTTAAAATATGTCATTTTAAATTTTAAAAACTATCCATTTTCCAAAATATAATTTAAAATCATTTATTAAGATAATGTTAAGTAATTAAGAAACGATTAGAGAATGAACATGATATGTAAAGATGAATAAGAACCAATACAATATAGTCAATGTGAACATGAAAAATAAATGGAGGGAAAAATGGAAATTCCAGTGTGGGATAGTTGCATAACAAATAAATGTTATTTCCATTTTCAATAAATAGGGTTTTCATTTCAATATCATCTTATGTAAAGAATCCTTTACCTTTCAAATTATGAAATATTTCTACAAAAAATATATTAGTAAAACATTGTATAATATGGTCTTTATAAAATTACAAGGTATGTAATATAGTTTACAATAATTTCATATTTTAAGTTGAAATTTAAATAATAAAGAAACATGGTATTATACCTAATATGGTTTGACAATTCTAATATATAGGGAACCCACACTAAAGTTATGGAAGTATGTATATAAGTACCTCGAATTATGGTTATAGGGGACGCATCACCATCGCCTAAGAGATGTGATGTATAAATATTAGGTTTAATAACATTATTAGTCATAATGATTCATCCAAATAGCATACTAACAATATAAGGAATGCATGTTCTATAGTACCAAATCGATGATTGGAAATTACTTTTATAAAATAAATAAAATTCATCCAATTATTCATTTCAAATTTTAAAGTTTTCCATTTAAAAACAAAATTCAGTTTTTAATCAAAAACATGTTTTTTCACCAAGATAAACCCTATGGTTACTATCAAAACAATATTAATTCATTATCACAAATAGTGATTTTAAATCAATTCACCATTCAATTTCACAATCCAATTTCACATTTCAAGTCATGAATTTAATTTTTAAACAAATTCTTTCAACTCCATAACAAACCCTCAATTAAATGGAATTGCGGTTTTCACAATTTTCAATCACATTTCAATTCCAAACCATTTATTCAATTTCCAAATTCAAAAGGTGTAGAAACAATTGATTTGTGTCACAATTCATTGTTAAAATGGAAAACGGTCCATTAAAACAATCATCAATCAATTCCAAATCATTTTAAGCAATTCAACATTCAAAAGCTTAATAATACCACCTTATATCTGCAAATCATCAATAAAAATTCTTAAAGGGTCGTGAAAATAATCATCAATTCATTCCTAATCCACTGGAAATAATTTATTAATCAGATGGGAAACAATACCCACTTACATTCACAATTTTTCATAAAAACACATAATTGGCCTTTTAAATAATAATTTATTTTAAATAATTCCAAAAGAAATTAAATGAAGTATTGCAATTTTAAAATGACTGAATGAATTTGAAAACCAATAATCTATACCGAATTTCAATGTGAATAGATTTTTTATTTTAAATAAACTATAAACTATAATTTCCAAAAACAAGGGTGAAATCAATGAAAGGGAGTTCTTATTCATTTAATAAAATCAAGTATTTAAAACAATTTTAAAAACATAAAATAGTTCAATTCAATTCTTTCAAATCAAGGGAGTTAATTTTATAAATAGAAACCCAATACAAATCCCTAAATTTCAAAAAAACATTTCAAAAGATAATTTAAAATAATTTGAAACAAACATGTTATTTAATAAATTCAAAAATTTCTTGAAGATATCCAGATTATAGCCATTCAATTAATTCCATATTAAACTAAAATGGGAATTGGCCAAAGATAAATTGATGAGGAATTAATTAGATGGATCTATTACAAAAATTTATTGAAATTTGAAAACATTATTATATTAATTATCTATCAAAAATGAATTAAAATTGAAGGAAAACATTTAAACACCTGCACAAGAATTATGAAATCTTACCGAAACAAATCGTGGATTTGTCGCTTTTAATGGTGATAACCAGGTCTAAGATGATAAATCATGAAATTTGATAGAGGATATCCTTTATCAAAAATTTCATATCATTCAATAGTGATCTAAAAAACTCAATTCATTCAAAACCATTAGAAAAATTAACTTATAAGGGAAGGGAGATGCAAGAAAAGAATGAATGAACATATCTAAAGAGAATTTGTTCTCTCCAATTTGAACATTAATCCACCATGAATTGATGTTTGGGAGTCTAAAATTTTACTATATTCTTCCCAATACCCTGTGGATTGGATTCTTATATTGTGAGATATGTTTGGGGATGATTATAGGGTTTTGGCATTAATTAAAATTGTTTTAACATTAATTACTCAGTTCATGGTTTCATGGGTTATGTCGCATGGATATTACTAATCGTGATCCTAATTGTTCACCCAAAATAGAGGAATGGGATGAGTTGCATAGTTTGGTTACAAAATTTTTCAAACCATGAACCAACAAAGAAACTCCATAATTTCCAGATTTCATACTTTTTCAAATCGTGTTCAAATAATGTGTATGTCATGCACAGACCTAGAAACCTCCATAAAAGTCCATCATGACACTAAAAACAACCTAAAAAGATACCCAATACTTTTTTAATCAAATAAATAGTAAAAAAACGCATAAAAAATTAACATGAGGTTACATCTGAGCACTATAAGTTCATATTTAGAGACATAACATAAAACATGTTCTTAAATATAATTGAGAAGAGAGAAATCCCATACAAACTTTCTTAATTATAATCACTTAGTTAAGGATCAAATTGAGAGATGAAAAGTTTTATCTCATTCGAATAAAATAAATATTAATGTAAGGTAATGTTTATAAATCAACTAAAATGTAAACAACAAAATTTTTAAAGGACGGTTTCAAAGACGGTTATTGGATTTAATGTAGGATAGGAAGTTCCCTAACTAAATTTCGGAATGGAAATAGGTGTACATACAGATTTTGGGGATGAATTAATTATCGTGAAATGGATCTATAATTATATAGGAATCAGATGTAAAGTAAGGGGGATATGGAAGAAAATATCCCAAAATTAAAAAATGGATATTAATAATCATATCATAAATTGATTGATTGAATAAAAAGGATACTGGAAGATACCTTACTAAATTTAGACATGGTAATCGGTCTACAAAATGGTTCATGGGAGGGAATAATGGTAGTGTAATGTGTGTATAATTATATATAAATAGTATTGAAGGTATGGGTGATATGAAAAAACATATCCCAACATGAAAAAAAGTAAATTAAGAAACATTACAAAATATTTTTTCTTCCATAATAAGTGAGAGTGGAAGATCCATTAGAGGAGAGTGTAACCCCAATTCCTTAGGTAGAGATTATTGAGGAATTGGGGTATCTTGGGAGGATTGTGGATATGGGAAGGATGAGTATGGAAGTTCAATGAGTGAATAGAAATGAGAGATTAGTTGGGTTAATATAGGAAATGATTGGGTATTTCTATATTAATTATTTATCTTATTTATTAGACTACATATATTAAAATAACAAAAACCATAAACCTTACCATATTTTTTTACAATGTTTTTTAACATTTTATAAGGCCAGTGGATGAAATTATTAAATTTATACCCTTGTTGATGCTGAATTGAGTAATTTTCTTAAATAAATTATATTATAACATTAAAATATATTATATTATTTGGGGGATTTATAAAGGAACTATAAAATTAATCAAATAAAGATAAAAGAAACATTATTTTAATTTAAAAATATATGTTTTCTATGGATAAAATTTATATTATTTATTAAATATCTAATAGGTCATTATGATTTCATAAAACACACCGTAAATTTATATTATATTCATTTTTTACCAAAAAAATTAAATGTATAATAAAATTAATATAAATTAAACATTACATAATTTTTAAATTTCCCATACCAAAATAATATTCAATTTATCAGTATAATTATCAAAATATTTTACTTTCCTCTTTTAAAATAAGAATCAATATTTATTGAGAAATGTTATTTTTTTACTATAGTAGATTTAGAATAATTATAGAATTGATATTTGACTTAAAAAAATTATATGTTCATTTATATTTAATTAATAATATTTAATAATATAATTTTATTAAAATATTATTTATTTATAAAATACATTAATTATTTGATATAAATACCTTAATTGAACATTCATATTACTCAAAAATAAATTTTTTGTTTTATCGTATCAAAATATATTATTTATTGAATTGATTGTTTAATCATTTATAATGTAAAAACAGTAAAGAAAAAATATGAAAATTATTTAAATTTAAATGAAATAAAAATATGTTTACTTTTATGGTTACATTTTTCTAGCCTTTGATAAATTATTTTCACCCTTAATAAAACAATTAACCATTTATCGAGATAATAAATATTTTAAAAAATTATTTTCCAAATTAGTTGAAATTATTACCTGATTTTAATTATGAGGATTCAAATATGGGATCCATTTTATAAGAATAAATTCACATTGTTTGTAGACATTAATTTAAAAAAAACCCAAAAGCATGATGGAAAGTGGTTTTCCAAAAAAATATTTTCATAATGGAAAAATTGATTTTACCATAACTCTATTAATAGTAATTTTAATTATATAAATTTTAATTCATAGATAAAAATATATAATTTAATATTACCATTTAAATAATTTCTAATATTGGCTTATTTTTTTAATTATAATGGATATTGATTGTATATTTTAAAACAGGTTTGAGGAAAATGAGTTTTGTATCCAAAAAGTAAACTTATACTAAAATGTAGTACAAAGAAGAATTAAATTTAATTAACTGAATTTAATATAAAAAATAAAACTTATGTTATGTTAAGAAAAAATTAAATGAATATTTATAATTTTAAATATATTAAATTTTCAAAAGAAAGGAAAATTTTAAAATAAAATTGAATTTTTACCTATTAATATATAATTGTCTATATTTTTTTCAAAAAATAAAACTTTCCACTCTAATATAATTTTTCAATTATGATATAAAAATTGGGTTTTATTTTGTGAAAAAAAATTTCTAATTATTCTAGAAAATAAATATATTAATTTTCTTTCAAATAATGAAATAAATTTATTTTTGAATAAAACATAATTTAAAGAAAAAAAAGAAAGTACAAAAAATTGATTTATTATTTTCAATGAATTTATCTATTTATATATGATTCATATATTTTTCATAAAATAGTAATTTCAACTCTTGTTCAAGAGTTTTAATAAAACATTAAAACATTCATTTTTAAATAATCATTTTTTTTTATCAGTGTTGTGTATCTCATACATAATTGACCATAGTTTTCTCTTCTAAAAAGTCAGGGTATTACAAGAACCCACTATTCAGAATGATAGTGGCACTATTGTTCCCCAATTTTTTAGTAAAATCTACAAAATATTCATTTCCAATATTCTTCTTTTACATTCATAGTATTTTAGTTTATGTAGAGGTATAATATGTCCTTTGTAAATTTTCCTTAGTAAGTGTAGTGAAATTATTCTAATCTTCTACATTCAATATAAGTACCTATTTTTCAAAAGGATCTTTATTTTCTACTAAATTTAATTTTTCTCTATGCTATATAGATATAATTTTCAGTTTTCTTTTTCCACCAATCAATGTCTGTGTACCAAATTTCAGAACAACTAAGAGTATATACATAGAGACTTTTTCATATATAAGTTCAAATATGTAGCCTCAATAACCTTTTCTAACACATAGGTATTTCTGTATTCCAATAACTTTTTTCCACCTCATAATTTTAAATTGTATGTTGAAGAAAATATTTGACCAAAATTTTCATAAGAATCTCTTCTCTTGATTTTTTCCAAAAGACAACAACCTTCAGAAAATATTTTCATAGATGCTAGTTTACAACTCAAGACAGGGGGTAATGTATTCTATATAATTCCCATTTATTGAAAAACAAATTTCAAAAATTGAATGTGTATCAAATTCTGTAATAGAAGATAGAATTTGTTTCCTTCATTTCACCTAATCTAGTAACTACTATTTTTGATGTTTTTTCATCACAGTTGATACTTATTATTCCTCAAATTTCTATTCTTTATTTATCCATAATGTTGTATACACCTAACGATCCTATATTAAATCTTTCTTTATATGTTATTTATCTATAATACCTCCTAAAATGATGTTTCTTCTTTGGGCCAAATGATTTTTTTCTCCATTTTTTTCCAATGTAACCATAGATTCTCATAGATATTTTACCTTCTTCATTTAATCGTCTATATAATCAATATGATCTGAAAATACCTTTGTATTTTCGTCAATAATAATCTTGAAAATCAAAACCTGTTATAAATTTACAAGACCAGACTTCTAGTTATCAAACTCTACATGAAAAACATATGTTTAGGCTTCAAACTAATCTATATATTCAGAATAATATTTCAATAATTCATTACCCATATTATTTTTAAATATATATAGGTAGATTTTATTTATATATAAATCTATTTCAACCCTGAAAAAACGACACCATCTAGAATATAGTATTCCCAATTTTAATAGTACTTATTTTCAATAATTTCAATCATGGAATCTTTAGTTTCATACTTAAAATATTCATCTGATTCTTCCAAAATGTCTCCACCAATTCCTCCTTCATATTGAATGAAGATATTCCTATAAAATTTTATTCAAATTTGAGGTCACATTTTTGTGACAAAATCTACCTATTACTATTCATGATTTTATAATTATTTTCTTCTTCATTAAAATATTCTTTTTTACATTGAAGTAATATTCCCATATTTTAAACATAGAAAATAGTCCATGTATTTATTTCCCTATAATCACAACATTCACATCATGAATTTTATATCATAAGAAGAAAATTCAATATCCTCATATTTTTCATTTTCACTACCTTTAAAAATCACTTGCCTCTATATGGCATTGAAATCTATCTTCTTACATGCATTAATCTAGTTCAAACCTCGTATAATAGACATTTCATTTTCCCAAATACAGCGTAGCATAACAAATTCTAATATATTTGATAGACCAAATTCTTCATGAAATAACTATTTTTTATTAAAATAAGGTGGAAAACTTCTCTACATATTTATTAAAATGTTAATATATATAATTTCATCACTGAGTCCCCAAATGACTCCAATCATGTTAGATGTTTATTTGATGAAACTATTTTCATGTTCATCTATATTCATTATCACATCATCAAAACTATTTTGTAAAACATTGATTTATAATTATTTCACTTCTTTTTCACAAATATTTATATTTGTTTCGTAAATTTTATTTTAACCAGTATATCCATTCACCTTTAAATATATTTGTTCTGAGAGACCTAAATTGATAACATTTTATGATTTCACATTTGTATCTAGCATTTTCCAATATTATTTAATCTAAATTAGTCTTGTTTCATCATATAATAAATACTATGATTTTTTGAAAATAGAACATTGATCCTAAGAGACTATAGAAATTATATCTTCCAATTATACAATGTTTTGTTGTTTTATACATTTAAAAGAGGTAATCCATTATCTTTTACTGAATTCTCCATATAATAGAATCCATGATGACAGATCTAATTCCTCTAACCATAAGGTTATAATAACACATTTTATAATCTATGATTCAATAATATTTAAGGGGTGAATCATGATATTTTAATTTTCATTATAATAGTCGATATTTTCTGCACATGGTTTTGAACTCATCATACATGTTAGAATATATCACTCATACTCCAATCAATGTAGTATAAAAATTAAA
Organism: Viscum album; assembly: GCA_963277665.1. Classification (NCBI taxonomy): domain Eukaryota; kingdom Viridiplantae; phylum Streptophyta; class Magnoliopsida; order Santalales; family Viscaceae; genus Viscum; species Viscum album. Next base: position 1,690,311,004 of record OY728140.1, on the reverse strand, counting down.
AACATATCAGAATTTTTCTACATGCTTTTCCAATAAGGTCTATTCCAAGGATGATACACCAATGATGTATCAATTATACTAGAATCCAATATGCTTATCTCGCTTATTGGAATTACAATTTTTTCTTCCATAGTCATTCCATGTCTGGTACATTTACTTTACAATGTATTCATGAAATGTGAACTAAATTCCTTTGATTACTTCAATAAGATCTACCATTATAATTATATAATAAAATTGTAACCATGTTATAAGGAATTTATGCTCACTCCCATTTCATTATAAAATTGTTCAAATTTTTTCTTCTTGATTACCATAAATGATGATTCATTATACTCCTATATCATCAAAAAAATTTCCTTATAAAGATTCATAAAAATAATGAACTAAGAATATATAGAGAAAAAGTGTTACTAAATTTTATATTCATCATGTACCTTATTGTTTAGTCTACCCTATATGTTATGTGATAATCTATGTGATTCATGGAATAGTCCCACATGATCTGGATATGATATGTGGTACATCCTCTCTATGTGGAATCCAAAGCTATGAGAAATAAAATTCCTATGTGGTTGACCTAAATTACCTAATTTTCTAACAATTTTTGGAATCAACATAAACTACTATATACTTATAATGTTGTGATTATGAAAGTATTTTTAGTAAACTAAATACCTATTACATGACAATAACTAATGTTCCAATTAATCCCCTCTATATCCCATAAAAACGATACATGGTTGATCCTTTAGGGTCCCCCCAAAACACCACCTCCCACTATAACAAAAAACATATCATATGGGTTATTCTACCTTGTGAAATTCCAAAAATCACCACCATTCCTTTTTAAATGACTCTGATCCCTTATTGAACTACCTTATATTCTCTATCATAACACATGTCTATTATTCAAACATATATCCCTTTTCAAAATATCTATACAAAATAATATAATGAATCTTTTTATAGATACAATGCGGTGAAACACATTCACCACATACTTCTTCAGATTCAATTTGGATATCATGAATTGTCTAAAAAAAGATTTTCAAAAACTTCTATGTGGAAAATCTCCCATTAGCTCTACTCCTTTAAGAAACATCCATGAAAAAACCATGTTTTCATGCCTAAATATTTATCAAACATTAAAAAATGTCTCCATTAAAAAATAACATCCAAGATTATATTTTCCTATAAAAAAACAATCCTTAAATCTTAAATTCACTTACCAACCCAAAATGGATGGATGAAAAACAAACCATATGAGAACACTTCTTTTTTATTACACAATTAATCATAATTTATTATATAAACATCACTTGATAAAACATATAAGATCGACTGTTCTAGTGTATTTTGGGATTGGGATCATTACATAACAACCTAAAACGTTAAATACAATATCTTTATTGAATACTTTCTTTAAATGACGAATACATTCCCTCGTACTTAGCATTGCATTGGACAACACGAGGACATGCATAAGAAAAGGGTGTTCTATGAAGCCCAGTAAGGGATTAATCATGGAATAATACAAGAAATACACTAAAATATATACAATAGGTATATCAATAGTGAAAAAGAGAGGTATAAACATTTAGTGATGATAAATCATGATAATCATAACATGGAAATGTGGAAACAACACTTAACATGGAATTAGCATGAGTCAAGGCTCAATGCACATAGAGCATGGGTAACCCCTCATTTCACATGAAGCACAATTAAACCATCATTGAACATGAATTATAATTTCTGAACACCAATTTCACATGACATATCATGATACTATACTTTACGCAATTCATTAGAGCACTATCAAGGTGCACCCTTCTTAAACATTTCATTTCTTGCATAACTATGCCACATGAATCATAAAACATTGAATCATTCAATATAATAATTTATTCCATGTTGAATGAATGTGGAATAAATACATGAAACTCTAAATACAATATGTAAATGTGCATAAATGTGAATACCCTTGATAGAGAAATGGGAATGGTATTCACTACATAATGACTTTGGTTTGGAAATGCGCGATTAAATTTTGGAAGCATAACGACGTGACATAAGGACACATAAAAATGGTTGATGAGAGAGAAAGGGGTGTCTCATAATATTTACCTGACACGGATAGTATGGGGTCATATAGATATATTTCCCAAAAAATGTAATGGATTTTAGATTCATGATACAAAATAATTTCTTGAATGTAAATGAGGAGAGAGAAATTCCTTTTGGGATTTCGGTATAGTAACAGGTGTACATGGAGGGAATTTAATGATAAAGAAATTGGTCAACCATCATTAAAACATAAATAATGAATTATGGGGGAGGTGAAAAACCATACTCCAACATTTATAATTGAAATTAAATGGGAATAACAATTTAATGAATATTGGAAAAAATTGATAAAGGAAAAAACCCTTACTTGAAAGTGTGCTTCCAATGTCTTGAGACAGGCTTCATGGGAGCTTGGGTCACCTTTGGAGGATTATTGAGAGAAGAGGGAAGTGTTTGTACGAAATCCAAAGGCTTTGAGTGAGGATTAAGTGGGAGCTTGGGTGGGTTTATATAGTAATGGTGAGGGAATTATTTATTACATAGGTTTGGAACACCTCACATTAAACTAATCCAAACCACAAACCATCCCCTAAGTATTTCCCATGGATTTTGGAAAATGTAAGTGGAAAAAAAATATTTTATATGGCCAATGTCATAAATTCTTAAAATAATGGGGTTGCATTTGTGGAGGTGGGTCACACTCCCAAAGAAAACAATTTAAATAGACAAAGTGTTTAATAAGTCTTGAAGGGTCCGCTAAAGCTTTTTAAAATAAATCAAACAAACCAAAAATCACATTATTCTATTGGTAAAACATATATTGGACGAAAATTAAGTTTATAGAATTTTAATACATCACTATTGGGTCATTATGATGTCATAAAACACATTATATATTTAAACTATATTTAGTTTTTACCCAAAAATTTGTTTGTCTCAGAAAATTATAAAAAAGTAACCATTGGATAATTTCGACGTCTTGATTCCAAAAATAATATTAATTTTATCTAAATAATTTTTTTGAATAGGTTAATTTTCACTTTTAAAATAAAAACTGACATTTATCGAACATTTATGGGTTTTGAAAAAAATTTCTTTCAAACCATAATAAAAATTAATATTGAATTTAAAAAATTATAAGATCATTTATTTTTTATAAAAATGAATTTAATAATAAAAATAATATTTTATTAAGCTATTATTTAATTCCAGATTCCATTAATTCCTGAAAATAGATTTCTTAGTTAATAATTAACTATAAATACTATTTGTGCTTTACAAACTATTTACCAGGTAACAATAATAAAATGAAAGTTTATTCATTATTATATACAAATATAATGCACATAACCATCATGAAAAGGTCTTGTTACATAATCCCATATAATACCCACATAATACTAAAGAGTAAGGTGTGCGATGTTGACAAACTCTTGGGATGGCTCATATAACATTGCTCGGATGGTAATCTCTATCAACTTACACTTCCCTCATATTCAGTCCTGCTCGAGCATATCACATTCATGCTTGGATTGGGTTTGGTCAAGAGTGAAGTCCAAAGATGCAACCACCTTCCCATGCTCTGACAAATGGTCTTTGTATGGGTCATGTCTACTGGATGAGGCCATCACTTCCTTTTTCTGAGTAAATTGGATTTGTTAAAGCCCTATCTTTATACTAATCAAGATATCACTGTTCAAAGGCTATGTTAGCAATCGTCACAATTCTTAATAGTATTTTAAAATCCAAAAACATATAACAAAATAAGTTGAAATTTTATATAAACATTTTACATAAAGATACATTTAATTAGGGCAATAGGTATTTCCATTAATGATAGTTTGGGTCGTTACAATATTCCCCCCTTAAGAAATTTCACCATAAAAATTTCGTTTTCCCACAGTAAAACATATGTGGGTAAGTCTGCTTTATCATTTCATCTGATTTCTGCATTAATTCTTCAAACATGTGGTTTCTCCACAACACCTTGACGAGGGACATTGTCTAATTTCGTAGAACTTTTTTTCTATGATCTAATATCCCCATAGTTTGCTTCTCATAAGAAAGATCATCCTATTACTATACCACCTTTGAAGGGTCCGGTGTTTACTTCCTTAAAGGGGATACATGAATGACATCATGTACTTTGTCCATGGTAGGTGTAAGTATTTTTCAATTCGCCACAACCCCGACATGATCAAGAATATCGAAGGGGACGATGTACCTTGGACTGAACTTCTCTTTCTTTCCAAACCACAGGACATTCTTCCAATGAGATATGCATAGGAATATCATGTCTAAAACTTTAAACATAAGGTCTCATCGGCGGTTATCTTCATAGCTCTTTTGTCGACTCTGGGATGCCTTGATATGCTACTGACTAGTTTTCACCTTCTTTACCATTTCTTCAACCATTTCTAGTCCATGTAGCATACACTCACCGACCTCATCCCAACATGTCTGTGTTCTGTATATTTTCCCATAAAGGGATTCATATGGTGCCATTTGGATGCTCGATTGGAAAATTTATTATAAGAGAACTCCACCAGAGGAAGATGTTGATCCCATCCTCCTTTAAAGTCCATTCAGCACACTCTCAACATGTCCTCAAGTGTTTAGATAGTCCACTCGGATTGGACATTAGTTTTTGGATGATTGGACGTAAAGAAGTTATGTTCAATATTCAGATCATGTTGAAGACTCTTCCAAAACATAGAGGTGAATCTTGGATCTCTATCGGACATAATAGATTGTGGTACTCCATCAAGCATTACCACTTCCCTGATATATATCTATGCCAGTTGATCCAATGGGAAATCCTCCCGAATATAAATGAAGCGTGCTACCATTGTACGACGATCCACAACAACCCAGATTGCATTGTTTCCTTTGGATGTCTTCATAAGTCCCATGACAAAATCCTTGGTGGTGTTCTCCCATTTCCATTCTAGTATGGACAATGGTTGCATCATCCCCTTAGACATCTGCCTCTCTGCCTTCACTTGCTGACACACCAGGAATGTTGATGTATATTCAGCAATCTCTTTATTCATATTATCCCACCAATAATTCTATCGAAGATCTTGATACAACATTGTCTTTCCTGGGTGAATAGATAATTTTGAACTATGTGCTTCATCCAAAAGTTCCTTCTTCAGCTCTGGACTTGATGGAACACTTAGTCTTTTCCCAAATCTCACAATTCCTTCTTAATTAACAATAAACTCATACGATTTCCCTTTTCTGATAGCTTCCACTTTTTCCTGAGTTCCCACATCAACCTTTTGAGCATCCTTTAACCTTTCAAAAAGTCACGGTTGAGAAATTATTTCTGAAAGGATTGACGATGTTACCTTATTTATGATTCCCATGTTCATCTTCATCAAATCTAAGAAGATTGGAACCTTTTCAATTCTCATCAATGATAGAATTGATGGGTCCTTTCTACTTAGGGCATCTGCCACCATGTTCATTTTCCCAGGGTGGTAATGGATTGAGCAGTCTTAGCCTTTGATCATCTATAACCATCTTCATTGGTGCATGTTCAACTCTCTATATGTGAATATATACTTGAGGCTTTTATGGTCCGTATATATTTCACACTTCTCCTCAAAGAGATGATGCCGCCAAATTTTCAATGCAAAGATCACTGTAGCCAACTCGAGTTCATTTTTTGGATAGTTCCCTCCATGAACATTCAATTACCTTGAAATAAAGTCAATTACTTTGTCATCTTTCCTCAACACACATCTTAGGCCCTTCTTCAAAGAAACACGGAATACCCAAAAATGTTCTCCACTTGTGGGTAAAGTGAGCACAATCGTAGTAATAAGCCTCCTTTCTAACTCCATGAATAATTGTTAGCATTCATCAATCCAAGAAAACATTAATACCTTCCGATTTAGCTTGGTAATACGGTTGGAAAATTGTGAGAAATTTCTCACAATTCGTCGAAAATTTCCAGGTAACCCCAAGAAGCTACGAATATCTGTTACCGATGTTCGCCTCCCCCAACCCCCAATGGAATCTATTTTAGAGGGATCCACATATATCCCATTTATTGGGATTATATGGCCCAAGAATGAGACACCCTTCAACCATAACTCACACTTGTTGTACTTTTCATAGATCTTCTCCTTTCACAAGGTCCCTACTACAGTTCTTAGATGCTCCTCAAAATCCTCCTTGGTTATGGAGTATATCCGAATATCATATATAAATACTACAACAAATTTTTTGAAGAAATCTATAAAGACTCCATTAATCAATTCCATGAAGATTTATAGAGCATTAGTGAGTTCGAAAGGCATTACTATGAATTCATAATGCTCGTATCTTGTACGAAAAGCAGTCTTGGTGATACCTTCTTTTTTCACCCTTACCTAATAATATCTCGACCGCATATCCACCATTGAGAAGTATTGTTCTCCACGTAGATGATCGAACAATCCATCAATTCGTGAGATAGGATACTTGTTCTTTATCGTGATTTTGTTAAGCTAATGATAATCAATGTAATTGTGCATTGACCCATCCTTCTTCCTGACGAAGTGTACTGGTGCTCCCCAGGGCGAAGCACTTGGGCGTATAAACCCTTTATCCAAATTATTCTGTAGTTTTTTCTAAAGCTCCTCATGCTCCACAAGACCCATTCTATATGGAGTCTTGGATATTGGAAATGAACCAAGTATATGATCAATTGAGAATTCAACATCTCTTCTAGGAGGAAGACAATGCAATTCCTTGGGAAACAATTCAGCGAATTCCATCACAATAAGCATGTCTTATAGGATGGTTTCCTCATAATACTCATTCATTTGATCTAGATATGAATGCTCATAGGGCCATAATATACCCACTTGAGATGATTGAGCTAAAGAATATTCATCTTCATCCTTGCGCTTTTAATGTATTAGGGGCCGATTCTTCACATGGAGAGTGATTTCCCTCTCATGACAATTTATGTTGCCTCTGTATAAGGAAAGCCAATCCATGACATGAATTGCATCAAATTCCACTAGAGGGAGTATGACGAGTTTTTTTGGAAATTTAAATCAACAGATTATGATAGGGGAGGAGTTATATTCATGGTATGCAATGATTTCCCCATTTTTCGTACTCACTAACAACTTCACTTCCATGATTTTTGGTGGTGTTGGTATTGTTCTAATAAAATTTCAAAATATAAAAGTATTCGTAGAACCTAAATCAAAAAGTGTGTTTGATATTCTTGAATGAATTAATAGTGTACCTGTCAACACTTTATTGTCAGGGTTCACTTCGACAGTAGTGATGGAAAAACCTCGCCCTTGCTGTCGCGAAGGTTGTTGGTTGCCTCCGAAAACTCATGGCTTAGGGCACTGATTTGCAAGATTCCCTGGTGCATTGTAGTTATAGAACTGAACCACGAGTTGAGGTCTGAATGGAGCGCCCCTCTCCTATGTCACACCTGTGGGTCTTTCTTGCCAAATGTTAATAAACATTTTCTTATATCTTCCACACCTAAATCATTTTCTCATACCCTTCAAGCAATTTTCGGGGTTCTTCTTTCCGCACCTTTGGCAAGTGGGTGCTGGATCCTTTTTGCACAGTTGGATTTATCTATCAGACTTCCAGCATTGAAATCCACCTTACACTTCATATCCCCTTGATACCCCTGTGATTCCCCAATCTTTATTTTGACCTTGAGGGAACATCATAAAATTTCCTCATAGCTGTTGAGGTCACAGATCCCCAGCGCTTTCCGCAGGCTAGGTTTCATCCCACCAAATAAGCGGTCTACCATTCATTTGGGGGTAATGAAAAAGCCAAAACTGTATCATTCAAGACTTTTGATGTTTTCCTCATACGCTCCTACAGATTCTTTATCTTTTTCCTTGAGGGAAAGGATGTCCCTTTCCATATTATGCTGGAGGTTGGAAGAAAATATTTTTTGAAAAACATTTTCTGGAAATCCTTGCATTCCAATGGCTTGATCTCCTCCTTAGGATTCATATTTTTTACCAACATCCACCATTGATATGCTTAACCCTCCATATGATATGCATCTAGGAGAACCATTTCTTGTTCAGAACATTGAAGGATGGAGAAGATATTTTCAATGGAGTTGATCCATTATTCAGCGATATGAGGGATCAGATGATCCATTATAAGTTGGAGGCCTTTGTCTTATGAATCTCTCGATAGTGACTAGTTCTTTCTTAGGGGGGGTTGAATGTTCCTCTTGTCCCATGATTCTATTAAAATCTTGATTTAGCGGAGAGAGGTGGATGAAAATGTTTGTGATTCCCACTCCCATTAGATTGGGCATCTCATTAGTACAGTCATCACATTGATCTTCACATAGGTTGTTAGCCCGAGTCCTACTATTACTGGCCATTGGCAGGAATAAAAGGGAAGTTTGGGGTAACACATAAAGGGTAATACAAGGAAAAACTGATGACTTATATATAAAATTTATTTCCTTAACATATTAATCTATTGGCTTCAGTCTATGTTATCCATGATCTACTTACTTACATATATTCTTATGGAGTTTTTTGTCCCTTAATTGTGGTTCATACTAAGCTTGTGAATTTACCAAAGAATGTCCCCCAGGACTGTCATAACAAAGAGTTCAGCAAGGCCCGTTGTCGTGCACCAGTTCCAGTTCTAGTCTAGCTCAATGAGGTGTTTTCATTTTTTACCACTAGGATTCATCTATGCCTGAGCTGCCTCTACATGATCGTATCCAGATAGGGATTTTTTTCATGAGAAACCACATACTCAATACTCACCAAAACGTTGGGATGTTTTTATTATACTTAGTCTTGTCTCTATGGCTTTACCCGGGTTTTCTAATCCTAATCCCAAAAATAACTCAACCTCTCTATGATACCAACTATGACAACCCTACTTCATTATTACACAATTAAACATAATTTATTACATAAACTTCACTTGATACAAGATAGAATATCGAGAGGTATAATGTCTTTGGGGATTAGGATCATTACATAACAACTTAAAACATGAAATAAAGAATCTTTATTGATAAAATCCTTTACATGACTGCTATATTCCCTTGTACATAGCATTTCATGGGATATACGGAGGACATTCATAAGAAAATGATGAGTTATAAATCCCAATAAGGGATTCTATCTATAGAGAAAAAGAGAATCCTAAACATAAAGGCATGATAAAACATGATTATCATAACATGGAAATGTGAAACTTTACATAACATGGAATTTTCATGAGCCATGGCTCATTTCACATTGAGAATGTGTAAACCCTCATTGTACATTAATCACGAGTAAACCCTCGTTGCACATGAATGAATTCATTTTTTATTATATTATGTAAGAGGTAACAACATGGAGAGATAATAAACCATTCACTTAGGGGGCCTAATGTAATGTACCTCGAAGGTGTCCTTCAACACGAAGGGCCTCATTGCACATGAATTAGCATGAGTAAACACCCATTTCACAAGATTTTCCATGACACTACACTTTACCCAATGCATTGAAGCGCTATCAGGGTGCAGCCTTCTAAAAAATTTCATTTCATGCATAAGTGTGCTACATGGATCATAAAACAATGAATCATTCAACATAATCATTTATTCCATGATAAACGAATGTAGAATACATACATGAACCTCTAAAAACAATAATTAAATTTTTATAAAGGTTATTACCCTTGATAGAGAAATGGGAATGATATTCACTACACAATGACTATGTATTGGAAAAGCACAGTGCAATTTCGGCAGCATAACGACGTGACATAAGAACTCATAAAAATTTTTGTTGAGAGAGAAAGGGGTGTCTCATCATATTTACATGAAAATGATAGTAAGGGGGTCATATTGATATATGTCCCTACAAATGTAATGGAATTTATATTCATGATAAAAAATATTTTTCGTGAATGGAAATGAGGAGAGAAAAATTCCTTTCGGGATTTCAGCATAGTAACGGGTGTACATGGAGGGCATTTAATGAGAGATAAAGGGGTCTCCCATCATTGAAACATAAAGAGGGAAGTACGGGGGAGGTCTGAAACCATACCTCACCATTTATAATTGAAATTAAAATGGTATAACAATTTAAATAATATTGGTCAAAATGAGGATGAAAGAAAAAACTCTTACATGGAAGTGTTATTCCAAAGGCCTGGGAGAGGATTCTTTGTAACACCCCAAGATTCCATGGTACGCTTCTCTTTGAATAATATAATATTTTGTTTTGTATGCAAATTCGAGTTCTAACACACCACAACCAATCAAACTAGCCGTTATGAATAGTAATATCCAGTTATTGAAATTTTATATATTTTTTCTTTCACAATGGACTTCATTTTTGGATTTGGAATATTGAAATTATCTTAGGTTGAATTTCATGTATTTTTCAGAAAACATTCAATTTGTGATGAATTTTGAAAAACACTGAGTTATAGTTTAAAATGAAATTTTTTTTTAAATAATTATTTATTTTATTTAAATTTATTTTATCTCAAAATAGATACACAATACCTAAATATGTTAAATGTAATTCATTGGAGTCAGTTTATAGTAATTTTAGATATATAAAAGTTTTTTTGAACTTTTTATTGTCTTTAACCCACCTACTAGGAGCATTTACAAATTTACATAAAACATAATTTTACCACTTTTGTGAGTTGAATTTAAAAAATTGGTGAGACATGGTTTATATCAGTAAGTAAAATGTGGTTCAATAAGACGAAAATAAGTTTTGGTGAATAGTAACATTTTACTTTAAATAATGTAATTAAGAGTAAAAATGATATTATTATTACCCTAACACATGTACTAGTTCAATTTTATAAGTTTAATTTGACAAAAATACCTTAGGAATAAAATATGCTCCTTTAGGTCAACTTCAATTAGATTAGGACCTTTATTATTATTTTATTTAAAAAAGAATTAAAAGAGTTAAAATCAAAGTTTAATAATTAAAAAATTTTAATATAGGGCTATACATAAGATAATCTAGACTATAAATATTAATTAGAAATATAAAAATATTTCATATCTAAATTTATTTTATTTATAATTTTTATACATTATATAATTAAATTTATTTATGTCACAATGATGACGCAGTAATTACCTTATAAATGAACGATTAAAATAATTGATATTATAAATACCCAAATAAATGTAATTTGAGACTTTTTATGAATTACAATATTTTTATAGGTTAATATGACATGTTAGGGTAGGTTAGATTAATTTTCTTCGAAGTAATAACGCTGTTATGAATTTTGAAAAAACAAAATACCAAATAGTGTCAAAATTGACATAAAATATTTTTTTAAAAAAATATTATATTATTAATTAATATTCTATTCCTAAAAATTTATGGTTCATCCAAAAGACTTATATAATGATTGGTGTACCATTAATGAACCACTTGGGGTTCGTTGGGACGTATATAGTATGTTTATTAACTATATAATATTAAAATACAAAGAGACATGGTAAATATCAAACTATATAACTATGAGTTAAATCTAAAATATATGGTTAATATAGTGACCCAAACCTGTCTAAAACCTATTGGTTGAGTGTTTTTCGACCCATACCTACCTTATCGTATAGATAATTCATTTTTTATCCATTATACACCTAAAATTATTTTATTATAAAATAATATTTCTAGCTTTTCTTAATGTGCCCCTCACCCCTCTTATAAAAGAGCACTCACACTTCTCTCTAATTCACATATTCAAATCCATTTGGATCGGAACACCCCTATCCAAATACCCTCTCAACGGTCCTACCTTATTTCAAGAGGCCTTACTTTATTCATTAATCCAAACTGAGGATCCCTTTTGATCAAATTAAAAGGAAGAACCCGAAGAAGAGGTAAATATCTCACCACCTCTTTCAAGTTTTTTACTTCTTCCACTTTAACGTTCAATGTTGTTTCCATTATAAAATAATAAATCTAGTGACTTATATATACTGTGTTTTTATTATAAATATGGTACAACCATTCTCATTATTATATCCATCTTTTGAATGACATGTCACCATACGTGCGTAGGTACGGCTTACCGTCTCCACATCGTGGTGTAATTGTAATTCCATACATTATTATATGGATGTGTATAATAATGATGTGTAATTGATGTAAATAATAAATATAACATGATAATTATCATGTATATCTGATATACCATCCAATTATATATTATTTTAATATCAAAAGATTGATATTTTCACTCATGCGTACGTACGGATTACCGTCTCTACGAACGCAATGACATTCATTCCCATCATATACATTAAAAACTAAATTTCATTAGATGATTATAAATAATTTTTAAATAATTAATATAATTTTTAATGTAAATAAGATACATCCTATCCATAACAAACATTACTTACGTAACAAACCATATAACGGAAAACGAATCAGTTAACAACCGAATTCACGATAAGGCTAAAATATTATTAACAAAGCAATATTAAAAGATCATATACGATATCAAATTAAATTATATGGATCTTGTATAATTTCATAAAAATTATTTCACAATTATATAAGAGTTTAAATTACCCTCGAACAAGAAAATTATAAGGTCAGTGATAATTTCACAATCTCTATATTATCAGAGGTAGTTTTTACGTATGTATCTACTGGGAATTCTTTATCATCCACATCCAGTTTCTCAAAAATGTATTCCATAACATTTTTACTATTTAATAAACTATGGGTTAAATCCATTTATACCCTTGTTTGATTTTCATAAGATGTTTATAAAGGAATCTTTTCATCATTTTCCAAACATGGTCCTTTATAACCTTTTCAACAAAATTAAGGTTAGAATGTATTTTCAAAAAATATACGGCGGGTGCGGCTATTTTTGGCCATTATACCATCTTTCATGCTTCCCTTAAATTCTTAGAAAAATATATACTATATAAAAGATTTATTATAATTGGTTTCAAAATATTAAGTTTCATTTATTTCAAATAGTTTCATTTCATCTACGTCAACATCATTTGATAGATTTTCAACTTGTTTGTAGTTGATTTATTAGGATACAAATCTTATATATTGTATTGATGGTTTTGTGATATGATTGACTGTAGATGTGTTATTTTTATACCATTCATGGTTTATGGATAATGTATAGACATTTCTCATGCTTGTTTTAATACAAATTTTTATGTTAAGTTTAAACCTTTTCATATGAGGAATGAATTGGACTTAGTATGTGACAGGTGGATCCCTCTATAGCTCCTCGATGCATCAGTAGGTCTCATGAGACAAACTAGTGTCTTGGTAAAATGCCTTGAAATAATCTTAATTGAAGTCTTAGAACAAGGCCTTGACTATGTGGTTATGAAATTATGTCATTATGCATTCCATCATTATGAATGTGGCTATTGATATTGCATTTGATTATTCGACTAATAAAATATCCATTTGAGTATGTAAATGGAATTATTTTGATTTATATTTTCCATATTATGATGAAGTTTATGTTGAAAATGATTTTGTTTTAGATTTATACATTACCTTAAATGTTTATTCTTATTTATGAAAGATCCTGCAAAATTGTTATTATTTATGAGCATTTGAGCACACCCCTTTCTATGTTTTATTTTTTCCAAGATGAGAAGAAGTATATTATGACTAACCTGCAGGGATATTCTATGGGATCTCAGTGTTTTCTATGAAAGCAATGTTGTTTTATTTTTCTATGTAATGATGTAATTTAAACATTATGAATGTATCTAGTACTTCCAAGGATAATAAACTAATCCCTCTTTCTAGACATGATCTTTTGTGATCATGCCAATGATGCAAAATAATGCACCGACTCTGGGTAACTGTGTTCTGGGTGTTCTAGTTGTTATTAGAGGATGTTTAGTACAACCCTTGGAAACTAGATTTAGATAAGCTCTGATTAGAGCATATAGCCTTAAGATAGACTTTGAGGATTAGTAATGAATAAATTCCTAGAATTTTGGTATTTTAGAGATTTTATGAGTCTTCCAAGAAATAAATCCCTATCTAGATACGATCAAGTAGAGGTGTCTCTTCCACATATGTACCTTGGGTAAAACCTAAACACACTACTTTGAGTTAGAATTGAACGGGAATTGGTGCATGACAATGGACCTTGTTTCACTCTTGGTTACGACACTCCTGGGGGATATTTATAGGATAATTCTCATTTTCATTACAAACCATTATGAAGGGTTTATGAGTATATACATCCTCAAAGGATTTTTTTGTGATTATGGATTATATCAATACACTGTTTAATTTATGTTAAATGTTTTACATGTTTGGAATTATGTATTTTGATTCATAAACTAATCTAGTTTATGCCATTGTTTAGAAATGATGCCTAATGAAAGGAATAGAAACCATATCAATACACACACTCCATGTAGTGATTTCCCTCTTGATGAAGATAAATATAGTGGAGCTAGTGATACAATTGGTTCTAATTAGCTTATTACTATATTGGGACAACTCACTGAGGTTATGAATAATAACCTTACCCGTATAGAGCTCCATGATCCAAAGCATGGATGATCAATGTTATATAGCATCATGATCCAACAACCTCCAACATTCAATGGGGGTACATATCCATTAGTAGATGAGAAATGGTTAAATTCCTTAGAGAAAATATCCCATTCCTTGGGGAGTAGTGAAAGGAAAAAAGTGGTCATGGAAGTTTACCGCCTCACTAGAGATGTTGATCAATGGTGGTCATTGATTCAAAAGACAAAGGAAGATGATGAAGTATCACATATGGAATGGAGGAAGTTTAAAGATATTTTCATAGAAAAATACTTTCCTCATAACCATCGAGTGGATATGGAAAGAAAATTTTTGATTCTGAGGGAAAAGGAGGACTAGAATGTCGCAAAGTATGATGCTAACATTACAAGTATAGCGAGGCATGATAAAGATTATATATGAAACCCGAGAGGTAAGATTTATCATTTCATTGATGGGTTAAAACCATTTCTCCATCAATCATTAGTCTCACAATCCTTTTTTTCATACGAAGATATAGTCTCATGTGCTATCAAGACAGAAAAATACATCTCTATGTCTTAAGACTATAAAGAAAAGTAAGAGAAGAAGAGATGTGGTGAACACTCTAGAAATGGAAATAAGGTGAAGAAAGGAAAATTTGAATATCCATCTTGTATTAAATGTGGGAATAAACACCCTGGTACAATAATGAAGGGAATGGGAGTTTGTAACAAGTGTGGTGAAAACTTCCACCAAGCTCGTGATTGCAAGGGGAATAATGAGCCTATAGATGTTGAATGGTACAATTGTAGAGAATGTGGGAATTATGAGAATGAATTTCCTAAGAGTCAGGGTAAGTTACATAAGAAAAGGCCAAGGGATCAAGTCTAAGGATATGCTATCACTATAGCAGTGGTTGCATCTCCAAAAGACATAGTGGCAGGTAATTTAATGGTTTCCTCAAGTTTAAAAAATTATGTATTTGATTCTGGATCATCGCATTGTTTCATATCATCCTAGTTTACTATGAAAATTAGACATTTCTTATTTGACTTATCAAGGGAGTTGTTATTAAAAACTCCTAAGGGAATTATAGTTGCAACAATGTTTTGTCAATCAGTCCCCACTAGGGTATATAAATGTTCTTTATCTGCTGATCTCATCATCATACCCATGATTAAATTTTATATAATCCTCGGTATGGATTGGATTTCAGACCATGATGCAAAAATTTATTGTAAGTAGAAGGGTGTTACTATTTTTTATGGCGATGGTAAAAAAACACCTTATCTTTTGAGAAGAATCGTCACCACCTAATTCTTATCTAGATCTAACCCAGTAGCACAACTAAATTCAATTGTTGGGGAGGAAGTGAATGAAATAACTGTTAGGTGAGGAAAAGAATTTTCAAATAGAATACGTACCTATTGTGCAAGATTATATTGATGTATTTCCAGATGATTTACCTGGAAATCCTATAGAATGAGAAATTGAGTTTTCCATTGATTTAATTCATAGATGAAGGTCCATATCGAAGACCCCTTATAGAATGGCCATTGTGGAATTAGTGGAACTAAAGAAACTACTAGAGGAATTGTGAAATAAGGGATTTATTCTCCCAACCGTTTCTCAATGTGGAGAACCTGTTATTTTTGTTAAGAAGAAAGATGGATCTATGAGGTGTGCATTGACTTCAGGGAGATCAATGCTTTAAAAATAAAAAACAAGTATCCCCTACCATGCATAGATGATTTATTCGAACATCTTCCTGGATCTCAATAATTTTCAAATATTGACCTTCGATATGGATATCATCAGTTGTGTGTGAAGAAGGAAGACAGTCCGAAAAAATCACTTCGAACTAGGTAAGGTAATTACGAGTTTACAGTAATGCCTTTTGGATTGACTAATGCACCCTCTATCTTCACAGTTCTAATGAATAGAGTTTTAAATAAATATCATGATGACTTTGTAGTGGTATTTATTTATGATATCTTAGTATACTACAAAATCAACAAGATCATGAAAATCACTTGCACATTATCATGAAGACTCTTAGAAGACATGAATTATATGGGATGTTTAGGAAGTGTGAATTATGGCTTCAGGAGATTTATTTTCTTGGACATATTGTCTCTAAGGATGGAATATCTATTGATCCTTATAAGACCAAGGTAATCCAAGAATGTCCAGCACCGATGAGTATAACTGAGGTATATATTTTTATTGGTTTATTTGGTTATTATCGATGTTTCTACCAGAATATTCCCCGATTGGATAACCCATTAACAAAGCTCACATGAAAAGGGGTTAAATTTGTTTCCACAAAACAGTGTGAATATTGTTTTGAAAAAGTGAAGATAAGATTAGTCAATGCTCCTATCTCGACTCTACCATTGAGGATTAATGGGTTTGTTATTTATAGTGATGTGTCAAAGAAAGGACTTGGTTGTGACCTTATGCAGAATGAGTGGTTTATTGCCTATGCATCATGACTGCTAAATATTCATGAGCAAAACTATCCTACTCATGATCATGAGTTAGTCACAGAAATATTTCCTTTGAAGATAGGAAGGAATTATCTCTATGTTGAAAAATGTGATATATATACCGATCACAAGATTTTGAAGTATATTTTCTCACAGAAAGATCTCACCATGAGACAAATAACAGGGCTTGAACTACTGAAGGATTATTATTGCACGATACACTACCACCAGGAGAAGGAAAATAAGGTGGTAGATTGTTTGAGTAGAAAATATCATGGAGTTTTGAACAAGATGAGAGTTGAAAGGGATCCTATTTTCATGGATCATGTAAATATGGATATGGGAATAAACATGGAAGGTGAAACCTCAATGATTTTTCAAATGGTTGACAAACCATCTTTAATAGAAAGGATAAAAAGTTCTTTGGTTGATGATAAGGAGTTTCAAAAGAATATTAAAGTTGTGAATGATGGGAGATTGTATGACTTCGTATATGAAGATGGATTTTTGAAATTTGTGAAGATACTTTCTGTTCACGATATACATGATATAAATGGATTATTGTTTGATGATTCTCATAGCTCCAATTTCTCTATACACTTTTCGAGAACCAAAATATATAGAGATTTGAGGGAACATTTTTTGTGGGACAACATAAAGAGGGAGATTGCTGATTTTGTGTCATTATGTATGGTTTGTTAACAAGTGAATGTTGGAAGGAAACAACTTAGAGGTGTCATGAAAACTCTTCCCATACCTGATAGGAAATCTGATGATAGCATGATGGATTTTTTCATGGGGATACCAAAGACTCATAGAAGGAATGATGCAATATCGGTCATTATTGATCGCCTTACCAAGTCAGCACATTTTCTTCATATAAGAGAAGATTTACCACTTGATCATTTAGTAATACTGTATATTAATGATGTTGTAAGACTTAATGGAGTACCACTATCAATTTTTTCTGATCATGATCCCCGTTTTGCATCATGGTTTTGGTAAAGTCTTTAGAAACCCATGGATACTGAACTTCATTTGAACACTGCCTACCACCCCCAAATAGATGGAAAATCAGAATGGACTATTCAAGAAATAGAAGATATGTTTATATCATGCTCACTTGAATTTCAAGGTATGTGGGATCAATATTTACCTCTGGTAGAATTTTTGTATAACAATAGATTCCATTAAAGTATTCATATGGAACCATATGAAGCGTTATACAGAAAGAGATGTCGTACACCAACCTGTTGGGATGATATTGGTGAATGAAAACACATAAGCCCAGAACTTGTTGAGGAAACGATGGAAAAGGTGAAGGTAATAAAAACCCACATCAAAGAAGCTCAAAGTAGGCAGAAGAGCTATGCTGATAACCGAAGGAAGAATTATGAATTTCAAGTATGAGGTCTTTTTTTATTGAAGGTATGTCCATGGAATGGTGTTATATGTTTCGATAAGAAGGTTAAATTGAGTCCCAGGTACATTGGACCTTTCGAAATTCTAGAACTAATTGAGGATATAGCTTACCATTTGGAAATTCTTCCAAGTCTCTCCAAAGATCAAGATGTATTCCATGTATCACTGTTGAGAAAATACATGCATGACCCAAGGCATGTACTCAACTATGAGGAATTAAACTGGAACCCGATCTGTCTTATTGCGAGGAGCATGTCAATGTTCTTGATACAAGATAACAAGTGCTGAAAATATGACCGACTCGTCTGGTAAAAGTTCTATAGAGAAACCATAAGATGGAAGTGACAATGTGGGAACCCGAGTAACTTATTATGAAGAACCACCTGAGTCATTTTATGAAATAATATTCTATAAATTTTGAGGACAAAATTATTTGAAGGAGGGGTGAATGTAACACCCCATTCTTCCATGGTATGCTTCACTTTGAATAATACAATTGCATGTATTGTACTTAACTTCGAGTTCTATCACACCACGACCAATAATATTAGACGTTATGAATAGTATGACCCACTTTTTAAAATTTTATAAATTCAATAATTGAAAATTGAATTAATTTTCTGATTTGGAATATCTAAATTAGCTCAGGGTGAATTTTTTGTATTTTTCTAAAAAAATTCAATTTTGATGAATAGTGAAATACATTGAGTTATAGTTTAAAACTGATTTTTTTTAATAATTATTTATTTTATTTAAATTTATTTTATGTAAAAATAGAAACATAATACCTATATAATTTCAATGTAACTCATTGAAGTTAGTTTTTAATAATTTTAGATATATAAAAATTTTATTGAAATTTTTTTCCGTCTTTTACCCACCTCCTAGGAGCATTTGCAAACTTACATAAAACTTAATTTTACCGATTCTGTGAGATGACTTTAAAAAATCTGAGAGATATGGTTGATATCAATAAGTATAATGTGGTTCAATAATATGAAATTTTTTTGGTGAATAATAACTTTTTTACTTTTATTTACAACGGTTTAATGTTAATACGATAATTAAGGGTAAATATGATATTATTATTAACCTAATACAAGTCCAAATTCTATTGGATAAGATTAAATGGGCCAAAAACTACCTTATGAATAAAATATGATCGTTTAGGCCCACTTGGATTTGATTATGATATTTATTAATTTTTTTAAAGAAGAGTTAAAAGAGTCAAAATCAACATTAAATAAATAAAATATTTTTAATATAGGGATAAAATTAAGATAAATTAGACTATAAATATTAATTATAATGATAAAAAGATTTCCTACATAATTTTATTTTATTTATAATTTTTATACATTAAATAAATGAATTTATTTGTGACATAATGATGATGCAATAATGACTGTATTAATGAATGATTAAAATAATTGATATTATAAATACACAAATAAATGTAATTTTAGACTTTTCATGAATTACACTAGTTTTCTAGGTTATTATGACATGTTATTGTTATTTAGATGATTTTTATGCAAAGTAATAATGTTGTTGTGAATTTAGAAAAAACAAAATACCAAATAGTGTCAAAATTGTCCTAAAAGAGTTTTTAAAACAAATATTATATTATTAATTGATATTATATTTCTAAAAATCTGAGGATCAGCCCAAATACTTTAATAATGATATTATTATCATTAATGAACCACTTGGGGTTCTCGTAGAATTATATAGTATGTTTATTAACCATATAATAAAAAAATACAAAGACCCATGGTAAATGTCAATCAATTTAACTAAGAGTTATATCTAAAAGATAAGGTTAATATAGTGAGAAAAAGATATTTAAAACCGATTAGTTTAGTTTTTTTAGACCCGTACCCACCTTATCATTTAAATAATTTATTTTGGAGACATTAGATACCGAAAATTATTTTATTATAAAATAATATTTCTAGAATTTCCTAAGGTTCCCCTCACCCCTCTTATAATAGAGAACTCCCCCTTCTCTCTAATTCAAATCATAAAATCCATTTTTCTCAGAAACCCCTGCCCAAATACCCTCTAAATTGTCCTCCCATAATCCTAGATTCATTTCTTTAGACATAAATTCAACCTAGGGATCCCTTTTGATCATATCAAAAGGAAGAACCTGAAGAAGAGTTAAATATCTCACCACCTCTTTCATGTTTTTTTCTTCTTCCACTTCTTATTTCCATGTTGTTTCCATTCTAAAATAATAAATCTTGTATCTTCTATATAATATGATGTCATTATAAATATTGTACAGCAATATTCATTATTCTATCCATCCTTTGATTGATATTTCACCATGCGTGCGTACGTACAGCTTACCGTCTCCACGTCGTGGTGTAATTGTTTTTCCAATACATTATTATTTGGATGGGTATAATAATGATGTGTAATTGATGTAAATAATAAATATGACATGATAATTATTCTTTATATATGATGTAACATCCAATTATATATTATTATAATATCAAAACAATGATATTGTCGCTCGTGCATTCGTACAGATTACCGTCCCCACGAACGCGATAAGAATCATTCCCCATCGTATCCATTCTAGACTAATTTTAAATAGATGATTAAAAATAATGTTTAAAGAATTAATATAATTCTTAATATGAATAATATACAACCTATCCATAAGAATCATTACTTATGTAACAAATCATATAAAGAAAAACGAATCAGTTTACACTCGAAACGATGATAAAACAAAAATATTATTAACAAAGAAATATTAAAACATCATATACGATATAATGTTAATTTATATGACTATTTTATAATTTAATAACAATTATTTCACAATAATACAATATTTTAAACTACCCTCGACCAATTAATTTACATGTTAAGGGTTAATTTCACAATATCTTTATTATCCGAGGTTGTTTTTATGTAAGTATCTACTGGGAATTCTTTATCATCCACATCCATGTTTCTTAAAAATGTATTCCAAAACATTTATACTATTTACTAGACTATGGATTAAATTCATTTATACCCTTATTTTACTTTTATAAGAATATTATAAAGGAATCTTTCTGTCATTTTCAATGCAAGTTCCTTTATATCATTTTCGACCAAATTAAGGTATGAATGTCTTCTTTAACATATACAGAAGGTGCGGTCATTTTCTACCATTATAACATCATCGAAGATTACCTTAAAAGCATATAAGAATATTTCCAAAATAAATGATTTCTTTTAAGTGTCTTCAAAATAGAAATAGGCATTTCTTTCAAATAGTTTCATTTCATCTATGTCAACATCCATTGATAGATTGTCAATGTGTTTGGAGTTGATTTATTATGATACCAATATTCCATATTGTATAGAATGTTTTGTGATATTTTGACTGTGGATATGTTATTTTTCTACCAATAATGGTTTTTGGATAATGTATTGACATTTTGTATGCTAGTATTAATACGAATGTTTATGTTTTGTTTAATCCTTTTCATATGAGGAATTCATTGGACTTAGTATGTGAGGGGCGGAGCCCTCTATAGCTCCTCGATGCAATGGTATGTCCCATGAGACAAACTAGTGTCTTGGAACAAGGCCTTGAAAAATATTATTTGTAGCTTGGAACAAGGCCTTGACTACGTGGTTATGAAAGTCTGGCATTATGCATTCCACCATTATTATAGTGGCTATTGATATTGAATGAGATTATTCAACTAGTAAAATATCAATGTGGTTATATAAATGTAATTATTTTTATTTATATTTTCCATATTATGAAGATGTTTATGTTTAAAAGGATTTTGTTTTAGTTTTATACATTTCCTTAAATTTTCATTCTTATTTATGAAACGTTCCCTTATATTGTTATCCTTACTGAGCATTTTAGTCACACCTTTCTATGTTTTATTTGTCCTTGAATGCAAGGAAGTATATTATGACTGACCATCATGGATAGTCTATCGGATCTTAGTGTTGTGTATGGAAACAATGTTGTTTTAGTTTCCTATTTTATTATGTAATGTAAACCTTGTATATGTATCTAGTACTTCCAAGGATACTAAACTAATCGGTCTTTCGAGACATGATCTTTTGTGATCATGCCAATGATACGTAATAATGCACTGTTTCTGGGTAATTGGGGTTAGGGTGTTACATTCTTGGTAGCTTGGGGAACCTTTTGAGGATTCTAGAGATAAGAGGGAAGATTATAGAAGATCTCCAATGGATTTGAGTGAGGAGTAAGTGGGATCTTGGGTAGGTGTATATATGAAAGGTGAGGGAATTCTATATTATTTAGGTTCGGGACATCTCACATTAAACTAATCCAAACCACAAACCAGCCGATGGGTTTTGCCCATGGTTTTTGGTAAAGAGATGTGGAGAATGTTATTTTATGAGGCCAATGTCCGAACATCTTAAAATAATGGGGTTTCTTATGGTAAGGTGAGTCACACACCCAAGGAACACAATTTAAAAAAGCAAAGCGTTTAATAAGTCTTGAATGGTCCACTAAAGCTTTGTTAAATAAATAAAACAAACCAAAAATCACATTATTTTAATGGTAAAACATATATTGGATGAACATAAATATTATAGTATTTTATTACATCACTATTGGGACATTATGATGTCATAAAACACATTATATATTAAAATGATGTTTAATTTTTACCCAACAATTTGGTTGTCTCAGAAAATTATGAAAAATTCATCATTGGATAATTTTGACTTCCTTATTAAAAAAATAATATTCATTTAATCTAAATTATTTTAGAAATATATTAATTTTCACATTTAAAATAAAAACCGACATTTATCGAAAATTCATGGGTTTTGAAAAAATGTCTTTAAAACCATAATAAAAATTACAATTGCATTCACAAAATTATAAGATCATTTATATTTAATAAAAATTAATTTAACAATATTATTATTATTTTATAAAATAAATTTAATTAAAAATGCATTAATACATCATAATATATTTTTTAATTAAAAATTAACTAAAAAAAACTATTTATACGTTAAAAACTATTTACAAGGAGACAATAATAAAATGAAATTATATTCATTATTATATAAAAAATAATGTACATAACCATCGTGTTAAGTTCTTGTTACATAACCCCTTATAACACCCGTATAAGACCGAAGAGTAAGGTGTGAGATGGTGACATACTCTTGGGGTGGCTCGGATAACATAGATCGGATTGTAATCTCTATCAACATCCACTTCTCTCATAGGCAGTCTTGATCGACCTTAACATATTCAAGCTCAGCATGTGCTTGGACAAGAGTGAAGCCCAAATAAGTAACCTCCTTTACGAGCTCTGAAAAATGGGCTTTTATGGGTCACGTCTACTAGATGATTCCATCGCTTCCTTTGTCAGAGTAAATTGGATTTGTTAAAGCCATATGTTTATAATAACCATGTGATCACTATTCAATGGCTATGTTAGCAATGATCACAATTCATAATAGTATTTTAAATTCCAAAAACATATAAAAAAAAGTTGTATTTTATATAAATATTTTACCTAAAGGGACATTTAATTAGATCAATAGGCATTTCCATTAATGATTGTTTGGGTAATTACACACCACACCCCCAATATCCAACAATGATCAGCTTTGTTCAATAAGAAAAAACATTAATTGTTTAATTTTCACTACAGACTAAGGAATTATTTTCAGTAATGTAGTATTTGTGCACGTTATAAAGGTGGAAAATTCAATGGTTTATATTACATTCCATTTAATATATCCAATATGTGTTCGTAATGAATGATTATTCATTGTATGTGATGTTATGTGTCAATGTTTCTTAAATTATATTTCAATAATTTTCCCGATTGTGTCTAATGGATTCTCATTTATTATACATTGACTCATTCATCAAATACATTGCTTATTTCATAATGATAATATTTCTAAGATATATAACATGGATTTCTCTCATCCTAACCATTCACATGAAAATATTTAATGAATAAATAACACTGATGAATATTATTAGGATCATGTAAATTGGAGAAACTATATCTATGGGAGTTAGAATAACTCCATTTAAATAGATTCATGTTGACATCGTGGTAAAAATTAAATGCCTTTTCAGAAATAGTTCATTAAAATAAATTATCAAGACATTTTTGGTGATGAGATTTTGTAAATTATGAAAAATCATTAAATAAAAAACCTAAGCCCATTTAAATAAGGGACAATTTTCCACTACGTGTTATACAACCAAATGTATACCGGGTCTTAAAAATCTCCAAAAAATCCACCCAGTAAATGTTTTAATATATAAAATAAATTTTGTATCTTCATAAAATATAGTTTAATGAAAATAAATGGGTGATATTTGATGCTCTATAAGTTTTAAAATCATTATAATCAAATATCATAAGTGATTATAAGTCTAAAATATATTCATATTCACGATTCATAAAAATATTTTCCCCATAAAATCATGGATAAAAAATCATGGAATATTACAAGGAAGGTCCTAAGACATGAATCTAATGTGTAGATAAGTGCATCGATAAACAAGATCCATGATACCATAGTCACATGAATGAGTCTTAGAAATGTCTCATTCCATTTAAACCATTCACAAAAAAAGAGAATTGGAATAAACATAGTAATAGTTAAATTATATCATTTTGAAAAAAACTACATGATTCATGTTTTGAAGAATCAAAATGTCTACACTTCATTTTTGGATAAAAAATATTCACAAACATCATGTTGTGAAAAAATTAAATTCCCACTCATAATGTTGAAAACAAAAATAATTTCAACACATCAGGTTGTGAACAAAATAAAATGTACAACCATCATTTTTTGGAAAAAACAAATATATACCATTAACACCCTTCTCCAATGACATATAAATACTTAACCAATTAATTATATTTCTATATAGGAACCTTCCCATCAATCATCTATACATATATATGTCACTTATTGTAAAACATTATTCTTATCATAATGAACCCATGGAAAACCAATGGGTTTCTTAAACATTCCAAAAACATCATATATCATGAATTTAGGATGTCATAGGATTTAAATACCCACATTATACAGAACAAATAATATTATAATTATATATAATGGGTGAAAAAAATATCACTTCGTGAATGATATAAATTTTAGGTTAAATTGATGTGAAAATAAAAATGTTATCAGAAAACATTTTAAAACATGGAAGACAAAACTACGTAAAAAATTATTTATTTGAAGGGAAAGAGAATTATTTTTGAAATCTGCTTATAAGGAGTAAAAAATATATCTTCCTTGAAAATAAATAATTTCATTCAAAAAATAGAGTTCTTATAAGAAAATATTTAATTTAAAAAGGATATAAAACCATTGTAATATTTTTAACTTCATTTGTTAAAAATCAACATTTTATAAGAGGTATTAAAACATTCCATTTAAAATAGGATAATGAAATTATGTATCTCACAAGATTAAATTAATATTTGGGATTCAAAATAATAATGGAAAAACATTTCTAGGAAAAATGAACATAGAAATGGAGGACACCCCATTTTAATGGATATCATATTTTTCTCTTATAAATGTTCTAATTTTTGGAGAAAGTCATTCAGGAAATAATCCTCTTTGATTGAAAGCATATTTTTTCCCGGAGTGGATATATATATATATATATATATATATATATATATTAAAATATGAAATACTATGATTTATCAAAAATTTAAAATTGACTCTCCTTGAATATTATTCTAACTCGATCAATGTAAATATGAATGAACTAAATCCATTTCAGATGTCATATTTTACAATGAAAGGTACATTTATAAGTCATTTATATAGTATAATGGTAAATCCCCATAAAATTGTTTAATTTATTACATAATAAAATTCAAAATAATAATAAAACAAACTTATATGAAATATGTTCAATAATAATAATCATAACTTAATGAAGAAGAATTGAGTTTCAAAATAACCTAAGTTCATTATTACATTAAAAATGGCGTTACAGTGAAATTGAAATTATACTATCATGAAATAAGATAAATTAATTACACATAAAGAATATATTTCAATAAGTAAACCATTAAAAAATAAATTTTATAGTTCAATATAAATCATGTCTCATTTATTTAAAAATTAGAAAATGTAACCTTTATAGTATTAGTATTGTTTTCATCCAAATATCTTTCATAACTGGTACTTATTGCATCAAATTACGTTTAACTAAAATAATTTATTTGTCTCTTCAAAACCATTGAATATGGTTACATATACTCAGTATTTAGTAATCTCTCTATAACAAATTTATCATGGTTCACATTAAGAAATAAATTTCCAAAAAATAAATTTGGCATAAGAACTACTTAACATGAATTTATACTTAATTGATAAAAATATACTATCTATATAAACGAAATAAAACATATTAACCAAGTATTTCATAACCATATTAATGTTTATAACATAATATAATCTTCATTTAAATTTATTTTTCATATGAATGTTAGTTAGTTATTATATTTTTTCAAAATCAGGTGTGAGTAATCATAATCATTTTATTATGTTTCATAATAGTGGGGTTTCTCATAATTATTCCAAAAAATTTAATAATAAAATAAAATAGTTTAATGTTATATAATTTATTTAATATTTTATTTCATAATGTTATACATTCATTCTTTAATTTTTTGGGTTATGGTCATAAAAAATGAATTCGGTGATGATTAATAAGGTATAAATTTTTAGTGTTGTTCAATTATGTGGTTTAACCAATCCAAATAGGAATATAAAATAATTAATGGATGATTAATAAGTTATTTAGTTATAAAGTAATTATACTAGAAATTTAATGACCTTATTTAATGTTTATTTGTGTGATATATCATAATATTATTTTTTAGGATGAAAATATCCCAAATGATGTTATTTCATTGTAAAATGAAAAACCTTTTCTATTAGAACACTGCATTTGATCGTAGAATTTACCATAGTTATTTATTTCTATTAATTTTAATGCATCTACAATTTATCATTCCATAAATAATGTAATTTCATATGAATCTAATTTTACCATTAAAACAATTATAATTACCATATATGTAATGAAATGATTAAATGGATTATTGAAATTTATTGTTCCATGGATGTAGTAGTCCACACTTGAAGATGGATAATGTGTTCATACTATTCAGAATAGGAAAAATATGTAATATGGATTATAATTTAATAACAGTGTCACGACCCGTCCTCTGGGCCCGTGTCGTGACTACCCAAAACCCTCCTTCCGTAGGCCAGGGGCTGGAGACTAGAACCAAAGGCGTAAATAACAATGTTGGGAAGGAATTGCCTTTATATAAGTAAACAAACACAATAGAGTTTACAACACGAAGTAAACACTATGTAAAACTGAATACAAAAGAGTGTGCTAGAAAGTAAATGGGTCAGTATACAAACCCAACTAAACAACAAGTAAAAGTAAAAGGGACAAACAAGTGAAAGTACGAGAGGCTCCTGGATCGTCCTTTGAGGAATCCTACCTAAAGGGTAGGTAAATATGGCCACCTCAGAACTCACATCCTTCAGTCTCCTCTATGTGCCGACTCTTCGCAATGTCCACCTTCGGGTACCGTCCATTCGTGGCGCTCTCAGTCATCGTTAGCGCTGTCTGTCATCTGAATCCAACAAAACGAGGTGCGGGCATAGTCCATATAGGGTGAGTATAAAAATACTCAGTAGGGATCTCGAGACTTGCAAGGTTTTACAATATCCACTAAGGATAAACCACAAAGTAGAATGATATAATCAGAAAGTACCAACCAATTTCCTACTTAGGTATATGCCCATACATATACCTAAGTTACTAGTCACAACCCAACTCCAACTCTAGAGCCCAATAAAAACACATTCCACACAAGAAGTAAACTCAATCACATCAATGATAATGATTTAAGGACACGACTTAGCTCACACAGGTATACAACTCACGAAGAGGGGTAGAGATTATTAGATGCAGCCTTTGAATCATATTCTCTGTCGAACCCATGTAGGATCCTGGAACAATATCAGCACTGTCGAACCCACATAGGATCTTGAAACATAAGTCATCACTGTTGAACCCATGTAGGATTCTGATACAGTAGTCATCACTGTCGAACCACGTAGGATCCTGGTAAAGTAGTCACTCTGTCGAACCCATAGAGGATCCTGGTATAGAAGTCATCACTGTCGATCCAACATATGACTCTGGTATAGTGGTTGTCGCTGTTGAACCCACATAAGATCCTGGTATAGATGTCCCTACTGTCTACCCCATGGAGGATCCCGGTACTGAAGTCATCACTGTCGAACCCCTGTAGATTTCTAGTCCATTGGTCATCACTGTCGAACCCACGTAGGATCATGGTACAGAAGTCGTCATCATCAAAGCCAGCTCTAAGGTTCCCACACACAGCATGCTCTATTCCGAGAGGGTCCGCTCCTCGAACAAAATGGGTCGATACATAAAATATCATGAATTCCTAAGTTTATATATCCAATAGTTCCGTCTAATTGTAAGGAAACCAACGCGACAGATGGTGCGACAATCGTACGTTCGGTCTGAGAGTTATTAGCATTTCCATTCCTAGGGGCCGGTTGGATTTCGGGTACCATCCAACCTGGCCATACTCAGACCACATCTGAATCGTGGTTGGAATAATCCAAAGCGACCGTCTCATCAAAAGGAATCCAACTTAGTTGACGACACGTCAATCGGACGTCCGGTTCTTATGTTATAAGAGTTTCTGCACCGAGGTCCCGACTAATTGTAGGTTCGAATCAACCAGGCCATACACAAAATTTTCCAAGACATTGAGTTTAAAATACTGAAAATATTTTCTCGATCCAAGGAATCCTATTCAACTGAAGGTGCTTCGGTCGTAGTTCTGTATCTCTAGTTATGGGTGAATAACCAAAAGTGGCCCGAAGAGGGGGGTCTGGGTCCGGTCCGACCCAGCCCCACCCACCCTAGGTCGGCTCGAACTGGGTCAACCCGACCCAGATCCGGGTCCGTCCAGGTAGGGTGCAGCCCAGCCCGGTAGCTGTGGCATGGCCCGTGCAAGGGCGGCCCGGCCCGCGCTCCAGGAGGTCTGGCCCGGTGGCCAGCCGAGCGAAGCTGGCGGGCACGGCCCCCCTGTTTTCATAACGGAGACGCGAGCTGGTGCCGCCCGTGCCTCCCAGAACCTGGGGATGCGGCTTTTGTTCCACCGCCATGGCCGGTGCCACGGTGGCCTTCCGTCGTTGGCATGCAAGGGGTGCCGCTGCCCACATGCGGTCGCCCGGTGCCGGCCACCGCCTCTCGTCGCCGGCACCGCCGCGCCGGTGACCCACACTGCCACGCTCTTCCGCAGGCCACTTTAGTCGTTCTGGTGGTCCGTTCTGCCTCCCGTCTGCACCTACGGTATCCTCGAGTCCTGATCCTCACTACGAAGACCTCAAATCATGGTTCCCCTTCTGTTCATCTGTCGCCCAACAAACCACACATCAAGAACGAAATAGCGGAGGGTTCGAACTTGTTTGTTAGACCGTTCCCTCTGCATTAGAGGCTCAAACAATTATCCAATAAATATTCGCCAAATTACAAGGGTATAATTTTATTCATTTAAAATTATACATAACCCCGTACCTCATAATCGACATTGAACGTTGGAGAGTCGTGGAAAACGGGAGTCGCGGAAGACAGGCATCGTTCCATCAACATCGGAGGAAATAGAGCTCGAAACTTCATGTCGAGATGACGCCTTCAGTGTACTTCATGGGAGAGGGTGCCTCCTTTCCTGCTCTAGTTGGAAAGAAGGAAAACACGTCGTCATTCTTCGGTGGAATTGTCGTTCATCGTCGAAGAGGACGTTGTTCTTTGTGTTCTTCGTTGGAGAGGGTGATGTCCTCCCAATTCTCCAAATCCAAGATATAATATTATGCCCCCACCCCAACCATAATAATATAACTCATATTATTTTGTTGGAAAAAAGAATTCGAAATAAATCAAACACACATACCAATTAATTAAAACATTAATTCAATGTGTTGCCACCATAAAGGAGAATCCCAAGAGTCTGCCCTATTAATGGGGAGATCAAGGCGTTCAAAAGGGGATTTTAAAGGGGTTGTCTTCATGTGGGCCCCACCCCTAGTTATATCCTCCCAAGGGAGGTTAGCGTGTCGTGGACCCCTCCCCAAACCTCCACCTAGAGACTTTGACCACCTTTCAATATAAAAATGTGTTGCGCACACATTTTTATTTAATTTCTAATTTTAATTGGTATCCCAACTTTATAACTTCCACTCTCAACCAAACGCAACTACGGTAGAGGTCTCCTTAAGAGAATATCAGCGTTGCGAGTTCATCGGTGTCCTCATATTTCAATTATGAGCACCATTTCAAAAGATAGAAAAACGCACACGTA
The DNA here is from genome assembly GCA_963277665.1 of Viscum album. NCBI lineage: Eukaryota > Viridiplantae > Streptophyta > Magnoliopsida > Santalales > Viscaceae > Viscum > Viscum album. The sequence continues at coordinate 1,690,280,047 of OY728140.1, read as the reverse complement.
CCTTTACTGGATGTTCCCGAAAAAAGATTCATAAATTTATTCTGGGCACACTGGGCCTCGGAATCAGGCACCGTCAAAAATTGAGAACCCATAAAATTACAAAGAATTCAAGAAAAAAAATTCCTTGAAATTTATGGGTCATTACATTAGCCCCACCTCAGGTATTTACGTCCCTGTAAAGCAATAACACGCACTAGGGAAACAAAAGATGGTACTGAGCATGCATCTGAGCCTCCCGATCCCATGTGCTCTCCTGGAGGTTCTCATGCTTCTAGCGAACGCGCACTAGAGGAATCGACCATCCACGCAGGACTTGCTCCTATCAATCCACAATCCCCACTGGAACCTCTGTGAATGTCACCCTATCTTCAAAACCTATCTCCCTGTGGGAGATGATGTGAGACAGATCATGCATGTATCTTCTTAGCTGAGATACGTGGAAGAAGTCATGAACCCGGCACAACTGAGGAGGATGGGCCAATCAGTAAGCAACCTCGCCTACCCAGATGAGGACCTGAAATGGTCAAAAGAATCTCAAAGAAAACTTTCTACCTCATCTAAATCTTCGTAGACCTCATCGAGGTGAGACCCATAGAAAGACGTGGTCACCATCCTCTAATTCATGTGGTCTCCGTCTCCTAGATGTTCATGGAAGACCCATCACAAATTCAAATGGTATCTCACACCTCATCCACTTTGGGACTTCTAAAGGTGGAACCAAACCTACCGGTACCTGATGCTTGGCCTTCACTTGCTGACAAGTGAGGCATCGAGAGACAAACTCCGCTATTACCTTCATCATACCTGGCCACCAGTGATTTCATCGAAGGTCCTAGTACATATTTACCACTCCTAGATGTAACTCTAAAGGGGATGTGTGGAACTCCCACAACACTTCCTCTTGATGTAAAACTGGTACCATGGTACGTCCTCTGAAACGAATGATGTGCTACCCACCTTTAGAAAACACTTTGAGTGCCTTCCCTGAGGATATCTGATCATGTCATGTCTCGCAGTCAACGTCCCCATGCTGCACCTCCCTGACTCACCGATGAAGTGGATGAGTGATGGCGAGAGAATGAGGAACGGCTGATCCACCTCTATCCACAAAGGATATATGCAATGCGGAAGATGCGTCGTCCCCTCTCTTAGCAGCTAAATGCCTGATCTTCTGCTGAGAGAATTTTCTACAATGTTCCCCTTCCCAGGAGTTTGGACTATCTCGATGTTATATTCCTATAGGAACTCGGGCCATTCTCGTTGTCTCAGGTTTAGGTCCTTCTGTGAGAAGATATACCTGAGACTCTGGTGGTCAGAGTGGAATGTGAAGCATTCTCCCAACGAAATATGGGTGAGACTAGCCAATTCAAAATAACTCTTCTACACCCTTCTTCCCCTATTTCCTACAATAGCTTCTAAGATTTCTCCTTTGCAGAATGTAGAAATCTATTCTCATCCTCTGGATAAACCATGCCCATTGCCTAATATAGTATGTCCTAGCATGAACAGTACTAATTCATGCCATGGATGACGTCATAAGGCCTCGACACTACTACCAAGAGATCCAACCATTACTCTCGCCTCCATGTGTTGAGTCACACTGTCGGCATCAGTGTGTGGTCACTGGGTCTCCACCGGTAGTAATCTAGAAAGTGAGGGTAAAGTTAACCGTTTTTATCCAGAATCTCTTAGTATTATCCACACAAATGGCAGGAAATTGAACTTCACAAGGACAAGTGTCTTTTATTACTGCATCTCAAAGTACGAACACACAAAGAAACCACAAACAACGACCTCAACGAAGATATAAACTTCATGAACACTAGTCTCTATACCTGGAACTAGTCCTGTTCCTGTCCACCTAATCCTAGAGAACTATAGTCATAGGCCTCAGCTGCCTAAAGTTGGGGTCTCACATGTCCACCCATTCCCTGTGGTCAGGGTGGACCTCCTAGTGGTGGTGGTGGTATGGCCTCGAAACATCATCCACCACCTACTGCTTGGTCAGCTTCTCTTCCACGTCCGCTTGCTCCCGATGGACCACCACGGGTGAACCTCTGCCTCTGCTTAAGTGGTCTCTCTACTGACTTCTGGTCATTTGCTGGACAGGTCGGGTAAACTCGAGCCCTGTAACCCTTCCCACCGCATGCATAGCATTTCCTACTCCTCATATGGCTAGATCTGTCTTGTGTGACCTACACAACCGATCCTGAGTCATGTAGTCGACCACCTGTGGGTTTAGTCCTCTTAGATCCCTATGTCATCTGTCTACTGCCGGCTACAGAAGACACTGCATCATTTCACCCTATGGTGGGACTCGCTGCTGGTGACTACTCAACGAGAAAGCTCTCCACTAAAAGGTCTCGCTCGAGTACCCCCTCTTGTGTCGTAATTTTGAAATAGATCATCGATGCCCGGATCACGTGACTAATTCCCTTGTCAATGGTCCGGGCCCTGAAGAATGGGTCACGTACCATATCTGTAGAGTAGCGTGAGAGGTCAGTGAACCTCGCTGAGTACTAAGCTACTGTAATGCTTCCCTATTGTAGATTAAGTAACTTCTGAATCCACACCGCACGAAATGTGGCTGGTAGAAACTCTGCTAGGAATAGGCTCTCGAAGTCTGTCCAGAGTAGTGATGCATCATCATGCACCTAGAGGATCAGGCTTCACCATCCTCTTGTCGTTGCCTGCAGGACACATGCGTAAATGGTCACTATGAGGTTAGTTGGTGTCCCTACCCATATGAAAACTCTCAAAAAGCCTCCAACAAATCCTCAGCAACCTGTGGGTCCATCTCTCCCTGGAAAATAGGGGGTCTCTTGCACTGGATCTCAAGAAACACACTCAGGTGGCGTGCACTATCTACTGCTGTGGCTGGCGGTATCGATGGCCCAGCGAGCAGTGGTACCGCTACTACCTCCTCTGTGATGGGGCCATGCACCGAAGCCTTGTCACTCGGTGGGCTTCCATCTCGTACGTAACTCGAAACCCTAGCTGGATTCCTTCGTGTGTCCATCCTAAAAAGAAACATGTGTGCCATGGTTGAAACAGTATACCTGGTGAGATGACACAAATTATTCACAATGAAAATTTTTCCAAAGTAAACACACACACATTCTGTATTTTTGTGCACTGAGTCGGAGATCCGAAGTAAGAGTCCTAGTGCATGGATACGCCGGCCGCCACACCAACACTGGTTTCCCAAAACTGATAACCACACCCAAAAAACATAACACTATATTTGTTAAAAGAATCATAGTTCAAGTTCGGCGGTAGAACCGACTCCAATGACACCAATTTGTCAAGACCCGTCATTGGGGCCCATGTCGTGACCACCCCATGACCTCCTTACATAGGCCAGGGGCTCGAGACTAGAACTAAAGTCATAAATCGCTAAGCTGGGAAGGCATTTCCTTTAAAAAATTAAACAAACACAACAGATTAAGCAACATGAAGTAAACAGTAAGTAACACTGAATACAGAAGAGTGTGCTGGAATGTAAATGGGCTATTATACAAACCCAACTAAACAATAAGTACAATTAAAAGAGACAAATAGATGAATGTAAGAGAATCTCCTGGATCGTCCTCCAAGGATTCCAACCAGAAGGGTAGGTATAGATGGCCACCTCAGCACTCACGTCCTTCAGTCTCCTCCATGTGCTAACTCGTCGCAAGGTCCACCTCCATGTACTTTCCAGTCGTGGCATAACGTTGTCTGTTGTCTACATCCAACACAATGTGGTGCGGCCATAGACCATGCAGGGGTGTGTATAACGATACTCAGTAGGGACCCCAAGACCCACAAGGTCTCACAATATCCACAAAGGATAAACCAAAAGGTAGAATGATTCAATCACGAAGTACCAACCAATTTCTTACTTAGGTATATGTCAATAGATATACCTAAGTTACTAGTCACTACCCGGCTCCAACTCTCGAGCCCAATCACAACCCATTCCACACAGGAAGTTAATTAAATAACATAAATGATATTGATTGAAAGACAAGACTCATCTCACACAGGTATACAACTCATGAAGAGGGGTAGAGATTATTATACATAGCCTCTGAATAATCTTCTCTATCAAACCCATGTAGGATCCTGGAACAATATCAGTGTTGTCGAACCCACGTAGGATCCTGGCGCAGAAGTTGTCACTGTCGAACCCACACAGGATTCCGGTATAGTAGTCATCGCTGTCGAACCCACGTAGTATCCTGGTACAGAAGTAACTACTGTCGAACCCACGGATGATCCTAGTACAGAATTCATCACTGTCGAATCCACGTAGGATTCTGGTATAGTGGTTGTCGCTGTCGAACCCACGTATGATCCAGGTACAGAAGTTACTTCTGTCGAACCCACAGAGGATCCTGGTATAGTTGTCGTCACTGTTGAACCCATGTAGGATTCCAGTATTTTGGTCATCACTGTAAAACCCAAATAGGATCCTGGTATAGAAGTCGTCATTGTCACAACCAACATTAGGGTACTCGCACACATCACGCTCGATTCCGGGAGGGTCCATTCCTCGAGCAAAAGGGGTTGATACATAAACTATCACTAAGTCCTGAGTTTATGTATGCAATAGTTTCAATGCATTATACGGAACCCAACGCGATATACGGTGTGTCAATCGGACGCACGGTCTAAGTGTTATTGGCATTTCTGTTCCAATGGGCCGGTTGGTTTTTGGGTACAATCCAACCCGGACATAATCCAAACACATTTGAATCTTTTTTGGAATATTCCAAAAGGACAGTCCCATAAAAAGGAATGCAACGTAGTTGACGAAAGATCAATCAGACGTCCTGTCCTTATGTTATAAGCCATTCTGCTCGGAAGGCCCAGTTGATTTAAGGTTCAAATCAACCCAACCATATTGAAATTTTGCCAAAACCTTGAGTGTGATATACCGAAACAACCGACCTGATCCAAGGAATCCTATACGACTGATGGTGCGTCGATCAGAGGTCCGTAGCTCATGTTATGGTTGAAAAACAAAAAAGTGGCCCGAAGATGGGTGTCTGGGTCAGGTTCGACCCAGCCCAACCCGCCCTGGGTCGGCCCGTAACCGGGTCGACCCGACCCGAATCCGATTATGGGATGGAAGGGCATGAACCGACCTTGCAGCTATGGACTGGCATGTGAAAGGGCGTCCTGGACCACGTAACAGGTAGCCCAGCTAGCGCGGCAGGCGGTTCGACCCGGTGGTCGGCCGCGGCTCGGCTGGCAGGCCGAGCAGAGCGGGGGGGGGGGTTCTGCCTACGGTTTTCATAATGGCAGTGCCAGCTGGCACCGCACGTGCCTCCCAGAACCTGAAGATGCAGGTTCCGCTCCGCCGATGTGGCCCGCACCGGCGGCGGACGAGGGGCGCCGCTGCACACAAGCGGCAGGCCGCCGCCTCCGGTCGCAGGCGCCACCATGCAGGCGACCCGCACCGCCGCGCTCTTCCGTGGGCCACCGGAGTCATTGTGGTGGTCCGTTCTGCCTCACGTCTGTGCCTATGGACTCCTCGGGTCCTATTATTCACTCTGACGGCCTCAAATCAAGGTTTCCCTTCCATTCATCCATTTCCCAATAAACCGCACATAAAGAATGAAATGAAGGAGGTTCCGGACGTTTTCGTTAGCCCAAGCCCTCCGCTTTAGAGGCTCAAACAATTATCCAACATATATTCGCCAAAGTACGAGGGTATAATTTTATTCATTTAAAATTATAAAAAACCACCTACCTCGTAATCAATGTTAAACGTTGACGAGTCACGAAAGATGAGTAACACGGATGTCGGGAGTCGTTCCGTCAATGTTGGTGTAAGTGGAGCTCAAAATGTCATGTCGAGATGACACCTTCGATGTAATTTGTGGGTGAGGGTGCCTCTTTTCCTGCTCCAGTTTGAAATAATAAAACACATCTTTGTTCTTCAGTGGAATCAGCGTTCTTCGTCGAAGTGGATGTCGTTATTCGTGTTCTTCGCTGGAGAGGGTGATGTCCTCCCAATTCTCCCAAACCAAGATAGAAGATTATGCCCCCACCCCAACCCTAATAATATAACTCATTTTATTATGTTGTAAAAAAGAATTCAAAATAAATCAAACACAACAACCAATTAATTAAAACATTAATTCAATGTGTTGTTACCATAAAAGAGAAGCCCAAGAGTTTCCCCTATTAATTGGGAGCTAAAGTGGTTCAAAAGGGGATTTTAAAGGGTTTTTGTTCGTGTGGACCACACCTCTAGTTATATCATCTCAAAGGAGGTTAGGGTGTGTTGGGACCCACCCCTAACCTCCACCTAGAGACTGTAACCACCTTTCAAAATAAAAATGTGTTGCGCACACATTTTTTAATTTCTAATTTTATTTGGTAACCCATATTTATAACTTCCACTCTCACCCAAACACAACTATGGTAGAGATCTCCTTAAGTGAATATCGGCACTACGAGTTCATCTATGTCCTCGAATTTAAATTCTGAGCATAGGTTCAAAAGATAGAAAAAACCACATGTTCTTTTACTGAACATACCTGAACAAAACTTCAGAAATTTATTCCGTGCAAACCTGGCCCCGGAATCAGGCACCGTTGGAAACTGCAGACTCATAAAATTCCAAACAATTCAAGAAACAAAATTCCCTTGAAATTATTGGGTCTTTACAGATAGATTTATACAATAAAAATAACAATTATATATTACATTCCATGTTAATATTATCCATCAAATTTGTTTAAGATAAAAGAACATGTTACTTTGTAGAGGTGGTATTTTTCACAACACATGGTTAAGATTATTATTTTCCATAATACAAAATGGAGAATTTTGTTTTTTATTGTACAATAATTATAATAACATACCATTTTAATAATGAATCTTATATATTAGTTTATATATTTTTTATGAAATTTATTAATAATTATTTCACATAATGAAATAGAAATGATAAATGTGTAGTCTGATATTTATACCTCACTTCATGAATTATCTCTTTTCTAAACGGGGTTAAGACACTAAGGGACGAAATTTTGATATGAAAATTACCTCATTAAATATTCTATTATTTCTTAAGTGTTTATTAGAACGATTTTGGAATTAAATTGATTTTTTGTGGTTTTATGGGAAGTAAGGATGGGCCTACAAATTTTAAAAGTGATAATGGATAATAATTTTGTAAACACCAAATTATTTATGTAATGGATAGTAAATATAAAATTACTTGAAACATAAATTTATAAATTATTGATATTAATATTGATAAGTTCTATATAATCTTCATAAACACATTCAAACACATGTTTTATAAAATTTGGAAGACTTTTAATATGAAATATTTATCTACACAATTTTATCTTTTACTGTGGTGACTATTTTTTACCAAATTTAGCTTGTCCATTACACCCAATAATTAATTTTTCCCTTATTATATAATTTTTAACAACATATTTTAGAATTTAAATCCATTTAATTTTATTAAATTTTAAAATGTGATGAAAATAAATTTTAAAATTCAAAATTTCTAACATAATTAAATTTTTTCAAATAAAGTAAATTTTGGGAATGGAAAATATAGGTTTGGTAAATTAAAACCAATTTCCTAAAAAAATAAATTATAAAAAAAAAATATATATTTTATATTATAAAATGGTTTCTTTATTTTCACAATATTTACTTATAAACCAATAATGTAAAAACACTCATCTTATTTGAAAAACCTCATATTTCACAATGTTCACCTCAAAATTAAAATTAAAAAAAACAAAAATTTTATATTAAAAAACATTTCTATGATAAATCAATAAATAATTTTCATTTATTTATAATTAAAATTGGAAAATTCATAAATATTTATTTTTAGATAAAAAATATAAAAAACTATATTATTGGAAAATTGATTTTTTTAAACATTAATCATTCTTGTTCATATTTTCTATAATTTTTTATTTAAAATTTAATTATCAATGTATTCATATATATATATATATTATACTCATTAATCAAATGCTTCATGAAATATATAAATAAATTACATAAGAATATTATATTGAAAAAAATATAATGACACAATTATTGTTTTTGTCATTTTAGTAACACCAACTAAATTTAGATAGTATTAAAATTATATTTTATAATAATTATCTATATATTTTATAAAGTGGTAAATTCTATTAATTCTATCTATTTCTATTGATTGTTTTCAATGGTCACACATAATGTTTTATTATTTATTTAAATATGTCATTGTTCTATTTAAGATTACTGTAGTGTGTGGTGCATGATATTTAATACATTGAATTTTTAAAATGTGATAATATATTAAAGTATAATGGTGTTAAATTCTCCCCAATTAAATAAATTTCAACATAAAAAATATTAATTATCAGTCATTGATAATTATATTTGAGTACATTATTAATATATTTATCATTTTGAATATAAATACTAATATGATATCTTCCAAACATTCTTAGGTTATATGAAGTAACATTACTTTCCAAAAATTAAATTAATACTCCATTAAATCATAAAACAATGTTTCAATCTAACATAATCATATATTTCACTAAACAAAACCTCCTAAAAACATTTAACTTTTTGGAAATTAAAACGCAATAAAATCATATATTATTCCAAAAAATATCACCATCCTTTATCTTCTAGTTTATAGAAACAAAAACTAATAAATATATACTTTATGGAAAAACAATGTGATGAAATTGAAAATAAATTTCTTGAAACTATTATCAATCCCTTGATTAACAATATTGTATTATTTATTTTTACAAATTCAATCAACCATTCATTATCTCAACATAAATCACATATTAAACCAATCAGTTAACCATCCCTTGATCTTGTGTTCCCTTATAATTTTTACCAAAATATAACCTTTTTAAAAAGTAATTTTTCATGATTATGGATAAAAATTAATATATGTTCCCATACTTTCAATGAGAAATAAATTATTGGGGAATGACCAATATGATTCAAATAATTATAAAATATTAACAGATATAATAAAATATCATTAGAAAATATCTCTTATAAGTGAATATAGATTAAAGTATGTAGAAATAATGTCTATTAATAAATCATACCCACAAAATTTGTATGATTATAAAATAACTTTCTCCATCACAACAATAATGCACTATAAATAAATATTATTTATGTAAACTTCCTTATTCTTTTATAATACAAAAGGGTTTTTAGATTCGTACCATTCTCAGCATCATTTTTTGATCCTATATTGACCTAACACTAAAACCAAAATGTTTTGCATAACATGAATAATATGAATATGAAAACATAAATGTAAGGATTCCTTCACCTATGAAACCATTTTTTAAAAAAAATTGATACTTTCATGTTCACCTATTAATTTATTTGTTCCATCATTGGTTCCATGGTCATTTTCATTTTTGGATCCCTAACCAAAATTTTTATAATCCTACTCATGTAGTTTATAATGGTTTATGAAACAAAATTTGAATTGAACATAAAATATACATCGAGAGTGTCAGACATGGTTTGTTGTTAGACAAAATCTTAGTGGTGATTGAGTTAATACATTAGAAACTATTTTAAAGGTAATTAATCCTATGAATTTTTGTTCCTGAGCCAACATCCACATATAGTACACATATATCGTTATTGTTACCTGGAAAACCACATAATCAGTACTTCTCCAAAATGAGAGGGTGTCTACATACACAAATATTTAACTATTCTCTTTTCTGAATATCTCTACTCAAAACCCTATAATATATAAAATAGTGTCATCTAACTGTAGGGTTTATCTATTAAATTTTAATTTTGATCAACCTTAACATATATAACATGAATGAAATTTAATGTCATGACCTGTCCCCTAGGGCATGTGCCATTACAACCCCAAACCCACCTTCCATAGGACAAGGGATGGAGACTAGCACCAAAAGGTGTATTCCCTAATACTGGGAAGCCATTGCATTTATAATCTTTAAACTCACATAACTAAGCAAAAAGTCGGACACAAGCACAAAGAAAAACTATATACAAAGGAAGTAATACCATAGTGGTAACAGTACAAAGGGAAGTTCCACTAGGGTTACACCACAGATAAGAATACCAAAAAGGTATCACCATGAAGTTAAGTACCACAATTGTACACCACACAGAATATTACCACAAACGTATCACCATGATGATAAGTACCACAAAGATACACCGCAATGAATAATACCACAATGGTAAAGACTCATCCCACAGCAGGTATAACATAGGTATAGAGGAAAATATGTTTATATGTATCTACTGAATCATCATACTCTGTTAAAAGTCAGACCCATGTCAGAATCAAAATCGTCAGACCCACGTGAGATCCAAATATAGTAGTACCACATAGGATCCTAGAGTAGTCCCACATTGATTTCCTAGAGAGTATCCAAGTGGAACACTTGAATATAGACCCATGTAGGGTCCCAAAGTAGAGAACCACATAGGATCCCAAAGCCCAGACCCACATATGATCTATTTCAAATGTTACATCCAGCTACAGGGTTCCCACACTAAGCTCACTGGATTCCATGATAATCTGTTCCTCAAACCACAAGTCAATACTCCAACTTCCATGAATTTCCATGAATAATTATCCAAAATAACCTCCACGTGATAGGGGTCCCAACACAATAGATAGTGCATCGATCGGATTCTTAGTCTGTATGTTATTCGCATTTTAGTCCTGAGGTCTCGGTTGGATTCGTGTTTGATCAAACCCACTCATAACCAAACATTATCCAAAACTCAAGTGAGGTATACCGAAAGACCATCTCGATCCAAGGTATCTGGTTCTCTAGACTGTTCTTCAAACGGACAGTTGTAGCATAAGTTAAGGTCAAAAGAGAGAAAAGGGTCGATGGTGGTACGAGTCTGGTACAACCCGACCCAACCCGGTTAGGGTCGACCTAGCCCGCTAGGTCTGACTCGGCCATCTGGGTCTAGCCATACCTACTGGTGCAGCACGGATAGCTGGGTAGCCTGTGATTGGTATCCCGTGATGGGTGGACGGTGGTGCACTGCTAGTGGCTGGAGGGACGGACAACACTCCTCCACGGTGCGGTTAGGCGACACAACACCACTGGCAGCTGGCAGCAACCAACCGTCATCCCCTCTCTACCGCGGCACAAGGCCGCAGCTCCTGCACGCCCAGCGGCGCGGACGTGCTCCTCTGCAATTATCCCCAAATGATAAATGTTTAAATGACTAAATGATATGACTAATGTCAACAAGGTGAATCTTTCTTTTCGAGAGCCTATCCAATTATAACTTCACAGTTAAACGTGCTTGGCCTGGAGTAGTGATTAGGATGGGTGAACTTTTGGGATGTTTCACGGGTTGTCTATGAGTAAGGAAAAGCACATTGTCAAGGACATGTGTTGGCTACTGGGGATAGTAATTAGTCAGATAACCCATTCCAGCTTGTTGGTGGAACCTCGGGTGGGGACCACGTTTCTGTGGCGGAACTCGTGGTACCTAGCTGGCATGGACCCAACGACCATTGTAAGGCGGAGTGTGTGTGCTTTCACTGGGGCCTAGTTTTCACATTTGGTATCAGAGGTTGTACCCAGCCATAAGTGTGGTGCACTACCTGGGTTGACATGTAGGGCCCACAATGAGGATGCGATGCTCTAAATGGGGGGGGGGGGGGTGATTGTAACACCCCATATGATAAAGGGTTAAATTAATAAATGATATGACTCATGTCAACAAGGTGCACCTTCTTTTTCGGGAGCCTATCCAATTAGAACATCAGATTTATGGGTGCTTACCCTGGAGTAGATATCAGGATGGGTGACCTTCTGGGAAGTTTCATAGGGTGTGTGTCAGGTAGGACAAAGCACACTGGAAAGAACATGTGTTGGCTTATGGGGACTGTCATTAATCATATAACTCGTTCAGGCATGTGGGTGGGCCCTCAGTTGGGGGCTACGTGTCTATGTGGAAATCGGTGGTACCTGGAGGGATATGACCCGATGAACATGTTAAGGTGGGGTGTCTGTGCAGTCACTGGGACCCAGTTGTCACATTTAATTTGTAATGACCCGTCCCCTAGGACCCATGTCGTGACTACCCCAAGCCCTCCTTCCATAGACCTAGGGATGGAGACTAGCACCGAAAGGTGCATTCACTAATACTGGGAAGGCATTGGTTTTATATCCTATATCAAACACAACAAGATACGAACACAACTAAACTATATAGTAAAATAGTGTGTACAATATGTAAAATGGGGCCAGAATACAAGCCCAACTGGATAGTACAAGTAAACTAAAACAGTTCTTGTGAACACCTACCAATGACCCTACCTGAAGGTTATGTACAGATCTTGAATGGTCATCTCTGTGGTACGCCTCGTCTAAGTTCCACCTCCGAGCTATCTATAGTCCCGGTACCCTCTGATACAAATTTTTTCCAACCAGCGTCGTGAATACCCAAGCCCGACATCCCTAGGCCAGGGGCTGGCGACCAGCTCCGAAAGGCGTATTCCCTAAAACTGGGAAGTTGTTGCCTTTATAACCTATAAACACACACAACTATGCACAATGTAGGATAAAAACACAAAGTAAAACTGTATAGTAAACAAGGAGTGTACAGAATGAAAAAAGGGGCCAAAATACAATCCCAACTGTAAAGTACAAGTAAACTGAAAGGTACAAGTAAACTGAAACAACTCATGTGAACAGCCACCGAGGATCCTACTTGAATGGTAGGTACATCTCATTAACGGTAGTCTCTATGTTAGGACTTGTCTATGGTTCCCCTTGGAGCTGCCTCTTGTCCTGGTACTCTCTTCCTCAGTTAGGGATGTATGTCACAGGCACCATACATAACATGGTGCGTGTGTAGCCAATGCAGGGGTGAGTATAATATTACTCAGAATGGACTTCGAGACCATTAAAGGTCTCAAAAAATTCACAAATGATAAACCACAAATCATGAAAACCACTGACATTAGTTAGATGAATCGTTCAGGCATGTGGGTGGGACATCGAGTGGGGACCACATGTCTTTATTGCTACAGGTGGTGCCTGGTAGGCCAAGACCCGACGACCATGTTAAGGCAGGTGTCTATGCTATCACTGGGACCCATTTGTCACATTTAGTTTGTCATTACCCGTCCCCTAGGGCTCATGCCTGACTACCACAAGCCCACCTTCAATAGGATTGGGGCTAGCGACTAGCACCGAAAGGCGTATTCCCTAAAACTGGGAAGGCATTGCCATTATATCCTCTAACACACACAACCAAGCACACAAAAAGATATGAACACAAGTAAACTGCGTATTAAAAGAGTGTGTGCAGTTGGTAAAAAGGGGCCAAAATACAAGCCCAACTAGAAAGTACATGAAAACTGGAATGTACAGGTAAATTGAAATAGCACCAATGAACACCCGCAAAGGACCCTACCTGAAGGGTAGGTACAAGTCAATAATGGTCGTCTCTGTGGTATGCCTCATCTAAGGCCCACATCAGAGCTACCTCCAGTATTGGTAACCTCTGATACCAATTTTTCACGACCCGTCCCCCAGGGCTCGTGTCATGATTACCCTAAGCCCACCTTCCATAAGCCATGGTCTAAAGACTAGTTCCGAAAGGCATATTACCTAAATCTGGTAATGCATTGCCTTTATAAAATTTAAACTCACACAACCAAGAACAAAGTAGGATTCAAACACAAAGTGAAACTGTATACTAAACAAGGTGTGTAATAAATGAAAAAGGGGGCCAGAATACAAGCCCAATTGTAAAGTACAAGTAAACTGAAAGGTACAAGTAAACTGAAACAGCTCATGTGAACACTCTCCAACGTTCCTACGAGAATGGTAGGTACAGCTCTAGATCTTTCGTCTATTTAGTACTCCTCTTCAAAGGTCCACCTCCGAGCTACCTCCAGTCATAGTACTCTCATCCTCAGTCAGCGATATTCGTTGTCTGTAAGAAACACAACATGGTGCGGGCGTAGCTCGTGGAAGGGTGAGAATAACGATACTCAGTAGGTTCCCTGAGACCCTAAAAGGTCTCAAAAAATCAACAATGGTAAAACCACAAATAATGAAAACAACTAAAAACCATACATGGGTATATTAACATACATATACCTATGTTTTCAATTATACCAATCTCCTTCATGAGGAAACACAAGGCCCCAATCCTTACCCAAAGTACAACTTTTACAAGAAGGAATAAATACCACAAAGGTAACCACCGCTATGGTAAGTGCCACAAAGGTATTCCACACAATAGAATATCACAAAGAATCACCATAAAGCTATGTACCAAAAAGGTATGCCACATAGAAGATTACCACAAAACTAATGATTTTTCTCACACTAGGTATAAATTAGGTATAAAAGTAAAGATGATTAAATGTATCTACTGAATCATATTACTCTGTTAAAAGGCAGACCCACGTAGGATCCTAAATCAACAGACCCACATAGGATCCAATTATAAAATACCTATGTAGGATCCTAGAGTAGTCCCACATGGATATCCTAGAGAAGTAAAAGTCGGACACTCGAACATAGACCCATGTAGGATCCCTAACCATAGACCCACATAGGATCCCTTTATAATGTAACAACCCTCTACAGAGTTCCCGCAATAAGCTATCTTGATTCTGAGAGAATCCATTCCTGAAACCCTAGGTCAATACTCAATCTAACACGACTTCCCATGAATAAGTATCCCAAAGGACCTCCATGTAATAGGGTTCTCAATTCAACAGATGGTGCATCAATCAGACACCCAGTATGTAAGTTATTGGCCCTTTAGTCCTGAAGGCCATGTTGGATTCGTGTTCAATCCTACCCGTCCATACACCAAATTTATCCAAAACTCATTTGGGGAATAAGAAAAGGACTATCTGGATCCAAGGATTCTGGTTCCATAGACGGTTCGTCGGACGGATGCATGTAGCTCAAGTTATGGCCGAATGAGAGAAAAGGGTCGATGTTGGTCTGGGTCCGGTGTAACCCGGTCCACCAGTGCGGCCTATCCTACCGGTGCCTCCCAACCCACTGGGTAGACCATGTTGGGATTCCCATGGCTGGCTTGATTGCTAGCCCTCTTCAGCAGCACAGTAGCGCGCCACGGCACCACCGGAGGCCGACAGCGAGCCGGCCGCCCTCCCCTCACCGTCGCGGCTCATGGACGCGGCACCTGCACACCCCGGAGGCACGAACATGCGCTATCGCCTTCCCTTCACGCATTTGGCCATGTGTCGTCTTTCACCCTAGATCTGCCTCAGCTGATGGGTCGCGACCCTTCTCCGGTGGCACGGTCACGCCACCGCTCTCGATCCCTTCCGATGACGATCCTCGGGCCACCGGGCACGCCCCGGTGGACCATTCTTCATTATGTAGACTCCCGTACTATCTTTGGGATGTCATCATCGATTCAATATCATCAAAATCCCATAAAGGATGCGGAGAGTTCTGTCTGTGTTCGTTCGTCCTGCACCCTCCGCGTTAGAAAGGGTCCGAGTTGCTTATTTGTTCTTCAATCAAGATGAATATTAATAAAAATAAATCCAGATGAACGTCAATAACAGGGAAAGGTATAATAAAACAACAATCCCTACCTTGGTTGATCGTTGGGGGCGTCACAAGAAGAATTCAGTGAAGGCAGGGAGGGTGCCAATGATCGTCAGTTCCACAACATACTTCTCAAGTTGGGCTCGTGTGTCATCATCATTCTTGATTCTGAAGTATATTTTTCTTTGGAGAGGGTGTTCATCATTAGAGATGGATTTTCTCCAATTTTCTCGCCAAGACTCCATTTCACCAACCATTTTCCCATGTAAATGAGGAGCCAATGAATTATAATAGGTTTATCAATTTAATTTACGTTGGCACCATTAAAGTTGGCACAATTAACTATATTTCATTGGAACAATTAAATAGAAAAATTAATTGTACTGCATTGACAGAATTAAATGGGTGAATTCCAAGGGACTTCCCTACATTAAAGGATATGACTCATGTCAACAAGGTGCACCTTTTTTCAGGACCCTCCCTGATTAGATATTCATAGCTAAGCGTGCTAGGACTATAGTAGTGATCAGGATGGATGACCTTCTAGGAAGTTTCCCAGGGTGTGTTTGAGTGAGGACAAAGCACTGTGGAAAGGACATGTGTTGTCCTGTGAGGAAAGTTAGTAGTTAGATGATTTGTTCAAGAAAATGTGTGGGCCCTAGGGTGGGGACCACATGTCTGTGGGAAAACCGGGATACCTGGAGAGCCAGGACGCGATTGCCATGCTATGGTGCGGTGCATGTGCTATCTGTAGGGGCCGACTGTCACATATATAGGCCATAAATCAGCCTCAACTGATATCATACTAATCTCTAATGATATCTCAACCTGAATTTGATACCAAATATATTAACCTGCAAATTTGGCTATCCAAATTAAATAAATTATTGAAAATATTTCATTACAACATATCCTCATGGCCTTTTAGGTTTTTAGTTTTAGAGAAAATGGTAAAATAGGAACTATCAAATCTCACTCCACTTGTACTAATTGAAATTATTTTACACAATGAGAGAAACTGTTTAATCCATAATGAGTCTCCAACATCTCCCATAAAATCTAAAAATGATAAACTCTCATAGTGTTATATACATTAATTATCTTCATATCATAGGGTACAAAAAAATATTTAGTGAACTAAGATTCTTTGTATGTGTAAAATAAGTGTTAGAAATCAAATATCATAAGTGAGAATAAGATAAAAATATGGGTATTGTAAAGAGACATGTGAAACATATACCAAAAAATAAGGAATCATAAATCATTGAATAATAATTATAATTACTAAATAATCGAATAAAAATAACATAGAATGATGAGTCAACATACAAGATTAATTATATCAAAATCATAGGCATAATTTTTTGGAAATGTACCATTACATTGAATCCAAGAAGAACAATGAACATTTGAATAAACATTAGCATAGGAAAATTATTTTATTTTGAAAAAAATATATGTGTCTAATATTTTGAAAAATATCACACTCTTAATTTTATTAACAAAAAAATCTCACACTTTATGTTTTGAGTAAACAAAATTCCCATGCTTTATGTTGTGAAAAAATACACACTTCCTATTTTGAATAATAAAAATTTCCATAATTTACACCATAATATCCTCAAAGATTAATCCATAACCAATTAATTGGTGGGATACATAGTAACTCACACATCAATTATTCGTACATATGTGGGCCACATGAAAAAATACATTCATTATATCATGAAGAACCCCTGAAAAAAGAATAATTTTCTAAAATATTTCAAAAATATCACAAAAAATGAACATAAGAAATCATAGGATTTTAATAATACCATTTTTGAAATTAAATCATATCATAATAACATATATATGATGATAATTACATTAGTTATTTAATGATACAACTTTTAAGGTAAACAAATATGGAATTATTGATGTTTCTGTAGAATTGTTTAAAAACTTTTAATTAAAAAATCAATTATTTGGTGAAGTAAAATAATTGTGGAACTATTATTATAAATTGATCTAAATACCGAATCCTTGAAAATAATTTGTGGTATAAAAACAAAATATATGAAAATAATACATTTGATTTTGAAATTACGGAAACCCATTTGAATATTTTAAAATGACAGTGTTGAAAACCCACATCGTAAAATTGTAAATAAAAATGAAATTTAAAAGGTAGATATTTTTAATATGGATTTATGATTATTAAAACTACTAGAGTTTCATAAAATAAATAATATATTTTGTTGGGAATTAATAACATGGAAATGGAGAAAAACCCATCTTCAATTGAGAAAATATCATTTTCTTAAAACTGTTGCACTTTTCATAGAATGGATTGCATCGATAATAAATATAAAAGTAAGAAAAATCATTTAACCCAAGTAAAAATAATAAAACAGTAATTATAATTAGTAAATATATTGTTTAATAGAACATAGAACAATGAAACTCGAGGATAATGTTTTTAACTCAATGAAAGGATAATTGAGTTATCAAAATTCCATATGGATGTCTTAATTCATAAGGTAATGGTTACATATAAGGGGTTACATGGTCGAATTTTAAATCCCATTAATAATAAAAGAAAAAATACCACATAATAAAATTAAAGGTCTTATTTTACCCAAATTATAGAAAATATATACATTAAGAACAATCATAATTCAATGAATAAGAATTTATTTTATGAATACACTAACAGTAATGGTAACATCAAAATAAGAGGTATCCCATGAAAGTGAAATTAATGATTCATGAAATGTGACATATTATTATTATTTAAGGATATAGTTTATTGAATACACCATATAATCTAAAATATACAATGTGATAGAAAACATATCTCACTAATTTGAAAATAAGACAATGAAAACCATACAATTTTGAGTAACAAATTGATCCAAAACACTTTCGACATTTGTATCTTTTAAAAAAGAATGAAATTAAAAGAAAGTAAATGATAAGGATATTTTAATTCCATGAATATGGAAATATAAAATCATTATGTAGTAATCAAGCAAAATTTTATTTATCATGGTGCACATTAATAAAAATTTCTCAATAAATTGAATTTGAAACAAAAACACCCTCTCATTTAATTCTAGCAATGTTAATCGTAGTATAACCTACTATATAATTAAAATACTCAACCTAATAACATTTTTAGAACCATATCCATGTATATATCCATTTTTAAAGTAAATTTACAACTATTACATATATTAATATTAGAGAGTTTGTCATGACCCATCCCACGGGGCCCGTACCGTGACTACCCCCAATCCCGCATTCAATAGGCCTGGGGCTGGTGACTAGATCCAGAAAGACATATCCCTAAAACAAGAAGGCATTGCCTTTTAACTTGTATAAACACACAGTCCAAGAACACATCAAGAAGAAACCACTAAGTAAACGGTTTTAGTAAAATGGATTAAAGGTATTGGGCCGGAATACAAGCCCCACTATAAAGATCAATTACAACTAAATAGTACAAATACAACTAAAATGTGCAAAAAAGATCCTAGATCATCCACTACGGATCCTATGGGAAGGGTAGGTACAGCTCATGATCAGTCGTCTCTTAGACGGGTCGCGTTAAATAGTCAAACTCCGAGCACCCTCTAGTCATGGCTCTCTCAGCCTCAATCAACGTTGTCCATCATCTGCACAAGACACAACAATGTATAGGTGTGGCCTATGAAAGGGTGATTTTAACAATACATAGTTTGAAACCTGAGACCCCGAAGGTATCACAAAATCCAAAAAAAGGATAAAACACAATGCATGAACCCAAAAAAAGCACGAAACAACAATCAACCCTACTTATGAATATGGCCATACATATTACTATGTTATCAATTATACTAATCTCATTCTTGAGGAAACAAAAGGATCCATCCTTTTATCCATTAGCACAACTATTCCACGAAGGAAGGAACACCCTGACGTTGACACATCAAAGGTAAGTACCACAAAGGTAACATCACAAACAAAACACCACAAAGGTAATACCAAGAAGAAAAGTACCAAAAAGGTAAAGAATAATCTCACACCAGGTATAACTAAAGAATATGAGTATTAATTATTAGACGTATAGCTAGATAATCTTACTTTTTCAAGAAGATCAACTATTGACCCACAAAATATTCATATAGGTTGACCCACAATGGATTTGTATAAGTTTACCCACACAGTATTCGGAGACGTTTACCCACGTAGGATTTGTATAAGTTTTCCAACACAAGATGTGTATATGTTCTTTAGGTACAGGCAGCCACATGGTTCCTCATACCTGGAGTGCTCAATGTCTGTAGAAGATGATCCTCAAGCCATCGGCCATACCATGAATGCCACTATTCTTCAAAAACACGTATCCCAAATGACCCTATGTTGTATGGGTCCCAATGTTACCAATGACACATGAATCAGACGTTCGGTCTGAATGTTATTATCATTTTAGTGTCAAGGGCCCGGTTGGATTCAGGATCAATCCAACCTAGTTGCAATCAAACATTCTCCATAACATATGTGGAGTATTTCAACGGTCCATCTCAATCCATGGATTTCAGCTCTATAGAGGGTTCATCCAACTAACTTCTGGTTCTCAATATATAACCATTTAAGTGATTCGGGGTCTGGTAGGGCCCATACTCAGTCAGACTGTCCTGACCCAACTGGCCTGGGGCAACCCACCTCAATTCCAGTCGACCCACCCCGGTCCAGGTCCAACCTGATTGAGTCGGACTGTGATGGGCTCGACCCACTGGGTCAATTTCTAGCCCGGCCCGCAGGGGAGGCCGCACGGACCGCATCGAAAAGGCCCAGCCTACATGGGGTGGCTCGGCTCGCAAGGGAGGAGCATCCACCTTGGCATGTGACTTGGCTGTGTGAGGCATGGACCGTGACTAGGAGGAGCGGCCCATTGTGGAGGGGTCCACTATAGCTGCCACCCGGTGGAGTGACCTACGGTTTTCTCGAACGGCTGTGAGAGCCATTCAATCTCCTTCGTAGTGGCGGTGCCACGTGTCACAGCTAGGGGACATGCGGGATCCAGTGGAGAGGGTCCAGCATCCCATCATGGCTGGATTATGCCAAACTCCATGTTCAGCGATGGGAGACGGCCTGCCGCTCCGCCACCCACAACTGACTGATGTGATGGTCGCCTCCTTCTATATTCCGTAGTTGACCAGTTGTGGATCGTGTCCTCTAGTAGCGCATTGGTCGCAGCACAGTCTTCTTTTTCAGTTGTTCAGTGTGTCGGCCATCTCCTCTAAGAGTTGTGGGTGATGAGACGTGGCCGGTTCCTCCTGCGGCACGTTTGCGCCTCCTCCTCCCTCACGGTCGGCCAGTTCTAGTAGCCACCTTGGACCCCGTCGGCGCCAGTCGCCTATACAGTCGTGTAGACAGCCTTCTATGGGTCACTGGTTAAGCTCATGTGGCCCTTTGTTTCTTCTGAAGGTGTTTTTGAACACCTATGGACATCACCATCCCTTCTAGCACATCAAAACTGTGTTCCATCCATCCTGAAGCACCACCTTCTAAGAACACACAAATTAATCAAGATAGCGGAGGGACTAGGCCTTGTTCGTTTGGCTGGTGCCCTCCGCATTAGCATGATAGCAATATGTTTAAGAGATTGAATCATCCATATATGAAATTCAAAAATTTAAAATACCTACCTTGTAAATACGTTGGATAATGTTCAAGATTGGTGGTGGGTCTGTGTACTTGGTTCCCACAATAAGCTTCTAATGTAGGTGCTCGAACGATGATCTTCCGACCTTTCCTGGTGGATCCGTTCATTGTAAGGATCCTCAAGATCCTCCTTCCCCATATGAAAATAGAATCAAACACCCAACCCTATAGAATTATATAATATAACTCTTTATATAAGAGGTGATTTACTAATTTAAAATTAATTAATCCTAGTAATTAACGGAAAAGTTGGTTACACGTTTTGTGTAACATAGTATTTAATCCCCAAAATCCGTCTATTGTTTCATGCCAACAACAATTAAAAGTAATATATTAGAGGATATACTTAGTAAAATAAAATATATTTATTTTATTTTAACCTCCATAAAAAATTAGGTTAAACCTCTCTCAAGTGAAATTCAGCACGGCGAGTTCAACAGTGCCCTCATATTTTTAATCTGAGAAATGGATCAAAATATAGAAGAATCCACTCATGTGTTTACTTAACGTACCATAAAAAAGATTGGAAATTTATTTTGGGAACACTGGGCCTCGGAATCATTCACCATTAATTTTCGAAGACTTGTAATGATTCTATATAATTAAAAAAATACATGGAAAATATGTGTCTTTACATTCTCCCCACATGAGGGATTTTCATCCCAAAAATCAACAACATAGACTAAAAAAATTGAAGGTGAACTAAGAATGAATCTGAGCCTCCTGCTCCAAAGTTCTCTCATAGGGGTTCTTGTGTTTCCAATGAACGTGCACTAGAGGTATCGACTGCCCACGAAGGACTCACTCCTGTCAATCCCCAATCTCTACTGGATCCTCCGTAAGCGTCTCCCCATCATGAATATCCTGCTCACCATGGTCGATGATTTGAGATGGGTCATGTATGTATATCCTCGGTTGGGATATGTAGAAGACTTCGTCCACTCTCTCCAACTGCGGTGGAAGTGCCGAGTTGTATGCCACCTCTCCTATCCTCTGAACTATCTGAAAACGTCGGATAAACCTTGGTGATAACTTTATGCCTTGGTAAAATCTATGTAAACCTCATCGAAGTGAGAACCGTAAGAACACATGGTCTCCCTCTTATAACTCCAAAGGTCTCTTCCTCCCATCAGAATAATACATATGTCTACTCTGTGTAGTCTTCATCCACTCTTGGAGGACCTGGTCCTTCTCATTGGTATCACGTTCCAACATTAGACCCATAAGTACTGTCTCTCTTGGGTCCGTCCAACATATTGGTTAGTTTCCTGGTCGACTATACAAGGCATAAAATAGTTCCATACCGATGGTGGAGTGATAAGTGTTGTGGTATGTGAACTCCACCAAGGGAATGTAATCCTCCCAACTATGGACAAAATCTAGGAAGTAAGCTTAAAACATGTTCTCGAGTAACTATATGGTCTTCTCTGTTCCACCATCCATCCAAGGATAAAAGGTTGTGATCAAACAGAGCTAATTCAAAAATTCCCCATGAAATCCCATCCATAAATGGTATGTAAAATGTGTTTCACGGTCAGGGAAAATCCTCAAAAGAACTCCATGAGGCTGTACAATCTCTTGTACGTAGAGTCGTCCCAAGCCCTCTTGTGATCCCAGCTCTAGGATAGGTAGGAAGTGGGCTGGCATGGTGAGTCGGTCAATGATCAACATGATAAAATCATTTCCCTTGGACATATGTGGAAGTATAGTCACAAAATTCCATGGAAACACCATCCCACTTCCACTCTAGAACCTCTAGTGGTTGCGCTAAGCCTGCTGGAACATGATTCTCAGGGTTCACATACTGAGAAGTGAGGCATCATGAGACATACTCTGCCAGTTCTTTCTTTATTCTTAGTCACCAGTGCTGAAGCTGGAGGTCCTGGTACATCATTGCCACTTGAGGATGTACCACCAGAGGGGACATATGGAACTCCCTCGACACCACCTCCCATAGTGGCACTGGTACTTTGGTGTGTCATCTGAAGGGGATGACATTCTCCCCACCATTAGAAAATCCATCAGGTGCCTGTCCTATGGATATCTGAGCACAACGTGGCTGACAGTCAATGTCCACAATCTATGCTCCCATAACTCACTGAAGATGTTGGAGAGTGATAGTTATATACATAAGGTAACCTACTATATCTCTATGCACTACGGATATTTGCATCGCAGCTAGCTACTCTGTCACCTCACTCAGCAACTGTAGACCAGACCTCCTACGGAGTGAATCTTTTACCACATTCCCCCTCCCCTCAGGTATAGATGTTCTCAATGTCATAATCCTAGAGGAACTCTATCTATCACTGCTATCTCAGGTCCATGTCCTTATGAGATAAGATATACCCGAGACTCATTTGATCATACTGTACTGTAAAATGATCTCCCATTAAGTAATGTCTCCACATCTTCAAGGAGGATACCACTACTTCTAACTCTAGGTCATGGGTAGAATAGTTCTACACATGTTGTCACAGCTATCATGAACCATAACTGATAAGTGCTCGCTCATGCATCAGGATACACCCATGTCTGGTCCCTGATTCATCGTAGTAGACTACATACCCAACACACTCTTCTTGTATCTTCAAGATGGGGGCACTCGAAAGTCTCTACCTCCGCACCTAAAAACCCTGATGGAATCTCTCCATCCATACGAATGGATTTACCTTCTTATTCAATGTTGTAAATGGTGTCACAACTCTATAAAAGTCGCGTACAAATCTTTGGTTGTATCTAGCCAACCCTTGGAATCATTTCACCTCGATTAGACAACTCAGTGGCTCCCAAGCTAGTACATCCTTTATCATCACCATATCCACTACAACTCCAACATCTGAGATAATGTTTCCCAGAATGTGAACCTCTCATATCGAGAAGTGTCACTTATAGGGTATACCATAAATATAGTGCTCTCTGAGAGTATCCAGAACTATTTGCAGATAATAGGCATGCTCCTCCTCCGGTGCCGAGTAAGTCCAGATGTCATCGATCAAGACCCCTACAAAGCAATGAAGGTATGGATGAAAGTCCATGTTCATGATCCCCATGAACATTTTTGGGGCATTGTTCAAGCCGAATGACATAACCAATAACTCATAGTGTCCATACCAACAACGGATGGTCATCTTCTGCACATCCTCATCTCATAATCTGAGCTGATGGTAGCCTGATCTGATGTCTATCTTCAAAAACCACTGATCTCTCTTCAGCTGATCGAAAAAATCATCAATCCTCATTAGTAGATATTTGTTCTTAAAAGTCTCCTTGTTCAGTTGCTGATAGTCCAAAAATTTCCTTAAACATGCATCTTCCATCTTGGAAATGAAAATCGGGGATACCCGTGGAGAAACATTGGGCCTTATCAACCCCATCCTCTACAAGTCATCCAAATGTACATGTAACTCAAAAAGCTCTGATAGATCCAACTAATATGATGGGGTAGATATTAGTGTCATCCCGATGAATTGGTCAATGTAAAATTCTATCACTCTACGTTGATGTAGTCCCGAAACATCATTAGGAAAGACATCAGCATACGGGTCCACCAATATAGGATAACTCAGACTCCTCGCTTCAAATGCTCTGAGGGTAAGGCAAGAAAATTAATTAGTGATTGGTTACACCCTCCTCTAGGTAAGTCCATCTAGTGCTGCAAAAGGATCCCTTATTTTGGGTGAAGGAAACTATGGTCCCAAAATCGCAGACACACCGCACTTTGTGCCTAATACAATCAATATGAATATAGACTATGGATAACCAGTCCATTACCATGATGACATCATAAGGCTTCAATACCGATACTAGAAGATCACAGTTGAAGATCTCATCTTCTATAGTAATCTCACACTACCGGAATAGGTGTGTAATCATCGAATCCTCTTCCTTGAGATTACCTAGCCATACGGATCGAGCAAATGGCTCCACCTTAATTTCCGAGCTATGAATGAGGGACATGGAAATAAATTATTGACTGGAACCTGTGTCTATAAGTACAACATCTAAGGTTGAGTAGAAATAGATTTTAACTCTAACAATCTTCGGAGCACCATGGTCGTAGGGATCAACTGCCTGGAGATGAGCTCGTCCCTGCCCACCTGCTCTATGTCATTGGGGTGGACCACCTGCAGGTGGTGGCAGTGGAAACCCGAATCGCCAACCACCTCCTACCGCACGACCTTCCCCGCATCCATGTCAGCCTTCTACCTACAGACCTCCTCGATCGAACCTTTGCTTCTTCCTCGATATTCCCTCGATAGTCTTCCAGTCATTCTTTCGGCGGTTTGGGCAGTCACGAGCCATGTGACCCTACCTGCCACACGAGTAGCACTGCCTGCCCCTCATCTATCATGGTATCTCTCCTAAGCCCCAAAGTAATGAACCTGTATCCTTGGTTCGTCCACATGAAGTTATGGTCTTCTTGGACCACTATTTCATCTGCCTACTGCCTACTGCAGATAACTATGCTACATGTCGTTCGGTGGAGTGTCTCTATGACTGTGACTTCTCAGCAAGGATGCTCTATACCCAGAGTGCTCTGTCTAACACCCCAGCCTGCATTGGGATGCTGAGAGATATTATCAAAGCTCTGATCTCCCATCGAAGTCCCTTCTCAATGGTATGTGACTTGAAGATAGGGTCTCGTACCATGTTAGTTGAATAGTATGAGAGGTCAGTTAACCTCACTGAGTACTGGGCCATGGTCATGTTGTCATGTTTCAAGTGCAAGAGCTATTATACATGCATAGAGCGTAAGGACTCTTGGACAAACTCTTCCCTGAAAAGACTCACAATGTCCTCCCGAATGAGGGTTACCTCGTCTTGTAGGTGGATTATCATGCTACACCATCTCAATACTACTGACGGAAAAAGACTGGATGCTCGGATCACCGCAAGTTCAACAGGTGTCCTAACAGGTAGAAAACTCTATCTACAGCCTCCAGCCAGTCCCCAGTGGACTTTGGATCCATTTCACCTCCGAACATTAGAGGCCTCTGACACTGGAACTCATGGAATACCCTCAGTCAGTGTGAACTATCTACATCTAGGGATGGTGGAAACGGCTACCCTATGGGTTGTGGTGCTGCTAGTACACCACCCGAAGGTGATAATGCTGTAAGAGGGACCTACACCGAGGCCTCATTGCTCGGTTGGCCATCATCATGTATTTTCTCAGAATTTATGGTCGACTATTTATGTGGCGGTATCCTGAAATAAAATAGGTGTGCCGCAGTCAATATGTGATATGTAGTGAGCAAACTCAAAAGAGATCACGATGAAAAACATTTCAAAACACATGCATTTAGTGTTTTTGTGCACTGAGTTAGAAATAAAATGTCAAGGTCCTGTTGTATAGATACATCATCTGCCGCACCAGCAAAAGATTCCCCAAACCGAGAACCACACTCATAACACTTAACACGATACCTACATTTAAAAGACCAGAGACCTAGTTCTTCGGTAGAACTGACTCCTTTGATAACACATTGTCATGACCCGTCCCTCAAGTCATATGTCGTGACTACCCCAAACCCGCCTTCCATAGGCCAGGGGCTAGAGACTAGCACTAGAAAGGAATACCCCTAAAATGGGAAGGAATTTCCTTTTAACCTATACAGACACATAGTCCCAAAACAAAATATGGAAAAACACCGAAGAAAACTTCTATAGTAAAAGTGAACTGAAATTATAGGGGCCAGAAAACAAGCCCAATAGAATAGTACAAGTACAACTATAGTGTATGAATACAAATAAAAAGTGAAGAACATCTCTTGGATCATCCACTGAGGATCCTACCTGAAGGGTAGGTACATCTCACGATCAGTCATCTCTGTGGTACATCACATCAAATATTCCATCTCTGAGCACCCTCTAGTTCAGGATTCCTTAGCCTGGATCAATGTTGTATGTCATCTACACAAGACACAGTAAGGAGCGGGTGTAGCTGATGTAGGGGTGAGTAAAACAATACTCATTAGGGACCCTGAGACCCAGATGGTCTCACAGAATGCACCAAGGATAAATCACAAAGCAAGACCAAAAACACAAATCATGATGCAAAATTCACTCCTACATAGTTATATTCCCATACATATACCTATGTTATCAAATATACTCATCTCATTCATGAAGAAAGAAAAGTCTCCATTCTTTTAGCCATTAGCGCAATTGTTCCACGTAGGAAGGAACACTACGAAGGATACACCACATGGGTAAGTGCCACAAAGGTAACATCATAAGTAAAATACCAAAAAAGTAATAACTTGATGAAAAGTACCACAAAGGTAAAGACTCATCTCACACCAAGTATAACTTAAGTACAATAGTACCGAGGATTAGAGGTGTCACTAGATCATCTTACATCATCGAGAAGCTCTGCTGTTGACCCACACATGATTCATATAAGTTGACCGACACATGATTCGTAGATGTCTAACCACATAGGACTCATAGAATTTTACCCACAAATGATTTATATAAGAATACACACACATGAATTGTATAATATCATCATGTACAGCTATCCACAGGGTTACCCGCACCTGGTGCACTCAGGTTCCATAAAAACTGATCCACGAGTCATCGTTCATTCCTCGACCAGCACTATGCTCCAAAATGGTGTAACCCAAAGGGAAGTTATGTTGTAAGGGTCCCAACATGACAGACAATGCGTTAATCAGATTCCTGGTCTGAGTGTTATTAGCATTTTAGTACCGAGGGCCCGGTTGGGTTCAGGTTCGATCCAACATGACCTTAAGACAACATGCTCCAAAAATCATCTATATTACACCAATAGGGCCGTCTCGATCCAAGGATCCCAGAACCACAAAAATTCATCAAACAAAATTCCAGTTCTCATGATATGTCCCTTTAAGTGTTTCTAGGTCCAGTTGGGCCCAGGTTTTGTCCGACCTGGTCGGACTGACCCGACGGAACCTGGTCTGGTCCAACCCGACCCACACTGGGACAACCCATCCTTGTCCGGGTCTTACTTGACTGGACAGGATGGCAGTGGGCCCAGCCCGCTGGGTCGTGGTCCGGCCTGGCCTGTAGGGGGCGCGGCCCACCCAACATGGGGGAGATACGACCCACAAGGGGGGTGTGGCCTACTGGGTGCGCGGCCCGTGACATGGTTAAGCAACCCACTGTGGTAGGGCCATCCCTAGACACCACCCAGGGGAGTGACCGCTGATTTTCTCAGACGACTGCGAGGGCAGTTTGGTATCATCTGCAGCGGAAGCACCATGTGGCACCACTAGGTGACATGAGGGACCTGCTGGAGCGGGTCCTGCCACCCATCGCGGCATGCTGGTGTTGGCCGCCATCTCCAGTGGTGTGTGACTATGCAGCACTCTGCCACCCGTGGCTGGCCATTGTGTCGACCACCTCCTTCAGTTCGCCGCAACCCACATCCTCTAGCGACGCGCTGACCACGCCACCCTCCTCTTCTGTGGTCGGCCCATGTGCTGACGGTCTCCTCCGACCATTGTGACTGACGAGCTATGGTCGGTTCCTCCGATGGTTTGGGTGCCCTTCTTCCTCCCTCATAGCCGACTAGTGCCACCCGACACCTTGGTCCCCACTGGAACCGGTCATTGATACTGCCACGTCGGCGGTCTTCTGTGGGACCCCGGGTAAGCTCTGGTGGCCCGTTTTCATTCCAAAGGCATCACTAAACTACCCAGGACATCTTGAATCTAGCCCCTCAAAATGGGTTTTTTTCCATCCCTAATAATTTCCCTCAAAGAATAAAAAATTTAATCAAGATAGTGTAGGGATCATGCCTTATTTGTTTGGATCACGCCATCGGCGTTAGCTTGATAGAAATAGGTTGAGGGGATTGAATCATCCATACTTGAAATTAGACATGTTAAAATCACTACCTCATAAATCCAATGGAGAACATTAGCGATTGATGGTGTGTCAGTGTTCATAGTTCCCACTACGAGTTTCTAAGACGCTACTCAAACGACGATCTTCCGACCTTCCTTAGTGGATATATTCTTCGTAAGGAGCCTCAAGATCCTCCTCCTCCTTTAACCAATGGAAATAAACACCCAACACAAATGTAAGAGTTAATATAACTGTTAATTTAAGCGGTGATTAGTTAATTTATAATTAAAGAATCCCATTAATTAATGGAAAAGGTGGATAGACATTTTGTACGACCGGGTATTTTATGCCCATCATTAAATTCCTGACCGCCATCTTGTGGTCCCCACCACCAAATATTAATAGGAATATATGGGAGGACATTATTCATAAAATATTATATATTTATTTTATTTTATCCTCAATAAAAAATGCAAAAACCAACTTCTTCTCTCGACGCACTATGGTCGAGGTTAAACATCCCTTAAGCGAAACTCAGCATTGCGAGTTCAATGGTGCCCCTTAATTTTTTTTGAGTACTTGTTCAATGGTTATAGAATGTCACTCACATGTTTACTAAACATACATTAAAGAATGTTCATAAATTCATTTTGGGCACACCTGGCCTCAGAATCAGGCATTGTCAATTTTCGTAAATTCTTAATAATTACATATAATTAATAAATAAAAATATAATCAATGTGTTTATAGTGTTATTATCTATTTTCAATATACGGGGGTGAGTAATATTAATTGTCTGAACTAGATGCATAATATAATAGATATTATTCATTCTTCCCCAAAATTACATAATTTCTAAATAATATATAGTATGGTGAAACATGTATTATTAAGTATTACGATGTTATATTTTCATTCTTTTATAATTTCATTGGGAACCATTATTGATGAATTTAGTGATGAGTTAGTTTCGATGTTTCATAGCGAAGAAATGGAATTAAAAAAAAAGAGATATATTTTTATATTACCGTTATATATACCCAAAACTACTCATTATATAAATATTTTTATCATATATTAGAAAAAAAATTATTCCAATAGTTCTATATTATATAAATTTATAGTGTTGTTCAAGTATGGGGTTAATACAACCAAAACCATAATGTACAATAATTAAAAGATTATTATTAAAGGAATTTGTAGTGATTTCAACAGTAATAACGAATTATAATATTATTTATTTTATATTACTATGATATATCATAATTATAATGTATTGGAGGTATATTATAAACTATACAAAGTTATTTTTTATTAAAAAGAAATAATTTTTACTCTTTTACTACTCTATTGGATGGTTGAAATTACAGGGATTATTTAATTATCAAATTTATAATATGTTTTACAATTGTTTTAAATTACCATAATAAATTAAATTAAAACTAAATTTATATTTTAACCCCATACATATGACCATGCATTTATGTTGGATATGAAAATAAAAATGGAATTATATTTTTTAATTGAGGTTGTAGTCTACACGTTCGCAAGTATTCTGAAATTGTATTACATATAATGGAGAAAATTAGTAAAATGGTATATTATTTAACAATTTATAATATCTCATTAACATAATAATTTAATATTAAATTATCTTTTAGGAACATTATTCATGGGCTATAAATTAAAATGTACAATTTATTTCGTGGAGGCGGTTTTCCGCCCAATGCAGGAATAACATGTTTGTTTTTCTTAATAGAAATTGGAGAATGGTGGTTACTGATTATACCATCATTGTAATAAAATATCTATTTACTAATGATATTTATTGTATCATATTTATTGTTTTATGTAATTTTTGAAAGGAGATCACATAAATAGTACAAATGAGAATGAAACAGTTATATATCTATACATCATTAATTGAATTGTCTCCTTTGTGAAAGTGTTAATACTTTGAGTGTGATATTTTGAGATGAAAAAACCATTATAATTATTCTACTAATTTCTTGGATTTTTTTTTGATTTTAGGAAAAAATATTAGTTTTTTAGTGTGACAATAGGTGATGATAGTGTTGGCCCTTTTATAAGTGAAAATAAATGTCACTAATGTAAATGCACAAAACACATCAAAAAAAGTGATGTCGATCTAAAGGTAATTGGATAAAATAATTATAAATAATGATTATTTGATGTTATGAGGTTGATATATTACTCAAACACATATTCCCTCACATATATAGAAAATATTTCTGGAATTTTACTCATAGACTTTTACTTTTACGATTTTTTATTATATAGTGTTAACAAGTTTTTACATATGTTAACATGTCAATTATTTTAAAAACATTTCCCTTATTATATAATTTGGAAAAAAATAATTAATAATACATAATCTATGTTAGTTTATTTAATTATTTCAAAATTTAAAATAAAATTATCAACATATTATATATAATGTGTTAGAAATAATTTTTTGAAATATATATCTTAATATTAAATATGAAAAATATGGGTTTTTAAAATAATTTCTTTTTCTAAATTAAAAAATTAACTTATAAAAAATATTTTTTCTAATAAAAATGATTCTTAAATTTATAATTCATGCTTATATACTAATAATATCATTATTGTCATCTTATTTGTTAAAAATTATATGTTTTTCTGTTCACCTAAAAATAAATATTTTTATAGGAATCTAAAAAAATAATCCTAACCCGTTATTTAGAGGCAAATACCAAAAAAATTATTTCTTTATTTTCGTATTTTAAAATTTATAAAATCATCATTTAAGTAGAATAATATAAAAAAATATGTTTCTTATATGAAAATATATTTTTCAAGACATCGGCCATTCTCAATGATATTTCAAATCACTAAATAACTAAATTAGTGTAGTAACATAATAATTTTTATAGTTAATTATAAAACATATTGGATATATTTCATAATCCTACTTGGTGAAAAAATAATAATATCTATAAGCAATATTTACCCTTATGTAGGAAATATGGCTTGCACATCGGTACATTTTGATTTACAAATGTTGAGTAACATTATGACAAGATTTTTCATTGGTTTATAAGGGTTAGTGATTTTCTTTATTTATAGCGTTAGGTTCCTACTAATTTCACAAAAAACTAACTCAGAATTTATGATTTTCTTTCACTCATAATCCTCACTCTTTGTAAATGTAACATGTAACCCATGTTAAGGTTACCCTTAATAATTCGGGATTTGTAAGTGTAAGCATATATTTTCAATAGATTCATAATGGTTCCATGTATTCTTTGTAAGGTAAACGCATTCATTACAATGGTTAAGTAAGTTAAATATAGTACCAATTCGTGATAGTTAATTTCTAGATATGGTTAAAATCATGATAACCTTAAATAACATCATTTTTTGTGTTCTCTTATCCAAGAAGAAACCTCAAAACATGGTTGATTATTTTAAAGGCTTAAAATCAAGGGAATTAAATATTTTGAATCATTGAAAATATATGTCCAATACTATAGATGACCTTACTAAAAATAAAATTGTCAAACAATAAAGGATAATTTTAATGGTGAATTAAATTTTGGTGTTTTCTACACTGTAAACTGGAATGTGTAATTCATTCATAAGTATACCCAAATCTCATGATTCATTCAATTTTGAGATCTAGATGTGTCTATCCAAACCCAAATTACTTTTTTCAAGATATCTAACATCCTCTTCTATCAAAACATGTTCTTATATTGGATCCATGGTTAAAAAACCTTCTCTCCCTATCCTACCATCGTTATTAATATAGTTTAATGGATAATTTTCTAGGTGTCGATTAATGTGAAATTTATATATTTAGTTAATTAAATTATTTTTAAAAGAAGGGTAAATAATAATTAAATAGCTGAATATTATATTATTAAATAATAAAAATAAAATGTTTACTCATGTTTATTTATTTTATTCTAGGAAGATAAAATATTATAAAAAATATTGTAAATATTACGAGGGAAGAAAAGGAAAGAACATGGTTTTTCTAAAAAATTAACTTGGTAATTAACCTTGTAACATCCTTACCCTCCTCATTATCTTGATTTGAGGAAGAAATTCCACTTGGCCTTAAGCGACCTACCTAAGGTGGAAAAGGTTAGAAATAAATTCCAAGGCCTTCATTAAATGTTGGTGGAAGATTTTCATTTTGAAAATAATACTACCAACCAAACATTCCATAACCAGAAAAACCACTATATGATGTAAAAGGCCCCAACCATAAACAATACACAATCATTAATTAATTATATAATTAACATTGAGGATCTTATCAAGTTTACAGTTTTAGAGAATTACGCCATAATTATTACATTACATCTCAAAAATTTCAAAGTATATAATTCTTCTTAGTTTCCATATATTTCATAAAATAAATACTTTAAAAAAAGAGTCTTGTATAGTTCCATGTTTTAGACAGCATGGCATTTCCTCAATCCCATCCATGAACCTATTCATCATTATCTCAGGTGAAAAACATTTCAAAATCATGATATGAGCATAAAAATATTAGTAAGGGTTATAAAATAAATAATGAAAACATAAGTCCATCAAAATATTAGCTTTTTAACATTCCCCATGAAATCAAAAGATTTATTAATAACACATTGAATTCCAAAATCATAAAGGTTGCTTGTGGAATACATAACATAGTTACCTTATAGATTTCACCACTACATAGGGAGTTACATTTGGAATACCCATCCCAATATATTCCCTAAATATCTTAGAAGAAACATTAACAATGCCCAAGAACCATAACATATTCATAACATATATATAAAACATAAAGGAAATATAAAATTTACACATTTCAATCACAATATATCAATAAAAGATATTGAAATTATCCATTCTTTATCAAAACCATTTTCAATACAAAAATACTTAAAATGGAATATGGTATTTATTTTCCTTTTAAAAAAACAGTACGGGTTGTAAAGGAAGCCAAATGTCAATTAATACTCGCGCCGATAGACAGGTCATTGTCACCACTTACGTTAAATGGAAACATTCCATTTTGTAATTTAGTAATATAATTTATTGAAAAATATTCCTCTTGAACGAAATGAAATTTACAGTGGGTTTATACACCATATAAATGAATGTCGTGTTTAAGTCATAATATGCCTCAATGAAAGGAGATTAAGACGAAGTCCCATACCTCATGTTTGATTTGACTCGTTCGTTCATTAATCTATTGAATAATAAACTAATGATAATTTATAATTTATTATGAAACATTTTAAAATTTATTATTCTTTTTATATTACTTATTTCCATGATATAAACATTATGTAATAATTTAAGTTAATAACAGTCGTTTTGTCGATATTTGGTACTTGAGTAAAAAATGAACTTCTTGTAATTACATGTTGTCCATGTGGTCAAAATTCCATTATCTACAGAATTATATTCATGATTTAGATATATTATATTTCTTATGTATCTAATATATATGTATTTATAAAAGTACATAACATTTGGATGTAAGAAATAAAATGCACCATTCATGGAGACGGTAAGCCGTACGTACGCATGAACTCTAATTTCATTTC
The DNA here is from genome assembly GCA_963277665.1 of Viscum album. Classification (NCBI taxonomy): domain Eukaryota; kingdom Viridiplantae; phylum Streptophyta; class Magnoliopsida; order Santalales; family Viscaceae; genus Viscum; species Viscum album. The sequence continues at coordinate 1,690,245,348 of OY728140.1, read as the reverse complement.
TATTTCCTATTTAATGTATTGAAAACATAATGATAAAAATGTATATTAAAATTACAGTATAATATCATATAAAATTTCAGTAACTCCATCCTTTACATGTTCCATGTATGGCATGAATGAGTCATATCACTTTGAGGGGGCAGTAGTCCGCGCATTCTCAAATGAAATTATCGCGTTTTCCAATTATAGAAACAAATGAGGTATGTAATAAATGAAAAACACAAAAGTATAGAGATATTATACATATAATATAAATCACATATAATTATAGTGTCATCATAACGGCCTCTATGAGAGACGGTTGGTGATATTTGAACAATCATTGTAATGTGAGGCATTAGTTCGTCGTCCATAGAAAGAGTATGTTCATATCCATTAGATAGAGGTGTGTGGATGTTTGGTTATAATAATTCACAAAACAACAAAATAATATATTTAGGATACTGGTATTATTATATAATAAAGGAACAATGAGAGTTTATGGGGTTGTAGAAGTAAAATAAAAAAAATAACTTAAGAGAAGACATTACATTTAAATCAAGTATCTCCCTTTGGTTGGAACCAAAATGGTTACAGGAATTGAATTCTGCCTAAGAGAAGGAATCTTAGAGAAAGGGTGGGATGTAAGAAGCTTAATTGGGTAGAGGTTTATGAGACAAGAGGCTTTATATGTGTGTTTTATTGGTTCGAGTTGATGGATTTTTATAAGGTGGAGGAAGGGCTCTTAGGAAATTTTGAAAACATTATTTTATTATAAACTGATTTCCTATTTCAAAAGGACCAAAACTAAATAAATTATAATTTAAGGTTAATATAGTTTAAAATAAAATTATCCAATATGAATTGGATAGGTTTTGGATAGTTTTTTAAATTTTATAATATCATTTATTTAAATCATTTATTAATAAGGTAATCATTACATCATCATTGTGTCATATATAATTTAATTTATATTATGTCTAAAAATTATAAGTAAATTACCATGATGTACGAAATATTTTTAGCTTTAAAATTAATATTTATATTCTAGGAGATAACTTATATAACCCCATGAAAAAATTTATTTCATAAAAAATATATATTTATGTCATTTATGTCAATGCTTTAAATTAATTAATATAAAGGGTCATTATCACTCATATGTTGCTCGATGAGGTCCAAAAATACACCAAGGATTCACATTATCTGATATGTATCAACCAATAGGACTAGGACACATTTTTGGGTAGTTTAAATTTATTATAATAATATTTTTTACCCTTATTTACCAGAATTACCCTTTAACCATGGTGAATAAAATATTTACCAAAGTAAATATTCATAATTCATAAAAAATAGTTACCTATTTACACAATTTGGACCTCCTTATTCCAAATATGGAATATTTTTTTCAAAATTCAAATCAAAAATGTGGAAGAAATTAATTTAAAATTAATTCATGTTTTCAAAACAAAAAAATCTTGTTTTGAAGAAATAACTATCAAAACATTAACACTTGTTTATGTCCAATTTAAAATATAAATTACATCCAACGACCAAATTTTGATTAAATGGTAAAAAAATAATATAATAAAACTTTTAGGAAAATTAAACAGATAATATATCAATATAAATATATTATATTAAAAGGCAGTTTTGAATTAAAATACATTATTTTTCACTATTTATTAAAAAAAGATCATTATTATAAAAATACCAAAATTTCAACCAAAGTAAATTTTGAGGTCTTGAATCTAAAGAAGAATATTATTTTTTCAAATAAAACATATAAATGTGAAAAAATATATATTTAAAAACTATTCTCCATCAAAAGGCGGAAAATCAACCATTTAAATAATATTGGAGTTTTTATGCTTAAAATTGTATTCATTCAGATTTTAAGCATCTAAATTTTAATGTATAAATTTAAAAACATTTAATATAATGTATAATAATATTGTAGTTATTTCTGTTCATTACTACTGTTACAATGGGTAGGAGTTAACTATAATTAAAAATATTATTATTATATTATTATTTTTCAGTATAACATGACATTGTGTGTAATGTATGATTTCAAAGAAACCCATTTTTTGTATCGGGTACTCTATAGAACATGGAATCCCCTTTATATTAAAATTAATAATTAATTCAAAAATATAAATAAATAGGAAAAAATAATATTCTTTTTTAACATGGGAAGTTACATCCTACCCCCTTTTGGAAATTAAGTCCTCACAATTTTATTGATATATCAAATAAATGGGGGTATTTATCCCTCTTAACATTTTCAGATTCCCATGTTGGCTCTTCATCCATATGGTTTTTTCACAATTTTTTAACTATTGGATTACCTTATTCTGTAACACCTTCTCACTTCGATCAAGAATCTTGACTATTTGTTCCTTATAAGAGATATTCTCTTCCAACTAATATACCTCTCGGCTCAAAACATGAGATTGATCCGGGAAATACATTTCTCAACATTGAAACATGAAAAAAAATTATGTACATTAGATAAACAAGGAGTTAAAGACCCTATGCAGGGAAATGTTCCAGCTTTTCTAGGAATTCATATGTTCCAATAGATATCAGACGTAGCTTTCCCTTCTAACCAAAACACATCACACCATTCCATTGAGAAACATATAGAAAGTCATGATCACCTACCTCAAAAGAAAGATCCTTCCTCTAGTTATCCACATAACTTTTTTGACAGCTCTGAGCTGTTCTCATGTTCTTCTGAATCAACTAAACCCTTTTTACCATCTATTCTACCAAGTCTTTTCCCTTCAACTTCCTTTCACCAAATTCATCCCAAAAATATGATGCTCGAGACCGCTTTCCATAAAATTTATCAAATAGAGCCATAGGTATACTGGAATGAAAACTGTTGTTATAATCAAATTCAACTGAAGAAATATTTTTGTCTAAACATTCCTAATAATCCATTGAACAATCAAGTAGCATATCCTCGCAGGTCTGAATTATTAGTTCTTATTTTCCATCTGATTGAAGATGAAAAACAGTACTAAAATTTAATTCAAAACCCAACGAATTTTTAATTCCTTTCCAAATGTGAGAAGTAATCCTAGGATCACGATCAAATACAATGGAGAGGGGAACTCCACGCAACATGACTATATCTTTAACATAAAACTAAATAAGTAGATCGTGATATGTTTTTTGTAATCCCACAACCAAGTCCATGGATATATTTTCCCATTTCCACTCTAGCATCGGTAAAGACCGAAACATTAATTTCGGTAGCTTCCACTCTGCTTTAACCTATTTAGAATTCAAACACTTCACAATAAATTCAGCAATATATCTTTTCATTCTATCCCACATGTAATACTCATGAAGATATCTATACATCTCATTACTTCTAGGAGGAACTGAAAATAGAGAACTATGGGCTTCACATAACAACTCATTCTTCGTCTGTGAAGTACAAGGAACACATAATCTCTTCTTATACCTCAAAATAAAATCATATCAATGTTAAAATCAGGAAACATACCCTTCGTAACAAACTCTACCTATTTCTATAGCTCATTGTCTTCCTTATGAACTTTCTTAATTGTGTTTGATAGAGATTATTTCACTGACACCTAAAACAAAACAGATGAATTTCCAATACCAACAACTTCTATAAAAATTTCATCATGTATTTAGTCAAAGGATCTTGTTCCAAAAGTAACAAGGTTAATTTTGCATATATTTTTTTTACTCAAATAATCAGCCACTTTATTTGAAATTCCTTGATGGTAATGAAATGTCCAATCAGAATCCTTGATAAATTCTAGCCATATCCGTTTTCCCATGTTCAACACTTTGTGAGTGACTACATACATCAATATTTTTTGGTTAGTATATTTCTCATATTCTACTCCATACAGATTATGCCTCCATATTTTTAAAGAAAAAACTACAACAACTAATTCCATATTATTGGTAGAGTAATTTAACTCATGAGGTTTAAACTTATAGAATGCATAAGAAATTACCTGATCATTCTCCCTTATAACACAAACAATTCCATTCAACGAAGCTTCACTTTAGATAACCAAATCACTATTTCTTGAAGGTAGTTCCTAAAATGAAGCATTAACCAATCTTCTTTTCCATTACATAAAACAATCATCACATTATTCTATCCAAATGAACTTAACACCTTTTCAAGTTACCCTAGTTTGTGTCCATGATAACTATGGAAACATTTCAACTAACCTCCGGTAACAACCTTCCATCCTATGAATACTATGAATATTTGTGATATTGGTGGGTCTTGTCCATTCGTCAAAAACTATTGTTTTGGAAGGATCAACAATTATTCAATCTTTTGAAACAAAGTGAACAAGGAAAGAAACTTTTTGTAACCAAAACTCAAACTTAATGAATTTCCCATATAGTTTCTTTTCTTTTACGGTTTTAATGAAATCCATTAAATGAACTATATGTTACTCTTTGTTTTGGGAATAAATCAAAATATCATTAATGACCACAACCACAAACTAATATAAGAACTCATAGAAAATTAAATTCATAAGATCTTTGAATACAGAAGGTCCATTGGTTAATGGTACCTTGACCTCATGTCAGTCTTCAAAAAATACCGATATCTATATAGCTAATCGAACAAATAATCGATATGAGGAAATGTATACATATTCATAACGGTGATGTTATTCAGTGCTCTATAATCAATGAAAGTTCTCATTGAAACATCTTTCTTTTTAGAAAACAAGATAGGATCACCTTATGGTGAAGTGATAAGTCAAATGAAACTTTTATCTAAAAACTCCTAAAATTGCTTCTATAACTCTAAAAGTTCAATATGATTCATTAAATAAGGGTGTTTTGAAATTGGATTTGCATCAGGAACTAAGTCAATAGTAAATTCAACTTCCTGATCAGGTATTATACAGGGTAAATCACTTGGAAAAACATCAAGATACTCATTTAGGACAGGCACATAATTTATCTAAACAATTCCTTTGTTTTCCACAATATGTGAAAAGTAACACTCATTTCCTTCTATTACAAGTTTCTCAACTTCCTGATATGTTATCAAATGTAGGGGTTCATTATTTTACACAAAGTAAAATTCTATTTGAAAAGAAACCAATTTATCTCTGCAGTCAATCTTAGAATGGTAGATAGAAATCCAATCCATATCCAAAATAACATCAAACTCGAATGGAGGAAAAATATTAAAGTATTTAGGTATATTTTTTACACACACTAGGATATGAAGGTTCTTATAATTTTTTTTTGTCTCAAAATTTCCTCATAGTGATTTTACCCTAAGTTCAAGATTCATACTTTGAGATGGAGTTCCCAATTATCTAGAAAACATATCAAAAATGATATAGTATGTAGACCCTGAATCAAAAAAAACACTTTGGAATAATATGAATAAACAAACAGTGTACCTGATACTACATCATTTGATTTCCCAACATCTACTGATGTAGTTACAAAGGATTTCACCACCCCTGTATACATGTTTTCTAGATATGTTCTCTTAGTTCAGTTCTTCGTTGGATACTCATTTTCATAATCACCCTTTTCAATTCACTTAAAACATTTTACTGAAAGTAAATAATATTTTGTCTTACCATTACCCTGATCATTTAAAGTGCGATTAAGAGCCTTATGTACAATTTTATGACATTAGTATAACTTACTAGAATTAAAAAAACATTCCCCATCATGATTTTTACAATAATTACCAAAAACAAAAATCTTATGTTTCTTACCGTCATACATTTTTGAACTGTTCTTCCCTTTCGTCTTCCACATCGACCTCTAATTCAATTGTTTTTTAAATAAAATTTTATCATTGGAAAACTCCATATCCACCTTCTCCTCACATCAGACAAGTTTTTCATAAATTTTGAAATCACAAAAGGCAAAATCCCTTCGATAATTTGGATTTAATCCTATGTAAAAATGGTTGATTTAACTATCAAGATCTCATATGAAATTTGTAGCATACCATTCCAATTGAGTGAATTTTTCTTCATATGAAGCCACTAAGTCATATTACTGGCTCAATTACAAGAATTGTTTTCTATCCAAAGATGAACCACCATAGGAAATATTTCTCATGAAACATACCTTTGAATTCATCCCAATCAAGAGCAGCAATATCCACACTATCCCTTCTATTTTCAACCATTTACCACCACTATTTGGCTTCACCTTCCAAACGGTAAACACAAATACTAACCTTCTGATGTTCTGAACAACCCATGACATCAAAGATCTTTTCCAGTTCTTCAATCCACCATTCAGCTAACACATGGTCAGATGATCCTTTGAATGATGGGGGATGTTGCCTCATGAAATGATCCACTAATGGAAAGTTCTTCTATGGTTGATCTGGTGGATCACAGGCACGGATATAACCACCATTTATAGACTGAGTTAATTATTCCATCACAACAACAAACTGTAATGTTTCGATTATGACCATCTCAGGTTGCTGATTTAGAAGGTTGTCTTCCCTCTGTTGTCATCCCATCATAGCTTCTCAGTTTCCTCTCGGAAAAACCATTCTGAACAAATAAATATCTTTGGAAATGAAACATGGTAATCTCTAGGTGCTATATTATTTAAATTTGACCATAAATTAATTTATGGACATTAAGTTAACTATAATATAACATCTAATGTTTTCTAATCTGAACGTTGATACCAACTATAAGGACCCAGCCATAAACATTACATAATCTTGAATTAAATTAATAATTCACATTGAGGATCTTTTCTGGTTTAGAGTTTTAGAAAAGTAGGCCATAACTATTAAATTACATCTCAAAATATACAATGTAAATATTTTCACTCAGATTTCATTTTTTCCATAAAATAAAAACTCTGGAAAAAATATTGATGTTTAGTTCTATGTTTTAGACAGCATGACTTTTCGTAGATCCCATCCTTGACCCAATTCGCATTTATGTCATGTGAATTTTTTTTCCAAAACATGGAATGAGCATAAAAAACTCAGTAATGGTTATAAAATAATGAAATAAAAAATAAGTCCATAAAAACATACGATTTTTAACTTAACTCATTAAATAATATGATTTGTTAATAACACATAGAAATCCTAAATCATAAAGGTAACTTTTGGCATCCATAACATACTTATGTTTCAGCTTTCATAGAAACGTAGGGAGTAACATTCGAAATATCTATCACAATATATTCCCTAAATATCTTTGAAGAAACATTAACACTGACATCCATCACGTTACCCAATGTATTTGAGAGGTATATCGGGCACACCCGCTCTAGGACTATCATGTAACCACCCGTGTACATAAAAAATTCCCAATAACCATTACATATTCATAACACATAAAACAAACATAAACTAAAGATAACATTTCCACATTTCAATCACAATATATCATTTAAAGATATTGAAATAATAATTGTTTTTTCATAACCATTTTCAAAACCAAAATACCCAAAGAGGGCATATGGAATGTATTTTCCTTTAGAAAACACTAAGGCTTGTTAAATAAGCCAAAGATCAAATAATACTCGTAGCGGAGGAAAGGTCGTTGTCACCGCGTACGTTAAAATGAAACATTCCTTTTTTGTCATTTAACAAAACACTTCATCAAAAAAGATTCCATTTTAATGAAATGAAATTTTAGAGGGATTTATACACCTTATAAAATAAGGACTTGTGTAAATCAAAATATGCCTCAATGAAAAGAGATTGAGACAATGTCCCATACCTCATATCCGACTTGAGTCGTTTGTTCATTAATCTCCTAAATAATAAACTAAAGTTCATTTATACATCTATAGGATCCTTTTTCAAATTTATTAGTCTTCTTATATCATTTTTTTCATTTTTATAAACATTATGTAATCATTTAAGTTAATAATAGTCATTTTGTTGATATTTGGTACTTATGTCAAAAATGATCTTCTTATAATTACATGTGGTCTTTGTGGTCAATGTTCCCTTATCACCAGAATCATATTCAGTATTTAGATATCATATATATCACATATATCCTATATATATAAATATTTATTTATAATAGTACATATCATTTGGAGGTAACAACTGAAAGGCACCATTCATGGAGATGGTAAGTCGTACGTACGCATGAATGCTACATTCATTTTTATTTCATATTTAATAGAATGGAAACATAATGATACATTGGTATATTATAATTCTAGTATAATATCATATATAATTTTAGTAACTTATTCCTTTACATTTTCCACTAATGGAATTAACGAGTCATATCACTTTGAGGGGGCGGTGGTCCGCACATCCTCAAATGAAATTATCATGTTTACCAATTATGGGAAACATAATGGTATTATATAAATGAAAAATAAAGAACTATAGAGACAATATAAATATAATATATATCACATTGAATATAGTCTCATCATAATTTCCACCATGAGAGGTGGTTGGTGATATTTTAAAAATCATTGCTTCATGAGGCATTACTTCACCGTCCACAGAAACAGTATGTTCATATCCATTAGATGGAGTTGTGTGGAAGTGTAGTTAGAAAAAATCTCATAAAAAATAGTATATTTATGATACTGGTTTAGTTATAAAAAAAAGGAATATATAGAGCTTAGGGTATTGTAGAAATAATATAAATGAAAATAACTTAAGGAAATGTGTTACCATTAAATCAGGTATCTCCCATTGGTTTGAACCAAAAGGTTTACTTGAATTGAAATATTCATAGGGGAAGGATTGTAGGAGGAATATATGGACATAGGGTGTGTAATTGGGGAGAGTATGGATGAGCCAAGGGGATTTTGAGGTGTGAGTAATGGGATATAGTTGCTGGCTTTTTATTAGGGCGAGGAGGGGCACTTTAGGAATGTTTGAAAAAATTATTTTATTATAAACTGATTTTTGCTTTAAAAATGTCTAATACTCAATAAATTCGAATATAAAATGAATCTTGTTCAAAATAAATTCATCAAAGAATAATTTCAAATGCTTTGGATAGTTTTTTATATTTTATAATATCATTTATATAAATCATTTATTAATAATGTAATCACTTCATCATTATTGAGTCATAAATTATTTCATTTATTTTATGTCTAAAAATTATAAATAAAATACCAAAATATAGGAAATATTTTTAGAATTTAAATGAATTTTTATAGTCGTATATATAAATTAAATAACCACATGTAAAAATTGATTTACTAAAAGATATAGTTTTTTGACATTTATATCATCACTTTAAATTAATTAATATAAAGTGTCATCATGAATCCTATGTGGCTCCATGGCGTCCCGAAACCAATCCAAGGAAGACCATGGTAGGACATGTATCAACAAATAGGATTAGGACACATGTTAGGGTAATTTACTATTATAATAATAATATTTGTTTACCCTTATTTTCCATATTTACCCTTTAAACATGGTAAATAATATATTTACAGAAGTAAATATTCATAATGTCTTAAAATGAAAGATACCTATTTACACAATTAGGACCTCCTGATTCCTAATATGGAATCCATTTTTTTAAATTAATAACACCTAAGGGGTCGAAATTAATTTAAAATTTATTCCAATTGTTAAAACAAAAAACGTATTTTTAAGAACTATCTATCAAAAGATTGACACTAGTTTATGTCCAATTTCAATGTGACATTACTTCTAATCGAAAAAATTGGAATAAATGGAAAAAATATAATCTAGTTTCAATTTAAAACCAATTAAAATGATAATATAACCTTACAAATAAATTTCATTAAAATGAATTTTTTATTTAAAATATAGTATTTTTCACTATTCATTAAAAAAGAACATTATAGAAAAGTACCAAAATTTCGTCCAAAGAAAATTTTGACTTCCTCATTCAAAAGAAGAATATTATTTTGTCATGTATAACATATAAAATTGAAAAAAAGTATATTTTCAAATGGTTCTCCATCAAAGTTCGATAAATCAACCTGCTATAGAAGATTATGGTATTTATGCATAAAATTGGTTTCATTCACATGTTAAGAATCGAACTTTTATTTGATAAATGTAAAAACATTTAACAAAGATGTATAATCATATTGTAGTTAGTTCTGTTCATTCCCTCCAATACAATGGTTAGGCGTTAAATAAAATTTAATATAATAATATAATATTATTATTTTCGGTATAATGTAACGTTGTTTGTAACATAAGATTTCAAAAAAACTCTCTGTTGTGTATCAGGTATGCCATCAAACATGGAATCCCCTTAAGTAAAATTTTTATTTAATTAAATAATATTAATAAATATATAAATTTCATATTCATTGTTTACCTGGGTTGTTACATGTTACCTGATATAAAATAATGAAAACTCAAAAAACAACATTTAAATCAAAATCTAACCCTACAAGAATACAACATCTGAAGAATACAAAACATCAAGGTAAAAAATAGTAGAAAAAATCTAAAAAAATCCTAAAGGCTCCAAAAAAACTTCCAAAATCTAACCATGATCTTTTCTCAACTCCACATTACCTCCCAAGTATCACTATGAACCACTATGAAAGTGTGATGCTTTATCTATTATTGTGTTTTGATAAACAATATCCCAAAACAAGAGAATTTTCAAAGCATGGGTGAGTAGTGTAACTCATTAGGATTTCCCCAAATTACTTCCCTACTCACACCACAAGTACATTAAAAATTATGAAATTTATAAAAAAACAACTTGTATAAAAACCATTTAAATCGTTCAACAATTTATAGGATAGCTAAAAAATTCCACTATAAAAGTTTTTTCATAGATTAACCAATTTTCATGTAAATCAAAAATATAATTCATTTATAAATTTTAAGAATTTAAATGGCATTACACATTCCATATCACTTAACCACTCAACCCCACTCACATCAACACACAATCTTAGTGTTACAATTGATGGTGGAACATTCACGTCCAAGCCCATCCCTTTGACAGTGGTACATCACAACCAATATTTATAAATTCCTCACACCCTTAACAATTTTATCCATATCACATGCCAATACAACATTTCCCCAACAAATTCAATCAATTCCAAAAAAACCACACATTTATTGAAAACCATAAAAACAACCAATTTCAACAAAACTAACCATTTTATTGGAAATAATTTTTACGAAACACCAATTCAATAAATTTTTTTTATTGAAAACCACTTTCCATACATCCAAATGAAATCACCAATTTAAAATCATCATTTTAACATCGTGTGAACAAATTCACATTTTTCTAAAAAACAAAATTTTTAAAAAATTCCACACACTGTCATCAAATAATATTTCCAAAAACCATTTCACTTCAATTTTCCAATCAATTTAACATATTAAAATTGGAAATCAAGCCTTAATTTTCTAAATATATTAGTTGATAGTGAATCCACCCTCTTCATAAATTTGATAAAATGGTAAATTGCATGAAAAACATCAATGAATCCTGGTCGAATCTCTAGGAACGTACCATAGATCTCTTCCACTACCATAAAAACCCAAAAAAAATATTTGTCATCAAATATCGTAGATATATCAATTGTATATGTAAATATAAAAACATGGAGAGAGGGAGATGTAGATCTAAGGAAATCAAAGAATAATGATGGCTTACTATTATAATAAAGCTACAATTCACATAGCGAATCCTTTATATTGCATTTGGATCTATAAGAGAAGCTTCAAATTCCATTGGTTGGTGAAAATATCATGTTATGGATGATTTGAGGAAAATTTATTGGTGAACTCTTAATATTGTAGTAGATCCAAAAAAAATTATCTTGTTTTTAAACCATGTCGAATGTAATGCATTAAGGGGGCATCACATAGTTTTCTCGCATAGTTAGAATACCATGTTCTATCCATGAAAAATACCACATCCAATGTTGCATGGTTTATATTAAGCAGCTGCATGATTTAGAAAAACCATGCACCTTCCCATGAGCCTTTCCCCTTTTCAATGTCTCATAATGCACGATTTCCAGTATGAATGTTATGGATTCCACAAACCATTCACTATTTGTGAACCCTTTGAAAAATCCTAAAAGTATTCCAAAAAGTTTCCAAACCCTCCCAAACATCACCCAACACATTATATAGTAACAATCATTAATAAAGGGTTACATACCTGAAACTATGGTTGTTAAATTCTCTCTATCATAGGCCTTTCCATCCACAAAAATTTGAACACAACCATTTCTATGAAATACTTCTCACTATTTCAGTTTAATTTGCATCTTCTATTCCAATTTTTCTTCCTAAATCTAACCATTTTTTCAAAAACATACACTATACTTATTCCTTACCCCTAAAATACTTTCTCTTTTTAATCCAACATACACATTTCCATGTGCACAAGAAAAGAATCTGAATCTAGATCAATGTGGTTCTGTTAAATCACATGGTCATGATCGGGCTAATTCTATTTCAACTTGGATACATGAAACATATTGCACACAACAATGAATAGAAGTGGAAATTCCAAATGATATTCAACCACACCATCTCGTTCTTGTATCTCCAAAGGCCTTATGTATAGAAGAGATAAATTTTCAGGCTTCCCAAAATTATTATTTCCACACCTTTAGAGATTCAAAAAATTACATGATTTATCAACTCAATTGAAAATGACCATAAATGTGGATCCACATAAATTTTTTTATAAATCTGATCTGTCCCGATCTATTTTCTAATCCAATGAATCTTATCCACTATCTCTTGGACAAGTATCATCCCTACTAGTGAAGTTACACCTATATCATCCCAAAAAATCAAATAACAACATGGATTTTCATATAATTCTTCAAAAGGATCCATATGTATCAAGACTTGATATATTTTTTTATATGATAACTCCACTAAAGGCACGTGATCCCCCAATAAGCCATCAAAATCCACTACACTAGCCTGAAACATGCATTTATTCATTTTTATCATATGTTCATATTGGTCTTATCTTTGAAAATGATACACCATACTCATAGTAAACTTAACGACATCTCGAAACTATTATTTGGAGTCTATACCTAAATTATCTCCCCACCATTGAGTTTTGATCTCATCGTAACATATTCCAAATCAAATGTTTGTGCTTCTTTAACTGTTTCAAACAAATCATGAATGAATAGAACTATAAATAAAACTAAAGCATCACATTGATCTTTACATTCATAGTGCATGTCATCATGGACCGAGATCAACCACCACTGATCTGAAGCTTCATTTTTATACAGACCATATAAAATTTTTCTTATTATATCAGCTATTTCATTCCCTTTACCTAGTGTATACATTATGTAAATTTCAATAATTTGGATATAGTCTATCTATCTTTTTTTCTCAAATTAAAATCACGATGTGATAAAATATGTTTCAATCTTTTAATATCTATAAACACAGTAATTCTCACCCCAAGGACGTAATGATATCATTTCATCAATGCGTGGACTGTAAAATCTAACTCCAAATCATGCATTCGATAGTATTTCTCATGAAAACCCAAAAATTATGATCCATCAGAAGAATGATGACCACAATAAATGAGAACACATTTTAACCTATATCATGAAGCATCACAATACACCATGTACCATTATCTAGATTGAAGAAAAATCATGATTGGTTACGATGTAAGGAGAATGTCAAACAATTAAAAAGGCTTATAACATTCCAAATTCCATTATAATAGAAAAATATTCCTTTTAAAAGGTGTCCTGGGTGAATCTAGGGATTAGATGTCATGAAAAGTTAGCCAATAACTACCATATAAACGAAGGAAACTCTGTATCTTGAAGATATTATTTTGAGGTTTCCAAGAGACAATAACTTCTGTATTTTCTAAATCCTCATAAACAAAATTTTCATTGATTATTTTTCCATTGAAATATAAATCTTGTATCCAATACTCAATGTTTTATAGTTTTCAATATAGAAGATGATCCCTCAATATTCCCAACACTATCACCAAGCCTTGCTCTACCTTAAACCTTTTCTATGAATACACCAATATGTCATCCACAGACACCACCATAAAAGAATATTTATACCTCTTAAATATCAGATACATCAATTCTAAAAATACCACTATTGAACTTGTAAGACATAAAAGCATTACCCCATATTAATATTTCTCATATCAAATCCTAAATGTTTTTTTAATATTTCCTCCCAAACCTGCAATTCATGATATCCTGCTCTCAATAAAAAATTTTAGAAACATTGATCTCCCATTAATAGATTGAACAAATCATCAATGTATGTTTCCGGATGTATATTATTTATCATAACTTGATTAAGATTATGATAACACACACACAACCGAAGATTTCTATACTCATTCTTGACAAACTATACTGATGTCGCACATAGAATCGTGCCCAGAAAAATAATCCATTTACTTTCCCACTCTCCAAACATAACATTCAATTTCATTAATTCATTTAGTTTCATTTGATAATATGGAAGGGAAATTATACTAGTCTTAGTTGGAGATAAATCATAAACTAAACATCACTTATTGACGGTAATGCTATGAAATATTTCAGAAAAACATTAGGAAACTAATCAACCACTACTGGAGAACATCCATATTTGATATATTCCACTGATTTTAAATCCAAAGCCTCAACATTGTATGATATGAGATTAATTTTCTGTTCCAATAAGACCATTTTACCTACATTTAAATTCAATTCTCCTCGAATGTGATTTTTGACACCATTTTTAGTTTTCAAACAATCCTTTCTGGTGTAACTGTCTAAGTGAGCCTTGAACATTGTCAAAAAAATCCATACCCAATATTATATCATTTATATCCATATCATGCATAGAGAAGTCCTATAACATGTCATTTCCATTATAATTTATATAAAATACTCTAGACATATTAGTTTGGCTATCCCATTGAGTTGGATGAGTTTTTATGTTTTAACACTGAAGATAACATCTCTACATTTAAAACATAGAAAATAAATAGAATGAGAAGTAATAAAGTAATGGGATTAACCATATAAAATAATGATTACATATGGTTATATTTAAAATGAATCATAGCAATCACATTTGATGGTCCACACTGATTATCAATAATAACATGCTCAACTCTATATAATTGTTTTCCTCCACACTTTTTACCATATTTCAATACTGATATTGTACTTCTTAAGGAGTCCTAGAATTCCTAAAATCATCAGGGATTTACCTATTTAACCAAAAAATTGATTCTTCAATACTCATCCGGTCAGATCATATGATGCCTATGACACCTATGAAGTGTCTCGAACAACCATCTTCGGAGCACTACAAAAATAGTCCTAAAGATAACCCATTTGATTTATATTGTGTCATGATCTAATTTTTACAAGAAACCACAACTTAATGTGGATAATTTCACCACACTAGAAACATCTAATATTTCTCTTGGGCCATTGAGTAAGTGTTTTTGATCCTGTTGTATGATTTTTAGTCATAATCTGACCTTGTAAATAGATTTCCCAGTTTCGCATTCTCCCATCATTAGAGTTCCCGCTATTTCTCATATGTATCAATATATCAACTCTACCCATATATCCTTAAGTATTAATTTCTTCCATTATAACTATATTGAAAATACTTGTAAAATATGTGATACAAAACATATAAATCATCAAGATAATATCCTACATCAGCCCTGATTCAAATATTCATGCCTTCAAGGATAGACTACCAGAAAATTCAAGTGTAAAGAACAATAAATTCATGAAATTAGCTGTGCACTATATGAAAATAATCCTTTCCATCTTTAAGATTCATTATTCCATTATTCCGTGAATTCCAAGTGTGTGATGATCAAATTTTTTATCAAAAAATTATACCAAATCGTACCTTGTACATCCTAGTTTCAATTTATCTGGAACAGTTTAATCCCACCGCTAGAATGTAAGATCCTCTACGATATACATCATTAGCATAAATTTAATCTCTACTAGTGTAACATGGAAATCAAAGATTTAATTTATCCTATCATTATCACATCTACCTTTGAAATTTCAGAATCACCATTAAATATGGGTGGATTCTATTTCTAGAACTGAACAAAATGATCCACTTTCCATGGTTCATCTCTCATGTTCTGTATATATATATCATAAAAATCATGTTCAATACTCTAAACCAACTATTGGATCATTTACTGTTCATGTGAAACCACATTCTCAGCTGTTTTTTCAAATTGGATCCTACAATGCCTTCCAAGTTCAATTTTATTATCAAATAATAAATTTCATAAGTCTCTATCTCTATCAACTGAATTATAAACAATTAAAAATTATACCACATCATAACATCACAAAAATTAATTAATAATTTATCATTTCCCATGATCAACCATTCTGAAAAATTTCAAATTTCTTTTAAAAATCAAACCATTTTCAAAATACCATCACTATTCCCTTTTTAAAATCAAAAATTTGAAAACAATTTCCACATTTTCCCAAAATCAACACCTTGAACCAAATAATATGTCATTACTAAAAATGAATTATTAAATCCTAGTGGGAATTCATTTTTCTATAATGCCAGTCTTGCTCATATTATTAGCTAAATCCATGACAATGAGATTCCAAAATACTTATGTACCCAAATCCTGGGTAACTTTATGTTCCAAATAAAAGGGTTAGCTATAACTTTTTGGGCTCTGGATTTCTTGTCCTGATGACCCTAATCCTTTCTACCAACCTTGTATTAGGAATATAGCAGAATTAATATCATCTCCAAGACTGAAGGAACAGAATACCACTTGTTAGTAACACGCTGAATGATATGATACATCTTGTAACATCCTTCCCCTAATCATTTTCAGGAGTTGAGGAAAAAAATTTACATGTCCTTATAGAACATCTCCAATACACTGAAAGAGGGCAATAAATCATAATTTATTAATTAAATATTAGGGGAAAATTTTCCATTTGAAAATAAAACCAGCATCCAAACATTCCTTAACTAGATAAATAAAAACATGATTCATGAAAAAATTGAAAAACAACTCAAATAAATACCATTTATATCAAAAATGAAATCCAATATAGTACCACATGGGAATAATAAAAAACTTCAAGGTAAACAATGGAAGACATATCCAAATACCCCAATGAAACTAAAACAACCTCCATGTGCCACCCATGATCCATGATGCACCTCGTGTTACCTCCCAAGTATCAATATCAAACACTAGATAATTGTAATTCATTAGCTTTTCCCATGTCTTGATAAAAAATATCTACAAAAGCTCCAATTTTATATAGAAGGGGTGTGTAATGAAACTCAATAAGAAATCTCTAAAATACTTCCCAACTCCTTCCATTAGGATTGAATACTTTTGAATATTTATATAATACAAATTATATAAAAACTATTTATATGTTTAAATAATTTATAATAAAGAAAAATAGTTACTAAAACGTTTTTCTCAAATATATAAATTTCCATGTAAGAAGATCAAAAAATTCATTTAATCATTTTATCAATTTAATTGTAATAACTCATTAAATATTACATATGCACATAACCATTCTCACAAAAACACACAAGCTCCATGTTACCACTGATCGTGGAAATTTCATTTCTAAACCCATCCCTTTAATGGTGTTATTTCATGACCAATATCAACCCATTCTACACACGATTAACCATTAAAGACATAACCCATTCCAATAAAATAATTTCTGATCATATTCAATCAATTCAATAAAAACTCGCATTTATAGAAAACCATGGTAACATCTCGTTTCAATAAAATCTACCATTTTATGGAAAACCAATTTTCCAAAATGCCATTTTATTAAAACCAACTTTTTATTTAAAATCATTTTTCTTGCATCAAAACGAGTTCACCAATTTTAAATCTTCATTTTAACTTCATCTTAACAAATACACATTTTTCCAAAACACACAATTTTTTACTAAACCACAAACCATCCCCAAAGAAGGATTCCAAAACCAATTTCACAAAAAATTGATAGTAAATTTTATATAAAATAACCAATTGGAAAAAAAGCCATCAATTTTCATACATAGGGGTTGAAAATGAATCCACCTAGCACCTAAATTTGGTGAAAATGATAAATGAAAAAAAACATCGATGAAACTAGGTATAATTTCCAAAAATCCACCTTAATACTATTACCTTGACATCCAAAAATAAATATATAATAATATTTGTTAACAAATTCCTTGTATATATCTATATAGGACACTTATCTATCAAATCAAGAGAGAGGGATAAGTATATCAATAGAAAACTATAATGAATAATGTATTACTATGAGAATTCAGCTTCCATACACCAACAAAAGCCATCTGATCGACGAAAAAAGCCTCTAATGACTTTGGGAGGAAAAAATATTGATTTAAGGCCATTTTGGAAGAAAAAATTTGATTAAGTGTTAATCTTGACCAAGATATAAAATTTTTGGAACATGTTTTTTAACCTTGCATGATTAGTTGCCCGATTGTACAAACTATGTGCTAACTTTTTTCCAGCTTCTACCTTAAGGGGTACCTCACATTGTGGGATAACAGATTTAGAAAACTATGTGCTATCCATGAAAAAGAACACTATAACAAGTTACATAATTTTTCTTAGGTTTCCTCACAGTTTTTACAAATCGTGAGCCCTCCTATGCACCTTCCCCTTAGCCCATGATTCCTTATTTACGGTTTCCTATATGAGTATCATTTTTTCCACAAACTGTGCACCGCCCGTGATCCCATAAAAAACTATCAATAACATTACAAATTATTCCCAAAACCTACCAAAATATATGCAATCACATTATATAAATAAACATTATAAATAAATGGATACATAAGTTAAAATGGAGCTATTAAAATCCATGAAATAGGAACTAATATCCCATTTAGTGTATTGATTTTCAACAGAAATAAAATATTGGATTCCTATTATTCAAAACCTTGAAGTGATGTTTGAATTAATTATTACATGTAGGTGACATAGGTTAAGAATCCTATATGAACGTTGATGATAACATTTCAAATTTTTATATAGTAATATCATTAAATTTTTGGAATCATTTATATATGTTTTTCTATTATTTTATTCTTGTGTTGGTAAAAATTTTATTCTTTTTTTATTGTGAGTGATTATAAAAGTGTGGATTTCCATGATTCTAATATATGATATTTATTCCCAAGAATGTTATTGAAGTATCTTGATACAATTCTTGATTAGGATCCAATGTAGTTATATGATGAATGTAACTTTAAATGATGGCACTCTATTCTTGTCTTATTATGATATAACTTGTTATGTGAATTGATATTATTTTGTTGATTTTTTTATAGTAATTCATGATGAGTAATCATGGTGGATTTGTTACCCATTATAGTGGGAGTTCACTCGAAATATGTTAATGACGAAGGTTGAACCTACATTTAGTATGTGCATGTTATCCTTGTGGCCCAAACTAGAAATATATTTTTCAAGGATTCCTTGAAACATTATGAAACATGATTCTCAATGAATGCGTAAAAATATTTCACTTTTAGGTTGTCATGATATTGAGAAAAATTTTCATAAGTAGTGTTACTAGTTTTGGTCACTTTTGACATTGATATGATTATCCTTCATGCATATCGTGAATGAATGTACAATTGAGGCAGGTAGTCGCGTGGTTGTCACAAGGGTACTCAGTACACGAGTCTTATTGCATTTGTTAATTGTTTATTATCATGTAATACACCTGTTATACATGTTCCATTTTTTGATAGGGAAATATTGGTGGTTTCATAATAAATTTTATTACTCACACCCTATATGGGTATTTTGATGAAAATTCATACATCATGTATAGGGATCCATGAATTAAAATTTAGATCATGATATAATTGCAGGAAGATGAGTATATTTCTAGAAGAATGGAAGGGATGTAATCCAGTAGATATTTTAGTTTTATTTATTTTTTTAATAATTTTTTTAATCTTGTTTGTCTTTCCATAAAAGGATCCAGTTTTCTATTTCTTATATGACATTTATACGATATGATATTATTTTCAAAAATATTGTTTCACCAAGATATTTTATATTTATTATATGTTATGAAAGGAAATAATACTAAGTGTATAGTCTCTAAAATAATGTTGATAAAACCCTTCTTGCAATTTTAGAGCCTCTTGATTATAGGGATGCACACATGAGGTCATGGGACTCTCCAACTCAAACTCTGTGGTTTTGGTCAGAGAATTAAAAAAATAGTATTAGAGCATAATTTTATACATTTATTTTGGACAAAAATATAAAATAGTAGTATGTATATAGACTGTGACATAGTTCGGTAGGGGAGCCTTCATTTTCTAAGCCCTCCCATTTTTAGTTTTCATCTGAGTTACAATTTATCAGATTTTTTATATATTATGTAATTTCAATTGAATTCATGAATCATAGTTTGGCATTTAAGATCACATATATATACAAAAAGTGTGATACATATAACTTCTTTAATTTAATTCTTGAATTATTTCATATTACCTAGATAGACATGCAATATATGACTCTGTTAATATATTTATTCTATGATTTTATGATATATCTATTTTCATTAAATATTTGATCCTAGTAATGTTGTTATGTATTGTATGGATGTTCACTTTGACTAATGTGGTGGTGTGGAGACCATAGATAGTTCTTGGAGGGGTATACCATGGGTTATGGTTAGACTCTAAGGAGATCTACATGTGATCACATATAATGAATTGGTTTTATCATAATGAAACTATTTTATTAACCAATTAGATCCTATACCTTTTAGATGATTCCAAACCAAATGAGACTAATGCTACCAAAAGGTGTCATGGTTAGATACTCTCCCTCTATATATAAATAAACTATTCCACCACCAATTTTGAAAATGGGTCCTGATCATGCTTCTTAACCTACTGTTATATCTTCCCATTCCTTTAAAAAATATTTTTACATTATTTTAAAACTTAAATATCCATTAATATAACACAAGGATCATAAAGGACTACTTTATTCCAAATACTAGGTTCCTAATAAATATAAATAATCTAAAACCTTTCATCATATATTTATTCTCCATTATAAGATCCTAAAACCCATTTGAGATCCAAAATCTTCTTGTGATAATCTGAGCAATACATTAAAGGAAGAGGTTACATAAAAACCCATTTAATGAAATAAACATGGTTAGGATGAAAAAAATGTCAGTCCAAAGAGTATCATGATATCATAAAAGGGATGGAACATGAGTAGTCACATGGAAACATAGAATAAATCAAATGGTATCATAATTTCCTAAAATAACAAGAAATTCTACAAAATCATAAAACATGAAAAAAATTATTTGTCAAAGATATATTCCATGAAAACGTAACATGGAGGACAGAGTCCCATAATCTATTAGGACCTCTCCATAATCTCATACACGGCATCTCATGTGACTAAAACATTAACCAATGAATTGTACTAATATATAATTTAATTCCAAATCATCACATTCATTTCATGTACATTAATATATATTCTACATGAGTAAAACAATGATAAGGTATATATATAATAATTACCCATGGAATGAAAATGGGTTACATAATCTTTCCACATATCATAATCAAAACAAATGTCATAATGAATGAATTACAGAAATGAGGAAAAGGAATGTGTTAACATATAAAATAAAAGGATAGTATGTTCGAGATACATTTAGGGTGTATTTATACAGAATTTAAAATAATTACATAACATGAATTTCTATTTTAATTGTTGAATTGAAATACCATTAAAATGATTAAAAATATTCATAAGGGTAAAAAAGTTTTCATTTTAAAAATAACATTTCAAAATATAAAATTAATAAAATAATTTTGGAATGATTTTTGTTAAACCAATTCATGGAAACATATAATGTGATATTCAATGAAAAAAATTGTCAAAATAGAAGAAAATATCTTTAATTTCATACACATTAAATCAAATATTTATTTCACTTTTTTATAAATGTTTAAATGTTCCTTGTTTTGAAAATGGAAGGATGACTTAATTTAATCTATTTTATAAAAACAAAAACAAGTATAAAAATTAATTTTAGCACTCATATAATAATATTGAAATCTTTTTTAAAAACATTATATGATACAAGTATTTTAAAGATAATGTGTTTTCCATCAAATAAAGAAATAACGTCAACTTTCATAAAAACATTTTCTTAATCATTTAAAGTACCAAATATAAGAAAATGGTATTATAACATAAAAAATTCATCAATAAACAAATTATATTAAAATTTAGTTGTTTTATTATGGAAGCATCAAAAAATCTCTAATAATGGAAATTTAAGGACAAATAACCAACATTAAAATTATATTGAAACATACACCCTTACCTCTTGGTTGTCTATTTAATCATAACCAAATTTAAAAAATTAAAATAATTATAACAAAATTATAACATTAATAAATAGGTATTTATGATATAATATGAAAATCGGTAGTATATACAACATAATAAATAAAATAGGTTCATAAAAAACATTTTTCCTGATGAAGGATGTTTGGAAACAGAACCCTTCAAATGTTTGTATCATTAAGGTGATAGTTAATACATGTGGTTATTATGAATAAAAAATTTAAATCCAAAAAAACGTTTTAAAACAATATAAGGTCATCTTATTTCATTTCACACTTAATATTTGCATAATATAATCAATATAGTATACGTATAATCCAATGAATAGAAAATCGGTTAAGAACCCCCTTACAATGCACTTCCCAATTGTTTTGTTATATTTAAACTCATTTATAATGGTTTTGAAAATGATATAAACTTAAACCACAATCATATTAATATTTAATTTATCATATATCATTCCTTCTATATATATTATAACTCATTCAATAACAATCTTTCATTATCACTGTTGATTTTTGTGTAAATTGTCTCATTTTCTCATGTATATTTTATCAGGAGTGTTCCATATCTCAAACATATAAAATATTTAAATAATATAAATAAATAAATTATTTATATTAATATAATTTTTTAACTACATACATCAATATAACCCTCACTGAGTTTTTAACATGGATAATGAATCATATCACTATGTGAATATGGTAGGTCGTACATATGCATAAGTGATGTTATCATTTCCATACTAGGAGAAAATTAAAGGAAGTGTATTGTATATTAATATTACAGAATCAATATCATGTAATATATATCACATATTTTCATTAAATGTATCCATTATTAAATTTCATATCAGCATATAGTTAAAAATAAATCACATCATTTTAGGAGGCGGTAATTTTCTGTACACATGTACAATGCTATTATTAAAAAAATGGATTGAAATGTAAGCCATTATTTGATATATTTCATATTAAAATGTTTAATATTTAATTAATATCATATAAATAAATTCATTTAATTGGAATTACCTTCCATGTAAAGTGTGTGTAAAAAACCAAATCATGTCGCTTCTGGAGGAGGTAGTCTACCGTACACGCGGGTAACGTCATAATATTCCATACAAAATAGAATGAAATAAATATTATGTGATATTATAATTTTAGAAATATAATTATATCATTAATATCATATAAAAAATATTTATATCATCATATCGATCTGTGAGAAACGGTGATGGAAAATCAACTACGTTAGTTCGTGAGGCTGTAGTCCACCATACAAAATTTTAATGGTTTCATTTATCATTTTGGGGAGGAGGATATATTTATAGCTCATAAATATGAAAAAAACCTAATGAATATGGAATATAATTACTTTATTATATCCTCATTTTTTTAATAAAATATAATATATTTTTAAGAAGAAATTAAATAGAAATATCAGTTAAATACATTACCTCTTCTTCTGACAACACCATTGGGTTTTCACCAGAATCATTTATAGGATGTATTTATGTTTAAAAATTTTATTATAGTATGAGGGTAGTTATGTATGAATTTATTTGTGAACATACATTCCTATCAAATGTGTTATAGAAGTGTGAAGAGGATAATAGAGTGGGTGCCATTCTGTAAGTGGGAGATATGAAGACATGAAATTTATTAAATGAAATATTTAAAAACATGTTTCAATCATGAAAAAGGGTAAAAAATAGTAAATTATATATCCTTATAAATTATTAGGGAAAAATTTGACAATAAAATACTAATTATACAATATTTGGGTAATTTTAACCATTTATATTTTTATTTTAACCCCTGGTGAACTTGTTTTTAACTTAAATGTGGTAAATATTTTGATTTGTTTTCACTATTAATAATGGTAGAAAATTAACATGACCATTTTTGATAATATAAATTACAACTATTAAAAATATTGAATCAATTTTTTAAAATTAAACTCACATAATTGTCAAAAAGTAATTTAATATCAAACTCGTAGACATGTCAAAAATAATTTTTCATAAAATGAATTTTTTAGGGAAATGATGATCTCATGTTATTTATATAACATTTAACAATTACTAGATGAATTTAAATTAGATTTGAATATATATATATATATATATATATATATATTCGATATATTTCAAATAAATATTTCCCTATTAAGGTCCATTTTATTTATTTAAAATAGAGATATATTGTGCACTATAAAAATGGTTTCCAATAAAAGGGTTTTAATGATAAATATGATATTATATTAAAATATAGTACACATATGATTTAAATTTAATTAATTTTATGTAATAAAATTAAATAATATATATTATAATTTCTAACAAACATAAAATAATAATTGGATTAAAATTATTAATAATATATGATAATTTTATAAAAATAAGTATTTTTCACAATTCACCAAAAAAATCAAAACATTAAAAAAAATTAAATAATTTCACCTTAATTTTATATATACAGTAAAAATAATAATTTATCTTTATTTTTTAAATTAAATACATTATGTGTTTTAGAAATTAATTTTATTTTATGTTTGCAAAGCTCGTCTAACCTGCCTTTTTCAAAATTATAATTTTCTCAAAAAACATTTATTTTTCATTCAAATGGTTATTATTTTATTTCTAAAAATTAGATAAAATTCAAAATAATTTATATAGGTTTAAACCATATTTTTTGTAATTCTTTTATTCATTTTCATACCCACCAATGTGACGTCTATGTTATAATCGTATTGTTTAACTAATAATATTTTAATAGAGAATCATGTTTTGTTTAAACCAACAATTTCTAGTGTCACATACCATCAAAGATATTTCCTTAATTTATGGATATATATATTCAAAATTCGTGGTGATACATTCTACGTATCCAAATAAGTTATGTCTTCCCAATTTGAAGTTGTACTCAGTTATAATGGGTTATGCATTAATAAATTCCTTTCTGGAAACCCCATATCTAAAATACGGTTCTGAAACATTTCTTTGAAAAGATGGAAATGGGAATATTAATTTCATCTAGAATATCACACATCTTGGTTTCCATATTAGAGTACACTCATGCGAGGTGAATGAAATGGTATGGAAGATACGAAAAAATAATTATGCAGGATTATATATATCATTAATCAAAATAAGCTGAATGATCCACATAGATTGAAAACCCAAAAACAATGAATCTATTATAAATTTAACGATCATTGGTTATTTCAATATAGAAATAATATTATTACATTTTTTAAAGATCATTATTTAATAGTTGGGGAATTTTTTAACTATTAACTAATAGAACAAATAAAATAATTTCTTAATATATGCTTATTTCAAAAACACGATTTCATTAATTTCTAGTGCCTAGATCACTATAAACATATCATATCACTATAAGGAATGAATTTCCATCGTGATTATTTTTACATGAAGTATTAAAATTAAATTTTAGTGGATCATATATCCATAATATAATAACAATCTATTCCTTATATATTTATAAAAAAGTGTCACAAAAATTGGGATAATACCCAAAATTAATGTGAATATATTCGTCTCCAAAATTATACAATGATAAAAATGGTTTAACATAGATAAATCCTTAAAAAAATAAACATAATAACCAAATAACCAAATAACCTTTATATTAAATATGGTTTTAACATCAATAGTTATCATATAAAATTTAAACATACATACCCAAAATCATTATGGAATAATTCTTAAATAATCCATTATATTACACCAAGAGGTTATATACAGGTCTTTTAATCTAATAACATTTTCCCCAAAATTCTATTATGAACATAAAAGAATATTTAATCATCTAATATGTTCCCAAAACTCAATGTTATATTTATACATAAAATCATTTAAATAAAAATTTTCATACTAACTAGTAAATCACCTAGGCCAATGGCCGATGATGGACAGTTATTCTCATATGGTTATAGTTTCTAGCCATGTGTCCTTGCTGTATAAGATGAGTTTCCACTAGGATTTTTGGATGAAAATTTATTATAACCATCACCAAAAATATGATGAACACCCTTAAAATAAACCCTAATCATTAAATTAAATGTTCACCATTAATATATTCTGTAGATATTTTTTTGATCAAAAAACTCCATTAGTCTTAATTTAATATAATTACATAAACATCAAGTATATATAAATTATTATCTATTTCCTAATCAGGTTTTTTACATTGAATATAACCAAAAAATTTAATAATCATTCTATTTAATTAGTACCATTCAACATATTCCTTCAAATCCTTAATTGAAAACTACTACATAATTATCCTTACAAGAGTAATGGCACCATAAAAACACCTCTTCAATATAATAATCGAATCCCATAGCCTTAAAACATCAATAATTAAACATCAAGGATTGATCCAACATAGGACCTATTGAAGTAGTACTCTGATTAAAGAATTGAATTTGATAATTATTATGTTCTCCATATATAAGAAAATGAATTACCATGAAATTAAATTCTGTATGGACTTTATTTACAACATTAATAATTCTTCACATCCCTTTTAGATATTATTATATGTTCTTATTCCCAAATTATTGACAGAAATGAAATAAAGCATTTTTTCATCAGTAACATTGTATAATAAATTAGACAACTTCGTTTTCTTAATTTATGTGTTTTGAAATTGAAATGTGTTCTAGATGGTGATCCTAATTTGAGATATGTCATTTTGAATAGTTACAAGATATCTACCTACGATTCCAAAAATTTTAGGAATCTAATTGGGGAATCGATACATTTCTGATAATACTGGTAATCAATATTCTTTCTCCAGCATCCCATCATTTACTAAAATAATTAAATGAAACCAAATGATAATGCAATGTCATAATAAATAAAAACTTATAAACCTCACCGGAATGACCTATAAATGATAAGGCTATCTTGAATTGTGGAGATCTATGTTTCAATATTTGTAATAAAAGGTAAATATTCATATTATTTTTTAATAGATAACAAATTTTTTATGTCCATTATAATGTTTTGGAAAGGGTATGAATTTATAAAACAAATATCGAGGAGTGTCAATCTAGTTGTGCAGTAAAGCCTATTATCGTATACCAGGTAATTCTTCGGGTAAACATGGTGCATATTTTTTGATTCATTACCACTAGGTACATCTATTCCAGAACCCTATCCTATTTTTTCCATGGAGGGATGTAATTTATTTTAAAACACTTTCTCGGTACTTTACCAATATTATAGGATATTTTTTTACACATATTTTGATCCATTTACATACTGTTATACATATCTCAGTGATATCACATATGTTTTCTCATCCAATATTATAAATGTAACTAAACCACAGTCTAATACCAACTATGGGGACCCATTCCTTTTACCCATATTATTACATAATTTCTAAAAAATAAAAATAAATTACTACAACATAAGGATTAAAAAGGACATGATTATTTGGAATACTATGTTCATAATACATAAATTTAATCTAAAATATTATATCCTTAATTCACTACACAAAGTGAGTTCCTAAAATCCATTTTATATCCTAAATCAATATGGGATAACCTAATGAATACATTTAATAATGGAGTGATATAACAAACCTAGTAAAGAAAATATATGATAATGAATCATAACATGTGAGTCAAAGTAATATTAAGATATCATAAAATGGAAGAAACTTTAGTAATCACATGGAATAATAATATAAATAACATGGATTCATATGATCATGCAATCATAGGAAATTTAACAGCAACACAAAACAATACAAAAACATATTTTACAGAAAACTATATCAAAAACATCACATGGTGTACAAAGACCCATAATGGATTATGGTCACTCCATAATACCATTCATTATATCTCATTAGATTATGACATTACAAAATTCATTGGAGCTCTATATATTTGTTCCCCACCCATTATATTCATTTCTTTTGAATGAATATTCATTCCAAATAGGGAAATAAATCATAAATAATAAAAAAATAATTATCCATGGAAATAATATGGGTTAGATAAGATTTTATCATAATATATACAATGGATAGTTAATCACTGAAATATTAATCATACTAATTCATTTTTTATAAATATACATTTATAATAAACCAACATCAGAATAGTAATTGCCAAGTGTTCTTGGACGAATAGCTTCTTAATACATAATAGGATACTAAATCATAGAATACTTATTTTATTGTCTATTACGATATCATAATATCCATTGGGTCACAATAAAAATAATTTGATAAACTAGAGAATACATAAATAAATGGGCGAGATAAAATACTTATAAGTGAATATGCATGTTAAGGAAATTAAACATGTGAGTCAAAGGTATGACGTGACATCATAAAATATAAGATACTAGAGTAATAAAGTTAAAACATAACTTAAATAATAAGGTATCATGATATCCTAGAAAGATATGATTGTGGAAAATATATAAAACGTGACATAAACATAAGTTCATGATAACTTCCAACAAATAATCACATGGTTGATTGTGTAACTTAATGGATTAGGATCACTACCTAATCCCTCTCAGAATATCCCATGAGACAAAAACATTTCCAAATGAATTGGGAGATATAAAAATATAGGTTCACTAATCACATTAATTTCATGTACATGAATATTATTTCCACGAACGGGTTCAATCACAAGAAACAAACATAAGAATTACACATGGAAGGAAATAGATTACATAACATGTCTCATTACATAATCAAAAGAGATTTCATAAATAAGGAATTATAGTTATGTTATTGATGAGTGTATTAAGCATAAAAAGTAATATTTAATAATCTATATATAAATTTGAGAGTAAAATATAGATAATTTTTAATCCTTCATAATATTATATGTAGATATAGTGAGTTAGAGAGAGAATGATTATAACATGGGGTAGATGATGGGTTATGAAGATTCATCACCTCATGTCTTATTTGTCATGTGCATTGTTTATCTCTATTAATAATAATTTTATGTCATAAATTTACATTATTAATAACTTTTTCATTTTTTATTCGTTTTATATTAATTATTACCAGGTCATATAATATTACATAACAATTTGATTTTATATTGGATGTTTCAATAATAAATATATCATATATCTGTTATTAATAGGATATACTGACTAATTTAAATGATATTATTAATTAATAATATCCATAATTTAATCTATCAAATAATTTTCATTTTTATATAAAAATTTTACTTTTTAAACCGACGATGAAGTATGGTTTTGAAAAATGTTATTTGTTACAATCATAGAGGGGGATGGTAGTAAGTACACATGAGTAATGTTTCCATTATTATAATATCTTGATACAAATAAGGTATATGTTATTTTAAATTTACTTTATTTTAATTATATCATAAATATAATATATTTTTAATAAGTGACCTTACCCATACAATCAATGAGATTCGACAATAAAATAAAATCACATTGCTTTGCAATGCGGTAGTCTGTCACACACATGAATAAAGTTATAATTCATCTAATTGATTATAAGGTAATCAATTATATGATATATATAATTGAAATAATTATTAATATTTATTTTACTGCATATATCAATATAATATTAATCTTTATCTATGTCCAAGTAAAGATGAAATGAAAAAATGAATCATATCTCTTTGTGAGGCGGTAGTTTGTCATACACATAAAAGACCCTATCAAATTTCCCTACTAAATGGAATGTAATAATTATAATATAATTTTATCATTATATAAATACAATTATATATAATTTATTATATAAATAACATTAAATAATTAATTATATCCATTCATGAGTAGCGGTGCCGGAAACCAGGTTGTGTCGGTTCGTGAGTTGGTAATTTGTTGTACACATGATCAACAGTTTTATTTCCTATTTATGGGAGGAGGAGATGGTTTTATGTAGTTACCATAATATTAAAACATCTTAGTATATGTAATATACTATGTTTTTTATATTGGAATGGTTTAATAAAATATTAGTGAGGTCTAAGAAGAAATAAAATATAATTCTCAATTAAGAAAGTAACATATTCTTCAGATAACAACTTCAGGTTTCAACCAAATGCATTTATAAGATGAATTTCATATTAATAAAAGGATTTTAGAATAAATATATAGAATTTAAAAAATTATTTTGGTTTTTATTCATCATTCAGATGGGTCCTTTAATTAAGGAAAGTACATTAGTGGGGATGGCCTTCTACAAATGGGGAGGTGTTTCATTCATGTAAAAACCAAAAACCACTGAACAATGGAAAGTCTCTACTAAACCACGATCCTCTAAAAAAATTAATTAACTTAGTGGAGGTATGATATAGTAATTACTCATTTAAGGAAAACATGTCATAATTGTTTATTTCTTTGATGAATCTAAATACCTTAAAATTTATTAAAAACCTTCACCATGAAAATAAACATTCCATTTTAAAAATATATTTTGAAAAATAATCACATAATATTGGGCAAAAAAGTTAATTTAAAAAATTTATTAAATATATAAGGTAATATTAAATGAAAATAATATTCATGATCGTGTCAACAAATTTTCATGTCGTGCATGATAAAAAAATATTTCATTCACATTTTTGTTAAAAGAAAGAATTTACCTAGTTCATAAAATGAAAGGAATATTCCTTTTAATCTATTCTTTTAATATAAAACATGGGTAAAAATTAAACTAGACTACAATATAGGAATATAAACAATATTATTTAAAAATAACATTATATAAAAAATTAATATGGATGAAAAATGGTTTTCGACTAGAGAGGGAAATGAAGTCAATTATCATAAAAATATTTTCTCCATAATATCATGTATCAAAGATCAGAAAATGGTAATATTAATTTAAAACTTCTTCAATAACCTAATTATAATTAAATTTAAAAGTTTTATTTGGAAATTATTAATAACTCCCAACAAGGGAAATTCATGAATAAATTATCTTGATTAAAATGATGTTGAAATCTAAATCATTAGATCTTTGGTAATTTTCAAATCATACCCCCTATGAAAATATTAAATAAATAATAAATTAAAATACCAATTATTATTATTTATTAATGATATAATATTAAATTGTGTAGTGCATAGACTAAATAAGAAATATAGTTCATAAAAAACATGTATCTCAATGATGAAGGTCATGAGACAAAGGCCTTATATTATCTGTATAATTAATGTGATAATTAATCCATGTGGTAATTACTTTAAAAAAAATTATATACGTAAAATAGAAATTATAAATAAAAATTAAATTAAAAAAAATATTTCACAAACAATCATGTCATATTATAATAATCAATGGATTTGTATAAATCAATGAAAGGAAGTCGAGTTAAGAAACCCATTACCTCACATTTCCATTCAGTTAGGAACAATTTACCCTCTTATATATTGGATTTAAACAAGTTATTAATATATACCATAATAAAAAATATATTTATAATATCATATATGAACGCTTTTGTTATATCTTATCACCTGTTTCCAAAACAACTTTTTATTATCACAATTATTTCGGGTGTTAATTTCAATGTTTTATCATGCAAGTTTTATCACGAATGTTCTTGATATAAATTACATAATATAGTTCAGTCATCTCCATAATTATTTTAATGTTATAAATATAATTTTTTTATTATATGCATATTTATCATCCATATTTTATTTTTAACATTCAAGATGAACCACATAACTTCATGGAGATGGTAGGTCATGTGTACACATGAGAAATATTATCATTTACTTAATGATCGAAATATTGAGGAAGTATATTGTATATTCATTTTGGAAAATAAATATCATGTCAAATATATAACATATATTCAATAAATTTATCCTTTATTACCTTCCAGGTAAATCGTTTTTGAAAAAAACACATTTCATCACAAGGAGGTAGTCCAACATTCAAATTGAACAAAATTGTCATTTATTAAATGTATGGTCTAGTATGAAATTATATTATATATTTATTTTTCATAATTATGAATATTTAATTAGTATCATATAACATCCTAAAAATATTCTTTATTACCTTCCATGAAATGTTTAACTAAAAAAATAAATTAGATCACTTCATGTTATGGTAGACCACCGTACACACAAGAGATGACATCATATTCCCTATGGAATACAGATTAATAAAAAATAATGTATATAATAGTTTAATAAGTTTTATTATATCATAAATATCATATATTTTCTTTATATACATCAATATATCCATCCATGATAATTCATAATAGAAAACAAATTACGTCGGTTTGGGATGATGTTGTCTAGGGAAGACATGATCAGTGGTTTTGTTTCCCTTTTAAGCGAGTATAAGATTGTTTTGTGAAAGTTAATTAACATGAAAAATCCAATTATGTTGTACATATATAGGTTATTATGTAATAATTCTTTAATAATATTTTAAGTAGTTGGAAATGGAAATAAAATAAAATGTGTGGTTATTGATGTCCCCTCTTATTCTGATAAATTAATTAGGTTCTCACCAAAATCCCTTATAAGAATGATTTATGATCTATAATGTGTTCTAAGACTAAGAGAATTAGGTAAGGAATTTATTTTCTAAAGAAATTCCTAATCCAATTGTTCTTTTATGTGTGAGGAGGTGAGGAGAGAGGGTGGCCTTTATAATTAGGGGGAGGACAAACATGGAAATCATGCTAAAAATTAGAAGAATGTTAATCTCTTTAAAAATTCCTAAAAATTACCATTATAAAACCATATAAGTTTTATTGTAATAATATTACCATGTAGAATGAATTAGAAATGTTTTTAGGTTTTCTATCCCTTTTCATTTTAGTTTAACCGCATAGAAAACAGGTTCTCACATTAGCCAATCTAATTTTTTTACTGTTTTCAAAATTAAATACGGTTAAAACAATATTTTACCAAACTAGATAGTATAATTTACTCTTAATCCAAATATATAATCCATTTTTCAAAATTAAACATACATGATTAGCTTAATTTAATTAAAAATTAAACCCGTAGATGTGTCGAAAAAACAGTTGCTTAAGAAATGACTTTCTATAAAGAAAAAATGATCTCATATTAACTATATGGAAGGTAAACGTAATTAATTTAAGTAAAATTCTAATTTATATATTTTAAATATATATATATATATATATAATTTAATAATTCCTCATTATGGGATATTATAAATAACTAAAATGCAGAAACATTTTGGACAATTAAATGGTTTCCTGCAAAACAATTGTATTACATCGTGAAGCATTATACTTAAATATATTTAAAATAGGATTAAAATATAATTAAATAGATATTTTATAATAGAATAACACTTCTGTTAATTTTATATAAATTTAAAATACTGATTTTATTTAATTTTAACAAAATAAATGACAATTTTATAAAAATACAAAAATTCAATATTCAATAAAATGTTAGTATTTTCTATAAAATCGAAATATTTAAATGTAATTAAATGTCGAAGATATGATTTATAAAATTAGTTGAATTTTTAAAAAATATTTTTTCAAAAATGGGATAAATTAAGTTAATATTATCTTCCCAAAGAGTGACTAAACTTCCATTTAAAAAAATTTTGTTTCTCTAAAATAAATATTTATAAACAAAATGGTTATTGTTTAATTTATAATCATCATAAAACAATTGATTTTTTATTATACTAGTTATAACCATATAATTTTTCAAACATATTTATTATTATTCATATAAAAAAATACATTTATTTGTTATAATGGCCTTGATTTAAAGTTATTACTTTAATATAGTATCATGTTACATTTGAACAAGATGTTTTGGGCATCAATATATATTGAACAGATTGAATTAATTTAGAGATAAATATAATCAAAATTTCTTGTGTGGTATATCTCTATTGGTGTAATTAGTAGGTCCATCATTTATCGGATTCCTCTTCATTGATCCTTCACAAGTTGGATGAGCATCGAAGGATATAGTGTACTAAACTCACGGTTTCAAGCTCCAATTTTCACTATCCATATTGGGAAATGGATACGCTGATGATGCTAATGATTGTTTGTAAATCATTAAGGTAATATTATAAATGGTAAGGACTCAAAAGGACTTATGGTCCAAGCTATCGACGTTCATGATTCTAGGACCCACTAGGAGTATGTGGAGTGTTGTTAACTAGGTGGGTGGATGTGAAGGTTTGGAATGGATAGACTCTACAGAAATTTCCATTGATGAGTTATTTTCTATTATGATGAGGTTGGAACATATTTTGAAATATATTAGGCATTGAAAACTTTTTATGATGATTTATTATTATAATGAACATATCACATATATACCTCACATTGCACAGTTGAACAAGATGATTCGGTAGGTCGATATAGGTGTGATAAATATTCTATACTTCAGTGAGCATATAGAAAAAACATTTAATGGAAGAAAAAATTGTTATAGTATTTTTTGAAAATTAGTCATATTCATCTAGGTCATTTTATTTTATCTTCAATCTCCTCAAGAGGTGTTGCACAGTGTTCCAACTATCATAAGGCTAAAAAAATCATGTTATATATAGAACCTTAGACATCTTCTAGATTATGTGCTAACATGGTTCACCTTCAGAAGATTTTTTCCATGTATTCGTTGATGAGGTTAAAAGGGTGTAGAATATAGATTTATAATATGAAACCTTGATCTCACTGAGTTCAATAAAAATATACATAGATGAAAAAAGATGAAAATGGATGTGTGTCTCATGGAGAGGGTCAAAAAGCTGATACAATACGTTTTTATATAGCATATGAGAAGCTAAGATATGGTGTGGAGGTATTTTCTACTATTTTAAGTGTATTTTTGATGACCTCTTATTTATCTAAAACCTTTTTAAATACTAGTGCATATTATTCCATCATATAGGCCAAAATTATTACTATACAAGGAATACTTCTAATGTTATCCCCGTATTTCCTTTCATTAAAAAAATTGTTTAGCAGGAAATTGGATTGTTTTCATGGACTACCAGAGTTTCATATATTCATAACTAGTTATGGTCATTTATGGACTACATGATTACATAAATTATGATATTTAATGTGATTCTTGGTATGGAATAGATTACCTGTTTTCAATTGAACATTGATTTCTATCAAAGAAGGGACACATTTACATTAGTAAAGGGATGGGGTTTCATGATAAATTGAGAATATAAACTATTAAGTAGTTGATTTGGTCAAGAATTGAGTTATCTATGGATGATCATGTCATAGATTTCAGGCTCTGATAATTTTTTATGATTGGTAACCCCATGGATTTTCATCCAATTGTGAATTTATTTCAAGACATATTTTTTATTGACTTCATCGAAATTCCCAAGGATATGGGAGTTTATTTTGAGGTATATCTATTTCTATTTGTGCATCCCATTTTTAAAGAAACATATCATATGTGTTCAGATATATTAGTGGAGCTAATGTTTAAAATTGAGGACTCTAAAGAGAATATCATTATCTTGATGAGCACTTCACCATAGTCTCTGACTATTTATTTCTCCATGATGGTTGTTGTTAGTATTATGGTCTACCTCTATCACTAGAAGCTAAACCATTTGGTGGTGACTAACATATAACATTTTCGTAGTATCTGTGAACTTTTTCATCAGTTATGGAGAGAAAGATTGTTTCCCTTGATAGATATCTTATTGTGTTATCCCTTATTGCGGGATAGAAGGGAGGGCGTACCCAAAATTTCATTTCGGTGTAGGTGATATACCAGTACATGGTGATTTTTTTGGATTGTAAAATGTGTTTTTAGTGATAGAATAACATATAAAAATTATATTCCACCCAAACCAATAATCATTCAATATGTTATTCATAATGACATCCTCATCTACTAATCAACCCCAGACAACCAATCTAACCATATCGAGATATTCCAAAGTATTTTTCCAGAACATATTCTTTATTCCATGTTGTCAAAGTTTGAATTTTCTAGTCTGAATCCAAAATTATTAGGGAACGTAGTGTATGAGATAGTTATATTCATGAAATGATGGATGATTGTGGAGTTTATGTCCTTGAAACATCCCTATAATGTGATTGAGATCAAAAAATTTATGTATTAATTGTATTTCTATATATTTTTTATCTAGGAATTCTCTGGTTTATAATCATCTATTAATGCACTTAGGATAGTGCGTGTAAGGATCTAGTGGTTGGACCTATTTGATGTAGAATTTCTTGAGATAAATTAGTGGATGAAAATTATTCTAATATTGGATCATTCAAAGATGGGGATTGGTTTTTTTATTTCATTCATTTGGAAATGTCCTGGGAGTGGTATTAATGTAGATAGGGCAGTTTTTAGCTAATGGTTTATATAAAAAACAACACAATGAGTAGAACTATCTTACCAATGATAGTGATTTATCATTCATTGTCCATGCTTTGATGTTTTGGAATCACTATATCTTTGGTCAGTTGTGTCTTTCTAAAATAACCCGAGGGGGGGGGGGGCTACACTATATCTTCACATAAAGGGGCATCAACCTGAGGTAGAGGTGTAATGTAATATACGTGCATAATTTTGATTTTAAGGTTTCCTATAAACATGGTAAATTTAATTTCAATACAGATTCACATAGCCATGAGATGAAGGTATATTTGGATCTTATTGAATGGACATCATAGGAATAGTGAAACTTGATGATATTGTTTTTATATTGGAGGATTGGTACTTCAAAAGACCATTGATTGATGTCATGTACTACACCATGGGTCAAGAATTATTTATTAGACTGGGTTAAGGTGGTATAAGATATTGTCCTATAGTTTGTTTTTATATAGAAATTTCTTGCAGGTGTTGACCTGATACCTAGGTGATCATTGGATAGTGAGTTTGTGATGCTTGTATTTGGTTTATTTGTATTCCCTTCTACTATAATGGAATAAATAATAAAATACATCAATACCACTATGTAAGTGGTTTATCCGGTCGATATAATGACATACAAAGACTCTAGGTGATGGTGGTGGCGGGAAAGGAAAAAGAGGGATATTTCGAGATTATATTCTCATTTTCATACCTATCATAGGTTAAAAAATTATAATGAGATCTCTGGTATCCTAATCTATCAACTACTAGTACACATTTTTATGTGGGGGATATAATTATTAACAATGTTATGGGGTTTCTTATGACCTTGAGGAGTCATGATAATATATTTATTATTGTCAATTTGATAATGAATGTTTCAAAACACTTACCAATCAATATGAGTCGTTCGGTAGAAGAGCTACAAAATTTATTATCTTTGAGGTATTGATATTATATGTAGTTCCTAAGATCATAATTTCTAATAGTGATGAACATTTTAGCTCATGGTTTTGAAAGATATTTTTTAAATTCTTAGGGACTCATCTATGATTATGTATAATGTATTATCCCCATACAGATGAATAGTAAGAGTGGATGACTCGTACGAAGATGGATATGCATCATTATTGTGTTATAATGATCATTTGATCTTTGTATAATCACTTATAATCAGTTCATTTAACATATAAAAATCATTACTAGGTTCCAATTTAGATAGAACCTTATGTGGCTGTTTAAGGGAGGCCATGTCATCCACCACTATTTTGGAAAGTGGCTAGTGAGGTATTCATTATAGGTACCATTATGGTACAAGAGGAATTAAAGAATGTATAAATAATTTAAAAGCGTTGGTCACATCTTAGAGTGGAAATAAGTCATATTACAACTCAATAATGACACATTCTCAGTTCTATGTAGGTGACCATTCTTTTTTAAAGTTACTCCTCGATTAAGACACTAACATTTGAAAAATAAATAGAATCTAGAACCATCCAATCATGAACCCGTTTATATCATAGAGCATTTTGGGTTAGTGGTATAATGTAAATATATTCCTTCTCAGTATATGGTATACATGATGAGATTCCTCAATCATAGATATATATGAATTTCCTGATCATATTCATTTCATCGATTGCGAGGATGTTTATGTATTTCCTGAGGCATAGTACATGGAGTTCATAAGGAAAATATAGATATGTTTGATAAATTCCTTCAAAGAATGTACGGAATACTATTATTAATTTTATATAATAATTGATGGACATATTTGGTGACC
Organism: Viscum album; assembly: GCA_963277665.1. Classification (NCBI taxonomy): domain Eukaryota; kingdom Viridiplantae; phylum Streptophyta; class Magnoliopsida; order Santalales; family Viscaceae; genus Viscum; species Viscum album. Next base: position 1,690,206,746 of record OY728140.1, on the reverse strand, counting down.
TAAGATAGAGTGGTAGATGTTTTAGATTAAAATATTGAAAATTTTAAAATATAAATTTAATACCACATCACAAGGATGCGATTTATTTAGATGGGGTAATTTTAAAATGATTTTATATAAATAATTTAGACCATATGGGGGTTTATAATAATTTTAGTGATTAATCAACAATTTTTAAATATATTCCTTAACCTAACATATAGAATATACTATTAAGGATAAATTACAATTAATAAAGGTTTCTTATTGGTAATTAGAGTTTTCACCTGGTTCTATAAAGGTGAATGGTCGATTTCATGCACTGTGTAAGGGTCATCCTTATTTCATATAAGGGTAACCACTTGTTTAAAAAGTTTATTTAATGTGAAATAATTCTCTAAATAAATGTATGTCCTTACCCAGGGAACGAAAAACCTTAGTTTTCATGGGATTTATTATAATACGCTAAATTTTCCAAATGATATGTAAAGCTACCACAGACACTATGTTTGAGTAACTAATTTCCAATGCTTTGTGATTTTATTCCAATAATCACACTTGGAGGCTATATGCAATGTTTGGTTTAAAACATGTTACTCTTACACAAATACCTTATTAACGGAAAATGTTTTCGAAAAGCTATTTTTAGGTTCTCCATGACTAGTATAATCATATAACCGTGTTTTATGTTTTAAAAGACATAAATCATGAAAATTGATTCCATTGAATCATTTATGTTTTCCCCATAATGTGGAATAATTTTAAAATAATAAATTAAGAAATGATTAAAATATAAATTTGCTTATAAATTTAATCAAAGTTTTTTAATAATAAAAACATAAATGTTGAAGGGTTTTCTTTTAATAATTATTCCTTATGTGGCCTTTCATTTTGATAACCTCTTGAGTTCGAGTAGTCCAAGACTCCAAAACTGGAGAACTATAAAGTATTGTTCAATCAAACATGGTTTAATTTCAAGATCCATGGATATAATAAAGTCATATATCCCCTCCCATCTTGATTCATAAACTTTTAAGAGACATATTTCCAAGTATCCATTTATGAGAAATTTGAAAATTTAGTTCTCTCTAAACTTCTGGAAAAGGAATTCTGAATTCTGAAAATTTAGAAATCCAGTATTATCAATGAATAATAAAAAGTATTAAAAGTTGATTTTTTTGTTCATTATATAGATATAGAATATTATCACATGTGATTAATATTTATAAATGGGGAAATGATTAGAAAAACATAAATTGAAATCATAAGTTGGAAATTATACATGTGAGAGAAACATGTATCCCATTAAATGTTTTAAATTCCTATGGAAATAAAATATTTTGATTCCGTTCTAGGAATCCTTAGTAATAGGATTTAATTTATTAGTATATAGATGTAATATTGGTAATGATTCAATGTGGAAACATGATGATAACATTTGTAATTTTAATGATGGAACCCTTGAACCTTTTAATGATCTTTTATACGCGTTTCCTTGGTTTTATTCTTGTGTTTGAATGTATTTTTTTTATCTTGATAGATGGTGAGTGATTATTGGTTTGTGTGTTTTCAGGATTTGAATATATGATTCATGTATTCATGATTATTTCAGGAGTATCTTGTTACTATTTTTTAGGTTAACCACCATATGTTCCATGATTCTATGATTTTCTCATGTTACCATGTTATGATTTTATTATTATTATCAACATTAATATGTGAATTACTGTGAATTATATTTCTCATGGTATTTCATGATTAGCAATATTCATTGTATAATTTCCCATGAGTAGGGTAGTGGACATGAAATATGGTGATCACAACTATAGAATCTAGATAGTGTATAAGCATGTTACGTTGTTAGCTCATCCCAAAGCACAATTCCCTGAGGATACTAAGTAGTGGAACTGAACATAATGCCTTCTAGATTCTATGTAACTAGTCGAATCGATGTTGTGAGGATACCATGTCACATGTGCATAATCCATTTTTCTAGTTTGGGTAAATTGTGGCATCGATAAATCTATCATTCTTGTGTGGATCCAAAGGAGTCATGGTTAGGGCTAATTAGTATCATGGTAACCACATTTTTACATTGCACATAAGGGATATTCCTATTGTTCATTTGTAATTATCATGAAATACACCTATAATACATGTGTAGATTTCTATAAGGATTCATCGGTGATGTTATACTACATATCATTACTCAAGCCTTGTATGGGAATTTTGATGTTCGTGGATTCTTCATTTATAGTGATGCATTAAACAGAAAAAACCGCATGGATGATCAGTGATCCAAATAGTAGTGAGATACGAGTGGTACTAGGATATAAATTGGAAGAAACTACACGTTAAATTATTTTTTTTATTACAATATATATATAATGGTTAGGCCTTCCATAAAGGATTCTGATATTTTAATTGTTTATATAACATGTGTTCCATTTGATACTATTTTATTTCACATTTTTATTATAATATATTATGTTTTTATTATTATTTATTTAAGGATGTGATAGAAATGAAATAGTATCCTAATTATCAATGTCAAGACCCTCTCTCTTGTTTCCATCCTCTTGTGTATGAGGAGGAGAGCATGAGGTCATGTGACTCTCTAACCCAGACCCAATGGTTTTAGTCATGGAATTTCATGTATTGAACAATTCTTTAAATTAAATCTATTATATCATCATTTATAAAACAATTCTTCAAATATAATTCATATCACTTAAAAAAATAATTTTAAAAAATAAATTTATAACAATACAAGGATCGTATTATCGAATTTAGCTATAAAAATAGAATTCCAAAAAAATTGAAAGTATTGTTTATTTTCATTCTATTAATTTCTCATTAATAAGGTAATCATATTCATTCCTTCAAAAAAATATATTTGTTTTAAAAGTAATATTTAAATATTAATATTTCATCTAAATATATCAAGGTTTAATTATGTTCAATGATACATGTAGAGACAGATATGGAAAAAATTAAAGTATATAAATGTAAAAACATATAAAAATACTATAGATTCAGTATTTTTTCTCACAATTAAAAAATAAATATTACTAGGGATTTTCAGTTTTTTATTATATTCACCAACACCCAAGGATGGATTCCCTACATAGGTTTTGGATAAATACAAGTACAATAATTTCTTGAAAACAACGAGGTATTTAACACCTTTTTATATAGATAATTAAATTTAAATTTTATTTTATACATTTTTATTCCATTATAAATTTTAATTCATATTTAAAAAAATTAAATTTAATAGATTTAATCCATAATATCATTCAAACACCATGATAACTTCTCAGACTTTCTCCCTTTTTTTACCCCTCTATATTTTTTTTTATTAAATTTATATTTTAAGATAAATTATCAACATCTCCTTGATGTTAATACATTTATTATATACTTTGATATGGTTACATATTATGAAAATTATTTTAAAAAACAACAGTGGATTGATCCCTTATATAGTCCCTTAATTCTAAATTTGATTGAGATATAATGGTTTAAGTGTTTAATTCTTTTCCTAAACTAGGGAATTGTTACTTCTAGGGGGCCATTCTTATATCCCATAAGATTTATAGTTTTTTAAAAAATTACATGTTGAATGTACCATGATGTGATTTAATACACCATGTCATGGTTTTGGACATACATTCCAAAACACTTCTAGCACTTTTAAAACACTATGAAACTCATCGTAGAAATTATTAATGATTATATGAATTATTTATTTATATATTTCCTCAAAAGAAACATACTAATAATAAAAACATATTATATACTCAACATATTAGTTTTATCATAGATATTGTGGGTATATATACTTTTGATTAACTCAAAATTAATGAATCCAAATTTATCTCATTCAATGTTCTTGATAATTGTTAATACAATATTTTATTTTAAATTTAAACTCTATATATTCAATTATTATGTATTGGGATATGACATAGTAATTTATTTGAAAATGAAATGATAAAGTACTACTTAACGATACTATATTCAAATCATAAAATTACTTATTAAATGATTCTTATTTAAGAGTATAACTTTGAAATTAAAAATTTTCATGTTTAGAGAAATTCATATTAGATCACATGAATATGATTTGGAGAAAATCAATGGATGAAACCTCAGAAAAGAACTTTTTTCAGACACATTTTACAATTAGTATTATCGAATCTTATGTAATGTAAATTTTAATAAAAAATCTTGTTTATTTAAAAATCAGGATTGTATTTTATAGATTAGTATTCATTGTATAAACATTATGATATTTTTCAATATAAAAGAAATAACTATTATTTTTAAGTACACTATTCCTCCAGGTATTTAATTCTTTTCTAAAATATAAATTTCATAATTTCAAAATTTGAATTAGAAAAAGGACCTAATTTTTTCATTCCAAATATCTATTAAATCGTATGGTTTCTATTTATTTTTTAAAAAAGAATGAATTTTTTGGAGAATGGTAAAAAATATCCATTTTTATAAAAATCTTCATTTATATTAAAACAATTCCAAATTTTTTATTTATTTAAATTAAATATAACTCCCTTTAAATCATGATAATACCACTAGTTCCACTGGAATAACAATTACTCATGATTTTAGAATAAATTCTTTGTTATGATTAAAACCAAAATATTCTAAAAATATTTTCTTCCATTGCACATTTAATTTTTTATATACATTAATAATTCCACTTATATATATAATCATTAAAATATGTGTCCATACTAAGAATTAGTATTATCAAGTTAATTAATGAGTTCAATTTCATTTTTGGTAAAAATTATTAGCCAATATAGAAAATTGTATCAAACAATGTAAAGGGTAAAAGAGGTTGATAATAGATAGAAATCTAGATAAGGCTAGATAATAAAAATCTAAATCATATTGGATAATATAATTTTGATCATTATCACCTTATATAGTAAATTGTGTTTTTTCAGTGGTACATGATCAAGAGTTAGTCATTTATAATATTTATTAGATAAGAATAATTACAAGTGCATTAATGCAATCACTTGTGAGAGGGAACCTGATATCCTTGAATATTCCAAATCCATGTGGACAATGTCTTAATTAATACATAAAAAATACCATCCCTACTCACCTCCTCATATAATAGATGTTCATTTCCCTGTAACAGAATAATCTATATTACTTAGCGTGTAAGACAGTGGAGGTTTTTCAAAGAATAGGTATACCTTTTAACTAAGTTCTTTTATGTTTATTTCATCATAAAAGTAATTAAAACCTTTCATAACAATACAAATATTATAAAATAATTATCTTCTGAGCATTTTCATTTTATTATTCTTATGGTACCATAATGTTTTATATCCTTTTTCATTATAATGGATACAAAAACATTTCTTGAGGACACATGTGGACTACACCTTCTATGAAGTGATAAGTTTAATTTATTATCACCACAACACATGTATTTTTAGGTGGATTTAATTAATTAGTGTTATATTTATGAAATTATTAGGATTCTAGGAGGGTAAGATATTATAAATCTTCCTACCCTTCCTCCCACTGAAATATTATAATTCTTATTTTATGTATGAGTGGACTACCACCTCCACAAAGCAATGTGTTCTTTTTTCATTATAACCTCACTTATGTGGTAAAAAGGTGAAATAGTTAAATTATTACGAAACCCAATATATATATATATATATATTATTTTTTATGGGTAAATATTTATCTTGTTTATTTTATTCCATATCATTGAAAAATGAAAAAAATCCACTCACAAGTATGTCAAAACTACTCCCTCTATTAAACAATATGTTTCATATTCATCACCTCATGAAATAGTTGGTTTTAAAAATAGTATAAAATGTAAAAAAAAATAATTATATCAATAATATGATTCTGAAACCATGTCCCATTGGAAACAATTATCCTTTAAAGGCTGATTTGAACATTGAGGATATAACGACCTTAAAATTTATAACGGAAAAATAACTGATTTAATAAATAAATAATAAAAAGTAAAAAAAAAATAAAAAAAATAATGATAACATATTTCCCATTAAAAGGTTTTTATGTCTATATATAACAAATATAATTTTATTTTAAAGTTGTTAGAGAGCATATGAATTTATATGGTGCATAATGTAACATGTTTATCTTTAAAACAATATTTCTTTTATGTCCAACATTATTTCACCCAAAAAAATTGAATTTTAATGTTTCAAGAGTGGTTCTAAACATTAATAAAAGGTTTATAAGGTAATTTTTATTATTTTTTTATCTTCATGTGGACTTTTTAAAAATTATAATTTCAACATTTTTTATACGGGTTATTTTTGAGTTTTTATAAAACAATTGTAAAAAAGGTTTTTAACAAATAATGATTGAATAAAATTTCCCACAAACATGAATGTTATTTATTATAAATATTCTTATAAAATTATTCAAGGGTTTACAATAGAAAATACATTATTCTTTAAATTTTTAACATTATTACATTTCATGAAATAAAGTTATTTTTCTGTAATATTATACGAAAATGGAAATTGGTTTTTATATATTCTAATGAATCATTAATTTTTTTATAATATAAAAGCTAAATATTATAAAAATATTGGTTCATAATAGGATTCAATATAATTATATATGAATATGGGTGAGCATGATAGATCTCTCTAACATATTGGTTGATGATTTATTATTTGAATAGAAAAATATGGGTGAAAAACCAGTAGGATACTCCAATAGAAATAATGAGGACTAATTGAATGAAAAACATGGTAAAAAAGACTTAATTTTTTTTATATATGATGAATCAATAAAAATGTCTATTATTTTAAATTTTTTATAAGTAAATTTATGGTTTGTGAGGAAATAATAGATGGTGAACTTTTCAAGGAAAAATATTTTTTCGACAAATATTTTTAGCCTTTATCATCTTTTGTAAGATGGATTCATCGATTTCGTATGATTTATAATTGGTTTTAATGGTTTCCTAGAAGTATTAGTTTCTCATTTGGATATAATTTATTTACGTTCTCAATTTTTTATTGTGGTAAATGATAATCATTTTCAAGGTTTTTATATTTTTCAATGGAATAACATGTTTCCATTATTTCTATATACCTTACTCTGTTTTTTCAAATTATACCAAGTATAATATTTTTTTATTTGGATATAAGGATTATTATAATTTATATAAAGGTAAATTATTCCATGATAAATTAAATATAACAGATGAAAAAGGGTGTTGAATTAAATAAGGCTATAAACATAAATCCTTATTTTTTGGAAAATATTTAAATTACGTTGAAGTTACCACTTTTATGTAATACTATATTCATATCTATATAAAAAATTAAACATAAAATATTATGGTAATGTATTAATGTGAAACCTTAGATTTTAATCATGTCTTTATGATTTTTTGATGTTAAAATTTTTTATAGTTGGTATTATTGGAAGGATTAGATTACATCAGGGGTTAAGTGGATAAAAATGAAATTCTTAAGAGGTATGAATTTAAGTTTATATTATAACAAGATATATTCTGATAATTTATTTATCGGATCATCTAATCTATGTATCGTTAGAATGGGTTTCCATAGAAAAAATGTTCACCTTAATTATAATGCGATCAATTGGATAATAACTCTTCAACTTATTAACACACAATAAATTAAATAGATCAGTTTTTAGTATTGTTATCTAACTTCATATATTCTACTAATGGTGGAACCCATGGAATATAATGACTAAATTCATTATAGATTAACACCTATATGGTAGAATATTTCATGAATGAGAACCCAATGGAAGTTAATGTACCTTCAAAACCCAGTAAATCTACAGCATAGAAAACATTATAAAAGAAATATTTAATGTTTCATGATGTATAGAACATAAAAAATTTCTAAATATTCATAATTATGAAGGTTTATTCGATCAATAGTGGAATTTCATTTATAACGTAAAGAAAAATTATGTGATTGTTTCCATGTAATGGACAATGATTAAAAATATTTTTCTAGAGTAGTGCCTTATGAATGTTCATTGCCATCAAATGTATGGGAGATCTTATGATATGGAACTAATGGATGCAAATTCAGTGAATATTTGTTGAGAAATTTTTACTCGAATTTTAATTTATTAACAAAACTTAATCAATACCATTAATGTGAAATTGATTTATTTTAAGAAAATATGAAAAAATTATTACGAAGAGAATTGTACATTTGGGAATTTAAAAGTTATTAGGAAAATATATATTTTTTAGAAAACATTGATATGTATTTTTTTATACTTGGGATCCCCATGAAAAAAGTGAAAGAAACTATATAGTCTGAACTAAATATAGAAGCATTCAACTAATAAATATAAAGGTAAGTAGCTCAAATTTAAAAAATATTGTAAAAAATATTTTAATTATTGTTTGAGAGGACACATAATGTGGTAATGATGTGGTAAAAGAAGAAATTTCAATCATGAATATAAAGAAATGAGTTCAGGATACACTATTATTGGGAACATACGATCATCTAATATTAAAAAATTTAATTGCAGTGATTTGGTTAATTATGCTAAATCATGCCCAAATTCTGTTACTCATGGATGGAATCAACAAGAACAAAATGTGAGAGGTGTGAAAAAAACGTTTTATACTATAGTGGAGGATTTTTAACCTTCATATAAAGTGGTTATATGTATATTACTGATTTTTTATATTATCCAATTGTTTTTTTATTCCAAATATACAACTTCCTTTAATTCTGAGAATTGTATATGTTAAATTGAAATACCATCTTAACAACTAATCATATAAAATTTGGAATAAATTCCAAAGTAATATTCATAATGGAAACAATAATTTGATGAATCTTTTATCTTGTCATCTCTATAATGATTTTCCCTAAAAGATTTATTTTCTTAACCATATTATAGTTTTATATTATTCTTGTTGTGTATTGGATTTTCATTTATCATTACAATATAAATTGGACAATTAAAGAAGTTATTTTTTATAAAAAAATTCATTCTATAATTATGAATGAATCCACACCCTTTATAACATGTAGGGAATCCAAAAAACTCACTAAACATGGGAGTGAATGTTATCTTGAAAATATTATTGGAAAAAGGGATATATCTGAATTTTAGATGTTCCATTAGTAATTTTACAACTTTATTTTCAAATTTATTATTTTCTAGGTGAAATTAATATAAAAGAGGTTTAATTTACTATTAAATTAGATTTTACACCTTTTAAAACTCCCCTATAGAATGTATTTAGTGGAACTTTTATAATTTAATAGGTAATTATAATAGATTCTTTATAAGGGTTTCATTAATACTAGCACTTATACTAGGGGTTAATCTATTATTTTACAAAAAATTATTATTCCAATAATATTTTCATTATTTATAGAGCACACAAATGAATAATTGTTCATAAAATTTATATTTTTCCTCATATTGAAGACTTTTTTTATGAAATCCATAGAGAACAATATTCATTAAAGTTCGATATTAGGTTTTGGTATCATCAAATAATGGATAAGGAGAAAATCATTTGGATAATGGTATTTTATACTAGGTATGACCTTTAGGTGTATTTGTTTGTTCCATTATGGGTAATGAATGAGCCCCTTGTATTGATGGATAAAAAACTATTATTTGGATAAGTATTTGGATAAAATTTGGGAGGATTTCATTGATGATATTGTTTTCTATTCTAAATTTTATAAAAATTGATAAATAAAATTAATGATTGTTCTACGAACCGTAAAAATTATTAAATTTTATTGAAAATTTATAAAATGATAAATTTGGGCTACAAAATATTTCATTAATTGGGGAATGGTATTCCTAAATTTGAGAAAACTATTAATCCAGCTAAAACTAATGTGATAGAATAAATTCTGAGTCTAATAAATTTCACTAAGATTCAAAGTTATCTTATATTAGTGGGTTACTGAAAACAGTTTGTCGAAAACGTGGATCAATTACCTTTTACACTAACAATGATAACTAAAAAAGGGGTTAAATTCACCAAGTTGGAGAAATTTTATGAATGATTCAATTAATGAAAATTAATTCTGATTATTTATCTACTGTTATCCAAGACAATAAGATAATTTAAATTATTCATACATAAGGATTGTTCATTTATTGTCCTTTTAGTGTTTTTATGTATAAAGATCAAGTGATTGATTGGGAATCACATGAATTAGAACATCAGGAGATTAATTATTATATGTTTATCTTTGAACTATTTAACACAGATTTTTATTTAAAAATATAGACACGTTATTTATTTGTTTCAAAATGTGAGATATATACCGACCATGATTTTTTTATCTTATATTGACCAAAAAAATTAACATGAGTTAGAGAAGATTGTTCTAACTTATAAAATAATATATTTTCAGGATCCACTATCATCTAGGTAATAAAAACAATTTATATGATTCCATTAGTTGAAAATATTATTTAAAACTATCCATTTAAAAAATTTAACATGATCCATTAGTTAATTACTTAAATAATATTAGCCTTAATATTTGTAATGTAGTAACTACCTCTCTTTTGTTTCAGTTGTAACCTTTTTAGATGTAATTGTGATTTCTCACACATAAAATCATGTCTTCTAGGATAGAATTAAATTTTGTTATGAATTATTATGTGGGTAAATTTATATTTTAAAAAAATAGATGTTATAAGATTTGTAAAGATGTTTTGGGTTCCTAGTCATACCTTGTTAAATAAATATTTATATAGTGGAACTCATAGCTCAATGTTTGTGATTACTCTAAGAAGCACTATGATTTAAAAATACCATCAATATATTATTGGTGGGATGGAATGAGAAAATATATTTCCAATTTTAGATGGAAATGATTGACATGTATACAGGATAACAGAATGAAGTTACTAGCAAAGGGGGTGCATCATCATTTTTCATTACCTGAATGAATATTGGTTAACATATGCAAGGATTTCATTGTGGGATTACTAAATAAATTCAAATTAAATAACATGATTTGGTTTCTTGGGGATCAATTAGAAAATCTAAAATTTCTTTTCTATTTGAGATAATATATCATTTGTGATTATTATGTACATTATTTGTAAAGTCTTATCATTTCCATATATTCTTTTTATATATTATATTGAATTATTTCATGTCCAGTATTTGCAACGACATTGGATTCTGAGGACGGGAGTGCCTGAAATAAATGTTTGAAATAAATTAGACTCTAAATATCATTCATGGGAAGTTGTCCTAAAAATGTGGAATTATATTTAAATGGATGCTTAGATTTGAAATTTGAGGACACAATTTCATTTAGAGCATCAACGTTACCTTAGGGGGGGGGCTATTATTGACTGGAATGGGTCGGGTGAAAAAGTTAGTTTTTTGACGTTTTGAAGGAAATAAAATAAATTAATAAATTATTTTATGTTAAAAATATCCATAACATAGAACACATTAATTTTTTTAAAATAGAATGAGTCTTGGGTTTGGTTGATAACCCTAGTAAAATCCACAAAATCCTCTCGAGCTTTGGAGATGAGCCATGTGGATGATTCTTGATGACCATCGACGATTGAAAAATGGGAAGATCGTCATGTAGTGAGATTGAATTCTAGATGATGACTACTCATCCTCTTCATCGATGGTTGTGGTAGGGGTTGTTATTTCGATTCTTCTTTTCCCAGTTCATTAATTAAATGAAGAACACAGATTAACCAACAAACAAGTTGACCTGTGGATCATGTGTTTTTGCTGGAGGGTTTTATTGGGATATTTTGGGGAATGAAGTCATTCTATATTTCATTCACTATTTTGATTATTTCTATTTGATCCAACTAATTAGATCGGATCAATGCTGTGATGAACAATGTTAGAGATTTGTTCCCCAAAATGTCTTTTGGATTTCTACTCTCCTTTTTAACCCCACATTCATTATGTTCTTCACAGGGTTAGGAATAATGGATCGTTTAGCATCCATTTTTCAATAGAATGATCTGAAATTGGATATCTGACATTGTGAAGAATCAAAATTGGTGTAAGGGTGATGTTTAGAGATGAATCAACACAGTTCAGAAGAAATCATTCCTTGGTCGCTCTTCGCATGGATGATCAAAACAAGTTTTTGGGGTCTATCAAACTCGAGAAACCACCCAAAACATTGCTGGAATAGTAGGGAGACAGCAAATATTGAGTTTCGATGCAATCAAATAGCTAGATTGAAGACATTAAGAGAAATCAGGGTGCGACAATGTTGAATGCTGATTTTTGAAAATCCGGATCAACATGAATTGTATTCCGAAGAACATGCCTTATTGGATTGGCATTGTGGTAACTAGGGTTTCCAAACATCACATGATGAAGGAAATAACATGCTTCTTAGAGGACACAGCGTGTGGTCCCCACATTGTAGTAGTTGGGGTTCCGGGCGGCAGGAAGCATAGATACGGTGTGTGGGTCCTTACCTGAACACATCATGTATCTCGAGAGATACAAGGATGAGAGGTGTGGTATACAAAATATACTCCACCACATGAAAAGATGTGGTCGGACACACATACCACCTCGTGTAATGATACATTGTCCGAGACGCATAGTTTGAAGCCATATAGGGGAACATGGACAACATACATGGAGTGGACCTCGAATGCATAGGCACATTATGTGATCCTTCTAACACTCCATATATATATGATTTTATATGACATGTTCTATAGAATTTGGTCATTGTACACAGCCAGTACCCAGAGTCAAGGAATACAACATGTGATGACTTCGACATGTCGTGTACTCATTCAACATGGATTGATATTCTTTTCCACTACTCTAGGGAAATGTTTTCTTTTTTAGTTAACCTTTTCCAATTCCCCTAATGGTTAGGTATCATTTCCATCCATAGGAGTTGGATCCCATCAGCAGGACATTTCAAGATAGAGTTTGGGATCCCTTTGTGAGGCTTAGAGCAACATTCTCTATCCATTCTTGACCATAGGAAGAGTCAGGTATCAACATGAAAAATTCTCTAAGATTTCAATCCTCTAAATATAAGGAGAATTTGGAAGAGTTGAGGTTTCCTCCATGGGTCTGGCAGTGATCCTTATTCATGTAACGTGATATTTTCTCACATGGGAGTGTGTTCTCTCGGATTGAGTGTATCTATTCCCTCATCAGATTTATCAGTACATCTATCACTCCCATGGACTTTCCCAAATAATAGTACTTATTTTAAGGGAATAAGTATAGCTATCAGACTCATGGAGTGAGTTTTCTCGGATTATTTCTCTATGGAGTCTTTGAATTGAATCCCTATCGTGGGTATGTGGTCATTGTGACTTACCTATAGACTACATGTCTGGGTTTTGAGTATATCTGGATGTCTTTCTCTTGCTATATCATTAGTAAAAATATACTGTGTAGAGAGGAATATACCTTTACATTGTGTATTGATTTTCAATTTTTGGGTTCCCCCTGCTAAGTATTGTTATACTCACCCATGCATGGGATTTTCCCTCATGTGTCATGTCTTGTGTAGACGAGTCGTATTTTTATGGAGTAAAGGGTTGGACAGAACCGAACAGAGCTTTCTGAGTTCATTATTGGCCGAGGAGTTCCTACAGCTATGAGCATTATTCTCAGTACCTCTTTCATTCTTATAATTGTGAATTTTATTTTGCAAAATCTTTGTTTTGGTAGTCTTGTACTCTAGCCCAGTTTACATTCTACATTTTACTTATGTTGTACAATGTTGGTTTGGTTTAGTTTTATGCCTTCATATTTTTCTTAGTTGTTTTTACTTTTTAGAATATATGGTCTCGGATATATGTGTGGGGGGGGGGGGGGGTATAGGTACCTAGGAAATGCTTCCCATTTTTGTGTTATGCCTACCAGGTGCTAGTCACCAGCCCCGGCCTATTAGAGGAGGGCTTGGGGAGTTGTAGTACGGGCCCCACTTGGATGGGTCGTGAGAATGTGGTATCAGAGCTGGTTGGTTCTACCATAGGGCAAATATTCTGTGAGACTGTTTTGGGGAAACAGTGTCTTGTGTTCTAAGTATGACTTTATGTCTAGGGACTCAAGTGTTGGTGTGGGTAGCAGATTTATCCATACATAAGGACTCTGATAACATTCTTGTTGGGAAGAAATCCCTGAAGGTAACATTGCAGTATTTTTGGGTTGATTGTGTTTGTTGACAAAGTAGGTTTCCATTGAGAATTTTTGAGTTCCAGAGAATTTGTTGACAATCCTTGTTGACAAAGAACGATGAAAAAGGAAAGGACGATCTGGAGGCGGTACAAAAGAGCAGTACAAGGTGGCGCCATTTCCTAGTGTTTTTTAGGGGCCAAAATTTGGAGTTTAATGAGCATCACGAAAATAGGATTTCCATTAAGATCATAATTAAATATGGCAATGGAATGAATTTCACGAAGAGAGGCTTCATGGTTTGGATTTCGTGAAGACTAGAAGAATGGAGGTGGTGATTCTTCGCGACTACGACAAGATTCGCGAACGGCAGAGGCAGAAGCGCATCGCGATGGTGAAGGGATTTTCCAGGGATCTTCGCGGAGAAGGTGTGAAGGAATTGAAGTGATTCTCCATGATTACGACGAGCTTCGTGATCCGAAAATTGCCGAGGTGGTTCGCGATTTGGACAGAATTACGGCGGAAACTTCGGAGCTTCGTGATTGGAGATGACATGGCGTTGACTTCGCACGGAAAGGTCAAGGTTTGGGGGAATATCCTATAAATATAGGCCGACCCCCTCAAGAGAAACATAGAGAATTTTCAGAGAAAATAATTTTCTCTCAGTTCGTGAAGGAAGTTTGCAAAGGTAGTGTCGTTCGCGAAAGAGGAGCTTCGCAGCGGCTATTCTAGCTCCGCAAAAGATGTGAGCTCCGCATTGGCTCAGTGAGCTTCACGAGTGAATTTTCTATGCAACGACTTGACCATCACGGTAGGGCTTCACATTAGTGCTTCGCGAAAAGGCAGGAGCTTCGCAAAGGCTTGTTTGAGTTTCATGAAATTGTGAGCCTAGAGAAGTAGGGTGCTTTGCGAAGGTGTTTCCAAAGGAATTGCCCAGTGGTTAAGAGGCAAAGGGGTATTAATCAATGGATGAAAGTTGGACTTCATCAGAGCATCTTTCAACAGTTGAGGATGCATTCATTAGTGATAATGAAGAGACCTACAGGTCTATAAACTGTGAGTGGATCCCTTCCTAGTGCAGTGAGCAAAGGAAGAGGAAGTAGGTGGTCCTCTCCACCGACAGCGATCTAGAGAGAGGGAAACAGGGAGTGACCCTTGGGAAAGCAATGAGTTGACCCTAAACATTGTAAAGGCAGTGAGCCTGGGCATAGAAGTGATCTAGCCCGAAATTTGTATCCACATATAGTGAAGAATAGTGGAATTTGGTACGACCGGCAACGTGTCGGCGTATGCTCCTTGGACGTAGCCCAGTGAGGGTGAACCAAGTAAAAATCTCTGTGTCTGCCTGTTTGCTTCCCCGTATTGCATTCAAAGCATCATCATTAGATAAATAAGTAAATAAGTGATAATAGATTACACACAACAGAAAAAAAGTGACCCTTGTAATAAAGAGGTCAAGATAAAGTGGGGCAGGAAGAATTTTGAAAAAGAATATCCATACCCTGATTCACCCCCCCTATAAGGGTATATATGCCCTTATTGTTCCTGAAAATTGGTATCAAATGGCTGGTTTCTTTTATCGGATTTGTTTGCTTCGACTTGGTGTAGTCTTTCTGTGTGGTTGAAGATACAGTTTTCTCTTATCTCAGTATGCCATGGGAAAAGGAAAATCATCAAACAAGAATCAAAATTCAGGTAATTTCCCTCAGTGTGGAAGTGTTTTGGGAAAAACTGTGATTCAACAAAAATAATCAAACAGCTTACTAAAGGAAGGTCTAGATGAATCTGATAGGGAAAAGATTGACTCACTCAATCGTGATGTTGGAATGAGTGAAGTACATGAGCATCAGAGTGATACTGAAATAGAAGAAGAAATTGAATGAATAATAGATATGCGAGCTGAGTTAGAGTCTGATCTTGAGGAGATATATGTTTGGAGTGCTAAAACAAATAAATCTAACATAGTTGTTCATGATGCCAAACTCTATATGCAGCAGTAGGAAGAAGTGAAGTCTGAGTTGATAGAAGAAATTGAGAATCTCAAATTATCAACATGAGAGAACTCAGAATCAGTTAGTGAGTATAAGCATAAGATTGAAGAATAGAATAGGGAGATCAATGGATTGAACATAAAAGTGAAAGATCAAGTCAAGTGTATCGAAGAACCTGATATTTCAAGTGACGTCAGAAACACTTATGAAATTAAATCTAAAGCTATTCATATCCATGCACTAGAAACTGAGATCAACAAGCTAAGAAGTTTGAAACAAATGCTTATTGATGTACCTACAGATCTAAGGGAGAAAAATGATTCTCATGATGAAGAATTGAGAAAGAGATCTACAAAGGTAGAAAAATAAATAGCTGATGTCATGGGGAATAATCTGAACACAGACAAGATTCAAAACATGAAATCTAAAAATGATGATCTTATGACACAGCTTTCTGAACTAGTTCAGAAGAATCAAAGGCTACAACAAGAGAATTCATGTTGCTCAGATTCTGTTACTCAAGAAAAATTGAAGGTAAAAGAGAAATGTGAAGTGGTGGAAAATATTACAAGAGAATTGGAAGTTGAGATGAGTAGAGGAAATTATATGAAGATAGAAATTGATTCTCAACTTGAATAAAGTGAATTAAAGATTCAGAAGTTGAAAGAAGAGCTAGAATCAGTGAAGAAGGAAATAGAGAAATCCCATGCTAGAGAAAAGCCTAAAATGAAGGATGTCTTGCACTTGCTATTTGATTATCCTTCGGCAGGTGATGATGAAATGAAAATCAAATTTTCAATTTCTAAAAAGAGGAAAGAAAAATTTCCCTCAACTCAAAGACCACACAGCTTGGGGGATACTGGTATTGGATTTGATGAATCACCTACCTTGCATGATAGAAAGAGAGGTGTGAATAGTTCTAGATGTGAACAAAACCCTACATGTGCTGGGGATAGGCCTAAGAGGACAGTTACAAAAATAAGTGATGACATGTGCTTTTTCTATGGGATTCATGGCCCCACATTATGCATCTGTTCAGAGGCTCTGGAATACATTTCAGGCCGTGAAAACAGAAACATTACGAAATCTGAGAATTAGAAGAAGCATCATGAGAAATTAGAGAGAAGAGTCTCTCAGAGGAAATCATCTGTTAGATAATATTATTGTGGAAGAATGTGTCACCCCATGAGTATGTTTCAGGAAGCTCAAGAGCCCCATGTCAGAAGAAGAACTCAACGTGTATCAACATCTCGACATAGAAATGAAGAAATGAGGTATGTCTTTGATGTAAAATGTTTTATATGTTCAGATTATGGGCATTTGGCAAGAAATTTCAGCAAGAAGAACGCAAGAAAGGAAAGGGAACTCAAAAGGAGATTCTCGAATCCAATGATGCAAAATGAGAAATTATACACTGAGAGACAACGTGGCAAGGAGAAGAATAGTCTTAGAGCCTCAGGGGAATCACATGGAGCTGAATGAAAGGTGTATCAGTCACCTCATCTGTTATACTCAAAACAGCTCTCAAGGAGAGAATGTGAGCAAACCTGGAAGATTAAGGGTATATCTACTCCAGCTGTGATAAAGAGGATTAAATGTTCAATGGAGGACTCACTACCAGTGAAAAACAGTGTGGTGACTCAGACATCTAATAAAAGAAAGACGAACAAAGAATGTAATGAAAAATTTGCAGGTCGTGTTCTAGAGCGAAAACTGGAAGAAGATGCAAGATCCTTGCAATGGTGGAAGAAACAAGGGAAGATGGAAAGAAAAGATATTCCTGCTCAGAGTAGGAATCAAGGGAAATGGAATTCTAGTGGAACATCAAAGACGGAAATGTGTACTTGTGGGTTTAAACCCCAAATGGTGAGAAAGGACAGGCCGATAGAACCATCATATTAGAAAAATACACAGCATGCAGGTATTGAATGCTTAGTCATATGGCCAGAGAAGTTGAAGTTGGCCAGGCAGCTGGAGGAAGCAAGAAAGGAATGTGATGCACTCAAAGAAACAATCAAAGGGTTGACCCAACAAGATCAACCACTATCCTCATCTTGAGTATTTGAGAAACTAACCCTCTCCCTATGTATATAAATTCTATTAAATGATGATTCATGTGTTTCAGGTTCTAGGGAGATACTCCCCAAGGGGAAGTCACATCTAAGGATGCGAAGTGGAGATGTGATATGCTTTAAAATTTTAATTGATTCAAATCAAGTACCAGAGTTGAATATTTAAGGGAGTAACAGAGCACAATAGAATGTGATTATTTTGTTAACTTTGTCTCTTGTTTCCTACACCGAGTTCCAACTCAGTAGGCTTAGAGATTTTGTTAATGGCTCAATTCCAAGTGGAAGATGAGAATAGAAGATGTCGGAGAAGAGGAATTTTTATGGGCCTAACTCTAGGAAGTGTTGTTTAACATAGGGGGAGAATTAAATAACAGAATCAGATGAAAAAGACATCAATGAAGTAATTGGATGACTCAGATGACTCAGCTCAGGCATTACCTATGGAGGGAAGAATGAAACACAGGGAGAAGCAGCAATAATCATGCATCTCAGACTTATCTTTTTTTTGATCTGACAATGTGGTATCAGGTGACTCCTTTCAGGATACCAAGAAGTTGTGAGGGAAAATCAAAGGCATGTCAACAAAAATCTGAGAGAAGAAGTTCAAAGAAATGACATTAGTGAATAGTGACACAGAGAAAAGTAGATGAAAGAAATGAAGCCACTGAAAAATGATTCAGTGAACAACTTCCTGATGAAATTGTTGAGGTAGAATGCAACACAGGGAGAGCAGAAGTGGCTGACACTAATTTAGAAGAAGACACTGATGATGAACAAGAAAGTTTCAAGTCTGTGTCTATAAGGAATCCAATGAGATGAGCTGAAATTGATAGACAAAATATCATTGGTGATCAGTCGGATTCTGTTCAGATAAAAAAAATAAAATCACTATAGCAGGAATATTTTCTATCTCAGGTTGAGCTGAAATGCTTTGCTGATGCAGCTCAAGATGAAAACTGTGTTCAGGCCATGAATGAAGAACTAAGTCAGAATTTAAAAGAATCAGACATGGGAGATTGTTTCGAGGCCAGAAGATAAAAACTCCATCAGGACTAAATGGGTCTATTAAGAAAAAAAATTAATGAATATGGAATAGTGATTTGGAACAAAGCATGACTGATGTGCAAAGGAGACTCCCAAATAGAGGGAATAGATGGTGATAAGACATTTGCACAAATTAAAAGGCAGTAGACAATCAGATTATTCCTAGACATTGTAGTGCAACGAAAGATCCAGGTATTCCAGATGGACGTCAAATCGGCATTCTTGAATGGGATTCTGGATGAAGAAGTGCATATCGAGAAACCATATGGTTCTCTTTTTCATGAGGATGAGAACAGGGTTTGTCAGATGAAGAAGGAATTATGTGGGTTGAAACAAGCTCCGAGAGAATGGTATTCAATGTTGAATCAAGATTGAATTTCGTTGAGCACCACCGAAGCTGGGTATATTGTGGCCACTCAAGCATGCACACAATTATTATGGATGAAGCAACAGCTTGAATATATGGGAGTTGAAGTGAAGTCTCCGATCAGAATCTAGTGCGATAACTGATGTGCTATAAATATCAGCAAAAATCTCATCCATTATTCAAAGACAAATCACATTGAGATAAAATATCATTTTATCAAGGAGAAGGTTGAGCAGGGAATCGTGAAGTTGGAGTATGCGCCTACAGATCTAAAGGTTGCAGACATTCTAACAAAGGCCTTACCCAAGGAATCTTTTGAGAGGCATCGACTGGCACTGGGAGTTCAGTCGACTCCCCGCACTTAAAAGAGTGTGGATGTGGAAACCCCCAACCCCCCCCCCCCCTTCCCGAGGTATGATGTGTTTTTCTCTAATGTGCTGATATGTGTTCTCTACTATGTTACAGACTACAAAGGAGTGACCTTTGGGTTTGTTGACAAAGGTGGAGAAAATAGTGATTGTTCAAGGGGGAGACAGTGTGGCTATTTGAGAAATCATGACAGATATGGGGAGAAGCTGACCAGTGGAGCATCCATATTGGGGGAGAAATGATAAAGGGGGATATTTTTAATTCGGACGATGCTAGAAGTGATCGATCAAAGCATAGAAATACCGACAGCTGAGGATCGTGATAAAAGCAGAACAGTGGTGTTGGAATGGTGAGAGAAGGTTTCCAGCTATCACCAATTGGGATCAGTGTGGTTCAACAAATGGTATCAATTTAATAATTGGTATAAGATTGGAATCGAAAATTGGTGTTTGACATGAAGTGATTCATTGATGAACTTTTCATACTACTCTTGTTTCTCACACCGAACATTGCTCATGTAGGCTTAGAGTACGTGTTAAGTGAATCCTTGAACGCTATCAGAATCACAAGAGGTGAATGGTGGTAGCGACTAGAACAAGACTCTGTGAGGTATCAACGTGCAGAAAATCATTCTGAGAAGAGTTATAAAGAATTTTTAACAAAACCAAAGGGGGAGATTGTTGGGAAAAAATCCCTCAAGATGACATTTCATTATTTTTGGGTTGATTGTGTTTGTTGACAAAGTAGGTTTCCATTGAAAATTGTTGTGTTCGAGAGAATTTGTTGACAATCCTTGTTGACAAAGAACGACGAAAAAGGAAAGGACGATCTGAAGGCGGTAGAAAAGAGCAGTACAAGGTGGCGCCCTTTCCCAGTGTTTTTTGAGGGCCAAAATTTGGAGTTTAATGAGCATCGCGAAAATAGGATTTTCATGAAGATCATAATTAAAAATGGCAATGGAATGAATTTCGCGAAGAGAGGCTTCATGGTTTGGATTTCACGAAGACTAGAAGAATGGAGGTGGTGATTCTTCGCGATTACGACAAGTTTCGCGAACGGCAGAGGCAGAAGCGCATCGCGATGGTGAAGGGCTTTGCAAGGGAGCTTCACGGCGAAGGCATGAATGAATTGAAGGGATGCTCCATGATTATGACGAGCTCCGTGATCCGAAAATTGCCGAGGTGGTTCGCGATTTGGACAGAATTCTGGCGGAAACTTCGAAGCTTCGCGATTGGCGATGACATGGAGTTGACTTCGCGCGGAAAGGTCGAGGGTTGGTGGAATATCCTATAAATATAGGCCGACACCCTCGAGAGAAACAGAGAGAATTTTCAGAGAAAATAATTTTCTCTCGGTTCGTGAAGGAAGTTTGCGAAGGCAGTGTGGTTCACGAAAGAGGAGCTTCGTGGCGGCTATTCTAGCTCCGTAAAAGATGCGAGCTCCGCGTTGGCTCAGTGAGCTTCGCGAGTGAATTTTCTCTGCAACGACTTGAGCATCACGGTAGGGCTTCGCAGTAGTGCTTCGTGAAAAGGCAGGAGCTTCGCGAAGGCTTGTTTGAGCTTCATGAAATTGTGAGCCTAGAGAAGTAGGGTGCTTTGCGAAGGTGTTTCCAAAGGAATTGCCCAGTGGTTATGAGGAAAAGGGGTATTAATCACTGGATGAAAGTTGGAATTCAACATAGCATCTATCAACAGTTGAGGATGCATTTATTAGTGATAATGAAGAGACCTTCATGTCTATAAACTGTGAGTGGATCCCTTCCTAGTGCAGTGAGCAAAGGAAGAGGAAATAGGTGATGCTCTCCACTGGTAGTGAGCTAAGAGAGAGAGAAATAGGGAGTGACCCTTGGGAAAGTATTGAGCTGGCCCTAAACATTGTAAAGGCAGTGAGCCCTGGCATAGAAGTGATCTAGCCCGAACTTTGTATCCACATATAGTGAAGAATAGTGGATTTTGGTACGACCGGCAACGTGTCGGCTTATGCTCCTTGGACGTAGCCCAGTGAGGGTGAACCAAGTAAAAATATTTGTGTCTACCTGTTTTCTTCCCTGAATTGCATTCAAATCACCATCATTAGATAAAGAATTAAAGAAGTGATCATAGTTTACACACAAGAGCAAATAAAGTGACCCTTGTAATAAAGAGGTCAAGATCTAGTGGGGTAGGAATAATTTTGAAAAAGAATATTCATACCCTGATTCACCCCCCCCCCTCTCAGGGTATGTAGGCCCATATTGGTCCTAACAATGGTTTTCGACTCAGTACATTAAAACACTAGTTGCAGGGATGTAAAATTAGGGTACATGCATCATATAGGAATCGATAGTGTTTTCCATGTAATTTTTGTTAGCTATCTACATATACTCATTGACCATGGTACATCCTGTTTCCTTACAGGTTTCCTCCATGATGCACAACTGCTTGGATTTAGCAACTCGATCACGAGTATGACCCCCTCAATGACGAGGCATCGATACAAGGATCAGTTCCCCTAGCGTTACATCCAGGTGGTTAACCTGTTGTACCCCCACTATGGAAGAATCACATGATAAATGTAGTACCAGCAGACGAGGAGCGTATACTGAGCTCCCTCCATTAGTTTTACAGATAGAGACCCCTAAGTTTCAGAGGCAAGCCCGACCGTTAGATGGTTGGGGACTAGAATGACGTGATGACCATAGTTCTCTATCTGGTGTTGAAACCAGAAAACCATATGGTCGTCCAATAAGTGATCCATCTTCAGGGTTCAATGGGATAATGGTGGGGTTTTACCACACAGACTCATGATGAAGAGACTCATTCTTGGACAAACTTTGAGAGACTCTTTAGGTAGAAGATCTCTATAGTTACACTGAGAGCAGCTTATATCCAAGTGCTTCTTCTGGTTCAGCTGGGCAGTTTGACAGTGGATGACTATTCATTGTTGTTCCCCAACCTCTCTTGGTACTATATTGATATGGTCAGATATAGGTACTTTAGATATCAGACCTTTGATATAGGTCTATGGTGGGAAATCTGAGCTTGTGTCATGCCTTTATGCATTTCAACTAATGCTGGAGTTCTCAAGAGGG
This sequence comes from Viscum album, assembly GCA_963277665.1. Taxonomy (NCBI): domain Eukaryota; kingdom Viridiplantae; phylum Streptophyta; class Magnoliopsida; order Santalales; family Viscaceae; genus Viscum; species Viscum album. Next base: position 1,690,183,672 of record OY728140.1, on the reverse strand, counting down.
CCTTGGTGATAGAGATTTTCATGGAGGTGTATAGATAACTAGTGGTAGTCGGCAGTAGGTTGATTGGTGCGAAGACCTCGACAGTAGGGAACCTAAATCAAGCACATTGATGAGGATGTGGGAGACGTTAGAGGAGAACCCTGGACATGGGATCGACTGCCTAGGGATCCCAAGACGGATCCATCTAGCCTTGGGAGAGGAGATGAAACAAGTGCAATGGTAGATGATATCTCACTAGAGACTATCCATCCCATTGATCTGCTGATAGGGAGGCAGTGGATGGACCACCAAGGTAGAGGCATAGAGTGGAGCAGGCAGACCCGCCAGGTGGTGGACGTGGCAGAGGAGCATAGAGAGCTATATGTGGGGGAATATGGTTTGATATACTTCCACCACCACCACTATGAGGTCTGCACCAGGCTTAGGGAGATGGTGGAATGGGGCATGGATATCTACATGCGGTTAAAATGTACAACTCATGGACTCTATGAATGATATGAGGCCTGATCAGTGTATTTTCTACAATATCTTCCCTACTTATAGAAACATGTTCCAGTCATTCTTTCTTCACCACGTATCTCGTGCAAAACCTTTTGATTCTGGAAGATCTATTTACTTGACCCTTATGGTTGTAGACAACTATGATAGGAGACTCGATGATCACACATCTTTGTATACAGTGTGATCATTCCATTGGAGGTGAGAGTTTTGGTCAAAACCTCTTGGTGGTAGCGTCAAGGCCTTACGACGTCATTCTCATTATGGACTGGTTATCTTCAATCCATACCCAGATTGATTGATTTAGGTGAAGAATGTGTTGTGTCTACAGTGATGGAATTAGGTTTTCATTTGTTGGTGAAAGGGAAACCCAGGTAGAATAGAATAGACTCATGCATAGGAAGGTATAGTCAATCACTCATGAGTTGGATGGCCATATCCCTAGAGAAACCGATGTTGTGAGATCTAGTTTCTTGCTGTAGTGGCAGATTATGAGGATGTCTTTCATGATGTTGTTTCCAGATTACCACCCCACCAATAGATCGACTTATGCATCGACTTGCACCACCGGATGGCACAAATATCCTCACTAGCATATCAGATGTCTCCCATAGTGCTTTTCAATCTGAGGGTGCAGTTGGTGGATTTGCATATTAAGGGCTTCATAATACCTAGTGTTTCACCCTGGGCGACCCTAGTTTTTTCTTCTAGAATGTGTATGGGATTTTGAGGATGTGCATGAAATATCTGTATATAAATAAAGTAATGGTTAATAACTTGTATCCACTACCAATGATTTATAACATCTTCGATCAGCTAAGAGGGGGGTAATGGTTCTTGAAGGTTGACCTTTGATCGGCTTACGATAAATTATGAGTACGAGACAAGGATATATCGAAGGCGACTTTCATGTTCTTCTATGATCACTATGAGTACTTGTTGATTCATTTTGGCATGTCGAATGACCCTGCAATGTTCATGGTACTTATGAACTAGATCATCTAGCTAAACTAATACATGTTTTTAGTGGTCTTCATCTACGACATCAATGAATGATCAACATTGGCGGAGAAGTATGGGAGACACCTACGGATTATCCTAGACACACTCTAAGAGCAACAACATTATGGTAAGATCTCGAGGTGCTAGTCCTAGATAGGGGAGGTCCACCTTCTGTGATAAGTTATCTCAATAGATGGAGTTGTAGTGGACACAACCATGGTTAAGGCGGTTCTAGAATGGAAGCCACTCCTATGTGTGACAGATTTGTAGAGAATCCTTGGGCTGACATGATACAACTAGATATTTATACCAGATTTCCCCATGTTATTAGTCTTATTGATATCCTTTAACTAGAGGGGGAATCCTTTGGAATGGACAGAGAAGTTCCATCAAGATTTCCAGCAATTGAGGTAGAGTTCGAAAAGTGCACCAATCATTAGATTTCTAGAAGAGGGTTTCGAGTACATTGTTTTCTATGACGTATCTAGGACCGAGACATGTTGTGTCCAAATGTAGAGACATACAATGATTTCTTATGGTTCAGTCCATCTAATGCCACATGATTAGAACTAGGATACCCATGATTTGAATTGGCAGTGTTTGTCTTTGCATTTAATATTTATCAGCACTACCAACTGGGTGAACTGTTTATCATCTACTCATACCACAACAGCCTCATGTTCATCTGCTCATAAAATAACCAGAATCTGTGGAAAAGGCAATGGATATAGTTTCTATTGGATTATGAATTCAAGATCATTCATACTCCTAGGAAGGGGAACATTAAAGAATATGGTCTCATCTGGTGATCGATTTCACAGTTTTTGAGAAAGGCGTCAGATTAGTTATACTTGTTATAGTTATCCTTTGTGGAAGGATATGATGTAGCTTATCTCTATTCGATGGATTTCACCCACCTTCTATTATGGAGATTCAAGGTATCATAGAAATGGAATGTCAACTGGAAGACATTACATGCATAGTTATCTACTAGACATTCTCCTAAGGGATATTCGGAAGGTGGGGAGCACGTAGTAATTTTCAGAGGGAGCACAGTTTTACCTGTGGCATTGCGAGAGGAGGTCCTGATGGAGTTACATACATTCCCCTTAGTGGTACATCCTGGAGTAGAAAAAATGTCCCAGGATCTATGGCATATGTTCTGGTGGGAAGGTATGAAGAAGGAAGTAGCAGATTTTGTTTCTCAATGCCTTACATGCCAGAAAGTGAAGCATGAGCACCAGGGTCCTGCATGGTGTGACCAACCCTATAAGTGCCACAGTGAAAGTGGGATAGAATATCTATGGAAATGTTGATGGGTTTACCATGAAATTAAAAGGGACATGATTTCATATGGGTGATCATTGACTGACTCACAAAGTAGGTCCACTTCATAGTTGCCAAGGAGCAATGTTCTGTACAGATCTTGGGTGACCTCTATGTGTCGATGATAGTTTAGCATCACGACATCCCATTGACAATAGTCTCGAATGGAGACATTTGATTCACATTCTGGTTGTGGAATAGATCTCATAAGGAATTTGGAACTCATCTATTCTTGAGAATGACATAATATCCCCAGTCCAATGGTTAGACTGAGAGGAACATTCAGGTTCTGTAGGATACGTTTTGGGCCTATATGTTACACTTCAGTCGTAGTTGGGAGAACAACCTATAACTACTGGACTATGAATACAATAACTATTACCACTCCACCATTGGAATGACACTTTTTGAGGCCTTACTTGGGAAACCCTACTAGTCACCACTATGTAGGACTGTCCCCAGAGGCTCAACACTCCTAGATCTAGAGGTGGTGAGAGCTACTTTTGGGAAGGTGAAGCTCATCCACGAGAGGATGAAGACAATACAGAGCCTGCATAAGACTTATGATGACAGACGACGGAGACCTCTGGAGTTCTAGGCGATGGACCATGTCTTTCTTCAGGTCTCACTATGATGATGAATGTAGAGATTTGGTCAGGGAAAAAAGTTCCCTCTGAGGACTATTTACCTTTTCAGATACTATGAAGAGTTTTCAAGGTGGAACACTGCCTAGATCTACCACCACAGTTGCACCGGGTACATGACAACTTACATGTCTCACAGTTGAAGAGGTACGTGCACAATCCATAGCACATCATCCACTAGGGTGAGTTGGACATCAAAGATAGATCGAACTTCATAGAGTACCTAGTGGAGGTCGGGGATCGGTATGAGAGGATCCTTATTGGGTGATCAATTCACTAGGTGCATGTCCAATGGCAGCACGAGAGTCTTCAAGAGAACATTTAGGAGCATGAGGCTCAGATTCATGTCTAGTACCCTTATCTTTTTTAGTATCCCCCTTTCCATTTTCATTATTTGACCTAAATCCAAATGTTGAAGAGAATATAATGTCTCGGATTTTCCATATATTTTTTTAAAATATTATATAGAATTATTTAGAGACCAGGCTTTGTGATGTAGTGCGATTAGGAGGCCTGGAGTTCCTGGAATAAATGTTTGAAATAATTTAAACTCAAAATATCATGCTAGAGAATTTTTCCAATAAAAATTCTTTAGCATTTAAATTGGTGTTGAGATAAAAAAATTTGAGTACACCTTTGCATTCGAAGTAGCGATTTTACCAGAGGCAGGGCCTAACATCGACCAGTTTGGGTCAGTTGAAAATGTTCGTTTTTTATTTCTCGAAGGTAATAAGAAAAATTATTTTATTTTAATAATTTCCATAAATAAGTGACACATTATTTTTCTAAAATATCAGGAGTCCTGGTATAGGCTCATATCACTAGAGAAATCCCTAAAATCTTATGGAGATTTGGAGAGGAGCCAACCATGGAGGATTCTTCATGAATTCCAACAGATGACAAAAGTGATGATCTTTGTGTGGCGAGATAGAATTCTAGATGATGACTGCTCTTCCTCTTCGTCGAAGATCAAGATAGGTGTTGTTATTTAAATTCTTTATTTCCCCGTTCTTGGATTGAAAGAAGAATGCTGATCAACCCACAAACAGGTTGACTCACAGATCGTGCGTTCTTGTGGGAAGGTTTAATTGTTTTATTTTGGGGAATTAAACCATTCTAGATTTCTTTATTTGTTTTTATTAGCTTAATTTTATCAAATTAATGGGAGAGGATCAACATTGTGATGAACTACTTTCGGGGTTCATTCCTTGAATTACTCTTGGATTTCTTATCCCCTTTTTAACCCCAGATTATTTGTGTTCTTCATGTGGTTAATAAAAATGGATTTTTGATTGTCCGTTTCCCAATTAAATAATCCCAAATTGGAAATCATACATCATGAAAACTTAGTAGAGGTGCAATACCAATGGCGGGAGACAAATCATCATGGTTTAGAAGAAATTTATCTTTAACTATTCTTCATTTGGATTAATAAAACGGGTTTTTAGGGATGATAGAACCCCTCAAATCCTCCCGAAACCTTCATGGATTAGTAGTGCGACCTAAAATCATGAGTTTCGAGGTAATCAGATGGCCGAATTAAAGACCAATGGAGCAACTGGGGAACACCGAAAATGAACACTGGTTCTGGAATATATCTATAAACACAACAAGTATTTATAAGAACACGTCTTGTGGGACCGACATGATGGTAGTTAGGGTTTTCAAACTGCAGGCGTTGAAGGAAAAGACGTACTTCTAGGAGAAAACATTGTTTGGACCCCACCCAATAGTGGCTGGAGCTCCAGGTGATATGAAGCATAGACATGGCATGTGACCCATGTCACACGGCGTTGGGTCCTTATGTGGACTCGGGGTGTATCTTGAGAGATATACGGATGTGGGGTGGAGTACACAACATGTACCCCACTACACGGCCTGGCCAAGCTAGATATGTGGACCACCTCATGTACCTATACACAATCTGGGACATACAGGTTGAATCTGTGTACGGGCACATGGCCAGCATACACGGAACGGACCCCTGATATATAGACAAGGCATATGATCCTTCCTACATGCCTTGTATATACATTTTTATCGGACATTTTCTCTTGACTCAGCTTGTTGTACATAGGAAATACTAGGATTCAATGGTCACGATGTGTGACCACAACTATATAATGTGTATTCCCTTTGAGATGACTTGAGATCTTGTCCACCATTCCTTAGTCATGCTTTTTTTGGGTTAGTGCCCTTTTTCTAATTCCCTAAAAGGTCAGGTATCATTTCCATTCACATGATTATGATCCCTTCAATAGGACATGCCGAGATAGAATCAGGTATCCCACCAAGAGGCCCAAAGCGATATCATTTGTCCATTCGTGACCCCTGGGAGAGTCATGTATTGATATGAATCGTCCTCCAAGACGCTAATACATTAATTATAAGGTGAATATGGATGCTTCTTGGTATCTGCAGGGCCCCGGTAGTGATCCTCATCAATGTTTCATAATATATTCCCAGTAATGAGTGTGTTCTCCAAGAATTAGCCTATCTGTTCTCTCTTCAGATCTATCAGTGTATCTATCCCTCTCATTACTTTACTTAATGAATTGAACTTCTTAAACGGACGTCATCAAAGCTATTAGACTCATGGAGTGAGTTCATCTAGATGTGTTTTGTGTGGAATCGTCGAACTGAACCCCTAGGGTGGGTATTCGGTTTTTGCGACTTACCCTTAAACAGTGGGTTTGGGTTTCGATTTTATCTGAATGTCTTTATCTAGTTTTATTTTCAGTAGACATATACTGTGTGGAGCAGACTATACCATTACTATTTGTATTGCTATGTGGTTTTGGGGTCACCCAACTGAGTATTATTATATTCACTACTACAGGATTTTTCCCCACATGTGTCATGTCTTGCACAGATGAGCGGCCTTTTGACGGAGTCTAGGGAAGACCAGGATGAGACTGATCACTTGGAGTAACATACAGGTCGAGGTGTTCCTATGACAACGAGCAGCAGTCCCAATACCTCTTTCTTTCTTACAGGTTGTAATTTTTTGTTTGCAGACTCTTTTTTTGGGTGGGATTGTATTCTGGCCCTGTTTTCTTTCGGCACCTTTCTTTTGTTGTGCTTTATTGGTTTTTTAGTTGAATTAATGCACTTTTTCCTTATTGGTTTTTTTTCAACATCTGAGGGATTGGATATGTGTTTTTGGGTATATGTACCTAGGAAATTCATTCAAATTTTGTGATATGCCTACTTGGTGCTAGTCACCAGCCCCTGTCCAATTGGAGGTGGGCATGGGGAGTCATAGTGCAGGCCCCACTAGGATAATTCATGACATTATCACAATGAGACAGTCAAATTTCAATGAGTACCTACCTCTATTATTTCTGATAATGATCCTAGATTTACCCCTAACTTTTTAAAAAAAATTATAAAACCTTGGGGTATAAATTAAATTATAGTACATATGTTTCTCCTCAATCTATTATATAGTTTGAGGAATAGATACATAATTTCAAATATATGATTCAACATTTCTCATTATATTTTCATGGATTTTTGGTTTGATAACATCCATTAGTAAAATTTTCACGTAATAGTAGTTTTCCTCCCAGTATATAGATGGTTCCTTTTGTTGAATTATGAGGTAATCGGCGTCGAGCCCCATCATATTGTCACAAATTTTGGGAGTTTAACTTGTTGACACTATAATGAGTATAATAAATGGTTGAAAAGATATTGATGAATCAACATGACATCAGGGCATATCATTGTAAGTAGCATATTTTTTCAATGAACTATATGAGATATCCTTCATTTGATATAGGTGATCATGCATTGATTAAAATATCTTTATGGAATGTTTTTTCCTTTTGGTAAAAAGGAAAATCTTATTATGAAATTAGCAAGACCAAATATAATTATAGAGAAATATTGATCAATTACATATCGATTAGCCATACCACCAATCTTATCTAAGGTATAAAATGTGTTTCACTTTTCATTTTAAGGAAATATTTATCTAATTCCACTCATGTTTATGAATTGAAGAGTTATAATTTCATGTTTTATTAATAATATTTATTAGATTTATTATATTAACATTACAATTTTTTGGAATTATTAAATCAAAAATGGTGTAGTAATCTTTTTAAATTTCATAATTATTAATGTACTATATGGCTTCAATTGGAAGATAAATTTATAAATATATGAATAATATGTTTTTACATAAAGTAAACCATTTTGAAAATTATAATATATAAATTTATATTTGGTAGTCTATTTTTTTATTTTTTAAAAAAAATATCATTAACAGGTGATAAGTGAAAAAAATAAAAATATTGTAAAAAGTTTCATTTCCTTTAAAAAATTTAAATTGTAGATTTTTTTGATAGTTTCTTCATTATAATTTTTACCCTTGTAATTAAAATAATCCAATTAAAGTCATACTAATCAATTTTATTCTTCATTTTACTATAAATTTATAATTATGATTGAAAACACTTTTCTCAATAAAAAATTGTTTTTTATTGTGATTTTCTTTCTTAATGGAAAACTAATTTATTGATTTTATATTTTTTAATAATAAAATAATTTATTTCATAATTTTATTAGTATTTATTCTTTTTTAATTATAAAAATTACATTTTTGGTAAAAAAAATTAGTAACCATGGTAATTTAGTATAGCAATGCTAATGGGTAAAATGTGTAAATTAGGGATACATCATTTTGAAATGGAAATAAATCTCATATTAAATATTCTTTTGTTGTATTTTTTGGATAATTAGATCCTCATATTTTATATTTTATTTTATTAGTGACACATTACCTTGGTTATGACATTAATAATAGTTAAAAGTTAATAAAAATTCCAGTTGTTCCATAATAGATACTTATAAAACGGAACCATTTATCCTCACATATTCATAATCATTTATATATATATCTCATTAAATACATAACAAAATACATTTCCATATATCCTATCAATTTATTAGTGGTTCTAGTGTCTAACAAGCAATAACCTATCAGTTTTAATGTGTATCCATAATATGGTTTCCTATTGAATATTTTATAACTCTTGACCGAGTTATTTCGTTTTTAATACTTCTTATACCTCCTTAAATCCTTAAATATAATTTTTTATATAATAAAATTAGTATAATAATATAATAAATTCTATTATGTTTATGTTATAGTTTGTTTTCATATCCTTTTCCATCATTTGGAAAATGATAGCATTGTTCAGGTGTACATGTGGATTGCTATCTCCATAATGAGATATGTTTTGTTTTTTATCACCTCCTCTCATGGATTGTTAATATAATGGAATTGATAAATTAATTTTCCAATTGTGAGTTTTTTTTAATTTTTAATGGTACTATATTATCTCTCTATTTACCCTTTCAATAGTTGAAAAATGATAATGTCCCTCATGTGTTCTAGCGGACTACCATTATCACAAAGTGACATGAATCGTTTCTCATTATGAAATCATGTAGATGGTTATAAGGATTAAATTAATTAGTAAAAATGATATTTATATTGTAAAGATTATTATATAAAGATACACCTTTACCTATTTTATTTTCTTACCATTTCTTATAAAAATGAAAATATTGCTTCGGTGTACTTGAAACTACAACCTCCATGAAATAAAGTGTTTCATTATCAATAAATTTTATAAAAGAATGGTTTTAAAATGGTTTTATTATATAAATAATTTAATTATATAATTATTATGGTTATAATTACATGATAAATTTTGAATTATTAATCTTTATATATATTAGAAAATTAAGGACTTCGTAACTACAAAATATATGATGATGACTTGTCTGATTTACTAAATAAACCAACAAGATAATAAATGGAATAAAATTAATAATTTTAATATAATTAAATTGATAATTTTTCATAATAAATTAAATAAATAATTTATTTTTATTATTAATGACATGTATAATGTATGATTCTACATTGGACTTATGGTAATGGATTTTTCATTCAAACCTAGTCTCAGTGGGTTTTTAATTATTTCTCATTCATACTAATATTCCATTAAATTTGACAATTTAAATTTATTTATGCTTCAATTATTTGAAAAGATAATATAAATAATTTTTTTACTTTATTTTTAATGTTTAAACAACAATTTGCTTATTTTTTTTATTATTCATTATTTTCATCTTTTAAAAATAGTAAATTCTTTTAAAAAGTAAATGATGTAACCTCATTTCCCAGTAATAATGGTCATTATTAATTATCAATATTTCTATAATTTGTTTCATTTCTATTCAAATAATAGCCAATTTTTATTCTTATTTATATTTTTAAAATTATATTTTTTCAATGAAATGTTATATTTCATTGTAATTTTATTTGGATATGGGAAAAAAATTCCTGTCATTTCAAATGTGTCATTCAAGAGTTTAATGGTGAAACATTGGAATTATTATAATTTTTTGTTCAAGAAATGGTTCTATATAATTCTATATTATAATGGGTGATTTTGATATGTCTCTTCAATTAATGTGACGATGATTTATTCATTCAAGGTGACAATAAGATATATAAAAATTTTGGATACTCATATAGAATTAAGTATGATTCATTTATTAAAAATGATTATCACGTGAGTGGAAAGGGGTGGTGCATATGATTATCTATGATACAAATTTCATGTTTTATAATAGTTTATATATAATTCTTATGATAACATTTGTAAATAAATTTTTATAATCTTTAATGCAGAATGGTTTGTTTTTAATGGAAAGTTTTCACGACATCTCATGCTTCTCAAGAATACATCCTGGATTTACAATTATCTATATTTTGTCTCAAATATTTAATTTTATAAAATGTTTAAATTATAATATATTTATGTTTTATTTATGTGATCAATGTTTTATTAGGTAAAATGAAATTATTTTCTAGGGTTTCCATATTTTTCTGTAGACTAACATGTTTCGTTTATTATTAAGTCCCATAATGATATTATTAACTCATCACACAATTAAAAATTTATTCATATAATATAAAAAAGATTAAGAACAATATAATGGTCAAGCATTCTAATTTGGACTCATCTAAAATGAAGTTAAAGTGTCTAGTATGAATTAGGATTTTAAATATGTCATCTTATATTTATGGAAACACATTCATTATGAGTATTTATTAACATTATTATCTACAATTTCACACTAATTTTACAATTCTATAAACCTATAGGATCATGGTAATGGAATGATGTGAAACTATAGAAATTAAACTCATATTTATGGGTTTTTAAAGAAATATGTTATTATATAATTAATTATTCATTATCAAATACACACCACTAGTATAAAAAATCCTTAAATAATAATTTCACCATTATATATTTTATAATTATTATGAATAAGAGGATGAATGTAATGAGTGAGATCAAGAAATATATGTATTATTACCCACACCTTTGGGGAAATTTTTGTGACTTGTTAATTAGATGATGAACACTTACCAATGAGTTTCTCTCTATTTTTTGTTTTGTTCACACAACTCAATGAGTTGGATGATTTAGTCCTTAAAATGTTACTAGTGATTTCATAGATATATAATTGTATTGGTGAAGTTTCTTCCATGATACCCTTCTGTTTCATATATCATATGTGAGTCTCTGACACACAAAAATTATTAAAAAAATCATTATTTTTCTCATGTTATCATATTTTTCTATTAGATATTTTATACATGGGGAAATGATTTTTTATTAATTTTCTAGATTATTTAGTTTAAGAATAATTTTATTATTTTCTACTTAGGTTATGAAATGGGTGAAGGACATGATTACAAGGATATATTATTATCTTCTTGAAGTCAATTTTTTTAGTGTGGATATTTTTGGAATGTTCAATAGAAATATATATAAATATACATACATATATATTTATATTTGAAGGTTATCAAAAACCAAGGGTCATATATTTTTCAATTTAATTTTGTGTCCCCTAATAAGAAATATTGGGTAACTAAAAAATGTATGAACCAAAAATAAATGCCATGATGAATTTTGAGAAAATAAATTTATTTAAAAAATATAATGAAAATATTATATATATAAAATATTATGGGATAGATAAAATATATGGATAATTATGTTTGATCATATAATATGGAATAAAATGATCCCATAATTATTTCACAATATAAAATTGTGTCTGAGAAACATTTACATCATCATATAGTAGAAAACAACACGAAAATTTGGTAGCATGAAAATTGAAACATGTATTTGGCCAATGCTAGAGATTATAAAAATTTATAACATCAAAAGCATGGATAGAACAAATAATCATCAAAGGATATTTAAAGGATCTAAAAATTGAACCAAATTAAACCATGGTATGATTATATAGAGTTTCAAGATTGATATAGGTGACTATTTATTGTCTATTGTAATGACATTTGTTAATGGTTAGTATGTTGCATTGTATATAGGTAAGTTATTATATTTTCTCTCCAATTTTTTTATTATTCTGAATAATAAAACATACAAGAAACCACAGGAAGAAAATTTGTTCTCAATAAGAAGTGGGTGAAGTAATACATATAGTGATTCCCCAAATATATTATTAAATTCAGAAACTTGAAAAAATGAAGTCAAATTAATCTAATTTGGTTATTCTTTACCCTCTCATTTTAATTTAATTTTTTATTTTATCTTATATAATTACATGTTCCTATGTTTTATTCAATATTTTCAATTTAAAATAATGTTAAATTTTACACATGATGAGGGAATGAAATTTTTTGTTTGTTTTATACATTGTTTTTTATTTACATTAAAAAAAATACTTTTGTGTTATTATAATAAGTGGTAAAAAAATTACAACATAAAAAATCCATGCATAAAAATTTCCATTTGAAGGAAATTTTATTTTTTGTTATATATTCCTATTTTAATAAATAAGATTAATGGATTAGTAATTATTTCAAAATAATATGTTTTTATTAGAATTTAATTTAAATTTATGTATTTATACATGACTTTGAGATTTCATATTTACTATTATACACTATAACAGTTGTGAAAAAAAATATTATAATGACAAAAAAATGTATTAATCATATAAATACATTTAGTAGTTTGGGTGTTTCATTTGTTTTGTGTAGCTATGTTACAATCTCATCAATATGATATGTTCCAGGGGTGGGAAAGATCATTAGAACGCATGTCATACACTGTTGGGCACATCATTAATTTTTATTTAGTTATCAAACCACTTCAGATCTCATGATTTATTTTGATTTACCCCATGTTTTAACAGTCTATATGTTATATATGCTAAAACAATATTATGATTAACTATCCCCCTAACTATGTTATATAATTCACATACTAATATGGAAGTGTACTTTTATAATGTTTAGAGTTAAATATTATTAATTCAGCATACTTAGTGACATAGTAGCTTCCACATAATGACATGTTCCATGGGTAGTAATTACATTTTTGTTCATGTACAAATTTCAAACTTATGAAATAATATTTCAATAAATAAAGACAAAGAGAATGATATATATATATATCACAATGGTGGTAAAACTATGAAATAAAAATTCTAATGATAAATAAAAATGTGTACTCTATAGATTTGGTTAAAAACACATACAAAATTTTATATGGACTAAAACAAATTTTAAATGTGATTGTTTCTACATGATAGTCATAGACCCTCACACGATAATTCAATTTGAAAGAGGAAATTTATTATATTTACCCTAAAAATTAATTATTTATATGGCATAATGTGAATTGTCCATATATTTACTTCCAATAATTTATTAGTGGTAACATTTATTAAATTTTATTTGATAAAAATTTTATTACCAAAATAATAATTTATTATACTATTTATAATTCCTTATTAAAAATTTTACTACTTTAATCATGATATTTTTCGGATTGTGTATTTATTTAGTTATTGAATCACTATATTTAATTAATGATTTTCATTTTTATAACATATATGTGGGGGAGTAAATAAAAAAATTTATGAGTATTTTATTAATTGTTTCTGTAATAATTTCACCAAATTAAGATAAATATTATTATTTTATGAAATTTTAGTATTTGAGGCTGATTTTTAAATATTTATGAAAATTCCAATTCCTTCCACTTCAAGAGAAATAAAATATTTTTTTTATTGTTATATTCTCACTAAGAATTATTTTTGGTGGCAATTTTTTAATGATATTTCACTTATTAATACATATATATCATTTGGGAGAAATTTAGAGATCCTAATTTTGAGATGATACAATTGGATATGAATTAAAATTGTTTTTGGAAAATCATATTTGATCCAAACTCACTATTTTTGAAATAACTAATGGATTTTTACATAATTATTTATACATTTTAAAATATTTTAGAGAAATCAATATAGAAAATTTCTTCATTATATAAGTATTTTTTTCCAAGCATTAAAATTGATAACATGTTGGGGATTATTTAATTAAAATAATTCCCTCTAACTCCCCCATTCACACTTGTGACAATTTATAACCATTTCCCCACATTTTCATTAAAATTTAAGTTTTTACATTTTGAATATACTTTTAATGGTTTAAATAGTCATCAAATCATGTCAAGTGGGTCTCCTATAAATATTTAACCTAGAGAAGAGGGAAAGAATTTATTCAAGGAGGAATTATTCAGTTCTCCATCCTCCCCTATCCTAGTTATAAGTTATCAATTTTTTATTTTATTCCCGAAATTTCTCTATCTATGTTCTAATTCAATTTCCCTTTTTTAATACTATTATGTCTCAAATAAATGATCTAACGAAATATATATACCCTTTTTCAAAATTGGCAAATAAAAAATAATTTCATTGATGATTACTCTTCCAAAAGAATAGTAGTCTTATTTATTAAAAGAAATAATTTATATCTTATTTAATTTTTAATGTTAATGTGAATCTTATTTTGTTGTTCCTAAACTCTGATATTTTTTTAACTTCTTAACAGATAAATTATTAAACGGTTATTAACATAACAGACAATGTAGGGAGAACTGTAGATGATGAGGAAATAATTTTGATCATTTAAAATAAACAACATGGGATATATCATGTATTTCAAATCCAATCAATACAGTCAAATCATATACATTTTTATGATGGGGATGGTTCCCTAATTTTCTTATGAACATAAATAAAAAGTTTAAGGTCAGTAATACTATGCTATTATGATTCCACCATTAAAGAAATTTGTTTCATCTATTATCATTTTTTAATGAGGTCAATCTTGAAATGGAATAAAGGTCCAAAAAATGATGCATCATAATAAAATTAAATAATAGCCTAAATTATCTTAACAAATATTCCATTTATGTTTTTGGTTATATTAGTTACGTTTTTGAATAAATTTATCTTTAACCATTTTATTTTTTAAAACATTTCAATCCAAACCACACCACTCATATTTCAAAAAAAACAATATTTATTTTTTTATGCATGAAATTGTAAATTGTTATTTAAATTAATAGATCTTATTGAAATTGATGATGATCATACACTATTCCACACCATATCATTCATGACCCTTCCCACTATAGATTCCTCAATGATAGAAGGAAGATAATGACCCTCGATTCACACCTCTAGTTGTCCCTATGTTGAAGTCTATCACTAAGGGTATAAATATGGGTGGAATTGCCCTATATACTAATATAGGATCTAAAGATATGAAATACGACTACAAAAAATCCTAAGATAATACAAAAATACACCCAAAAACATTATATCATACAAGTATACATTAAAACAATATAAATAAATGTCACCAGTATACCCAAAATTCATGTCCTACTACAGTGACTCAATAGAAGATCCAAAACCAAAGCTATTAATGTCTACATTAGTCCCCAGTGTCCTCCTGGATACCTAAAAAATATATTATTTACCAAGAGTGAGCATAAAATGTATACTTGGTAGGGAAATAACCAATATAACAACTAAACATGTGAAAATAGGATACTAATACTCCTATAAACAAACATTGAAACCAAAATAAACCTATACTTTTAAAATAACCAAACTCCAACCTCACCATAGAGCTCTTTCAAAATCTGGCATCTAATATAATATTATATCATCGATATAATAACAAATAAAGGAACATTGATATAATATCCCCACTTATTTTCTTCTCTCATGCACCAATAGCTAATTTAATTTAATATTACCAATTCCATTCATGTCATGTCACAACCAAATCGAATATCATCTCCCCCAAATACAACTGCTAAATATCTCAGGCTGTTTTGGATAAATCTTAACCTACCTCACCATTGAAAGGCCATGCATTTGATTCACCTTTCATGAATTTCTACACCATTTCTCCCTAAAATACCTTTTCAATCACATCTTGTCTTTCCATGATACAACATAGACATCACACCAAATATCTTCACACAGCTAGAGAAGTAGTCTTTTGTGAATGTGAAGGATATCAACCTCATTCCCTCCTCCTACAAAGCATGATAGCCACCAAAAAAATAAAATTACATAAATTTTTCATCATATATCATCCAATCTAAAAACACATGGTATATGACACCACATCTCTCTAAAATTCACCTAGGCCGTCACTACTAAGGGAAGAGTATGGAAGAGGTAATAGCCACCCTTTGGGGTCACCACAATCCTGGATATTATGGAAAACACATGAAACCAAAAACATATAAGAGTTTTTATGGTTATACAACTTAGGTGGGGATTTTATAGAAAGAAAAAAACAGGACCTTATATATTGATATCACATAATAACCAACCATTGCATACATAATCAATTAACTTAAAAAACCACATGACCCTCATTATACAAACAACAATTTTTCAGAACCACATCCACCAATAAATGTAACACACCACACCACAACCAAAAAATCCCCAAAACATTCTCGATATTAATTTAAAAGTTCAACACATTCAAAATATGACATGTTCAACAAACATTCATTTTCTGGGGCACTTCATTCTCATTTACACTACTAATTAATTTAGCATTCAATTAATTTAATCCATTTACCACAAATAAATTTCCTACCCATATCATTTATTTAGTAGACTATTTATTATCAGAATGATTTATTCTATAGATAACCAAGAAACATACAGAATCAATTCATAAAAACTTTCACATACCATAGCAACCGTCAGGACAACACCACTACCACAATAATTATTATACCACATCAACCAAAGAATCATTCCACAAAAACCACAATTAAAAACATCTTCACAACCATAAACATTATTCACCAAAACTACTACATTTCAAAAAAACATTTCTCCAAATCATATACCATATTTTAATTCACAATGAATCCATTCAAAATGAAAACACCATACAAAATCACTATCACAGAACTCCCCAAGTCACATCCATACAAACCAACCACTGTATCACAACCCAGAACATCACACTCCCAAAATGGTCACCTCAATAAATAATAAATAATTCAAAAATCATAAGTAAACACAACAAATAAACATCAAATAATCACAACACGTCCTTCATTCCACAATTTAGTCATGTTTTTCCATTAATTTACCACTTTATCTACCATCTTTATTATCATAGAATGACGATTTCATGGGAAACCAATTTATTATCCAAATATAAATTAATTATCCTTTATTTCAAGGGAATATCACATAAAAAAATATTAAGGTTATTATCATATAATCTTATTTGAAAACAAGGATTCTATCATCCATTATTTGTAGTATATGAAACAAGTATGCACTATACAAACCCCAACATATAATAAAATAGTAAATTGTGTGATATCACCAAATACCAATCATTTTCAATTATTAACATTGATTAAATTTATTATTATAGCCCTCACTATCCAGTAAATGGGGAAAAATCTAGATGGTCTCCCTCATTTCACATAAAATAAGTGAGAATCAGGATCCCCTTCCATAAATAGTATTTCTACTGATGATATGCATTTCATGGTAAAGAATAAATAACCCACAAGTCACAACCACGCAAGGGAAACCACATATCAACCCACCCCACATATTTTGATCATCAAAACACACCCCAACATATCACTCAACTAAAACCACAATTCCATATTGGATCTCCAAGATTAGAATGTAAGGGAAAAATAAGAAAGGGAGAATGGATTGCCATCATTTTCAGAAAACCCTCCCTTAGAACCCAATGATCATGTAGGTAAGACATGACTAATGATCACATTAAGGATTCAGTTGTTCCACCAAAACTATGGGGGAAATTGGTTGAGTTATTAGGAAATTATCCCTTCAAGGATTATAAATTACTTGGAGTTATCCCCTTATGTGCCAGGAATTATAGATTCATGTTTTGAATTCTATTGAAAAAATGGATTATAATCTATGATCCTCATAGACGGTGTCAATACATATATATCTTTATTATTCCATAAATTAAGTCACCACAAATATAAATAATCTCTTATCATGAATTCCCTTTGACAGTTTTAATATATTTTTTGAACTCCCCAACTACCATAGACCTTTAATGAATTCAACAGTTGCACAAAATTGAATTAACAATCATATAGTGGATACCCCTTTATCAATGTGTATTTTCTAAGGCAACTGAAACTTTCATAAAACCACCCTCATTCCCCTTTGACACACCTCTATCAAATAAGATAGAAAAGTAACATTATTGAAATGCAAATACCATTACATTAGATACCTATCTTCTAATTATTTCCCCCAGGCATTGAAACAAAACATTGGATGTAAATGAGTCTAAAAAACAACCCCATGAGATACCTCTATAGTATTTCATTACATCTCAACACTACCACCATCTAAAAATGAAAAACCAAAAATTACCACACAACATTACTCACAACCAAATATATAACTAACCCCATCCACACTTCTCATCTAGAATGATACAAAATAATCTATTTCCATCCACAAGACACCACATTTCCACAAATGAATCCAATTTTACTTATTAACCAATATATATAACCAACCTACAAGGACCACTACCCACACACAATGCTACCTCGACCACACAAATTTGGGGATTCCATATTCCATATCCTGTTATTATCTACATTGGGTTCCACTTACATGCCAACATAGTTTTAACCATTTTATAATATAACATGTATCCATTAAAAATATTGTCTTCCACTAATTATAGGTTATAATATTTAAAATACACCACACATCATTGACACAAATAATTTGAAAAAATAGAAAGATATAAAATTAGATCATAAAAAAGGAGATTAATGAAAAAACAAAAAATCAAATATATGGAATGAATTTGTGTCTTTCACTCAAAAGTACTCTCCTCTAAGAAAAAATACCCCCAAAACAAAGCCACTAATGATATGGTCCATCCACATAGCACCTTATATTTATGATCCTTGATAACTACTAGTTTATTTATTAAAACCACATCATCATCCATAAAAAAATATTACTACTCAATAAAATGGGATTCATCATGAACATATCGATGAAAATGGGGAATATGGAATACATCTTGGATCTTATCCTCCTATAGTTGAAATTCAAACTGATACACCAGCTTACTAGTACACCCCAAAACCTAAAATGGCCTTTAAAATTTTTGATAATGCCCAATACCCCTATAAAATATCTATTACCCTCGTCAATGTTGGAGTCTAAAGAGACTATGATCTCTATCCTCAAACTATATGGGTCTTCACCTATGATCATCAGAGGCTGTCACATAGTCATGTAATACCCACATCCTCTCTAAAACCAACTAGATCTCTGTATTCACGACCTTCCTCACATAATGGCCATGAAATTATGAATGTTTAACTATTGTATTTTATAATGGGGAAAACAAAAACCCATTAAATGCCTCGAATAGGGAAAATTCAATGGGTGAGTGATAGATATTTTTTATAAAAACATCACAAGCGGTAGGTTCCTTACCCATTATCCATTAAATTCCAAGATAAAACCTCAAAAAATATCCTCCAGCCTTTAGAATGTCTGTTGAATCTACCAATATTCCTAAGGATATAAATAAGTGTTTAGGAGAAACTAGGAGCCAAAAGAATATTATAATCCCACATAACCTCATGAGGCGAAAGAAGGATCAAAATTACAAATGATGGTCCTAAATACTGAATGAATCAAGGCCACATCATCCAAAAATTACCTTTCTATGACATCCATACTACATTAATATTGGATCACCAAATGATAGATGAATTTAACAATCTGTCCACTAATACCAAGATTACATCAAAACCACCCTAGTCATAGGGTAAAAAAGTGATTGAATCCATCAATATGTCCTCCATTTTTCACTTAGGAATATCTATGTACCATAGAAAACCCTCTTTATATGGTGATCCACAATCACCTACAAAAAACCAATCCACCTAACCTTTAACTCATACCCTATCCATATTATCTCGATACTCTGATGTTATCTCCCCACACCATGTTACATCTTATTCACACTATGATGTACCTCTAATGGTTTGAAATGAATCCTATATTGAAATGTATAATGAAATGAATGTGGAAAAAATACCCTCCTCGAAAACAATATCTAATTCATACCATCCTCTATCCGTCCATCAGAAGCATCACCATGAACAACACAACCATACATCAACTTTGTCTCTCAGTCTCCCCATTAAGACTCTTCCACTGGATGTATCATGGATGAATCTAAAGACATATGATAAATAAAACTTTGTACCCTACTCTCTCTAACATCTACATGAATTTATTCATGTTCCTATATTCCATTCTAAAAAATTGAAAAATCCTGATCCACATATACTTGGGATATCATACCCCACCCATTAGCAACCACATTCCCTGTTCCTAGGCTGTAAGAGACCTAAAAATCGTAATATTGATAAATAAATATCAACATTTACTAATGTATATTTAGATCCCATAAAGAAGAAACATAGTTTTTTCTCTTTTAGTTTTTGAAACAAAATGTTTCTCACAAATAAGGTAATCTTGTAACAAATTTATCACAAACACAACTACCACTAGCTTCAGATCATGGGTTATATAGTAAAACTCATGGGGATGTAACTTCATAGACCTATTGAAGATGACCAATATTTGATAAATCAATATACATCCCAATTATAGATAGTATTCCTCCAAGCATACCACAAAAAAACTCCCTTTAGGAACCCAAAGAACTATTGTAGGTACTAACTTCTCATTTAGGTAATTGACTACTACTGGACACTGATCATCCCACAGAAAAATCATATTCCATCACTATCTAAACTATTATTGGTTATGTACAACATGATTAATCAATCATAAACCTCTAATAAAAACTATCCCTAATAATAGAACTTTTAACCTTTTAAATTTTCTTGGGTGCTTCCCAAGAAACAACCATCAATTCCTTTGATGGGTCCAATGAAACACCCTTATGTGACACGACAAGTCAATGGAAATAACCCTCTCATATCCAAAACTCACAATGAGAAAATATTATATAATGATGGTCATTTAAGGAAAAATAATATAAGATGAATGACATGATACTCCTTTGAAATAAACTAAACCATTATATCATTGATGAATCTGATCAAGACCCAATCTCGGAACTCACAAAACATGGATTTCATAAGCCCCGTGAACATGGATATGATTTCAAAACACAGAAACAAATGAATATATAGTCAATCTTATAATACATAAATATGAATAATTTTATGGGATATCCTCATTCATTACCCTTCAATAGTGATATCTAGATCATAGATCGTTCTTCAAAAAATATCTAGCTCTACTATACTTGTTGAATATATAAATTATCCCCAAAATAGGGTAATTGTTATTTATTGTTACATGATTCAACCACTGGTAGTCGATACATAGACTCAAAATATTATAATCAACCTTGGGGAATGAATATAGATCACACCATGGTGACACACTGGGTAAGATAAAACCCCTTATACATTAGTTAATTCACAAAAAATATCAACTCTCGAATATCAGCATGCACCATTCGATAAGGATCCTTTAAAATATAAGACATGTCCAGCTACAAATATATACAAAAATCAATGTCACATTGAGGGGGTAGTGTAATGACATCCTCTATATAAACACATCAGAACACCTCCAAAACTCTAGGAATATCCCTTACCTGAGATTGCAATGATAGCACTGAAAATTTCATAAAAGAGTCCCCACTTGCATGCCTTCTATTCAATAGTATTTCTCTATGATGAACACCTAACATTAGCCCTATATATTGGATAATGAAATACTAATTGTGAAATATATTATTACATAATACTCTAGATATATCCAATCCATTCTATGGATAACATTATATGTATTTTCTCTACTATAATAGGTAATCTCCCATTAGACGGTCCTTCCACATCACCAGTCTACATCCCCAGACCACATCCAACAAGGAAGCCTAACCTCTAACAACCGTCGATAACAAAAGCGGTTCTAGAAGTATCTATACATCTTGTCCTAATCCACGGACCAAAGATAGAGTAAAAAAATAATTTGGAGGATCATGAATTGATCAGAGAACACAATTTTTTAGATTATAAGATAATTGTACCTCAAACAACTCAGGGATTTATTGGAACTAGTACATCTTATACATGAATCTATACACACATAGATCCAATGAATATATAATTTAGACCACTATAACTATCATCTAGACCAATTCCATGTATATGGGGGAATCATAAGGATACCCTCTGCCAACTCCATCTTCTCTCAGCAACAAAACAGACATCGGTGGGCCCTACTATTAAAAATAAATCAGAGGAATCTAACAATACAATTGAAAAGGGTAATAAAAACTAACATGATATTGGAATCCTTGATCATCTAAGAACTGAGCCTAAAAATTCCAATTCCCTATATAAAATTACCATTAAAAAGGGAATCCTCTAAAAAGTGATTGGGATCAACTTTCCGCAGAATAACATAAGGATATCTTTTGTGGTTGACTCACTCCAACTAAATAGGTACCCTAACTTTCTGAACTCCCATGGACCAATTCCAAAATTTATAAACAAAAAAACATCCCATTATCCACCTATTCCATCTCAAATCCTATAGAAAAAATTTTCTTGATTACTTACACATTCTTATCCAACTCCAGATACATAGGGACTATAAATGAAAAGACGCCATACTGGTTCCCTAGGAAAAAATACTCCTCCAGAAACTTATCCAAGGACACATTATCTAGGAGAACATATGTAAAAAGCAAAGGATGTACATGAACATAATATGAAGATCTTTCATTCTCAAACATCCATACTCAATATAGAATTACTCCTACCTAATGCAAATCATCATCGCCGATGAAAGGAAAATTGAACGGAACTCCATAAGAATTTCTAAACACAAAACATTTGTCTCATTTCAATCACCATGAAATGATATCCAATATTAGAGGATACCTACCCATATATATCATACTACCTATAGAACCCATAACACAGCCTATGATCGTATCAAACCAAATGTGATATGGAGATTCTCTAGAAAGAACTCGTGTATCTAGATATGAGAAAATCCCATCATAGTTCCCCAATCTCTTACACTCAAAGTATTGGAAGGCCTCTACCATGAATCATAATCATATATTGGTTAAACTGCATTATAATAAATTAGATCGTCCTATTATGCCTAAACTACAAGAGTAACATGCATATCAAAAAAGAGTATATTCATCAAAATCAATGATAACAACCAAGTCAGAATATGATTGAATTATATCATAGGTTTGTTAATTTAATTCATATTATTTTCCAAAAACAACACAACTCAAATAAAAATACTATAAATCATGATTCATTTAACTCTCCTAGTTCTCTTCCTTATAAATAGATACACCAAATATTGTTGTGGAGTAAGATCAATTTTTTGCACCAAATCATATGGTCCCTAAAATATTGTTCATATCTATTCTACCTAGCCTATTTCATGGAACAAGATCTATTAGCAATAATTACCAAACAACCCTTTAAAACCATAGATTTCTAAACTCCAAGCATCATTTTATCTATCAACAATTTCCCTTGATAGCACACTTTAATTACCCACAACCTCCCAATATATTACTATGAATGAATAGAAATAATGACCCAGATGTCCCGCCTCCTGTAGGACATAGGTTAATAAAGAGCACCAAGGGTATAAAAAATATGTCACTTGTGGGAAGTTAAACCCTATAAAATAATACAAGATTAGCATATAGGATAAAAAACTGCAAAATAACTCTTTATTTAATAAAAAATTCACTCAAAATCTTCATGTAGTGCATGTATAAAGTTATCCATTAAAAATAAAAGAATCTAATATATCAAAAACATATCTCTGATGACCATGACTCAAGAGATACATGAAACCCTAAGATAGTAATGTATAGATCAGTCTTTGAATTCTTCTTGGACACTTGAAGAACAATTTATATTTGTGTGGTGATCCTAACATTTATAACCATGAGTTACATTACCATGGTATTGTATGAACACATGAATATATAATTTTAATAATATAATGGATAAAAAATAGAACAAAAAAGAAAATATATAGGACAACAAACAAAATCTCATCATCCCCAGGGCTCACTCATCAAATCGTGCATCCAATATAATAATATAGAATCATGATAAAAACAATTAATGGTTCCCAACTACCTCCTCCCTACTGATTTTCCACTCTTATTAACCATCATCATACTTCATTTTCTCTATTCACTTCATATATTGCACATCATAACTGGTTACAACTTATCTCACCTGAAGACACTTGGGACATCTCTAATGTGGGTTGGCATGAATCCCCAACTTCCCCAACCTTAAAAGGGAAAGAATAATGTGTCTGACGTCACCATATCTTGCCTCACCTAAAGAAACTTGGTCCATCAGATCTCATCTTGCCCGATGAGAGAATTTTTCTCACACAAAATCTCATCACATACACAGAGTAGTAGGGAATCATGATTGTGAAGGACATCAACCTTATTTGCTGATCCTACCGAGCCTAAAATCCACCACATTTCACATAAAAACAATAACTCACCACATATCATCCTACCCAAATTACATAATTGATCCCATTACGTCTCTCCAAGATATACGTAGACCATAACTAGAAAAGGAATAGTGAGGGAGAGGGGTAAAAAACCATCAGTGTCACCAAAATCGTTGATATTAGGTAAAACATTTGGATAACAAAACCTATGAGAATTGTTAAGTTTATCTAACTTAGGAGATATTTTTATAGAAATAAACTAATGTTGAATGATATATGTATTTCCTATAATACAAAATATATGGTTTTACAAAAACTATACTATCACACACGACATCATCAACAATTTATCACACAACAACCATCACAACTATAGCCACCGATATATAAAACACAGCATACCACCACCAAACATGACTCACTACATTTTCTAATTTCCTTTACATGTTCACCACTATCTAGAGACAGAAAGTTCCACAAACATTCACTTTCTAATCCACTTCATTAAAATTTTCACTAATCATTCATTAGAATTTAAATTAATTTTATCTATTTACCAAAAAAAAATTTCTATTATAACTCATTTATTTACCATCATGTTTTATGTTATTTTACCATCATGGCACAATTAATCTAAAACTATAAAAGGAACACAACTAGTACAAAAAAACTCAAACTATCAAAACAACCATCACCACAACATCAAAACGACCACCACCACCAATCCTCATCAACCTAGACATATCACTAAAAAACCACACATCACAACATCCATAAAACCAAAACCACCATGAACAATAATTACTGCACAATACAACCACTTCTCACAACATCATTTGTGAAATCATCATTATAAAATTCTACAATGTTTCAAAACACCACAACCCAACATCACCATACCTGAATTTTCGACGTCATTTCCATGCCAAAGAACCACCATATCATAGCCACACACATTAAACTACGTTGATGATCCCCTCCAATATCATATAATATCCCAAACCACATAAAGTTACACTAAAATAAAACCAAATACAATAAAAACACATCTTACTGTCCAAAATTTATGGATGGGATCTAATACATTACTTATTGATTTTGAATGGTAATTATCCCAAAAAAATTGAATGGGAAACCAATTTATTAGCCAAATACACATTCATTGGAATTTTATCCAGGGTGAGATCAGATACTAAAAAAGTAGGGGTCACATAATGTCATCTGCAACCGAAACAAGTATTGATAATGAAATTATTTTCTATAATGGATACATGGATGGACAATATCAACAACAATAGATATCAATGTAGTAAAACATGTTATATCTACCCATGGACATTAGTTTCAATTATTCCAATTAATTGTCATTATTAAGAAAAAAAATAATATACACCCAATGGTAAGTAAATTCATGTATATCTCACACATAATGGATAAAATAAGTGAGAATGAGATTCCCCTACCTCTAAAAAGATTTATAATCTAATTTCACGCCACAAGGTGATAGAGAAAGTACTAAAATTCACAATGACACAATGAAAATCCAGGACCATCTTGCACTTTTCCAAGGGATTGTCAAAACATAGATTAACTCACCCTCAAACATAAAAAAGGTTCTGGAGAAGAACTTTGAGTGAATAAAAATATAAAGAGAACATGAATGAAAGAGGGACTTATTCTCAATTTCGAAAACACCACCACCAAAAACCAATAATAATGGAGGGGCATAGGTGTTGAAATATATCAGATAAGCTCTTTGGGATTCTTTAAATATGAGATGAATATCTGCTTGGTGAGTATAAATTTGGATAATAAATGGTAATAAACAGCCTAGAATTCGGCCCATTGAATTAATGAATTATATATTCTTGACATGAATTCCACTGGGCCCACATATTATATCTATGGAACCTCATACTGGGTGTGAAACCTTTATATCATCAGTTTAAGATGAGAATTTAGTACCCTCGCCTTGAATAAATCTCACACAATGAATTTCCCTTTCATGATGTGAATCCATTTCATAGAATCCCCCACTACCACACACAATCTATTATTTCACTGGTTGTACATGTTGAAAATCCCTGACAGATGTTGTTAGTCCTCCTTTCATGATTTGAATCCCTTGATTCATAATTGCAGTAACTCTAACCTCCATAAAACTATAGATAGAATCCTACAACACACCTCCCACAACACTAATGGAAAATTAATGAGTTTTAAAGTTATGTAATGCTAAAAAATCATTAAAAATTATTTGAGATCAATCACAACATAACTTATTATCAAATAATTAGATAATAATTTGGGTAAAATACAATCTGAATATTTTATATACATCAAACTCATTTCAATTATTCATTGTAATAATTGACTCATAAATGGTATATCTATAAAATACATAATAAGGGTAGTAGTATAATTTTAGTACATGATAATACTTTAAAAATATAATATTGAACTACCACACTTTTTAATATATTCCTTGAATATAATTGTAATTTATATTGGGATGATATGAGCCTCATAAAAGTTTGAAAAATAACATGAAAAAAAAGAAAACCATGGACCTAAAAATTACGTCGGATGCCTTTGGTTATTAATTAATGATCAATAATAAATCTCTATAGGGTACAGAGTAACCTCATATAAGAATTTAAAAAATAGAACTATAAAAGATCAAATATTTTGTTGATAATCAATCAAATACTACATTTTTCTTTTCTATTTGTTCTTTATATCCATAAATTATTCTTAATATGAGTATTTTGATTAATCATGAATGAAATGCGTTCAGGTTTTTAGTATTTATTATTATTTTTATCCATTTATCATTCCACTAGGTAACCATTACGATGGGAAGTTATATAGAAAGAACCATCAGGTGTTGATTGGGGATAATGCATATAACAAATCCCTTATAAAATAACATATGATTTTAATTAATATATTTCCCTTGAATGGTATATCCTATTATTCAAAATCCAATATCACTAAAATATGATATGTTTTATCAAAAATAAGTTAAAATAATAATAGATTATTACAATCATAAAGAGTATATATTAAATAATAGTATAATGTGTTTAATTTCATTTTATATTAATCTACAATGAAAGGAAAAACATAAAACATTTTTTAAGCCAATGTGAAAATTTTGAACTAATTATTGAATCATACTCTAAAAAACAACAATTTATATCATATAGTTACTCAAAATTTTATGATCACCGTATGATTTTTTAAATCTCAAAAAATTATATTTCGTAAGAAGAATTTAAATTATTTTAAATTAGTTTAAAGTAAAATATTAATATATGAATCTATTTTAATCTGGTAAAATAAAATATAATAAAAATTGGAAAATATTTTTTAATAGATCAAAATAGGGAAATGTTAAAACCTGAAATTCATGAATTTAGAAGATAAAAACTATATCGATAAACATAATGAGAAAAACACATTGATTGATAAGAGACTATAAATTCCCCTACGAAAGGTTTTCTAGTAGGATTTATTCATACTACAATAGGATATATATATTTAGTTTAAATTATTTGTCTTATATATATTTATATATATTTAAAATATAATTAACATTTATATTTTGATTATATTTAAAATTACAAATAAATAATTCTACATAACAAATGAATATATAAGTGGAACAAAAATAAAATCTTCATGAAATTATCTCAGTATTCAGGCCTCAATGAGAAACACAATTTTTAGATCAAAAAATTTACAATATTATAATTTGAATTAAACAAAATTCATAAAATTAAAATATCAAATGGAGATAGAAAATAACATTTAAATTATAAAAAATTGAAAATAATTTTTTAGTGTCCCATGCTCAATAATAACCCATATGATATACTAGAGAATTTCAAAACTTCTCTGGTATATATCATTATACAATATAGGATTGTGAATAATAGTTTGTTCCCAATCAATTCCTTGTCAGGACTATATTCATGATATCATGAAAATTGAAAAAATATTAATAACCATAAAACATTATAATATTGTAATTTATGGAATTACTTTTTAGGTTTAAACATATATCGTATAACCACATAAAAATGAATTAAAATCATATAATTTCATAAATATATTCAACAAAAGAGTAATCTTCCAATGGATAGATAATATAAATTGAATAAATAATAAAAAACCACTTGAGGATTATATTTTAAAAAAGGCCAATATATTTGGTCGAATAGCCTTTATGCCACACTCTCGGGATGGTCTAGCTCAACCACTAATTATTGATCCATTTTCCTAAACTATACCTGGAACAATTAAGTTTACATACACACTAAGATACACATTGAGAAAGTGAGTACAACATTAACTATAATTCTCCTCAGAGGTCCAAAATTAAATTCAAAAAATATATATGTGATTTTTTAATATTATAAATATATTTTTAAAAAAATATATATATATAACACTCATATAATATTGTACCAAACTTATTATGTAACCTTAATGATTGAAACTGGATATTTTTTCTCAACCATAGTTAATTTGACTAGTTATCCCTAACTAGAAAAATCATTATCATGATAGAACCATCTCTTATGTTATTTGAATAGTAAAATCTCAACTAACACTCATGTAAATTTTGAGTCATGATAATTTTATGACCTATGATACGGTAATCCATCATATATTATAGTTTGTTAGGGTCTAAAAATAGAAATTTCCTCTTAATACTTGTTCCATATACACTTATCTCATCCCCTTAAATTTCTTTAGAATAATGTTTTGAAAATATCATATATTTCCAACTAATAATATCCTCGAAAAATTGAGTTTTCATTTATTTATTTAGATATTATAAAATTACTTCATATTGGGATAGAAAGTACATATCCTTACAAATGTAAATTCCCCAAAATTTTTGTAATATAAAAAATTTATTCATCCATTGGCCGGAGTTAATTAACTGCACGGATAATATATATAATGATAGTTCAAGTAATAAACATTTCGGTACACAATGCATTACTCATAGTCATCATCTACCCAGTTGGAACCAATGCGTCGTAGGTATTGACATTCCCTAAACTGAGTGCATTATCCCATAAAATTACACTGAAAAATAATCATTAATTTTTCATCCTTACATTATAATTGTGGAATATAGGTCTTCATTCCTGTACAATAACTTCTCATGTTAACCTTATTTCAAAAAAAAATATCTACAAAACCATTAAAATGTTATATCTTCTACATATATTGGATAATACTATGTCTCTCACAATTTCTCCCATTCTATTTTAAAAATAACCTCCCAGTTGATTTCAAAACCCTTAAGTATAGTATCTCTCATTCTCATACATTATTCCCCTTGTTAAACCATGGTAAATAAGACCAACCCTTAAGACCACTAGTAGAGTTTAGTTTCTAAAAAACACACTACATATCTTTAGGCCTCACAAAATTCATCATATTGCATAATTAAATAATTTTTCAGAGGTAACCTGATGATTAATACCCCAAAAATGCTTCACAAACCTATATAAAATCATAATGAGAACATGTCATCATACCATTGATCAAAACATCTAATCTTAGTTGACCATTTGTAAGAATCTCCAAAACCAATCCAATATCTCTTAAAATTAATTGCACAATCAATAATTATTTATAATACCCATTCCCCCAATCATAAATTTCTTAACAATTTTATTTTATCATTAGAAAATTTTCCAATTGAGGTAATGTATATAGATAATACTTCATGGATATAATAAGTCTCGCATATTTTATCCCACACATCTAAGCCCTCTTACATTCATGCCACATAACATGTATCGACTTACCCTTGATCACATAACAAACCATACTTGAAATACATATAAAAAATGGGATATGTTAAGGAACACGTATCAATATCCAACAAGATCTCAGTCATCAATTATTTTGGTATAATCAAAAATTTAGTTTCTGAGATAAAAATATCTTATAAAAATATATAATATACATATTTATTGTGAATCTCTAAGAAATATAAATAAATTTGAATTATGAAATTGTTTAGGATTTCATTATTGTATTTTTAAATAACAATAAATTAATATTTATTCTATCAAATAGAATAAGAGAAGTAATTCCCTCTTCAATTGAATAGAGAAAAATAGGAAACTCAATTTTCCATCCCTACTTCAATAAAATAATCTATAAAGGATTTTAATGAAGTTTTAAAATATATATAAATTAAAAAAATAAAAACCATCCCCATAGATAATTAGATATTAAGAATATTCCTTTGAAATAATGGTAGATGATAGTAAGGAACACTTTTCTACAATTTTTATCATCTAGTTTCCAATGTTGTATACTTGGTACATGATTGCCTCTACAATGATATAATATCATCACATTAATTTTCCATCCTTCCAAGTCTATTTTTCATTTTTTCATATTATATTTTCTAATAAAAAAATCAAAAAAATTTAATTTTTGAAATAGGTGACCTAAATTCAATCCTAAATCATAATGTTGTTTGAAACTTTATAGTATAGGGATTATCATCACTAAGAAAAATCGCTGACCATGTTAAATGAAATCCTCAAGCCACTAACACAAAATTTCCATTTCACACTCTCTTATATCTTACTCAACATAACCTTGTTTTTTGTGCACTTGATTGAGAGGAATTAAACTGTCACGACCCGTCCCCTGGGGCTAGTTTCATTACTACCCCAATACAGCCTTCCATAGGCCAAGGGATGGTGACTAGCACCGAAAGGTGTATTCTCTAAAATGGGACGACATTCCTTTAACCTGTACAAACATATGGCCCAAGAACTCAACAAGAAGAAACATCTGAATTAAACTACATAAATAAAAGTGTACTAAAAGTAAACGTGCCAGAATACAAGCCCAACTAGAATAGTACAATTACGACTGAAAAGTACAAAAATGCTGAAAGGTGGAATGCAACTCTTGGATCATCCACCACAGACTACCTGAAGGGTAGGTACAGATCACCTCCATTGTACTCCACGTCCTCCTATCTCCTCTATGTCACGTCATGCCGAATGTCCACCTCCGAGCACCATCTAGTCCTAGCCCCCCTGCATCGATCAATGTTGTACATTGTCTACAAAGATACAACAAGGTGTGGGTGAAGCCGGTGGAGGGGTGATTATACGGATACTCAGTAAGGACCCAGAGAACCTGTAGGTCTCCTAAAGTACCATAATGGAAAACCGAAATGCAATAAACTAACTCTTCTTAGGTATATAACCATACAAACTCCTATGTTATCAAGATATATACATCTCATACATGAGGTGATAATACCACAAAGGTAACACCATGAAGGTAAAATTACCACATAGGTAACACCACAAAGGTTACACCATGAATGTAAAAGTACCACACATGTATCTCCACAAAGTTAGTACCATGAAGGTAAAAGGACCACACATGTATCACCACAAATATAGTACCACAATGTAAAAAGCACCACATTGGTATCACCGGGAAGATAGTACCACGAAGGTAAAAGTACCACAGAGTTATCACCACGAAGATAGTACCACGGAGGTAAAAGTGCCAAACAAGTATCACCATGAAGATAGTACCACGAGGGTTAAAGTACCACACAAGTATCACCATGAAGATAGTACTATGAAGGTAAAAGTAACACATAGGTATAACCATGATGATAGTATCCCAAAGGTATCTCATGTCATAAGGTACCCAACACAATAGATGACTCATCAATCGGATGCCCGGTCAGTAAGTTATTAGCATTTCTGCTCCGAGGGCCCAGTTGGATTATGGGTCCGATCCAACCCGGTCGTACTCTGACCTTCTCTAAAACTCAACTGGATTATACCAAAAGAACAATCTAAATATAAGGATTCTAGAGTTATAAATGGTTCATCAAATGGAGATCAGATTCCCATGATATGGCCAAAAAGGTAAAACTAGGTCTGGCTGGGCCCGGGTCCGGTCTGACATGGTCCGACTGACCTGGCCCAACCCGGCATGGGCCGACCTGGGCCAACCAGACTCGGGTTTGGCCCGGCCCAGCCCTTGTAGTGGGCATCCTGGTGGCATGGCCCACTGGGCATAGTCCGCCCAAGCTGGCGCCGAAGATGGAGTACCCCCAATCCATCCGTTTGGGATGCCAAAGTGCAGCGCCTTAGGGAACTTCCATTTCAACTGAGGGACCCAAGCAGGTCATGCTAGTCCTCGACAGCCGGTCGGGTGCTCAGACCGATCCTCCTCCCAGCGGCGCGGTCGCGCGCCACTGTTCTACTACGGTCGGTCGGGTGCGGACAACTCTTCGGCCTCCACCGCAGCCAAGCGGCTGTGGTCTCCTTCTCATCTAGTGGCATGGATGCGCGCCGCCCAACCTTTATGTTGATGGCCTATGTTTCGACGCTTCTCCACTTCCGTGGGTCTCCGCATCTCCGTTCATAGCACGAAAAATATAATGATCACATGTTCACAATCCTTGGGTCGAGGGCACCCCGTCCGTATGTTGCTCTCAACAAAATATTGTGTTAAATAATCATTAAATATTTGGTGTTGAGAAACGCACGATGAACGCACAAAGAATAAAAATATAAGAGGCAAGGTATATGGGCTGGACGATGTCCATGTTAGTTTAGCCATCATCGTTAAGAAACAAGAATATGAAGAATTATCAAATAAATTCAATCATATTAAAATCAAACCCCTACCTTGACGTTGGCCCATAGGAGTTGTCGTGAAGAAGAAGACGGAGTTGATGAAGATGGTGACGTTGGTGTTCATCCCTCCCGCAAGTTGTTTCCGACATGGGATCATGCTTCTTCATTGTTGTTCGATTCTGCAGGATGATCATCGTTGGAGAATGTTCTCCCAAACGCACTACATGTAGAACTCTATGACTTCATGAGACTTGACGACTGATTAGCATTTCATCTCAGAGTGACTCGACAGACCTAGTGGGGAGCCCCTTTGTGTGACGCGGCAGACCCATGGTGGGGAGCACCTCTTTGTGACGTAGTAGACCCATGGTACTCAATCGTTTTATTTTTTGGGGTATGAACGGAGATTCGGTGACCCACGGAATAGGAGGAAGGACGGAAAATCGGACGAATGCATGAAGGTAGGGTGGCGTGCGTCTGCGACGCCGGATGAGCTGCAGGCCGTGGCCGCTCGACAGCGGTGGAGGCCGATGAGCGGCTGACACCCCGCCTACCGCGATGGAGCTACGGCACATGACCATGCTATTGGGAGGAGGACTGACTGGAGCACCCGGTCGTCCATAGAGGATCAGCAGGACCTTTATGGCTCCTGTGGATGACATGGAATCACTCTAAGGCACAACCATTTGTCATCTCGAATGGAAGGTGGGGTCCCCCTTCGACGCCAACTCAGGCGGGCCGCACCACCAGGCCATACCACGGCCCAGTGGTTCAGGCCCACCAAGGCCCAGTCAATCCGGGCCAGGCCTGAGTTGGTCCGGGGAGACCTAAACTTGGCCGGGTCGGCCCTAGCCTCGTCGGGCCAGACCCAGGCCCATCCGGACACAGTTTCGCCTTTATGGCCATATCTTGAGAATCGGGCATCCTTTTGACAAACCGTCTATGGCACCAAAATCCTGGGATCGATACGGTCCTTTTGGTATACTCCAAGTGAGTTATGTATAAGATGGAGTAGATTTTGGTTGGATCTAACCCTGAATCCAACCGGGCATTCAAAGCAGAGACAGTAATAACTTACAGACTGGGCATCTGATTGACGCGATGTCTGTTGCGTTGGGTCCCTTCTGACATGACAAACAATTGGGATACTATCTTCATGGTGAAACGTGTTTGGTACTTCTACCTTTATGGTTCTATCATCATGGTGATACCTGTGTGGTAGTTTTACCTTCGTTGTACTATCTTTGTGGTGATACTTGTGTGGTACTTTTACCTTCGTCGTACTGTCATCGTGGTGATACTTGTGTGGTACTTTTACCTTCATGGTACTATATTCATGGTGACACCTATGTGGTGATTTTACCATCGTTTTACTATCTTTATTGTGATACATGTGTGGTACATTTACGTTCATGGTACTAACTTCCTGGTGATACCTATGTGGTAATTCAACATTAATGGTGTTACCTATGTGGTACGTTTACCTTCACTATATTACCTTTGTGGTATTCTTCCCTCTTGTATGAGATGTGTATATCTTGATAACTTTGGTGTATGTATGAGAATATAACTAAGTTGAGTGGATGTATTTCTTATGGGTTTTCCTTTTTGGAACTTGAGAGGACCTACGGGGCCTCGGGTTCCTTATTGAGTATCTTTATACTCACCCCTACACGGGATTTTCCCAAACCTTATGGTGTCTTGTGTAGATGATGTACAACATTAATTTGGACTTCGGGGTGGATGAGGTATTATTGATGGATTGGGGAACCATTATCCCAAGCACACAACATACTGAACCCTGCGACTGGTTGAGACTTGACAACTGGTGACTGTTTCGACACAGAGTGGCTCGACAGGTCCAGTGGGGAGCACCTCTCTATGAAGTGGTAGACCCATAGTGGAGAATGACTTTATGTGACCCGACATACCCATGGTACTCAACAGGAGGATTACCTCAGCAGGACACGAGGTGGAGAGACTCCGTGTGACACAACAAACACACGTTGGGGAGCGTCTCTGTGTGACACAACAGACCCACAGTACTCGACAGGAGAAGTACCTTAGTTGTCTATGGTTAGTCGTAAGCACCTCTGTGTGACGCATCAGGCCCACTATACTCCATAAATGATTATTTCTCCAGTAGTGAAGGTGTTTGACATTGTAACTAGGGATGTTACTTGTTATTATCCCTTGAGAATCATGTGGCTGGTTATCAGCTTACATAGCAATCCTATGTGGGTCAGCATCATAATCCTATTTCCCAGAGTGGTATACCTGGTTTGAGCTGAGTCATATATCTTAATGGTGGACCTTTGGGATACTATATTCATGGTTATACCTATGTGGTACTTTTACCATTTTGGTACAATCATTGTGGTGATACCCATGTGGTACTTTTACCTTCGGGGTACTATCTTCATGGTGATACCTATGTGGTACTTTTACATTCGTCGTACTATCATTGTGTTGATCCATGTGTGGTACTTTTACCTTTAGGATACTATCTGTGTGGTGATACTTGTGTAGTTATTTTACCTTCAATGTACTATCTTCGTGGTGATACCTGTGTGGTGCTTTTACATTCGTGGTACTAACATCATAGTGATACATGTGGGGTACTTTTACATTCATGGTGTAACCTTCGTGGTCTTAAATGTGTTGTACTTTTACCATCGTGGTGTTACCTTTGTGGTTCTACATTTATTGTATTCTTCCCTCCTGAGTGAGGTGAGTATATTCTAATTACTTATGTATATCTATAGGAACATAACTAACTAGGTTTGACTACTGTTTCTATGTTTTGTGTTCTATCCTTTGGGGATTAGAGAGACCTTAGGGGTAATCTGGGTCGCTACTGAGTATTGTTATACTCACCCCTACACGGGATTAGCCTCCACCTTGTTGTGTCTGGTGCAGACGATGGGAAACACTGACTGAGGACGAGGGTTCCTGGACTGGAGACTGCTCATAGCTGGACCTTTGATGAGGTGATCTAAAGAGATGATCGTCAGAGAGTTGTACATACCCTTCTGGTAGGATCCTTGGTGGGTGTTCATAGGAGATGAACTCAGTTTTACTTGTACATTCTAATTTTTCTTTTACTTTCCAATTGATATTGTCTTCTGCCCCATTAATTTATGTAGAAACCATGTTTACTATATAGTTTACTTTGTACTTGTATCTGGTTGTGTGCTTGGTTTGTTTGAGTTTATAGTTTATAAAGGCAACACCTTCCTGTTTTAGGGAATATGCCTTTCGGTGCATGTCGCAAGTCCTTGGCCTATGTAACGTGGGCTTGGGGTAGTCATGACACGAGCACCAGGGGACTGGTCGTGGCATATACTGTATTGTTGTTATAACATGATGTAACAAATAAAACACATTTTTTCTCCATAATCAAATAATTATAGTGTAACTAAACATTATAATCGTTAAACACGTGTGAAAAAACCAAAATTCAATACACCATTGTACATTAAACCTCTAAAATCCCTCAAATACAATGTATTTTGACACCAAATCCCCCACCCAAGCCTAAATTTAACAATTGTGATGATATTTGTAAGGAAACTCGATCACCAATATGGAACTCTAATGAAACATGTTTTAGAAATTTGTATGTATATATTATTATTAAATATATACATATATGTCTCTGGAATATTTACACCATATCTATAGTATCCATGATAAAATTATTTCTACCCTAAAATCTTTCATTATGTGAATATAACAATGTAAATTCCTCGTGATTTATAACATTATTGTATCCAATTTAACACATAAAATATTCAATAACATTTATATTCATTCATGTAGCCTATGAATGGAAAACATAATTGAACTAATGAACAATTCCAAATATAGTTTCATCTCACTAACATGATATAAGCAAATTGAGTTATTTTTTGAATTTAAAATCGAACATTAACTATAAACTCATAAGTTTTATAATGAATTTAATTATCAAAACACACTATAATCCCCTTAGATAAAAGGTTATAATAACCATGTATCCAATAGGTTTCTTTCAACTAGTAGGATTTACCATATCAACATCCCGAAAATACTAGTATTCCAATATTCCAATATCTCTCTAAAACTACCACTCAATTATAAAATTCTAAAAAATCATATTAACTCAACACATAACCCTTTATTAATGAACTAATAGTAAAATTTTCTTTACACCACCATTATCCAACATCAAATACTAGATATTACCACAACCATTAATCATCTATATTAATTAGACATCAAATTTTTTTAACACATTGGTAATAAAATAAAAACTCTTATAGATAAAATCATGAAAATAATATTTATATACCCTTAACTATCCTATGTCAAACACAAATAAATTTATACCATAATATTTGGCTAAAAATATTACTATAATGAAATAACCATATTCAATACTCTAATAAAATCAAACCATTGAGATTTTAATATTTAAAATCAATTTTAATCCCCCTATGAATTTTTTTTACAATCATGAGTTAAAAAAATTCAATCTAATTACAATTATCTTTTTATCTCATGATAACCAAAAAAATTAGGTTTTACTATACCTAGGAGTCAAAATAATCCCAATTTAAGTCATTTTTACTCGTATAGACTATTTTTTAAATTATATTAAAACATATAAAATGCTCAACATAATTAGTAAATCCACTAAGTTACCAATCCTTAGAGAAATATCCATTTCTCCTATTATCACACTAAAATAGAAAATTTTCTTGCACCATCCTACAAAAATGGTTATTACTTAAATTATCATTCTATGATGGTCTATTTATTCAACTGATTATACAATTTAACCCTTTATATGAAATTAAAAACCCCAAATTCTCACCATCACCAGTACCTGTATACATGCTCGATTCAATTTAAGATAGGCTCACAACCCCATACTACTCAATTTTTCATTTAACACAAATCTATGTAAATATAAAAACATAAAGTATATTTAAAAAAATTAAAATGATATTTTTAATAAAATCAATCAAAGTAGAATATTAAATATCTCATAGTATTGAAATAATAATCATTTTAAAAACATAACTTCATCATGATCATCATTAATATAATACATCATAACAAATGAAATACCACTCTCCATAATATTTTTAAAATAATAATCATTAATAAACAATTATAATTCAACAACACTCATAATCTTCTTAAGTAATTAATCATATTTTTTTTCCATTTACATTAACATTGATGAATCAAGAGAATAATCACTATTCCATAAAAAAAATATTTTTCACGTTGTATTAAATATTCAAAACTATATTTTCAACGCATAAAATCAATTTTAAATATCTATGCTTTCTATTCACTAAAAAATTCATTAAAAGTAAATATGTAATAAATAATAACTTTTTTACATAGTTAGCATAAAATTATTCCATCCTATATTCCTCATATTATACCTTCGCAGATATAAAATCACCTCTATGTAAAGAAATAAGTGGTTAATTTAAATACCATAACTAATTAATTCACACACATTAATATAAATCAATTTCTATAGAATTAATGACTAAAAAATCATACTAAACTAACAAATTTCTTCAATCCTTCCATTATGAGTTATATACTATAATAAATATTATGGCTTACCTAATCCAACTTATAAAACATCTTGTTTATTTGAAACATATATCATAAAAAATTATCATTCTTTCATTCTTATAAACACCATAGGAATCCATATGAATATATAGCAACTATAAGATTATCATTTACACTAAATGTACATTTCAAAATTATAATAGTCATAAAATATGTAATTGTCCATAATGTTATCACTATTAGTTCCAATAAATTATTTCACTAACAATAATTTACATTTTAAAATAAATAAATTTAACATTTTTTAATTTACAAAAATGCAAATTTTTTAAAATGAAAAATTAATGCACATGTAATGATATAAAAAATATGTACGATACGTGTATAAAAACATTTAATATACCCCATACATGAAAAAAATTGTCAAATTGTTACTTATAAAAATGATCATTTAATAACCATGAAATTATAATAAAACCAATAATCCAGTTCCCACTCTTTAATGACATTGACACCCACAATACTGGTACTTATCATGAAAAACTAAGGATTCATCCCAAGATATGTATAATATATCTAAATAATAATTTATAAAATATAAAAATCAAGAAAAAACAATGTTCTAATACTTTATTAAAATATCTTTAGTAATAAAATTTTTAATTTGGCTATGTTTTTATTATAATTTTCAGCATTTTAACTATTAAAATATTATCATAGAGGTTCAATGGAACATTGAATAGAATGGGGTTTGAATTAGAATAAGAGAGAGGAAGAACAAATAAGGGACCACAATAAAATAAGGGCATTATTACCTTTGTAGGTGGCCATTATAAGTCTGGTGATCCATTTATTGGAATTCAATGTTCAATGGTAATAAATATATTTTCTATTGTATTATTTATATTTTTAATAGGGACTAAAATAATTTATTTATATTCTTAATATTTAGTTACAAGAAACATAAGGATTAGTTTTCTATTCATCAGTTCTTAACTTGAAATTCCATAACATCACATTCTTTTTCTCTCATCCACCCCCTTTAATCCAATAATGGGATACTATCTATATTTGTAACATCATGTTATTTTAGAACCAATTTATCTTTCAATAATTATATTATGTTTGATATATTGTGATATATGAAAAAAAAGATGAATATTGTGTTATTATAATAAAAGTCTAAATATATTATAATATTCGTAGGTGAAACATGTTTATACATATAAATTACATTGTAAAATAAATATGTTCTAATTATTGTGTAAATTATTATCAATTTTATATAAATTTTTTTTATAAATTATAGTAAAATTAAAAAAAAATTAAGAAAGTAAAAAATAAAATATATTGATGAAATTAAAGGAATGTTTTGTAAAATAAATTTTTATCATTCATGATAAATTTTAGAAACTCTACAGATTACTACATCAAACATTCTTAGTTAAAGAAAAACATTCTATTTATAAAAATTGTTTTTATTTTAGATTTTATTTTTCCATTTAAAATTGAAATTTACTTTATTTTGAGTATGTTTTTAAAATATATTAATTTCTTTTAATTATAATAAAACAAATATTTAAACATTAACTTATTATAACTTCGTAAAAAATATATAAAAATTCATTTTAATGCTTAAAATATTATTTTCTAAAAACATTAATTGTCTTATGTGTAATTATATTAAAATTATTTTTATATAACCGTTATAAATTAAATATAGTAAAATAGGTTTCATATTTTTAATAATTATGTACAAATTTATTAATATGTTCATTTTCATTTTTGTTCAAACCATTATGACACTTAAAAAAAAGTTAATACTAGTGATAAAATTCAAAATAATGAAACTTTGTTTAAATAATGCATATTCTCATAAAAATCACAAAATATATCTCTAAATAGGTAGATGGTAGTTTTATTAACCTACCTTTATCTTATTCTCACTTATTTATAAATTTTTCTACTTCTATAAAACATGGATTGTCTTTTTTACTTAATATATGAGTATTTACAAACCAAATTCCACCTAAACTGATATATTAGATAACAACTCGTCAACACATATAACCACCCTCTTTATTATGATATTATCTTTAATAAATAATTTTACTATATCCCTCATCATCCTATATCAGATTTTGGATACTCTAATTCCCAAAATGAGTCCTAAAACCCTAATTTCTATGTGTCTCTATATGAGGGTATTCAAGTCTTATATGTCAGGGTTATAATTTCCATAATCATTATTATATATATTATTCCTCTAAATCTCCTGGGATATAATTTATAATCTTAAGAACTTTTTTTTGAATCATTATTCCTTTTTAAAATTTATATTATTACTAAAAAATAACATTATTTTACACATTCATATTTTATAGTCTATTCTTATATCTATTGGTTTTACCACATAACTAAATGTGTGATAAATATTAAGTCACGAATAACTAATAAAACTAAATTAATGATAATATAATATAATAATGATTTATTTAAGATATTTTATTCCTTATATAATGGTAACACGTAAAATTATATTCATCAGTAAGGTAAATTATTTTTATTGAATAATATTCTTTATAAAATAGATTTTAATGTGTTCCATAGAAAATTACTTTGAGTTCCCTAAGAAAAGAAATGGGTCTCATAGATATATCAAACACATGTAAATGAATCAA
This sequence comes from Viscum album, assembly GCA_963277665.1. Taxonomy (NCBI): domain Eukaryota; kingdom Viridiplantae; phylum Streptophyta; class Magnoliopsida; order Santalales; family Viscaceae; genus Viscum; species Viscum album. The sequence continues at coordinate 1,690,142,245 of OY728140.1, read as the reverse complement.
AAAGAACAATCTAGATTTGATTATCCCAAGAAGAATGAACATGGACCGGAACAACAAAACATATCCAAATATAGGAAAACTGAACATTTGAAACCATAATATTTATTTTGAAAATAAAAAAATAATATATAAGAAACATTAAATTATTAATGAATGGTATATAGTAAAATAAAATCAAATTAGTTTCTTGTATAAAATAATGATATAAAAAAATTTATTTTATATGAATTTATAGTGTCCCCATTGAGGTGGAAGTTTAATGTATGAGTTTCATTTCCAATCTCACTTTAAAATTGATTTTACTCCTTTCAAAATTCCCATATCGTAAAATTGTATTTATTATATTTATAAAAAAACGTGTTTACTTCTGAAATGGTTATTTTTAGGGTTCAAATATTATTTTATCTTTTTTCAACTACATGGTTCCTTGTAGGATCACCAAACTTATCTCTAATTCTATGTTGATAATCATTTTATTCAATATCAATATAATTAATATTTTCATAAATTTTTTTCATAATTAATTGTGTTGGGTTATTTTCTATTAAATTTGATATCCATTATAATTTTTTAAATGGAATCCTCTTATCATTTTTTCATATGTTTTATTTTTTAATTTCCAAACCAATGTGTAAAAAAAATCATTTTTTACAGTTTTCTACATTAACACCTTATACAAAAATTATGTTTTTTCAATTTTACAAGTCTTAATTTATATAATTTCATGGTTTTTTAAATTAAATTATATTCAAATTTATCAAGGGATTTTTTATATAAAAATATTATCAAAATAAATTAATATTTCATCTTATTTTCCAAAATAATTTTCTAATAATGTTAAAAAATTGTTTATGATCTGGGTTACCATGGCTTGTTGATTAATATTAATAAATATTCATATGATATAATAATAAATTTATTCTTATTTATCTATATTTATCATGATAATTCAATGATAATTTTTTTTATTAAACTCATTTCACTCCGACATATTTATTAAGATGTGATGAAATTATGAATCATTTAATGTTTGTGGGGAACAAAATTATATGGTTTATTATTATGTGATCAGAGGATCTAGTATAACCCTATAATTCATTGGTGAATCCTTATATCACATGGTATTTCATGCAAGGTAATATAGAGTGAACTCAATCCACTAAATTAATATTTCCATTAAAATTTAATGTCAATGGAGACTAAATCCAAGACACTAAGGTACTCTATACACAATGTGTCAATTTTATTGGTTTTAATTGTTAACAATGGATATGATTTTAAATGAATATATTTTATCCACTCTTATGGAATATTTTTATACAAAAATTTTCAATAGCCCCAGATTATTGTGGAGGTTCTCTTGTGTTGATGTTCTATTTTTGTAAATCATCTTTTTTGTGAATGTAAGTATAAAATGGATATTTAATTGGTGATAAAGTGAGGGTAATAACACTATAAGAGGATGGATATTAATCCAATTTATTTTTGAAATTTTTGGTTTATTTGTTACACACACTCTGATGGGTAATGACAAGAAGAAATTTCTACATCCATTGAATACTTTCTGGACATAATCTATGCAGTGGATATTATCCATACTCTATTGGATTATGATTAAAAAATATTTATACTACATATGAATACCTAATAAGTCCTATATTAGGTTATTGGTATGAAATATAATAATAGTGTAGGTTTTCATCACTTCAAGTAAAATACATAAGGTTGAGATGTTTTTTCTATGTTAGTTTTCATAAACATTAATGTTTGGAGCAGATGAATGTGGAACCATGTATTGGATATTCTATATATCAGAATTTGAAGAGCTCCAAATATGTGAAAATATACTATCCCGGATCTAGATTCCACTCAACTCGTTCCTTTTACCTGGTAGGCCACATGGCCTCAAGTGCATTTCCTTAAATACCAAAGGCTGCTGACTAGCAGTGAGGGTCGAGGGTGGGATAGTGGGAAATCTATGACCTCATTGGTAGAGTGTAACAAGGAGGAATAGTAATATATAATTGATGAAAAAATAAATAGAATATAATTGAAATAAACAGTAAAATACTAAGATGATAAGTAACCAAGTGTCATTAAACACAAAAAATGATGCAACATGTCACATGTTATAGGAAAGTATCCAAACAATGTACACTACAAGAATCCACAATATAACATCCAAAAGAAATGGAAAATAATGAATCTAAGAAGCATCTCAAGCCAGAGCTCGGTCATATGCTCCCCTGCTCTTAAAAATATCATATTGAGTACCTATAGAATGGTACATTCCCTTATCAACACCTGAAAAAAATATAACTTGTTTGGGTCCAAAGCATGACCCAAACAGGGTATGAGAAATAAATCCTTGTTGTCACCCACCACAGATCTATGCTTATCTGTTAGTGAAAATGTGAAAAAGGTGGTGTACAAATTGGAATAGCAGTAAACTCGGATGAACTAAAAAGTAAACAATCATACACGTCCTATTTTCCATTTTCATTCATTATGTTGAGTTCAACAATATAGTTACATTGAATTATATATGTCTCGATATTCTTACAACACCCATCAACCCCCCATATAATGAATACTCAACAGATACATCATAAGTCCATCAAAACAAATTATTCGAATATCGAATCCAAGCTTGCGCTTTGGCATGGAAGACATGTTATAAGTCATTCAATTTCAGTAATCTATTCAAAATATTTCCTGTAGGAATAACAATACCCTACCCTCAAGAATAAATGATCCTCTCCCTTGGCCCTAACAAATCCTCTCCCATAGGCATAACCAATCCCCACTCACATGCGTAATAATTCCATACCCACAGAAATAAAAAATACATCATTGTCAAGCCTCATATATCAGCATTTCTGCATAATTAACAACAAATGTAAATTACCCTATTACATGTTAAATGTAACACCCCATGATTCCACACTACTCTTCTCTTTGAATAATTCAATAGAGTGTGTTGTACGTAACTTCGAGTTCTAACACACCAAAACCAATCAAAATAGCCATTATGAATAGTAGTACCCACTTTTTGAAATTTTATAAATTTTATCTTCCAAATTGTACTTCATTTTTGGATTTGGAATATCAAATTTATATTAGGGTGAATTTTTGGTATTTTTCTAAAAACATTCAATTTTTTATGAATAGTGAAAAACACTGAGTTATAGTTGAAAATCGAATTTTAATTTAAATAATAATTTATTTTATTAAAATTTATTTTAAGTTAAAATATATTCTTAATACCTATATAAGTTCAATGTAATTCATTGGAGTCAGTTTATAATTATTTTAGATATATAAAAATTTTATTTTACATTTTATCGTCTTTTACCCACCTCCTAGGAGCATTTGCAAATTTAAATAAAACATAATATTACCGCTTATATGAGTTGAATTTCGAAACTCCGAGAGACACAGTTAATATCAGTAAGTAAAATGTGGTTTAATGAGATGAAAATAATTTTTGAGGAATTGTAACTTTTACTTTTATTTACCATGGTTAAAATTAAATTGGGTAATTAAGGGTAAAAATGATATTATTTTTACCCTAACTCATTTCCTAATTCTATTGGATATGTGAAATTAGACAAAAAAACCTAGTAAATAAAATATGACCCTTTAGGTCCACTTGGATTATATTAGGTCATTTATTATTATTTAATTCAAAGAAGAGTTAAAAGTGTTAAATTAAAAGTTTAATAAATAAACCATTTTTAATATAGTGTTACACATAAGATAAATTTGATTTCAAATATTCATTATAAATATAAAATGATTTCATAAATAATGGAATTTTATTTATTTTTTTATACATTAAATAATTTAATTTATTTATTACACAATGATGATTCAGTAATTACCTAATTAATGATATTTTACAATAATTGATATTAAAAATATCCAAATAAATGTAATTTGAGACTATTTATGAATTAAAATAATTTTCTAGGTTAGTAAGACATATTATTGTTGGTTAGATGAATTTTTTTTGAAGTAATAATTCTGTTATGAATTTAGCAAAAACCAAACACCAAATAGTGTAAAAAATGACATAAAATAGTTATTTAAACTAATATTATATTATTAATTGATATTCTATGCCTAAAAATGTAAAGTTCATCCAAAAGATATATATAATTATATGTGTATCATTAATTAACCACTTGGGGTTCTCTTGGAAGTATATAGTGTGTTTATTAACCCTATAATATAAAAATACAAATAGACATGGTACATGTTAAACTATTTAACTAAGAGTGAAATGTAAAATATAAGGTTAATATACTGACCCAAACCTTTATAAAACCTATTGGTTGAGTTTTTTTAGACCTAACCCAACCTTATACTTTAAAGAATATATTTTTGATCCATTAGAAACCGAAAGTGATTTTCTTATAAAATAATATTTCTAGCTTTTCCTAAGGTGCCCTTGGCCTCTCTTATAAAAGGGAACTCCCCCTCCTCTCCAATTCATAACTCAATGCCATTTGGCTCATCCAAACCCTTCCCAAATACCCTCTCAGTTATCCTCCCTTCATCCTAGAGGCCGTACATCAGTGATAAAGCCATCCTAAAGATCCCTTTTGATCAAATCCAAAGGAGGTACCCGAAGAAGAGATATATATTTCATCACCTATTTCGAGTTCCTATCTTCTTCCACTTCCTATTTCATTGTTTTTTCCATTATAAAATAATAAATCTAGTATATTCTATGTACTATGATGTTATTATATATATGGTACAACCATATTCGGTGTTCTATCCATCCATTGAAAGACATGTAATCGTACATGCCTACGTTCATCTTACCATCTCCAAGTCGTGGTGTAATTGTTATTCAATACATTATTATTGGTATGGATACAATAATGATGTGTAATTGATGTAAATAATAAATATAACATGATAATTATTCTGTATATATGATATACCATCCAATTATATATTATTTAAATATCACAAGAATGATATTGTTGCTCGTGCGTACGTATAGATTACCGTCTCCACAAATGCGATGAGATTCATTGCCCATCGTATCCATTCATGATTAATTTTCATTGGATGATATAAAATAATGTTTAATGACTTGATATAAGTATAGATAAGAATAATATAAATCCCATCCCTAACAAATATGACACACATAATAAATAATATAAAGGAAAACAAATCTGTTAACACCCGAAACGACAATAATTCTAAGATACTATTAACAAAGCGATGTTAAAAGATCATATATGATATAATATTAATCTATATGATTCTTTTATAATATAATAACAATTATTTTACCATTATATAGAAGGTTATCCTACCCTTAACTAAGGAAAAGTACAAGGTAAGGGTTAATTTTAGAATCTCTTTATTATACGAGGTTGTTTATATGTAATTATCTACTGGGACCTATTTGTCATCCACATCCATGTTTCTTAAAATTGTATTTCAAAACATTGTTAATATTTTATATACTATGTTTTAATGTCATCTATACCCTTGTTTTACTTTTAGAAGATGTTTATAAAGGAATCATTTCTTCATTTTCAAACAATGTACTTTTTGTCCTTTTCGACAAATTTAAGATAAGAATGTTTTTTTAACTTATACCGCGATTGCATCAATTTTTCGCTGTTATAACATCATCAAAGGTTACCTTACAACAATATAAGAATATTTTCAAATATAATTGTTTTATTTTATAATTATGTGTCTTTTAAATGATTTCAAAATAGAAAGATATATTTCTCCAAAAATGTTTTGAGTTCATCTATATGACCATCCTTTGATGGATTTTAAGTTGGTTTGAAGTTGATTTATTATGATAAAAAACATCAATATTGTATTCATGGTTTTGTGTAATGTTTGAATGTGGATATTTTATTTTATACCATTCTTTGTTTATGGATAAATTATTGACCTTCTTTTTGACATTTTTAATACGAATGTTTATGTTATGTTTAAAACTTTTCATATGAGGAATGCAATGGACTCAGTAGTTGAAGGGTGGAGCCTGCCATAACTCCTCAATGCATCGATAGATCTCATGAGAAAAACTACTGTCTTGGAACAAGGCCTTGATAAAATCTTATTTGTAGTCTTGGCAGAAGGTGTTGACTATGTGGTTATTACAGTCTAGGATTATGCATTTCATCATTATGAAAGTGGCTATTGATATTGCATGTGATTAGTCGACTAGCAGAATATCCATGTGAGTAAGTAAATGGAATTGTTTTGATTTATATTTTCCATATTATGATGAAGTTTATGATGAAAATTATTTTTTTTAGTTTTATATATTGCCTTAAATGTTTATGATTATTTATGAAGCTTCTGCTATATTGTTATCCTTACTGAGCATCTGAGGTCACGCCTTTCTATGTTTTATTTTTTCTAGGATGCGAAGAAGTATATAATGACATACCTGCAAGGATAGTCTATGGGATATCTGTGTTTTCTATGTAAACAATGTTGTTTTAGTTTTCCATTTAATGATGTAATGTAAAACTTATGAATGTATCTTGTACTTCCAAGACTACTAAACAAATCTGTCTTTAGATACATGATCTTTTGTGATCTTGACAATGATACATAATAATGCACCAAATCCTGGCTTCTAGGGTCAGGGCATTACAGTTGGTATCAGAATATGATTTTTACAAACCTTGGAAAGTAGATTAAGATAAACTCTAATTAGGGAACATAGCCCTACGATAGAAATTGATGATTAATATAGAAGAACTTCCTAGAATTTTGGTATTTTAGAGACTTTGTGAGTTTTCTATGAAATAAATCCCTATCTAGATTTAAGTAGGTAGAGGAGGCTCTGGAACAGATGTAACTATGGGTAAAACCTGAAAAGAACTATATGAGCTAGACTCTAATGAGAACTGGTGCACAACAACGGGCCTTGCCTCACTCTTGGTTACAACACTCCCGGGGGATATTCTTATGAAAATTCTCATTTTCAATAGAAACCATTATGAAGGGTTTATGAGTTTATACTTCCTGAAATAAAACATTTTTTATTATTATAAATTATATACATAAACAGTTCAATTTATGTTAAGTGTTTTACAAGTTTGGAATTATGTATTTTGATTCATAATCTAATCTAGTTTATGACATTGATTTGAAATGGTGGCTAGTTGAAGGAATGGAAACTGTATCAATGCATGCACTCTATGTCTATAATTCCCTCCAACTCAAGATAATTATAGTTGATCTGGTGAAGCAACAGGTGTTGATCAGCTAATCACTCTACTGGGAAAACTCACTCGGGATATGAATAATAAGCTTACCCGTATAGAGTACCCTAATCCATAGAGTGGAGGGTCTATGTTAGATCTCCATATAAAGAAACAACCACCAACATTCAATGGGAGTAAAAATCCATTAGTAGCTGAGCAACTGATAAATTCCTCAGAGGAAATATTCCACGCCTTGGGGAGTAGTGAAATGGAAAATGTTGTCATGGAAGTTTACCGCCTCACTAGAGATGCTAATCAGTGGTGGTCATTGATTCAAAACTCAAAGGAAGATGATGAAGTATTAAATATAGAATGGAGGGAGTTTAAAGTGCTTTTCTTAGAAAAATACTTTCCTCGGGACCATCAAGCAGATATGGAAAGGCAATTTCTGAGTTTGAAGCAAAAAAAGGATGAGAATGTCGCAATGTATGAAGCTAACATTACAAGGTTAGCGAGGAATGTTGGAGATTATATACATAACCCAAGAATCAAGATTGATCGTTTCTTTGATGGGTTAAAACCATTTCTCCATTGATCATTAGTCTCACAATACTTCTTGTAGTACGAAGATATTGTCTCATGTGATATCATGATAGAAAAATAATTCTCTACGTCTTACGACTTTAAAAGCAAAGAAAGAGAAGATGAGATTTTTTGAACATTGTGGAAATGAAAATAATGGGAATAAGGGAAATTTTTGAATTTCCATTATGCAATAAATTTTGAAAGAAAAACCCTGGTACTTTCCAGAAGGGAATGAGAGCCTGTTACAAGTGTGGTGAAAAGGCCACCAATCTCGTGATTGAAAGGGGATGAAAGAGTCTGTCGTTGTTGAATGCTACAATTCTAGAGAAAGGGGGAATTTTGCGAATAAATTTCCTAAGTGTTAGGGGAACTTACCTCAAAAAAGTCCATGGGATCAAGGACACAATTATGCTATCACTACTACTGAGGTTGAAGCTCCGATAGACGTAGTGGTAGGTAATTTAACAGTTTTCTCAAGTTTAGAAATCGCTTTATTTGATTCTGGATCAATTAATTGTTTCATATATTCCTAGTTTTATAAGAAAATTTGATATTTACAATTTTATTTAACAAGGAATTTGTCAGTCAAAACTCCTAAGGGAAGTATCATTACAATAATGTTTTGTGAATCCGTTCTTATTAGGGCATATAAATATTTTTATCTACTAATCTCATCATCATAACCATGATTGAATTTTATATAATCCTCAGTATGGATTAACTTTCAGACCATGATGCAATTATTTATTGTAAGAAGAAGGGGGTTACTGTTTCTGATGAGGACCATAACGAACACCTTATCATTTGACCAAAATCATCACCACCTAATTTTTATCTAGATCCACCCCCAGTATCTCAACTAAATTCAATTATTAGGGAGGAAGAGAATGAAATAACTATGGGTGAGGAAAATAATGTTCAAATAGATGATGTACCTATTGTGCAAGAGTATATTGTTGTATTTCTAGTGGATTTACCTGGACATCCTCCAGAATGAGAAATTGATTTTTATATTTATTTAAATCCTGGATCAAGGTCCATATTGAAGACCCCTTATAGAATGGCCACTATGGAATTAGTGGAACTAAAGAGACACCTAGAGGAATTGAGTAATAATGTATTTATTATCCCTAGTGTTTCTATCACGACTCGTCCTCGGGGCCCGTTTCGTGAGTACCCCAAGCCCGCCTTCCATAGGCTAGGGCTGGCGACTAGCACCAAAGGCCTAAATCCCGATAACTGGGAAGTCATTGCCTTTATAAAAGTAACAAAACACCACAGAGTATAAGCGGAAGTAAAACACTAAGTACAAAAAAAGAGGTGCGGAAAAGTAAATGGGCTAGAATAAAAACCCAATCGAATGTACAGCTACAACTGAAAGAAATTACTACAAGGAAAAGCAGCTGGAAGAAGATAGAAGCATCTCCTGGGTCGTCCTCCTCGAATCCTACCTGAATGGTAGGTACAGATAGCGCAGCTCCTGAATCATCCACCAAGGATCCTACCCGAAGGGTAGGTACATATAGCCTCCACAACGCTCTTGCTCGTCAACCACCTCCGAGTGTCACCTCGTCGTGAAGTCCACCACTGGATACTATCTCGTCGTGAGGTCCACCTCCGGGTACCGTCCATTCCTCGAACACTCGGCCTCTTTTTGGGTTTCCCGTCTTCTACAACCAACACAACGAGGTGTGGGCATAGCCCGTGCAGGGGTGAGTATAACGATACTCAGTAGGGACCCCGAGACCCTCAAGGTATCACTAAATCCAACAAGGATAACCACAAAGAAGATCTCAATAGATATCCTCTACTTAGGTACATGCCTATACATATACCCAAGTTATCAATTAACCCATCATAATCATGAGGAAACACAAGGATTATGAAATCAACGGATAACCTCTACCCAGGTATATGCCCATACACATACCTAATTTATCAAGTAACCCATCTCAATCATGAGGAAACACAATGATTACAGACTCAGCTCAACCATGATTTTATTCATGATGTCGAAACCACGTATGCTGGAGAACTCCTCCTCCATCGAGTACAGTGGGCCGACCACTACAACCAAGCGCGCTGAACTACTCCTCTGTCGAGTACAGAGGGCCTACCGCTACAACCAAGCACGCTGGACTCCTTGGACTGTTGTAGTATTCCACTTGTCGAGTACTGTGGGCCTGCTACTACAACCAAGCGTTTCCCACCATGGGTCTGCCGCTACAACCAAGCTCTCCCCCTCATAGGTTCCAGAGGCACTCCTTCTGTTGAGTACCGTGGTTCTGCCTCTACAACCAAGCTCTCCCCCTCATAGCCTCCAGAGGTAATCCTTCTGTTGAGTACAGTGGGTCTGCTGCTACTACCAAGCGCTCCTCCACTGTGGGTCTTCTGCTACAACCAATCGCTCCCCACTAGGATATCTGAAACACACCGAGTCGATAGATCAGCAGTCACCAAGTCTGAGCTAGCTACTAGGTCTCTGCAATCTACTAGCTCTTCAACAAGAGGATCCTCTCCACAAGCTGTTGTTCGATACTCCAAGTATCACAAAGTTCCATGAAGAAGTATCTCAAAGTACCGCCTCATCATGGGGGTCTCAATGCAATAGACGGCGCGTCAGTCGGACGCCCGGTCTGTGAGTTACTATCCTTTTCGTCCCAGGGGCCGGGTTGATTTCGTGCGCGAACAAACCCAGCCGTATCTCGACTATACCCCAAACTCTCACAGGGTATGCTCATAGGGTCCATTTCTCAACGTGATCACCAACACTGCTGACGGTTCTTCAAACAGACATCCGGTCTGGAAGTGATCAGCCTTTCCGTCCGAGGGGCCCAGGTGGATTTCGGGTACAATCCAACGCTTCCATTATCCAACTGCATCCAAAACTCAGGCGAAGCATGCCAAAAGTTCCGTCTCATCAAGAGGAAACCAACAAAGTCGACGGCACGTCAATCGGACATTCGGAGCTCAAGATATAAGCGTTTCGGCTCCGAGGGCCCGGTTGGTTTCGTATCCGAACCAACCCGGCCATACTCAAGGTTATCCAAAAACCTTGATTGTAAGATACCAAAACGATTGTCTCGATCCATGGATTTCTATGCAATATACGGTGCATCGATCAGAGGTATGTAGCCCATGTTATGGGCAGAAGACCGAAAAAGTCCGGTATTAGGGGGTTCGGGTCCGGTCCGACCCGGCTCGATACCCCCAGGGTCAGCCCGAACTGGGTCAACACGAACCGGGTCCAGGTCCGGCCAGCGGCCCAGTGGCTCGGCCATAACGGCCGAGCGGTGAAGGGGGGGTGTGATGCACACCGCATTGAGAACCCGCGGCCCCCATGTGGGGGGGCCGCACCTGCTGGTCGACCGGGGGTTACGAACCCCTAGTTTTCCCCTGACCGGTCGGCCCGCTCTAGCCGGCCGGCTTTTTCCTCCACGGGACCATCATTGGCTGGTCCCCCTGCTCCGACGCCGGCGTCCAGGAACCAGCCGCCGGTCTCCCCACCCCATCGCAGCCTCAGCCGTGACCTTGGTCCGTCCTGGGCGGCGCGACGACGCCGCTTCTCCTCCTTTCTTTAATATTTCTGCGCGGTGCATCGGCACCGCGTTGCCTTGTTCATGCCACAAATAGCATCAAAACACCAAAGGGAAGAGGAGGGTCAGCCATGTTCATGCGGTCTGACCCTCTCCCGTTATTGCGGTATTAGGCGGCTCCAATAGAAATGAAGAAAGGCAACAGAAGAATTCACGAAAAACAATTAAAATATATATCTACCTCAAGCGTCGTCGAGCGAGGGTTTGTCGTAGAAGGGGGATCGTCGCGTCGCGGAGAAAGGATTCGTCGGCGTCGCGTCGTCGATCTCTGAGGATCCGGCGTTCATCTCGACCTTTGTCGGAGGTCGGCGTTCTTCGCGTTCTTCGCTTTCTTCGCGTTCTTCGTCAAGGAGGAAGAACTTCAAGAACCTGGGCGAATTCTCCCTCGCCTCCCAACACAACAAGACTAAAATAAAATAAGTGGTGTCTTATTTTATTTACACACAAACTAATGTTTGAAATTCAAAAAGAAAAGAAACAGTCAATTAATGAATTAATTGAGGCGTTTAAAACCGCCCAATTAATGAGGCGTTTATTATCCAGAATAAACGCAAGAGTTGACTTAATCAAAAAGGGGGTGCGGGTGTGTTACCTAATTAAAGGAGGGGGTTGAAAAATGTGAAGGAAACGGGGGAGATCGTGTGGTCCCCACCTCACAAATATCCTACCAAGTGGGTAAGATATTGTGGGTCCCACATCATCCACTTATCTTAAGTTAAGAAAAATAAAATAATCGGTCGCACCATTTTATTTTATTCAATTACTTCACCCAAAAATTTTAAAACCACACCTGAGAAAACACAACTCCAGAAAAGGTGTTTCTAAGCAATTATCGACATTGTGATTCCATCGATGCCCTCGGAATTCGATTCCGAGCACTGGTTCAAAAGATAGAAAAACCCGCTCGTTCGTTCACTAAACGTACCCAAGCTAAACTTCAGAAAAAGATTCCAGGCACACCGGGCCTCGGGGTGCCGTCAGAAACTGCGTTCCTGTAAAATCCCAAAGAAAATTAAGAAAAAATTTCCCTTGAATTTTTACGGGTCTTTAAATTACTCCCACCTCAGGGCTTTACGTCCCTGTAAAGCATTAACACAAACTAGGGATACAAAAGCGGTACTGAGCACGCATATGATCCTTCCGCTCACATGTTCTCACCTGGAGGTTCTCGTACTGCCAGTGAAAGTGCACCCGAGGAATCGACCGTCCTCGTAGGATATGCTCCTGTCGTTCCTCGATCCCCACTGGAACCTTCGTGAGGGTCACCCCATCACCCATGTCCACATCCTCATGGTCGATGAAAAGCGAAGGGTCGAGCTCATATCTCCTCAGTTGAGATACATGGAAGTCGTCGTGCAATTGGTGCGACTGAGGTGGGTGGGCCAAGTGGTAAACCACCTCGCCTACCCTAATGAGGACCTAGAAACTTCCACTGAACCTCGGAGATAACTTGTCTCCTCATCCATATCTCCGTAATTCACATCGAGATGAGACCCGTAGGGAAATGTGCTCGCCAACCTCGAACTCTAGTGGTCTCCGCCCCCTGTCAGCATAAGACTTTTGCCGGATCTGAGCTGTCCTCATCCGCTCTTGGATGACATGGACCTTTCTGTTCCTACAAGAGCTTCTATGATTTCTTCTTTGCCGATAAGATAAATCTGGTATCATCCCATGGATTAACCACGTTCTTCTCCTAATACAGTAAATCCCGACATGGATGATACTAACTCATACCAAGTATGACGTCGTAAGGCCTCGACGCTACTACCAAGATATCCAACCGTTACTCTCTCCTCCAAAGGTTGAGTCACACTGTCGGCATCAGTGTGTGGTCACTGAGTCTCCTCCAGTAGGTACCTCAAAGTGAGGTTCAAGTCAACGGTTTTAAACTGGAATCTCTTCGTAACAACATAGAGAGAGGACTGGAAGGTAAACACCACAAGAAAGGTGTCTTTTATTACTACAGCTCCAAGTACAAAGACACAAAGCAAACACAAACAAACATCAACAGAGTTAGAAGTAAAATGAACAAAATTCTCCAGGTCGAGAGCTAGTCCTGCTCCTATCCATATGCTCCCAGAGATCCGTGATCGTAGGCCTCAGTTGCCTGCAGCTGAGCTCTCCCACGTCCACATGTTCCCTGCGGTCGGGGTGGACCTCCTGGTGGTGGTGGTGGCAACACCTCGAAGTGTCGTCCACCTACAGATGCACGACCAGATCCCTAGCGAGGGTCTCCTACTCCATGCGGTCCGCCTCGATCGAACCTCAGCCTCTTCCTAGGAGGTCCTTCATTCATCTTCTGGTCATCTGTATTGCGGGTCAGACAGTCACGAGCCATGTGACCAACACCACCGCAGGAGTAACACTTTCTGCGCATGGTAAGTCGTTCTCCACCCCAGGTGCCTTGCACAAATGATCATGTGTCATACGGTCGACCTCCTGTAGGTCTAGTCCTCTTGGACCTCTGCTTCATCTATCTACTGTCTGCGGCAGAAGACTCTTCCGCATGCCGGCTAGTGGTGGGTCATGCTGCTAGAGACTGCTCATTAAGGAAACTCTCCACTAAGAGGGATCTCTCCAACACCCCTGTCTATGTTGGAATGCTATGAGAAACAACTGAAGCTATGATCTCTCGCCTGAGCCCCTACTCGAAGGTTCGGGCCCTGAAGAATGGGTCTCGTACCATGTCCGTGGAATAGCGCGAGAGATCGGTAAACCTCGTCGCGTACTGGGCTACTGTCATGCTGCCCTGCCGCAGCTGTAGTAGCTCCTGGATGCGAACCGCACAGAGGGTGGCTGGGATGAACTTTGAGAGGAAAAGGCCCTCAATGTCCGTCCAAAGGAGAGATGCCTCATAGTGCACAAGGATAATCAAGCTCCACCATATTCCTACTACTATGTGCAGGAGGCTCGCTGCAAGGATTACCATAAGGTCAGCTGGTGTCCCTACCAAACGAAAAACTCATACAACAGCCTCCTGCCAATCCTCGGCTGCCTGAGGGTCCGTCTCCCCATGGAACCTGGGCAGTCGTTGATGCTGAAACCCGTGCTGTGCACAAAAGTGACTTGCACCATCAGTGGATGGGGCTAGTAGCATCGGTGGATCGGCTGGTAGAGGTTCTGTCGGTGCCTCTGCTGTCAAAGGGCCCTATACCGAGGCCTCATCGCTCAGTGGGTTGTCATCACGCACAGCACTCGGAACCCTAGATGGCTGCCGTAGTGGGGCCATCTTGAAAATAAATAGGTGTGCCATGGTCAAACAGTATACCTGGTGAGATGACACAAAGTAATCACAAATAAAATTTGAAACACACATGCAATAAATGTTTTCGTGCATTAAGTCGGTAATCAGAAGTCAGGGTCCTGGTGTACGGATACGTCGGCCGCCGCACCAACACTGGACTCCCAAGACTGATAAACACACTCAATACTCTCAACACTATTTCTTCACATAGAAAAATATCAGATTCCTGAGTTCTGCGGTTGAACCAAACCTCTCTGATACGAATTTGTCACGAGCTGTCATCGGGGCCCATGTCGTGACTACCCCAAGCCTGCCTTCCATAGGCTAGGGGCTGGAGACTAGCACCAAAGGCCTAAATCCCAATAACTAGGAAGGCATTGCCTTTATAAATATAACAAAACACCACAGAGTACAAGAAGAATTAAACACTAAGTACAAAAAAAAGAGGTGCTGAAAAGTAAATGGGCCAGAATACAAACCCAATCGAAAGTACAGCTACAACTGAAAGAAAGTACAACAAGGACATGCAGATGGAGGAAGATAGAAGTAGCTCCTGGGTCTTCCTCCTCGGATCCTACCTGAAGGGTAGGTACAGATAGCACAACTCCTGAATCATCCACCACGGATCCTACCAGAAGGGCAGGTACATATAGCCTCCACAACGCTCTCGCCCGTCAACCACCACCGAGTGTCGCCTCATCGTGAAGTCCACCACTAGATATTGTCTCATCGTGAGTTCCACCACCGGGTACCATCCAGTCATCGAACACTCGGCCTCTGTCTGCGCTGCCCGTCGTCTGCAACCAACACAATGACGTGAGGGCATAGCCCGTGTAGGTGTGAGTATAACAATACTCAGTAGGGATGTAGAGACCCTCAAGGTCTCACAAAATCTAACAAGGATAACCATAAAGAAGATCTCCATAGATAAACACTACTTAGGTACATGCCCATACATATACCCAAGTTATCAAGTAACCCATCACAATCATGAGGAAACACAAGGATTATGAAATCAACAGATAACCTCTACCCAGGTATATGACAATAAATCTTCCTAAGATATCAAGTAACCCATCTCAATCATGAGGAAACACAAAGATTATAGACTCATCTCAACCAGGATTTTATTCATGATGTCAAAACCATGGCTGCTGGAGAACTCCTCCTCCGTCGAGTACGGTGGGCTCGCAGCTACAACCAAGCGTGCCGAACTCCTCCTCTGTCGTGTACGGAGGGCCTACCACTACAACCAAGTGTGTCGGACTCCTCGGACTGTTGTAGTACTCCACCTGTCGAGTATTGTGGGTCTGCTGCTACAACCAAGTGCTTCCCACCATGGGTCTTCCGCTACAACCAAGCGATCCCCCTCAAAGGTTCTAGAGGTACTCCTTATGTTGAGTACTGTGGGTCTGCTGCTACAACCAAGCGCTCCTCCGCCATGGGTATTCCTCTATAACCAAGCGCTCCCCCTCATAGACTCCAGAGGTACTCCTTCTCTTGAGTACCACGGGTCTGCCTCAACTACCAAGCGCTCCTCCTCCGTGGGTCTACTGCTACAACCAAGTGCTCCCCACTGGGATATCCAAAACACACTGAGTCGTTAGATCAGCAGTCGCCAAGTCTCAGCCATGTACTATGTCTCTGCACTCTGCTAGCTCGTCACTGGGAGGGTCCGCTCCACGAGCTACTAGTCGATACTCCAATTATCATGAAGTTCCACAATTAAGTATCTCAAAGAACCGCCTCTTCATTGGGGTCTCAACGCAACAGATGGTGTGTCAGTCGGACGCCCGGTCTGTGAGTTACTAGCCTTGTCATCCCAGGGGCCCTGTTGATTCAGTGAGCGAACCAACCCGGTCGTATCTCGACTGTACCCCGAACTCTCATAGGGTATGCTCATAGGGTCCGTTTCTCAACGTGATCACCAACACTGGTAACGGTTCGTCAAACGGACGTCTGGTCTGAATGTTATCATCCTTTCCGTCCTAGGGGCCCGGTTGGATTTCGGGTACAATCCAACCCGGCCATTGTCCAACTGCATCCAAAACTCAGGGGAAACATGCCAAAAGTTCATTCTCATCAAGAGGAAACCAACAAAGTCGACGACACATCAATCGGACGTCCGGAGCTCGAGATATAAGCATTTCTGCTCCGAGGGCCCGGTTAGTTTCGTATCCAAACCTACTCGGCTGTACTCAAGGACCTCTAAAACCTTGAATGTAAGATACTGAAATGACCTTCTTGATCAAGGATCGCTACGCAACTGACGGTGTGTCGATCGGTGGTCCGTATCCCAAGGGGGGGCGTGCTGCCCCCCACGTTGAGAACCTGTGGCCCCCATGTGGGGGGGCGCACCTACTGGACGATTGGGGTTATGAACCCCTGGTTTTTCCCTGACCAGCCAGCCCGCTTTGGCCGGCCGGCTGCTACAGCCATGGGAATGGCACTGGCCGGTCCCCCTGCTCCGATGTCGGCGGCCAGGAACCGGCCGCCGGTCTCCCCGCTCCGCCGCGGCCTCAGCCATGGCCTTGGTCCGTCCGGCACGGCGCGATTGCGCCGCGCCCCTCCACCATGGCCCCGCTCCGGCCGCGACGCTTTTGTAGTTCTCTGGAGGGGCAAAAACGTGCTGCATCATTCTTTCGTCATCAATGGCACAGCGCGACGGCGCTGTTTCTCCTCTTTTCATTAATATTTCTCCGCGGTGCTTCGGCACCGTGTTTCCTTGTTCATGCCACAAACAACATCAAACAACCAAATGGAAGAGGAGGTTCGGCTGTGTTCATGCGGTCCGACCCCCTCTCGTTATTGCGGTATCCCGAAACTCCAATAGAAATGAAGAAAGGAAATGGAAGAATTCACGAACAACAATTACAATAAATCCCTACCTCAAGCGTCGTCAAGCGAGGGTTCGTCGCAGAAAAAGGCGTCGTGGAAGGGGGATCGTCACGTCACGGAGAATGGATTCGTCAGTGTCACGTCGTCGATCTCTAAGGATCCAGAATTCTTATCGACCTTCATCGATGGTCGGCGTTCTTCGTGTTCTTCGCGTTCTTCGCGTTCTTTGTGTTCTTCGTCGAGGAGGAAGAACTTCATGAAACTGGGCGAATTCTCCCTCACCTCTCAACACAACAAGACTAAAATAAAATAAGTGGTGTCTTATTTAATTTACACAAAAACCAATGTTTGAAATTCAAAAAGAAAATAAATAGTCAATTAATGAATTAATTGAGGTGTTTAAAACCACCCAATTAATGAGGCATTTATTATCCAAAATAAATGCAAGAGTTGACTTCATTAAAAAGGGGGTGTGGGTGCGTTACTTTATTACGGGGGGGGGGGGGGGGTTGAAAAAGGTGAAAGAAATGGTGGTGCTCATGTGGGACCCACCTCACATATATACTACAAAGTGGGTAGGATATTGTGGGTCCCACATCATCAATTTATCTTATGTTAAGAAAAATAAAATAATTGGTCACACCATTTTATTTTATTCAATTACTTAACATGAAAATTTTAAAACCACACCTGAGCAAACGCATCTCCGGAAATGGTGTTTCTAAGAAATTATCGTCATTGTGATTCCATCGGTGCCCTTGGAATTTGATTCCGATCACCGGTTCAAAAGTTATAAAAACCTGCTCATTCGTTCACTGAACGTACCCAAGCTAAACTTCGGAAAAAGATTCCGGGCACACCGTGCCTCGAAATTAGGTGCCGTCAGAAACTGCGTTCTTGTAAAATCCCTAAGAAAATTATGAAAAACTTTCCCTTGAATTTTTACGGGTCATTAAAGTTTCCCCATGGGGATCCCCTATTCATTTTGTTAAGAAGAAAGATGGATCTATGAGGTTTTTCATTGACTATAGGGAGATCAATGCTATAACAATAAAGAACAAATATCCCCTACCTTGCATTAATGATTTATTTGAACAACTTCAGTGAGATCAATAATTTTCAGAGATTGAACTTCGATATGGATATCATAAGTTGTGTGTGAAAAAGGAAGACATTCAGAAAAAATCATTTCAAACCAGGTACGGGCATTACCTGTTTACAGTAATACCTTTGGATTGACTAGTTCACCATCGATCTTCATTGATCTAATGAATAGAGTTTTCAAGGAATATATTGATGACTTTGTGGTGGTATATATTGATGATGTCGTGGTATAATCCAAAAGCTATGAAGATCCTGGAAATCACTTGCGCATTTCCTGAAGACTCATAAAAGACAAGAATTATATGGGAAGTTTTGCAAGTGTGAATTCTGGCTTCAGGATATTTCTTTTATTGGCCAAATTATCTCCAGGGGTGGAATATTTGTTGATCCATCTAAGACAAGAGCAATCCACTAATGCCTAACACCAATGAGTTTAACCGTGGTATGCGGTTTTATTGGTTTAGTAGGTTATTATCGACATTTCATCGAGAATTTTTCCAGATTGGATAACCCATTAACAAAGATCAAATGGAAATGGGTTAAATTTGTTTAGAAAAAAGAGTGTGAAGAATGATTTGGAGAATTGAATATAATATTTTCCAATGCTCTTATCTTGACTCTACCATCGGGGAATGATGTGTTTTTTATTTATATTGATTCAACAAAAAAGGACATGGTTGTGTCATTATGTATAATGATAGAGTTATTGCCTATCCATCACGACAGCTAAAATTTCATTAGAAAAACAATCCTACTCATGATCTTGAGTTAGCAGCTGTAATATTTTCTTTGATGATTTGGAGACATTATCACTATGGTGAAAAATGTGTTATATATACCGATCACAAGAGTTTGAAGTATATTTTCTCACATAAATAACTCAAAATGAGGCAATGGATTTGGATTGAACTAATCAAGGATTATGATTGCATGATAAACTCCCACCTGGGGAAGGAAAATAAGGTGGCAGATGCTTTCAGAAGAAAAGATCATGGAGTTTTGAACCATATGAAAGTTGAAAGGGATCCTACTTTAATGGATCTAGTAATGATGGATATAGGAATTACCATGGAAGGGGAAACATCAATTCTTTTTCTAATGGTTTCCAAACCATCTTTACTATAAAGGATAAAAAGTTCTTAGGTTGATGATGAGGAGTTTAAAAATAAGATTAAATCTATGAATAACGGGAGACTGGGTGACTTCGTGTATGAAGATGGAATTTTAAAATTTGGGAAGGGACATTGTGTTCCCGAAATACCAGATCGAAAAATGGAATTGTTGGATGATTCTCATATTTCCAAATTCTCTATACACCATGGGAGAACCAAAATGTATAGAGATTTGAAGAAACGTTTTTTCTTTCACAACATGAAGATGGATATTACTGATTTTGTGTCATGATGTATAGTTTTTCAACAAGTGAATGATGGAAGGCAACGTCCTGGAGGAGTCATGCAACCTCTTGTCATACCTGAGTGGAAATGGGATAACATTACGATGGAATTTTTCATTGGACTACCAAAGACTCCTAGAAAGAACAATATAATATGGGTCATTGTTGATCGTCTTACCAAGTCATCACATTTTCTTGCTATAAGGGATGACTTACCAATTGAACGTTTAGATGAATATATATTAATAATGTTGTAAGTATCCATGGAGTACCCCTTTCGATAATTTCTGATCATGATCCCTGTTTTACATAAATATTCTGGAAAAGTCTTCAGAAAGCCCTGGATACTGAAATTCGTTTGAGTACTACCTACCACCCTCAAACTGATGGATAATCATAACGGACTATGCAAACATTAGAATACATGTTGAGATCATTCTCCCTTGATTTTCAAGATATGTGGGATAAATATTTACTTCTAGTAGAATTTTTCTATAACAATATCTTCCATTCAAGTATTCAGATGGCACCATATGATGCGTTATACAGAAAGAGATCTTGCACACCAACCTGTTGGGATGATGTTGGTGAAAGAAAACTCGTAGGCCCAGAACATGTGGAGGAAACATTGGAAAGTGTGAAGGTAATCCAAAACCACATCAAGGCAGCTCAAAGTAGAAAGAAGAGCTATAATAATAACCGAAATAAGGATCTGGAATTTCAGGTAGGAGATCATGTTTTCTTGAAGGTATCTCCATGGAAGGGTGTTATACGTTTGGGTAAATTGGGAAAATTATGTCCCTGTTACATAGGACCTTTCGAAATTCTAGAACTAATTGGGGCTATATCTTACCGTTTGAAATGTCGCGAAGTCTCTCCAAAGTTGAGGATGTGTTCCACCTATCACTGTTGAGAAAATACATGTCTGACCCAATGCATGTACTCAGCTATGAGGAATTAGAACTAGAACCCAATATGTCTTATTGCAAAGATCCTATCAAGGTTCTTGATGCAAGAGAACAAGTTTTGAGAAACTGGACGACTCGTCTGGTAAAATTTATATGGAGAAACAATAAGATGGAAGAGGCAAAGTGGGAACCCAGGGAACTTATGATGAGGAACCACCTGAATCATTTTATGCTGTAAAAATCTAGAAATCTCAAGGACGAAATTATTTTAAGGATAGGAGAATGTAACACCAAAATATTCCATGGTAAGCTACTCTTTGAATAATAAAATAGCGTGTGTTGTACGCAACTTCGAGTTCTAACACACCACAACCCATCAAACTAGCCGTTATGTATAGTAATACGCAATTTTTGAAATTTTATAAATTTTATCATTCAAAATGGACTTCATTTTTGGATTCAGAATATCAAAATTAGATTAGGGTGAATTTTTGGTATTTTCTAAAAACATTCAATTTTTAATGAATAGTGAAAAATAATGAGTTATAGTTTAAAACTAAATTTTTATTTAAATAATTAATTATTTTAGTTTAATTTATTTTAGGTCAAAATAGACATATAGTACCTATATATGTTCATTGTAATTAATTGGATTTAGTTTATAATAATTTTAGATATGTAAAAATTTTATTGAAACTTTTACCATCTTTTACCCATCTCATAAGAGCATTTGTAAATTTACATAAAACCTAATTTTTCAATTTCTATGGGATGAATTTATAAAATTCGAGAGACACGGTTGATAGAAATATATAAATTTTTTTTCAATGAGATGAAAATAATTTTTGGTGAATAGTAACTTTTTACTTTTATTTACCACGGTTAAAAGTAAATAGGGTAATTAAGGGTAAAAAAGATATTATTATTACCCTAACACAAGTCCTGATTCTATTGGATAAGTTAAATTTGACCAAAAACCATCTTATGAATAAAATATGATCCTTTAGGTCCACTTGGATTAGATTTGGACATTTATTATTATTTAATTCAAAGAAGAGTTAAAAGTGAAAAATTCAAAGGTTAATAACTAAAACATTTTTAATATAGGGTTACACATAAGATAAATTAGACTATAAATATTCATTAGAAAAATATAAAGATTTCATATATAATGATATTTTATTTATATTTTTTAGGCATTAAATAATTTATGTTATTTATGACCCAATGATGATGTAGTAATTACCTAATTAATGAAATATTAAAATAATTGATATTATAAATCTACAAACAAATGTAATTTGAGACTTTTTTTGAATTAAACTAATTTTCTAGGATAATATGACATATTAATGTTTGTAGGATGAATTTTTGTCGATGTAATAATGCTGTTATGAATTTAGAAAAAACAAAAAACCTAATAGTGTCAAAATTGACATAAAAGAGTTTTAAAAACAAATATTATATTATTAAATAATATTATTTTCCTAAAAAAATATGGATCAGACAAAATACATATATAATTATAGGTGTATAATTAATTAACCACTTGGGGTTCCCTTGGATGTATATAGTAAGTTTATTAACCATGTAATATAAAAATACAATGAGACGTAGTAAATGTCAAACTATTTAACTAAGAGTTAAATAAAAAAGATAATATTAATATAGTGACCCAAACCTATCTAAAACCTTTTGGTTGAGTGTTTTTTCACCCCCACCATATCCTTTAAAAAATAAAATTTGGAGCAATTAGAAACCTAAAATGAGTTTATTATAAAATAATATTTCTGGATTTTCCTAAGGTGCCCCTCACCCCTCGTATAAAAGGGAACTCCCCCTTATTTCTAATTCACACCATCAAATACATTTGTCTCAGCCAAAATCTGTACAAATACCCTCTCAACTTTCCTCCCTTCATCATAGAGGCCTTCCTTTAGTTATAAATCCAATCTAAAGATCTCTTTTTAACAAACCAAAAGGAAGATCCCAAAGAAGAGGTAAATATTTCATCACCTCTTTCAAGTTATTTTCTTCTTCCACTTCAACTTGCTTTGTTGTTTCCATTATAAAATAATAAATCCATTATCTTATATATACAGTGATGTTATTATAAATATGTTACAACAATATTCATTATTCTATCCATCTTTTGAATGACATGTCACCATACGTGCCTACGTACGGCTTACCGTCTCCACATTGTTGTGTAATATTTATTCAATAAATTATTATTTGGATGGGTATAATAATGATGTGTAATTGATTTAAATATTAATTATAACATGATAATGATTCATTATATATGATATAACATCCAATTATACGTTATTTTAATATCAAAATAATGATATTTCTGCTCATGTGTACGTACAGATTACCGTCTACACGAATGTGATGAGATTCATTCCCCATCATATCCATTAAAGAATAATTTTCATTTGATGATTAAAATTTATGCTTAAAGGCTTGATATCATTCTGGATATGAATAAGATACATCCCATCCATAAAGAATATGACTCACATAACTAAGATTATAATGGAAAATGAATCTGTTAACACCCGAAGCGACGATAAATCTAAGATATTATTATCAAAGGAATGTTAAAATATCATATATGATATCATATTAATGTATACGATTATTGTATAATTTAAAAATAAATATTTCACCATTATACAGGCGTTTATCCTTTCCTCGAACACAAAAGAAATACAAGGTAAGGGTCAATTTAACAATCTCTCTATTATCCAAGGTTGTTTATATGTAATTATCTACTGGGACCTCTTTATCATCCACATCCAAGTTTATTAAAAATGAATTTCAAAACATTAATAAAATATTATAGACTATGGTTAAAAGTAATTTATACCATTATTTTACTTTTATAAGAAGTTTATAAAGGAATCATTCAGTTTTCTTCCAAACAAGGCACTTTTTGACATTTTTGAAAATTTTAAGATAAGAATGATTTATTAACTTATACGAAGGGTGCAGCTATTTCCCACCATTATAACATCATCAAAGAATCCCATACATGCTTATATGAATATTTTAAAATATAATTGTTTTCATTTATAATTACATGACTTTTAAAGAATTTCAAATTTGAAATAGATATTTCTATAATAAGGTTTTGATTTCAACTATGTCAACGACCATTGAGGGGTTTTAAGTTTGTTTGAAGTAGATTTATTATGATACAAAACATCAATATTGTATTGAGGGTTTTGGGATATGTTTGAATGTCGATGTGTTATTTCATACCATTCATGGTTTATGGATAAAGTATTGACATTCCTTATGACAGTTTTAATATGAATGTTTATGTTATGTTTAAACCTTTTCATATGAGGAATGCATTCGACATAGTAAGTGATGGGTGGACCTGCTATAGCTCCTCGATGAATCAGTAGGTCTTGTGAGACAAAAAATTGTCTTGGCACAAGGCCTTGTCAAAATATTATTTGTAGTCATGGCACAAGGCCTTGACTATGTGGTTGTGAAAGTCTGGCATTATGCATTCCATCGTTATAAAAGTGGCTATTGATATTCCATGTGATTATTCTGCAAGTAGAATATCCATGTCATTATGTAAATATAATTATATAGATTTATATTTTCTATATTATGATGATATTTATGTTGAAATGGATTTTTCATTAGTTTTATACGTTTCCTTAAATGTTTATGCTTATTGATGAAAACTTCCACCATATTGTTATCCTTAATGAGCATCTGAGCTCACCAATTTCTGTGTTTTATTTTTCCTAGGATGTGAAGAAGTATATTATGGCTGACCTGTAGGGATAAACTATGGGATCTCAATGATTCCTATGGAAACATTTTTTTTGTAGTTGTCCATTTTATGATGTAACATAAAACTTATGAATGTATCTTTTACTACCAAGGCTACTAAACTAATTGGCATTTCAAGACTTGACCTTTTCTAATCATGCCAATGATACATAATAATGCACTGACTCTATGCTTCTGGCGTCAAGGCATTACATTAAACATATAACAAATCATGTGGGAATCATACTTTTCATGCAATAATTGAATTAAACAATCACAAGGAATAAACGATAATTGGCATATCATGGGAAAATGGGAAATAACTATTCCAAAAAACATTAGTCAAATAAATAACAATTTAACACAATTGCAACTCCTTTGTAAATTTAATTCAGACTTAACAACCCAAAAAGGTAAAACATGGCATGCCACATAGGCTACCTCGTCCAAACGACCATAAATGGTCATTTTATGGGAACACACCAATATGGTGGACCATAATCCAACCAACAAGCTCAAACACACATAAATTAATTTAATTCATGACTCAATAATCACTAGAAAACCAAAAGAATCAATTTCCATTCAAGGATACACCTTAAACATGGGTGAATGAAAATACGACACATATTAATTAATCGACATTAAGCGCAATCCACAAGAACATCTACCTCATACTCGTATGACTCTCCTCGTACAATGTTGGGCTTTGATTTGACCTAGAATATAGTAGATATACAGCCTTAAATAACAAGATAGAGATATGAAATCCTTAATAAAACCTCAAGGGGAATCAACAGCTAACCGATCAGTTTCAAATGAAATTGACGGTGAAGGAATCATTGTTCGGATGATCAAACATGAATAAAAATGGCCCTCGGCGCTGCTGTTCTGGAATCTGGATCACCCCCTACACGTTTTCACAAAAACGATTCTATTGGATGATATAATGAATAAAATAAGTGTACCCTATGTGTACATGAGACTACACACCGTGTCTGTAAATATTTGGGCATGACCATTATGTGGTCATGTACCATGATTACATGGCATGTAGCCTTCCATAAACGGCTTCTACCTATATGTACACCGCATGTAGTTCCTAGTGACATCATGTTACAATCTTGTATCAATCCCCTCATCCTCCTTTCCCCCATTCCATTAAGTAATAACTAAAATTAAAAGATCTATACCTCAATGGAAGAATTAGGTTCTTATATAATTCCATCCTTATTGAAATTCATCCCAGAATTTCCCTTATATGGGTGGTGAAGAAAAATATCAAAACAACTGTAGACTCTTAGATCATACATAAACCCCCCCCCTCCCAAGTCGCATCTGGAAATCAATCGTGCTGTCATGGCACTCGTATCGGTGGAACAGACTATCCACGAAGATCATTCATGTCACAATCCACAATACGAAAAAAATTCTACTCAATGGACACATCTTCCTACAAACTTCCATCCTCATGATGAAATTTTTGAGACGGGTCTGAAAATTGACTTCAAAAAAGATAAATGTGAAAGATGTTGTGCATATTTTTGTACATTAGAGGTAACTTCAATCGATAGGAACCGGCCCGACCCTCTCCTAAATCTCAAATGAACCAACATGTCTTGGTGAAATCCTACCTTGTCTCCTGATTCTCTTGTGTACCAACCTCTGTGAAACACTCATGAATACACAATCCCTGACCTCAAACTCCTGAATTCATATATTTTTATCAAAATTATATTTCTAATGAGACTGTGTAGTATCTACCCACTTCTAAATCAATGGGACCTTCTCATATGTCTCCTACACGATATGTAGTTCCTGTAAATATTCCTCACCTGCCTCTAGCCATCACTGGGGTGATCGGCCTAGCCTACCATAAAAATACTAATAAGGCTCCATCACTATACTCACATGGAAATTTTTATTTTATGAAAATCCAACAATAGGAATAAAATTCTCCCAAGATTCCCAAAACTCTAGGATTCATGCACACAGCATGTCCTCTAGCACATGTATTGTACACTCTGACTTGACATCAGTATGAGGGTGGTATGTTGTGCTCAGAAGCACTTGTGTACCCAGCACCCTCTATAAACATTTAAAGTAGTAAGATGAGAAGTGTGATTCCCTATATAAAATTATATAATGACGGACCCCATGAAGTTTTACCACCTCACAAATATACATCTTCCCAAGCTCATCAACATTGAAGGTCTCCTGAATTGGTAACAAGTGAGGAAGCCTTATAAGTCTGTCAACTACCACCCACAATTCATCATTACCTCTTGGAAACCTTGGTAAACCCATTATGAAATCCATCACGACATCATCCCATTTTCACTCTAGAAAATTTAACTAATGTATAATCTCAATTGGCCACTAAGGTTCCACCTTCATGTACTAATAGGAAGAACACCTCATAATAAAACATGCCTCCTCCATCTTCATACCTATACACTAGTAGTAATGGTGAATGTCATGGTACATCATGGTAACTCTAGGATGCACTACCCAATATAAATCTCGAAACACATGCATCAAATACTCATGTATATCCACTATAACCTAGACACTTCCATGGATCATCAAGATTAGATCATCACCTACCATCCAACGAGGTGGTGTATTCTCACCAACTACACTCTTCTATCAAACTAGGTACTCAGAATTTGACAACTATCTCAACCTCAGTCTATCAAGGAAGGTAGAATTCGTAGCTAAATAAGAAATAAATGTTTTTTCATGATAGTCGTCCACCTCCAAATGAATCGGAGAGAACAACACTATATGATGCCACTCACTACTGGCCTCCTGCACTGCTTGCATCTGAGATCTCATGCTCAGTGCATCTGTCACTACATTTCCTTTTAGAGACATGTATTCAAGCGTAATGGTGAAATAACTATGTCCATCCACCAATATTCGCTACCTCATATTTAGATCACAATGAGTAATGATGTACTGGAGATTTTTATGTCTGTTCAAACCACAAAGTGTTACCCCAATATGTAATGTATTAAATAGTATAATCCATTAATAGTTTTGGCTAACTCAATATAATGATTCAGATAGTTCCTTTAATGTGGCCTGAACTACGAAGACCCATATGCAACAACTCGTTCCCCATAATGATGCACTATTCCTATACCAATAGCTGATGTGTCACAATACCTAGTGTAACCCTTCACTTATCTGAAAAAATAAGTATTTGTGCTGATGATAATCTCCATTTTAGATTCTAAAAGTACATATTTCTAGATTTTGAAATTATATACCTCACACCCTTCTTTTTCGAACCTGTCATCGGCCCTACCATGCGTGGTAAGTCCTGTATTAAAGGAATCTAATAACCAGACATCCCTAGAAAACTCTAAACCTCCAATAAGATCTTAGTATTCTCATATGTAACTACTACTCTAACCTTAACTGGGTCCACTGATACTCTTTTCACCGTGATGACATGACCCCAGAAGTGAATCTGATCCATCCAAAACTGGCACTTTGATAGCTTAGTATATAACTGATGCCCTCTCAGTGTACTCAAAATGGTGTCATGATTGTTATCATGGTCGTGTTGATTGTGATAATATACCAAGATTTCATCCATGAAAACAACCACAAAATAATCTACGTGTGTTTGGAACAGTTGGTTGAATGTTTCCATAAAGACTGCTGGTGCGTTCGTGACACTGAATGGCATTAAAAATTACTCATATAGACCATTCCATATCCGAATGGCTGTGTGAGATTTTTTTGATGACCTAACATGCTCTTACTGATAACTGGATATTGAATTGATCTTAGATAATACCAAAGATCCTCAGAGTTGATCAAAGGATAATCTATTCAAAGAAAAAGATTCTGGTTCATAACCATCAACTAGTTCAATTTTCGATAATCCACGCATTGTCTCAGGGTACCATCTACCTTTTTTCGAAAAAGGACCAGTGAACCCCAAGGAGAAGTATTAGGTTGGATGAAACCCTCCACATCCAAATCCTCTAGCTTCCAAATGAGAACTTGAAACTTCGTTGTAGTCAACCTATAAAGAGGAATGGATAACAATGCATCTCCTGGAACTAGCTTGATAGAGAACAATACCTCTCTTACTGGCAGTAAACCAAAAATGTCTTCCTGTAAAATGTCCCAGAAACGATCAAAAACTAGAGGAAAATAAATCTATCATGTTCCCTTGTCATACAGATATAAAATCTATATCGATGTTGACATCCCACTCAACCCATGATGCTCGTGTCTAGATCGGCTCCCTTGGACATCCCATTAACCCTTGTTTAGAAAGGATTCTCTCTCTGGTGATGTAAAACTCACCCTATGGTGATAGAAATAAACAAAGGATTGAACAGACATTACGTTATCTCTTCTAAGTATGAAATCAATGCCTATAATCTCTAAGGCCTATATATCCCAAAATAAGTGACACCCACCAACCTTAAGGGTGCACTCCTTACACTATCAAACATCTATCTTCTTTATCCCTAACAGAGAATCTAGCATCCTAACTACATCATAAGAGAAATAACTGGGCCCAAGGATATCAAAAATAAGGATAAATATAAAACTATGTGAATGATTTGTATCAAATATTGCAAAATATAAAATGTAGTTGACTAGAATAGTACATCAAATAGTAGAAGGTCTGAGATACTACTTCAACTAGGTATGTTGCACTGCATAATTCTGACCCATACCACGGCCCTATGATACTACTTGGAGGCCTTAATCTGACCAGCCCTTTTATCGTTAAGATCCTTGGATGTGTCTACCATAGACATGACCACAACCTCGGCCTGATCAGCCTAACATATTCGAGTTACCTGACTTGTGATAAGCTGTATACCCTACTCCAGAACATGGATTCTGTTGAGAACTTCTCTTACTTGTTGCTGGTTGTAACGCCCTACAGCAGCATGGTAGATGGCCCATCTTTCCACAAGCTCGACACTCTATTGGGTCCATTGGGCACTATGGTCTCATATTCCCAACTCTTCCACACTGATAGAACCTCTCTTGGCTAAATTAATAAACACTCTTACTACTCGTATCGTCAAAAAAATTATTAGTATGTTTGTTCTTACTCCCGATCGATACAGTTACAGATCTCAGGGCTGAAGAGCCCTAGTTTTCACCTCAAACTTCTTGTAGATTACACTCTATAATCAGCACCTGATTCATAATGGAATATACAGAATGAAACCTAAAAACATTAACCTGGATCATATTTCATACCTGAGACCATCCTCTAATCACCTATCCCTCACTGTCTCATCACCCATAAGAAAATATATGAATATCTAATGCTCAGTGAAACTGGAAAAGTTTACCATCACTTACATAGATCCCAACTCAAGAAGCATGAACTCCTAGGCTCTACTAGATCTCAAGATCTTAGGAAAATTGTAGTCATAGAAGACCTTCTGAAAATATCCCCATTCTATCTTTGGATGACAATCTATCTGTGTGATAACGTCCCACCACCTCATAGTAGAATCTGGTGTCATATAATTGATGAGCTTGACCATCCTCTCAGAAGGTGTCTCCAAATACATGAAGATCATAAAAAGGTACTCATGTTGTGACTCCATAGCCGATGGTCCACCATCCCCTGAACATTTAAGTGGATAATGCTGCTGGAATATTCACGTTAGTGCTTCCATAGACATGGTAGGCTACGGTACTTCCTGGAAGGTTTTTATAAACCTCCTAATGTCTTCATAGAACTCTGTATCTACACCTATGTCGTGTATAATAGCTGGAGCCCCAACTAGAACATTTGGGGGATTCACTTGTAGTCCATGACCTACCACCTCTGAGGTATTATCATTCCCACACTCTTAGTGAAGAAACTGGAGTTCATCATTCCTGAATTTCTCTATCAAGTCCACCATGTACAATTTAGAATAAGATTTATTCGTCAAGGTAATCAGTTCAATATTGTAAGAACAAAACATGAGAAAAAATACTCATAAGTTAACAATGGTTAAGTACAAAACGTGTAGTAACTATACATGTATTGAACACTTAAGACCTTACATGGTTGTGTAATCCTACTATACTCGGTGTGTAAACACCCCATGTACGCGGCGTGTTGAGGGAATACATGACATGTACACTTAAGCTATTGCATGAATGTGTACTCTCGCCAACCCGGGAGTGTAGAAACCCATGTTCATGGTGTGTTAGTCAAGTAAACTATGTTCACAAATGTATTCTCTCCTAGCCATGATATTTTACATGGCCATAGAGTCATGAGTTTACCTATATAAAACAACATGGGGTGTACAAAATTTACGTCACATATTCTGATCAAAACTAAAACCCATGTTTTCTCTCACTCAGCCAGTGAAACAGTCATCTACCTCACAACCTGTACTAAAAGTACACAATGTGTACTTGGGAAATATATTTTCTTCACGAACAGAAGAACACATGGAATGTGTTCATAGGACCACATGTAGTTCTTTCTGGTTTTCGAGATAGTAAGCATCATAAACTTCCCAAGATCCCATTTTTTGGAAAAAAAATATACCAAAATGTGCCAAATTCTTATCCTTGGGATCCCATACTCCCTACGAGTCAAATCCTGGAATCCACAAATAGCACATAACAAAACAGATTATATCCCATGGTCAAAACATGATCCACAATATTCC
The DNA here is from genome assembly GCA_963277665.1 of Viscum album. Lineage (NCBI taxonomy): Eukaryota > Viridiplantae > Streptophyta > Magnoliopsida > Santalales > Viscaceae > Viscum > Viscum album. Next base: position 1,690,110,894 of record OY728140.1, on the reverse strand, counting down.
GATCTTAGTGGGCCCAAACTTTCATGGGACTAATATTAATCCCTCATAGTCAACCTTAACTTGTTCCAATACACCTATCACAACAATAAGAATATCTATATGATACCTATCTCAACAACATGCATTTTTAGCACGACATATATCAAAACATCTTGTAATCAGTAATTCTCACTAAATGTCATGAGAGTAATGTGAGGTATATGATTTCATAGAAGTTATTATATTATTCCTGAGATAGAATACCCTCATCTCTTTGAGTTACGACATAATATAATTGTATTTATATTAATAATAGTAGCACCAAAAAAGTGTATCACCCATTGGTAAATCAATGCAATGGTAATATCTCAAAATCCAAAATATAAAAATCACTCTGTGGTAATTTGGATTTTCCCTATACAAATTGTGTCTACTCCCGAGTATAACTAATTACAAAAATCCATTTCCTTCCTATCACTTTTTAATTTCTCCAAAAACTATGACAAACTAGAAATTAAATACCCTCTGATACCACTTTGTAATGACTCATATCGAGATGCCACTCAACCGGTTCCCCTTATTTGGTTGGCCACATGGCCCCAAGAGTATTTCCTTAAATTATGGAGGCTTCATCTAAGATGTAAGGTCCTAGGTTGCGATAGTGAGGAAAATATTCAATCATTGGCATAATGTAGCATAACGGAATAATAATATAAAATAGTAGAGGTAGAAATGGTCATATAACTAAAATAAACAATGGAATACTAATAAGAAAAATAAACAATCATCATTTAATAAAAAATATGATGCAACATGTCACATAATCTTATAAATAAACAAGACAAGGTACAATGTAGTATTGTACAATATATGTTACAAAATCAAAAGAAACAACTGAATCTTAGGAGTATCGCAAGACACATCTCATCCCCATGCTCTCTTAGTCCTAAATAGCATCCCCAATACCTATAGAAGTGAAGTTTCCCTTAACGACACGTGAAACAATATAATATTTTTGGGTCCAAATCGTGACCCAAATAGGGTGTGAGAAAAAAATCCCAGTAGGAAACCACCGATTATAGTTGCCTATCGATCAATGAAAATGTGAAAAAAGTTTTGTACAAAATAGAAAAGAAGTAAACTATGAAGTTATCAAAATTAAAAAATCCTAGAAGTCGTCATTTCCTTTTTATTAATTATGTTCAGTTCCACCAACACATTTCATTGGATTATATAAGTCTTGAGATCCAACCTATGCCTGTCAATCACCCATATAAAAATACTCAAAAGATACCTCAGAAGGATATCCAAACAAATAAAGTGATGAGTGAATCAAAGATTCTGCTTTGGCTCGGTAGACACGTCATAGGTAATTCCATTTCATTAATATATTAAAAATATTTCCTTTTTGGAAAGAAATACCCTAACCACAGGCATAACAAATCCACTCACTTATTCATAACTAATCCTCACCCAAATTAATAACCAATCCTCTCCCAAAAGTGTAACAATTCCTCACCCATAGGCATAAAAAATCCATCAAGGTCAAGCCTTGTATTTCAGTCTTTCGGAATAATAAACTAGAAGTGAAAATTACACCCTTTCAAGGTTAACATATAACAACCAACATGGTAATTATACTTATCAAGCAATAATGGAATTAAATGATCACAAGGATTACATTATAATTGGCATATCATGGGAAAATGGGAAATCACTAATCACAATCACATTAATCAGATAAATCATAATTTATCATAATTGAAATTTCATTATAAATTTAATTCATTCTTAATAGCCCAATACCGTGGAAAAATGGAATGCCTCATAGGAAACCTCGGCCAAATGTCGATAAATGCCCATTCTAACAGAACACACCCACGGGGTGGCCCTTAATAAAACTGACAAGATCAAACATGCTTAAATTAATTAAATTCATGACATAATAATCATTAGGAAACAACAAGGGTTAATTTCCACACATGGATAGACCCTAAACCTGGGGAAAATGCAATACGACACAAATAAATAGCACAACATTGAGCGAAAGGCACAAGGACACCTACCTTGTACATGTATGACTCTCCTCTTCCAACATCGGTCTTTGATTCATCCTAGAATAATGTAGTACTACAAAAAGATAAAAAATGAGCGAACTTAATTAGCTATATCGAGAAAAGAAAGAAAGGCTCAAGAGGAATTAAGAGCATGACTATCGGGTTCAAACACAACCGACCACGAAGGAATCGGGGTTCGTATGACTAATTGGGAAGAATAATATCCCTTGGTGCTGCTGTTCATGAACCCATATGAGACCCTATCTAGTTTTTCAAAAATGACTCTTCTACCCAACTTCACAAATAAAAAATTACATGGAATATACTTGAGATTTCATGTCGTGTACATAAAATTTTGGGCCCGACCAGTACGTTGCTATGTATCGAGATTACATGGTTTGTATCCTTTAATACACAGATTATACATATAACTATAGGGTGTGTTGTTCTTAGTCACATCATGTAACATGCCTAAAACCAGCCGCTCAACCAATTTTCTGCAATTTTTGTAAGTACATGTAGAAATTCAATGATCTATACCTCGAAGGAAGAACTGTTTTATTACAAAAAATAATAGAAGAAGCTAGTTATAATTTTGGAGAATCCATCCCTTGAGTGTCGTACAAAATGGTGGATCAAATCCACGATTAAATAACATGGATGATGATTTTTGAAGTATAATGTAAGGATAGTAAGGCACATTATTTTTGAGTATTATGTTTTCTACAAATATCAATCATATCAATATAAGGAAGTTGAGAGTTTTTCCTATAATTCCAAGAATTATTTTCATCTATTTATATTGGTTTTTGGGTGTTTGTTGGGGGATTTATATTTTTTAAATGTACTTTAATTTAATTTTCAATTTCAAAGAATTTCATATCTGAAATAAATAATATTCTACATCAAAATAAATTAGGTTTCATTTCCCTACTCTATATATGAGTCATTAGTAAACATAAAATGTGATGCATGTTTCAATCTCTATATTTCATTGATCTCTATATATGTGTGTAACATATATTCCTCATCTGATCCATTCGAGATACAGTCTTACGACTGAATAAGATCAATTGATTTCCTTTCTTAATGAATAAATTGAGTTCTAATGAAAAATACAAATAATGATTCATTATTGATGAGTTTTAGACCGGTTCATAATAATCAAAATAATTATTCTATTTTTAGAATTAAAATATGAGTTTTATAATGATATATTTAATAAAAATTTTCAAAAACATAAAAGACTAATTGTGGAGAAAAAATAGTAGTTATTCCTATTCGGATATTGACACACTATTTTACAAAACATGGGTGGAAATTTAAAATTGAGAATAATTTTTTTTATTGTGATTAAAATGAATCTCATCCATATATAGAAAAAAATAATGATCTATTTTTTCATTTGAGAATAAATATGTATAGTTATTTGGGAATATCTTTTGAGATGGGAATGAACTGAAAACATTGTCGAAATCAAGAAAATTCTTATATTATAATTCCACATTTGGGATAGTTTCTATATTAGAAAATATTCATACTATTAATGATAATTAAGAATGAAATGATTAATTAAGTATTGCTACCCACACACTTTTGATTATAAAATTTGAGAAAATGAAGTTGAAATTGAGAATATTGGATTATTTGTGAGAGTAAGAGTAGTTATATGAGTTGGTTTAGAGAATTAAGGTGGAGTCTAAAATAAATAAGGTTATGTATGAAGTTCAAACAGAAAAATAAATGTCTATATTATAAAGTACAAATTTATAAAACCATTTTGATTAAATGACCATTTGGTTTTTTTAAAAGTAAATGATAATGTTGAGTAACCACGCATATATTTCATAGAATAAATAGTCAAGGAAGAAGAATAAAAGAATATGTTGAGCCATCAAGGTATGTAATGTATTTTGGTATGGGATACTTCTATTAATGTTTTTAATGGGGTTTTCATTATTTCATATACACATCTAAAAATTATCACTATTTAAATTTTGGGAATCTCTTAGTTTGGCATGGCCAATAATTACTTTACATGAAGTAATAAAACTTTAGAATAGCAACAAGTTACTATTTTATGAATTTGTTAAGATTTGAATTTAGTAAAATACAAATTATTATTTTTAAAGTGGTTCATTTTACTGAGATGTCATATCTAGGTAATTCTTCATTAATTACAACATGAAACACGAGATGAAGCCTATGTATCCAATTAGTATGATACCTACATGAAGAGATTTTGAGTGAAGCATCTTAGTTCACATTTTAAATGTCATTTAATATTTTACCTTCATACTATGGTGATTGTGTGGTCTAGGATAATAAGACAGAACTCCCACTTTTAGTAATTTTAATATTAATAGTTAAAAATTTATAGACTAATATAATAACTAACTCTAATGAATCTTAAGATAACATTGATGGAATACCTTATCAAATAACTTGTGTTAATCTTCACTAATTTATCATCATTGTAGAGGTAGTATTAGTTAAATAAAAAAATTATCTTTATGCTCTAACCTATATAAGAGGTTAAAATAGAAGGTGTTATATAATTAATTGAAAATTTGGTATTTAATAAAATTATTACGCTGCACATGATACACTCCCACCACTGATACCCCAGCCTCATGTTTATCTACACAATCATAATTAGACAAACAATTAGTATCATATCATAAGTTCCATTGTATTTGGATCAATTATTTTTAATTTAATTGAAATCAGGTATATTTTTTTCACTTAATGGGTATGAATATACTTTTATCCATATGTTTTTATAATAATACATGATGTGATTATTTTAAATGTCTAATTGACTTATATAGAGTGTTTTTTCATATCGCAATCTAGATTTATTTTGAATTTCCTTCCAATATATTACAAAACAATAAGAAAAAAGATGCAAAAAATAAATAAAATAATAAAAGGAGAATATGATTCACCTAATTCTAAGGTAGTTCATAGTGGAATTTTTTTTGATAAATATATTGAATAGTATTTCTTTTTGATATATTTATATGTATCAAGGAAGCTGAATTCTATTAGAGACATAGAGTCATTTATTCTAAATTATTGGTAAAATTGATCAATGTTCTTATAAGAACTCGATCATAGACATTGTATAATCTAGACATTTAGTTAAGAATTTACTTTCTTTCACATTCATGATATTTTTAGATTTAATGTTTCTAAGAATTATTCCATACCTTATACATAACAAAACAATATGTTACAATGTGTATAGTTCAGAAAAGAATATGTTTTTCTCATAAATAAAACTTTTAAAATATAGAATGATTTAAGTCATGGAAAATCCAATCAACATTCAAATTTAATCATTCAATTCCATTACCCATCCTTAAATCCAGTGATAAACATTATAATTGTGGGATGAGAAAAAATGTTGAGTATAGGATATGGAAAGAAAGAAAACTGTTTTTGCATGTGAAAACATGAAAACCCAAAAAAACTAATCATAAAGTCATAATTTTCATCCTTATAAAGTATTAAATACTTTACATGGAAAATAATCTCATTGGTTACTCTTTTATTAATAACAATAGTATAGTTTAACCCATATAAATCAAAGTTAACACATAAAGGTATCATTGGAAAATTTATAAATTTTATTATTATAAATGGAATAACCATATGGATGACATAAATGCTTATCATTTTTACAAATGGAGTAACAATATAGTCAACATCAATGACCAATTCATTAGTGGGATATCTGGGACCAAAAAATTATTATTTTATCACAGAACCGGCCATCATTGGTTTATAACATAACGACCCTTCATTGGTTTACAATGTAACCACATATCAGAAGAATGAGTGACATTATATAATAATAAAACAAAAAATATTTAAATAATGAACACAAAAGTCATAAAATTTCATCTTAACTCATTATAACACATTTCAAGTTATTCAATTAACCAATCCATTTTCAAAACCAATTTTCAATAACAAAATTCTCAACAAACGGAACGTGGGGTTTTTTCTTTTAAAAACATGGATTCTTGTAATGTAATAAAAATAAAAAATAATGGTAAATGTGGTGGATAATTGTTTTCATCATATAATTAAATAAGAACTTTATTTTTGTTGTTTTTAAATAAATCAAATAATTATGTATGAAAACATGGAAAATAATCTTTTCGGTAAACATTTGAATAAAATTAAAAAAAAAGAAATAGAATTTAATTTATAATCTATTTAGTTCCCTATTATTAAACATATAATATACTACCAATAATATTAATAGGGAGTAAAATATTTTGAAATTATATATTTAATCATTTAAAAGATATTTTTATATCAAAATAACTCATACGACATTCATAAAATAAAACCATAAGCCCTATTAAAAAATAAAATTTATCAAAACCTTAAACAAAATGATAATTATTAAATTAAATATATAACATTTTAAATGGGATATATATACACCTTGTTAACTAATGTGGGTGTATAACATCCAAATATGTATTTTTGAATAGAAATTGAGATAACATCTCTTACATTACCTTTGATTTTACACATGGGTCTTTAACTAACTGAATAATTTTTCTATTATATGTTTTCTTGATAACTATTTTCATTCTTATTATTACAGTTATTTCACTTATTCCTTTTTTTAGATCTACCCAATCAATTATGTTTATGTCTAATATTTTGAACATATTCGGCATAAATGTCAAAATGACATTTGTATGTTAAAAATGGTCAAAGTGGATATTAATTAAACATATAAAGAATAAAAATCCTGATATAATCATCATATTTTCAAATAAGATATAATATTATAACCAATAATGTAACATGGTAATGAAAAAAGGACCAACATTACAATCTTGGAGAAGATAGGTTCTATGTACGCCTGATTAACGTTCCCATTTTTTCAATGATCATTATAGAAAAGAAGGTAAGTAACATTTATTTATAAAAAGGAATTTTATATCATAAATAACATGATATTTAGATGCATAAAATTATATATAACATTATTTTTATGTGTTCATGAAAAAATAATTATCACAACGCTTCAAGGAGGAGGTAGTTCACACGCCCATGAATGACGTTATCACTTTTTTCAATGTGTAAAAATGTTATAATAAAATGAATAATTATATTTCGTGAAATATAAATATGAAATTAATATTATATAGATTTAATTTATATAATATTTTTATCAAAATAATCATTAATTAAATCCATGTAATGTGTTAATGAATCTCATCGCTTTGAGGATTTGGTAGTCCAAATATCCACAAATGTTGTTATATTATTCCCAAAAAATGAAATTCTTGAAGTTATGTTATATAACATAGTTATGGAATCATAAATACATCATAAATATCAAATATATCATACCAAAATAGTATTTACATTAATATTCATAGCCTTGAGTGGTGGTAATGGATGAATAGATGACATCAGTTTACAATGTCATAGTCCTCTGTAAAAAATTGATAATTGTTTATCCCATTTTTTTGGAAGTATGGGAACATTTAGGTCATACACATGACATGAAAAAAATCATTTTATTCAATATACTATTATTATTATTATTATAAAATCATGATATAAAAATAATTAATGGGTTGGAGAAATAAATAAAATAGGACATTTTGTTTAAGAATGCTACCTCTTATTTGGGTAATTCCTTTTGGTTTTCACCAAATGAATTATTTGGTCTTCAATATAAAAAATAAAGCATTAAAGGATATGATTAGGGATTTTAGAGTTAATTTTTAAATGTGTTAGATGATCCATATTCATTAAAAGTGTGAATATATGAGGAGATTGAGTGCCCTTTTACAGTGGAGGAGAAGTGACATTACTGTAAATACAAAAAACATAAGCACTATTGGTTGGAATCCCTTACACCATGTATAACGACCCAAGAATTTTACATATAACATTACATGATTCTAAAACTAATTATGCATTAGAGTATAATCCACGGATCATAATGTCTAGTGTCTTGGAAGACTATGAACATAATCAAAAATTATAAATTTTTTAATACTACTTAATGATCTCTTATCTTCCATTTTCATCATACATTTTCCTAGAATATCATGGGGATAACATGAACAAATGGATGAGCTAAAATCCCAGTAATGGGACAAAAATATGAACAAATCATTAGAGAATGGGATAGAATTCATGACACGATGATATAAAAAATGTCAGGTAACATATGGAATCATAACAAATAAACATGGATTCAAATGAACATGGATTCATAGTAATTTGGAATCCACATAAAACAAGACTTTAATACAAGTCAAGGATAACTAAAAAGATCATTTCACATAGTAACAAAATCCAAGGCTAACTGTTATGATCATCTCAAATAACATCTCATGAGACTTAACATTACCCTATGCACTTGAGAGCTATTTGGTAGAACCCATATTGAAATTAAATGTATATTTTTTCCACAAAATAATAATATATAATAAATCTTAAATAAACATAAGGGTTACCCCTGGAAATATTTCAGTACAACAATCATGTCATAAAGCACAACAAATGGATGTTTCATAAAAGTGTCCCTAATAAAAAGGAACTAAAATATACATTTAAATTAATAAGGGAAAATAGGCATGTTTCATGTTAAGTAATTTCATTTATATGTGACAACTTATAAGAAAAGTATTTATCAAATTTTTGAATGAAAACATTTTTGTGCGGTTTTGATGAAAATACTCTAGAGACTTTTAAAAAAAGAAAAGCGAACAATCTTTTATATAAACCTTGAAGTTAACCAATAAGTTTTTCATAATAAAAATACTGATTTTTTAATGAAAATTGTGGCTTAAAATAGAATATATAATCCACTTTAAATCATTTAAGTATTTGAGAAGCTCCCCCAGAATAGGTTTGCTTATAAAGAATTATTGAAGTGGGAATCACATAAAAATATTTATATCACCAAAAGAAAATGACGAATGGAACATAAGTCATGATTTTGGGACATTCTGATATAATTTATAAGATGAAAATAACAATAATATAATATTACATTTAGGTAAAAAGAAAAATAAAAAACCTGAAGAAATAAAGGAGGTCTGGGTTGAATCCATTAGGGAATATTTGTATGGTATCTTGTGTACCTAAGAGGGATTAATGATTAATAAAGGTATTTATCATATTTTATAAATCATGAGGAAATTATGGGGGATGTTTGTAATAAGATCCCATCACTATTAATTACACATAAAAAGGAAAAACAGATATGATAATCTGGAATAAAAGTGAAATGAAGAGGACCCCTTACCTTAAATCTGATGGTGTTCTCCACTTGTTATTAATAAAAAATAAACAAAATAGGGTTTTTAATTAATTTTAATTAAACCTATTTTTCATGTAAAAGATTTATTATAACATTTTAAAGTTCAATAAAGAATTTATTATTGGTTATATGGTTTTATTTAATTTTGCAGGTCCATTTGCATCCTTAGTTTTAACAACATATTTACTTATAATCATTTTTAGTCATATATATGTTGAGAGTGGTCGTCCAGAATTGGAGTTATACTATATTATTTAAAATAAAATAGTGTACATTGTGGAAAATTTCATTTGGTTTCTCAAAATGAAGATTAATCATTATGTAAAGATTTAGTGATATCCTTTTGGGTTAATAGGTAGTTTTTGACCACAATGAATACGTTTTGTTCTATAAATCAAATCCATGTGTAAAAAATGTTTAAAAACCATATATGAGACATAATACATATATTATGGTTTTTTTAACCATTAAAATGGTTTTATGACCTGAATTGAAGATGGTAATAGAAATTAAAAACCCATCATCCTTGAATGTGGTAAATTAAAAGATCCTTGATGGTGTCTTTACTACTAAAATAAAATAATGGTAAATGAGAGATGATATTAATTTATTCCATTATCATAACAACATTCTAGTACATGAATGGTAAAGGATGTTTAATAGCATTTTGATGAGTATAGGTAAGGGTAGAAAAGAAAACAAATGAACTTGAATGAAAAGTAAAAAAATTGAAAAGAGGAATTTACCTTTGGAATAAATCTTCCATGCGAGCCTCTTAAAGGGTGAAGATTTGGTCTTATGAATTAAATAAGGTATTTTGGACATGGGGGAGAAGATTAAGTATAGATTTGGGCATAATATTGGTAATACACAAGGTTTGAGAGGACTGAAGAGAATAGGTAATGAGGGATGGTATTTCTAGTAGAGGAGAGGAGGGTTTTCATAATATTATAATCAATAGTTTATGATTTTTCCGTATGATAAGAAATAGTGATTATTCCATGACCAAGAAGATTAATAAGTGCATTTGATTTAGATAGTTTTATGCTTACATTTCTTATGATTTGAGTAATATTATATTAAAATTAAAATGTATTTATACGGAAAATTAATGTATTTTTTATTCATCAAAAATTAAGTATTTTTAAAGAATACAAAAAAATCACAGTAACCATTTATCAATGTGTATAATCAAAAAATGAAATCCATTTTTCAAAAATAATCTTCTAAATATGATTAATTTATGTTTTTAATTAAAAACACAATTTACTTGAAAAAAAACTATTTTAAAACTTTTATTTTCTTATTCCCAGATAGAGTCATATCATACTTCCACATGATTCTTATTTTTATAGTATCATAGGTAATGTTACTATTCATTAGGGTATGACACTATTCATAAGGGTAACATTACTATTCATAAGGGTATGTTACAATACACAACAAATTAGGTTAGTCATATTAGACTCCAAATAACATAATGATCGCAATAGTGTATGTTAGATTTTCAAAATTCCAATCATATATGAGAAAAATATATGTTTAAAGGTCATATAGTATTTAGTAGTTCACTATGTTGTGATTTCATCTGATTTTATGACATAATTATAAGAAAGAAATTTCCATTTAAAACATTGGGTCCTTAAACACTGTGCATCCAACATTTGAGAATATTTGGGACAAGAGGGGGTATGATTGATATATTTCCAGACAATTGGTTTTTTACTAGTGTATATGTCATTTTCATATTAATATTACGGTTTTAACGACAACGTGAACACATTATTTCCATAATCACTATAATTAATTTAAATTTATTGCTCTTATATTTTTGTAAAAAAATAAATTTTCGATAATAGAAATTATGAATTATTTGGATTCTAAATATGGAGTCCTATTTTTTTGACATCTAGTTGAATAAATAGAAGAATATAATTTATTATTAATCCCACTTATGGGACTAAACAATAGGTTCATAATTTGAAAATTTTCAAATGATTGAAATGTATTTAAATCCATTTTCAATGTGAAATTTATTACAATGATCGAAATTGGATTGTTTGATTTGAAATTTATCTAATTTTAAATTAAAAAAATTAGAAGAATAATTTAACTATATAAAAAAATAGAATAAAAATTAAAATTAAATTCAGTTATTTTAACAATTCAACATTAAATTAAATTTCCTATAAAAATACCCAAAATTAACCAAAGGTAAAATTTGATATTTCAATTTAACAATTCATGTTTATTTTTACAAATAAAATTTATTAAATTGTCAAATTTTATCTTCAAAACTGTTAATCCATGAAATGGATGAAAAATTTCTTTTATAAAGACACATACAATTTTTAAATTTATAAGTGGATTTATTCTTATCTTATGCATAAAAAATCTATTATATAAACATAAATACTATTTATAAATGTTTTTATGAATGATATACATGTTCTTATTTATACCTGCCTATATTATATCAATGTGATGACATCGATAATAAATAAAAATATTAATGGTGTATTATTGTTCAGTATAACTTGGTCTAGTGTGAAACACAAGATTTCAAAGAAACTCATTGTTTTGTGTCATTTATTCTATTTAACATCTTGTTCATTTTAATTTTAAATTTTTATGAAATTTATAAATATTAATAAATATGAAAAATACTTATTCTATCATTACGTAGGTTTTTATATTCTTCCCCCATTTAGGTAATTATGTCCTCATAATTTTATTTACTTGTTAAACTAGTAGTGATATCTTTCACTGATATTAATTTTAGATTCCCATGATGATTCTTCAATTATATAGTTTTTCATAAAACTTTTACCTTATGATATACCTTTCCCTACAATACACGATCTCTCTTGTCAATAATTTGATCTTTTTGTTCCACAATATAACGTTTCTCTTACAGGTGAACTACTTCATGGATCAAAACTTGAGATGAACTAGTACATTCTTCCTTAACATTGAATCGTGAAATATATTCTATACATGGAATAAATGGGTAGGTAATACCACTTAGTAGAGAACTGATCCATTATTCTTTAATATTTCATTTGGTATAATTTACAGTGGAATCGTCGTCCCCTTCTTACAAAGATAAATCTCACTTTACCATGAAGAAACATTGAGAAAGACCTGATCACCTACCTAAAATGGAATATCTTTCCTCTAGTTATAGGCATATATTTTATTCTTAATCTGAGCTGTTATCATGTGTCACTGAAACAACAAAACATTATCTATCATTTCCTCTCCCAACATTATTCCCATAAAATTTATTTCTCCTGCATCATCTCACAATGCTGGTTTCTAACACCTATTTCAATATAATTCTTCACATTGGGCCATATATATAATGGAATGAAAATAATTATAGTATGAAAATGAAACCAATGATATATATCGGTCCCAAGTTCCCTGGTAATCAATTTATAATGATTGAATCATATCTTTCAGGTCTGAATCATCCGCTCAGACTATCCATTGGATTGAGAATGAAAAGTTGTTCTCGGATTTAATTGAGTGCCCAATGATTTTATTGCCTTTCAAGAAAATTAGATGTGAACCTAGCATCACGGTCCAATACAACGGAGAGAGGAATTCAATGTAACCTGGATATATTCTTAAGGTAAACTCGTGAAATATTATTTAAATACCTCATATCTCGAATTGTAAGGAAATTTATATATTTATTCAGTTGATCAGTAATAACATAAATTGAATTATTAACATTAGATATATTTCTCAATACAATAACAAAACTCATTGATATATTATATCATATCCACTCTGGCACTAGAAATTCTTGACCCATTCTAATCAGCATATATCCTTCAACAGTAACCTGTAGACAATCCATACATATCCTGGTAAATTCAATTGTATCTCTTTTCATTCCATCAAACTAGAAATACACAAGAGTATAATCATACATTATAGTGCTACCCATATGAAATAAAAATAGAGAACTGTGAGCTTACATAAACATGTATTTCATCAACTAAGAAACACAACTGCAAAATAATATTTTCCAAATCATAAAACCCCACTTTTATGAATATTAAAACCAGGAAACTAACTCTTCATAAGGAACTATACCATTAAATAAAGGACTAATACTATTTATAAGCTATCATAATTATTTCTAAAAATATTGATTTCACTGAAACATACAAAAAAAATAGATTTCCAACCATCCACTTGTTATAGACCAAAATTTATCAAATTATTTACCAAATGGTAATGTTCAAAACATGGTATGGTTAAAATAGAATTAGTTTTTCAACTCAAATACAAGACTAATTTTATTTATTTTCTGGGATGATAATGAATCAAAAAATCATTATCCTTGATCAGATTGATCTTTCTTCTCTCTCCTGGGATCCATTATTTATGAGTGAATATATGATTTTAGGTGTTCTGATCAGTATATATTTTACACATTAACAAATAAAATTGATGCTACTAATTTTTTAATAAAATTACAATAGAAAATAATTCCAAATATATGGGAATATAATATAATGTATGATTATTCAATTGGAATGAATGAAAATCTATTACCTGATCATTCAGAAGTAGTAAAAAACCATGTCATTTCAATTATGTATCATCATAGATAAACATTCACCACTTTTGGACGACACATCCAAAATTGGTGGATATAACAAAATTCTGTTTATTTCTATAGAAAACATAACATTCTCTAATTCATATGAACATAACTCCCATTCGTGTTAACATATTTAGTGTGCTATAAAAGTGATAAATTTTTTCAATAAACCACAAGTAGGAAACCGATAATCCACGAAAACATTCAACGGATATTCTTATTGAATGAATCATGGGATTTTTATTGGGAATGATATTTTTCTCAGTACCTTCCCATTAATGTTACAAAATTAACTATACAAGAAATCCATTTGAAGAAACATGGTATTTTTCAAAATAAATATCATTTTAAATTAACCCTATATTATTATTTTTAATAGTTATTATACTAATAAAAACCTAAAATAAATATTTATGTAAATTATTCCCTTGATACCATATATAAAGAAAATTCCTTAAAAATTACATAATCTTGAGTTTTAGTTATGAATTTACTGTCTTTCACTTTCAGGATAAATTTAGTTTTAAATGTTTTGAGAATTAGGCCACAACTCATACATAACAAAACAAAATTTTATAATGTGGATATGTTTGATTAGATTCCATTTTGTCCAAATTATAAAACTTTTAAACAAAAATGTTGTTATTTTCATGGAAAATATTTTACAAAATCTACATGACTCTTTCCATTCCATTACCTTTCCTTAATTAATATGATAAAAATTAAACAAAATGGATTAGAACAAAAATCATAGTAAGGTGGACAAAAATAAAGATAATTGTTAGTCCTTTGAAAACAATAAATCCCATGAAAACATTATCGTAATGTGATAATTGCTAACCTTAAGAAGTATTAAATACATTCCTTTGAAAATAAACTCTTTTCCTACCCATTTTATAATCCAATGGTTACCATAAACACCATAGAAATCATAGATAAAATAAAAAGGTACCTTGGGAAATAATTATAAATGACATTATTATAAATGTAACAACCATGTGGTAAACTTCTTTACATTTCCCTCTTATAAATGAAATAAACCTGAGGTCAACATTCATACCCAGTGCATTGGAGGGATATTATAGACCATGACATCATTGGATTATCATAGAACCACCAATCATTGGTTTTTCACGTAGCCAACCATCAGTGGTTTAAAACGTTACAACTCAAAAAATATACATGTAACACTATATAATCATAGCACCTAAAATATTTTAATTTTCAAAATGTAACTCATAAAATTTTATTTTCAATCATAATAAAATATTTCAATTAATACTAATAGTCAATCCATTTTCAATACCCATTTTCAATAATAAAATACACCAAATAAGAAATTGGGTTTTTATTTTCATTAAAAATGTGTATTATTTTATATTAATACCAATATTATATAATGTTCATTGTTCTATAGATTGTTTTTGTCTTAATATACATTATAAATAAAATTCTTTTTTTGTTAATAAAGTCAAATAATCAGTACAAAATTTATAAGAAAAATGATTTTTGAAAACTTTTGAATGAAATTAAAAAGAGAAAAAAATGTTATAATAATTCTATATCCATATAAATAAAAATATTATAAAATATCAATAATACTAAAACATAGGAAGATATCTACAAATTAAATATTTATACATTTAAACGACATTTTTAAATCCATGTGCCCCATACCACTTTGATAAAATTAAATTATAACCCCCATGAAAGAATAAAATTTAATAATCCATTAATAGCATGAAAATAAACAAATTCAAGATATGATATGTAAAAGGTCTTTAATATAGACCTCATTAGATAATTCGGGTCTATAACATCCAGATATGCCTCAATAAAATAAGATTGGGATGACATCTATTGCCTTGGCTTCGACTTCTCACATGTATCTTTATCATACCCAATAATTAACATATGATAATTATTTTATAGACTGAGACAATTTTCCATGTTTATTATTAATTTTATCTCACTTACTGATTTTTTTTTAAAAATTACATAATAAATTAATATTATGTAAGCTGTTTAGACCATATTGGGATTACTTGTCAAAATGACCTTGTTGGGATGACTATGGTCAAATAGGATATTTTTTAATCATATAAAAAATAAAAATCATGAAATAATACTCATATTTATTCATAAATTAATATTTTATTCCCATTCATGGAATATGTTTATGAAAATTAATCCAGTGTTACAATCATGGAGATGGTTTGTTATATTGATGCATGAGTAACATTCACAATTCTCAGTGATAATTATAGAAAAAAATTAAGTAAAATTTATTTTCTATTAATACAATTATATCCCGAAAAAATATTATTTTATTATATATTATTATATATATAAATATTTTTGTAGGTGATGAAAAAATGAATAATCACATCACTTCAAGGAGGGGGTGGTCCACATATCCACAAATGATGTTGTCATATTTTTCAGTGTGCAAAAAGGGAAGAATAAAATGATTTAATTTATTTCTATAATGACAATAATTTCTTGAATTTTATATATATATCATGTATATTAAATTTTTTATCAAACCCATCTCTAATTAATTACATGTAAATTGTTAATTAATCACATCACATTGAGAAGGGGTAGTCCACACGTCCACAAATGATGTTATCATATTCGCACAAAATTGAAAGATTGAAGATTTGTGTAATATAATAATTATAAAATAATAAATTCATAATAATGATAAAATATAAAATATAAAAAAATGTAAACCATTATTCTCATACATGCGAGTTGTTAGTGGATGAACGAATGACATCGGTACGTGAGGTGGTAGTTCATCTTACACATGAATGATGATTGTGTATCCCATTTCATGGATGTGTGTCAATTTTTATGGAATAACATTAGAAAATAAATATTTAAGAATATTTAAGATACAAATTATATTTTTTAATACCAATTTAAAAAAAATTAATGGTTTTATAAGGAATTATATCAAAATTTCTCATTGAAATACATTACATATTCTTTGGGTTACTACTTTTGGATAGCACCCAAGGAGTTACATGGTTACCTTTAATAAAAATTATATTTTATATGATTATAAGAGTTATTTTTTAGTTTATTTGAAATGTTTTTAATGATCCAAAATTTGTTATACGTTTGAATAACAGTGGATAGTAATTTCCCTTTTATAGTGGAGGAGGAGGATCATTATAGTAAATACCAAAAGGCAATCACTTTTGGGAGGTAACTCATTCATAGATTCCTTCAATAATCAAACATATTCAATAAATATATGCGATATTATTGACATATTTCCATTAAATGTGTTTATGACAATTTTATAGTCCATTATGATCCTTGAGATTAAGGTTTAACCACTAGGTTTACTCATTTCTACCTTAATCGCTGTAATTAATTCTAACTGATTTCAGTAATATTATTGATTAAAAAACAATCTTTAGATTAATGGAAGTAATAAATCATTATTATTAAAAATATGTAATCATTTTTTCCTAATTACAAAAAAACTTGTGGATCTTAATTTTAATGTAATCCCACATATGGGATGAAAGAAGGGGTATTTAGTGTAAAAAAGTTCAAAAGATTGAAATGTTTTTATATCCCATTTCAATGTAATATTCATTCCAATGAAAAAAATTTGATTTATTATATCATAATTTAAATAATTATATGTTAAATAATGTTTAAAATCTAATTTATCTATATGAAAATTGACATGAAAATGAATTTGTCAATTAAATTATAGTGGTTTTCATTATTCATTAAAAAATAAAACTTCTCACAAAAATACCAAAAAATTACCAAGGGTAAATTTTAAAATAACACTATAAAAAGAAATATTTTTTATCATTTAATATTTATTATGATGTAAAATTTCGTTTTTAAAACTATTTTTCCATTATATTATTATAAAACATCTTTTCAAGAAATTAAATTTTTTTAGCTTAAAAATATAATTATTCTTATATTATACCTATAAAATAATTTAGATGAAGGTGAAATTATTTTATAAATATGTTTAAAATTTATATTATATTAATATTCATATATTTAAATATAAATTCTAGGTGTTAACAACAATTTTAAATAAAAATATTAATAGTATATTATTGTTTGGTATAACTCAGAATTTCATGCGATGCATGATTTCGAAAAAACTCTTGGTTGCATGTATTATATGGTATTGAAGATTGAATACCTTTTCATTTTAATTTTCTATATAATTAATAAATAATTAAAAATATAAAAATTAGTTATTATGTTATTACATTGGTTGTTACATTTCCCATTAATGAGGTTACATATATATTTTCATAAATCAAGGGTCTAAATGATGAAAATTAATATCTCCATACATAATCTTATGCAATTGAAGAATAACTAGTAAAAAATATATGTTTCTATAACACTATAAAAACATATTAATGATAAATAAGTAATATTCATACATTGCAATGATATATTATTTCAATATAATGAATAATTTTATAGTATTTAATGTGGGAATGAATTTTTTGAAAAGGTTGAAAAGGAATCTATCGATTGTTTTTTAAGAAAAATATAAACTAAAATAGGGTGGAAAAAACAAAGAAATATAAAATCAAATAAAACATTGTGAATGATCTTGAAAAACTATTTTAAGAGTGAAAAGGAAAACATTAGGAATAGTCAAATATGTATAAAATATACTGTAAATAAAAGGTGAAAAAACATAAATACAATAAATACATTAATATATAGTGTCCTGATTTTTAATTAAAAATAAGATATTTAGAAACAACCTCAAATGGAACATCAATGTTTCTCGAGAAAAATATTGGTTCAAAAAACCATCAATGTGATTCTTTCATAAAATAATAGTCAAAATGGTTGTCAAACGACCATGTGATCCACTAGATAATATTCATCTACAAACATATAAGAGAATTTATATCATCAAAAATTTAATTACCATTTAAAAAAATTAGTTATATATGATGTTTTTAAATTAAAAATGTTCAAATATAGATAGATAATAATTTAATAGACTCACTAACATGTAACTGGTGGATGTAATTAAGTATATGAGATAAATATCTAAAAAATTATCATAAATTATGGTGTGGAAGTATTAAAACTTCATGGTATACAATCTAGAATATCTATAAAATTTACACTTAATGTGAAAGGAACGAGGCATGTTAGAAGATATTAGTGTCACTTGAAGCTTAGTAATAAGTCAATTCATTACTAGAATACTATTTTACTATTAAAAACATCATGAATCTTAAATTAATAGTGGAAGAAATTTAAGAAAATAATAAGAATACAATAAATAATAAAACATTACATAATTATAGAAATGTATCAATGAGAAATATATTTGAGAGTTTTAAGACATTTATGAGTTCTGAAATATTTGTGATCAATATTACGATTATTTATAAAACAACCCTACTATAAATAATTCTTATACTACTAATACGAGAGGTCCCACTTTAACTAATAATAAAAGAATTTAAGAAAATCAATATATTTTTAGACGGAAAAATTAAGAAAAATATAGAACAAAAAACATCCAAGAAGACAGTTTAGAATGTTCAAGTAGATGTTCATCCTATATTGATGAATTAATTCTATTTGAGAAAACAATAAAATCATCAAACATTATAAGATGTATATGAATTTCAATGTTAATGGGGGAAAGATGAAATAAAAAATATAATCCATCCCATATAGAAAAAATAAAATTTGACAAGTTATTGACACTCCTTGTGATGAGGTTGAAAATATTACCATAAATCGAAAGTTATAAGGTGATTAAAGTGAGGTTTTAAGGTGAAATAGTTGTAATAGTGGATATTAGATGTATGACTCAAATTCAAGGTTGAAGGAATCTATTAAAAACACATTAAAATAACTAGTGAATAAAATTTACAAGAAAACTATAATGAATAATTATTTTCCACACAAAAAGGTCTGATATAATATATTGAATGAGGGCCTAACTATACGGCCATATTAGTTGGAAAATATATTGAAACAAGGGAATGATGAATAATCTTAATGTTTTATAATTTATAATCCCAAGAACTATATTTCACATAATGATAAATATTATAAAAATAATAATTTCACAATACAAAGTTGAAGAATTAGATATAACAACTTCAAGAAGAAGAACCCATGAAAATATCTAGTCATTTTATACCTTCAAAGAAGGTATTTATTAGGTCTATAAAGATACTCATCAATTTGTATAAAATTAAAGTGAATATGTAAGTCTAATATTATTCATAATCCTATTTACATGTGTTTTGATTCATGGAATTAATGGTGATGAATTTTGGAAATAATCCCTTGACATAGAGATTTCAAAATAAATAAGACTACAATAGGTCCAAAATTTCATTTTAAAAAATGTTTAGATAGCCCATTTTAGAAATTTTATTTTTAGGTTTTGTTTTAACTCTCTCAACATAATTTTGGTTCCTATTTAATGTTTTTATAATAGGGATTGATTATCTTAATAAAATTGGAATAGAATACATTCCCTAAAAAATATTTTAATTTTTATGTTCTATTAAAGTGTATAATAGTAAAAAATTCTTTAAAATTTGTGAAATAATACCCAAAGTTTTATAATATAGAACCTGGAATCACATATGTTTATATTTTGTACAATTTTCATTCCCTATATTGGCCTATATTTTTTAATATAAATGGTTTTCCCAGTTAGAAATAGTGATCGATATTTTTTGTAAAATTTCTAAGAAAAATTATTATTATCCTTATCACATGTAATGCATTGATAATAGTTCAATTTAACGAAATATTAAGGATATAACTTTTATAATATTAAAATTATTAGTTTAAGATGAGATTCCTTCAATTGTATGATGCTAAATTCATCAAGGGGATGAATATTTTTTTTTAATTCAATGACTGGGTTGTTTATATGATGTTATAATAAACTATTGTAATATTTGAATGTTGATTCTTTGGTTGTTTCTTATCATAAGTAATTAAATGAAAAATGATGAAATATTTTCATAAAGATGATAAGACTATTACTATAAATTCAATAAATTTTTGAATAATTTATCCACCAAATGAATTAATTTTTTATTAGTGTAGAATAATTATATTAATTATTGGAGTGAATATTGAATTTACCAAAAATAAAATCGGAGTGATTGAAATTCCACTTAGTTGATATTTTATTTTTCATCGATAATATATATTACCAATGTAATTATTCAAAGGAGATGTCTCAAGAGACGGATTGGGGCTCTAATAACTATATAAATATAATAATATTTCACATTTATCTTATAAATTTTTGAAAAATTTGTTTCTCTCATGTTCTTTAGTAATGGTAAGAGAATATTTCCACAAACAATAAACAGTTTTATGGAAATATTCTTGATATTATTGGTTTCTTATACTCTGATTTCTAATAACAAGAGAAAGTTTCCACTGCCTATGAATATATGGTCATATAGCTTCATGGTAGTACCTATAATATCTAATGATCATAAAATTTTCAATCATTTTATAGAAAATTACTTACGGTGGATAAGTTTTTATGCAATATTTTTCATTAAATGTATGATTTGTAGAAGATTCATCTTAAACCTGGTACTGGAAAGACAATGTAGAATAATTTTTAGGTTATAAACTTGTCCAAATCATAGAGGAAGATATCAAAAATTAGAGGAAATTAATCCATTTTGTGGTGTATTTAAATGTTGATAAAAAATGACGAAATCACTATGATGCATATTTTTTATGGAAGATATAAGGAGTTATGTGTACATAATTTGGTGTATTTATCTATATAAATTGTCCTTAAAAAAACTAATGAGAATAGGAGTTATTCATATACCCTATAATTTTTTGAAGAATTTTTTGAAAATTGTTGTTTTATGTGGATAATTAGTGAGATGATTTAGATGATACATTCATTTAAAATCAATTTTTCTATAATTTTAGAGTTTAAATTGGAAAAAGACCAATGTCACAATAGTGTTTAAATAATTTGTCTTCTCTGTATATGAGTCATTTTTTTGAATGTACGTGTCATTTTTTCATCACATATGTGTCAAATATATGGAAATAAATCATTCATTAGAGTTTTAGATGATTATTTATAAGTATCACACTCAAATAATAGGTTCTTTAAGAGTCTGAATCAACTATGTATGAGACTAAGTTACTTACAAATCATCTATCTATATGTATCACTATATTCATGTTACATATGAGTCATATGATACACATATATATGAGTCCTACTGCATAGTGTATGATTTATATGATTCTTTTAATGAGTCACATGTAGCATGATTCTGAGTCATTCTAGTATTTTAAAAATATATAGAGTCTTCTAAATGAAAAAAAATTCTATATTTTAATCCAATGATTCAATTAATTAATATTATTCATGGTATGATATTAAAATATTGTAATATCTCTAATTAAAATGTTTTTACTTTAATTTAATCATTAAGAATATTTTAACCATGTTCAAAGAAGAAAATATAATGTAGAGTAAAATTAGAGTGACTCTCTAAATGTGGTATATATAGATTTTTAAAATTATTCTACATTAGAGGAAATGGATCTGATATTAATGGAGTTTTTGTCAATTTTTTTAAATATCCAAACACTTTATATAATCTAAGAAAAAATAAATGTATTGATGAATGTCAAGTGAATTACCACTATAAAAATTAATTTTCATTTATATAAATTTGTATATGTTGGTGAACTTATGTGTTAACATAACAATTGTGATAAAATATAGTAATATTTGTTGTTATTCAAGGATGAGAATATTTTTTTTGATGTTGAGTTACATTAAAAAAAGTATATAACCATAGAGGAACACAAAACCCTAAAATGAGTAAGATACACATGTTATAATGTTGATGTTGTATTTTATATATCTTGGATGAATATTTAGACATGTTAATTGTTTTATTTTTTTAGAATAAAGATGTTGAGCCTCTAATAGTTTAAAATATTGTTTTATTTTTCCCTGTGAGCATTAATAAATAATTGTAAATTTGTAATATAATTGGAATTAAAATGTACTAGAAACCAAATTAAGGGACTATAAAAATTTTTAGATTATAATCACACATTATGATTGGTGGTTATTTTTTGATATATGAATAATGTTTTTGGGTTTATAAAATTGAAGAAGGAATTAATTTTCATCACACATGCACGTGATATTTAGTATATTGACAAAGGGTAAGAGATTGAAGAAATATTTTGTATAAAAAGTTTCAATGTGTAGCACATTTATTTGGTAATGATCTTAAGGGAGAACATATCAATAAGATAGTGTGGAGAGATAACAAAATATCTTAACAAATATGCGTGATTTTTCAAGACTATATTGGGAAAAACCAAGCATGGTTTTGAAGATGAAAAATAAGATGTTGAGTAAGATAACATATTATCAATTCATGATATAGTCAGGGAAAGATAATAATAGGAGAAGTTTAGTCAGTAAGATAAATCTAATATTTTGTTACATTTAACCACCATTATAGTATGATTAGAGGTATGAATTATTTAATATACTCTCTAGGTAAGATAATTTGTGTTGTGGTATTAGGAAGAATTGATTCTAAAAATTCATGTATTTAGGTGCAATAAATAACTAAAATATATGGATTGAATAGATAATGATTTTCATGAATATTTATTTAATACATCAAGGAAATTAAATATAGTCAATGATTGATTATGTTGATAATTTTTGTGATATTTGGAAATCTTTTATAAATTTATTCATAAACATCATTTTTAGAAGCTCCAAGTTGAATATCTAGTTATTGTGATGTTAAAATGTAGATAATTCATGGGATTTGTCTAATTTAGTTAAACTAATATTCTATGAATCCTCACATATGTAATATGGTTAAATATTGGGTTAGTAAAATATTATCCCACTTTTACTCATATTAATAATAATATTCATTGTGTAAAATCTATATCCTAGGATAATAACTAATTATTGCATGGATTAAGATCTCATTAAGGATAAACCTTATAAAAACACATGTTATCATATTTATTTGTTTATATGAATTTCAAGGAGTTATATTTTAGGTTTAATAAATAAACTATCAATCTTCTCTAACTAAAAATATAGAATTATAACCAAGGGTATTTTGACAATAAAAGGAATATCAACCATTTGGTATAATAATTTCATCAAACCTAGTCCCCCCAACCATGGTGTTTTAGCATATCCCTATAAGGAATTTCAATTGACTTCTGTATCCACACCTTAATTAGAAATATTTTATGTTCAAATAATTTTTCTTAAAATTAGTTTAACATTTGATCAATTTTCAATTAGTTATTATTATACTAATTAATTTTAAATATCAATTATTATTTTATCTTAATCATATGCTAATGTTATGCTCATATATAATCTTATATTGATATCTCATTTGTTTAAGATTCTGAGGAAATTTAGCTCACTGGTTCCTATGATTCCATTCCCCATGTTTGAAGGAATGTTATTTAATTTTTAATTATAAGAATGAAATGATAGTTAGGAATATATATATATATATATAATATTTTAGAAATGATGAAAAATAAGCCATTTATATATATTCTTAACATGGTAGTGATGAATCTATTGGAAGTAGTGACTGGTTATGTTATTTTTAAAATTATGGAATGAAGAATAATAGAGTGGAACTTAAAAAAATAATGATAAACCAAGAGGGGTGTTGGATGATCCAAAAAATGTATAATGTTAAAATGAACGTGTTATAATTTATGATATATTGGGATTTATTTCCTTGTCATATGATTTATCCCTAATATTTTTAATACATGATACTCATTCTGTTTTTTTAGTAAGCTGTGAAATATATATTCCTTGAATTATGATTGTGGAAGGTATTCTCAATATTGATATTATTTTATTTTAAAATGGCTATGTGATTTTCTTATTATCATTTATATTATGTAAATAAATTCATCAAATCACCAACCGTTAGGTATTGAATTATCTTTGAAAATTCTTAATTTTTTGTTGATTTCCTCTCAACTATATAACTATACTATAATGTTTCCCAAAATTTTCTATCATAAAATATTATTATTTACCCTCTAGTTGATTTTGACATGATTTTGGTCATAGATTGGAACTATGTTGATCCTATATAAATTCTGTGGACTAACAAATCACATATCAAATTCAAAATAAACCCCACACCATCTATCAAAGTGCGGATGACTATGAACTCCCTATGAATGTCAATCTACTATAATATGGATTTTTACATTTAAATGTGGTCTATGTGGCTCAAATGAATATGGGAAAACCCATTAATAATTACATTACTATTTTTCATGAAAATATTGATGAATTTATAGTATATTTACCTAGACTTCCTCATATTAAAGATGTTTTTTCAATTTAATTCTTATTCAATGCTACAGCTCTATCAAATATTCCTTATTAAATTCCCTGGAATGAATTATAATTATTAAAGAAAAAACATTAGAGAAACATGATACAGGAATATATTACCAAGTGACTCAACATGGGGTGAAACAATTCAATTTATTAGGAAAATGGATAGATCAATGCCACTTCAAAATTATTATCATGAAATAACCAATATCATGATAATGAACATGCATCTTTAGTCCTATATTTAAGAATTTTGTTATTGGAGGATTGGGTAACAATACTATTACAATATTTTTCTTTGATATAGTTATCATCAATTATGGTTATAGAGAAAACATACCCATAAATATCATTTTTGTGTATAAAATAGACACAACGAATTCTTACGGATTCAATTTTATCTTAAAATACCCTAATTATCTTCATTTATTTAATGAATTGAGTTTTTAAGGGATACCTTGGTAAATATTCGTAGTATTTATGGATGATATTATCATATTTTCCATTAACATGGATAAAAAATATTTCATTTGATGATTCTATTGAGGACCATCATAAAGGAGAAACTATATGTTTCAAATTTAGGATGTGTGAATTATTACTAGAAAATAACATTTGTGGGTCATGTATTCAATATTATATAAATATCATTGGATTCTAAAATGACTAATAAAAATGAATAATGTCCCAGAAAAAGCATTGTAAACAAGATCCAAAATTTACATAGCCTGGTTGGATGAAATTATCGTTATGTGGGAAATTTCCCATAACATTAAACCCTCATAACCATATTAATTTGAGTGAGTGAAATTCCATTGGATAGATGATTGTGAACAAAATATCAAAGATCATATGAGAAAGTTTTTCAATGAACCTTTATTAATACTTTGTTATAGTGGATAAGGGTTTATGACTTATAGTGATGCATAATAGAATTAATTTTTATAGGCTCAAATGAAAAAAAAATTTGTTTCATATTACTCACTCAAATTAAAAGTCCAAGATAAAAATTTCAGAACAGATGATTGGAAAATAACCGTGGTAACATTTTAATTACTGAAATGGAGGTATTATCTCTATATTGAAGGGTATAAAATATATGTTGATCTCCAATTCAAAATCATTGTATTAACATAGAATAATTTTAACATGTTCTGAATGTGACAATTAGTGTGATCAAGGATTGTGATTGGTTTTTAAATAACCACCATAAGAAGTAAAAGATGTGGTTGATGCTTGGATTTTAAAGGATTGTGAATCATTATACATGATGAGGATAAAAAGTTATCAATGAATTACGGATTTGAAAACAAAATAACTTGAAATCATAATATATGGGAATAAATCCAATCATATCAAAATAAATTTTCAACAAAACATGCTTGAAAAGATCAAGGAGGATAAAATCAGATATGAAGATATAGATGAAGGTATGAAATATTCTGGTGTTAAATTATAACAATGAAATTATTATAATATTTTGAAAGTTAATATTTGTACCATCAATAGAGAAATTTTAGGATTTGTTATATGATGCACAAATCATTACATTCGTTATTTATACAAGAATCATAATGTTATGTAGGGATGTCATGAAACATTTTTTATGGGATATTATAAATTGGGATATTACATTATATGTATCTCAATGATTGGTTTCCTAGTAATTTAATGTAGGTTGTTCTATATAGAAAATGAAACCATAACCCATAACTGTAAAAAAAATTAGAGAAGATAAAAATGGGTTTTTTATACGACATCCTATGAATTATAAGGGCCCTCATTAAATTTTCATTGAATTTTATCTCCTTTTGATGTTTTTTCAGTTAATTTCTATTTGAGAATATTTCACACCTGATCACATTCTAGAATATTCATAACAATATATGTAAGTTTACATGGAGTCCCATATTTTGTGTCATTATATTGGTATCATAGGTATACATTGAAATTTTGGATAAGTAATCTACAATAATAAAATATATAGTTGAGAATTATCACTACTTATCGTACTCACACTAATATTCAATCTTAAGAGACAATTCATACACTATAAGATATGTTGAGATCATATTTGTTAGATTTCAAAGGATTTTGGGATCAACACCTAACCCTTGTTGATTTATTATATAATAATATTATCCATTAAAGTGTATAAATTAAACCATGTGAGGATCTATATGATATTATATATAAAAATAGAACATGTCAGGATGAAGATGCAGTGTGTATGATGGTGTGACAATATCATACGAAGTAAATATTTTATAAGATACAAACCTTTTAGTGGAACATTACAATAATAAAAATTCTACAAATGATATATGTTGATCATTATAAATGTGATTTGGATATTAGAGTTAGAAACATATGATTCAATATAATATCACCATATATTAGGGTTATAAAATTCCATAAGAATGTAATGTTAATCCCATGATATATTAGCCGTAGTGAAATTTTTTAATGTGTGGGGAAAATATCTTATCTTCTCACACATCCATAAAACATCTCTCATGTTCTATATGTATTTCATCCTCCACTTTTGAGTAATTACATACCTAAACCTTCACATATTCTAAACTCCAAGGATATATAACTAGAAAATGATATATATTCTGAGGAACAACCAATAGAAATATCACATCATAGTGATAAACTATTATAAAAAAAGGTCAAACATTTGGTTAATGTTATCTGGGGGGATTATAATTCTTTTGAAATAATGCAGAAACCCAATGATCTAATGAAATAAAATTACCCCACTTTTTTCATAGTAATATAATTTGAATGTAAAAATCACTAAAATTGTAGAATTTAACACCCAATTAGTTTAGTATAAATTTTCCTATAAATAAATACTTTTTTATTACATTTGATACTAGAAACCAAAAAAATGGAATTAAAAAATATTAAAATACCAGATGAAATACAATATAAGTTATTTAAATAAATCTTTATTATCAAATGAAACTATTTTTAAAAATAAAATGGATCAAATTCCAATTCGAAAATATCATTAATTTTAACGAAATAGAATGTATGATTATTGATAATTTTTTTAGGTTTTTATAATATCATCAACAAAATATGGTGATGAAATTCAAGAATTTATTAGTAAAACAATTTAGTTATATATAATGAATAATTAATCAACTATAACGAGTAATATATTTACTATTCATGGAAAAATAAAATTTATATGATTAAAAACATTATTTTTATTTTACATAAAATGATTTTATTCTAATGTTAAATTAAAAATATATAATTTTTGGTGCTATATGAAATCAATTGTGTATAATTATATTCAAAAAACTGTAATATAATTTAATTATTATTTTCAAGAATGTAATATTCTTAAATTTATTTTTATTCTTAAAAATGAAAATTTCCAAAAAAACATTCTTTTTTTGTTATGCATATATATAAAAAATTACATTTTATCTCCATTAAAAATTTATTATTTTAAAATGGTATTCAAATTTGGAATTGGTATATAAAAAATTGGTAATAATTACAATTTAATTATTGTATATAAAAATAAGTTTTCATGGTATATATCTCTATCTACAAAAATAGAACATATAAGGTATGTTTATTGAAATAAGGTTTCTTACCATTGATATTTTAAATATATATATATATAAATGGGTTTAAGGGGTATTTCTCAACATTCCAATATATTATCTTAACTAATTTACAATTTTGGATCCACTTTCATCGAATAAGATATATCATTTTTTGTAATTATTATTTTTTTAAATATGCCTCCCCAACTCATCTATAAGCAAAAACATTCTCAATCCACTTTAATAAAAATCATTAAATTGAGATTCTCTAGAATACATACGCATATACTCTCCCTAACATTCAAATATGATATTCTAGAACATATGGTTCCATTGAGACACAAACCCCTATTCATTAAGAGCCTATTTAACAGGAGATTTAAGTCATTGATAAAATTTTCATATTTCCTTTAATAATTCGTCTATATATACATCATCAAAATATTTTGGAATCACATTAATCACTTAAATATCATTTTTTGGAATCGTTATGTATATGTAACAATGATTTTAATATAATATAATAGATTTTTATTACACATTTTTATGTTAAAAAAGTTCCGAAAAGGGTTAGTTTTACAATATACCAAAAATATGTTACAAATTTTACATCATCGTTAACTATGAAAAATAAATTAATGGCAAAATCATGTAATAATTATTAATTTAATATGTATTCATAAATAAATAATGGTAATTTATGTAATTATATTTATCAGAAAATCTTTTTTTATTGAATCGAAATTAATAAATATATTATTTTTAATAATTATATCAAAATAAATATAATGAAATCTATAAAATTTTCATTAGACTCCAAAACTATATCCCAAAAATGTAAAAAAAAACTCATTTAAATTTTTGAGTTGATTAACCAATGAACAAGGAGTAATCATTGGAACCACAAAACCTAATCATGTGTGGTAAAACCAAACTATTCATATTATAATATTAATTATAACAATAATTAATTAATATGTGGTAAATTGTAGTGATAAATGTATAGATTCATGTAAAATTTCAATAAATTTGGTTCTCAAAAAAATTATTAATTAACCAACATATATTATATAATATATTACATTACATTTTATGAAGCGGATGTCTATGGTAAGAATTTCATTTCAAATCTCACATTGATGTTAAGATTATTTTGGTCTAGATTACAATTTATAAATGTGAAATGTTATATATCATTAAAACCATATATATTTTATTCTAAATTGGTTATTTTTTGTTTTTAAAATTACGCTTTCCTTTTTCCATCTCTTATGTTTAAAATTCAATTGCTAATATGAATGTATATAGAACCAACATTATCTGTTTTTTCAATCAGATATCTTAACCTTCCATATACATATCCTATATATTTATTTTTGAGTCAATTTCCTTAATTATTACTATTTTTTTATTCATTATATTAATTTATAAAATATTAAAGTAAATCATTATTATATTTTCAACACATTTATTTTTCACATACTTTATAAAGGATTGAAAACAATCCCATTTTTTATGTTTTTCATGAATTTATTCTCTGAATTTTATATATGTTTCTCATTTTTACTCTTCATTTCCCAATTTTCATATTTTTATAAACTAACTTCAATTCACATTATTAGATTAATTTTTTATTTTTAATAGTTATCAAGAGAATAAGATATACCTTCTTATTTTTCAATATAAATTTCTAAAGGTCCTATAATAGGGTTTTTTATTTATATAACATCTTTTACTGATTACGATACCATAATGGGTGTATTCTTTATATATACCAGCCACCATCCTTATATACATGAATTATGATCATTATATGCTTATTTTTTCATGAAAATAGTTTTTTTATCTCATATGTTAATTATGTATTGATATATTTATGAATGCTTTCATATTCATGTAGTGAACTTATATATGTTTAATTATTATGGGATGGGTGAGCCATCTATATCATTATAATGCTCTTGCTAAATAATTTCTTCACTTAAGATGATTGATAATAGACAATGGTGTAATCCCAATCTACTAAGGCACCCTATCTGTTAATGTCTAAAGGGAATGGGATGTGAACAAAATCCACCAAGGGACGATGCCCATAATGTGATAATGCTAATGGCGGTGACACTTAAAAAGGGAAATACGTTTTTTTCCATTGAATATACCACACTCATATCCATAAATAATATTATTATGTTATGTTTCCATGTATTATTAGTATTATTAACATATGCATCAACACCCCTATTATACATTTTTTATGTAATGAAAATTCATCACTCCCGGACAAAGGGTTTATAAAATATGTTTTATTGGGTATGAAAATATTATATTGTGAAATTTTATTACATTCAATGATCAAATTCTTATCCCATGAACACTTGTGATCTTCTATTATATTCTCAAATGAATAACCTTAATGAGAAATTATGCACAAACATTCATTTTTTCTATTCCATTGGTTTAGAAGAATGGTATTACTAATGATATGTCTGAAAGGGTTCCAAGTTTGATAATACATGTGTGAGATGTGGAAGTGGTGTAAAATTAGTCAATCGGGTATGTAATCGACAAATATACAAAACCTAGGTGTTATATAACATCCTATACATAGATTCCCCCCGATGTTTCCCCGAGCCCGGTTGGCCACATGGCCTCAAGAGCATCTCTCAAAATGCCAGAGGCTACTGAATACCTGTGAGGGCCTAGGTGTGTCAATGGGGAGATTATGCCCTCATTATTAGAGTATGACAATTTAAATCAAACATAAAATAAAATGATGAAGCAAAATAAACAAAAGTCAACTGGATATATGTCAATATAGGAATACACATCAATAACCAGAAGTGTCTCATATACAAAATGATGCAGATGGTACATGTATCTTGAACAAAGCCAAAATTGGTACATGTCAGAGTAATAGAATACAAGTATCCCGAAAAGGAAAAAAATTACCAAAAGGAATCCCAGCACCACAAGCCTCAATGTTGTCATATGATCCCCAACGACAAAGTTATAATCAACAACCTTTACAAGAATTGTTTCCCCCATCTTCACCTACAACCATATAATCTGTTTGGATCCCTGATGTTTTCCAAATAAGGTGTGAGATAAACATCCTAGTAGGTAACCACCCAGGTCTATATAGTTCTAACAGCAATTATACATAATTTCTTAGAATTGTAAACAATAATTTTGATAATGTCTATATACCCATGTCATAAGCCTATAGTAGTAAGTAAACCCTACCCGCCCACAATGATACCTTCAAAATAAAGTGATCTACTACCAATATAACTATATCAAGGTAAACAAGCAAGTAACACAGCCACTTCGTACATCTATTTGAATCCAACAAACCACAACCACTCTATATAAAGAAGTCATGTTTCCCACTTCCATGCCATATAATGAAGTCAAATATCCCTCATCCACTTCGTATAGTGATGTGTAGACCACAAGGGATGGATCCAAGGTGTCAGCAGACCCAGGTTTCCATTTAATAATTCTATATGACAGATAGATCGAAGGAGTTTTCTAAGGCATCCCAATGATTCCCATGGGTGTCCCTAGTCAAAACTCAGTTAGGCACTGGTTGGGGTACTAGTATCATGGAAATAGCATGTATGACACGAGCCCAAGCATGTTGGATCCATGGGGTAGCATGGCGCAAGGTATCCTATATAATCAATACCTAGGGGGTTGAGTCAACCCAAGGAATCCACTACCTCGTTCCAGATCCATGGAGGGTAGTCCATGGAATCTATCAAACCATTCATTCAATGCATTCTATTTAAATATTCAATTTAAAAAACATTCTATGTGTGTATACCCACTCACATAATTCTGAAAAATCCATGAGCATACCCACTCATGTAATCCAATTATAAAAACAAGAAAATGGGCCTATCATCCCATATAATCCATTGAACATGACATTAGTCATTTCATATATGTATACCCACCCATATTATTGATTTATCATTCCAAACTATCAATGATGACATGGAATAACAAGATATTAATTTGGAAAGGAGGCAATACATCTTCTAAACAGACTATTCAAGCTATCAAGGAATTAACAGGATTCCTCTAACAAGGAAAGAACAAGACCACACCCCTTGGCTCTTTTAAATATGCATAAACACCATATTAGTTTAAGGGACGCCCCTTAGGTTACCATAAAAAGAGAATAAGGTTTCAACACACTTAAATAGATCCTACAAGAATCCTTAATATGTCAGACTACATCTATAACATGCAACTCTCTCAAAAATGATGCCTCACTGGAATGTAAAATAATTAGAAAAAAGATCAAATTTTTAGAAAGCACATGAAAAGGTGAAAGGAAGTATTGATCACCTACCTCGCCTCAGAAGTATACATATCATCCTTTATGAAGTCCTAGTTCATCTTTGTTTGGAAGAAATATGAAGAAAATATGATGAATGGGATATTAAAGAATATGAGCCAAAATCCAAATATCTTAGTCGTTGTTTCAAATAATTAATAACGAATAAAAACTACCACGTACATACCGATGTGGTTCTAACGTGACTGACAGAACTTGAATCAGAGTCTGGACGACTTCAAAATATGACAAACTTGTTTATGGTGGTTATGGCTCTAAAAACAAAGGAAATAAATACTTCAATAAAATTATGAGGCTATTGCCTCTTTTATAAAAAAACCTACTGGGAAAGTAATTGACATGTAGAACAAGTAAATGGGATGTATTACCCTGAATTTGTTTCTAAGCCACACTAGATACACATCATGACAGTCCAGTTTATGGTGTGTACTAGAAGTATATTCCATGTAGGCATAGTACACGACATGTACTAGGTCTGGAGTTAGATTTTACCATGTTTCCCTATTCATTAAAAAAACAACCCAACCTACCTATGACTATTCATAGGGTCAAAGATAAAAAGTAATGCCACAAAATTAACATGAAAAGATAGATCTATTCCTCAAGAAAAACCTGGGATCATACAATCTTCCCACCTTTATCAATTCGTCCCGAACATGCTCTCTGAAAGAAGGTCATGATTTATCAGAAATCAAATATGACCCCTTAGCATGTACGTCAGCCTCCCTTTCCCGCGTCTCATCCTATAAACAAATGTGTGATAGTAGAACCCATATTGGAGGAACTGACCATCCTCGGAGAACCTTCGTGATCCTATCCATGATATGAATCAACTGATCCTTAAAGGATGCATCAACATGAAGCTCAACATCCTCAGGCAGAAATACATGATACAGGTTTGAGTGATGTTAGCACAACTACTAAATGTGGAATACGTTGTGCATGGATCAGCACTTATGAGGTAACTACAACTGATAGGAAACTGACCTAACTCTCTCTAGAATCTCAAATTTCCCAACATATCTTGGTAAAGTTTTACCTTCTCTCCTAATACACCTTTTCCACAACCGTAGTGAAACCCATTAGAAAACCTAATCCCCAACCTCAAACTCTAGAGGTCGTTTGCAGTTATTAACATACGATTTCTGTCCAGACTGTACAGTAGCCATCCACTTCTGAATCATCTGGACCTACTCAGAAGTCTCCAAAATGAGACATGTTCCCAGTAAAGCTACATCTCCGACAAATAACTAGCACAGGGGAGAACATAATGTCTTACCATATAAATCATAGTAAGGTTCCATCTGTATCATAACCTGATAACAGTTATTGTATGAAAAATAAACAAGGGGAATGTGTATTTCTCAAGAGCGCCCAAAATCATCGACTCATGATCGCAAAATGTCCTCTTGAAAATGTATCATATGCTCTAATTTGCCATCAGTCTGATTTTGGTAAGCTATTCTTAGAAAAAACTATATACCAATTTCCCTCTAAAAACGCTGCTAGAAACGAGTTGTAAAGCAGGAATCCCTATCTGAAAAGATAGTAAATGGTACTCCATAATTTAATACCACCTCTCGAATGTAAAATATTCTAATATCATCAACATTTCTGGTTTCCTTGATCAGCAATAAATTTGAGACCTTCATAATCCTATCATAGACAACCCACACAACATTATTACCTTGAGATGACCTCGGTAAACCCATCATGAAATACATCATGACATCATCCCCTTTCTATTCAAGGATAGGTATATTATGTAAATGAACATATGGTGACATTCCACCTTCACTTACTAATATATGGACCACCTCATGGAAAAACCATCTACCTCTCTCTTCATCCCTGGAAACCAGTACTGACATTGCAATTTAGGGTACATCCTGCTTACCCGAGGATTAACTACCCAAGATGAATAATGAAACTCCCGCATCAAATCCTCACATTTATCTATTGGAACCCATATACATACATGGATACACACGATATCATCATTTCCCACCCTCCAAATAAGAGTAGGGTCATCACCTACCACACATTCTAGTTGAACTAGGCCTTCTAAATCCGATAGATTCCTCATCCTAACTCTAACTAGCAGTGTAGAGGGAACAACTAAGGATGATAGAAATTTATTCCTGTTTCTGTCATGCACCTCCAGTTTCATCTCAGAAAAAAATGTCAAAAGCTTTCGCTCACTAGTAGACTATTGTACATCATGTATCTGAGTCCTCCTTATTAGTGAATCGGCCTCTACATTGCCCTTACTAGGCATGTAGGAATGCTCGAAATCAAC
Source organism: Viscum album (assembly GCA_963277665.1). Classification (NCBI taxonomy): domain Eukaryota; kingdom Viridiplantae; phylum Streptophyta; class Magnoliopsida; order Santalales; family Viscaceae; genus Viscum; species Viscum album. The sequence goes on along the minus strand of OY728140.1, from coordinate 1,690,075,254 downwards.
GGACTATAAGTACTCCACCCACATTCATTACCACAACATCATAGCATGCTACGTAAAGTTTTACATGAGCCCATTTCAGTTTTTATAAAACAAAAAACCTCTCCCTGTAAATAGTGCCTCCAAAAGTGCAACACGTGATCAACTGCGACTTACTTTAGATCATGCGAACGGTAATTCCTCTTTTGAGGCCTCAGCCACCGAGACCCGTAGGCAACGACTCGATCTCCCTAATTCAGCACTACCCCCACCCAATACCAAAATCATCAGAGTACACCATGTAGATCATTCCCTACTCAGGAAGTATCGGGACTAGTGAAGATGTTAACCTCTCTTTCACCTCCTGAAAGGCAGTATCACAAGATTCTGACCAAAAAAAATTCACACCCTTCTTATTCAAGCCCATCAACAGCACTGCTAAGTGTGAGAAGTCATGTATAAAACACCTATAGAAAACATATAACCCCAAGAAACTCTATATACCAATAACATTCTTGGGTTGTTCCTAGAAAACTACATCACTTATATTATCTGGGTCCGCTGAAACCACTGTCTCCAAGATAATGTGATATAGGAAGTGAATGTGACCCAACCAAAAGGTACCTTTTTGAACATAGCATATAACTAATGCTCTATTAATGTATTCAAAGAGATATCAAGTTGTTTGGAATGGTCGTTTCAATTCTGAGAATACACAAAGATATCATCCCCTAAAACCACCAATAAATAATCCTAGTAAGGATGGAACACTCGGTTCATCAAATACATTAAAATCACTAGTTTGTTTATGAGACCAAACAACATAACTAGATACTCATATTACCCATACATTCTATGAATGGTTGTATAAGTTATATCCACAGGTCGAACATGCACCTGGTGATATCCTACCCTCAAGTCGATCATTGAGTATACTCGATCTCCTCAAATATGATCAAACAAGTCATATATCTGTGGAACGAAAAAATCGTTTTAACTGTCATCTAGTTTAGTTTATGATAATCCACACATAGCCTAAGATGTCCTTCCACATTTTTCAAAAAATGCATTGGGGGACCACATGGAGAAGTACAGGGTCTGATAAACCCCTTCGCCTCCAAATCCCCTAGCTGGATCTAGAGCTCCTAAAACTCTGTGATAGGCATCCTATAAGGGGGGATGGATTCTGGCGCATCTCCTACAACTATATTGATGGGGAACTCCACCTAACTCTCAGGAGGTAAACTACAAAATTTGTTTGGAAATATGTTCATAAATCACTCAACCTTAGGAGGAAATTTCTCCTGACTCACTCCCTGATAATCTAGAAAAAAAACTAGTAATATGGGTTTTCACCCCCCCCCCCCATGATCATGATGGTTGAAACTATATTTTCCTGCTTGGACATCCCATTCACCCTTATGAATAAAAACATCACCCTCTAGTAATGGTAATTTCACCCTCAAGTGATAGCAGTCAACGTACGCTCAATAAGCCACAAGATAATACCTTTCGATAATGAAATCAAACTCTATCTTCTTGAGGACCTAAAGATCCCAGATGAGGTGACATGATCTGAACTTAATGGGAAACTCTATACACCGGCGTACATCACTCATTCTCACTCACAATGGAGTTTTTAATGTTAATATTCCCTTATAAACAAAACCCATAAGCACAAGGATTTTTACCACCCATGTAGAGATAATATTGTGAGAGGATCCTCTAACGAAAAGAGAAGATGAAATAGTAGAATCAACTAAGATCATGCCTCTCACTATAGATGGTATGAGATCATGCCACTATTGGGTTGGTTTAGTATCATATGTGTGTCATGTACCATGGCCCTGTGACCCTACCTGGATACCCTGAGCTGATCCACCCTGCTACCTATGAATACACGGTGTCTGGCTACCATGACCACGATCACCACTTCCATGGACTAAAAGTCATGCTCTGCATAAGCTCCAATCAGACATGGAGTGGATGAACCTTCCCCTGAATCTGATATCATAGTTGACCCCTACCACTCGTAGTTGGAGGGAATTTCCTTCAAAACAAATATATATATCCCATCCTACCACAAGTGTGGCACTCAACTAGGTTCTGGTCGCGCTGATTTTCCATGCGGCCTCACCTACTACACTGATGGATATACACCTAGATACATGAACCCACATCTTAACATGCACTAACTTCGCAGAAAGCCTCAAAACAATGTTTCTTGCCTGTAAACATAGATACAATGGGGTGAGAAACAACACTCCCCTATTTGGTTCCTCCAAGTTCCCTTGGATTCTTCTCTATAATCAGCACCTGATTCACAATACCAATGATAGTAGGTAACCTGAACACAATGAATTTATATTTTATACCTTGTTTGAAACCTACTTCAAAGGCCCTAACCCTAGAAATCTCATTAGTAAGATACATTGGAACAAAACATTGGAAATTTGTAAAGCATGTTGAGTTTTCCATAACTGTCTGCATGCCCTATTCTAGATGCATAAACATTGTATCCCACTCTTCTTGTAGAGTCACTGTGTAAAAGTAGTTATAGAAGCATGTTTGGAATTCATCCCAACCAATATTTAACAGCCCATCATCCTAGTTCAAAATATTGCACCATTGATTTTCCACACCACAAAGCATCTATGTCGTGAGCTGGACCCTCCACTCCAGAGGCATCTCTAGATGCCCAAAAATATCTAACATTGTCTCTAGACATAGATATGAATCAAGTGGTAAACGAGTCCCTAGAACTATAGGATGATGATGCTATTGGAACAGTTGTTTTTGCTCAGCCATTATCGAGGATGGATGCAGTGCTCCCAGGAAATTCTTCATATATCGAAAGAAACTCTCATTAAACCGTATCATAGCACCTATTTCTGGAACATCCCCAGGTGTCGTAGCAAGAACTATACATGGATTAAGTGGTAGCTCATGGACCATCGTCTCTTATGTATTGTCATAGCCCCCCTAGCGGCATACCACTGGAGGGCTTCTAGGAGGCGTGTCTCTACAATGCCAAACACACACCTCGTAAAGGAAGAACATCAACTCACAAATATCAAAGCATAGAAAAGGTCAAAACCCTGCTAGAAACCATGTCAAACTGATAGCCTTTTCAAAATCCAGGACTGTATAAAGAACAGAAAATGAACCACTAGAGAATATGCCTCTTTCCTACTAAAAATTCGGGTTTAGCTCAAGTATTTATCTTCGATTCAAGTATCTGTTTTCATTTCACATTCAGTTATTCATAATCATCAACCTAGGGTTTACCACATTCCATGTCCATGAGGTCCCATAATATCTCTGGAATTGAAAACATGTCTCTTATTGAAACCATACATGTAACAATTTCATTAAAAATTTAAATTTAAATTGTTTATAATTTCATTATTCATAAGGTATCATAGAAATTATGGATTGGATGGTGACATCGCTACATTATCTACTACACCCATCTTACAGAACAACAGGAAAAACTATAACATCAACTATCAAAACAACATGTAATATCTAATACATCCTAGATGCCCTAGAATAATTAATTTCATATGATTCTAACTTGTGTTTTTATGCTTCATTAGATGTAACACCCTCATCAAATTGGGTTGAAACTAAAATATAACCTACAATTGCCTCCACATTAATAGAATAAATCATTTTTGTAACCTGATAGTGAAATAGAATCAATAGAAATAGTAAAAATACAAAATATCATAACTCAATTCAAGAAAATTTGGTTTTTCCCATTACATGGGGTAGCCACTCCCACACATAGTTTATTACCAAACTCTATTTTCTTCATATCCATGTCTATTATCACCAAACAGTATTCCGAACCCAAGAAAACACATTGGAATCAACTTTTGAACACCTCAAACCTGGATGCCACCCTATGGTTCCCCAATCCTAGTTGTCCACAAGGCCACAAGAGAATCTCCCAAAATGTCATAGGATGCTAAATAAAAGTGAGGGAATTGGTGAGTCAGTGGGGAGACTATGACCTTATTACTATAGTTTCATAGTGGAAGTCAAACATACAATAAATAGTATAAGGGAAATAAATAGTAGTCAATAGAAAGTACATCAAGACAGGAATACAAATCAATAACCAGTAGTGTCTCATATACAAAATGTTACAGATGGTACATGTATCTATAAAGTGTAAAAATCATGTACATGTAAATGTAAAATAGTAAAAGTTTCCCAAAAAGAACAAAAGACCAAAAATTAATCCCACCAATGCAAGCCTCAACTTGGTCATATGATCCCCAACTACAAAGACACAATCAAAAACCTGTACAAGGGAACTTTCCCCAATCACTAATTGTTACCATATAATCTGTTTGGGTCCCTGAGGGGGACCAAATAGGGTGTGAGATAAATATCTCATTAGGAAACCACCCAGTTCTATACAAGTATAACATCAATTCAACAAAAGTTCTAGCAACTGTAAATAATAAGTATGGTAAAGTTCATATTCCCATGGAATAAGCCTATAAAAGCATGTAAACCAAACCATCCCTCAAGGATACCTTCAAAATAGAGTCAGCTCCTAAAAAGGAAACAGTAACAATGTAAACAATATTATCACACAGTCACATCATACATCCATTTATATCATGTAACCCTCAACCACGATGTATTTAGAAGTCAATTATAAAATAGCCACACCATATAATAAAGTTGAATTTCTCAAGGTCATGCCGTATAGTTAATTGTGGACCATAGGGGAAGGATCCATGGTGTATTAGACTGAGGCATTCATGTAATAATTCTAGAACACGGTGGGTCGGATCCAACGTGCTCATCCATGGAATCTCATAGGGTCCCATGGGCGTCCCTAGTGGAAAAATGGTTTGGAACTTGTGGGGGTCCTAGGATCATGTTAATAGGATTTCCCACACAATCCTAAGAAAGACCGAACCAGGGGTAAAAAGGCCTGAGGAATCCCATGGAATCAAGACCCAAGGGTAAGAGTCAACCTAAGGCATTCACTATCAAATTCTAGATCCAGGGTGAGCAATTCAAGGCATCTATCAAATCATTCATTCAATGCATTCAATTTAAACATTCAATTTAAAGAAACAATCCATTTGAGTATACCCACTCACAGAAACCTTCACAATCCAGGAGTATACCCACTCATGCTAACCATTTATCAAAACTTGAATATGGACATACCCTCCCATATAAACCCTTAATCGAGAAATTACCTAATTTATATAGGTATACCCACCCATATTATCCATTTAACGTGCCTAACTATCAAAATTGACAAGGAATAACATGATATTCATTAATAAGGTTGGCAGTATATCTCTTAAATTGGATATTATAGCTATCAAGGCATTAACAGGATTCCTCTAACAAGGGAAGCATAGGAACACATGCCTTGGGTGGTAAAACATGTATAAAAACATATTTGTTTAAGGCGCAACCCATGGGTGACCTTTAAATGAGAAATTTATGTCAATGTACATAATGGGAACCTACGAGAATTATATCTTTGTCTAACTATAAGTACATCAAGAAACCCATTCAAAAACGAGGCCTCGCTAGAATGTCCGATGAGTGGAGGAAAGGCCGAACAATTGGAAATGACCTGAATAGTTGAAAGAATGTATAGACCAGCTACCACACATCAATACTATACAACTCATCTTGTATCTATTATTTATTATTCCTAGTTTCGAAGAAATATGAATAATGGACGAAGAATGGGATAATAATAAATATGGGCCTAAATCCAAAGAGCACAATCAGAGTTCTTAAGAATTAAGAATGACTAAAATGGACTTGATTATTTACTTATGTGGTTCAAACATGCTAGACGGATCTTGAATTGAATTCTTGAATTCTTCTAAATATGAAAAACTATTTTATAATTGTTTTGGCTCTCAAAAATGGAGGAAATAAATCTTTCCATCAAAATATATGGCTACTGCCTCTTTTTTTATAAAACAATTCTAGGGAAGTACATGACATGTAGTCAAAGAACACAGTGTACTGCCCTGTATTTTTTTGATCCACTATGGCTACATGTTGGGACGGGTCAGTACACATCGTGTAATTGATGTACACTGTGTGTTAACTATGTACAAGATGTGTACCTTTCATGTAGCCATATTTTACCTTGGTTTCCCCTTCTTTCCAAAAAATCATCCCAAACGGCCCACGACCTTGATTAGGGTCAAAGATAAAAAGGAAAGCGACAACAGTAACATGAAATGAAATATTACTACCTCGAGAAAAACACATGATCATACATGTTATAGGTTATGTCTTGTTGTGATATATACTGAGTATCCATAAAAAATAGTTTCATATGAATGTATGTTATGCTAGGGTCATCGTCAGATTACTCTTCAATATACTATAGGAGAATTTTTTCAACATGCCTTTAGTAGGTATATCATTTATCTCTTATTTTATTCTAATTTTATAATAGTTTCATGAACAAATAAACCATATAGAATTTTTAGTTTCAAAATCATGTCCTTTTATGGATAGTGCATTATCCATTGGGTAATAGAGACTTGTTCTTTACATTATTGTGGTAAATATAAAAATCTAAAATATTGAGTGTTAAGGTATGGGTAATTACTTGAAAATTTTTTTATCAATCCTATATTACTCAAAATACTTTACCTGTGACATATTTAGATTCTCTTATATTTCATTTCTTTATATTCTATTAAAATTATTGAAACCTAATTTCCTCTATTTCATTCATAGAGGTATGATTTCTTGTCCAAGTGTAGAGTGAGGGATCACCAAATAAATGCTATTAATTAAAAATTCCCCAAATGAAATATATTTTCAAAACATATAATTGTAAATTAGTTTCCAATTTATAACTAACAAATAATTCTTCATGAATTTTCATTTATTGATTATATTCATAATTATGGTAGATATCTAAACACTGATAAGATATGAATTATATTAATGGTATTTATTATATAATTGTATGGTATTTAAAGTTTTTTATTCGCTTATTTATTCATGATTACATGTTTCCTTCATTTAAATTTCATTTAATGTATCTTCATAATTTTTTTCACTTCACTTTTGGACATGAGATTCATATTTATAGCTACGACACATGTTTATGCAAATTTCACAATGATTAGGTGATTCAAAATATCCCTTAATATTTTGGACATTTCCACATTCCACATGTGTATTTATTTCATATTAGTTCATGGTAGGGTATTCAATTTTTCTAAATTAGGTAATGGTAATATCTTATGACACATTTTAACAATATTTTTATCATGTTTTATAGTTTTCATCACATATAGAGATGTTATTATGTTTCATAATGAATATAAAAATAGTATTGTAAATATTTATTACATGGGTATGTGAATTAGATGTGTCCAGTGTTTACTATTTGTATATAAAAAATGCATACATGTATTCCTAATTTTCTGTTGACATCTATAACATTTAAGTATGCTATCATTGAATGGGTTACAAAAATACAGTCTTTTTTATGTATATCATATATATCTTTTATCTTAAATATTGTGATTTATGTTATTGTTATTTTTTGAAGAATGAATATATGTACAGATATATGCACAGACGATATTATTCCCCCCCAAAAGGATTTAGTTCTAATTTATTATGAATGTTACCTAAATGTATATGATTGTAAATGTGTGTGTGTGTTTTTGTTTTTTTGTGTGCGTGTGTATTCCATCCTATGAGAATAAAGGAATATAATGTAAGGATAAGTTCATAAGAAGGTATATTTACCTAGTTTATCCTTATGATGGGAGAATGGAATCCTATGAGTGGATATTTGTAGTTTAATTTATATACTAAAACATTTATAAAAACATAACCAATGAACAATTCCACTAATATATGATTAAAAAAGTGGTCATCCTCAACTAGAAAACATGTTATGGTATACTGGTACAAAAATTACATTCTAAGAATTACATGAAGAATTTTCATTCGATTCATATAGTTTTCTTATAATTATTATATGGGGATAAAGATTAAATTCCATTACCAACACATTTATTTTTTATGTATAACATGATTAATCATTTATTTTTATACTTTTTTTATATTTTATACTCAGTTTTATGAAAAAATTGTAGTGTTTTGGTGTTGATCTGTTATAATTATGGTGTAATCACAACATACATGTATTCCCATAAAATCAATTTAATAATAGTTTTTATCTTTGTAATGGGAAAATTACTATAGACTATGTATAATGGTGATAGTGAATATGAGTCTTGGACTCTTTTACTAGATTTATATTATCTTATTAGAACCAAACACAGATCTAATTTTGATTCTTCTTTTGAGGGAATGATTGTGAATATCACAACAACAAATCTATTTCATAGTTTCTCTCTTATATTTGTCAGGTTTTAGTTTTCTCTATTTTCGGGTTTCTAATTTATATATGATAAATGTTGGACATATAATTTCATAGAAGTTTGAATACATTATTATTTATTTAAAATAGGTCCCCCTAGAATATAAATTATTCATTTGATGGATAAATTTATTTTTCCTTGAATCCTGCATCTTTATATTTACTCATAAATTTTATAATGCTCTTTATATGAATTTTTTTTAATTAATGATACAATTAACATCCATATAATATTAATTTTCCCTTATTATTTTTACCATATTTTAGTTATTGTAAATAATTAATCAGGTATTTAGGTGATCTGATGTGTTACTATTTGGATATACATGTCATGTTATTAAAAAAATGGCAAATAGTGAACTACCATGGGATGTTTAACTATGAGTAGGATTAAGTTAAAATTATAAAGAATAAAATAGTAACATATAAATGTAAATTCAAAGTGAAATATTGGTAGAAGCATGGGGTATCAAGGATGTTTTGGATTTGATATTTATTTTCTCAAAGAGTCAGTCTTATTCTTTGTCTATCTTGAATCATGAGTATACATTAGTAGCTGGGAACCTGTAGGATATAATGGCATTTCATTTCCTTTCCTATCATATAGTACATTATTATTCCAATTAATTAAATATTAATATTAAATGAATAGTTAAAAAATTATAATGTTGAACATATTATTATGTTCAAATGAATACATTAATATAATAATATAACTGTCTTTATTTCATTTAGAAATTCCCTATAATATTATTATTAACTAAAATTTCTATGGTAAAATTTTAATGTTATCTTAAATAATTTTTTCTAAAACAGTGTATCAATTAATTAAATGATTAATAAAAAATTAATTAAGAGAGGGGATGCATTTAGGATTTTGAAACTAATTAGAATAAATTAACATTGAATTTATTATTTTTGGAGGGTTGTGTGATATGATTCATTTACGTTAGTAAAGAGTGTGACACTATGTTGACCCATACTAATCTATAGGTTAGGGGGAAATTTTTTATCTAATTGGTATGCCTCATATTAATCCATAAGTTCCATTGCGTTTCTCTTAGTAACAATAATAAATGGGTCATGTTGCACCATAATTGGAACCCACATCCCTAGATAAAATATGAGACCTTCAATTCTATTATCTTCTTTTATTTTTGGTTGTGTACCTCATTGATATAAATGAAGTGAGTTCATAAATTCCACTAAATATTGACAACTATTTAGACTCTAGAAGAAATGTAGTCACACTTAACCACCTTCATGAATGAAAGGCCCATATATTGTTTTTGGGATGTGATATTTTATTTGAAGAGGGATAAGGGAATTAATCGGAAATGTTTTAATAATATTTTTAATAATATATCTATCTCAAGACTCTGTATTTAGTAAATAATCATAAATTTAAAAATTATAAATAATGGATGATTTTAGTGTTGTGTTATGCAATAAAAGTTTTTAGAACTATTATATTTTTAAATTATCTATGTATGGATTAATTTTCTAAAATAAGTAATTCAACATGGGATTTAGGGAACTTATATAGAAATAAGTGAGGATGAATAATCCTTTTACGTTCTCTATGGTGTTTAAGATAGTATAACTAGACGAGAAAGGTTCCCATGGTTTTAATATAAGAATCAACACTTGGAATAAGTAGGAAAATGTTCATAAACGAAGGTCTGTAATGGTGGAATTTCCATTCCTCCTAGTTTTTTCCATCTAGATAATGGGTTTTTAATGTGATAATTTATATAACAATAAACCCAATAGTCCTTTCAAGTTGAACCAGTGATATGAGTTTTCTAGGAATTTATATCTCTTGAGGTGTTGTAGTAGTACTCCATTTAGTAAAATTAACCAGTTAACCCTGTAGTAAAATAAATTAGATTATTAACTGAGTTTATAGTATTATGGGGGAAAATAATATCATTCGACAAGATACACTTAAGGAATTATCCATTAATGGAAATGTTAAAATTCATTGGTACCTCCTTTTAGGTATATGGTACTAACTAATGAAATCAAGATTTCACTCCATGAGGGTTTTCATTTGAGCAATCCATTATAGATGTTGGAAATTTTATTTCTATTGTGATATTTATTATTCTAAAATATTATGTCTTTTCATAAAATCTCTTTGATAAATGAGATTCTAGTTGTTTTTTCCTTGTTCCATTTTTAACTCTTCTAGAATTTGAAATATAGATATCTCATTAAATCACCCCAATTAATTCATTATGAGGAAAAATACATGATATTTGTAAGTTGTGCTTTAATATCCACTTGTTTTAGTATCATTTAAAAATATATACTTTTTTTCTTTTATTAACATATTGAATTTCAATATTATATTCCACATGGGTTGTATGACCTATAATAAATCACATATCAACTATGGTAAATAGAATTTTAATATTCATTCCCAAAATAAAATATAGATTTCTCTTATTGGAGAACTATGATTTTAGGAAAATCAACCAAGATATATGATGAGACAATTAGAACTATATCTGCATAGATAAAGATTCCTATTCCCAATGATTTTTAAAAAGATAAACCATGGGAGTTAACATCGATAATACACTTTTTTTATGTAATTCCCCAATATTTCACTAGATTACCCCTTAAATAGTAGGTATAACATTCAATTGAACTAGTAAATAAAAATGAACATATATTTATTCCACAATATATTATTCCACCCAAATTAATAAGAGAATTAACAATTTAACTTGAGGAGATAGTGTCTAAAATTTTATTATACATGTAATTCTGAATTGGGTGTTCTTATTCTTTTTTATATGAATAGAGATGTAATGTTGAGATTATATAAATATTATAATAATTTAAATCATTTGACTGAAAAATTTAATAGATTTTCAGTTCTATAATAATTTATATGATTTTTTAAAAATAGATTACAATTTTTTTGAATATTGATATGATATTCATGTACTATCAAATTTGAGTAAATAATAATATAAAATTAATAAAAAAAATTCTTGGTTGATATGTTTATTTCATATATTTAGTGATTCAATTCAGGTTGACTAAATCATCATTTATATTCATTTCTCGAATCATTATTATTTTTTATCTGTCTTTCGATTTATTCAATGTAGTCTCCAAAAATGACATCATGGGGTTCTCTACAATAAGAGGATATCAGGGTTATAATAATGAAGTTGTATAGGTGAAATTGTGGGGAAATATTCTATAGGTGAGGAATCATAGATATTAATTATAGATTCATGAGTTTATATTCTCTAAGCATGGTGTTCCTAAAGTTTAAAAAATGTCAGGCATTTGAAGGTATAAGTAGTGATTTCATATAATGTTCCTAAGAACCTATTCAAGAAAATATATTTGTTATAACTTATTGGATATTATCATAAATTAATATTTTACATTTGATATATTGATGTTATAGTGAATAACCTTTATATTTGGATGAATTGCATGTTTGATGGGAAATGTTTTGGTTATACTAACAATAAAATCCCTAATTATATCATTCCCTACAAATTTATTAATTAAAAAAACTATTTATTTGATGAATGTAAATAGTATTTTGCTTTTTATAATATTTTGACACTTTTTATGGTAAATTATGTATAAAATTCCATGATTAGGAAGCCTCATGCACAATATTTTTAAGCATTAAAAAATGACCGCAGTCATATATATGTGATAACTGCACTTCATCTTAATATAATAATGGAAAAAATGTGATTTATTCATATCATATTAAACTTTTATCATCATTATTGTAATAGTTATGGGCTACCAAATATTTAATCACTACTATATTTTATTCCATGAAATACTGGGTGTTTTAGAGATGTTAGATGTTTGTTATCAAGATTTTGATTATTACCACTATGTTCATTGATGATTATTGGTTCCCAATTATATATAATTATAAGTTATGAAATATTATATTCTATCACATTGGATTTATAAATAAGGCATATAAAAGAGATATCATGACATTTAAATGTAGTTGTGGTATCCTAGCATTAACTAAGAAATTTCAAGATTCATTTTCTGTTATCATTCTCATAAATGACTCTTGTCAGAACATCAGTGAACATTCATTTTATTATATACAATTTAAATATTATATGGAAATGGGATGAAATAATAGTGTATATTTTGACAACATTACCCTAATCTCCAAAAGTGAATAATATTTTTTGGATGATTATAAATTCCATAATAAAGGCAACTCATTTTTTCCAAATTTGGTATCGTTCTCTATAAATAAACTAATAAAGTTATATTTTAGAGGTATTGTGATACCCCATAGTGTTTAGATTGCATTTTTATAAAATCAGACTAAAGGATCATAATTAAAATTTTGAATCGTGTTCAATGAACTATAGGGACATTGGTAAACATGAGTATAGTGCCTCACCCTTAGAAGGTTGGTTAGTCGAAGAGAAAAATTCATAATCCAGAATATTTTCAAGTAGAATATATTTTTTTCAATCGTCGTAGTCTAATCATATATAACTTATAATAATTTCCTACAATAATAATTTTCTATCATCATTTTATATTTATATATTTGAGCTAATCTATGGTTGGGCATTATAGTTCTCGATTGTGATGGATTGAGTTTAATGAGTCATAAATGATTTGTCTGAGAATAATCTTTGAGTAAAATTACCTTGTAAAATTGGTTATAGAGTGAAAGATTAATGTAAATATCCCCAATAAGTCTTCTTATAATCATAGGTTATGACCTTCTAAATTTAAGGTTTTTGATCATGTATTTTTATTAAATTCACATTTATTACGTCATTGGCATAAAAAAAATGAAAGAAATCATGTTCATAGATTCATTTTAAACATTGATATTTTGTAATTTTATCTACATGGAGAATATAATATATATTTATAACCACAATTTTTTTCAATTCAAAATATTTTCAAAGATTCATAGTTGATGATGTTTTTATCCAATCATACACAATTTATTAGGTTCAACTATATAAAATTTTATGTATATGGTTTCCTTATAAAAAAATATTCTTATATCATTGAAAAAAGTTAGAAGATGCTGTGATGAAATTGTATTCCCTTAGTATATGTATGGATTTAATACATCCATAATTCTAATAAAATAAGGGATGTAATGATAATTTTTAAGATAAATGGATAGAGATAATGTATTTGGATGTAGTTTTATGAATATCAGCAAAGATAATCATAATTATGAGCATTTTGTAATTTTCATCTTCATTTAAAGGTGATTTTAAGTTTAGTTATTCCATTTGGATAGTTTAATTTTTTTAATACATGTTCAAAGGAACATGAAGTAGAATTGGAAGGTAGATAAAGGAAGGAGTGGATGATGATTTAAGGGATCCTATTATATAAGGGGCAATAAAAACCTAGTATCTCACAACAAACAATTTCATCGCACAAATGCATTAATCAAAATTCAGCTATTAACCCATTAGTGTTAAATTATGTTATAATACCACATTTCTATCTGTAAAAGTTATTATGTGATACTATATGATACATAACCATCTCCTTAAATATATACATTGGTTCTTATCTATATTGGTTTTCAAGCTATCAGGAGAGTATTTTTCAATAAAATTAACATGGAACTAATATATAACACTATAATTTTATTACATTTATATCTATTTCGTGAATCCAGAAACAATATATTCATTTTAGTTTCAAAATTTATGCCTTCCCTGATAGTTCATGTATCATTGGGTGTTAGAAAATTTATCATGGGAAGAGTGAGGTAAACAAGCTTCTCTTCCATCTTGAATTTAATTCCCCCATGGGTGTGTTGGAGGAATATTGTCCCTAAACTAGGATTTTTTTAATTTAACATTATTGGTTTATCAAACTACATAGGAAAAAGTATTTGGTTTCACATAAGTTATAGGGGATGATTTTTTTTCTCTCATACTATCGAAGTGTTATTTATAGTCGAATGGCGTTGATTGAGGGATAACTAAATAGTTTTTTCAAATAAAACCACTTTGATAATAAATATTTCAAAAATGTATACGTTCTTTTTGTTTTATACTTAATGATTTATGAATAATTATATTTTTATAATGCTTCTTCGATGATATTCATGCTTATTGGTGATATGAAATCCATTATATGAGTTTCCTTACATGATTAATATTGAGTATAAAATTCACTTGGAATAGAATGAATGTTAATCAATACATTGGTCATGTTCAAATGTTTTCTTGATTTAAATTACCTTGTAGCATAATTTTTTAATTTTTGGAATGAAACATTGCAATATATGAAACATATTAGTTGAAATAAAACATGGCGATGCCAATTTGACCATTACTCGGGGTATATAAATAATTTCTTAATATTTAGTATATGTTTAAATTTTTTTCATGTGCAGTTTATTATTATTCCATGTCAAGGGATACCAAGTGTTATTCTTGATATTATTCTATATTAGAAGCATGGAAATAAGTTCAATGGTATTATAACATTTTTTATCTTTACCTTTTGTATTGAGGTGATTTGACATTTTCTAATTAATATAGAAAGTGAAATTGATTTAGGAATTACTAGGTGATGCAACATTGATGTTTCATGTGTAGTTTATTGAAATGGGATAAATTTATATGAGATTTTATATACATATATTGATATTTATAACACATTTATAGGATTCCATATACATTCCTTCATATTTATAGAATTATTACTGATATTCATTGTATATAAATGAATTTCCATGTTATATAGTTTATGGGTGGTTTGTGTGTACTAACTAAAATTAGTTACACGTGTATATATCATATAATTACTCCTTAATAAGTTAATGGAATCATATGTGGGGTGGGTTAAACATACGTACATGATTATATATATATATATAATCATTTGTGTGATTCCTATGATTCTAGCTTGGTTGTACAACAATGTAAATTTGTTGAATTCTTCATTATAATAGGACAACTTCCTTATATAAGAGAATGGTAATTAATATATATAAATATATATATATATATATATATTAATGAATAACATCATTATAGTCCTATTTTAAGGGAATATGAGATATACTAAAAACATTTATGCATGAACCTTCAAAGTAAGTTCTCCATAAAATCTAAAAGGAAAAAATAACATGAAGTTATAATCAAGAGATATAAACATTAAAATTTACACAGTGAATCTTAACACTCTAAATCAAAGAGAAAATTTTAGTATTTCAGTTTTCTCACCAACATTAAAAATGATCTGATTCAAGAAAACAATAAATTTATCAACGTTGATCCCACTTGAATATATATCAAACTTTAAATGGGATTCATGATTATATATTCCATAATTATACATATTATTTAATAGACCATAACCAATTAAATCCATTTTAATCATTAAAAAAAGTTAATTTCTCTAGTACATGGGCATGTAATGAAACAATTGGTAATAGGTTCTTTATATACATCCATAATGTACGAATCGATTATCAATGAAAAGTACCATAGAATAGATTTCAAGCATGGCATAAAACTAGTTTTACTAATTCATTAATAGCATTTATTTATATAATAGAGAATAATTATTATATTATATTTCAATTATATTAATTAACAAACTGTTACGTGATTGAAATTTTATTTTCATTCTTTCAAATATAATATTATACATGTGGCACTATTACTGATATGTAGGATTCGGATGGTGACCTCTATTCATTAAAATACACTCACAACCTTCGTGTGTTCCTCTAGAATGCATATATTATCTTGAATTATATAGCCTTGGTAATGGTAAAGAAACTATATAGGATGTTTTTTCATAATTAATAAGATTCATAGCCTTTTGAAGGATACTTTTATCTTATTATTCATAGACAACGTCAAGATATGTTTGATTCTTTATTCAAGGATATGTCATGGGTAAACACATATTTATATCTAGATATTTCCCCTATTTTTTAAGATTGTTATAGTTATCTTATGAACTATATTCATTAATTAATTATATAATTTATTATGTTTATAGGTTCATACATATAAAAAAAATTATATAACATTATTTACGTAAAATATATATTACCGGTCAATGGTTTTCTCTTTGGAGAACATTATTAGTTTTATTAACATCCTTTGTCTACTTAATTTTTATATAATTTTATGTAAGTTAGTTGAATCTTATTTGGTGAAATAAATAGGTAAAAATTATTTACATTTGTTTTTTATCTATGTATTTACATAATACCTTGATGATTAAGAAGTGTGCATGAGAGAGTTTTGTAATATAGTTTGAAAATATTTTTGGCATGTAGATTAGATTATTACACCACTGGACTTTGACTGATATAAATAGATAAAATGGAAAATTATATAATACTTATGGTTATCCTCCCTATATTTAAGAGTCCAAAAAAAGTAGGGAGGGCCTTCCCAATTTCATAGAGAGGTTATGTGCACAATATCATTACTGTGAAATAAAATTAAATTAATAAAAATAAATAAAACATATCATGATAGTAGATATAAAGAATTATACTAGAAGATAATTATAATAACCCTAGTTTTTATTACACTATTTAACATGGTTTATTACAAAAAATCACTTAATAAAACTCATATGATCAAGAGTAATAGAATCTTGAGAATTTAGGAACATTACATATCAACATAAAATAGGAAATTCATCATATTTAGTGGGAACTTATTTTACATGACCACAACAATCTGTCGTACTTAACAAAACATGGGATAACCTGAAGACATATATAAGAATGGGTGGGATATAAATCACAATAATGGACTAAAAATGGCATAACATGGGGATAAAAATACAAATTAGTCAATGAATATCAATAAGGAATAAAGGAAGCTGAATATAATGGCATGATATATAATGATAAACAAAACATTGAAATGTGGAAACAACACAAAACACAGCATCATAAACAAAAATGAATCATGTAAACCCATATCCCAAAATGGTGGAAAAAGTTACCATAAAATTATCATGTAATCCCATGTCCCAATATGACTTATCCTAATACTAAACATTACCCAATTCATCAAATCTCTATCAGGGTGCCACATTCATAATCATTTCAATCTCATACATATTGTGCCACATAGATCATATAACATGGATTCATTAAATGTCATCATTTATTCCATGATAAATGATTATAATATATATATATATATATATGAAAGTTATAAATCAATAATTATATTTGAGTAACTGTGAATAACCCTGATAGAGGAATGGATATCATATTCACCACACGGTGATTTTTTCATGGAAAATCGTTGTGCAATTTTCGTAGTATAACTACATCTTATGGAAATTCATAAAATGGGTTGATGAGAGAGAAAGGGGTATCTCATAATTTATACATGAATGGAAAAGTAATGAAATCCTGGAATAAAATACCCATAAATTTTAAATGGATGTAAGATGCATAATATAAAATAAGTTCTTGAATGGAAATGATAATATAGAAATCCCTTATAGAATGTTTCCCTAGTTATGGATTATGTAAGAGTCCAAATGATGGGGGATGAATGATCCCACATTGAAAAAAAATAAAATGTAAATGTATGTAATTTGTTTAAAGGATTACAATATAACCAATTGAAATTAGAAAGACTAACTTAAAACATTGTTCTAGAATTGAATGTAAGAGATGAATGTGAGGGTCCCTTAACAAATTTTGGCATAGTAACGGGTGTAAAGAAAGGATCATATGGGGGATTAATGAGAGTTGAAAGAATATATACTTAATTATTAAAAAATTGATAATAATGGGAGTATATATTAACATATCACAATAAATTAAAATTGAAATAAAAATGAAAATAAAAAAATAAGTGCTATATAACAATGGAATGTGAAAGATACCTTACTTGGATGTGTGACTCAAAAGGATTGGGAGGGGATCATTTGGAGCATGGGGAACCTTGGGAGGACTATAGGGAGTATGGGTCAAAGGGTGGGAGAGCTTCAATGATTTTGAGTGAAGAGGAATGTATGCTTGGGTGGGTTTATATTGGAAAGGTGGGGGTTTCATTAACAGTTTGGTTTTCACACCTCATAATTAAACATCAAATCCACAAACCAACCCATGGTTTTTTCATAGGGTTTCTTATAAAGTGGAGTGGTCTAAATTATTTTATAAGGATAATTTCAGAATATATTAAAATATTTACCTTAATAATGTGGATGTGAGTCATAATTTCAAGTAAATGAGTTAAAAATATTCAAATATATTATATGTTTTGGAGGATTCACTAAGGCTTTATAAAATAAATTAAATAAACATAAAGTTAAATTAATTTATATAAAGACATATATTTGGTTGAATATCCCTTCTATAGAACTTATTTAATAATTATTGGGTCATTATGATGTCCTAAAACACATCATATATTTTACGGTATTTAATTTTTACCCAAAAAATCGACAATCTAAGGGAATTATCAAAAATTCATTGTTTGGTATTTTCAACACCCTACTTCTGAAAATATTAAAAAATTTATCAAAATAATTTCTTAAATATGTGAATTTTCACTTTTAGATTTGGAAAAAAAATAGTTACTAAACCTTAATAAAAATTACATTCGATGTACCAAAAATTATATGATCATTTATATTTTATAAAATTAATTTCATAATAATATTTTATTAGAATATTATTTATTTTAAATTTCCATTAATTAATTGAAAATATATTTCATAATTAAATTTGAATATTTACCAAAATGACTAATTGTACATTAAAAATCATTTACAATGTAAAAAAAATTGAATGAAATTATATTAATTATTATATAGCAAAATAATATAAATAAACATAATTCTAGGGTCTTGTTACATAACCCTTTATTACACTGGCATGCACCATATGAGTAAGGTGTGCGATGGGGGGCTTGCATGTGGCTATTTGGTGAACACGTTTTGGGTCGTTACTTCAATGATCTTGAACTTCTCCTGTAAAAGGTTTCTCTCATTATTATATAGTTGGATCTCATATTGGTCTTGGTCTAGGATAAGCACCATAAATTCTATCTCCCTCGAAATATCTAAACATTTGGGTTCATAGGGAATGATCCTACTGGTTGGGTCTATCACTTTTTTTTTCTGAGCCAAAAGGATTTCGTAAAACTCAATATTTAAACTATTCATGTGGTAACTCTTGAATGACAATATTATCAATGGTAATGATATATAATGGTAATTGAAATCCATCGAGTATAACAAAAAAATGATGTTCATGTGTCTACTATAACCATAAGACATTTAGTTAAAAAAGTAGAATTTTATTTATAAAAGTTTGGGTTATTACATCCTTCCCCCCTTTAGAAATGTTTCCCTCAAAATTTCCTTTTCCACACTAAAATAGAATATGGTAACTGGGCTTAATCATTTCCCATGGTTCCTACGTTTCTTCTTCAAACTTGTAGTTTCTCCATAATACTTTGACGAGGGGAATTGTCTTAGTTCTTAAGACTTTTTCTCAATGATCTATGTTTTCACCTGATATTCCTCATAGGAAATGGAATTCTCTTGTGGTACCACTTCTAGATTATCAACATGTGAAGGTTTTGGTAAATACTTTCTTAATATGGATACATGTAATATATAATTTACTTGAGACAAGTTCGGTTAGAGTTCTAGTCAGTAGTACACTTCTCTAATGTGATAAAATATCTCAAAGGGTTGTTGTACCTTCAACTAATAATTCTCTTCTTCCCAAATATCATCACTCTCTTCCACAGAAATATGTTGAAGAATACCACATATCCCACATCATACTCTATGTCATGTCTATGATTGTCAACATAGCACTTTTTTTCACTTCTGAGTAGCATTGATGTGCTGGTGGATGGTCATAACCTTCTCCACCATTTTATTGACCATTTCCAGCTCTAGAAGTATTCATTCCCCATCATTATCCCATCATTCTAGTATTCTACACCTCTTCCCATAAATTGATTCATAGGGAGCCATTTGGATGCTTGAATGAAAAATGTTGTTGTTAGAGACTCCCCCAAAGTAAGATGTTGGTCCCATCGGCCTTTGATGTACATTGAGAAAGATCTCAATATGCCCCCCAAGTGTTTGGATATTCTATTAAGATTGATCATCAGTTTGATAGTGATAAGAAATACCGAAATTCATCTTAGTGTTTAGATAATGCTGGATAGTTTTCCAAAAACATTGAGTTGAATTTTGGATCATGATCAAACACAATCATAGCGGTACTTTATATCATTTTACCACTTATCTGATGTATATTTGTACCAGTTGATCTAGTGAGAAATCCTCTTAAATAACTAGAAAGTGGGTAGTGTTGTAAGATGATCCACGATAACCCAGAAAGAATTATTTTATTTAGATGACTTAGGATGTCCGGTGACAAATTCCATAGTGATTTTTTCCCATGTATGCATTGGTTTGGGTAATGATTGCATCATCTTGTTAGAATTATGCCTCTCATCCGTCAATTATTGTCACTCTACGAACATTGATGTATATTTATCAATCTTCTTTTTCATGTTATCCCCCAAATTGTTCACCTATAAACCTTGATACATCATACTGCATCATGGGTGAATGGAAAAATTTGAACTATGTTCATCATCCAAAAGTTATTTCTTTAACACTGGTGTTTATGGAACACATATCCTTAACCCAAGTATTATAATTCCTTCTTCATTAACATTTTACTCTTGGGATTTCCATATTATGATAGTTTCCACATTCTTCTGAATCCACTCATCATAATATTGAGTATCCATTAACCATTCCAAAAGAGTTGGTTGATAAATCATTTGTTAAAGGTTTGATTATGTTCCCTTTATTATGATTACCATGTCCATCTATATATTTTCTAAGAATATTGGACCCTTTTAAATTTGGTACAATGATAGAATTTCTTGGAGCTTTCTACTTATAACATATTCCACCTTGTTCTCTTTCCCAAGATGGTAGTGGGTTGAGCAATTATAATACTTGATGATCTCTAAGCATCTTCATTGGTGAATATTAAGCTCATTTTTGTAGAATTTATATTTGAGACTTTTTTATCTGTATATATTTCACAGTTTTCCCCAAATAGATAATGCTGCTTGATTTTCAATGAAAAGATCATTACTGCTAACTACAGATCATTCAGGGGTTGGTTTTTATCATGAATTTTCTACTTCATTGAGATGTATGTAGTGACTTTTTCATTTTTCATCAACACACATCCCAATCCATTCATCAAATCATCGTTGAAGATTACTAAAAGATCCTATCTAATAAGTAGTACGATCATAGGGGAAGGGATAAGAATATTTTTCACCTCCATCAATATTTCATCACATTCATCATTATAGAAAAAATTTGACTCCCATCTGAGTTATCTTCTAAAGAGGATTTGGAAATCATATTAATTTTATCACAAATTAGTTATAATATCCATCTAACGCATGGAAGATAGTGATATCTATCATAGATGTTGTACTTGGACATCCCTCAATTTCCTATTTTATGGAAGGATACATAGATATCCCATTTTTCAGGATAATATGACCCATGAATGAGAATTAATTCAACTATAACTCATACTTTCTTTAATTTTCAAAGAGATTCTCATTTTGTAAGGTTCTTAGCATAGTGCTTAGATGCTCCTAACTCTCTTCCTCAGTTTTCGAGTATATTAGAATATCTTCCATAATGAATACCAAAATTTTTTTAGGATAATATCTAAATACATTATTATTCAAGTCTATTAAGATTTATAGAGAATTAATGAGTTTGAATGGAAATACAATGAACTCATAATGCTTGTACCATGTATGAGAATATATCTTGGGATATCCACCTTATTCACCATTACATTGAAATATCTTGAACATAGATCCACCTTGGAGAATAATTATGCTCCATGTATCAGATCGAACATGTAATCAATTCATGGAAATGGATACATGTTATTTATCAGGAATTTTTTGACCACACAGTAATCAATGCAATATCACATTGACCCATCCTTCTTCTTGACGAAGAGGACTGGTTCACCCCATGGTGAAACACACTAGCGTATAAACCATTTATCTAGATACTCTTGTAGCTGATTATTTAGTTCCTCATGTTCTATAGAATACATTCTTGGATATTGGAAACACCCCATGTAAAAATTAAATCAAAAATTTCACATCTCTTCCTAGAGGAAGAGCATACAATTCATCAGGAAACAAATTTGTGAATTCCCTCATAATTAGAAAATTTTCAATGATGGTTCCTTCTATAAAATCAATCATCAGAGAAAGATATGCATGCTCATATAGAAGTAATATCCACACTAGGGATGATGGTTCTAAGGAAGATTCATCCTTCTAATTGCACTTGTATATAACCTGGGGTTGATTTGCAATATGGAATGTGATTTCCCTCTCCATGAAATTTAAGTTATCTTTATATAGGGAAATGCAAACCATTCCCAGAATTTCATAAAATTACACCAAGGGATATATAACAACGTTCACTAGGAATTTTAATCAAAAAATAGTGATAGGTGAGGATTTATATTCATGGGATGAAATAATTTCCCTATTTTTCATCTTCACTGACATCTCTCATCCATTCTTTGTGTGTGGGGGGGGGGGGGGGCTGGAATATTCTACTAAACGTTTATGATATAAAATAATCCATATGACTATAGACGATAACCCTACCTTTCAATTTTTTATTCTGGTTCTACTTTATCCAACATAGACATAAGGATAAGTAATTTTAATCTATTGAACATGTATATAGGAATCGAGGGACATAAATGGGGTAACATATAAATTACGTTTATCTTCTTAACATATTAATTTCAAGGGTTTAATCTATGTTATCAATGAAATTATCCCCAATATATATTATTATGGGAATTTTTTCGGTTCCCCTAATAATATATTGTAATGATTTTATGAATTAATCAATGAATATCCCCCAGGAGTGTCAATCTATGAGCACAGAATGGCCAATTTTCATTCACTAGTTTTTATTTGAGTCTATATAAAAGTTGTGTTTTGGGTCATACCACTAAATACATATATGCCAGAGCTATATAAATTTTTTCATATCCAAATAGGGTTTTATTTTCTTCATAACCCACATTATATATACCCACCCAAAATCTATGGATGTTTTTCTTATACTTAGTCTTATCAATAACGGTTTTTTCTAGTTTTTTCAAATCACAATCCCAAAAATTAACAAACATATTATCTGATACCACAGATAAAGACCCTGTTATTTATGACACTATAAGGCATTATTTATTATGTACATTTCACATAATACTACTCAGAATATCGAGAGGTCTAGTGTATTGTAAAATTAGAAACATTACATAACAACAAAAATAAAAAAAATACAATATCTTTATTGAAAACATATTTTACATGACCACCGCATTCCTGTGAACTTAACACTGCATTGGATAAACATAGGACATATATAAGAAAAAGGTGAGCTATAAATCCTTATAAGGTTGCAAAAATGGAGTGACATGAGGATAAAAATACATGTTTGAAAATCCATATAAACAAGTCATAAGGTAACATGAATAAAAAAGGCATTCTATAAAATGATTATCATAACATGGAAGTGTAGAAACAATATACAACACTACTTCATAAAAAAAGGAATCAGGTAAACATAATTCCCAAAATGGTGGGAAAAAGACCCATAAATGAATCAGGTAATACATTTTCCCAACACAATGTATCCTATTACAAAACATTACCCAATCCATTTCATCACAATTCAGGCACACCCTTCTTAATCATTTCAATCGAAGGCTTAAGTGTTACTCATAGCTCATATATAATGAATTCATTCAACATTATAATTTATTTCAAGAACAAAGAACGTGGAATAAAAACATTTAAGTACTAAATGAATAATTATATGTCCATATATTTGAATACCATTGATAGAGGAATGGTTACGGTATTCACTACATGATGATTTTGGCATGGAAAATTGTGGTGCATTTTCAGATGTATTATGACATCATACAAAAATTCATAAATTGGGTTGATTATATTGAAAGGGGTCTCCCATAATTTATAAAATAAAATAAAGAAATGGTATTATTTAATATAATATACCAAAATTTTAAATGGTTTTCTATTTTATAACATAAATGAAGTTCTTGAATGGAAATGAGAAGAGACAAATCTGTTATAGAATTTCGGCATAATAACAGCTTAGGCAGGGGTCCAAATGAGGAAGGATGAATAATAACCCATTAAAATAACATAAAAACGTTATAGGTAGTTTATTATCAAACTATAAAAATAAATCCAATTTAAATTAAAAATACTAATTTTAAACAATGTTCCTGAATTGAAAAAAAGAGTGGAAGTTGAAGATCCCTTACAGAATTTTTTCATTGTAACGGGTGTACGTAAAGAATAATGGGGGGAATAATTAGAGTAGAAGGAAGATATAATTATTTATAAGTTAACTACAATGTTATAGGATTATTTATGAACATATCCCAACATATTAAAATTGAAATGAAAATAGACATATCACAAAAGGAGTGTTTGATAAAAGAGGAAAGTGAAAGATCCCTTAGTTGAATATGTGACTCAAAAGGATTGTGAGGGGATTATTGTTAGCTTCTGTCTCTTTAGGAAGAATCTAAGGATAAGGTTCAAGAGGGTTTAATAGCCTAAAAGTGTTTTAATGAATAGTAATGAATGCTTGGGTGGGTTTATATAGGAAAGGAGGGGTGTTTCTTAATTATTTTGGTCTTGGAAACCTTATAAAAAAATATTCAAATCCAAAAACCATCCCATCAGGTTTTCCCAATGTTTCAAGATAAGGAGTGTGGTTGACGTTATTTAATTAGGCAATGGTCCAAATATATTAAAATATTTCCCTTGCTTAAGTGGAGGTGAGTCATACTTCCAAAGAAATGATTTTAAAATATTAAAATGTATTATATGTCTTGGATGATTCACTAGGGAATTATAAAAAAACAAATAAACATAAAATTTATTTATTTAAAGGGGAAAACATATATATTTTCTAATATCCCTTTTATAGTACTTATTACATCATTATCGCGCCATTATGATTTCATAAAACACAATGTATATTTATACATTATTTAATTTTACCCAAAAATCCGTCTGTCTCAGAAAATTATGAAAAATTCACTACTGCATAATTTTGACATATTGATTCAAAAAATGTATTTATTTTAAATTAATAATTTTATAAAGATATTAATTTACAATTTTAAAATAAAATCTATCATTTATAGAAAATTGATGGGTTTTGACAAAAATAATTTTTAAACATTAATAAAAAATATATTTGAATTCATAAAAATAATATGATAATTTTTATTTTAATAAAATCAATTAAATAATATAAATTTATTAGAATATTATTTATTAAAAACATCCACTATTTCATTAACAATATATTTCATATTTGAATTTGATTTTTTACCCAAAATATTATTTTTAATTTAAAAAACATTTACAAAGTAACAATAATTGAATTAAAGTATATTCATTATTCTCTAAAAAATAATGTACATAATCATAATTATAGGGTATTGTTACATATCCCTTTATTACACCATCATATTCTTTAAGAGTAAGGTGTGCGATGGTGGGGCTTTCGTTGTGTTGTTCTGTGAACATGGTTTGGTTTGTGATCTCGATATGCTTGAACTTCTCCCGTAAAAGATTTCACTCATTCTTTATTTTTTGGATAATGGCTTGGTATTGGTCTAGGGAATGTCCCATAAGTTCTATCTCTTTCAGAAACTCTGATAAATTGGATTCATAGGGAGAAATCCTATGGTTTGAGTCCATCACATGCTTTGTCTATTCCAAATGGTTTTGTTAAAACCCAATATTTATACTAGTCATGTGATCACTGGTAAATGGTTATATTATCAATGGTAATGATAATTAATGGTCATTTAAATTCATCTAGATATAATAAATAAAAAAATTACATTTTTCTCCTATGTCCAAAAAACATTTAATCATAAAATGTAATTTTATTCCAAACAGTTTGCGTCATTATAATAACAATCAATGTAATATAATGAAATTGTTGTAAAATGAACACATGTCATGTAATATATGCAGTCATTCAAATAGGGATCATATATTACAAAAATAATGTATATTTTATGTGTACGAAAACAAATAAATAGGATTATAGTCTTAAAAATTTCTTTGGGACTCACTCTATTAGGTTCTTAACATTCCTACTAGTATACTCAAACTCAACCACCCATCAAATGATAATTTCTCTTACATAAAGTATAAACCATGATATCTGAACATAAATAGGTGTAGGTGTATATTGTGTTATAGGAAAACATAGTATTTTACCATAAAAATGTTATAGGAAAATATAAAATATTTGTGAGGGGATTTATAAATAATTGTTTAAATAATAATAATCGTAATTTGTACAAATCACCCACATCACATAATTTCATTCTTACCTTGTCATCATGATGATTAACACTAACTATTTTATCTAACATCAATGATTTGGATCAGTTGTATCACATTTTCATTATGTAATTCAATGTATAACCACGTCTTTCATTACCTACCAAAAAATTAACAAAACATCATGTGAATGAGTTTGTAAGAGTATATCTAATGCTAAGTCATGGAACACTAATATAGTTCATATTAGGATCCCTTCTCACTTCTTTAAAGTACACCAAATACTAGAACAAAAACAATGTTTCTAAGACTAATGAATATTGTAACAACTGCAACACAAATGACCATAAATCTGGTGTTTTCTTTATTACATTAGAACTATATAAAATTAATCACATCCCAAATGACAAAATATTTTAGTAGTCATGAAAAACTAGACACATACATGATTTTAATATCAAATTGGAAATATAAAATACATAAAATAAAAAATTCTTGCAACCTTGATAATTATCATAATATCATTTTTCAGAACATAGGAAAAATAAAACAATTTGAGATCATATGCTCAGTAATGGATACATACTAGAAAATATATATTATATAAATAAGGAATAATTAAAATGTATTGTTAAATAATGAGAAACACATTCCCTTTAATAAATAACTTGTGAAAAAACTAAAACCATAGATAATATCATTGTAGTAATATCATGGAAAATAAAAACTGAATTCTAATTTATGGAAATGATAAATATTGGATTCAAATATCTCATAAAATGTGTAATCTAAAACATTGATTCCTTGTGCCAAGAAAATTTAGAACAATGTGAAATAATATTTCGAAAAATAAATTACATTAAACATTTATATTTTCCTCAACACACATGTTGATTCATCTAGGGGATATATAATTCTAGGCACCAACCATCACTATGTGTCCAATACATTCATCATATTTTAAATGATTGATTTAAATTATGTTTATATTTCTTATAAAAAAATATTTACCATGTAATGAATATATATTATTAATAATTACCTTTTCAATCAAAACACTTTAAAAAAAATGGTTTATGGTTTAAGAAATAATCATATTTATGATACCAATAACATAGATAGTAATGGGAAAATTATTTTCCAGTGATCATAATATATTTAATGATTCATGAGGACGTTAATTAGAACAAAAATAATCAACAAATTTAATACCAATAATTTAAATATTCAAAATGTTCATAATCCATCACGAGAAATAATAAATATGGTATTATTGAAATATATCCATAGTGTTGAATAATTAATGTAATTTTTTATTGATTAATTAATGTACCATAATATATTCATTAAAAATATTTGAGTAAAATAACATTTTCACTTATAATTTTATTTTTGAAAACTAAAAATTTCATATATACTGATAAAAAACATTTTTCTACAAATAACTGTTATAATATAAAATGGAAGCTTCAAAATATTTAATGATAATGTGTAGGAAAATTATAATAATCCCATATAATTTAAAAAATCTTCATTTTGGACTATTGAAAGAGAAGTACCTTTTTGGAAATGATAGAGGGATTAATTTTTAAACAATTTTTACAATTTAAAAACATGGGTGAAATATTATTTCGATAAAACATAGTATTATTTCAAAAACAATTGTAAATAATTTAATTAAAATATGATATGGATGAAAATTTATCAGATCAAATGATAAAGAACATCAGTTTTCTTTAAATCATTTCTTTTCTTGATTAAAGTTCCAAAAGATGGAATGTTATTGGAAATCATCAAAACATTTCAAAATAGTTAACTTCTATTGAGAATTAATCATCATAAAAAAAATATATTCTTGTAAAATACCTAAATTGGACAACATATACCCCATATAAAATTAAATTGGTCCATATTACCAAATAAGTCACAGTGGAGTGGAAAATAAGACAAATTCCCCCACCTTATTTTCGAATTGCCTCATAGGTGATAAACGTTTCTGTATAAGAACTTATAATTTATTATAATTACATACTAGAATCATATTTAATATAAATAATATTATTGATTATCTATTTATATGATTTTAACCCTTATTTAATAATATATTATTTTTATCATTATATCAGGTGTTGACTACTTTGTTTCTCAAGTATGTCTGGATCCAGTTTCTCCAGTCATTGTATTTTTATTGTGGTTGCATCATCTAATTTTTATTCAAGATTCAAATATAATATATAAGAGACATATAGATATTTTTAGTCATCCATAAAACATATTGAAAGAAAAATGAATTAAACCATTCATGGAGATCGATGGTCGTTTGTACACCTGAATGATGTTTTCATTTATCGATGAATGGAATAGATGGAGGAGAAATAATAATTAATATTTTTAGAAAAAATATTTTTTGATATATATATTATATATTCATTAAATTTAAAAATATTAACCTATATGTAATGTATAAAAGAAAAATGGACCACATCGCTCCATGGAGGTGGTAGTCCTCATGTATGCCTAAGTGACATTACCTTTTTACATTGTATTTGATGTTAATAAATAATATATTATATTTAAAAAATAAAAAAATATTAATGTCATAAATATCATAATTATTCATTTGTTCCATTTTTATAATCATCCATGAAAATGTGGTTGGAAAATTAACTACACTAATATGTGGAGATGATTAGTAGTATATTTGCAAAACCGATGTTTCACTTTTTATAGGAAGGAACATATGTGGAATTTGCTTATAATGAAATTTAGCACCTGGAACAGGGATCCAGTCAACCCTTTCTATGGGATGGAAGACCACTGGGCTCTACGCAAGTCTCAATTTATGAAAAAGTATTTGGAATATGAACAAGGGCCTCTTATGTGATTGTGGGGAGAATATACCTTATAGTGATGATAATAATAATTTTCATATAATAAAATCATTACGAAATAGATAGAAAAACATAGTGGAATAAATATTAAACAATGGAAATAATAACCCAATATATAAAAACTCGATCAAATCAGATAGAGTATACAAATCCCAATTTAGACACACAAAACATGTAAGATCACCCAATGGAATATCACATATGTGCATACTCAAATCTGAAAAATAAATCCCATATCGATGTAGAAGATCCCCAAGAATCCATATCCCATCAATCCTAAACATATATTCATCCCAGGTGAATATATTCTAGTACATGATCATTGTCCCTTTTCTGGCCTCAAATCCCTAATGTATATAGGTGTCTGGTGGGGCCTATCTAGGGGGTGAGTATGAAATTTGTAGGTGTTGGGAAAAATTCATCATGGTATCATTGTCGTGTATTTTGATTAATTATGTTTGGGAAAAAATTAGATTGACATGGATAGTTTCAGAGTTCCATCATGTTTCGTGACTTCTTATGTTGAAAAATATTTAATATAGGGGAATACATTCTCTATTGGTATTATAGAAAATTGTGTATACGAGCTTGCATTGTTTCCATGTGTTTTCAAAATTTTTGGGGTCTAAAATATAGAGGTTGGATCAATCATTGAAAAATATTGATATCTATAAATTCCACATAAATATATGTAAATTCATTAGTTTCAGGAATATTTTCATTTCTTAATTGTAGGAAGCTTGGAAAACTAATTCTGTGTCGTGAATATTAGGTTTCGTGATAGTGTGGAACATCGAGAATGCACAATGGTTTGATGGTAAATAATTGGGATTTTGAGAAGTAGAGCATCATGAATTATTGAAGGGATGATAGTGAATATCTCTGACTGCGATAAGATATTCAAATATGAATTTTCCCTAGGGATTAAAGAAAATAGGGAGTTTCATGAATGAGATTGGATAGATTCATGAAAAGGGGATGTATCGGATGGAAGATTCTGGAATATAATGCAACAACTATAAATTTTCTTATTTCCCCAAATAAAAATTGATAAATACATAACTATGATTAAAAATATTTGAATTTATGAAGGTTGTTCTTGTGAAAATGTTCGAGAAAAAAATTCATTAAGGTAGTAAAAGGTGAGTAAAAACGGTATGCATCATGAATGTATTAATGTATAGATAGTCAATAAGAAGCCCACCAAAATTTGTGAGACTTGAGTAGGCTATTATATCTTTTAGAAGGTGTTTTATCTTCATTAATGTTGGTTGATCTAGAAATTTTGGTACATATTTGTGAAATAGATGTGCTTTGTAAAATTTTTGGGGTTCTTGAAGGCAGTATATTTTTTGGAATAATTGTGATGTTTCAAAGAGGATGTGTAAGATTCACGGAGGTAGTTAGCATCGCTAATGTTTTTAAAATGGGTTTTAAAATAAATCTATTGTAAAGAGATATTCATCAAGTCAATTAATGTATAAATTAAATAGAACATATACCTGCAAATGAGGATGAATTACTTATTGATAATGAAGGGACCTACATGTCCATAACCAATGTGTGTGAATCCCTTCGTGAGCAGTGAGCAATGTAAGAGGAAGAGGTGAACCTTTTAACCGGTACTGATCCATATATGGAAAGATTGAGTGAGTGAACCTTGGGGGGAAGTGATCTATCCCTAATATTTATAAGTGAAGTGATCTTGGGGCATATAATTGATCTATCATGAACCTAACTTTTACAGTGATCCTTAGTGGAATTGGAACATCGGTGCATTGTCCTTGTTTTCTCCTTGAATCTAGCCTATGGTGGATGAACCATGTAAAAATCTTTGTGTCTTTTCTCTTTCTCTCCGGATTTACATTCAGAGCAACATTATCGGATAAATAAGGAATGAATATGATCAGTATGACAAATAAATAGTAAGTAAAGTGGATCTAATAATAAATAAGTCAATATCTAGATGGGATGGAAGAATTTTGAAAATAATATCCTTCCATGATCCCCCCCCCCCCTCAGGGTATATCAATACCATTAATCCATAACAATTGGTTTCATATCTTTTGGTTTCTTTTATTAAATGTATTCCTAAGACTTGGTTCAGTGGATTCTTGAAATTAATTTTTCTATCATGAACCAACCATGGTCCACCCTGAACCGATCACCCAAGTCGATACGCGATAAGGCCTGAATGGTGTTCCTGATCCCCGTAGGTTGAAACAAATGCCCATTCATCACAAGAGACGTTGGAGAATGATTTAACTAATTTTTTTATAATAAAAAAACAACAAAAAATTTAAATGAACAAAAAATGAAATTACAAAACCCAACAATCCCTTAACAAATTTCTAGATTTTATGTTTACAAACTAAAAAAAATAAAAACTATAACAGAAAATTAATAATTAAATAATCCGCCTAACCTCTATGAAACAAGAGGAGAAACATCCTCATGCCACCACTATCAATGTCCACAAGGGAAGGCCAAAAGAGACCCAAAATTCTATAAATAAACATGTAGCCTTAACCTAGACAAAATACAGAACATGTTCTACATACACCTAATGGTTTATGTAGGGTGTTAGCCAAATCCCAGTAGGAAGAGACCCAGATATAAAGATTCTATTCCAAAATATTAAAAAGATAATACAACATTCTTATTCAAGTAAAATATTTTTGAACGTTTATAGTAAAAACATCATTATAGGTAAGAACTTTATAAAGGAACACCCTCAATGAAATCCATTTTTCAACCGCTTTCTTAAAGAAAAAATGAGGGGATTTGGTAAATAACACACACACACAGAAAGATTTATCTATATGCCAATGTAAGGAACCAATCTATATAAGCATCATGATAGTTAGAACACCATGGTTAGATCCCTAGGGTCAAACAATCATAAGTGGGATTTTAATAACCTCTCATCTCGGTAAAAATGTGGTATTGAATCCATGACCATTAGTTTTCTCAGTCCTGAGCCACTAGTAGTGGAAATCCACATAATCTAGTGGTATCAAGTCATTATACATGTTTATTTAGAGTTATCAATGTCAAATATGGTAAATGAAATTAAGCCATATCCACTTCTGAATCACAAACAATCTAGTCTATGTTTGACCACCATGTTACCCATGATTCCATTCGACACAATTATATTCCACGCCTCACACGTTACACCACATTCAATACTCATAAAAGCCATTTGGTAAATTTCAATAGAAAAACAAAATAAATTTAACCATTTCAATGGGTGAAACCTTTCTAAATCATCACACAATCTAAGTTCCCCTTTTTTTTAAAAACAACATGCTTCTCATAATTTTAAAAATTCACCCATGACATTTAATGTTTCACAAAAAATATTAACATACCCAATAATATTAATTTACCTTTAAAAACCATTTGTAACACACTCTGACTTCTAGTTCCTTTGAAAACACAATTTTTCCCCTTCTCATAACCATAAAAGCAATCCCAAGAAACAGCAAAATAGAAATCATAAGGAATATATACATTTTTCTTTATAAATTCCATTTATACAACATAAACATGCCAAAATATATTGAAAACAAAATTTTCATCACAATATATATATATATATAGAACATGTTATGATAGATTAAACACACAAATAAAATCATCTAGAAAAGATAGGGCCTGGAAACACCTATCATGGGTGAAGAGACTTCCGGAAATTGTTGTCGAACCAATAACACACCTCAAACATACCCCAATAAGCTCATATCTAATTGAAAACTTCATGATCAAACCCTAATAAACAATAAAAACCGAAATCGAACCCAATAACTGTTGAATAATTGAATCCTTAGAGAAGATAAGGGGAAACCCAAAAATAGAGGAAAAAAGATAAAGGGGACTTAAATTATGGTTCATTGAAGAATATGGGCGAAATAAACCAAGGAATGGGAGATATAATGGGAGATTTTGAATAGGAGGATGTGCCTATGGCAGATGAGACCGATAGGGGTGAGTGAAATGGGGTAATGGTTAAATTCGGGGAGAGATAAAACAAAACCATAAAATATTTAATGAGCTGGAAGGCCGCAAGGTTTGTCAAACAATGTCGAGACTATGTTTCAACCTCTACCTAGAGAGACACCTACTGTATGAGTAATCTGCATAGTCTGACTAATCGTAAGAAAGCAGTATGATCAGTTCTTGTTGTAACCTAGACCTACAACAAGTTTTTCTGGTCTGAGATGCATGGTTACTACTGACCATGCACTAATCATATTCCATGGTTTTTCTTCCCAGAGACCTATATTTTTCTCCAGTAACTCAATGTAAACTCAAGGGAGAAAGATGTAACAATGATTTAATGGAATACTTACCCAGAAATTCAAACCTCTCACACTCTGTTCCCAATGAAGTAACTAAGGACCAAACCCGAACCAGAACAAAAGAAGATTCAAATAGCTGTGAGTGACAATTCAACCAACCATAACACTTTTCTCCCTCTAAATGCCATCCCAAGATTCGATTTTCAAAAAACGACTGCTGAGAAGATAGCAAGACCACTATATCTAAGAAAAGTGGTTTACAATCGTAACTTAGGAGACCAAAATGGACTCCCTGCTATTTTCCACACATTTCTATATGCTAAGACACCTCGAGTAGATCGTTAAAAGGAAATGGAACTCTCATTACGCACAACACATCCACTTGACTTAAAAAACCCCATAACTCACACACACAAAAACATACACCACTTTCTAGGAACAATGAAACAAAATCGACACACATCTCAATGAATACTACCATAACCCTAATTCAATGTAACTATTTGGTGCACGCAAATCCAAATGTTTAGTCAATAATGGTTCTTGGGATTATATATATTTTTATGAGACCACCTACCACCAAGCCAACATCATGAAAAAATCCAAATTACTAACACATGGAGGCCTGAATGGACTACCAAGCCTAAGAATCAACCATCCTACCAACATACACAAACCGACGAGAGAAACCTAACATGGGATGACTTGGGAGATTCCCACAAAACCTAATATCCCACATCAAGGGACCTAAGAAATGAAATTTTAAACCCGATACAAAACACAAATAAGTGCACTACACCCATGTGAATTTCTATCCTTAAATAATCCCAAAATAAAACTGTGGACGACTCACCAAGATTGACATACATGGAAAAACACACAGTAATCTATATCTATAAGGGAATGAGTACTAAAGTTCAACATAATGAGACTAACCCTCCAACATATTACCATGGAGGAACTCTTTAACCCATGCGGTTCACAGCAATGAAAAAGGGTCCTTATGACCCCACATTCCAAGGGGACCATTCGGGATGGAACAACTATACATAAAGCTTAAACTATCTCAATTTACAAATATAATGATAGAAAGTAGACCAAGTTCCTTTACATACCATAAAGGTTCCTTATTATTTTCCAACATTGACCAGGGTTCCATGGATAGAGTTATTTTGATTGAAGCATCTCTTACCTCGTAATCTGGTATCGAAAACCCCCAAACCTGAGTTCTCCTACTGGTGCCACAAGCATCCACACTGCATCCTAGGAAACACTAAAAAGAAAAGGTTCACCTTGATACCCACATACTCCCAAAGGTAACATTCACCAAATAGGGGCTTAAAATACATATATGCATCATCCCTTTCACTTCGAACATGGAACATCTGAAAAAAGATCCCCGAGGAGGCACCTTTGCTAAAAACTCCCTTAGTGGTCTCTTATTAGGGACATGCACACAAGTGGCCTAAATTTATCCTTTACTTATAAGAAACTAATGAAAGAACCCAAAGACCTTTCAAACATTTTCCAGCATTGAAAAATTCGAATGGCTTCAACCTTTCTTCACGTCAATTACTTTAACCCCTCCCAGATAAGACCTTTATAGATGATAATGTCAAACTTTACATTCAATGACTCCTGAAAATTAATAAAATAAGGTCTCTTTTAACCTTCCACATCCACTTTACCACTAAAAATGAACCACCTAACTGAAATATAAGAGAGGTAGAAACAATTTATGATGCTCAAGATTAGATTCCTTACATTAATCAACTAAAGGGTCTTCCAATGGTGAGACACCAATAGCCTCACTTCAAATGTGCCTTAATTTTTTATGGGGGAATAGACTAGACAACAGACAAAATAGAGGGTCTGAAAAAATAACCCACTAAAAATACCTACCACAACAGACTCCAAACATGAAAAGGGGATCATCACATTGGCTTCCTTAAACACTTCCAAAAAAGGAACCATTTACCATTATCCCAAATCTAGCTAACCAAGAAGAACTCAAACAAGAAGTGAGAGTTGACCCGGATGAAATAAAACATGGGACATGCCTCTTATAAAACATTTTCCATAATATAAGAATACAAACCATGTAATCACAAATTATCAAAATTTAACCTTTTCTTTTAAAATAACATATGAAAATATAATTGGATATGTATGTTGCAGAGTCAACAGTGGTATCTAATGGATCCTCTCACATTCATATTTCTTGTGCCAAAATGGAATCGCATTCACTTCCCGCACTTATCCTATACATGTGGTCACTCATGATAGTACCAATGGTCAATACAACACCTTCACCACTTTCTAGAAAAACATTCAACCCACATCCTTACTTTTCTAGAAATCATTACTCACAAAATAAAATCTCATTTTAAATCCCACAAATCATTATAGTAAAAACACCAATCATTCAAATAAAAATTCAATTACAAATTGAAATGAAAAAATTTCAAAACCTTTAATTTCACTTTAAAACACTACCAGTTTCACAACAAACATCATTTCACCCATAGCCAATCATTTAAAAAATCATTTATCCCCATTTAAAATGTGATTCCAAAAAAATTTCAATCTTTTCAAAATCAAATTAATTACCAAACTAAAATCAATTTTAAAAGCCCATGCATAAATTCAAAAACATTTCATTCCATCCAAAATGCTTTTCAATAGATTTGAAAACCCATTTAAAACAGATTTCAAAACCCTCCTTTACCTAATTAATTCTTTCCCAACTATTAATTTTAGTTAACAATGCATTTATATTATGAATATCTAATCATGATAAGCTCACCTCCATGTACTAAAAAACATTTACATTTTAAAATATATCTTCCAAAATATTCAAACATGAGTTTTAAAAATGAGATTCAAAAAACAATAAAGATACAGAATAGATGAAAGGGAAACTAGTGTAGATGGGTGACTCAGACATATGGTTGGCGGCTATATTCCAATCATACCACCATCATGGAATGATTTCTAGGGATATATAATAGTATCTACATGGATTTCCAAGCCAAGAAATATTATTAAGACTATTAACCCAACTCTCATTTTATTTCCCAAACAACAAGCAACAATAAGGACCAAAAGTCTCATATGGAACCTGACTTCCCCTTGTAACTCATGTGCTAC
This sequence comes from Viscum album, assembly GCA_963277665.1. NCBI lineage: Eukaryota > Viridiplantae > Streptophyta > Magnoliopsida > Santalales > Viscaceae > Viscum > Viscum album. The sequence goes on along the minus strand of OY728140.1, from coordinate 1,690,038,041 downwards.
GATGATGTGTGATGGCCTGGAACCTAACATTTATCTAGAACTTCGAGTTTCCATAATCCTAACTCCATTATAACAAACATTACCCAAGGCAACAGTACCCAAAAGAGTGTGACCTCCTCTAATAGAACTTTTTCATGAACAACCCTGGGTCGACCTTAAACCGGTCATCCATGTTGATCCGTGGTAATGCTTGAAGGGTTTTCCCAATCCACATGGGCTTGCATAAGTGCCCTGGTATCACAAGAGAAGTTGGGAATTGATTTACACAAAAAATTATTATAATAAAAATCCAACTATTTAAATGATCCAAAATTGAAATTACCCAACCAAACAAGACCTTAACAATTTTCCAAATTTTATGATTACAAACTAAAAAAATAAAAAAACTACAAAAAAAGGAAAATTAAAACATAATCCCAAACCGCCATGAAATAAGAGGAGAAACATCCTCAAAACACTGCCTCCATAGTCAATAATAGAATTCCACTAGAGACCCAATCTTCCATCACTAAACCTATAGAATTTACCTTGAACAAACATAAAATTAGATCTAGATACACACAAAGGTGTGTATAGGGTCTGAGTCAAAACCTAGTAGGATTTTTCCAAGATATAATGATTCCAAAACAAAAAAAATTCAAATAAAATCAAATATGATTATTTCAGTAAAATAATTTAGAACATTTCTAGGAATGACATCTTCATAGGAAAACACATTATAAAGGAACACTCTCCAAGAAATCGAGTTTCAAATGCTTGATTGAAAGAAAATGGGGTTTTATAAATAACACACAACCACACACAGACATAATGGTTACGTTTTATTCCAGTGGAAGGCATCATTATATATAAGTATCAACATTGATATATTTATATGGGTAAATATCTTAGGTAAAACTAGCTCCAGTTGGATTCTAGGAACCTCAACTCTTGGTGAAAATGTGGTATAGAAACCACAACCAACAACATTCTCATTCATGAACAACTAGTTTGGGACACCCCATATCCTTGTGGTCTCCAATCATCATTCATGATTAGTCACAACTGGCATTTTCAATCTCGCTATGTGAAACTAGGTTGTATTCACTTCAAAATCACTAGAAATCTTATTCTGGTTTGTCCACATAGTTACCCGAGATTCCGTTATACTCAATTATGATCCACATATCACACATAACACTAGTTTAAAAACTCATAAAACCTAGTTGGTACATTTTAATATTAGAACGTAATAACTTCAATCATATCCATGTTCCAACCCCTTCCAAATCATCACATAAGCTATGTTCCCATTTTAAAAAAAAATTCTTCTCAGAATGTACACAATTAAATCATCACATTTAATGGTGCACAAAAAGGATAACATATGAAAAAAAATCAATTACCATTAAAAACCCATTTTTAAGAAATTTGAACATCAAGTGTCATTGAAAACGTAATTCATACCCTTTAAAAATTTATAAAAACACATCCATGAAACACCATAATAAAGCACATATGACATATTGATATTTTTTTATATAAAAACATTTTCAACTCATAATAATTCCAAAATATATTCAAAACAAATTTCCCATCAGATTTTATATATATATAACATGTTAAAATTGTTTTAAAACAAATAAAATCATCTAAATATTATAGGGATAGAACCACCTATCATGGGTGAAGAAACTTCCGAAAATTGGTGTCAAACCACCAACAAACCTCAACTGATCCCTATAAATGTATGATACAACCAAAAACATCAATATCAAACCATAATAAATAGTAAAAACCCTAAATATAACCCCATACCTACTGGAAAATTGAAAAACCAAATATGATAATGGGAAAGCCTAAAATAGTGGATAAAAACAAGCGAAAGGGGACTTGCATTAGGTTTACTCAAAGATTCTGGGATAAATCCACAAACGGAGGGGTGATCCGAGGGAGTTATGGAAGGGGGAGGATGTGCCTAGTCAATACGAGACCAAGAGGAGAGATAGAGGTGAGAGAGGGGTTAAAATTAGTTAGGGTGAAAATGAAACCCCTATGTTTTTAATTATCTCATGGGCCACAAAGTTAGTCCCCATAGATTTTCAAACCATGCGACTACCTCTGCAGAGGGAGACATCTATAGCATTTAAAATCTCTGACTAACTTGGCAGAAGATGTGTAGTCGCTTCTGGGTATAACCTAGACCTACTGCATGGTTTTCTATGAAAAGGAGCACGGTTATTACAAGATGTGTTCCAACTGTAATCCATGATTTTTCAACCCTAAAACATATATTTTTCTCTAAAAACTCAGTGTAATATCAAGGGTCGATTCTAGAATCAAAATAAAAGGGAAGAGTACCCCAAAAATTTAAATTCATCCCACCAAGTTCCCATTGAAATAACTGAGGTCCAAACTCAAACCCGAATAAATGGTGTTTAATAACCTACATGTGATAGTTTCAGTGTTCTCTTATCTCATTATTTCATGGAAATTAGAAGAACATAAAATTAGAAGTATAATACTTGGGTAATTCCACAAAATTGAAGTGTCTATGGAAAGACTATGATTCATTTGATGGACACCAACAATGAATCATACATTGAGACTATGTCTTCATTCAATGATACATCAAGAATAAATACATAACCAAACACAGGAAGTGATATTTGAAATACGGATGATGAATAAATTACAAGAAGTCCAGTAATATATGTCACTCGCATGACAATGTAATTTGATCATATACTGAATGATGAAAATATGTCTCCATGTATTCAAATAAATATACATGAAAATAATGTAAATAAGATAATTTTTTTAAATAAATTCTTTATAGGTGTGGATACTAATATATATAAGAATAATGACTCCCAAGATGAGGAACAACAAAATATAACTACAAATATAGAAAAAATAAAGATGATAACACAGGAAATAATACAAAATCGAAAAAGTACATTAGAATATATAATCCATAAATGTTGATATTTCGACATAGAAATAAGAACAGGATCAGGAGAACCAAAGGCTATTTAGATTAATGTGTGCTGTAAATATTTTCGTTCTTGGATGAAATATAAAATATATTACTATTATGACATGATATATAAGATTTCCCATGAATTGGATGATAAAATAACTAGTTTGAAGACTCTGATAATAGAACATAATTATCGTCTGAAATCTAATTACTAGAAGGTTAAATAATTGAGTTAATAGATATAGTTAGTAATAAAATACGTAAGTAAATATAATGATAGTGCCAATCCCAAATTAAGATTATTTGAATTTACTATTTCACTATCCTTCATAAGGTAATAATTAAAATAAAAATATAATATTGGTTATGATAAAACCTCTCCCATGCATAAGAGGAAAATATCTATGAATAGTTCTATAAATATGAAAAATACTATAGGTGATGGAAATAGACCTAACAATATCTATACAAAAATTGATGAAAACATGAGAAATTTATTTGGGAGGAATATTCATATATCATGTTTTTATTATGAATCATTGGAATATATTTCAAATTGTGGAGATAGAATTATTGGAAAATCTAAGAATCATTATAATCTTCTTGAAAATATTGAAATTATAATCTCTCAGCATAATGTATTCATCAGAATATATTATTATGTCAGACAAGGACACACCATGAGTATGCCTCAAGATGCCCGATGGATCAATTCCAGAAGAATAATAACTCTCAATTCAACAACATATTAGCAATGAAATGGTGGCATGATTTATATTATTAATATTAGATTATTTATATGTTCTAATAATGTGAATTTAGAATCATATAATAGCTGGAATAAAACAGGGATGTAAATGGAACTTGAAAGGAGATCTCCAACTCTAGTGGTGTATAACAAGAAATCCTATAGTAGAAGATAAAATAATAAGTTGAAAAATAGGTTTACAATATCATAGGAACCATAAAGAGCTCAATTAATGGTGTTTTAATAATTTTCTATATTAAACTCGCAAAATATCTATTGGAAATTACTTGAATGAACCTATAAGATAAAATATGGATTTACTTCCATTGTGATTATGAAAAATGTATGTTCTGTGAAGGACCGAACACTATAAATATTTACTTTCATGACACGGATGACTAAAAAATATAAATACTTAAATAATTCCTCAGAAATCACATGTCTTTCCAAAAGGATAGTAGTAAAGGAGGAGTAAATATCCCTCCATTGGAGGAATAATCAAAATAATATGTCCAGTTGAGATATTCTTTCTCAAAAAAAGAATAATAAAAAATTGTATTTTAGTGGAGCATCACTGAAAAAAAATTGTACCGGTGGGTTTAAACCCCAAACTTTAAAATATTCTAGGTCTATAGAATCTATATATCAAAATAGGACTTAGATTATGGTAAAATAATGTCTTTTTATATAGACAGAGCAGTTATAGATGGATGGAAAATTTTAACATGAAGAAAAATTGTTTTGTTCTTTTCAAGAATGTATCAAAATGGGTTGGTCCATCAGGATCTACTATAATCTCCATCTTCAAGATTCTTGGGGAACCCCTACCCCTATATGTTTAGATTCTGTTAAATTATGTTCATTTGTTTCTTGGTTTTAGTATAGATGCAGTCTAATAAAAACTTACATCAAAAGATACAAAGGGGTGATGTAATATTCACTAAATTGTCAGCTGATTTAAATAAATACATGAATAAATTTTACTATATATAAAATATAAAATAATAACAATTTTATAATAATTCTTGCATTAAATTGTATTAACCCACAAAAATTAATTATTTAAGGATGTTAAAACTAGAAAATTTTATTGAGCTAGAGATTCTTTTCAAAACTATAGTCACATGTGATGAAATGATGTATGAGAAGTGGATTGTTTTTGGATCAAAATAGTGGGAATAGAAACCCAAAAATATTCATATCGTAGTGTCATAATACTCTCTCATAAGAACATGAAAGTTATCAATTTTATAAAAAGGATTAATGTTATTATTTTTTGGAATAAAGATGTTCAATTTGGGGAGAAGAAGCAACAATCAGATATTAATGATTTAGTATTGGGTTTAAAAATTATAGTATCAGGTAACCATTTTCAGGATAAAAATAAGTTGTGATAGAAGATTAATAGTTATTCCAACATGTGGTCTCTCAACACTAAGTAGTAATTCAACTTCTAAAATCATCTAAAATAGTTTTATTAATTTAAATCATTCACGTGATGGTGGATTAATGGGTTATTGTTTTGTGACCAATAGATAAGAATGTCATTGAGTCCAAATCTATAGTTTCACTTCCATATGAATAATGATGGCACAATTATTAGAAAAAAATAATTATTAGAATTAAAATGGTACCCACATATAGAGGATATTGATGTTGATGAAACATTTTCAGCTAATTTGTGGGTAGAGACAATCTGAATATTCATGTTCATAATATTGAAATGAATGTTCATTGTTTTTTGGATGGACATCAAGACCACATTTCTCAATGGGGATCCAAAATAATAATATTACACATATAATCTATATGGTTTTATAATTAATTAAAAAGAGAACAAATTGTATCGACTAATAAAGTTTTTATATGAGTTGAAAAAAGCCCCAAGAGCATGGTATTCAAAAGTAGATAACTTTTATAAAAATATCAGTTTCTAGGGTTATGGAGTTGATAAATATATCTATGTCAATAATGAATGTAATATAATGATCATGTATCTAGTGTATGTTTATAGAAAAAATATGGTGAATTAGATGATGCATAGTAAAAAATCCAAGAAATTATTAAAATTGAGTTCAAAATTTCAATGATGGGAGAAATGAGGGTTTCCATTTGTTTGAAGGTAACACAAGTAAAGAATATAACATTCATTACTCAATATAAATATTTCAACGAGGTTTTGATATGATTTGTAATGGATAATACCAAATATATTATGACACTATGGGATACATAGATAGAAATTTCACAGGATGACGAAGGCAACACATTTAATGTCACATATTATAGGAAAATCAATGGTAGTCTATTGTACTTGATAGTGACAATACCCGATATTATTTTTTAAACATTCTATGTAGCAATATATCTATTGAATACTAAAGAACCCTACTATCGTTCAATGAAGTTAATAATTTATTTTTTCAAGGTATTAGTGGATTTCAGTATTTTGTACAATAACAATTCTCTGCATGAGTTTTTGGGCTATACAAATGCATATTGGTTGGGAATAGAAGATAATATAAAATCAATGTATGGAGGTTCATTCTGTGTTGGTGGATATTGTATTTCTTGGATATGCAATAAACATGATTTCATTTCATTGAGCACCATAGAGGATGAATATATTATAACTATTAAATCATGCATATAGTTATTGTGGATAAAGAATCATCTTAATGATATGGAATTTGATGTGAATCATCCCAAGATAATTAATTTCCAAAATTCATGTTTTACAAATCATAAAAATAATACAATCCATCACTCCATTAAAAATAACATTAATATCAAGTATCATTTTATCATGCAGAATATCGTGCAAGGGCTTTTAAAGTTTGAAAATGTGCCTATTGAACAAAATCTTTCCGAAATTGTAAGAATGTCCTTACCCAAAGAATCATTTTAATCTCATCGACTAGTTTGTGGAGTTCCATCAAAGCCTTATGATAGAAAATTTATGGATATGGGACCCCCACTCCATATAGTAGTTTGTTTTTTCATTAATATATTGTTTTGTGGTCTTTATCCTGTGGAAAAAAAATATTAGTGGCATTAGGTTTGCTGAAAAAATGGAGGATTTGTGGCTAAAAATGGTGATAAAATGTATCAATCAATATATAGGAGAAGTTGATAGGAGGAGGAGTGAAAAAGGGTGTTCTTTAAATATGAAGGTGAAAAAGATCATTGATCAAATGATATATATCATGATAATAGGGGTAGCAGTGAATAAGGAGAAGTTCTAGTATTAAAAATTCTAAATATGATCAATAAAATGTTATATATTATAACAGATATATTTTATGATGAAATTGGTTGAGTGGTTTTTGAATGAGGTGATTAATTGATGAGCTTTTCATACTACACATTTTTCTCACACTGATCATGGATCATGTTGGATTATAGTGTGTGGTGAGAAAATATTCATGATGAAATGATGTTTCCAATGGATATAAAAGCTTCCCAAAAGATATATTCAATGAAAAAAATCATGTTTTCTAATTCTAGAAAAAGCGGCCAAAATTTCTAAGCTTCACAATGGATAATTGAGATTTGTGAATGTTTTTGAGATTCAAGATGGATGGTTTCATTGTGAAGTACTTTTGTATAACATGAAAGAGTTGGGATTTAAAAATAATGTGAAGTTCATGAACAAGTATATAATTATCAAAAATTTGTAATTTTCACAAAGGCTATGTGAGATACTCTAATACAATGATTATCACAAAAGTGATGAAAATGGGTTACCTATTAAATCTATGGTAAATTGATATTCATCATGTGGGTGAACTTATAACATGCGAAATTATCTACATCCCACTAAGTATGTATTCAATATTGACTGTGAAGGGACCTATATATCCATAAAATATTTATGAATCCTTTCTAGAGTAGTGAGAAAATTAAGAGGAAAAGTTGATCCTTCCCAATGGATACGATCTATGGAAGAAAATATTAAGGAAGTGACCCTTGGGATGTAATAATCTATCCCAAATAACTGTAAAGTCAGTTATAGTATTCTTACAATTTATAAATCCTAATCCTCATTTTGGCGTTTATCTTTAGTGGATTTGGTACCTCAATACACTAACATTGTATGCTCCTTGAATGATACCCGGTGAGGGTACACAAAGTAGAAAAATCAACATTTCCCTGTACATTATCTCCTTCTTTACATACGACCTATCATCATCATTTAAATAAGGAATTAATAATATTAGCATAAACAATTTTGTTGAAATAATATACCCTTATAATAAATAGGTAAAGATCAAGTGTGGCTAGAATAATATTGAATGGAATTTCCCTACCCTAATTCACCACCCCCCTTTTATGCTATGCAATCCTATTTTGGCCTAAAATTATGCCACCACCAACATGTTCCCTTCGTACATAAATTTTTATACTAGTGTATAAATATGTAAATAAATTGCTTAAACTCACAAAAAAATTGTGTCACTGACTTCACATGTAGTCAACAATCACAAGGAAGAATTTGCCTACCTTGGACAAAGATGGTATATAACTATGTATCAATAGGATGTATTTCACAATGAACCCTTGGTATTAAACCACATAAAATTAATGTGACACCTTATTCTAACCTATATCACATGTACCATATTTCAATTCAACCATTGACTCATTGTACAACAAAATAATATGCCACAAGTCCCTAATACATCTATCACAACCGTTGTCAACTCAACCTCTTGACTCCCATGGCATGGTGATTCCCATCCTTCCAAAAAACGATCCACCATCGGATCAAAATCCGGACATCCCAACACACATTGATATCAACCCATTAATAATCCTTGACTATTGTCACAAATATATATGGTGTGCCTCAACCCCCAACTAATGGTATCTGTTTCCATCATCTGAGGATTTCTACAATGAGAACCTCCTCCATTACTAATGGCGATCCTCATCCCCTAATACAAATATACTATAGAGGTATCATCCAATATTTATTTATCAACAGCACCTCACTGTGTCAAGTTCTTTATGCACAAGACTATAATAGTGTTATCATAAAATCACGGTGAGTGGAAATCGGAAACAATTCTAATGCCACGCTAACCAGTGATCCTCTTCCCTGCATGTGGACTACATCACTCAGGTATGACATGGTCATCACCATCCTCCTTAAACTAAATATCACATCACCTAGATTCGGATGGTTGAAACATTTCCATATATCAATATATGTTCCCTCTTCCTGGAGAGCCTCATCATCTCAATCTCAATGATCGAAATCACCCAATGTATTCCTATCTATTCCAATCAAATTCACATATAGATAATATAATCATAACATAACATAAATAATTAAATTGAAATAACATTCATAAACTTCTAAACCAACTACAAACCCCACATCCAACATATCATTCCATAACTGGATCAATACATATTAAAATACAAACAAAAACCCATTGGTATCTTAAAATAATCATATGATGATTTGAATGTACAAATTTACTATAAATAGTTCCTCCCAAACCACCCCACATAAACATATTTAAATTTTTATCACATAGAATGAATATAAACTATGAGAATGAAAGGAACCACCTGCCTTATGCTTTTAGGTGATCACTCATCAGTTGAAATCCTTTAAACCGAGACGAAATAGAAGGAAATTTTGAATTTGATGAAGTCCCTAGAAATAGGTAAAAAGTTTTTCTATAGAAATATAATTCAAAATAGTGATATTGAAGGTGAAAGGAAACAAAAGATCTAGTATCCTTATTGCTATAAATCCAATTCTCATAATGGACCTCGAATCCGAGCATGATCAAAGGAGATAGGCAAAATCTAAGAGGAGGAATGAAGGAAGAACATAATGCTAGAGGAGCCAAACAATTGGGAGATTAAAGAATAATATAGAAATAAATATAAATGGTGGGATAAATATTCATTTCACAACATTTAATGGTATTTATTTTCAGGTGTCATATTTTGGATAACCATTCCTAAACCATATATCGACGCTGTCCAAAGGGGTCAACCCCCAACACATATAGGAACACTGTTTTCCAAACCATGAACATCCCATAGATGCCCAATATCATTTATTATAAATGTCTATCAAATTTTTTTAGACACCATACATAGGTTTTTATAACAGTTCTACATATTAAATGGGTTTTACAATTTGGATCATGTTCATACCACTAACTATTCTTGAATCTTTTAACCATTTATCTGTCTCCCAAACATTGGTTCTCAATTTCATATACTGTGGAATAAAATAGACCTCTAAGAAAATAAATTTTCATTAAATGACATAAAAAAATAGTGTACTAACAAATTTTAATTTTTAAAATTAATCTATAAAACCCAATTTTATATTTTTTCTATCAACCAAACATAAAATCTCAAATTTCCTTGATATTTGATCTGAATAAAAACATGGTACGTTACAGTATCCCCACCTATCAAAAACTCTTAACCAATATTTTTTTGTCTCAAAATGATATGGATTTGAAAATACCCTTCTCGTAAATATCACCACTGTGTACCCCAATTATTGAGTCATAGATCAATTCTTCTTGTGGCTCCCCACTTTATGAATAACCTACGTTTTCAAATTTCATACTATTTTCCAATGATCCTGAGGGTGTCATCAACTATACTATGGACACACATATCCCAATTACCACAAATAATTATTCCTGAATCTCATTATATTCTCATTGCATACGCAATCCACCCACAACACCCTATAGTTCGGCATCATAACTGGTGCTTAGAAGTCCTACATCACAAATGATTCTTGAATGAGATCCAGAATCATATAAATATAATGACTATATAATAACATCATGCCTTCACATGCTATAAAATCCAAGCATTATATATGATTCTCACAAGACATCTTGATTCCTACAAATCCCATAAAAGTCACACATCATATTTTATTCCCCCATATTAAACTAATCCAAGTCAATACCTTCATCACACATTCCTTATGCACTAAAATCAGTCACCCCAAAAATAGAAGGAACACACATTTAATTATAGAGTACCTCTAATAGTAATTATCCCCTATCCTACTCTGGGCCTACTAATTCATCAACATGAACCTTTCTTGAAGCCGAAATTTCCGAGGATTGTCCCCACAGCTATGCTTCCCCAGCTAGTATCCAATAATGCCACTATGTGGTTTCTCTATCTCTTCCATGACCTTCATGTGAAATGTTTTCATGGATTCCTATATCTGGTACCACTCAGGTTCCTACCTTAAATCAATAATTTTGGACCAATCGTTGAATCTCATCTATCGATAAGTCTTCCAAAAAAACATATATAAAGGTATCATTTATCCACAATCCCGAAACTCCATCATAGGCTTCTCACACATAATTTGATAACATCACAACAAGAAAAACTAGAAGCACACCATTGAAGACTCACTCCTTAGTGGTATACCCCTATCTCTGACCTAGACTCCCAACAGAATCTCTTCATGGGTTTTCTTCAGGATATCTAATGTACCACTACCTAACAAATTTTTAATCGTCGCCCAGTAGAAATAAGATGCATTAATCAGGTTTCACTTGTATTTCATGTCCTGGTTGAAATCCTTTGAGAATAAGCTCTACCAAAATTTGTTCACCTGTAACTAGATGGCATGTCATAATCCATCCTCAAACCATTTCACCATTTTGATGTTCCCACCTTCAATTGAAGGTGATAAATTGTATATGAATATGAACCATATATCATAAAAAGAATATATTCCAATTTAGAAAGGTTAGGATCTCACAGGCTCAGTCCTCCCTCAATGTATATAAAAATTAATGTTTAAAAAAATTATTGTTGATATCCTTCCCTTCCAGTCCCTCATGTCTTCTAGCCTATAAATGTACATCCCACCAACACATTGATGATCCACTGAGCATATAATTATCCATATTAACTCTCTAATATAGTTGTGTTTCATTCTGGTCAAATATCATCTACAAAGACTTGATTTAGTTTCTCAACTACATGTGGTCCAACCTAACCTAAAAAAATGGGGGGTGATGAGACTAGAAATATCACATCAGATAGGACATGAATGGATCATATCCCTAAAAACCAAATTCAATACTCTTTAGAAACCACAAAAAACATTCCATAAGATGCACATATAATAATATCCTTAAATATACCATCTAATATAGATTCCTGATCCAACTGAACGTTTTACATGAGGCTCATGATCATCCCGACCGTTAGGGGCCTCATAATTTCTCCCATATGCCTTATCCCATGAACTATCTAGTGAAGAAGCATCTCAATCCTCTAGATTCTCCACCAGGACCCATCTAGTTTTTGTCAAACTAAATACCTAATACCATGGTAAATAATAGAAATGAAAATCATATGTCACATATAGGGAAATTTTTAACGGGCTTTTCATATCACCACCCATACACTTCACTATCAAACCCACATCACATATCATTTAGATTTATGGCCCACTACCTACCTATATCCGAGTCAGGTATCATATATGAAGAGTATCAATAATCAAAACTTTGGGGTGGTTGGGTATAATACCACCAAGAATATGTGTCTGAAAACAATGTTTAGCTTCTTTTCACATTTAAAATAGCTTATCATTTTCCATTATACATGAATTTCCATATCATGTAATTACCTATTGACTCATACACATAAGATCACTTATATATCTATAATGAAACATATACCTATGATAGTTGATTATAATGTAACCATGGGATTATATAGGATAAACATGTCAGATTGTTGTTGATACTATAAATATCCCATCACATTTTCATGAATTCTAGTTTCTATAAAATATTCATCAGAACCAAAACATGACATCTGATCTTAGGTGCTTACAATGTTACCTAAAAACACATCCCTATTCGTACTAGGAAATGGGTCAAATGTTTTGAGACTAATAATACCACACCCATGTGTGCCACTCGAGGTGGAAATTTTCAATTTTAATATCATAAAACATAATATCAATTTACCTCCCTTGGAAACATGATGAATCCCCTATGAATTGGACTATAGGTACCAAATCATGATATATTACATATTTCTAACAATATCAATTTATATAATCTACCACAACTCAGATAGTTAGACAATAGGAAAAAAGAAACACCTCTAATACCATTTGTAGTTCTCTAATCCAGGATCCACTCAAAATATGCTCTAGGATGGATAAACATTGGTCCTTAGGGGTGCCTCCCAAAATATAAAAGGTTGTTGAGAAGCAGTGAGTCTCTATTTAGTGATAATGGGGAGACTATAACATTTGGGTATGATAATAATAATGATAATATATTATCGGTACTATGTAACCAATGGAAAATCTATATAGAAGAAATAATAAACAATGGTAATAATAATCCAAATGAAAAATATTTATACATATCAGATAGATTATACACATTCTATATATTTCATAAAAAATATGCAGAACCACCCTGATTCTATTCGATTAATTATATATTGACATCCCAAAATGAAACTCGATATCGATTTAGAATATCCTCCATGGTCCATCAAACATCAATCACATACACATTGGAATCCCATGTTACATTGATCCAATTAACAATCTGAGTCCCATACTAGATCTTAATTCTATAATGTTTGCACGAATCCTGAGGGTACCCTATAGGGTGTTAGTCTGATCTCGGTCGGCAACCCATAATGTATTTCATTCTTTCATCCATATTTATACCAGTGCATGAAATCAAAAATTGAAATCATTAACTCACAAAAAATAAATTCATAACCCAACTCACATGATCTTGAAATCATCAAGCATGTGTTTACCTACATCAACCAATGCCATTATAGAAAGATTTAACCATAATCTTTCTTCCAATGATAAACCTTGGTTTTAATCCATAAAAAGTCCCCTAAAACCTCATGTCAACCGATATCAAATGTAATACATGTGAATTCAATATATAAACCTGTGAAAGACCATATAATATGTCACAAGTCCCATTGAATTTTTCTTTCACAACCACTATCTACTCAAAATCCCAATATCCCAAGAAATGGCAATGTTAATAATTCCCTAAACAAAAATGCACTACCATCTCGACACCCAAAAATAAAATGGAATTTAGAGATCTATCCTTATATAATCCTCTCTCATCAGCTTAAAAAAATATGGTGAGAATCATCCCCTAAATGATGGTATAACTCAACAATAAGTGTGGAATTATATTATGAACACATCCTCTATAAATGATGTTCATCACCATCCCATAATTTTCATATATTATGGAGGAACCTACCCACATTGAGTGTTCAATGCCACCCCAATGGGTCATAATCTGTGTGAACGTGACTCTAATGGTTCTATCATCAAAAAATTGTTAGTGGTAATCCCCCACAATTCCTAACCCACAAATACCAATGATTCTCATCAACAAATGAGATCCACATCACACAACGGCATTATGCACATCACTATCTACATCAACATAATGATCATATCACCTCAATTCCAATTTTCCACACTCAATATATCAAGGACCATTCCCTCCACATGAAAACCACATCATCTAAATCTAGATGATGAACATCCTCTAATTTATTTTGGCCCTTTCCCAAAACATTCTCAAGGAACAAATAAAACCATATCCCAATATTAATAATTAAATTGACACAATCTATATGACCTTTCCATCTGACCAAAAACACCATATCACACATACCATGCCCTCCTAGCTTGAAATATTTAATGTGACAATAAAATTCTAAAAGTAAATTCACAATAATAATAAAATTATTTAAATGTTTACATTTATTTAGAAGGATTTTACATGGAATACCCCACTCATGGATATTTAAATTCACATCCCATATCATGCATATAAACAATGTTAATGCATGGAACAACCTTCCTTATTCTTGTTGGCACATACTCATAAAATATGGTCTGTAATTGAGGAAAGTAGAAGGAAATAAGGAAGAACCCACAAATAGAGGATGCACATGAATGAGAGAATAAATAAGGTTGAATAATGATTTAATATGGGAGGGGTAGAATAGAATTTTGAACCCCATTTATTTAACTATCCAGTTTGGCCAAATATTTGGGAAAAATATATTCAATCCATATAGTAACGCCTCCCAATGGGGACAACCCATCAATTGTCTAGGAGTATTGTTTTTCAAAGTGTGTGCATCCCATGAACACCCTATGAAATATATTGCAGATTCCTTTTAAATTTTTCTATCCACATGGAAATTTTTTTCAAACTGTTCTACAGTTCAAATGGGTTTCACACATTGGATAGCACGGGTAGAACAAAAAATGTACCAACCATGCATCTAGTTCTATTTATCAAAATCAATGGTTCTTAATTCCTCTCAATCTCAAAACCAAACCAGACCTCCATGACACTCATAAGGACGTAAACACATTCAAAAAAACATATTAACAAGTTTAAATTTTGGAAATTATGCACTAAATCTCATGTTATATGTTGTCCCATTGGACAAACCTATATGTTCATATTCGCTCATAAATTTGACATGCTCAGAAACTCTATATGTTACACATAAATATTACAAAATAAAAACATATTACTGATACAAATGATATCATCATAGGATGGGTACGATTCTATAAGAATATGTATGAGAAGAAATAAACAGTATGGAGTCCGTAATGGTAATTACAGCTTCTCCGATATATATTTTTAGATATATAATTCAGTATCCTAGTGTTGTTCTTTTAAAATGTCCAAAACCGCTAGAACATATATATGGATGTTTTTAAGTGGAATTGATAGGGCTTATTGAATATGGATCACTCAAATTACTATAAATAAGTTAAGGTGTTCTCTTTTATAATTGAGGGGTGGGACACTCTTGGAATTTCATAATGTTTAAATTTAATATATATTATTATTCTTTCAAAAATGGATCTAGATTAATATAATTCTTTGTTAAGATTATGATAAGCCTAAAAACTTATATCCAATAAAATATGTAATTGTTTTGGGTACTATTTTACCATTATATGTTTGTTTTAGTCCCCCATTATCCCTTTTGACAATTACTTTATTATGAAATTTTTATACACATTAATTTTAAAAGATGTAACTATAAAAATAAAATCAAACATTAAATGAACCATATTTGATATTCGATACCATATACCATCCATTTTCGTTAATAAAGTATTTTTATAAATTTATTATTATTTATTAATATATTATTTGTTAAAAAATGTCATAAATGTAATTTTTGGAAAATTTCATTTGATTTTACATTAAATAGATCAGCAAAAAGTGGAATTCAAATATAATGCATTAAAACAAATTTAATATTTTAAAAAATGAAATTTAGGAATAAAAAAAATTCTACCAAATTCAATAATGAAATTGCCTTCAATGAAAATAGTTTAATTATTAATAATATTTTGAACTAATTTAATTTTGAAAACATTTTAGAAAAAAATTGATCTTTTTAAATCAATGAAACACAGATATATACTTTGATAAAAATCAAAGTATTCACTATTCGAAAAAAACTATATTTTCAGAAAAATCTAAAAAAATTATCCAATGATAATTGTGATATTATGAATTAAAAGATGATAAAATTTTAAACATTTTAATATTATCTATAATTTTTTCTTTAAAAAATTAAAATGCAAATAAAGTTTTTGAACAAACCATATTTTTGAAGCATAATATTACCATACTGAAAATTGAATGCCTATATCATTTTAATTGATCAAAGAACCTGTAATTTCTAGGTCCATTATAGAAATATATTTCATAATTCCGTAAATACAATTCAAAAATTCTAAATCAATTGCTAGGAGAAAATTTCTACATTAACTAATAATATTTTAATAATATATTTTGGTTCTTTTAGACTCAGTGCAACATATATTATTCCCTATAGAACAAATTTTCATTTTAAATGATCAAGTTTTTACATTCCCCACCCCCCATTAATAAATTTTTTCCATTAAATTTGATCTTTTTCTTGATAATAATGGGCTTGTAATTTGAATAATTATTTTAAGGAAAACCCATCCCGTAAAAGGTAAAATAAAATTTCCTCTTAAAAGAGGCAGGGGAAATATGAACTTTATCATGAAATATGGTTTCCAAATATGAGAAAAATATAGGGGATTAAATATATTAACATGGAAGAGAAAACAAACACCATTGTATTAATATAGTGATAGAGAACCAGGTCCTTTAAAAGGTATCCATCACAAATAGTAAATATATGATTAGTTGAATGACAATTGGATTCCAAGGATGAAAATTTAACAGAATATGGTTTTATTTCAATTTCATATTCTAAATGTTGTGGTATTATATTACAATCCCAATATATCACTCTATATAATATAATTAAAATATTTCATTCTGTGACATAATAACTACCTGATATTTTGTACTTCAATAAATTTCTACAACATCTCTTATGATATGAAATAAATATTTGATATGATTCTTTTCATATCTTTAAAATTATTAACAAATAATAACATTCATAATCCATTACTTCAACCTATATATATTTAAAATAATAACAATTATTTTCACATGTTATAATATAATAACCTCATAAAATAATATCCAAAGTTTATCTTAGTCCATTCCATGAAAAGTTAACCTTAAGTCTCATATGAAATATTTATGATCACATTATTATCCAAAAAATTATTAAAATATTAACACGCAGACTACATAATGTAATTAATAATTTCATATTACCAACATTGAAATTTATTAATCATATATACGAATATCCTGAATCCTCAATTACTATATTTGTATTCCATATATCACAAAAAAATACCACCCTCCATTATAATTTATATTTTCATCAAATACCTAACAATTTTTATCGTAACCAAAACTACTATGTTATATTTTTTGTTTCAACAATATATTTATCCAAGATAAAAATTATTGACTCAAAATTAAGAAAAAAAAATAAGGGTAATTATTCTATAACTATATATTCTCAAAATACCTCTTTTCCACTAAATCATAGTTCTGGTTTTGAGTATATTTTAATATACTCGGTCAAGAATAATAAAATTATAATATAGAAAAATGCTTATATATTTAAAGTTTTTTATAAAAAAATATCATTGATATAATAATTATATCCAAATACACAATAAATATAATCATTCCACTTCGGTTATGGTAATAGAATAAGATTTACCTTCTCCACTTGGGTTCATATATTGTAGGTTCCCTTAGTGATATGGAAGCTAAATTGAATAATCCATCATATATTAATTTTTGAATAAATGGGTAGTAAGGGATTATTAATGTTCATTAAATACAGTATCCATATTACCATGATATCCACACTTATAATAAATTCCCATTCTCATTAATAATTTTCAAGGATGTTTCGTTCTAAAAAAACTACTCTAGGGAAATTTTTTCCTAGGAATTTATCTTGACTAGTGTATTCCCTTTCCCTTAGTGTTTAGTTGATCTCTTCATCCCAAGAAAAATTCTATAAAATTAATTCATCCTCATAATGAAACATTATAAAATATCATCATATTATGAAAAATATTTAGAAACTTGTGTCATATTGGAGACTTGCATTTAACCCTTCAAATAAATAGTCAATATTTATTTTCAGATTATGTATACAACCTAAGGTAGGCATGACTAATATTTTAAAGTTATCCCCATACTCGAACACATATTATTCCTCAAAATTCTTGGAATTGCGAAACATCCTCCTTATTTCATCCCTTTCTTCCAATGGGAATTATTTTTTAAATTAAATCACTATAATGGTTCTTTATTACATTCATTCTATTTTTTAATCCTATTGAGTATTCTAAATCTACAAACACTATTTATTGGGTTCTCCTTTTAACCAATAATCCACTCGAATATCATTTTAACTTTCACAACATCCAAAATCTTGGAGTATATCTTCATGATATTTAATCCATTTATTAGCTTTAAATGGATTAATTATTCATTTATAATATGGAGTGTTTTTTCACATGAAGTGATCCAAAATAGGTGAATCACATTGCGAAACAAAAGGTTTCCCTATACAAGAATATTTTTTTGTTGTAACCTAAGTCAACTTCCCTAATATATCCATGGTCTACACATCACTAGCTGTATATGTTTTCTCAGTAGGGAAATCCCTACATGGTCTATAGTTATTACTTGAATTTCATCTATTAGGAATCATCACTAAAAAATAGACTAAATTGAGTAAGATAATAATCATTTTGAATAATTATCCATAAAATAAAATCATTATAATTGGACAATTTTTATAATACAATAAGAGATTATAAAAATTATCAAGTTATCTATATTTTAATTCTAGTTCCAAAGGATTGTACTAGACATTATCTGATACCAACTGTAACTGACCCAACTCTAATATATTATATATAGTGTCTCCTTAAATACATTGACACTATACACTAGTAATCACTATAAAATTTAATTCATAGTTTAGTAGCCTTTAAGAACAAGATACATACATGATTTCTATATCACATTTGAAATATAAAATACATAGGATAAATATAATCAGGCATACATTATATTTTTCAGGATATAATTATTTATATCATGGGAAAAAGAAAAAAAATTAAAAGGGTGATATAGGTATCTTAGTAAGGGTTATGTACAATAGAAGAAATCATTAATAAATATATAATAACCAATATTTCATAGTAAATAACTTGAATCACATGCTATTTAATAAATAACATGACCATAAACTGAATATAGGGACAATATCAATGTAGTAATCTCATGCATTATGATAAGTGAATTATCAAGGAATGAAATGCATAATATTGGTCTCTATGATCTTAAATAAAAGGGAACCTATATGATCAAGTCCTTGTTCCAATATAGTACTTAACTATGTGTATGAATACAAAAAATAGCCATTTTGTTTTACCATACCGATTTATCTCATGAGACCTTTCATTACTTTAAGGGGATATGTAATTACCATCCTTTAACATCCCTGAAATTCCAATCCATTGCTCGTATATCTAATTATCAATTTAATTCATGAACAATATTCCTTATCAAAACAATTTCGTATCGAGTAATGAATATAGATAATAAATAATTCTCTAGTCAAATGAAACAATATATATTGAAATGGTAAATGTTTTGACAAATGATCATATCCATGACACAAATGTTATAGATATTCATGGGAAGTGTACTATTCAATGATCAAAATAAATTAAATACATCCTGATAAATATAATGAATATATAATTAATCAACAATGTGAATACCAATACTTTCCTTAGTCAAACTACTCATAAATTTTCCAGATAAAGAATAAGGATGGTATTATTAAAACATATCCCCATTAGTAAATAATTTAAATACATGGTTATTATCATTTATATAGAAAATTGAAATAAAGATATTAGTAAAATTATTTTTTTGTAAAATATCCTTTTCAGTTAGAACTAACTTTTTAAAAAATAAAAAATTCAAAAATAATAATTATATCATTATCATAACCAAAAAAATCTTTATATTATATTGGATGTTTCAAAAAAAGAAATGTTAATAAAAAGGTATATTCTATCCATGTAGTATAGGTAAAAATAAAAAATTTCAATCACAAATTTTTAGGAAAAGTGTGTCATTCAAAAAATGTAACAATGATTCCATTTTAACCATTTTTTAAAAAATCCAATCATGGGAAAAAATGAATTTTGATAAATAATTATATAATTTTAAACCATTTATATTAAAATTTAGAAACATATGAAAATGTATGAAAATATGTCCGATCAAAATATAAATAATATTGGTTTTTCTTTTAAACATTTCTTTTCATGATTCTAGTTCTAATGAAAAGAAAATTTCAAAGAAAATATGGAAACTATTTAAAAGGATAAAAATGAATTGAATTTTAATAAACATGAATATATATATATATATATATATATATATATTAATGTTAGATACTCATCAAGGTTTTATATACCCCATATAAAATTAAATCATCTTGTGTTGGAAAATATGTCTCAATGGAGTGGAAATTTATACAATGTCACAAACCTCAAGTTCCACTTTCCTCACAGGTTCATTAATCTCTTATTTGGTAAAATTGAATTTATTATACTCAAATATGAGAATCATATTCATATATATAATATTAAATATGATCCATTTAAAAAGTTCTATGACCGGTTTGTATATAATCATTAATGTTTTTCATTATTTCGGTTGTTGGCTACATAGTTTTTCAAGTATGTGTTGGTTCGGTATTTCCAGTACTTGTACTTTTATTATGATTATGTCATCTCCAAATATTATACATGTTATAAATATATTCTATATTCTATATACATATATATATATTCATCTATAAAATAAAGATATATAAAAATGAATAACTTCATTCAATGAGATAGTAGGTCATACGTATGCATAATTATTGATTTTATTTTCTGGTGGATGAAACAAAAGAAAGTTAAATAATAATTGACATTAGAAAAATAATTAATATGTTTTTTATATCATATATAATAATTAAAATTACCCCTATTGTCATCCATCAAAATCGTATAGAATAATAGAATGCATCACTTTATAGAGGAGGTAGTCCACACACATTCATGGGTGATGTTATCATTTTCCAACTGATTGGAAGGTAACGAGGTATATATGAAATAATAATTTAAGAACTATATTTATATCACAAATATAAATTAAATTAATTATCTTAATATTTTTAATCATTCATGTAATTTGGTGATGAAAACAAATTACACCTCCATATGGAGACAGAAAGTCAAACATATGCACAAGTGATGTTTCTGATTTACTAATGAAGGAATAGAGATGGAAAAAACATTTCCAATTATCATAAAAAATATCATTTTTATATTTTATATATTATATTAATATAGTTACAACACTATGGAAGATTTAGTAAAAAATAAAATTAAAATAATCATTAAATAAAATTAGCTCTTCCTTTATATCCTTCCGTTAGATCTCATCATATGAGGAATAGGGTAGTTCTATTGGAACAACCAAAAAATATGATGTGTATAAGTATTTTTATAAGTGTTATGTGTATGATTTGTTCAAAAAATAGTAATCAATGTGGTGTAATGAAGTGAAGAAGGGAAGCTCGTTTATAATTGATGGGAGGGAAACTATTGTATTTTCTTAAATTATTAAATTAATATAATTTATTTCTCATTATTAATTGGATAAAAATATATATAATAAAAATATATTATGAGTATAGGTCTAAATAAACTTATAAAATAAAATTGTCCCATCATTTGGGTATATTTTCACCCTAATCCTATTGTTTAAATCACATGTTAACCGTTTTGGTAATTACCATAATATTAAGGTTTTAAACACTTTATGTTTTAATGATGTCACTATAAAATAAAATACTACACATAAATGGATCTTTTGGATCTTTAAAATCATATCCCATTAAATTTTAGTAATATAATATTTTTATAAATTTTAAATCATTCAAAAAATATCATTTATTATAAAATTAAATTAATTTCCTTTTAAATAGTATACATTTAATTTGAATTCAAGAACATGAAAAGAGCGTAATTAAAATATAAATATTTATTATATTAATAATATATAATATAAATTTATAAAAATATTGGGAAATATTAACTCTTTTACTTTATATTTATTTTAATGTTTTTAAAATCATTTCGTTTATTTTAATGTTAGTTGAATAAATACATTATTCAATAACTAAAATTTAGAAATTAATTGACATAATGAATATAATTTCATTTTGATCAATTTTTCATACAATATTGTTTTAAATATCATATTTTTATACATCTGAACACATAATAAAAATTTAAATCTAAGAGATTGGCATTTTTTAACTTTCATTGATTTGGAAATTATATGTGTATTATTAATAGAAAAGTGCCCAATGAAAAAATAATGGTTCATTCTATGCTTAAAATGATAAAATTCATTTCATCCAATAATAATTACAATGTAATATTGTTTTCATTATTAGTTACTTTTTACATATATTAACCTAAATTAACCTTTACCCAGGTGATGAATTTTTTCATGTTTACTATTGATATTATCTAAAATTAAAACATGTTTATTTACAAAATTTAATCATCTTGATTCCAAAAATGTAATCCATTTTTTAAAATTTAATTTCTATTACTGTGGATAATAAATTTAGAATCGAAATGCAAATTTTAATGGAAATAAGTTTTCAAGATAAAATACTTTTATGTATTAAAATTTTTTCACAGCATATTCAATAATAAAATTACTTCCAATGAACAATATATAATTATAGATAATATAATAGAAATAATTTTTGTTTTGAATAATTTCAAAAAAATATGGATATTTTTAAATCCTTGATATAAAAATTTAGTTTTAAAAATTCATTATTTTCAATATTCACAGAAAAATAAATATTTTGATAAAAAATAAAAAATTATGGAATAATAATTTCTGATGTTATTATTTAACTTTTTTTATTATTTTTTTAAAATAATTTCATTTTAATTTATCAAAAGAAATTATCTTATTTTCTATCAAAAAGAAATAAAATTTACATTGGATTAAAACATATTTATAAAAGATAAAACAACCTTATATAAAATTGAATAATTATTTCCTAATAATTAATTAATGTTTTTTTAAATTTTATTTAATTTATATATAGTTCATAATTCATTTAATAATATTTATTCCCACTAATTCAATAGCTAATAGATAATTATAACATTAAATAATAATATTTTCAATTTATATTATGCTTCATTTAGACTTGGTGTTTCATATTGTGATTGTTATCAAACATGGAACTTCATTAAATTCTCAAGGTGTTAAACATATCCTAAAAATATAGGGTTAAAATTATAGTTTTAACCCCTCCTATCCTATTTTATTAATTATTAATTTTCATATAGGTTTCTAGCTCTTAGAAAATATATTCTGATTATGCATTGATGGACACATATTTGATGACAAGAATAGAGGTTTATATAATGGGTTTTACATAAAAATATTTTCCTTGTAAACAAATAAATATTTCAAATTTAAAATAATTATTATAGTACAAAATAATAATAATTACGGCCTTGCCCATACTGTAACACATAAACCATGGCTATCCTATCACATATCAATGGTGTCAAATTTTTATATACCATGAACCTAACCCAAAATCTCCTAATATAGGTCACATCACTCAATAGTCAAATCAAAAAAAAATATTTCCCCAGGATACAACTAATCATTTCTATAGAACATCTTTTTTTAAAAAAAAATGGAAGAGTCAGGTATCTATCCCCTCCATAGTTATACATATCATCTTTTTATGAAGAAACATGTTGGGTCTCATTCCATTTTACAAAATATCATACATAAATAGACTATTAGGTTTTTATATACCCCATAATATATTTGTCACTCATTATTACTCAATAAAATCTAAATAATATAGATCTTTGGTGTCAAAATATGATATTTTTGGGCGGGCTATTTCTTAGAAATATATTGGCCCTTCCAAGGATACATTCATGTCATGTCGAACCCTTGTAAAAACCAACACTTAGGTGTACCCATAATCCTCAGACTAGAATTGATTCCCAAATAAATTCAATATACAATAAAAACCTATTATCCTTTCATCAATCAATTTTTATACTCTTAATAGACTAGATATCAATATGTATTAAGACCATCATTAGAACCATACAACTAACCTAACATTCTTGAAAACATTTTCATAACCATGTAACATACATCTAATGGAACCTAAATATATAGATTCATTTGGATACACTCAAGTATATGAAAAAATTATTTATAATCTACTATTTTTTTTTAGGTATTGATTACTTTCTCCACACATATTCAACCCAATTAGTTCCCATATGAGTCCCATGGACATACTAACCTATTTTAATATATTAAACCACTGGAAAACAGACATAAAATAATGAAAAACGTCTGGTACCACCAACTAGTATCTAACTTGAGATAACTTATCAATTATAATAGATGTATTTTTAATTTATCAAATGATATAATAAATTCAAATTCAAATTAAAAAAATAGGGGTTTGAAGTTTTGGACCCAAAATTGATCTGAAATATTTAAGGTCATGAAAGGTTATCCCAACATCAAAAATTCCATCACATTTGATCAATCAATAATTCTATATTAAATATTAATTGGGACCATTATAAGTCAATATATAACTATAAGTATGGTATACCATCCCCTTTTTATAGAATAAATATATTTGAAATAAGATATTTTTGAATTATTTTCATGAAATATTTTAAAACCCCAC
The DNA here is from genome assembly GCA_963277665.1 of Viscum album. Lineage (NCBI taxonomy): Eukaryota > Viridiplantae > Streptophyta > Magnoliopsida > Santalales > Viscaceae > Viscum > Viscum album. The sequence continues at coordinate 1,690,012,974 of OY728140.1, read as the reverse complement.
TATAAAAATCTACTGTTGGGACCACTAGGCACTTATTGAACTCTATAACTTAAAAATAGTAAAAAATACATAATTTATCCCTATTTTTTCATTGTGAACGTAGTGTTATAAACTAAAATCTTGTCGGTTAATACTATAACATTTTCAAACCCCCTCTCATATCCTTACTTTATAGTTAGTCTATTATTCTTTTATATTTCCATTACTCTAATAAAATAAACTAGAGACAAAAATATAAAATAAAAGAAAGAATACACGAAACTCAAGGTCGTTATAATTTCTCTCTCTATGAAAGAAATATTTATTAATTAATTATTTAATAAATAAATATTAAAAATTTTGTATCATGAAAATTTCATACAGTATGTACACATATTTTTATAAACATTTCGTTTTAAAATAATATAAATATATATATAATATATAAATTATATTATATTTTTGATATATTAAAATAATAATATTAGACATATTATATAAACCATGTGATATATATGTTAGACTACCATATATTCCTCACCATAAAATTCTTGAATATAAAATAAAATCAACCATTTTGGATTTTTTTAATGAATAACATTATAGAAAATAATATTATATGATATTATGTAATTGGTAGTGACATTATACTAGTTTTTTAGGTTATATCCTTCAAAACTATATTCTATAATACTGATTTCTTATATAGTGTCCCCTGGAAAATTAGAAACATGGTCCTTCAGCTATATCCTACATATAGCATAAACCAAGTGAGTTATAAAATTATTTGTTTTTTATTTCTTAGAGGTTTCATATAATATGATATAAATAGAAAAAATATGTTATATATTAACTCAACTGTAACATCATGGGTTTTCAATATTTCAAAAAAAAATCATGAGTTATATTTTAAGTATTGGAGTTGATTTAGAAGGAAACCCAATAATTATATATAGAGAACTAAAATTATTTCTCTATACTTATTATTAAAATATATCAATCATGTCCACATTTATATTTATATAGGATTACATTTATTATTAATTTTACAATATAATAATTTATTTAACAAAATCATCGTTGGGTTAATTAAAAAATGGATTCATGGGATAATTATATCATATAAATATATATATATATATATATGGTGTATGGGAGAGTGTTGTGGATATTTAATTACATTTTTTAAGAAATTTACTATTTTTATTTTTGTTGTTTTTCGGGATATTAGTGATACTATGAGGCCCCAACCACTTATAATGTGGGATATATAGACAAAATATTCCCCTTTTCCCACTTTTCTCCCTCCAAATCCCACTCTACTTTCTCTTCATCCCATTATATTTTTGGAATTATATTTTATATCCCACTATTGGAGGGGTTCATGGAAATGATTCAAGTATAAATATTTTGGTTTTATATGTAATTTATTTATATTTCATAGTCCACATGTTGAATATGATATTTTTCTAGTTTTATCATAAAATGTTTATATTTTCCATTATATCAAAAATTCACATTGTGGTTCTTGGTGTAAGGGTTATGGATAATGAGAAAAAACATTTACTCTAACCAGTATCCAATCATTTCCAAAATCTTGGTGTGAATGGTTTTCATAATATTTGTTGAATAAAATATGGAATCCAAATAGGAATATCTTGTGTTCAAAATTTAATAAATAAATTTATATATTTTAATGGGACTTAGATCAATATTCTTCTAAATAAGAATGATTTTTGGATCACATAAATGAATTTTCACACAATAATATAGTATGGTAAATATTTTAAAATAACATTTGAAGGTCTTTCCTAATTATCCAAAATTTTAATAATAAACTTATGACATACAATATATGTGAATTTGGTATCTTCCATATATAATAATAGTTTTGAAATTCCATGAGTGGTAGTTTCTCATTGAACTAATAATGTAAATATTATTCACATTATGAGGAATAGATTATCATTTTCATGAACAAATTTAAATAAGTACAAATTGATAAATATTTTCAGAATAAGAATTTTTGATGTATAATGATGTTGGGATAACTTGGTGAACTAGTTGAATGTTGTGGATTGAAAATGGATATTAAAATAATTATTGATTTATAAGTATTGGAGAAATACTGTAAATGAATACATTATTTTAGTTTCATGAGGATAACGGAAATTTTAAAAAAATTGAAAAGATTCATTTCAGGTTAGGTTGGTGAAAATCATCAGAAATATTTTTTTATAATATTTTTTTCTTTTATATTAGAGGACGATTTAAAAATAGATATTCATATTGAAAATAAGAGAGTTGGAAAATATCAAGTAGAAAATTATATAGATTTTTAATGTTCTAAAAAATGATTTGGGTAGTTAGGTTAATTTTGGATAGGGGTTAGTGTAATAACTCGATTACATTAAATGTTAAATTGGTACCCAGTGGAGGCTTATGGGTGTTAGAATTGGTTGGATGTTGAACCCGCATAATTGAATTGGGTATGGAGATATTTTAATACTATTTTTTTAGCAACTAGTTTGTTTGAAAATGCATTGGGGTTATTTTATATACGTCATCGGGTTTTGAATTATTGTGTGTATTTTTATGTTTTTGAATATTTTTTAATTTTTTTATTATTATTATACATTTTATTTCATAATTATTGTGAAATTATTCAATGAAAGAAAATTTATTATAAAAATAAAATAAACTATCATACATTTTAAAAAATATATATTAAAAATGTTACATTGTTAATGAGTATTACATGAAGTTTTCTAGAATGGGAAACCCCATACATGTGAATTAAAAAATTATACATAGTTTTCGAGACAAGGTGAAATCCTTATGTGTTTTACAATATGAAAATTATGAATATATTTCCTTTATTAAATTTAATATAAATTGAAACTACATTACATTTCACATTGTTTCAAAGGGAAATATGTAATATATGTAATATTTTCTATGGAAACTATATTACATTTTATGAATTATATTATATATGAATTTAAAATATTTTAATTATTGAAATTTCTGAAGAAAAATATCATATGTAAAAACAATTATAGAATGTATGATAAAAATATATTATGTGTATGTTTTCCCTCAATTAGGATACTTTACACATTTCATAAATACATATCACAAGGGGTAAATATCTTATATATAAATTTATTCACAAATGGAGATACCAAATATAATATAAAATATGTTACAAATGGATCTTTCCTTTATTAAAAAATATTACATATTGACTAATTTTGATACACATGGTGATTAAAATGTTATGGATGATATGAATTATTATGTAAGATGTTTTTTCTATGAAGAAAATATCATGTATGTGGAATAAATAATTTCAAAAGAAAACCCTTACAAAATAAATAAAAACATCACATATAATGTTATTTCTATGGTAAAACATTACACATTAAAATATGTATTACACTGAGAGGAAAAAAATTAACTAGGGAGATTTTGAATAGGAGAAACCTTTTCCATAATTAATTTATATTATATATGGTATAAAAACATTAAGTATTAGGAAACAACTTTAAAATGGATATTCACAAATGTAAAAAACCTTTGTTTTTGTCCTCCAGATAAAAACCCAACAGACGATTTCAAAAACCACGTGATCAAATGTTTCCATTATTAGAAATATAAAAACATATTATAAATGGAATATAAAAACGTTATATTCATATGTGGGGTTCATTATTAAATACATTAGTGTATTTACCCTTCAAATCTCTCATTATCTTCTTCTCTTCCAACATGGTCTCCCACTCAACCATTATGAGAATAATGTTAAATTTTTTTCATGAAATTTTATGATGTAAATCTAACACTCCATATTGATTATTCCTTGATTTCTTATCCATATTCATTCTACTGATTTTTAATGACCTATTTAGGTACTGGGTGATGATTCCATCATACCTTGCTGGAATCATCTAAATATGTAGGGTCTTAGGTTTGTTATAGATGAAGGATATTTTGGGTAAAATAGTTGGCTCAATGGAAATTTTAAATTGAGTGTTATTATTTTGAATACCTTGGATGGATGTTATGGGTACTCCGATCACATTTTTATAATGATTTATGTAGTAGATTATTTTTTGTTAATGATTCCAAATTATTTCCTAGATTTAAAACATTAGAACTAATTTTTTAATAATTGTTTATAAATTACCTATATTTTTTATAGTATATAAGGATGTTGGATTGTTGAATTAAAGGATACATGTAGACCAAAATAATAGTTCAATGGTCTTGGATGGGAAACAAAGTGTGGAAAAGACTAAACAATAGAAAGCCAAGGACCTCCTTTTGCATCTTTGTTTGAAGAATATAAGGGAATTATATATTGAAAAAAATAGATCTTAAAATCGTCTCATTCCATGGATTCAATTTCATGTTGCTTGCTTATATTGATAATTATATTCCACCACTGGTTTGATTCAACTTCTAAAAAATAGAAATCCAAAATTAATTTTTCACATTCTGAATAGTGATGGATGGAAAATATCCTTTCAATGGTACTAATCCATTGTTTTGTAACAAGTGGAACAGAAGACCCACTAAAAGAAGGTGTGTGTTTTTTCATGAAGGACTCAACAGATTTTTGTTCCCTTATCCTCTCATTTGGAAGTCCAAAATTATTCCTAGATTGTGTAATTATAGAAATAATATTTTTCATTTCATCTCCCATAACTTTTGATTGTTTATGAGATAATCATTTCATTGCCTAGTTCACTGATCATTAACTTGGTTCCTTCGATTTCATTCCATCTTCTAAAACCAAAAATAAATAATGTGAGAGGAAAAAATTATACTTTGAAAACATCATAATCAAGGGGGGAGTACATTCAATCTCTAACATTATAGATATAATTCTATTTTATTCATTATCATTATTGTAATTCTAGGACGTTAATATATAGTTATATTTAACCATAGAGACATCCATAGACATAACTTTGAAAAATCTCTAGGGATATCACTAAAGTATTTGAATCATTGTTTCAAAAGGATGACTAAACATTCTCTCTGATACCAACTCTAACCACCCAAACATTACGTACATCGAAATTACATTTATTTTTCAGAATACTTAATACTTTACAAAAATATATGACCTAATTCCATATTAGTTTAGTGTCTTTAGAATCCTGGAACATAATCTTATAACTAAGTGAATGATCTTTAATATCTCTCATAAAGGTATCCCCCTTTTCGTTTTCTTACCTAAAACCTTTTTTTATATCATGGGGGAAATAAAACAAAAAAAAGGTGAGCTCAAATGATCACTTAGAATTGACAAGGAGAACATTAAAAAATGATAAACATTTAAATGAAAATACCTGAACATAAATATTAAACATCAAAATCTTGACTCATGAAATAAATCATAGCAGTATGTATGGCATGGATCATAAAGGAACATTGACCACAATATAATATAATTGGAATATAACATATAATTAGGTTAAACTAGTAATCACATAATATGATTTCCATAGTAGCCAGTACATTACTACCAATACCATTATAGTGGAAAAATTCCATTACTGACACGAGTTTACATGCCATTCCAGCCATGTATTACTGAACTAGATTTACATGACATTTTAGTCATGTCTATATCATGTGATATACATACATACCCATTAAATTGTAGGGATATATAGGTCCCACCCATGTCATGATGAAATCATTCTTACATGTTCTACAAAAACTTAAATCATTTATCATAGCATAACCCATGAAATAAAATTGGATTTTTTAACACCATTTCATCATAAAATAATCTATATAAGATAAATGGAATTCATAAAAATAATTCCATCATAAACAAAATAAAATCAATGTAATAATGTGGATTGAAACATAACACTATGTCAACATATATATAAAATAATTTTGATAAAACACTTAAACTTAATTCCTGATAAAAATATCATTTCTTCATCAAAAAACTTTTTTTTCTCAAAATCACATGAAATTTTTAAATAAATGAATTTAATTGAAAATAAAAATGAAATTTTATAATTTAATATTCATGGAAATAATGTGTTATGATAGATTAAAATTTTTTCCATGCAGTATATGTTAGAAAAATTTGCTTGAACCTTTTTCGAATAAGTAAAAAAGTAACTCATAAGGTAAATGAAAGAAATATTCTTTCCAACTCATGTATTAAAAGTCAAAAATGGGTAAAAATGACATTAAAAATACATATAATAATATTATAAAATTTCGGAAAACTTTTTTATAAAACATGGACGTGGATGATAAATATACCACAGAAAATACTTACGAATAAACAATTTCTGATCAAAACGACATTGAAACATTATCCCTTACCTTGTAATTTTAATTAGTTGAGGGTGTGTTCATATAAGGTCCCATCCTTAAACCTTACTTAATATTGAGTTATTACAAGATTACACATTGAGGATCTTTTCAGGTTTAGTGTTTTAGAGAATTAGATCATGAAACTTGCATTACATTCCACATTTAAACAAAGTGGTTACATAAAAGACAGTATTCATTCTTCCCATCAACGGAAACATATTTAAAATAAAACACAGATTCTTTCTTGACACCTCCTTGACACTATCATCACATCATGTACCTTTCCCTTGACCTGTGAAAAAAATTTCAAAAACTTGGGATGAGCATAAAAAGCTCAGTAACGGTTATAAAAATATGGAAAGGAAACATGAATTCATATATATATAAGAATGAAATCATACATTACCCATAAAACAGAGGCACTTTAACATACCTCATCAAACCATGAATAAATCATAGAAATCATAAGACATAAAGGTAACTTGAGGCATTCATAACATTCTTACGTAGGGAGTAACCCTCTTGGTTACGTTTGGAATACCCATCACTGTATATTGCCTAAATCTATTCGGAGAAACCTTAACGTTTCACTCCTTCACGTTACCCAATGCATTGGAGAGCTATATGGGGCTCACCCGCCCTTATTTTATCACGGAGCCACCCGTATTCATAATAATTCCCAAGAACCTCAACATAATCGTATCACATAAAACATGCATAAAGGAAACATAACATTTCCACCTTTCAATCACAAGATATCAATACAACACATTGATATAAAAACATTATGAAAACCATTTTCAATATCAAAATAAAAGAAAAGTAAAACATGGTATTTATTTTTCTTTTAAAAAAAGGTATGGCTTGTAGGGGAAGCTGAAACTCAAATAATGGTCACGATGGTGGAGAAGTCATTGTCGCCGCATACGTACGACAAAAACATTCCATTTTATCGTTTAGTAAAGGCTTTGTATAAAAAAGATTCCTTTTGAATAAACATAAAAGTCAAATGGGTTTATACATCGTATAAATGAAGGTTGTGTATAAAACAAAATATGTCTTAATGAAAGGAGATTGAGACGAAGTCCCATACAGAGACAGTATCCTTGGTTTAAGGATAAATCAATTACATAATTCTGTGTGACAAATGAATACACCAGATATAAGTGGATATTAAGTGTAAAATAATCAAAGGTCATTCACACATATTCAAAGGATGACATATTCAATAACTACATGTTGAACCCAAAGAAATCGAAATTGGGTTAAGAAGTTCCCTTGACAGCCTAACGGTGTCACATCAAAATGAGTTGATGAGAGATAATAAAAAAAACGGTATATCATCACTTGGAAATAAAATTTACATCAATAAGGATATATTATAACATATCCCAACATAACAATATGTAAATTAAAAGACCCAACAAAAGAAGTCTTTTAAAAATAGGAGGGTGAAAGGTTCCCTTACAGACATGGGTATCTTTCGAAACATACACCTCGTGAAAGAAGGACAATACAACATTGATGTAAATACTCATAAATTAAAGAATATTACACAATGATTAAAATAATGGTCAGTACATACACCACTCAAAGGACATTGTGGAAAATGTAGCATAAATCTCACGGGAATAAAAGTGAGATGAAAAATCCCTTACAAAAACTCAGCAGCCTAACGGCGCCACTTAAAACATCCAAAAATGGATTGATGAGATCAAATAGGGTATCTCATCACATTACAATAAAATGTACAGCAAGAGTAATATAAAATAACATCCCCCATCATAACAAATAGGAGCTTAAAAGAAGTGACAAAAGGAGAGTACTTAAAGAGAAAGAGAGAGGTTAGATCTCTTACGAAAATTCGGCAGCCTAACGGTACCACTCAGAACATCCAAAATTGATTGATGAAAGAGAATATGGTATCTCATCATATGAACATAAAAATTACAGTAAGAGTAATATAAAAGAACATCCCAATAACAAGAAATATGAGCTTAGAAGGAATGACATAAAAGAGTGTACTTAAAAAGAATGAGAGGAGTAGGATCCCTTACCTCGGGTCCGACTTGACTCGATTGTTCTTTAACGTCCTGAATAATAAACATGAGTTAATTTACACTTTATGAAGAACATTTTTCTGGTTCATTATTCCTTTTAGATCACTTATTGACATGTAATAAACATTATGTAATCATTTATGTTAATAATGTTTGTTTTGTTGATATTTGGTTCTTAAGTCGAAAGTGGACTTCTTACAATTACATGTTGTTCGTGCGGTCAAATGTTCATTATATCCAGAATTATATTCATTATTTGGATATCATATATATCATATATATCCAAAATATACATGTACTTATAATAGTACATTACATTTGGTGATAAGAAATGAAATGCACCATTCATGGAGACGGTAAGCCGTACGTACGAATGAACGCTACTTTCATTTCTATTTCATATTTTTATGGAATGGAATAATAATGATATAGAGGTATATTATAATTCCAGTATAACATAATATATTATAACTTTAAATCCATCCTTTATACGTCCCACATATGGCATTAAAGAATCACATCACTTTGAGGGGGCGGTAGTCCGCACTTCCTTAAATGAAGATATCGCGTTTACCCATAATGGAAACCATAATGGTATGTCCAAAATGAAAAATACAGAAGCATAAGGAAAACATAAACATATTATATATCATATATAAATATAGTGTCATCTTAATGTCCACCTTTGAAGGTGTTAAAAAATCTTGAACAATCATCATTTCGGGAGGCCGAAATTCGCCATCCACGAAAATAGTATGTTCTTTAACCATTAGATGTAGGTGTGTGAAAGTTCAGCTCAAATACTTCTTATAACAACATCCTAGTATATTTATGATACTGGAGTTGTTACAAAAGAAATGAATAAAAAGATTTTATTGGGTTGGAGAAGCAAAATAAAACAAAAGGACTCAAGTGAAGACATTGCCTTAAAATCGGGTAACTCCCTTTGGTTTGAGCTCAAAAGCTTCATTGGGAAGACTTATGCCCAAAGTGAGGCTTCAAGGAGTAAGAGAGGTAAGTGTAGAGACAAAATGGGCAGATTTTGGCCGAGACAAAGTCTTTGGGAGTGTGGGTAAGGAGGTATAGGTGGGGGCCTTTTATAAGAGGAGAGGAGGGGCACTCTTGGAAGGTAATGAAAAGGCACTTTATTTTAAAATGGTATTCGGATTTAAGAGGTACCACATTGATGTATTTCGAGGATAAGGTGATAAGGGTTCTATATCCACTCATCATATAGGTTTTGGACATGTGTAGGTCTTAGATATTACATTATCTTTCCATTTTATTTAAATCGTTAAATAATGAGGTCATTGCTGTATCATCATGATGTCATAAATAATTTAATTTATTTAATGTCTAAAAATGATAAAAAAAAATACTATAACATAGGAAATATTTTTATATTTCCAATGAATATTTATCGTCAAAAATATGATTTGTATAACCCCATGTAAAAATTGCTTTAGTAAAACATTTCATGTTTGTCTCATTTTTACTTTAACTTTAAATAAAAAGATATTAATGTCATTTTCCAACCAAAGTGGCTTCATGTGGTCCCTAAGTTGACCCATTGTTTTTATTGGTCTTCCATGACACATTAAATGAGGTTAGGACATGTGTCAAGTTCATTTCATATTATTAAAACATTATTTTTACCTTAAACTACACTAATTACATATAATCGCGATTAAAAACTTAATAAGTTACTATTCACCAAAAAATTTTATGTATCCCATTGAACCACATTTTACTTATTAATGACACCCATGCATGTCGGATTTTTGAAATTCAAAACACAAAGATGGACAAATTTCATTTAAACGGAAAAATCAGTTTTTATAAGTACCACTTAGTGGTTTCACTATTCATCAAAAATTGAAGTTTTTCAGAAAAATCCCAAAAATTCACCCTAAAGTATATTTGATATTCTGAATTCAAAAATGAAGTATATTTTACAAAATTCAAAACATATAAGTCACATTAATTAATTTAATAATTAATTCCCACTGTCAGAGAAAATAGCGTGTTTTTATGAAACAATAAGTATCAAAAGATTGACACTAGTTTAAATCTGTTTTCAATGTGAAATTAATTCCAACATCCACTATTGGATTTAATGGTAAAAATATATTCTAATTTCACTTTAAACCCAATTAAAAAGATAATCTAATCATATAAATAAATTATATTAAAAATAGGTATTGAATTAAAATACAACATTTTACACTATTCATTAAAAATGAACTTTATCAGAAAGATTCCAAAAATTTACAGAAAGTAAATTTTGATGTCCCAATTCATAAGAAGAGTTTTATTTGGTCCAAAAGTATGTATAAGAGTGAACAAAACTATATTTAATGACGGTTCTCCATCAAAAGGCGATAAGTGAACCTTTAGTGAAAACTGGGGCATATACGCCTAAAATTGAATTCTTTCCGTATTTTATGGATTTATCTTTTATTGGATAAATGTAAAAACATTTAAAAACATATATAATAATATTTTAGGTATTTCTATCCATCCCCACCAATACAATGGCTACATGTTAACTCCCATTTAAATTAATATTATTTTATTATTAGAGTGCAACGCAAGATTCCCAAGAATCTCGTTGTTGCGTGTTGGGTACGCCATCGAGCATAGCGTCCCCTTTAAAGTCATATTAATATTTTATTCACAAATATGGATAAATATGGAAATTTAATATTCTTTATTTACCTGGTGTGTTGCATCCTTCCCCCCTTTTAAGAATTGCGTCCTCTAAATTTTTAAAATTGAGCTCGGAAACATCCTTGAAAGTCCCACATCGGAACAAGAGTGGGTAAAACAATCACTTTAAAATAAAGGAAGATAAGTACAGAGGTCACCCGAGTTAACCCATACTAGGATTACAAGTATGAAAATATGGACATGGAGGAGAAAACATAGGGTCATGTTCTGATGGAGAGTGATAGAAAACATGTTTATGATAAAGTTAACCACAAGAAAATCTCAAAATTGTTATGGGTTAAATGGTATTCGATTCCCCAATAGGAAAAGTTAATAGACAACATTTTTGTTTTAAGTTACTTTTTATTGAGGAATTTATTCATAAGGAAACATAATCACTTATCATGTTGAATTTCAAATTTTACTAGATTCCTTAATCAAACTCATATTTTTCCCAAAAGACGAGTATTTAGGAAGACTTGTTCGCATTAAGAGTACTATAATCAACTTCTAGAGAATCACCTAATCCACCAAATAGAACTATATACATCCCATGTATTTATACTTTAACCAAAACCAAAACGAAAAAGTTTAGTACAAGATTAGATAATCCAGAAAATGGTAACCCTTTATAAAAAGAAAATCTAATCTTAATCTCCAAAATTTGTCCAACAAAACCCAAAGTTCAATGAGGACCATTCTATAATCAATTTTTCCATAAAATTATTCAAAGTAAACCAAAATAGTATTGAAACCCAAATATTTGAAGGATTTAATCACATAGTCTTCTAAGGTACATATTAACTTTTATCTCTAAATAACATCAGTTGCTCTTAAATTCTCATATTGAAAAGTATTTAACCTAATCACATATCCTCCATGATAGGTTAATCATTTCCATAGATAACCCAAAATAAACTTACCCTTGAATCCTAAAATCATCTAACTAAAAAGAATCAGTCAAACTAACCAGGGACTTTATGTAGTCCAGTGGTAGGCGATAAATACCAGTCGCACTTTGGTTGTGGGTTAGATTCCCGCAGCTTTGTCCGACGCGACGGGTTGTCACACGGTCTGCATGTTGTCCTTTTTCCAAAACTATATAATTCTTAAATAATTCCCCAAAAAGAGATAAAATCATCAAAAATGATCATAACATATTTTAACCTCATGTTTATCTCATGCCTTTCATTTTCCATCATATCATATAATAACCCATAATTACCTCAAAAGTAAGGATCATATAAACTCTAATGGTTACCTTTATAATTATTACCTAAACTTCCACATTGATTGGTCATCTCGTACATGATGAATTACAGAACATACCAAGTTTCAAGTGGTTGATCATGACTCCTTGATATTTGGTTTAGAACAACCACGAGTTTCCTCATTGAATCCTTCATTTTATCTAGTATCTTAATCAGAGAACCACTACAGTTTTCTTCAAACCTGTTGTCTCTTTGGTGCCTGCTAGATCCATCCATTCACTAAAAATAGAAATGTCAGTGTGAGTATATCAACAAAACCATCATGTACTAATAAGGAAGGTAAACACTAAGATATACTTACTCATTCACATTATCTAAAACTAGGACTCTTTCTGAAATCCTAACCATTATGGTAATGTCACTTATGCTTACAGAATACCCTAACCTCTAAAGTTATCTAAACCGACCTCTAATACCAACTATAATTCCCCAGACTTAAACCTTACTTAATCTTGAGTTATTACAATATTACACATTGAGGATCTTTTCAGGTTTAGAGTTCTAGAGAATTAGATCATGAAACTTGCATTACATTCCACATTTAAACAAAGTGGTTACATAAATGACAGTATTCATTCTTCCCATCAACAGAAAAATATTTAAAATAAAACACGGATTATTTCTTGACACATCCTTGACACTATCATCACATCATGTACCTTTCCCTTGACCTATGAAAAACATTTCAAATACTTGGGATGAGCATAAAAAGCTCAGTAAGGGTTATAAAAATATGGAAAGGAAACATGAATTCATATATACCTAAGAATGAAATCATACATGACCCATAAAACATATGCACTTTAACATACCTCATCAAACCATGAATAAATCATAGAAATCATAAGACATAAAGGTAACTTGAGGCATTCATAACATTCTTACGTAGGGAGTAACCTTGTTGGTTACGTTTGGAATAAACATCACAGTATATTCCCTAAATCTCTTCGGAGAAACCTTAACGTTTCACTCCTTCATGTTACCCAATGCATTGGAGAGCTATATCAGGCTCACCCGCCCTTAGTTTATCACGAAACCACCCGTATTCATAATAATGCCCAAGAACCTCAACATAATCTTATCACATAAAACATGCATAAAGGAAACATAACATTTACACCTTTCAATCACAAGATATCTATACAACACATTGATATAAAAACATTATGAAAACCATTTTCAATATCAAAATAAAAGAAAAGTAAAACATGGTATTTATTTTTCTTTTAAAAAAAGGTATGGCTTGTAGGCGAAGCTGAAACTCAAATAATGGTCACGACGGCGGAGAAGTCATTGTCGCCGCAAACGTACGACAAAAACATTCCCTTTTGTCATTTATTAAAGGATTTGTATAAAAATGATTCCTTTTGAATAAAAATAAAAGTCAAATGGGTTTATACACCATATAAATGAAGGTTGTGTATAAAACAAAATATGGCTCAAAGAAAGGAGTTTGAGACGAAGTCCCATTCAAAGACGGTATCCTTGGTTTAAGGATAAATCAATTACATAATTATGTGTGACAAATGAATACACCAAATATAAGTGGATATTAAGTGTAAAATAATCAAAGGTCATTCACACATATTCAAAGGATGACATATTCAATAACTACATGTTGAACCCAAAGAAATCGAAATTGGGTTAAGAAGTTCCCTTGACAGCCTAACGGCGTCACATTAAAATGAGTTGATGAGAGATAATAAAAAAAAGGGTATCTCATCACTTAGACATAAAATTAACATCAATAAGGATATATGAGAACATATCCCAACATAAAAATATGTAAATTAAAAGACCCAACAAAAGAAGTCTTTTAAAAATAGGAGGGTGAAAGGTTCCCTTACCGACATGGGTATCTTTCGAAACATACACCCCGTGAAATAAGGACAATACAACATTGATGTAAATACTCATAAATGAAAGAATATTACACAATGAGTAAAATAATGGTCAGTACATACACCACTCAATGGAAATTGTGGCAAATGTAGCATAAATCTCAAGGGAAAAAAAGTGTGATGAAAAATCCCATACGAAAACATGGCAGCCTAACGGCGCCACTTAAAACTTCCAAAAATGGATTGTTGAGATCAAATATGGTATCTCATCACATTAAAATAAAATGTAAAGCAAGAGTAATATAATAGAACATCCCCCATCATAACAAAGAGGAGATTAAAAGAAGTTACATAATGGAGAGTACTTAAAGAGAAAGAGAGAGGTTAGATCTCTTACGAAAATTCGGCAGCCTAACGACGCCACTCAAAACTTCCAAAACGGATTGATGAGAAAGAATAGGGTCTCTAATCATATGAAAATAAAAATTAAAGTAAGTGTAATATAAAATAACATCCCAATAACAAGAAATATGAGCTTATAAGGAATGACATAAAAGAGTGTACTTAAAAAGAAAGAGAGGAGTAGGATCACTTACCTCGGGTCCGACTTGACCCGATCGTTCTTTAACATCCTGAATAATAAAATTGAGTTAATTTCCACTTCATTAAGAACCTTTTTCTAGTTCATTATTCCTTTTAGATCACTTATTGACATGTTATAAACATTATGTAATCATTTATGTTAATAATTTTTGTTTTATCGATATTTGGTTCTTAAGTCGAAAGTGGACTTCTTACAATTACATGTTGTTCGTGTGGTCAAATGTTCATTATATCCAAGATTATATTCATGATTTGGATATCATATATATCAAATATATTCAGAATATACATGTACTTATAATAGTATATTACATTTGGGGATTAGAAATGAAATGCACCGTTCATGAAGACGGTAAGCCGCACGTACGCATGAACGCTACTTTCATTTCTATTTCATATTTTTATGGAATGGAATAATAATGATATAGAGGTATATTATAATTACAGTATAACATAATATATAATAACTTTAATTTGATTATTTATATGCCCAACATATGGTATTAACGAATCACATCACTTTGAGGGGGTGGTAGTCCGTACTTCCTTAAATGAAGATATCGTGTTTACCCATAATGGAAACCATAAAGGTATGACCAAAATGAAAAATACATAAGCTTAAGGAAAACATAAAAATATTATATATCATATATAAATATTGTGTCATCTTAATGTCCACCTTTGAAGGTGTTAAAAGAATGTTGAACAATCATCGTTTAGGGAGGCCGAAATTCACCATCCACGAAAACAGTATGTTCTTTAACCATTAGATGTAGGTGTGTGAAAGTTTATCTCGAATACTTCTTATAAAAACATCCTAGTATATTGATGATACTGTATTTGTTACAAAAGAAATGAATAAAAAGATTTTATGGGGTTGGAGAAGCAAAATAAAACAAAAGGACTCAAGTGAAGACATTACCTTAAAATCGGGTAACTCACTTTGGTTTGAGCTCAAAAGCTTCCTTGGGAAGACTTCTGCCCAAATTGAGGATTCAAGAAGTAAGATAGGAAAGTTTAGAGACAAAATGGGCAGAGGTTTGCCGAGCCAAAGGCTTTGGGAGTGTGGGTAAGGAGGTAGAGGTGGGGGCCTTTTATAAGAGGAGAGGAGGGGCACTCTTGGAAGGTAAAGAAATGGAACTTTATTTTAAAATGGTATTCGGATTTTAGAGGTCCCAAATTGATTTTTTTCAAGTATAAGGTGATAAGGGTTCGAAATCCACTCATCCAATAGGGTTTGGACATGTGTAGGTCTAAGATATTACATTATCGTTCCATTTTATTTAAATCGTTAAATAATGAGGTCATCCCTGCATCATCATGATGTCATAAATAATTTAATTTATTTAATGTCTAAAAATTATAAAAAAAATACTATAATGTATGAAATCTTTTTATCTTTCCAATGAATATTTATAGTCAAAAATATAATTTGTATAAACCCATGTAAAAAATGTTTTAGTAAAACATTTCATGTTTGTCTCATTTTTACTTTAACTTTAAATAAAAAGATATTAATGTCATTTTCCAACCAAAGTGGCTTCATGGTGTCCCCAAGTTGACCCATGGGTTTTCTTGGTCGTCCATGACACATCCAATGAGGTTAGTACATGTGTCAAGTTCATTTCATATTATTAAAACATTATTTTTACCTTAAAATACACTAATTACCTCTAATCGCGAGTAAAAACTTAATAAGTTACTATTTACCAAAAAATTAGTTTTATCCCGTTGAACCACATTTTACTTCTTAATGACAACCATGTATGTCGGATTTTTGAAATTCAAAACACAAAGATGGCAAAATTTCATTTAAACGGAAAAATCAGTTTTTATAAGTACCACTTAGTGGTTTCACTATTCATCAAAAATTGATGTTTTTCAGAAAAATCCCAAAAATTCACCCTAAGCTATATTTGATATTCCGAATTCAAAAATGAAGCCTATTTTAAAAAATTCAAAACTTGTAAGTCACATTAATTAATTTAATAATTAATTCCCGCTGTCAGAGCAAATAGCGTGTTTTTATGAAACAATAAGTATCAAAAGATTGACACTAGTTTAAATCTGTTTTCAAAGTGAAATTAATTCCAACGACCACTATTAGATTTAATGGTAAAAATATATTCTAATTTCACTTTAAACAAAATTAAAAAGATAATCTAATCATATAAATAAATTATATTAAAAAGAGGTTTTGAATTAAAATACAACATTTTACACTATTCATTAAGAAATGAACATTATCAGAAAGATACCAAAAATTTACACAAAGTAAATTTTGATGTCCCAATTCTTAAGAAGAGTTTTATTTGTTCCAAAAGGATGTATAAGAGTGAAAAAAACTATATTTAATGACGGTTCTCCATCAAAAGGCGATAAGTGAACCTTTAGTGAAAACTAGGGCATATACGCCTAAAATTGAATTCTTTCCATATTTTATGCCATTATCTTTTATTGGATAAATGTAAAAACATTTAAAAACATATATAGTCATATTTTAGTTATTTCTATCCATCCCCGCCAATACAACGGCTACATGTTAATTACCATTTAAAATAATTTTATTTTATTATTAGAGTGCAACGTAAGATTCCCAAAAACTCGTTGTTGTGTGTTGGGTACACCGTCGAGCATAGCATCCCCTTTAAAGTCATATTAATATTTTATTCACAAATATGGATAAATATGAAAATTTCATAGTCTTTATTTACCTGGGGTGTTACAGTTCACCACCTGTATAATTGTTAAATCTGGTTATTAGATTCTAACAGGTCCATATCCATATTTATGTAATAATATATGATCCTATATAATCCAATTATATCATTTTTTAAATAGTATTTCAATATTACCATTATTTAGGGTGTTAACTACTTCGTTTTCCCATTACTATTTTTCCATGTACGTCATGATTTTTTTGAATAAGATTTATATTATTCAGGAAATTAAGTTCAAAGTTATTATATTCACTCATCATATACATTAAAAAAATATTATTGAATTGATTATGTTGAGAATGAATCTCATTAAATCAGGGAGACAGTGGGTCGTACATACGCTTGAGCGATGCTATCATTCTCTTGATGGTTAAATGGTCTGTAATTGGATGGTATATTAATTATAAAGAATAATTATAATGTTATATTTATTATTTAAATCCATTATACTAACCATTATACCTATCCATTTATAGTATTTTTGAATAACAAATTACACCACGACGTGGAGAGGGTATGTCCTTTGTACGCACACATGGTGATAGTGTTATTCATGTGAGGAGTAAAAGGATTTATAAGATTGTACCATAACTATAATAAAATATTATAATTTATAATATACTAGATTTATTACTTTATTATTGAATCAACATAGAAAGAGAATGTACAAGAAGAAAAGAAATTGAAAATAACTTTTAAAGCAATTACTTCGTTGGACTTCCTTTGAATCTCTTTCAAGGGACACTAGGGATGTAATTTTTGCAAACCCAGGTCCTCTAGAAGTTAAATAATAAATTTTATTATAGAATTTGGCAGGATTAGGTCATGATAACAGGCTCATGGATGTATGAAGAAATGTGAGAGGCGGTTATTATTTATAAGAGAGTAGAGGGGAACTTTAGAAAACTCACGAAATATTAATTTATTATAATTTCAATTTCAATTAAAAATGATCCAAAACTCATTTAATTAAAATATAATATATCTTTGGATATAATACACATTATATAATAAATTTTAGAAAAGTTTTGTATTTTTTTGTTATCCTTATATTTTTTGTTTAACCATTATTTTACCATTTTTTATCTTACAGTGATATCATGTTATTTACACATTATGGGTTAATGTAATTTCCATATCATGTAAAAAACACAATTAAATTAATTTATTATATATTTTTACATTTATTAACCATTTTTCAGAATATTATATTTTTAAGAATTAAATGTCATTTAATAATCTATTTTATCTTTTATGTTATGAATTATGCCAATTTGGGACACTATTCTTACATGCCTTTTTTACAAATTCATAACAACCCAATTACTTCTAACCAAATGCATTAAATAAAATATAATATTTAAATATAATACATAAAATTTTTGTATGGAATAAAAAAATAAAATTACATTTATAATAAATATTTATAATATCATTTTTTAAAATCCATTATTAAGGAATGAATCATTGCATCATAATTGTGTCATTTTTAAATTTATTTATTCAATGTCTTAAAATAATATATAAAATATCATGATGTAGTAAATAATTATATATATATAATTTATATTTATAATTTAAGATATCACTTATATAACCCCATATAAAATTTTTATTAGCAAAAGATACATGTTTATGTTATATTTCTCTTTACATTAAACCAATTCTTATAAAATGTCATTTTCACATCCATGTGGATCCATGGGGTCCCAAAATCAACCCAAAAATGCTTATGGTCAGAATTATTTAATAAAATTGGATTAGGACATGTTATTAGGGTTTTTTTATATTATTAAATTTTTGTTCCCCTTATTTACCAGAATTATCTTTTAATAATGGTAAATTAAAATAATTACTGAAGTTACTATTCTTAATGTAAAAAATTAAAAGGTACCTATAAAAAATTTCAACCTTATGATTCGAAATATTGAACCAATTTTTCCAAATTCAAAACACATAAGTTTCAGTAATTATTTTAAAAATAATTCTCATTGTTAAAACTAAAAGGTTGTTTTTAAAGAAGTAATAACAATTAAAATATTGACATGTTTTTTCCAATTTCAATGGAAAATTACATTCAATGAAATTCATTGGATTAGATGATAAAAAATTATTCCAATTACCCATTAATACCAATTAAAAAGGCAATCTATCTATATAAATATATTAGATGGAAATACGGTTTTGAATAAAAATGCAGTATTTCTTACTATTCATTAAAATATGAATTTTATCAGAAAAATACCAAAAATTCAACATAAGTAACTTTTTATGTACCCATTCCAAATAAGAAAATTAGTTTTTCCAATAGAATATATAAAGGTGGTTAAAACTAGATTTTAAATGGGTGTTCCATCAAAAGGGGTAAAATAAAATTTCATTAAAAAAATACTTCTTTTATCTGAAAAAAATGAACCAGTTCTTTTATCATGTCTATAAAATACATAAGATTAATTTTAGTGTTATATAAAATTCATTATGTGGTTAATACCGTTCATAAAGGATATTTTATATTCCATAATAATATTTTAACGACATATCGTTGTTTTGTGAAACTAAGTATGGCGTACAACGCAAGCAATCGACGAGGGTCTCTCTTATGTGTAATAAAATCCATGAAAAGTGTTGTATATAATACAAGAGAATACAGTGTTTCTTATAGAACAAACTAATATTATTGTAGCATATAACACAAGACATCAAATAAAATAAAAATAATTTATCCCATAAAATCTTAGGGTGTTACAGTCCATCTTCCCTAAAACTGTATTCCTAAAATTATGGGTCACACTACTCTTCACCCACCCCAATTTTATTTATATATGATTCTAGGGTGTGCTAATATTTACTTTAGTTTTTAACATATAATATGATTATGGTTTACTAGTTTTCAAATTAGTGATAGTATATATACATTTACATATTTAGACTCCAAGATGGTACATCACCCCCACCACCAAATT
Source organism: Viscum album (assembly GCA_963277665.1). Lineage (NCBI taxonomy): Eukaryota > Viridiplantae > Streptophyta > Magnoliopsida > Santalales > Viscaceae > Viscum > Viscum album. The sequence goes on along the minus strand of OY728140.1, from coordinate 1,689,992,474 downwards.
ATTTTCTTTCTATGCTTTGAGAGAACCATATATAGAAAAGGAGTTATGGACAATCTCGATTTTCACCTTATAACAGTAGGATCAATAGTAATACTTATATAATATCTATCTTTATTATTTATTGTCAGATCATATCTCATAATTCTAACATAACATTACTTGTTATCTTATGGACAACATTGGTAGTTCTCTATATATTTTTACTCTCACCATGGTCAAGAATCCATGATACATTAGTACCTAAGTGGAAATCATTATTCACTTGTTCGGGTATGGAAGATGAAAAATGTTGGACGATTGAGAAGGATCATATTGATGGGTACTTGAATATTTGAAAATGATGAGGTTCAAGAATGGTAGTAGTTCCCCCTTATGATTATATTAATTTGATTATATGTATAGTTTATTATCCTTATGGGTGATCACTTGGTATGTATGATTATCTGCATCATTGTTATAGTTTTTATTGAGTGATAATTTTTTATAAATTTTTCATACACTGAATATTTTTATGGATATTTATTTACTATATCTTTATTGTTATATTACATTGATCAGAGGGTATATTCACATAAATGTAGAACCATTCACCCCCTAAACTAGTTACAAGCCTATAGAGTACAAGGAGAAGGGTGTAAGTTCTTGTAGAACCTTATTCAAGAAACTAATGCGTGGTATAAGGATGGTTCTTTAGCAAACAGGTATCAAAAATTGTTTTACCTTTTTAACTATTTCGTAAATGGAAAAAAATAGAATGTAATACTTATGAATTTGGATCAACAGTTTATAGTTATTCTGGATTGAACATATATGATCTGAAATCCTTGTTAAATTGAATTTGGGATTGATGTTCAAGTTTTTTGTTATTGTAGTTGAGTTTAATATTTTTATCACATTCCATTTAGTTTTATTATCCACAAAATAATTTTTTTTTCATAAATCCAAATTAGGGAACATTAGGAATAACATTACAACATGAAAGTTGAGAAATAAAATTTCGTTTCCAAATTAAAAATTCAAATAGTAAAGGCACCGCCACAGAACTGAATCATGTAAATCATGCTCCATTGATAAACATGCTAACACCATCATCATCACCACTTCAAATTTTTCATTATAAAATCTTCACGATCCCTACCAAACGTTGATCAATCACCTCCAGAGACCACTGGTGAGAACAAACCACTAGAACCTCCCACCACCACCACACCCGCTTCATTATTATAAAACCCTCATCATCACCACACCCAAAAATTTTGGGAACACCTAAAAACAATCGTAAAACAAAAAGCGTCTTCACCATAACTGAGCTGCATCAGAGATGTCATCATAAATGATCAAATCAGAACATTTTATATTTATCACATGATCACAACAAACGTATAAAGTCATAAAAAGGACAAAAGGTATAAGACAAGGAGGACGATCTGCCATAAACCCCAATTCCCACTAAATAATCACATCCCAAAGCTCCATACAAACCATCCCTATAGGAAGACTGTGATTGGAAAGGTATAATACTGATGCCAAGGTATATTGGATGGACTGGGATGTCAAAAATGATCCAAAACCATGATGGAATGCCAAAAAAACTAATAATCATGAAACAAAACCACAATAAGTCATACATAGAAAACAATAAACATCACTACAACACAAATTGTAGTCAGCATAACACATTCCTCACGGGTCACTGTCATCTGATCCACACATTCAAATGAATCTGTTAAGACACTGATTCAAACCAACATGGTGATCGATGCTAGAATCAGAATACAAAGTAGCAATAATCAATCATTGATGAAATTGAGAACCGTTTCCCCAACTGAGCCACCAATAGTTGTCGATGAAGCCACCAACTTGAAAACCCATTCATAAAACAACAACAGAGGAGAAACACTTCCATGAGGAAAATACAAAGAGAGGATGAAACCAAAAAAATGAGGGAATGGAGGAGATGATTCCAACGAAGTGGTGTGTTTGCCTCCCCCAATGAGGAACCCTAGCAAAGAGTGTGATATTTATTGTAATTTATTAATTGGTGTTATAATATTATCACGGGGTTTCATGAGGAGTGGTTTCGGGTATTATAGAAATAAAAAAAATCATATAACATGTTCATAGTTTAATGGGAATGATACAGTAGATCTGGACGAAGAAATAAGTATACTGAAAATAGGTTCATTTACTTAACGTTTTGACATTAAATTATATGGTGTTTTATCATATAGAATCTTGGTGGAATTATACCTAATTTAATGATGTTACATATTATCACTTTAAGTGATCCTATTATTACATGGTCTCAATTTTATGAATGGAGAATAAAAAAATATAAAATTATTCTCTCTATAACTTTTAAATATAATTTCTTTTAACTATTCCATAGTTCTAATCTACTAAATACAGATCATCATTGGGGAGTGACATTGTACATATTCACTTGCATGACATTCAAATCATCAATAGAGTAGTCTATCATAATGATGATTGATATAGACTTCTTCCCTAATGTTTTTTTAAATTGAGTAGGATATTCCTGATATATATATGTAAATGAGAACCTTATAATGAGAAATTTCACACATGAGATGCCATATTCTATCTAATATGAGAGCATAAGAGAGTATATGTTAGTTAAATCCAATGTTTGATATTATAATAGACTAGGTTATAGATCCTAGTGACATTAAAATAGGCCTTAAGATATTTATTATCCTTGTGTTGTGACTAAATGGTGGTACAATTTCCTTTTTTTCTGAGTCAATTTGTAATATATGAGCTAAACCATAAAGAGGGGTTATCCAATTCTAATGTGCTCCATTTAGAGTGGAATCGTTGGTATAGGATTTCATAAAATATTTTTATTTTCATGAGGTGTTTTCTGATATGTGTAATTGATATTTAAATTCCTTATATACTATGAATGTAATGTCATTAATATAGTTTGTGTTATAATGTGTCTGAAATGCACCAAAATAACGATTAAATGTATAATAAATATGGTATTCATTGGATTTAATGGAATGTGCTAAGGTAGTATATGTTACATTGTATTGTGGGTGCCACTGAGTTGTGAACCTACTAAATTATTCCTCATTTAGTTATGGTTTTTGTTTAGCACTGTAAAAAGTAAATATTTTTACAATGGAATGAGGTTTGCATAAAATAGTTTCACAAGTAGGTTTTTCATGAATTGGATAATGGATAATGTTTTTTTATAAGGCTTCCTGTTAGAAAAGATGTTTGAGGTTTTTATGGGAATGGAAGGAGTTCCCCTTACAGTGAGAATAAACCTTATGGAGGTATTGTAGTGTAGTGGTACATCCAATCCAACAATGCTTCATTACTGTAGTTAATTAGATATATGGGTCTAGATCATGAAGAATGAAATGTGTGAAATATATTGATTATTCATCATTCTAATAGAGGATAGGTTTATGGAATGATTTATAGTGTAAAGAAAATTATATGTCCCCTAATCATATATAACTTGTTTTGTGACCTTTAAAAATGACAACAAGAATGATAATCTAGTGGACCAAACACAATGTTTATTGTAGTGTTGGTAAAAATGATTGAATATAAGTTTTCAAGCTATGTATTGTAAATGATAGTTAACCATATGGGAGAAACAGTTAATGTAACTAACGTTACTTCCTTATGTGGGGTAAATGATAGTCACTATTATTGGGATTATGGTTTTGTTTGGTAAAATAAGATACATATTCTAGGAATAACATCATCTAGTGACTAGGTTTGGGGAAATGTCAGTGCTTGTTGGTAGAAAATTGATGTGTCGTATGAGGTGGGGACTTATGTTGTAGATTTAATTTTTTTGTGATATCTTAAATTAAATTGAAAAATAGTGAGTGATGATAGTTTGGGATTCCATGTCAGTTATAAAAAAATTTATTCCTAAAAATTAATCTAATCAGTGGGACATCTCTGAATTCAGAATTCATGAGTGTCACTAGAACTTGGAAATTTTTTTTTAAAATGGGGAAAATAATGGGTGTGTGGATGTATGAGATGATTGAATTTTTTATAGTTTAGTCATTTTGGGTGTATTATTGTAATTATAACATCCCCAACCTGGGTTCCACTAAATCGAGGCTCCATGTCGGGTCATCACATGACCTCAAGTGTGACTCCCCATATGGTAGAGGTTTTTGACTAGCAGTGATGGTCTAAAAGTAATGTGTGGAGACTATAACCTCTTTTTCAGAGTAATCCACAATATTAAACATATATAATAGTGAAACAATAAATTTTACTCAATTCATAATCATAAATTTCCATCTCCCAAACTGGGTAAACCCTATAGACAATCAGTAGTCATGCCACATCCTCCTATTGGTCCAAGGGAATAAAACCCAAAAGAATGACAAAAAATGGAATCTTAAATGGTCCTAACTCTAATCTCAATTATTATCCATTATTTTCCCATGTCCGAATCACCTCCCTAGAATCAGACCTTTTCCCTTTCCTTTCATGTAAGCTTTATATCGGCTCAAATACCGAACGACAGCTAGAAAAGTGTGTGAGTTCAATTTACTAGGCCACCACCAACGATGTCTATAAAAATCTCAGCCTAATAAATAGTGAGTGCTAAATGAAATAAAACAAAATGTAAATAAATTATAGTTCAGAAGACATTATTTGAAGAGGTTATCTTGAATCATTGATAACACTTTTTTCAATTTAAATTACTTATATAATTTTTATTTGTTATTTCACTTTCATCATCTGTTCAATAGACTACACATAGTCCACCAGCTCAAGCATATGGGAGACAAGTCTTGTCCCTGAACTCGCTAGGTATAAAACAGTTCATAATCAATACATATCACTTTTCATGGCACCTTTATCTAGGTTATTCCATTGAATACAACCATTGGGGGCATGTACCACCATTCCAACACCCCAACCCATGCATTTCAAGGGGGGTAGAGGATCTGTCCTCCAAACCCACTGGAGGAGCCTTAGTCCTTTATCCCACCACCAATACATGTACACATTCTTATTCATTCATCCATAACATAAAAACCATAACACAACCAATAGAACCAACGCATACAACAATCATAATCCAATGATCAATATTGAAATTATAAATCATTCTATAACACGATAACACATTTTCCATTTATGTTTCTAATCCCATTTATCCCAATTCACATTCTCCTGTCCAACCAAATAATCATATTCAATGATTCCCATTTTCCCATTCCTTAATCATTTTTAACCATTTCTAATTCTAATAACATATCATAATTCTCAATAAGGGATCTACTTTTTCACAAAAGGACATAACACTTACATGGTTAATTTCTAGGCCCAGTTAATATTGGCACAACCCATGGATAGCCTCAAATCGGTCAAATAATCCACATTGAATACCATAGGAACCATGAGGGTTTCCAATAATAATTTATTCACCCATTATTACAACTGTTACCAAGGGTTTGAAAATCAAAACAAGAAGTAAAAAAGAATAATGTCTTACATGCAAAAATAGACAACAAAATATGGGATATAACTTGTAGAAAACCAACCATGAATTTGTTGATGGAAAAACACTCAAAAGAATCCTTAGATATTGATTCAAACCCCCTTAAAATCCTAGACATAGATCTCACTCCAAGAGAGGGGGGTTAGATATTTAGATAGAGATAAGAGAGAAATACAAACCCTAATTGTTAATGGGAATCAAGGAGAATATTATACTCACTAAAGGCTTCAAACCACAACCAATAGTGCTCCAAATGGCAAAGGATAAAATTATAATCACCATTGCGAAGGTTTGGCCTTCCAGGATTTCCTATAGGGTTTACTGTGGAGGGGATGATGAAAATACCGAGTTAGAGGTAAAAATCTCGAGGTGGCATTTTTTGTAATTATTCCAAATTTACTGGTCTGTATGGTTTTATTGAACAGATTTTCAAACCTTGTGCATTCTACTCTCCATGAAATTACCCCTTGGATGGTTTACTGAGATTTCCTCCCGATTTTCACCAACCATGCACAAACTATGCAACTTGCCCATAAATCTCCTTTATCCTCCCCCTTTGGGCCCCAAACCTCCAAAACACCCCTAAGCCTTCTCATTAACATGGGGAACACATATATATCCCAAAGAAGGGAATTAATCTAAAAAACAAAACAAACCTTATGAAAAATCCAAGATCATACAACTTCCCCACCTAATGATGTCTCATCCTCGAGCCTCTCTTCCTGAGCATCATTGAGTATCCATAGAAAATAGATTGGGAAATTGGGCCCAAAAATATAATTGTTGCTCCAATGTTTTTTTTAATGTTCCAATGATTACGTAAAATATTAACTAATGGAAAAACCATGCCCCGAAATATGTTTTCACTATGATCCATAATATATACATGATGATCCTCAAAGGTTGCATCATCGTCAAGGTCAACACCATCAATGATTATCATATGAGATGGATCTTGATGATACAGACAGAGTTGTGAAATAAGAAAAATTTCATTCATTCCACCATATCATTATTGAAGAGTAAATCGGTACACCCCTAGACCGATCCACTCTACAATCTCGAATGGTCCCACATAACTGGGATCCAACATTCCATATTTTCGGATTCAATTGTGACCCAACATTGTCTACACTTAATGGAAAACCCTATCTCCCACCATGAATTTAAGTGGTATATGACGTCAATATTCATATGAAATCTATCTACTCCGGGTCATCATCATGTGGTTTTCAATCAACGGATTCTTTTTCTTTGTCTCTTCTACGAGACTCAAACCTAACATTTTAGACTTTATAACTTCTAAACCATGCAATGGAGATCCATATAGAATCTTATTGAGTTCCATAAAAGGATCCATCTAAATAATTACCTCAGAAATACAATTGTAATAAAACTCAACATGCGATAAATTTCATTCCCCTGAGACACAAAAATCTAAGAAATAAGCATTCAATGTGTCCTCCAACACTTGAATTGTATGATTTATTGTCTGTCTATTTTTGGATGATAAGACATACTCCAACACACTTGAGTATCAAGAGACTTCTATAAACCCTTCCAGAAATCCAATTCGAACAAAGATCGTGATATGAAACTATGGTTTATAGAACACCATACAACCACAATATTTTCTAGACTTATAATTCACCCAACTAATAAACTGTGAATGTTTTTGGAATTTGTATGGAATGAGCCACCTTAGTCAGTAGATCCACAATCACCAAAAATACATCACTCTTCTAACTTGTCCTCAGAAGATAGAATATGAAGTCCATCATTACATCATTCCACTTATACTCTGGAATGATAAATTACTGTAATAATCCTCATTTGTGTTGATGTTCAACCTTCCCCTGATGACAGGTAAGGCTTCATGCCACAAAACCTACATCCTCTTTCTTTAATCTCATTCGCCAATACTTCCAATGAAGATCACTATACATTTTAATTAGACAATGATGTACTACACACTTTGAGTCATTTAACTCACATGTTAACTCCTCTCACACACCCTTAGACAGCACGACACTGTCCTGAACAAAAACAACTCCTTCATCACTCACATACCAGGTAGAATGTGATCTAAGACCATTATGATTTTCCTTTATAGCCAATCCCTCTGGATCCTCCATCGTATTCTCCTTGGCCTAGCTCAATAGAACAAATTTAATTTCTATAGGTGCACGGTTCATCTTTTAATAACTTTCTTATACCTCTAGTTGAATTTTAGTATTCCAAGCCATCATTCTACACTCAAAGCTACAGTCTTAAATCATCTGATTCTGAGTCTTTTGTCTTAGAACATCTGCAACACTATTACCTTTCCCTATTGCGAATTAATACTCAAAATTGAAGGATTTTGAGTACTCAAGCCACCTTCACAGTTGAAGATTCAAATCCCACTGAGAGAAGATGTACTTTAAAATTTACAATCAGTAGATATCATGATTTATTCTCCCATCAATTATGCAAAAACATTCTTGGATTCCTTTTACCATTTAAACATAATCCCCTTCTTGGTTAAACCTATGAGTGGAGATTCTAAATGAGATAAATCTTTAATGAACCTCTGTTAATAACAGGGAAATCCCAGGAAACTCTGAACATCAAAAACATTCTTGGCCTAGTCAAAAGACACCACAACCTAGATATTCTTAGGATCCAATGACAAACCTGGATTAGAAATGATGTGTCCTAGAAAATGCACATTATCAATCTAGAATAGAAATTTTGATAGCTTATATTAATGCATATGATCTCTTAGTGTACTCAAGATGATGTCAAGATGTTTGGCATGATGGTCAATAGTTCATGAGTCCACTACGACCCCATCAACAATAACAACCATGTAATAATCCACATACCGGTAAATTATCATATTTACTAACACTATAAAGACATATAGTTCATTGGTCAACCCAAACGGCTTCACCAGTGAAAATTCATACAACTTGTACCTACTCTGGGAAGTTATCTGCAATACATCAGAAGGTATCACCATAAACTAATGGTACCCTAATCTCAAATATATATTAGAGAACACTGAAGAAACCTCTCATTTTTTTAAACATATCATCAATTAGGGGAAGATATTATATCTTATTAACCGTCATCTAATATAACTCCCTTTAATCATTACATTACCTCAATGAATCGTCATACTTCATAGAAAATAGCACGGGTGATCCCCATGGATATTTTATAGGTCGAATGAATGCCCTTTTTTAAAATATTATATTAATACATTCACTTCCAATTGTTTTTCTAGTTCCATTAAATATGGTGGAATATAAACTGGTTTTGGCCCTGGAAGCAACCCAATTATGAACTCCACATTTGTTTCAAGCAGTAGTCCCGAGAAATAATCAGTAAAAACATATTCAAACTGACCCACCAGAGGAGGAAAGACATGATGATACACTTCTATATCTTCATGAATCAAGAACACCACATGGGACATGAGTTCTCATACTAGAAAACTGGCCTTGTTCAGCTCACCTGGACATCCCACTCACTACGAAGGACATAAGTATCTACATTGAGAGATGTCAACATTTTCCTATGATGTTAACAATTGATGTGTGCATGATACAACACCTGCCAATCTGTACCCAAAATTAGGTAAAAACATGAAATCTTTAGGAAAAATAGGTTCCATGGAAAATGTTAACATCCACCCTCTAAAGTATAATATTTACAATGCCTAATATCCTCAACTCACTTCCCCAATGGAGTATCAAGAGCATAACCCCACACACCCATTACATATCTAATCCCATAAAAAATAAAAAATGTAAATAGATAAAACATTGCACGTCTCCTACATCAAATATAGAATTTGAGAGTGTGTATGCGATAAGAATATTACATCGAGCAGTGGATGGCCCAACCTCACCACCTCCAAGGGTAGACTGAACAGCATGAAGCTGTAATATCCCCCTACCCTAGGTTCAAGACTAACTACCATGTACTGTATCTCCCTAATGGTATTGATGGTCCCAACATATGGTTTCACATACACCAACCCTACTAGTAAGACATGTGGAGCCCCAAATACCTGCCTGATTTTGGGTAACTGACCCCCTACCTTCATACTACATTGATCTCTATCTTCCATCATTTTATGATTCTCATGGGTTCCAAAAAAACCGTGGAGCATGGAACATTTTTTTTCATTCTCAACACTAAACTAGTGGTCTGGAATACTGACTTCGCAAGTTTCCCAACCTACCACACTGATATAAGATGACTTGGCCACTATCATTAGGGACGGATTCCTTCTTCAATTTCTATTGTCCACTATTTCCCTATTGATAATTATCAATGTTGTGCTTTCTAATATTAGAATATACACCACTGATTTACCCCACTGGTATTACATGTCTCATTTTAGTGGACTCTATGAGGTTTCCTTCTGAGATGAGGGCATGATCCATCACCTGTTATAACTTCTTCTACTAAAAGATATTTACCTAGGATCTCATCTTATAAAAAAGTGAATCCTGAAAGTGCTTCACCATATCCGCCTCATCTCCCACTAAAACATTAAAAAATGTTTCAATTCCTTGAACCAACCTGGATACTCCATTACCAACATTGTACCATAATTCAATCTCAAAAACTCTACAGCCTTGTCTAACTACAGGGATTCTAGATAGTAATGTTCAAGAAAGGATTTCTGAAAACCTTTCCATAGAATTCCTTCTACATGTTCAGTCTGAACTAGGATATCCCACCAATGTTTCACCTAGCCCTGAAACATACTATCTTCTAACATGACTCTCTTTTAGAGAGGATTCTCCAGATGATCAAGAATATTTTGGATAGACAATTCTATATCTCTATTCTCTCTATTCCACCCTCTATAGTAAAGGTTTGAGGATTTTGTAGCAAAAACTCCCTAGTCATCCCGAACATACTTGGTGCAACCTTCCTTAGATCCAGTTCCATCATCTACATAAAATAGGAAATATTCTCATGGAACTACTTTTCCTTATTAACTTAGACAACAATATCCTCTTACTCCACTATTGGGGTATCATTCTCAATAACGTTTTCTAAAACGACCCATACTTTACATACATTGTTATTACTTCAGAAATGAAGCACACTTATTACAAAATATAACAAAACCAGGAAATGACAGTATGGGTATAGAGTCTTTAGAAACTGGGAAACATAAACAACTGGTTCATGAGGCATCTACTTTTCATCCAATTTATTTCATCATATCTAGAGTCCCTTTTGGCATATCCTAATTAATAACCTTCTTCCTGACCTGGGGAAATAAATACTACAAAGGGTGATGTCAAATTCTTAGTAAGGGTTAACAAAATAAATATCAATCACATCATATACATAAGAACATAAATTTTGGAAATCTCAACCTGCAAAAGAGATCATAATTTCAGTACATGGGATAAACCATAGTAGTGAAATGTAATCCCAATAATCATAACTTAAAACATAAAACATTGTGTCATACACACATAATCACAGAGAATCATTTCTTATTAGTCAAGACTCATTTCCAAGACTATCTTAGTGGACAAAGTCCATTTCTGAACCGAGTTCACTCCTTGTTTCAGTACTATTTCACTGAACCGGTTTAACCTGCCGTTCCAGCCATGTCTATCTCATGAGATATAAAATCATTACCCAATGCATTGGAGGGAGATATAGTTTCCACCCATCTCATAATGATACCATTCTTATGTGTGCCACAAAATCATAAACCATACATTATATCATAACCCATGCAATAAAAATGGGATTCTTAAACATCGTGACATCATTAAAAAATTCATATAAGATAATGGAATTCATAAAAATAATTCCATCACAACATAATAAAATCAATGTAATAATAGGGAGAGAAACAGAACCCTTTATTATCATAGATGGAAAATAATTTTGATAAAACACTTGAACTCCATTCTTGAGGAAAATATCCATTCTACTTCAAAAACACATTTCCTTTCTTAACATGTCATAAAATTATAAACTAAAAGAAGTTGATTAAAAATAAACTTGAAAAATTTAAAAGGAAGCTTCTTGAGAATAATGTTTTAAAAATCCATTCATGTCATATAAGTTAAAAAAAATTCTTCTCGTACTTTTGTCAAAAATTTCAAAAAGTACCTCATACGAAAAACGACGAAAGATTCCTTTCATGTATTTTACTAAAAACTCACCGAAGGATAAAATTGGATTTAAACAATTTTAGGTGGATGGAAATAATATTACATATTGTGGAAACATTGATGTGGATGATAAAATACATCCCAGTAAATACCAAAGTATAAACAATCTGGGATAAAATGAGATTGTGATATTTTCCCTTACCTTAGATCTGATTTGCTTCGTAAGTGTCCAAACCTCATGTATAATGATTTAGATAATGTTATTGACTTATTCCAGAATCATACAGTTTTTTAAGACATCATATATGGTCATATTATTAGCTTCTTATTAGTAATATTTCATTACTACTTGTTATTCGGGTGTTTATTACTTTTTGTTATTATGCGTGTTTTGTCGAATAAATTCTTGTTTTTCTTTTTAGGTTATAGATACCTCATTTCCAGAATGGTATTAGTGTAATATATATCATATTCATTCATTCAATTCATTTATATAATCATTATGAAATGAAGATCATGTAGAACGAGTCGCATCTCATTGTGGAGAGGGTATTCCGTACGTACGCACGAGCGATGATATCGTTCCCATGATCGTGGAATTGTAATGTAGTGTATGTATACTATTTAAGAATAAATATCACTTTAAGATAATCATATATAGTCATTATTCACACCATTATACCCATCCAAGTAAGGTGGTGGTGGAAAATAGATTACACCATGGCGTGGAGATAGTATTCTGTACGTACGCACACGCGGTGATTTCATTTTCCGTAGGATGGATAGGTGGTGAAATAGGGTTGTTTCATACTTATATAAACATATAAGTATATTAGTGATACTGATGTTATTACTTCATAATGAAACAACTAAGTAAAAAGAAGTGGAAGAAGAAATAAAGTTGAAATAATCGGTAACGGACATTACCTCTTCTTTGAAGCGCCTCTTTGAGACCTCCTCTTTGGGCACTAAAATTGGTCTTTGAAGAAGACCAAGACCTCTAAGATGTTTCTTGGGAAGTGTAGAAGATACTTTTTCAGGTTTTGGCCGAGATTGAAGGCTAAATGTGGTGTGAGGAAAAGAGGGAGGAGGTGCCCTTTTATAAGGGAGGAGAGGGGCACCTTTGGAATAACTAAAAATATTATTTTATTATAAAGTCAAATTCGGTTTTTAATTGCTCCAAATTTATATATTTCGAAGATAAGGTGGGTATGGGTCGAAATCATCTCATAAAATAGAATTTATACATGTTTAGGTCATTATAATAACCTTATCTTTTAGTTTTAACTCTTAGTTAATTAGATTGACATTTACCAAGTCACTTTGTATTTTTATATTATATAATTAATAAACTTACCATATACAAGAAATAGACCCCCAAGTGGTCCATTAATGATACACATATCATGATATAAGTATCTTAGCCGAACCTTAGATTTTTAGGAAAATAATAACAATTAATAATATAATATTTGTTTTAAAAACTATTTTATGTCATTTTTGACACTATTTGGTAATTGATTTTTGTGAAAATCATAACCAAATGATTAGTTCGAAAAAAATAAATTAAATAAATAATAACATGTCATATTAACATATAAAATTATTGGAATTCATAAAAAGTCTCAAATTACATTTATTTGGGTATTTATAACATCAATTATGTCAATATTTCATTAATAAGATAATTACTGCATCATCATTGTATCATAAATAAATTAAATTATTTTAAATATAAAAATTTCAAATAAAATAACTTTATGTTGGAAATATTTTTATCATTCTAATGAATATTTATAGTCGAATTTATATTATGTATAACCCTATATTAAAAATGATTTAGTTCTTGAACTCTGATTTTAACTATTTTAACCCTTCTTTAAATAAATTGATAATAAATGTCCTAATCTAATCCAACTGGGCCTAAATGGTCATATTTTATTGATAATGTTTTTTTGGTCGGATGAAACTTATCTAATAGAATTAGTACATGTGTTAGGGTAATAATAATAACACTTTTACCCTTAATTACCCTATTTACTTTAAACCGTGGTAAAAAAGTAAAAAGTTACTATTCACCAAAAATTATTTTCAACTCATTGAACCACATTTTAGTACTTGATATTAACTGTGTCTCTCGGATTTTCAAAATTCCACTCACAGAAGCGGTAAAATTATGTTTTATGAAAAATTCAGTTTTTTTAACTACCACTTAGTGGTTTCACTATTCATCAAAAAATAAAAGTTTCCAGAAAAAATACCAAAAATTAGGACTAAGATATATTTGATATTATGATTTCAAAAATGATGTCTATTTTACCAAATTCAAAAAATATCAGTTACATTAGCTAATTTAAAAATTAATTCCCGCCGTCAAAAAAAATAGCGTGTTTTCAAGAGATAATAACTATCAAAAGAGTGACACTTGTTTATGTCTAGTTTAAATGTGAATTTACATCCAATGAACAACATTGTATTAAATTGTAAAAATATATTATAAATATACTTTAAAACCACTAAAATTAATAATTTATCACTATTAATTATTTCAATTAATAAAGTTGTTTTTAATTAAAATTTAGTAATTTTCAATATTCATAAGAATCTGAAAGTTATCCGAAAAGTACCAAAATTTCACCCTAAGCTAATTTCGATATTCCAAATCCAAAAATGAAGTCCATTTTGAAAAATAAAATTTACAAAATTTCAAAAAGTGGTTATTACTACTCATAAAGGCTACTTTTAATAATATTTTAACAGCATATCGTTGTTTAGTGAAACTCGGTATTGCGTACGACGCAAGCTATCGAGGAAGGCCATGGTTGTGTGTAAAGAAAGACAAGCTAGTGTTGTGTGTAGTGAAAGATTCTTTTGATGATTTATATAACATAAAAATAAAGTATTTATCATAAAAGTCTCGGGTGTTACATTCTACCCCCCTTAAAATGAATTTCTCCCTCTAAATTTGTCACTTTGTAACAAACAGTTGAGGATACCTTTCCCTCATCATATCCCTCAAGCTCACATGTATCTTCTTCTAACTGGTGGTTCCTACATAAAACTATCACCAATCGATTGGTCTTGTTTCGTAGGACTTTTTCGCTACGATCCAGAATCTCTATCGGCTATTCTTCATAAGAAAGATCTTTCTCCAGAGGTACATCTTTTGTGCTGAGTACATATGAAGGATCAGGTATGTACATTCTCAAGAGAGATACATGGAACACATCGTGAACTTGAGAGAGATTCGGTGGAATCTCCAATCGGTAAGCTACCATTCCAACACGATCCAGTATTTCGAAAGGACTGATATATCTAGGGATCAACATCCCCTTCTTTGCAAATCTCATGACCCTCTTCCAGGGAGATATTCGTAAGAACACCTTATCACCCACTTCAAACTCTAGTCCTTTTCTTCGTTTGTCGACATAACTTTTCTGTCGACTCTAAGATGCTCTTATGTGTTATTGAATAGATCGAACCTTTTCTGTCATCTCATCAACAAGATTAGGTCCTAATATCTTTCTTTCCCCAACTTCATCCCAACAAGTTGGAGTCCTGCATTTCTTTCCATAGAGAGATTCATAAGGAGCCATCTGAATACTGGAGTGAAAGCTATTATTATAATAAAATTCTACCAAAGGTAGGGGTTGATCCCAACCACCTTTGAAATACATAGAGAAAGCTCTCAACATATCTTCTAGAGTTGAATTGTTCTCTCAGACTGACCGTCTGTCTGAGGATGATAAGCAGTGCTGAAACTCAACTCTATATCTAGAGTATGCTGAAGACTTCTCCAGAACTTCGAGGTAAATCTCGGATCCCGATCAGATATAATAGAAAGTGGTACTCCATGAAATATTACCACTTCCTTTACATATATCATGGCAAGATGATCCAGAGAGAAATCCTCTCTAATAGCAATGAAGTGTGCAGACATTGTAAGACGATCAACTATGACCCAGATAGCATTATTGCCTTTGGATGTTTTAGGAAGTCCTGTGACAAAGTCCATAGTTATTTTTTCCCATTTCCATTCGGGTATGGGTAATGGTTGTAACATCCCCTTAGACTTCTGTCTCTCAGCTTTAACTTGCTGACAAACCAAGCATCGAGAGACATATTCAGCAACATCTCTTTTCATTCCATCACACCAGAAGTACTCTTTCAGGTCTCTATACATCATCGTGCTTTCAGGATGAATAGAGAATGAAGAACTATGAGACCCATCCAGCAGCTCCTTCTTTAATTCGGGGATGGGAGGAACCCAAACTCGATTCCTAAACATTATTATCCCATCACAATCAAGGTTGAATTCAGGAACATTTCTCACCTTCTTTTGTAACTCTACATCTTCTTTCTGTGCCTCTTTAATCATCGCATGTATAGATGGTTGAACATTCATTTGAGAAAGATACGATTTTCCCCCTTCCATTATAATTCCAAGATCCATCCTTTGTAAATCCATAAATATTGGATCTTTTGTGATCCTAATCATGGATAAACTGGCATGGTCTTGTCGACTTAATGCATCTTCCACCTTGTTTGCTTTCCTAGGGTGGTAATGAATTGAGCAGTCGTAATCCTTAATCAGCTCTAACCATCAACTTTGGCGCATATTCAGATCCTTTTGTGTGAAAATATAATTTATACTTTTATGATCCGTATAAATGTCACACCTTTCTCCATAAAGATAATGCCTCCAAATATTTAATGCAAAGATTACCACAGATATCTCAAAATCATGAGTTGGGTAATTTTTCTCATGGATTTTCAACTGTCGTGAGGCATAAGCTATCACCATATCATTTTCCATAAGAATACACCCCAATCCCTTCTTAGAGGCATCACTGTATATCATAAACCTTCCTCCACTATAAGGCAGTGTGAGCACAGGTGCACTGGATAACCATCTTTTTAACTCCTTGAAGTTCTCTTCACATTCCTCCATCAAAACAAACATAACTCCTTTCCGAGTCAACCTGGTGAGAGGATTAGATAATCATGAAAAATCATTCACAAACCATTGTTAATATCTAGACAAACCAAGAAAACTTCGGATCTCAGTTACTGTTGTTGGTCTCGACCATCTTTCAATAACCTCTGTTTTTTCTGGATCCACAGATATCCCCTCTTTTGAGATTATGTGACCCAAAAATGAAACTTTTTGAAGCCAAAATTCAAACTTGGTAAATTTGGCATAAAGCTTCTCCTTTCTCTGGGTCTTCAATATAATTCTCAAGTGATCTTCATGTTCTTCCTTTCTCTTTGAATATACAAGAATATCATCTATAAAGACTACCACAAACTGATCAAGATAGTCTCTAAAGACTCTATTAATCAGATCCATGAAGATAGTAGGGGAATTACTAAGACCAAATGGCATAACTATAAATTCATAGTGCCCATACCTTGTACGGAAGGCCGTCTTTGGTATATCCTCCCTTTCGAACCATAATTTATGATACCCTGAACGAAGATCAATCTTGGAAATGTATTGAGCTCCTTGTAGTTGTTCAAATAAGTCATCAATGCACGGGATAGGATATTTGTTCTTGATAGTGATCTTGTTAAGTTCTCGATAATCAATGCAGAGTCTCATTGATCCATCTTTCTTCTTAACAAATAGAACAGGTGCTCCCCAAGGTGACGCACTAGGGCGTATGAATCCCTTATCAAGATTCTCTTGGAGTTGCTTCTTCAATTCCTGCAACTCAATTGGGGTCATTCTATAAGGTGTCTTTGAAATAGGCAAAGAACCTGTTACGAGTTCTATTGAAAACTCAACTTCACGATTTGGTGGAAGACCCAACAATTCCTCTAGAAAGACATCATCAAACTCCCGTACAATTGGAATATTCTTAATCGTGAGTTTCTCTCCAGCCATTTGAGATAAATAGCCCTCATTTAGTGGAATCAAGACCCATAATATGGAAGAAATTTCCACTTGAAGGTTATGATCATCCTTGCATCGATAGACGATCATAGATTGATCTAGAATATGAAATGTGACTTCCCTTATTTGTAAATTGATATGAGCTCCATATAAAGAAAGCCAATCCATGCCAAGAATCGCATCAAATTCCACTATAGGAAGGATCACAAGATTTGTAGGAAGCAGTTTCCCACAAACTTCAGTCGGGGAAGAATTATAAACTTTTGATGCGACTGTTGTTCCATTAGCAGTTGTCACAGCTAACTCAACATCTAATTGTTGAGGTAATACGGTGATACTCTTAGAAAATTCTTCATAAATAAAAGAGTGGGTGGATCCAGAATCAAATAAAACATTTTCTACTTTAGAGTGGGTGTAAAGTGTACCTTTCACCACATCTTTATCATACTCCACATCGCTGATAGAAATTGCATGTCACTTTCCTTTTCCTTTAGCTTTAAGAGTTTGTTGATGTCGACCATCATCATCAACCCTTGGATTTGGGCAATAATTGGCATAATTCCCCATCTCCTTGCACTTGAACCATTGAAGTGTAGTAAGTTCATTCGGTGTATCCCTTCCTTTGTTTGCATCATTAGATATCTTATTCCCATCATTGTGGCATTCAAATTCCCGATGACCTTCCTTTCAACATTTGAATCATTTACTTGTCCCTTTAAGACAACTCCCTCCATGTTTCATTCCACACATTGAGCATAAGGGAAAGCTCATATTCTTTTCAGTGTGCTCTTTAGATTTTCCTTTGAATTCCATTTTCCTCTTCTTATCAAACCCATATGACTGATGGATTACTCGAATCTCCATCTCAACTTTGAGAGCACATCGAACGATTTCCTCGTAGCTATTGAAGTCCCTTATGGCTAATACCCTTCGAATACTTGGTTTTAAGACACTAAAGAATCGATCGATCTTACTCTCGGGATGGATAATAATACCAGAAGAGTACCTTGCATGTCTTGTAAAATTTTCTTCATAGGTACGAACAGATTCATAATCCTTTTGCTTTGGTTCAAGAAACTCTTTCTCCATATTTGTTCGGAGAATATGAGGGAAGTACTTATTGAAAAATAATTTCTTGTACTCATCCCATTCCATGGACTCAATTTCATCCCTTTGCCTCATATTCATATTAAAATTCCACCATTGATCAGCATCTCCTTCCAAATGATACACTGCTAGGATGAATTTATCATGTTCATAACATTGAAGAACTGAAAATATCTTTTCAGTAGTACTAATCCATTGTTCAGCAACTAATGGATCAGTAGACCCGCTGAATGAAGGTGGACGCTGCCTCATGAGGGATTCAACAGAATGTTGCTCCTTCCTTTGCTCGTTTGGAAGCCCTGCATGATTCATAGCTTGAGAAAGTTGTGTGAGAATAGATACATGATTTTTCATTCCAGCTCCCATAACATTTGGTTGCTCAGGGGGACAATCATTGCGTTGCCTGTCGCATTCCTCATTATCACAGTTCCATCGGGTTCCAGCCATTGACTAAAACCAAGAATAATAGTGTGAGCAACACTAATTATAATATGAAAACCACATAGTCAAGAATAAAATTTCACACTTAAGATATTATCCTAGGTTATTCATGGCCATTTCTAAAACACTAAGATTGTGTTATATGCTTAAACTTATCCTTAGGGTTCTTACTAAGGCTTTCACATCCTAGTTTCCAAAGGTTGACTATACCTTTCCTCTGATACCAACTATAACGACCCATCCTTTACATACATTATTTTTCACTTCAGAATTTAAGAACACATATTACAACATATAACAAAACCAAGAAAGTACCGTATAGGTATAGAGTCTTTAGAAATTGGGAAACATAAACAACTGGTTCATAAGGCATCTACTTTGCCTCCCATTTATTTCATCATATATAGAGTCCCTTTTGGAATATCCTACTTAATAACCTTCTTCCTGGCCTGAGGATATAAAACATACAAAAGGGTGAGATCAAATACTCAGTAAGGTTAAACAAAATAAATATCAATCACATCATATACATAAGAACATAACTTTTGGAAATCTTAACCTGCAAAAGAGATCATAATTTCATAAAATGGGTTAAATCATAGTAGTGAAATGTAATCCCAATAATCAAAACATAAAACATGAAACTTTGTGGAATACACACTTAATCATAGAGAATCATTTTTTATTAGTCAAGACTCATTTCCAAGACTATCTTAGTGGACAAAGTCCATTTCTGAACCGAGTTCACTCCTCGTTTCAGTCCTGTTTCACTGAACCGGTTTAACATTCCATTCCAGCCATGTCTATCTCATGAGATATAAAATAATTACCCAATTCATTGGAGAGAGATATAGGTCCCACCCATCTCATAATTATACCATTCTTATGTGTGCCACATAATCATAAACCATACATTATAGAATAACCCATGTAATAAAAATCGGATTCTTAAACATCGTGACATCATAAAACAATTCATATAAGATAACAGAATTCATAAAAATAATTCCATCACAACATAATTAAATCAATTTAATAATAGGGATAGAAATAGAACCCTTTATTATCTTAGATGGAAAATAATTTTGATAAAACACTTGAACTCCATTCTTGAGGAAAATATCCTTTCTACTTCAAAAACACTTTTCCTTTCTTAACATGTCATACAATTCTAAACTAAAAGAATTTGATTAAAAATAAACATGAAAACTTGTAAAGGAAGCTTCTTGGAAATAATATTTTAAAAATCCATTCATTCCGTTTAAGTTAAAAAAAAAATCCATCTCATACTTTTGTGGGAAAAGTCAAAATGTACCTCGTACGAAAAATGACAAAATAGCCCTTTCATATCTTTTACTAAAAACACACCGAAGGGTAAAATAGGATTTAAACAATTTTAAGTGCATGGAAATAATATTACATATTGAGGAAACATGGATGTGGGTGATAAAATACACCCCAGTAAATACCAAAGTATAAACAATCTCGGATAAAATGAGATTGTGATATTTTCCCCTACCTTAGGTCCGATTTTCTTCGTAACTGTCTGAACCTCCTGTATAATGGTTTAAATATTGTTATTGACTTATTCCATAATCATAATTATTTTTATGATATCGTATATGGTCATATTCTTAGCTTCTTATTAGTAATATTTCATTACTACTTGTTATTCGGGTGTTTATTACTTTTTGTTCTTATGTGTGTTTTGTCGAATAAATTCTTATTTTTATTTTTAGGTTATAGAGACCTCATTTACAGAATGTTATTATTGTAATATATATCATATTCATTCATTAAATTAATTTATATAATCATTATTCAATGAAGATCATGTAGAACGAGTCGCATCCCATCGTGGAGACGGTATTCCGTACGTACACACGAGCTATGATATCGTTCCCATGATCGTGGAATTTTATTGGAGTGTATGTATACTATTTAATAATAAATATCACTTTACAATAATCATATATAGTCATTATTTACACCATTATACCCATCCATGTAATGTGGTGGTGGAAAATAGATTACACCACGGCGTGGAGACGGTATTCCGTACGTACGCATGCGCGGTGATTTCATTTTCCATAGGATGGATAGATGGTGAAATAGGGTTGTATCATACTTATAATAACATATCAGTATATGATTGATACTGATGTTATTAATTCATAATGAAACAACTAAATAAGAACAAGTGGAATAAGAAATAAAGTTGAAATAATCGGTAACGGACATTACCTCTTCTTTGAAGAGACTCTTTGAGACCTCCTCTCAGGGCACTAAAATTGGTATTTTAAGAAGAAAAAGTCCTCTAGGATGTTTATATGGAAGTGGAGAAGAGAATTAGGCAGGGTTTGGCCGTGATTTAAGGCTCAATGTGGTGTCAGGAAAAGAGGGAGGAGGTGCCCTTTTATAATGGAGGAGAGGGGCACCTTTGGAATAACTAAATATATTATTTTATTATAAAGTCAAATTCTGATTTTAATAGCTATAAATTAATATATTTTGAAGATAAGGTGGGTTTGGGTCTAAATACCCTCATACAAGAGAATTTAGACGAGTTTAGGTCATTATACTAACCTTATCTTTTAGTTTTAACTCTTAGTTAATTAGATTGACATTTACCAAGTCACTTTGTATTTTTATATTATATAGTTAATAAACATACCATATACATCCAAGAGACCCCCAAGTGGTCCATTAATGATACACCTATCATGATATAAGTATCTTGGCCGAACCATGGATTTTTAGGAATATAATAACAATTAATAATATAATATTTGTTTTAAAAACTATTTTATGTCAATTTTGACACTATTTGGTAATTGATTTTTGTGAAACTCATAACAAAATGATTAGTTAGATAAAAATTAATTAAATCAATACTAACATGTCATATTAACAAATAAAATTATTGTAATTCATAAAAAGTCTCAAATTACATTTATTTGGGTATTTATAACACCAATTATGTCAATATTTCATTTATAAGATAATTACTCCATCATCATTGTATCATAAATATATTAAATTATTTGAATTCTAAAAATTACAAGTAAAATACCATTATGTTGGAAATCGTTTTATATTTCTAATTAATATTTATAGTCGAATTTATCTTATGTATAACCCTATATTAAAAATGATTTAGTTATTAAACTCTGATTTTAACTATTTTAACCCTTCTTTAAATAAATTGATAATAAATGTCCTAATCTAATCCAAGTGGGCCTAAATGGTCATATTTAATTCGTAAGGTTGTTTTTTGTCTAATTAAACTTATACACTAGAATTAGGACATGTGTTAGCGTAATAATAATAACACTTTTACCCTTAATTACCCTATTTACTTTTAACCGTGGTAAAAAAGTAAAATGTTACTATTCACCAAATATTATTTTCATCTCATTGAACCACATTTTAGTCCTAGATATTAATCGTGTCTCTTGAATTTTCGAAATTCCACTCACAGAAGTGGTAAAATTACGTTTTATGAAAAATTCAGTTTTTTTAACTACCACTTAGTTGTTTCACTGTTCATCAAAAAATGAAAGTTTCCAGAAAAAATACCAAAAATTAGGCCTAAGATATATTTGATATTATGAATTCAAAAATTATGTCTATTTTACCAAATTAAAAACATATCGGTTACATTAACTAATTTAAAAATTAATTCCCATCGTCAAAATAAATAGCGTGTTTTTAAGAGATAATAACTATCAAAAGATTGACACTTGTTTTTCTCTGGTTTAAATGTGAAATTACATCCAATGAACAACATTATATTAAATTGTAAAAATATATTCTAAATATACTTTAAAACCACTAAAATTAATAATTTATCACTATTAATTATTTCGATTAAAAAACTTGTTTTTAATTAAAATTTAGTAATTTTCACTATTCATCAAAATATGAATGTTATCTGAAAAGTACCAAAATTTCACCCTAAGATAATTTCGATATTCTGAATCCAAAAATGAAGTCCATTTTGAAAAATATAATTTTCAAAATTTTAAAAATTGGTTATTACTATTCATTACGGCTAGTTTTAATAATATTTTAATAGCGTATGCCTGTTTAGTGGAACTCGGTATTGCGTACGACGCAAGCTATTGAGGAGGGAAACGGTTGCGTGAAAAGAAAGCCATGCTAGTGTTGTGTGTAGTGAAAGATTCCTTTTATGATTTATATAACATAAAAACAAAATATTTCTCATAAAAGTATCGGGTGTTACATTCTCATGTTTCCCAACCTATACACGTCTTCTTGGGGGCATTTCAATACAATGCTAAACACAAACTTTTGAACACAAACCATAAATCATTCACAAATATAAAGGAAGTCTCACCACTATCAACCAAAAAACATTTTGCTTACACCACCCAAAAAGGATTGAATATACATGGCACAGAACCCTCATTCATTTCTACCAGGGACTATGTGTAACACAGGATAACTAACTCACACAGTAACAAGCCTTGTTTTCTACACAATATCAACCCATTCACATATCACCCTTTACTTCAATTACATTTTCAATATTTTACCACCCTTTATCAAGGGTAATTGTGGATTATTATTCAAAATAATTCTCCCATTTCATCTCATTGGTGTCATCTCATTAGAAACAATCTTTAATACATTTATGAAAATAAAATGCATTGTACCCAATATGTCCCACACACCTATCTCATGTGTGTACCTATCCTATGAATGTCACATATACCCATGGGTTTATAGAATGATTCATGAATGTGCAACATCATCGAGTTTTGACCACGAGAAAAAATATCATGAAACAGTCACATCCCAGAACAAGTGTATCACCTAGTGGTGAAATATCATTAAATGCAACAACACACAACAATAACCATAATTACCACCCTGGGGAACTATGGTTTTCCAATGTTTAGGGGTTAGCTACTCCCATGAATGATCTCATTACCAAGGAATGAAACCTTTCTAACCTCATTTCAACAATTTTTGAAATAGTAAGTCATAGAAAAAACCTCCTCTAATATCACTTTTTAATTTCCCCAATCTGAGTATTGCTAAATCGGTGCCCCGAACTGGGTCATCACATGACCTGAAAGTGTGCATCCTTGAACGCCAGAGGCTTATGACTAGAAGAGAGGGTCTAAAAGAAACATAGGGATACTATAACCTCCTTTTCAGAGTAAGAGACATCATCAAACATATAATATAGTGAATAAAACATAATCGAATCACTTCACAAGCATAAATTTCCATATTTCCAAATAGGTAAAACATTGGTCAATCGGTTAACATGCCACATCCTACTAGAGTTACAAGTGAATAAATCCCAAAATAATGAAAAAAGAATAATTCCCCATCATCCAAACACTAATTACACAACCACATCCAAGCATGTTCCATGTCCAACCCAAATCCCTAGTACACGTCTATTTCTCTTGTATTGACTTGAATGCATGAAATATACTTGGGTACCTGACGGTGGCCCAATAATGGTGTGAGTACAACTTAGTAGGCCACCACCTATGGTTCCTACAAGATATCATGTCTAACAAATAATGTATATAGTGTAAAATAAAAGGAATTTTAATAAAGGACATTTCATAATCCATTAGTTGACGAGGTTTTATATAATCATTCCTAACATTTCTTCCATTTTCAATTACTTAAACAAATTTCAGAACATAATTCACTTTCATCATATATTCTATAGATTATGTATAATCAACTAGCTCATGAATAAGGGATACAAGTCATGTTACCTAACTCATTATGCATAACACATTTCATAATCAATAAATCTCACATTCCATGGAGCATCGACCCAGGTGATTCCATTGAATACAACCATTGGGGTCATAATGCATTAGTCCAACACCCCAACCCATGTATTCTAGGGTGGGGTTAGAACATCAGTCTACCCTATCCATGGGAAGATCGTGAGTACTTTATCCCACAACCAGTCCATGCATACATGCATATTCATTTATCCATTACATACATTGATACCACAACTTACACAATAGATGCATACAAAAATCATAATCCAACATTCTACATGGGAATTAGAAATCATTTAATGACCCATTAACACATTTTCCATTTACGTTACTTTTCCCATTTAGCCTCATTCCCATTCTCATGTATAACCCACCAAGAATATTCAATACTTCCATAATTGTCAATCATTAATCATATTTAACCATTTTACATGCCATTAACATATAAACATACTCCAGAATGGCTGAACTTTGTCACAGATCAAACTAGCACTTACTTTTCTAATTTTGAGGCCCACTAAATATTTTTACAATCAATTTATGCCCTTAAATGGGTCATTTCATCCCCATTGAATCTCTTGGGGGAACAAGAGGGTTTCAATTCATCATTTAGACACCCATTATTCCAATCCATACCAAGGGGTCCAAAATCACAATAAGAAGTGACAAAGAAAGAAGTTAGACATGCACAAATCAACAATGAACTATTAGATATGTCTTTTAGACCACCTACCTATAATCTTTTGATGAACACACTCTAAAATAAAGCCTTGGATACTGATTCAAACACCCTTCACAGCGTCAATCAATATCTAATTAGAAAAGAAGGGTCTTAGATATTAGAATGGAGATTAGAGAGGAATACACACCCAAATCGCGAAAAGGAAACATGGGGTAGATTAAACTCAACTAGGGTTTTGATCTACAACCAACGGATCTCAAAAAGGTCTATGATCTATGAATAATCACCCTGGGGAAGGTTGGGTCATCCAAGCACACCTCCAGGGTTGTAGAAGGAGGATAGTAGACAAATCCTGAGATAGAATTAAAAATCCCATGGTGGCAATTTTGTAATTTTTTCAACATTACTATGCCACACGATTTTCGTGCATGTTATTGCAAACAGTGTGCAAACCATGCACCTGATACTATCTAAAAAACATCCCATATTAGGTTTTCTTAGGAGTTCTACATAGTATTCACCAAACATTCACAAACCATGCAACATGGATAGAAATATTCTTTTTCCTCCTCTTTCATGCACTAAAACCCAAAACAATTGTGAACCTCCTCATGAACTTGGGTAACACTTATTTAACCAAAATAAAATACTTAAGCTAAAGAAAAAAACACACCTTATGAGATATCTGGGATCCTACAAGAATTCCCATAAAAAATTAAAATATAAGGATTGTTCAATGACTTAGGTCTCATTGACTTGGATGGTTTTTGAGGGAATCATGAGTGGGCTTCTTGAGGATAAAAATTGTTATAGTGATTTTGTTTAAAAGAACTCAAGTTAATTTGGTAGTAGAATATATGAAAATATAATTTTTATAATTTTTTACCTTGGATAGGGTGATGTTTTGAGAATTGGGATTTAAATTGGGAATATAAGATTTTTAACATATATATAAGATTATTTTCAAAATTCTTGGAGGCTCTGTAGATTTTCTTAGTTTTTTGGTAAATATGGTAGAAGGATTAGTTTAATGGAACATGTATTTGAGAATGGAAATTGAGACCCATTATATGCCCTTGGGTGATAGAATCAATTCGGAATTCAAACCTATGGATTGGTACATGTTGGGAGATGGATTTATATTAATTTTTAGTAACTAGGGTATTATAAAATACATGGGATTTTTTTATCGATTTGGAGGAGTTTTGAATTAGTTTTTGTATTTTTTATTTTTTTAGGATATTTATTTTTTCACAAAGAATAACAACTTTTTTATCTCACAAAAGTGGACTAATTATCATTTTGGGAAAATTATTTACCTTGTAGAAAAAAACATATTACATGTGAAATATTTTTTATGTATAATGTAGTACGTATAGAAAGTATGTATTATGTAACGTTATTCCCAAAAGGAAAAACCAAACATAAGAATAAAAAAATCCTGGTTTCGGGATAAGGGGAAAATGATACATGTTGGGTAATATGATGTGAAGTAATAAGATTCCAATGGAAAATATTTCATGTTTTAAAAATTTAATATGTATTAAATTTCTCATATTGGAAATGTTTTATAGATAAAAAATTCACTATTTCAACTACATTATGTCTGATGAATTTTATTACACATTGATTAAAAATATTATATTATGTCTCCTAAGTAAAAATTAATATATAAGAATAAAATATTGTGTAATAAAAAATTAAAATTTGTGTATGTTTTTTCTTTTACCAAAAAAATTATACATTTTCAAAATATAGAATTAATGGATAAAAGATTACCAATTAAATTCATCATAAATAGAAAAACTATATGTATTGGAAAACATGTTATGAATAGATTTTACCATTTAAACACAACCCCCTTCTTGGTTAAACCTATGACTGGAGATTCTAAATGGGATAAATCCTTAATTAACCTCTGTTAATAACAGGGAAATCCCAAGAAACTCTGAACATAAAAAACATTCTTAGCCTACTCCAAAGACACCACAACCTACATATTCTTAGGATCCAATGACAAACATGAATTAGAAATGATGTGTCCTAGAAAATTCACATTATCAATCTAGAATAGACATTTTGATAGCTTATATTAAAGCCTTTGATCTCTTAGTGTACTCAAGATGATGTCAAGATGTTTGGCATGATGGTCAATAGTTTATGAGTCTACTACGACCCCATCAACAAAAACAACCATCTAATAATCCACATAACGGTAAATTATCATATTTACTAACACTATAAAGACATATAGTTCATTGGTGAACCCAACCAGCTTCACCAGTGAAAATTCATACAACTTGTATCTGCTCTGGGAAGTTGTCTGCAATATGTCAGAAGGTATCACCCTAAACTAATGGTACCCTAATATCAAACATATATTAGAGAACACTAAGGAACCTCTCATTTTTTAAAAAAATATCATCAATTAGGGGATGATATTATCTCTTATTAACCTTCATCTGATATAAATCCCTTTAATCATTACATTACCTCATCGACTCATCAACCATCTCAGAAAATAGCACGGGTGATCCCCATGGATATTTAATTGGTCGAATGAATCCCCTTTTCTGAAAATCATATACTAAGACATTTACTTCCTATTGTTTTTCCAGTTCCATTAAATATGGTGGAATAGAAACTGGTTTTGGGCATAGAAGCAACCCAATAGTGAACTCCACATCTGTTTCAAGCAGTAGTCCCGAGAAATAATCAGTAAAAACATATTCAAACGGACCCACCATTGGAGGGAAAACATGATGATTCACTTCAATATCTTCATAAATCAAAAACAGAACATGGGCCATGATTTCTCATACTGGGAAATTAGCCTTGTTCAGCTCACCTGGACATCCCACTCACTACGAAGGACATAAGTATCTACATTGAGAGATGTCAACATTTTCCTATGATGTTAACAATTGATGTGTGCATGATACAACACCTGCCAATCTGTACCCAAAATTAGGTAAAAACCTGAAATCTTGAGGATAAATGGGTTCCATGGAAAATGATAACATCCACCCTCTAATGTATAATATTTACACTACCTAGTATCCTCAACTCACTTCCCCAATGGAGTATCAAGAGCATAACCCCACACAACCATTCCACAGCTAATCCCACCAAAAATAAAAAATGTTAATAGATAAAATAGTGCATGTCTCCTACATAAAATATAAAATTAGAGAGTGTGTATGTGATAAGAATAGTACATCGAGCAGTGGATGGCCCAACCTCACCACCTCCAAGGGAAGACTGAACGGCGTGAAGCTGGAATATCCCCCTACCCTAGGTTCAAGACTAACTACCATGTACTGTATTTCCCTAATGGTATGGATGGTCCCAACATATGGTTTCACATACACCAACCCTACCAGTAAGACATGTGGAGCCCCAATTTCTTGCCTGATAATGGGTATCTAACCCCCTACCTGCATACTACATTGATCTCTATCTTCCATCATTTTATGATTCTCATGGGTTCCATCAAAACCATGGAACATGGACCATTTTTTTTCATTCTCAACACTAAACTAGTGGTCTGTAACATTGACTTCACAAGTTTCCTAGCCTACCACACTGATATAAGATGACTTGGCCACTATCATTAGGGACTGATTACTTCATCAATTTATGTTGTCCACAATTTTCATATTGATAATTCTCAATGTTGTTCTATCTAATATTACAATTTACACCACTGATTTACCCCACTGGTATTACATGTCTCATTGTAGAGGCCTCTATGTGGTTTACTTTTGAGATGAGGGAATGATCCATCACCTGTTATAAATTTTTCTACTAAAAGATATTTACCTAGTATCTCATCTTATAAAAAAGTCCATCATGAAAGTGCCTCACCATATTTGCCTCATCTCCCACTAAAACAGGAACTAAATTTGCAAGTCCTTGAACCAACCTAGATACTCCGTTACCAATGTTGTACCATAAGTCAATCTCAAAAAATCTACAGCCTTGTCCAACTACAGGTTTTCTAGATAGTAATGTTCAAAAAAGGTTTTCTGAAAACCTTTCCATAGAATTCCTTCTACATGTTCAATCTGAACTAAGATATCCCACCAATTCTTCACCTATCCCTAAAACATACTAGCCTCTAACATGACTCTCTTTTAGAGAGGATTCTCCAGATGATCAAGAATATTTTAGATAGACTATTATATAACTATACTCCCTCTAGCCCACCCTTTTTAGTAAAGGTTTGAGGATTTTATAGCAGAAACTCCATAGTCAGCCTGAACATACTTGGTGCAACCTACCTTAGATCCAGTTCTGTTTTCTGCATAAAATATGCAATGTTCTCATGGAACTACTTTTATCTATTAACTTAGACCGCCATATCCTCTTACTCCACTATTGGGGTATCATTCTCAATAACTTTCTCATGTTTCCCAACCTGTACACGTCTTCATGGGGGAATTTCAATACAATTCTAAACACAAACTTTTGAACAAAAACCATAAATCATTCACAAATATAAAGGAAGGATCGCCACTATCCACTAAAAAACATTTTTCTTACACCACCCAAAAAGGATTGAATATACATGGCACATAACCCTCATTCATTTCTACCAGGGAATATTGGTAACAAAGGATAACTAACTAACACCGTAACAAGCCTTGTTTTCTACACCATATCAACCCATTCACATATCACTCCTTACTTCAATTACATTTTCATTCTCTTAACACCTTTATCAAGAGTAATCATGGATAATTATTCAAAATTATTCAACCATTTTTACTCATTGGTATCATCTCATTAGAAACAATCTTTAATACATTTAAGAAAATAAAATGTGTTGTACCCAATATGTCCCACACACCTATCTCATGTGTGTTCCTATCCTGTGCATGTCACATATTCCCATGGTTTTCTAGAATGATTCATGAATATGAATCCTCGTGGAGTTTGGACCACGAGAAAAAATATCATAAAACAGTTACATCACAAAACAAGTGTATCACCCAGTGGTGAAATATCATTAAATGTAATAGCATAGAACAATAACCATAATTACCACCCTAGGGAACTTTGGTTTTCCCCCATATAGGGGTTAGCTACTCCCATGCATGAGCTCAGTACCAAGGCATAAAACCTTCCTAACCTCATTTAAACATTTTTGAAATTGTTAGTCATATAAAAAAACTCCTCTAATATCACTTTTTAATTTCCCCAACCTGAGTATTGCTAACTCGGTGCCCCGAACTAGGTCATCACGTAACCTCAAAGTGTGCATCCTTGAACGCCAGAGGCTAATGAGTAGAATCGAGGGTCTAAAAGACACATAGGGATACTATAGCCTCTTTTTTGGAGTAAGAGACATTAGTAAACATATAATTTAGTGAATAAAACGTAATCAAATCACTTCACAAGCATAAATAGCCATATTCCAAAATAGGTAAAACATTGGTTAATCAGTTAACATCCCACGTCCTACTAGAGTTACAAGTGAATAAATAACAAAATATCGAAAAACAAAGGAATCCCCAATCGTCCAAAAAATAATTACACAACCACATCTATACATGTTCCATGTCCAACCCAATTCCCTAGTTCACGTCTATTTCCCTTGTCCGGACTTGAATGCTTGAAATATACTTGGGTACCCGACGATAGCCCAATAAGGGTGTGAGTAAAACTCAGTAGGACACAACCTATAGTGCCTACAAGATATCATGTCTAACAAATAATGTATATAGTGTGAAATAAAAGGAATTTAAATAAAGGACATTTCAGAATCCATTAGTTGACGAAGTTTTCTAGAATCATTCCTAAAATTGCTTCCAATTTCAATTACTTATAAAGTATTCAGAACCGAATTCACTTTCATCATATATTCTATAGATTGTGCATAATAAACCAGCTCAAGAATAAGGGATACAAGTCAAGTTACCTAACTCATTATGGATAACACATTTCATAATCAATAAATCTCACATTCCATGGATCATCGACCCAGGTAATTCCATTGAATAAAACCATTGGGGGCATAGTACATGATTCCAACACCCCAACCCATTTATTCTCGGGTGGGGTTAGAACATAAGTCCACCCTATCAATGGGATGAGCCTGAGTAATTTATCCCACAACCAATCCATTCATACATGCATATTCATTTATCCATTACATACATCGATACCACAACATACAAAATAGATGCATACAAAAATCACAATCCAACAATCTACATGGGAATTAGAAATCATTTAATGACCCATTAACACATTTTCCATTTAGGTTACATTTCCCATTTAGCCACATTCCCATTCTCATGTATAACCCACCAAGAAAATTCAATAATTCCATCATTTTCTTTCATTAATCATATTTAACCATTTCACATGCCATTAACATTTAAATATACTCCACAATGACTCAACTTTGTCACAGAACAAACTAGGACTTACTTTTCTAATTTTCAGACCCGCTAAATATTTTCACAGCCCATTTATGCCCTTAAATGGGTCAAATCATCCCCATTGAATCTCTTGGGGGAACAAGAGGGTTTCAATTCATCATTTAGATACCCATTTTTCCAATCCATACCATGGGATCCAAAATCACAAAAATTAGTGACAAAGAAAGAAGTCAGACACGCACAAATCAACAATGAACTATTTGATATATCTTTTAGACCACCTGCCTATAATCTTTTAATGAACACACACTAAAACAAAGCGTTAGATCCCAATTCAAATGCCCTCCACAACGTCAATCAATATCTCATTGGAAAAGATGGGTTTTTGATATTAGAATACAGATAAGATAGGAATACAGACCCAAATCGGGAAAAGGAAATAGGGGGTAGATTAAACTCAACTAGGGCTTTGATCAACAACCAACGGAGCTCAAAAAGGTCTATGATCTATGAATAATCACCCTAGGGAAGGTTGGGTCGTCCAAGCTCACCTCTAGGGTTGTATAAGGAGGAGAGGATAAAAATCCTGAGATAGAATTAAAAATCCCATGGTGGGATTATTGTAATTTTTTCAACATTACTATGCCATACGATTTTTGTGCATGTTATTCAAAACCGTGTGCAGACCATGCACATGATACTATCTAAAAAACAAACCCTCTCAGGTTTTCTTAGGAGTTCTACATAGTTTTCACCAACCATGCACAAATGATGAAACATGGCTAGAAATATCCTCTTTCCTCCTCTTTCATGCACTAAAACCCAAAACAACCATGAACCACCTCATGAACTTGGGTAACACTTATTTAACCAAAATAACAGACTTAAGATAAAGAAAAAGAAACACACCTTATGAGATATTTGGGATCCTACATGCATGCCCATAAAAAATTCAAAAATAAGGATTGTTCCATGAATTTGGTCTCATATACTTGGGTGGTTTATGAGGGAATCATGAGTCGGATTCTTGGGGAAAAAATTGTTATAGTGACATGGTTTAAAAGAATTCAATTTAATTTGGTAAGAGAATCTATGAAAATATAAATTTTATAATTTTTTACCTTGGATAGGGTGATGTTTTGAGAATTGGGATTCAAATTTGGAATATAAAATTTTTAACATATATATAAGATTATTTTCAAAATTATTGGAGGCTCAATATATTTTCTTAGTTTTTCGGTAAATGTGGGAGAAGGATTTTTTTAATGGCACATGTATTTGAGAATGGAAATTGAGACCCATTATATGTCTTTGGGTGATAAAATAAATTAATAATTAAACCCTAAGGATTGGAACGTGTTGGGAGATGGATTTATATTAATTTTTAGTAACTATGGTATTATAAAATACATGGGATTTTTTTATCGATTTGGAGGAATTTTGAATTATTTTTTGTATTTTTTATTTATTAAGGATATTCATTTTTTCACAAAGAATAACACCTTTTTTATCTCACAAAAGTGGACTAATTATCGTATTTGGGAATATTATTTAACTTGTAGATAAAAATATATTACATGTGAAATATTTTATAAGTATAATGTAGTACATATAGAAAGTATGTATTATGTGACGTTCTTCCCAAAAGGAAAAACCATACATAAGAATAAAAAATAATGGTATTCAGGAAAAGGGGAAAATGATACATGTTGGGTAATATGATATGATGTAATATGTTTCCAATGGAAAATATTTCATGTGTTAAAAATATAATATGTATTAAATTTCTCATATTGGAAATGTTTTACACATAAAAAATTTAGTATTTCACCTACATTATGTCTGATGGATTGTATTACACATTGATTAAACATATTTTATTATCTCTCCTAAGTGAAAATTAATATATAATAATAGAAAATTATGAATTAAAAAATTAAAATTTTTGTATGTTTTTTCTTTTACCAAAAAACTTATACATTTTTGAAATATAGAATTAAAGGATAAAATATTACCAATTACATTCATCGAAAATAGAAAACCTATATGTATTGGAAAACATGTTATGAATAGATTTTACCTTCAGTGAAAAAATTACATATTAATGAATTATATTTTGTATGGGAAAATATATGTTATGCAATACTTATAATGCTTTGTATGATGGTTTTCCAATGGGAAAACCCGGGCATAAATTATATATATGTTATGTATAAATATTTTAACTGTAAAGCTTTTTTTTTGGAAAAATATAACATATGGGGATACATATAGGTTAAAACACATATAAATTAATATATATATTATGAATATGTTAAAGCTTAACATATGGGGTTTTTAAATTTGGAAAATCTCATTTATAGAACATATATATTATTTATTTAATAAAAACATTTTCCATTAGTGAAAATTTTATAGTGGATTTTCACAAACAGAAAAACCATACGCACTATCCTTCTAGATGAAAAAACATTACATAACATTTTGGATTCCTTACATATAATGGATAATTTTATAAAAAAAATATTCAATTAATAATAATTTTAGGGATGTTAAAATGATGAGGGGTTCCTTATGATTCATAGTAGTGCACTTTCCCCTTCGAAAATCCCCTGATCTCCCCCTCCACAAATATTATTTCCAACATGATCCTTAATAAAATTATGTGTGCTTTGATCGTGGATATTTTGTGAGGTAAATATAACTCCCTGTATTAGTTATTCCTTTATTTCATTCCCTCAATATCATTGATAATTTACTATGACCTGGCTAAGATTGGGGGATGATTATAGTAGAGCACAGTGGAATCATCTTGATATCAATAGGCATTTTCTTAGTTTAGATAAAGGGATTCTTGGGAGGATTTTGAAACTGGGCTTCATATGTATTCATATAAGTATGTAACTTCTCTAATTTATTTATGATATTCTATCATTTTCAGTAAAATGGATGGATCTACTAAAATGATAAATTGGGCCCCTTTATTGTCAATGGGTAAGATGGATCTCAAGGGTTGTGTTTATCCATTTTCATATATATATATAATCAATGGATGATTTCTTATGAGTAATTAAATATAAATACCTAAATTTAAAACCTTTTAATTTGTATTGGTAAAATTTTTAAGAAAATTATAGTTGTTTAATAATTCATTGGGAGAATAGATTTTTGAAGAATGATATTTTTATAGTTAAAAGGTGATCAAATGGACTTAAATGTGATATAGTAATGGATTTAAAGCATTCATAAATGGTAATAGATTACGAAAATGAGTTTGGTGGTCCCTTGATAATCTCCATTGGTTTAGACATGGTTTATATAACTTGTGATATAGAGTCTCAACAATATTTTGTGGTTGGCCTTCATTTAATAAATTATTTTTTTCCCATTAACATTCGTGAGGACATTGAAAGTGTCTTGGACCATCATTGACCCTCAACATTGGTTTGGTATATGGACCCCTGATGTTCAGGTTCTTGATCATAAATTTGTCTCTTGTGATATATAAACCATTGTAAGCCTAAATGAAGTTGATTGATATAATGGCCCACAATTTAAGTTCCCTTATACCCCTCCTTATAAATTATAGTGTTGGATTAGAATATATTGGCCCGAGTAGACCATGAGGTAACCTTTAAATACTATATATCCTTGGTATACATGATTATTAAATGGGGCAATTGTTCCTCCCCCACTTGTACGTGAGAACCAAGTCGGATATACTATAAGAAGTATTATGAGTAGGTTTTGAGTGAGAGGAATGATCTAGGATGACTTGGGCTTGTTTATGTTAATTGTGTCATGTCTATAGATTTTTCCTATTTTGGCCCTTCCAATAAGTCTAATGAGGTCATTAAATGATAGTAAAGATGTTATGTCGTGAACAGAAAATTTTTACCATCGAAAATGGAACCTGGTCTTTCCTTTGAATAGGGACAAAGGGAGTTCCATATCCCGAGGGGCGTTTAAAAGTTCTCATGTATCATGAATTACGATTTGGAGACGATTTACCTGAGTTTAGAATCATTTAACAACCATAAACAAACAATAAATTAAATCTCAAAAATTCATGCCAAACAAACCTTAATTAAAAGTCAGAACTGAATAAATATTATCAAGCATGATACCATAGGTCTAAAGACACAATAAATTAGCTTCAATACTCCCCATTATGTCCACATGACAAGGTTTCATCGTCCACAAGTCGTCTCCACAGCACCACACCAAGGGTTAAAACTAGAAACCTAAAGTCCCAACACCCAAGGCCTTGCCTTTACCTACGTCAAACATGAAAAAATATACTTTCACCCAAGGGGTGAAATGTTTGGTGTGATCCATAGCCCAATATTATTCCACCCAAAGTACTCCATATAATAATCTATAAAAGATATAAATCATCCCTGTTTAGATGAACAATAAGTGGTGGATATAATTTTTAAGAATGAAACTTTTAAAGGTAAAATGTTTTCAAAGGGAATTTTCCAAGAATCATAACATTTCAATAAAGAATGTATGACAATAAATTTTCACGCCAAAACCACAATAATCCAATGAAATACATAGAAGGTTCAATGATCACTAATCTCAGGAAACACCTAGGCATTAGTTACTCTCGAGCCCCATGTACCTCGTACCTCGGTGTAAAGTACCCACAGCAAAATTTGTTCTCACGCATGAGCCACTAGTAGTGAACATACCCATAAATTAGTGGCCCCCAATCATCACCAATATATATTTTTTAGTGTTTTCGTTTTCTAATTTTCATAGTGAAATAGGTATAAAATCACTCTGGATCACTAGTGTACTAGTACACATCAGCCCACCTAGATAGTCGAGTTTTCCCCTTTGTGCTCAAACAATTTTAACATGTTACAAAAATCCATTTCCATGTAAAAATATCATTTCTTGTCATAATCAATTAAATATTCTAGCCACACATGCTTCTTACCATTTACACAACTCAATAAACCATGAAATGTTTTCATAAAACAACTTCAAGCTTTAACACCGAACATTGTGCTAGAAATCCATTTAAATTCAAAATTTGAAAACCAATTCCACACCAATATTACAGTAATGTATAATTGGAAGCACTCAATCATTTTAATAAACCATTATATGATTTATAAAACATCCCTAATTGTTATAACATTGAATGGACATGTGAAACACCAAATTTCTCACATAATTGATACGTAAAAATCAATTTCTAAAAACATTCCACAAAGAAAATTTTCACAGAAATAAAAATGAAGGAATAGAGTTATAAAAAAATAAATTACGAAAATATAACTCATCTAGTAGTTCTTACACATGGAATCACCTGCCACAAGTGTCCAAAAACAAAATCCTTGTCCGAAAGTTCACCTGCTCCACCACCACACCACAAGGGAGTTAAATAAAACCTAAAACCAAAATATTAGACTAATAAACCAAATATCAAACCCAAGGTTTGAATCCCCACTTTCTAGAAATTAGGAAATTCAAGAAGACATGGATGAAACCCTAAGAAAATTAAAGGAAGAAGGAAGGTAACCTACTTACTTGAGGGATCTTAATGAAATTTCCACAAATACTCTAGTAGGTGATTTTACAAACTTCCAAAAATACAAGTGATGTTCTATTAAGTGTGACGGGGTCAGAAGAGAACTGAAATTGGAGAAAAATTGTTGAAATTGATGGAATAATGATGTAAACAAGTTACTTCTTCAAATCTGGATGATTTGGGAAATCCGAAGAATTGTTTCCTTAATTCGCGATGCATATAAGCTCTAGAGAGGGTGAAAAGAGTATGTGGAAGCTTCTAGGGTCAGTGGTCTCATGTGAGAGTTGTAATCAATGAATAATAATAAA
The DNA here is from genome assembly GCA_963277665.1 of Viscum album. NCBI lineage: Eukaryota > Viridiplantae > Streptophyta > Magnoliopsida > Santalales > Viscaceae > Viscum > Viscum album. Next base: position 1,689,954,659 of record OY728140.1, on the reverse strand, counting down.
ATTTTAATATGTTATTAAATAAATAATTTTTTTAACAGGAAATCAGCTTACAGGTTGGCCCAATTAACTAAATAAAAACCCAACTCCACCATGATTATGGATTCCTAAAGGGCCCAAATTAATATGGTTGTATTAATAGGCCAGGGGGGGCTTGTTTGAAGAGGAACGAATAAAAATTTTGACAAATGAAAGAGTCATAAAAGAAACCAAATTTGTTTTTAAATATGGAAATGGGCTCAGAGTTTGTCCCAAAACATGGAATTTCATCCATTACTCCAAAAATGCATGGGAAACCCTGGAAACAATGAAATAATGGATGTTAAATGTAATTTAACTTTAAAATATGTACGTTATGTGACAATTATCTCCATCATGAAATAATTTCCACCCTGGAAAGTCATCTGAAATCTTGATTAGAAAACAAGAATTGTTACTCCTTATCAACCCCTCAAATTCCACTACCAAGTTTTGTAGACAATGTTCCCATGATTTCAAAGGACCTAAACCATTGGAATAGACATTCTGCAAAGAACCTTCTCTTGGTAATAAAATATTTGCATTAGCTACTCAAAAATAGACCAATCAGGATCTATGTCCAACTCCTCCCAATTTTGCATATGGGATGGATCCGGATTGTAATTTTTCAATTGGTAGATGTGGAAAACATCATGTATGGATGTAAAATTAGAGGGAAAAGGTATCCTATATTTCACCTTATCCATCCACTTAGAAATCTAAATAGGTCTAACATATCTTGCTGTTAGCTTGCCCGACTTTCCCAAGCAACGATGACCCAGACGAGGGGTCACATCCATGAACACTTGATCTGCCACTGAAAACTCCAGGTCTTGATGAATCTGATCAGCATATTGTTTTTTGTCGAGTTCAAGCTATCAATAAATGTTATCATATCATTGTTACCTTCTCTGATGTCCCCTACAAAAGATCCATCCCCAATAGTGATGTTTCACCTACCTCAACCCAACATAGGGGGACCAAAAAGGTCGACCAATAATGAACTTCAACAGAAGCCATTCGTATCGAGGATTGTTAACTATTGTTATATGTTAACTCATTAAATCCCAAATGGTTATCCCAGGAACATCCATATTCCACAAAACAAGCACATAGAATGTCCTCCAAAATCAGATTAGCCTGCTCTGTCTGACCATCCATTTGAGGATGGTATGTAGTGCTCATCTTAATCTGTAACCCCAAGGCCTCTGAAGGAATTCCAAAAACAGAAAAGTGAAACTGAGGTCTTTTTATGAGACAACTACTAATGGAACACCCTGAAGCCTTACCACCTCTTGGAGATACATATGGCCCATCTCATCCACTTTTGTAGTATCTTTTTTCTGAAATTAGTAGGCTGATTCGGTAAGACTATCAATCAGCGCCCAAAAGGAATTCTTACCCCGAGGTGTATAAGGTAAGACAACAATGAATTCCATAGAAACCTCTCCCCATTTCTATATAGGAATGGTTAATGGATGGAGCAGAAATGAGGGCCTCTGGTGCTTCACTTTCACCTGCTGACCTGTATAGAATCACGACATGAAGTCAACTACGTCTCATTTCATACCTGAACACCAGAACTACTGGCGCAAGTCATAATACATCTTGGTAGACCCTCGTATGGACAACCCACTAAGATTAGTGGTTATCCTGCATCACCACCTTCCGTAATGATGAGTGTACTACTGAACAGACCATGGAGAATAAGATTCCCTCATGAGATGATAACAAATCAAAAGATGTCTCCCCATCATGATGAAACTACCTTCACTGCTGACAAAGTTCATCACTATGATATTCTCACTGAATCAACACCATCAGAGAAGGAGTCATCTAAATTCTCTCCAAGAATGCACCTCCACTATACTCCTTCATCTCCACATGAATCTGAGAAAAGACCCCATCAAGGTCCACTCATCACTAGACTTCTTCAAGGCTTGAACTGATACTGTTCTACTCATAGTATCTTCCACCAAATTACCCTTTTCTGAGGTATAGTTAATGTCAAAGTCAAGCCTTTGTAGGTACTATATCCAACAGCACAACCTCGGGTTGTGGTCCTTCTATGAGAAGATATAGTCAAAGAATTTGTGATTAGAGTAGAGCACAAACTTCTCCCCCAGAGAGGTTTTGACACCATGCCTTCAGATCATGCATCATAGTTGTAACTCCACGTCGTGGGTCTGGTAATTATTTTTATTTACTCATAGTTTGGCAAGAGCCATATGCCACCACATGATCTCCGGAATAAGAAAACCCTTGAGTCCCATAACTGAAGCATCACAATACACCACATACCCATTTCCATCCTCTGGAAAAATCTACATGGGGGAGGTATTCATCTGCCACATTAGCTCCATGAAGGATTCCTGACATTATTGGACCCATAAAAAATCACCCCATTTCAAGTGTGTGTGGTCATCTTTGGAGAATTATGAAATAAATCAACAGAAAACTGCCTATAATAACCACTCAGGTTGAGAAAACCTCTGATCTCAATCACGTTCTTCAGCTACTCCGTGGAAATAACCGCACTAATCTTCTCGGGGTTTACTCAAATCCCCTTTTCTAAGATCACATGCCCCAGATATTTTACCTTCCTAATCTAGAAAGTGCACTTGAGAGATTTACATAAAGGTGATACTCTCGCAATGTGCCCAACATAATGCGAAAGTGATTCTCATGTTCTTCTTTGGATCCCAGATAAACTCAGATGTCATCCACTAATACCCGGATGAAGGAATCAAGAAACCAACCAACTACCATTTCATGAGTTTCATAAAGACCACTGGAGAATTGGTCCATATTAAGGGAATGAACAAGTACCCCAAGTGGCCACACCTTCTTCCGAAGATTTTCTTGGGGATATCACCCTCTCTTACCCTGAGTTGGTGGTATCCCGAACAAAAGTCTATTGTTAAAAAACAATTTTCCCCTTCAAATGATAAAACTAGTCATCTATTCGAGGAATATGATATTTTTTCTTAGTGGTTAACTTATTTAGATTCTGGTAATCAATACACAACCAGAGGGATTCATCAGCCTTCTTTGCAAAGAGAACAACAGTGGCCAAAGGAGAGATGTTTTGCTGAATGAATCAATTGGATTCCAAATAGTCTATCTATATCATTATTTCCATCAGCTAAGTAGGGGTTGTGGAGTCAATAAGATTATCTTATGAAATCTCTATTGCTTTTGGTTTTCTATTTTGAAAACCACAAATACTTTTTCCAATGTTCTAATTTTCTTACAGATTTTCCATTTAGTATTTCTTATATATTTTTCAATCCCTTTTTTATAGATTTTTCAATTTTTTTTACTTACAGATTTGTTGTTCCTTTTTTCTTAAAGTTATTTCATTTTGTTTTTCATAAATTTTTTTCAATCTTTTTTTCTAATAGATTTTTCATTCTGTTTTTTTTTTATTATTTATTCTGTTTTATTTGAAAATTTTCACTCTGTTTTTCTTATAGATTTGTCATTCTGTTTTACTTATAGATTTGACAATCTGTTTCACATACATATTTTTCAATTAATTTTTCTTACAAAATTTTCATTCTATTTTACCTATAAACTTCTTCATTATGTTCTACTTATTATTCATTTTGTTTTACTTATCCTGTACTTAAGATTCCAAAAAAATTCTTTACTTATGTGTTTGTGATACCATTTCAGTAATACTGGTGAATCTATGGTAGTTTTTTTGTAATACTGTTGTCACCTAAAAGTATACTATGATACTATTTTTCAATATATCGATACTGATAAGATTTTCATACTGATTTTATGATACGAGTACCCAGAATAGTGAAACATTTTTCTCAATCCGATTTTCATTTTATTAAGAATCTGTTTTGTTTTAAATGATTGAGTTGTTTAAGGTATCATTCCAATATTATCAGATTATAAGTTTTCTTATAATTAAAACTTATCTTAAACTTAACATCATTTTTTATACATGAAACGATGTGGTTCAATATGTTATAAACTAATAGTTCTATGTTTGACACGTGTCTAGGTCCATCCGAAATTTAAGACAAATTTGTCCATTGGAGTGGATCTAACCATTGAGAATATTTACCTATAAATATAAGAACATTTTAACAAGAAAATAAACATGAATATAAAAGAGATCAATGTTTGTGAAGTTATTTATAGTGATAGAGGCTCTTAAAAACCCCAGTGCTTTGTGCCAATGTTGTGAATAACTAGTTTTGGCGTTAATAAATTGTTCATGAATGTATAAATTAAGTAACCTTTATCCAAGGTTGTTGGATACCCTTCTCTTTTGGTTAATAGGTTATTATTGTTACCTATTTTTTATTTCATGTTGTTTTTGTCCCGCTGCATTTTTGGCATTGTTAAAGTTAGAATGTATAACTTGCTTATACATTCTAATTTTGTGTCTTTGACTATATTAAATATTCCTTATGCTTTAAGGTAGAATAATTCTTTTATGAAAATCATTCTTTTGTTTTTACCTTAAGTTTTTAATGTTTAGGAAAATTATTCTTTAAGAGGGTTTTTGAATATTTGTTTAAATTTGTTAAACTAAGTTTTCTTAATGTTAACCGTAAGAAAAAAAATTCCTTAATGTTTAGAAACTCTCTTTAAGAGAGGTTTGTATAATCATTAAAGGTTCCAAAGGAATTTTTAATGTATAAAATCCCACTCTCCCTATTTTATTTGAGAATCTCATTATACTAATTTCTATCCTTCAGGGGCCATAAGATATGATTGATGAGATATCAGGTGTGTTCCCAAAAAAATTGATTAATAACGCCACATCGGCTCCAGGTATAAACCTGCAATATCATCCAAGAATACATCTAGAAACCCATTCACTATGTGAGGTAGTGAACCTTTAAGAGAAAGACCATCATCTTCTAGTAATAATGATGATAACTAGAACATATGATTCCCCAACTCTGGGAGGAGAGGTCCCGCATGAACTGATCGAGGATCCCATTCCCCACAAAAAACATACGGACTACCATATGGTGCCATGAAACTAACCCCCCTCTTATAGAAATCGATGTGTTCTCGAAAGTGTACTAGAAAATCCATGACAATTATCACGTATGTCAAATCCATATCAAACACCAGGAGGTCCCACTCCATCTTAACCCTTGACAAATAAAGTGCACACAACGGGAACCTGAGACCCTGCTACTTATTCTTTCCTAGTGGCATCACCAACTACATCAAAAAGGAAAAATGATTAGTTGGAAAATTCAGTGTGTTCACAAAATGGGTAGAAATTAATGAAATAGAGGAATTGGTATAAAAATAATAGTATCTATAAAAGATGCAGTCAAAATGGAACATCGAACTATCGATGGTCTCGCCTCTGATCCTGCTAGTGCTTGATCCACTGCATGACGATTACTGGTCTCTAGATGATAATGAGCACTGGTCAACGGTTGTTCCCTAACCTGACTCTTCCCAAAAAAAACCCAACCCCGTCACCACATTCCCAAAATCGAGAACCTCCCATCCTCGACGGCTTTGTCTGTACTGACAATCCCCTTGAAAACACTGATCCTACGCCACTCTAAAGTGGACGTTCCACCTAAAAAAATCATGACAAGTTTCTCATACATTGACACTGATAATAATTATTTAAATTAAATGGGCATGCTAGTAGGATTTTCCCTGACCTCCCACTTTGGTGGAACATGACAGACCTCACATCATAATCCATAGAAGAAAATTGCCTGGAAGGTTGGCCTAAGCTGCCACCTCCCTTCTTCCCCTACTTCTCCCATATCCTTTCATCTCAGAAGAGATTCCACTACCCATTACTAAAAACATGACAGAGAAACCATATCTCCTCTTGTGGTTGATCTCCACCCTACACACTCGATCAACCACCTCTTCGTAGGTATTTATCTTAAATAACAAAATACCTAGGAATATATCTCTAGCATTAAACCCCTCTCAAACTTTTGTGCATTCATCTGCTCATTGGAGACCATTTCTTGAGCATATTGAACAAACATAGTATATAGTTTAGAATACTAAATCAATGAATGATTCCCCAAAACAAAATCCATAAACTACAAAGATCGAGCACATTCCAAAACACCAATGCAGTACTGGTCATTGGAGATAACATTGAAGTCCTTACAGCTCATTTGCTTATGGTTCCCAGTTTTAGCACTGATTCCCACCACCTATGGCTGGGAACCTCTAACAAGAAGGATGAAAACATCACCCCAACCTCCTCTGGGGTGTCCAGAAACTCAAACATGTTCTTCATCTTTTTCAATCCACTCCTCCACATCCTAGGGTTCTGTGCTACCTCGGAAAGTAAGAGACTTGTTTTTTAGAAACTCATTGGATTATTACTTCTTAGAACCAGTATGATTTTCCTTAATAGGATCTATAATAGGATCTGTTCCCTATCCTTGATCTTGGATATCCCAGACCATAGCTTCTACTATCCACTTATCAAGCGGTGAGGGAGAACTCTCTATGGATTCCTCTTGTGGGTGCATGGGAAATATCTAGGGAGGCATGTTGCTATAAAAGGAAACAGTCAATATAACAAAAATTAGTAAACAAATTATGAAAATTTCATCAATAAAATCAAATATAAATATTCCAAACACATTACAATGATAAAATAAACAACTACACAACCACCACCCGATGTCCACGTACAGTCTACAACCCACACGTCTCACCTGGAAGTGATGTCAAACAATAAATTACAATGTCCCATGGTGACTCAAGGTCTTTCAAGAGATTTGTGGGACAAGAACCCTAATCATGAATAAAACTTATAGTCCTGATATTCCTAGCTTCTTTATTTCCTAACACATCTCAAAAAATTAATATAACACAAAAACATTAACCTCCTCTGATACAATTTTATCACAAACCGAATCTAGTCTTTATGATAACCAAAACATGAAACATCCCTTGACAAGGTCTGAAGGGAATTACCTATCCCCATGGGCTATCACAAGTGCTAATTTAACATAAATTATGGATTCAGAATGATTTACCCGATTTTAGAATCATTTAACAACCATAAACCAAAAAAATAAACCAAATCTAAAAATTCACACAAAAAAACTATAATTAATTATTAGAACAACATAAATATATTAAAACAAGATACAAGATTCCTAAAGACACAATAATTTAGCATCAATAGAGCCCCAATAACTCCACATGAGAAGGGGTCATCACCCATAATCCGTCTCCACAACCCCAGACAAAGGGAGGAAACTAGAAACCTGGACCGCCATCACCCAAGGCATTGCCTTCACCTGCGTGAAACATGAACAAGTCTACTTAAAATCAAAGGAAGAAAGTAGGGTGTGATTATAATATCAATAGGATACCACCCAAATTATTCTACATTGTAATACATACAGGAAAAAAATCATTCTAGTTCAGATAAATAAGCAGTGGTGGCAATAATTTTATGAATGAGACTTTTAAAGGTAAACAGTTTTAAAAAGGAATTTTACATTAGTGAAAACATTTCAAAGAAATATGTAATCAACATAATTTTCTAGACATAACCAACAAAATATAATTATAAATACAAAATTTTCACCAAGAACTAATCTTGGGAACACCCATAGGAACTAGATTGTCTTGGGCCCTATGTACCTCGTACCTCAGTGTAATGTAGCCATACAAAATTGTGTTCTCATGCATGATCTACTAGTAGGGAACATACCCATAACATAGTGGTCCCCAATAACCTCCAATATATTTTTTATACTAATTTTTTTGTCCAATTATCCCATTTAAATTGGGATAAAACCATTCTAGATCACGATCATACAAGTACACATCTTCCCACCTAGATACCCAGGTTAAAGCCTTTGTACTCAAACTATTTTCACAGGTTACCAAAATCCATTTGAACATAAAAACATCAGTTATGTTCATACTCAACTCAAAAAAATATCCACACAAGCTTCACACCATTTACTCAACTCAGTAAACATGAAAAATTTTCATAAAACAACTACAAGTATTACCACCGAACGTTTCACATGAAATCCATTTAAGATCCCTCTATAAAAACCAATCGCACTCCAATATTAAACCAAAATACAATTTTAATCACTCAAAAAAAATTATAAAATCATTACATGATTTATAAATAAGCCTCAACTTGTATAACATTGAATGGGCATGCAAGACACCAAATTTCAAACAATATTGGTAATTAAAAATCAATTGCTTATCAAATTCCGCTAAAACAAATTTACAAAGTAAGAAAAATGAAGAAGTGCGATAAAAATATAAATTAAGAAAATATAACTCATTTAGTAGTGATTACAAATAGAAACACCCACCACAACTATAAAAATACCAAATTCTTTTGTGATAGTCCACTCGAACCACCACCGCACCACAAGGGAGATAAACAAAACCTAAACCCACATGATTAGTCTAAGAAACCCATGATCAAACCCTTGGTTATAAATCATCCTTGATAGAAATTTGGAACTTAAATAATAAATTTAAGAATTCCTAAGAAAATGGAAGAAACCCTAAGCAAATGGATGAGATAATTGTTGAAACCCACTTACCTGAGTGATCTTGAAGAAATCACCCAAAATACACTTGTTGCTAAATTTACAATCAACACAAAATGCAAGTGAGGTTGGAATAAGGCTAAGGAGTTCATGTGGGAACTCAAATTCTGGAAAAGAGTACAAATTAAAGGATTTATGAAGCAAAAATTACTTCTTTAAATCTAGGGGATTTGAGAAATCCTAAGAATTATTTCCCTAATTCAGGATGCAAATGACCTCCAAAGAGGGTGAAAGGAGTGTGAGGTCATGCCTAGGCTCAGTGGGATCAGGTGAGAGTTAGAATAACTGAAAATCATAAAAATTGAGTATTATATTAAATAAAAAATGTTTTAATACTGGAAATGGGATTACGTTTTGGCCCAATTCCATATATAAAAACCTTATTCCACCATGATTATGGATTCTTAATGGGTTAAAATTGATATTTTTGTGTTAATAATTTGAAGGAGTTCATGTTTCAAATAGAATAGGTGTAAATGTTAAAAAACTAACGGTTTATAAAAGAAAAAAATTTGGTTTTTAAATATAAAAATGGGCTCATGGTTTGGACCAAATCATGAATACTCGCCCTTTCCTCCAAAATTTCTAGGGAAAACCCCACAACAAAAAATGGAAATTAAAGGAAATTTACATTTATATTAAGTCTTGTATGTGACATGTTGAGGGAATTTATTTCCTTTGATCAAGGATCTTAGAACCTAGTATTGGAAGGTAGATAAATTATCACATTTAGGGTTTCTAAATAGTGACAAGGATTTGGTGAACTTTGTGGGTGTCCTTATAACATAACTATCCTACAGTCTTGAATCCCACATTCCAAAATATAGTACTAAAAATAAAATCATAATATCTTTTCTTTTGGATGATAAATGCGACACAATTTTAGTTTTCCTAAACACATAACATCAAAAAGAAATATTATATAACATACATGATGAAAAATATTTTAGGTTTAAAGCCTCATAGAATTATTATATGGTATTATATAATAACTTGAAAAAATTCACATATCATTTATAAAAATCACCATCATATCCCACTATGTTCTTCACATATATTACCCTTATTAAGAACAACATATATAAAACCTTTCATCACAACTTATGAAAAAGGAAATATTAGAATGGTTTTCTCAAGTAAACAAATATTTAAAATATAGTCATTAAAAATAATATTTGAAAAGTTTTAATAGTTTATGAATAAGGATGTGATGACATAATAAATGTACATGAGAAAATAATTAGACAATACATATCCATAAAAAACATGTTCATAAATCCTGAAATAAGGAATAAATATTTAGCATTAGACAATAGTCGTATCAGATAACAATCATGATCCATGTGAAAACCATACATGAAAAAAGAATAATTTAGAACACTATGGGTTAATAAATAAATTAAGTGGTTAAATATCAACATCTATTTCATATGAGTAATATAATCACATTAAAAATGGAATATCCTACTTGGTAAATTCCAATAACCTCTTTGGAAAAACCAAAAACCATTTAACTCCTTCCATTTAACCAAATAATTTTAGAGTTATATTTGTATCACTGATCATCATGATCTATATCGGGCTCACCATTATTTATAAACAAAGTCTATGAACCATAACATAAACATAACACATTAAATATTTAATTTTTCAACCCAAAATAAGGATTTTTCTTTCATGTCTTGATTAACTCATGAAAATGAAATGGGTTCATAAATAATATATTTGAAAAAATTATAATCCATATGGATAAATAATATAGATGGTATCTTTACAACATATAAATAGTATAGAATATGTAAAATCAGTGGTTTTAGTAACTAAATAATTGAAATACTCTTAAAAGTTTAGTAAACAAAGTAATTAGAAAAATAATCCTTTCAGTTTTTAAATCAATTTTAAAAATTACATACTCAAATAAATTGAATAATATTTTCATTGAAAAAATTTATGTAAAATATCAAGGGGTGTTAAAATATTATAATTTTAATTATTTTGAGATACATACATGACCCAAATGTTAAAAATAAACAAAATAAACTTTTGTAAAGAGGGATAAAAGGGACACATGTGAAAAACATTTAAAAGCATTAAACCAATTAAAATATGGAAAAATATAATGTAAAATAACATTTATAAAAAATTTATGGTGTGAAACTAAAATTATTTATAATCATTTATTAAAACATTTAAATGGATGAAAAAGTAGTTTTACAAAAAAGGGCGATAAATAAGTTTTACATGTCATAAAAACAAATTCTCTAAAATTTTGAAAACCAATGTGATATAAATTGTACATAAACATAAAAAATACAATTAATTCAAGAAGATATTAATAATTAAATGGGATTATCAAATAATGATCGTAAAATTTCATTGATTGAAACTAAATAAAATAAGATATCTTGATTAAAATTTTAGTGAATCACAAACTCTTACGCTTTGGTAACATTTGAATCATAAGCCCCATGAAAGAATAACATAAAAAAAATAATAAATATATTCATAATGAATGATATTAATGATTTATCATTTCTCTATGAAAATGTATAAAACTCTTAAAATATGATATGTGAATAACATAATCTTATTCCCAAATGAATGAAAATTTCAATAAAATAACTTTCAAAAAAATCATATCGATAAGTTGAGAATTAATAATTGGATAGATAATGTTTAAAAATTTATTCCCACAAAAACAAGTTTAAATAACAAATAAATTATATAATTGTAATTTCAAACATAATCATGGTATAATATAATCAATGAATAATTGATATAACCCAATGAAATAAAATTTTGTTAATAAACTCTTACCACATTATAACATTCATATGAAATCCCCTTGGATTGTATAATTTAAATCGAAAATTTAAGTACCATTAATAATGGAGAATTAATGATAAAACATGTAAAATGAAAATTATATACATCATATAAAATAAATTACATGTAAAACATTAAAATATTCCTTCGTGAAGGGAAATTGAGACAAAATTACATACATTGAGTCCAGACATGCAATATATGTCTATTACCTCATGTATAAAAAACTAATATAAATTAATAACTATTTTAATAAAATTTTATAGTTTTATTTCCATATAAGTAACCATTATTTAATATATTTGAAATATATTTTTAATTAATAAATTAGGTATGTCAACATCTGGTGATATGAGGATGTTCGGTTCATTATTTTAATTTCTTGTTAGATTTTTTAACAAGGTCAAAGGGGATATTAACTCATAATATATAGAATAATAATATAAATTTTTTTCATTATAAATTAATTATATTTTTTAAAACAATCATAAAATATTTATTTGAAAAATGAAATATGTTACAATCATGTAGATGGAATGTCGTACATACGCAAGAGCAACATTTTCATTTTTCATATAGAATGGGGGAAGAAGGTAAGTATAATTTTACCATTCCATACTAACAATTATATAATTATGATAATAAAATCTCATAAAATTAAATTATATATACCAAGAGTTTAATGTGGTGATGAAAAAAAACATTGCCCCATTAATGTGGTAATCCACAAGTACGAATGAACGATGTTGTCATTTTTCAATGGATGGAACAACGGGAAAGATAATTATATATTATCATTACCTAATTTTAATTATTTCATTAACATAATATATATCAATTAAATTCCTCATTTTAATTTTTCCTGATATGTGGTGATGAAAAATAAATTACGTCGGCTCGTGAGGGGGTAGTCCTCCATAAACACACGAACGGTGGTTTCATTTCCCAATTGATGTAAGTGGATATGAATATTGGTCATTAAATTAAAACAATAAAACAATAAAATATTTAATATAATTGTTTTATTATTTTATCATGGTTAAATAATATTTGAAAGAGGTAGAAGAAGAAATAAAAATAAAGCATTCAGTTATAATTTCTTCCACTTCTTCATACTACCTCCATTGATTTACACCTTACTCTATATATGGGGGTATAATACCTAAATATAAACCCATATTACACGGTAATAGATGTTTGGAATGGATTTGGAAAGGTATTTTCTAAATGAAATGGATATGAAGGTTTGTAGAGGATAGGAGATCGGGGTCCTTCAATAAGTGATAGGATGGCCACTTTTGGAGATAAATCAATTATTATAATATAAAATGTTCCTAACTCATTTAAAATTGTTGTAAAATGAAATGAATTCCAATATATGTATAATGTGGTCTAAATATAATCATAAAATAAGTATTTTATAGTTTCATAAAATATTTTAAACTATTTCATTTTCGTTGACCCTTATGTTGACCAATTTTTACCTTGACCAGAAAAAACTGTTTTTAACATAAAAGGATTATTAGTTTACTTATATGTTAACAATTAACACATATATAGAACTAGGGTAAAATTTAAAGTCATTTATAATCCTAATTTTACTCTTTAAATATTATTATGAATTTTTAATAATTTCATAAAATATATTTATTATAAAATAATATTAAAGTCATCTAATGACCTATTGACATAATATGAGATACAAAACAACATGATAGAAATTGATTTTTCTTATAAGCTATTTACCCATAAATAATAAAATTTAATTAACTATAAAAATTTTATGATATAATATTTTATTAAAAAAATTGACATTTTTAAATCGTCTACATTAGCTTTCTAGTACTTTTTCATGCACAATCTCACTATTTAAAAAGAATTTAAGGTAATAATTTCATCGCTAAAAATTAAAAATATATTACCATCATACATATAAATTTTTTATTATTAAAATAGCCTATAATATTTTTTAATAACTAATTTTTATTCCGATTTTAAATGATAATATAAATTTAAGAGCAAGAGAGTGATATTTTGAATTATTCATTAATTAAAAAACAGTCATTTTAAATAAAAAATTGAACAGAATTTCCCAAAAATATAATATGTTATGAGAATGTACTGTCCCACTTAAACAATATGTTAATTTAAATTGTTATGATAATTTTTAGTCTTTATCTTATTAGTTTTAACCATATTTACAATATTTACCCATACCGAGTTAACAAATATTACTAGAGTTTCTATTCAAAATGAGGAAATGAACTTCTATAAAAAAAAATAACATCTTGTTTATAAATCAGAATTTTTTTATAATATTAAACTCCCAAAATTTATAGAATTTAATTTAAAATTAAACCCTCAAAATGTGATGAAAAATTTTTTGTTAAAAAATTAATCTTTAAGTGTAAAAATTATTTTATACCAAATTTAAGTATAATGTTTATTACACTATCATTTATTTTATAATGATTAAAAAAATGAAGAAACAAATAAAACTAATATACAATATAATTTAATATTTTAAATATAGGAAATGGATACATAGATTATAAAATAGCTGTATTTTTTATTATTCATTATAAAATCAAACTCTTCAAAACATTTTCTAAAATTCACCTAAAAAATAAATTCTAAACTGAAAAATGAATTTCATTTTTCGAAATTAATATTCTATAATTTGTAATGAAATATTTTCATTAAAAGAATATAATTCAAGAAATCCCAATTTGGTTTGAATTAAATCTTTTTCATTCTTACTGAGATATTATCTAATATTGGAATAATGGATATAACTCTATGAAATAGAATTAAGGAAAATTAATATGAAATAAAAAGTTTGTATCTTAACATTAATTTATTTGATACATTCTTCCCCCTTTTCTGAATAATATAGAAATATAAATTTTATCTTCAATAATGCATTATAAGGTTTCTGAAGCGGATAACATTTGATAGAAGTGAAATTATGAACATAGAGGAAAGGCGAAATTTCCAAATAATGATAGAGAGTGATAGATAACATTGATCATAATAAATTTAATAATCCTAAGAAACTAAAATATGATAAAACCATAAATCAATGAGGTGATAAAAATTCTAATGATTCAACAGAAATGAAGGTAAAAAGATAATATTTTTTTAATATTCATTTTCCATGATTTGGGGAATTTGTTTTCTGTCAAGAATAAGAACATAAGATAATATACAACCTTTACAATAATAATTTCATCCCTTAATAAATTTTCATATCCATGTTTTTTTCACAAATTATGAGTATTCATGCTGAATCATTCCTGATTGGATCAAAAAAATAAACTTCTAATAGATCACATAATCCAAAAAAAGAAAAAAAAGTAAATCTCCCATCACTATATATTTACCAAATCTTAATGGTTATCACAAATTATGAAAATAAAATAAGTTTATATAGTATCATAAGAAGAAATAATAAATTTAACTTCAAAATTTCTACAGCAGGGCCAATGGTTCGAAAAAGATGATTAAATAAATATATATCATTCTTTCTAGAATATCCTCAACAACCTAAATATTATAAAACATTTTACCCACAATGGTTATCTCATAACTTATGTATTTTATCCTTATAAATTAAATATAATTATTCTAAAATAGTCCTCAATATTAAACATAAGGGTTACATATACACAACTCGATAAAACATCTCCCAATATATCATTAATCACTTTAAAATCCCATCACCAAAAGACTCAAAAAAGGCATGATTGTATTTGAACTTATGGTCGATATCAAACTAATAATCATATGATGTTATCCCTAACTGATATGTTAAAATCACATGAAAAAATTCCAATATTCAATGAAATCTGACCCTTTTCTTTGATTCCAAATATAGCATCCTCAAACCAGCACTCCCTAATACTGTGGATAAAATAGAATCTTTAAATTTCCAGATTTATATCAAAAAATTTGGCCTATTTTTAGCCATCCAAAATAAATAACATAAAAAATAAATATTGGATCACATAAATTTTCGAATACCATTACAGTTGAGACGTTCAAAAATTAGAAAAAAATCCTTACAAATTACATGGATAGATAAACTGCTAGTTTATTAAAATATATGTCTTTCATAAATAAGTTCTAAACATCTTGTAACCTTATTAGTCATTCAATACTATAATATTTCTTTACAACTTAGTTAAAATGAAACATAATATGGTTGATCTAAAATTATATGTATGGGTAAAAAATCATTAACATTTAGATGTCACCAGTGAGCATAAGATGAAAATACGGTTATGATGAGATAATCAATGTATATGAGAAAAACACAATAGAATTCATACCCATAATAACCCTATCCAAAAATCATGAAATATTTCATGAAAATGTAACATAATTAAAGATTCATATAAATAAAAAATTATGATCTAGGTGAATAAAATCCTTTCAAAAACGATTTATTATAACTTAATGAAAGCACAAATAAAAAATATTTGTCACATGGAATTTCATTTTTATATCACTCTTAAAATATCTCTTTCAAATGGAATAACCTACATGGTATGAATCTATAATCACATTGGATAAACATATAACTTTTTAAATCCATCATATTTCCCAATGCATTACAAAGCTATATTAGGACCACCCTTAATCAATATCTATATCGAGCATATCCATTTTCAGAAATGGTGTTCATAAAAAATAACCTATTCACAACACATGAAATATTTAATTTTTTAACATATATATATATCCATTATTCTTTTATATAAGGATTTAACCATGGAAAAGAAACAGGTTTCATGAAAATATCATTGAACCAATATTAATCCACCTAGATCAAAAATAATTATTGAATAATTAAAACAAATCCACATTAAATAATATGTAAAATTAGTTATTATTGTCATTGATGAATAAACATCCAATAAATATATCTTCATAAAATTCTAGGATACTACCTTTATCACTTTGATAATAACTTTTAATGAATAAGAAAAAAACTATTCTGAAAATTATTCTCTTAGAAAATAAACATAAAAAATTATAAAAGATGATTCAAATAAAATAATGGTCATGATGGTGGGGAAATTCATTCATTATTCAAACATTAGAATTTCACATTCTTTTCAAACATTTGTAATGTGATTAAAAATGGAATCTTATGGAAAATGTCAAAAAAATTATATTTTAAACATTTTAAAAGAAAGTCAAAGACCATCCATAATTACTTTAATAAATAATTTATTATTAGAAAATAATAATAATAAAAATATAGAATATATTCTTTGGCTCTGAATACTTCTTGAGTCCATATATTTTCATATTTGAGTGACCCAAAGGCATATTTTGACATAGAGGACGACACCAATAATCTTAATGGATTTTCATGCATGATTTGGTAAGTGTGCACAAGGTAAAAAACCACGTGCAAGCCTCTGGTGTTCCCAATGTTACACCAAATGTTATTCTTATGCTCAAACATCCTAAATGAAAAAATCCGATTCATGGAATAAATTGAGTTAAAACGCAAGAGAGATAACTAGTGTGTAAAGGTGTTCTGCGCCCAATGAGACGTCAAACGACCATATCCGCATCGACCTCCTTACACTCCACCACCAAGATTCTTTCCTATAAATAGATGGTTACCCCCTTACTTTAAGGTGATGTTCAGGAAGATGAACCATCTTTCTCTTACGCATAAGACGACCCCTTCAATGAACATGCAAAAGTTATGATATCAAGGTACTGGATCTAGCATGACAGGTCTCCCAGGGGTCCCACTTCAAGCGAGCCCACTAGGGTTTTACCCTCACATATTTCTATTTTTTCCAGGTCAAGTATTAAAACACTATCCCTCATGTGTGCAATAAATATACTGGTGTAGTACAACTTTTTCTCAGTCCCCCTTCCCATTGCACTCTATACTCCAGTCTTGTGTGAAAACTTTGGTTTTGCGCAGAAGTGTTCAATATTTAGTGCACCCCTTCTTATGTGTTCCATGGGTTGTCGTTATTCCAAGGCAGCAAATTTGATATTCTCTTTTTTGTATCATCTCTATCTTGCATGTGCGTCCTCTTTGATGCCCTCTAGGCTTGTGCATAGTGATTTCTAGATCCCCCAAGTGGTGTTCCATGTGGTGTTTCTCTACCTCATGCTTCTTCAAAAAGGTACACTAATCAGTATTTATTCTTCACATATACATGCTAACATGGGACCCTCGAGTGACCACTCCAACACCTCACTCATGTTAGGTATTTCATGTGCCTTCCCTTCCCAAATTCCGGGTTGGTATATGTTTTCTATTTCCACATGATGAGGAGTGGATCCACATCATCTGAGATGTAGGACTTTTAACAGCCAAGCACCCATGTCCCTAACACATGACGTTAAACGATGTGTTTTTGAATGCATGGAAGGCCTTGGATGATCCTATGGATAATTAGCATCAATTCCATCCTTATCTCTTCCCCTTTAAGAATTGTTTCCACGTGCACCTTGGGATATCTCCACGTAAGCCCCGACACACCTTGATATGGTGTTGCCTATACATAGAGCCATGTAATCCTCATACATATGGACATCCTCCTTGGGTTTCCCTCTTAGGGTAATTTATAATCTCCCTCTCCCTGGTCTACTAACAGTGTGTAATCTCTACACGATCCTACATGGTTGAACCCTTCGTGACATGTCCATCTGGTTTACTACTATCTCTTGTTTCTAACATTGACTACGACTCACATAGCCTAACAGTTTAACAGTGACAATGAAATTTTTTTTGGTCTAATAACCATGTGTAATCCCCAATCCTCCCAATCTATAACTATGAGGACTTTGATCCCTATCTTCCAAATAGTGTATATAGGAAGCCTTATTGAGGTTCAATCCAAGAAACCCATCCAATATGATTGTTTAATTTCCATTCACCCTCATCCCACATGACGTTAAATTGCATCTTGCCAAACCATGTGGGCTTTGATCCTGGTATTCTAAAAAGGTTATGTAGGAAGCCTCTCTAAGGTTCAATACCCACACTCCCCACAATCCAATTTTTCTATTTGTTTCACATTTGTTCACATTCATCCAACATGACGTTAAATTGTATGCCCCTCTAAACTATGCAATTTTTTATTCCCATCCACTAGAATATATAGGAGGCAACATTGAGTTCCAATCCCACCCTATGGTAAAATCTGGTACTCACTCATAGGGATATACCCTTCTGATGTGGTACTTTCCTGTAACAGCCTGAGATTTTATGAAAAATATTGTTTTTAATTTTATTAATGTCTTTTGTTGTACGCTACACAAAAAGGAGCTTGCACAACACACATCCTGGACTTGCCTTGCATTACACGCAATCGCGACCTTCCTCGATAGCGTGTGTAGTATGCAATACCGAGTTTCACTAAACAACGATATGCTATTAAAATATTATTATAACTAGCCGTTATGAATAGTAATAACCACCTTTTAAAATTTTAGAAATTTTATCTCTGAAAATGGACTTCATTTTTGGATTCGTAGTATCGAACTTAGCCTAAGGTGAAATTTTGGTACTTTTCGGATAACTTTCGTATTTTGATGAATAGTGAAAATTACTAAATTTTAGTTTAAAAAAAAAATTTCAATCGAAATAATTAATAGTGATAAATTATTAATTTGAGTGGTTTTAAAGTATATTTAGAATATATTTTTACAATTTAATACAATGTTGGTCATTGGATGTAATTTCACATTTAAACCAGACACAAACAAGTGTCAATCTTTTGATAGATATTGTCTCTTAAAAACACGCTATTTGTTTTAACAGCGGGATTTAATTATAAAATTAATTAATGCAACTTCTATGATATTAATTTGTTAAAATAGACTTCATTTTTGAATTCTGAATATGAAATATAGCTTAGGATGAAATTTTGGAATTATTCTGAAAAACATCAATTTTTGATGAATTGTGAAACTCCTAAGTGGTAGTTAAAAAACTGAATTTTTCATAAAACTTAATTTTACCGCTTCTGTGAATGGAATTTCAAAAACTCGAGAGACACGGTTGATGTCAGTAAGTAAAATGTGGTTCAATGAGATGAAAATAATTTTTGGTGAATAGTAACTTTTTACTTTTATTTACCACGGTCAAAAGTAAATAGGGTAATTAAGGGTAAAAATGATATTATTATTACCCTAACACAAGTCCAACTTCTTTTGGATAAGTGTAATTCGACTAAAAACAAGCTAAGGAATAAAATATGACCATTTATGCCCACTTGGATTAGATTAGTACATTTATTATTATTTAATTCAAAGAAGAGTTAAAAGAGTTAAAATCAAATTTTATTTACTAAAAAATTCTTAATATAAGGTTATACATAAGATAAATTCAATTTTAAATATTCATTAGAAAGATAAAAATATTTCCTACATAATGGTAGTTTATTTTTAATTTTTAGACATTAAATAATTTAATTTATTTATGACACAACAATGATGCAGTAATTCTCTTATTAATGAAATATTGACATAATTGATGTTATAAATACCCAAATAAATATAATTTGAGACTTTTTATGAATTCCACTAATTTTATAGGTTAATATAACATGTAAGTATTTATTTAATTAACTTTTTTAGAACTTATCATTCTGTTATGATTTTCACAAAAATCAATTACTAAATAGTTTCAAAATTGACATAAAATAGTTTTTAAAACAAATATTATATTATTAATTGATATTTTATTCCTAAAAAATCTAAGTCTCGGCCAAATGATTTAGATAAGGTTATATATATTAATAATAAACCATTTGGGGTTCGTTTGTCTTCTTATAGTATGTTTATTAACCTTATAGTATAAGAACACAAGAAGACATGGTAAAAGTAAAATTATTTAACTTAATGTTAAATCTAAATGATAAGGTTAAAATAGGAACCTAAACTTGTCTAAATTCTATTGGATGAGAGTATTTAGACCCATACCTACCTTAGACTCTAAATAAATCAATTTGGAGCTATTTAAAACCGAACTTGACTTTATAATAAAATAATATTTTTAGTTATTCCAAAGGTGCCCCTCTCCTCCCTTAAAAAAGGGCACCCCCTCCCTCTCTTCCTCACACAACATTGAGCCTTCAAACTCGTCCAAACCCTGAAAAATTCTCTTCTCCACTTCCCTAGAAACATCCTAGAGGTTCTGGTCTTCCTCAAAGACCAATTTTAGTGCCCTAAGAGGAGGTCTCAAAAAATGCGCTTCAAAGAAGAGGTAATTTTCGTTACCGATTCATTCAACTTTATTTCTTCTTCCACTTCTTCTTATTAGGTTGTTTCATTATGAAGTAATAACATCATATCACTCATATACTGATATGTTATTATAATTATGAAACAATCCTAATTCACCATCTATCCATCCTACGGAAAATGAAATCACCGCGCGTGCGTACGTACGGAATACCGTCTCCACGCCGTGGTGTAATTTGTTTTTCCACCAACACCTTACATGGATTGGTATTATGGTGTAAATGAAAACTATACATAGTTATTTTAACATTATAAGGATTCTGATATATTGTATCATCCACTCAAATTCAATTCAATAATTATGGAAATGATATCATCGCTCGTGCGTACGTACGGACTACCGTCTCCACGATGCGATGAAATTCATTCTCCATGTTAACCATTTAAGAATGATTATAAAGTATATATAAACAATAATAATGAAATATATGACATTATAAAGCTACTGGATTTTTGTGTATATATATGTATGTCATCTACTTAATTCCACTCAATTCAATAAGGAAACGAAAACAGTGTTCATGCGTACGTACGGCCTACCGTCTCCATGAACGGTGTATTTCTTTCCATTTATCGATCCATTATATATATGTATATTCTGAATATATATTATATATAAATCATGTTTTATATTCTATAATTAAGTAATAATTATCTAAGTAATCATATGAATAATTACAAGTTAAAACACGAACGACAAATGAGACGATTTTACCCAAAACTCTACTTTAACAAGAATTTACAAAAGAACGGGTAATATAAAGTCATAAGTGAACCATATATGATATAATAACAATGAATATGATTCTGTAATAAGTCAATGACATTATTTAAATCATTATACAGGAGGTTCGGACACTTACGAAGCAAATCGGACCAAAGGTAAGGGAAATATCACAATCTCATTTTTATCCCAGATTGTTTATACTTCGGTATTTACTGGGGTGTATTTTATCATCCACAGCCATGTTTCCACAATATGTAATGTTATTTCCATCCACCTACAATTGTTTAAATCCAAATTTACCCTTCGGTGAGTTTTTAGTAAAATATATGAAAGGAATCGTTTGTCGTTTTTCGTACGAGGCACTTTTTGACTTTTCCGACAAAAGTACGAGAAGAATGTTTTTAACTTATACGGCATGAATAGATTTTTAAAACATTATTTCCAAGAAGATTCCTTTACAAGTTTTAAATTTTATTTTTAATAAACATATTTTAGTTTAAAATTTCATGACATGTTAAGAAAGGAAAAATGTTTTTGAAGTAGAAAGGATATTTTCCTCAAGAATGGAGTTCAAGTGTTTTATCAAAATTATTTTCCATCTAAGATAATAAAGGGTTCTGTTTTTATCCCTATTATTACATTGATTTGATTATGTTGTGATGGAAATATTTTTATGAATTCCTTTATCATATATGAATTGTTTTATGATGTCATGTTGTTTAAGAATCCCATTTTTATTACATGGGTTATGCAATGATGTATGATTTATGAATTTGTGGCACACATAAGAATGGTATCATTATGAGATGAGTGGGACCTATATCTCCCTACAATGCATTGGGTTAAGATTTTATATCTCATGAGATATACATGGCTGGAACGGTAGGTTATACCAGTTCAGTGAAACAGGACTGAAACGAGGGTGACTCGGTTCAGAAAGGGACTTTGTCCACTAAGATAGTCTTGGCAATGAGTCTTGACTAACAAGAAATGATTCTCTATGATTATGTGTGTATGCCACAAAGTTTCATGTTTTAAGTTATGATTATTGTGATTACATTTCACTGCCAGGAGTTATCCCAGGTTATGAAATTATGATCTCTTTTACAGGTTAAGATTTCCAAAAGTTATGTGCTTATATATATGATGTGATTGATATTTATTTTGTTTACCCTTACTGAGCATTTGAGCTCACCCTTTTATGTTTTCTTTTCCCCAGGATATAAAGAAAGGTTTTAGGTATAATAAAAAGGAAGATCTTTATGGGAGATGTTGATGATCTTTCACCATGATTAGAGGATTATATTCCGAGTTTCCAAAGACACTACACTATTACGGTCCTTGTGTGTGTGTTTTTTTGTTATGTACTAAGTATTCTGCAAATGTAATGTAATTTCAATGTATGTTAGGCTTCGGGTCTCTACAGTTGGTATCAGAGGAAAGGTTTAGTCATCCTTTGGAAACTAGGATGCGAAAACGTTAGTGAGATCCCTAGAGACACTTCTAAGGTATGTCTAGGGATGTCTCTAAGGATAAGTATTCGTATAGGATATAGTTCTAGAAATATGATAATGATAATATAATTAAACCTATGATTTTAGATATTTAAGTTACTCTCCCTTTATTATGATTTTTGCCTCTCACACTATTCTTTTTGGGTTTTAGAAAATGGCTGCAAACAAGTTGATTCATGATAACGGAGGATATTATGGATAATGGAATGATATTATTCATGAGAAACCAAATGAAATGGGATTTGGAAGTCCAACCATCATTATTATGCTGAATCAGCAATCTCATAATATGATCAATAAACTCAAATCTGGTAAGTTTCCTGACTTGGATAATAACATAAAGATGGAGTTTCATGATGATCATAGAGGAAAGAAAGTTCAATTTCCCCTATGTAAATCATGTGGGAAGAGGCATCAAGGAGAATGTTTCAAGGGAACTGGAAGATGCTTTGGGTGTGGAAAAGAAGGACACAAAGCAAGTAAGTGCAAAGGAAAAGGTCCAGTTAACACCATGGATGAGGATAATGGTATCGCTACGACATAAAAAATGGTTAAGTGTTTTAAATGTGGAATATATGGGCATTATGAAAACCAATGTCCTAAGGGAAAGACTCATGAAGAGAATCAGTATGATCGCATGGGTAGTATTTATGTGTATGATGATGAAGAGACTACAAATGATATGTGAGATGAAAGAATTGTTGAAGCTCGGTTAATGGTTTAAGAATGTAGTGGAATGATTACATGTTTATCATGTGTAATGTTGTATAAGTAATCTCATGGTACTATGGAATAAAGAGACATCTAAGGATTGTTACACTATTGTCTTTCCTTGAGTTTTAAAAGTGTATGATTAATGTTACCAGTATCCATGAAAGGTTATTCAGATATTTTTGGAATGTAGATGATATGCGCATAATGAAGGGATAAGGAGAAAATTAAATGTTTGATAGTATTCATTAGCTCATGACTGATATAAGGAGAAGGTTGTATTATGGTTTGAGTATATAGAGTTTTTGGATTTTGGTATGTGGAAAGAGTTAACTTTTGACAGTATTTATGTTTTCACTAAGGTTCAATGGGTATTCATTCTTCACGAGAATACATGATTAAGGTATTCACGTGTTTGTAATTTGACCAACAGGGTATATCTTATGATATATGGGGGATAAATTATGGCATTCACGTGATCATTTTCTTTATACTATGAGCTTGTACCGAAGTATTTTAGATAAGCCTAAAGATTGGAATGGATTATGTTGGACATAAGTTAGTATTGTTTAAGGATAAAACTTTTTTTGATATTCTTGATGGGATGTTATTGTAATATAGCTTTAGAAAAAGGACAACCTGCAGGATGGGCGACAGCCCATCGCTTTGGACAAGGCTGTGGGAATCGAACCCACAACCGAATTGCGACTGGCCTTTATCACCTACCACTGGCCTACAGGAAGTCCCTGTTTAGTAAAAACTAGTTTTATTATATTAAGCAGTATGATATATGAAGTATAAGTCCATTTTAGGAACCATATATGATTAATCTCACTATAGAATGACTTATGTATATTTAATAACTTTTTCTAACTTTTTTTGAGACAGATGGAACGACCCGTCATTCTATCACATGATCTTCTAACACTTCACGAATAACAAATTCAACTTTATTTATTTAAGAGATGAAGTAGAAATTGTTCAAGGCACGAACAACAGTGAGATTGTACCAAAATAAAGTAAGTATTTATTCTAATTCAAATTCTTCAACTTTAGGGAAACGTTCTTGAAAACCAAAAATGTTGTCCTAGTGCTCTTATATCTGATTAATTAGATGGTACCTTAGATCGTCACAAATTTATGGATTTGTGATTGTTGGCTTTTCCATAGCCATGTTCTCTACCACTCTCCATCAGAACATGATGGTTAGATTTTTCTTCCATATCCATATTTTCACCTATGTGGAAACCCAGTGATTAGTTTATTTGGGTAACTGTTATGTTTCATAATTTTGTTTTTAAAGATTGGTTTTGGTATTCCTTTTTACGATGTGAGTTTCTATTAAAGAAACTTTCAAGTAGTAAACCATTTATAACCCCGACGAATTTCGAGGGCGAAATTCATTTTAAGGGGGGTAGAATGTAACAGCCCGAGATTTTATGAAAAATATTCTTTTTAATTTTATTAATGTCTTGTGTTGTACGCTACACAAAAAGGAGCTTGCACAACACGCATCCTGGACTTGCCTTGCATTACACGCAATCACGACCTTCCTCGATAGCGTGTGTAGTATGAAATACCGAGTTTCACTAAACAACGATATGCTATTAAAATATTATTATAACTAGTCGTTATGAATAGTAATAACCACCTTTTAAAATTTTAGAAATTTTAGCTCTCAAAATGGACTTAATTTTTGGATTCGTAGTATCGAACTTAGCCTAAGGTGAAATTTTGGTACTTTTCAGATAACTTTCATATTTTGATTAATAGTGAAAATTACTAAATTTTAGTTAAAAACAACTTTTTCAATCGAAATAATTAATAGTGATAAATTATTAATTTGAGTGGTTTTAATGTATATTTAGAATATATTTTTACAATTTAATACAATGTTGGTCATTGGATGTAATTTCACATTTAAACCAGACATAAACAAGTGTCAATCTTTTGATAGATATTGTCTCCTAAAAACACGCTATTTGTTTTAACAGTGGGATTTAATTATAAAATTAATTAATGAAACTTCTATGATATGAATTTTTTAAAATAGACTTCATTTTTTGAATTCGGAATATGAAATATAGCTTAAGATGATGTTTTGGCATTATTCTGAAAAACATCAATTTTTTATGAATAGTGAAACTACTAAGTGGTAGTTAAAAAACTGAATTTTTCATAAAACTTCATTTTACCGCTTCTGTGAATGGAATTTCAAAAATCTGAGAGACACGGTTGATGTCAGTAAGTAAAATGTGGTTCAATGAGATGAAAATAATTTTTGGTGAATAGTAACTTTTTACTTTTATTTACCACGGTTAAAAGTAAATAGGGTAATTAATGGTAAAAATGATATTATTATTACCCTAACACATCTCCAAATTCTATTGGATAAGTGTAATTCGACCAAAAACAAGCTTAGGAATAAAATATGTCCATTTAGGCCCACTTGGATTAGATTAGGACATTTATTATTATTTAATTCAAAGAAGAGTTAAAAGAGTTAAAATCAAAGTTTATTTACTAAAAAAATTTTAATATAGGGTTATAAATAAGATAAATTAAATTGAAAATATTAATTATAAATATAAAAATATTTCCTACATAATGGTATTTTATTTGTAATTTTTAGACATTAAATAATTTAATTTATTTATGACACAACGATGATGTAGTAATTATCTTATTAATGAAATATTGACATAATTGATGTTATAAATACCCAAATAAATATAATTTGAGACTTTTTATGAATTCCACTAATTTTATAGGTTAATATGACATGTTAGTATTGATTTAATTAATGTTGTTCGAACTTATCATTCTGTTATGATTTTCACAAAAATCAATTACTAAATAGTTTCAAAATGGAAATAAAATAGTTTTTAAAACAAATATTATTTTATTAATTGATATTTTATTCCTAAAAAATCTAAGGCTCAGCCAAATGATTTAGATAAGGTTATATATATTAATAATAAACCATTTGGGGTTCGTTTGGCTTCTTATAGTATGTTAATTAACCTTATAGTATAAGAACACAAGAAGACATGGTAAAAGTAAAATTATTTAACTTAATGTTAAATCTAAATGATAAGGTTAAAATAGGAACCTAAACTTGTCTAAATTCTATTGGATGAGATTATTTCGACCCATCCCTACCTTAGCCTCGAAATAAATCAATTTGGAGCTATTTAAAACCGAACATGACTTTATAATAAAATAATATTTTTAGTTATTCCAAAGGTGCCCCTCTCCTCCCTTATAAAAGGGCACCCCCTCCCTCTCTTCCTCACACAACATTGAGCCTTCAAGCTAGTCCAAACCCTGCCAAATTCTCTTCCACACTTCCCTAGAAACATCCTATAGGTTCTGGTCTTCCTCAAAGACCAATTTTAGTGCCCTAAGAGGAGGTCTCAAAAAAGGCGCTTCAAAGAAGAGGTAATTTCCGTTACCGATTCATTCACCTTTATTTCTTCTTCCACTTCTTCTTCTTAGGTTGTTTCATTATGAAGTAATAACATCATATCACTCATATACTGATATGTTATTATAATTATGAAACAATCCTAATTCACCATCTATCCATCCTATGGAAAACGAAATCACCGCGCGTGCGTACGTACAGAATACCGTCTCCATGCCGTGGTGTAATCTGTTTTTCCACCAACACCTTACATGGATGGGTATTATGGTGTAAAGAATAACTATAAATAGTTATTCTAACATTATAATGATTCTGATATATTGTATCATCCACTCCAATTCAATTCAATAATTATGGAAATGATATCATCGCTCGTGCGTACGTACGGACTACCGTCTCCACGACGCGATGAGATTCATTCTCCATGTTAACCATTTAAGAATGATTATAAAGTATATATAAGCAATAATAATGAAATATATGACATTATAAAGCTACTGGATTTTTTTGTACATATATGTATGTCATCTACTTAATTCCACTCAATTCAATAAGGAAACAAAAACAGCGTTCATGCGTACGTACGGCCTACCGTCTCCATGAACGGTGTATTTCATTCCATTTATCGATCCATTATATATAAGTATATTCTGAATATATATTATATATAAATCATGTTTTATATTCTATAATTAAGTAATAATTATCTAAGTAATCATATGAATAATTACAAGTTAAAACACGAACGACAAATGAGACGATTTTACCCAAAACGCTACTTTAACAAGAATTTACAAAAGAACGGGTAATATAAAGTCATAAGTGAACCATATATAATATAATAACAATGAATATGATTCTGTAATAAGTCAATGACATTATTTAAATCATTATACAGGAGGTTTGGACACTTACGAAGCAAATCGGATCTAAGGTAAGGGAAATATCACAATCTCATTTTTATCCGAGATTGTTTATACTTTGGTATTTATTGGGGTGTATTTTATCATCCACAGCCATGTTTCCTCAATATGTAATGTTATTTCAATCCACATACAATTTTTTAAATCCATATTTACCCTTCGGTGAGTTTTTAGTAAAATATATGAAAGGAATCTTTTGTCTTTTTTCGTACGAGGCACTTTTTGACTTTTCCGACAAAAGTACGAGAAGAATGTTTTTAACTTAAACGGCATGAATGGATTTTTAAAACATTATTTCCAAGAAGATTCCTTTACAAGTTTTCAAGTTTATTTTTAATAAACTTATTTTAGTTTAAAATTTTATGACATGTTAAGAAAGGAAAAATGTTTTTGAAGTAGAAAGGATATTTTCCTCAAGAATGGAGTTCAAGTGTTTTATCAAAATTATTTTCCATCTAAGATAATAAAGGGTTCTGTTTTTATCCCTATTATTACATTGATTTGATTATGTTATGATGGAAATATTTTTATGAATTCCTTTATCATATATGAATTGTTTTATGATGTCATGTTGTTTAAGAATCCCATTTTTATTACATGGGTTATGCAATGATGTATGATTTATGAATTTGTGGAACACATAAGAATGGTATCATTATGAGATGAGTGGGACCTATATCTCCCTACAATGCATTGGGTAAAGATTTTATATCTCATGAGATAGATATGGCTGGAACGGTAGGTTATACCAGTTCAGTGAAACAAGACTGAAACGAGGGTGACTCGGTTCAGAAAGGGACTTTGTCCACTAAGATAGTCTTGGCAATGAGTTTTGACTAATAAGAAATGATTCTCTATGATTATGTGTGTATGACACAAAGTTTCATGTTTTAAGTTATGATTATTGTGATTATATTTCACTGCCATGAGTTATCCCAGGTTATGAAATTATGATCTCTTTTACAGGTTATGATTTCCAAAAGTTATGTGCTTATATATATGATGTGATTGATATTTCTTTTGTTTACCCTTACTGAGCATTTGAGCTCACTCTTTTATGTTTTCTTTTCCCCAGGATATAAAGAAAGGTTTTAGGTATAATAAAAAGGAATATCTTTATGGGAGATGTTGAAGATCTTTCACCAGGATTAGAGGATTATATTCCGAGTTTCCAAAGACACTAAACTATTACGGTCCTTGTGTGTCTGTTTTTGTTATGTACTAAGTATTCTGCAAATGTAATGTAATTTCAATGTACGTCAGGCTTCGGGTCTCTACAGTTGGTATTAGAGGAAAGGTTTAGTCAACCTTTGGAAACTAGGATGCGAAAACGTTAATGAGATCCCTAGAGACACTTCTAAGGTATGTCTAGGGATGTCTCTAAGGATAAGTATATGTATAGGATATAGTCCTAGAATTATGCTAATGATAATATAATTAAACCTAAGATTTTAGATATTTATGTTACTCTCCCTTTATTATGATTTTTTCCTCTCACACTATTCTTTTTGGGTTTTAGAAAATGGCTGCAAACAAGATGATTCACAATAATGGAGGATATTATGGACAATGGAATGATATTATTCATGAGAAACCAAATGAAATGGGATTTGGAAGTCCAACCATCATTATTATGCCGAATCAGCAATCTCATAATATGATCAATAAACTCAAATCTGGTAAGTTTCCTGACTTGGATAATAACAGAAAGATGGAGTTTAATGATGATCATAGGGGAAAGAAAGTTCAATTTCCCCTATGTAAATCATGTGGGAAGAGGCATCAAGGAGAATGTTTCAAGGGAACTGGAAGATGCTTTGGGTGTGGAAAAGAAGGACACAAAGCAAGTAAGTGCAAAGGAAAAGGTTCAGTTAACACCATGGATGAGGATAATTGTATCGCTACGACATCAAAAATGGTTAATTGTTTTAAATGTGGAATATATTGGAATTATGAAAACCAATGTCCTAAGGGAAAGACTCATGAAGAGAATCAGTATGATCGTATGGGTAGTATTTATGTGGATGATGATGAAGAGACTACAAATGATATGTGAGATGAAAGAATTGTTGAAGCTCGGTTAATGGTTTAAGAATGTAGTGGAATGATTACATGTTTATCATGTGTAATGTTGTATAAGTAATCTCATGGTACTATGGAATAAAGAGACATCTAAGGATTGTTACACTATTGTCTTTCCTTGAGTTTTGAAAGTGTATGATTAATGTTACCAGTATCCATGAATGTTTATTCAGATATTTTTGGAATGTAGATGATTTGCACATAATGAAGGGATAAGGAGAAAATTAAATGTTTGATAGTATTCATGAGCTCATGACTGATATAAGGAGAAGGTTATATTATGGTTTTAGTATATAGAGTTTTCAGATTTTGGTATGTGGAAAGAGTTAACTTTTGACAGTATTCATGTTTTCACTAAGGTTCAATGGGTATTCATTCTTCCCGAGAATACATGATTAAGGTATTCACGTGTTTGTAATTTGACCAACAAGGTATATCTTATGATATATGGGGGATAAATTATGGCATTCACGTGATCATTTTCTTTATACTATGAGCTTGGACTGAAGTATTTTAGATAAGCCTAAAGATTGGAATGGATTATGTTGGACATAAGTTAGTATTGTTTAAGGATAAAACTTTTTTTGATATTGTTGATGGGATGTTATTGTAATACAGCTTTAGAAAAAGGACAACCTGCAGGACGGGCAACAACCCATCGCGTCGGACAAGGCTGTGGGAATCGAACCCACAACCGAAGTGCGACTGGCCTTTATCACCTACCAATGGCCTACAGGAAGTCCCTGTTTAGTAAAAACTAGTTTTATTATATTAAGCAGTATGATATATGAAGTATAAGTCCATTTTAGGAACCATATATTATTAATCTCACTATAAATGACTTATGTATATTTAATAATTTTTGCTAACTTTTTTTTTGAGACAGATGGAATGACCCGTCATTCTATCACATGATCTGCTAACACTTCACGAATAACAAATTCAACTTCATTTATTTAAGAGATGAAGTAGAAATTGTTCAAGGCACGAACAACAGTGAGATTGTACCAAAATAAAGTAAGTATTTATTCTAATTCAAATTCTTCAACTTTAGGGAAACGATCTTGAAAACCAAAAATGTTGTCCTAGTGCTCTTATATCTGATTAATCAGATGGTACCTTAGATCGTCACAAATTTATGGATTTGTGATTGTTGGCTTTTCCATAGCAATGTTCTCTACCACTCTCCATCAGAACATGATGGTTAGATTTTTGTTCCATATCCATATTTTCACCTATGTGGAAACCCAGTGATTAGTTTATTTGGGTAACCGTTATGTTTCATACTTTTGTTTTTAAAGATTGGTTTTGGTATTCCTTTTTACGATGTGAGTTTCTATTAAAGAAACTTTCAAGTAGTAAACCATTTATAACCCCGACGAATTTCGATGGCGAAATTCATTTTATGGGGGGTAGAATGTAACAGCCCGAGATTTTATGAAAAATATTCTTTTTAATTTTATTAATGTCTTGTGTTGTACGCTACACAAAAATTATCTTGCACAACATGCATCCTGGACTTTCCTTGCATTAAACGCAATCACGACCTTCCTCGATAGCGTGTGTAGTATGCAATACCGAGTTTCACTAAAAAACGATATGCTATTAAAATATTATTATAACTAGCCGTTATGAATAGTAATAACCACCTTTTAAAATTTTAGAAATTTTAGCTCTCAAAATGGACTTCATTTTTGGATTCGTAGTATCGAACTTAGCCTAAGGTGAAATTTTGGTACTTTTCAGATAACTTTCATATTTTGATTAATAGTGAAAATTACTAAATTTTAGTTAAAAACAACTTTTTCAATCGAAATAATTAATAGTGATAAATTATTAATTTGAGTGGGTTTAAAGTATATTTAGAATATATTTTTCAATTTAATACAATGTTGGTCATTGGATGTAATTTCACATTTAAACCAGACATAAACAAGTGTCAATCTTTTGATAGATATTGTCTCTTAAAAACACGCTATTTGTTTTAACAGCGGGATTTAATTATAAAATTAATTAATGCAACTTCAATGATATGAATATGTTAAATTAGACTTAATTTTTGAATTCGGAATATGAAATATAGCTTAGGATGAAATTTTGGCATTATTCTGAAAAACATCAATTTTTAATGAATAGTGAAACTACTAAGTGGTAGTTAAAAAACTGAATTTTTCATAAAACTTAATTTTACGGCTTCTGTGAATGGAATTTCAAAAATACGAGAGACACGGTTGATGTCAGTAAGTAAAATGTGGTTCAATGAGATGAAAATAATTTTTGGTGAATAGTAACTTTTTACTTTTATTTACCACGGTTAAAAGTAAATAGGGTAATTAAGGGTAAAAATGATATTATTATTACCTTAACACATGTCCAAATTCTATTGGATAAGTGTAATTCGACCAAAAACAAGATTAGCAATAAAATATGACCATTTAGGCCCACTTGGATTAGATTAGGACATTTATTATTATTTAATTCAAAGAAGAGTTAAAAGAGTTAAAATCAATGTTTATTTACTAAAAAAAATTTAATATAGGGTTATAAATAAGATAAATTCAATTGAAAATATTCATTAGAAAGATAAAAAGATTTCCTACATAATGGTAT
The DNA here is from genome assembly GCA_963277665.1 of Viscum album. NCBI lineage: Eukaryota > Viridiplantae > Streptophyta > Magnoliopsida > Santalales > Viscaceae > Viscum > Viscum album. The sequence goes on along the minus strand of OY728140.1, from coordinate 1,689,921,963 downwards.
TTTATTTGTAATTTTTAGACATTAAATAATTTAATTTATTTATGACACAATGATGATGCAGTAATTATCTTATTAATGAAATATTGACATAATTGATGATATAAATACCCAAATAAATATAATTTGAGACTTTTTATAAATTCCACTAATTTTATAGGTTAATATGACATGTTAGTATTGATTTAATTATCTTTTTTCGAACTTATCATTCTGTTATGATTTTCACAGAAATCAATTACTAAATAGTTTCAAAATTGACATAAAATAGTTTTTAAAACAAATATTATATTATTAATTGATATTTTATTCCTAAAAAATCTAAGGCTCGGCCAAATGATTTAGATAAGGTTATATATATTAATAATAAACCATTTGGGGTTCGTTTGGCTTCTTATATTATGTTTATTAACCTTATAGTACAAGAACACAAGAAGACATGGTAAAAGTAAAATTATTTAACTTAATGTTAAATCTAAATGATAAGGTTAAAATAGGAACCTAAACTTGTCTAAATTGTATTGGATAAGAGTATTTCGACCCATCCCTACCTTAGCCTCTAAATAAATCAATTTTGAGCTATTTAAAACCGAACATGACTTTATAATAAAATAATATTTTTTGTTATTCCAAAGGTGCCCCTCTCCTCCCTTATAAAAGGGCACCCCCTCCCTCTCTTCCTCACACAACTTTTAGCCTTCAAGCTCGGCCAAACCCTGCCAAATTCTCTTCTCCACTTACCTAAAAACATCCTAGAGGTTCTGGTCTTCTTCAAAGACCAATTTTAGTGCCCTAAGAGGAGGTCTCAAAAAATGCGCTTCAAAGAAGAGGTAATTTCCGTTACCGATTTATTCACTTTTATTTCTTCTCCCACTTCTTCTTATTAGGCTGTTTCATTATGAAGTAATAACATCAGTATCACTCATATACTGATATGTTATTATAAGTATGATACAATCCTAATTCACCATCTATCCATCCTACGGAAAACGAAATCACCGCGCTTGCGTACGTACGGAATACCGTCTCCACGCCGTGGTGTAATCTGTTTTTCCACCAACACCTTACATGGATTGGTATTATGGTGTAAAGAATAACTATACATAGTTATTATAACATCATAATGATTCTGATATATTGTATCATCCACTCTAATTCAATTTAATAATTATGGAAATGATATCATCGCTCGTGCGTACGTACGGACTACCGTCTCTATGACGCGATGAGATTCATTCTCCATGTTAACCATTTAACAATGATTATAAAGTATATATAAGAAATAATAATGAAATATATGACATTATAAATCTACTGGATTTATGTGTATATATATGTATGTCATCTACTTAATTTCACTCAATTCAATAAGGAAACGAAAACAGCGTTCATGCGTACGTACGGCCTACCGTCTCCATGAACGGTGTATTTCCTTCCATTTATCGATCCATTATATATATGTATATTCTGAATATATATTATATATAAATCATGTTTTATATTCTATAATTAAGTAATAATGATCTAAGTAATCATATGTATAATTACAAGTTAAAACACGAACGACAAATGAGACGATTTTACCGAAAACGCTACTTTAACATGAATTTACAAAAGAACGGGTAATATAAGGTCATAAGTGAACCATATATGAAATAATAACAATGAATATGATTCAGTAATAAGTCAATTACATTATTTAAATCATTATATAGGAGGTTCGGACACTTACGAAGCAAATCGGACCTAAGGTAAGGGAAATATCACAATCTCATTTTTATCCGAGATTGTTTATACTTTGGTATTTACTGGGGTGTATTTTATCATCCACAGCCATGTTTCCTCAATATGTAATGTTATTTCCATCCACCTACAATTGTTTAAATCCAAATTTACCCTTCGGTGAGTTTTTAGTAAAATATATGAAAGTAATCTTGTGTCGTTTTTCGTACGAGGCACTTTTTGACTTTTCCGACAAAAGTACGAGAAGAATGTTTTTAACTTATACGGCATGAATGGATTTTTAAAACATTATTTCCAAGAAGATTCCTTTACAAGTTTTCAAGTTTATTTTTAATCAACTTATTTTAGTTTAAAATTTTATGACATGTTAAGAAAGGAAAAATGTTTTTTAAGTAGAAAGGATATTTTCCTCAAGAATGGAGTTCAAGTGTTTTATCAAAATTATTTTCCATCTAAGATAATAAAGGGTTCTGTTTTTATCCCTATTATTAAATTGGTTTGATTATGTTGTGATGGAAATATTTTTATGAATTCCTTTATCTTATATGAATTGTTTTATGATGTCATGTTGTTTAAGAATCCCATTTTTATTACATGGGTTATGCAATGATGTATGATTTATCAATTTGTGGCACACATAAGAATAGTATCATTATGAGATGGGTGGGACCTATATCTCCCTCCAATGCATTCGGTAATGATTTTATATCTCATGAGATAGACATGGCTGGAACGGTAGGCTATACCAGTTTAGTGAAACAGGACTGAAACGAGGGTGACTCGGTTCAGAAAGGGACTTTGTTCACTAAGATAGTCTTGACAATGAGTCTTGACTAACAAGAAATGATTCTCTATGATTATGTGTGTATGCCACAAAGTTTCATGTTTTATGTTATGATTATTGTGATTACATTTCACTGCCAGGAGTTATCCCAGGTTATAAAATTATGATCTCTTTTACAGTTTAAGATTTCCAAAAGTTATCTGCTTATGTATATGATGTGATTGATATTTCTTTTGTTTACCCTTACTGAGCATTTGAGCTCACCCTTTTATGTTTTCTTTTCCCCAGGATATAAAGAAAGGTTTTAGGTATAATAAAAAGGAAGATCTTTATGGGAGATGTTGAAGATCTTTCACCAGGATTAGAGGATTATATTCCGAGTTTCCAAAGACACTAACCTATTACGGTCCTTGTGTGTGTGTTTTTGTTATGTACTAAGTATTCTGCAAATGTAATGTAATGTCAATGTACGTCAGGATTCGGGTCTCTACATTTCCCTTTGGGGTTGCATCTCTCATATCCACCTCCATGAGGTGTTCAAATACCCATGTGAAGAAAACCGTTCATTAATCCCTCAAAACACATACTCCACCAACCAAGAGTTCCCCTCTTGTGATGGGATTCTAACCATGCATAAACCTCGAGCAAGTCATCGGGTCATTGTACTTTGTATACTCCCTGATTCAATGCCCCATTCCTGAACTACGTGGACATTCATTCCAAGACACTAGGATATGATGGATGCCCCATTAAAGGTTATAGCCCATCATCCATGCCCCATCATGGTCTTTCCTTCGATCCTTTATGCCTCAATAATATCATTCCCCAACTCAGGGGGTTCTACTTCCTCTAACACCCTATACATGTTCTCCATTCTAATGAGCCTCCTATTAAGGTGTCTCATCTCCCCACTAGAACTACATAGACATTGATCCCAACCTTCAATGCTCGGTACATAGAAATCCTCCACAGAATTGAAGCCCAGAACCATCATCTTCACTTCAATTCCATCTCATTTATCTTCACCCTTCTGAACTTCGTCCATATCAACCCAGATTTTACTCAATCCGCCATATCCTATTGAACACATGGAATTAATATCAGAAGCTAACCATGCATAATCACCTTCCATCTTCCCCACTACCATACCCTTAAAACAATAAGGTCACATCTTCACCACTTTCTGTAGTGCCCATACCTCTAAACATGTGACAACGCAAAATCACCCCCTGAACTACTTGGTTTTTGATGCCTTTATTATACATATTGTATGTAGGGAGCCTCCTTGAGGTTCAATATCAGTGATTGGTAATCCATGGTGTCCCTTTTGTTGGGATGCACTATATCTTATCCACCCATTTTTTTTGTTCATATTAGCATTCACTGTGGGAAACCTTCCACATTGTGGGACACATCATCCAGAGTCTATCCCCATGAAATGACTGATCCATCCATCCATTAAACATTTAATGTTCTCCCTCCTATGTACATAACCATCATATCCACTCTTTTCATTGTTTTGATGAGTGGGATCCATATCCTCTAAACATTAAACTTGTGACGTACCCCCGGTTAAACATGGGAAGCCAAAGGAATCCTTGGAGACATGACTATAGAATTGGATTACTTGCATTCGAAGTGGGTTGAATTGGGATTCTGTGCCCTGGAGAATCCCTATAATAAGCTATAATTCAGGTCTTCTAAGGTTCCCTCATCCAAAAATGCAAGCGATGCCCAAAACGACTACTTCCCAAACCAAAGGTCGTTGCCCTGAATTGACCCATTAGACTGTACAAACATAAGTAGTGTAATTTTCCGTTGTCCACAAATGGATGACACCAGGAAGGGTTTCACATACAACACCTAAATCATTAAGGGATACCCAGACTAGGAAAAATATTATGAGGAGGAATCCCTGGAAGGAGATACATATATCCCATCATTCGGCTTTGATGAAGGAGCACGCCTAGATGAAGGGGTGATTAATGTTTCCCACCTTTTGAAAGCAGGAATGTGGGGTATAGTGTGCAGCCATAAAGCATCAGGAACGATCGAGCGGTACACACCAGTGAAAGCATGGGAAAACAAATGGTGAACTCGAAAGGAATATATTCTTCCGCAAATATTGGGATTATTAAAATTCGAGACCTCAAAAGATAAGTGTGACTTTGGATCCATCCATACATCACCCAGTCATGAAAAGAAAATAGTGTGCCTAGCATGGAACTCAACAAATTGAATTATAGTTAATCATTAGTCATTCTGTTCTACAACATCATCATCATGGATCTTTCTATTTAACCATGGAAGACTAAACTGTGCTGGGAACTGGGAACTACTTTCCTACCATTTGTGCTAATAACTTAATCTTCATGATTTTTATGACCCAAGATATAGGAACCCAATCACCTCCCTCCCATAGATATAGGTCTTGGGGAAATTTTAAAGCTACAACCCCATCCAATAAAACCCCTGCCACAATGAAATCCACAACATCGTCTACCAAGCACCCATGCCCCATGTCATCCGCCGAGTTTATCAAGATCATGGTTGATAATCTTAATAGCTGATACAAACAAAAAGGGTTCATCCAGATGAGGGATATGTCCCACCATGATATGGTGTCTTTTGATCCCTGTCATACCCAAAACCCCCATTGGCCGCCCAGGGAGCCACTACTCCCCACTCCAACATTCAACCATTTTTTGATCCTCTACTTGGAATACTTCCTAGAAATCACTCCCCTACGTCGAAGAGGATTGGGGTGTCTAAGTCATCTCGACTTCGACTCTAACCTGAGAGTTTTCAAGGAGGGATCCTACCAAGTCACGTAAATTCCACCATCGAGTCCCATAGGTCGAGGATAAAAGTGGTCTCTACCCTAGCATCACTGGCCCAGGTTGAGCTGACCCGATGTCAACTGTGGTTGCAGGCTCAGGAAGATTCCCATCAGGGGGAGTCATCTTCTATAAATATAGTGTCCCATGCCACCACCAATGCATACTATCAGCTCCATCTATATACATATATGGGTAAAGTCTATGTTTAGTAATTATTGAGACCCCATCCACAACATGGGAAGGCTGGGATGACTCTTCCAGTCACCGGCATGTGCAATATCCATCGCGGACCAACCATTGACATTGATATCTAGTACAATGGTCATCCCCATACCATCGATAGTCCATGCAAGGGTCCTCCTCTTATTGTTAATGTTCAACAAGGAGGTCCTCTATATGCACATTATCCTAGTTATGGAGATATTTCCATTATATCAGGTTATCAATGTGATGGTCCTCCATTCCCATTCACCTATCATCATGAAGTCCCTCCATGTGTCTAGTTTGATCAGTAAGAAAGCCCTCCACATACCATGAAAACCAACCAACATGGATGTCCATCTCAGGTCGTAGGTGACTGACATGGAGGCCCTCCAATGTTCTTATCATCTCTAGCGGAGGACCTCCACCCTCCATCACTACCAACTGTAGAGGTCCTCCCCATGCATCAGATACTCAGCATGGTGGTCCTCCTCATACCCATGCTCTCGCATATAGATTTCATCCCCCGTTTTCCATTCTAAATATTCTCAGCTGCTTGTGACACCCCAGCGCACCCAAGCATAAGTTCTCCCCACCCTCTCACCCAAAATGGGGGCCCTCACTATGTCCTTATAATCACACAATGTTGAGCTCCTACATACTCTCATGAGAGTCCCTATGGAGGTCCTCGTAACTCTGAAAAAAATCAGGCAGGGATAAAATCCCCATGTTACTACCGTCTCTTGTGGAGGCCCTCCCTGCTCCGGTACCATCATTCATAGAGGTCCTATATTTGTAAAAGATTTAACCTGCACTGAGGATCCACCTCAGGGAATAAGGGATAACTTTCTCCACTGAATGGAGAATCATGTGCAGTGCCAGATCATTGTCAATCTAGTCTGATTTTAAAATTCTAAAGAGGAGTGTTATTAAATAAAGGAGCCTTCACCCTGATCCTCTTCATCACAGTCTATGGCAGAAACCAGGTATGTCAGGTTCATCCTTCCAAAATATGAAATGAACTGGATCTCTAAGTCCTTTCAAATGTACATACAGGAGGAGTAAGATTGGGATCTTTGTTAGGATCTTTCAGTGTAGTCCTCTATATCATCACCAATATCATTCTCCACCTTGACATGAGATTATATAGAGTTGATCAGGGGGTTAATAGATGAAGAGAACCGACGAGTTTTTTCACAAGTATCCACCACATTTTTACATGATGCAATGGAATACCCTCTATCCTACAGGGACATGATGATACGATCAGTTCTACCTCTTGTAGATGAACTAGTATGTAGCATCTTGTCATCCCACACAGTGTTCTCTACAATAGCTAGTCCTATACTCCAACAGTCTATATCAGTATTATTATTGGTTCCTCCCCTTCCCCTTGTTACAAAATGGGGAAACCAAGGTCCAGATCACAATTCTGAACAATGGAGCTTGGGGGGAATTCTGGCAGTAAACCATATCCCTAAGATGTTTTGGCCGAGCGCTACTTCAAACCTCATCATTATGGAGCCAATCACCCAGGATGAAGCCATGTCTTTCGTCTGAACCCTAGGGATGATTCACTTTTGTCTCTATCCTCATCATTTCATATATCCAAAAATCTAGGAACATTTTGATGACATCGGCAGTAATGTCGCCTAGTCGAGTTAACTTCACTTCATGGGGCTCAACACCCTTCATCGCATGATTATCACTAGGATATTCAACAACTATGCATTTAGATATTCACTATGATCTATCAAGTGATTTACAGTACATCTCCACATGTCCTGATCTGTGTCTTGGAATAGTACGTTTCCTTTTATTTCAGTCCAATCCAATGATATCCAAACCTACCCGACTATATTGAGTAAATGTTTCTCGAAATCATCATGGTAAACATACTCATCCTCAAGATATACCCAAAAGTAGGCATTGGTTCAACTTATATAGTGGATGAACCACTTCATGTGGTAGCACAACATAGATCAGACCCTGCACACATCCATAAAAGGTGAAAAAAATAATTTCTTGGCCATGGAGGAAGTTTTGAGTCATTTCCTCTCAATCAGTACGTCAACAAGGGTAAAAAAAATTTGGGACTGTCAAGACCTTTGACCCATATAGATTGACGTTGTAGATGGAAGATGGTCTTGATAAGGCCACACTTATTCCAAATCTAGATGAATGGAAGAAAACTATTGATGATATCCTTGTATAGAACCTTGAATAACTCGGACCATAATATGGTTATTTCTGATATGATCCATATTGTCTTTCACTGGGGAAGTATGGGCAGGTACATGTTCCCCCAGGTGTGTTTCCTCCCATTGATTGCGGAAACCCTGCATATCCTGATAGGATAGAGGCTGACGATTATGGAAAGTGGAAACTGTATGCATCACCAAATCCATCTACGCTATGTTAGAATATTCTTAGAGACCCTAATCCACATGTCGTTCCTCCAGCGGCCCTCAAGCTGGTCTATACTTCATCCCTCTTCTATCTCCTCATGTCATTCCCCCAAACACTCTATGAGCCGTTCGACCAACCTACCATGTTGAAGAACATGACAATGCACTGGTTGTAATGGATCCTCGCCAAGACAGTAACCCTTTATGGGTTGATCTAAGGACCCATATCATAACTCTCCTCGAGGCCTTAGAAACACAATAGGTGGAAATCCCACTTCATGGAGAACCATATCTGGCTTCTGTGGATGATATGTCAAAACCAAAGGGCTTCAGGAATCCAAATTTATCCTCTTTAATTGGGATGGGTAACCCGCTGTAGTATATGTCCCACATTATCTAAAGGTGTGGACCCATGTTGGAAACCTCAGTGCAGTTAGGGGCCGCCAAACATTAGTGATCCATATAGACACTATAAGGTTCCATATTCATCTAGTACAACCAGATTCCCATTGGGTCTATATCTTTTTTGGGGGATCATCGAAGGAGGTTTCATTAACGATTCATCATTACCATGCAATAGACTAGAATTCCTACCCACTTTAAGTAAATGTAAAGTATATATGAGTGTGTTTTAAACTAGTCTCTTGGTGGAAGGGCCTCACATATTCCCAGGATATGTGTATAACTTAAGGGGAGTTTTTGAAAAAGTGTGTGGGGAATGTAAAGATGGAACTGATCCCCTCTCTTATCACTCATAACATCCCAGGTGGTTTCTGGGATTTTTTTTTGCAAGGATAAGCAACAAAAAGACACCTTGAAGGAATCCAAGCATGAGCTCCCATTTCACACCATAACTCCTAAAATAGGAAAAGTTGAGGTTGAGACTACCATTGTTTCATATGTAAAGAACCCCACCCCCTACAGATATTACCATTAGATCAATCTCCACAGGCTCAACTAGGTCCGCATCCTTAGTCCTGGTTTCAGGGTCCGCATCACCCACCATAAAATCGGTTAGCACCACCTCATTAACCACTACAGCATAGAAGAAATAATTTGACATTATGCCCCCATGAAGCTACATCCCCTTGTTAGTTCCATGATCCAATATTCCCTTTCCATGATAAGAGAAATTGTGTCTACTCATTTGGCAAGGCTCAAGTTCCTAGTTATTTCTTGAGTGCCTTGGACAAAGGGATCTTAATGTTACTGGACTGTATGAGGCCTAAGGAGGTTGTTCTAACATATTTTTCCACTACTAACCCTACAAATGGTTCCTTGGAGATACTCTCAATATGTTCTATTTAATCATGGATGGGCTCTAGGTCCAGGTGGACAATAAAATAGTTTAGTTGTGCCCTACCCTGACATTGGTGGAATGTGTTTCCATGAGACCTGATAGTGATAGTGAGGATGATTGGTTGTAGGTCTCCATATGTGGGTCTTAGAGGTATGATGATTGGATTTCTCAAAATGTAGTTTATCATGATCACAGTATCATCTGTACTCATTTCAATCATCCTAATTCTTGTGATACTTCCACGCCTCCCCTATCAACCACTTCTGCATCCATATCTCATCCTTCTACCTCTCAGACGGGAAAGCGTTGACAACGCGAGGGAAAGAAAATCCCCCTTCCAGTACTGAAGTCATCTTGTACGCTTGAATACTGCATTCCCCCATTGATAGGAATCACCCCTAGGATCTGTACAATATTGGAGGATTCTTCACGTGATTATCAAGAGTATGACTCATAGAATACTATCATGTAGGTAGAACCTTACATGGATTTCGTTGAAGAGGAGTTCTTGGAAGATCCATCTAATGTCCCTATTCGACACCATCATCAACAAAGTCTTGGATACATTAATTGAAAGAACAAACAATCTTGTGAGTTTAGCCACGTCATGCATGCCACCGAGACCAGATTGAAGGCTCAGTTTAGATATCAACATGCATTGTCCTCTCATCATGTTTCATCATATTCATTCCCAAAACTGTTTATGCCACATGATTAGGATGAGCCACCACATGCACACTATGATCAACCATGGATAGCCATGGATACACCTCAGTCATCCCAGTGTCAGACAATATTCATTTTACTTGGTTCATCAAGTGAGAAACTGGATATTCCCACCACAAGCTAGAACCTGTTGGCTCGACCGACATTATCCATCATACCACCTACCACAAAGAAACTCCCTTCTAGTATAAATGTGTGCCTTTTATGGATGAATGATATTATCAAGGACCTTTCCATATTTCTTTTGAATATCTCAATCCTCGAGGCTCTCCACTTGTCTGAAGATATCTGTGAAGCCCTCATAGAGAATTTGGGAGGCACCCTGCTATATGAAATAGAGGTTACAAAAAAACATTTCTCTCATACTGAGGACGTCAAGTATGAAGAATGTTAGGATATCATCTCATTCAATTTAGAATATGAAGGTTCTCTGATACAGGGGTAAATTTTCCCTTTATAAATCACTGGCTAGTTTAATTGCATAAAAGTCCATCACTGTCTTGTTGACACAGGTTTTGGGATTCATATCATCCCAACTCGGATGCTCTATAAAATAGGGATGACTGAATCATATATGAGTCCCCCTAACCTAAATAATCAAGGTTACAATAGGATATATCATACACATCTTGACAAGATCCCCCTAAAGACCCAGTTTCGTGGTTAGATCCCCAACACTGATTTTATGGTAATCTCAAAGTACAATGCCTATAGTGCACTGATGGGTAGACACTGGCCCAATCGGCACATAACAGTTCCTTCCTCATATCATCAATGCCTAAATTACTCCCTCAGTGGTCGAGTGGGCATTATCCAGTGTGATTTTCTCCCATTAGTTCTTATGAATCCTAATACCTTGATGACGGCTACTATAGGTGTAAGGAAAAATAGGTTCAGGGCATTGAGGTTAAGCACACTGCCATCATCTCCGACCCATGGAAAGAGCTCGATGATGCCTTCATCCTCTCAATTCACTGGTTGGAGGCCAAGACCCCGGACATGGAACACTACTTTGTTGTCTCAAGAACAACTGAGAAGTGTGTTCCCCGTTATAAGGAGCTATGTAAGATCACATCATACTCCAAACAAAATCATATTTGTGTCATATCAGATCCCCTTACCCATATAAGGTATTGAGTCATTTTCCCCATGGAAACAACAATATGTCGTACTTTCTTATTCCATTGGGATTGGTTCAACTAACCCATGACAATGCACCACTAGTTCATTGATACAATCTAGTGTGGTCCCTTGTTTGATGGGCTAATGGAATTAGATCAGTTGATTTTTTCACCATTGTTTCCATAGTGTAGGACTCTCTTGATGAAGATTCTTCTACTACTTAGGCCAACACAAGTATTCCATCTAAATAATCCAATTCAGAATAGTTGATACTTTATTATGATCTTTTCACCATGGAAGATGAATAGAATTTGGAAGGCACACCTCCCTCATTTGAAGAAGGTGTCTCCACCATTGTCGATGAGTTGGAACATGTGAATCATTATACCTAGGTAGATATGAGACCAAAACTGATCAGCGTAGTTGTGCTAGTGGAAGAGAAGAAATAGTATGTGGATATATAGAAGCATCATCAGGATGTATTTTCCTAGAGATATGATGAGATTCCAAGGCTAGATCCTCATGTTTCAATCCACTTCCATGGTATCTTAGTAATTCATCACTCAATTAAATAGCCTCCTAGAAATTTAAACCCCTCTCACGGTTCCATAGTTAATGATGAAGTTGATAATATCATAAAATCCTTCTTCATCTAGGAAGTACTGTACCCTATATGGTTAGCTTACATCATTCCCTTCAGGAATAAGAATGAGTAGATGATATTTTTCATCGACATCTGAGATCTCAAATACCACTATCTAAAGGAAAATATTTCATTTCATGTAACATAGCTATTGATCGATGCTACCACTCAATTCCAATCCTTCTCCTTTAAGGATGGGAATTTCAGAAATAATTAGATCCTAATTGCCTCATCGCTTGATGAATTTACATCCTTCAGAGTACCATAAGGTTTTTTTGTTACCAATTAATTCCTTACATTATGAAGAATGGAGGGGACACCGATTAGAGTTCTATGCACCACAAATTCAATCCAATCCTTGGAACATTGTTGGAATGCTACATATTTGATTTTTTGGTCAAATACTACTAGCACAAAGACCATATCATAGATATTGAGAAAGTTTTTAGTTTCCTCTTCTCCCTCCATCTGAAGATGAACCCCTAGAATTGTGCCTTTAAGGATACCTTTTAAATGTTTCTTGGAGTTTTTGTTAGATGTAGAGGCATCAAGATTGATCTAGATTGGATCTAGGTCATCAGTCAGATACCTCCTCCAAGAATCCTTCAAAAGATATGAGGCTTCCAATCCCACTTAACAGACATATTCCTATTCATTATGAATCTGGATAGCAAGTGTGATCCCATCTACCAACTCATGATGAAAGGTTATTTCTACCAATGGAATGAAGAATTTCAACCCACTTTTTAGGTGATAAAATAGTATATTCTATAGCCTACGGTTTGGATGCCACCTGTCTGCAGCAAGCCACTGGTCCTCTATATGACCACCCTAGAATAATCCCTCAGCACCCTTCGACCCATATGAATAACTAAGGGACATATAATAGTTTATAAAATCTAAGTCACATACTCCTTAACACCGAGACTAAATATAAATATATTGAGAAGAGCAACCCCATGGTATTTTTTTCAATGAAGAAGTTGTAGCACTATCTAAATCATTATGAGATACGTTGGGTATCCCGTGTCGATCCACTAAAGAATATTCTGATCAACGAGGATGAGTATCGGTCCCTCATCATTGGAATAAAGTTTTCCCTCAATATTTTTGTTCCCCACCTAAACATGATGGGGGACTCCAAGATAATTTTCTATAAGATCAAGGATGACTACACAATTTGGAATCTAGAGAACCTGCCCCTCTAAGAGCGCACTTTTGAGATGATGGAATGATTACCATATTTTTCTAACATCAGTCATGTTCTTTAGTCATAGAATGTCCAATATTACGCCATATCCCACCTTGTCACATCTCTTACAGAGTATATCTGGGAAAATTTGATTATTCATGTAGCACATCGAAGGGTCATCACTCCTATCAGTTTGGAAGATGACGATAACCATTAATTAAGTTCCCTAACTGTTGATGCCTCTACACCAAGACCTCCTTGTCCCCCTAATTCAATAGGATAGTCTCTTAATTGGAGGACCCCTTTTTCAATTACCTCTAACACGATCATCTCACAAGAGATAGAGCTAAATGTGAGAAAATATATCTTCTTGCAGTACGTTTCACCCTCAACCCAGACTTGAAAAAATCCTTTAAAAATGTGGATTACATAGTCTTATCCTCATTTTCATTCAAGGAGACAGGATTCCCCATGTCATTTATGAAGTTCATGCTAGTTCCTATGGAGCTCATCAGGTTGGGTTGAAAAACTCCCACCATATTCGACGATTGGGCTACTTTGGGCCCACCGTAGTCTAAAACTATTTTTAGTTTTCCAAGAGGGGTCTTGAATTCCATATCCATTCGAAATTAGTGAATCAGTTGATGGAAAACCTCCATACAACCATGTATTCCTGGCCCTTTTTGGTTTGGGTACTCAATATCAAGATCCCATATCCACAAGCTACAACTTTCCAGTGCAGGTTCACTCTGACTATGATATATTTCATATCCAAGTGGGAAGAATAAATTACACTCAAGGATGAACAGTCGCATTTCATCATTGATTTGTGATCTCAAACAATATCCATCAATATGGAGTACCTCACACCATTCTCACTGATAACTACACAAACGTTCATGCTGATGAGCTAATGAAAATGTTACGAAAGTAAAAAATATAGTAAAACCATTATTCCTGCTAGAACGCGCTAGAAAATGGGAATATTTGGACATTTTACAAGACCCTCTCTAAAATTTCGAAAAATATGGTTGGTAATTACAAAAACAGTTGATCATACAGGCTCCTCAACTCGCTCTGGGCTTACCAGATGATGACTCACAAGTCCACTCATCATACCCCATATTTCGTGGTGTATTGGAAAAAACTAGTCCTACCCATATATATTTAGATACCGTAACTCCACACAACATTTTTCGATCATTACATGTTAGAAATGATAGCCGAAGCCTATCTGGATGAGCTAGAATCCCTCAATAAGAATTGGCTCTCGGCCTTGAATAATCTCGAGATGCACTAGAAAAAGATATAGAGCGCATTAAACATAAACGTTTGTCTCTATTTCTTCCTCCATGGTGACATGGTAGTGGCCTTGAGGACACCAATGATACCTGAAATGATTCCACCAGATTTGGAACCTAGATGGAAGGGACCTTATATCATCAACAAGGTTTACCCCAATAGGGCATACTCTTCGGTCACTAGGGATGGTGACAGAATTACTCTTCCCACCAATGTTATATTCTTCCATAAGTACTTCTTATGAAGGCCTCTATATCCTTCATCCAGGCTAGAAGATGTGAAACTTAGAGCATCACTGTCTCACATTATGTTAAATTGTACCAATGACCTTACCACATGATGTTAAATTTCACTTCATTCAAGAACTATGTATGGCTTGATTCTTTCCCTCGTAGGATACATATGAACACCTATAAATCTTCTCTTATGGACCATCCTAGGTTTGATACCACAATTATTCCAAGGGGATATGAGGTGTGGAATGATACCTCCTCAGTCCTCATTCATGTTTGGTTCATTACCTCTCCATGTTATGTATATCGATTATAGAAGCCCCATTTTCCTTATGTCATGTCTTGTAAGATGTTAAATAGGGAGTCCCTTTGTACCTCATGACGTTAAAATAATCCTTAGTCCTTACCACATGATGTAAATATACATAGAATTCAAGATCTAAATATGGATTGATTGCCATCCTTATGGGATACGTAGGAACACCCAGACATTTTTTCCTTGGGTCCAGTCCTCGGTACCATAAATCATATTATCTCTTTGGACTCATGACCTAAGTCTAGTATCTTGAGATCATGTGTTTCTTTGTGGAATTATATTATCCTCATTCAGATCAGTTTTTCAACTACTACATCACATATCCCCTTCAGGGGCCTCCCTCTTTACCTATATCCTTACTTAATGACGTTACACCGAACAACATTCAAGAACTACAAATGGATTGATTCCTATGTTAATGGGATCCGTAAGAACACCCATTAATTTTTTCTTCACGTATATCCCATGGTTTCTTGACCATTATAGCCCTTTATGGCCTTAAAAGGTCCACGTTCTACGACCATAAACTATAACTCATCTGATCCCACATGATGTTAAATTGATGTTTCCTACATAAAAGTCATTAAACTGCCTAGTGATTATAGTCCTTTCTACATGACCTTAAAAGTTAACTATCCCCTTTGTCCTGCATGATGTTAAACTGCTTCTATTTCCTTAACCCATGACATTAAATTGCATGACATTTATGAACTATGTATGGTTCGATTCCTGTATTTATGGGATACATAGGAACCCCTAAAATTGTTTTCCTCTAGTCCAACCCCAAGAACCTCCCTCTTCCACCTCGACCTAAGGTTCGTTCTAAGAGCATGTGGTGTGGTGTGGGATTATATTTCCCTCATTCATGATGATTTTTCAATAGACTCACCATGTTTCTCTATTGCGAACACTTATCTACCACCTATGTGCTTAACACATCATGTTAAACTGCATGGGTCTTAAAGAACTATGTATGGATTGATTCTAATCTTTATGGGATGTGTAGGAATTCATGGGAATTTTGCCTTCAGTTCTATCCCTAGGTTCATCTAACCATTTTTTCCTTTTCCCCACTTGTCTTTTCAAGACTTATACAACTAGTTTAATCCCTCTACTTATTTCATGCATCGTTAATGTGTTCTGAATCATCATTGTATGGGAATTAGAGTGTTTTATTCTGCATGGACATTATCTCATTCTAAGACCAAAATTTGTGTTCTCGTTTTTGTGTCTCCATCACCTATCACATCCAAAAGGACCCCCAAATGATATGGATGCTCAGCCTTAAGATTGCCTACTATTCTAGGCCAACATCCTGGAAGATATTTAATGGAATACTGAGACAGGTTCCCCCACATTTTGGACATGGTGAGTGGAAGACTCTCAGTAGTTTGTTGATATTTATATTTTTTTTGAATGTTGTATACTTTTATCCTCCATCATTTTTCCAAACCCATTTCATCCCAAATGTTGGTCTCATGATTCACATTCCTTCTCACATCCTTAAGTCTATATTGAATTTAAATACTCTCGATGCCACCCCTTTATGAACCTTTACTAGTTGATTGGTCATACCATCATCGTGGGGTTGTCCTTGACTCTACACCTTTGTTTCCCTAGTGTGTGCTTATTTATGTTGTATATATCATCTCCACCCCTTGTTTCCCACCCCAATAATGTCTCACATGGGATTTGAGGTTCTTGATAAGGTTAATAATTTCATGGAAGAGTTGCACACCCTATGGTATTAACTATATAACATTTAACTAGGAGTTCATTACCCAATGTCTAGGCATCATGACTGTAAACTGTGTACATGCTCTCTCGATAATATGTGATCCGGTGTGGACCTATTTGGTCATAATTCACATAAATTTTCTTTATGAATCTATTTTACTTATTTTCTCTTTGAAAATATCATTCTCGCAGTCCAAACTCTATGGAATTAATCTAGTATATCATGTCCTAGGAATGTGTGGTGCGGATTGGAATTCTATTTTCATCATTTACTTCATGATAATTTATAGCGTCATCACTACACATTTCCTCTTTAGGATGGTCTAAAATATATGAACTTAAACAAAGATCTTTAACATCCAATATTTTATGACATTAAACTATGTAACTAGCACGAATTTCATCATTTATTAGGATATCTCCCACTATGGCAATGGTCATTATCCACACCTTCCTTTGAGAACTATGAATGGATTTATTCTCATCCTTATGAGATATGTTGGAATGCCCATACCTTTAAATAATGGTCCAACCACCATCTTTTTGATATGTTTGGCCTCTTAGTCTAAGTTTTTTCTAGTAGTAGATGGGTGTGGTTGATCCTCTTTGGTTCTGATTCGCATCAAATTTACAATAGTCACTCCATGTACCTCCCTTGAGAGTACTCCTCCCAACATTCTTCCTTACCTCATGATGTTGAACTTCATTGGTACCTTCGATGCTTCACAGGTCCCCTTTATTTGGGTATATACCACCATCCACATATGAATGGACCACCAAAGGGTATGGATTCTTATCCTTGAGTCTTGCCTACAATTCTGGTCCAACAACCTAGGGGACCTCAGACAACATTTTAAAACATGTCCTGCTTTGTGAAAATATTCATCAACCGACCCTATGTTGTTTTTTCCCATTCATGGTCACAAGATATGGATATTGGGTTTAAAATACTATAAGAAGTTGTCCTACATCGCTACACCACCTCCATTATATCCCAAATTTTATGAGTAGTGATTAATATTTTTATGCATGTCTTTTATCTAACTCCCCTAGTTTTATCCCCCCATACATCAGCATATGTCGAGTAGGAATGTTGCGTAATCAGGATTTTCCCACCAGACAATTCTCTTTCATTGTTATGCACTCTCATCTGATGGGTAAAGCCTATCATCACCCCTTTTTCCCAATGTGGAGCATCGATCGTGAGGGATTATGAGTTTGGGTAGGCTAAAACCTACATGTAACACTGCACTACCCTATGGTCTCAGTTTCATGAACTTAAACATGGATAATTTTAATGTAATCCATATAAAATTATATTATTACACCTTATCCCACATGAATTCAAATTGTATAATCCTTACCATATGATGTTAAGGTACACGGTGGGGTTGTAGCATATGGCCTTAAACTCTACCTCCATCATCTAGGTCACATGACAACAAAGGCACTTCATTGTGAGGTTCTCACTTGAGTGGGCATCACCTTATGCACTAGTTATCCACCCTATAATTTTTTAAGGATTACATACATTTTTATTCTTGTAGAGACACCTAAAGTTTTCATCCTAGAATAGTCATTCAAAAAAATACACTGACAAAAGAACAATAAAGATATATCTAATGCCAATTTTTTACTTGTTCATGGTTCAAGACTGGACAACAGAATTAACCTGATAACTTTGCATGGAATGATTCATACCCTCGCTAGATACATAGTGATTCTTGAGTCATTGATATTGGTTCAAGCCATAAATTTTTTTCCCTATTTCACACCAAAAAATAATCATCCTCATTGCATGATGTTAAAATACATGAGATTCATGAACTACATATGGCTTGATTCCTTTTCTTGTAGGATACATAGTATTTCCCGAGTAATCGATCAAGGGCCCATTAACAAAATGCTTTATACTTTTTTAAGAAAACAATCATCATCCTCAAAGTATGACATTATATTTCACAAGATTCAAAAACAATGTATTGATTTATTTCTACCCTAGAATGATATGTACATACACTCTGCCATGGAATTGAAAACATCTAATTTTTTTTCCTTTCTCTGTCATGGTTCCCCTTTTAGAATGTGGGATATTGTTTGGACTTTTATTTTCCTCATTTATGTCATGCTACGTACCACACCACACATGAATCTTTTGGGGTTCACATGACCAAGTATATGATAATAAACTGCATCACCACCCTCATCATCACGGCATGACGTTAAAACATATAGGATTCTAGAACTACACACAGCTTGAATCACATCCTTATGGAATACATAGTGACTCTTAGAGAATTTGTAATTGGGACCAACCACAAACTCTATGGTCCAGACTCTATCAACATAATGTAAGATCTTATGTCCTTGATGCATGACATTAAACAATGACCCTACCCTGAACATGCTCTTGATTCCCCATGATAATTACCTGATTGTTCAGATTCTTCACTAGAGAGGATTGACCCCACCAATGACGGCCTCAAACTACTCTATGCTATAACAACTACATTTGTCTTGATTTGAATCCTTATGGGTCACGTAGTGACAACAAACATTTTTTCTTTGGGTCCATCTCAAGGTCCATTGACCTCCCTATAACGTTTTCCCTAATTACGATCTGAAACTTATGACCTTATATTACTAGCCCCACATGAATATGTGGTGTGACGTTAGTCGATAGGTATCTTTGGATTTTTTTCATATTGGTGTTTGCACCTACCGAATCATACATTCTTCTTTCTCATATATTCATCAAGATTTGTATGGTGGGAATGCCACATTTAGCTCATTCACATCGGGTTTTTCCCTCTATTCTGTGAAAGAATTCCAGGAATTGAGATCATAGTTCATATAACCAGACTTTAAACAATCTGCTTGCGTCTAGGCAGTAGGATGTAAACTATGACAAATGTCCTAGTTTTATGATATTAAACTATGTACCTATCATTCCCATTTTCATGATGTAATTATTCAATTAAATTTAGGTCCTCACCATAGAGGTCTTGTCTGGAAGAAGGTTTGATCTTGATTCAGATCGGTACACAAACCCAATGTTCTTTTGTCGTGGTTGCATAATTTTGAGAGTGTTGGAGTCCTTTTAAACAATCTATCACTCTACCCTATTATTTTTATGCCCTATTATTTGTATCATCATCCCCATTAACATATGAAGGAACCCCCTAACATTTTGGATTCATTTCCTCATGGCTCAACATCTTTCCTGGGACAAGTTTGGGGGTCCACATCAGACGACACTTTCAGTTCGGTGATGTGTTTTTGAATATGGTCAGTGGTTGGACCTTGTTTGTTCATCCCAATTTTTGGATAATGTGATATGGATTTTATATATCAAATAAAGTTAGCAGTTATCTTCCATAATCATAATTCCCTCACTATGTTCCAAATTTTAGGTTTCGTGATTCAGACCGCTCATTCCCCTTTGTTCGGATTGATTCCAACACCCCAGGAATTATCCCACTCGTGTGCTAGTGAAAACTGGGAATGGGAAGTTGGTTTCTAGGATATACCCATTATCCTGTCACATCCCCTCTCTCATCCCAAATACTCTGGGAGGTGAGACAGTAATGATAGACCCTGAGTATTTGATAGTTAGTTGGCACTCTCATATATAAATTGGTTAATTATGTGATCATCCCTTGTTTCTCACTACAGGTAAGACTTACAGGGGCATAGGGATTGATCATTAGGTTTTCCATAGTTATGATCAAGATATAGTAAAATAAGTAAACATTATATCCATGCACACAATTCAGGGTATGAAAATAGGGGGAAAGATATGTATCATGAGTTTTTTTAAAACATGGCCCTTATGAATCATCCCCTTTGATGGAAAGCTTCTGTTTCATCACCCCCTGTCTTGTATCTTCTAGGCTTTCTTTCCCGCTCCTTGAGCTCCCTTTCTTATTCAATAGCCGTAGAGTGAATATCAACATCCATGGGCTAACTTTGTTCCCACTCAGCTTGGAGTTTAGAAATTGTATGGTTTTCCTATGTTTGCTGCTCATGGTCTTCCGCTAGTAGGGAATTTAGTTATTGTATGAGCCCATAATGATTCGGGAAAGATGGTGTATATTCTCCCATATTCTCATCAAGGAATTGTATTTCCTGCTCAACTACATAGAAATTATTAATATTATCATATTTCTTACCACACTAGGCAGTATCTATGCATTTCATTCCCTATCGTATAATCTTATCAAGATAGATGAGGATCATTGTATAATGATGGTGAGTATAAACCCCTTCTACAGAGGGAAAGTGAATCCATGTACGATGTGACCCCATCCTAATTAGAAATTCTACCTTCAGGACACTAAGGAAGTTATTTAAGCACTTCCATTCCTTTTTTAATTCTATATGACTATCCTTAGATGTTTCAGGATCATCATTATCTAGCTCTTCAAGATTTGCAGGTCTATATTGTGGAAAGATGACCACAAGATTTTTTGTAGGGCCTTCGTTCGACATTCTTTCAAAGGGACTATTCTTTTTGATATGTGTGAGAACATATTCCCTAATTCATTCCTCAAATTCTTAGCCCTCAATAGATTTAGGTTCTACTCTAGCAGTTCTATCACCTGTGATCAATACATTATACCAACCGAGTGTTAAGTCAGAATCAAATTGAGTGGATGGTTCCTATTTGAAAATTACAGTCGTTGGTGTAGCTCTTGTAGATGTCCAAGATTTTTCATCTTTTTAGGCATCCAATATCATAGAGAGATGTACTTCAATGACCATCAGAACATTTTCCCCCTCTATAATAGGAGATCCCTGGTCCTCACCACTAATGCGTTCCTAGACAGGAAAAGGTGAAGTTTGTGGATTGGAGTTATGGAAATATAATGGAGCAACAGTTAAATTAGTTGAAACATACCTGGAGACACTTTTCATGTTCCTTGTTAGAGCTTATGGTTTTTCTACTCTCATACGGGTTCTGCTATTTGTCTATTATCCCATGTGGTCCCTCACCTTCAAGCCCCTCTTCCTCATCCTCCCCATATTCCTCATCCAATTAACCGTCCTCTAATTATTCCTCTTCTTATTTTTCTTCTTCATCATCATTATCTCTATCCCAGGGTGTCATTTTATTTGGTTCATTCTCCTGACCGTGAATTAATTTTACAATGGAATTCAGTTATTCATAATGCACATGTTGGAATGCAGAGGCATCCATGATTTTAATGTACACATGTCGATGATGAATGTACACCATATAAACCATGTGGATATACCCTACGTTCATCAAATCAAGCCCATTGTGCACCAGTCTTCACCATAGTTCATCAGTTTTCATCAATAGTGGTATAATTCTTCAAGAAGACAATAAAAATGGTAAAATAGCATCAGTGGTTAGCTATAAGATATATCTCAGTTGTTTCCAAGGGGACTCCCTAGCTGGCTCACGCAGTCGCCTACGAGACTAACCCACAACAAAAGGCAGATGCGTTGCCACCCCTTGTGATGCTCCTTCCACTAATGTTCTCACATATGTCGTCCTAGGAACCTATTTTGACTCTTTTCATTATTACTTATTTTTACCTCACCTACTCTCTCACCTTCTGGACTCTATGCTCGCTACATTGCTCTACTGAATGTGTGTTTGATGAATTTTATTCAGATACACTACGTCCTAGTTTTTGCCATATTCAATTATTAGGCCAGCATTGAAATCTATGGGGGGGGGAATGTAATGGAATAAAAAATCTATAAGTTCTGAACATGAGCCATAATTGGTGAGGGGTGATGGGATTTCACTCTTCCCAAAACTCAAAAAACAATTTTTTGGTGCCCACTTCACGCACCCAAACTGTCTCAAAAACTATGAAGGGGCAAAGGGAATGTAGAAGATTCTCCTACGAATACGAGATACCAGTTCGTTGCCCTTAATACTCTCCATATGCTCCCTCTACACCATCTGACCACAAAATTCATCCAAAATTTAATTGACTGGGGTTCAAAATGGGTGGAATTTGAAGTTTTCTTGATTGTTTATCCTCCTCTAAACCCCCTTCTCATTAAGAATCAACTGTCAAACCCCAGTGATGTTTAGTAGATATGGTCGTGGGTCATCGCTTGGAGGATGGATGGTGTTTGGGAAATACTACCCTCCATAGTGAGTTGCAACCCTTCAATGCAGAATTTAAAATTGTCCATAGATTTTCCTAGGAATAATCCTTCTAGAGATGCACCCTAGAGTATTTTACAACCTGGATAACATAGGCTCTCCCAAGTTGACCCTGTAATGGGCTTCCATGTTCTCGACCATCACCAATGTCCCTAGATGAGCATCCCATCCTCATATCTCTTACATGTAGAAACCACGTACTCAGGAAGTTAGTGTGGAATCTAGTGTATTGAACATGTGGCTCATGACTTTCAATCATAGTGAATCCCCATGATTGGTTTTGGCCAGCTTCCAGAACCACCAAGTATGACCCGACCTTGCCACTCTACGATGAATTTGGGTAATATTTCCCTCATCTTGGAATGTTCATCATATCATACCATTTGGGAAACTAGTTGAACCATTTTAGATAGGATATTTCCTTCAAGATATACTTGATCTTAAGCTTCTTCTTCACCAACTCCAATAGATGCCATGTGTGAATAGGGATTTGCACCTTGTCTTCCTAGACATTATCCAAGGGTAAGAGTTCATCATATTGGAACCCTTCCATAGGAATTCTTCAAATGAAGTGGAAGTCCCATAAGATGATACCGACCTCAACATTTTGGAGAAGGAAGGTATTTCTGTCTGGAGACCACTGACGGAATATCTATGGTATTGTGTCCTACTGACGGTTGAAATGGAATTGTGATGTCCAAGAAGCCTGAAACAGCCCAATGTATCGATGCTCCAGACCAAATTCCTATCATGTCTAGAATACCCAGTATGCCCATGATCACAAGCTCATGAAGTCTACTCCAGACCTCATTTCCCAATCTTACTGCCAGCCCTTAGTCACATCTGTGATACTTCTTTTGAATGTGCTTGCATAGTGGGCAAGAAATTTATTCAGCAATCGGTTTCCTCCACAGGATAGACCAAGTCTTCTACTTAATGATGTAAACAACCATATCCCTAGTTTCCCTAGTAGAGTGACCATTTTTGTGTTTTCGACCATTGAATTCTATCCCCATGCGTCACCCTGGACCATAGAGAGTGGGACTCAATGCTCGGCCTCAGCATCTCCTCAAAAATGCCTATGTTCCATATCGGGAGGCCACCAATCAGTACATAATCCTTATAAACATGTGTTCTTATGCCAAAATGAATATGATTGTCACATAGAACCCTTCTCACTGGAATAATTAGAGGGTTCACAATCATCTTGTCCCATTGTTTAGTATAGAAAGCCCCTATCTCAGTATCAGTCTATTCGTTGTCCATCTCAGTCGGGCCTCAAATGTCAAAGGGTTTATCTCTAATGATTGATGTTCAGAAAAAATAATAATACAAAGGTGCATAATATTGATGATATTCCCACATGGAAAATCTGACTAAGTCAGAAGCATGCAAGATCTAGCCATTGAACACAAGGAACCGACTGAATTTGAGATATTTTTCACTAAAAAGATTAATATTTACACACGAGAGCATATAAAATTTCGTCAAGAATGTCAAGGTATATTTTCTTGCTCACCCATGTATTTATTGGAATACACATGGTCTTTCATGTGCGTAGGGCACCGTACTTGTTGGATCGACCCTTTTTGCACACCTCCAAAAATTTATTATGCTCATCGGTGTTTCCCTTGGAACACGACCTTCTGGTTCCCTTTCATCTGAGATTCTGAGTGGGGTATTTTTCGGCACTAAATTTTTCTTGAGGCCATATATTGGAATATTTGAATGACCCAATGGAATATTTTGACTCAACGGATGATCCCGATAATCCCAAGGGTCTTTTTCATAAGATTTGCATCATGTATTCAACATCGAATGTCGGGTGAAAGACTATTGTGCAAGAAATGTGACATAAAATTTTATTATATCTCTCAGACCATTGAAGTTAAAAGTCATATTCATGGAAGAAATCGGTTCATCATGCATGAGAGATGACCCTAGATTAATGGTATTCTTATCTAAATACGACATCTGACAACCACGTCGGTGTTGGACTCCTTATAAACCACTAGTAATATTTACACCTATAAATTGAGGGGTTCCCCCCTCCCTTAAGGTAATTATCCAAATGCCAATCCATCACTCTCATGTGTGTAATAAGGATCATTATATGATTGTATGAATATTATGATGTCAATGTACTTGATCTTTCATGGCAGGTCTCCCTTGGGTATCCCTTTGGGTAGGTCCACTAGGGTCCCGCCCTTTGGATTTTCCATTTTCCCCAAGTAACATGCATGAAAATATCCCTCTTGCATGTAATACTTACCCTTGTATAGTACAACTTCATCTTGGGCCCCCTTCATTTTCACACTAGAATCCAATAATGTGCACAACCTTTGATTTTATGTGTAAGAATTCAATATTACATGAACCCATTCCTATGTAATAAATATGTTTTCCTTATTCCATGGTATAATATTTGAGCTCCTCTTGCATGTAGAATCCCTATCTTATTTTCACATCCTATGTGTGGCTCTCCAGGCTGACAAACAGTTATTTTCTGGACCCTCAATTGGTGATCCATGTTGTTTTCCCTACCTCATTCTTCTTCACATAGGTACGCTAACGAAAACTTCTTCTTTGCATAGCCTTGAAAACATGATCCCCTCAAGTGAACACCCCTCCAACTCACTCTCTTAAGGGATTTCTTATTCCTTCCATTCTCTAATTGTTGGTCGGTATAAGTCATGTATCCAAGTGATGAGAATATGGTCCTCATCATCTGAGTTGTTGGATGTTAAACTACCAACTACCTTCATCCGTAACACATGATATTAAACAATTATTTTCACCACACATGGAAGACCTAGGAGAATAAAAAGTATAATGAGCATCAGTGCCATCCTTCTCTCTCCTCCTTTGGGCTTTCTCGACATACGCTCCTCGGGCAGTCTCCATGTATACCCCGACACACCATGATATAGTGTTCCCAGTACAACGATCCATTTCTTCCCTATAAATTATTATATCCTCTATAGGATTCCCTCATGGAGTAAGTCCCAATATCCATACCCCTATGTCACTAACCATGCATACGACGCACAACATCCTCTGTGGTCGCACCCTTCCTGACACATCTGTATGGCCTACTATTATCTATTTTTTCTTATACTGGTCATGAATCACATGGTCTTAGAGTTTTATAGTGACCATTGCACACTTTTTAGGAATCTGACCATTCAAAATCCACATTCTCTATATTCCTAATCTATGAGGAATATGATCCATATCATCCAATCTAGGTATATACGAAGTCCCGTTGATGTTCAAGCCTGACAACCCATCAACTCTGATTGTTTCAATCCGGTTCACCCCCATTCTGTATAACCTTAAACTAATCCTTGGAGAACTACATGTACCCTTGGTCCATGTTTTTTAAATAGGTTATGAAGGAAGTATATCCAAGGTTCAAGCCCCTCACTCCTCAAAATAAAAAAAATTGTGCATTTCAAATCGGTTTACATATTTCCAACATGAAATTAAATTGTATGCCCCTCCGAACTATGTGGTATTTGATTCCTAACTTGTAATATATGTAATAAGACTCATTTAGGTCCATTCCCAAACAATGTTAAACTTTGGTACTCATTCATAGGGATGTTCCATCCTGATGGGATATTATATCATTGTTGGATGCATCTCCCTGATTCATCTCCCTGAGGTGTTCTGATCCCAATGGGTAGCTAGCATAATCCACACCCAACCCATACTCCAACAACCAAGAGTTCTCCTCTTGTGATGGGATACTAACCATGAATATTCCCTAAGCATGTATTTCGGTCGATGCCCTTTATGTACACCCCCATTCTCTTCCCCATTCATGAACTACATGAACTATTATTTGTAGCCACAAGGATATATAAGAATCCTCTTTGAAGTTTTGATTCCATCATCCATGTCCCATCATATTCCTTCCATTAATCCTTTCTACCTTGTGAAGATCATGCCCCGTCCCGGGGGGGGGGGGGGGGGTTACATCCTTTGGTACCCAATCTATGAACTCCATTATCATCATCCTCATCCTTAAGTGTCTCATCAACCCAATATAACTATGTGGATATTGATCACTACCTTCAATGTTGGGTATGTAGGAAACCACATTGAGGTTTAATCACAACATTGTTTTCTTCATGCTCATTCCATCTCATTAATCTTAAACCTTTCTCACTACCTCCATATCCACCCTGATTTTACCCAGGATGTCACATCATGGTTAAATCAGGCAATTAATATGGGAAACTAACAATTTATAAGCCCTAGCCATCAACTCCTTTACTGCACCCTCATCCTGATAAGGTCACATCTTCACAACATTTTTGCAGTACCAGGGCCGCTAGCCATGTGCAATCCACGAATGACACCCCTGAACTACAAGGTTTTTGATCCCTCTCTTCAATATCTAGTATATAAGAAACATTCTTAAGGTTCAATCCCAACCAGCGGTAAATCTTGGTGTCCCCTTTGTTGGGACCCACCTTATCTGATCCACCCTTTATGGGGTTGAAATCAATCATCATTGTGTGAAACCTTCCCTTAGTGGGACATGCCATCCAAGGTCCATCCTTATAGATGTTTCGATCCATCCATCTAGTAAACCTTTCAAATTATCCCTCCTTGGGACATGCACATCTGATCCACTCTTTTCAATTTTTTTGGATCAATCAAATCCATCACTCATAGATGTTAAACTCGAGGTGTACCCCATTTTAAACATAGGAATATATGGAAAACCTTAGAGGAATTCCTCTAGAAATGTTTCGTCACATTCGATGTTAGATACCTCAGGATTCTAGTCCCCTGATAATCCCTCTAAAAATGAATAATTAAGGTGTACCATGGTTCTAGCATCCAAACAGGCCAGCGATGCCAAACATGACTACTTACCTGGCTAAAGCTTGCTTCCGTAACATGACCCTTTAGAATGTCCTGATAGAATCAGTGCAATTAATTGACATCCCTAAAGTGATGGCACAATGAAGGGATTCATGAACTACATCATAATATATAAGGGAGACCTAGATTAGGCAATGAATTTTTATTTGTAGTCCATTGAAGGATAGGATAACATTCCATCATCTTCTTTCGATCGAGGTGCATGTATCGTCGAATATGTGATAAATTCCACTAACATTGGGAAATTGGGTATGTGGGGTACAACGCATAGCAATCGAGCTTCAAGAATTATTGGGTGGTCTACCCCTATGAAAGAGTAAAAAAGAAAATGGTTTTTTGATAAAAAAAATTGGATCAAAATAAGAGAGATAAGGTCGAATTAAAAAAACAATAATTGATCCTTTTTTAGTAACAAAGAGATAAAATGGTTATTAAACATAGCAATTATAAAAAATATATAAAGGTCGAGAAAAGTAAAATTGCATTATTAAATAAGGAACATATAAACTACTCAATAATTGTTTATTCATAAATCGTTCCAATTAAAATTGGATTAAATCATCAACCAATTATCAATTTGGTATTATTTGAATCGTAAGCCAAAGGAAATAATAATATCAAATGGAACATTAAATATTCTGAACATCTGTATATTAATTATATAAAATTACAAAGTGGTGGATTATAGAGCTCATAAAATAATATGGCCACACATCATAAACATATGTGTTGAAAAAAAATATTGATGAATAACCTTTACAAAGATCATAGTAATGATCTAAGATTTAGTTAGTGGAGATATTATCTATAAAAATATAAATCCACAAAAATAAAGATTTCATGAATTATATAAATTAAAATTAAACATAAAATACCATTATATTTAATGTATACCAGATGTGACATTTGAAATTCAATTTATAAATATCATATAAAATAAATTATCTCGGTAACGTTAAAATATGATTCAATAAAGCGAAATTGAGATAAAACCCCATACCTCATGTCAAAAAGATTCTGATTATGTCATTTAACTTCATTATTGTAAATATATAAAAACTATTTAAATTTATGATTCCCATTCAAAGGTTTAATATATATCATTAAAAAAAATTATTTGAATGACATATTTAATTACATAATCACTTAGGTCTATGTTGACTGTTTTTTGGATGTTTGATTCGTAATTTCATAAAGAAAATTGGTATTTTGACCATTGTATAAGAGGTAATTATCCCATAATATAATAAATAATAATCAATAAATATTTATAAATTTTAGGAATTAATTATATATTTTAATCCAACTATAAAATAAATTTACGAAAAAATAATTATGTTAAAATAATTGAGATGGTATACCAAAATACACTTGAGTAATATTATCATTTTTCAAATATCTTAAGGGTTGGAATGTACCTATAATTTTATATTTATATAATGAAAATAAAACATAAATTTAATACTAATTATTTTTGTAAAATATTATATTCCTACTATTTTATAAAGTGTTGATAAATTATTCACATTACATCATAGAGGTGGTAATACACGTGCACACATAAACAAAATTATCATTTTTAATGGATGGAAGGGTTAGAAAATAGGGTATTCATTATATTTCCAAAGATTTAACAATATCATTAATATTATTTGAATACATAATATTTATCATTATATACAGTCTTGAAAGGAAGTGACGAAAAACTAATTATATCCTTTCGTGAGGTGATAATCCACCATACTCATGAATGATGTTTTATTTTTTCACCATGGTTGAAGATTTTTTCTAGGATTTAGAAGAAGAAATAAATGTACAAATTAAAGTTTAATTTTATAAACCTTATTTGTAAAAACATTTTTTATTAAAAAATAATCCCTTTATGGTTGGTATACTACACAAACTAATTCCTCTAGAACCTGGGTTATAATTTAAACAAGGTATTTGGGTTGGAATTTTTAGACCCAAAATTCTCTTGAAATGTGTAAATTATTAGAGAGGGGTTGTCCTTTTATACGTGAGGAAAGTGGAACATTTTAAAATACACAAAATGATATACAATTATATGTGTCTAATTTAGTTAAAATTGATCCAAAAAATATGCATTAGAATATAAGTAGGATATGGTCATAAATTAAACATCCAAATAAAACTTTTAAATGTTAAGATAGCAATTCAAACATATTATTTTGGATTAATCCATCTGTTAACAATTTTTAACCATAACAATGATAAAAAAATGCTCAAAATAAATGGTTTATAAATTTACATCTACGTATGAAATTTGATCATAAATATAAAGGGGGTGAAAATGATCACCCTTCCTCATCCTAATTTTCCACGTAATTATTTTTATTATTTCTAAATAATTTGAAAAAATATTTATGCAGTGAAAGAATATTAATTTCATTTTAATATTTATTAATATAATATGAATTTTAAAATATAGTGATACCAATGGAATTTTAATATATTTCATTTTATCATCAATAATAAATTTTCAATAAATATAAAATCTGTTTTTCAACATAATTCATCCAATAGATTATTACCTTTTATTTTCTAAAAATAATATTCATTAATTTTCTACAACTTGAACAATAACTATATTGGGGTTGTGTATGAATTTAAGAAAATTATTTCACCACTAAAAATAAAATTAAATTTCTTTCATAAAAATATTAGAGTTATTTTATAAATGTCCAATATTATTAATTTAAAAATATTATTTATCAAAATGTTAATATATAATATATATGTATAATCAAGAGAGTGGGATTTTTTATTTTTCATTCCATAAAATAATATATATCAATTTTATTGAAAAATAGAAAACAAATTTCATAACATTTATTTTTGTGTGAGGATAGATGAACTCCACTCATCCAATGTATAATAAAATTTGCGATCATTTATAGTCCTTAAAATATTAATTTTCTCCATAATTACACGATTTATTCTTACCAAAGTGACAAATATTACTATTGTTACTATTCATATGGACAAAAATAAAAATGTATTATTTACTAAATTTTATCGACCTAATTCTAAATATGAGGTCCATTTTATCAAATTAAATTCACTTAATTTTAAATGTTTTATTTTAATTTAAACTGGAATAATTTGGTTTATAATAGTTTTATTAGAAAAATACCTCTTTATGCATACAAATGTTTGTAGAAAAAATTAAATTATAATGTCTCTTTCAATAAATTTTAGTGGATTATTTTTGATAAAAAAATTCTAATTTAATTTTAAAACTAATCTAATATAAATTGTGAATTTTTAAAAATGTGTAAAGAAAAAATAGTTATCATATAAAATCTAAAAAACTGTTCATTGAAAAAAATGTTTTTAAATATTTCAAAAATACCATCTAAATATATTTTTCACATTCTGAACTCAATAACGAATTAACTATGTCAAATAAATAATCCATTATTTTGAAATCATGATTTCATAGAAAATAATCTAATGCATGAAAACCCAATTTGGTTAGTAATAATTCCATTTCCTTTTTCACAAAAAAATTTATAAAATATTATTTTAATAAATACAACTCCTTAAAATATAATTAATGAATATTATTGAAAAAATTAATTACTAATCTAAACATTAAAAAGGTTTTTATCATCATATACTTGTGATTACCTCTTGTAGGGTCTATGTAGATGGTTGTAATTGTAATAGACCTTCTTATATATGGTGATGAAAATATATATTGATTAAAAGGTATACGATGACCCCCATATTATTACATGAAATATATTAGGAAGGAATACTCCCTCATCCAATCAAATATATATGATATTATTCAGATAATCACTCTACACGTTGATTTAACATATGATATTTCTGTTGGGGTTTATCATCCCCTAGTTGTATTCCTCATATTTCAAGTGGGGGAACACTTCTCCCAAATTATATTTACCTCATGTTTTGAGCTAATTTCAATTAAATATATGGTTATATATGACATTTTATGTGGGGTGATCATTCCCCGATGGTATTCTTTGGATTATTTCGAGTGCCACTACCCCCTAATTGTATTTATTTATCTAAGATTATTTGGTGGGCCATTCCTTAAATGTATGATATGAGATTCATTTTGCTTCCAATATTCTCTCGTTTTGTATTAATATGATATTTCAGTTTAAGAAGCTCTTTACCCTATGTGTTTCATATACAAAATAATCTAGTTGGGTGGATTTTACCGATGAGTGGTTTTTCATTTACATTAACATATACAAGACATTGTGGAGGGAAATCATTCCCCATATGTTTATTACTCATTTATAGAGACATCTGAAATAGGCTAGGCCTTACATGGTTGATCTCGAATGTCACCTTTGAACATGAGGATCAATACAGATTATTTTTTAATGTTCATATTTTTTTATTTATTTTGGTAGAATATCACACGTTGCATATAGTTCATTAATGGTAATGTTAATGATATCTTTAGTTGTTCCCTAATGAGTTTTATTTACTCCCTTATAAAGTGTTAATGGAAACATGGGTCCCAAGAAGACCTCATTATTCAAAAGATCAGGTAAATAAGACACCCAATGATAGATGATCAGGCTAAATCTGCACTGTGAGTACATATAAATTATGATGGGATCAGTCTTGAGAATGGTAGTAGATTCTCTATGTATTTACCTAATTTTATTTGTAAATATGTTACGGACCTAGTGAGTTATCAATAATGATATATAATTCTTTTTTTCAAATAAATTTGATATATAATGATTCTTTTTTATTGATTATTCATATCCTGATTATAATTATAGATATTTCTCGACGATTTTTTTATATATTTTTACACTAATATAAAGATATACTCTCTCAAGGGTAACACCGAAGACCATATCTTCTAGTCGATGGCCTCTAGGGTGCATTCATGTGTGTCAATGGTGATGTTACACTATTTTTGAGACATTGATGATCATTCTATTAATATGGAATATCTACAGTGATAATATTTATTATGAATAATCTATATACATAGTCTCATATTATAATAATAAATAATTAAATGGAAAATAATATTATTAAATGATATTAAGTTGTCTAAAAATTATGTGTTCAATTTTATGGGTCTAAAATTATGGATTTTAGTGAGATAAAGGAATTGTTTTCCATGAGTTGACTAATTTATAATTGTCTCAGATTTATACTCTCACAGTAAAATAAGTTAATAATATAATAATTTAATCATTTAAGGTCCATGGGAATTGAAAAAATTAATTACTGATGGATGTGAGAGTGGAAAAACATAATAACCCATCAGTTATATTCTTATTTAGATTTATGGTGCTAATAAATATTTACTGATAATATAATTAAAAATTTTAATTTCAGTTAAATATCGTATAATTTAAATGAAAGAAAATAATATTTCCACTATTAAAAAAACCCAATAAATAGTAATTAAAAAATATTCAATAAAATTTTAAAAATAATTTCGGTACATGTTCTTATGTGAAATGTTCATTTTTTATATTTATCTATCTTCAAGGACAAGGTCCCGTATGAATTACCCATTTAATTAATTATTTATAAATTTTTATTGCTACAAGGGAAAGAATGCACTATTTATTTTAATATTATATTTCACATACTAATGGTCTATGAATCTTCTTTAACTATTCATCAATCATCTAAAATATATATTAATCCATCGTTGAATGTATATAGATGTTGATTAAACATATGATTTTTTATTAATTTACAAATAAAACTCTATGTTTATCCATCATTCATAATAATAAATTGATTTTTTTTCTATAAGTAAAAATTGAATTTGATGGGTGCTACTATGTATGTTTTAGATATAAGAGAGAGGTTGTTAACCAGATTATTACATTACCACCTCATAGAGAAGTTAGTTATTGATTTTAATATTCCATATAAGGGTTCACATAGAATCTTAGTTGATATATTTTACCCAATGTTTATTATAGATACTTGAGAATCATATTAATGAGAATTGTGAAGTCAAATACGTGATTAATAAACTTTCACTAAGGTATCGTTTATTTATTGACAATAATGTTTCTCCTAAGGTAAAAATTAATGAATTGATTGATATTTTTCTATGTTAATATTTAGCTGGTTGATTTGATTGTATCAATTATGGGTGAATCCTAATAATTTATTGGCATGATCCCCCTAAGGGAATTTTTTGTTATAGGATGTTAATATTTAAACTAAGGGTAACAGTAGGTTATTCTCTGGAAAGTAAAATATTTTCTCCAATTTTATTTTTTAGTAATGGTATAAGTATTGAAAATGATGGTGGTTTCTCAATATGACAACAAGAAGATTAATTTTTTTATTAAGTTTTATTAAACAATTTAATAATTATCTAAATCATATTAATATATTTAATAATGGTTGATTTTTTACTTTTTAATGGACATAATCATGAATATTAATATGAATGCCCATTAAAACTGATATTTTTGTTTAATATAACATAGGGTCGCATACTAAGTTGATATGGTCATATCTGTAACTCCCATTTAAATATACATATAGATCTACTTATGGTATAATAGGTATCTCTTGAGATTAGAATTTATAATATTTGGTGTTATAGGGTTTAAAGCTAGAATTAGTCAAAAGATATGATTATTAGGGTGACCATGGGATAGTGGTGGCTATGATGGTCTAAGTGATACTTGGTGGAAATTTTTCATGATCTTAAATTTATTTTTTACTCCTTTAATATTTTTATATTTTATCAGAAAATGGTTAAATTTAAATGAATTTATTTTAGTTTGGTATATTTTAAAAATGTTTATTTATTTAAATTGGCATGTTGAACCCCATCTAGTGGGTTATTTCTTTTTTTACATGTTTTGGGTATTCCACATATATGAATAAACCATTGATTTTTTTCAATGAATTCTATGAATATAGATTTTGGATTTATTAGAGCATAAATAATCACATAATTGTCAACTTTCAACACCTTTAACACAAGTCGTGTACCACTTCTAAGAAGATTGCAAACCCATAACGTTGTTTTTACCCCTTCTAATGTAGTGTGCTCAAAACTGTGTCATATCACTTTATGAGAGGTTTTAAAGGTAGTTTTATATTTTATATGATTTTTTACTATTCAATATATTAATTTATTAAGATATAAAAAGTGACATATAAATGTGGAAATTCAATATATTTATATTAGAATTTAATGTTTCCAATGGATGTTTGTAAAGATTAGATTTTCTAGGATTATTCCCACATTAACAGTGATGTTATTTAATTATATATGATTTATATTTCATTAAATCGATCGCGATAGTGTTTCATAGTGTCATTCCTAAAGAACATTCATGAATTAATTAGAAATATGTCTGTACCAATTTGATCAATTGAATAAAAAGAAAAAATTATTATTTTTAGATAAATAAATACATGGAAAAAATTTAATATAAATAAATATCATTAGAAAATATATATTTATTTCATGAATAGTTATTAACAGTGACATAATTAAATATATCATACTACTATATGTGTGTGTGTGCTGGTATTTTATTGATCTCAAAGTAAAATCTAATATGATAGATTTTGAGGCTTGTAATTTAAAATATTATAATTATCTATGGAAGTTATTATTGTATGATTTTTATTCATCAATAGAAAATTTTCATAAGATTATTGATTGATTAATGTGTGTTATATTATGTTTTAAAAATTAGTCATCATTATGATGGCTTTAAATTCTGTTTAAAATAATATTTATAATGGTTTTCAAGACTATTTCCTTTAAAATTTATGTCATTAATATTTTTTGAATGTAGAAAATAATGTAATGATAAACTAAATGGATGTTTAATGTATTTTGGTATGATAAAATCTATGCTCGGATTATTTAATTATAAAATATAAAAATTAATTAGGGTTATTGTAATACCCAGAGGTTTTTATGAAATATTTTCTTTAAAGAGTTTTTATTCATCAAAATATTGATTTATACACAGTGATGAGTTTAACTGAACTAGGAGATGCCCTTATTATAAAATTACCATTATAGCCTAACTGTTAGGTTAGCAGGAATAATTCTAACTAAATTATGAAAAATCATTATGAATTCATTGGGTATCAATTATTTATTAAAAATATAAATCAATTAGATATTTTTATTTTGAGTGAATTAGATTTTTTAACTGAATTAATAATATATATATATATATATCTGTTATATATTTTATAAAATATTTTTTATATTCATCTAATGGGTATTTTTGTCATATCTTATAAATAAAACATTATTTCATGTATAAAACCTATTTTTTAAATGGTTAATTTTACATAGTTTAATGGAGAACCCATTTTAAATTAGTATTTTGACACATTAATAATTCTTATATGAAAACATAATTGTTTCATTTTTAATATGGATATAAAAATTTTCCTTTTATAAATTTCTGATATTTTTCTGATAACATGCATGTTTTGATGAATGGTAAAAATATGCTAAATTTTAATTACAAACAAAATATTTTTTATTGAGATGATTTATATGGTTAAATTATAATATTTAATGGCTTTAAAGTTTAAATAGAATATATTTTTAAAATTTAATATAATTAAATTCATTGGAATTAATTTTACACTGAATTAATATGTCCAAACATTTCAATTTTTTCAATGTTTTATCTTTTAAAAAACCCTTTCTCTCATTCTGACAACGATAATGATTTTAAATTAATTACTAAAACATATGTTTTGAAATATTAAAAATAGATTCCATATTTAGATTAATTAGGTCCAATTTATATTAGTAAGATACTTTTATTTTTTCGGCATTAGGAATACTAACATTGGAAATTATTTTTATTAACATGGTTAAAGATAAATCGGGTATTTAAGGATAAAAATAATATTATAGAATAACCTTAACACCCTTAAAAATACAATTGGATGACTAAATTTTACCATTATTATCTATTTTTCTAAATGGAATAACTTTATGTATACTTACATATGAATATGACATGATTGTAATAAAAACTAATGAATGGGGAAAATAACAAAATCTCATTTTATAGAAGCATATTAATTTCAATATATCAAAAACTAGAAGATAATATCGACTATATATAGTCTATAAATATCTAAAATAATTACGTACATCAAAGAAATTTACTTATTATTTTTATATATTAAATCATTACTATTAATAATGACATAATGGTGATGTAGAAATTATTTTAATAACAGAAATTCTAATTAATGGTCTTAAAATTTTTAAAATAAATATCATATAAACTAATTGAAGTTCTCCAACAATTTTTAGGTGAAAATTACATTTTAGGAGTGTATTCAATATTTTGTTTCGAATTTATCTTCTATTTTAATTTTATTAAAAGTAAAATAGATGAATAGTGTCAAAATTGACACTATTGAGATTTTATAAAATTAATATTTTATTAAATTTTTATAAAATCATAAAAATATTTTAAAATTAAAATTGATGATTTTCAGGTCAATAATTTCCTAAAATATCCATTTAAGGTCAATTAACACCATATAAGTACAAATTTATAACCATTAAATATTTAGTATATTATTCCACAATTAAAATTAAATATAATAACAAAGTGTTCATTAAGATAATAATTATTAAATTGACATAATCACATTTCTAAAATTTATTGGTTCATGGGATTAAAACCCTATCTTATCTCATCTTTAAAATTGGTACAATTTGGAGGATTTTATGTAGGGTTGGATTTTATTATAAATTAATATTCTTGAGGTTTCCAAAAGTGCCCCTCGACTCAATTTTAAAAGAGAACATCCTCCCTCAACCATTCACATCATTTTAAGCCTTCACGATAAAAAAACTCTAACATTTTTCCTTCTCATCATACCTATTTTCATTATAGATTTTCCAGTCTTCTTCAAAGACCATCTCTATTACCCTAACAGGAAATTTATTGGAGGCACATCAAGGAAAATATAATCTCTTCTACTGATTCCTTCAGATTCCATTCTTCTTCTACTTCCTCTTTATTAGTTGATTCGTTATAAATTAATAATATAAGTATCAAAAATATAATATATTTTACTATAAATATGAAACAACCCTATTTAACCTTCTATCCATCCTACAAAAAACAAAATCACTACGTGTTTGTATGTACAACTTACCGTCTCCACTGGGGTGTAATCTATTTTTCTGCATCACCTTACTTGGATGGATTTAATGGGGGAAAATTAACTAAATTTTATTATTATAACATGATACTAATTGTAAGATATTATACACTATCCACTTAAATACCGTTCAACAATTATGGGAATGATATCATCACTCATGCCTACGTACGGCTTACCGCCTCCACAGTGTGATGTGATTTGTTCTACGTAATCTCCATTAAATCTTGATTATATAAATGAATTAAATGAAAAAATATTATATATGTTATACTAATACCATAATGTAAATAAAATAACTATTACCTCAAAATATTAATAAGAAACTATCTGAAAAAATATTCATAAGAATATAAAGTAGTTAATACATGAATAACAAGTAACAATGAAATGTTACTAACAAACGGATAAAAATATCATCATCATAAAAATGATTAAGATTTCAGAATAAATCAGTAAAATTATTTAAAACATTATTATGTATTTTTGGATACATAATAAGAGTATCAGACCTAAGGTAAAGGATATATTTTCAAATATACTTTTTATCTAAGATTGGTTATTCGTAGGTATTTATGGGGGGTTATTTATCATCCATGTCCATGTTTATAAATTATGTAATTCAAAATATTTCTTTATATCCTTCAATAATTGTTTAAATTAAATTTTACCCATTGGTAAAATTTACTAAATGGTATGAATGGAATAATTTTTCATTTGTTGTATGATGTACTTTTGGACTTTTTCAGCAAAAGGATGAGAAAAATGTTTTTTTAACATGTATGGAATGAACATATTTTTAGGCTTTTAAATTTCTTGGTTTCCATTATGATTATCCTACAAGAATACAAGGTTACATTCCCATTAAATTATTTCTTCTAAAATTTTGTTTTATTTTGATGAATGAAAAATGTTTTTGAAGAGGAAAGGAAATTTTCCTCAGGAATGAATATCAAGTGATTTGAAAAAATTATCTTCCATCTAAGATTACATAGGTTTATGTTTCTATCCCTATTATTTATTTTATTTTATTGTTTAAATTTTGAAATTATTTTTATGAATTCCATTTATTAATTATTTTATGATGGACTTATTTTTAAGAAAACCATTTTATTTCATGGGTTATGCTCTGGAAAATGTTTTATGTTTTTGTGGAATATGTAAATATGGTTTCATTATTAGATGTGTGGGACCAATATCTATTTAAAATTCATTGGGAAAAGATTTATATCTCATTATATAGACATCAATAGAACAAAAAGTAAAATTAGTTCCATAATACAGGGCTGGATTGGGGTGTGGACTCAGTTTAGTAATGACCCTTTCCCGCTATGATAGTCTTGGAAATGAGCCTTGACTCATATGAAATGATTCTTTATGATTATTTGTGTATAATAAACAATTTAATGACTTATGTTATGACTATTGGGTTTACATTGCACATTTATGGTTTATCTCATGACATTATATTATGATTTTTATATTCAAGATCTGATTTTTAAATGTTATATTCTTGTGAATATCATGTCATTGATATTTCCTTTGTTTTCCATCACTGAGCATTTGAGCTCGCCCTTTCATTTTTCCCCCAGGTCATGAAGAACAGAAATAAGTATGATCTTCCAAAAAGGAGTATAGTTTTTATTAAATAAACGGGAGATAATTTTTATTTTTCATGAAATATTTGTTTACATTTCCCAGTTTCTAAAGACCCTATACCTATATAGTCTTGTCATGGTTGTGTTATATGTTGTAATGAATATACATAAATTCTAAAGTAATATCAATGTATGTAAATTATGGGTCTATATAGTTATTAAAGTATTATTTAAGTGATTATTTTACATAAACAAAAAATGAGTTTTTTTTCAATTTCCATGTTATGAAATGTTGTAATTTTTAAAGAATATATAAAAATAGTTATGAATATGATGTGATTTCTTATCAGAGATTGTGACAATAATTTTTTAATATAATGTGGATATATTTATGATTTGGTTATAGTATTTTCTATTTTATTTTTCTATAAAAATTATTATATTTTATATTTAAAATACATAATGTGAAAGGAATGTTTATATATCCTAATCAGAAAAGTTACAATAAAATTAATTTAATTCTAATTGTTTATTTCTCATCGATATATATTAAAAAAATAATACAATTTATGGATATTCTTTGAATACATTTAATTAAACACAATATTGAAATATTTAACACAATTGGATTAAAAGGATATCATTTTAAAGAATATTTTAGTTTATTTTTAATTAAATTGTAAAAGTCATAATAATATAATGAAAAAAATCAAAACCTCCTCTGATTATATTGTGGATTGAAATTTAATAAAGTTCATTCTAAGAAAGGTAGTACTTGGTGCAATGAAATATATATTTATATAATGTTTACAATATAAAACATCGCATCATTGTTTTGGCAATACAATAATTTTTAAAAAAATTCCATTATATTATAATTTTTTGTATTATTTTAGAAATATATTTACCTTGGTATTTAAATTGAGAATAATTTTCATTCATATATTACTAAATTATAAATTAAAATAATTTAAAATTACATCATATTGGTACTCTAATTTTTTATATGTTGCAAGAAAATAAAAATCACACCAAAATAAATATTAATCTTTTTCATAAAAGGAATATTTTAAAAATAAATAGGAAATAAATTTAATTATATGATAATTAAATAATTGAATGGAAAAAAGAATGTTTAAATTTCCACTTT
The DNA here is from genome assembly GCA_963277665.1 of Viscum album. Lineage (NCBI taxonomy): Eukaryota > Viridiplantae > Streptophyta > Magnoliopsida > Santalales > Viscaceae > Viscum > Viscum album. The sequence goes on along the minus strand of OY728140.1, from coordinate 1,689,881,442 downwards.
ATTCAAAATAAATGAAAACAATATCATATAGTACAATAATTGGTTATTATATGTTTATCTAAATATATATGGTGAAATTAATATAATGTTAACCTGATCGTAAAATTTGAATCACAAATTACTGAGAATGTAATGTATAATTTCTGATTTTATTTAAGATTATTTTCTTTTTGATTATATTTGATTATTCAATTTATTTTTACATCATGTTATGTGGTATTTTTATTCCTAATACATAGAATCTTTATTGATGTGTTTACTCGTTTATGATACAATATTCCTGGATATGTTGGACTATATATTATTTGATTATTATTATGATTATATGAGTATTTTCTATATAATTTTCCTTGTATATGGAAATGATGATAATGATGGATTTATAAAAAGTTATAATTTAAATATATTTTTTAATAAAATGTCTAATAACAACCAAATTAGTTAATAATAATTTTTAAAAAATAAAATTTAAGACCATGATGATCTAAGAAAATGATTATGATGAGTATAAAATAATGGACTAACAATCATGACCATGATGATTTAATTGATTAAAACGTAAGAATTTTGTTTTTTATAATTTCATTTAAAAACTAAATGTCTATTATTTATTATTATTATTCTGAAATATAAGGGTAAACTAATAATGAATTGGTTGAAATCACTAGTTTTACTAAGTTTGTAGCATTGTTATATGATTTTTAAAGATTGGGTCAGTTGATAAGGTGGGTGATTACTCAAGTGAGTTATGGGATAGTAATATAAAAGCATTTATTTTATAGATCATTCTGGGTAGTTTTTGGAATCACCAAAGGTATGTATAATTATTGATAAAAGATAGAGGTAAAGACTATCATATTATATAATATTATTTTTAATATTTAACATATTGTTTGTTTATTACATGATTTAAAATTAATTCAATTGAAGAATGAATTATCTATCATGATAAAGGTATTATATAATTTTTGTAGAAATAATGATATCATCTCTAACATGATACTAGTATGGATCAAGAGTTTTTTATGCAATGTGATATATTTGCATCCAACATTAATCAACATAAAATTTATAGAAAACAAGAATCTACTTCTTTATGGAATTAAATATATAGAAATATATAACATCATTGATGGATATTAGTTGATATTTTATTAACCAAAATTACATAATTTTTTGTAAAACAATACTTGTAAAGTTTTTTTATTTTTCACTTGGGAGATGAAATTTTTTATTTCAAAAAAATAGGTGATATAATGTAATGGATGTATAGTGAATGGTTATTAGAAAAAATATGGAAATTTTAAAATGAAATTAAAATAAAAAATACATAATATATTTATATTTAAATAAATAAGTCTTTTTTAATGTATCCAATAGTATTACATTTTACTAAAAAAATCTATGTGCAATAGATTTTCTTCTATATGAATTATATAACAAATGGTTGATACTCATTATAAATTTCCAAAGTTTATTTTCATCAAGGCGTCTCTTCTATTCTATCCAAGGGTTATTAGGTCTTCGCTCAAAAATCTGTTTCTCTCAATTCTCTAATATCCCTAAATTTTTTTATTTTTCCTCTACTAGAAACTCTATCCATGGGAGTTTTGATATATTAATATAAATTTTAGTGATAATTTTGGACTTATCTATCTTTATTTAGATAAATCATAGAGATATGATATATTCATATCATGTAATATTAGTTTCTCCTCAAATAACCAATTGTGGAAGGTTTGTTCTTACTATTCATCATTTTTGTTACAAAAATAGATTGGATTTGTTTTTTGTTTTCTTATAAAATTTTTCTAATATTTATTTGGCATTAATATATTTTTTATTTAATTGTTTTAAAAATTGAAATTTAACAATTCTATTTTAATAAAATGTCATTATTGGATTTTTGTATTACTATTTTGAGGAAAATTGAACTTTTATATGTGTGTTATTTAAAAAAACAATTATAATTTTATTTGTCTTTTGGATTGTGGATTTTTTTAATATTTTTATTTTTAAATGTAATTAGGGGAATAATAATGAGAAATGGATTCACATATTACTTTGGTGGCCCAGAATTCACAATGTTGAGTTATTCTATTTACATGTACCACATAGTATTGATTGGGGGATGTGAGTAAATCCTCTCACAAATAGGGTTACCGATTAGGTGAAAATAGTTAAAATTAATTTTACCTTCGCTAGGGTTTTAAATAATAAATGAGTGTTTTATTGGTATATATACATAATTTTATCTGTGTTTTGTTTGATTGGATTTATAATTTAACAATTTATATATTATTTACAATTTTAATATTTTATTATTTATATAATCTAATTTATTCAGTTTGAAATGTAGTCCTAAAATGAACATGGGGTTACATGTTTTTCACATACATTGAGATCTTGTAACTTAATTATTTAAAAAACATTTTAAGATTATTCCTAGTAAAGGTGGGTAACTAACATTAAATAGGGGTTGAATAGAGGTCTATTGGTTATTTGTCAATTTTCTCTCATTTTATAAAGTAATTAGTTCAGAAAAAAAATCAACAGAACAAATTTCTGTACAATAAAAGTTTATAGTGGAAAATAAATGATTTAATATTAAAAAATAATTAATATAAAATACTATACATAGTATAAATTATAGAAAGAGTTGTAAAAAAACCAAATAAGAGGAAACTGTTAATCTAATTGTATAATAGGAACAATTTTATGAAAGAATTAACGGAGTTGAGGATGAAAGTACTTAAACACCTAGAAGGATATTATATTACTAATATTATTCCAATTAGAGTAACCCTTTTATTTTATATAATTTTTCAAGATATTATATAGTCTTGATCATAGGATTCCCAATTTCATTCATGGAGCTTCTTTAACTTCCATGATCTAAAATACATGTTCCATGGGAAACAGCTTTGAACAAATTATTGGTAGTAGGCAATTCTAGTGTCAATATATTCTTTGATCAGATGATTAATATAAAGACCATAAGAGGATATTATTTATTGTGAACCAATATGAAATTAAATATTATACACTCTAAAATCTTCTCAATCTCCAGAATCGAAAACAACATAGGATCCAATCTAGGAACATAACCCATAAAAAAGGAACAAACAATGATCTATTATAATTAAAAAATCTATGAGACATAAAATAAAACCTTAAAAAATATTTTCTTATAATAAAATTTATTCAAAGTGGAAATTAAAATCGGAATCCTTTTAATAACTATGATGATGAAAATATCAAGACAACTACAAGTAATATTAACTTAGTAATCACTTCTCCTATTCATTGAAATCATTTTTTGAATATATATCCTTTGTTATAGAATACTAGAATAGATGAATTTTGAGATATCTTGATGTTTTAGAAACATTATCAAATGCGTCATTAATTACTAATTTATATATCTCTAACATCATATGGTGTCATTTATCATTCCATTTGTGAAAAAAATGTTCTAGTTTATGAAAATATCAGTTCATTTCATAAGAATATATGGTCATACAAATGTATTCCCACATCAAAACACAATAAACCAACATCAAGTTAAATAAAAACCATAATGATGTATAATATGACATTTAAAAACCAAACATAAGAAAAAGTATATAGGATGAACAATATCTCGTGAAATATATCTCAATTTTTAAATCGCGAGACACAAAAATAAATTAATGTGAATGTACGTTGGTGATGAATATTAAAATAAAACTAATTGTAATTCCAAATTAATCTCTCCATTGATATGAAATATGATACACATAAAATTATACTTTAGTAAAAAAATGGAGGTATTTATAAAATTATATATCCCAATAATCATCTTCTTACTATTTAAATTAATTCACCACTTAGAATAATTTTTTATAATAAATAGTTCATAGTTGTCTCACATATGAACAACTTTTGACTCTAAGATAAATTAAAGTAAAGGAAGAAAAATATAATTTTACCACTATATAACTTATACACCTAAATATATAAATAATAACTAAAAAATGGTTTCGACCAATCCAATAATGTATGTATTATCATATTTCCCACATTCATATATTTATCTTATATGTAGTTGCTTTCCTCTTTATTTGGTTGAATTTTGGAACTCAAGTATAAGGACATAATATCTTGTGAAAATGAACAAAAAAAATTAGTACAAATAAATGCAATCTATGTAAAATATTATTTCAAAAGAATTTTGGGGATGTCCCTAATATGGGATAACATCAGTGATGGATAGGGTTATTTCATTAATGTTTAGATTTCTCACTACCCAGTGTGAATTTTCATGTTAAGAAATTTTACATGTCATGTAATGGTTACCGGTAATATGTTATGAAAAGTTTCAATACATTATTTTTTACATGGCGTGAATAAGGTACACATCATGAAATTTTTGGAGACGAGTTTTCAATTCTAAGGTAAATATTTTTTGAAATATTTTTTAATTTGTAAATTAAATTCATGTAATTGTTTCAAAGGATTATTTTTTTTGGATTATCCATTTTTATGGAGAATCAAGGATGTTTAATCCTTCATTCAATGAGAAAGAATCATTTTTATACCTAGGATCTCTCCCAGAAGACTTTATATATCTCTATCCAATATAGAGTGTGTTGTTCAGTGATTGATATTTATTATTCTTGCATTGGGTCCCTCCTGGCATGTGACATTTCTACATCCTGTTTGTGATTGGTCACACTAAAACCATTGTACAAAATATTCAGATCTTTTGGTCTTGCGGTTTTGATTCTCCTAATCCATTCTAGATCTATTGTGTGATATTCCTTCAAAGTCTGATATTTGTGTTAGTAGTTGTGTTTTGGGTGATTTTAACGTTGTGTGTTCTATGTTATCTTATCTATCGACTTTTTTTCTTTTTGAATTGATTTTGAATGTAAGGATTGAATATAGGGCCTTCATTATTTTATTTGTAGTGTTCAATGTTGGTGTATCCATTTTCGGTCTTGTGAAACCCTTGTTTGAGGTAGGTTGTTTCATCCCTATACAGTGTTGGATGAAATATATTTCTCTATTTTTATAAAAAAATTATAAATAATTTCTAATAATATAATTGTGTGTGTGAAAGTGGGTTTTTGAGAGAAGGTAGTTTACCCATTATAAGGTAATTCAAAATGTATTTTTAAAGAACTGGAAAACGGATTTCTGAAATGATTGTAAAAACTTTATTTGATGAAATTATTTGGAAAATGTATCACATGAAAATCCTTTGGTATTGAGGTGTAAGGTTATGTAATTAGCCTCTTCTGTTGATACTATTGGGGGTTCCCTCGTGGGGTGGTCCATTCCTCCATTGGACCATTATTCTAGGAAAATTTTTTAAATTATTGGGAGGTTTTCATTCAAGTTTGTTCATCTACTCTCTATATAAAATGCATATTACTAGATATTTGAGGTGTGATATTATCTACATTTGGGTATGGGTGTCCTATATTTACTAACCTTTTATTACATTTTGAGTGATGTCACATATTATTTGGGACTCGACTGCATTGGATTTAGATATGATATATGATACTTTTTTTGACTGCATTGGTATATATAAAATTATTTCAAGCGGGTTTACCTAAATTATTTGAACTGGACGAAAAGGGGTAAAATGTTTTACTATGTTTTTTGATATAAAAATTATGTAACTGATTTTCATGCATTGTTTTCTTTAAAGAGTAGTATTTTCTGATTTTTTTTATAGATAATTGATATAGAACACATGGGTGGGATCATACTGAGCATGTTTATCTCACACCTAGAACACCCATTCTATGCTGTGTAGACATTGTTGTGTCATTAGATTTAGGAAAATGAAAGGTGTCATGGTGATGCAATGAGGTTTTTGTTAGCTGTGTCTAGGTAGCTGGTGGTGAGATAGTTGGTATAATGGATATAGGATTTTCATGACATTAGTAATATATTTCAATGAGTTCTGATTTAGATCTTATTTTGATAAGACTAAAGTCTCCATGGGATGTTGTGATATGGGTCTCATGTTTTGAGTTCTTGATCATAATATCTATTTTTTCTTATGTTTTTCTAGATTGAACTAATATTATCTTGTTCTTAGATCATTTATTCTATCTTAGTGTACATTGGTATGCATATGAGATTTCATACATGAGTTCATTTAGAGGGTGAAAAGTTTATCTTTATATTAATCCACCACTAGATCATAATCTAATCAATTCTATCATGAGGTCCATTCATGATGACAGAAAAATCGCACCACATCTTCAAAACATATTATTTGAGGTAAGTCAAAGAGCTAGATATTAGAGGGATCGATCAAGGGAGTTCTAATGTGATAATTCATTTTCCATAAGAGGTACGTATAAACCACAGAACAAAGGGGACTTAATTCAACTTCTTAGTTACCCTATATAGTATAGAGTTAATGTGCATGGAGTTCAGAAATAAGGGTCCTAGTATCTGATGTTGGTATTCTATGGTATAGGAGGATCTGCATTTAGTCTTAGACTAGAAGTGTTTCAAGACTCTCTTCTTTTAATATTTTTGTCGAAATTCGGTGGTGTTGATGTATTGTATGGGGTTTAAATATTTTGTCAAATGGGAGGATTTTGTGTCATCATGCACTAATTGATTCATAAATTGTGATCATTATCTTACACATGTAGTAAATAATGACTAGTTGAAGGTTTAAAAGTGCCTATAGGTTTTTTGACAAAACATTAGATTATGGGAATTTATACTACTGTTTTTAACTATTTTGGATATGTTATATAGGGAAATAATAGAGGATACAGATATAGTAGTCAAGGATGGTTATTTTTATAATTAACTCCCACCTAGTTGTAGCTGCAATAGCCTCCATGGGAGGGAGAGGTAGTGGAAATATAATTGATGAAGTGTTATGGGTATTTTTCATAAACGAGACTCATCTCCACATTCTTTTGTGGATGGTTGTGTGCCTCTAACTTGAAATCGGTGCAGAAAGGATATGAACATGCAATGTTCATATTACATTCCTACAAAATGTGGTACAATTTGTGATGTTATGGTTCTCTACAATGATTTTGTCATGATATGTATTGGACTCACAATAATCAAGGATCATTGAATCAAAATGCTACTACTTTGTATACAGATGATTAAAATCCTACAGGGCCCTAGGCACATGCCTTTGAGGTGAGTCACATTCGTGTTGTGTATGAATTTTTAGAAGAGGTAGATGTGGGTCTAAATATAGTGATAGGTAACATCATTATATCATCTTAAATAGGTAAATTATTATTTGATATGGGTTCTTTCCACTCATTTATATTTTTTCCTATTTTGGATATGCATAAACACCAAATAGAACTCATTTTCATTGATATGGAGTTAGAGACACCTCTTGGAAAGTGAGAATAATAGGGGTATTGGTTTCTTTCTTGTTCATTATAAATAACAGATACACTATTAGTCAATGATTACCTCATTCTTGATCTGGATCTATTTGAGGTCATCATTGGGATTGATTGGATTGTTTCACACCGTGTCAAGATTTATTTTTATCATTATCATGTTTTACACTTTTTTTCTGATGGTAGCTCTTAGGATTTTCAGGGAATGTGAAATATGAGGCCAGGTTATGTATAATATACCTTCCCATAGATCTTTAGTTTTTTTCTTCTATAGTAATTGACCTCGATGGAATTTCATCTATTTTTTATCTTCCCATTATTTCGCAAGTTGTTCCTAAAATTTTCCTAGATGGTTTCTATGGTCTTCCTCCAGATAGTGAGTTAGTGTTTATGATTGAACTGGTGTTTGGTATACATGTGATCTGAATACCATCTAATCATACAGATCCATTGGATATGAGAGAGATCAGGATTTATTTGGATCACTAATAGTGAATATTTTTAACATAATATTGTTTCACCTTGGGTAGCCCTTATGCTCTTTGACAAGAAGAAAGATTGTTAACTCTGATTATGTGTGCACTATCAAAAGTTGAAATGGGTAATGGTTAAGAATAAGGATTATTTTCTCTATGTGGATGATTTTTTTGAAGAGTTAATTGGGGAAAGGTGGTATTCTAAAATAGATATTTATCTTAGTTATCATATTATTATAGTTTGGGGGTCTTATATTTTGAAGAACGGTTTTAGTCGTAGGTATTTTCATTTTGTATATCTTATAATATAGATTTCATTGACTAAATCTCCTACAGTTTTCATGGATTTGGTTAATAGGATATTCTATGAGTACCTAGACACTTTATTTGTATTGTTCCTGGATGATGTATTGGATTATTTAAGCCCATAATGTAGAAATTTGTACCATGTGTGTTTGGTTTTGGTGATCCAGAGGAGACATTGTTTTTATGGAAATCCTTTAAAACGAAACAACATAATCCAAGAAGTGAACTTCTTATATAACGTTTTTAGAATGTCTTATCAATGTATCCTAACAAGGTAATGGAATTCTTATCATGGGATAATCCAGGAAATGAATTTAATATTCAGTGATTCCTTGGTATTCTAGGATATGAGTTGTGATTCATCATGGATTTCTCAATATTGGTGCCCCCATTCACTACTCTAGACCAAAAAATGGATAAATTATTATTGGATGAAAATTTGCAGAGTTATTTTGTTGAACTATATGAAATATGGTAGAAGATCATATTCTGATCTTATCATATCCTAGTAAGTGGTATGTATTTTTTTCTTGATGGTATATGTGCTAGTCTAGGTTGTGTGCTTATGTAAGATGAATATTTGATGGCATACATCTCTCTCTAGCTTCTAAAACATTAAAATAACTACAAAAATTGTTATTTTAATATTTATATAGTTACTCATTTGATAAATAATGGTTGAACTATATTTTTGGGGAGACTTCGATGGTATTTTATGAACATAATTGTTCGAGAAATGTCTATTTTTATAAAAACATGATTCTAATGTAGAGGTAGTGGGTTTAATACCATTCGATTTTTGACTTCGATATCACCTAAAACCTGAGAAAGTGGAATAATATGGATGATAATCAAAGCATAAAAGTGAAATAGATAGATAAGTTATAATAGAAGGAGAGTCGAAACCATATCACAGACTGTTATCTGTTTCACCAAGATTCTCAAGAGAACATCTCTAGTTTGATTCTGACTACTGTTTAACTATCATCATTTATTTAATTCTATTTTGTAAGATGAGAAAAAGGATGGTGGGATTTGGAAAATTAAGGAAACCATGTATGGTTGGGAGACCTTTTCAAGTTGGTATCCCTATTTATATGGGATTATACACTTTGGGGAACATTTTTTCTTCACATCAACTATGAGGATCTCAATTTTATAGTAATATCACTGTTCTTCATTAGCCATTCATATATTCACAACCAATTTTTATTATGACTTGATATAGAGATTATGGTGGCTGATTATGAAGTGTCCTGTTGAAAATTATTTTTCATACTATTACACCTTACAATAGATATAGACGTAGCATCAAAAAAAATTATCGGTTATTCTAGCCTCTTCTAGTGATAATTTGAAAATGGGAAGAGGTTTCAATGGTCTCTATTGTTAGATTAATATGGAATCCCTGAAAATGGAATGAAATTTGGGTGGTGATTGATATGTTGAAAAACATATTTCACATCATTTTGATCAAGAACACCAATAAATTTCAAGATATGGGTATGTTGTATTTATAGGATATTGTATGGTTTCTTGGATTTCCCATTACCATTTTTTCCATTCATGGATCCCATGCTTACCTCATATCTTGGGAAAATTCTATATGATGTGATGGGGACTCTAGTCATGTTTACTATAGAATACCATCCATTGAAAGGAAGCACGCCATAGCATGCTATTCAGATACAATAGAATATTCTCTATGCATGTTTCATCGATTTTTAGCCAAAATGTTATAGTCATCTAGGACTGGTAGAGTTTTCTTATGATGACATTTATCAATAAATACTCTGAATTAATTCTTTTAGGATTTTTATAGTCACCCACATAGGTCACCACATTGATGGGAAGAGGTTGTGAGGCCTCTCTTATAGGACCAAAACATATTCATGATACATCAGTGAGAATTCATGATATATATCAGCATCTAGTTACACCTCAGCATTAGTATAAATCATAGTAAGAACTTCATTGTCCTCCATTTGAGTATTCCATTGATGACCTATTTTTCATGAATTTTTCTCTTTATTTGGTTCACAGTCATCTTCGAAAATTTGTAATGTTGGCTTGGTGATAATTTGTACCATTCGAGGTCACTAACCGGCTTATTCATTTTTATTATTTATAATTATTTCTTGTTAATTTGATTGGAATTTATGATTTTTTTCACATACTATATCTGATGAAGTACCATCCTAATCAATCTGATGTTATTAGTTGGGAAGATTTTGATTTGGATATAGTTGTTTGTGTTGTGGTGTAGAAATTATGGATCATTAACTCTTAGGTGAATGTACTTCATGGGAATTCAATCATGTTTTTGACAGTTTTAGGATGACATGGTTGATATTCACAAGAGACTGGGGAGTGTGATTCATTGATGGAAGAGTAATGGCCTCACATCTTTTTGGATAGCATTATTCAACAAGACTTCTCATGAAGGGAACTTATTATGTTAGGCTGTTTTTTTAACACCCCAATATTTTATTGTATACGTATTTTTAAATGAATTTTTTCTCTTTGATATCTTACATTACATAGAACATTAATCCTAAACAAACTCCATTATATTATTATTTTTTCTTGGCCATTATAACCTGAAATTTAAATCAGTGGAATGAATTGTATATCCCATATAATGATATGTATAATTTTCTGACACTATTTTAACATATTAATTTATTATAAGGAAATAAACACAAAATTTTTAAAAGTTATTTTTTCTTCAAATATAACTTCTCTTCAAAAAAATGATTTTTTTTACTTTCATTGCAAAAATAAATACAGTTCATTTTATAAAAACATATAAAATTTATTTGGTAAAATGAATATCATATTTTTGTTCATTATTTCAAAATTATCTTTGGATTAATTTTCTAGAATATTCAAAAAAGATAATTTTTTCACAAAATAAAAAAAATATCATTTTTTATAAATCACCCATTTTCATTATATTTTTGAAAGTCATTTTATGATTTCAAATTGATACAAAAGTAAAATAAGTACATTTTATAAATAATATAATCAATTATATTTAATCAATATTGGTACCTCAGTTAGGTATCACTACATTTTGGGCCGAAAACTTGTTTTTTTAGAAGAAATAATTTTCACTGTATTTCGACAGTTCGTTTTTAAATTTAATTTTTCAAATTTTTTGTTTTGAATTTTTTAAAATGAATTCTTTATTTGGAATAAAGTGTTCCAAATTATTTTATAATTTTATTGTATTTTTAGTCGTAAAAATTGACCATGGTAAAAAATGCTTTTCCACGATATAGGTAAAATAATTTAGCGGGATAAAGTTAAACAGTAAAAATCATAAAATAACTAAAAATTACAACATTAAATGTGTGGTTTATGTGTTTATTAACCTTAAATATAATTTAAAACATTCTTTTTCATCCAAATTCTTTGTAATTATTTCCACCCACATGTTGTTGGATTTAAAAATAATATAATCAATATTTAATCACTTAAAAGCACCCCTCATCAAGTATAAATAACACTTCTCACCACCCACTTTATCCTCAAATGATGTGAATCAATTAAAATATATATATAACCCTATTCAAAACACTCCCCTCTACAATAAAGATTTATTTGTCTCACCAAAAAAATTTCATTATTCCTTAAGATGTAATTCAACGAGTTGATATTGATGTGGTATCTTTCCCAAACAACCTCTATTAATTTCAATTAATTCTATAACTTCTATTCATATCCTTCATCCATAAAAGAATGATAACTCATGTATCATGTATATAAGGTAATTTTCTATTTCTAATATAATATATTATATACACTCCATTTAATTTCTCCTCTTATTCAATGAAACTAAACAATTCTCCAAATTGTGGAGGTTAACCATCTGTATAGATAATGATTTATTTCCATTACCACCATCATGGCTGGTTATACAAGTATTCATCAAGTTAAATAAGATTCTAATAGGTATATTATATCCTATTTAATGTTTTTTAACAAATATATATATATAAGATATAATTTAATGATACTAGTATGTAATGTTCACAAAAACCTCTAAGATAAACTAATCCTTTGTCATTAAACATTTATCAAATGAATAATCATCATGTCAAAAAGAATATGATATTTATGACCATTTAAAATTCTCAAAGTTCATTAATAACATTTCATTTTACTTTTATATTTTTATTTCCATTTTATATAAAAATCCTTAACTATAAAAAAATAAAACATTCATGAATCCTTGAAATGAACACACACGAAATAATGAAAATAATGGAATATTATTAATAAATTTGTGGTATTTTGTTATAAAAGTATCATATATGGTATAGTAAAAATTGTTATAGTTATTCAGTGAATTAAAAACACCATTTAATCCTTTGTACATGGGGGTAATGTATGATAAACTAACGGTTCATGCGAGGTAAGGGTTTCACATCATAAATGATTTATTTTTTAATTATTACTTTTATGGGGCATATGATTCCACTGGTTACATTGTTTTATTGGATTTATTACCTCATTTTCCATTCATTTGATTAAACCTATATATCATTGATTATTTCATGTTACAATTATGTGTGATATGAAATTTTATTATATTATAATTTATTTTTGATTTTTTTGTGGATTTACATCTGATACACATAATATATACACTTGAATAAATCTCACGTCAATGATATGAAATTTATAAGCGATTTTTTTTAAAAACAAGTTATATTTTTATAATTTCCCTTATATCTCAATTTTATTTCATTCAATGTCCTCTAAAATTGTGTCAAAATTTTTTATTATTATCTTATGATTTATAAAATTCATTTTTAATATTTTTTTACATTTTACATAATGTTTTTTAATAACTCATTTTTTTCTTTTTCTAAACATAGTTCAGTGTTGATTTCCCATCAAAATACCGAAGAAATGTTTTTAACATATACAACATGAGTGGATTTTACTATATTCATGATTCCTCAATGCATTAATGTAACCATTAAATGATTATAGTGTTCTATTCAGGAAAAAAATCATTTATAATTTCATTACACTTTAAAAAAAATTTATAAATTTATATTATATGTTTTCAAAAAATATTTCATGTGATCTATCAAAATTATTTTCCATAGAATAAATCATTTATGAGATTAAATATTCTTTAAAAGATATATTATTCAAGGATATTATCCTTATTATTTTTATTCTTGATTTTTGTTTATGATATCAAGATATTTATGAAACCCATTTCTTCTATATGGGTTATTCTATGTTGAAATGTTTTTCAAACCCCTTCCTTTTCATGGGTCTTGATATAATGAAATAATATATATTCATTGGGAAAAAACATGTATGGTTTTAAATATGTGATGGGTGAGGCCAATATATCCCTTAAATTAATTGGGTACTGATTTATATCTCATGAGTTGAAAATGGGAAACATGACGATGTGCAAGATCCACTACAGGAAATAGGTGTGTCCCAATCCCTTATTGAAAATAGGTGTGTCTCAATCCACTATGTTCATGTTCATGGTTATTAACCTTGATATATAAAATTAATTTCTATATACATTATGTTGAAAAAAATTATTGCATGGTATTATGGATCAAAATTTGATTATAATAATTTAAAACTCTTTTGGTCCATGTTTTCTAAAATGAAAATGTTTTTCCATGAATCGCATTTAGGATCTATGACATATTGGATATGATCTTCCAATGTTATGATCATGATATCCTAAACTTATTCTTATCATATTCATTGATATGACCATGGATTAATATCTTATATGTTTAACCTTACTGAGAATCTAAATTCCCCTTTTTTAATTTTTTATTTTCCTTTGGATATGAATAAAGATATTAAGTATGATATATCGAAAATGTATCAAATTTTGATTGAATAAGAGGGAGATGATGTAGTTGTTTTATGATCTAGTTTTTTCTATTTACATGTTTCTAAAGACACTGAACCCATATTGTTCTGGCATTGTTTTTTTATTTTTTGTAATTAATATCCATCAATTTAGATGTAATATCTATCTATAAAAAGAGTGGGTCTTTATTGTTGGTATCAGAGCAAGGTTTTATTAACCATTAGAAACTTGGGTGATAATACCTTAAGTGGTATCCCTAAAGATAAGTATATGTACATGCTATTAACCTTGAAATTTGGTAATGACCATTAATAATCTAGGATTGAACCAAATGTGTAATATATTAAAATACTTAAAATAATTTATCTTTATTATGTGGTTTTCCAATTTGGTTATTGTTTATCACACTATGCTTTTTGGATTTTAAATAATGGATGTAACCAAAATGATTCTTGTTAATGGTGAATGCGATGGATACTATAAGTAACCAAATAAAATGGTATTTTTAATGACATTTTTTTATTCTTTATCAGTGATCTCATTATATGATCAATATTCTCTAAATTGGTGAGTTTCATAAACCATATAATCAGAGAAATATGAATTTACATGGGACCACATTGGAATGAATGTACAATTTTCCTCATGTAAATCATGTTGGATGAAGAATCGATAAGAATGTTTCAATAGAATTTGAAGATGATATGGGTGTGGAAAATAAGGACATATAAAGAGTAATTGAAAAGGAAACCAGAAAAGATCGGTTATCACAATGAATGAGAATAATGCAATTCCTAAGGAATCATCGACAATTAAATGCTTTAAATGTGGAATGTCTAATAATTAAGAATGTCGATGGCCTAGGGGAAAACTCATGAAGCGAATTGGAAAGTTTGTGGGAGTAATGGAGATATTTTTTACAATGAAGAGACTATAATTGACATATGATATGAATGTAGTGTTAAGGAATAAAGTGAATATTCTAGGATAATGGTTTAATAAGGAAGTTAAATGATTGAGGTTTTATGTATTAAAGTTCCATAATAATATTTTATATGTACTTTGATGGTGTTATAGAATAATTAAACATATAAGGATTGTTCCACTGCCTTTTTTCATAAGTATTTGAATGTATACATTGAATGGTTCTAGTAACCATGAAAAGTGATTGAGGAGGTAAGGTGATATTATTGGAGAAGACATGATTAAGGGAAACATAACCCAAAATAAGTAATGATATTGTGATAATAATGACATAAATATATGTTTTATTATTATAAAATAAATTGGATTTTTAAATGATCTTGGAATTGATAACTAATATGATTCCAAGGTGGTGTAAGGATCAATTTTAGAGAAGTTTTTTATTTAAGGTATGAGGAAAGATTTAATTTCTAAAATAATGAATGTTTTCACTATGTTTTCATGATAATTATGGAGATTAAAATGTTCAATGAAAATACATGATAATTATATTATGATTTTTGATTCGTTGTTATTAAGATCTATATCTTGTTTTTTTGGGTATTAATATATAGATTTTAAAAATTTAGTGACCTTCTTTTTAAAATTTTAGTCTCTAATATTTTTAAAGTTTTATAGGGGTAACCATTTATGAAATTTATTATATTTTACAACTGATGAGGTTTTATATATTACTATATTATATAACCATATGAATATTTAGGTGTATTGGATGACCTGTTATATCCATTTTGTTATGATGATAACAATTGACATTAAGAAGGAATTTTCATCCCATTATGGATCGTATGATCCACTAGTTCTTCATGAATTACAATTTCAAAATCATTTCTTGGAGTAATAGATTTTGTGTAAACTGATAAAGGCATAACAAAAGAGTGATATTATACAAATAAAATGAAATAAAGTATATATTTTTAAATAAAATTTGATCTTATTATCTCCATTTAAAATGATGTCAATGGACTTTTAAGACATATTCAGTCTAATGATTTGTGGTCATTAACCTTGTATTGAACATGTTATCTATCAATATCCATCAGCACTTAATAGGTATAATTCTCTTCTATGTTTATATTTTTACATTGCATTAATTTTCTACTAATCAGAATCATTGATTTACGGAGACCTTCTCCTTTTACTTACCTCTATTTAAAAGGAATTTTTGTTGACCCATTTTAATTATGTGGGTTTCCATCAAAGGAATTTTCAAATATCCACCTTTTATTTTTATGTATAATTTCAAATTGCATGGCAGAAATTTTTTAAAATTCATGATATTATCGTAATGGTAGCTTATCGATTTGAACAACCACTAGATTTCTCTCAAGCTCATTATATGTTACATGTATCTCTACTCAAGAATTATATACCTGATCCTTCACATGTAATAAACTCATAGGCTATAACATTGTAGTAAGATTATTTTTTTTGAATTGAAACAGGTTGAGATTTTGAATCATAGAGATAATGTTCAATGAAACAGGACCACTCACCTAGTAATTTTTTTTTTGAGAAACCACATATTTGAGGAAGCTGTGTGGGGATCTGAGGATGTGATGAAGTAGATTAATCCTCATAAATTTGTATCCTAGAGGTTAATTTTGAGAGAGATATTAATTTTTTGGATAGTATAATGTAACACCCCAAGATTTTATAGAATTTATAATTTTAAATAAATTTATTCCCTTCGATATCTTAAGTTTCTAAAAACACGGAGGTTAAAAAAAACTCCAAAATGTTATTATTTTTACATGACCATCATAACCTAGAGATTAAAATTTTTTGAATGAATAGTATTAACCACATTAGGAAATATATAATTGTCTTACTCATATATAATTTATCAATTAATTCATAGGAAATAAACACAAAATTTGTAATAAATTCATTTTGTTCATCAAATATACATTTTAATAAAAAAAGTGATTTTTATTTATTTCTATGAGAATATAAATATAATTTATTTTTGAAACATTCATAAAATTTATTTTATAAAATTAAAACAATTTTTATATTCATCATGTAAAAATTCTCAAAGTATGAATTTTTATGATTTCTTCGAAATGTATAATTTTTCTGTGAATAGTAATAAAAAATATTTATTTTTATAAAACTATCATTTTCATTATATTTAAAAGTAATTTTTTTATTTTAAATTGATCTAAGTGTAACCAATGTCAATTTTTTATATAATATAATTAATTATGATTAAACATCCAAGGTACATTATTTTGGAATAAGTACATTCTGGGCTTCAAAAACTCATTATTTTTAAAAAAGTATATTTTGTTCTGTTTTGAATGATAAAATTTAATTGTAATTTATGAAACATAAGTGTTCATATTTTTTTCAAAATAGATTCTATATTTGGAACTATGGGGACTATATTATGTTATAATTTTATTTTAATTTTTTTTCACAAAAATTTTATCGTGGTAAAAATTATTCACCGCAGTATTGGTAAAATAATGTAGCCGGTTAAAGTTAAAAAGTAAAACCATAAAATAACTCAAAAAAACCATTAAATGGGTTGTTTATATGTTTTTAGACATGAAAAAACCATTAAAATGTTAATTATCATCGGAATTATTTTTAATTAATTTTACCCAAATGTGGTCGGCTTTAAAAGGGAATAATCTTTATTAAATAACATAAAACCACAACTTCTCAAGAATAAACACCACTCCTCACTACCCCCTTTCTACAAAAAATCCTTTTATCTATTCCAACAGAGATAAAAATATCTCATAAACACACTCCCCCACTTTCATGTGCTTCTCGTCTCACACAAATATAGGTCCCATGTTCCATTAGGGGTCCTTCAAGGAGGTGATATTCAAGCGGAAGCATTCACAAAAAACCTCTTTAAATTTATTTTTTTTCCTACCATATCTCCACATAATTCATAAATAAACAAATAATAACTCTAGAGTAATTTATATACTATAATTTTATATTTAAAATTTATTATATTCTATCCACCCCTATCTTATCTCCTCTTATTCAATTTAATGAAATCATTTCCCAAATTATGATAGTTAACTTTCTCCCTGGATAGTGAATTTATATTTTCCATTAACAATTTCATGGATGGTCCTAAAATTAATACTACATAAAAATAATGTTTTAAAAGTTAAATAATATCCTATTTCATGTTCTGTAACTAATATATACACATAATATTGAATTAAATTAATCAAGTCTGTCCTGGTCAGAAAAACATCTTAAATAAACCAAACATTTATCATTAATATTTTATCAAATGAATCATCCTCATATCAAAAAGAAGAATGATATATAGGAAAATTTAACTTCTATAATTGTTTGAATACCATTTAACTTCATTTATTTGGTGTTATTTCTATTTCTCAAGAAAATCCATAATTATGCACAAATAAACCAATTATGAAACCATGAAATGAATGCACATAAAATAATAAAATTAATGAAATATTAATAAGGAAGATATTATATAATTATTATCTATAGTATAATGAATATTATTATAGTTCATTAATGAATTAATAACATTATTTAAACCTATATGCAGTAGTTTAAAGTATAAAAAATTAAACAAAAGTGTGAGGTAGTGGTCTCGCATCACACATTAACTTTTGTGATATATATGACATATTTTTTGCTTTTTCATGGGCTATGTACTAACCATTCAAATATCATATAATAGATATCATTATATTCATGGAATGTAATGTTTTATTTTATAAATATTACTTTTTTAGTGCATACGATTCTACTTATTACAAAGTGGTAAGTGATTTTTAAATCAATTTCCATTCATTGGGTTAAACTTCTACTCCAATGATTATTCCAGGTTAATATTTTGTGGGAGATGTCATTGGATTATAAAATGTCTTCTTTACCCTTTTTAATTGTATTTATAGATAATATGCATACTAAATTCATTTGATAAATTCTCACATCAAGGATAATATATTTATAAGGTAATTTTTTTATCATTTATAATTTTAAAATTTCCCTTAAAAATATCTATTTTTCCATTTTCTATTTTTTCTATATTTGTTTCTGAATTTTTTTAATATTATCTTCTTATTTTTTAAAATCATTTTCAATCATCTTTTACTTTGTAAAATGGTTTAAGAATATTATTTTTTTCACATTCAAAATAATATTCTTTGTAACTTTTCATATAAGAGAATGAAACATGTTTTCTTTAACTTATATTGATTGAGCATATTTATCCATTATCATCACTCCTTAATTATTTGATACTTCCTTTAAATTCGTAAAATGTTATATTTAAATAAAAATGTTTCTATTTATAATTGTGAAACTCTTTAAAACCAAAATTTTTAGAACAATGTAATATAATTCCCAAAATAAATTTGAATATATCAATCTCCAAAATTCAATAATTAAAAAATTGTTTTATCAAATAACATTCCTTTAATATATATCCCTTTATCATAAATATCATCAATAATCTCAAACTAAAAAAAGGTTTTAACCTAAAAAGTTATATTAAACTCCAAAACATACATAAAAAAATTAATATAATTCATTCCAAATATTTCATTTTGATAATCATAAAATTTATATATATGTATTAATCCAATAAAATGATTGGAAAATATCATTAATCTCCTCAAGATCCTAAAAATTGAAAATTATTTTATACATAATATGTTTCCAAAAAACATAGTATTTGTTCACCAAATCATAAATGTAAAAAAATATAACCCTGAACAATGAATCATGTATGCTTTTTGTATGAATTTGACCCTTGACACTCATTAGTTTGTGGTTAAATCATTGAAGCCTTTCCATAAGTGATTATTTATCACTTATCTTATGGGTTATCCATTTATTAATTAATGGAAATATATTGATACTAATAATTGTAATTCACCATTACTCTATAAAATTAAAATGAATATGATGTGAATTTTCAAATAAATGGTTATACATAAAATCACTTTGGTTACCCTTTAATGTTTTTGATCAATCTCATTATTTTAAAAACAATTACTATAATTTTCCCCATCATGAATAAATATAAAATATTATCATTTCTTAAATCATTTGTTTTATCATAAAATATCTCTTTAGCATTAAATCACATTTCTAGTTCATTAGTACCATTAAACATATTCTTGAGAATACAAAAATAAAAAATATTTAATAATAGTCCTTATAAGTATCATGATATTTATAACTAGAATACCATTATTAATAACAATTCAACAACATGATTATATAATCTCAAATCCTAAACACATCCATAATTACACATTAATGATTGTTATAACTAATTATCTTAGTAATTAGTCATTTTATTTGTGAAATGTCTAGGGTAATGACCAGGTTCCCCATAATTATGACATTGAACTATTAGTGGTGCCTTATGTTGAACTTTATTTCCTTGGGACTTTTTAACTGGAGACTTCATTTTTCCTCAACAATTAACTATTTTTCATCATCCTTTAACAAAAATAATGAATATTATAATTCCTTTAATAAATTTTATGTGGTGCCTCTTCCTAAATATTTACATCTTGGATATGGAATATTATTTCCATTATCATCTTAAACACTTGAACTTCCATGATATACCTTCATCCTAATCTTTTGTGTGTTTTGAAATTCATCTATTTTCTAGTTGATAATGGTAATTCAAGATATCTGGTTTGTAATGATTGAAATATATCTAACTATAATTCCTATTATGATAAGAATCGTGAGGGTGAAATAAATTCATTTCCCATCACATTGCTTATTGGCTTGCTTTATCCTATTTCTATAAATTAACTAAAAATAATAAAATAAACAAGAATAGAATGAATAAACATACCAAAAGAGAAAAATATAAACATAGAAGTAAAAAACTTATAAATGATATGTATATCCTTGTATATGAGTCTCTAGGATTTAATATAGGTTATCCATTGTAATGCTACATACATGGTTTTATAACCTATCAATCTACTCTAGCCCTTCATAATCGGTTTTAAATAGATTTACAAATTTCCGAAGCATATCCCCTGGGAGTGTCCAACCAGGATTACACCAAGACCCATTTTTATGCACCATGTGTTGATTGATTCTATTTCAATGTTCCATTTTCATTGTCATTACCCCTATGAACAATTTATCTAGAGCCACATCCACTTGTAGTTTCCAAATAGATATTTAATTGTTTGGAAACCACTCACTATATACTTCACAAAAATTCTAGGGTATTTATTTATAGTTAGCCTTATCCTTATACTAATCTCTATGGTTCTCACTAAATAATTCTAGTCCTAATACCCATATATAATTATAAATATTTCTGATACTTAATATATAAACCCGTTATTTTTTCTTATATCATTCCCTGATATTTAAAATAAATATCCAACAATTTAATCAAATAGATCCTAAGGCCTTTTGTCTTTAGATGAATAATTTCATAGTAAATTAATCTAACACTAGAATAAAACTTCTTTATTTTAATCACCATAATGAGATCATATTCCTTTTGAGATCCTAAAACTGTATGGCATAAATTGGGAAATACATAGAATAAATAGCTGAGATAAAAATCTTAGGAATAGAGTAAAAATTATAAGGAATCATAACTTTTGAGTCAATGTGTCACGAACCATTCTATATACCCTAGGACATTGATACCTAAGCTGGATCCAACATGACATGAAGGGTGTTCCCAATTCCCATGGTTTGTTCACCAGAACCTATCATCAAAAAATATAAAATTGGGAACAAAATTTCCATAAAAATAGTGGATGATAAATAAACAAGATAATATTCTCCACACTCCGAAATATATAATGTACAAGAAACTAAATGAGGATATAAAAAACCTAAATATTAGATAGTCACAGTACTCAATAGAATGATAAAAATCCAAATATGAATCAACACTCGAATCCTAAAGAATCAAGAACATCAACCTCCTTTCAGAGGTGTTTTCCCTTTGATAGGAACATGAAGATACAAATCTAAAAAATCAAGAAGTTAATGGTAGGGTTTGTGCACTAATGATTAGTAGACTCTCACTATGTGATCCATAAAAAGATTCTTTAAAATAAACCAATTCATGATTTCAATTAAAATAAAAAAAATCCAAGGGAAAACATTTTCATATTTACAACAAAAAATTATTTCATTTCAAATTGATATGAATCACTTCAAAGGTGTCATAAATATAAATTTATTACAAAAAATTATATAAATCCACCGTATTGAATAAAAAAATTCATAATCAATCAAACATATATCCAAATAATCATAAAAACACTATGGTAATCATTCTGACTGTACGACCGCATCCTGTTATATAACCCTCACACATCTCATATCAGTGCTCATGTAAATATGTGTACACACATCCCACAAGATTAGGACAAATATGATTTTTTAACATCCCATCAAGGATAATATCAACCTAACTAGTTATTTTTCAGGGTTTCTATCTTCAATATATTGCTCGGGAATTACCATCCTAGTGTGATTGTCCCAAATAACTCACTAACTACCCATGATCACATGTTTTCAATAAATCAATGTAAAAAAAGGAAAAATCATTTCATTTAAAATCAATCCTGATTCCCAATTCTATTGTTTTAAATTTCTTTTCAAAATCCCAATTCACTTCAAAATCCAAAAAAAGGATTTTCTTAAAACCATTCTATTTCAAAAAAAACCCTTCATAGTTTATTATAAATATAGTTTATTAAAATTTCTAAAATGATTTCTCAAGTGAAGTCATCAATTCAATCTATTTTATAACACACCCCACATTCCAATTTCATTTGATTTGGGGTTTTCCAAAAATTCATTCCATATCAAATACAAATCCCACATCACATAAAATTTGGTTATCATAAATCAATTAAATGATAATTTAATCAATTTCATAAAGTATTTGATTATTTAAATGGTAAACAACTACAATTAATCTAGGATTCACAAAACCCACCACCTAAAATGGTATTTCCAAGTAAAGAAAAAAAGAAATGTAGATCAAGAGATCAAACATAGACCAAAAATTCCCACACACATGGTTTTATAGACATGGACTCACTTAAAGACAAAACATAACCCCTATATGTGTAGCCCACTTCTGGGGTACATAATTTCTATTTGGTGAGTGCATGGTTATTCAAATTATGGTAAAACCATGAAAACTATCATAATCTAGGGCTACATATTCTTCAAAGTGGGTGCATGGTTTTCGAAAAAACATGATCCAACCATGCACATCCCAAAAACAATAAAAAAATAAAAAATTCACCAGAATAACCCATAAAAAGGACCCAAACAAAGCATGATAAAAAGAAAGGTTGAGGAGTACCATAAAACTAGTTACATGATGTTACAACCTCCCACCATAGAAATGTTTTTACTCACAAATCATTTCAAGATATTTCCATATTAAAAAATATAAGGCCATTTCTCTCTCATTAGTGCCTACATCTCCCATGTCACTTTTGAATCAGATCCGAGATGTCATAACACTCGGGCCAAAGGTATCATCCTCCCAAAAATTACCGTTGTATAAAAATCTGATTTGTTTAGTAGATGTTCAGTCATGGATAAATAATAATCAATAATAAGATCCACCTAGACTAATACATGAGATGGGTCAGAAAGATACTTTATATGATATTATTCATAAAACACATTATGTATCAACATCAACAATGGTGGGAGTGATAAATGGTAATCCACTTTCCCACCAACTCTCCTACATCAAAAGGTACCATAAAACAAGGAAAAACGTTACCTTTTCACTAATGCTTCTATTGAACTAAATAAGGTGATACATTCAATAAAAAATGGGAACCAACATAAAAATCTAATGATCTATAGATAATATCATCATAATATTTATATCATTTATGTTCCATCTAAATTATCTAACAAGTAAACTAAATCATTGATGACTTACCCTAAACCATTCTTGGACCAACCAAATAACTTTCACTTATCTCTGAATAACACAATAGTGATTTATTTGGATACCCATATAAGGACTAAAAAGGATTCATTCTAATCAAGGGCTATTAACTATTGTAATGAGAATACTAAATCCATCCCAAAGGTTCCTCCCTACCTCCACAAAAATAATGAACAAAAGAATAAAGCATATCCTAAAGAATATATATATCTCTGTATAACATGATATAAATCTAAAAATGGTATCATGTACTCAAATGAACCTCTAATCAAATCCCCTCTTGAATTACTCTCTAAAAAACAGAGGCAAAATGGAATATCTATTAGAGACTATATCAGATAAGGCTCTCAAAAATTGAAAAATATCTTTCACGTTGAGATTTCCCCACTCCGCATCTTTGGATGTTTCATGAATGGGTAAAAAGTGATCCAATTTGGTCATCCTATAAATCAAAACCCATATACAATTTTACATTCTTTGCGAACATAGAAACCAAACCACATAGTCTATAAAAATCTCAACTAACATCCAAGTCAACAATAGATGTGGATGAGGAAAACTATAATGAATCTACTACTCATCCTTGACCTGATGAAAATTGTAAAAATAAGATAATGAATATGCAATTCCCTATCTCATACTTGAACACCATTATATCAATCATATCTGAAAAAACATATTTTTGGTTCTTAGGGGCACTTCCCACTTTGAATTATAGGGACTCACCATCACAACATTCCTTGGAGATAATATTACAACCAACTAATTTCAAAAATATAGAATACCTGATGTGGATAATGAAAACTCAAAAATGGTCTCACAACCATAAATAAAATCTCTAATTCAATATACTTCATCATCCAGATTTTGTTCCATAATAATATTCTCGAGAAGAGTGTAGGTCATTTTAAAACCAGACAAGACAACCAAGGCCCCCATTTCCTAATATTTAATATGAAACTGTTTAAATAGATCCATCAAGTTATACTTTTATTGTTATTCCTTCACCAAATTGGTTGGGGGTTTCCTTCATAACACATTGAAAATGGAATTTCATTTCCCTATGGAGTAAGTGATGTTGAAATTAATAGTCTGTAGGTACTCCACCCAACTCCTCTAGTGAGGATTAAAATATTATTGAGAGGCGATATAACTTGGGATCTTATGTTATGTAAAAAATGGTAAACCATTCAATGAGAAATTAATGCTTCCAACTATTAAGTGCATGTATCACAATATCAAATTCAAGATCAGGGGTTAGATAATTCTTCTCATATGGCCTATAATACCGACACTTATAGGCCACCATGTGATCACAATACCCAAGAAAATATTCCAAACCGAAACATGATGCATCCTAGAAGACCACATAGCTCTACCTAGCTTCTAGGAGAGTCAACACTATTGCAGATGTCAAAAACAAATTTCAACTAAAAAAATATGACATTTATCATAACAAGAGAACATAAGTCCATTCTTACTGAGATAAGTCATCGAATAATCCATCTTCAATAAATCCCTTATGAACTGAAGATAATACATAGATAATCCTGAGAAGTTTGGAATATCAAAAACATAACATGATTTCCCCTATGTCATAACATATTTTTCCATTTCTATATCAACATAGATAAATTTTTCTGAAACCATTTCTCCTAATAAAATCACTTACTAAATCCAGAATGAATATTTTGATAGCATGGAATAAATTCTGTGATTTCTCACCAATTAAAAAACAGCTCCTAGATGTTGTAAATGATCCTCCTCGAAAATAGATTAAACTAGGATTTCATCCACAAAGACATCCAAAAATGTATCAAGATACTCATTGTAGATCATATTTTTTAAATCCATGGATACTTCCTGAGAATTTGTTAGACTAGATGGAATGAAAATGCATTCATGATGGTCTTACATACTATTGAATGATGTTTTTTGAATTTATGATTATTTTTTTCTCACCTAGTGATAACCACATCAAAGATAAATCTTTGAGAACAATGTTTCCACCATTAAATTGGTCTAATAGATCATTATTTCCATAGAAAATGTTACTTTTTACTTATTGTAACTTGATTGAGTTTTTGGTAATAAACACATAGGTGAAGTGTTCCATCAGCTTTCTTAGCAAAGATAATGGGTTCCACCCACTTTGAGACACTCAAGAATATAAATCCTTTATCAAATAGATCAACTAACTTAGTCATAAAATCTTTTATTTTAGCTATTTCTAGATGGTGATATGGTATTGATTCTATGTGAGTATCTAACACTAAATCAATAGAAAACTATTCCTCAGTTACCAGTGGAATGCCATAGAAATCAGACAGAAACATGTCAGGAAGATCAACAACAACTAGATACATATCATCACTTAAGGATTTTTACCCCAGATCAAAATTTAACACTGATATTACATTCCCCAAATCTGGATAAGAATGTCCAATAGCACTCGACTTCACATCCCATTTTCCAAAAAAGATATGAAACACCTTATTAGGTGTTATAAAGGATTACTATCTAAGATAATAGTAAATTCAAGAATTATTATCAGTGAGAAAATATATAATAAGATGAAAATAAAAAGGATTCATGTCGAGAACCAAAAATTCACAAGTAAGATCAATTTCTAACAAAGATAAACCAAAAGCAGGACAATGGAGACCCTACTATCTCTTTATTCTGAGGTGTGTAGTAATAGAAATCACATATTTTAAAATATCCATAAAAACTTTTATCATTTTTACAATATTTTTCGATATTAATTAATGAGATACAACAATATTAAATAAATAATTCACTAAATATGATGAAATAGCAATGTTACCTCTCACAGTCCGTAGTAATATATCTAATCCGGTTTGAGACTCTTCCACTACATTAATAATCTTCATTCCAGATGTCTATGGCTAGATACCCTTTTTAAGTGAAGCATCTGAATTAAACATAGTACTTTTTGGTGATGATAATCCTATGAGGCTACTTGGGGAAAATATATAATATAATATCTAAAGGTTTACTAAATTTCAATGAGAGATAGATTTTTTGGGATGATCATTGAAGGTAGGAGATCGATACCGACCGAACAATGGGAGGCTCTGGTGGGTATATGGGTCTGCTGAAAGCCACTAAGTAGCATATAAAAACAAAATACTAATGGATCCTATATCCCTAGAAACAATACAGATGGAGGGGGGGTTTGTGATTCTAGAGGTGTATTGGTGAAAACTTTTAGAAGTTTTAAGAGCATGGTGATTACTTTATTACAGTGGCTAATGAATTTCTCAAAATTTTGGTAATATATATTTCTGAAAATATTACTCTGAAAAATATTAAAACTAATACCTTAAAAATCATCAACTCCCTCCAAGGAGGACATGATCTTTGTTGGTATATTGTTTATATTTTTGTTGGAGATGCAAGAATATTATTGGTTGATCTATTCTAAATTATACATAGGGAGAAGTTAATTTTTTTGAGTATTTTATTCTTTAAATGGGCAACCAAATTAGACATATAATTTTCCATTATAAAATGGTTTCCTTCCCCCATGAGTGTGATGATTTTATAATGGAGTATTCCCATAGAATCTATTATTTCTGGCCTCTCCGGCTATTCTATTTTTTTTCTTCCTCCCAAAATAAAAAAATGATCCAACTTTGACCTAATATCATATAATATGACCATATATAACCATCGACTATTCAAATTCTTATTAAATAAAATCTCACGTGAAAACATTATAAGCTTAGAAAAGTAGTTTTCATACTTCTTCATGGAACTGTTATCCTTCTCGAGTTAGATAAATTATTGTAACATCCTAGGTAAATAAAGAATAAAGAATTTTCATATTTATTAATATTTACGAATTAAATATTAATTTTAATTAAAAGGGGTTTCTACGTTCGATAGCGTACTTGGTACGCAACGATGAGTTTCTTTGAAAACTTACGTTGCACATAAGTAATAAAATAATATTATTTTAAATGTTAGTTAACGAGTAGCCATTTTACTGGTAGGAATGGATATAAATAACTAAAATATGATTATATATGTTTTTAAATGTTGTTACATTTGCCGAATAAAAGATAAAGGCTTAAAATACGGAAAGAGTTCAATTTTAGGCATTTATACCCTAATTTTCACGAAAGGTCCACTTATCACCTTTTGACGGAGAACCGTCATTAAATATAGTTTTGATCGATCTTATAAATTCTATTGGACCAAAAATAACTCTTCTTTAGAATCAGGACATCAATATTTACTTTGTGTAAATTTTTGGTACCTTTCTGATAATGTTCAATTTTTTAATGAATAGTGTAAAATGTTGTATTTTAATTCAAAAACTTTTTTTAATCTAATTTATTTATATGATTAGATTATCTTTTTAATTGGTTTTAAAGAGAAATTATAAAATATTTTTACCATTAAATCCAATAGTGGTCGTTGGAATTAATTTCACTTTGAAATCGGACTTAAACTAGTGTCAATCTTTTCATACTTATTGTTTTATAAAAACATGCTATTTGCTCTGACAGCGGGAATTAATTATTAAATTAATTAATGTGACTTATATGTTTTGAATTTTGTAAAATAGACTTCATTTTTGAATTCGTAATATGAAATATAGCTTAGGGTGAATTTTTGGTAATTTTCTGAAAAACTTCAATTTTTGATGAATAGTGAAACCACTAAGTGGTACTTATAAAAACTGATTTTCCGTTTAAATGAAATTTTGCCATCATTGTGTTTTGAATTTCAAAAATCTGACATACATGGTTGTCATTAAGAAGTAAAATGTGGTTCAATGAGATTATAATAATTTTTTTTGTTAATAGTAACTTATTAAGTTCTTAATCGCGATTAGTGGTAATTAGTGTAGTTTAAGGTAAAAATAATTCTTTAATAAAATAAAATGAGCTTGAAACATGTCCTACCCTCATTGGTTGGGTCATGGCCGACCAAGACAAGCCATGGGTCAACTTGGGGACCCCATGGAGACACTTTGGTTGGGAAATGACAAAAATAACTTTTTATTTAATGTAAAAGTAAAAATGACACAAACATAATATGATTTACGAAAACAATTTTTACATGGGGCTATAAAGATCTGATTTTTGATTATAAATAGTAATTAGAAAGCTAAAAAGATTTCCTACATCATAATAGTTTTTTTATAATTTTTAGACATTAAATAAATTAAATTATTTATGACATAATAATGATGCAGCGATGACATCATTATTTGACGATTTAAATAAAATGGAAAGATAATGAAACATCTAGAACCTACATATGGCCAAAACCAATTGGATGAGTGGATTTCGAACCCGTATCACCTTATCCAGGAATTATATCAATGTGGGACCTTTTAAAACCGAAACACATTTTCAAATAAAGTAATATTTCTTTACTTTCCAAAGGTGCCCCTCCTCTCCTCTTATAAAAGGCCCCCACCTCTACCACCTTACACACACTCCTCAAGCCTTTGGCTCGGCCAAACCCTGCCCAATTACTCTCTCCACATCCCTATCCTTATACTAGAGGATTACCTTTGGGCAGAATCCTTTCAAAGAAAGCCTTTAGGCTGAAATCAAAAGGAGTTACACTTTTAAAGGTAATTCATTCTCTCATGTTCATTTGTTTTATTTTGCTTCTCCAACCCCCTAAAATCTTTTTATTTACTTCTTTTGTAACAACAACAGTATCCTAAATATACTAGGATGTTGTTATAAGATTTATTCGAGATACACTCTCACACAACTACATCAAATGGTTAAATAACATACGGTTTCCGTGGATGGCGAAATTCTACCTCCCGAAATGATGATTGTTCAATACTAATTTAACACCTTCAAAGGTGGCCATTATGATGTCACTATTTTTATATATGATATATAATATGATTATTTTTTCTTTAATCTTCTGTATTTTTCATTTTGGGCATACCTTTATGGTTTCCATTATGGGTAAACACGATATCTTTATTTAAGGAAGTGTGGACTACCGCCCCCTCAAAGTGATGTGATTCGTTAATGCCATATGTGGGATGTGTAAAGGATGGATTTAAAGTTATTATATATAATGTTATACTGGAATTATAATATACCTCTATATCATTATTATTTCATTCCATTAAAGTATGAGATAGAAATGAAAGTAGCATTCATGCGTACGTACGACTTACCGTCTCCATGAACGGTGCATTTCATTTCTTATCCCCAAATGTAATGTACTATTAAAAGTACATGTATATAATGGATATATATAATTAATGATATATCTAAATTATGAATATAATTGTGGAATTAAAATATACATACCTCTCATTTAGTTTTAATTCCAGTAATATGACAATGAAATGAAAGTAGCGTTCATGCTTACGTACGGCTTACCGTCTCCATGAACGGTGCATTTCATTTCTTACCTCTAAATGATTATGTAATATTATAAATACATGTATATGCTGGATATATATGATACATATTAAATCCAAATCAGGAATTTCATTCTGGATATAAAGAACCTTTGACCACACGAACAACATGTAATTGTAAGAAGTCCACTTTCGACTTAAGAACCAAATATTGAGAAAACAAACATTATTAACTTAAATGGTTACATAATGTTTATAACATAGCAATAAGTGATATAAATGGAATAATGAACTTTAAAAAGGATCTTAATCAAGTATAAATTAACTCAAGTTTATTATTCAGGATTTTAAAGAACGATCGAGTCATGTCGGACCCAAGGTAAGGGACTTCGTCTCAATCTCCTTTCATTGAGGCATATTTCGTTTTATACACAACTTTTTTTTATACAGTGTATAAACCCCTTTGACTTTTACTTTTATACAAAAGGAATCTTTTTCTACGAAGCGTTTTACAAAATGACAAAAAGAAATGTTTCTTTTAACGTACGCGGCGATAACGACCTTTTCCGCCGCCGTGAGTATTATTTGGTCTTTGGCTTTCTCAACAAGCCGTAATGTTTTTAGAATAAAATAAATACCATATACTCTTTTATGTATTTTGGTATTGAAAATGGTTTTGAAAAAGGATTCTATTATGTCAATATATTTATGATATATTGTGATTGAAATGTGGAAATGTTATCATTCTTTTATATTGGTTTTATGTTTTATGATTTTATATTGGTACTTGGACATTTTAACGGGTGGTTACGTTATAAACCATATGACGAGTGGTGCTGTGAATACCAGGACAGGTGGTTACGTTATAACCTCCAATGCATTGCGTATGGAAGTCGGTCGTATGGCTATTCCATTAAGTATGTATGGAAATTGGTCGTATGGCTATTCCATTAAGTGATATGTGTGGAAGTCGACCGTATGGTTATTCCACTTAAGTATGTTTATGTCCCAAGTTACCTTTATATATGTTATGTGTTCTTTTTATGGATTTTATGGTAATCCTTTGGTTACAAAAAGGTAATTAATGATACTTTATTCAGTGAAGAGTTTTTACTACTTCATGAAGGTGAAGGTATTTCTTTTATAGAGTATATATGGTTTATTTGATGTTTGAAAAACTAACAGTTTTCATTCTTTCCGTATCCCTTACTGAGCTTTTTATGCTCACCCCAAGTTTTTTTTGAAATGTTTTTCACAGGACTTAATGTGGAATAAGTTCAAGGATGGGATCAAGGGAATGTCATGCTATATAAAACATGGAACTAGACACGTTTCTTTTTAAGAGTTTTTTTATGGAAACTTAGTAGAAGTGACTACTTTGTAATCTATTGAGATGTAATAGTTATGTTATAATTCTCTAAAACTCTAAACCTGAAAAGATCCTCAACGTGAATTATTCTTTTAATTCAATATTAAGTAAGGTTTAAGGTCGGGGAATTATAGTTGGTATCAAAGGTCGGTATAGACAACTGTAGGGGTTAGAAAAGTGTTAAATTATAATATGATTGAAATGATATAGTATTTACGGATTACCATGTTGCTTCGCCTAAGATATTTCTGTGTTCAGAATGGTTTTCCGCAGAGGAAACAAAGCATCTATGTTGGGACAACATTAGGAGGAAGATAACCTTCCAAATCAGCAACCTGAGATGGTCGGAATCGGAACTGAACAGTTTTTTGCAGTGATGGCACAGTTGACTCAGGCTATAAATGGTGGTGGTATCCATGCACGAGATCAGCCAGATCAACCACAGAGGAACATGTCAGTGGTGGAACATTTCATGAGGCAACACCCCCCATCATTCAGAGGATCATCTGACCCTGTGCAAGCTGAAGGGTGGATTAAAGAACTGGAGAAGAATTTTTGATGTCATGGGGTGTTCAGAACATCAAAAGGTTAGTCTTGCTGTTTACTGTTTTGAAGGTGAAGCTGATCAGTGGTGGTCAATGGTGAAAAATATAAGGGATAGTGATGAGATTGAGGATCTTCACTGGGATGAATTCAAAGGTATGTTTCTTGAGAAATATTTTCCTAAGGTGGTTCTTCTTAGGATGGAAAAACAGTTCCAAGAATTGAGGCAGGAGGATGATTCAGTGGCTGCTTATGAAGAAAAGTTCACTCGATTGGCAAGTTATGCTCCAAACTTCAGACGAGATGTTGATAGTAAAATAAACCGTTTTTACTCATGGTTAAATCCAAAGTATCGAAGGGCTTTAGCTTCTCCTCAGTTCAAAAGTTATGAAAACCTTGTTCGATGTGCGGAGAAGGTGGAAATGGAGTTTGCCGATGATCAGGTGTTCTATGAAAAACAACAGAATAAGAGGTCTAGTTGGCAGGAAAAGGGGAAGAATTCATCAAATAAGCAAGGAGGTAAGAAAACCAAATATCCATCCTGTGAGAAGTGTGGTAAAATGCATCCTGGAGCATGTTTATCCAAGTCTGGTAAGTGCTTTCGGTGTGGTAAGTCTGGTCATATTGCTCGTAACTGTAAGGAAGATGATCAAGCAGGAAATGAAAAGCCAATGGTAAGATGTTTTAAGTGTAATGAAATGGGTCATTATGCAAACGAGTGTCCAACGAAGAACTCAACTGGGGGAATGCAGCCAGACTACAAGCAAAAAGGGGTGTTGAAATCCTTTGCAATAACTTCAGTAGATGTTGGGCCATCGAATGAAGTGGTATCAGCTCCAGGGAGCTCAGTATTTTTTGAAGATTGACTTGAGGTCGGGGTACCATCAGTTGAAAGTAAAAGAAGCAGACGTTCCGAAGACTGCGTTCCGTACTAGATATGGCCATTATGAATTTGTAGTTATGCCTTTTGGGTTAACCAATGCACCTGCTGTATTCATGGACCTTATGAATAAAATTTTCCATGAGTTCTTGGATAAGTTTGTGTTTGTGTTTTGAGGTTTGGTAAGAGGTTATGTGTGCCTTTTGATTCACAGTTGAAGAATGAGTTGTTATGTGAGGCTCATAGTTCCCCGTTTTCAGTTCATCTGGGCAGTACTAAGATGTACAGAGATCTGCGGGAGTATTACTGGTGGGATAGAATGAAAAGAGATATTGCTGATTTTACTGTGAAGTGTTTGACATGTCAACATGTTAAAGCAGAGCGGCAGTTACCGAAAGGGATGCTTCAGCCTTTACCAGTGCCAGAGTGGGAATGGGAAAACATATCCATGGACTTTGTTGTGGGATTACCGAGGACATCTCGAGGTAATATGAAAATCTGGGTTATTGTTGATCGCTTGACCAAATCTGCTCATTTCCTTTCTATACGAGATACTTTCTCTCTAGATCAACTTTCCCGTTTGTATCTTAAAGAGATAGTAAGGTTACATGGAGTTCCCCTCTCCATTGTATCTGATCGTGATCCCAGGTTCACATCTAACTTTTGGAAAGGCCTTTAGAAGTCGTTGGGTACTGAATTAAATTTTAGTACAGATTTTCATCCTCAATCAGATGGGCAGTCAGAACGAACAATTCAGACCTTGGAGGATATGCTACGAGCTTGTTCGATGGATTATCAGGGAAGTTGGGACCAACATCTTTCTTTGGTTGAGTTTTCTTATAAAACAGTTTTTATTCCACTATACAGATGGCACCATTTGAGTCATTATATGGGAAGTGGTGTCGAACTCCAGCATTTTGGAATGAAGTGGGTGAAAGGAAGCTGATTGGACCAGAAGTGGTAGAAGAGTTGGCAGAAAAAGTTAGGTTGATTCAGAAGCACATGAGAACAGCTCAGAGCAGGCAGAAGAGTTATGCGGATAACCGGAGGAAGGATCTATCTTTCGAGGTAGGTGATCATGTTTTTCTCAAGGTTTCTCCTTAGAAAAGTGTGACAAGATTTGGTAAGAAAGGAAAGCTGAGTCCAGGGTTTATTGGACCATATGAAATTCTGGAGAGAGTTAGATCATTTGCATACTGGGTGGATTTACCTCCGAGTTTATCTCAGGTACACAATGTTTTTCATGTTTCGATGTTGAGAAAGTATATGCCAGATCCATCTCATGTTTTGAGTCCAGAGGTAGTTCAGATGGAAGAGAACCTATCTTATGAGGAACAACCGGTCCAGATTCATGACCACAGGGAGCAGGTGTTACGGAATAAGGTGATTCATCAGGTAATGGTTTTGTGGAAAAACCATGTGATTGAAGAGGCAACATGGGGATCTAAAAATGCTATGAGGGATAAATACCCCCACTTATTTTGATAAGTGAATAAAATTGCGAGGACGCAATTCCCAAAAGGGGGGAAGGATGTAACATCCTAGGTATATAAATAATAAAGAATTTTCATATTTATTAATATTTACGAATTAAATATTAATTTTAATTAAAAGGGGTTTCTACGTTCGATAGCGTACTTGGTACGCAACGATGAGTTTCTTTGAAAACTTACGTTGCACACAAGTAATAAAATAATATTATATTAAATGTTAGTTAACGAGTAGCCGTTGTACTGGCAGGAATGGATATAAATAACAAAAATATGATTATATATGTTTTTAAATGTTTTTAGATTTACCCAATAAAATATAAAGGCTTAAAATACAGAAAGAGTTCAATTTTAGGCATTTATACCCTAATTTTCACGAAAGGTCCACTTATCACCTTTTGACAGAGAACCGTCATTAAATATAGTTTTGATCGATCTTATAAATTCTATTGGACCAAATATAACTCTTCTTTAGAATCAGGACATCAAAATTTACTTTGTGTAAATGTTTGGTACCTTTCTGATAAAGTTCAATTTTATAATGAATAGTGTAAAATGTTGTATTTTAATTCAAAACCTCCTTTTAATCTAATTTATTTATATGAT
Organism: Viscum album; assembly: GCA_963277665.1. Classification (NCBI taxonomy): domain Eukaryota; kingdom Viridiplantae; phylum Streptophyta; class Magnoliopsida; order Santalales; family Viscaceae; genus Viscum; species Viscum album. The sequence goes on along the minus strand of OY728140.1, from coordinate 1,689,846,205 downwards.
TAGATTATCTTTTGAATTGGTTTTAAAGTGAAATTAGAAAATATTTTTACCATTAAATCCAATAGTGGTCGTTGGTATTAATTTCACTTTGAAATCGGACTTAAACTAATGTCAATCTTTTCATAATTATTGTTTCATAAAAACACGCTATTTGCTCTGACAGCGGGAATTAATTATTAAATTAATTAATGTGACTTATATGTTTTTAATTTCTTAAAATAGACTTCATTTTTGAATTCGTAATATCAAATATATCTTAGGGTGAATTTTTGGTAATTTTCTGAAAAACTTCAATTTTTGATGAATAGTGAAACCACTAAGTGGTACTTATAAAGACTGATTTTCCGTTTAAATAAAATTTTGCCATCATTGTGTTTTGAATTTCAAAAATCTTACATACATGGTTGTCATTAAGAAGTAAAATGTGGTTCAATGAGATTATAATAATTTTTTTGTGAATAGTAACTTATTATGTTCTTAATCGCGATTAGTGGTAATTAGTGTAGTTTAAGGTAAAAATAATGCTTTAATAAAATAAAATGAGCTTGAAACATGTCCTCCATCATTGGTTGTGTCATGGCCGACCAAAACAAGCCATGGGTCAACTTGGGGACCCCATGGAGACACTTTGGTTGGGAAATGACATAAATAACTTTTTATTTAATGTAAAAGTAAAAATGACACAAACATAATATGTTTTAGGAAAACAATTTTTACATGGGGTTATAAAGATCAGATTTTTTATTATAAATAGTAATTGGAAAGCGAAAACGATTTCCTACATCATAATATTTTTTTATAATTTTTAGACATTAAATAAATTAAAATATTTATGACATAATAATGATGCAGCGATGACATCATTATTTGACGATTTAAATAAAATGGAAAGATAATGAAACATATAGAACCTACACATGGTCAAAACCAATTGGATGAGTGGATTTCGAACCCTTATCACCTTATCCACGAATTATATCAATGTGGGACCTTTTAAAACCGAAACACATTTTCAAATAAAGTAATATTTCTTTACTTTCCAAAGGTGCCCCTCCTCTCCTCTTATAAAAGGCCCCCACCTCTACCACCTTACACACACTCCTCAAGCCTTTGGCTCAGCCAACCCCTGCCCAATTACTCTCTCCACATCCCTCTCCTTATCCTAGAGGATTCCCTTTGTGCAGAATTCTTTCAGAGGAAGGCTTTAGGCTGAAATCAAAAGGAGTTACACTTTTAAAGGTAATTCATTCTCTCATGTTCATTTGTTTTATTTTGCTTCTCCAACCCCATAAACTCTTTTTATTTACTTATTTTGAAACAAAACCAGTTTCCTCAATATACTAGGATGTTGTTATAAGATTTATTCGAGCTACACTCTCACACAACTACATCAAATGGTTAAAGAACATACGGTTTCCGTGGATGGTGAAATTCTGCCTCCCGAAACGATGATTGTTCAATACTCATTTAACACCTTCAAAGGTGGCCATTATGATGTCACTATTTTTGTATATGATATATAATATGTTTATTTTTTATTTAATCTTATGTATTTTTCATTTTGGGCATACCTTTATGGTTTCCATTATGGGTAAACACGATATCTTCATTTAAGGAAGTGCGGACTACCTCCCCCTCAAAGTGATGTGATTCGTTAATGCCATATGTGAGACGTGTATAGGATGGATTTAAAGTTATTATATATAATTTTATACTGGAATTATAATATACCTCTATATCATTATTTTTTCTTTCCATTAAAGTATGAGATATAAATGAAAGTAGCATTCATGCGTACGTACGACTTACCGTCTCCATGAACGGTGCATTTCATTTCTTATCCCCAAATGTAATGTACTATTAAAAGTACATGTATATAATGGATATATATAATTAATGATATATCTAAATTATGAATATAATTATGGAATTAAAATATACATACCTCTCATTTAGTTTTAATTCCATTAATATGACAATGAAATGAATGTAGCGTTCATGCGTACGTACGGCTTACCGTCTCCATGAACGGTGCATTTCATTTCTTACCTCTAAATGATTATGTAATATTATTAATACATGTTAATGATGGATATATATGATACATATTATATCCAAATCGGGAATTTCATTATGGATATAAAGAACCTTTGACTATACGAACAACATGTAATTGTAAGAAGTCCACTTTCGACTTAAGAACCAAATATTGAGAAAACAAACATTATTAACTTAAATGGTTACATAATGTTTATAACATAGAAATAAGTGATATAAAAGGAATAATGAACTTTAAAAAGGATCTTAATCAAGTAAAAATTAACTCATTTTTATTATTCAGGATGTTAAAGAACGATCGAGTCAAGTCGGACCCGAGGTAAGGGAATTCGTCTCAATCTCCTTTCATTGAGGCATATTTCGTTTTATAAACAACTTTCTTTTATACGGTGTATAAACCCCTTTGACTTTTACTTTTATACAAAAGGAATATTTTTCTACGAAGCGTTTTACAAAACGAAAAAAAGAAATGTTTCTTTTAACATACGCTGTGACAACTACCTTTTCCGCCGTCGTGAGTATTATTTGGTCTTTGGCTTTCTTAACAAGCCGTAATGTTTTTAGAATAAAATAAATACCATATAATCTATTATGTATTTTGGTATTGAAAATGGTTTTGAAAAAAGATTCTATTATGTCAATATATTTATGATATTTTGTGATTGAAATGTGGAAATGTTATCATTATTTTATATTGGTTTTATGTTTTATGATTTTATATTGGTACTTGGACATTTTAACGGGTGGTTACGTTATAGACCATATGACGGGTGGTGCCGTGAATACCAGGACGGGTGGTTACGTTATAACCTCCAATGCATTGGGTATGGAAGTCGGCTGTATGGCTATTCCATTAAGTATGTATGGAAATTGGCCATATGGCTATTCCATTAAGTGATATGTGTGGAAGTCGACCGTATGGTTATTCCACTTTAGTATGTTTATGTCCCAAGTTACCTTTATATATGTTATGTGTTATTTTTATGGATTTTATGGTAATCCTTTGGTTAAAAAAAGGTAATTAATGATACTTTATTCAGTGAAGAGTTTTTACTACTTCATGAAGGTGAAGGTATTACTTTGATAGAGTATATATGGTTTATTTGATGTTTGAAAAACTAACAGTTTTCATTCTTTCTATATCCCTTACTGAGCTTTTTATGCTCACCCCAAGTTTTTTTTTGAAATGTTTTTCACAGGACTTAATGTGGAATAAGGTCAAGGATGGGATCAAGGGAATGTCATGCTATATAAAACATGGAACTAGACACGTTTCTTTTTAAGAGTTTTTTTATGGAAACTTAGTAGAAGTGACTACTTTGTAATCTATTGAGATGTAATAGTTATGTTCTAATTCTCTAAAACTCTAAACCTGAAAAGATCCTCAACGTGAATTATTCTTTTAATTCAATATTAAGTAAGGTTTAAGGCCGGGGCCTTATAATTATATATCCTTGTTTGTCACCATTATATATAAATAGAACTAATCAGTGAAAATAACATTAACATCCTTACACTTATATGCTTGTTCTTATTTTACATCATGATTGGGTCCCCCCATCTCATTCTAGGCCCCACTTTCCTTATTGTTTCACATTTCACATATATTGAATCAAGAATTTACTAGAGATGAAAAATATTTTATAGATTTTCCAACCAAGCCTCATCCTCTTTCAGATTATTATAGCCTTAGAATGCTTGTGGTTTCTGGAAAAGGAACACCTATAAATAATTCCAAGATTAGTCCCTCTATGATTACACTGTATGAGCCCAAATGAGAATGGGTGTACGTACTTATTCTAGAGCTTGGATAAAATACATAAAAATCTCAATAAGATTTTATTCGACAAAAGGATTCACTCACTCTAGTTCACGAGAAGCTTCCACCTATAGCCTATTCAGACATCTTCTCAAAGGCAAGATGTTATAAAACATTATCAAAAAATTATGTTTTAATAATATTTCTCTTATCAATAACTCAAAAAGACACATCTAAAAATTGAACACATCAGATGAGAAAACATGATTTGGATTTCAACCTACCCGAATCAAAATTAAAGAAAAGACAAGAAATATAACAACATATTCCTCAAGACGAATTTCCCAAACCACACATGGTGACTAAAGGATTTTTATAATGATATAAATCCATTAACTCTCATGAAACCACCTCATATGTCGATACATGATATTTTGAACTGCGTATCGACATCAAGGGGAGATTCTTAATATTCACCTTTAATACCACTTTGTCAGTAACCATCCTGGATACCCCGGTACTCGGAAACCATATATGGAAATAATATCTCTCGATGGGAATTCTGGATTCTCATGGGTTGGATACTAGAACCTAAATACATTCAAGATAAAATTGTGAATGAATTCTCCACAAAAACAGTGGAAAATATATAAAAAGTTAGTATTGTCAATAGTCTAAAATGTGGAAAGTTCCAAAAATCAAATGGAGATATCAAAAACCAAAATAGTACATTGTATAAACTAATTTGAAAAAATATTAAAATAAAATGGTGACACAATATTCCATGACCAATGGATTAAGAACATTCACCTCCTTTAAGATGCACTTTCCCTTTGCACAGACCTGGCAGAAGGAAATATAAAAACACGTGAAGGCAAATGTAGGGTGTGAGCAATAAATACGTCTAGGGCCTCACTAAGTGTTCCATAAAAATATTAAATAATAATATAACAAATAATTATTTAAATTTAAATAAATCATTACATGGAATGAAATTTTCATATTTATTAGAAAATATTCTTTCATTTCAAATTGATGGGAAAAATTTCAAAAATGGATTAAATAAAAATTTTATATAAAATAGTTTATATAAACCAAATATATTGAATGAAAAACACTATAATCAATGTAATATATATCAAAATAATCACCATGGTCAACATCCTTATAATTTGATAGATTTTATTTATTGGATAATTACACATCTCATATCATTGGTCATAGAAATATGTCTACACACATCCCCTAGAATCAATCCAAATAGGAATCATCAACATACCATAAGGTATTAGATCTTCTAAACTAGGTTTCTTTATATTTTTCATCATTAAATAGTTTCTAGGGATTTTCCATCCTAGAGTGGATGTCCTAAATCACCAACTAACTACCCAGTCTCACATGTGCTCAACAAATCCATTGAAAAAGGAAAAATAATTTCATTTCAAATCAATCATAATTCACAATTCAATTAATAGATTTTCCATTTACAATTCCAAATTCACTTTCAGAAAAAAGGTATGATCTCTTTTGAAAAATTAATTCACTTTTAATACAAAACCTATCTTAAATAATATCAACTCAATTTAATCCATTTTCAAAAATCAATTATCATGTCATATAATTAATGTAATTAATACAAAAAACACCCTAAATACCAATTCCAATCGAATTGGGGGGGGGTTAATACCGTATAAAATTCCAACCCACATTAACATAAATTCGGTTTTGATGAAATAATTGAAAGATAATATCAAAAAATCAATCAACTCATATTTTAATTAAATAGAAAATATCAACAATATCACCTACCTTTAATCAAATAATTATATTTTATATCAATTAGTAACAAGTTGATCTAACACTTCTTATGGAGGATAGAAAGAGAGTGGGGGAGAAGACACATTATTGGAGATTCACTTTCCTAGTGGCGATCAAAAAAGATCCAGAACGACTCCATAAACCAAGGAATGGTTTTGGAGGATCCAAATTTGGTTCCTGAGAGACCAAAAATCCTAAAAAACTGTTTTAAATCGAATTAGGGTTGATCAGGGTTAAAATAGGGTTCTCCAAAATTTTAAAACATTTTTTGATGTAAAAAATTCTTGTGGGCTTGTTCATCTATCTAGGGTTGTGTGGTTAGACCAACTATGTTCCAAAACTATGCACCTATATTCTAGGGTACATGGTTTCTTCTAGGTAAAAACATTGAAAGATGATGTCGTGGGCACTCTCAAATAAATTTTGATTTTTTTGGTACTTGGGTGCAGTAGAGTGGCTGACCAATTTCATCTATCAAAGGAGAAATTTAATTAATAAAACTTCTTAAAGCTATTGTAAAAATAAAATAAAATAGAAAAAAACACAACATAAAAATGATGAGGGATTTTTTAGCATTTATAAAATAGGATGAAGCATGTTATAAGAAGGTTGCATTTTTTATTTTGGTTTTTGAAATGAATCTCCTTTAATAAAACCCATTAAGATGATGTTTTTTAAGTAAATATTTAAAAAGGTGTAATTGATATAAATCCACATTTTCACTCAATTGTATATAATTATAATTTAAATTAACATCCACTAAAATATAATCCTTTAATTTTGTATCCATCAAACCCTATGAGAGTTAACTTAACCACAAAGATGAAATTATTTAAACCCTAGGCTAGCTTCGAATCATGCAACCGTAGCACCCATATTTGATTGATTTTATTAGGTTAGCTTATGGTTAGTGCTTAATTAGAGCACATATCCACTCTGGAAATGATGATTAATTTAATTTAGGGATTATATTTGAACTCTTCAAATTTAACCCTTGGGGTCTTTTATTAACGATTAAGATCACACTCTCAAAATTTAAACAAATACCGACCACGTGTGTTTTTGTATCAATTATTCAATTTCTTTCATAGTTTCATTAAAATTGAAAAGTAAATTAATATATAATATTATGTGAATTAAAGTTTCTCATTTATTAAAAATAAATTAATGAATAATGTAAAAGGTATATCAATTATTAATAAAAATACTCTTCTATGGGTGGCATACCCATCGTAGAAATAAATTGCATTTGAAAAGATTTAAAAAGGGTATAACTCAATATCATTTTTAACTTTAAATTACATCCCTAATATGAAGATTAATGAGGAAGATAATTCAACAAAATATAGGAAAACAGAAAAAAAATAAAGAATAACTAAAGAGTTAATTACACAAACAAAAGTTTTACAACACGAAGAAGAGAAATAAGGCTTCTTAGAATGGATCCTTTATTTAAGATATACCCTTATTTAAATGGTTGGAGAATTATAGAGGATCCAATTCTACTCTAACAAAAACTTCCCAATGCATCTCTCCCTTCAGAATGAGAAAAATACATATTTATAGAGTGGAGGGGAGTATAGGTTACAAGTGGTTTCAACTGTGAATGGGGAAATTCATCCAAATATTTTATACAAAGTTATACAACCAATTTGAATGATAAAAGTAATTATTTGGATATCTATATTGAAGGATGAAATCTACAAAATTGGTTCCCTGAGATCCTCTCAAAATTTGGGCCAAATACAATCTTTTATAAAGATGATATGACATAAATACAGAAGTGATGTCCAAACTAGCGGGTTCATCCCAGCTTTGACTTCATGAACCCTTTACCCCCATCAAATGCACGATTTATCACCAATGTACTGACTGAATTTTTATACCATTAAGTCAGGAATATAATTCTAAATGTTTTATTTCAAATAATACATATCAAAATATATACATCTGAAATGCTACAGTAGATTTCAAATGGTAAAACATGAATTGTCACCCAATTTTCAAATGAATGATCTAATCCCAAATATTTTATAAATAAAAATATTTAAAACAATTCGAGAAAAAAACTTAATTTATTATCAATAAAATATTCATCAGAGTTTTGTATGAACTCCCCCACAATTACCCTTTTTCACTCTGGGGAAAATCCTTATATCATGTATTCAAAAAAATTGTGACAAGATAAGAATATTCAATTTTATCAATCCACAGGGAAAATATAGGAATAGTAAGTATCCCATCAAGAATAAATATAAATAAATTTTAAATCCATTGTCTCAAAAATTCCATGAAAAAAAATCTAGTGAGTTTCATAACACTAATCAAAGAAAAACAAAACATGGGTCTATCATGTCACTAATTCTCCATGTGTGTGTGTTCTAATGATTCCAAGTTCATAAATTCCCCCTTTATTTAGTATATTCATGTCATGTAAAATAATTTTTTATACCCGGTTTAATTAAATGAACATGATCCATATTCCATTGTAATCGAATTTCCAGACCCACTAACTTATGCATTCCTAAAAGTTAAACCTTAAGCTCCCAACCTAGATATCCCCATACGTGGTACACTTCATCTCTGCCCTCATTTATTATTCTTTTTTGTTTTCTTAAGTTTAACATGGAACAAATCTCCCACTCAAATCTCAACATTTTTGGGATCTCCTCATGACACAAATTTTAATAGTTATAACAATATCAGGGGTCGATGAATAGTTGTTTTTTACCCGTAGAATACACAACAAATTTTATTTTTAAGGGCGTACAATAATTGGATAATAGGTACACAGACACAGGTAAATTAGGTAGACTAATGAAACCGATCAGAAGATAAATGCATGTATGGATCAACTAATGAATTTTTTTACATAACTAGATTATACCTTCAATTGAGTAGGAAAAATTTTACAAGTCATGCTTGAGAGAAAATTTGTGTCATGATTCAATTTACCACGAACAAATATCACAAATAATTATGTCAAAATCAAAAAGTTTTAATAATGACACAACCATTCATATCATTGATGACTTCAATTTATATAAAAATCAACCCTTAGAGAACAAAACTTACACATGATTATAATTATAATCATGAATTTTGAAAAAATTAATTTTTAATATGTTCAACATGACAATGTTACCTCATATATTGGGTTTTTTGGTGATTTTTTATTTTGTTTTTATTGTTTAAAATTTTAACTGAAAAATAATAGAAAATACAAAAAAAAATACACATAAAACACACAAATGAAAATCCTAAATATCTACCCAAAAATGTTTTCCCGTCACCCACTCGTAAAATATTTCATTATCCTCAATGTGAACCTATTAGATTATATATGTATGTGAAATGTATAATTTTAAATAGTTAAAATAATAGAAAAGTGAAAGGGGTTGGAACAACCAGATATGATCAAGTGATGTTGGGGTCTTGTAGTGTGATGAAATTCAACGCATCAATAGGAAGTCCCTAAATGTATTTCTACAAACATTGCATATTGATTGTAAATATCCTTTCATTGTCCCCTTGTGTGTTCTCCAATGCACCATAATAAAAAAACATTAGATGCAAAATAAGGACCTAACTATCTGGAATGTAACTTACCTGGAATCAGCTTCAGTCATGTACTGTAGAGAAGGAATTTCTATAAAACATGAAACTCATTTCATGGATCATTATATCATGAGATGATTTTGATCTTTTCTTATAGATCCTTGAGTTCCCATGTGATGTCAATGGAATCTCCTTAGGCTTGTGAATTTGTAGCTTCCTTTGGATTCCTGCTTGGGCCAAATCCATGTTGTATTTTTTTATAACCCAATAAGCCTGATTATCAACTTCCATGGGGAGATGACACACTTTACCAAAAAAAAAGTAATGAGGACATACCAATGGGTGTCATGTAAATTTTCATGTAAGCCCAAAGTGCATCATCCATTCGATTGATCTAGTCCTTCAAATTCAGTTGAACAGTTTTCTCCAAAATTTGTTTCAAATCATAATTCTAAACCCCAGCTTGACTATTTGTTAGGGGGTGGTTTGTTGTTGATGCTTTGTGTGTAACCCCATTAATCTAAAGGAGGGAAGCCAAATTTGTATTACAAAAGTGTGTCCCTTTGTCGCTAATGATGGAATTTGGTACTCCAAACCCCCAAAAAAACTATGTCTTGACAAAGTCCACTACAACATGAGAATCATTATTCTTGGTGGCCTTAGCCTCCACCCATTTACTCACATGATGAAATATAACCAAAATGTTCAACAATTAAAAATAAAATGTAAAAGGACCAATAAAATTTATGTCATACACATAAAAATCTAACAGAATAATATGGGTTGTTGAGGCATCTCATGTCTCTTAGAAATGTTTCACATGTGTTTGAATTGTGGGCACGACTTAAAAAATAGATTAGAATCATGGAATAAGATAGGCCAATATAATCCAAATTCCAAAATATTCCTAGCTATCCGTTGGAGTCCAAAGTATCCTCCACATAAAATAGAATGGAAAAAATGCAGAACAGACTCAAACTCATGATCAGGAACACACCTCCTAATAACATGGTCACTACACATGTTCCAAAGGTATAAATCATCCTGAACATAAAATCTGTACTCACTCTATAACTTTTGTACATGATGTTTGTTTAAATTTATAGTAATTTCTGGTAAAAAATGTAATTCAATAAATTAGCACACCAATGATGTGTACTTGAGATGGAATAAAGATGCTCATCAGGGAAAGTATCCTGAAGTGGTACCTTGTCCATGATGTCATCCTCTAGTGTGTGAGTAAACCAACTTATGCGGTCCTCCACCATGTTTTCTGACCCCTTCTTGTCCTTTATATCAATATCAAATTCATTAAGAAGAAGCATATATCGGATAATCCCAGGATTCATATCTAGCTTCTTGAAGCGGTACCTTAGAGCTGCATGGTCAGAAAAAACAACTACTTTAGAGCCCAATAAATATGAACAGAATTAATCTAAAGAAAATAGGTAAGAAATAAACTCCTTTTACATGATATTATAGTTTTATTTGGCTGAATCCAATGTCCCCGATGCATAGGAAATCACATCTGGTCGTCCCTCCACCCTCTGAGATAAGAAAAAACCAAATGAAACGTTAGAGGCATCACACATAATCTCAAATGGAAGCTCTGACCGTGGGGGTTTTTATAATTGGTGGAGTGGTAAGACACTTATTTATCTCATCAGATGAAGTCATGCAAGAATCATCAAACAAAAAATTAGAATCCTTTTCATGTAATCAAGACATATGAAGAGCAGTCTTACTAAAATCTATGATGAAGCACCGATAAAATCATTTATTCCCCATGAAATATCTCACATCACGTACACATGAAGGATAGTGTAAGTATGCAATGATATCTACCTTATATCTATCAACATCTATCCCATGTTTTGACACTACATGACCTAAGACAATTACATTCTCTATAATAAAATTACACTTTTCAAAGTTCAATAATTTTTTAAACTCAATACAGCAATTCAAAACATTTTCCAAACAAGAGATACAATCCTTAAATAAAGACCCATACACTGTAAATTCATCCATAAGTACCTCTATAAAGGTCTCAATAAAATTATCAAAAATACTCACCCTGCTTCTCGGGAATGTACATGGGGCATTGAAAATTCCAAATGGAATCCTTTGGAAGGAAAATGTGCCAAATGGACAAGTGAATATAGCCTTATCTTGATCCTCCAGAGCTATAAGAAGCTGAAAATATCTAGGAAATCCATCCATGAAACAATAATGTGTCTTCCCAGCTAGTCTATCAAACATTTGATCAATAAATGGGAGGGGGAAAATGGTCCTTTTGAGTAGAATGATTTAGTTTCCTATAATCAATATACACATGCCAAATGTTTTATACCCTCATTGGAAATACCCACTCTTTATCATTTTTAACAATAGTTACACCACTTTTAGGAACAACTTGAATAGGACTCCCCCACTAGTAATTTCAAATGGGATAAATTATACCTTCCTCAAGAAAATTTTCATCCTTTTTTTAATAACTTTCAAAAGGGTTGGATTAAGTCTCTTTTCTGGCTGCCTAACCTGTTTAGCCCCATCCTCCAAAAACTCCTATGCCTGAAAATGGAGGTTATAATACCAGATATGTTAGCTAAGGTCCACCTAATTTCCCTAATGTTCTCCCTCAAAATATTCAAAAAAAAATTCATGTTGAAAATAAATATTATTATCAATTATACCGGCTAATCTCTCACCACATAACAAATATATGTATTTGAGATTTAGTAGTAATGGCTTGATCTCCAATGAAGGGGGAGACTTATGGATAGAGAAATTTAAGGAACTGAAATATGTGCATAATGAACATCAGTATCAGAATTTACATCATCAAAATCATAGAATAAAGTATCAAATCTATCAACATACTCAACAACCAAGTCCTAACCCGAGTGAACATGACCAAAATCTGTATATGAATCCACATCAAAATCAAATGCAAGAGTGTATTAAGTATCAAAAACATGTCTGGAAGTGCTCTTATACATTAAACTAGAACCAATACTCACAGTATCCCTATGTATAGGTTAATCAAAATCCATGTTGTTTTTACTTGGTTGATCAAATGGGAGATAAAAAAAGAAGAATGGTCCTCTGAGGGGTTCTTCATGGAGTCCATTACATTAAATATATCAACATTATCTCCAAACTCCATGGAAAGTGTACTCTAATGGACATTAATGACCATTTGTTCATTTTGAGGTAAGTTATACCTATGATAATGGGATCATGAGAACATACCAAATCATCCTCCTCATTAAGAATATAGAAATATACTGGAATGATCATGTCTCTTACCCAAACAAGTATATCCTCAAGGAATACTTCTAGATATATCGTAGCTCTATTTTACAACTACATCACTACTCATGTCAGATTCAAATCACCAACCATTAAAGAATAAAATAAAGAGTGAGGCATTGCATTTATGGAAGATCCTAAATCACAATGAGCATAAAAAATGTGCAACTCCCATATGGTTCATGGGATAGTGAATGTCCCAGTATCCTCGAACATTGTTAGAATTTCTAGAATTGGTGTAATAAGTGCTGACACATTCCTTCCAATATTGATATTATCATTTCCCTTAATCCCTCTTAGATTGGTAAAATGTTATTTTAAGAAAAAGTGAAACCATAAAATTTTCTTAATGGTCTCATGTATAGGGATATTGATCTCTACATGCTTGAATGTGTCCAAAACATCTTTCTTCATCATCTCTTTAACCGTCTTATTGGTTTTTACAACTCTGTTTGGAAATGGAATGGGTTTAAGAGGAACATCCTCAATCTTTTTCTTACCTTAATATTTCTCCTTGGGTTTTTCACCAGTTGGTGCAGAATGGGGATTTTCTAGAGTTGAGGTGAATCTTGGTAGAATAGTAGGTACAGATGTATGATTAATTTTCTTCCCACTTCTCAATGTGATGACACTGATATTCCCCATGATATTTGGAGTAGGTTTAGAAGGAACATTTCTAGAGGTCATACTTACCGGTTCATGGATCGCACTGGCAATCTATCCCATTTGTGTGTTAAGCTCTCCCAAATATGAGCCTGGACTCTTCACCTCGTTCTTTTGATTAAGAAAAAGTTGTTTCAAAATATAATTATTATTATAATCAAAAATTGTTTGAAAAATCCCTTCTTGTTGAATTTTTTATGCTTGAGATTCAAATCACCTTTGGGGTTTTTGGAAACCCTACTAATAAGGTAGAGCCTACGAGACGTTTTTTCTTAAAAGGGGGCCTTTGTGGTTGTCTAGAGGAATACCTCATGTCTAATTGATCCTTCCACCATAGGATGTATGTTGGAGAGAAGGAATCAAAATTATTTTGGGGATGTGTTTGTTGTTGATATGGTCTCCCAGGAAACATTGTTGCATAATCTTCTTTTTCTGTTATCTGGGGGAAACACTCACTTGGGTGGCTTATCTTAGTGAAAATTCTACAATGCCTTGAAAGAGGGGCTTGATATGTCTTTTGTTCCAAAAAAATATCTCTCACCATAGTTTTCAATTAATCCAACATGGTATTAATAAAATGAATTTTAATAGTAGATGGAATAACCTGATTTACTCCTCTAATATGTGGGGTACCTCAATTGCCAAATTTTTGGGTGTTTTTTGCAATCTTAGTTATCAACACACGTGAAACTACTGGTGTTTTGTTGACCAATGTCCCTACATCTTTGGTATCCACCATTCTTTTCTCCATAGGTATGATCCCTTCATAGAAGTATTGGAAGAGGATTTTCCCATTTATTTGATGATGTAGATAGCTTTGGAACAACTTCTTGAATTTCTATGAGTAATAAAACATTGACTACCCTTATTCTTTCTTGATCCCAATGATCTCTTTTCAAATTGAAGTGGTCCTTAATGCTGTAAAAAATATCTGAATGAAAATAAGTTTCAAATAATTCCAACATGAAACATTTTTAGGTTTTAAATAATACATCCAATCCTCTATAGCTCTATCAAGTGAAAATGGGAATGATGTTAGTTTTATTTGATATTTAGAGACATTTCTTGGTTTATGGGTTTAAAAAACCACATTAGATTATTTTTAAAAAAATGGAATCCTCACCAGATAATCGAAGGTTTATTGGAAGAAGGATAATTAACCTAGATTTCAATTCAAATCTTGATTCAATATTTGGGTATGTAACACAATTTGGTTGAAATTTAATATCTAGTGCACCAAACTCTATAATGGGTATATTAAATTCATTGTTATTGTTTGCAGACATTAGTTCTTTTTTTATGATTTATTTTGAAGGGTTTCTAATTTATTTGTTCCCATAATGGAGAAATTATCCAACTGGATGAATGTTGAAACTTCACATTGACTATGAATTTCTAATTTGAGCCCTAAGGATACATTCAATCTCATGGTAAAGATCTATGTTATCTTCAAGATTAGTTCATTTCATAAATAAATTAAAACTCAAAATAATAAAAGAGGACCATAAAAAAAATAAAAATGATAAGTATTATTTAATTGTATAAATATAATAAGGAAAGAGAAAACTAATGAAGAATAAAAATTTAGATTGGGTAAATAAGGAATAAAGAAGAGAAGAAGAGAATAAAATGATAAATAAAAGGAATACCTCTAATGGTTGAAATAATTACCTGCCTCCCTGGAAATGGAACCATTTTGAAAGGATCATTCATGAGTGCTCTGTATAGACCCAAATCGTGACATATAGGGATATTACATTTCTTTTGGGTAATACTTAATACCTAACAAAAAAACTCCCAAAGACCATATTAGTTTAGTGTTTATGGAAACTCGGAACAAAATCTTCTAATCATGGTGACAGATCTTCAACATCTCCAATAAAGTTCTTCCCCTTTTTTACCCAAAACCTTTATTTATATCATGGGGAAAAGAAATCATAAATGGGTGAGCTGAAATTCACAATAAGGGTAAACATGGAGAACATAAAACAATCCATAAACATTTTAACGTAAAAACATGAGTATAAAATCTGAACCGGGTTTACTTGTTGTTCCAGACCTGTATTACTGAACCAGATTTTAATTTTCGTTCCAGCTATTTTTATTTCACGAGATATAAATCATTATCCAATTCATTGGAGGGATATATAGTTCCAACCCATCTCATATTGAAATAATTCTTACAAGTGACACAAAATAAACATAAATCATTCCTCATAACCCAAAGAATAAAAATGGGTTTCATAAACATCAACTCGTCTTAACATAATACATATAAAACAAATTGATATCATTTCATCATTAGAAGAATCAAAAAAATTAAATAATAGATACATTATACTGGAAATATAATCATACTATATTATGTCATCTTAGATGGAAAATAGTTTTCACAAAACACTTGAAATAAATTCTTGAGGAAAATATCCTTTCTTATTCAAAATCATTTTCTTTTCACAAAATTCCATTCAATTTTAAAAGAAAAGTATTTTGTTGAAAATAATCATTACATATTGTAGATTAAGATTCGTGAAAATTATGAATTATGAAACCGTAAAAATATGTTCATGCCGTATAAGGTAAAAAACATTCTCCTCATACTTTTGCTGGAAAAGACAAAAAGTTCCTTGTATGGTAAACAAAAGAAAGATTCCTTCCATAAAACAATGTAAAAATTCAAATAGGGGTAAACATGAATTTAAAAATACATGGAAGGATATTAAAAGCTTTATGAAAAACATTTTTTTGGACATGGATGAAAAATATAACCCTAGTAAATACTTACATATAAGCAAATCTTGGATAAAAATGAGATTTGCAAAATTATCCCTTACCTTAGTTCCAATTTCATCTGAAAGTGTATGAAACTTTTGTATATTTGGTTTAAACATATTATTAACTTCTAAAAGAACCATAATAATATTTATGATATCATATATGATTCACTTATGACTTTATATTACCTGTTCTTTAGTTAATTCCATGTTAAAGCGGCGTTTTGGGTAAAATCGTTTCATTTATCGTACGTGTTTTGACTTGTTGTTCTTGATATTATTATTACTTATATCATGATTTACTTTCTTCTGGAATGTAAAACATGATTTATATATCATATATATTCAGTATATATACATATATAATAGGTAGATAAATGAAATGAAACACACCATTCATGGTGATGGTAGGCCCGATGTACGCATGAATTGTTTTCCTTTACTTATTTAATTAAATGGAAGTAAATAGATGACATATATATATATATATACATAAATCCAGTTGTATTATTTTTTCGTATATATAATTATTATTCATTATATATAATTTATAATCATTCTTGAATGGTTAACAGGGAGAATGAATCTCATCACGTCGAGGAGATAGTAATCTATACGTATGCACGAGCGATGATATTGTTCCCATAATTATTGAATGGAATTGCAGTGGTTGATATAATATCTCAGAATCAATGTGATGTTATAATAACCATATATAGTTATTATTTACACCATTATACCCATCCAAGTAAGGTGGTGGTGGAAAAACTAATTACACCGCGGCGTGGAGACGATATTCCGTATGTACGCACGCTCGGTGATTTCGTTTTCCATAGGATGGATAGAAGGTTAAATGGGGATGTTTCATATTTATAATAACATATCGTTATATTAGTTATACTGATGTTATTACATTATAATGAAACAACTATATAAGAGGAAGTATAATAATAAAGAAACTTGAATGAATCGCTAGAAGTTATTACCTCTTCTTTAACGCACATCCTCTTAACCTCCTCTTAGGGCACTAAAGTTGGTCTTTGAAGAAGATCAGGACCTCTATTAGGCTTATATGGAAGTGAATAAGTGAAATGGTTGGGGTTTGGACGAGCCTGAAGGTTAAAATTTTTGTGAAGATGAGAGGGAGAGGTGCCATTTTATAAGGGAGGAGAGGGGCACCTTTGGAAACCTCAAAAATATTAATTTAATATAAATTAAAACCCACTTAAGAAATCCAAAATGACTCCAATATAAATATTAGATGAGATAGGGTTGTAATATCCTAAAAAAAATTAGACAAGTTGTAAATGTATTTTAAACTTTATCAACATGATTTATCCATATTTAATCTATTTAATTTTGTTTTTGGTAATAATATTCTCAATTTTTAATTTTTATAGATAATTACTTATGTGTTTCGAATTTCCATAATTGGGTAATTTATGACATTTTATAACATATAAAATTTAATTTACAATTTTTAAATATTTTTGTGATTTTTAAAATATTTAATAATATGTGATTTTTATAAAATAACAACAGTGTTAATTTTGACACTATTCATTTATTTGAGTTTAAATAAAATCCACATAGAAGATATATTCGAAAAAAATGTTTAATAGATTTCTATCATGTCATATTCATCATGAAAATTTTCTTAGAACATTAATTATTTCATATAATGTTTATTCTAATACTTAATAAACCATATATTTGATATTTATCTTAATAAAACAATTACTACATCATTTTTGTATAATAATTTAATATACTAATTAGTTGCATAAATATTAATAATAAAATACTATGATTATTATAAATCTAATATCTTTCAAAAGAATATTTTTACTCGAATTTATCATCTTAAAATAACAAAATTGATATTGTTATATTTATTACATTATGAATGTGACAACTTTGACATCATTTAAAATAAAATAATATAAGTGTTATAATTTCTTTTATAATGCTCTAAATGGTCATCAATTAGACCATTGGATGTTAATGGTTTATATATATACGACCAATAAGTTTTGTTCATGTTTTTGGGCCTTTTATTGGGTATTATTAGTACTATAAAAACTATATTATTGATTTTTCACAAAATAATTAATTTCATCATCATTAATGTATATGCTATTACTGTAATTAAATATCTCTAAAAAATAAATAAAAAATCCATAACAAATAAAATCATTTTATATTTCAAATTATTATTTATAATCGAATTTATATTTTTAATAACCTTTTATTAAAATTAATATAATTATTAAAGTTTGAGTGCGACATATTTCACTTTCATTAAAATAAAATAAATTAAAGGTCTTAATCACATCCAAGTGGGTTCCAATAGATTCCATTTCAACCCAAATATTTCTTAGAACGAAATATAATCATCCAATTATATTAATACAAGTGTTAGGATAATTTTATAATATTATATTTACCATTAATTATACCTTTAACTATGGTAAATAAAATTTACCGTAATTACTATTCATAATGCCAAAAAATAAAATGTAGCCTATTAACATAATTTGGACCTAATAAATCCAAATATGGAATCCATTTTTTCATATTCAAATCATATAAGTTTTCGAAATTAATTTAAATTTACTCCCATTGTTAAAAAAATGATTTTTAAAAGATCAAACATTGCAAAAGATTGAAATGATTTTACCTATGAATTCAATTTAAATTCAATGGTAATGACATACATTATATTAAATGGTAAAAACATATTTTATTTATACTTTAAAATAATTCAATATTATTATTTAACCATATAAATTATTACGATGAAAAAAAGTTGTTTTTAATTAAAATATAGGTTGTTTTTACTATTCATTAAAAAATGAAAGTTATTAGAATAATATGAAAAAATTATCCAAATTAAATTTTTATATCCTGATTCCATAGAAAGAATTTTATTTTTTAAAATTCAACTTATAAACAAGTCGAAAACTATATTTAAAGTGGGTGCGCCATCAAAAGGCGTCAAAACTGCATTTTTTGAAAAGTACTTATTTTACTTGAAAATTTTATTTTGTTCTCATACAATGTTCTAGAAAATGTGTAAGATGAACTATAATGTTATAAAATTCAAAATGTAGTTAATACTATTCATAACGGCTAGTTCATAATAATATTATAACAATATATCGTTGGTTAGTGAAACCCGTTATTGCGTACTACACACGCTATCGAGGAAGGCCGTGATTGAGTGTAATGAAAGCCAAGTCAAGGTTGCGTGTAGTGAAATCTTCCTTTGGTGATTTGTATAACATAATTAAAACTTATTTATTTTTTCATTAAACAATATTTATACTTAATGTTTCGTTGAATAATTTCTACAATACGAACTAGAAATTTTGTATAACACGAGCTAAGAATACTGCAAGCTAATATGGTGTTGCGTATAGTACAATCTAATATTGGTTTAGTGTACCATAGAATATATAAATTAAATTAGAAGCAATATATCTCATAAAATATAGAGGTGTTACTTCTTACCCCCCTTAAAATTAATTTCACCCTCGAAATTTGTTGTGGTTATTAATCGTTTACAACTTGATAGTTTCTTTCATAGAAACCCATATCGTAAAAAGCAATACTAAAACTTAATTTTAAAAAGTGAGGTAAGAAACATAAATTTTACCCAAATTAACTCAACACTGTGTTTCCACATAGGAGATCATAGGTGAAAATAAATATATGGAATAGAAATATGACCATAAACTTCTGATGAAGTGTGCTAGAGGACATGGCTATGAAAAATCCAACATTCAAAAATCCATAAATTTGTGATGATCTAAGGTACCATATGATTCATTAGATATGAGGGCACTAGGAAAACATTTTTGGTTTCCAAGATCATTTCACAAATGTTGAAGAATTTTTGAATTAAAATAAATACATACTTTATTTTGGTACAATCATACCGCTTCTCGTGTCTTGAATAATTTCCATATCATCTCTTAAGGAAATGAAGTTGAATTTGACTTTTTCGAAGTGTTAGCATATCATGCAATAGAATGATAGGTCATTCCATCTATCTCAAACATAATGTTAGAAAAATTTATATACATAAGTCCATATACGATGAGATTAATCGTATATGGTTAAAAAATGGACTTATACGTCATCTATCAAACTGATTAATAAAATAAAACTAGTTTCTACTAAACATGGACTTCATGTAGGCCAATGTTAGGTGATAAAGGCATGTCGCACTTTGCTTGTGGGTTTGATTCCCATAGCCTTGTCCCCCACAACAAGTTATTGCTTGTCCCATGAGTTGTCCTTTTTCTAAAACTATACAATTATAAACATCCAAAAATAATATTGAAAATCATGTTCTATCCATAAATAATATTATCTGATGTCTAACTTAATCCGTTACAAAGATTAGGCTTATCAAAAATACTTTTGTCCAATCTCATTTGGTGTTGTATATATTACAATCTAAAATTGGTGTAGTGTACCATAGAAGACATCAATTAAATTAGAAGCAATATATCTCATTAAATCTTGGAGTTTTAAATTCTACCCCCCTTAAAATGAATTTCACCCTCGACATTCGTCAGGGTTATAAATCGATTACTACTTGATAGTTTCTTTCATAGAAACCCACATCGTAAAAAGGAATACTAAAACTGAATTTTAAAAAGTGAGGTAAGAAACATAAAGGTTACCCAAATTAACTCAACACTGGGTTTCCACATTGGAGATCATAGGTGAAAATAAGGATATGGAATAGAAATATGACCATAAACTTCTGATAAAGTGTGGTAGAGGACATGTCTATGAAAAAGCCAACATTCACAAATCCATAAATTTGTGATGATCTAAGGTACCATCTGATTCATTAGATATGCTGGAACTGGGACAACATTTTCGGTTTTCAAGATCATTTCACAAATGTTGAAGAATTTTTTAATTAAAAGAAATACTTACTTGATTTTGGTACAATCATACCGCTTCTCATGCCTTGAATAATTTCCACATCATCTCTTAAGGAAAAAAAGTTAAATTTGACTTTTGCAATGTGTTAGAAGATCATGAAATATAATGATAGGTCATTCCCTCTATCTCAAACATAATGTTAGAAAAAGTTATATACATAAGTCCATCTACGATGAGATTAATCGTATATGGTTCCAAAAATGGACTTATACTTCATCTATCAAACCGATTAATAAAATAAATCTAGTTTCTACTAAACAGGGACTTCATGTAGGCCAATGGTAGGTGATAAAGGCCTATCGCACTTTGGTTGTGGGTTCGATTCCCACAGCCTTGTCCGCCACAACAGGTTTTTGCCCGTCCCACGAGTTTTCCTTTTTCTAAAACTATACAATTATAACCTTCCAGAAATAATATCAAAAAACAAGTTTTATACTTAAATAATATTATCTAATGTCTAACTTAATCTGTTACAAAGATAAGGCTTATCAAAAATACTTTTGTCCAATGTCATATTAAAAAAACAATTAATATAAAGGTCACATAACAAGCATGTGAATACAATTATTTATCCCCCATATATCATAAGATATATATTGTCGGTCACATTCCAAACATGTGAATAACTTAATCATGTATTCTCTTGAAACATAAATTACAATAGAACCTTAGTGAAAGCATGAATGATTTCAAAAGTTAACTCTTTCCACATACCAAAATCCCAAAATTTTTATATACTCAAACCATGATATAACTTTGTATTTATATCACTCATGAGATCATGAATACTATCATAAATATTATTTTCTCCTAATCCCTTCATTATGAACATTTCATCTGCTTTCCAAAAGATATTTCAATCACTTTTCATGGTTACAGGTACCATAAAATTATTGAAAACCATAATAGAACAATACATAAATATTACAATATTCCACGATACTATATAAAACATTATTTTGTAATACCATTACATAAACACTTAATCATTCAACAACATCGTTTCCATATTCAACATCGCCAATAGTGTCCGCATGTGACTTCCCTTTTTTCCATTGCCTTAAGAGGTAGTTGATTTCGATCAACATTAACCCTTGGATTATGGCACTGGTTAGCATAATACCCCATTTCCTTGCACTTGATGCATTGATGTGTTGGTGGTGCATTCTCAGTAGTATTTTCACTATTCACATCATTAGCTTCCTTTCTCCCATTACTTCGGCACTCATCTGCTCGATAAACTTCTTTTCCACACTTAAAACATTTTCTAGTCCCTTTAAGACAATCTCCACCACGATTCTTCCCACACTTTGATTATAAAAAAATATTCGTCTTCATTCACCAGTTTTTTGAGATTTTTCCTTGAACTCCATCTCTTGTATCTTGTCAAAACCATGAGATGGATATGTAACACTAAATTCCATTTCTACCTTGATAGAACAACGTAAAATTTCTTCATAGCTACAGCTGTCTCTTATAGCTTATTCCCTTAAAATACATGGTTTTATGCCACTGATGAATTGATCATCTTTACTTTCTGGTCGGATGATAAATCTAGATGCATACCTTGAAAACCTTGTAAAATTAGCCTCGTATATACTAATAGATTCATCATCCTTTTGCTTAATCTCAAGAAAATCTTTTTCTATCTTTGTTCGAAGATTACTACAGGTGTACTTATTGAAAAACAAATTCTTGAACTCGTCCCATTCCATGGATTCATTTTCACCTTGGGGCCTTGTATTCTTAATTATAGTCCACCACTGGTTTGCTTCACCTTCAAAATGGTAAATAGACAGAATGAATTTTTCATGTTCCAAACATAGAAGTATGTAAAATATCTTTTCAATGGTATTGATCCATTTTTTAGCAACAAGTGGATCAGAAGACCCACTAAAAGAAGGTGAATGTTTCCTCATGAAGGACTCGATAGAATATTGTTCACTTATATGCCCATTCAAAAGTAAAGAATGATTCATAGCTTGTGTAAGTATAGAAATAAGATTTTTCAGTCCATCTCCCATAACATTGGTTTGTTCAGGAGAACAATACTTGCATTGCTCATTACATTGATCAACACAGTTCATTCGGGTACCAGCCATCGTCTAAAACCCAAAAACAAATAGTGTAAGAGGAAAAAATCATGCTAGGAAAACAACATAATAAAGGAGGATTACTTTAAATACCTAAAATACACTACTGGAAAACAGGCCTATACCCACGGTTTTTCAAAAAACCGTGGGTATAGGATACCCCTATACCCACGGTTTTGGAAAACCGTGGGTATAGGGTTAATATGGGGACCTATACCCACGGTTCTCAAAAACCGTGGGTATAGATTATATTTGAAGACCAATACCCACGGTTCTGCAGAACCGTAGGTATAGGTGATTTTTTTTGAAGACCTATACCCACGGTTTTGGACAAACCGTGGGTATAGAGTTTTTTCGGATGACCTATACCCACGGTTCTTCAAAACCGTGGGTATTGCCGTTTTTTCTTGGAAGACCTATACCCACGGTTTTAGAGAACCGTGGGTATAGCTTTTCCGCCATAAGGCGGGAACCAAAATTACGCGGGACAATGAAAAAAACATTGGCGGGAACATGGATATGATTAATATATATAGATTTATACGAATAAAAATATTCAAAGTTTCGGTAGCTCGGTTGGTTAGATGCAGCACTGCCGTCGGGGATCTGTAGTTAAGTGCGGGTTCGATTATCACCAGCTTCTTTTTAAAATTAAATACTCAATATTAATATATATACGATGATATGTGTGTAAATAACCAATGTAAAATATAGCTCAGTTGGTTCGATGCAGCGGTGCGCTACATGGTCTCCAGTCCAGTGCGGGTTCGAATCTCCGCGCCTGCATTTTTAAATAAAATAATCTATATTAATATATATACGCTGATATATGTATAAATAACGAATTGAATTCATGGCTCGGGTGGTATGAGGGTGTTGTGATTTCGGCCGGCGCTGTGCGAGGCCTGGGTTCAACACCCACCGGGCTCAATTTTTTGAAAATTAAATCCCCACGGTTCTCAAACCGTGGGGTCAATGCATTGCCAGCGTGGCCACCCACTTTCCACGCTGCCACAAACCTATCCCCACGGTTTCTCCAAACCGTGGGTATAGGGTGACCCCCCTATCCCGACGCCATTCCAGCCCGCGGTTCCCAAAACCGTGGGTATAGCCTATACCCACGGTTTTGGGGGCTATACCCACGGTTTTGAACCGTGGGTATTGGGCAATTTTCCAGTAGTGATAATAGGTTTAATTCTATGATTGTTACCGTAATCCCATGACTATAACATATATTGATACTTAACCTTAGGGACATCCCTAGACATACCTTAGAAATATCTCTAGGGATCTCACTAATGTTTTCGCATCCTGTTTTCCAAAGGTTAACTAAACCTTCACTCTGATACAAACTGGAGTGACCCAAAGCATGACGTACATTGATATTACATTACTTTTGTGGAATACTTAATACCTAACAAAATAATTCCCAATGTCCGTATTAGTTTAGTGTCTTTGGAAACTCTGAACAAAATCTTCTAATCATGGTGAAAGATCTTCAACATCTCCCATTGAGTACTTCCCTTTTTTACTTAAAACCTTTATTTATATCCTGGGGAAAAGAAAACATAAAAAGGGTGCACTAAAATGCTCAGAATGCGTAAGAATGTAGAACACAAAACAATCCATAAACATTTGAACATAAAAAAACGAGCATAAAATGTAAACATCAAAATCTTTAGCAATGACATAAAACATGTTAGTACATGAGGAATAGATCATAAAGGAACATTAATCATCATAAAATAGCATGGTAATAAAACATGTAATTGTTTCATCAATTAATCACATGTTATGATTTCCATAGTAGCCAAGGAATTTCTACTAAGACCATCATAGTGGACAAAGTCCATTACTGAATCGGGGTTACTTCGCATTCCAGCCCTGTATTACTGAACCGGATTTTAATTTTCATTCCCGCCAAGTTTTTCTCATGAGATATAAATCATTACCCAATTCAGTGGAGGGAGATATATGTCCCACCCTTCTCAAATTGAAATCATTCTTACGTGTTCCACAAAATAAACATAAATCATTCATCCTAACCCAATGAATAAAAATGGGTTTCAAAAACATCATCCCATCGTAACATAATCCATATAAAAAAATGGATATAATTTCATCATAAGAAGAATAAAACCATGTAAATAATAGAGACATTATACTTGAAACATAATCATACTAAATTATTTCATCTTAGATGGAAATTGGTTTTGACAAAACACTTGAAATGAAATCTTGAGGAAAATATCATTTCTTCTTCAAAATAGTTTTCTTTTCACAAAATTCCGTTCATTTTTAAAAGACAAGGATTTTGTTGAAAATAATAATTAAATATTGTAGATGAATCTTCATGAAAATTTGTCTTTAGGAAATCATAAAAATATGTTTATGCTGTATAAGTTAAAAAACATTCTCCTCGTACTTTTTCCAGAAAAGTCCAAAAGTTCCACGTATGGTAAAAAAAATTCCTTCCATAACACAATGTTAAAATTAAAATAGGGGTAAAAATGACATTAAAAAAACATGTAAGGATATTAAACACTTTATGATAAACATTTTTATGGACATGGTTGAAAAATATAACCCTAGTAAATACTTACATATAAGCAATCTCGGATAAAAATGAGATTTGCTAAATTATCCCTTACATTAGGTCCAATTTCTTCCATACGTGTCTGAAACTCCTTTATAGTTGGTCTAAACATATTATTAACTTTTAAAAGAACCATAATAATATTTATGATATCATATATGATTCACTTATGACTTTATATTACCCGTTCTTTTATCAATTCCATGTCAAATCAGGGTTTTGGGTAAAATCTTTTCATTTATCGTACGTGTTTGGACTTGTTGTTATTGATATTATTATTACTTATATAATTATTTAATTACTTCCAGAATGTAAAACATGATTTATATATCATATATATCATGTATATATATATATATTATAGATAGATAAATGAAATGAATCACACCGTTCATGGAGATGGTAGGTCGTACGTATACATGATCATTATTTTCCTTTCCTTACTGACTTGAATGGAGGTAAGTAGATGACATACATATATATATAAATAAAGTAGAATTATTATGTCATATATATCATTATTATTCATTATATATACTTTATATTCATTCTTGTATGGTTATCATGGAGAATGAATCTCATCGCGTCGTGGAGACGGTAATCCGTACGTACGCACGAGTGATGACATCATTTCCATAATTATTGAGTGGAATTGGAGTGGATGATATAATATCTCAGAATCATTATGTTGTTCTAATAACCATATATAGTTATTATTTTCACAATTATACCCATCCAAATAAGGTGGTGGTGGAGAAACAGATTACACCACGACGTGGAGACGGTATTCCATACGTACGCACGCATGGTGATTTCGTTTTCCATAGGATGGATAGAAAGTGAAATGGGTTTGTTTCATATTTATAATAAAATATCATTATATTATTTATACAGATTTTGTTACTTTATAATGAAACAATTAAATAAGAGGAAGTAGATGATTAAATAAACTGAAAGAATCGGTAGAAGAGATTAACTCTTCTTCGACTTATCTCCTCTTAACCTCCTCTTAGGGCACTAAATTTGGTCTTTGAAGAAGACCAGTACCACTAGTAGGTTTCTATAGAAGTGTAGAAGTGGAATTTTTAGGTTTTTTACATGATTTAAGGATCAAATTTGGGTGAAGAGGAGAGGGAGGAGGTACCCTTTTATAAGGGAGTTGAGGGGCACCTTTGGAAACCTGAAAATTATTAAATTAATATAAATTCAAACCCCATATAAAAACATCCAAAATGAATCAAATCCAAATCTCAGATGCGACATAATTGTAATCTCATCAACCAATACAATTTAGACATGATGTAAATTTATTTTAAACCATATCCACATGAATTATCCTTATTTAATATATTTAATTTTATTTGTGGTAATAATATTCTAAATTTTAAATTGTTATAAATAATTACTTATGTGTTGTTAATTATCCACAATTGGGTACTTTATGTCATTTTAGACCATAAAACTTTCAATTTATAATTTTTAAATATTTTTCTGATTTTTAAACAATTTAATAGTATGTTATTTTTATAAAATAACAATAGTGTTAATTTCGACACTATTCATTTATTTGAATTTAAATAAAATCCACGCAAAGTATTTATTCGAAAAAAAATTTTAAATAGATTCCTAACATTTCTTATTCATCTAGAAATTTTTTTCAGAACATTAATTAGTTCATATAATGTTTATTTTAATATTTATACAACCATTTATTTGATATTTCTCTTATTAAAACACTTACTACATTATTTTTATATAATCATTTAATATACTTATTAGTTGCAAAAAAATTGAACGAAAATACTATGATGATGATAAATCTTATATATTTAAAAAGAATATTTTTTCTCGAATTGATCATCTAAAAATAACAACATTTAAATTTTTATATTTATTAAATTATGAAGGTGACAACTTTGACATCATTTAAAATAAAATACTATAAGTGGCGTAATCACTTTTATAAAGCTCCAAATGGAAAAAAATTCGACCATTGGAAGTTTATGGTTTATATATATACGACCAATAAGTTTTTCTTTGGTTTATGGGTCTTTTAATGGGTATTATTAGTTTAATAAAAACTATATTTCTGATTTTTCACTAAAAAATTAATTTCGGCATTATTAATGTATAAGTTATTAATGTAATTAAATATCCCATAAAAATTACAAATAAATTACCAAAACAATTGAAAACATTTTATCTTTAAAATTATTATTTATAATTGAATTTATATTCTGTATAACCTTATATTAAAAATACTTTAATTATTAATGTTTGAGTGAGACATATTTCACATTCTTTTAAATAAAATAATATAAAGATCTTAATCACGTCAAAGTGGGTTCCAATAGATTTAATTTCAACCCAAATATTCCTTAGGAAAAAATATACTCATCTTATTATATTAAGACAAGTGTTAGGTTAATTTTATAATATTTTATTTACCCTTAATTACCTGATTTACCTTTAACTATGGTAAATAAAATTTACCATAGTTACTATTCGTAGTTCAAAAAAAGTATCCTATTAACATATTTTGGACCTACTGAATCCAAATATGGAATCCATTTTTTCAAATTCATAGCACAAAAGATGCAGAAATTAATTTAATATTAATCCCGTTCTTAAGAAAATGGGTTTTAAAAGTTAAAACATAGCAAAAGATTGAAATGATTTTACCTATGAATTCATGTAAAATCAATAATAATGGAATACATTGTATTAAATAGTAAAAATGTATTCTATTTATTCTTTAAAACCGTTAAATATTATAATTTAACTATATAAATCATTACAATGAAAAAAATGTTGTCTTTAATTAAAATATAGGGCCTTTTTACTATTCATTAAAATATGAATGCTATGAGAATAATATGAAAATTTTTTCCAAAGTAAATTTTTATATACTGATTCCAAAAAAAATTATTTTTTCAAATTGAACTTATAAACATGTCAAAAACTAGATTTAATGTGGGTACTCCATCAAAAGGCGGCAAAACTGTATTGTTTGAAAAGTACTTATTTTACCCGAAAAATTTATTTTGTTCTCATACCATGTTCTAGAAAATGTGTCAGATGAACTATAATGTTATAAAATTTTAAATTTAGTTAATACTATTCATAATGGCTAGTTCATAATAATATTATAACAATATATCGTCGTTTAGTGAAACCCGGTATTGCGTACTACAAACGCTATCGAAGAAGGTCGTGATTGCGTGTAATGCAATCCAAGTCAGGGTTGCATGTAGTGGAATATCCCTTTGGTGTTTGGTATAATATAATAAAAACATGTTTCATTTATTCATTAAACAAAATCTATACATAATTTTTCACATAATAATTTCTACAAAACGAACTTGAAATTGTCTATAACACGAGCCAAGAATAGTGTTGCGTCTACTGCAAGCTAATACTGTGTTGTGTATAATACAAGATAATCATGGTGTTGTGTACAATAGAGGACATCAAAGTAATTAAAAATAATGTATCTCATAAAATCTTGGGGTGTTACACGCTCTCCAATTATGTGTGATTATTTGTGTACTTTGGTGTAATAGGGTGGCTGACAAAGGTCATCTCTCAAAGGAGTAAGTAAATTAAAAAACCATATTAAAGGTTATCTTATAATAATAAAAAGTGAATTGAGAAAATTATTAATAATGATGAAGGGGTTTTTTCATTTATAAAAGAATAATATGTATTTTAGAAGAAGAATTCATTTTTTTATTTTTTATTTTTAAATGAAACATGAATAATAAAACTCATTAAGAATATGTTTTTTATAAAATTTTTAAATAGGTGTAATCAATATAATTATACATTTTCATTTAATTATTTATAATCATCATTTAAATTAACATCAAATTAATTATATTCCCCTGATTTGTTAACCCTCAAACCCTATGGGATTTAACATAACCACAAATATTAAATTACTTAAACCCTAAGCTAGATTCGTAACATGAAATTGCAACACCCTTCATTGAATGATGTTCATAGGTTAGCTTATGGCCAGCGGTTAATTAGAGAATATATTCACTCTTTAAATTATGATTCATTGAGTTTATGGATTATATTTAACTCTACAAATTTATCCATTGTCATCTTGTATTACTGATTAAGATCACACTCTCACAATTTACACAAATACAATCCTCGTGTATTTTTTTCAATTGTTATATTGATTGAATTGTTTAATTTAAATTGAAAACTCAATTAATAGATCATATTATTTGAATTAAATTATCTCATTGAATCAAAATAAATGAATAATTAAGGAGAGAGGTATATAGATTACTCAAGAAAACAACTCTTCCATGGGCGGGGAAATCATTGTAGAAACGGATTGCATTGGCCAATATTAAGAAAGGGTATAACCCAAAATCATTTATACTCTTAAATAAAGAACCATATTGGAAGACTAATGAGGAATATAAGTAAAAAATAGTGTAAATAGAAGAAACTAAAGATGAACTAAGGGGTTTATTATGCAAACAAAAGTTTTACCACACAAAGAATAACAGGAAGGCTTCGTCGAAGGGATCCTTTCTTTAAGAGATACCCTTGTTGAAATGGTCAAATAATTGGAGTGGATCCACTTATCCTCTTCACTTAACTTTCTAATTCATATACCCACTTCTAAATGAGAAAAATACAAATTTATAGAGTGGACGGGAGGTAAGGTTACAAGTAGTTTCAATTGTGAATATGGAAATTCGTCCAAATATTTTATGCCAAAATTCACCACATGTTTTACCTCAATACGCATTATTCAGATCTCCATCTAGAAGGATGAAATGTGTGTAATTGGGTCCCCGGGCCCCATGAAAAATTTGGGCCAAATACTAGATGAAATGAAGATGATATGGCCCAAATATAGAAATGATGTCAAAACAAGTGGGTCCAGCCCATCTTTGAATTCATGGCCCTTTTACACCGATCAAATGCACGACTCTTTAGGCAGACCATCACCCACCCTGGACCTTTGTGGGAGTCTATGGCTGGCCATCCCATAATTATAAGGTGAAGTCATGGGATCTTCTATGAAAGCTGCGACATGACCTACTATGCCCTATTCTTTTTGGAGGATACGTCAATGAGATTATGTTTAATACGGAAAAAAGGGGTGGTGCAATCCGAACCTAATCATCAATGTCATACTTCAAGGATGCAGTATCTAGGGTTGATGAGGTTGATCTGGGGTACACAAGTAATCCTTTTACATGGTTCTTTAGTAATAAAGAAGGCACCTGCATTGCTGAGCGGCTTGATAGATTTCTAGGCTCTACTAATTGGATAAATATATTCAAAATGTTTCATATCGATCACCTGGCCCTCAACTGCTCGGACCACTTCCCAATTCTCATTCACTATACACTTGGTGAACGAAGTAGACAATTCAACAGACCCTTCAAATTTGAGAGATTATGGTCAAAAGATCCGGAATGCGAAGAGGTGATCCGATCAAGCTGGAATTGTACTCACAAGGATGTCTGCCTCAACCTCCAACAGGTCACATCCGATATGAGATCTTTGATAAATAAGAAATTCCGCCACCCCAGCCGGCACTATGGCGTCCTTTAATAGAGACGTAAAAATCTCCTCAAAAAACCCACATCCAATTATAATCTCTCTATGATTGGATCTACTCAAAGAGAGCTCGACACGGCCCTGCGTATCAAGGAACGCTTTTGGGCTACGCATGCACGGGACAACCATATTAATGAATGGGATGCTAATAGCAGGTACTTTCATCAGAAAGAATCTTCCAGGCGTTTTAAAAAATCTATTACCTGCATCTCACAACCTGATGGAAGAAAGGTTTCTGACACCAAGGGTATCCATGAGGCCTTAACATGCTTTTTCCAGAACATCTTCACTGCAGGAACCCCTTTCATGTCTGCTGAGGTGGAATAATCTATCAGACCTGTGATCATTGAATAGATCAATAGGAAGCTCACCAAAGATGTGAAAGATGATGAGATACTCCTGTCTCTGAAACATCTTCATCCCACTAAGGCCCCGGGATAGGACGGGTTTCACACCCTATTTTTTAAACAATACTGGCCCATAATCGGTCCTAACATCTGCATTTTAATTAAATCTATCTACGCTGGTAATTTGAGCATTGCGTTCATCAATGAAACTTTCCTCGTCCTCATCCCCAAAATCAAGAAACCTCTGCCAATCCATGACATTTGACCTATAGGCCTCTGCAATGTCTCTTACAAGATCTTCTCAAAGATACTTTTCAATCGGCTGCGACGTTGGCTACCTGATATTATCTCTGAAAATCAGAGCGGCTTCATGGCCAAGAGACTGATCACTGATAATGGGATTGTGGCACATGAAGTGTTCCATTCTATGAAATCACGCTCCACTGTGAAAAGAGGAACCATGGCCTAAAAATTGGATATGACCAAGGCCTATGATAGAGAAGAATGGCACTTTTTAAGAGTCATTTTGTAGAAAATGGGTTTTGCGCTAAATGGAAAGATATGGTCATAAACTGTGTTTCGACCGTCTCATTCAAAATCAAGGTCAATGGGGATCTCACCAAAGAATTTTCCTTATCCTGATGCCTTCACCAGAGAGTCCCCCTATCCCATTTTCTCTTCATACTGGTGGCTGGCGTTTTTTCTAATCTTATTTCCTGGGCTGTATCTTCTATGTCTATTCATGGGGAAAACGTCTGTCGAGTTATCCCTCCAGTGTTGCATCTATTCTTCGCTGATGACTGTCCTCTTTTTTTAAGATAAAAAATTAATGAATATTGGGTGATCTGTCAAGCGATCCATCAGTATGAGAAGGCGTCTTACCAAACTATCAATCATGGGAAATATGAAATATCCTTTAGTGCAGGGGTTCCTATTTCTAAGAGGGATGAACATTACGTGTCAGCTGGAATCCATATAGTTGATAAACATCTGAAGTATCTTGGGCTTGCCACGGTGATTGGCTGGTCCAAGAAAGAAATCTCTGCATCTCTAGTGGATATGATTGAGAAAAAAATTCAAGGCTAGACCCCAAAAAGAATTTATAAAGCCGGCTAAGATACCCTCATCAAAGTTGTCATCCAATCTATCCCCAGCTACTTTATGTCCCTATTTAAGCTATCGACCACCATCGTCGACTTGATCCACACACATACTTCCAATTTCTGGTGGGGGAAGAATGATGAAAGGAATTGACCCCACTGGATGGCCTGGGAGAAACTATGAAAACCCAAATCAGAGGGTGGAATGGTGGTCTAGAATCTCCCTTTCTTCAACAATGCACTATTGTCCAAGAAAGAATGGCGCCCTGTTAACCGTCCATGATCTCTATGTGTGCGAGTTCTACGAGCTATGTACTTCCCCCACACTGACTTTCATGCTTCTTATCTTGGTCCTCGTCCTAGCTTCCTCTGGAAAATCCTTTTGGGGGCTAAAAATCTCCTGGATAAAGGACTGGGCTGGCGGATTGAGACTGGCTCATCTGTCAAAATCTGGACTGATCCCTGGCTTATTGATAAGGAAGATATACGGGCTATATCCCCCGCCCAACCAGGTCTAGAAGACACCACTGTCAGCTGCCTCCTTTCCGACCAGGGACATGAGAGGTGTTTGGATAAGATCCTTTAATGTTTTAACGAAGGAGACCAAAGAATTATCCTTAGCATTCACTGGGTCCCAGACACAGGCCCCAACCATATCTTCTGGATCTTTGACATCTCGGGCGACTATACAGTGAGATCAGGCTACAAATATGCTCTTGTAATCCACTCAGTCGACCGGGATGAGGGACCTTGAAAATTGATATGGATGCTCAACATCCCCCCGAAAATTCATCAATTTTGGTGGCAAGTTTAAACGGGAACTCTCCCAACAATGATCCTTCTCATTCACGGACATATGGCAAGCACCGTTTTTCCCCCTTCTGCCCGAACTATCCCAAAACTCCCTTGCACGCTATCATTAACTACCCAGGAGCTAAGGAAATTTGGAATAAATGGGGCCTGACTTCAGTTGCTTCACTGGAATTGGCCTCTAACCTTCCCGATCTTCTAACGTGTTTGTGCTCTTATCTCTCTTTTCAAAAGATGTAGGCTCCCTTTGCACATTGGTTTGGATTATCTGGGTCCGGTGTAATGATGATGTTTTTCATCAAGATCACAGACCATCCAAATTCTGGATTGATCGGGCCATTTCATGGATTGAGGGTTGGAAAGGCCACAATGGACATTCTTTGCAGGGTGTTACCCCCTCCCATACCGCTCATTGGAATCCCCCTATGGAAGGTACTCTCAAGATTTATGTGGACGCATCACTTCAAATGGATGGGCTTGTTGCCCTCGGCCTCCTTGCCCGAAATCATCTGGGTCAAATCCTTGCTGCTAAATATGAACCACATCAGGCATTCTAAGAACCGGAAGTTACTGAATCCACGTTCATCCTTGCTGGTATGATGCTCTCTATTGAAATTGGATGGGGTGATATCATCATTGAGTCTGACTGTCTCACCATAATAGATGCTATTAATCACAACGACGGCTGACTCCAGTCATTTGGCACCATCATCAGGTGAATTCTCTCACTTCTCCAATGCTTCTCATTATGAACCTTATCCTTCACCAAAAGGGAAGGAAACAATGCGGCCCATCAGCTAGCGGCCTCATGCCCATTCGTTAGCAACCATTTCTGGGTGGATAATTTCCCTTCATGTATTTGCACATGTACTTCTGCTGATCTTTGTAATTAATTATATATGCTCTTAATCAAAAAAATTAAAGGTTAAAAGTAGAATTTTAACCAAACTTTCAAATGAATTATATAATATGAAATATTTTATAAATTAACATATTTAACACAATGTTGGGATATTTTTTTCATTTTTTATCAGAAAAATATTGAACGAAATTTTTCTTTCTCAAACATATTTTTTAATGTCCTATACCAACCGAGTAAATCCCCACTTTCTAGGGTCACGTAGTTTTCATTAAGGGAACATGTTATGGGAAAATGTTTCTCCATCTGTGGACAACCCAAAAACATCCAAACAATTTCACAATTTCAACCAAATATCCCCTAAACATTCCCTAACAAAAGAATTATCAATATAAGGGTTGAGAAGAACTTTAAAACTATTAATAGGATTTTTCAAAGTGGTATATCATGATATCATGAAAAATAAGGATAAAAAATAATCACATGGGAGAATAAGATAAATAACATGGTATCATAAGACCATGTAATTATAGTAAATGTGGTATAAATATATAACATAACATAAAAAGGATTCAATGAAAGCTTCCTATATAATATCAAATGGTGTAAAACTCCCATAATATATAACCTTTACTCACAAATCGCATACATAACCTCTATTGAGAGTAAAACTTTACCCAATGCAATAGAGTGATATCCGGGTAAACATACCATAACATGTTCATGATTATATATCAAAAAAATAAAAAACAATAATACTCCACAACGATGTGAATAACCCATAAAAATAAAATGGGTTGCATAATCATTTATTATATAATAATCAATAAAAATTTCATAATGAAATAATTTGAGAGATGAACATGAGGAATGTGTTACACAATCAATGTAAGTTAGAATAAGATAAGTATATATTTTAGATACATATATTCATAATTTATAAGGGATATATAATACCAAATGTTGTCTTCATTTATGATAATGACTTTAAATGATTACAAAGAATGATTCTAGGTGAAAAGTACACATTTCATTTTGAAATAAATCATTAAATATAAAAATATTTAAAAAATTATATTAAAAAATTATTTGAAAAGTACCATTGAAAATTCTAAAATAACATTAAAATATATGAGTGGTAAGGATAGTGGGTAATTCTATAAATATTGTACAAGTAAAAAAGAAACATTCCTTTCACACTATTGTAAAAATAGTAAAAAGTACCTCATTCATAAAATAACTTGAAGATCATTTCAATCTATTTTATAAAAATTCAATCATTAGTAAAAAAATTGATAAATAATTTTTAGAATTTTTAAAATATTCAAGAATATATTTTTATAAAAACGGATAATGAAGAAATAGTATTTTCAACTGAAGAGAAAAATTAAGTCTTCATTTACTAATTTAAAAAATATATATAATTTTATGTTCCAATGAGTGTAAATTTATAAAATTACATAACAATTTCATGAATAAACTATGTCGAATAAATTTTGAGGGTTTTATTAGAAAATTTTTAAAAAGTACCTACAACTGGATTTCAATATTGAAAAGTACGGATTAAAATGAAGTTGAATCATAAACCAATTCTTCTTTGGTAATTTTGAATAAAAATTCCAATGAATTGAGTATTATAATTGTAAAATAAAATATAAAAAATTATAAGTTTTTTTGGAAATAATATGTAATTATTTCTCACATATATCATTAAAAATAAATTATGTGAAAAAATACATTTGTATTTAAGAATGATATTTTAATATGATCCACTTACCAAAAGTCTAAACATTGCATTGAAAGTATTTTTTCTCTTATATAATAAACATATATAACTAATTTGTTTTCTTAATAAATTTTTTCTTGATTTAAATAATTTTACAAAAAACATTTTTTTCATTTCATTTAATGATTCATTTAATTACATAATCAATTATGTCCAGGATGGTAGTTTTGAAGAAGCTCGATTCATAATTTTAAAATTGAATCATTGTGTTGAAATTTTTCAAATAGTTAATTGTTCTATAATATATAGAATAGCAATCATGAAATATTTAAATTTTTAATATAAATTTATATTTTTAAAATAACCATTAATTATAGTTTTGATAAATGAACTACAATACATTCCTCCATACAGTACGACATACGTTAGTATGTGTAGTGTTTCCATTTTTCTATGGTCATGATTTAAATAAATAAAGTGTAATTTTTTTATTAAAATAATAAAATTGATATCATAAATATATAATTATTTCTTTAAAGAAATTATATATATCATCCATGTGATACTGTAAAAAAAGTATCACATCATTTCGTAAGGCGATATTTCTCCACACTCACGAATGATGTTATTATTTTTCATTGGATGATTAGGTAAGAAATTATATGATATATTAAATTTATATAATAATTAATATTTTATGAATATCATATATAAATATTTAACTGATTATCCTGAATATCCTTGAGTGGAAAATATGGAAAATGAATTACATAGATTTGTGTGGTGGTAGTCTTCCCTACACATGAATGATGGTTTTGTTTCCCATTTGATATAATATGATATGGATAAATATTATGTCATAATCATTATAACATCTCAATATACTAAATATATTGTTTTGATTATATAATAATTTTTATTCCATAATTTATTCCTAAAAAAGACTTTGTGAGAACAAGGATTTTGGTGAAGACGATTACCTTCACTTAGTAGAAATTCCTATTCATCTCTTATTAAGGAGCATAAGTTTGGAATTTTGAGAAGAAAATAAGCTCTAACATTTGGATAAGGATTTTGGGGAGAGGATTTTGAAGGTTTATTAATATAAAATTCTTGAGAGGTGTGAAGATGTGAGGGGAGGGTACATATTTATAATTTAAAAGGAGTGACATTTTTCTAAATATTAAAAACTATTCAATAATGTAAAGTCACACTCAATACATTTTCCACCAAAATTAATAAATAATTTAGTGGATGTGTGATATGTCTGATACATACTTCCACCATTAAAAGAGACATACTTTCTACACATGTATGTCCATTTACCTCTAAGGTTGCTCACTTTTTACCATTTAATTGGTCATCATGGTTACATGTTTTGTTTTACTATTTTTTTCTATTAATTATGAAAAAAGTTTAATTTATCCATATTAACAAATATTAATTATTAAAAATAAAACTACGAAATAATTTATATAAAATTCAAAACAAAAAAATTTGGTAGAACCCAATTTAAAATTAAACCTGTAAAACATGTCGAAAAAAACGTTTTTCCAGCAATGTGTTTTTTCAATAATAGATTATATCATATTAACTATATTACTAGAAATTATAATTATATGATTTTAAATTATTATTCATATAAATAATTTTTAAATTTTATTTAATTAATTATAAATTACTGGGTTTTTAATTAATTATAATGGAGGAATAGTATTCCCTTTAAAATAACTTTAAGAAAAATGCGCTCTAAGCATAAAAATGAAATTATAATAAAATATAGTATAAACGTAATTTAAATGTAATTAATTGTATAATATCTAACTAAATAATTATTATTTTACTTTTAAATCAAATGAAAATATAAATGGGACATTTAAATGGATTAATTTTTGAATGAAATGACAATTTTACAAAAAATTAGTATTTCAACTATTTACAGAAACATCAATATTTTAGCGATAAATAACCAAATTTAATTATTGGTTAATAAATATATAATTATTCATAAAAAAAATTCATTCTAAAAAATGTCATTTTTAAAAGCTTAATAAATTATTTATATGTTTTGTATCATAAAAATCCATCAAAATTATTTTTAAAATAAATATTTATATTAATTTTTTGGAGCTTATTTCCAATGAATTTATAAATTTATATATATTGATTTGAACCTTTATATCTATTTCATACATTATTTAATACTAATCATACTCATTGTATTTAATTTCTAGGTTACAATGATCATATTTTAATAATAATATTTTAATAAGATGTCGTGGTTCATTTAATATCACTGTTGCTTGTTTTAAATTATATTAAACATTATGGTCAATTAAAATAGAGTTGTGTTACAAATATAGTAATATGATATGTGGAAATTAATATCTCTTTTTATTTATAATACATAAATTATATTTAATCTATTCAAATATATCATAATAGAATGGTTTAGTAAAAATTTCGGAATGTTGGGTTTTAGTTCCAATAAACATGGTAATGTTATCTTGTTTTTGTGTATAGTCCAAAAGAATGAGGTTTAATATATATTTTTGATCCTTATAGTAGTGATATGATGTTTTTCTAGACAAATACATAGCACTATTTCTTTTATAAATAATTATAAATTGAGTAAAATTCAACACAATATTTTTTAGTATTCGCTACATCTATATCAATTTATTAGAAGAATTTCCAACCACAATAAATTCAGAATTATTGGTGGAATGTAACGCTAAATTTAGTTTCATTTTGGACTAGGAAAATATTTAATCTCTATTAAAATGACATGTTCATGAAGTTATCATTTCATACTTTCTACAACAACTAAACTCATCATTAAGAATCATTTAAGGGTAAACTCAATTCCTAAAAAAATCCTTGTTCAGGAGTTTCTTTAAGCTGGCTAAAGATCTAATTCACTAACATAATATTATATCCATTTATATTTTCATGTAATCTCATGGAGAGTATTAAATAGTATATAACATCAGGTATACATGTCATTAAATAATTTTTGTGACTAATTATTACACAAAACATTGTTTGATCTAAAAATTTAATAAATTCATCATGGTCAAGTTTTCAAGAGACGCCTACTAGAGTAGTAACACTAGAAGAATTTTCAGAACCATATTCTTTATGTAAGTATAATATAAATTTATGTATAGTAAAAAATGTTCCTTTTTTAAATGTTATTTGAAATCTAATAAAATAGTTAATTTCAATAATCATGCTCGTATATAACTCACTCTATATAGTTTCTATGAAATAATTTTTGAGATTATATTGAGTCGGGTTGAAGATAATGATTTTGACCTAAATTTTTGAAATAATAGTTTCCTTCAAAACATTTTGGATAAAAAATTCTTCAGAATGAAATTCCTTATGAAAAATTTAGAGTATAATTTTAAACAACCATTCTTTCCTAGATCATGGGTCTTTTGTTATGTCTAATGACATTGGTAAAAAAACTTGTTCCAAAAAAATTTTATTTCCAAATATAGGGTTTCTTAACATAAACCTCCTCCTAAACAGTTTTCTGTGGAATGTAGTTTTTAAATCTATTTAACATATAGTAATGTTTAGGTGAGTGGTTAAAGTTAGTGTAATATAGATGGATTAAATCCAAGCTACCTGAGCTGGTGTTTCTCTTCATTCTATTCCCTCTTCCAGTTTATAACCCATAGGAACAATTATCGCCTTATTATAGATAATATATACATTTCCATCACACTTATTCCTGAAGTACCATTGTATAATTATAATAAGAGAACTATTTTTATTCTCAACTAAGGCCTAATCCCATTCCCATTAAATATTTTTATGCTCATCTTACATTAAAACTATAAAATTCTCATCAACCAAAGCATCATATGTCATTTTAGGATAAAATTTAGATATGAATAAAAGATGGTCGTATTCATTTCTAAGGTATATTTTTATTCATACTAGTAGATCGACTTAGTAAATGGTATTGTTATTATGATGGTAATACAATATTGATGGATTTATAGGTATAAATAAATATTGGTCATCATCTATATAATAATTATCTTCTTGTAGATCTAGATTCCAGAATTCTTGTGTTTGTAATTCAACCATTGGGTGTGTAAATTTATAATGGAAGTGATTTGTTGTATGGTAATAAAATAGGGGGATTTTTAAAAATACTATTAAGGAGACTGTATTCAACTAATTTTGACCTCACATAAATATAACATTCCTCAAACATAATATATACTATTTCACAAATTTTATGTGTTTATTTTTCAAAATTGATAATACATACACATCAGGTGGTAGATATGGAAAAATATTTAATCATCCTTTGGGTTTAATTTTCCATGATAATATTTATTATTTAAAATATAACATTATAAAAAATTCCAACAACCCGAAATTTTGAATAATATTTATTTACTGAATTTCTATGTTATTTTATATTATAATTCAAAAAACAATATCCTTTTATTAATGATGTTAGTATAATTAAAATGATATCTTTAGGTTTTGACTATTATAAGATCATTGGTCAATATAACTGTTGGAAATAGTACTCTTAATATAACGATTATTATTTACAAATACAAATGATCATGGATAATTAATACAGAAAGAAGTGTTAATGGAATCATTTAGTGGACTTGGGACGTAAAAATCCCATCTATCAGGTCTTGGAAAGGAGCTAGCAACATTGGACTTCGCTCTGGACCTAGGCCAAGCTGAGCATCAACAAACTAAACCTCAACATAATTTCCTTCTTAAAAAAGTTCAAGTAGATAAAAATCACTACTCAAGCATTGTTGTCCGAGTAGCCCCAAGATTCTACCACATTTGCACACCTAAATAGTTGGTCCTATGAAGGTGTTATAAGGGGACATGTAATGAGGACTTGGTTACTTTGTGTCATCCTTTTGAATAAATAAAATTGTTATTAAGGTAAAATTTTTGTATTTTAAACATCAAAATAAATATTGGATAAATTTATAGAAGTTTGATATTATTTTTGAATATTAGAAAATACATATTTTAAAATATATTTTTTACCTGAAATATTTAATAATGTGAATCTATTTTCAAAAAATGGTCTTCTATAATTCTGGTGTGTGAGAAATTTAGATTCTAATAAGTTCACTATAATATTTTGGGAATAGTAATTTATAAATAACAATATTACCCTTATGAATAGTAATGTGACCAATGGAATTGTAACCTCACATAAGAATGTATAAATATAATTTTGGCATCTTGATTGGAAATGTGATATAATATCATAAGTAAATAATTGTTTCATAAATTATTTGTTAAGTATTTGTATTTTTCGAGTAAATAGTGTTTCTACATAAAAATTAAATATATCTTAATCAGAAAATTATTTCCATAAAATTGAGTTATTTTTTGAATTCAGAGAATCGATATTATGATATGATGAAAATATGTGTTTTTTATAAATTGTTTTTCTTTTCAGTGAATAGTAAAAATACATATTTGAGTTTTGGCCTATTTAATGAATTCACTAGTGATGTAAAAATGATGCATTAATTCTGGACTACTTTATTATAGTAAAATATGTTATGAGGTGTCCCAAGTGGCCAATACCACGGGAAAGTACCATGGGAAATCCCATGGTTTTTCAAATACAACCAATGAAGTGTCCCTTTGAAATTAACAAAATCTTTTCTCAATTTTGCTATATATACAAACCCATTTCTTCATTCCATTCATTAAAACTTATTCCTCAATAACACTCTAGCCTTTTACCTTCAATGGAGTCCTCTAAAAGTTCTATAAAGCCCCAAACGTCCCATCCTTTGAGTTTTGGAAGTTACTCTTTGAAGTATAGGAACCTTTCACTCTCCTCTTTTAGTCATGACTTATTTTTTTATGTCTTCAAGTTTCCATTTAATTATTTTGGGTATGTTCTTTTATATCCATATTTATGTAAATTTTATTTCCATATTATTAGAGACCATTTCTTCTCTCATCGACTGATTTTCTGAATTTTTATGTGACGCCCTTAGGCTGCCAAATTTTTGTAAATGAAATTGTATCTTACCTTTCATGTTTCCTTTTCAAGTGGTATTTCATTAAAATTCATATACCATGATTTTATTTCTTTTTTATTATCTAACTATATATTATTATTAGTTATTCATGAGTATGTGACCCTTTTCCCCCCATTTTTTAATGTTTTCTAAAACCATGTTATATAGTCATTTTGGTGCAGAATTTTCATCCCAAAACATTTCATGTTTTCAATAAATATATATTCATTATATTTTATGAATACCCAAAAAAATTTATTTATTTTAGTTTATTCAAATAAATATAAAAATATATATTTAACTCAAGGAATAACATACATGAAACCCGCCTTCCATTTCCATGGTTTTAAATTGACATAAAAATCATGTTTTTAAGTAATTTTTAAAATGTCAAAATTCTGATATGAAACCCATTTCTATTATTATCTTTTGGTTATTTATTAAATGTTTCATTATGATATATTTGTATCACATAAAAATAAATACATGTTAAGGGTGCACCATGATAGCAATCTAATGCATTGGGTAAAGAAAATAATCTCTAGAGATGAGAAGTTTTATAATACCTTAGTGAATAACCTTGGTAATTTTTATGACACATTGGGGATTGACATTGGTGATATTCTTATTGATGTATAAATTATATTTTTCAGCCACATTTTCATGTTATGATTCATTTTATTATATCAATTATATGCCTCTTTATCATTCCTTTATGATATTCCTCATGTTCTTATTGATATTTCTCAAGTTCACAAGTAAACTGTTTCACTAGTTTTCATTACCAGGTCTTCTGCTCACCATTTCCATTGATGTATTTCTCCAGGTAATCTGATATAGTAATTTTAATTAGGATGAACATTTTAATAAGAATTTAAAGATAATTAAGAGAATGTTATACGTTTTCATGTATTATGTACCTTTTTTTCAAGACACTAAACATTAAAGATCCTCTATTTGAAATGTAAAGAAATGTTGTGTAATGAAAATGTAGGATGTCATTTCTTGTGTCAAAGGATAGATTAGTTATTTGTGGAAATTAGGATTTTAAAAGTTTAGTAATAAGCCTATAGAAAAGTTTAAATACAGAAAAATTTCTTGGTATTTTGGTAAAATATTAAGTAAGTGATTTCTAATCAAATAAATCATTGTGAGGATACGAACAAGTGGATGTGGCTCTGGAACAGATGCACATAGGAGTGAAAACACCATCAAGGAGTTTTGGTCTTCACCCAAAGTATCCTGGTACACTATAGTGGGCCTTTCTTCATTTCTTTTTTGACACTCCTTGGTGATATTTTTGGTTAATCACACACATTTTATGAATCATTATGATGGATTTATAGAAAAATGTAATTGCTGTTAAAGAATAATATGTTTATGTATAATGTTTTAAGACATAAAAAAACTTTTATAGTTAAAATATTCATAAATGAAATATTCTTCTCACTAAGGATTTATTTTTTTAGAAAATAGAAAAAAATCGGGGTAACCATGAAAATGGTGATCGCAATGGGACATAAGATGATAGCAATCTGATAGAAGCAGGAATGGAAACATTCATTATAATGATAAACCAACTGACTCATGTTATAGGAATTAACATGAATCAAGCTAAGTGACTTATCTCATTGCAAAGGGAACAACATCTTGTTGAGTCCTTTACGATTCAGACACCACAAAAAAACAATGGATCTACTGACCCATTGATTTCTTAATATTAGATCATCACCATCAGGAAGATCTTTTCTGTGCTTCGCTGTTCAGAATAGATTACGTTCACCCTAGATGTTTATCTCAAAGATAGATAAGATGATCAGTGATGGGAAATGATTTAAAAAACAAGGACCAGAGTGGAGGTTTAATCTATAGAGTGGAAATAGTTCAGAGGGATCTTCTTTAATAATTA
Organism: Viscum album; assembly: GCA_963277665.1. Taxonomy (NCBI): domain Eukaryota; kingdom Viridiplantae; phylum Streptophyta; class Magnoliopsida; order Santalales; family Viscaceae; genus Viscum; species Viscum album. Next base: position 1,689,802,213 of record OY728140.1, on the reverse strand, counting down.
TTTCCCTCGTTCTATGAGAAGAAAAATGGAGAATGAGTTTCTCACGATGAAACAAAAGGAGAATGAATCTTTTTGAATCTATGAGATGAAAATAAAAAGGCATTAAAATTACACCTCAAGCTTTTTCATGAATTATAATGATAATGTTTATAGATTATTTGATGGACTAAGACCTCATCTATAGAAGAATCTATCAAACCGATACTATAATAGATATGAGGAGATCATGCCGAGTGCAATGAAAGTCGAACTAGAGTTTAGTTAGATGCATTGGTCTCATAAATCCAAAGAAAATAAGAGATCGATAGAGCCATTATTAGGGAGGATCTTTGATCAGGGAAGAAGATGCAAGAAAGTTCAATGTCCCACATGTAATAAGTGTGGTAAGAAGTATTCATGGAATTTCCTACTTGGGAGTATGAAGTTCAAAAAGTGTGGAAGGGATGGCCATATTGATCAGAATTTTCATTATGAGGTGAAGCCGCAACTTCCCTGCCCTAACGACAAAGTAAAGATAGTGCATGCCCTACCTAGAGTCCAATGCTTCAAATGCAGACAGCTGGGGTACTTTTCCAATCACTTTCCAAATATGAGGAATGTGGAGGGGAATCACCATCAGCCTCAGCAAAGGACATGGGAGAATGGTTGTTCTTTTTCTATCATGGAAGCTGATGTTGAAGCTCTGAATTTTGTGGTGGCAAGTACTTTTGTTGTTCTATTAAATCTAGAAAGTACAGTGTTTGATTCTAGATCTACACATTTCTTTATTTTCTCCATCATTTCAAGGAATTTAGAATCAACCCCTGAATTGCTAAAAGTGGAGTTATCCATCATGTCTTTTGGTGGGATTATATAAGAATCCTCAGTGTTTAGAAACTATAGTATTTACTTTAGTGAGAAAAATCATATCTAAAATATAGTATTCATTCCCATGATGAAATTCAACATTATACTAGGGATGGACTGGATCATAATGTATAATGATATGATCCAATACAGATGTAATGAAATCATAGTAGTCTTTAATGGAAAACCTATAGTTATCTTCCTTGGAGAGATTTCTCAACATGATCTTTGTCTAAAATCACCACTTATAGTCAATGATATAGAGTATAGCAGTGGATCTATAAAAGTAAATGAGTGTTTAATGATAGAAAATTCCCCCATCATCGAGGAATGCATTGATGTATTTTATGATCAGTTACATGGACCTCCCATATAATGATATGTATATTTATGCATTGAACTCGTACCTAGATCCCATCCAAAATCAAAGACCCGCTTTAGGATGGAAAATGTGGAGAATAGTAATTAAAGAAACAACTCCAATAACTTTTTGAGAAAGGGATTATGTGATCAAGTGTGTCTCCTTGGGGAAAATAGGTTCTCTTTAGGAAGAAGAAGGATGGATCAATGCATCTATGTAATTATTATAGAGAACAAAATGGGATAATACTAAAAAAATACCCTCTTCCTAGAATTGATGACTCATGTAACCAACTTCTTGGGGATAAATTCTTTACTGAGATTGATCTTCGACCTGGTTATCATCAATTTAGGGAGAAGAAAGAATATATTCTAAAAACCATCATCCATAAAAGATATGGGCATTATGAGTTTTTTGTTATGCTCTTTGAATTCATTAATGCTCTAACTATTTTTATAGATTTCATGATTGGAATATTTAAGTACTACCTTGATAACATTGTGGAAGTTTTTATTGATGATATTATGATATATTCCAAAAGTCACGAGGAAAATGAGGTTCATCTAAGGGTTATTTTTAAAACTCTATGGAAGGAGAGGATTTTTGGAAAGTTAACTAAATGTTAACTTTGGTTTCAAAGAATTTTCTTTCTAGGGGCACATTGTAACCAAAGAAGGAATCACAGTAGACCCTAGAAAGACAAATGTTGTAGAGGAGTGACCTCAACCTACAATAATAACTAAAATTCATAGTTTCCATGGATTAGTAGAATATTATATAAGGTTTGTGAAAAACATTTCATGACTTTGTAATCCATTAATATAGTTAACTCGAAAATAGTTCCAGTTCATCTAGAAAAAGGAGTGTGAGGAATGTCTCCAAGAGCTGAAGAATATATTGGTTACTTCACTCATTTTAACTCTACCCACATGTGGAGAAGGATTCATTATTTTTATAATTGTATCTCAAAAAGGGATGGGGTTCATCCTTATGAAAAATGATAAGGTGATTTATTATGAATCTTAATAGTTGAATAATTGTGGGATGAAAAATCATACGCATGATCTTGAGGTGGATGTGGTTGTTTTTTATCTGATGATTTGGAGGAAATATCATTATGGGGAGAAATGTGATATATACATTGACCATCAATGTTTGAAGTATATTTTCACACAAAATTAATTGAACACGGGACAGAGGAGATGGTTGGAACTTCTTAAATATAATGATTGTTCAATTCATTATCATCCTATAAGTGGAAACCAATTCACTAATGTATTATGTAGGAAAGACCCAATTGTTCTGTACTCAATTTGGATTCAAAGATATTATTTGATTAATGACCTAGTAATGCTAGACATGGGAATTATAAGAGAATAGACATCATCAAACCTATCCCAAATTATTTCTCAACCATCATTACTAGAGAATATCATGAAATATCATAAATAAGATCTGTTGTAATAGAAGAATTTTGAGGCTATGGAGGATGTGAAGTTTCCAGAGTTCAATATTGGTCAAGAAGGTTTACTGAAATTTTGTACAATATTATGTTTTCCATCAATCCTATAAATAAAGAAGGATCACATGCATGAAGCTCATAGCTCTACAGTCTCTATACATCCTAGAAGAATAAAAATGTATAGGGACCTTCGTGATCATTATTAGTGGAATGATATGAAGAGGGAGTTTTCTAACTCCACTATAAGGTGCCTCAAATGTCAGCAAGTTGAGGCAGAGAGACAACTTCTTAAAGAGGAATTACAACCACAACCCATACCATCATATAAGTGGGACAATATCTCTATAGACTTTTTCACTGGTCTCTGGAGAACATCCAAAGGGAATAATGTGATATGGGTTATGGTGGACCATCTCTCTAAGACTGCCCATTTTATCTCTATTCGGGAACATTTCTCTCTTGATCATCTTGTTATAATTTACATGAAGGATGTGGTAATGGTGCATGGTATAGCGACCCCAGCCTTTTACACATAAAATTTCATGATTTTAAACACAATTCATCATCAGAGTACAAGCCAAGGATTGTTAAGTTTAGTGTCTTGGAAGACTAGGTACATATATCACAAAACATGGGGCTAAAAACACTTCATTATTTAATCATCATAATGAGCTCTTAACTTCCTTTCAGCCCTTACTTCTGTATAGGGTACCCTGGGGAACACATGAACAAAGGGATGAGCTAAAAATCCTAGTAAGGGATAGAACATAAGAATAATCTTTAAGCACATGAGTTAGGAGGCTTGACATAATGATATTGGAAGCATGTAACATATGGAATCATAACATATAAACATGGGATAATAAAAACATGGAATAAAATAATCATGTGGTCATATAAGAATGAGATTATATAAGAATAGATTCATAAAGAGGTGGAAGAAACTTTAAAATGGCTTTAGTGCGAGTCAAGGCTAACCGCCAATCTCGTTTCCCATAGTAACACAAGCCAATGCTAACTGCCTGGACCGTTTTCCCATTATCTTCTCATGAGACATTAACATTATCCAATGCATTGGAGCACTATCTGGGCACAACCATCTTAGATTATTCATGTATATGCTTTCCCCATAAATAATCTCACATAATCAATCATACATAAACATAAGGGTACCCTAGGAAAGAAATGGGAACACAATCACATCATGAAGCATAATAAAAAGGGACGTAACATACAAGAATCAATGAGAGAGATGAATTAAACCATAAATAGACATTAATAATTTATAAATACATAAATATTTACAAGAGATACAAAACTGAAGTGATAACATGTAAACATCATTTTTAGGAATCTTTGAGTCAAAACATTTTAGTGCGGTTTAAGAAAACATCGAATATCTCTTAAAACGAAAAGTGACATAATATTTATTATATAACCAGAAGTAAACCAGGATTGTTTTCATAATAAAAAGACTGATTTTATAAAGACAAAGGTGACTTAAAACAGAGGATAGAGTACACTTGATAATAGGAAAGAATTCGGGTAGTTCCCTTAAAACGTGTTCACTTATCAGGAAGTAATAAGGAGAGAATCACTTAAAAGCATGCATATCCCCGAATGAGAGTGATGAAAGAGTCCTGATAAATAAACATGGAACATGTAAACAACATTTATTGTATGGACAAGAAAATATAAGATAACATCATTTTGGTATAAATGTATACAAGAAAAACTGATGGAATAAAAGAGGTTTGGGTTGAATTCATTACGGATTATCGGCATGGTGTCAGGAGTACTTGAGGGGGCTTAGTGAGATAGGAAAGGGAATTATCATCACTTATACATAAAGAGGGATGTATGGTCAGGTGAGAAATCATACTCCAAAATTAATAATTACACACAACATTTCTTAACATAGTGAACAATCTTGAATAAGTGTGAAATTGAGAGGATCACTTACGTTAGATCTGTTGGTTTTCTCCACTTGATATTAATGACCCTTTGATATTTTCTCTTTGAGACTCCTATTACGGGCTTTGATTTTGGTCTTTTGGAAATACCAGCAAGACTTGGACGTGGGTAAGGAGCTTGGGAGGGTATTTGGGTAGAAATTTGGCTAGGTACAAGGCTTGAGAGGTGTGAGGGATAGAGGTATGGAGAGGGGGTATTTATAATGTGGGAGGAGAGGGATTTCCCAATTATTTATTCAATAGTTTATTAATTTAACTCAATACAAGGAATAGTGATGATTCCTTGACCAAAAATAGTAAATTTAGAATTTTAATCCGAAACAATTTGGCTTACATCAGCATAACATCATCATGACTTCATAATTAATGTATTTTGCTTATTTTGTGAATTATCGTATTTCACTATTCATCCAAATTTCAAGTATTTCAGAAAAATCCCAAAAATTCACCCTAACCATTTTTCGACATATAGAATCCAAAAATGAATTCTATTTTTCAAAAATAATTTTCTAAATATGATTATTTTAATATTTAATTAATATAATAATTTATTACCAAACCCAGTTTTAAAACATTCATTTACTCATTCTAAAATATTTGTATATCATACTTCCAACATGAATATTATTTTTATACCACCATAGGTGAGGTTACTATTCATTCGGGTATATCACTATTCATAATGGTATGTTACTATTCATTGGGGTCGGTTACTGTTCAGAAAAATTATTTTAGCATTATTAGAATCCAAAAAACATCTTGAACACAACCTTGTTTGCCGGATTTTCGAAATTCCAAACACAGAAGTGAAAAAATTATGTTTAAAGGTAACTTATCACTTATTAGTTCATTATTTTGTGCTTTCATGAGATTTTATTACAAAAATATAAGAATAGAATTTCTATTTAAAAACTCTGGGTCGTTACATTCTTCCCCCCTTATGAGATTTCACCCTCAAAATTTTGTTTTGCATACTAAGTTAAAAACAGGTGCGGGTACTTTTCCTTCATTTCATCCTCCAATTCCCATGTTACTTTCTCAAAATTATGGTTCCTCCACACAAATTTTACAAGATGGGTTGTCTTGTTGCGTAGAACCTTATCTCTCTGATCCATAATCTTTACTGGTTTCTTCTCATAGAAGATATCATCTTCCACCTCCACTACCTCTGAGTTTAGTACATGTGAGGGATTAGGTATGTACTTCTTCAAGAGTGATACATGAAAAAAATCATGAAATCAATCCATATTCGGTGGAAGTGAAAGCAGATAGGCCATGGCTCCTATGCGGTCAAGGATCTAAAAGGGGCCAATATACCTTGGGCTTAGCATCCCTTTCATCCTGAATCGCATGACTCTCTTCTATAGAGATATTCAAAGGAAGACTTTATCTGAAATGTAGAACTCCAAGTCCCTTTGATGGTTGTCAGCATAGCTCTTTTGTCGACTTTGAGTAGCTTTGATGTGTTTCTAGATGACTTGAACCTTCTCTATCATCTCTTGAACAAGATCGGGTCCAAGTAGCTTTCTTTCTCCAACATCATCCCAACAGGTTGAAGTTCTACATCGCTTTCTATACAGAGCTTCATATGGATCCATTTGAATACTTGAGTGGAAGCTATTGTTGTATGAGAACTCAACCAATGGGAGATGTTGATCCCATCCACCTTTGAAATCTAGAGAGCACCCTCTAACCATATGTTCAAGCATCTGAATTGTTCTTTCAGACAGGCCATCAGTTTGGGCCTGATAGGCCATGCTGATATTTAATTAAATACCCAAAGCATGTTGAAGAATCTTACAAAATTTAGATGTGAACCTTGGATCGCGGTCAGAGAAATTTTAGAGTGGAACACCGTGCAGTCTCACCACTTCCATTACATATATCTTAGCAAGTTGTTCAAGAGAGAGATCTTCCCAAATAGTTATGAAATGAGATGCCTTGGTGAGTCGGTCAACCACAACCCATATCACATTATTACCCTTCAACGTCTTCGGGAGACCCGTGAAAAAGTCCACAGTAACATTTTCCCATTTCCACATGGGTATAGGCAATGGGTGCATCGTAACATTGGACTTTTGTCACTCATCTTTAACTTTCAAACATACCAAGCACCTTGATATATATTCCTCAATCTCCTTCTTCATGTTATCCCACTAGAAGTGTTCTCGGAGATCACAGTACATTTTTGTACTCCCAGGATGGATAGAGAAGGTCAATCTATCTGCATCATTCAGTAGATCCTTCTTTATCTCTTGATCATATGGTACACATAATCGTGTCCTAAATCTTACAACTCCTTCCTCATTAATTTTGAAATCGGAGGATTTCCCATTTTTAATAGCTTCCACCCTTTTCTGAATTTCCACATCCTTTCTTTGTGCAACCATTATTTTCACCATGAAGGATGGTTGAGCAATAATTTGAGAAAGGATTGATGATTTTCCTCCCTTAATGATTCCCATGTCCATCCTTTGAAAATCTAAGAAGATCAGATCCTTTTCTATTCACATCATTGATAAAGATGCATGATCCTTTTTTCTTAGAGCATCTGCCACCTTGTTTCCCTTACCTGGATGGTAGTTCATTGAGTAGTTATAATCCTTGATGATCTCTATCCATATTTGTTGGATTATATTAATCTCTTTCATTGTGAATATATATTTGATACTATTTTGGTCAATATATATCTCACATTTCTCCCTATAGAGATAATGCTGCCAGATTTTCAAGGCAAAGATCATAGTCGCTAACTCTAGATCATGCGTTGGATAGTTTTGATCATGGATTATCAGCTGCCTTGAGGCATAGGCTATCACTTTATCATTTTGAATCAGCACACAGTCTAATACCTTCTTAGAAGCATCACTATACACCACAAAGAGTTCCCCACTGCTAGGGAGTGTGAGTACTGGCGCAGTGATAAGCCTCTTTTTCAACTCCTTGAAACAGTCTTCACACTCTTATATCTAGAAAACCTGTATGCCCTTCCATGTCATCTTGGACATTGGGTTTGAAAATCATGAAAAGTTCTTCACGAATAGTCGATAATACCCAGCTAGACCCAAAGAGTTGGGGATCTCCGTTACAGAAGTTGGTCTGGGCCACTCTTCAATTGCCTTCGTCTTGGAAGGGTCCACAGATATCCCTTTGCTGGTGATAACATTCCCGAAGAATGATACTTCCTCCATCCATAACTCACATTTACTGTACCTTGTATAAAAATTCACCCTTCAAAAATTCTTTAACATAGTTTCCAAATGCTCCTCATGTTCAAAATTTCTCTTGGAGTATATCAGAATATCATTAATAAAAACCACCACAAATTTGTCGAGGTAATCTCTAAAGACTCTATTCATTAAATCCATGAAAATTGTTTGAGCATTAGTGAGTCCGAAGGGAATCACTATGAACTCAGGGTGTCCATACCTCATTCGAAAGGCAGTCTTAGGAATATCTTCCTTCCTCACCTTTGGTTGGTGATATCCTAATCCAAGGTCCACCTTAGAGAAATAACTGGCCCACGTAACTGATCAAACAACTCATCTATCTGTAGAAGGGGATACTTGTTCTTTATTGTGATTTTATTGATCTCACGATAATCAATGCAGAGGCGGATTGATCCATCCTTCTTCTTGATAAAGAATACTGGATCACCCCACAGTGAAGTACTCCGGTGTATAATACCCATCTCCATATTCTCCTATAATGGCTTCTTCATCTCTTCTAGCTCTACGGTGGCCATTCTGTAAGGTTTCTTTTAGACTGGTAGAAATCCAGGGATAAGTTCAATTGATAACACAACCTCTCGGTCAAGAGTAAGACCAAGAAACTCTTCAGGGAATACATCAGTGTAATCCCTCAAGACGGGCATGTCTTCAAGCATGATTCTCTCCTTCATATCAATCATTTGAGCTAGATATGCAAGTTGATAAGGAAGAAATATCCACACTTGATAAGATGATTCGAAAGGAGATTCATCATCCTCCTTGAACTTGTAAATAATCGTAGGATGCTTCGGGATGTGAAGAGTAATCTCCCGTTCCCGGTAGTTGATGTTGGCCTTGTAAAAAGATAGCCAATCCATGCCCAAAATAGAATCAAATTCCACTAAAGGAAGTATGGAAAGATTTTCTGGGAGGTTTAGTCCACAAAAATTAACTTGGGAGGAGTTATAAACCATGGGTGCCAGAATTTCCCCATTCTCTATTCTCACTGATTACTTTTCCTCCAAATTTTGAGGTGCTGTTTGAATAGTTCTACTAAACATACAAGATATGAAAGAATTCATAGAACCCGAATCAAATAACACATTCACTATTATTGAATGAATAACAAGCACACCTTCCACCATATCATTTTTGGGATCCACCTCAGTAGTGTTGATAGCATAATCCCTTCCTTGTTTCCATGGAGGTTGTTGCTGATTGCCTCCGACAACCCTCGTCTTAGGGAAATTTTCCGCATAATTCCCAATCTCCTTATAGTTATGACACTGCACTATAGGCTTAGTGTTGATCTGAACCTTCCTTTCTTTTTCAACATTAGCAGGATTTTTCATATCCCTTTGGTAGTTTGTGACCAGATGACCAAACTTTCCGCCTTTGAAGCAATTCTTGGTTCCCTTCAGAAAGTTACCTGGATTCTCTTCCAACAATTTTTTCAATTGGGAATGTTGGGATTCTTCCCATAATGGGTTTTGTTTGATGGACCACCCATGTTGTTTTCCATCTTCCACTTCTTGTCACTGGGCCCATGAGACCACTGAGAGTCTCAAATCTCCATTTCAACCTTGAGGGAACAACAGACAATCTCCTCAAAACTATCGAAGTCTCGAATCAGAAACACTTTTCGTAGACTCATCTCTAGTCTTCTAAAGAGGTGATCCACCTAGTTTTTGGTGTTCATAAAAAAGCCAGAGGAATACCTTGCAGGCCTGGTAATGTTTTCTTCATACGCCTTGAGGGACTCATCTTCTTTCTTCTTGAGTTCGAGGAATTCTCTTTCCATATTGAGATGGAGGGTTTGAGGAAAATATTTTTTGAAAAACATTGTCTTGAATTCCTCCCAATCAGTGGAATCAATTTATTCTTGGGACTTTGTATTCTTGATCAGTGTCCACCACTGATCAGCTTCCCCATCAAAATGATAGATGGCTAGTACAACTTTCTCTTTTTCCGAGCACTGGAGGACAGAGAAAATCTTTTCAATGGAGTTAATCCATTGTTCTACGAGGAGGGGATCAGAAGACCCGCTAAACATGGGAGGCCTTTGCCGCATGAAGGATTCTATGGAAACTTGCACTTTCTGTGGTGGAGGGGGACGTTCCACCTAATTCAAGTTATTATTAATAACTTGTTCCAACTGATCAAGTACTTACATGAAGTTTTGATCACCCGCTTCCATCACATCGGGCATTTCATCAGGGAAATCATCACATTGCCTATCACATTGGTTAATGGAATGTGTTCTTCTATTTCCCTACATTAACTACGAAAAATAATGTATAATTAGAGGTCTTGAATACTAATCTATTGAGCATAGAAAGGAAACTTTGAACATTAAAGGATAAAGTTATAAAGAAGAAGTACATCCTAACTTTTGATTACTTATGTTTATATCTAGGATATCCTAAATCTAATTCATAACTTGTATTATTATGGGATTATTTTTGTCCCTTAATAATGGTGTGTACTACACTCGTGAGTCTACCAAAGCATATCCCTCTGGAGTGTCGTAACCAAGAGTGCAGTAAGGCCCATTGTCCTGCACCAGTTCCCGTTCGAGTATATCTCAAAGTGGTGTTTTCGGGTTTTACAGCTACATACATATGTGCTAGAGCCACCTCTATCTACTCTTATCTAGACAGGGATGTATTTTCTTGATAAACCACTAACTCAATACTCACCAAAATTTGGGAATGTTTTCTAATACTTAGTCTCATCCTTAAGGTTCTCACTAAGGTGATCTATTCCTAATCTCCAAAAATAACTAGACCATCCTCTGATAACAACTATAGAGACCCTACCCTTTTACACATAAATTTTCATGATTTTAAACATAATTCATCATCAGAGTACAAGCCAAGGATTGTTAAGTCTAGTGTCCTGGATGACTAGGTTCATATATCACAAAACATGGGGCTAAAAACACTTCTTTATTTATTCTTCATAATGAGCTCCTAACTTCCTTTGAGCCCTTACATATGCATAGGGTACCATGGGGAACACATGAACAAAGGGATGATCTAAGAAGCCCAGTAAGGGAAAGAACATAAGAATAAACTTTAAGCACATGAGTTAGGAGGCTTGACATAATGATATTGGAACCATGGAACATATGGAATCATAACATATAAACATGGGATCATAAAAACGTGGAATATAATAATCATGGGATCATATAAGCATGAGATTATATAAGCATAGTTTCATAGAGAGGTGGAAGAAACTTTAAACATGGCTTTAGTACGAGTCAAGGCTAACTGCCAATCTCGTTTCCCATAGTAGCACAAGCCAAGGCTAACCGCCCGGACCGTTTGCCCATAATCTTCTCATGAGACATTAAATTTACCCAATGAATTTAAGTGCTATCTTGGTGAACCCATCTATGATTATTCATGTATATTCTTTCCACATAAAGAGTCTCACATAATCAATCATACATAAACATAAGAGTACCCAAGGAAAGAAATGGGCACACAATCACGTCATGAAGCATAATAAAAAGGGATGTAACTTACAAGCGTCTATGAGATAAAGGAATTAAACCATAAATAAACATTGATAATGTATAAAGGCATAAATCATGACAAGAGATAAAAAAATGAAGTGATAATATGTAAAAATAGTTTTTCAGAATCATTGTGTCAAAACATTTTAGTGTGGTTTAAGAAAACATCGAATATCTCTTAAAACGAAAAGCGGCACAATATTTTTTTACAAAACCAGAAGTAAACTGGCAGGGTTTTCAAATTAAAAAGACTGATTTCATAAAGAAAAATGTGAATTAAAATAGAGGATAGAGAACACTTGATAATAGGAAAGAATTTGAGAAGTTCCCTTAATACGTGTACACTTATCGTGAAGTAATGAGGAGAGAATCACTTAAAAGCATGAATATCCCCGAAAGAGAGTGATGAAAGAGTCTTGATAAATAAACTTGGAACATGTACACAAAATTTAGAGTATGAACAAGAAATGATAAGATAACATCATTTTGGTATAAAGTAGATAAGAAAACCTGAAGGAATAAAAGAGGGTTTGGTATAATTCTTTACTGATTATCGGCAAGGTATCAGGAGTACTTGATGGGGCTTAGTGAGAGAGGAAAGGGAATTCTCATCACTTATACATAAAGAGGGCAGTATGGGGATGGTGTGAAATCATTCCCAATAATTAATAATTACACAAAACATGTCTTAACATAGTGAACAATCTTGAATAAGAGTGAAATTGAAAGGATTCCTTACCTTAGGTCCGTTGGTGTTCTCCACTTGATATTAATGACCCTTTGATATCCTCTCTTTGAGACTCCTCTTAGGGGCTTTGATTTTGGTCTTTTGAAAAGACCAGAAAGCCTTGGATGCGGGTAAGGAGCTTGGGAGGGTATTTGGGCAGAAATTGGGATAGGCTCAAGGCTTGAGAGGTGTGAGGGAAATAGGTAAGGAGAGGGGGTATTTATAGTGAGGGAGGAGAGGGTTTTCCCAATTGTTTATTCAATAGTTTATTAATTTCCCTCAAGACAAGGAATAGTGATGATACCTTGACCAAAAATAGTAAATTTAGCTTGTGAATCCGTACCAATTGGACTTACATCAGCATAACATCATCATGACTTCATAATTAATGTATTTTGCTTATTTTGTGAATTATCGTATTTCACTATTCATCAAAATTTATAGTATTTCAGAAAAATCCCAAAAATTATACCTAACCATTTTTTGACGTGTAGAATCCAAAAATGAAGTCCTTTTTTTTAAAATAATTTTCTTAATATGATTATTTTAATATTTAATTAAAATAATAAATTATTATCAAAACCAGTTTTAAAACATTCATTAACTCATTCTAAAATATAGGTATATCGTACTTCCAACTTGAAAATTATTTTTATAACACCATAGGTGAGGTTACTATTCATTAGGGTGTATCACTATTCATAAGAGTATGTTACTATTCATTAGGGTTGGTTACTATTCACCAAAAATTATTTTAGCATTATAAGACTCCAAAAAACATCTTGAACACAACCGTGTACGCCTGATTTTTGAAATTACAAACACAGAAGTGACAAAATTATGTTTATAGGTCACTTATCACTTAGTAGTTCATTATTTTGTGCTTTCATGAGATTTTATGACATAAATATAATAAGGTAATTTCCATTTAAACATTGTGGGTCGTTACACATGGAGTTCCCCCTTCTATCGTATTTGATCGTGATGCAAGGTCCAAATCCAAATTCTGGAAATGACTTCAACAGTGTTCAAAATTGAATTTCAGTACGACCTATCACCCTCAAACTTAGGGCCTACCAGAATGGACTATTCAAACACTTGTGAACATTATTTGAACATGATCAATGGAATATAAGGTTATATGGGATCAACATATTCTATTAGTTGAGTTCTCTTACAAAAAAAGCTTACACTCGAGCATTCAAGTAGCACCTTATGAAGCTATATATGGGAAGTGACATTGAACTCATACTTTTTGGGATGAAGCTACTGAGAGAAAGCTTCTTGGGCATGATCATGTGCAGGAGATGACAGAAAAGGTCCATGCCATCTGACAACACATTAAGGCTGCCCAGAGTTGAAAAAAGATATATACCGACAACCATCAATGAGACTTGGAGTTTGATGTCGGTAATAAATTCATTCTTCAAATTTCACCTTGTAAGAGAGTCATGAAGTTTAGGAATAAAGGGAATCTCAGCCCTAGGTACATTGGCCCCAATGAAATCCTTGATCACATAGGTGTAGTGAGATATCGGCTTGCACTTCCTCCCAATCTAGCACAAGGACATGATGTCTTCCACATACCCCTCTTGAGGAATTACATACGTGACACTTCACATATACTAAATCCAGAAAAGTTACAATTAAAACATGACCTCTCTTATGAGGAGAAACTGGTGGAGATCTTGGATTGTAGAGACAATGTTCTATGCAACCAGTCTACCTACCGTGTTAAGGTGTGGTGGAGGAACCAAAAATGGTAGGAATACACCTTGGAACTAGAGGAGTCTCTAAGGAAAAAGTACCCACACCCTTTCTCTACAGAGGGTATGGGTTAAAATTTAAAGGAAGAATTTTATTTAGGGGGGGGGATTTAACGAAAAGAACTTTTTAATATTATTGGTTTCCTAAATTTCGGTGTTATTTTATTTTTTTCTCAGTAAAACTATATCCTATAATTAATGAAGTGAGTGTATCTAAAATGAGACCTTTGGATTTTGATTGTTATATCACCATTGGTCAATATGAACATTGGAAAATATACTCTTAACAATATGAATATTATTCATAAATACAAATGATCATGATTAATTAATATAGAAATATGACTCAATGGCCTCATCTTGTATACTTGGGTCATACGAAGCCCATCTGTCGGATCCTGGGAAGGAGGTAGCATCACTGGGATGTTCTCTGGACCCTGCCCAAGCTGAGCCTCAGCATACTAATAATAAATGTAACTACCTTTGGGGGAAGTTCGAGGTAATAGAAATCACCAATAATTAGGTTTCCCAAGTGGCCAATACAAGGGTAAAATAACATGGTAAATCCCATGGTTTTGCAAATACCACTAATTTGGTGTCCCTTAGAAATTAACAAATTATTCCCGCACTTTTTCTATAAATACCAACCCATTCATTCATTCCATTAATTCCAGATTCCACATCAATAAAGATATGGTCTTTTAACCACTCAATAAGTCATCCCAAGGTGAAATAATTCCCCCAAAAGTCCCAACCTTCGAGTTTTTTTGTTCCTCTTCAGGGTAAGGGAACCTATCACCCTCCTCTTTTAGTCATGACTTCCTTTATGTTATGACTTCTAGTTTCCATTTTATTTTGTTTGGGTATGTTCTTCAATATAATTATTGCTTTTAATTTTATGTAAAAATGATCAGAGGTCATTTATACTCTCATCAACTAGTTTTTTTAATTTTTATGTGACATTGTTAGGCTACCAAATTTTCATAAAAAACCGCATCTTCTCTTTCAAGATTTATTTTCATGTGGTATATAATTAAAATATCCATACCATGATTTAATTTCTATTTTATTGTATCCCTATAATGTATTATGAGTTATTTATGAGTAGGTAACACTTTTCCCCTTACTTTTTAATGTTTTCTAAAACCATGTTATATAGCCGTTATGATGGAGAATTTTTGTCTCAAAAACATATCTTTTTATCATGAAAATGAATCATTATATTTTTTGAATACCCAAAAATAAATATTCTATAAGGGTCTTCATATAGATTTCAAAATTATATATTTCATTATGGGAATAACACACATGAATCCCTCCTTCCATTTCTGTGGGTTTAAAATGACATAAAAATCATGTTTTTAAGTACCATTTAAAACATCACGATTTTGATATGAAACCCATTTCATTTATTCTCTTATGATTATTTATGCAAAAAATATGTATGATATGTGTGGATCACAAGAAAAAAAAATTAGGTGTGCTCCTTGATAGATCTCCAATGCATTCTGTAAAGAAATTAATCTCTAGAGATGGCAATTTTTATGATACCATAGTGAATAGCCGAGATAATTTTTATGACACCATAGGAATGGAACTTCGTGGTATGCTTATGAATGTCTAAATTAAGTATTGTAGACACATTTTAAAGTTATTATTAAAGTTATTATTTCTATTAAATGCCTCATTATCATTCCTTAATGATATTACTCATGTTTTTATTGACATTTCTCAAGTTCACATGTAAACGGTTTCACTTGTTTTTCTTTACTACGCCTTTTGTTCACCCTTTCCTCTGATGTATGTTTCTAGGTTATGAGATGCAATAATTTTACTTTAGATGAACATTCAATAAGACTTTCATAAGTATTATTTATATTTTATATGTTTTCATGAGTTATGTACCTTTTTTCTAAGACACTAAACTTTAATGATACTATATTTGTAATGTAATTAAAATTTATGTAACAAGAAGACGTGATTCCCTACAAATGACTCTAAAGTAAAAATTATTGTCATTTCTAAAATTAAACAGTTTGTAAGGGGTTGTTCCAACATGTGACTAAAGAAGGGATCTATTTATAGTGCACCAATCTATAATCAGGACATATTCCTAAATATACATTGAACTTTATATTCTAATATCATTGACTATGTAATTTCTTATTGGGTATTATTCCTTCATTCGACTACACTATTCTATTGTTGAGTTTATGGTGTTTATAAATTAGGATTTATTCAATTTCCAATATAATTAGTTTCAAAAAGAGAATTTCAAAACTCAAACCATGATCAATATACATAGTGACTAATATAATTTGTGAATAATATAAAATAACAATTAATATATCTGATTTATTCTAACTTAAGGTATAAAAATCAGGTTCAATTATATCTAGTTTAATTATAAACTAAGAAAAACACAACCAGTTTACATACAGGAAATTCATTTTATATTGGTCCAAAAAGGTCCATGTGAACTAACATTAAAGATTTATATGTTGAGACTTCACTAGATGTTTTAAAACACGACATATGTTTCTTAAAATTTTGTAAAGAGTTACAAATGTTGAAATAAATAAACCTACATTCTGGAGATCCTCCACTGGTCCATTCCTAAAAATTTTGGCTAAATTTCAGAAATTGCAGTGTCCTAATATTTTATGATAATGAGAAGTATTACATTAATAAAAAAATGCATGTTATGTTCTAGAATATATATTTCACTAATACAAAAGGGTAATCAATGTCACATAGATTAGTAGTTAAAAACATGCTATCTATCTATTATTTCAAACATACATTTTCCATTCCGAAAGATCATATACTAACCTTCATTGCATAATTCAGTCATTATAGTAATAATTTGTTAATTTCCTAAAATATAAATAAAATATGAAATTAATGACTAATAAGGACTCAAACACATCCAATACTAATAATATGAACATTTTTAATGTCTCCAAAACCGACTCATACTTCTATTAGTACTCAGCCTATATTACTAAAAAAATAGAGATAATATATTTGTACCCATAATTTCATTAGTCCATTAATGTTAGAAAATAATACCTTTAGGACACATTTCTATATAACTCTTATAGGCTTTAAATTCCACTATGACATTTTGTAGAGAAAGGAATATTTTTTGAACATAATAATTTAAAAAAAATGTCATTTTGGAAAAAAAACATATGCCAAAAGATGCACAAATTGTATTCAATTATCATTCGTGATTTTCCAAATGTAGCCTACTAAAGGTAAAATTATGTTAAAGAATGGATATACTATTAATTTAAAATTTTAGGTTTATTTCCAATTTATTATCACTATGACTAAATTTTTATTTATATGTATGAAATAAATGAGAAGTATGTTTTAAAATTTTTTGAGGTGAATTTAGAAACACATTCTTTTAATTTTGAAAGTTCTACTTTCAGTGTGTTAATGTATTTCATTAAATGTAATTTTTAATTTTTATCCCATTCATATTTCATCTAATATTTTCACATAATGGAATATAATCTTCATATTCTATGAATGATTAACTATTAGAATCATCTAAATAAAATGAAAAAATACTGTCCAGAGATAAATGTTAAAGTCAGTCGAGATTCTCCTTCCTTATAATGCTTTAGTTGTATTATGTTGATTTTCTAAAAGAACTAATTATTTTCTGGCTATTATAACTCATTAAATCATTTTATATTTCTGATGATTGGTCATGACTATGACAACATGTATCATTAGTTTGGTAGAATGCATTATTTCTATTTTATTTTTTTTTCTCATCCATACTACTCTAATTCAACCAAGAACAATCTTGTCTAATATTCCCTAGTTTCTTACACTCATAACTGATAGTGCATGTGGTTTCTATCTCGTCATATTTTTCTTTTCCATTATTTTGATAATCTAATTTCAAGTAGGTATTTCTAAAAGTATTATTCATATTAATGGCATCTTGATTGGTATTACCTTTACATCCCTTTGTGTTTCTAACATCTAATTAATTTTTAGGTTTGTTCTTTAGATATTTACATATATATGTTTGAAAATAGAAATTTAAAACCCAATAAAATGATGTAAACACAAAAAAAATTAAATTCCTTTTCTCATCATTGTTTCTTCATCTGATTCTCATATTGTATGATTATCTCCATAATATCATAAGAAAAATATTGATTAGAGGTTTAGTATCATTCATCACCATCAACAGGGATTCCCATTCCTTCATAAAAATATAAATTACAATCACTATAATCTATTCATTAGTAATTACATTTAAACATAATGATTTATGTCCACTGTATTCCATTATAATATATTGATGAATATTCACCACTAGTTTATAAAATTTAAAATCAAAGGATAGATAATCCACATGAAGAACAAATATTCAATTCTTAAGAAATTTATAGATTCAAAATGTATCATTTCAAGGTACATCTAAATTATCTTTATTGTCTCACTTAATGAAATTTAAATGAAAATATTTTGTATCATTAAATATAATAATGAATTCTGGACTTTATAATTCTCTTCATACTTTGAATTATCATCATGAGTAAGAAAAATAAATATATCAATGAAATATTTTTATTTCCAATAATCGTAAGAAAATGACCAACCCCAAAATTGGTAATAAATGACTTTTTCCTATCTTAAAAACATTTATAATTTGAACCATCAATGATTATTTACAGAATAAGATCGATATTCTAAATAATTTTGACCAGATGTCCTACCATATTAAATCAAAAAAATTCTTTCTCTTCTATAAATAAGTCTATGAAAACTATTAATAGTTTTGATGAATAAATAAAGACATTGTTTTAAATAAATATAAGAATCCAAGTAGAGTTGAGCCACCAAAAACAAATGTCCTAGTAAAGGAAATAATGTAACATTGAAGAGAGGTGTGAGATTTAGTCTAATCCATTATTTAGTTTCACTCCCAATATAAGAATTAATTTAAAAAGACATTATATCACCTAATGAAATTAGAGTAATAAATAATTTCAAAGAAGAAAATAAATGGTCAGTACTTAATAATTTAACTAATATATAATAGTGCACATAATTTAAATTAATGATATATGTTTAAATAAACATGACCATATAAATTTTAAAATGTAATAAAAATTAGAAATAATGTATGAAAAAATACCAAAAGTCAAGGAAAATAATCCATAAACACTTGAAAGGATATTATATTACCAATTTAATTCCAATAAAAGGAATACATGACATTTATCTAAGGTGGTGGGGGGATCAAAATAATTTATCTCAGTTCTCCTTGTTCCGTAACAATAATTTCATCACCTGACATTCTTCTAGGAAACAAATTCACTTAAAACATCCTCGACACCATCATCCATGGTATGCAGTTCTAGTATTAAGATCCTCTTAAATTAGATAATCAATAGAAATAATGAGGTAGTACTTTGTCATCCATAAATATATGATAAGGTAGTAATCCATATCCCTAGAATCCAATTGTTCTCCTCGATCAGAAATATCATTTGTTTATAGAAACAATAGTCATCTATCATGATGGATAAAAAAAGAATAATTACAGAAGGAAAATACCAGAGCCGTATATTGAAAGAGAACTCAATGTTGTCTCTTAAAATAATTGACATAAATAAAAAATTTAATCAGAATCAATTAAATCATCAAGATGACGAGAATGATAAAAGGAATACAACAAAGCTCATCCTAGTTTTTACATACCAAATTCATCAAAGCACAAATTTATATTAATAGCCATTATTTTAACAAACTACATTGGAAAAATTTCAATATCCTCATGTATGGTTACAAATAAATTCAAGGATTCATAATCAATATATTGATTTACTGAAAATTTTTAATGGAGAATTTCAATGTGAAATTATAAAAACTAAATATTATATTTGAGTTAATTCCCGGTATTATTCGTCAGAGCTTATGATCAAACAATATGTCTGTATATATCAAAAGACATAAAGATAACTTCCTGTTAAATAAAAACCATAATGATGTATATTCATACTTTCTCATAACCAAATTGAAAATTCAAATTTACTAAGTTAGTAATCTCATTAACATTATATTTCACTAATCACCAGTATATTCAAACTATGTTTATATAAATATTATGTCCCTCATGGTAATGAATAGTTCTACCGATTTTACCAATCAGTGATATACATAGAAATTACTAATAAATCCTAAAAATGTAAATAAAAATAAATGAAAAATACATAAATAATAAAAAAACACACCGTAAACATGATTCAGATATTAAATCAAAAATGAATTAATGAATTCAATTATCCTTCAGAATCCAAAGAATGAGCTAATTACTAATAACTTGGTAGGATACCCTTTTTATACTTGCGATTATAGTAATTAATCTAAGTCCATGTATTTTTTATGGGATGATAAATAATATAAAGAACCTCTTGGGTGGGACAAATTTTAGAATTATCTAAAAAGTGGGAAAGTATTGTTTTCAATGTTTTTTTCAGGGCCAGTGCCAATTTTTTAATGTGTGACGGTGTGCAGGTGACCCCACATTCCCTCTTTCCAAAGGCAGATAGCTTTCATCACATTAATCGATGATTTTTATCCTTGATTGAAACAGGATGATGGGATTTCGATTCCCCTTTTTATGGATTCCACTTTGGACCTATTCAATTTGTCCGGGTCTCCCACATAGATTTAAGTCATGTTTGTGGAACTCATTACTGATGTCATATAATTATGGATACCGATTAGTTACACTACATCTTTATAGAAACTTCATTGGGTCTTTACAGTGTAACAACCTTTTTAGAGGAGATTACTCATGATGGGAATCACTCGCATGTATGGATAGTAGAATCATTGGTCACATGTATTCTTCCCTATAAGAGGTGATATCATGGAGGCATCTTAGGTGCATAACCGAAGGCATATCATTTAAATCATGAGGTATATAACTCTATGGGATTATATCTTATAAGGATTTCACCTTAGGAATCCCATGTTTTTTCTGAGGTAGTTGATGTAATCGGTGTATATCTTTTAAGGGTTTCAACTCATAAATCCCATGTTGTGCATGAGTTAGGAATTTGGGATCGACCGTCTCGCATCTTGTGGAGATGGATTAGAACAATGTGTTGAGATGTATAATGGAAATAATATAACATATTTTAGATAGAAAAGGATAAATAGGACACCTTGTGGAGGTTGATCAAGGAAGTGTATCCCAAGGAGGATGATGTAACACATTGATGTTTATCGATGGATGGATCTGAGCACCCTATAAAGGCTGATCGAGGAGGCATTTCCCATTAAGGTATGATGCCACACCATGAAGGTGGATGGATCAGATCACCCAATGAAAGGGGATACAGGAGGTGTGTCCTATACAGGGAATATTTCAGACGATGAAGGTTGATAGGAACACACCTGTATGTGGATCATGGAGGCACGTCGTTAGGAGGGAGTGACTAGGTATACCTTTGGTTAAGATTGAACCTCAGGGAGCCATCCTAGGAAACCTTTCTAGGAGGTAGGGATCAAAACCCACATAGTTTGATGTCGTGGTTTAAGATTCACTATTGGAAAATGGCCATTTGCAACGGGCTCATTGTCCCATCGCAAACAATAGGCATTGGTGATAGGGGTAAGGACCCATCGCAAAAGGGTTGGTACGAAATGCATGCCAAACTGCATGAAGGGCATTTGCGATGGGTTCCCTATTCCCATCACATATGACCGACCACGGTTTTTAGTATTTGTGATGGGATTCTTCTCCCATCACAAATAGTATATCGACAGCTACCCATTTGTGACTGGACCCGTCGCCAAGTATTTTTCAGCCGACTGTAATTAATGTAGGTAATGGGCATTTTTGACATGATTTCCATCGCAAATAAACTTGTCGCAAACAATCTAACCTATATATACCCCCCAACTCTTTTTCTTCTCAGTCTACTTCTTTCTCAACTTCTCTCTCTATCACTTCTGAAAAATTTTCTCCAAATTTTATTTATACTTTAAACAATTAAATCGAAGCATAATCCACGACTTTTATACTCTAAAAGCATCAGTTTCAAGGTAGTTATCTATTTTTTATTATTTAGTTAATTAAATTTATTTTAAATTATTTACAGTTTTTTTAGATAGATACAATTAAATTAAATTAGAATTAGATATTTTCTTTTTTAGTATTTATTTTTCGGAATAATTGTGTCTACGTGTTAATTATAAATAACTAGTAATAAATTTTAATAATTAGTAATAAATTCTAATAATTAGTAATAAATTGTAAAAATTAGTAATAAATTGTAATAATTATTAACAAATATTAATAATTAGTAACAAATTATAATAATTAGTATTAAATTGAAATAATTACTAATAAATTGTAATAATTAGTAATAAATTTTAATAATTAGAATTAAATTTAAATAATTTGTAATAAATTGAAATAATTTTAAATAAATTGAAATTATTAGTAATAAATCAAAATAATTAGTAATAAAATGAGATAATTAATAATAAATTGAAATAATTAGTAATAAATTGAAATATTTAGAAATAAATGGAAACAATTACTAATTATTATTATTATTCAAGAATAATTAAGAATAATTAGGAATAATTATGAATAATTAGTATTATTTTTTAATAATTTTTAATGATTTGTAGTCATTTTTAATAATTATTAATAATTATTAATAATTTGTAATAATTATTAATAATTATTAATAATTTGTAATAATTATTAATAATTTGTAATAAATTGTAAAAATTGGTAATAAACTATAATAATTAATAATAAACAAGAATAATTAGTAATAAAATTTAATTATTAGTAATAAATTGTAATAATTAGTACTGAGTTTTAATAATTAGTAATAAATTGTAATAATTAGTAAAAATTTGTAATAAGTATTAATAACTAGTAATAATTAGCAATAATTTGAAATAATTAGCAATAATTAGCAATAATTAGAAATATTTTGTATTAATTAGTTTTAATTAGTATTAATTAGTAATAACCTGTAATAATTAATAATAAATTGTAAAAATGGTATGAGACTATAATAAATGGTATTAATTTTAAATAAATTGTAATAATTAGCAATAAATTTTAATAATTAGTAATAAATTGTAATAATTAGTAATAAATTGTAATAATTAGTAAGAATTTATAATAATTATTAAGAAATTGTAATATTTAGAAATAATTTTTATTAATTAGTAATAATTTGTAATAACATTTAATAATTAGGAATAATTTGTAATACTTAGAGAAAATTTGTGATAATTTGAATTATTTAGTAATAATTAGTAATAATTATCAATAATTAAAAATTATTAGTAATAATTAGGATTAAATAGTAATAAATAGAATTATTTTGTAATATTTATCAATAGTTAGTAATAAATTGTAAAAATTAGTAATAAAATGTAATAATCTGTAATAATGAGTAACAAATGTCATAATTAGTAATAATTAGTAATAATTAGTAATAAATAGGATTATTAGTAATATTTAGGATTAATTAATAGTAATTGGGATTAATTGGTAATAATTATGATTAATTAGTAATAATTAGTAATATTTGGCATTAATTTTAAATAAATTAATAATAATTACATATAATTAGGATTCAACTATAATAATTTGGATTAATTAGGATTAATTTGGATTAATTAGTAATAATTAGCAAAAATTAGTAACAATTAGTAACAATTAGTAACAATTAGGATAAATTAGAAACACTTAGTAATAATTAATAACAATTAGGAATAATTAATAACAGTTAAGAATAATTAGTAATAATTAGGTTTAATTAGTAATAATTAAGATAAATTAGGATTGATTTATAGCAATTAGTAAAAATTAGGATTAATTGGTAACAATTAGTAACAATTAGTACCAATTAAAAAGACTTAGTATAAATTAGTAACAATTAGTAAGAATTAGTAACGGTTACTAATTATTGGGATTAATTGATACTAATTAAGATAAATTAACAATAAATAGGATTAATTTGTAATAATTAGTTTAAATTGCTAATAATTAGTTATAATTAAGAATAATTAGTAATTATTAAAAATAATTAAGAATAATTAAAAATACTTTTAATTAATTAATATTAATTAGGATTAATTAGTATTAATTCGTAATAATTAGTTTCAATTGTTAACAATTAGTAATAATTAGGGTAAATTAGTAACAATTATTAAGATTTAGTAACAATTAAGATTAATTAGTAATAATTATTTTTAATTTCTAATAAATTGGAATAAATTCATGTATATTGACAAACTGTCACTATTTTCAGAGGACTGGTGGTATTCCTTTTCATCAATGCCTAAAATCATTACAAAATTCTCCCAATGAAATCAATATGAAAAATCTTCTCTAATGTACATCGGAGCATTTTTTTCATAGTGATTTATGTCAGAGAATGTTGGAAGGAGGTGAGCTATCGGAAAAAAGATGAACTTTTTTCCAATGACTCATTTCCATGAAACTTCTATAACTGATACAACTATAAAAAGTACGATGTGACGTAAAAATATTAATTTTTGTAATCATGAGCATAAAAATTATTGCATCAAGGCATCCATGCCCTCCATCCTTGTGAATACAACAATGGATATTAGTACACCATTGAAAAAACCTTCATAGTGGTTTTAGTCGCCAAAAGTTTCAAGGCGATAAGTCATCAGGAAAAAGATTTTCTGGCAATCAGTTGGAAATTGTTCTGCTATTAATTAACATTAATTTGTAAAAAATACCAATAATTAATAATAATTAGTGGTCAATAGTTCAAATTTTTATAAATGAGTATAGATTAGTATAAAATCATTAAATTATTATAAATAACAATAAAATAATTGAAATTTTTATAAATTTTTAGAAAATAGAATTTAATTGTCTTCTATTTATTGAATAGTGTTTACTTTATATCTAATTATACAAAATAACTATTTATCTCATATTTTGTAGAAAAATTTGGAACAAGGAAGTCGACAATAGTAATTATTTCATGATCGTCCTTTGATAAATTGGTGCATGAATATGAATGGTTTTGGTTTAAACCTAGTATATATTGATGGTGTTCAAGATTTTTTATAATTTTCATCATCACAACCAAAAAAAATTCAGAAGGGACAATTAAGTGTCCTTATGAAAAATGTTCTCTGAGGAAGTATGACACATATGACAATGTTAGAGGTCATTTGTTGCATTTTTCTTTTCAACCAAATTATTTTTTTTGGTATCAACATGGTGAACGTGGTTCCAGAGAAGATAATAATAATTGGTTCTAGATCCAGCACTATGTCAAATTGAGTACATGATGTGGTAGGTCTGTCTTTTAAACAAACTAAAACTCAAGATGATATTTATTTAACTCTTGAGTTGGAACCATCTCATTTATAAGTGTTGTTGAGGTCCGCTATGGATGCCTTATATCCTGGTTGCAAGATTAGAATGTTTGAAGTAGTTTCTAAATTTATAGATTGTCAATCAGATAATGGAATGTCAAATAGTTTTCTTGATCATATATTCTCTTTGTAAAAAACACTGCCGCCTTAAAAAATGTGTTACATTAAAATTTATATGCGATAAAGAGGTTAGTTCATAATATGGGTCTTGGTTATTAAAAGATTTATGTATATTCAAATCACTGCTTCTTATATTATGGTGAAAATGAGTCATTGAATAGTTTTCCTACATGTGGACATTCATGGTATAAAGAATCTCAACCAGGGAAGTGTGGATTTGTTCCTATAAAACAATTGAGATATTTCCAACTCACACCTATATTGCATCATTATTTTTGTCTCAAAACATAACATCATTGGTGTCATGGCACAAACACAACATTTCATCAAATAAAATCTTAAACCATCCCTCTGATGGAGATTTATGGAAAGGTTTTGTCCAAGTGCATTTTTTCTTTTTCTTTAGAAGCCCAAAAGGTGCGATTAGGTATTTCTAATGATTATTTCTATCCATTTGGTTCTTATGGAAGTCCATATTCATGATGGATTATATTTATAACTCCTAAAAATTTACCTCCATGGATGTTTACGAAGGAGCCAAATATCTTTTAGACCTATTTTATTTGAGGTCATCAGAAAAAAAATATAGTTGTTTATTTGGAACCATTTATTGAAGAGTTAAATTCACTGTGGGGAAATGATGTAAGTATATATGATGTTTCTATGAAACAAAAATTCCTACTGAAAGATGCATTGATGTGGAAAATTAGTCACTTCTCAGCATATGGCATGTTATTTGGATAGAGTACACATGGTCCAAAATCTTGTATGTTCTGAATGAGAGACTGAAAAGAATTTATGATCATCAATATAAAAAACCATGATTTCTCGACTGTCATCATAGATTTCATCCAACCGATCATCCCATTGCAGGAAAAAAATATCATTTCAATAACTGAACAGTTGAAAAATATGGGCCTCCAACAATGATATTAGGTACATAGATAAAATCAATTGTATCTTCATTACCTCATATCATAATTTGACCTACAATAAACCTTCAAAATTGATGGGTTTGGAAAAGGGCACAATTGGATAAAATGAAGATTTTTTTGGGATTTTCCTTATTTGTCTAATTAGTTGGTCTGTCACATGTTATATATGATGCATATTTATAAGAATATTTTTGATAATTTATTTCATAAAGTTTTTGATACACCATGTAAGACCTAAAATAATGTAAAGGCATGATTATATCTTTCCCACATTTGTAGGAAACCAAAACTTAAACTATTTGTAAATGTCAGATCCCAAAAGTCAATGAAACCAAATGAAGCTTATACATTGTAAAAAAAGAGTCACTTATTATTTTGTTAGAGGATTTCATATTTGAGACTTACATATGGTTATGATTCTAATTTGGGTAGATCTATAATGAATGGTCATATTATAGAATTGAAAAGTCATGAATTTAATATTTTAAAGGAAATAATTATGCTGGTTGGATTAAGATGGTTGTTAAATATTATGATTTTGGATTCTATAACATTCATATCATGTTTTTTTGAGGCATTTTTTCATATACAATAGACTGCAATGCAGTAAGAAAATTACAAGAAGATACCATTTTAAATTTATGTAAAATGGAAAAAATCTTCTTGCAATGTTTTTTTGACTCTATGGAACAATTGATATTAAATTTTTTGCATGAATAAAAATGTGGACAACTGGTATAGTTCCTATGGATGTACCCATTTGTAAGATGCATGTTGAAATTGAAAAAAAATTAAGTAACAATTCATTAGTTGAAGGCTCAATTGCTGAATCTTATTTTCATAAAGAAATTTATATTTTCTTCTCTAATTTAATTCTACTTTAATATACCTCAAAAGTCAACCACATGAGTAGAAATGTGGGAAATGATGATGATGACATGTGAAAAAAATTATCTATTCTAAATCAGCCCAAACATGGCTTCAGTACAGTTCATGAAGATGGATTTCTGATGATAAACATCAAAGAGATCATACATGTATTCTTCTAAACTATAGAGAAATGACACAATTTATAAATTGAGTTCCCATATCACTTATTCTATAATTTTTTTAACAATACATTAATATTATTTTATTTTTAGGTTATGGGGTAATCATATCAAGAAAATAGTTCTACAAATTACAGCAGCTGCTCTTGAAGAACGTTGTAAAAACAATTCTTATTTATTACAAAAAATGGAAACAAAAAATATTTTTTATTTCACATAAAAAATCAATTTATTACATGTTATAGTGATAATTATTTTACATGTTTTCAGGTATCTCAACATGATGATAAAATTGATAATAGATTGTGTGTATTGAGTAACCCACCATCCAAAATGGTTAAATATTATAATGAATATGTGGTGAATGTTTTTTGATTTCATACACATGAATATGGGGAATCAAAAAAAATGAATAATGGTGTTTTTTATAAGTTCTCATCATAGATAAATAGATTTTGACTTTTACATCATGCTGGAAAAATAATTGAACTGTGTTATATGGGTAAACATTATGTAATGATGTTTAAATGTTAGTGGTTGGATACTGAGATTGGCTTGAGAGTTCATCTAATCCACGGAATCATTTAAATTTTTTATAAATGTATTATTATAGTAAATGGACCATTTTTATTAGCTCATTAAGCCCATCAAATTTATTATTCAAATTAATGTGCTACTTCAA
Source organism: Viscum album (assembly GCA_963277665.1). Classification (NCBI taxonomy): domain Eukaryota; kingdom Viridiplantae; phylum Streptophyta; class Magnoliopsida; order Santalales; family Viscaceae; genus Viscum; species Viscum album. The sequence goes on along the minus strand of OY728140.1, from coordinate 1,689,774,118 downwards.
GGGTGTCAGATGATTGGTGCAGCATAATAAAAATTAAATCGCGAGATAACCGATTTACTAAAAGTGAATGTGGTTCCACTGAAGTAAAAGGAATTGAAATTTTTTAAAAGGCATCTCAGAATCCATAATTTACACAAAAAGACGTGAATATCATTAATGACACCACACTATAAAGGGACGATGGTGACGATGATGTTAAGGATGTTACAACTATATTTCAAATGACAAGAGATGATGAAAGTTAAACTAATATGGAATATTATGATGCTAAGGATGAAGATTAATATATTAACATAGATATCTATGAATATGAGGATGGATATGGACATTGACACAGTCAAATTATGGTTATAATCATATATAATATATAACTTTATGTAATAGTAATCTTCAACTATTTGCTAACAATAATCATTTTTGTTTCAAATAGAAGAGGATTTGTATGGTTTGTTACATGACGCTGATCTACCTTTGGATGAGTAAGACATAGGATCATCTGACCCTGAGTATTTGGTGATTTAGGGGGCACTCAGAGGGGGAATGTTCTTGCCCAACTGATGATTCCTTACCCTATCCCCGAGCGACGTCCACATCTTGGGGTCAATCCACATACTCAATGGTATGTTTAACAATGTATTTTTGTTAGTTTTCATTAATTTATTTATATTCAAATTGTGTTATTAATTATTATTATTTTCTCATCTTTACACATATTGTGGTTGGTTAGGGGAGAGCTATATTGCCCAATTATTTTTCTAATGCATGGGTTTCATGGGATCAGATTCCCATCGTTGTAAAGCACTGCATGTTCTAGAATTGGAAAGTATGTAAATAAATAATATTTATTTTGAAAATAAATTTATTAATAACTTGATATAATAAATTATTTTTATTTTTTATGGTATCCCATTGATGAGAGCATGTGTGAGGCTATCAAGAAGGCATGGTAGTGAGCTATGTGTTTGCGTTGCACTTGGGTTTTTCCGAATTTGAAAAGGAATGAAATTGATTAAGAAAGGGTGAGAGTGTTTGGTGAGACATGTCACATCCCCCAACCATACTATATTTTATCCTAGTCTTGGGATGAATTATGTACACTATGGTTGAGTAGGTGGTTTCAATGTAGATTATCATGAGCTCAGTAATATATGGGGAGATAGGTGGTGACACATCGAGCTAGTAGTCGTACATTTTGTATGCATAGGGACCATATGATAATTACATTATTTAAAATATTGTATAAATCATTAAATGTAAACTGTTTATTTTACATTCATATAGGTAGTCAAACAACCTGATATTATGGAGTAAGACATTTATAGGAGGATGTACAGTGATCCAGTCACTGAAGAGATCAGAGGTTCTTGTGAGCATCAGATTGTGGTTAGTATTCTATCTTTTGGAGTTATAAATTTATCTACAAATAATATTTTAACTATATAAATTTTAAATTAAAATTTAAGGAATCGCATGATGTTGTGCCATCTCAGAAACATGGTTAGAGTTAGGCCAAGACCGATGGTCAGACTAGTGCCCCCTAATTTGATGAGGCAGTATGGAAGCAGGAATCCCAGTATGCCTTTTAGAAAGGCCAAGTGGTTGGTATCATATCTTGATTGACCCCTATGGGTTTTTATGGAACCTCTGTGATGTCGGAATCTAGCCCGAGGGGAGATCAGGAATATTCATCATCATCTTATGCAAAGTATGAAGAGCATCCACGAGCTCAGAGTGGGATTATAGAGACTATGTGTAGGGAGCAAGAGTAGATACATCAGTGGCACTAGAAGTAGCAGGAAGAGTTCCTACGACATCATAAGTAGCAGCAACATGCGATGTAGGATGAGAGGCATCTATGGAGGCATCTATAAGAGTATGAGTATATGGAGTACATCTGATTTATGGATCGATGTTCAATGATGAATTTCCCTCTACCATCTTCTCCATCTCCTCTTGACAAACCACCCCCTCAGTGATGTATTTTCATTTTATAATGAAGCATTTGAATTTATTTTTTTATATGAACAATTTAATGTTTAATATTCTGTGTTTTTTATAGTCTCTAATATTATAGTTTTTTTATTTATCTAATTTTTTTATTATATTTATTATTTTTTTAATTTATATATTTTTATATTTTTGTGAATACTCAAATTTTTATTATATTACTAATATTAATATTATTATTTTAATAATATTAATAATATTTTTATATTATTATTTTATTTTTTAAAATTAACTATTTATGAATATTAATATTATTATGTTACTTTTATACTATTATATTATTATTATCATTTTATAAAAAATTGTATTGTACTGATATTAATTTTATTATTTCGTTTATATTAATATTATAGTACTATTAATATTATTATTTTTTAAATATTTGTGATGGGCCCCTCGAAAATAATAATTGGGACAACCCTTTGAAAAAAAGTAAAAAATGAGAAAACTATTAGCGATCAGTGGTCGCCCCATCATAATACAATTTTTAAAAAATTGGTAAACCTTTTTGTGATAGTTCCATTACCTATCAAAAATAACAACCTTTTGGGATGGACCATCACAAAAAGTAACATTTGCGATTCCATTTTCGGTAACAGGCCATTTATGATGGGACCCATCACAAATGGGCCATGACAAAATCCATTTTTTCAATAGTGTTTGGGTCATATGATGGATCTATGTAGTTAAATGTCATGCAATAGGGACACTCACATCGTGAAAATAGCATCAATGAGGGGTAGTGTCGGGATTATTCATGGGATATAGCCTTATCAAGGGGATTTATCATGGTTAGAGTTAGGTTGGGGATTACACATTGAGTTGTGTTAGCGACCTGGAGGATATGCAGTCTCGTTGGTAGAGGTGACCCCCTCAAGAATTGTGGCCAGAGAACATTATGATTAATTCGAGTGTTGGTTTTTGACCTTAGGGAGGCTTTCTACATACTCTGGTTAGTTGTAAATCAAATCCCACATAGTTCAGTAAGGGATGAGGCATCCACAGAAAAGGATTACCATTGATCATGATTGGGTATTATACCGTATAGGAAGACCATATGATGCTTCTTCATTTGGGAAATCCCATTTATGGTTGTGGTATGGATTCTGGACATACACCATATAATAAGCCCATGTGTTTGGGGATTACACCTTATAGGAGGCCCATTTGAGTAGATTTTGAGGATTATATCTATTGATAATTCCATAATAGATGATGGGGTGGATTTCCATGCTCACTAATCTCACATGAGTCATGTTTGGTGTGAGAAATAAGATGAGTCGTAGAGATTTCACTCATGTCTTGATATTATAACCCATGAGAAATGGTGTCAGGCTTACAAGGGAGTTTGTGAGATAGTAAAATCCAGAATAGTTTGTGAGAAATTTCATGTTTATCTAGAGTTTAACCCCCCAAGGTGGTGATGAGGTAGCTATGGTTCGTGTCACACATGATGATGGACAGATATCAACCAAGATGGTTCCACCCACTACTACGTAAGGGCTTACTTCTGAATATGTATAGAGTTGGGTGAGAACATATCATGGGGTCATGCTAAGGAAGTGGGCCACCAAATCCGAAAAAGGGGTCATCTCTCTACCATGGGTCCATCAACGGGGATAAAATGTAGATGGAGGTTGTTGTGTTATTATAACAGGCACTACTAGAAAATGGACCTATCCCCATATTTTTCCCCAAAACCATGGGGATAGGTCCTAAAAATTGCCTTATCCCCACGGTTTACCAAAACCATAGGTATTGGGGTACATATCCCCACGGTTTTGGGGAAAACCGTGGGGATATGTCTAGGATAAAATACATATACCCACGGTTATGAAAAACCATGGGTATAGGTCAATTTTGTGTGCGCGAGAATTTTTTTTTCCGTGGGAAGGAACTTTTTTTTGGCAGGAACCCTATACCCACGGTTCATCCTTCTATACCCATGGTTTTTATAACTATATTTAACTAAATATATATATATACATATAGTTGATGTTAGGGTAGTGGTTAAACGTGGTGTTTGGAGTGAAGAGGTGCCGAGATCGAAACTCGACGACGACATTATTTTAGGACCTATACCCACAGTTTTGAAACCGTGGGTAAAAGTTGTTGACACTGTGGCAAATGGCTATGTTTTGGTGACACGGTGGCAGGAAACCTATACCCACGGTTTTGGAAAACCATGGGTATAGGCTGGGGACATATACTGACGTCGTTCCAGACCACGGTTCCCAAAACCATGGGTATAGGCTATACCCACGGTTTTGGGTGCTATACCCACGGTTTTGAACCATGGGTATATGCTGTTTTTCCAGTAGTGACGTCTAATGGTTAGGAAAAAAATATCAGGTCTAGTAGTCCATGGACCCAAACAAGTAGGAGTTGTAATTATAAGATTACCACTAAGCTCGACACTCCTGGGTAAGTGGTGATGGGAATAAGACAGTCCTTTTCGGTGATCATGAGGATGCACGTTCATTTGATAGTGAAATCAGTTTATCACCCAAATTTTCCTAGTGATTCCATGTATTTTAATTCCTTGGAGGCATGTGGACTTCACAAGAATTTCACCACTCCTTATGGTGTCTTGAAGTATGTCAACACTGATGGGATGTTTCTCACTACTCTAGGCTACAAAAAGTCTTTATTCTATGTTCCCCATGTTGAAGTGAGGGAATACATTCCAGAGTTGGAGGACGTAATTTATTCCTATGGTACCATTTGTTCTGTATCTTGTTGTATTAGGAAACATCTATAAATTTATTCCCCTCTATATTGGGTGTGATGAACCTATTGGCATGGCAGAACATGAAGAACCAAATGACTCTTGGGTGACTAACACCCACCAATCCTCATAATGGGACATGTGTTCTATTGAAAAATTTGTCCTGTTTCTATTTATATTCATTTGAATATAATTTAATATTCATTCTTGTTTATTGAAAATAATTTACTTATGTAGGAATCGATGAGCACAAAAGAAGGGGAGGTCTATGATAGGCCTCATATAGAGGGATATGGGACCTCAACCCATAAATGCATGAGGGTGAGGACCCTTCCTAATGTTGGGGTCATGGGAAATCATTCATCGGTGATTTCCACTAAGGTAGTGGATGTAGATGCTGAGATGAAGACAGTGGGAACCACACTTCCAGTATAAATGGCCAGGGAGATTTTCGGGGTCATCTCATGAAAAGAGATGACACTGGAGGGAACTACTCAGACTATGCCCATGGTAGAGGTGGTCAAGGAAAGGCCCTCCAAAAGGTCTCTTAAAGGAGTTTTGGAGGATTAATCGATCAATAAGGTGCCACCTGAAGCAGTTGTTGGGTCTAAAGATACGATGGAAGAGGAAATGACTATGTGGAAGTCCGGAGTAGCTAGAGATACAACATTAGATGTTCATGTACCGAGATTTCTATTAATGGAAGTTGAGGGCGATGAGGTTGATATTGCTCCACCAGCAGGGTTAGCCAAGGGAATTGATATTATGTAGTCAACATATATGATGCCTCAAGGTATAGTAGAAAATTATTCCATAGGATGACTATATAATGAGGATCTATTCCATATGATAGTCATCCATCACCTCATGTCTATGGATGGAACAAATTCTTAATTCATCACATTTGATGACATGTAACTTGAGGATCTAGATGAAAATATATCGAAAACCATTCCACCCCATGATCCTAAAAAAACATGAACATTTTGAAGATTATAGAGTGATTTTCATTGAGGATAACAAGGATATATGTCTCAAGGCATGGAAGAACATTCGAATCCTCATCACTTGTATATGAATAGTTGAACTCCCTCTATGGGTGGGATCCCTATGAAATTGGTTAGTCATTCAAGGGACCGGTAGGGTCAATTATAGTACTCTTCATGATCTGTCCCCGGGACATCCTCGTCGAGTGGGAATATACATAATGGTACAATATTGATAGAACCTAGGGTAAAAATAATCCTAAGTGTTCTCATGATCTTCTAAATGATAAGGATAAACATTCTCATCTAGAGGGATTGGCACTGGAATACATAATGGCCACTACAACTCAGTCTGAGATCACTAACAGTCCGGTGGTTCATCTTATAGTGTCTAAGTAAAATGAGGTTGATATGAATAAGGTAGAGTAAGGGTTCATTGAAGAGTATAACTGGTATTAGATCAAGGCTGGATTTTTTTCTCTTCAAGGTCAATGAAGATATGTATGGCTAGGAAGCATGGAAGTAGACTTTCATGGACTATCAATGGAAGCTCGTTCAGCTCAAGCACTCAATCACTGAGGGGGATTCGTTGAGGAAAATTTGGCTAAGGGGAGTCTCAAATATGTGGATGACCCATGAAACTATGTTTTTATTAATTTTCATGATAGAACATATTTCATTACTCTATGGTCATACTTCAATCATATTTTAGAGACATCCAATAACCAATCCCTAACCTCGTGTGGGTCATGCCTGTTGTGAGAAACAATGGATAGAAATTTATTTTCTTTTTAAATGAGATTGGTGAAAAATCATTGAGCACATGAGGTATTCTATCATTGATTGACAACCGAAAATTTTTTGGCTAATGGAGGCTATGGCTGGAGAATGGTCCTCTCAAAACATCTTACTTTAATTTCCTTTCTGCTTTAGTGATTGAATGGGATAATTCAAAGGAAATTAAATTCTATTCAGAAAATGGGTAATGGGATGTGTGAATCACAATCCGGAAAATCTAGAATATAAGAAGAGTTTCATGGTGATATATGATAAAAAATGACCATGACTGAAACAGATCATCTGTATTGGTTATTCATGAGTTCAGAAAAAATCAGGTTCAACTATTTACCATGTTCGAAAGATGGAACCAACCTCATAATGTCATACCATATCTTCTCGAACATTATCATGGAACTGTATGTGAGCTCGTATGGAATTAGACCATGCTTCTAGGGGGTTCCCTTAGGTGTGGAAAAGGATGAGAATCTAAATAATTGAACATGAAGCATGGAAATGGAGTGATGTAATGTTCTAATGGATTCCAACACTCTTGTAATTATCCCACCATGTCATAGAGAACATTAGTGTAATTGTATTGGTTTGAACAAAGATCAAAACCATTTTCTCAACAAGTACCATATAGGATGATGAGTGACATCTGAAATTGTATCCAATTCAGTAGATGAATAGTATAGTGGGAGAGGACCACCCAGGTGAGGGCCTCTGATGTTTTTCTTTTTACATCATGAAAATGAGGATGATTGACACACAATTTAACATCATACGGTGTGAATGATGCATTGAATAGTTTAACATCATGTGATCCAGACATTTACCACAGTTTAATGTCATTTTACTATGACATTTCACATAATTTAAGTTTTTGAGGCATGGACCAAGGAAAACCATTTAAATTCGTCTTGTATAGACCATGGGTAGCTAGTTCCAATTCATGATTCACCTAATGTGGAAGTGTTTTTCATAGTGTATTTGTGTTGAAAAATGGAAAGAAACGTGACATGAATGAGCCAATGGTGGCTTGCTTACCACATAAGTATACATATGTAGAGGGTACACATTTTAAATTTTCTTGGATTTTACTGTAGGGGTTATAAATAGTTTAAATTCATGATTCTTGAACATTGTATGATTCAAATGAATATGTGTAGAATTGAGGGTTAGAAAAGACAACATGAATGAGTAACGAAGAGGCACATCACCAAACCACATATTCTTATGAGGATTCACACACATTTTAATGTCATAAATCCTAGACATAGACTCCTAGTTTAAGGTCAAGCAGTTTAGACCTAGGGAACCTTTGTTTAGATTGACCACATCAGCACACACCCTATAAGAACTCCAAAACCCACATGAGTTAGGATCAATGTTGGAAACAATGAATGGTAAGGGGTCTTCTCAAAATATGGAAGCCCACTATAGGGGTGAGGGGTTATTTGGTTGATAATTTCCCAATGACACCAGACTGCTTGCCAAACAAAAAAAAAATGCATCTTGGGGTGACACCAAGGGTGCTGGGACTCCACCATGATATAGAGAGGTAGAAATAGGGTAAATCGTGCCTTTCAAGACCTCTATAAATGGGTGATTGGTCCGTAGGGATCGACTATTCACAATGTTCAAAACATTGGGACCACACCCATTCTAGTAAAGAATACTGTGACCAAATGGAGGATCAACTGTTGGCCATTATAGAAACACATAATCTTTTTTTCTTACATAGTTCTATTAGGGTGTTGTCCTGTGAAAGGATATGAGATGAAATGGAATGATACTGCCACTTTTAGAGGGTACATCTAGATTTGTTGATAATGGAAATCCAAACCAAGAAATACTCCGAGTGCAAAATGGATTATATTGGAATGTGGGGTTCAAGTATGGGTTTTTTAAATTGTTTAATGTCAAATTAAATGGACCATGGATACTAGTTTTTTTTCATGAAGCTCGAACCATAAGATATTAGTTTAGGTTCATAATGTTTGGACTATAGGGAATATCCAAAAAAAGAGAGATGTGTAGCATGGTAGAGTGACTAACCTAACATGAATGATGACCTAAGAGACCCAACCCCACACCATGCATTCCAACGAAGAATTGAACATAGTTTGATGTCATTATTCATGGACATAGAGAGGATATTAGTTTATAGTTCTAATGATCAGACCAAGATGGTTCTGAGGGTCCAAAGGATTTACCCAATTTGTAGTAGGGACCATAGTTGGGACATCTGAGCATTTCTATATAGCCTATAAGGATCGAAATCAAGCAACATATAGTTTTGGATGATAACATGTAGTTTAATGTTGTATGACCTAGACACTGGTGAAACGTTTAGAGACATGTTGTTTGGACTGTAGGGTAAAAAAAATTCTCCATGTTTATATATATATGGCATGTAAGAGGTCAAAATTTTTTTGAATGAGTCCATGAAGGCTCATTCACCACAGACACACCTTAAGATATACTGCATATTGTATAAGGTCATAATGCCTAAATTTTAACTAAGGGTAAGGGGATAAAGTGGTATTGAATTTGAGGTTGGTCCTAGATAGTGAAGTCTGAGAAACACTAAATATCTCATTTGGATAGGAATCAAGACACATGTAGTTATAAAATTTTGTGTATGAAGAGAACAATTCTATTAAGAGTGATCCTCTATAATGAGGAAATTAGTGGAATCCCATAGTTATTTTGGGGCATCCCATGTTTAATGAATGGGGTTACATTTCTTAACCATCCCAGAGTTATCATATGAGTCGTCTCAGTTTTAAATGGGGTAAACATCATATATTAATAAAATGTATGTGGAATCCTAGTTTTATATTTGGTAAGGTCATAGTTTAATGTCATGTGTCAAGTACATATTCTCCTAGTATAAGGTCATAGAGTTTGGCCCTTGATTTTTGGTACCCCAAAAGGAAATATTTTGTGAAGTGGAATGATAAACGCGATGTGAATGTGTTCTAAGTAGGCCCACCACCACACAACATTGTTTGGAGAGAAACCATAATTTAAATTAAATTCATGATCTTGGACTTGTTGTGTATAGTTTACGATTGTGTTTTTGGGAACAGATGATGTCTTATTTGTTTATGGTCATAATTATAAAACCATGAAAAAAGGTATTTCCTAAAGGGGACATCTGTAGGGTGGGGTAATGAAAATATCCCTATGAATGATATCAGTGGAGTCCAATTTCCATACTACAAATGAGGTAGAGGACTTGCATATATTTTAGATTAATAATTCTTATACTATAGTATTTTTGTTTAAGCTCAAAGAGTTTGGACCAAATAGGGGTCCTTCTATATAAAAAAAACATTTGTTGATGGAGTAATAAACCCTACGTTAATGAGGGACTAGGATGCCCGATTCTACATAGAACATCCTAAAAAAACCCACATTTAGTTTCAAGTGATGATGCTTGGACTAGGATTCCTATTTTAAGGTCATGGTTCTTGGACCACATGCACTTAGTTTAAGGTCGTAGATTTTGGTCCTAGGTATTAAGGCTTCCAAAAAAGGAAATATGTGGCATGGTGGAGTAGAAATATTGATGTGAATGTGGTATTAATATTCCTGATGCCACACCAAACTTTCCCCAAATGACTATTACATGGTTTAAAATCATGATTATGTGAATTGGATTCCTAGTTTAAGTATTTTTTTTAAATAGTTTAAGGACAAGTTTCATGTACCATAATATTAATATCATTTTATGGTATTAAATCATGAACCAGTGAGGCTCTTAGTTTAATTTCCTAGTTTTTTTACCAAGTGCCCAGTTTAACATATGGTGGTTGGGATGTGGACATGCATATTAACATCATATGGTAAGGATGATAGGTGTTACATAGTTTAATGTCATGAAACTAGGATGTTGGTGCTATGAATCTTATAACCATGTTTATAGGTTGTAGGTATGTGACTTTTAAGGTTATGAAGAGAGGACCATTGATGCAACATAGTTTAATGGAATGTAGCTATGATGAGGGGTGTTATATAGATTATTGTCAAAAAGGTAGGATGTTGGCTATTACCGAGAGTTTATAATCCTATGGTTAGGAGAATGGATTTTTTGTAGTTTAAAATAATGAAACTATAATGAGTTTGTAATGTAGTTTATTATCATACAGCTGGAACACTATCTTTTAGATGGTTTAACTCATGAAACTAGGATGATGGTATTGTGGTGTTTATCATCATTGGACTAGGAAACTATTTGTTATGGAGTTAAAAATAATGAAACATGGATGAAGGTGCTATATATTTTTTCATCCGGTTGCAGGGATATTGGATGTCTTATAGTTTAACATCATACAACTTGCATGTGCATGTTAGGTTGCTTATTTTCTAGTAGGTGGTACATTGGTTGTTATGAAATTTAACATAATTCAACTAGGATGGGAGTGTTATGTTGTTTATCATTTCACGGTTGGGATACTAGCTATTACATAGTTTAACTTCAAGAAATGTTTATGATCATTTAATAAAATTTATCATCAGCTAGCTATGAGGTCAGATGTTACACAGTTTAACGTTATGAAATTTGGATGGGGGTGCTATGATATTTATCATTGTCCAATTGGGACTCTGGTTATTACAATGTTTAAAATCATCGAACTAGTATGAGGGTGTATCCACATGTGATGTTTTACATGATAATGTTAGTATTGGAAGAAGGATTAATGTTCTATTTGTACATGGTTATCAAAGAGGATGCACCATTGGAATAGACCTTGTGAAGATGTAAGGTTCCACCAACTTGGTCTCCAATTTTGATGACATCTTTCTATGTATCATTGTTGTTCTAAGGGATAATACCATATCACCATAGAGAAAGGAGTGAAGGTGAACATTCTTTTTGAACTCGTTGTATCTTGTTTGCACGCCTCTGTAGGTTGAACAAGGCATGGAACATAATCTCTTTGAGGGCTTTCAACTTAGAAAATCAGACCTCTTATATTCTTACGGGTGTCTTTTGGACATAGGATGAAATTTTGAGTGATGGTAACTAAATCTAAATGGGATAAAATACCTTTATTTCATACACTAGGGAATATAGAGTACCTGGGTTGACTTTTGGGTCATCTTTTGATAGGCCCATAGGGCATTAGGGAGATCTTCTAATCCACAATTAATTTTCTATCCCACCCACTTCAGGAAAATCTTATTGAGAATATTATTCAATGCCTAAATATTTCAATTTCTCAATGCATGGTAGTGTGTAGAATAGATGGACCAGATACTATACATGAAGTACAACCTTTTCAACTGAACATCCTAGAAGTTGGTATCGTTATCGATGATAATGGAGTGAGAAACTCTGAGCCAATGAATAGTGTTAGATATTAGGAATTTCATCATGTATTCATCCTTGACTTCCTCAATAGGAATCGCTTTTAAACCCTTGGAGAATAAATATATCATGGATAGAATGAACCTACAACAGTGTGTTGTTTCTCATGAATATCATGCCAAATAATCGAGTCACCAGATTATAAAGGGCCAAAAATACTTCATAGTGTGGAAGGACATCAGCGGTCAATGCACAATGTTTGAATGAAACTGGTATGTAACGACCCAAACATTTTGAATGACAATGGATTCCTGAAATTTTATGTTATTTTATTCACAAAAAACCATGCTTTTATGAATTTAATATTAGGGAGAATATTTCAATCTAGATTCAACTGTTATATTATTGTCAGTCAATTGTCACTATTGGAAAATATGACCATTGGGAACTATGATCTTGATAAAAATTTTAAATTTATCATTATAGTTTATAGGTAAAATCTGTAGAATGAACAATTAAATAAAAATGGGTGAACGATGGCCTCAACGAATAGAGTTATACCATTCAAATCCCAATTTTCAGAACATGGAAGGGATATAGCTTCACTAGGCTTCACTCTTGACCAATCCCAAATGAAACTTCAACAAGTGAAGCTTCAATGAAATTTCCTTTTATATAAGTTTGAGTAAGTTGAAATTATCACTAAGATGGTGTTAGTCAAGCTTCCCAATGAATCTATCACTTTCAAACACCTTAACCCAATGTCATAAGAGAGTATTATATGTGAATATGTGTCGAGAAATTAGTTACTTGATGTGTAATCCTTTTGTTTTAATAACATTTGTATTCCATCAATTTCATTTTATGAATTGTTTTTCTTAAAAATATGATTAATTTGAAAAGTTGATTTTTTTATAGAGATTATACTTTTTAAAAAACATTAAATTATTATGATAAACAAATTTATTACTAATATTTTTTATTTTAATGTAATAGTATGATTAATTCACTCACATTTAAATATAAATGTAAAAATATTTTTATTTTCAACTGTCATAAATTTCACTATGCATTTTTTATCCGCTATTATTTTTATAAAATATGGATTTTTATTTTTAAATATAAAATTATAATATTTATATTATTATTATGATAAAATCAATATCATTTTTAGAATCTATACATCCAAATATGGTTTGGGTGAATTTATGAGAATTTTCTAAAAATAATAGACTTTCCTGAATAATAAAAATATTGTTTGAGTTTTTTAGTATGTTTAATTACATCATAATTAGGTTATAGTGATTTATTAAGTTATATAAAATTATTTTTGACTATTGTGATTTAAAATAACTTAATAGGTGTCCCAAGTGTCCAATACCATGGTAAATCCCATGTTTTTTCATTTACCACTACCAATGTGTCCATGGAAATTAATAAGAAATCAACATATTTTTCTATAAATACCCACCCATTTATCCATTTCCATTCAATCCCAGTTCTTCATCCATGAATCTCAAATATTCTTACCTCCCAAGGAGTCCTCCCAAGGTTTTCTCAGTCCCCCAAGGTCTTGATCTTCAAATTTTAGGATCAACTCAACAAGGTATGATAAATCTCAACCTCTATTTTCCATTCAAGATCCCTTTTTTATTTGGAATGTATTTCAAATTTCAAAATTATGTTCTTATATAAATTTTATTATATCTATGGATCGAATTAATTAAAACATATAAAGGGTTATCCCTGATATTTATCCAATTCATTTGGTAAGTAATTTAATCTATAGATATGACATGTTTAATGATACCTTGCTGAATAAACATTGTAATTTTTACAACATCTCAGTGAAAGACCATGTTGATATTCTTATGAATGTCTCATTTAAATATTTTATTCACATTTCCATGCTATGATTCATTTTATTTTTATTATTATATGCATCTTTTTCCTTTAATCATGCCTTTTTGATATTCCTCAAGTTCTTATCATTATTCCTCAAGATCGCATGTAAACTATTTCTCTTATTTTTTCCTACCAGGCCTTATGATCACCCATTCCATTGAGTTTTTCCCTTTATAATGAGATGAAATAAAAGTACATTGGTATAACCATAAAGAATGATATCATGTTATTTAAAATAGCGTCTTATATTTTCATGTATTATGTACCCAATTTCCATGAAACTAAACCTTATAAGATCTTCTATTTTGTAAAATCTAATAAAAATATTATGAAATAAAAAGATAGGATTACATACTGGATTAATGAAATATCTTAGAATTATTGATAAAATCATAAACCATAGTGGTGAAAAAGTAGGCCACCCTCTGAATTTGGTGGGAGAGCTTCAACCCTACATAATGGGCACCACAGGACCTGACATGAACTTCCTGCGTAACCGATGAATCTCATATCCTTGTATGCATCATAGGATAATTCCCTAAAATCCATGTTTTTATAGTGTCTAGTTTAGGTTCCGACCTCTATAGAGGGTGAACTTCACTGCGTGGTGACAGATTCTTCCACCTTCAGCTTGATCTGGTAGGAGAATGTCACGTTGGGCATACTTGAGAAAAGGGGTTGTCCGATTGGAGGTTTCTTCTACTATGGGGAAACTTTTCCATATACTGAGGAACTGGAGGCAAGTTGGATCACCTATTCATTGTCTCCATCTCTTGGAATAACGAGTGTGATGACACTTTGATTAGATATGATAAAGATAAGTTCATCCTTCTTAGAAACTTCAATAGTGGTTCATAGAGTTGAAAAGGCCTAGGCTCAACCATTCTATGATTGAGAAACGTTAGTCACATATTTCTAAGAAGGTAACTGGTCCATCAAGTGGAGAGTAAATTCTTGTAGGAAGATAATATTTTTCGTTAGGATGGTACAGTCACCATTGATCTCTTTTATGACTATCTCAGAGTCTCCCTTCACTTGAAAGCATGGGACATAAACATTGAGGGCTAGTTTGAGATCAGAAATAAGGTCATGATACTCCACCTATTTATTTTTTAAACCATCTGATAGTAGTAAAGAGTAAGGAAGAACAACTTTTTTTGTATAATGATGATGATCCCTAGGAGTACTCAATTGATCTTGGGACCATTGATCATTATTCCTATTGGGATTCAGGACACACCATCATAATTCATCGACCAAAAAGGAATAGCCTGATCAAATGAGATGATATACTTTTTGGGAAATCGATATCCATAGAAAATTCTTTGGAATTCGAATGGGTATCCAGAAAATCACACAACACCCATCCCATGATAGATTTCTATGGAATAAACCTCAAGTCAAACATCTCAAGAATCATTTCTCAATGCAATATCCATCCTTCCAACATGGGGAAATTCGTGATATACATTAGTGGGTCTACCCAAGACACCATATATACCTTTTGATGTGGACATTAATGTCACAAATGTTTCACTAAAAAACTTGTGTGAGATAACACTTCATGATGTGAGAGTGTCTAACCTCTATTATGAGGAGAAAATAACATATATAGTATGAAATATTATCCATGCCTTCATTTATCTTCTATGTGACAAGGGAATTAAGGGATAATTCCAAGTTGGACACATAATGGTCTAGAGGCTTCCCAGATATGCGAGGCATTAGGAGCATAGAATATAGAATATACATCTTGATTTTTTTAAAGGTATCATGTCACTCTTCATCCCATCATTAGATGGGAACTTTATTCAAGATCTTATAAAAAATATTACACTTACCATACAAATTTTTGATGAATCAGTGTATATAGATTAAGTGGCCCAGAGGGACGCAGATCCCTCAACATTTTCATAGATTAGAATGTTATCTAATGGGATTAATCTTATATGGTATGATATCAATGCATCTTTATTTGATTGAGAAGATAATGAAATTCTCATAGGTAACAAATATGGTTTAATTCAAAGGTTTTATCTTCAAATGTTGGGGGGAAAAGAAGTCGAACACTTTCTAAATATCTCTAAGATGGTCTGAATACTGATGGCATTTGACCACCAAATCATCAATGTAGCATTCCACTAATCTCTTTAGGATCAGTTTAAATATGTGATTCACATCTTGCAAATATGTTATTCACATCTTTCTAATATGGTTTAAATATGTGATTCACATCTTTATGAAAGGGAGATCTTAGAACCTGTCTATGGCATGGATCAACAGCTTCATCACTCAAAGGGGAAAAGATTCCTTTGGTCAGTGGAAGTAGAGATCCCAGAAT
Organism: Viscum album; assembly: GCA_963277665.1. NCBI lineage: Eukaryota > Viridiplantae > Streptophyta > Magnoliopsida > Santalales > Viscaceae > Viscum > Viscum album. The sequence goes on along the minus strand of OY728140.1, from coordinate 1,689,758,051 downwards.
TCGATACATTCTTTGATCTATCCTTTCTTTTACATGAAAATTATTATATTGGTGAGCATTATATGGTAATGAATATCCTTCATGAAGTTTGTTTTGATAATATTATCAAACATTAGCCACATCCATAGAACCATGAGAAGGGTTTGTTTTCCTAGGAGGATCCATGAACCCATGTTGACTCATTGATCCACCATGATATTGGATGGAGACATGAGGGTGTGTTCCTATATCATCATAAATCAATTAAAATAAATTGTGATGTTTCTTTAAGAAATATACATACATTTTATGTTTTTATATAAGAATGGATACAATGATCAATGTAGGAATTGAATGTATATCATTTCCATGGATCACCTAAATCAACTCATATAAAGTGGTGGTGGAACTCTCTTGGTGTGCTAGAGGGGAATGCTCCAAATTCTCTTCATCGTCTGAGGCATGGGAAACAATGGGAAGAGTTTGTTCCTCCAGGATGACTAATTCTAAGTGAATTCTAGTGCCTTGTTTGGAAAATACATAATCCTCACCGGTGGAATCTGGATCCCCTGAGACGAAGGAAACAGAGGCTATCAAATCAATCCTATCATTCCTTCAATTGTGGGTTCAGTTCTTAATATCAAATCAATGGCGGTGGTTGGATTTTGGCAACTCAACACATCTTGGAAGAAAAGGTGAGTGTGATGTATAATGATGTCCATATGGAAATAATCTCAGTACTTCACAAGGTTAATTATTTATGGTATCACCTTGTTCTGGAATGTGTAGAAGTACAAGGAAATATTTCGATGTTTCTTATACTTAGGGACTTGGAATCCCATCCTCTTCGAACCAACAAAAAAACATCCCAAGTATGGTTTTGTAGCATCCAATCACTGAATTGGGAGGATGAAAGTGTTATCCATGTCTATCCATGGGCTGGTTGCAACAATCATGTGCTCAACCTCATTGGACTAAAATTGATTCCCCTATCTGTAGTAATATATGGCATCCAAGTAGTGGGCTTCAAAAGTCTTTAAGGGGGAAAATCACCCTAAATCATGCCTACTCATCTGTTGATGGAGTTCTTGAGGTATTGGTGATACGATGAGTAGATTTTTGTATACGGATGACGTTAGGTCCTACCCATAAATTCATTATAGGTGGTATATTGTAAGAAAAACAAGATTTCATCACCTTCTACCTAGACTCCAAACATGGTTTTCAATCGTATTATACCACATGGCCTCTACTCAGTCCTATCATATCCCAAAACCATTAATTCGGAAGGATTCAATCATTCCTCAGTCATTCCCAATGTACATTGTATCCAATTCGGTATGTGATTTCTCTTGGAACATGTTTCTATATGGTAGTGGAATATTTACATGTAATCAAATAGTCTTGTGATGTACAATGGGTGAAGGTGTCCCTATACCAAAGCAACTTCATCATCTCTAGAGAATTATATGATAGATTGACATCTATCTTTCTCGACCTCCCCTGCATAACAGGATTTTGTAGTAGCTATGTGTGCTTCAAACTGTAGGGGTATTTTTTAGGATTATGTGAAGTCTTCACGCATTTTCTTAGAAAAGAAGAGGTCCATGATAATATATTTCCTTTAAGGTATGTTGGAAATTTATTTAAGCATCTCTTACTTATACTCATGTTTCACATTACATCCTACAAGGTGTCTATCTTTGGCTAGAGGAATAATGAGTGATGTTGGTTGTAGAACTGGATTTTGGCTGGTGCTAGAAATATCCCAATTCTCCTCTGCTAACATACCCAGACACACAATTGGATGAATATATATTGGACAAGGCATCGATTTGGAAATATGAGGCCGATAATGATGTGGTTATGGATGTTATTCCTGGTTAGTTAACATGATAATTTGTGGTGGCATGTTTGACAAAGCAGGCTAGGTGGATTATTCGTATTGTGTTCTATGTTGAACGTGTTGTCTAGTTTGGGTAGCATGCATAGTTAGTGGCCTCCAACAATGACAAATATAAAACCTTATATCTCACAGGTGGAAACAAAATCCAAAACCCTAATATGTTTGATTTAAGGTAGGGTCACCCCCCTTGGGACCAGTCCTACATTATTTGAAAGGGAAGAAGGATTTTGAACCAAGGCACAAAGGATGAGCACACATGGAGAGAGGGTAAATTTTATGTAAATTCATTATCTAGTAGCGGTGACCTTGGGAGGATAATTTTGGTCCACTTTAGTTTGGGATCTCTTCCTAATGAATGTAATCTCATTGCATGGGGTGACGTCCTTGGCCTCCACCATTTCTAGTCACCATGATGGATATTTTTCCCCATCCCTTACCAATAATAAAAAAATCCTACTTGTTAGTCATGACTTCATCCATTCCTTTGGTGGCTATGATTGAAGGAACTCAGAGGGGCTTTCCATGTACTCATCATCCTCGGGAATCATGAAGGTATCTACAAACTTGATGGTGTACACAGAGGAATAATTATTATCATCATCAGAATAATATCCTTGTATTGGGAAGGCACTGGGTGGATTCCCTACTCTATATGTTTAAAATGATTAAGTGTTTGGGATATATTTGGAATCAGCGGGGGACATTTATTTTTTTATGTAGATAGAACCTAACATTATTATGATTTGGTGGGATGTGATGTGGATATAGAAGAAATATATAGGGATGGAGCATTGTCGTTGGGATGTTATGGTCGACATAAGCAAGTGCATAAGACTCAATGGGCCTGAGAAAATACTTTATGAGCTAACAAGTAATCATAAGTCTAAGTCCCATGGTTGGAAACCTAATTTCATTCACCATTACTGTCAAAGTTAGGCTTGGCAGAGATTTATAACCTATTCTGGATCATTACCTTAATTGACTACAACATTATCCACTTTTCTTTAAATCCAATCCATGAATATATAGAATTTTTTGGTGGTATTTCCATGGAACTTGTTGTACAATAAATGATCAGGGTGATAAATATTCTTGGATTCATGGGGAATCATTCACTCTAGAACCTTAAAAATCCCCTACTCTATGGAGCTAAGGAAAAAACTAAGAACCTATAATTATTTTAATGAATTGGCATATTTTTTCCTATACAGGAAGTGAACTCTAGGAACCTATCCCTGATGAGGGATTGAATACTGACGAGGGGTTGGATCCAAATTCTCTCATCTAGGTAGTTGTATTAGGTGAGGTGGTGCATGCTGATTCTCTGTGGGGTACGGTTGAGATTAATGTGGTTGTTACACTCTGTGTGGATCTACTATAAGAGGGGGAATAACTCTATCAACTTAGGGACCTCCACCTAAAATGTAGTTTTAGTCTCTACCCTGGAATTTCTTCTTGAAGTAGCTGAGAGAGGCAATAAACATTACTATTTGGCCTGCTACATGGCTTTCTCTAGGTGTTGGCCTTTGTTTGAGATAGATAGAAACTCACCTAGGATGTTTTGAGTGATGAGGGTAGGGACCATCTCGGTATTTACTATCCCCACACACATCTTTAGAATCCATTCATGAGTATTTGGCATATCAACTTAATACGTGAGAATCTTTCACTGGGAAAAAATCATCAACATGCTCATCCAACTATTTCATTCAATTGAAGTGGTCAAAAATATTTGTCTTTCATGTGATAGAGATGAACAAGTAGATGAACTACCTACAAATACATTCCCAACTATTGATAGAGCCAATGGGGAACTGGCATATACAATAAAGGAAGGATCCAACAATTCTTGTATGAAACACGGGAGCTTAAAGGTATCCTACTACTCAGGGGTTTACAATATGTGACCACACATTGAGATGAAGTGGACCAAATGATGAAGTGGGTCACCCATCTCATTTAAATGGTAAAATATAGCATTTCCAAAAAATGTGGTGCTCTAATAACATCCACCCATTCCATGTATGTCATGATGTTAGGTGGATTCTCCACCTGTCACATCTCTAGGGCCTCGTGGAAAGTGGTGAGATCATATATAAAATATTCTTATTGGGGGTTCCTATATTAATGAGGATACCTAACCACCAATGTGTTGATAGGATCATAAACTCTTTAATTAGTCTTAGCAGCTCATGGAGCAGCTCGATCTGGGTCCTGAGAAAGATTATCTTATTTCATGTGTGAATTCAGTGACTCATATCATAGTTGATTTCCACAAACTATTGCATCATCTCATTCAGTATGTGTAGTATCATAGGGAGCATATAGAATAAACTGGATGATAATGACATGTGACTTCCCCTATAGTGTAGAAAAAAGATCTTGTTTATGATGGCTATAATCTGAGTGCCTCTCAATAAGGAGATCATTGATGATCCTTTTCTGATCTACAAAATACTAGAGTAAGATGACAATTTCAGGATCTTCCACTATATTCTTTTAAATATCAGATGGATCAGAGTGATTAGAGGTCCCAATCTTCACTTTACCATTTTTAATGATTCTACTTATGGCAATAATACCAATGGATCTCTTAGGCTAATTTTATATATTTCTTGGTGGGTATGAATGAATTATTGATGGTCTAACTCATATTACTCTTCCCTAAGGGTTTTCAATTTGGAACTTTGCATCAATGCCCCATCCTTGGACTACACTATATAACCTATTATTAGTGTAATGAATCCCAGAGGAAAGTACTCAATATCAACTAGTTGGTTAGGTTGTTGTATATTAGGGACAAATTAAAGCAAAATGTAATTTCCCTATTGCATGATCTGCACATGTAGAGATGCATATTTACTGATTATTTTCAACAATATGAGGCTCTTGACACTTCTTTTTTGGAATGTTCCATGGGTATCTGAGTGCTGCATATTGCTAGGCCACTAAGAGTGCTTCTAGATAACCATTATTCACTACTGATAAATGTCATCTAAGTTCTCTAAGCATCATGGGAAGACCAACTAATGTTCACAGAGGTGATGAAGTGTCAGCCAGATATTCTGGTAAATAACACATCCTATTCTTTAGTGAGCGAGTGTGGTATATCAAATTATTATGTTACATTTAGCTAGATTACCACTGAAAACTAATCATCAACCAATGTATCCCATGGACTTTGTTGTGTAGAAGTGAGGCCCTAAACATGATTACAACACTCCTTGATCGACACCAGCCAAGATATGGGAAGTGGCACTAGAATTGATATATGATGTTGAATGCTAACTTGTGGAGAAGTCGCTACATGATTCAGGTGTTCGTTGCATGTTGTGATCTCTCTTGAGGGCATACGAACCACATCATCACATCTCTATAGAATTGGGTGCTCACCACAGCCTCATGTGAAAGGTAAGTGGTACTGGTACTCCATGTGGGTTAAACTATATGTTCATCATAAATCACATTCTATTACATTTCATGATGATATTTTTTACACCTAGAGATAGAAACCAGTGATGATAGAGGTTTCTTTACCCAGATTCCCTGGAAGGGATCCAGAACATCCTCTACATGCATGTACAAGTAGCGGGATTTTTGGGATTCAGTAGATCTCATCTAGTTGGATAAAAAATTTCACCCATCAAGATCCTTCATTAGAATCTTATGTAGATGCGTGGGGTGAATGTTTCATCAGTATATCACATCCCCCCTTGGAATATGAGATTTTTATGACATTGACAATTACTTTTTTCTTCCCAGTATTATGCCTTCTATGGCGGTGTTTCTCCCTTCTACCCAAGGATGGGTCATTAGGTCAAGGTAGTTTATTAGAATAGGTACTACATATATGATTTTAAGTGATTCAACTAAGAGAACCTCTTCTTTTATTAGTTGGGTTACATGGAGGGAATATGTATCAGTTGTTTCGGATCTAGGAGGACCTCATCTTTGATAGATGTAGGAGTAGGGAGGACCTCTACTCTGGTTGTTGAAGAAGCATGGAGGACCACTCCATTGGTCGGTGGGGACATGTAAATAACCACCATGCTGACTAGTAATAATGGAATGTGGAGGTTTAGGACATTCACATAGAACAAAATTGTCTCAAGGAGAACCTTTATGTTTTGGAGATGGAATATAGCGAAGAACTCTATACTAGTTGCGTATAGAGATAGGTGGACGTCCTCTTTGATAGGTGGAAACATTTGGAGGGTCTCATTGTTAACTGTTGAAAGAGTGGTGGGGGAATCCACTCTAATTAGATGTGTAATAGGGGGGACCTTCATTTTGGGCAATGGTTATATCATGGTGAGGACCTCCATGCTAATTGTGGATGATTTAGGGAGAATCTTCACATTGATCAAAACTGGAGGGTGAGGACCTCCACTCAATCTAAAAACAATGTGATATGAAGTAGTTTTTTTATTAGCTACCACATGGTGAGGTATTCCATTTTGATTTGTGGTTGAAACATGGGGATGACCTCTAGTCTAGTTTTCAGCATCGGCAGGATATCCACTGAAATTGGGAATGGAACAATGAGGACCTTCACATAGATTGTGAGAGTGGGGAGGATCTCCTCTTGGGTTGGTGATGGTGTAGGGAGGAAATCATAACTAAATCTTATCATTATAGTTTTGTATGTAACAATTATTGGTGGTTCTAGTGATTGAAATACTCAACCTAACCTTCCTAGGGGATGATTGAGGTCTCGATACCAACTAGGCATGGATGGATCCATGCTCTTATATCATAGGAATATGGTAGGATGTGTCAGTGGTGGTTGGGGCCACTCAATCCATGGAATATGGTTCCCATTTCTGAAATTCTCTTATTTCTATGTCCAAAATTTATTTTGGGTAGTCTAGATTGGGATTGGTGACGATGAAGTATAGTCCACCTATTTTTTCAGAAGTACCAGTTGTTTCCTGAACTGGAAGGTCATGGTGGGAGCCCTTCTCGGTGGGTCCTAGGAGGTAGTTGCAGCCATGGTGACTCAAGAATCCCCCACCACCTTAGTTTATGGGAGTGAGTCATAAGATCACTCAAAGGAGAGGCTCCCAAATTAGTTCTCCATTGGAATGGGGAGGGAATAATCACTACTCTACCCATTTGGGAAAGTGGTATCAGTGAGGTGTTGAAGCCTCTAGGTATCAGTGGTCTATGTACCTTGTGGGAATGACCCCCTCATACAAGTACCAATGTTCAATGGATTTTATAAACCTACTTAGTAGAAAATATGATGGCGATATAGGGAATTAGTTCCCAATTGCTACGTTAATAGAGGATGTCTTGGAGGATGTGGTGTTATGTTGGATCACAGCATTACCATTTTACCTTCCCCGGCGTCGATGATTGTTGGATGGCTGGTTTCATGTATCTCGAGTACTACAAAGAAGGTGGATTTTGATGTTAGTACAAAAATAAGGAAAGAAATTACCAATTCATTAGGGGCATCCAATCTTCTAGGGATGAAATATATCCATGAAGAAAACATCTCATAATTTAATTCCCAATATTTAGTGTCCCAATTTCTAGAGACATTCATTTCTAGCCATGTGTGTTCTTTATGGGTCCTAGAATTTTATAGATAGATCTGCAGAATGGATAATAATAAAATGTTTAAAACATTAATATTCCCCATGCTGATGAGACGAGTTTCAAATCAGGTTCACCATTTCAGTTGGTGAATCCCAACACTAGGAAAAGCTGGCACCAATCCCTGATTTGATGACTAACACTACCAGTCCCCGTGGTTGAAGGAGAAATGATTCATGTCAGGTTCACCATTTTTATTTTCAAGTCCTTCACCAAGCCAACTGTCTACTTGTTAATTTTTACTTGGGATAATTTTACCCCACATACATAATTTTTAATGTCAAGTTGAAGTCATTTCATTCATTAGTAATGTATACTCTCTGATCAAAATGGGATGATGGGATATTGATTCCCCCATCCAGGGATTCCTCCTTGGATCTGATCTCCCAGACGTTGTATCCGTCATAGAGTTAGGTCATTCTCATGGAACTAATTACTAGTTCTATCTCTTTGTAGACACTATTTTATTAAACTACTTCTATAAGGTCACTCTAGTGGGTCCTAATAGGGCATAACCCTTCACTGAGGATAGTAGTCACATTGGGAATTGTTTTCTATTATAGATGCTTGGAATATTATTTACTTGTATATTTCCTCATAATAGGTAACTTTAAGGAGGAATATTAGGTGTAGATCCCTTGGAATCAAATGTCGATCATCAGTTATTTAAGACCAAGTGTGTATCTCTTCCTTGTCCTTCAAATCAGACATCCCATTTTTTAATGAGGTATCTAATTCCATGGCTGCATATCATCCAAGTCTATACCTGAAATATTACCATGATTTTCATGAGGTGTGTATTTGTGATCACAATATCATAATCCTGTGAAGATAGATAATAATTTCTTATAGAGACGAATCGGGGAATGAGTTTAACATCCTCTGGAGAAGATTTTTTTACCACGATTCCTCAAGGAGGCAGATCAAGGATGTTCTTCCCTAGGATTGAATATGTCATACTAGGATGTTTTCCAAAGCATGGATCAAATCTCCCAATAGATGCATATTTGGGAGGCGTGTCCCATAATGGGATGATGTCAAACCATGAAGGATGATGGATCAGAATTCCCCTTGGGAGTGGATCTAAGAGGTGTGTCACGCAAAGGGAAGATGTCATAATGTGATAATTTTTTAGATAACCCCTGAAGGTGGGATAGGGAGGTAAAAACCTTGGAGTGGGTTCCTTGGTTTTCCCCTAGAGGGGATTGGACCTTAGGGATTCAACCTACATACCATTTCTAAGAGGTTGGAATCAAAACCCATGTAGTTTGATGCCACAGGGTAAGGTCTTGTGACATGACTAGTCTATCTAGTTTAATGTAATGAGGTAAGGATGCTCGCATCATGAAGTGAGTGTTAACAAGGGATGGTGTGAGGATTATTCATGTATGATTCCCTTCACAAGAGGGTTTATCTTGGAGGGAGTTGGTGTGGGGATTATGAATTGAGCTTCCATGGGACTTCAAGGAGATGTTGTCTCCCAAGGGTATATGACCCTATTAGGAATATGGCACGGAGAACATTAGGCTGAATTTTTGTTTATGTTGAGACCTCATGGAGGCTTCCAACATATCCTAGTTATTTAGGAATAAAATATTCTATAGTTCATTATGGGTGGTGGATTATACTTCGAAGGATTCCAATTTAGCATGATTGGGGATTATATTTTATAGGAGTCCCATATGGTCCTACTTAATTAGGGATATTTCCCATTGTAGTGTGAGGTTTGTTTTAGGGACTTAACCCATATAGGAGGCCCATGTGGTTCGGTATTAGACCATATAAGAGGCCTATTATAGAGAAATTGGGGATTTTATCTATAGATAATCCCCCTATATGATATGGGGTGGATATCATGGTCTCTACTAACCTCTAAGACCATGTGATTCATCCTCGTTGTGAGAAACTAGATTAAGAAGTATACCTGATGATCGTGTCATGAATGAGTGCTAATGTGAAATTTTATTGGGTATATGCATGTAATATACCCAAGGAGTATTTCATTCTAGGCAAGGAGGATCTAATTCTATTTGAGGAGTGTCTCATTACCTGTGTGGGAAAGAGATGTGGAGACCATCCCATTCCAATCACACATGGAGCATCTTATGATTTTTTTCATAGGGTAAGGCCACAATTTTACACCATCTATTGATGATGTTGGGAATAGGAATATTTATTTATTTCATATCATATGTGGGGGACTCACTCATTTCCCCTTAATATTATATTAGTTCTTCTCACATTCCTTGGGGAGTGGAATGACTTTAGCTACGCTAGGGTATGATGATAGGGAGGTGTGGTCAATAATGAGGTCTATTTTTTCATGCCTACTATAAAAACAATAGGAGTTAGCATACCAATGATGAGAATAAAAATGTTAGTTTGAGTCTCGTGCTACACATGAAATGGTTTGGGCCATAGGTATGGGTGGTACAGGTCACATCGGGACATAAGGTGTAGCCGAACAAATCCTAGATGGTTATGGGGACCCTGGGAATTCAACCTTCATAACGATGTGTCAAAATAAGGGAGGGCCATTAGAGATTTCTAATGAATCCTATGGCCATTCATAGAAGAACATAACGATGATGAGTATTTCTCGAAAGGTTAGAGGCTTCACGAAGGAGGAGGAATCACTAAAAATTCCGACCCTTCCTCTGGATGAAGTCCTGATGAATGAGAGGAGTGCTTCACAGAGGATGAATTCTTCTCAAATCCTCAAGTGACAGATAAGGGAATATTACACCATAAAGGGCATAGGCCTTCATTAAATGAATATCCAAATGAGGTGGAGTATTTTGAGAACAAATTAAAGTCGGTTTCTCAAATCCCAAGTATGTTGGATGATCCATTTGTGGTCTAGTTTGTGATGTTGTGAATTGGGAGAAATTTGAAAGTTCATGTGTCAGATAACCATCCTCAAATGGTTCAAATGAGGTAGGTATTTGTAGGTATGAGTTCTAAGGATGATACAAAGCAGGTTGTAAAGTTATTTTTGGGATTAGAAAATAAGTGTTGTTTAGTAGGACTCGCAGAGGATATTGTCAATCTATCACACAGTTGTGATTCACTTTTGTATTAACAAAGAAAACTATTAGTCAATTATGTTTTCCCAAATCATCATTGGGCTCATAGAGGACACCATTAATCCTTCAAAAATTTATGATGTGGATTTCTTAGCCAGGACCTCCATGAACTCCATATGTTCTCAAATTGGCTGGGATTTGTGAATTAGTCCCTTATGAGGGGATTTATTTTCGCTATTTTTGTCTTCGATTTACTCCAAACGAATAATTTATTCCATGACTATTCCACTGGAATGTATTTTTCTTCCAGAAACTATATGACACTAAGAACCACCTATTATTTATCTCCGTGGAAAAAATTCTAGAAAACCTTCTCAATGTTATTTTTAGGTATATGGGTATGTAATTTCATCTAAGGAAGATAAATTAATAGAAGACTAATGGAAGATAAAAAGTATCCTTCATTGTACATTTGTAGAAATAAACATACTATAAGCTCTGATTTTGTGTCACGAAACATTGTGAGGTTCATTATGAGAAACCAAAATATTTAATGTTAATAGAGGAGGTGCATGAAAAGTCTATAATGGCGGTTTTGTGAATTTTATATAGGTATTAGGACTTGGAAACCCAATAATTCAAGTATAATCTAAAATCACTTTTGGGTTTTAAAATTATATCATTTTTATGTTTAATAATATAAACAACTCAACATTTATGTTATTTTTATCACTAATAAACATGAATGAGGAGAATTTAGGATCGCAATCGACCATTTGAGACAATTATAATGACAATTTTAGGTGTTATTATAAGTCATAGTTCGGTGAACATAATTAATACAGCTATTTAACCACTAAGTTACACGATCATAAAATACATGCATAAAAATGTGTGACCCATGATTCCAAGTCCTATTAATACCACCTAAACACCCATTGTTTGACAAATGACTACCATTCCAAATTCGAAGAACCCATCCCATGAAACTCATAATTTAGTGAATCATTAAACCCCAAAGGCTTCCATGGATCCCATTATATTATAAATTTATTTAAATTACCTCACCAAATTAATTAATTTCACAAGATCATGTATGAGGTGAATTTTGCTACTTCCTTCCTTAAGGATCATGGTTCGTGATAGATAACTAATTCTCATGAAACAACATGTTTCATCTAGGACCCAACTTACATCAAACCCCTACCATAAAAACCCTAAAAACCTATATTTTTGGGATTTGAAAGTCTCACCCAACTCAAATATTTTTTAAAACATCAAGCTCACTTAAAAAACATTATTGGAAACCCTGTTTCATTAATACTTTCACTAATAATAGTTTCTTAAAATCAGATTTCGTATAGTACCCTTGGATACATAATCTACGATTACTCATTAAAATAAAATACATAGAACTAGTATAATGGAATCTCATTCATAATCACTCTTCATCCAAAACATGCTAGGAAATCACCTTGTAATTAACTCCTAAGAATAGTAAATATAAAACATAGGTATTTCCATTGAATCATATTCATGAAACCATCAATGTGTGTTTATCCTCTATGCATGTCATGTAACAAAATAAATTCTTAATCCCCAACGATTCTCTCCAAACTCCTGAATAACACCCTAGGACTCCTAGTAGGTCTAATCCTCAAACATATCATAATCAAGGGAAACTACCATTGTCCACTCAATGATATATACTCCCACTAGAAAACACAAAGTGTAATCCCTACACCATCCCTATTTGTCTATCATATCACAACACAAGTGTCCTTTGATATTATACTAAACTGAATGGCCTGGTCTAGACATACAACATTAGACTGTGTACTATAGGCTAAATGTATTTTGATTTATATACTCTAACTACCATCATAGGACACCTCTTTGTGGATAAATTATTATTTCATCACCATTTCGTCTCCTCTCCCCATGGGAGTTTGTATCTCCAAATCATGATTATCATTATGTAGAGTACTATCCCCAAACCTATGATCCTATAAGTCTCTATTGAGAATAAAACTATACTGTATCTCGCAATATATATAAAATAAGTTTCCTCGTTTACATGATGATTGTATATGGATACCCCTACAATCAAAGTTAACCTATGATTGGATCATCAATGATTATAGTATATAGAGGTTTCCTTGTTTAACATTAAACTATAACCTTCTATTATGAAACATTCCAATGATATCATATGAGACAAGACTTGGATAGCCCCCACTAGATGCATAAAAATCATATCCCTATGTGATGATCCAAGGTAACCTTAGTTGATTAACTCAGGATAACTTATGTGATATGCATAATAATCCTATGTGATAAGAATATGATATATTTTTCCCATTCCTTAGGTGAAAATACAAAGATTATTACTTTAATTTTACATAAATAAATACCTAATATAACAAGAATAATGATACATTTGATGATAATAGTATCTATTTGTTCTCCCATAGGTTATTCTCTTATTACTCTTTCATTCCCTATATGGAATACATGGGAGACTTGTGTGATGAGTAAGGGATGCCTTTGGTAAAATTCCTGATATTCCCTAGGTAGTGATCCTACACTACATGGTGTAATGGATGTGGGATTATTTATGAAATGAATATAAGTCTTCTCCTTGAAATTTCTAAGATGATATTTATAGGTTTTTAATATATCCTAAAATATTTATTAATAATAAATAATTAATCCACTCTATTTGACAATATTCATCCTTATAAGGTATCTAGTTATGTCATTAACAAGTGTGAAATTGAAGATGGAGCTAGAAATAGGATTCATAATAATGCCTTAAATATCTTATGGGGATGCATAATAGGCAATAACAACCATGTATGACCCATGTAATGAATATTTGGTATCCCAACATCACATTTCGATTGAGTATTAGACATCATTAAACTAAGTGGTGATAGGTGGCCTACCTTTGTAAAGTAAGAATATATGACCATGGGATCACATGCATTTTTACAGGAGTTTTAAAATGTGAGAGTATCATTCTTGGTGTAGAACATTGTAAAATGGAATGGTGACTCATGGTAATTCTTTATCCTTCAACTTTAAGAGTGTGGGTAATTTTGGGGCTTTTACTAAATCAAAAACCATATATTTTTGGTATGTCGGTAATAATTCTCAACAAACAAAGAAATATGGTGGATTAAAGTGGAACAAATAGAATTTAATCCATTTTTCATGCTAATTTAGCTTCCCCAACCACCACAAACAGGAGTAGGGATATCAGGACCACTCTTGTGTAAAACCCAAAAACATATTTCCAAGTGCTGATAGCGATATATCCGTCAAATACAGGGTCACCTCACCTCACCTCACCATTAGTGACCAAACAAAATAGGTTCTTTGATTCATTTTTCTAAATTTATAGCATGATGAACTCATTCAAACTCAATAAATGGCTCTAGGGACAAATAAATGGTGAACTCATGATGGTTCCGCCAATATAGTCTCACAAATTATAATCTCACTCCATAAACTTCCAAGAATTACGTGAGACTTTCCTTAAAATCTCTCTCTATAATTTCCAATAATAGATCACTAAACAGGACTATCACAACTTTACATCATTTACATTGTTCAGGGGACTGACTAATAAAAAAATAGCTTGATCAAATAATTTCTTCCGCTACCCCACTTAAAACTGTATGGCTCAAAGGTTTGAATTAAGCCACTAATCTGACACTATAATTTGTTACTCTATAGATCCTATATCCCCTTCCACTATTTTTATCCCCATTAATTATCATTATTACCTGAGGAGATGTATTTTTTATACTATTACCACAACCATTGGCACACTCCAAGAACACTACTTCAACTATCCCAGCCTATGGCCCCATTATTAGTCATTATAGAGGTTATCCCCATGCCAAAGATCATCACCTTCTTGATGTTACAACTCAAGGTAGAGGGGTTACAAACCATTTCTGAATCACTCTCAAAGGTACTAACAATAAGTATTCTAGAATAAATACATGTGGATCTTGATAGATCATTCTTGGTGGACTCCTTAATCAACACATGGGGTGGAAAAGGGGGTAAAAATAGTAGGTCAAACCTACTCTATTTTAAAATATAATGACTGATGACTCATCAAACATTTTATTATGTCCACCACCACATCGGGGGGTAGGCACCCCCTCATTTTTGGATAACCAATCCTAAATCCAAATTTCATAAGTTACTGAGGCTCATTTATAAACAACAATGTGTGTCAGATGTCTTTGATTCCATTAAAGAATTATATGTGTATACATTCCTTCCATATATAGCATCATTCCTCTTTAACTGTTCATTATATTCAGGGGAGTTGTTTGGGTCTTGTTTTGAAACCACTAATAAGGAAAATTATTTGATCAATTATTTGTTGCTTGATTAACTCCCTCGCTAGTATGAAGCCACTAACTCTCTATACTACATGGATATGGTGAAGAATCTAGAATCATCTTTATATACCACCTCATCTTCTTTAATAAAGACATCATAAATTTTTCCTCTCTCATTCGAAGAATGGAAATAGATTAGGAAAATCATGCATCCTCCCTTAACTTCTGAGTCATCCCTTTTAGAATATTGGGGTGATAAAGAGAAATAATAAATTCTTGATCGAGAGAGGGTTTTGATTGACTCTGAGAAATATTGGCCACTAAATAGTTACAAAATGTGTTCCGACCACCTATGGTTATATAATTCTACACCAAGGAGGTTCCCACTAAACTTTGTACCCAGTGAATCCAAAAAATTATGGGTTCATTCTAAACCATCATTAGAGTTTTCAAATGACGTATCATGGATGTTTTGAGAACCTTAATACCCATGAACAACAGTTCTTAAAGAATAAAATTTCTACACTTTTAGTTTCTTAGTATATTAACACATAAATATATTTAGAGATATTCTAATAGGCCTATATTGAAATCCTTACAGTTTTTTTCATATCGTTGAAGTGAAATATTTTCCAAAGGAAAATCAAAGCCTAAGACTAGTATACCACACTACATTGCACTCCTCAAATGGAATTATGACGCGTTCCTTCTATTGTCCCTCTATAATATCCAAGTGATACCCCACCATTAACTACCACAATATTTTATTTCATCACTATAAATCCACCAAATGATTAGAATTTTGATTTTAGTGATGATTCATGAGAGGGATATGTTCCCCAGGAGGATCATTGGATATAAATAAACAATTGGAGGTGTTATCTCTCATTAGAAAATGTATTCCCTAGTTATTTAATATAATCTTGAAATATTTATTCTAAAAACCATTCTTTTGAGGATTTAAAATGGGAAAGGAGTTTCTAAATCCCCCAGTTATCCAAAAATACGATAAGGAAACTGATCAAGATGCCTAAATATTTTCTCTTTTCTATGAGGTCAATATTTCATAGAAGCTAATTACTAGGATCCAATAAGTATGTCTTCCTAAGTGAGGGGATGATTAATAAAACCCCACCATATATCCTATGGAAATCTTGAAAACAAAATTTCTCATTCGATTAACTAGTTCTATATTAGGTTTTCCCACCCATTCAACATGTGTTACATTTAGTGGGGCCAATATCTTGAGATATAGATCAGTATTAACAGTGGATCACATGTTGGTTCATGATCATTTACTTCCACCATTACTCCTTATACAAAATATTTGATGATCTAAAAAACCAATCATTGGTAATAAACATGTTGATTCCACCCATTGTGATCTGTCCAGTTCACTCTCAACTCCTCCAAAATTTATTTAGATATCAAGATCTATGATAAAAAATCATAGAAAGTTATACCAATAGTAGGAAGATCATTTTCCCAAAAAAACAGATTCTAAAAATCTTATCTTCATCTCCTTAACTGGTATAGGTGGCCCATAGCAACACCTTACCCATTTCGCATCTCATTATAGCCTGATTATGGGAATTCTAGATGAGAAAGAGGAAACCAAGCTCATGTTCTAAGTCTAATATATATAAGGAAATATTTTCATCTTATAAAACCATATGGTTTAGGATTTATCACCATTTTGTGGATCTCCAACATCATATCCTCTACCACTCAATCACCATATTATGTACTATAATCTTCACCTAACTCCCTAAGTGAAAGAAGTATGAGAATAATATTTTTCCATATTCTGCATTTAGTGGATGTGGTTGAAGTACTATTTAAACATATAAATACCCCTAAAATAGTTTTGGTTGATTTCTATGGAGAATTATGGGAAAAGGTTGGTTCAGACACTGAAATCCCTTATGTATCCAGTTGGATTTCATTAATTCATTAAAATTTAACAGTTCTTTAGGGAGGCATAGCAGTGCCCCAAATATTTGTCTCTCCCGTTAAATCCATCTCCAATATGAAAGCCTATGTGAACTCAAATTACTACTTTCATGTAGACTCCATCCCCTCAATTAATCTAGCTCTAGGAGGCCCTATATAATAATTCTCCCTAGAAACAAGGAATCATTGAGATGTTTTTTATGGCCACCATCAAGGAAAAACCTCGAGAATCTATTTATTATAATGAAATAATAAGGTCTATTACTACTAGGAATGATATGTAAATTGGAGTATTCATATATTACATAGAGAAATACTTTATCAAGATTACAAAGAATAATAAAACACTAGAGGTTGACCTGAGTAATTGTCCAAAATATTAACCTTAACACATGTTACTTACACACACCATTAATAAGTGATTTTTCTTTAAATATTGAATCCATAACATAACAGACATTGGAATAGTAGAATTTTGAAATCCATTGGGGAAATTAACATGAATCATCATAATACTCAATAATAATAAATATACAAGGGATCAAAATCCAATCTCTAATATAGGATTACAATGTTAAATGATATTCTTGATTGAAATTTGATTACTCTATCCCATGGGATTATTTGTGATTATCTAAATCAACTAGACCCCCCCCCCCCAAATTATCCCCTATCTTTTCAATGATTATTAGAATATAGAATCTCCATAAGTCTTAAAAGTGTCAGTGTCATCCTTATGGTTACAATATAGAACCTAGACTATAGTGGACGTGAAACCTCATAGACATCGTGAACCCTGTACTACAAGGATGTATAAGGATCTGTCTGATTCTAGATGAATCCTTTAAGAATGATAAGTAGTATAATTGTCCCAATTTTATCAAGTTGTAAGAACATTTTATGGATCTTGGTTTTGAATAATTCCATCTAGATATTAATATTTCCCATTCACACTCTTGATCCAAGGGAAAATACAAGTTATGAAATATCAATTCCCAAGATGATATCATAAAAATAATGTTTTTATCTAAGAATAAAAAAAAGTTCTTCTATATGTTCAAAAAAATAATCCAACATTTTGAAACATAATATTGTATAGATCCATGAATCACTCAATTTAATGAACATATAGAAGATTCACAACCACCTAAGGCTGAACTGTAACCATCAACATTTCCTCTAAAATAATCCAATTAGTATAAAAAATTAAAATATTCTAACCATGTTTCTTCACCTTATCTAGGTATCCCCTCAATGCTTGGAGAAATAACATGACTCTGAATCACATGTGTGATGTGATCAAGAACTTCTACATCTTCCCATCCTAGATCTTAATCATTAACATGGTATACCAATCAATGTGCTTTTATGTATCCCTCATAGAGGATTTCAAGAGAGCTCTTGAGATTGAGACTGAAGTGGCTACTATAAAAATATATCATGTGGAAGATATTTAACATGGGGAAATTTTGGGTATTATCTCCTTCTATGGAGAAGAAGTTAAAATCATCTAGGGGAACATATATCACCTCTATATCTCATGAAAAATCAATGAAGTTTACATCTGAGGGTGTATGGCCTACAGTTTCTCTAGGATTAATCACATTCATACTCAAACAATCTATAATATATGATACATTGAGACTGATCTAACCTCATATCTCATGGAAATACAAGTATATAAAAATACTAAGAAGAATCTGATCATCGTGAGTTGATTCAACACGTGGGATAGTGTTATGGTGTTGAATATTTAATTCATAGTGGTCACATAAAAGAACACTATCAATTATTTTTTGGTAGGACATAGCTCCACTTTCATGTAGTTGTTTGCTTATCATGATAGGTGATTTCGACAATCCTTCAATGGTTGAGTATGGGTATTCTATGGTGATTATACTCCCATTTACTCATTTTAGTCATACAATACTACTATTTGATATGGTAAAAATGATGTAAAAATATATAGTTTAAGGATAATGGGTGTGTTAATACTCCCTACGACTTTACTATAGTCTTAGAAGATGCCTTTGATGATATAAAGAGTAGTTTTATACTTCTTATCCCTTATTTGTAAGAAAAACCCTTTTTCCTTATCAATCAGTTCACCATGTCGAAGAAGGACAACAATCAGAACACATAATTCACCAATCAATGAAATGTGCTCTATATCCCAGGAATCCTTATCCTTACACATAAAAAAGAGGACTAATCATATCTATATAATAAAATATAAACCCCAATACACATTTTATGGTTTGAAATCCTTGTGTCTTGGACATTTTAATTTGGTGGAAGTTCTTTTTTCAAAGGTTGGATTCGTAAAGGTATTTTGAGGGTTTTTCTGTCCTAAAGATAGTGTTTTGGACATGGATTAAGATTTGGATGGGTCTAGGAAGAAACGAGAGTTCACTAGGGGAAGGTTGGGTGGTAGGGGTCATATCTTATAGCCACCAACTAACTAGTGGCCTTACTTTCCCACATAGTCCATTGGTTGGATGATGGCCTTGATAGTGTAGGGGAAAACTATTAGCCTTACTGACTAACTGGTGGGGTCGGGATTGATTTTTTTGTATGTATGGAAAATAATTGTCTTCTCCTTCTTTAAAGGGATTTGGGATTTTAATGGAATGGGGAACGATAGATTCCATTATTGGTTACTTCTCCCCATATGTTTCTCCCCTTTGATCCCACTTTATGGGGAATAGTCTTTTTCTATACTCATGGATGATTTCAATTCATTTATTCACCTACTCATGTTATATTTTAGGTTCTTCAAAATTCACCCTTGTTTAACTCAATTTTGGTCCATGTTTCTATGTTGACTGCACCAGAAAATGGTGAGATCAATCAAGGGTTACTAGGATTTTCACCAATTTGTGTAGAGGATATCATGTGATACCATCTACATGATATTGGAAGTGGATTCAAGGAATGTATGTCACCTGATTTTTTTCAAGGTTTTTTAGGAAATTTATAATAATTATACTATGAAATGGGTATAGAGTTTATTTATTTTTTACATTCAAAATCAAGGAGAGTGTCACATACCCTTGAGGTAAAGTATATTGAGGATTCAACACAACAGTGTTGCTCAGTGGGATTTTTGGATTTCTCCATTTTATTTTATAGGTAATAATTAATTATAATAGTTTATAATTTATTATTTATGTTATGGGATGTATATAAATAGCTCTAATGGAGGTAAAAGATCAGATTAGGATTAAATAACCTAGGTAGAGTTGTTGTAGAGCCTGTCTTGGGTGGTAACTACATGAATGAGGCAAGTGGTCCTAATCTATTCCCTATAGTAATAAACATCTCAATATGTGTAGTTAGTGTGTGTGAATTCACTAGTTATAAGCAATCAACAATCATTATTATTAGTTATATTGTTTATTTTGAATTAAATGGTTTAATTTAGACTATTTTTATATATTAAAATAAAATTCCTTGGACTATCCAAACCAATTCCAAGTCCCTTGCTGGATGCTAGAGAATTGACCTTATATCATCAGTCACCAATTGTGGTTTCATCGTGACAGCTAAATGTTTTAGTATATATTTATCTATACAAAAAATATAAATGTGTGGTAGCTTTCTTTACATGCAACATCATTCTTAAAACGAACCATGATATATTAAATCCTAGGTATTAAATTGGTATAATAAATAGTTAAACCAACATTATGAATAAAATTTATAAATTTTTTGTATAATTAAAATGTGTTAATTAATTCTTAATATAAATACACTTCGTGTTTACTAAAGTCCTTTTATGCTTCAAAATTATGTTTTCTTCAAAAAAGATTTTATTTTATTTTACATTCACATAAATTAAAATTTATGTCTAAAGTTTTATTAAATATAAATTTATTTATTAATATTATTTTTTCAAATAATTATGTTAATATTGTTTTAGGTTTAATTTTTAGGACATTTCAACAAATGATTTGTTTTTAGTGAATTTTGAAAAATACATATTTTTTTAAAACTATCATCTCAATTCAATTAAAAGTACTATTATGTTTTTAATTTTAAATAAATAAATAGAAGTATCCTTTAAATAAATATAATATAATTAATTACAAAAGAATCAATATTATAAATGATTTTATTATCAGTTTATTTTTCAAAATAAAAAACAATGCTTACTGGATTGTAAACACGTAATGTGTTTGTATATTAATAAATTAAATTAATGCCTATTATATATCATATAATTAAAATTTATAGATTATTTTTTAAATAAATATTTTCTGCATTAATTTGACTATTTGTAAATGGAAATTATTTTAAATAAATTATGTTTTATGTTTGAAGATTCATTCATTGAAAACAGGTTTTCATTATGGGTTACATGCATTTCTAAAATTATATTCCAGAAGTTATATAAAATGAAGCGGGTAAAAAGGATCCTGTATTTTTAATAGTAATAATTAAAATAATCAAATATTGGTAGCTAATTTTTTCTATAGAGAATAGTAAATATAATAAAATTTTGTTACCACGGTTAAGGATAAAATGGGTTTACTGGGGGTGTTAATCTAATAGATAAGGGTATAATTTCCAACCATAACTATCTAATTCATATTTTAAAAAATATTTCAACCATATATTATCCTACCATAGAATCCTAAGACATTTGGAGACATATTCCCATGAATGTGGCCATAAATAATGAAAATCATTTATAAAATATCATGTGTTCCCTTCCCATTACTTATAAAAGGGATCCTCTCGTCATCCCTTATCCATAGCATTTGAATCATATATCTTTTACAAGAAAAAAAAATAAACTTCCTATATTCATCCTCTTCACCTAATATTATTTTCATCTCTTAAGAAAAACATTTCAAGGCATAACGTGTAATCCATAGGGTGTCTCTCAAGAAATACGTATAAATCATAACCAACATCTATCAATTATAATTATTATTATACCTTATCTAATATTTTATCCACAAAAAAAAATTAATCAAGAATCATATATCTATATATATATATATGTTATTATGAAGATGGAATAAGGATTTTCCACCCCTTATGCATCAAATTATAAATAAATATATCACTCGTTCATATGTATGTATTATCACATCCACATTGGGATAAGATTAATTTTCCATCACCATACATCATAGGTGGTAATAATGATGGAATTAATGAATATATGTTATATTTTTATTATAATTATACATCTATAACTATAATATATCATCTTAATTCCTACCATTTAATCCATTTGTAAAAGATAATACTGCGTATATGTAAGTAAGGACTAACATATCCACCAAACGATCTAATTTGGTTATAATTTAAACGTTTAATTTTTTTAAAGGATATATTTAATGATAATATATGATATTTATGGTATAATAATTATTCTTTATAGGAGGAATTATATTTAACCTTTCTTTAATTTCATCCATTGTAAATATTGAAACATCACATGTGTGTATGTACAGACTACCATCTAAATATGGTGATGTAATTTATTTTTCATCTCCGATTTATATGAATGGTTATAAATATGTTTATAAAAAATATATATAATATTTATTATATGATTAAAATTTTAGATATTAAGTAACCATGATCATATCCTATGTATCATAACTTCCAAACTAAAAATGTATGAAAAAAATGTAGTTTTCACTTGAAATGATGGATTTAATAGAGATTTATTCATAAAAGAGTTATAAAATGATACAAGTGGATCAGATATGATATAATATTTTTTTAATATAGTTCTATAATATATTTAGAATAATTCTAAATTTTATTACATGATTTTAGATCACTTATGGATCAAGTCGGATAAAAGGTAAGGGCTTTGTCTCAATATCATTTTATTGAGACGTGTTTTAATGTAATGAAAAAATGTCTTATTTATATGTTATATATAATACCAATGAAGTTTTCTTGAGTAATACATGATTTAATTCATTGCATATATAGAACATTATAATTTTCTTGATTTGAATGACTTTCTTTTGAAAAATTACTAAATTTGTAAGTGTTCTTCGTCTAAATTTTGTTTCCATGAGACACGTTAAATATTATACAATGATTTTAAATTATGAGGTGTATCTACTACCACATAGATATTTTTTATAATGATTACCATTATTTTCATTATATTTTAGTTTTTTATTCAATTTTTTATCTTTCTTAGTGGTTATGATTCAAAAGTAACCAATGGGTTGAGGTTCTTATTTTACAATCTCATTTTTAACCGGACTATTTGTGATTAAATTTAATAATGGTGAAATTATATTATCTATATATCCAAAGTTTTATGTATTTTATTTCATGACATTTAATTTTCTATATTTCATGCTTTCCATTCTTTTTACTCCCTTTAAGTACTCAAGATACTAAAATAATGTTTTTAAGGAAAACTGACCATGTTTTTCTCCCCTCTTGGTAATATTTTCATCTGTGTATATATTTCCATTTAAAAAATTATAGAATGTTTTTTGAATTATAAATATTTTTTATTAAATTAATTTTATCACATATTTCACTTTCTATGAAAACCTTTAATGGAATATTCTTGTCTTTTCTCGAAACAAGGTGCTTCAGAGTTTTTACTGAAAATATGAATGGAAATTTTACTTTAAGCTACACCACATGATGGGATTCCTCTTAAATATTGAATAATATCTAATTTTAATATTAATTTATTTTTTTCTGTGGTACCTTTCAAACAAATTTACTTATATTTCGTAAATTCTTATATTCAAAATAAGTGGAGTAAAATTAAAATTCTATTTTTCTTGCAGAAATGTTCTAGTAATCATAAAGTTGTATTTTTATCTTTAAAATATACATTTATTGTTATTATGATTTACTAGGGATATGTTCCATGGTATATAAATGTATACATTATTTTTATGTTTTATGATTATTTTTATGAAATTTTTATGAAACTCATATCCTTTATATGGGTTATGATTATATAATATGATGAATGTTATATGATCTTATGGAACACATATGTATAGTATTCATAATGAGATAGGTGGGAACGAAAATATATATCCTTCTAATGAATTAGGTAAATAAGGATATAACATGAGTTAATAAGGATTTTATTGGATAGTGAACTCAGTTTAGTAAGGGATTTTTTCTAATAATATAATCTTTAGAGTAAACCTCGACTAAAGAAGTAATTCAATGTTGAGGGAAACCAATCCCATACACTACTATTGGAATTGATCCTTGACTAATGAAATGATTTTCAATTATTATATTCATAACAAAAACTTATATCTTATTCTTAATATAAATTTTTTTACGTAGTGATTTATTATTGATTATTTTATACTTTTATTACTTATGTCATTCAATCGAAAAATCATATGTCATGTTTCATGATTATAAAATAATAATATATTCCAATGATTTTATAATGTTTATATCATGTTCTCATACCATTATAACAATTTTATTCTCACTTATGATCATTTGTTTATATCACTTATGTTTACCCTTACTAAGAATATAATCAAACCATTTTATATGTTTTCATTCATCTAATTATAGAAAAAGGTTTGTATTCGTTATCTATAAAATGGGTTATATTTGTGAAGAACTAAATTTTAAGTGGTGTAGATATCTTATGTACTAGCGATTTAAATATCCATGATTACAAATACACTATGACTCAAAAACCTCAGGCATGTATTATTTTAAATCTATTGAGTATGCATAAAAATTATGTAATATTTTTGTATTAATATTATGGGTTTTTATAGTTGGTTTTATTATAATGGGTTATAATAACTTAGAAATTATGATGACAAAAATTTAGAGATATCCCTTATGATAATCTTAGGTATAGGGAAACATCCTATTATATGGTAATAAAAGGAGTGTGGTTTCCTATAATAACTACATCCCTCTATGGATACTACAAGTGGAAGACATTTTTTAAATGATGTAGCTAGGGGTAATAACCCTAGAATTGGTTGGTCAATTATATCTCATCCATCATTTTGTAGCATTGTGAATGGACCTTTAAAGTAAAATATTAGACTCTATAAACCTCACTCTAGTTGTCATATACCATTACTGGTATAAATTTGAAGTGTCACGAAAAGATTGAATGCTTTAGTAGTCTTGACAGACAAGATAAATACATACAATATACAAAAAAATATATGATAAAAATGAACATATTAAAAAAACATTATTATCCCTTCCATCATATCCATGAAATTTATGTGTAAACCTCCTCTATGTTTTCATGTGAAAGGAAAAAAAATAAGGTCGATCGCAAAGTATTATTAATGATTAACATATTTTGGAATCATACATAACCTAAAAATGGAATAAGTGATATTTAAATGATAAATAATCAACATGAATCAACAATAAACTCAAACCATATGCATATTTTATCTATAAAAAAATAAAAATATATGTAATGATAATCATTTATCTCATTCTAATGGAATACATAATGACCATTGTCAAAACAATTCTATAGTTTATAAGAAACATTAGTTATAATTGAGGCCACATTCTAGAAATTATCATATTATGGGATTAGAAATACACAAAAACCCAACATGTTTTCTCTCATGAGACTTATCCTACATCGAGGGGCTATGTAATATTGGGCCCCACACATCACATGTTTATTTCAAAAACATTCACTATAGGATTTATAAAAATCCTTTTATACTATTCCAAGAGGAACCTCCTACTAAAAAAACGTTCTATCCATATAATGAGAAACACAGATATCAAATACTTTCCTACTCAACAGAATAATGATAATTTTTAGGAGATTATCCATTAAAAAAATTGGACGCTTTGGGATATCCACAAATTAATATGAAGTAACCTTATCAAATAAATATGTTAGAGGTGGTACATAAAATTTTAATTATATTAAATATATATCATTGGCATGATTCTAAGGTAATGGTTGAAAAAATCCTTTGTCATAGTTCTTTTATATCTTGTGAGTATTCCAAAGTATATCCCTCATGAGTGTCGCATCGGGTGTGTATTATTAGTCACATTCAACATGAATTAGGGTGATGATTGATTAAATGATCATATGACAATATTCAGGTTTATATCCCCATTGTGAAAATATTACATTTCCTCATTCACATTCTAGTATCTATAGAGGGATGTCTTCTCTAAGAAATTATATACACATTTACTTTACCAAAACAAAGGATGAATTTTCCACCATTGAAAAGATAACTATTGGGTGAAATAAATAGATTAGAGAGTTAAAATATATATTTAAAAATAAATTCCATTTTATTAGTAAAATTTAAATATTATATCATGGAAATTTGTTCACTACACAATAGAAAATTGATTGTGATTACAACAAGAGTCCAAAAAATGAAATTTAAGATGGAAACCCCACATATTACTTGAGTTACAAGTCAATCAAAACGTATTAAAAAATATTTCATTAAAATGATCTAAAAATACCATGAATAAAATAATTTTATGATATTACCTCTCCAATAGGTAGTATATACTACACATAAATGAAATTATGTGAGTATTGGAAAACATGTCTCAATGAGTGTAATTTTAGACAAAACCACAAAATTATTGTATTGAATTAAAATAATTTAATTTAACCTTGTATGTCATAAACAAATATTTCTTAATTACATAATTAATAACATAAGTGATATCCATTTTCTTCCATACTCTTCAAAAATGGTCATTCTTAATGTGAATTCTAATTATTTTCCACACCGGTGTTTTTAGTTTTGACTATTTTTAGTAGTTTTAGAATAGGGGTTTTTGAATTAATTATTTATCAAAATAAAATTATTTTTAAATCATTAATGATACATTTAGAGTTTATTTACAAAATTTTTTATGTTTTTAATTCCTTTCATGAGTTTCTGATCCCTTATCACTAAAGATAAAGTCAATAAAAATCATGTTTTAGTGAAATCTGAAAAATGGAGTGTGTTTCATTAATCACTGAGTTATACATTTATATAATATCAAAAAAATTGAAATAATTATTAATTAATTAATATCATATTACAAGAGTAAATTTTTTATCATATCCATCTGTGACATTAATGAATAATATGGTTCAAATAGGTGGTCAAACCAACCCAAATATGAACCCACCATGATTAGTGGATGATTATGAGATGGTTTTGTTATAATATCAATTTACTAGGATTATAATGAACATATTTAGAGTTTATCAGTTTCATATATCTGAATAATAAGTAATTTTAAGAATATTAATTGTTTATGAAAACATTTCCCAACGTGAATAAAATATTATCCTCTTCGTACAATAATTTTAAATGATTAAACTAAAAATAATTTTTTTTATTAATAATTTCATTAAAGGGTTCATAAATTTACCAAAATATAAACTTAATAAAAACACGAAAAACATATTTATCCTTTATTTCTATCCTTGTATCATTCCCTTTTATGGTGGTGATGAAAACATGAAATATGTTGTGACATGGAGGCATTAGTCTACACAATGCACGAACAATGTTTTGTTTTTATTAATGGATGGGGTATATGAATTAATAATGATAATAAAATAAATATATTAAAAATAAAGTATATAATTAATTATAATTATTATATTATATTAGTTAATAAATAATAAATTTTAAAGAAGGTAATTTAGAATATGTCTAGGTTGTTGATAATACTAACATCAGAGACTTGGTTTTTCCATGGAATTATCCTCAAATATTAAGGCATTATGATAACTATGAGTGATAATGAGCTTCTATTCATGGTGTACAGTTATAGGGTGATACAAATGTCAGAGTTTCGGGGAAAATTTATAATTTTATGTTTTTCTAGAAGTGTTGAAGATGTCTCTTTTATAAGTGAAGGGATGGGTAGCTTTAGGAACTCCTTTACATTGTTCAAAAATGAAATCAAACTATTCATGATTATATTGATCAAAAATAGAGAAACCATTATATGATACATTTATTTTCAATGAAAAATTTAAAAATAGCTTTTTTAGTAATTCTTATTAATTAATTTTGGACATTTACACTATGTTAAACACAATTTACACCTTTACATTGGACATGGTAATTAGTTTATAATCATATTACTTTATTTTAAAGGAATGCATTAATATTTTTCATTATATATATTTTAAACGATTTAATTTGATATTTGAAATTTATTTTATAAAAAAATTAAAGGTCTGAGAAGTTAATTTTAAATTAAATACAATTAATTATGTAATAATTATTTTAAAAAATAATGTTTTTAAGGTCTAAATTTAAATATAATTTCACATTATCATTGATACATATTTTAAGGACCTAAATTGGTTTATTATAAAATAAATAAATTTTTGGTTTATTTCAATGAAATATAACCCCAAATATCCCTTGAAAATACTTAATTAAATGAAAAGACTGAAAACAATTTTTTTTAATTAAGTAACAATTTAATTAATTCTAAAATGTATTACATAGGTCTTGAAAGTTACATGAATATTTTAAAATGTATAATTTCATTCTTTAAATTCATATTTTTTAATTAAAATGTTTTCTAATCATTTATTTTATTCTCATATTGTAACATCCTGAACTGGGATCCACTTAACTCGAGCCCCACACTGATGGGTCACATGTCCTCAAGACCACCTACCTCTATTCCAGAAGATTTTGACTATAAATAAGAGTATAAAATAAGGTATAGTGGGGATACAATACTCTTTTATTAGTGTGGACCAGCAGTTACAACAATAAAGATACAATATTGGAAGAATATACACAATAGATAAAATAAATAAACAAATGAGGAAGCGTAACGAACTGAACAACTGAATAACAATTAAAACAATTCATTATTGTTGTTTCATTACATGGATGCAAGGCTTGATGATATATGAAAAAAGGGAACATGGGACATTATATAAAAAAACTACAAAAATAACAAAAGTTTATCCACTATCATCTTGGGAAAATTTATGGTCCACTTCTCATATGCTCTATCCAAGAGTAATACATATCAAAAACCTATAACTGGGTCCTTCCCAGTATTCGTACCAATAGGTAGCTAACTTCCTTGGGTACCATGGGAAAGATGAGTATGGTGTGAGATAAAAAAACTCATCAGATCACCACTAAATGTTTTAACTCTTAATTAAGTATGTTCTTGAGATTAAACAATGTTAAGGTATAAACATAGTCGTAGAACAATATTGAATTTTATAACAAGCTCTCTTCGGTTCCTATAGAACATCATGCAGGTCTAACAGGTTTGTTTCATGTCTAAAATGATAATTTGAAGAGTAAATATATATATATATAGAATACAAATATATAGTATAATTATATATTTCATCCACCTCTATGAAGCATGTATGTGCGGACGTAAGTGGTCATATACCTGGATTACAGGTTGCGGGCTGGAATGAGGTATATGTCAGACATCCATGACCAGTCTAAAAATCCAATAATATTATAATAAAAATTGTATTCCCTACATCCTAATAAGTGTGTGAGATGTCAAGTACAACACTCAATATGGTGATTGGTCCTTCCAGTCATCACTCTAACAAGAGACGTGGCGCATAAAGCCCAATGTCCACCTCGTTTCAATGGTGTAAGATGTCATACTCAACACTCAATGTAAGGGGTTGTGATACCATCATACTCCAAAGATACCTTACCACTATTTCACATCCCATGGAAAGGAATTATCACATTTATCATATTAATTTTGAGGCAATACCTCTCTTGTAATTAAAAAAAATCCCATGTATTTAAATAAGGAATATTCATGTTAATAAATTTAGGCATATAGAATTACCTCCAATTCATCTCATTTATAAAGCTAATAGAAAATAAGGCTTCATAGTTCAATTAATTATATTTCATTAAAAGTGAATATGTTAGGTCATACCACCCTTATAGGTCATTTAATTTGATACATCGAATTAATTTTTATAAGGGAAATCATCAAACACTTTCTATCCCAAATAATTAATCCTTCTAATTCCTCATTATAAAGAAATTAAATTTATAAGTCTATATGATCCATTTAAGAGGTTACAATGTCAACATGGATATTTCCTACTTGGTAAATTTAAATTAAAGGTAGATCCCAAGACCTAAAAAGGCCCCTTAGGTTCTAAAAACATTCATATATCAAGGTAAATGTTATTTCAAGTATAAGATGAAAGATAAATATGTTTTTTTGGTCATTTGGATCAATTACCCATTAAGGGAATTTCCACTTGGCACACCGAAGTATAGTCCATAAATTAGATAAAAAAAATCTCTAACCCATTATACTAGGTTCATTATGCATGTATCAGGTTGCATGGATCAATTTGAAATGATGGATTCAATAAAAAGGTAGAACTCAAAAAAATCATTGTTTGGAACAACATCATAGGAACGAGACATTAAAACCTAAAAAGAAAACAATGTGGACACCTACTTCAATGTTGTCGATGAAACTTCTCTTGATATAGAATTCGGATTCGGATTTGGATGGAAGAGATCTATAAAATGGTTTAATTCCCAGAAAATATGGAAAATGAGATTGCACCTAAATAGAATTATGGATCTAAAAATAAAATTGTATTGGAAGCGAGAGGATTTAATAATTTACCAAGATGGATCTAATTCTCAAAAATGATTGTGAATCAGAATTCAGATCAAAAAAATTAGCTCCAATCCTACTTTGATATATTCAGGAGCTCGTGGGGGAATAAAACCCAAACTATCCACTGGACAAAGAATGGGAACAGATAAAATAGGTTATAATATTCAGTGGGGTAAATGGTAATTTAACCTCATAACATAACGACTCAGGGTTTGGCCACACGGTTGGCCAAATCATGCACCAAACATGCATTGTTCACCACTACTTAGGGGCACACCACATGGTTAGGTGCACAATTTATCTATCCATGCATAAAACAATTCAAAAAGGATCAGTCTGAAACATGAAATTGGTCGCATGGATGTGCACCTCGGGTCACATAGTTGTAGACAAACCATGAGGCCAAAGCTTCCCCACTATTTTAAATCACACTGTTTGGGGAAACGATGTGGGCTGGGATACATGGTTTTCTCCAACCATGTGGCCTAGTATATTCATCCCATTTTAGAGATTCGGGATCTAAATGACCCCTCAATGCACAAGAGACCCCCATGACATCAATAATTTTCATTTTTAGGACCTTTTAATCAATATAAATTTAAAAAATATATTTATTTATTCATTAAAATACATGTTGTTACACATTTAATGGTAAAATTTATACAAATTACAAGTTTCTGGAAATATATAATTTTTTACAAAGCCTCTAACATTTCATAAAAAAAATCGTAGTAATCTAATTTCGATCTTATGAACTAAAAGATAAATTAATTTATTAAATTTAAAATTATTAAATTTATCTTCTAAATAAATTATTGAATATAGGTAGTTTTAAGGGAACATTTATGTAATAGTTCAACATATAGTATATACCTACTATAGTAGAGTCTTGAGTGTTATATCCAACACCCCTTGAATAATTTCAACCTTGAAATTTAGTTATATATATTCCATTAAAAAATGTGTATACTCCTTCCTTATGTATTCCTTAGGATCCCAAATTATCAATTAAAATTTTTTATTTCTCCAAATAACTGTCATCAAATGATTTATCTGATTCCATAATTGTTTCTCTATCATGTATAGAATTTCTACTGGTTCTTCATTATAGGAAATGTTGGGATAAAAATCTATTCCATTTTTTTTTCAAAATATGCACTGAACCTAGAGTGAATTTCCTAAGTAATTAAATAAATAATACATCATGAAATTTAGATATTTTTTGTGGTACAACCAATAGGTAAGATAGATTAACAATTCTTTTTAATACTTAAAAAGGACCAATGTTCATTGGGATTAATTGTCCCTTTAAAGAAGGTATAAAAACACCCTTCTAGAGTGAAAAATTTAAAAATACATAATACCCAACTTTAAATTTAAATTATTTACTTTTTTTATCTGCATAACTATTTTGTATAAATTATTTTTCTATAATATATTATTGAATATTTCATAATTTATCAATTTCCTCCTCCAAAAGCTCTAGTTTACCAGATTTCATTCACTATCTTCTTCCCAACATGTTGGAGTAAGACACCTCTTCTCATACAATGAATTTTATGGTTCCATGTGGATACTAAAATGGAGAAAATATATAAAAATTACACTAAATGTAAATATTGATCTCATATACCCATAAGGTCAAGATATCATTATCTTAGAGTGTATTCCAATGTATAGATAGTTATTTTGTACGATTTGTCTTTCTAAATATGATAGGAAGTATAAACGTTTAACTCCATTATAAGATCCCATTGAAGACTCTTCCATAATTTCATTATTAACAGAGCTTCATGGTAAGGTACAATGGATATATACACAACATGAATCCTTAAAATTTCATTAATATTGAGTTGGGAATGATGCTCAATTGGTGGAAATTATCATATCATTATGAAATTAGAATACTTGGTAAGATGGTAAATGATAACCCATATAGAATCATTTTTCCATGAATTATTTCGGAGTCTAGTGAAAAAATATTTTTATAACATTACACCACAAACTTATATGTATATTTATAGGTGTCAATACACCCTTAATACATTTTCATTAAGAATTTACCTACTATAATACAAATAATTTGGATTCATAATCTATAATTCCACACTACATACCATCACATGATAAATATTCTCTTAAATCCCTATACATCATTAAGTTACACATGTGTATATATAAATTTTAGATAAGTTCTTCATTTAGAAGTTACCTCGTTAATTCTAGTATAGACTGAATGAAGAACCTCTTTCTAAAATTTTTCAGTCTATCACTATAATAAAAGTCTATCAATTTCTCATAACTCAATGATTTAATATTTCTTTTAAGTTCTCATCATCATTTGGGGACTTCTCAAACCTTTCTAGTATGTGTGGTTTAAAAATTTCAGGAAATTTTCATGTTCTATGTTTTTTATAAATTTCCATATCCAGCTTTGCTAGATATCTATATACAGGATCCTTGTTAATTATCATTATGGTAAGAACTCATTTGTAACTCCTACTAAATGCACCATCCAACTTTTTTCCTTTCTAGGGTGTTTGTGTATTATGCCATTATATTCTTTTAGTAGTTCTAACCATCTTATGTTCCCAACAATGAGTTACTTTTGAGAGAATATATAATTCAAACTCTAATGGTCTATATGTATCTCGAATCCTTCATCATAGAGGTAGTGTCACTATATTATAAAATTAAATATTATAGATTCCAACTAAAGATCATGAGTTGGATAGTTCCTCTAAAATATTTTTAATTTGATTTATTTCTAGGAAACTATTTTATCATTATGCATAAGGACATATAGATGTCCTTTAATTGATGAATATATACAAACTAGAAATCATAAATTACCTGATGGTTGATTTATTACCGGTACCTTAATCATTATTCTCTTTATTTCATCCAATATTTCCTTATATGTTTTTGAATATGTAAATTTCACTCCTTGGTGTGTTAACTTGGTTTGTGGGATGACCCACCTTTTGAAATGTTGAACCATCTTCTGATAGTTACCAACTCAGACCATGATATTCATATATCGTTTATGTTTTTAGGTTCATGACATATTTTTAATATCATTTTATTCTGTAATTTAACATATATCCCATCTATGGATAAAATATGCCCATGAAACGAAGAATCATTTATACAGAATTCACATTTACAATACTTCTTATGTAACTCTTTTTCAGAGGGTCTCCAAAATTTATTTTAGATAAATCTCATGCTCTTCATAATTATTAGGGTAAATCTAGATATTGTTAATTTGTGCCATAATAATATTATCAATATACTATTATAATACTCTATTCACGATAACCTAAAAGTAAAAAAGGTACATTAGTCAATACAAATTCATTTCCATAAACTCATGGACCACTCCTTCCTTTTTTCGATAAAGAATGGGATCCCCACAGTTAAACACTAGGGAATATAAATCCCTTACCACTCAAATGTGGTTGCTAATTATATAACTACACAAACTACATTTCTTCCATTTCATATGGATATTTAGAAATAGTACTTGCATTAGGAATGAGTTCAATGTATAACACAAATTCATGATATAGTGGATGATCATGTAATTTTTATTGGAAAACATCCATGAAGTTTTATACTGTGCATACATCCTCTATTCTTATAATACATTCCTTACACATATATCATTCTCGGTCTTTTTCTTTATTCTATTGAATTAGTGTCCACCATTTTTTATATCTCCCTTCAGAAGATAGACTATAATAATGAATTTATCATTTTAGTTACTTGTGAAAAGAATGAAATATATTCTCATAATGAATGATCTATGGTTCAACTACCATTGGAATAGTTTTTCCCTGAATTCTAGAATTTCATTTCATGTGAATCATTTCACAATATTAAACCATGTTTTGGATCAGTAGGTTTCTCAATGAGAGCAATATTATTTGTTATAACTTCCCTAGAATTGTTATGAACTCTTAATCCATAACTCCATATTCAATAACATGTTCAAGGGGATAATCCCAATGTTCACTATGATTGTTGATATAGTTTTCATTCCTCTTATTCAACATTATTTCTCAATAGTGGAATGAAAATAATTTTATCACAATATTGAATTGTATAATACAGTTCATACAATATTTTATGTAGTGTGTCCCTAATTATATTAATATACTTTCATATTACATGTGATTACATATTGGAATAATCTAAATATAATCCCCATGGTTAATAATAAACTTTTTTATACAAACTATAACATCTCAGACTCCATAAAACTAGAGGATATAGTTATATTATATTATTGGTAATAAGTATAGGAGTTCCCAAAGGGTAGAATAGTTTATTCGATTTTCCAATCTATATTCATACCTTTATTACACATGAAAATATTAGATAAAATATGAACATTTATAAAGAAACTCATTACACCTTCCATCATATCCAAATACTTTACACATAGTCCAACACTGGGTTTACTATGGAACGGAAAATAAATAACGGTGATCATTGATGATCATTTTTAAGTAACATAAAGAAATAATTTTAAAAAAATAAACATATAATAAGTACTATAGATAAAAAAAATGAATACATGAAAAATAGAAACTAATAGAATTATAAATCATTTATCATGAATGAAAACATGGATTAAAATAATCATTGATCTCAAGTGGATAGAAATCATAATTTTAGTCATAAAAAAAATCTATCTATGATTATTCCGAGATAAGTTACACGTCATCGACTTCACAGGAAGAATATTATCCTGTTATGGGAAGAGTAATACTCCCAAACAAATATATTTTTTGTATCATAAGTCATTTCAATTAATTTAGTGGAAATATAATGTTTTTCCCCACTTGTTACTTTTTAAATCCCAATTCATTACCCATAAGAGTCATCAAAAATTTTCATACCTATACTATAGGAACATATTACTGAAATAAATATTGTTTTTTTCATTATTATAAAAATTGATGTGAAATACGTCTAAATTTTAATTGAATAATGTATATTTCTATGATAATACCCCATAAAAAATTTGGAACTCATGGGGTATCATAAATGAAGAAATAAGTACACTAATCCAATAAATAATTAGTGAGGGTATATAAAATGTATTTAGTTATCTATAAAATATTTTAATTTGAATCAATAGACTGTATTGGTATTATACCTAGGAAATTTTCAGAAAAATAATTCATAGTTTTTAGTTACAAATGTGTGAATTTTCTTAAGAATGTCCCCTTATTTTATCATTCCAACTGTGTTATTGTCGACCCACTCATCATGCATCAGGATGAAGATTGAGTAATTCTCATCTAAACCTATTGTGGTAATTAAAACTAGTTTCAAATTTGATTAAGTTTTATGAACTTTCCATTATCCTAATAGAGATGTATTTCCTAGGAAATTATAGTTATTTTTAAACTACTGAAACATATGATGATTTTTTCACCATAAAAAAGGTAAATATTGGGTCATTGAAATATAAGGTAAGGATGAAAATATTTAATAATAAATCCATAAACTTTTATAATTAACATTTATGTATTATTACATTTTAATTTTTTCTCCACTTGAAAGAAAATATGATGTCAATATAACATGAGTCCCAAAAAAATAAAATTTGTGATGGAAACCCCACTAATAAATTGAATATAAAATAAAGTATAACCTATTGAAATTATAGGAGATGAAAATAATCTTAGAATACTGTGAATAAATTCATTTCTTGATTTAACTTCTCAATTGAATAAAATATGCACCACTTAATTGAAATTAGGTTCATATTACAGGACATATATCAAGAAGAGGAATTAGAGCCGAAAACCCTTACATTTTCCTTTCAATTTGTTCAATAAACATTAGCTTCATGTGTCATAAACATAAATATATAAATAAATTTATTTAAAACCTTACTCATATACACTTTCATTCTTACTCTTTATAAATTGTCAATCTCTATATGAATTATTATTATTTTCCCTATCGGTGTTTATTGTTATGATCGTTAGAAATAGTTTAATAATAGGGGTGAATGTATTCATTATTTAAACAAATAAAATTATTACTACATAATTAAGGATACATTTTGGTAAGATTTATAATTATTTATTATTTTTCAAATTCCATTCACGATTGTTTTAATCATGTACATTGAATATAATGTATATAATAAGCATGATTTGGTGGTTTTTGATGAAAATAGGGTGTTTCCTTGATTGATGAATTATATATTGATATAATAGCTTTTGAAACTAGAAAATAATTATTTAAAAATTTATATCATATTAAGAAAATAAAAAAGTTGTCTAATTCATCCATTACATAATTGTATAGTATTGTTCAATTAGATGGATAAACCGACCAAAACATGGACTTTCCATTATTAGTGTATGATTATGTGATTTTTTAGTTTTAATATCATCATAATAGGATTATAATAATCTGATATAGTTTTATTAAAATTATATATTCATATTATTTGTAATTTGAAGAACAATTAATGGATATGAAAACATTACATTATTTGAATAATATATTTTCCAATTAGTATGATTATTTTAAATGATTAAACTACTGATGATTTATTATTTGAAATAAAATTACTAGGTTCTTAAATTTTTCACACCATAAATTTAATTATATCCTCAAAAAAATATTTATCCTTTAATAACATAAATATATCTTACTATGAAAGGTGATGATGTAAAATTAATCATGTTATGTCGTGAGGTTGTTGTCCGCACAATTCCTGAACAACGATATTGTTTTTAATAACGAATTGGTTTTATGAATACATGATGATAATAAAATTAATATAGTGACATTTAAATTTATAAATATTAATATTATAATGATATTAGTGAATATATAATAAATTTTAAATGAAATAATTAAGAAGAAAACTATGTAGTTGATAATAATCTTGTCATGGACTTGATTTTTCCATTAAAGTATCCACGAATTTTAGGGGGATTAGAAATACTATTAGTGACCAAGGAATTATGTTAATAGAATAGTGTTATAGGGATAGAATAATTTTATATATTCATTGATAAATTCAAATGTGATGTGTGTCTTGTAGTGTTCAACCTGATCCCCTTTTATAAGAGAATTAAAGGGTTATTTTGGTAACATATTTATATTTTTCAATAATGTTAGGGAAATATTCAAGGATAAATGGGAAAAAACTAAAAAATTATAGTGGTGAGTTTTTATTTCAATCAAAAGCTTATATATTAATATATAAATGTTTTTTTAATCAGTTAGTTCTTCTGAAAAATGTTAACCTCGATTTACCCCATTTATGTTTACCTTTGTAATTAATTTTGAATCATAGTAATAAATTTTTATCAAAAATATTAGGATTGGTCTTTTTAAAAAATTATTTACATATAATTTCAAATTTAAAAACAATTATCTAATCAAATTTATAATGTGTGAAGATTTAATTTTTAAATAATTACAAAAAATCACAAAAAATCCCCTTTTAAAAAAGTAACATTATTTTGCTTTAAATTTATATAATAGACAAAAATATATAATAAACTAATTTCAATGTACAAAATTCATTTATAATAAAATAAATATAATTTTTAAATATTTTAAGGAAATAAAACATGAAATATCCCTTGAAAATAATTGATTCAATGAAAATACTAAAAATTGGTATTTATATTAAATTAACATTTTAATTAGTTCAAAAAATCCATAGGTTTTCTAAGTTTATATAATAGTATAAAATGTATGATTTTATTCATTAGATATATATTTTATTATATAAAGGGTTTTTAAAACTAAATTTCATTCCTATATAATGGTAAATTAACACAAATAATAAGTTTCATGAGAACCAAATTCTTCAATTCAAAACTAACCTTTTTAAAAATGAAAATTTAATTCTAAGCTAGTTTTTATATATTAACATCAATAATTCAATTAATATGATTTTTAAAATTTTAAAATTTCAATTTCAAATAAGGTCTTCTATAAATAATTCTTAAATGGTGGATTTAGGTAATATTTTATGATACATTATATACCTACCACAATAGATTCTTGAGTGTTTCACTTACTAAAAACCCTGTTTGAGACTTCAATATGATATTGTTAGGATAATAAAAATTTTCCTTAAGATCAATTGTGAATTATTTGAGTACATAATGACAATGGATGGCCTAAGATAAACCTAAGGCTTTATATTTTGTAAATAAGTTTTCTTAATTCAAAATTCTTATAATTTATTTTCATCATTATAATATTTCCAATTATGATTATGGTTTCTCATTCTATGATTTTTGTGCTTCAGTCAATGGATGGAACTATAAGGAATCATGTTAGCACAAAATGTGATAGAAAATGAAATGATTTTCCTCATAAGAAACCAAATGAAACAATATTTGGAATGAGAAACTTTATGTTTATGTCTAATAACCTATCTCATTATATTATTCACAATCTCAAATGTGTTAGTTTAGTAAACGATATCACAAGAGAAAAAATAATTTTCATGAAGACCATAAAATAAAAAAGATTCATATTCATATATGTTGATAATATGGGAAGAAGCACCCATGTAAATATATCAAAGTAATGGGAATAAGATTAATGAGTTTAAAAGGACATAGAAATAGTAATTTACAAGATTAAATTTTGATTTAAATGGAAGAAAATAAAGTAAACAGCAAGTAAAATTTAATGTTCAATATATTATGATTTGAGAACTTAAGAATTATCCATGAAAATTCCCCACTCCATGGTCTAACTCCTGGAACAAGTAAGGGAATAAGTTATTTTAATTATTGAAGAGAAATACTTGAAACATTTATGAATTGGTATTTGGTAATTTTATTGTGGTAGTTTTCTTACTAATGATATTATAGTAATGTGTATCATTATACATCTATGGATTTTTTCTATATTATTTTTTCTATTTATATTTTCAATAATACATTAAATGGTATTTATAAACAAGGAAAATAATTTAGTTGTAAGGTGGTATTTTTAGAAAACACATGAGGGAGGGGTAGATAACCCTTATTATATTCCGGAGGTTAAGATCAAAATGATTATATGGACTAAAGGGATGATTTATTTTTATAGCATAAATTATATTGTATTGTTGACATTGAAATTTATTAGTGATTTGATGTCAAAATGATTTATTTTATCATTGATTAAGTTTATTGCATTATTGAATTTTTTTTTAATATATTGGATAGTCTATGATTTAATTTTAGGAAAAGGAATATAGTTATATTTTTTAATAATATAAGTTTTCATTGAGTTTTTATGGTAAATTTGGTTATTAACATGTTTTAAGAGAATATATGATCATAGTATTCACATGTCTAGAATTTTACATTAATATCTACTTTATGATTTTTAGGGATAAAAATTAATGTTTATATTTACAAAAGATTTTATCAAACCCTTTAATTTTTTGGGTTTTAATTTTGGTCAAATATATGTTGATGGAGTTTTAATTTTAACTATTTATTGAATGGTTTAAGTTGACCATTCATAGTTATTATTAAAGAATTATAGATTAGTGAATTATTTTATCATAAGAAAATTTTACAATATTTCATATCATGGGATAACCATCTTGGTTTTAGTAAATATCATGATAAAAAAGGTTTAGTTTAAATTTTTTATGTATATTAGGGTCATATAATGTTTAATTTTTGTGCTTTATGCGTGAAAAAAATCAACTTAAATATATATTTATTGGAGTAAAAGATGAAATATAATAGGAAAATTATTAAAGCACAATAAAATGAAGAAAATTAATCTTATTAAATGAAATTAATTAAAATCAACATATTTTCTTATGTACTCTATCCTGATTGTAAAATAAGTCAACAAATATAGGAAAGATGATCTTGTAAATGAACATATTTTCCTTTTTTACATTTATTTCTGAGCAGTTTATGGGGTTTTCACTCTACTATGATTTATTTTTTATGTTAATTCAATTTCAAAAGAATATTTTTCCTCTCACTATATTATTTATTATTAATTTTCATTCTATTAAGTGTACTTATTTTTAATTCCCACTAATTTTCTCCCAATATGAGAACATGACTACATATTATTTAAGGTAACCATTATATACCATATTTACCCTTTCAAATGATGTTTAATTTTCATTTTTATGATGTTTTAATCAACAAAGTTAGATATAAATATTAGACCTTTTATTAGTGAGGAAAAAATTTCAAATACACGGTTTATTTAAGTGGAAAGAATGTAAATCCTTTCGATTATAGTATATATTTTTCAATAAATAAAATGTACATGTTTAGTATATTAATTTACACATAAAAAAACTTAAAAAAACCACAATATATATAAACATAGTATTCACATTAGAATCATAAATATGAGAAACAAAATTATGATAAATATTTATAATAGTTTTATATAATGTAAATATATTTTTTAATTATTAATAGATACATACTCAGTTTTAAGAATGAAAATTAAATTTTTATTTAAATAAATGAGAAAATAAATGGAAATGAACTTATGGGAACTAAAATTAATACATCCTAACAAAATCCCCTACAATGATATTATTTAAATAAATGTTATAGATATAATACTATGTTATGGGATAAGAGTTTCAGATTGATTACCTTTGGATGCAATAAGATCTGATACATTATTACCCACATTCCAAGTGTGAAAATACTTATCTCTTGAATGAAATAAACATTAAGAAAATCCTAATAGTGTATGTAATGTTCCTGTTCCATTATGAAATACCCATTAATCCTTCAATGATCAATGATAAATCCAATTCAACATAGGTGATAATTATTATTAAATTCATATAGAGGTTAGTTACATCATATAAGGATATGGAATTACTTTTTTGTGAGGATCCCTCCCAATAATATGCCAAGAATCACAAAATATTAGAACCAAAACAATCTATGAAAATAAAATCTCCACGATCCAACCATTTCATACAAGAACAGTCTTTGTTGATCTTTAGACAAAGTTCTGTAGCTTTCTAACACACCCATGAATCATAATTCCATTAAGATATGGATCCTTTAATCATATAAGAACTATGAATCCAACTATTAATGAGGATGGGTAGTTTGTATTCATTTGAAATTTATTTGACATAAAAATGTGATAAGTATGTTTGGATATAAATAAATCTCCATTATTAATGATTCTTTCATGACAGATGGCATTCAATACTCAGTTTTCAGTAAAGTGATTTTATTCATAAAGGTACCTCATTTTTATCAATAATGTTAATTATCATAATTTATTTGCACATGAATTATATTCTAGACATACAATTGATATAAATTTTATATTATAAATTAATATCATTTTTTAAGTCATTATGAAAAAATTATCTTATAATAAATATTTATGATTTTCCTAAAAATATATATTTTTCATTGATTTGTGATAAATAAAACATTTTGTAAAAAATCATTTCAAATCAAGTAAAATTAGTTTTTATGTTTTGAATTTTAGGTTAATGTTACTTAATTATCCTTTAATTAAAAATAGTATTGCTAATAATGAAAAAAATAATATTTTATTTTATTTTGATATGAGTTCATTTTTTGTCATAAACACATTTTTCTAAATATAGTTTTTATGTGTGCAATATGTTTTTATATTAATATATTACATTAATAACAATATATTTTTTGTTTTAATGTAATTCATATATTATAAAATAAATAATAAATTTTAACTATTCATTTGTGCTTTTTACAAAGAATGTAATGTATATAAATTATGTTTTATTCGTGAAGATTCATTCTTATAAAACAAGTTTTCATTACAGGTAGTGTGATTAATTATAGAAAATTATTCAACTAAATTTGATTCTATATTTGAAAAAAAAATCTAATAAGTTTATCATAATTTTTTCATAGTGAAAATTAAAAACATTAAAATTTTGTTACAATGGTTAATGTTAAAATAGGTTTTATGTGAGGTCAATCCAAGAGATAAAGGTATGATTTCCACCCACAAGTATCTAATTCCTATTTATTAAGAATATTAGAAAACTTTATTATACTACCTTATATTCCCAATACATATGGATAAACATTACCATCAAAGTGACCTTATATATTTGAGATCTTTAAAGAAATTCCATGTGTGTCCCTCCCCTCTCTTATTAAAGGGAACCTATCCCCCCCATATTCACACTTTTTGATAATTCTAGATCGTCCAATCACTACTAAAAAATCATTCCATAATTCTTTTACTCATACTATTTCTTTTGGTCACCTCTTATTACCAATCCTTCAAGACATCATTTTTTTCAAAGGGGTTATCTCAATGAATATGTATAAATATTAACCAAGCTCATTCACTATTATTTCTTATTTTACCTAATCTAATATTTTTGTATCATTAAAAAATTGATGAATTTTTTATCATAAATACATTGAGATTTATAAGTATGATTTTAAAACCATTTTACACCCCTTCTCTATTAAAATGAAACAAAAGGTATCCCTCATGCATACGTGTGGACTACCCCTTATATATAGTGAAACCATTCATTTTACATAAGCATATTTATTTGGTGGTTATATTGATTGAATTATTGGCTATATATGATATTTATAACATAATTATTACATTTTAATTATAATATCTTTTCTACCTTCTTACCATCTGATCATTTGGTAAATGATTACGTTGTTCGTACGTACATGTTGACTACCACCTCCACGAAGCAATGCGATTTGTTCATCATTTAAAATTTACATGGCCTGTGACAATGGTAGATTTAATTAAAATATATTAAAAATATAAAAAAATAATTATTTTACAATGTTTAATTAAATATTACCTTTATATCATTTCATCCATCAATAAAATAGAAGCATCACTCATGCGCACATACGTACTACAATCTCCACATAGTGATGTAATTAAAATTTTATCAGCTATTTTTATTAATCATTATAAATATGTAAATAAAGAGTATATATTATATTTATATCATGAATTAACTTTTCATTTGTGCAGTTACCATGATCAGAGTGAAAGGACCATAACGGTCGAAACAATTGATGCATAAAAAAGGTGTAGTTAACAACTAAAATGGTGATATTAATATTAAATTTTTAATAAATTGTTTCATAGTGATATTATTGGATAATATATGATTATAAATATATATATTATAATGGTTATGGTATATAATTATAAAAAATTTAAATTTAATATACCAGAGGTTAGTGTGCTTATAGATCATGTCTGATATGAGGAAATGGATTTGTCAGAAGGTCTCTTCATTTAGATGTATTATAATGTTGTACAATAATATATTATTCATTTATTACATATCCATACCAAGAATTTATTTTTTCTTACATCATGATCTAATGTCATGGATTTATATAACCATACTATTTTTAATCCTCAACTTTCTTTTATTTCAAAAATTACTAAAGTTGTAGGGGTTCTCTGTCTCATATTTATTTCATTTACGATTTTTTTATATTATACTCCTATAAACATTTACAAGGTGTATATACTACCCAATTTATATTTTTTTTATCATTAATATACTTATGTTCATGGGATTTAATATTTCAATTGAATTTATATCTTTTGCAGGGGTTATTCAAAAGGTACCATAGTTTTTAGGGCTTTATATTACAATCTCATTTTTTGTGATTATTTATAATCAGTTTC
This sequence comes from Viscum album, assembly GCA_963277665.1. Classification (NCBI taxonomy): domain Eukaryota; kingdom Viridiplantae; phylum Streptophyta; class Magnoliopsida; order Santalales; family Viscaceae; genus Viscum; species Viscum album. The sequence continues at coordinate 1,689,713,907 of OY728140.1, read as the reverse complement.
TCCAATGATTAAATTATATAATCTATCTATCTCAAGAATTATTCATTTTATTCTGATTTTTATATGTCTATTTATTTCTTCTATTCCTATCATTTTCACCTATTTATGAACTCATGAGACTGAAATTAGTTTTTTAAGTAAAATAGACAAATTTTATCTCTTCTGTATGAAATCGTTTCTTCCCCGGGTATAATTTATTTGAAATGTTTTCAATAATGTTTTTACTATTATAAAAATATTTATTAACATAATTTTTACCCTTTTCTGAATTTATATAAAAAATTAGTGGAATTTTCATTTATTTTCTGAAAAAGGTGGTTCTAACTTTAGGCAAATAATATGAATGGGGTTTTTCTATTAATGTACACTGCATGAAAAACTTTCTCTACCATCTTGAATAATTTTTCCTTTAATATTATTTATTTTGTTTCATTTTAAAAATAATTATATATAGAATTCCTTAATATTTTGAAAATATTTATCCTCTAAATTAGTTTTTTTCAAATAAAAAGGGTGTTTTCCTCAATAAATGTTCTGATGAAATTTTCAAGGTATTTTTATCTTTAATAAAATAATTTTATGTTTCATACGATTTATTGGGCGTATGATAAATTTATACCATATTTATTATATCTCTATATAGTTTATGATTATGAGGAACTGATTTTTATGAAACAAGTAAAAATTATATTCGGTATGGTCTATTTATATGATTAATGTATTATGATCTTATGGAACACGTGGTTATGGTGTTCATGATGTGATGGGTGTACCTGAAATTATATAGGACTCATAATAGATAGGTATAGAATGATATCTCATGAGATAATTTGGACTCAAATACAGAGTGAACAAAGTTCATTAAATGAATTTGTCAATAATATGGTTTTAGCAGTGAAACTCAACAATGGAAGTAATTCAATGGGGTGAACCTAGTAAAATATAATAGTCATTAATGTGATACATGACTAATAAAATGATTTTATATACTTATTTCATGATAAAAACCGAATTTATAATGCTTATAATATGTTTTTATGGCTCATTATAGATTACTAATGATTCCACACAATTATATCTTTTGACATTAAATTGATAAAAATTTATTTCTTATTTCATGATTTTGAAATTGGAAGTGAAATGTTTGATTTTATAATCTTTATCTCATGTTCTAATACCCATGTGATTTTTTATGGTCACATATGATCATTTGTTGATGTATCTTATGTTTACACATACTGAGCATTAGATCTCAACCTTTCATATGTTTCACTTCCACAGATCACAAAGATATTTTTTATGGATGACATGCCTAATATGGGTTCTAATATTTATGAACTAAATCTAAAATGATATTTATATTTTATGTAAATGTTTTTATGTTTCTATGACTCTGAAGACACTAATCCTCCATATTCCACATGCATGTATTATTGTGAAATGTTTTGAGTATTTTTCTAAAATGAAATAATATTTATTTATGATATGTATGATTCACTATACCCCTTATGATGAATGTATACCCAGAGATATATGAAAGAACATGAGGGGTGTGTTTGAATTAAAGTATGTGTGTGACCTTATAAAATGTTCCTTGATAGAGATTTAGGTAGACGTGAGTGATGGTTTAGTTTGTTTAGCCAATTTATGTCTTGATTATTATGGGATTCACAAGATACTTAAACCCTATGAGGGAATTAGTTTTTAAACAAAATATAATATTTGGACCTATATCCCAAGTGTATATTCCTTAATAAACTCCATGAAGGGGTGAGTGGTGATTTGGAAAAAATGACTTTGGGTTTATCCTTGTGTGGCCATTATGATAACCTAGTGCCATTAGGAAAATTGAGTTGACCATAGGGTGAGTAAACATCCCCATGTGAGTTGATATGAGTTGTGGTATGGGTGTTATGAAATATCATTCTTTATTAACTGACCCATGTGACCCATATAACCATGGAATAACTATGGAAATTTTATTAAGGAATGAAACAAAATTTGAAATATATTGAGGGCCCATTGATAGTATATTTTTTATGTATGTTTTAATTCATTTTCTATAGAACTAGGGATGGTTTACCTAAGATTCTAATAATGTTATTATTTTATTGTGAATTTTGATATGTTCAAAATGGTAAATATCAACATGGTAATGTAATATTCTTTGATATGGAACACCCTATAGGGTTGTTGGAAAAAATGCCTTTGTAATTAATTCTATTATACTAATGAAAAATGACCTAGTATGGATGTGGGTGATACAAAATAAAACTCCCAAAGTATGTAGGATTATGATTCCACTAGTGGGGATACTATGGATTTGGATATGGGGTTATATTGGTTCTACGAAGATGATAAAACCTGATATGTGAAATAATTCAGGTCATTTGGGGTACTTTTCGCGCATAGTCAAGTATCAATTACTATTGGGGATCATCTGTTGAGAAACGTTTTATACTAGGACAAAGATTTCCTGGAGTTTTTACTATAGGATGGAGCATTACCCATGTTTGTATAATATTTATCTGGTTGAGTTCATCCCCTGGGCCATCACCTGCATACCAAGGTGAAAGTCCTCCAAGTTATTATGATGGTTGGTACAATCTTCATAATGTAAATAAGGAAAATCAGGCACTATCTGAAGCAGGTATGGTTTATCAAGGATATATACCTGAGAATTAATAGTGGATAATTATTTAATTCCAATAGTTCTTTTTTATTTATAGAATTTCTCATGAATATGTCACTAAATTTCTAGAATATATGGGACTATATTTATGGTTTAACGCTATTTTTTAAAATCCTACCCTACTCATGCCTCTGTTTCACTTGGGTGCCTGAGAATCCCTTACTTATTATAGGCCAGGGTTGGGATGAGGCTCAATTCTACTTGATCAAGTTGAATCATCTCGAATGTAGTTTAAATATAAGAATCAAGGGATGGTTTGGGATTGTAAGGAATTCATTTATATTTTTGGTATTTATTTATTCCATTACATATATTTTTATATGTGATCGGCCCAGTGTGCGATCTATCTTGTATGAAGGAATGATAGTTTGAGTATCTATGTAAAAAATCATTTATTATTCTAGATGCTTTTTTATTTCTTTTACAAACTCTGATGGACTTGTGATATTAAATTTTAAAAAAAACTCTAATATAAGGGGATTTTATACACATGGTACTATACTAGAACCCCATTACTATTAATAATCCATTAAAATATGAGGAGGCATGTCTGATGTAATATTGATCCATTAGTTTGTTTATTATTTACCGTGATCTGAGTCAGGATGGTGAAAATGGTTTTAGAAGTTTTTTAATTTTATCATAATGTTTTGTTAGTTGGTAGAAATGTGATATTAGAATGAGCCTATGTATGAAATGGATCATTCATTTATATGTTTTAGACACCTATTCTTATGAAATTTCTGGTTACCATTGGTATGGGATTTCTCTTCTAGGCTTGTGGTATTATGGTTATTTTTTATTTAACCTCATGTGACACACATGATATATGTATTTTTGAGTTTTATGAGTTTTAGATTATTGTACTATTATAAAGAGGTTATTTTTGGAAATTTTAATCTTATCCAAGAGGTGAGAGTCATCTATGCATGAACCATTCATGGAATGTATGGATTCACACGCCATATGTAAAATTGAATGTGATTTCACTAACAATGTGAGACCATATATTAAAATTTTAAACAACATCTCTTATGATTTGTTGTTTTATTGTTTACCTGGGGGATTATACTCATCCGGACCATGATGTATACTAATTTTTCTATAATGGTAATTATATGGATCTACAACAGGATGCTTGTTAATGAGGATGTTAACAATGATCTATCCACTTAATAAAAATTGTTTTTGTGATCTTAGTAGGTTCACTTAGGAAATAGATTCCCTAGTGATAGACCACATGGGGAGATTCCTCTATATATTAGGTTATTTATATTGTTAATGAAAACCTATTTAGTATTTTCCCATATACCATGGAATTGTATTCATCTTAATTGAGATAGTGTCCCTATTTCCCATGATACATATATTTTGGGTTGATATCAATATAAATACGTATATATATATATATATATTATAACAATGAGATCCATGAGTTTGTGACACTCATACGTATCGTCTTGGTAAGGACTCTCCTGAATATTTGATTCTTGATGGGGAAGTTCCATCAGTGGATGCTCATAGGAATCGATGCAGTTGTGAGTGGTTGCATTTTATTTGACATTTTTATGTATTTGAGCCCCTAGAGTGGGTTTTTGGAACATTATATACCATCAGATATTTGAGGTAGGAGCATGTTTGGGATTCTATGGTTTGTGAAATATGATAGAATTAACCTATGGCTAGGTGGGAGGCCTAGTGACCCTAGATATGGGACTCTATGTTCAAGGATTTTATTTCTATAGGTGATTGAGGGTAAACAATGAGTGGGGTTTGTCATGATTCTGATTTCATTAGATATATAAAGGAATGGGTAGAAGCCCTAGATTCTAGATCAATGAACAATGTCAACTACTGAGGATATAGTTTTTTATAGTGATTCCATATCATTGACTAAGATTAGTCACCATTAGTGCTATATAATTTTCTGTCATAAACCTAGTTTGGAAGTGTATAACAATTTTAGTGCCTGACCTTATTGTCATAGATGTGGTTATATATGAAATGATGGAGCAGGTAGAGGCATGTCATTCTATAATAGTGCTTTATAATAACTTATTGTATAATGAATCAAGGTGGGATATGGTTTGATTTTATATAAGAGGGACAAGAGAACTCTTACAATGTTGATATGGGTTTCTTGAAGAAAATGTTTTGTGATTTTGGCTTGTGATCCTAGTTTTTTGAATTAAAAGTCATGGGATCTTTGGCCAGGTTATGTGATCTGGTAATACAGGATTGTACATCTATTATGATTATATATGATCAAGGTAGTATATTATCATTATGTAAGTTTCTTGTTGAATTTTAAAATTGATGACAACCTTGAGCGGATTGAGGTCCAATGGAATTTATTGAATCGCTAGTAGTCCTAGAACAAAATAATTTGATTAGGGTGGCTCGAGAGGAGAAAAACACATAATATTATGGATGAACCAAATGGGGTTAAACTCGAGGTTTGATATATGTAAATCCATATGGTGGGGAGTTCACTAATATATAATTTTGGGTTTAACCCTCATCAATAATTTAGGTTAGTAACCCTCATTATGAATTGAGGATGGAAACAATCATTCTGTATAGTTTTAGATATTTCCCACCATTGAGTTATGTGATGGATAAGATAATGCCAATAAATATCTGGTATAGATCTAATGAAGTGATGATAAATAAAAAACTAAGGTGGGTAGGATAACATATTTCATGGGAATGTGGCCCTCATGTTGGGAATGTTGTGAATATGTGAGATTGGTCAGTGCATGGTCAAGATGATACTTTTTGTAAATGCATGTAAAAATTCAGTTTAATCTAGTTCCGTGGTCAGCACCAGATTTATATTTTTTATTGTATTTTGGATTCATTCGGGATATAAGAATCATGATTGGGAAGAATTTTGGATGACATTAGTGTGTTTGAATCCAGGGCGCTTCAATGTTTCATTATGGTATAATTTAAGACATGGTTAGTGAACATCAAACTATAGAGATAACAATATAAATCAGGTTTGGACTTTTTTCATGTTTTAGTGATTATGGTATGTATCTAGGGTTTATAAAATCATTATCAAGTTTAATACAATGAATTGGTGTCTTAGAATGAGTATTCCTCAGAAAATTATTCTCAATGGGGGTATGACTGCCATTTTTGTGTGTGTGTATGGATGTGAAAAAATGGATAGTATATTTAGGAAAGATGTAATTATTGTGATGGGTACATATTGGTTTTTTGTCGAGTATTTTTGAGGAATATTTTCATTTTTTAGTCCCTTGTGTATAACTGATGAAACTTAATAGAACAAGTGTACAATTCTGGAACAAGGCTGAGTACTAGTTTTGGGATTTTGTTTTAATGTATGTTTTGGGTGTAGTGAGTTGGGACCCACACTGAGTATGTTGATAGTAATTAGAGATGTGTCTTGGTGAGAAATTATGATGGTGAGTAGCACTGCGATTAAGAATCATCAATATTGAGCTATGTTATGTGGTGGGGAAATGCACATCTGAATGGTTAATTGAATAAGGAAATGTGGGAATCATGGGATATATTGGATTCATGGATTTTATTTGTGTTGTTTCAAATATATTGATTAGTGGTGGAATAGGTATTGAAGATCAACCTTCCAAATAATTTTAATTTTACAATATAACTAATTTAGGAATTCATTTTTAGAACATGTATTTTGTAATTTTATTAATAACCAATGAGTGATGTATTTTTCCAATGATTAATCATAGATAATTATCAAGTATTCGTTGATATGTGGTGATGAGGTTTAAAAAATCGAATCTTAGTGTGTTAAATAAAGGTGTATTTTGACATTTTAATTTGGTGGATAGTTTTTTTTAATCCAATACTCTGAATGGTATTATATTACTTTTAATATCCTAGTAGGACAACTGAAGACACGGATTAAGTGTTAAAAGGTATCTTAGAGTATTCAGAGATAAGTACAAGAATTTTATGTTGTTGGTGTCCATGGTAGTTCTCTTGATGTCCTTTTGGATTCACTGGATTGTTGGTGGCCCTATTCTAGAAAATCAGTGGCATTAATATAGTGATGGAACGATATCTAGATCAACTGATTAGTCGGTGGGGATTTCTTTGATTTTTTAAGTAAGGGTAAAAAAATATTCACCTCTTTAGGGGAATATTTATTTTAAGCAGAGGTGGTTTTGGATATTTAATTCATCGAAGGTTTTCCCCTCCCTTTCTCTTCTTTTATACCCTTAAGGTGTTATTATTATTTTTATTACTAGTGGTTATTTTAGGTATGTTCCTCCCTACCTTAAATTATGTTTTAATACCTTATCACTTCCCTCTTATTTGGATAAACAATGGGCTAGGTTCTGATGTTGACCCTATCCGAGAAAAGTGGAATCGACTTAGGGAGAAGGATATTTCTCTTGATTTTGGTAGTGTATGTCCTATGGTGTTGTATCCACATAGTTGGAAGTTATTTCAAAAAATTTACCTTGCTCAGTAATTTTCATAGGGTTTTTCTAAAATCAATTTTAATAATTAATTTAATCGAGCATAATACTTGGAACTTTTGGGAAGCCTATATTGGGTGGAGTCTTTCAGACCCACTAGGTTTGGATGATCAAGATTCTATCTGTGTAGTGTCGCTCTGTAGGTAGTTTGACATTTGGGTGACATTAGATTAATTTAAACAATTCAATATATTTATTTAAAATTTAATTGTTTATGATTTCTTTTGTGAGGAAGGAGATTGTGTGGTGTTGAGGGATCTATGGACTCTTGGATGAGCTCGGTTGAGGTGTTGTGGAAATTATATTTGGTGGAAACTCCTTGAATGATGTAGGTTTTCCTTGTATGGAACTTTTGTAATTACACATATCTATATATAAATGTTTTATTTATATTCTTGCTACATAAAATGCGTGACACCACTTTGTTAGATAGGTTATCTTATTTAAATAAAATGTTTTAATAATAATTAATTGGTTAACTTTAAATAAAATTCATTAAGCATCCTAGTAACATTTAGTGCCCACATTAGACACTTGAGCATCGTTAAATGATAGTCAAGACATGAAAATGGATGTATACCATGAGATACATAATCCCCCTTGAGGTGTGTGTTTGAATTAAATAATTCTAGTATCCTTAGAATATGTTCCTTGATTTAGTACTTGAGTATAGGCGTGTGATGGGTTCTTTGGTTTGGCCCATGGAGGAACTGATTATATTAGGTTCCCTTTGATACATGAACCCCTTGAGGGGTGTATTTTTAAAATGAATAATAATGGTTCGACCTAGATCCATTGGTTTTCATCCCTAATCACCCCAAGTAGGGGTGAGTGGTATTTTTGGGCAAAATGCCAACTTTATGGCCTTTTGTGACCTTTTTAATACCTTATAGCTATTGGACTCATTGATATGGCCATGATGTCTGTGACACACTACCTTTGAGTTGATATGAGTTATGAGATGAGAATTATATTGTCTGAGTAAATATTATTTTAGGAACTACCCCATGTTTACCATAGGCCAATGTTATAAAAATGGGAAATAGATTAATGAATGAAATTGATATTTCTAAGAGATCATGTTCAGAGATGGTAGATTGGCTTATGTAATCACTTATTCATTTTTTATAGCCATGATGATGGGCTTCCATATATTCTTATCTTATTATTATTATTTTATTTTTTATTTTGATATATTTTAAATGGGAAACATTCCTATGGAGTTGTAATATTGATTTATATGGAAACACCCTAAGTGGTGGTCTACAAAACTCCCCTAGTAGTGAGGTTTTTTCATATTAAATAAAACTCCCTAATTTTGGGGGTTTTGTTAACAATGAAAAATACCCAATTAGTTTGGTCTATGATACCACTACTCAGTCTTCAATGGATATAAAGATAATATTATATTGGTTTTATGAAGTGGATAGGTCATGCCTAGTTCCAGATTCTTATACATGTGGGGTCTTTGGCGGGTGTGATCCAATCTCCTTTGCTAATAGGGTAGAACTGGTAAGAACCATTTTATTATGGGATGGGACATTCCCTGAGTTGTTGTTCTAGGATAGGTCATTCCACAAGTCATTATACTATATAACGAGGTTAGTTTAGACTATATATAATTATATATATACTAGGGTGAAATACCCATTGATTATTATTATGGTTGGAATGCTCATCACGATGTTCTCAGACAAACTATGATTATGTCTAAAGAATGTATGGTTGGTCACGGTCGCAAACCTAAGGATCAATGGTAGTTAGTTATTTACATTTAGAAGTCATTTATTTATTTATTTAAATATTTTACTTACATATACCGCATATTTTACATTATATATATAACCATGTTGGAAGTTCCCAACTTAGTTTTGAATGCACAAACCTCTTCGGAATCCATTTCACTTGAATACCCAAGAAACCCTCACTTGATGAAGGTCTAGATTTGGATAGGGATAAATATTACTTAATTGAGCTAGAGAAGCTAAGATGGTATTTATATATCATTTTTAGGGGATCCCTATTATTTATTTGTCTTTATTTATTCATTTATTTGGTATATGTTATTGAACTTTGGGTTTTCATCCCTTCATGTAAGAATGACTATTTGAGTCTGTATGTAATAATTCATTTATTATTTATTATCCATCTTTATTACTTCCTTGTACTCTGATGGATGTGTATATATTATGTTTTTCTATTTTCTATTTCATTTCACACTCTCATATTCGAGGAATATTTTTCCTATAGTGTTACCTTAGACCACCATTGTTGGTCTGTAGCCTTTGGTATATGAGAATATGTTCCTTAGTTTATAAAGAACAACTAGCCTATTTACTATTTTTTGTGAACTAGTTAGGTATGATACTATAGTTGTATGAGAGGTTTTTTATTACCATTTTGGGGGTTGGTAGATCCTATATTTTGGAATGTGTTATTGCCTATAATGGAACTCAAAATAGCTCATCACAAACTTATCTTCGAATTAAAGTCCAGGTTACCAAGGGTTTGTGATTAGGTTCTTATCTTATGCTATTATTTTAATTTGTGAAATAAAGTAATTTTTTGCACATAATGTATTAATTTATATTTTTGGGGGTTTATAACATAGGTTATGTAGGAAATAGGATTGTTATTAAACTTTTTCTCTTTGTTTGATAGTGAGAGGTGTCTATGCATGCATAATTCATGTAAAATTTGGCTTCTCAAGACATGTACCATCTTGGTTGTGATTGTGCTGAAGATGTGTATTCAGATATTTAACATGAAAAAAAAGAGTTCTTACAGGTTTACCCATATAAATTCCTAGCATCATTCAACTTTTTTTTATGGTGATGTATATATATTTTTCACTTATGATTAGTCATGTGGATCTATAGAGGTATTCTTATTGATGAGGATAAGGTAGATAACACATTTCCTTATTCATAAGAATTATGGTGACCATATTATGTCAATATTAGCATTATATCCAATAGTGGCAAACCCATTGGGAATTATTCCTCTATAGAATTAGCTACATAAAGTGTTAGTAAAAACTGATATGTTTTTTTGATATATAGCCTAGAATAGAGTTCTAATTAATCAAAACTATGACTTTATTTTTGTTAATATGGTTTATCTATATTAATATAATTATATATATATATATATTTTTAAATTATAATTATATCTTGGTGGATGTGACTCCAATCTATGAATTCCTAGGGAGGACTCAACGATGTTCATGATTCTAGATAGTGAATTCCCTTCTGTGGATACTCATGTGAATCAATTCCCTTGTGGGGGGTTGAGATGGATTTGATTTGGTTATGTATATGAGACCTTAGAGTGGGTGTTAAGAATGTTATATTCCATGTGATATTTTAGGTCGTAGTGTGTTTGGAATTTAATGGTTCAGGAATCCTATGATTCTTGAAAAATATGCTACGTCGGAGGCCTAGTGACCCAAAATATAAGAATCTATGTTCATGGTTTTAGGGACTAAAGGTTATTTCAGGTAACCCATGAGATGGGTTAACCATTATTCTATGTTCCTTATAGGAGTAATGTCACGGTCATATTCCTTGAGATCAATATTGATGAACTGTTGGTGCTATCAGGTTATGATTTGGTATGGTAATACCATGTCTATTATTGGGATTAAGAACCTTATGTGATAGAACTTTTGGTAACAAGTGTGGTTCTAAAGCGTTGGAGTTCTTAGGTGTCCGACCATATTCATATAGATGTTAATTTCAACAGATTTAGAGTGCGAGTAGATGCTCATTTTTTTAGTAATAATTGCGGATAATGAATTATTGTGTGTTCAATCATGGTTCGTGAGGACCTAATTTTGATCAGGAATTATAGGGGTTCACCTAGGTTGATGTTACTATACTTTGTAAGGATCATGGTTAACAATATAGAATCATGATCTTATTTTTATAACATTAAAATCATGGGATTATGGGATAGGTTGTGTGAAAGGGAAATACATGGATTAATACCCATAATGATTAGATGAGATCATGGAAGTATGTGTGCATTAAAATCAGTTTCCATTGAGTTTTAAAATCATGTATGAACATGTGTGAGTCATGGGATGATGGAATTTAGTGAATTTATAGTTGTAATAGTTTCCAGTAATTTGATGAGTGTGACCTAGGAAGAGTGACATGTTCATGATTATTGATGAACATAATGAGGTTTTTCTCAAGAATTATAGGTAAACCAGTATGGTGGGTAGTGGACCATTAAATGATTGAGGGTAACCCTCAATTTAAATTTTGGGAGGTAAACCTCATTATAATAAGTGATGGATATGTATACCCATTGGGTTCGATAATAGATAGGATATGGGATATAGAGATCATATTTAGATATAATTGATAAATAATAATAAAACATACCTAGTGTAGATCATCACATTGTTATATTGAATGAGGGCATTATGCTGGGAAGGTTTTCAATATATTATATAATTTTTTGGAAGGTCATGAATGTACCTATTATTGGTGTGTGTACCAATTTAGTATAATATGGTTCCATGGTGAGTATCCATTTTGGAGTTCAAATGTGTTGTTGGATCGAGTCCAAATATGGGAATTAGTCATAGGATTCAATTGAGACACACAAAGAGTTTTTACATTTAGTTTGCATCATTACATGCTGTATTTCATGAAATTTAATTAATTTGGTGAAGAAACAAATATAAGAGTTACATCAGGTGTTTGGTTCGAACATTAGTGTTAATATTTCGATGATTATGGGATTTTATTGGTGTATAATTCATCATGATTGAGATTTCTACAGTGAATTGGTGGTTTTGGTAAAGCATTCATGTGAAATTTCATAAGTAGGGGGTAAAAATATGATTTTTGGTGTGTTTGGATTTGTAACATGGAAAACCGCATTAGGTACATCATGTCGCGCATGATGGGTTTATTTTTGGGTTAATTAGGGATTTTTATGGAAATAATTTTTATTTAAGCCCTATGTTTATTGGAAATGATACTCAAACAAAACATTCTAGAATTCATGATAAAGGGGTAGTCCCAACTAATGGATTGAATTTTTAAGTATGTTTCGGTGCAATGATTTGGGAACCACATAGAGCATGTTGATAGATAGTTGAGATGTGATTTGGTATGGTATTTTTATGGTGGGACGCACTATGATTTGCGTCCAACCATTATAATCAGAACTGTGTGGTGAGGGGCACCAAGGGATAGATGGTTAGTTAAATAAGGGCATGTTGGTGCCCTAGGAAAGATAGATTTCGGGGACAATATTTTTTTGGTTTCAAGGATAAAGATGAGTGGGGTGTTGGGTTTTTTAAGTGTGAATTCTATTTAGTTTTATGTAAATGAAATATGTTGGTAATTCAAAATTGGACCACGACCATTAGAATTGAATGAATAACTAATGTTGGTTTTATTTTTTCAATGTAAACTCACTAAGACTTTTCGATTATAATAAGTGATATGGTGTATATATTTTAAAATATAATACCCATTTTATTATGTGAAATCTTGGTGTATTTCAAAATTTTATTTTGGTGGATGGTTTATTTTGTGATACATGACATACAATGGAATTCTTGGAGTTTTAACATCCTAAATTGAATTTTTTGATCTTTGAGGAATATTAAAAAGGTGGATCTTTGTATAAAGACTGTACCAAAGTAATTTCTAGTTGTTGGGGTTATAGAACATATCCACTTTTCATCTACTAGTCAGGCCTACGTTCATTATATCCAATAAGTTCCACAAGTTGCATAGTGGCCTTAACATAGCTTTGGGCACACTTTTTGTCCCTAAAGGCCAATAGGTGGGGCCTTTTCTCTTTTTATTTAGTGGAGGAAAAACCATCTTTCACATATTAAGGTATTTTATATTATAAGGGGAGGGATCTTGGAAAATGAATTTCATTGGTGGTTCTCCCCCTCCCTTGGTACCCATTGATCTCTCTTTAAGGGGATGAATTTTAGGGACACTTGGTAGTGATTTAACCTCTTTTCTCCTCATATCAATATAATTTGTGTTCTTCTCACTATCATATTGTTTTACTTGATTTTAGACTATCAGTTTTTGTCAATTGCACCAGATAATATTAAAATCAGTCGTCGATGAAGGGGATTTTCCTTAGTGTGTTTAGAGTACATCTCGAGATGTCATCTCTACACCATTTGAAGGAGTTTTGATAATGGTTTTTCACTTTTTGTTTTTTAAAATGGATTAGGAGAAATTGTTTTTAATTGGATATTGAATTAGGGGAAATATTTGTAAATTTTGGGGATCCTATATCCTATGGATTGTTTCAGAACATACATGGTTGGTTGATTAATTTTATGACATTCTGATAATTCTTGGTGGGTTCTTTAGAACTTATACTATGAAAGATTAATTTAAATAAATATTTATATATTTTTTTGATTAATTATTTCTAATAAATATTGTTAGGGAGGACCTCGAGAGGTGTTATGGTCATAGAGGAGGCTTTGATATGTTAGGCCGAGGAGTATTGGACATTATAATGGGTGGCAATGCATTGGATAAGGATGGTATCCTATGTCTATTACACATGGTATTATTAATATCAATATATACATGTGGTATGTGTGGAATTCTTACATATTAGGGACCCTTCCATATAATTATTTTGAAATATTAATTATAATTAAATTGTTTAATTTAAATTAATTCAAAAATTTAACATGAAATTCCCTAATTATCAAACCAAAATCAAAGGAATATGTCAGACCCTTAAGCATCGACCTTATATCCATAATTTCTGATGGTTGTGGATTGATGATGGTTGAATTCCATGAGATACATGAACTTCCTTGAGGGGAGTCTCTAAATTAAAGGATTTCTGGGTCCTTTACATTGGTTCCTTAATTGGACTATATTACTGGTGAGTGATGGTTTGGTTGGTTTGGCTAGAGTAGGAATAGATTATAAGGGGATTCCTTTGATAAATTAACCCCTTGAGTAGTTTATTTTAAAAAAACTGGAATTAGTGGACCTAGGGACCTAGGGTAGGATCTAAAATCACCCTTGTGTAGGGATGTATGGTGTTTTGGGACAAAAATCCTAGTTGTTTGCCTTGTGTGAACTTTCAAATACCTTATCGTCATTGAGATCATTTATTTGACCATGGGGCAGGTGACCTTCCCCATTTAAATTGATATGATTTGTGGGAAAGGATTTATTATATCTCTAGAATTATTGTTTTAGGAAATAACCCATGAGGCCTTTAGGTCCATGTTATAACTATAGAAAACATTTTTCTGAATGAAATGTACATTTTGAAAAGATAGGGTTCCAAGGATGCTCGATACCCATGGTTACTTATTTATTAATTTTTTATAAATTTGTGGATGGGAATCATTGGTTGTTTAGGCTATTATTTTTTATTATTGATAATGATATGTTTCTAATGGGAAACACCCCCTTGGTGGTGTTAAATTTTATACTTTGGAAACACCCAATGGGGTGGTTTGGAAAACTTCCCTCTTGGAGAGGTCAGTGATACTAAATAAATATCCACTGGTAGGGATGTTTGTGATACTAAAGAAAGATCCACATCTAGGGAGGTATGGGTTACCCCTGGTATGGAGACCATGGAATTTGATCTAGGGTCAAATTCTTTACATATATATGATACTTCCTTCCATGTGCTATATTTTAAGTGTTGTCAATACTTGGCATATTTGGTTTATCATTCCACACTACCGGGGATTTTCTTTCAAGAACCATTGTATACTAGGACAGAGAATTCCCCGAATGTTTTATTCTAGGAGATAGTATTTCCCATAACTTTATACTGTATATAAAGGTGAATTTATCCTTTTATTCATGGTCTATATAATAGGTTGAAAGACACATTGGTTTTTATTATGGTAGGTACAATCATCATTGTAGCATCCTTACTAGGCTTACCATCGAATTGGTAACCGAACCAGTGGGTCACATGCCCTCATGTTCATCTCCCCATAATCCTGAGGATGCCTACTAGAAACAAGGGTTATAGGAGGTGATATTTCAGAGACTACACCATCATATCAGAGATTACAGAGTGGTATAATATCATATAAATAGAATACAATAGTGAATGTAGTAAATAAACAGACAACATAGAAGAAGAATAATATAATATTTTAATATCAGTGGACAACTCCAATTAATAGAAACGATGAACTTCCTGACATGTTAATTATACATCACTGAAGGTAGTAAATAGAACCGTATGATTTTTAGTATAATAAAAATAATAATAAAACGATAGAAAATCCTCATGGGCAATCTCCTCGAGCATCTCGAGCTCCATCTCGATCCTTTTCTCCTAAATCCATGTACATGCAATACAGAAATCGTCCTAGGTCTTGAAAATATAAGTTCTACTCAGGTACTAGGGATACTCGATTAGGGTGTGAGATATAAATAATTTTTTTTCAACACCCACCAGTGTCAAGTCCAATATTGACAGTGCAACATAAATTAAACAGTTTTCATGCATAAATAAATAAATAAATAAAAGAAGTACAATGTAACTAAATGCCATGTATATGCTTCAGACCTCAGCTAATGACTGGACATTTAACCAGTTCATTAATTAAGTAATTACCAATGTATATTGATAGTCTATGTCAAAAATACCCAATACTAAAATCACCACCTGATAGTATAAATAGTGAATGTTCCCAGATGTAATAAAGAAACCATGATTAATAATTAATATGATGTGGTTCCATGGTAATCACCAAGGAAACCTAGACCTTAGGGGTCACTAACTTAATAGAATATGAGTCTAGATAAGGTGTATAAGTGTAATTAAAGGATCATCATCCATTTCATTACCACAATAAGGCACCTACCAATTCCAAGTAGTTCATCTAAGGTAAAATGGTGTTAATATACGTCTGGGATCTATGGGCTTTAGCCATGGAACCCACTTGTCAATGATCGATCTAAGGAGTGTATCTAGGGAATCTTATAACACTACATGAGGAATCATATGGTTTAATACCAATCTTCCAAGAGTATAAAAGTATCAATTTATAGGTGGGTCTCAACCAAGGAAAGCCACTTCCTTCAATCAAAATGGAAATCATGAGTGCTTAAGGAATTCCCCTAAGAGATCCAAGGTGAGTTCAAGCCAAACCACTCCTATATTGATAATTATGTCATATATATAATTCATAAGGTTTAACCCATTACCTTTCATTTATTGATGGAAAATAGGGAATGAAACCATTTAATCAATTCAGAAATAATCAATAAGTCCATTTGGTTTCGGACATTCCATTCACTAGTGGGATGAGGCTATGTAGCTTGAAACCATTCATTTAATCCATTTAAGTCATTTTCCATAATAAAGGTTCACTAATATATGTTCCATTTACATGGTAAGGGGTTTTAAGGACATGTAACCATTTATTCATTTATGAACCTCTGTCAATCCATGTCATTCCTATAGGGGAATCCATGTATCACCCAAGGTATAGGTATGATAAACCATTGAGTTCATCAATGGAATTCCGACTTGGGAATCCATGTTTCACCCAAGGAATATGTATGATAAGCCATTGAGTCCAATAATGGATTTCATACTTGGGAATCTAGGTGTAACCCAAGGTCTTGTTATAATTCAATACATTCAAAATAATTTAATAAATTCATTTTAAGGATAATTATAGTTCATTTTCCATTTAATTTAGTTCATCTAATTCAATTTACCAAAACATGTCAATTGTATTTATAGGCTCCCTGAGGGACTTAGGTGTTTTAAATGGAAAAGGAAATCACATACATGGGTAATAATAATCTAAAAACTAGGTTATTCACTTAGACGGTGCTCTAGTTTTTTAATCATTAAAAAAGAAAGATTATGTATTTCAAAATCTTTTAGGGTTGATTTCCTACAAATTCCATATATCAAACATAACATCGAGGCATAAAGAAAACAGTAGCGAAATAAGGCAGGCATCATCAAATTCTATCAATACATTTTTATCTTAAAGGAAACATGCCTCTGTGGGAGGGGTTTTATCATAAAACCTTGATTTTTCCAATCAAATAATTAATTTATCACATTTAGCATTTAAATCATGTAATATGATAAATTCTCATTTAAGAGGCATTTAATAAAAAAACTCCACTACATCAATTAAATTATATGAAAAATTCAGTATGAAATTTATTAATTCATTTATAAAATTTTAGGACATGGAAATGGACCCTACGCTAGGGTGGAAATTATTTAATACCCAACACTTGATAGAATCAACAACCACCACTCATAATCAGACCGCACTCGCATGCATATACCTTCACACAGAGAGAGAGAGATATATATATATATCCTTGATCCAATGAACATATTCCCCACACCATGAGGTAATTCATATATGGAGGACATATATATTATATTTATACATACATTATGTATTTTCATTCTCACCCTCAATAATAGATAAAACCTCACTAAAAAATTAATATGTACAAAAAAATTAATGAAGCTAGGACCAAAATCCTCAATTAGAATACCAGGGACCCATAAACACCAAAACACTCTAAATTAGAAGGTATGAAACCATATAAATGGTATAAAACCTTACCTCGGATGGTAGTAGAAACCTGAAACCACATGACACAAACTAATGACCTACTGATTGAATATCAGGAAGTCAAAATCATTTAATGTCTTTCAATAAAGTAGCATAAAAACAACAATGGTGGAAGAACTCACCTTGAACCATTGGTGGTGAATAAAATCGAACACATCTACCTCCCCTTAGGTGGTGAATGATGAAATACAAAAAAGGGGTTCTTGATAGATAGTTCATGTACCCTCACACCAGAAGGAAACAAAAAAGACATCAATCATAACTCTAGGGTTTTTGGATGAGCATGAGGGGAAATAGGAATATTATCAATTGATTGAAAAATTGGTGATAAAGGAGAAGAAACCCTTGCCTAAAATATTTTGAATAGAATAACCATGAATAATTGGGTGAAATCGATTCAGAAAGAGGGAGTCTAAGATGGTGGTAAGTCGCGCCTCATGAGGAAAGTGGAAACAGGTAGCACGACCTAGAGGGGGAAAGGGAGAGGATTCCGTTTAGTTTTTTTAAATTCCTAAATTAAAACTCAAAATATTCAAAATAATAAAAATTGTAATATTATTATCCTTAAATATTTCTCATTATTTATAATTCTACCTAAAACTCATTTAAATAGATTTATTGTTAACTTTCATTTTAATTAAATTAATTTCAAAAAGCAGAACAAGCCACATGGTTTGTCCGGCATAGTTTTCCAAACTGTGCGCAAACCGTGTGGTTTATAGTCTTTACGTACTGCCTAAAATGCCGACATTGAAGGATATTAACATAGTTTTAAAAACAATGTGATGACCATATGAACTCCTCTATCCAAATATAATTAGTAAAAAAGTTACCTACTATGGGATGTATGGTTTCAGACAAACTTTGTGTCATTTGTAGGTCCTTTAAACCCTTCTTTGCTTGGTTTGGAACTCCCGAAACTCATCAATCCACATGGGAAGGTTCACGTGCCTTCACCCAAGTTTAGAAACATAAATTTAAGTGGTTACAACTCTCAAAAATCCATTCCAATAATTATTTTTAAAAATTATCCATCCAATAAACAAAAATGATCAAAATCCCTTGGTTTTTTTAGTTCAAAAACAAGGGACTCTACAATCTCCCCACCTTAGTAATTATCGTCCCTGAAAATCCTTCAACTAACAGTGAAAAAAACACATGACCTACTAGGATCGTGATGTCACATTAAAACTATAGTGTTGTGTTTCCAACATCCAATGCACCTTTAACCGCATCTTATGTATTCTTCACTTAATCCATTACAACCTAAGCCAATTCTTTCTTTCCAACTAGGACACTGAAATGTATGTTTCACATGCCTGTTCATATAGGGGCATGATCACATCATTGTATGGATAAAAATTTGACCGATTGTGGTCCCCACCAAATGGTATTAAATATTGAAAGGGGGTAATTCCAATCCATGGTACCTCCACCATCGGAATTTCTATACAAAGAGCACCACTGATTATTTTAATGATTCTCCTTGAATAGTTTTATTTAAATGGTATGGTCAATTCCCAATTGACCAAACTAAAACTGTTCATTCTAGCTATCTCAAAAGACACTACTGACCTTAAAATCACACTCCACTTTAAATCGAATTGGATGGGGGGACCTAGAGAGGGCGCTGCATCGTGCCACCTGAGGAAGGGGGAATCGGGTCATCTAACCTTGAAGGGGGTGGGAGAGGATTCCCTTTTTTATTTCGAAAAACATAAATTCAAACTCATCATATTATTATTATTATTACTCTTTTTATTATCATTAAATATTTCTTCATTATATCAAATTCTCCCTTAAACTCATATAAATTATTTTTTAAAAAAAATTAATTAAATTAAATTAAATTAAAAAAGAAGAACAAACCACATTGTTTGTCCCAAATTATTTTCAAAATCGTGCACAAACCTTGTGGTGTATAGAGTTTACGTACTGCCTCAATATTCCATCCATGTGTGTTAGGCACACAGTTTGGGAAACTGTGCATAAACAATTTTCACACCTATATCAACCTATAATAAGTCTCATAGGTAACTTCCATGGGACTTACAGTTTCAGACAAATTGTGTGCCCTTTACAGGTCCTTTAAAACTAGCATTTCCGGGTCCAGCTCTCTCGAATTTCATCAAGCCACCCAAATAAGGTATATGGTCCTTATCCCATGTCAAATAACAACACATTGAGAGGTTCCAACCTTTAAAACTCCATTTTGAAGCCTAGTTTTAGAAAAACCATATAGTAAATGAATCGGTTCAAAATCTATTTTATTTTTTTCTGGTTCAAAAATATGGGACTCTACAATCATGATGGGATCAAAGACAGTATGGAACTAGCCAAATAGAGTATGTTTGATCGGGGTTTAAAAAACTTGATGATTGATTCTGGTAATTATTTTATTTTATTAGTTATTTATTTATGTCATACCACATGAACATATCACTATATTGTTAGTATGTATGTGGTTGTATTGTTGGATCCCTATAAAGTTGTTTACTCACACAATTCTTAAGAAGCATTAAATATGGACTTCTATATAGCCCTCACCTGTTTTTAATCAAGGTTGGTTTTTGGATCTGTATTTATTTAAAAGATTTTAAGAAACATAGATGGGATTTAGATTTTCGGATTAGGTGAGGATTATAGATTATATGAGATCCACCTATATTTTTTGGTATTAATTAAATAATTTATTTTTATTATTACATGTTGTTATCCTAGGGAGTGTTCTATCTCATATTTGGGCCTGACCATTTGAGTATGTATGTATAATTTCATTTATTACTAATTATACATGTGTATTAATTCCCATTAATCATATAGATTTGTATAAATGATGTTTTGATATTTTATATTTTGTTATTCACTCTAATATAGGGGGTATACTCCCCTCAGAGTACTACCC
Organism: Viscum album; assembly: GCA_963277665.1. NCBI lineage: Eukaryota > Viridiplantae > Streptophyta > Magnoliopsida > Santalales > Viscaceae > Viscum > Viscum album. The sequence goes on along the minus strand of OY728140.1, from coordinate 1,689,693,208 downwards.
TAGACCACACCAATGATTAGTATCCTCTAGCTTATGAGGAGGCACGCTGGAGGCCACATGGACTGACTAGTCTAGTTAATGAACATACTATGTTGGGATGAGGTGCAACATTGAAACTTTCATCATGTATAGTGAAGAGTGGGGTTGTCCCACTGAAATCCAAAAAACAATGTTCATTCAATGTTAATGGTGAATTTCACCATCAATGACCTTATGAGATCAGATCCTCAGCTTCTATTACCATGTTTTTCCTAAAAATAGAAAGATAAGTATCCATTTAAACTATTATACCCCAAGAAAGAATGAAGATGCCACACCATAGTCTTACATTCTCATAGAGTCATCTCCTCCCACAAATACTCATTTTTATGAATATAACATGGTTAAATCCCCTACCATTATTTAATAGGTATTATACACCAACATCGATAAGTTAATATAGGTTCACTAAGGTTCTAAGGAATATATAAGGAATACATTGTTCGGTATTATTATCCCTCTAGATGAACCAGACTAGTAAATTTAATTCATAAAATATAACAATGACATATTTATGTGGAACTATAAGGAGATTTCAATGATTTACCCCTAAGTCATTCTTCCTCACTTTATCCTTCCTATTGGTTGTTGTGGATTTAAATAGAAACCCAGATGAATGTATCCCACCCATGATTCCATGACCAAGGAAAAATTTGATAAGGTGATCAATGCCAACTTCATTAGGGAGGAACAGTACTCCAATTGATTGGTTAACATCATCTTAGTAATGGAACACATTGGGAACCTCTGGGTTATCAACTTCTGGAACCCTAATATCCATTTCATGAAGGTTTACCTTCCCACCCTAGTCACTGAGTTTTTGATTGATGAAATATATGAATTCCAAGAACATTCCTTTGGTGATAGATATTATGGATATTATAAAATCTACATAACATAAAAAAAGAGGATATTACAACTAGGGAAACATTTTCTATGTATATATTCCCTTTATCATGAAGAATGATAGGAAAACCTACTAGTGATTTAAGTGTCATATTTTCAGTATTATCACCATAAAAGTGGTTTACTTATATATAGAATAATTAGGGTCAAATCTAGCTAATTATTAGTCTATATAAAAATTATAGTGATGGTTTTTAGAATTCTACACACACATAACCAAAAGGTGAACCCCTTGTAATGTGAATTGTCCTTAACCAATAAGAAAATCATCTGTTTTTTGTCTGATAAATACACATCAATATTGTCAAACATAAGATCAAGGTCTTCATTGGAATACAACATCCACAAAATATCTATATGTTGTGCGGACTCCAAGGTCATTTTATGAGGATTCAGAATTTTTTCAACAGTCATGTGAGAAAATGTAATAACATTTATAAGTTGTGGAAGAATGGAATTACCTATCAGTGGGATGAGGATTGAAATAATACATTCAATGAAATCAAGTATAATATGTTCCAACCTTTGATTTTGATGCCACATACACCAATAAACATTCATTCCTCTACATAATCCCTAAAAGGATTTCATCAATACACTATAACCCTAGAAAAACAATGAAGGAAAGAGAAAATTTTATACTACCTCAGATGCATGATACATGTAGTTAGAATAGATTTTTTCTTATTGAGAATAACTTTCCTACCTTAGTCATTGTGGTCCAAAAGTTATGTCACAATAAATAGAATAATGATCTTCATCTAATCTTTTATATCAATCTAATAAATTACATTATAAAGAATATCATAAGGACTTAATGGGAATTGATCATTCAACATTTTGAAATAAGTTCAATCGCTAGGATTTCATCAAAGGGAATGAGTTGTTAGATTTTCATATTGTGTACCCAACCTCTAAATAGTTTCCCCTTGGTATCAAATTCTCTAATAAGGCCATTATATCTATAAACTAATTAACATCATGTGAAAATATTCATTTTAATGGAACCTCTCGAAGTTTAATTGAAATATGGATTGATGACTAACATCTCAAAAGGGTTGTCCTTTGAGTGTTGTGATCACTCCCTCTATGGTCCTCATACCATATTAATACCTTTTTCCACAAGTTTTCACCAATAATGAGGTTGAGTAAAAATCCATAATTTTTAATCCTACACTAGACATTGAGATTCTAATAAAATAGTTATAGGATATTGGTAATCATGAGTGGGTTAGAAATAAAATTAATAGTGACATGATAAATTAAAAACAGGAACTCGTCCCCTTTCTTGAGCACACACATTAGTTAATAGCCTATATTCCTATTAAGAAGAAGGTGAATAAAAGTACCATAATCCTATAAGAATTTAGTTTATTATATGGAAATATTTTCTATATCCCTAAAAATATATACCTATAAGACTTGGTTATCCATGTGGTGCATCAGAGGGTGATTTTCTTTAACATTATTAATAAGGATAGTTTTGTGGTGAATCAACTCAATATAAGTTATCCCAAATATGGGATATCAAGGACCCCTATGGTAGTTTAATAATCAATTTTTGTGTGCCCTTTGATCAGGTACATGAAACATTGATCATGAACAACTAATAAATGCAAGAAAGTCGAAAACCACTAGTGTACTGTGAATTTTATTCTCTATGATTCCCACAACCCAAAAGAAGTTCTCTATGGGAATAGATTAGATGGAATACTTATCTATTCCATTCGAGGAAATTAATTCCAATCAGTATGGTAAGTTGTCTATTTCAGGATTATATACATAATACTAATCAAGATTCATGATCTACAGAAGGATCTTGAGATTGGTATACTTCAAACCTATTATAGTTCATGGAGTCCTAGAATTGAATAAAACATTTCAATAATTAAAGATTCATTACTACTTTATTCATTAGAAATAATATTTTATTCATATTAAAATATAATCATGGCCCTTTTATATAGGGGGAATTTATTTCATGGGTTCATACCCACCAGTGATGGTATAGTTGTGAAAGTTCATCATTACTACCTTAAATTTCTTTTATAAATTGGTTGATTCTACTCACCTCGTGGGGGATAAGTCCCAGTCCAAGATTAAGTTTCTAAAATCCTACATAATTAACTGATTTTAGATATCTCATATTATTATAATATAAAATGATAATTTCATTTGAGCCAATGATCTAAAGAGTCTTCAAGTGATGTTTAGTATCTGGCCCAACCACACTTATTGCTACAATTCATAAATAGATGGAATGATTGAGGAATCAAAAAAAACACCCTATAGTATAATTTTAGATGATTACGGACCAAAAAAATAAGATAATTCTTTAAAAAATCTAATAACATGTGGTTATACTCATCAATTATGTGTAATTATACACAAAAACTCTTTATTCCATGGTGTATTTAGTTAAAGGAGTGATTCCCATTAACAATTACCTTCCAAAACTCTACATTTATGGATATAACCCGATGACACTAGATAAAAGGTTTCACATCCATATAGTTTTAATGGAATCCCATTATGAAAAAGTTTCTAATAATTAAACAACATTGTGTTCCACTTGAACTGAGTGGCCCATGCATTAAACCAAAATTTCATCATTCACTCCTTATTCCAAGGAGACTTGGATTGGGGTTTTAGAATTTTTATGAAACCAAAATGGAATGCACTGATCTTAGATCCCAAATGGGTGGTCCCATTTATCATTTAAAAGGATGACTCTAATGGAGTGTTCTCATTAATCTCCATAGATATATAACACATCACTCCTCCAACCAATGTAAGGTTTATCAGTGTGTAATTTACCTAACATTTAGGTTAGTTCACTTAACCCAGATCTATGATGTTAAAATATTTATAATTTTGAAATCACTATATGGAATTAAATTGTGAACTCAGTGTACTTTCAAAATGAAGAAAAATTTCATGGTATTTATCCTCACTGCAAGATGTAAAATTGCACAATCCTAGTTTTTATCACATGAACATAGTCTATATGACACCAAGGTTTGGGAGTTATGTCCTTACACTATATGGAACCAAGGTTCATGTTGCATGATCATAAATTGGATGACTCTAAAGACCATTCCAGATAACGTTAAACTAATCATAATGAGTTTGTACTACACGAGCCTTAACTACAATATGTATGTTCTTATATATATGACCTTAAACTATATATATACTATCATTCAGTATAATTATTAAACAATAAAGGTCTTAGTGTCACCACCTGAGTGGGAAGCTCCTCATTCATTCTCAATCTCTTATTATACCATTCTCCCAAACTATGTATGGATTGAACCCTATTTCTTTGGATATATAGGGAATCCAGATTTCTAATCCTATGAATAGAAAACATTACAATCTAATTATCCCCAAATTATCTTGATTATCAATATACATCCATTGTTTTCCTTCTACAATCATAACATCAAGATAAAATCTTTCTCTAGAGAAATTTTTAACCCTCACCTATATTCAAATGTCTCACAATGTGCACAATACATAGATTCATAGAACCCTATGTGTTAAACTCTACCAAAACATCCTCTTTAGTTAACCATCACATTTACACTTCCCTGCAATTTGGATATGCGAAAATCACTATTTTATAAACATAATTCCAAATGGTGATGATAAAATTATCCCAAGGATTGCCTCCCTATCAAATTACATTTCGGAGAAGACTTTCAGAGACCAAATGAAATGTTTAGTGTTCTAAAGACATGGAAAGTGGTGGACAATAATTAATTTCCCCTTCCTAGATGATGTAGTAGTGGGTCCTTCATTTCAAACATTATTAGTAGTCATCATCAACCCTTTTTCACTTTCCAATAATACATACCCTAGAATTCAGAATTTTATATTCATCCAATGACCTTTATTGTGGTGTAATTTTAATTTAATTTGTGAAATACTCCACATAAATGCACACACATTGATCAGGTAAACATGTTTTAGTGTTTTTTCAAGATAAAATCCCAATTTTTTATCTTAATTTTTAGTATTTTGAGGGAATATTTTTACCATGACATGTCATCTCCAAATGTTCATTCTCATTTGAGATGGGTGATCTCATACTACTCCTTGTTTTCCATATAATGCATTGATCATGAGGGGGTTATGGGTTGAAGAGGATTTTTTCCTATTATGACTAAGGTTTGGTTTAGGTACAAGTAGTTATCCATTTAATTCCTTGCTATGTGGATTCATATTTTGAATCCCCTTTTTCCATTTTTAGGTAGTTTACATGGGAATTAATCTTTCTGATTCACATCATGTTTCACTGACCTCTTAATGTTACATAAATAATAATTCATATTTTATTATTAGTTTCTTGACATTAAACATTATAGGAACATCTCCTAGCCACCCAAAGTTCAACTACACAACATAGATTACATCAACAACATAAAAGTATGTGATTCTATTTATGCCTTCCAAAGAGGATTCCTTGTTAATGTGTTGGTTTTTACCACAACACATTTAAAGAATATTTAGTGATTGGTTCTAATTTAATGTGATAAGTTGAGATACCTAGATCCACAAAATTGGGACAAAAAATAGGTTATATATCTCTTCATCTTTGTCTTATTTGTTCATTCTTTTTTGTTGGGTCTCCCTTGCCCTTATGTTCATTGATGGTATTTTTCAAAAATATTGTGATGATAAAAGTCAAATGACCTTAAACTACAACTCACCATTAGTCTATAGACTATGACACTAAAATATGTGACTTTTCCTCTATGACTATTTATATTTTCATTGAGGTTTTTTATATCATTCCAGGATTTTCATTTTCCTGATACTATATATAATTTATCACATATTTCCCGAGTTTTATTAACATAAACATTGAACTAGTACTTCTTAGGTGGAATAAATAATAATTGGTTCTTCAAGTCTCTTTCCAAGGTTTTCCTCCTCACCATTATTACGTAGAATATATTTCTCATTTGGATAAATACATGTAACCTTAAACTATTCCAAACCCATCTCTCAGCCTTACTCTATTATGTTAAAAAAAAATTAAACATCCTAGCTACATGAAATTAAACTATTTGAATTGTTCCTTGTATCCTAACATAAGACTATGTGATGTTCTATATCCTTTCCGTAGAGGATTCCCCCCTCCAATGATTTTCACATACCACACCACCTTCTAGAAATATATGTGGATTGATTTCAACATTTTTTGATATGTATTTATCGTTAACTCCCCCCCCCCCAAGGCCAACAAGAAAGTTTCTACTTCTATTTTCATTGTATTAGTCCTGGATACACTTTTTCAAGGTATAATTACCACTAGAATGTTAGTAAAGTATTATATTATGATATAGGCTTTCTGGACATCGTAACCTCAAACTATGTTCACAATCAATGTCGGTCATCTCTGTTGGTATTGGGATCCAAAATATATGTCTCATTTTTATTGTGTATAGTTTAATATAAAATAAATTATCACTAAGTCTATGTTCCATGACATTACACAAGTAATTTTCTAATTTAATTTATATGATCTTAAATCATAGATATACAAGTTACATGACCCTAAAATGGGGTCCATTCCCTTAATAGTTTCCTATATTAGCATGTTGGGTTTTCAAAACACGTCAAGTAAATACCTTATCATTTTTATATGTGTAAAATTTCCACCAATTTACGCACCTGAAATATAAATTGTGTGGACCCTTTTAAAAAATCAACAAACCTTAATCCAGAACTATTAATTAACATTTAGTTTTTTCACCGGTCAATTAGGATGAGTTGTATCACACATTTTATTGGTGTACAAACATATACCCCATAATCCTCTAGATAAAAAATAGTGATCTTAAATCCTAGAACTAAAAAAATCTAATATAATTTCAAAAAATTGTCAAAGGAAATAAGTTAAAATGATTATAAGGATAAAATATGATAATGGGAAACTTGATAAATGGTTAACCGCACTTTTTAATTAATCCTCTTTTACAAAATGGGTAAAACTTAGGGCAAAATAGAAAGGCAATATGATTGTGGGGTCTACTATCTATCTAATAATAATATTGTCTATGGTCAATAGAATCACTGATTAATAAGAAAGTTATAGGTAATATATTTTACATTATTTACCTCCAACACAAGATATATGAAATTAAACTATATAGCCGTATTTCCTCATCATATTACAATAAACTCTATGAACTTTTTCATGAATGCGGGACAATTAAGGGAACCCCACTTACAGTCCAAGAATCAGTAACTCTTTATTTATAATTGAATTGGGTTTCAAATTCACATTATGGTTCATCCCCTACCTCTATAATTTAGGAAACCTCACCTTTGATCCTAGAATCTTTACCTTAAATAATATACACTTCCCAAAAAACTATTTATCCTTGAATTTTCCTTTCCAATTCTTTTTGGGAATGTCCCCCCAAGTCTGTGTAAATATTAATCCCATTGGGATCAGTAATCAGGAACTTAAACTATATGAATTCACCCCATAATATCATATTTATTGGTATTATGATTTATAATTAACATCATATTTTTTCCCTATCTATTACATTATAGACTACCTCACTTTGGGTCAAAACTCCATGGCCTGGTAACTGGTAGCATTCCATGCCTTAATCTAGATGAAATAAATCTATATAATATTAGGGACTAATAATCCATCCATAAGAAACTATTGTTCCTTTCCCTCATTTATCTTATGTGTTCTGCACTCCATCAGGCTTGGTGCATCCCATTGAAAATATTGATGCATAATGATGCTTTCTGATTTGACAGGACCTCTCCTTGAGCCTTTTCCTTAATCACCAACTTTTTATCCCTGTATCATAAATGTCCTAATAAATTCATAATTTATAAATAATGTCACTTATAATTATGGAAGTTTTATCTAATGGTTTCATTCCCATTTAGGGTATAGATCCTAGTAGATTCTCATAAACAACACAATGGGGGATATGTTTTGAAGTCATAGTCAAAGGTAAAACATTTTCTATCTACCTATATGATATAGAATATTGTAGTATGATATATGTTTAAATATTATTCCATTGTAATACTTGGACTATTTATTTCTCCCATTATCAATTATGATTTTAGAATGCATAATTCACCTCTCCTTACTCTACACTATTGAAGAATATTATTAATATCCTTGATGTTACCCTCTAATTCCTTTTGGTATTAAACTAGTTAGACTAGCCCAATCAAATCCTGCACATATTGTCTCCCTAATTCATGAGCCTCTTTGGTCTTCATAATAGTGATTTATCCATCAACCATTAAACCTAGTGTGGGAATATCATGTAACATGAGTATCCGTTCATCGCTCATTGTTTCTCTCACCGATCATGACTCACATGAGATTTGTATTTTTTTAATTTCTTTCCATATAATAATGATTGATATTCCTCCTATTATTCTTAACATTAAACATTAATTTTTTCCAATGTCAGTTTCTTTGATTCTAAACTTCATATTGTCATCATCATCATCACAATACTTAAACTGTATGATATATTCATCCATACCTAAGAAGACAACCCCCTGTGTGGCTTCAATAACAAAACAAACACAAAATTTAGTTTTGGTCATCTATCTTACCCTCTATTGATATACATGTGTTTTGATTCTAAAATTTTTATATATGTAGGGATTTTTATGAACATTTCACTTAACCAATCAACATAATCCAACATATTATCCTAGAAATTTTGTTTCTCTTTCAACTATAGTTAATTCCCCACCTCACATAACTCGAGGATGGTTCCCCTTTCCCTTCTTATGATATATATCTACACTACATGTTTTTATGTTATCATGTTAGTAAAGAACCCCATATATATTTGATTCCATATCTCAATACCATCTCTACCAGAGCACCCATAAATGTTTCCCCACTTCTCCAATGAATGAGCTACATTTATACAAAAAACATCCATTTTTTAGAACTACAAATGGATTGATTACAATTCCTTAGGGTACATAGTGATTCTTGAACCATTTATATAGAGTCTATATAGAAAATGTTATTCCTCTCCACATCATTAACATTCCTAGTGCTTCCATAAGGCATCCCTTTACCCACTAGGTGCTGAGACGAGGGCTCTTCCTAAGGATACAATGAACAATACATGATCATAAACGTGTATCCCCTTGTAGACAGATATGTATGAAATTAAACTCTAACATACCCTTTTTTCTATGCATAATAACTATAAAAAATTCACCATCCACTAAGATGATATTTGTGATCTTTATGTTAGAAAATAAAATCAGATTCACATTCCCCTTATCTCTTTGAAACCCATATCACCTCATAGTACTAGATGTATGCCTTTAAATAAATTAATATGTCTAAGAAATATAAAAAAATAATAATAATAATTTGGTCAATGTTTTGAAACCATACACCATGATACTTTGGGGTCGCTATTTATATCCTTCTTAGGGAATTTTTGAATCCTATTCTTATACCCCTCACTTGGTTGGAATTTACACCTAACCCTATAGCATACATTCATTTAAAATATTTAAATTCATTTTCGATATGATTTATATGTGATGGTGAAACCCTAGGGTTTCTCAAACTCTTTTAATTCATACCTCTATTTTATAGACACACTTTTTGACCCTTAGTTTAGATCAGTATCAACTCACATGTCAAAATAATCTCCACTATGGTGATAGAAAAATGCTCCAAAGGCCCACGAACCATCTAGTGTACATGAACCATAATAACCATACTCATGATCTCTAAATGGAACCTCCTACAATGATATAAATGTAATTTATATTCCCACCTTGGATCAATGGTACATTCCTTAGTTGGGACATGTTCTTTAGTGTTGTAGCGAAACTCCAGATTTAAATGTGGTCAAAAAGTATCCTTATCGTATCTTCTTCCTTAATATTTTGATTCAGAATCTAAAATTAAAAATTTATATCTCTCTAAATTCCATTGAATTTTGTATAATTATTACACATATGGTGTTTTACCCTTAATTATCCTATATATTGAATTGTAATTTAACTCTTTGTACAGTACCAACTCATTTCTATCATCTATATATGTTTTATTGGTGGGCGATGAGGAATTATAACCCAAACCCATCCACACATATATAGTTATATCATGTAATTGAATCTTTTATAATTTATCCCTTTTTTATTATTCTGATCTTGGTCATGTGGACATAGATATTTTTTTATCATTTTATTTATTTTATTTAGATGAAAATTTTAACACATATAATCCAAATAAATAAAACTCTTTCTTTTTTATATTAATTCAGGACTTTCATCCATTGAATAAATCCTCTCCTAAGTTAGAACATTTTCCCTTATATTTTTTCAATAGATATAAACCATTTGAGATCGTATAACATTTTTCATGATGATTTGATGAGTTACATCAACATCGATAGCTCTACCAACTCTACCTATTCTTTTAGGTGGACTTTAGCTACCCAAAATTGTAGCCTAACCATGATTGGTATCTTACTCCAACACTCATGATACTGTCTGACATGACTCATCCAAGAATGATAGAAATTGATTATTCAATTAATGGATGGACTTCTCCCTATAAGAGATATAGGATCATATATAGCATTCTTTCCCTTCCAATCATTGTATACCCTATTTTCTCACTCAAAAGGATATGATTCCAATAGAGATAGACTCATAACTAGGTTTGTAAAATCATCATCACTCTAAATTCTCCAACATGGATATAAGATCCCAAACCATTGCTTTTTGTGTATTATAATACACCTTACCAGTCCCCAGTCACACCATTTATTGTCATGTCCCCTTACATGTCCTAATAAAATGAGTTTGATGATTTTCTAGATATTCCTATATTCATGTTACTAGATCACATGGTTCTCTATAGTAACATCTGATATGGAGTTATATATCTCCTCAATACCAATCTCATACTTACGAATGGATTACAATAGTAATATAGGTAATTCACCCTTAGGTAGTGGTGGACTAGTCTCTACACCCAAATGGTTTTAGGCATCCCTATTTTTCCTATTCAAAGGAGGATCCATATTTACCTTTTCTTCCATGAGAATCACAAGAACATCATTTCTCTCTGTTGGGGGTGTCATCTCATCTTTTTCTATAATTAAAGATTCCATCACTAGAACCTTCCCTCCCACTAACAGTATTATATCATACTTATCCCTAGTAAATGAGTTTTCTCTCCTAACCTAATTTATAAATGAAGAACCCACCCAAGGGATCAAAACAGCCTTCGAGATGAGATTCACTATGAGGACACACTCTATCGACATTTTTTCAACCACAATAGTGTTTGGTTCTTCCATTATATCAATAATGTTCATCATGTTAGCAACAAGCTATCGTAAGTCTATTTTAACTACGAGTAGTTTCTCTTATGTAGAATCAATAATTTCCACGAAATGGGCTGTCAATATAGATTTATCCATGAATAGTGAGAAACATAGACAATGTTAAAACATAGTGTATATAGAGAGTGGTGATTTTAAACCCTAAAATGTGTTCGAGTACATATTTTTTAGTCATGATTCAATTAATATCCTTTAACTATAGTCTATGTTTGGACCTCTTTATTTCATTGTCTAGTAAATTGGGGATCAAATTTCTAAAATAATACTCCACCAACAGAGACCCTTCACCCATTGGTGACACCTCAATTTCCATAGGGAGGACCCACCCACACTGGATGTTTGGATTATATGAGAAAAAATTGAATCAGTATAAACTAAGGGATGTATAGATAGATTCCATGAGTCTACCATTATATGGTCCAGGGATTAAAATGATTAGACCCCAATATTAGCATTCCCTGCTAACATGCATCTTCACTCTCTATATTCATTATGTAACACCGAATTAGAAACAAGGAAGGTTTTATATAGATTCACCACTATAATATACTCCATAGAATTAGTTAAGAACTCCAATTTATCTTCATCATCCTTCTCTTATATAACATTTTCAATGATGCTATGAAAAAAAACTACAAAATATTCGTTCTAAATTGAGATACCTTGGAACACCATTTAATTCAAGATAGAATGAGTGTTACAACCTAGCTGATGAGAGCTCCTCCATATCATCAATGGGGGAGTTTAAATTCAATATTTAGAGGACTCTATCTGGTCTAGATCGCATCCCCTGGGGTCTTCACTACTGGACTCCCTAAGTGTTTCTCAGTTTGACGCCTCTAAGGATGGTACATAATCATTTACGTATTTTTATAGGTTTTCACCAAATAGGATATGTACAAGGGAGATATAGGGTTCATCATCACTCGACTTAATCACAATGTTCTCTAGGTTAATGATATAATAAAACCTTTAATGCTAGAAGGCCCTGTTAATTTCCCTAGAAATCAAATTTTTCTATAAGGTAATATTGTTCTATAATATATGTGTCCATGATTTTAACATTGTGAATATAAACTAGGGATGATCTCGCTCCCCCAAAATATCAATTAAGATCACATCATTAGAAACATTAATGAATTATAAAAGATGCTTCCTTGGAATAAATATGGATCTAAACATCACAGACTCGGAGGACACACATTTCTCTTAAGCCTCCATCCTTGGTGTGAAACCTCCTTAAGAGACCACACACAAATAATGATCAAGAGGTATAAAGAATATAATAGAATATGATAGTTCTTTCATGGGATCCTCACATCTTAAGAGGTTCATTCCCTAATTTGTGTCACACCTACTTAATGTTATCCTCTTATTGAAACCCAGTGGATCTTCCCAAACAAAAATTCATCTTATTATAGATCCAGGATATTTTTCACCCATATTTCTATGTAAGAATAGACAAGGATGACTAGATAACAAACTATTGGAAAATTATACCCTCTTTGGATCCATAATGATGATGTATACACCATGTTTATCATTTAATTACTTCAAATATTCTTTTGTGTGTATTTTTGACATCATCCACTGAGGGAGGGATAATTTCTGGTTAAACCTATTTGGGGTATATGGCTCGTAGTAGGTTTTTTCGTTGAAGTGAACCAGTTGAACCCCACTCTAAAAGAAAAATAGATTGGACCTATTATTGAAACATTCTATATAGTCAAAAATATAATCGATGATTGGGATGAGGAAAGGATAAAATTTAATGTTCAGGTGTTGGAAATCTGAGCCACTGGTCCCACCTCATCCATCAATGGCATCGAAAACCTGAAAATGTTGAGGAGTGATATCCTAATAGTAATATTTGAGATTTAAAAAACATTTTAGAACTCATTACACCTAAAATTTGTCATTAACCACCCATATATGGACTATAATGGTCTAAAGAGGTGCATTGGAATATACCCCCAACTCACATGCCCAAATTCCCATTGATCATTTCGATTGTTGACATGACATATCATTGGGAATTATCCCCTAGAAGAATCTAATCATACATAAATATGATTATTGAGACCCCTCTGATGTGATGAAGGTCCCACAAGATAATCTCCACATCTCTATAATGGAGGAGGATTGTATTCACGTTTGGCATAAATATTATTAGTAGATTTGGATTTAATTTATAGTGATAGTGAAAGTGTAATTTTCTATTCCACACCACCTAAAACATTCCAATTACAAAGTGATCCTCAATAAACTCTCTGTATGTTTGAAAAACTAAGTATGGGTAGGCATACTCAATAATGAAGTTACCTCAGGAGAATATGGCTCATATATACGGCCTTCTTTATCATTTATCTATAATTCCTACATACAATATACTAGATTAGTTTTTTAGAAACACTTTGGAAGTTATATCAATTTTATCTACAATCTTAGTCTATTTTCTCATTATAAAATAAGTCATCTAGTCAGGGTCCCTCATAGAATGACCAGTAAGTAAAACATTACCTTAGTGATGTTTATTTGAGAATTTGGACTAATTTCATATGGTATCATAATTATTATCTAATAGGATGATTTAATCAACCATAATAAATCCTTATAGTCAGAATTAGTTTCTTAAGAATTAGTCTCTATACCAATAATTCAGCAATATGAATAGCATTCGGTGATCAGGCTAGACATTCATGTCCCACATTATTTCAAGGTTAGAAGATATTTTCCAACATTACACCACTATAGCCCCATATTCCTTCTTATCCATAAAATTAATTATTAAAAATTTATCTAAATATGGATCACTAGACATTCCTTCACAAAACAACCTTCAAGCAATGTTGTCTTAAAAATATATAATTGTCAAGTTTCATAGAATACTTCATCACGGAATCAAATTCCCACAAAATTGATTACTATGAAATCCATGTATTTATATTTAAATTCCATAAAAAGTTTTGATTTATATGAAAATATAGGGTTTTTGAATTTTTTTATAAAATTTCATTATCCCCTTAGTGGGTATCGCCCCTATTTCTAAGGTTAGGGTGACCTAGGTTACATGAACTGTGGACCAAAATTACAAGAAACATTAGAAAAATAAAAAATATTTTGAAGTTTACTTGGAATTAAATCATATGATTTCCCATCATAACATATTATGGGGAAGTAATTTCATGTAACTATTTCACTTTTGAGGAATATGGTGGTCAAAAAATGACTCCCCAAGATAATTCTTAAGAAAATTTTAGGTGTTTTCACAACTTGGAATTATTTTAACTAAATATGATGGAAAATGTAATGTCTAAGTACCATGATCATGAATGACTTTTGTGAAATAATTTTACCCATGTTCCATAGGCTTATAAATACCACCACAACCCCTTTTTTGTGGTCCACTTTTAGGATTCCAAATGTAGAGGACCCAAGTCTCGCAATGTTTATATTCATGAATCTCACAACCATATAGTATTCCATTGATCTCATAAAGTGAGATAATTCTTTCAATTACATCACATTAGTCCTTTAATTAATTATATCTTGTTTGAGAAGATATTTTCATATCACTTCCATGAAAAAAATTCTTTTCAGTAGAAATAAAATTATCACACAACTCCATGTTTTCTGTATTTCCCAACTTATATGTAACCCTCACAATGAACACCAAGATGAACCATATGTTCTAGATTACAATTTATAACACAATTATAATCATAAATAACTCTAAATAATAATAAACTCTATTCCAAATAACACAATATAATCCCTCATTTCACTAAAAATATTTTCTCAAAATATGAGTTCACAAGGGAAGTGCGACTGCACGGCCTTGAATTACTTATAGGGACACCATATGCCTAATAAATATTAATGAATATAATTCCTAATAAATTTTTTTATCAATAATTGGTTTGTTATTCTCAATAAATTATACTCCTAATCATAGTAAATCTCACCGTTAGTCATTATTCATCTATTATGTTCTAGGGAGAATGCATGTGTGTTTATTCATAATGTACTTCAGGTAGAAAGAAATTTACCAAAACCCCACTCAAGATCTCTTAAATCATAAGAACCGCTTTGGAACTCTTATTATGTGTAATTCCAAATCATGTCCTAATTATGCGAAACCACCATGTTTGACTAAATGGATAATTATCCCACTATGTATCCCAAAATATACCATACCTTGTTGTTTCTCTTTTCATAACACTAATGTCCTTACTAAGTGATGTTAAATGCGCAGTCTAGTCCAATCACATGACTATAAACGGTTTACATAGGACTATATTTTTTATTCCTATTGACCAAAAATATCTTTAATACCCCTATTTAAGGTCCAATCCCAACTTTTCCCCATCTCATATTTCTCCTAGATTCTAGAAACTATGAAGCCTAATCATCTTTGAATAGTATACAAATCCCCTCACTAAACCTCAAATAAGTAACCAAATTAATTTTAGCTATATATAATCCACCACTATACCTAAAACTTGTATTTTTCCTTATGCGATGAGAATATAAATATTTGTACCCTAAGGATTTTAAACTATTACCATCCCGTACATGACTACCATAAGTGGAAGAATCCTTAATGTACTTTCAATCATGGCCCATTCTTATGTCATTATCCGATGATTTCCTATGTGATGATCTAAGGATAACCCAAACCGAGTGAATTATAAATTTATCCCAAGGTGATCTTTCTAGGGTTCCTTAGGTGATGAGCCTAGATTTCCTTATTTAATTAGTATAAGATGACTATGGGATGAGAAAAGGATCTCTTTACCCATTACTTATTTGAGGATCCTAAGATTCACACCTCATGTGATGTTCATGAAAACAAATATAATAAAAAAATATAAAAACATTGTGATGATTATGGTATTTCAATATTATCCCATTTGGTCATGAGTCTAATATCATTCCCTTTCCCATGTAATATTAACATAACATATTGTGTGAGAATCAAAGGATACATCTTCTTACAAACTAGAGATTTCATATGTGAAGAGCCTAATTTTTTTTTTGTGATGAGCATGAAATTCCTTATGTGACAAAAATATTTTGCCTCATGTGATCTGGATAGTATTCTTTGGGAAAAATTGCAAGGATTACTTGCGTGACGATAATAAATTTCCCAATATTACTAGTATAGGATATCTCGAGTCCTAAACCTAACATTCCCTATGTAATAGCCATTAGATTACCTTAGAACCCATTCTAAGGAAGATATTTATATATGTCAAACATTACCAATAATATATGATGATTTGTAAAGACTCGTAAACTCTAACATAAGGTGTTGACTATGAAAGGTATCTGGTGATGTAATTAATTAGTATCCAGATATATATGGCATCATAAATTGAATTCAAATGCTTTTTCATATATATATATATATATCAGACACCCAAACAGTGTAATAGAATCCAAGAAAGAATTAATAAAATTAAGGTCTCATATCCAATCATATTAGTCCAACCAAGAATACAACACCATCATCCATGATTATGATAGGACACATACCTTTATATAGAAGGAATGGTGGACCCCATGATCATGACCATATGGGGAGCACTCAAAAATTGTGAGATATATAGTCCTAGTATAAAGGCTTCAAAAAATTTCATAATTCTAAATTAATTAATATATTTAAATAACTACTATTTAATTAAATATTCCTAATAAAAGAACCCAAATAATTCTTTTTATAATAAACATAAAATAAAGTATACATGAATTAAGCACATTATTCAAAAAATACCAATTATCATTATCTAAGGAGAGAACCTAAGTGATCATTATAATTTTGTAAATAACTAATATTATTACCCATAATTAAAAACTATGATCCATATCTAATAACTCATCATGGCTACCGAAATTAAATACTGGCTTGGTGTGATATAATTAACCACATGTTGTTTATTAAAGTTTGTTTTCCTTAACATCAAGAATAAGTTGAGACATAAATGATGACAATATAAAATGGCTTATCAATTTTCTCAATTAATTAGATTAACAATATATTTAATTACATCACATGAAATTATATTATAATTTTGAATCACTATATAAGTTAAAACTAATTTGAGGTTCAAAATGTTAAAACCCATCATATAGGTTCAAACATCCTATCATGGTTAATCAAATACATCCACATGACTAGATTCATACCCAATTAAATTTTATTAAAAAAGACTGTCAAATTAATTTAGATAAGTGTCAATGTTTTAAACCTCACAAGTATGTAACCTCATTGACAACATCAATTAATAGGACCCACATAAAATGTTCACCTAAGTAACAATAATGACATATACATATGATAATCCACGTGGTGTACTTTAATAAATTTGATCCAAATACATCCTCACATACTTATATCAAATTATAGATCAATTATATCTCTATGAAATTCATTCTAAATATATTATTCATTAAATATCATCAAAACTAAATATGATGATCATTAATTTGGGATAATTGAGTAAAAACTATATTCCTGGGGTGTTATCATTTAATATATACACCCCTGGAAAGTGAGACATAAAAAGACTAAATGTTACTGCCCCTTTAACGAATATATCCTTTATTTATTAGGATCCTACCTATTAGAAATAAATAGTTAGCCACACCTTCTTGAAATTAGTTTCAGAATGGGTGACTTATTGGGATCTTTCATAGAGAGTGTTTGAGTAAGGATAAAGAACATTGAAAAAAACATGTTTTGACTCCTGTGGATATTAATTAGTCTGATAAGTGACCCCTATGTGTAATAGTTTATGGGGTTTAGGAAGGAAAACAGGGTATTATATGCTATCCTTGGGTTAATTTCACTGGGATCATGACATAGGGACAATGATTAAAGAGAAGTGGCCTCAGATCCAATACCTTACTATAAGTTTTATGGAACTGTCTGGGTTTGAGGGGTGTTCTCTATAGAAATTATTTCATGAATTAAAGGGGTTGAGACTGTAACAATCTTGGAAATGTCAAAATTATAAAGACTAAATGTTAATACCCATGTCACTGAGATCCACCTTTAATTTTGGGAGACTTCCTAATTAGAACTCAAAACATAATCATTTTTTCCATGGAGTCATGTCAAAATGGGTAATATTCTATGAATTTTTCATAGGGGCGTGTAAGTGAGGAAAATTTTTTTGAAGAACGTATATTATCCTTTGGAGATAGAAATCAGTCTAATAAATAAACCTAATGGAAAATAACTTATTATTTTTTATGAATTTTTTCAGGCTTTTATAGGTTACCTATGGGATAGGTGGTCGGGTGAAAGACCCGTAGAGTTAGATTCATGATAAAAAATTGTATTGGAACTGAGGAGACTCATACTAGGTTTTGGTTTTTAATTTCAATAAATTTCATTTTAGGGTTAATTAATGAGTTTGAAGTCTTTGGGTGGTAGTTTAAAGGACATATAATTTTAAAAAATGGAATATAGAACAATTTATAGCCATATTATCTTCTTGTGTTTCCCATATTTGTTTTAATAAAAATTTAAAGTATTTTTTGAAGATTTATGAATAATTATATGTAATTAATGTTTTTCGAAATCACAATAAATGTACATTGTGTAGTCTAAATAGTGAATAATTTAACTCTCCTATCCTTTTTAACGAAGATGTAATCTCATAGTGAAAGTATGTTGTCACATAGGGAATATGTAAACCTCAATGGAGGTGTGTAAACCATGTTGAATGGATTATTTTAAATATTATAGAGGAGTTTCAGTTTCGGTTGTAAGGAAGTTATTATGAGTTTCTCACTAAGGATGTTCCTTTTTTAAGGAGGATCAATTATGAGGGAAGTTTATTCAAAAAAACATTGTGTGTATGAAATTCTTTGTAATCTTATGTGTTGAAAGATTGATGGAGGTGTTTGAATATAAATAAAACAATTTTCATTAAATTATAGATTAATTAGTACTTTTAAGAAGATATGAAGGTCAATATAAAAATTAATGAACTATTTTATTTCCTATAGCGAGGGTAGATCATGAAGAAAAGGTATATCTTGTTTTAAGGGTATTTCGTAATGAAAAGGAAATCATCTAAGGAATCACATGAAGTGAAGTATAGTAGTGTGGGGATAATTTTAATGAATTCAAATCATTTTTCTATGGTTTTTAAAAAGTTTTCCAAATATCTATAATGTTATAGGAATGACTATTTTCATAACGCATAGGGCTGGTCATGGATCACTATACATGATGAATACTATACTATATAAGATATATGTGTTAGGTAGATTTTCATGAGGGAATTTAAATGGATATTTTGGGAGATTTTTATAGAAATATAGGATCACATTAAAGAATAATATTCAATATTTTATGATGAATAAAATTTAGTTCATTATTTGTAATTTGGGTGATAACTTCAATTTATTAATATGAGTAAGACTTTATCCAAATTATTCTGCAAGGAGGAGTCAACATAAATGTTCAAAGGGAGGAAGTGTGCTGTTATCAAATTTATTATAAAAAAAGATTCTATGAAATAGAGTGACAATGACTAAAAAATTGCAATTAATACAAAATATTTAATCTTATTAGACTAAGATACGGCCAACACATTTTCATTGTATACTCCTTGGACTATCACTTAGGGGTGAGCTATGTAAAATCAGTGTTATGTTTAATTTTTACATTTTTGGGTTTTATGAATTATAAATACAATTATATATCATTAAAATTTTCCTACATATGTGGGGATAATATCAATAATTATTTGAAGAAAACATTTACTCCCTAAATGACCCCTCTACTCTAAGTCTGTTCTAGGGTAAAAATATTTGTATCAAAGCAAGTTTTCAACTCTTTAATATATCATCTGAAATTATTCGAGATTTAGAATTAGAAAATGTTAAAAGAACTCTACTAAATGAAAGAAGAAACTTCCATATTATGAATAGTGGAATGATATTACATCTTCAACCCCTTGAGATATATGTTCAATTAGGTATATTTCATGGGATCGATATTTTTAATATGACATGATTTATTATGATTTATTCTGATAATAAAAGGATGTATGATGATTAGAAATCTTAGTTTACCTTATCTAGATCTCTATAAAATTATACCAATATGAATGTGACATTCTCTACTTGTGTCAGTGCAGCATAGGAGAGATTATCTAACATATATGAATCCAATATTATGGTGAAAGATTCAAAGCCGCCAGACCTCCAAAATAGATTTAGTGATTTCAAAATTCATCTAAATGATAATTTTAGTGATTTATTCAACCAAACCTCTGATTTTTTATATATTTGAGAACTCAATTACCTGATAAAATGGATTTACATTTTTACGAATATTTTGTGATGAATTCCACCTTTTTACCTTCCAATAGTCTCGTCTCTAGAAGATAGATATTTGTATAACTCTCTTTGGATGGTCTATAAATAAGTTTAATGGCTTTAAAAATTCCAATTAAGATATAAAGGAAATCAATTAATATAGGTACAAAACTACTTGGGGAATATTTACATACAAATGGAGTAAATGGAAAAGATTATTTTAATTGTGATCAATTATCTTTTCTGGATTGGAAATTCAATAGAGGAAATGGTAGATTTAAAGGTAAGAACACATTTTCTTACTTCTAGAAGAGTAATGTTAAGCATATTATAGAATTCCCCCCAAGAATATTTTTTTATATTTAATGTAAAATATAAGTTACACTTAGACCATGATAAAGATTCTCTCTTAAAAGAGACTCTAAAACAATGAGTTCATTTGGAATAAAATTTATGATGAATATATTTTTAGATATGAATAAAATAATAATGAATATAATTTTTATGAAGTTAAAACAGAATTAAAATACGATATTAAAGATTCCAGGATGGATACAGTTGAAATAAAAACAATCTAAAAGGGGGAATTCCACCACTAAAATGGTGCAATTGATTTCAAGGAAGAAATTGAGAAATATCTTGAAGATATTGACTTACAAATAAAGAGAATATGAATGATTAATTAACCATTAAATTAATCCTTCGAAGATATGGATCATGTTGAAAATAAAATTGACATACTGTAAAAATAATTAAATAATCTGCTATCTAATCATGAAAATTTAGGAGACGTTGAATGAAATCTTAATATTGAACAACATTAAAATTTTATTTACAAAATTATTCATATCCTTAATGAGAGAGATAAGAATTTTGAGTCCCATAATGAATAGGTTTTTCATTGATAGCGACACATAAATCATATTTGAAATCAAGTTATTCTCATAAGAATCCAAAATTTAGCTTTTAAAGGAGTGATTTCCAACATGAGTTCTTCTTTGATTCCATTCTATACAGTAAACATCGAAGTTTCTTCAATATTATAGGGATAAAAAATGTACTGGATAGATGTAGATTTATGGGATCATCATTAGGATCCTTCATAGTGAATGTTATTAAGAGTTTGATGATGACGCCGAATCGTGGGGATATATGGGTTGATGTTTTTGGGTGGAAGGATATTCCAACAAAGTATAACAATAAACTATGTAGAATCATGAAGTGTTCCCTACTAAAATATTAAAACTTCAATCATTCTAGTATTAACATTCCATTGAGATTTTTTTATGATATGGATCAGAGGGAGGAGTGCACACTTTAAATTTTCATCGAAGGAGCATGGGCATGCTCGAAATTCTCTACGTTTCGGGATTTCACAAGAATATCATATATAGTCATTCAAAGCTATAAGTTTCTGGATCAGTGGATCTAAGTTGCATGAATGGAGGGAGTGTATTGGAAGGCCTAATCACTAGTCTTATTGATAGGCTGCTAAAACCTTTAGTATGCTCATAATTCTTCTTGGGTTGATGTACTTCAATCGCGGGTCAGGCAATTTACATAAGAACCAAAACAATTACTAGTTGATATGGCCCAAAACATTAAAAACCATAAAGAGGATCTTACTCTAAGACCTCTCCATACAGGTAAATTATTAACATATTCTTTCAGGCTTGATCAGGGTCAATAGGTCCACTAGCACCCCCCTATTAGGTGTGAATCTCAACATGGATGGATCCTTAACACTGGGCTTATGAGAGGATGAATTGTGATTTTTGGGAAATGGGGGGGGGGGTTCATTCTTATCTTCACTACATATTTTTTAAAAGGGGGATCCCTCCAAGAAGAGTTGATGGTGATTACCACAGGAATACTTCTGTACAGAAAAAATAATATCTTCCTGAATTAGATTTGAATTTTCTTCTTAACACTATACATCTCACTACAGGGTCTAGGTAACATACCTTGAACAATTTTATACCTCATTAGAAGGTTTAATGGTCTTATTAGAAACCAATTGATGATTCCACACTCCTGGAGAGAGAGGAAAAAAGTGTTAGACGACCTTTCTTCAAAGGTGAAACAATGTGAATGTATCCATTACTTACATTGATTGAATTATATGTCGGTGGAGGGGGTTAATCTTAAGGTTGTATATGTCATTGGGCTTCACATTTTCTATCCTCACTGAATCTAAGATGACTTTGTTTCTTTCAGGATGCTTTTAGTTTTTTTGTGGGCCTGGTTTCCTTGATAATTATTTTTTACATTGACGATGAAAAAAATCATGGTCATCATAAAAGGATAATGATACCATTTCATTCATAAAAATAGAAACAAAAAATTTAATATATATTATTTTTTCCAAATTTTGGCATAAATCCATTGATTTCAAGACAAGTGGAAATGGAAATAGTAACTATAGAACTTATAGGAAGGTGAATATAGTTTCACAAAGAATAATTCCTTAAATTGTATATAAATTCCATTGGATGAGGAAGATGAGTAAAATTTCTCCATGAATTCTAATGAGAACATAGAGTCCCCTATACTCACCCTGGTATCTTATGGAAGGAAAAAAGAAAATATAGAAAAGAAAAATCGAGTGGAAATTTACCACAATTTAATAAATAATATTTGAACATGGATTTTTTATATTATAATTCTATTCTATTTATAAATCTAAAAAAATTTGAATTGAAAATTAGAGTGAATAATGCATTTCTAAAAAATGATTCCTTGAAAATTAATGTTAGGGGAAATAATTAGTTTTTTTAATATGAACTGAAAAAAAATAGATTATATTTATGTGTATGGATTATGAAAACCCTAGTTCATTGTGAATCATCCATGTTACTATAGAAATATGGTTAATTTTAATCACTATGGTTATATTATCAAATTAAAATCTGAAAAATCCCTCATGAGGAGTGAGAGGAAAAATCTGAATCTATATTATGTGGAAAAAAAGAAGGAATTTTCCATCAAGTACTAAAAGAGGAGAAAACTTGAAATATAGAGATGGAAAATTTTATCAACTGATCATGGGGATATTTTCAAAACTAAAAGTTATGGGAGATATCCACCCAATTTGAAGTGAGATCAATATAAGTCTCATGTTACATGCATGAGATGATATATGGATTTAGATCTAAATCGCATAAAGAACAAACAGTAATATAATTTCAATAATGTGGTTCTTAATGATTATCATTGTCCTATGAATATATCAAAAATGTATGAGTAAAGGTATTTCATTCATTTTTTATGAATATAGTTTAATAGATTACATTTTTCGTGTAGAGTAACAGAGATGTTATCGAGTGCATGATGTTGAACAGGATATGAGTGAAGTATGATACTAGTCACACAATCAAGATATTTTTTTATAAAAATGGAAAAACATACATATCAAATAACTTTAAAAAAAACACTGAAAAGTAAATTATCAAGAATAATTTGTCCTCAATGAAAACCCTCTAATAAAATTGGGTTATTAAATAAATAATGGGAAAGGTGAATAATATTTTGAAAACTATGATGATTAAAATTTTTCTTTCTCATCACTACTTGAAATACATTGTTCAAATTATATTGTTCTATAAAAATTGTATATTGTTAAATCCATGATATGAAATGAAACCCTATGAATTATATAATTGAAGGAAGCCTTCACTAAATCATTTTTTGGTTTTTTTTGTATCAAATTTTAAATCAAAAATAGGGTAATCATGTAATGAATTGTTATGGAACAGAAGAAAGTGTTTTTTATAGATAGTTAATAAAAAATAAGGCTTATGATTTAAATAGAAATGGGAAAAGAAAAATTTTAGATAACGATGGTGTTAATGTTATTAGGAGAAATGTGTGAAAAAAATCTATTAATGAAAATACTAAGGTGTTTTGTGAAGGAGAAGTTGATAAAATGGTAAATTTTTAAATTACCAAGACATTAAATAGAATAATAATGTTCATGGTTCCAAAAACAATGATGATTCTGAGTTTGAATCAGTATAAAAATCTATTAATAAAGAATTCTATATAATATATCAAAATAGGATGAGTAGAGAGGAATTTGTACCATCAACCATTATTCAGGACAGGTCAGCTCCTATACAGATATGATATTTGAGAAATGTAGGTCATACCACATTATATTTTATGGTTCAAAAAAAAATTATTTGACGATGTAACAAAATAAGAATCAAGGGTCAGACCCATGAATGAGGAATTGAACATAACAGATAAAAAAAGACATATTAACTTTTGAAAAATACAGAACTCCACAATATTATTTAAATCATGTGGATTATAAATAATGTATTTGATGAAAATGGAAATGTTATATGAAATAAGGCTTATAATTTTTGTAATGAATATATATACTGATGTTGTTAATGTTGAAGAAACCCTTCTACCTGTGGAACTACTAGAGTACATAGATATTTTCATGGCTTTAACAATTTGAATAGGTTTCTTAATATTTTAGATGGATGTAGGAAAGTAAATTCAAAATGGTAAACTTATATATGAGGTTTATTTTGAAAAACTAGTGGGTTTATTTATTAGTGATGGTGAAACATAATTGTATTGGTTTAAAAGGTCTTAATGTGATCTAAAAAAAGGTCCATAAGAACGGTAGGGTTCACATGACTCATACATGATAAATATGGGATTGAAAATAAGAATTCATTACCAGAATAATAATGTGATAACATTTATGGAAGAAAAATTAATGGCGTAGTTGTATATATATGAATATAAATTTGGCAGAAGTGGACAGATGTCTATAGGTGATTTTTCGTGTCTAATAAATTCATAGTTTGAAATATCCATGATTGGTGAACCCAAATAATTTTTAGCGTCTCATGCAATTCAGAGTGAGAAATATAAATTTTTCTATCAAGTGTATTATGTGAGATATCTACTGACTATATTTTATGTGCATGATTATAAGCCAAAGTCAAATCTAATTTACGTTATAACCAAGTTTTAAAATCAAGATGACGTAACATTTGTGGATCCTACTTTGTATAAGAGTGTTATTGTTACCTAGTAATATTTGACAAAAACATGAAAATATATCATATTTGAAACTATTATAATATCTTGGTTCCAAATTTTTTTTAATGCAATGGCTTCCTGTAGTATTTAATAGAATTATAATCTACATAAATTTACTCTCAATTATGCCTTGGTTTTTAATATAGGGAAGGATCATGAGTTATACAGTTTCTGAAATATGGATTGGGATTGAGATAAGGTGGATTTTATATCTATAAGTGTTGGTGGATTATTTATTATTAATTAATGTGTTTTATTGTTAAGAAATAAATAGTAAAGAACTTCATTGAGAATAGAAGAAGAATAATTCTTAGTGACCAAGTCAAGTACTCAACCTCTATGTATAATGAAATAGATAGATGATGTTAGAGAATTTGTCAAGAAACTAGTGTTGGTCTATTGTGATAAAAAAAGTGTGATTAAAATCATGAAGAATTTTTCACATCACTCTCAAACCAAATATATAAAAATACAATATACATTGATTAAAAAAAATTAAAAACTATGACTGATAAAACTTTAGTATGTTTGATCTAATGAGAATGGTGAATATATCTTGATTAACCCATTATATATTCCAATGTTTTAGAATAATACGATAAAATTTAGTGTTCAACTACCTCCCTCTACTTG
This sequence comes from Viscum album, assembly GCA_963277665.1. Taxonomy (NCBI): domain Eukaryota; kingdom Viridiplantae; phylum Streptophyta; class Magnoliopsida; order Santalales; family Viscaceae; genus Viscum; species Viscum album. The sequence goes on along the minus strand of OY728140.1, from coordinate 1,689,666,830 downwards.
ATGAGTTTGAGAATATAATCCCTTCCTTTATTGTTAACTATTTATAACTGATTGTGAAGTGATACCAGATAAAAGGGGAGATATTATCCCTGGTTTTCATTATGATGGAATCATATCACAAATATCCTTATATTTGGGTTTATTATTAAGGTGGGAGAGGTTGGTGAAATTTTGTTTTGAGACACTCTTGGATTCTTGTTTTATACATTTATCATCTGTAATTTTGTCTTAGAATTATAAAATTGGCTTTCTATTATCAAGAAGGTGCTATAGATATTGTGTGTGGAATAGAATTTCATAGTGGGTTGTTAATAATCCCAAGGGGGTAGAATGTTTGAATCAATTTGATATATGTTGATTTTGGTTATTCTTTTTTGAATATTTTTTTAGGAATATTAGTGGTTATGAAATTATTGAAAGACTTTTTAAATAACATGCAATCTCTGAAATTGAATTATATATTTGTTCATAGTATAGTTTAATTCTACTGTTAGCCAATCATTTGGGTAAGAATTTTTTTTTGAGAAGTATTATATTGGATAAAAGGTAGATGAATATTTTTCATTATTTAAAATAGGTAATATCATAGTTACAACATAGAAAATATGGAATATCACACTATCCATAAAGAAAAGTAGTCAACTCGCGGTATGAATACATCATCACAGATGAAGTATACGAACTGCGAAGGAGTTGTTGGACCATGTACCATATATGGTTCATAAATATTTAAAAGGAGTGTGACTTATTAGAATTAGAAATTGAATGTATGGGGCCCATAAGGTAGGTATGTTCATGATGTAGGATGAATCATGAAGGCTGTCAGTTTATAAAGCATTGTGCATATGTCATTTTTGTAATCTGGTATGTAGAGATTTTTTGTAAGGATGCTTTCAGATAAATATAACATTGTTCACAACATTGTAGATTGATTATAATTATATATAATATCTATAAATAAATCATATAATTATACAAGTTACATATTTCATGTAATAAGGATACATTGAAAAGTAGAGTTAGACTCCATAGAAGGGAGTGTTTCAGAGCCAAATTCAATATGTGAAGGAAGTTGGAAATGGAATTAAAAGTTGCATGAATCCATTTCCTTAGAAAACAAAGTAGTTTATAAAGGGTTTATAGAAGTTTTTTTAGGATCTATACCATATAGAAAATTTTAGTTTATATATCACATAGGGATGTTTATAAAGAACTATACATAGTGAACAGTGTACCACGTTGGAAACATATACAAGGAATCTTGTAGAGAGGGAATTTGAAAATATATTTCTTATGATATTTCATGAAATTAAATTTAATTTAGATATTTATATTCTATCCTTCATGATGAAAAAAATTTAGAATACTATTTTTGATATGGAGGCCACCTTAAATTGAATAAACTGATGAAGTTTTATTTAGATCATTTCAATAGGAGGAGTTGATGGAGGTGATCTATGTGAGGTAGTAAACTATCCCTGCATTAATTATAAAATTAGGGAAACTAGAATGGATTAAGCATGACTAAAAATTTATAATCCAAAAAAATTGACAAATATTAGTGTATTATAGAAGGGACAACAATTTTACAATATATGGTCCTTATAATATCCCTTTTTGGTGATCCGAGTAAAATTTTCATGTTCTATTTTATTATTTCATTTGTGTGTTTGTTGACTGTGAAATATAATTATGTGGGTTTAACAGCTTCCTTCAAATGTAGTGACAAGAACCATTTTAGTTAGAATAAAAAAAATAAACTACCTGATTCACCCCTCCCTTAGCAGAGTACAATAGGGAATGACAAATTTTGAAACACCCAAGCCACTATAAATTAATTTTTTTTATTTGGATATATTTTGAGTTATTTATGATTTTTTATTATTTATCAGGTGTTTTGGGAACTCTTATGTAACTGTAATTTGAGAAATTATTTGGTCTGCCTATGATGGGAGTTTTCATTATTTCACTGGGTATTCCAAAGGTATGTAGGTAGTTACTCTACTATATTAGGTCCCTTATAAAAGATGGGTTGTGGACTAATTTTATCAATTATTCTAGGGGGTTTATAGTTATTATGTACAGATTCACATTGTGAAACACATTTATAGTGAATTTACATACTTAGGGAGGAGGTTTGTTCTATAAAAAGGGAAATTCGTGTTAGGATACTCATTATGGGATGTTTGACATGTCATGAAAAATAATTCATAGCCATAAATTAACAAGTAAATACTTTTAGTTTTTCAAAATTACATCTTTTTTCAAATCAAGTAATACCTATTTATAGCCTTCTCACTTCCCATTCACATGAGACTACCATGAGGGGATCCCTGAGTAATCTATCATCCATTATCCATTGATTTTGAGCCTCATATCATCAATTTCAATCATATTTTTGTGGAAAATCTTTCTATCTCTCAAGTTATTCCATTACACATCACCTTAATTACAGTTTCTATTAGTTGGGTCTCCTTCTTTGAATCTTAAGGGATTTCATGGATAATATTAGGGTATGATTTTATTCAAATTTTTTATTTTAGGTGTTTATAGATTTTATAGGTTGTATCTTTAATTTTCTAACCCTTCACCATAAAAGTTATAACACTCATTTTAAAAAAATGTTTTTAATATTCATTTTTATGGTGTTTTTCTAAATATGTGGAGTTTTGAGATTTTATATTTTATATTTTCATAATTTTTCCTCTTATTAAATTATTGTGAACTATTATAGGTAAACTATATGAAAAGTCTTAATCTAAAGATTTTATATTTTAATTTATTATTGATAATTTAGTGTCATAGGTACACCAGGGTTGGAACTAGACCATGCGATGTATAGTAAAAACTAGTGAGTCATTTTGTGCTTAATGTTCTATCATATGGCTTGCGCATGGTTAGTAGAATCCATGTGAAGCAACCATGTGTAATTATGTAATTTTAAATAATTGGTTTCACAAGGTTGGTGAATGTTTTGGTAAAAAAAGTTCTTAAACCATTTGATTCATGTAGGTGTCTTCCAATATCTCCCATAGGGTTACATTAGGTTTTGGTAGATTGTACGGCCAAACCATATAACCTTCCTAGATTCATATAAAATGTCAAATTAAATTATTTTATCTCCTTCATTTTTTTTAATCCCTTATCCTTTCTATTTTTTCATGACCAGCCTTCATTAAATCCCTATTTAGTGCTCTATCTCATTTATCATACATTTTTATCTTCTCCTTCTTGAATTACAAGAGGTTTCTCGTAGTAAACCCACTGAATTATTTTCTTTTATATATTTTTTTCATCCCTCTTCAATTTTTCTTATTTTTGTATTCCTATTTATAACCATGCAGAGTTAGAAAATTTTATTTGTGGTATGTGATGGATCCAAACTTGGGCTAAGAACCTTTAGGGCATTTTAGGGTGATTTGTTGTTGGAGTTGATGTTCATACTAGAATGATATACACTACAATTGATTTCTTCTTGGTTTTCAGATGAGCGATATATGAAATCACATTAATATTTAATTCATAAAATTCATGGGTTTTATAAATTAATTTTCAATTCATGTAAATCTATGTACATCATCTATGGTGAATTAAAAAAATCTCTCTTGAATTTGGATCTTTTTAAAAATAATTTTCGCAATGGATTTCATGTGTTTATTTGTAATTGTATTTTATCATTCGAAGGTTTTATGAAAATTAATAAGTGTTTGTTTAAGTAAAATATTCAAAATAAAGGATTATAACCATGTTTGAGTTATGGAATGGGTGAAATAATGGTTTGAAGTGATGTTTCATAAATAAAGTGATCTCACATTGTAATTTAAAATGATTTAAATTTAAATGAGTTCTTGATTTTTAAAAAGGGATTTATTTTTAGAATGGTTTAGAATTTTCTTTTCAGAAAATTTTTTTATAAAAGGATTTAAATTTTGATTTAAACATATATAAATAACATATAATTTTGAGTTGATTACTTATCAAAGGCATGTTTTTCACTATGAAAATGAAATGGTTTGATTCATTATATAGAACTCAATATTCCCATATTTTTTATCCTCCCCTATAATGAGTTGTTCCTTATTATGATGTGCTTTCAAATGTAGAAGGGGGTTATCTCATGTGATATTGTTTAAGGTGAGGTAAGATGAATTGTTTATGTCTTTTTGATTTATATATTTTTATTGTCTTGATTTCCAACTTACCTCCTCTTTCACATGGTCATGGGACTCTAGGTAATATAATGGGATATCTTGATTAATGATACACTAGTATAATGGAAAAATATGTTTGAATCCCCCCTAATCATGTAATACACTTGAACGTGGTGAGAGTTACCCTAATGATAATAGTGTAGACTATTTTTGATGGTTCTTCTATTTTGAACCTAATACAGGCCTAAAATTAGGTCTTGTTATTATAAAATTTTTAGAATCATCCCACATTATAACATATAGTGTAGACCATGACACTTATTCCATGATTCATGGTCCTAGGTATAGTATATTTATTATTATATAACATTATTATTATATCTTTCTCATGGCTCCCTTTATATTAAACAAATATTTTATTTTTTACATTTCCGGACTTATTTTTTTCTCATTTGGAATCTATATTTTTTATTTTATGAATGTGTTTTTTTTTCAAAATGTATTTTATAAAGTTGTTTTGGAATCCTATTTTAAAATGTAACATTAAATGGTTTGTTTTTATAATTGTTATTTTTTCTTTATTTAAAATAGAGAAACTATTTTTGTTTTGTTTTTTCCTAAAAAGTCTCTTTTCCCTAAGATTTAAATTTAGTTTTGGATAATGAAAATTTATTTATTTAGGCTATTGTAGATCTGGTTTATATTTATTTAGTTATTATTTAATGGAAAACCATATCATTATATTGTATTTAAAATTATCATTTATAATTTTTTAATGAAATGAATTGTATATAATCAAGGGAGAGATCTTACTTGGTCTATTATCACACACTCTACATATACACGCTTATATGTGATTATAAATAGATAATATCTTTTATAAATACTCTAATATTCATTTTTATATATATTATCACACTCTTAGGATATTGACGAGTGAGTTGGGATATGGAGTGCATCAATTGGTCTTAATGATTATTGTTTTGTATTGTTGGTGTTTTAGTTTATTTTGGGAATATTTCTGTGTCATCCAAGTTATTTTTCCATAAATTTTTATTTATTTTTATTTTTTTTAAACATTGTTGTGTATTTAATTTTTATAACGATGTATTTAGATGAAAATGAGATAGATCATTTTTGATGGTTATGAATTATCTCTTTATTATTTATTAATTATCTTTTTATTCTTCTATAAATAGATCTATGACTTGTGGATTCATTATATAGAGTTCATTGTTAATGATCCGATTCTTATTAAATCTATTATGTGGGTGAAATTATTTCCACTCATTATTTTTTTAATGATATGATGTTTTTCGATATACCACACGTATTAGGAATTCCCATTGGTCATTGTCACGTGTTTATTCGGGTGTCGTTGCAGTATGATGCATGATAGTACATGAAAAAACAAAATCAAATCTCCTTCAGGTTATTTAGAGTTTTTTGGAAGGATAGAGTTGGGGACAAAAAAATGTTAGATGTAGGTTCATGGTAGAGTATACCACACTCATTTTCTCCTTGATCAACAATTTACCATGATTATTCATGCATTGAGTCTTGAATTTTTATTTTTATTATAATGGGTTTCATGTATTTTCATGTTTACAAATAGAATTTGAGTACCCAATGATTTATAAAAATAATTATATGGGGTATATGGATCATTTGGGGTGAAAATTGATGATGAACATGAGCTGTACTATTTTATCACATGGTTTAGTAAGCCATGTTGAGCCTATGAATGTAGTTATTAGTACATCATAAATCTTGTCTCAAGTTTGGTGCATAAACCTCCAAACCATGCTTCTAAAATTTGAAATTAACTACCTCCCTCTTGGATTTTTTATTTTTACGAATTTGTAGACAAAAATGATCCGAACTTTTTTCCCACTTATTATAGATGAATTTATGTGGGTTTTGATGAAGTATTGAAGGTTTTTATTTCTATTTTACTATTTGTGTGGTTATGAATTTTTCTTTTAATTGATATTTTAAATCATTTTAATGTGGAGAAAGAGAATTTCAAAAAAATATTGACTTTGGAAGAAATTTTATTTGATTTATTGAGAGTAAAATTTTACTTCATGAGCTATTTTTTATATTAGAATATTTAATTATAGTATTTTTAAAATATTTTATGAATTGATGGTGGAATTTTATATAAATATTTTTAAATTTTAACATATAAGAAAAATTGTGAAGTCATGTAAATTAATTTCAAATGGACTATATCATTTTACCAATGGGTTTCGGTTTAAAAGGAGGGGATATTTTTTGAATTGTGTAACTATGTAAAAATGGGTTTCAAATTATAATTGGTCTTTTATTATTTTATCGAAATTTTTTTATGGTATGTGAATTTTTTGTCTGGTTTTTTTGGAATTGTATCTTCGGATTTATATTCCATGGTTAGAATGGAACTAATTGGTTTGAATTGTATGGTGGGGATTTTTTGGTTTCATGTCCTATAGTTGTAGAATCATAACCTTATTTGTTGATGGACCCTATCTTTGAATTAAAAAATTCAAACCACGTTCTCTGTATGGTGATCAAATTTCATCAAAAGTGATAGTGTGTTTAGAAAGTATTTAAGAAAACCTCAATTCCCTTGGGACTCCATTATATCTAAGGGTTAGAACTGTTGTAATATTTTTGGTTGAATCAAGAATATTTTTTTTGGAAATTGATTTTTTGTTCTATGTTATGTGAGAAAATTCATTGGGAGTTTTTCAATATGTTGTTCATTTAGTGGTTTTATCTAAGGGATTTAAATGTGGAAAAAGATCATTAGTTCATAGACTTCATTGGGAAGAGAGGTAAATAATTTATGTTATTGATTATTTTTCAATGTTTTTTTTATTTTGTATCAGTAATGTCACCGATGATTTTGGGAAAGTTTGTCTCCATATGGGGACTTCACCTATAACTTGGATGAGTTATGATCATATTTTTCCTGAAATCATTTAAAGAGATATTCAAGGAGTCTATGTAGGTAAGATCTAACAATTCATTGTAACAAATGATGTTTTACATTGTTGTTCCCTTAGATAAGAATAAAGGTGACCCATGAGTTGTGAAGAATAATCTTGAGTCTATAGTTAGACCTACAAGGTGATGTGAGGAACCCTTCCCAAGAACATAGTTCTTACTGTAAAAATTTGATACGTTAATTTTAAATTGTGGGTATAAAAGGAATTATAAGATTTCATTTTCAAAATTTATTTCGACATACCAACATTGGGTTGTTTAGGTTATCATTAGATGTTTTGTATGTTATTTTTTCAAAGTAATTCTTATTAATGATCATTTTTTGTGTGATTTCATTCAATGTGGTTTCCTTTTATTTATTTGGATTACATTGAATATTTTGAGTTCGTTCCTATTGGGTGATTCCTTTGGGTGCCTCTTTTTTCCTATATGGGACATTTGTATCATTTTGGTTACGTTCATTAATTGTTTGTGGTGTCTAGTTTTTTGAATTTTCTGGGCATTATTTTTTTAGGGTTATTTTTTATTCATGTGAAGGCATGGGAAGAACCATGGGTGTGTTCCTTAGTAACTAGGATATAAAAAACACCGATTACAATTATATATTGTATAGTGTTATTTTTTGTTTTGGGTTCTCTAATAGTTTTAATTCAATGAGTGATGTCCTAGGTTATTCATTTCAAATGTATTTTTACTCATGGTTAAAACCATATCGCTCTTTATTGATTTTGTTCATGGTTGTTATTCTCTATTCATTTTTTGTTGGAAATGTATCGTTACGTGCATTTATTTATTTGATTGTGAATGTTTTGTTTTTAATGTGGGTGGTATCTCTCTTGGAGTTTGATAATTTTATTATTAATGGTCACTTGTGGTTGGTGAATGAATTTAGTTTTTTTAATATTTCATGACTTTAGTTAAATTATAAAAGTTGAGGATACATATGTTGGTCTCCTTTCTCATAGGTTTCTATGTTAGATTGTTTTTTTCTATTGTAGTTTGTGTTTTTTTGTGTTTTAAAGAGATATATTTAGTAACTGTGATGATTTAAAATGTATATTGTTGATGTTTAATTTATTTACTGATTTCCTCTTCATTAAACCCTTCAAAATAACTCATAACGCCACCCACATCTTGAAATGTAGTGTGGAACATTAGAGTTTCCAAACCATCAATTTTAAACTAAGGGATTTCATAGAAATGTTAGGGTGGGAAGAACTATTACACCCACATTCCATAGTTGTCTTTAATATTCTTTAATTGAGGCCTATTTTGGAAAATTTAGAGATTTAGTATTTGATTTTGGAGATTTCTATAATTTTTCATAACTTGAACGTTTAGTGAAAATGGTTAAAGTGAATCCATGTTCCATATTTTACACATGTGGTTTTATAGTTAAATTTTCTTAATCATTGTTAGTATTAATATGATGAAAATATTTTCCCCCAAATTATGTTATGTTTAGTGAAAACTGTGTGATCCCTTTAATGCTTGAAGTGATAGTGGGTAACTTCTATAAGGAAAGGGGAAACTATTAGGTAAACCATTTATAGTGTTGTGTTTTTAATTGGTGGGTTATTAATAGTTTATTCAATCATATTTTCAAACTATGTGGGTCATTTAGGTTCCTTCAATAACTATTCATATGGTTGACACAAAATTTGGAAAACTGTATGTCCAAATAGTGTGTGTTTTCCAGATTAACTTAAAAAATATAATTAATATTTTTTATGAATTTTTTAATCACGTTTTCCCGACTTACCCTCTCCCACTCTACATGGATGACTATCATTGGATCCCTATAATGAGCTCTACCTTCCTCCACCTTGGTTTTTTTATTCTCATTCATGATTTTAAGGAGATATCTCAAATCAATCTATCTACTTTTTCTTACATTATCTTATCATATCCTCTCTCTTCCATTTATCTGAGGTCATTTTTCCCCCATTAAACCCTTATAATTGTCTAAAGAGATTTCGGGTTTTGTTTTATTTTAACCTAGCCATTTGTCCATTTATGCCTTATATAGGGTGATTACTTATTAAATTGTGTGTCTTTTGTGGATGGTAACACATTGTGACTATTTTATACATTGTTTGATGTTGGTAGTTCTGTAAAACCTCTTTATTTTTAATTAATTTAATTATTTTTCATTACAATTTCATCGTCAAATTTAGTCTCTATGTAAGATATTGATGATGGGTTAAAAATGTCTCTCACAAATTTTAATATTTGAATAAATAATTTTTTAAATTCATTTCAAATATTTATTTAAAATTTAATAATTTTGAATACCAAGAATTAATGAAATTTACAATGGGTAATGTTTCAAATTAAATGTATTCCGGCCCTATTTAGGTCTTATAAGGGTTGAAAAAAAATGAATGGGTATTTCGGAAATAAAGTGGCTTATTTTTAAAATTAAAATAATTTCAAATGAAATGAGTTCTTGATTTTAAAATATATGTATTCACTTGAATGGTTTCAAGTGTTTTTTATGGTATGTATTTTAGTATGCCTTTTATGTTCAATTTCAAATGGTAGAAACTAATTTGAATTTTGATTCTGGTACTTTTTAAAGGCATATTTGGTACTTTTTATAATAAATTATCTGGTTAATTGAAGGATCCTTATGGGACTACATGCATTAGTTCCTCTCATTTAATGGGTTTTTCTTTATTATATAATGGGTGTTTTATCTAAAAAGGTTTTGTTTCATGTGAGGGTGTTACAGGTGAGGTGATATGTATTATTAATTATTTTTTTATAAATATATTAATCTTGGGTTAATTTTCATTCTCAACTCCACGTTTGGTTTTTCACAGATTGGTTAACTCTGTTAAAGATCTTGATTCATTCTACACAGGTATAGATTATTCATGGGATTGATTACCCCTGACTTATGTGATATTCTAGATCAGGTAGGGGGTTCCACTGATGATTATAGTACATGCTAGTTGGGTGGTTTGTGATGATTTGGACCCAATTTCATTTGGAAGTTGAACTAATTTATTATATTATTCTTATCATCATCTCACTTTAGGACCTAAAGTGTAACCCATGACACATGTTCCTTAACAGGTGGTCATGGGTTGTGTATATTGCTTGTTATATCCCCTGATTGTTTTTTTCTTATATAACCATTTATATTATATTTTATTATTTTTGTCATATTTTTAGACATATTGATGTGTGGTTGGATTATTCTTCTTTTCATTTATGAGTGATTTATTTTCCCATAAATGTTTTTCAAGAATTGTTTTGGAATGCTATTTTTAATCTAATTGTAAGTTTTTGGTATTTATTATTTGGGTTTTGTTATGGATTTAACGTAAAGAAACTTGTTTTGATTCATGTTTTCAAAAATCAATGTTTTTTAAATTTAGTATTTAAATCTATTTTTATATAAAAAAATAATTCATTATTGATGATCTAAAACATGTGGTTTCGATTCGTTTAGCCAGTATAGAAGGGAAAAATTTTCTTTCTATTTTATTTCAAACTTTCATTTAGGAAATTATTTATTAATGGAATTACATATAATCTTTAGTGATATCTAATTGAGGTTTTTAGCACACACACCCTGAAAATACACATTTTAATGTGTGCCTATGTGGCTCTTAAGTTTCATATTGGTCCTAGGACTCATTTTTAGTTATCTATCACTCTCTTGTTTCATCGTTGCGTGATTTGATATATAGTTTTTAGAAATGGGACATATAGAAACTCTTTTTTGTATGGTTTGGGTTTCTTTTTATTTTTTGTATAATATTATATTAGGAAATTCATTAAAATTTTATTTTATTTAGTTTCTTCTTTTATGCAATATTTTTTATCTCTTTTAATTAATTTTGGGGTGTATAAAAATGATTTATATCTTGTACTCTGGTTATAAATCATTAATTTATTCTATTTATTCAGTATCTTATAATTATATTATATATGGATATCCAACTTATAGATATTCTGTGTTCGTTTTGGGTATGTTTTATCTTACTATTAACTTTGATTTGAGGGGAAATCCCTTACCATTTAGATTGACTCTGATACCCTAGAACATTTCTCTAGACTATAGGGATTAGTAAATCCCTTCGGTCCTCCTTATGGGTAGACCTTGGTGAAGTGGAATGTTTCCCCATGTAGGTCTATAATAGAATGTGATGAGTTATTACTTGATTTCACTTAATTTACATAGGTGTTTTTGTTCATTTCATTTAATTTATATTTAATATAGTTCTTTATGTTTTAAAATATCTTTTTTACTTAAATTTTACTTATATTTGATAAATTTAGTGGATTTGAAAACTTATATATATATATATATATACCACACTTGGCATATAGTGTGTTTTATGTGATTTCTAATTTAAAAAGTGAAGTTGAGTTCCAAGTATATTTCATATAGTTTATAAGGAATTTTAAAAAATACTTTTGGTGATAAAATATTACATGAACCTATTTATGTCTCAGAATGGATTAAAATGTGGTCTCCAAAAATAGATTGAAAATATGGTGGTGTTTTGGCCTATTAAATTGTTTGGTTGGAAAATGGAGTTATTATTTAATTTACATCAATTGATTCTTTTCATTGGTTGGTTTTGAATGATGTTTTATATGTAGATTTCAAATTTTAGAAAAACTCTTAGCATCCAATGTTGTTTTTTGAAAATGATGATTTAGTAATTTATAAAACAAATCTTGACAATTATGATACTCTTAGTTATTCCCCCATCTTTTAGTCATTAAATATATGGATTATGTCCCTCAAGTTGGATATTATATGTATTATTATTTTTATGGATTATGTGAAATGGATTGTTTTCTTCTGAGGGTGTTGGAAGTGAGACGAGGTTTATGATTATATTCTATTTTTTGTTTGATATATCGATAAACATATTTTATTGTTACTCACCTCAGGCTCATTTCCTTTATGGGAATCTTATGCTAAGAGAGATGTCGAAATTTTTGTTACAATTTTCCAATGCACACACTAACTTGTGTCCCCTTTTTTTCTACTCTATTATATCAAAAGGTTACCATGAGGGGGCTATTGTCAGAAAATTAGGTGTCATGTTATTTGGTTTGGATACAGCATATGCTGGTTTTTGTTCCCCTATGATAGTATTGTCTATGATGATATCACCTTAATACATAGTAATTTTACCATTATTCGTTGTGATTTTTATGATACTGTATGTTATTCTTATCTTCAATATTATTTTAAACCCCAGTTCTGTTGGCTTATGTGAAAACATTGCGTGTGTATGGATTTTTACTTACATTTGTTCCATTTATTATATGGGGCATTATTTTTTATGTTTAAATTCTTATAATGTGTCTATTTTATCAAATGAAATTTCAAATGAGGATTTTTAAAAAAATTTACAAAGAAATTAAAGGCTTCCTTTTATTCTTGATATTTTGAGAAACATTTGATAAGTGTAAACAAATTGGTTTTTCTTTATAATATATAAAGAATCATTTTATTCCTGTTTTAAATTTTTATTTATAACTAAAATTTTTGAAACTTTTTCACCATAATAAGTGATGTGGTTTTTATAAAATTTATATATCATGAAACTTTATTTTTATATTCTATGTCATGAAAAAAATATAATTTTTTATATAGGTAAATAAAACTATCATTTTCTACATTTCTTTTAAAAGGAATTTCACAAACACATGAGTGTTATCCTACTTGGAATGTTTAGCTAACATATTATTTACACACAAACAAATGTATTCATCTCTTTGATTACCTTTGTGTTTCTTCACTATGAAATCTTTCATGAATGAAGTGTTTTTGGTCTTAGGATGGATGATATGTGATGTTGTGGGTGGTTTTGGGTCAAATGGAGAGGGTTTTCATTTGTTCGAGTTTGGTGATTTTTGGATTCATATGTATCGAATTTGTCATCCATAAGGATCCCTCGACTTGTACTTCTTGATCCTAAGATAAAGACACTATATTTTAATATTGGATCTGATATAATCACAGTATACCTAAGAAAAACATATCATTACTTTATATCATTTCCATATTTTAGTTATCAAATCTCACAATAATCCCACAAACCAAAGAACACAATTTTTAGTTTCTATGAGGATCATCTATGTAAATAACTTATTTTATAAAACATTTTAATATAACACCATAATTTAACCACACTACACTCCCTTATATATTCCTCAAATTTTATAATCATCTTTGTTATTGGGGGAATGGTATCATAAGAAAAGGATGATATTAAATGATAAATAATGGAAAAAATTCCCTCAACGGTTTGATCATAAGAATATGAGGAAACATGTTCATGGTAGAAATATCTTATTAAAAATAACATAGAAATATATTAGTTATCTATATGTCTTGGTATAAAGACATGTAATAAAAAATTAGGAAACATTTACCAATGTGTAAGAGATTAATGTAAAAAACAAGATCCATGTTTCACAATCATAGGAACATGACATTGAAATATGGAATGTCATTAAAATATTTCACAATAAGGAACTATGGAAGATAATTAATCACATTAAAACGTATCACTATTAATATATCTTATACAAAATTATATATATTAAATGACATGTGAGTATAGATTAACCACAATTACAGCCACACATAAAAATGTGATCATAGTATAACCGCAATTAAACTAATGAATAATATTGTTAGCATATATTAACCAAAAATACCATCATTAACAATCCTATGAGAATATAATAATAATTATTAAACCCACTCAAAAACATATAGTTCTTTATTAACTGAAACGACACCCACTCTCAATGTTATACGGATTGGTTAACTATAATTTCACCCATTAAAAAATTATTTATTTCATAAGATAAAAAAAATAATTGGTGGGTATTATATGACCCCAAATTTTATCATCTATACATATGTGAGAAACATTATAATAGTAATTCATCACAACATAATGAACCCTAGAAATGTAAAGCAGGTTTTATAAAAAAATTAGAAGGTATCACCAAAATTGACTAGTGCAATATAAAGTTTTGATACATAAAAGAAAATTACCGATATATATTAATTAAAAGGAGTATTTAATGCGTGTCCTATAAAAAATAATTTCTAAGGATATAAATTTTTTAATGATAATGACTAAAAGTTAATAGATCGAATAAACGAGTTTCTCATAATTTTTTTATCATTTTCATAAAAGATGATGTTGTGGGTGACAATAAAATATAATTTTTTAAAAGAAAAAGTGAAAACGTTTTAAAAAATATTAATTTATTAATTAAAATTAAATAATGGATCCTTATAGTGACAAAAATTATTTCTATGGGAAATTTGGAGTAGAAAATAAATCATAAGAAAATTAATGGAAACACTTTTTTTGTTACAAAATTTCTTTTTTGAAAACCCATGTTATAAAAATCAATAACAAATCATCCCTTTGAAATAGAAAAAAGTAAATTTGATGGTCAGATTAAATAGAAAAAAATTTGTTTTACTGATATAATAGATGAAATTTTGTGGAATATAATATATATACATGCATGGGAAATAATCATTTAAAGAAAATTAGACGTATTCTTAACAATGTCATATTTTTTTGCGGATGTAATTCACCAAGGAATAATATTTGAATCAAAAAATTCATATTCACTATATATAAATAGAAAGGTAAACATAAAATACTATGTAAGAATAAACCAATCATATAAGAAAATATTTTAAACTGTAAAATTATAATTCCATGAAATAAGATTGAGTTACCATAATCTGTTATAACTTTTGTATCTTATTAATCAAAACCCCATGAAATTTAAAAAATATTTATTGTAAAATCCCTTCAATTTCATGATGAACAATACAATAATAAATACATGTAATCTCTATACACCAAAAAATTAAATAAGCAGTGGTTAGGTAATAGGTATCAACGAATGAATGTTGGAAGGGGAATCCCTTAATACCTATGTAAAATTTGAATCAGAGTACCATTAAAGGTCAAAAATGAAATAGATTTAAAAAACTCATAAAATATTTTATAATTAGTAAAAGAAAATCATATTTAATGACAAACATCAAATAAAATAAAACAAGTTGTGGATATGAAATGTGTCTCATAAAAATTAAAATTATGCAATAAACTCTTACCTTAATTATGGAATTACGTGAATGCCCTTTATTATCTTGTTTAAAAAGATAGTTTTTTTAGTCACTTACTTAAAAAATATATTCATACCTATAAATATTTATAAACATAACTAACAATAATTCATTACAAAAATATTATTTATATTTTATTTTCATCATCAGATGTAATTAGTTTTGATTGTTTCTTTTCTACAATTTCTATAATGGTACTATCGATTATTATTTTTAGATTCAATGTTCAAAATTTAAATATCATTATATGTTATGTAATATATTTTTATATTGATTTATAATTTTATATCTTCATTTCATATGTATTTTAATTATTATTATTCATGATGAAGTCAATGATGCGCTTGTCAGTAAATTGTAATGAATAAAATGGTGTTACATTAATAGTAATTTAAATAATAATATAACCTTTCTTAAACAAAAAACCATATATTATTTTCTCATTAATTTATAATATATATTGTATTTAGGTTTCCATAGTTATACATGATATATATTTGTTTCATTGTGCATATTGGTTGTCAAACCGGTCAAAAGAAGAACAAACAATAATATAAGGACTTATATGGTTAAGAAAGTGGTACTTTTAGAATAATATAATTATTAATGATTAATAATGATATTATTTAGATTTTTAAATAATTTTTAATTATACTAAATTATAATTTTATTGAAAAGAAAACACTAGATAAAAAATGTAATATGTTGCTTTGTGAGGGTGGTAGTCTACATGTACACACAAGTCCCATTCTTATATTCCATAGAATAAAAATAAAAAAGGAATAGATTTATATATATATATATATAATCATAATAATTATTTAAAATATTATTTATAAAATAAATAACCCATTTTAACCATCCATGAAAGGAAGTTATGAAAAAATGATCATGTCACTTATAGAGGTGGTAGATGAGTTGTAATACAAGTGATGTTTTCATTATTTGAATTGTTTGGAGGAAGGAATAAAATGGTTATATCATAAACATAATAGAATTTAATTATAATTACTCTATGAAGTTCATATTTTGTAAAAAATTGATTATATTCTAAGGGGGAAGATTATGAAAAAAATTAATGGTGAGAAATTAGAAATTTTACCATTCTCCTTACAAGTTATCCTTTGTATGTTATTTGGGTATTGTTTTATAAAATTGAATCAGCATATAGTGTGAGGATAAGTCGTGTGTTTATGGATCCTTTTATAAGAAATATTGTAATTTCCTTGACCTCCCCAGTCCATTACTTTATAAAATTCTTAGGGTTGAGGTGTTCTGGGAGGCAGTGGTGACTCATTTCAAGTGTTTTCCAAAAAACATGTTTTTCTAGTGGTGAGTGAGGAACGATAGCTCATTCCAATAGTAGCATGTTCCAGTGGTGACTCGTGAACAGTGAATTTAAAATGGTGACTCAATTAATATTATCTCAACAAATGGTGTCTCGTCCAATGGTGACTCACCCAATGGTGACTCATCCAATAGTGACTTATGAACAGTGTTTCCAGCTTCCTACAGTTTCTCCCCTTTTACGTTATCATTGATGAAAAATTCTTTCAAATAAATTTTTAGGGAATATATGGCTTATTCAAATCCCATAACTTCTATATAAATTTTCTTAATGGTACATTTGACTTTACTCAATCAAAATGCATAATCTTGATGAGATTCACTATTAACAGAAAATCTAATGTGTATCTTAACTGCTGATCCATTTAGATTTTCCAAAGGACGACCCATTTTCTCCGTTTTTTCTATATTGGTATGGGATTCCTAGGGTTCTTACTCCCAAATGAGTCCTAAAATTGAACTAAAATCCTTGGATTATTTCTCCTTGTAGTTTTTCCTACTGCATGCACACCCCCTATTTTGGGGCAACCAAGAACTATCGATCTGTCTTTAATATAAGGTATGTTCTACCTCCGTCCATTTAGTTACCTCAATTAGTTTCCTCCCATTTATCCTTTACATTTCATGGCATGTGATATCCATGTTTCTAATTGTTCTTTCTTGGTTTTTATTTGATGTGGTTGTGTCGTGGAATCCTCGTATGGATGCAGTCATTGAGGGAGAGGTGATCGTGATACTTTGTGTTGGCTTATTCTCATGAAATGATTTCCGGAATCCTTTTACGTTAGGGTATTAATTTCTTAACTATTTTTATTTACATACAATCATATTGTTATATTTTTTTATCCCATTAGTTCACAATGTGAACGAAGTAATGAATATTCAAACTATATTAAAGATTTGGTACCAATTACTTAGCATTGTTATTGCCTCTCAATTTTTATAGATAGTATGATCTCTATTGTTTTCTTTTTTAGAATTTATTTATTGATGGAAATTGGTAAAGAAAATAAAGTAATAATTAATCTATAATTAATTAGATAATTGTTTAAAGAGGAATGTTAATGAATCTTGTTGCTCTTGTAATTTGATGATAATCAAATTGATGCAGATATTCAAGTTTAACTGAATTAGTTGATCAACCTAAAGAATGTTGATTCTTGTTGATATAAGTATTAAATGTTGTTGAATTAATTGTTAATTTATTTTTTGATAGCTTGAGAATTTTGTTGTTTAGGTAACCCGTATTTGGAACCTACAAATAATGAATTAGTTAATTCAATGAGGAATAAAGAATATGTTGTTTGAATAAAATATAATTTATTTGTAGGGATTGATTTGCCCGCTTGTTTGAAATTCAATGTACCTTGTGCTTTAAAGCTGTGATTGAATCTTTTTTGTGAAGTATGAATGCCTTGTTTAGGGTCAAGAGCCCAATTTCTATGTTTGTTATATGTTGCTTGTGATGTGATGTGATCCTGGGATGGTTGAGCTTGGATGACTATTTTCATATGTGGGGGAAGGTAGTCCTAGTGGTTGTGGCTATAGTTGTCCCGTAGAGTGTAAAGATGCATTGGTTTATGCATTTTGGTATTAAGGAGGACACTAGAGATGATGGAATGGGTTGAATCTAGGCTTACCAGTTGATATGAAAGTTGGATTCTTGTTTAATCATTTATTTATTTATCTTTTTTACCTTCCACGCTAATTGAGGAAGTTGGTCTTGCATACCCTCCTTCCAAAAGATCTGGAGACATGTAGTTTATGCTACTTTATTTCCATGTTTTTCTTCTCAAGGATGGATGGGTATACTATTCTTCTATATGTGGAAAAGACTCAAAGGGTAGCTCATCTAATCACCATGTTGTACCCCTTCTGTTTGGTAGCGTAGAATTATTTCTTAGAATAACTAGAAATATGGAAAGTTGTGATACTGTTAACTAAATGAATATATGATGGTTAAACCATGGGGTTGGATGTTTTTGAGATGAATTGATAGTTTTTTGTAACGCCCCGACCCCAAAAGCCCAGATTTTGTGCATAATTATGTATCATTGGCATGATCACAAAATATCAAGTCTCTAAAGACTTATTATTTTAGTAGCCTTGTAACTACAAGATACATTCAAAAGTTTCAAATTACATGAAAAAATGGAAAACTACAACAACATTTTTTCCATAGACAACATTTAGATCCCATAGACTATCCCTACAGGTCAGTCAAAATATAATTCTTTGCATCCTGGGAAAAATATAACCCAGAAAGGGGTGATCTCAGATGCTCAGAAATGATGAAAATAAAACGGAAACTATCATAAATAATCATAAACATATAAGTAAATGTATAAGTCTATAACAAAATCCATTTAAACTAGAACTTTAGTATGATATGGAAAAGATAAAATCAATTAATTCTATTACTTATTCCCAAGGATATTCTACTAGTCAAATAATCACATGCAATATCAATATCCACTTTCATAATGATGGAATGCATAATTCCGGACTTCATAACCATATATTCAAGGACTTGTTCCAAAACTAAAAATAAGATTTTGTAAAGGCCATGTGCCAAGAAACTAGTTTGACTCATTAGACCTTCTAATGCATCGAGGAGCTATAGAGGTCCAGACCCATCACTTACTAAGTATAACGCATTCCTCAGATGAAAAGTTTGAAACATAACATAAACATTCATATTAAAACTAGAATGTGAAATTTCAATACATTATCCACAAACCATAAATGGTATTAAAATAAAACAACCATATTCAAACATAACTCATTCAATACAATATGGAAGATTTTATTATAAAATATTAAAATCTATCGAGAATAATGAAGGATATTAAAATAGATGAAAATAATCATCAAAACTATTTGGGAGAAATATTCCCCTTTTTCTTGAAATCATTTAAAAGTCATCTATTTGTCAAGAAGCCGTTTAAAAATAGATTTTTGAATCGAAGTGTCCCATACCACATTGAAACTTTTAAAAGGAATTTTAATTTTAAAACATTAATGACCATATAAATAAAACCTTAAAACCATTTTTAAAACCTGGACATTTATGAGAATGATTTAGAAGAATAAATTTTAAAAACATTTAAAATGGTATTTTAGTTAGAGTTAAAATCCAAATGAGAGACGGTATAATACAAATAATATAGGTAATAAAAATTTTATAATACCATGTGAATAAAGGACTTCGTTATATACTATGTCAAAGGGCTATATATACACCATAAAAAGGTGATTGGTGCATAACAATAAAGAAGTCTCAAATGAATGTAAATTGAGATGAAATCCCTTATAAAGATAGTATCCTTAGTTAAAGGATAAATCAATTAAATAATTATGTGTGAAAAATATAAATACACTTACTATGATTGGATATTCAGTGTAAATCAATCAGAGGACATTCACACATATTCTTGTAAAAACAACACCAATGACTTGGATGTTTAACTCATTGAATGTAAATTGACTTAAGATCAAGTTTATAACAATGAAATGCGAAAATATCAATGGAGTGATTATGTGTATCAAAATTATCTCCACATAAAGGGGAGTGGAAGTTACTACATAAATAATAAATAGTGATTCCACACATAATCTTGGATTAAAATAATCAATGAAGTATACGTAAAGCTCAATGAGTGGAAATTATAGTTTGAAATTCCATTATCAATTTTGTAACTTACAAAACATACACCCCATGAAAGATGGATTATAAAATGAAGATTTAAATACTAATAAATTAAATTATATTACCCCAAGAATACTATCATGGACAGTACATACGCCACACAAAAGGAAATAGCGTCCAATATAGCATGAATCTCACAGGAATAAAAAGTGGGATGAAAAACCCTTAATTAATTGAAATCAATTGATTCGCATGACCAAAAGTTAAGAACCACCAAATGGATCATAGAATACCATGAATATAAAAATAATCATTATAATATATATCAAATTTCAGTACACAATACACCCTATCCAATAAATAAGTGGCAAACAATGGAAATCTCATAGAATTAAAAGTGAGATAAGAAACCCATTACTCGTACTTATCCTTGGTCTCGGTTACGTTAATCTCCTGTATAATTGTGAAATAATTGTTAATAAAGTATAAAATAACCATATACATTAATATGATATCATATATGATCTTCTAAAATTGATATTTTATTGTGGTCGTCGTTTCGGGTGTTAACTGATTCGTTCTCCTTTATATGCTTGATTACGTAATCCATGTTTGTTATGGTTGGGATGTATCTTATTAATATTCAAAATGATATTAAGTCTGTAAACATTATTTTTAATCCTCCAATGAAAATTTTTCTTTAATGGATACGATGGGGAATGAATCTCATCGCGTTCGTGGAGATGGTAATCCGTACGTACGCATGAGTGACAATATCATTTTTTGATATTAAAATCATATATAATTGAATGGTATATCATATATACAGAATAATTAACATGTTATATTTATTATTTACACCAATTATACATCATTATTAGACCCATCCAAATAACAATGTATTGAATAACAACTACACCACGACGTGGAGACGATAAGTCGTACGTACGCACGTATGGTGACATGTCATTCAAAGGATGGAGATAATAATGAATATGGTTGTACCATATTTATAATAACATCAAAGTATATATAATATACTGGAGTTATTATTTTATAATGTAAGAAACAAAGGAAGAGGATGTGGAAGAAGAAAAGAACTTGAAAGAGATGGTAAAATATTTACCTCTTCTTCAGGTTCTTCCTTTTTTATTTCATCAAAAGGGCTCCATAGGTTAGATTTATGACTAAATTAAGGACTCTAGGATGAATTTAAGAGAGTTGGGAGGATATTTGGGTAGGGGTTTCCCGAGACTAATGTCTTTGAAGGTGTAAATTAGAGATATGGGGGAGTTTCCATTTATAAGAGTGGTGAGGGGCACCTTAGGAAAAGCTTGAAATATTATTTTATAATAAATCAATTTTTGATTTATAATGGATCAAAAATGAATTATTTAAAGAATAAGGTTCTAATGGGTCGAAAACCACTAACCGGATAGGTTTTAGACATGCTTGGGTCACAATATTAACCTTATCTTTTAGATTTAACTCTTAGTTAAATAGTTTGACATTTACCACGTCTCTTTGTGTTTTTATATTATATGGTTAATAAACTTACTATATACTTCCAATAGAACCCCAAGTGGTTTATAAATTATACACATATCATTATATAAGTCTTTTGGACGAAACATAGATTTTTAGGAATATAATATAAATTAATAATATAATATTTGTTTTAAAAACTCTTTTATGTCAATTTTGACACTATTTGGTATTTTGTTTTTTTCTAAATTCATAACAGCATTATTACATCACAAAAAATTCATATAACTATCTCTAACATGTCATATTATCCTATAAAATTAGTGTAATTCATAAAAAGTATCAAATTACATTTATTTGGATATCTATAATATCAATTATTTTAATATTTCATTAATTAGGTAATTACTACATCATCAATATGTCGTAAATAAATTAAATTATTTAATGTCTAAAAAATATAAATAAAATACTATTATGTAAGAAATCTTTTTATATTTCTAATTAATATTTATAGTCTAGTTTATCTTATGTGTAACCCTATATTAAAAATGGTTTAGTTATTAAACTTCTAATTTGACACTTTTAACTTTTCTTTAAATTAAAAAATAATAAATGTCCTAATATAATCCCAGAGGACCTAAAGGATCATATTTTCTTGCTAAGGTTTTTTTGGTCAAATTAAACATATCCAATAGAATTCATAAATGTGTTAGGATAATAATATTATTATTTTTACCTGTAATTAGCCTATTTACTTTTAACCGTGGTAAATAAAAGTTAAAAGTTATTATTCACCAAAAATTATTTTTGGCTTATTAAACCACATTTTACTTACTGATATCAACTGTTAATCTTGTATTTCTTGAAATTCAACTCACAAAAGCGGTAAAACTAAGTTTTATGAAAATTTGAAAATGCTCCTACGAGGTGGGTAAAAGACGATGAAAGTTCAATAAACTTTTGTACATCTAATTTTATTATAAAATGCCTCCAATGAATTGTATTGAACTTATATAGGTATTATATATCTATTTTGACTTAAAATAAATTTAAATAAAATAAATAATCATTTAATTAAAAAGTCGGTTTTAAACTATAAAGCAGTGTTTTTCACTATTCATCAAAAATCAATTGTTTTCAGAAAAATACCAAAACTTTTCCCTAAGATAATTTTCATATTCCGAATTCAAAAATGAATTCTATTTTAACAAATTCAAAACATAGAAGATTCATTAATTAATTTAAAATTAATTCCCATTATCAAAACTGAAAAATGGGGTTTTAAAAAGATAAAACTATCAAAAGATTAACCTGTGTTTAGGTAAAATTTTAATCTAAAATTACATATAATCAGCTTAATTATATTAAATAATAATAATATAATCTAATTACACTTCCAAACCATTAAAATACATCATTTAACACTATAAAATATTTCGATTAGAAAGGTTGTTTTTAATTAAAATTAAGTATTTTTCAGTATTCATCAAAATATAAAAGTTATTAGAAACATACCAAAAATTTATCCAAAATAAATTTTTATGTCCTGATTCTAAAAAAGAATTTAATTTCATTAAATTGAATATATATAAGTGTCATATATTGGTTTTAAAAAGGGTTTTCCATTAAAAGGTGGAAAAGTTGCATTTTTTGAAAAATACTTCTTATATATGAAAAAATGAATTTGTTCTTATATTATGTCTAAGAAACACATAATATGGATTATAAGACTATATAGAGTATATAAAATTCAAAATTCAGTTACTACTATTCATAACTACTTTTGAACAGCTAGTTTGGTAAGTCGTGGTGCGCTCGAACTTGGACTTGCGTGTAGCGCAAGCTATTGAATTAAAAACAAATCACTAACTATGAAATATTGTTCTGTTACATTATTCCCCCCTTTTGGAAATTACGTCCTCTCAATTTTAAAATTAGGATTGGGAACTTCATTTAAAGTCCCAAATCGAAAAAATAGTCAACATAACTATCTCTTTAATAGAAAGAAAGAGAAGTACAAAGGTCACCCGAGATAACCCACACTATGATTCCTTGTAGGAAAACATGGATATGAAAGATAAAATAAGTGTCAATTTCTAGTGGAGATTGATAGAAAACAATATTAGGATAAAGTTAACAATAAGAAAACCACAAACGTGTGATTAGATAAACATTCATTAGTTTCCTAATAGAAAATGTAAACGGAAAATGTTTTTTTTTAGTTCCATTTCATAAAGTTGAGAAATTTATTTATTAGATTGACTAATAACATAAGGAGATATACTTACTTTTTAAGTAGAGTTTCATCCTTTAATAAATTTCTACCACTAACTCATCCTTTTTTTCAAACGATTAGTATTCAAGATGACTTCGTCACACCGGAAGCGCTGGAATCAACATAGAGAAATCACATAATCCCCAAATGATAAACTATATATATTTACCTTGTATTTAGAGACTATCCAAAACTAAAATGGTTAGTACCAGATCAGATGATCCCCAAAAAGGATAATCCTTTTGACTAATAAATACTTATCTTAATTTCTATAATTAAACCAACAATACCCAATGTTTAATAAATACCATTCAATAAACAATTTTCCTTAAAATCCATCAATATAATCCAAACTAATATTGAAACCCAAAACATAGAAGAATTTGATTACGCAGTCTTCCATGTTAAATTTTATTTCCAGATATTATCGACTAATCTTAATGTCACAATCATAAAATTAATTTACCTTATCCCATATTCTCTATGATAGGTTAGTAATTTCCATAAATAACCCAAATCTCTATAAATCCACAATAAAAACAAAGAAAAAAATCCACCATTACTCTTCAAATGAAATCCCATAGTATTCTATTTTCCTTAGGAATATAGTATTCCCAACAGAGAGAACATCTTCCAAAATAACATTTATCACTTAATCCCCAAATCATTTTCCTATACTAAGGATATCCATTTGATAAGACGTAATATCCAAAATCAACTTATTATTTATCAATAAAAACATTTAACTAAAAATATTTAGTCACACTAACCAGGGACATCATGTAGTCCAGTGGTAGGCGATAAATCCCAATTGCACTATGGTTCTATGTTCGATTCCTACAGCTTTGTCTGACACGATGGGTTTTCACATGGTCTTTATGTTGTCCTTTTTCAAAAAAAATATTTTACAATGTTCCCAAAATGAAATAAATTCCTCAAAATAACTATAACATAATTTCACCAAAAATGTTATCTCATACCTCACATTTTTATCCCAAAATTTAATAACATGTAATTGCCTCAAATTCAAGGATCATATAAACCCAAATGGTTATTTGTAACTATATCAATAATAGAAAACACAATTCGTCCTAAAATATCATTTTCACATAATAAACAGTTGGGTTACACAGAAGAGAAAAGTCTTCCAAAGTAATCCCATCAAAAAAAAGCACTAACACTTTTAAACGTTTTACCATACATTTATTTCCACATATTTTCTTCCTTGACCAAGGGGTTATCCTATGGAACAGTGAATTCACTCGGGTAATTCCTAGGTCCCCTACATTTACGGAAAATGATTATAAAAGGATTCTTGGGAACATTTTTATTTTCATCAATAGTACTCATCATTTTTACTCAGAAATTCTTTACATTATGTCCTTCTTTCCCACACATAAATCATTTCTTTTTTTCCATTAAGACACATCCCTAGGTGTCTCCTTCCACATTTCCTATATGATGGAATTTGAGCTTTCTTTTCTCTATGGTCTCCACTGCTGAATCTCTTATCATTCACTGCCTTTCTCTTCTTTGTTGAGTCTGGTAGTTGGTTAATATATATGTTGGTTAGAATATTTTTGAAAAACTGATTCGGCATGAACACGATATCTTTTACACCAATCAACATTCCATTTCGTTGCTCATTTCCTCCAAAGATCCCACCCTGTACATCATGTTCAATGTTACTATGACTTCCTTTGAATCCATCCATTTACTAATAAAATATGGCATAGTGTGAGTCATAAAATTATTTAGAGAATATCATAACACCTTATTTTCAATCTAAAACACCTTAGTATTAACAACGGTTATTTATTCTCATCTTATATTAAAATACTAAAAATCGTTTATGTAATGAAAATGTGAATTATCCTAAGAATATCCCCTAGGATTGTCATAACCAAGAGTGCAGAATGGCCCATTGTTGTGTACCAAGATACCCTGGGTCAAGCTCGAAACTCCTTCTCGGAGTTTTCACTCCTAGGTAAATATGTGCCAGAGCCACCTTTACCTACTCGTATCTAGACATGGATGTATTGTTTATAAAATCCACATAATCTCTACAATACCAAAACTCTAGAAAAGTTCTTTTATATTGACCCTCCAAGTGTATAATAGGGTAATGTGTTCTAATCAGAGTTTATCTAAATCTAGATTCCTAGGTTTTTACTAAACTTCCTCTGATACTAACTATAAATCCCCAACCCTAGAAGCCCAGAGTGGGTGAATATCATTGGAAGGATCCCAAAATATCAAGTCTCAAAAGACCGATTAGTTTAGTAGCCTTTGATGTACTAGATACATTCATAAGGTTTACATTACATCATAAAATTGAAAACTACCACAACATTGTTTCCATACACAACACTAAGATCCCATAGACTATCCCTACAGGTCAGTCATAATATAATTCTTTGCATCCTTGGAAAAATAAAACATAGAAAGGGGTGAGCTCAGATGCTCAGTAAGGATAAAAATAAATCCGAAACTATCATAAATATTCATAAACATTTAAGGAAATGTATAAGACTAAAACAAAAGCATTTTAAACATTAAATTCAGTATAATATGGAAAAGATAAAATCGAATAATGACATTTACTTATTCACACGGATATTCTACTAGTTTAATAATCACAGTCAATATCAATAGACACTCTCATAATGATGGAATGCATAATGCCAGACTTCATAACCACATAGTCAAGGCCTTGTGCCAAGACTATAAATAAGATTTTGTCTAGGTGTTGTTTCGAGACACTAGTTTGTCTCATGAGACCTATCGATGCATAGAGGAGCTATATCAGGCACCACCCATCACTTACTAAGTCCAACTAATTCCACATATTAAAATATTAAAACATAACATAAACATTCATATTAAAACTAGCATATGAAATGTCAATACTTTATCCACAACCCATGAATGGTATAAAAATATCACATCCACAGTGAAACATAACTCATTCAATAAAATATGGAAGATTTTGTTGTAACAGATTAAACTAAATCGAGAATAATGAAGTATATTGACATAGATGAAAATAATCATCAAAACTATTTGAGAGAACTATCCCCCTTTTTCATGAAAACATTTAAATGTCACACTATTTATCAAGAAGCCATTTAAATATAGATTTTTCAATCAATGTGTTCCATACCACTTCGAAACATTTAAAAGGAATTTTAATTTTGAAACATTAATGACCATATAAATAAAACCATTAAACCATTTTTAAAACATTGACATTAATGAGAAAGATATAGAAGAATAAATTTTTAAAACATTTAAAATGGTATTTTAGTTAGAGTTACTATCCAAATGAGAGACGATTGAATAAAAATAATTGAGGTTATAAAAACATTATAATACCATGAGCATAAAGTATTTCATTATATACTATGTCAAAGGACAGTATATGCACCATATAAAAGTGAATTGGTGCATAACAATGAAGAAGTCTCACAGGAATGTAAATTGAGATGAAATCCATTATAAAGACTGTATCCTTTGGTAAAGGATAAATCAATGACATAATTATGTGTAAAAACTATAAATACACTCAATATGAATGGATATTCAATGTAAATCAATCAGAGGACATTCACACATATTCTTGCAAAAAAAACACCAATGACTTGGATGTTTAACTTAATGAATGGAAATTGAGTTAAGATCAAGTTTATTTCAATGACTTGAGAAATTATCAATGGAGTGATTACATGTGTCAA
Organism: Viscum album; assembly: GCA_963277665.1. Taxonomy (NCBI): domain Eukaryota; kingdom Viridiplantae; phylum Streptophyta; class Magnoliopsida; order Santalales; family Viscaceae; genus Viscum; species Viscum album. The sequence goes on along the minus strand of OY728140.1, from coordinate 1,689,639,049 downwards.
AATTATATCCACACAAAGTGGAGTGTAAATTACTATATAAATAATAAATATTGATTCCACACATAATCTTGGAGTAAAATAATCAATGAAGTATGGGTAAAGGTGAATGAGTGGAAATTGAAATTTGAAATTACTTTTTTGATTTGGGCCCTAGGGGGTGTTTCCCCCCACATCTTAGTGGTATTATGGATGGATAACTGCCTTCTTTGACCCCACACTCTTCTATTGGTAGATACTTGTGACTGAATGAACAGAAGTTAGTTTTACCCATATTTGTGTGTAGAGGGTTGTAATGGATTGTGGCTATTTCACACACATATATTCTGGATATAGTTTCCTATGGAAGACTATAAGTGTGATGTATATATGTTGTGATTTCTTGAGGATCCTTACATTGTTTATGTTTCACGATCCATCCTAGGGGGCCATGCTGTGACTACCCCAAGCCCGCCTTCCATAGGCCAGGGGCTACCGACTTGCACCAAAGGCATATATACCGATAAAAAGGGAAGGCATTGCCTTTATAAAAGGAAAGAACACAAGAGAGTACACAACTAAAGCAACCACTAAGTAAACTGAGTACAAAAGTAAGTGATGAAAAGTAAATGGGCTAGTATACAACCCCAACTAGAAGTAAAGTACAACTAAAAAACTAGTGCAATAGCAGTAAAGTAAAGAAGCAACCATCGAGTCATCCTCTAGGATTCCCACCTGGAGGGTGGGTATAGATAGTCTCTCCCAGCACCACGGTTCTATCCCTCTACACCGTGTATGTCACACCAAGTGCTCCACCTCCGGGTACCGTCCAGCTCTACAAGCCTCTGCCACGATCAGTGTTGTCCATCATCTGCATCCAACACAACATAGTGTGGGCATTTCCCGGGCATGGGTTAGTATAACCATACTCAGTAGGGACCTCGAGACCCCTGAAGGTCTCCTAGAATCCACAAAGGATAAATCACAAGGAAAGGTGAAATCATGAAGCATCAACCCACTCGACTTAGGTATATGCCCTTACATATACCTAAGTCATCAATCCTAGTTCGGCTCCTACTCTCATGCCCAAGCACAACCTATTCCACACAAGAAGGAAGTCAATCATAATATTGGTAATGATTGAAAGTCAATACTCAACTCACACGGGTATACATATTTTGTATAGCGATAGATATGATCAGATGTAGTCACTGATTCATCTAAGCTGTCAGACCCACAAAGGATACAAGTCCAGCTAAGTTGTCGGACCCACATAGGATACAAGACCAGCTACTCTGCCGGACCCACACAGGATACAAGTAAAGATGTTAATGCTGCCGGACCCACAAAGGATACAAGAACAATATCCATCGCCATCGAACCCATAGAGTATTCTGGTACGGTAGTCGTTGCTGTCTAACCCACGGAGGATTCCAGTACAGTAGTCGATGCAGTCGCAGCCAGCTCTAGGGTTCACGTACACAACACACTCGATTCCAGGAGGGTCTGCTCCTCATGAAAGGGGGTAGATACATAAAATGTCATGAATTCTAGAGTTTATGTATCCCAAAGTTCTGTCACGTCAAAAGAAACCCAATACGATAGACAGTGCGTCAATCATACGCACGATCTAAGAGTTATTGGCTTTTCCATTCTAGGGGCCCTATTGGTTTTTAAGCTAAAACCAACCCGACCGTACTCCAGATGCGTCCAAAACTCAAGTGGAGTATGCCAAAAGAACCATCTCATGAAAATTAATTCAACGAAGTTGACGACAAATCAACCGGACGTCCGGTCCTTATGTTATAAGCATTTCCGCTCCAACGGCCCGGTTGGTTTCGAGTTCGAACCAACCTGTCCATACAAAAACTATACCGAAAACTCGTTTGTAATATTTTGAAACAACCTTATCGATCCATGGATTCCTACACAACTGAGGGTTCATTGATCGGAGGTCAATATCTCAAGTTATGGGAAAAAGAATGAAAAACAGTCCGAAGTGGGGGGTGGGGGGATCTGGGCACAGTCCGACCCAGGCCAACCCACCCTGGGTCAGCCCAAACCGGGTCGACCCGACCGGGGTCCGGGTCTGGCCCAGCCCAACTAGGCGCGGTCCCATTTTGTTATCGGGACCCAAACTCCACTGTGAAGGCTCCAAATCGCCACAGCAGTCCCGTTTCTTCATCGCCAACATCCCGCGGATCAAGAACAATATGGCGATGGGTCCGGACTTGTTCGTTAGCCCGTACCCACCGCATTAGTGGTTCAATCATCACCAAACAATTAAACTCCATGCTCGAGGGTGTAAATCACATAAATGAAATATAAAAATCCCCCTACCTCGTCGTTTATAACGTTCGTCGTCGAGCCGCGGAAGACGAGTGTCGCGGTAGTCAGGTGTCGAGGAAGAACGGTGTCGTCCCGTCAAAGATAGAGGAAGATTCATTGTTATAGGTGACATAGGCTCCTTGACTTCGAGGTGCGTCCAAGGAAGATGCATTGTTGGAAGAAGTCCTTCGCGTTCTTCACCAGGGATGTTCTTGGTTGAAGAACAGTGTTCTTCAACAGAGAAGGATTACCTCTCTTTAAATCTCCATAGACCTTTTTCCCATAAGAGATTTTACAATGCCAAGAAATAAGGAGGCTCCCCAATTAATATAATTGCTATTCAATTCATATATTAATTCAAAAGGGGTCTGAATTAATTTAACTCTGGCATTAATTATATTATTTGGCACATTTAATGGGAAGACGGAGGTGGGAAGGCTCCACCATTAATGAGGAGTTGTCAAAGAAAACAGTAGGGAATTAATGGGGAGTTGGGGAGAATTATGGGGAGATGAAGGTTGGGGCTCGTGTAGGCCCCACCTCACAAATATCCACACTTGAGAGGAAATAACCAACTCACAATATAAAATTTTGTACCACACAATTTTATTTAATTTAAGATTAAACCCCCAAAATCAACTTTCCACCCACATAAAACGCATCTGCGGTAAAGGTACCCTTAAGAGAATACTGGCTCTACGAGTTCATCTGTGTCCATGGATTTCAATTCCGAGCATCGGTTCAAAAGATAGAAAAATTTTCTCATACGTTTACTAAACGTACCTGAACAAAACTTCAAAAAATTATTTCGGGAACACCGGGCCTCAGAATCAGGTGCATTCAGAAGCCACAAACTAGTAAGCATTCCAAGTACTTATGAAACAAAATTCCTTGAAATTTTTGGGTCATTAAAGTATGGGATAGGATGGATTCCTATATAATACTTGACATATGGTATACATTATATGAGTTTTGGTGGATCTTAGAAACTACCTTGTTACCTTTGGTTATATGGGCATGGTGGTCGTATTCCATTAGGTTCTTGTTGTAGTGATTTTCCCAGGTGTCTTCAGGCTAGCCTTTTTAGAGAGGGATGCTCAGTACGTACGACATTGGGGAAAGGAATAAATCTAGTGGGGAAGTGGTAGTGGGGTACTCATGATATTATTTGTTATATTAAATACTCTTGTATGTGATACTCAGTGAGAGTAGCCATGGTGAGGCTGGGAACTTAGTACACATGTTTTCATGGTGAGTTAGTTTCACTTGTAAATTATTGTGCTTTAGTATTCCTTCAGTACTTCTTCATGAGAGGCTCTGAGGAGGATCCAATTTAGTATATTGTTTTACTCAAGCTACCTTATATAAAATGTTTTATTGTCAGTTAGAGTAGGTTGGAGATAATATTAGTTACTACAATATTGGGGTTTCATAAAAGCAATTCGGTCTTTGTGGTCACCACCATTTTTAAGTTCTTTTGGTAATTATATTTTTCACTTTCAGTTATATTAGTTCTTTCATAACACTTCATATGTGTGCTTGGGTTTCTTTTACCTTATATCTGAATCAGGATTTGGTTGGTGTCTATATTTTCTATTCCTTCCATATATTTTCTCCTAGAAGGTAATGCCTCCCATTTGTGTGTTTGTTATATCCTTGGTGTTAGATGCCAAACTGGGGCCTAGTAGAGGAGGGACTCGGGGTGTAATTTTATATCTTCTCACATTTCCTTCCCCGGAGGGGTACACATTGTTGTTATGTGGTCGTGACAAAGTGTCATCAGAGTTATAGTTCAGGGATACGATGGAGTTTGGAGTTAGGCCCAGATGAGGTTTCATGGGTTAGTAGAAAAATGGTGTCATCTATGATTATAAAGTGTAATAAATATGGGAGACCAGCTGAAACAAGGGTATTTTGGGCCCCTTTTGATATTATTCATGGACCATGAAGCATACAGTTACTTCTAAATGAGGTAATACTTATTTTAGGGTAGAGACCTCGAGAAATATCATGCATCATTCTTCTTGGAACCTATAATTGAATGGGTATACCTTCGAATTGTTTATCCTAAAATGGATAAAATATACTTATTAATTAATGTTAAAGTCTTCCATATTTTAGGTTTAGGAGATCTAAATATTTTTTCTATTTCATGTATGGCTCTAGGTTTACGTCCTTTCCTGGTTAATGGAGAAAATGTCCCACAGGTTGTGTCAGCAGATCATTGCAAATTATAGGTTGAAGACGATGACACTTAGGGGAGGAAACATTGAGAGTTTCATCATAAATGTCTACAGATTTATGATAACTCTATTTTGGATGAAGTCCAAGAAGATTGGTTAGAGGAGGTTGAGATTTCCCTCTAATTGATATGTTCCTAGAAGAGGCACTGGGGATCATTGGTTGAGATAATGTCATGTGGTGCAGTGAAGAAGTTGTGGTTTTGTTCTTTAGGGATCGAGAGGAGTTAGTAGTGTCATGGGAGATGTTTGAAGACCAGTTCAAAGTAGAGTTTCTTTCACTAACTATGGAGGCAGCCAGTCTCCAAGAGTTGCTTACCCTTTGGCAGGGAAGCTCTACTATGAGAGATTTCATGATCCATTTCAGGAACTATCAATAATATTCTTAGGTCCTGTTTCCAAATATAGAGGCCAGGGTGGGTAATTTCAAAGAGGCTTTGCATCTAGTGATCCAATTTTAGGTCTCCCCGTTTATGCTGAAGACATTTCTGGAGGTGCTGGAGATAGAAGAGTCCATATAATGTACTTTATCTAGAACTGGATCCTCACAAGAGGGTATTCATCTATATTCCTCATGAAGAATAGTTGTGGAACGGGGTTCTTAGTTATTATGGAATAATAGTTTTCATTCGGCTGGGGGTAGGTCACATTCCTCAATGTCTCATTTCATTATAGGAAGAAGCTCTCTGTCCAATGCTAAGGGATCATGCGTTTTTTCCCTTCTAGAGGCTAAGGTGATCAGTGATATTATTTCCCTACATTTTTAGCAATCAGCATGTTCTATGTGTTCTACTTCATGTTCCTCCATTGAGTCAGTTCTAGTCAAGGTAGAAGCAGTTGTTTTCATAAGCATTGGACCAGTAGATAGCAGATGGGGTAGGAAAAGGATAGCCATGGGATTCTCCCCATCATCAGAGAGTAGAGAGTGGATATGGAGGTGGTCATCAGCAGGTTCAGTGAAATCATAGAGAAGGTTGTGGTTATATTCATGCGTTATCATTTCCAGCACCATGATATATAGGTGAAATTTGAGGTACCCTTTACTTGTTTTCAACATGGATTCATGCCTTTTCGATTTAGGGGTGATTAACACCTTCATATCAGCTTCCCTTTTCCATGATTTAGGACATGAGGTAGAGAGGCATCCATTTCCATTGGCATTATCTATTCCATTTAGAGGTCTAGCGGACTTGTTTGAAGTATGTAGAGACTTGGAGCTAGTGATGGGGAAGCACCGCTCTTTGTGAGATTTATTTTGTATTTAAATAAAACCTTATGATTTCATCCATAATGTGGATTGGTTTTATTCAGTTCTAGATATCATGGATTTCTTCTAAAGGAATACAGTGTTCTTATTTGCCAATGGGGAACCAGCGGCATATTTTGGTGAGCGATACCCTCTGATGGGTTAGAGGAGTTTTCTGTCCTTTTTATCATTTATGACTGAGCTAATGGTAAGCTCATAAAATGTTTAGTAGTCAGTCTTTTTCAGTTTTGTATAGGATTAACCTGACTTAATTACAGAAGTGGTTATAGTGTTTCACCCTCGATGAGAGATCGAGTTCAGGATCAAACTGCATCCAAGAATGTCTCTCATCTTGATGTCTCTATATAGAATAAAACCTCTTGAGTTTCAAGGGATTCATATAAATCGTTATGGCCTATTTTAGTGTGGTTTTATTCGGCTTAGTGTTTCACTGGGGGTGCAGTAGTTTTTCTGTGACGAAGTCTAATATAAGTTTTTCATTGTGTATCAATTATCATCACTTGAAAAAAGTGATAGTGAAGAACAGGTATCCTCTTCCAACGATTGATGGTTTATTCAATCAAATGAACTGTGAAAGTTAGTTCACGAATATCGATTTGTTGTCAATATATCATAAGATGTGTGTGAATGATGAAGATATCTTGAATACTACTTTATGTAGTCATTATGGGAATTACATGTTTGTAGTGATGACATTCTATGTGACGAATACCCCATATATTCTCATGGAGTTGATGAACTTTGTGTTCTATGAGTTACTGAATAAGTTGATGGTGCTTTTCGTCGATGATATACTTGTGTGTTTTTTTCCAAGGAGGAGCATACAGTTAATATTCCTACCATTTTTGGGTTGCATCGTCATCAATAGCTATTTGGGAAGTTTTCAAAGTGTGTGTGTTGGGATCGAGAAGTCTGTTTCATGGGGAATGTTATATACCAGTAGGAAGTAGTTATGGATCTGTCAAACATAGAATCAGAAGTGTCTCAGGAAGCACCCAAGGGAATGGTATAAGGGAAAATTTTCATTGTCTTTGTAGGAAATTACAGGAGGTTCATAGCTGATTTCTCTCGGGTGGAAACTCCTCTAACAGTGTTTACTAGAAAATATCACTTGTTCATGTGGACTGATCAATGCTTGGAATATTTAAAGTATTTTTAGGATAATTTTTTTAGTGCTCCAGTTCATTGTATTTCAGTAGAAGGAGTTTAATTTGAGGTTTTCTATGATGCTTCACTTCTAAGGTTAGGACATGATTTAATGTAATAGAGATCTTTCATTTCTTATGGGTCTCGGTAGTTGTTTCCCCAAAAATATAACTACACTAAACATGATCTTGATTTAGTGATGGTGGTTTTTTCCCTAATGTTGTGGAGACAATACCTCATAGGAGAGAATTGTGTGGTCTCCACTAATCATAAGATCCCACATAACATTTTCTCCCGGTGTGACTTAATCTTGCAACAATACCAGTGGATGGAGTTCGTATAATATTATGATGCTAAAATTTCATATATGCATAGAAAGGGGAATTTTTTAGCTGATGTGCTGAGCAGGAAGTCATGCAGTGATGTAGTGTCTAAATTGCCTTATTCCTAGAGAGTTATTGAAGAACTTTTTCATTACATTTGTATATGGGAGATGTTGGGGTAGAGGATGTATTTTTTAGATGAAAGTGTATTCATCTCTGGTTTACCAGGTAGAAGAGTTCAAGTTGGGGAATCTTGAGGTGGAGGTCTGCAGAGATTGAGTTGTTTGTGTTGAGTCCTCAAATGGTTGGATTGAGGATGAAAAAAACTGATTATTTTTTTAGGGAAAGATTTTCATTCCTTTGATGATGCATGATATGGTTCTCAGAGATTTCCATAGCTTTCCCATAATGGTACATCCTGGCATGATAAAGATGTACTGAACATTGATAGGTCATTTTTGGTGGCATAGGTTGAAACATGCAGTTGTTGAGGTTGTGTCTCAATATTTGGTCTTCCATAAGGTGAAGAATGAGCAGTGCGTTCCCAGTGTTTTTCTCTAGGCATTTGATGTTCCTCAATATAAGTGGGAGGATATATAGATGGAGTTTGTTACCAGTTTACCTCAATCTTACATAGTCTATGATTATATATGGGTAGTAGCGGATGGTTTGGCAATGTCATCCTAATTTATATTGATTAAGGAATCAAGCTTAGTGGAGTTTATTTCAAGGATGTATTTGGAGTAGGGGGTGAGACTCCATAGAGTCCCGATGAAAATCATTTCAGATTGAGATCCACTTGTTACCTATAGGCTATGGAGAGGTCTCTAAAATGATTTGACTTCTCAACAATGTATTAACACAACTTTAAATCCACAAATGGACAATCAGATAGAGCAAATCATCCAGACCATTGAAGACATGATGCACTCTTATTTCTTGTATTTTGGTGGTTTTTGGATGAAGAACTTGTACTTCGTAAAGTTTTACTACAATAATATTTTTCATTCCAACCTCATTATGGAGCCGTTTGAGTCCTTTTATGTCCAAACATTCCATTCCCTATTGTGTTGGACTTGGGTTGGGGAGTCAGAAATTCTTGGGTCAGAAGTGCTATAGAGTATGACAGAGATGGTTTAGGTGATTCATTAGTGGATTAAGGTAGTGAAAGATCCTCAGAAGTCTGATGTTGATCATAGGAGGAGGCTATTAGATTTTTACATTTGAGATCACATGTTTATGAAGGTGACTCTCCATTGTGGGTAGAAGAGGATTCGTCTTATGAGTAATATTTCTATTCAATTTGTTGGGACTTTCGATGTGTTGGCTCGTGCCAGAGCCATTGCGTATCATGTAGCACTTCCCCTCATAGATAATCTGGATACATGATTTTTTCCATGTGTTGTAGATCCATTTTTATCTTCATGATGACCACAATTTCATCGATTGGTTCCAAATCAATGCTGAAGATGATGCAACCTTCAAGGAGTGGAATGTAGAGATCCAAGACCTTAAGGAGAAGGTGTTACATGATCATGTTATCCCCTTAGTTTTTGTCGTATGGCGTCATGGTGGAATGGTGGAGAGTACTTGAGAATGTGAGTTGTAAATACATGCTCAGTGCCCAAATCTATTTGATTTTTATCTCTTCCCTTGTAACACTATTCCTTTAGTGTTTGTAGAACCTTTTTCTATGAGATGACTTTCACTTGTTTCTTGTTGTGACTTCTTCTCTTTTGAGAGGTATCTCCCCAGGGAGAGTGTTTAGGAAATTTTTGTGGTTGTCGTGTGGTTTCCCATTGTTCCTTTGATGAATCGGTTGAGATTCTATGGTGTAGAGAGTGTTGAGAGGTATCTCGAGGTGTGGTTGTTCGGAAAACTCCTTTTCTATCCTTATTTGTGTTGGTTTTGGATTCTCGAGGGCGAGAATAGTTTGACAGGTATCTATTGTAATGTACTCGACCTCCCTAGCCCATTACATTATGAAAATCTTGGGGTTGAGGTGTTCTGGGGGGGTAATTATGACTCATTTCAAGAGTTTTCTATATATCCAATTTTTCTAATAGTGAGTGAGGAATGGTAGCTCATTCTAATGGTGTATTGTTCTAATAGTGAATCACGAACAGTGACTAATGAATGGTGACTCACCAACGGTGACTCACCAAATGTTTTCTCAACAAATGGTGACTCATATAATGGTGACTAGTCTAATGTTGACTCATCCAATGGCGAATCTTCCAACAGTGACTCGTTCAATGCTGACTCATCCAATAGTGACTCATGAACAATGTTTCCAGCTTCCTACAATTTCCCCACTTTTATGTTATCTTTGATGAAAAATGTTTTCAAATCCCTATTTTATGGTATATAATGCCAATTAAAATCCCATAACTCCAAAATAAAATTTCTTAAGGGTATGGGTGCCTTTACTCTCTCAAAATACATAATCAAGATGAGATTCACCTTTAATGGAAAATCTAAACCGTATTTAAACTACTGCTCTGTTTAGATTTTTCAAAGGCAACCCATTATTATTCCTTCTTTTTTTTCTCTTGGTATGGGATGCCCTGGGTTCTTCCTCCCATTAAGATCAATGTGATCGAACTACAATCCCTGGATCATTTCCCCTATTAGTTTTTCATGTTGTGTGTGCACCCCATGTTCTGGTGCAACCCAGAAGTGTTGATCCATATTCGATATAATGGTATGTTCTACCTCCTTTCTTCTAAGTTCCCCAATCTTTTTCCTTCCATTTCTCCTTTCCAGGTGATGTAATGCAATCTTTAGGTTTCTAATGCATCCTTCTTGTGTGTTGGATTATGCGGTTGTGCCACGACATCCTTGGGTGGATGTAGTCATTGTGGGATAGGTGATCCTGATTCGTTGTGTTGGATTGTTCTCATACAATTAATGTCAGAAACTATCTGAAGTAGGGGATTTATTTCTTCCCTATTTTTATTTACAAGAAATCACAGTGATAGAATATTTTATCCCACTAGATCACTATTAAACTTAAATAATATATATTTAAACTACATTAAATAATTGGTATCAATTGCTTAGTAATGTTATTGACTCTTTATTTTTCTAGAAATTTTGATATCAATGATTTCTTGTTTATCATGTCATTATTTGTGGAAATTGGTATATAATGTTATATTAAAATTAATTGATAATTAAATGGATAAATTTTTAAAGAGGCATGTCAATGAATATGGTTTCTATTGTAATTTGATGATAATAAAATTTATGTAGATATTCATGTTTAACTGAATTGGTTGATGAACCAAAATCATATTGAAGCTTATTAATAAAGGTATTTAAGGCATTTTGAATTAATTTTTAATTAATTTTTTTATAGATTGAGATGATTTTTGTTTAGGATTCTAATATTTGGAACATGTGAATAATGAATCAGTTAATTAATGATGGAATAAAGAATGGGTTGCTTGAGTATAACCTAATTCCCTTGTAGGGCCTGAGTAATCTTCTTAATGTAATGGCCAAGTGCCTTGTGCTTTGGAGCTGTGAGATATCATTGTGTTTGAAGGTTGAATGCCTTGTTTAGGTAAGAAATCACAATTGATATGTTTGTTTCCGGCTACATGTGATTTGATGTGAGCCTGGTATGACTAATCCTAGAGGGATGTTGTGGTATGAGTGGGAAGGGAGGCCTAGTGGTTGTGGAAAAAATTTATGCCTATAGTGGTGAGATGCATTAGTTTATCCATATGGGTGTTAGGGTGGACACTAGAGATGGTGGAACAGGTTGAAGTTGGGCTTACCTATTTATAAGAATGTTGGGTGCTTGTTAAATCTATTGTTTTTATCTTCTTTACCTTCCCCCACAACTTGAGATTGATAGTCTTTCTTAGCCTCCTTCCAAAATAGGTAAATATGTTAAGGGTATTCCATGTTCATTCTATGTTTAGATTCTCAAGGATGGATGGGTCTATGCTCTTGTTATAGGTTTAAAAGACTATATGGGTAGCATATCTACTCACTTTATAGATCCCCTTGTGTTTGGTAGCTTATAATGCATTCTTAGAATACATGGGAATATTGAAAGTGGTAGTACTATTAAATAAATTAATAAATTAGGTTTAACCCATTGGGTAGGAGCTTAATAGAATGAAATTATAGGGTTTTACTTTTGGGATGTTCTGGACATGGATTGGTTATGCTTGGAGGGAAGGGATCATTGTTGAAATGAAAATAAAATGTAATGTGGACTTTGATAATTGTTAACTAAGGGTAAAAGAATTAATTAACATAAATTTAAACTGATAAAAATGGATACATAACATAATATATCCCTTTAAATGGTTTTTACCTATTGGATATCTACTCTTAGCAGTGACATCCGGGAGTCCGAGAGACATTTTTTGCACTTGAGACTAAGAATATGTGTTTTCCATAGTGTGGTTGTGAGGTATATTATTATTCTGTACTTTGTTTTCAATACTCTAATCCACCATGTTGGTTAAGGAAACTAACACCTCAAGGATTCTAATCCATGGGGTGTCTTCCCCAACATCTTGGTGGGGGATGGATGGTCGACTACCGCCTTTGACCACACACTCTTCTCTTGGTAGTTACATGTGTTGGTATGCACATTGGTTAATTTTCCCCTTGTATGTGTGTAGAAAAATTTAATGGATTTTTTTTATTTCATAATCATATCTTCTGGATATAAATTCCTATGGACTAATATAGGTTTGATGTGTATAGGCTGTGATTTCTTGAGGATCCTTACTCGGTGTATGGGTTATGATGGTGTGAGGTGTAATACCAGATATATGATATACGTTATATGATCTATGGGGGCTCCATAGAACTACCTGGTTACTTTTGCTGATGTGGACATGGTGGTTGTGTTTCATAAGGTTTATTTTCATATGCTTCCCCCATGTGTCTTTAAGCTAGACTTTTTGGAGAGAGCTGCCCAGGATGTGCACCATAGGAGCAAAGCAGCAGGCCACTAGGGAAGTGGTAGTGGTGTGCCCAAGATATTCATTATTATATTCTATACACTTTTATGTGATACATGGTGAGAGTATCCATGGTGAGATTTTTAACAAAGTATACCTTTTTAAGTGATGAGTTAGTTTCACTTATTGTTCATTGTTCTTTATAATGCTTTCGTCAATTTTTTCACGAGAGGCTCTAAGGAGGATCCTCATGAGTATACATTTATACTCACCCTATCATATATATATATTGTTTTCAGGTCAGTTGGAGTAGGATGGAGATTAGGCTAGTTACTACTAGCTCGGGGTTTTGCAGGAGTTTTTCATGCTTCATGGTCATCATCGTTTCTTACATTCTTTTGGTACTTGTATTTTTTCCTTTTAGTTATAGTAGTTCTTTCATGACATTATATATGAGTACAGGAGTTTCTTATACCTTATATTCTGAACAGGAGTTTGTTAGTGTCTATCTTATCTTTTTCTTCTATATTTTTTCTCCTAGATAGTAATTCCTCTCATCTGTGTATTTGTTATACCCTCGGTGCAATTCTCCAACCGAGGGCCTACTATAGGTGGGACTCAGGGATCATTATCTTTATTCCCACATTATCATCCCACGAGGGGTAGACATTGTGGTGATGGGGTCATGGTAGAGGGGATTGGAATTTATCTAGAAATTTTAAAGTCAATTTAACAAATAAAAAGTCATGTGGATGTAATAATGATATATAATAGAGTGGAGTAATGTTTAAGGTAGGAAAATATTTATCCATATATTTTCACACATGTTTTTAACATGTTTTTATGTATTTTACTCTTAGATTATTCCCTGTTACCATTTTTTTTACAATCATACTGATTTTTTATTAGGTAATTTACTTTTAATGCCTAAAAATGGCCCTTATTACACAATTTGAAATAATTATTAAAAATATATAATCCATTTTTGAAAATAAAATTTTTATGGGTAGTAAAATTTAATTATAATATTAAAACACATAATAGGTAAAACCCAATATTAGAAAAACTGTGTTTTTATGTATAAAATTAAATATTAAGATATTGTTATCAATATTTTTGATTTATAAAAAATTAATTGGTTTGTTATATACTATTTAATATTAATTTGTATTTCAAAAAAAATATAAAAAATAATTACACATTCAATATACCTAGTTAAAGAAACATACAAAAAATAGTTTTTTTCTAGAGTAAAATATTACATATATTTCCAAAATGTAAAACATTAGTTTGAAAATTTAATATAATATTTTTTAATTAATTTAATAAAATATTTATTTTTCATTTTAAAAAGATTCAATAACATTATATAATTATTTTATTATGATAGTGTCATAAAATTCATTATATTCTTAAAGTTGGAATTTTTCTCTATTCACCAAAATTTCTCCATTTTTAGAACAAATTAATAATATCATCATAATAAATTTTTTACATGAAAAATTAATATTTTTTATTTTATAAAATTTAAAATTTAAATTTATTTATTTTTTTTTAAAATTAAAATAAAAAATATATGGAAACTTGTTTTAATTGAAAAAAACAACCAAATGTCTCTAAAAGTAATTCAATTAAATTTCCAATTTATATAATTATAATACATTACATTGTATATGATAGTATTTTAAAAGAGAAAAATTTAATTGATTATGTTAAAATATGAAATACTTTAAGAAACTTTTATTTTGAGAAAAAAAATTAGATTAATTCATAAAAAATATCAATCCCCTAAATCTATTCATTTTAAGTTATGTAGTATTTGTTTACCTATTGTAGGTTTTATTACAATAATAATTTACTTATTAATAATCAACTATTATTTCACATCTATTTTTTGTGTTTCATGGGAAATAATCTATTGATCCTATTATTAATTTAGGGAAAATTTAATCCAAAATCTTGAGATGTTACATTCTCTACCCTAAACTAAATTTTTTTCCCCAAAGTTTTTATTATCAAATAATAATGATATTAAAAATCATATATAAAGGATTTTCACGACTCAAGGAATAATTTCTAGTAAAATATTTGCCTTAAGAACATACAAAACATCCCTTTCTCCTCAAAATAATTTTATTTCTGATATTTATTTTTATCCAATCAGTATAACTAGACAACCTTCGTCATTGGGTATCGTGACTCCTGTAATATAAATAGTTTTCTTACAGTGTTCATAGTTATACTTGAACAAATAAATGATCATTTCTTTGTTTAAAATATGAAATTTGATTTATCTATTTTGGTAATTAAAATTGAGTCTATTTGGGGATGGTTAATTCATTCAGAAAATCCCTACAAAGTCATTTAAGAGACGAAAAATTAGATTTACATTCCCAAAAAATTAATCTTATGATACAACAATCTTACAACTATAAGTTTCCTCTTAAAATTTGGTATCAAATAATTAAGGTGGTAATTTTATGTGAATAGGTAACTTCATAGTTATACAAGAGTGTCTAGAATAGAATCCAATAACATTAAAATTAAATTTTTATTACAAGATATATTTTAAGGAAAAGGTGAGAACCCAAACATTCAAAATCTTATAGGAGATAAAAACATAAAGAAATCAAAAAAGAATTACAAAAAAACTATGATTTTTGGAATTACTCACCCTATATAATCCCATTGTATTATAGTTACCCACATCTACGGGCTTACCTTGATAATATCTTCAAACAAATTAGGGATCTTCTCCCATGTCAGGATATATTCATGATAATTAATTTTCCCATAGTTGATTTCTAATGCCAACATCTGACATTGTCTATTAATCCACTCATATTTATCATCATTGAGATCAAATCAAACTTATCTCTCATATATTATATAGGAATCTAACACCGAAACATTGATATTGAAATCTTAATCTAACATTTTGGCCTTCGAATGGATAAGAAGAACAAGTCCAAAATGCTCATCAATGGGAGGTGTTTTTGGCCCCATATAGTCCAACATTTATAAACATCTATTAGTTCTATTCTAGAATGTTCTTTAGTTATCATTGATTTTCTACCTTAATTGGTTACCATAGTCATTGGAAAGTTATAGTAGTCTTTTCACTGCTTAGTTTTTTTATTTAAATTAACTATAATATTTCCATAAACATCATTTACTTACTTTCTATTCGTAAATCCACTCCCAAAAGTCATAAATGTATGTGGATATTGTTCCAACATTGATGTGGGTCTAGAGTCTAACTATGAATCATATAAAGGGTGTTGAATATCATGTACAAAGTCCTTGAGAGCTGTTTTTTCACCTTCCATGAAGCATCCTTCTTATTCATTTTATACATAACTTATTCACATCCTTATTCATACAAATTTCAAGAGATGTGATCTCCTAACATCTGGAGAATTTTATGAACACCAACTCATGAGTCCACCTTCTTATATGAACTCACAACACCTAGTGTCATGCTTTCTAAAGACACACCTTTAACAATTTCCTATAAACTAGATGTATCATTTGAACACAGCACTTCAAGAAACTCTTTCCTAGAGTCTAAAGAAACATAGGAAATTTAAGTGTCTAATATTGAATTATTACATGGATTCTAAATCAGACTCTCTTTCTTGGAGGAGTTTGTAGCCTAAGACTCCCCTTCCCTCTGGTTGGGATCAATTAACTCTGTACCATTCCTGCCATTACCCAACACCGTTTGAGCACAGAAGTTTCCCAACTAGAATCTAATAAGACATTCAGAAATCAAGGGATGTGTATTATTATACTTTCTACCCATTAATTATCACTATCCACTTAAATAGTAGTCTTTTCATAGTATTTCACTTATTATCATGATTTAAGAGGTTTTGAGGCCTATTTTCCTTGAAAGCCCTTGGATTTGGGATCAATTTGTTTAATTACCAAACTCTTTATATTATAACCCTTAGATATTCTTCCCACTAATTTCATTTATTTCATTATTTACCTCATATTTATCATCATAATCATGATGGAAAATTCTTTTACACATAAACAATTTTCATATTCCTTTTTTAAATTCCATTTGGTGCTTCTTATAATATTTTTTTACATATATAAAGTTGACTCATATTTATTTTACCATTTTCATCACAAATATTTTATAAAACTCTATCATTCTATTATTTGGTGTGTTCAAATTTTTGTAATGAATAATATTAATAATTTTCACCCATAAAATTTGAGTGAGAATAACAATGAAATTTTAAAAAATATATTTTGTCCAATTTGATTTCTAGTTAGTAAAATTACTACAATATCCATCACATTAATTGTTAAGTTGGTTAATAAAAGATCTTTCATATTTTAAAATTGTAATGTTTAGTCTTCTGTTATCAGTAATAATATATTAAGATTTTTTCCTTAAAAAATCTCTTTATAATTTAACATCAATATATATTCCATTATGACATCATTAAATTAGCCTATAATTCTGTTTGTTCAGCCAAAATCACTCTTACATCAACCTAGTATTCCATAAGTTGGTTTCTCTCATACATCATAATCTAATCCCCCAAATTTATTTACTAAATGAATCATTCATAATTGTTTGTAAAGTGATTGTGAGTTGACTAAAGCATATATTCCTAGAGTGTCAAACAAGGTGTGTATTTAGACCTCTTTGTTATGAATCTGGTAAAGATTGATTTAATACCAAATAATAATCTTCATGGTTGTTACCCTTACATGAATCTATAAAAGATTTTCCATCCACTATTAACATATAAATAGTGATATCAATGCTAGGAAACCATAAAATCTTTATTCCAAAATTTCATGATGTTATTGAATAAATAGACTTATCCCTATGTTTTTCAGTATGGTTCTATAATATCAGTCCCCAAAAAATATAAGTTAATACTTAAAAATATAAACCATTATCTAAAACCAAATAATACACCCCAGACCCCCACTCATAGATCTACTGGTGAAAATAATTTTGTAAACATGGAATCTCATAAAAACTTTAGTAACCCAAGATAAAATATCATAATCTTATGACATTTCCTAAATTTATACATTTGATCTAAAAAAAGTCACACAATCCCAATAATGTATGTTTTAATGTCTCTATGGATTGGATATATAATAAACCTTTTCCATGTGACATTTGAACATTTCTCCATAATAGAACCACACTTTAGTCCCCTTTATACCCCACATAAGTTATACTCATCTTCATACCATATTGAATGGAAAAATAATAATTTTCTGAGATAAGACGTTCAGTACGTTAAAACATGTCATCAAGGTTTTGGATCATAAGAATATGTGGAATCATGTCCATGTGATAAATATCATATAGAAAAAACATTGAGAAAAAATAGTTATTCATAAGTCATGATTACGGGACACATTATCGAAAATGAACATACATGTACCATGGAATAAAATGGTTAGGTAACAAACATGACCCAAGAATAATAATCATTAAAATAAGACAAACAAATGTATAATTTCATTGAAAAATAACATACTAATGAACTATGGACCCAACACAATAACTGTAATATATATCACTATAAATATATATTATCCATAATTATGTTCATGTAAAGACTTGTGAGCATATCTTAACCTCAATTACACACGCATACAATATTGTGATATTATCTTAACTACACTTACAAACATGTACAATATTATGAGAATGGATTAACTATAATTACACTCATAAAAAATCTTGTGACAATATATTAAGCACAGTTACACCCACACATAATCTTGTATGAATATATTAACTAAAGTGACCTCAATTTATAATGGTTTGATCATAGTTTAATTGAAATTACACCAAAATAAATAAATACATTATGCCATCAGATACCCAAGCTTAACCAATTCATTGAAGTTTGATATAGAACCTATAGTGACCTGAACTACTCATACATATATATCATAAATGGATATATGAATATTCATTACATAACATAACAATCTAGTCCATAAATATTTTAGGTATATTTTCTTTGGAAACATATATACATAAACAAATCGTTCATGAGTAAACTATATCATCTCCCATTAATTTTTTCATAAATAACACCCTTCTTAAACATATCATACATAATACTTTTCTTAAAAACCTTGGGAAAGAAAACATAAGAAAGGGTGTGATGAAATGATCAGTAAGGTTAAACAAAAGAGATATTAGTATATCATGGTATTAAGGGTTTGAGATCATGAGAATAAAATATTGAAATCATACACTACGTATCACAGATCATAAATTGAGTCGAGTCATAGATCTAGGATGTTCATAAGACATAATTCATAATATAATAAAATAACATAATTCATGGAAGGATTAAATTTTTATAATACATTGAATGTTGGGATACATATAATTACCAAAAAACATTTCCATACTAGTCAAGGATCATTACCAAGGTTATCATAGTAGAATGGGATCACTCCCCAAACCATTTTAGTAGTCAAGGTTAACTCTTGAGACTATCATAGTTGAAAAATTTCCTTAATGAACTTGGTTTACTCCACATTATAGTCTTATTTTTCTATTGAGATATTAATCACTAACTAATGAATTTGAGGGAGATATGGGACTCACTCATCCTTGGTTATAATGTTACAACTCTTCTTGTTTATAACAAACCCATCATCCCTGGTTAAAATGTAACTGCCATCATTGGAAATAATTTTAGCACCATCACATAAGTAAAACCACATATAAATGAATTAAAAGACAATAAAACATTAATCATATCATAACCCAGGAAAATAAAAGGTTTTCATAAACAATTCATAATATTATATCCCATGAAAAATAAACAGGATTCATAAACATTTCACCAATTCATTATAACATAACCCATGGAAAAATTAATGGGGTTCATAAACATGATGTCATCATAAAAATAATGCATACATATAAAGAATAATTATTGTATCCTTAGATCATATTCCAAATAAATCTTATGTAACATCAACGTATTCTATCTTAGGTAAAAAATGATTTTGAAAGATCACATGGAACATTTATTGACAAAAATAACCTTTAAACTTTGAAGATAAAATTTTAGAAACACAAATTTCCCAAAGAATTATTAATATAATTTTATTTGAAAATAATATTTGAAACATCTAAATTATTATTTAATTCATTTTGTGGTCATTATGGTTGAAAATACTATTCATCTCATACATGTTAAAGAAAATATTCCTTTCACATTTTCAGTAAAAAGTCAAAAAGATCATTATTTATAAAATGGAAAGACAATTCATTTTAAACCATTTTTTAAAAATTAAAACATTTGTAAAAATTACTTTAATATATCTTTAGATATTATTAAATAGTTTATTTAAAATATTCTCAAAAAAAATAGACATGGAAGAAAAGGGGGTTTTGACCAAAGAGAAAAATAAATTCAGTTTTTCATTAAAAAATCCTCTTGGGATGTTGATTACATGAAGAGAGGAAAATGAAATGAAATAATTTATTTTCATGAAATAAATAAAGTATAAGAAAATTAATTAGTTTCTTGAAATCTAAATAATAATATTTCAACATTGGAAACATAATAAAAAACAATCACAATAAGTAATGAGATTGAAACATTAAACCCTTTACAACATTGGTATTTTTAAATAATAATCCCCATGAAAGATAGAACATTATATATATATATATATATAAATACCCCATAATTTAATTTTAATAACATAAAATCAGTTCATGCGTAGTATATACACAACAACAAAAAGAACAGGTGGTCTATAAGTCATGTGTCCCACAAAAATAAAAGTGAGATCAAATTCTCTTATCTTAAATATTAAATTCTTTTACACATGATAAAACCTCATTTATAATCAATATAGTTTTATTATATATATAATTAATACTACACTCATTAATATAATAATACATATTATTTACTTATCATCATTTTTTACCCAGTTATTAATAATTACTTTTTAAAATCATACTTGAGGTAATAATTTCATCATTTTTTCATGTACATTTTGGTTTGGTATTTTTAGTAATTTTATTATGATCATTGTTACATCATCTCCCTAATGACATAAATTAAATAAATATAATATATATTCCTTAAATATGTATTTATATTCATCTATATAATTTTGATGTCAAAAAAGAATTACACCATTCATGTATATGGTGGGTTGTACATGTACATGAACGTTGTTTACTTTTTCTTAATAAGTGGAATTAAAGGAATTTAAATTATATATATAACCATTATAAATTATTTATTTTTCCTTATATATCACATATATTCATTATATTTATCATTATCACCTTTCATATAATGCATATGTGAAAATAAATCACAATGCTTTGCAAGGCAGTAGTCTTCCATACAAATTATCGACATTATAGTATTCCCAAGAAATAGAAAGTAATAATTTATATGTGATTTTATAATTAATTAAGTATATATATGGAATAAATGTCATATATAAGCATATAATACATAATTATCTACATCAATGTTAGGAATTAATGGAAAATGAATTATAACAGTTCGTGAGGCGGTAGTCCATTATACACATGATCAGTGGATTTATTTTCCACTTGATGGAAAAGGATACATATATAATTTATTTAAAAAATGTAATAAAATATTATTGTATGGAATGTAATTAATTTTTTATATTTTAATTATTAGTACATTAATGTAGGTGGTAATATAATAAGTGAAAAAAAAATATTAGTGGAGACAATTACCATCACTTAGAAAAACCTTCTTTAGATCTCTTATTATAACACCAAAGGGGTGCTCTTCATTGATGAACAGAAGCACTATAAAACATATATTTATTTTTTATTGGTAATTTTTCGTTTCTAGAGTTAATGGGAATAAAAGGGGTGAATAATTGAGGGGATTAAGATCCCTATTATAATTGAGGAGTGGAATTTTTTTAAATACTCAAAAATATTCAATAATTGGAAGTCACTCTCACCAAAAGTGCCTCTAAAATTTATAAATATTTAATTTTAGAGATTTTTTATTCTATGAAAACCTCAAACATAAGAAAATACATATATTTTAAACATTATATTCCCTTATCAAGTACATTTTTTCATTTTTACCAATATAATTTCCACCATGGTAACTACTCTCTTTTTATTTACCTACTCAATTTATATTTAAAGCATAAAAAATTAGACTTATTGCATAATTTTTAACCCCAAATTATAAATATTAAATAATGTTAATTAAATTAATATCATATGTTCATTGGTAATTATTTTGACCCATGTGGACGTTACGTGCAAAACCCCATTTTAACCTTAACCATAGTAATTAATTCTTTGCTATTTTTACAATTATCTATGACTGAAACATAATTTTATCTTATTAATTATAATAAAATTTTTGTTTCGTAATATTGGATACATTTTATCAAATTATGTTTACATAATTAAAAGATTTTTTTTATAATAAAACCCAAAAATGTGACAAAAAAACAGTTTTCAAAATAAAATGTTTTTGATAAGTATGGAAAGTGGTAATATCAATGTTCAATATAAATTTGTTTCTATTGACCAAAATATTATTTTTAAATTTATAATTGAAATAATTTTATGTTTAAAATCTTATTAAAATAAAATGGATCTTTTGAATGTGGTAAACGAAAAGGTAATTTTTATTAGAAATTTGAATTTTTTATTATTAGTCAAAAAATTATTATTTATAGAAACATTTTAGAAATTAACTCAAAGATAAGTTTGACATGTGTATTTATAAAATAATTATTATTATTTCATGTAAATTTACTAATATTGGGAAAATTAATTTTATTATTTTTTCACAAAAATAAAGAAAATCATTTTTAGAAAAATATATTTTCTTAAAATATAAAAAACTTTCCTAAAAATTAACAACTTATTTATAAAAAATTATATTTATCAATAAATAATTCCATAATTTTTTAAAAAGAATATTTATATTCATACCACCAAGTTTAATACCTAGGTCATAATGGGCATATTTAAATATAAATTTTAATAGAATGTCGTCGTTTGTTAAAACATGGTTTTTTGTATGATGCAAGATATCAGAAAAAAATATTTATATGAAAATAAAATTCATGAAAACTCATAGTGTTACATTATAACCACCTTAAAATTAATTTCGTCCTCAAAATTAATCACACTAATACAAAATGATGAGGTTTTATATACCTTTTCATATCCTCATGTTCCCATAAATCTTTTTAATATTGGTTGTTTCACTATAAAACAGTGATCATGTTAGTGATATTGTTTCAAAGAACATTCTATTTATGATCAAGATTCTCCACCTGTTTTCCCTCTAAAATAACATCATTCTCTATTGGTATGCCCTTCTAGTTCTATATATGTGATGGGTAAGGTATTCATTTCCTATGTAGAGACACATAGAAGACATCATGGTCTAGAGAGATGTTCGATGGAATTTCAAAGTGATATGAAGCCATCCCTAATAAATCATAAATCTCAATAGTGATATTATAACTTGGCCTTCATATTAATTTCATTCCAAATCTCATTAATTTCTTACATGGATAAATTCCCAAATAAACCTTCTCTCCAACTTCTAATTACATATCACACAAGCCATTTTTTATCATAACATTTTTGTCAAAAATGGGATTCCTTGATGTGTGGTTGATTATATCTAACCTTCTATTCTATATCACAAGAAATATGAATTTTACATAGAATTATTTATCTAACTTTCTCCAACCATGATGGATTTATACACTTCTTTCCATAGAAGTATTCATATGGATCCATCATATTACTTGATAGAAATATATTTTTGTACAAAAATTCAATTGGAAGAGGGTTCTGATACCAAAAACCATTAAAATACCAATAATAAAACCTCTCCATATCCTCTAGGGTTTGAGTTTTTCTATTATACATAAGGTCTGTATGAAGATGATACACAGTACTAAAACATAAATCTGTATCCAAAGCTAGTTGAAGACTTATCTAAAACATTTATGTAAACCTCATATCCTGATTAGAAACCATTGAATTTATTAATCCATAAAACTTTACAAATTATTAATGTATATCCTATCATTTTCATCCAAACTTTAATCTTCTCTCATAGTGATGATTTGTGATACATATATCATGAGATCAAATAAAACCAATATATAATTGTTTCCTCTAGATGTTTTGTGGAGACTAATGAAAAAATGTATGGTTTTTTATAGTCTGTGGCTGGAACCTCACTTTATTATTAATGCAAAGACTCATTTTTGTCTAGGTAGAGAGAGACCTATTACATAGCCCAAAGGCCTAGTCCAACTGGCCTTAATGTAAGGCTTGAAAGCCCATTTTTTGGCTCAAAATGCCCTTCTATGAATAGTATTACAAAAGTTCCCAGACTACTACAGTACTGCTATAGAACTCCGTCAATTTCTTCCTGGCCGGATTCAAACCTGGGTCTTTTGAATACCAAGAATGAGCCTATACCACTTGGGTACAGGCTCATTGGCACAAAATGTATGGTTATTTTTTTCAATTCCATTATGATATGGGAAATAGATGCAATACCCCCGTACAAATTTTATCTCTTCCTTAAATTATTGACATAACAAGATTCGAGATACAAAATCTATATTATCTCGTTTCATGTCTTCCCTCCAAAAATACTCTTTTAGATTTCTATACAACATTCTACTTCTATGAAAAATAGATAATGATGAACTACGAGACACCTCTAATAACTCCATCTAAAAATAAATTAGGTTTTAAAAACATAAATGGTTCTAGATCCATATAATCCCATCATATTTATTCTCAAATTAAGGAAATATTCATACCATTTTCTACCAGTATACATACTTCTTCAATACCTATTTAATAGTTACATGGATAGATTGTTGAAATATCATTTGAGACAGATGATATTTCTCTTATTCCATTCATATTTCAATTTTTATTCATTAAAAATCAAATAATACTCAATTTTTTATCATCATTATAAATAATCTAGAAATATCCTTTCAACTCAAAGAATCATCCACCTTGTTCTTCTTCCAAGGGTTTATTTTGAAATAATAATCATTAATCAACTCTAATCATCTTCTCTACCACATATTCAACCCTTTTTTGTGAATATAGACATTAAACTCTTATGATCAGTATATGTCACCGATTTCTATAAAAAGATAATTCCTCCATATAAATAATGAAAAAATACCATATCTCAACCCAATCATGTGATGGGTAATTTTTTTCATGAACCATCAATTTTAGTGAAGAATATACTATCACCATATAATTTTTAATTTGAAAACATAATAATACCTTCTTTGATGAATCATTATAGATTAAAAACTCTTATCCAGAAAATAGTAATGTAATAACAGGTTCACTAAGTGATCTTATATTCATTTCCATAAACTTTTTCTAACATTCATCTGTTTAGAGAAACATAGATCACTACTGAATTAACATGGTGAGTTCATAAGACATCCATGCGAAAATATTCCAAAAATCGTTGATAATAACAATCCAAACAAAGAATAATACAGATACCATTCATCATCGTTAGTCTGGTATAATGTTCAATAGCCCCCATCTATGATTTATCCATTGATGTACCCTCTCTTGATGTTACATGGCCTACTAATTAATCATTTTGTCGTCAAAATTCATTCTTTGTAAATTTTGAATACAACATATCCTTCCTTGGGGTTTTCAAGATAATCAATAGGTGATCTTAATGACCTTATATTCTCTTTTAATATATAATATTATCATCTATAAAGACTAATAAAAAATGTTCTAGGTAATCTCTAAAAACTCTTTTCATGAAATCCAAGAAGATACAGGGAGTGTTAGTAAGACACAATTGAATTTCTTTATATTCATAGTGCTCATATCATGTATGAAATATTTTATTGTGTATATCCTACTCACTGACCCTCAATTGATGATATCCATAATAATGTTCAACATTTGAAAGGTATTGATCTTCAATCAATTGGTCAAATAAGTTAACAATATGTGGTAGAGGATAGATGTTCTTGGTTGTGATCTTTTTAAATTCACGATAATCAATTCACATTCCCATTGATCCAACTTACTTTTTATAAAAATGGAAAGGTGAACCCCTAGGTGACCAACGTTTCAAAATGAATCCATTTTTAAAATTATTCTATTGTGTCTTCTTTCAATTTTTTCAACTCAATCAAGTATGTTCTAGAGGGAGTCTTTGAAATATATTTTGCACAAATTATGTGTTCTATTGTCAACTCAACATCATGATTCAATGGAATACTAGTAAAATCTTCCATGAAGACATCAAAAAACTCCCAAAAAATAGGCATATCATAAATATTGTTTTCTCTCCAACCATATGGGATAAAAACCCTTCTGAAAAGGAACAAGACCCATGTAATTAATGTGATTTCCATTAGATGGTTAAATTTATTTTCACACAGATAGATGATCATATGTCATTTTTGAATATCAATCATGAATTACCTTCATTGGAAATTAATATTATATTTATTTAAATAAATATAATCAATGCCTATGTTAACATCAAATTCCACTAGATTAAGAATAACATGGTTTACAGGAATCGTATGCCCACAAAGTTCGACCAGAGAATAATAAAACTCTTGAGATGTGATCTACGTGTCATTAGGAACATTCATTACTAATTAAAAATCTAATAATTTGGTGTGAAATTAAAAATATTAAATACCTATTCAGTTATAAAGGAACTCAAATAACTAATATCAAAATATGATACTCTAATATTAAAGAAAAATTATCACCATGCAAACTTCATCATTAAATCTTTATTCCCAAATTAATACAGAAATGGTTACCATGATGGGTAGGAATATTTTATAATAGCGAGCAACCATGAAAAAAAATACATAGGATATCTAAATATTGATACATTACTTTAAATCTATGAATCTATATGTTTAACAAAGTTCATTCATGACCATAATTTATTTAAATCATTTAAAATGGTCTATAAAGTGTTTGTGAATTTTCAAATGATATCCCCTCGGATTTTCAAACCAGGTGTGTAGGAAAACCCATTTTCATACACCATATTATGATCTAATCCAAATAAAGAGATCATTTTCAAAGTTATTACCCTAAATTATAACTATTCCATGTCCATATACACTTGTAGTATCGAGAAAAACATGTAATCTCTTAGAAACCACTCACTCTACCCTTCACCAAAATTCCACATGATTTTCCTATATATTGAATAATCATTAGACATGTCCTTAGGGAAATATCTAGTGACATTAAAAGTTTTTTCTCATCCTGGATTCCAAAGGATAACTAAACCTTTCTTTGATACCAACTATAGAGACCTAAATTACTCATACATTGATATAACATCTGAATAGATGAATAATCATTATATAACCTAATAATCCACACTAAAAACAATTATGTCCAATTTCATTTGGAAGCATGGATATATAAAAAATACTTTAGGAGTTAACAACATAATATCCCACTAATTTCTTCATAAATATCATCCTTATTAGACATATAATACATTACTCATTTATATATAACCAAGGGAAGGGAAACATATGAAGGTGTGAGTTCAGATTCTAAGTAAGGGTAAACATGGGATATATAAATATAACATTATAATATTGTATAAAAATTTGAGAATAACATTTAGAAAGAATACCCTTCATATAATATATGTAAAATTGATTAACTAAATAAACATCATTAGTTCATAATACATGAATCATAAATGATTCAATGAATACAATCCATGGAAGCATAACATTAGCATGAGAGATGTAATTGTGGAATACACATAAGTATAGAAACTTATTTCTATAATAGATAAGGCTTACTTCCAAGGCTATCATAATAGAATAGTTTCACTCCCCAAACCATCTTAATAGTAATGGATCAATCCTAGGATATCATAGTTGATAATGTCCATTAATGAATTATGTTCACTCCCCATTACAATCACATTTATCTCATGAGATATCAATATTAATCTACTACATTGGAGGGAGATATTGGTCCCAAGAATCCTTGGATATAACATGAACACATTCCATAGTTATAACATAACCACCACATTTTTTTATAATATATCCACCATCTTTGGTTATAACAAAAAAATCACTAAATGATACTGAGAAATACATGTTCCAAAAAAATAAATAAAAAAATCCTCATATCAAAACCCATGAAAAGAAATTGGTTTCAAAAACATTTAATCATAGAAAAACCCATGGAAATGAAATGGGTTTCATAAACATTTCATAATTTCATCATAGCATTACTAGTGGAAACAGGAATTGGTTTCATAAAAATTACACCATTATAAATATAAACCATCTAGAGAAATAATAAATATGGTATCCTTGTATCATATCCCTAATAAATATTAAAAAATTTCAAATAATTTTATTTTAAATGGATATTTATTTCTAAATTACTTGGAAAAATTCTTGAGGGAAATAAACATTTCACTTTGAAAATCGCCTATCTAAAACTAAAAGTCCACAAAACATAGTGAAACTAATTTTATATAAAAATAATATAACATCATATAAATTTATCTTTAAAAACATTAGTCGTCATGATGGTGGAAAATACTATTCCTAACATATATGTTTAAATAATGATTCCTATCAAATTGTCGGTAAAAATTAAAAACATACCTTATTCAGAAAATAATAATAAGATTCATTTAAAACTATTTTTAATAAATTAAAATATTGGTAAAAATTATTGAATAAATCATTGTATATTATTAAAATATTTCATTATTTTTTTTAAAACATTGAGATCAAATACAAAGGGGTTTCAACGAGAGAGAGAAATAAATATGATTTTTCTTGAAAATGTTATTATATAATATTAAGTACATAAGGAGAGTAAAATGAAAGTAATACATTTATTTTCATGAAATATACATAGGATAAAAAATAATTAGTTTTTTAGATATATATCATAATATTTCAATGCCATAAATTTAATCATAATCAGTCCTAACAAACAATGATAATATTGTATAAGACCTTTTACTACATTGGTATCTTTGAATCAAAAGAACCATTAAAGAAATAATAATATATGGATATTAATATCCAATAATTTAATGCAAATAATCTTAAAAGGTATTCATGGTTAGTAATACACCACACAAATGAAACAAGTGGTGTATAAGGCTTGTGTCCCAAAAAAATAAAAGTGAGATGAAAATCCCTTACCTTGAGTCTCAACATCATTAATACAAATTAGAAACTCTTTTATAATAAATATAGGATTATTATAAATCTATTTTAAGAACATAATCATACATATAATAGAATATATAATTTTATTATGACCAGTTATTTCCCTTTATTAACAATTCCTTATTAAAATCATGATTTGGGTAATAACTTCTCCATTATTCATGTGGGTTTTTGTTTGGTATATTCATTTCATTTATCTTGATCATGGATTAATCATATATATAATGATAAGAATTATTTAAATATCCTATATATTATTTATATATTTATTTATAATAAACACTAAAATATATAGATAGAAAATGAACATTATTCATTGATATGATGGGTCATATGTGGGCGTGAATGCAATTTCCATTTTCATGATGGATGGAATGAAAGAAATATAAATAATATATAAAATTTAAAATGTTTTTATGATTATATATATATCATATATATTCATTATATTTATTCTTTTCAACATCCATCTAAATTGTACATGAAAAATGAATCACATTCCATCATATGGCAGTAGTCTTCCATACAGCTGAGAAACATTATCGTATTCCCTCAAAATAAAAAGTAAGAAATAACGTGTGATATTATAATTTAAAAAATTTAACTATTTCATAAGTATAATACATAAAAATTAAATCAATCATTGTATCCAGACATGAGAGGTGATGATTAAAAATGAATTAATCGGTTCGTGGGGTGGTAGTCTGTCATACAAATGATCCACGGTTTCATTTACCACTTGATGGAAGATGATACAGACATAGGTTATCCCATAAACTTAATAATATCCCATTATATTTTAGATACAGGTGTTATTATATTAGAATTATTATAAAATGAATGGGGTGGTAAGAGAATAAGTGAGTGGAAGTAGCTTATTGGAGATAATTACATTCTCTTAGAACAATATCACTTGTATCTATAATTAATAACCCTAGTGTTGTTATTTTTGGATTAACAATATCTCCATAATGTGGATAAGGATGTTACCTTATATTATTAAAAAATCATTTGGATCTCTTATTAAGAACCCCAGTTTTTTATTTTTTGATGAAAAATAGCTTTATAATGTGGATATAGATTTTAGTGAAGTATTTTTTTCATGGTTTTTTGAGCCAATATCCTTAATAGGTCGAAATAAGTGAGGGGAGGAAGTTACCTTCTATAATTGAGTTGCGGTATTTTTTTAAATACCCAAAAATATTGAATAAATAGAATTCACTCACACTCAATGTGCCTCCATAATTAATTAATAATAGAGTGGAGGGATGATATTATTGATCCAACCCTCTAAAATAAGAATATATACATTTTTTAATAAATTTATTAACTTAGTCTCTCATTTTTAACATTATAATGTTTACCACCATAAGAGGTCTCTTTTTATTTTCCTATGTAATTTATCCTTTAAGGATAAAATTAAAATGAGAATTATTATATTTTTTTAACCTTTGCTTATAAATATTAAAAAATTATTAAATAAAGACCTAAATTATATTGAATGTAATTTTTATCACACTTGAATGTGTTGTGAAAACCCCTATTTTAACCTTAATGGTAATAATTAATTTTTTATTATTTTAAAAAAAATTATGACCGAAAATTATTTTTACCTTGTTATACTTTATAAATTATGATTCATACCAAAATGGAATAAAATTTATCAAATTTCATTAATATAAATGGAAGATTTTAAGTTTAAATAATACTCACAAATGCTACAAAAAATGGATTCCAGAATAAATCATTTCCATAAGTATAGAATGTTTTAATATCAAAATTCAATATGAAATTGGTACCAATACTTTAATGGGATTAATAAATATATTATTTTACTAATTTTACATTTAATCCAATATTTAAATAAAATGGAGGTTAAAAATTCATTAAAATAAAAGGCCATTCTTAATAAAAACTGTGTTTTTTTATTATTCATTGAAAATTTAATTTTTCATAAAATATATAAAAAATAACTAAATATTATTTTTAAATGTAGATTTTAAATTCTATTATTATTTTTTTTAAACCATTTTATAAATTTGTTAAAAATAGATTTTATTCATTCTCACAAAAAACAATAAAAATCATTTTTCAGAAAAATGTATTTTCAAGACACATAAAGTCTTTAATAAAAATTAAATACTTTCATAAAAAATTATTTATCATTAAATTTGATACATAATTTTTCAAATATTTTTTCCCTACTCATATAACCATATATAATGGCTAGGTTATAACAATCATTTTTATATAATAATATTAATATTATATTGTGGTACATGAAAACATGGTGTTGCGTGTAATATAAAATATCAAAGAAAAATGATTTAAAAAAACATAAAATATATGTGTGTTATAGGAACCAACCAATCATTATCCATATAAATTTTATCCACTAGGAAATAATATTTCATCAAATAATATAGATCCCAAGGAAACAAAAAAATTGTTTTGAAACATTTCTAGTTGTAATCAATAAAATTGACCTCGAGAATGTAAATTTTTTTACCCAAATTTTAATCCCCAAGAAAGAGAATTTAAATAGTTCATTTACATTTTAATTCATGATAAAAAGTTCCATGGAAATTAATACATAAAAGGGAGATTAAAATATAAATTAATCCTTAAAAAAAATTTCGGGAAATTTTTTTTATCAATGTAGAAGACGATGTTAGAGTGAACTTTTGAAAGTCATTTATTCAAAAGGTAAATGGAAAAAATCACATTTATATTAATATTAATCATAAATTTTTGAGCCTAAAAAAGATTTAAATTGCATCTCTTGTAAATGTGTAGTGAACGATAAATCATATAACCATGAAAGCAAAAACCTTTTAATGTTTTAAAATACCTTCACTATAATCCCATTTCATAAAAAATGAAAATAAATCATAATGTTTAAATGATAAAAAGGTAAATTGTAATATAAAATTATAATCAAAATAATTATATTTTCAAAACTAAAGAAAACTATTTTGTATAACGGAATATATTGACAAGGAATAGAAATATTCATTTAAGGATATTGATAATTATTTTAAACAATACCATAATATTATGGGGAAGAAATTCATTGAGGATGGTGATTTAAAAAAAATTGTTACTTTCCCTAATTAGAAAGAAATATTTTAATATAAAATACATGGTTTAAATATACTATTCATATAATTAAAAAGTTCAATTTGAAACATTGTAAATCAAATTATGAATTTTGAGATGCTTATATACCTTATAACATTATTTTTTTCATCATAAACCCTTTAATTGTGAAACATAAGATAAAATTTTAAATACTTTTATTTTAAATAATAAATTGAAAATAAATTCATACATTTTTATTATATAAAACACATAAAATTAAACAAGTGGTAAATATGTAATAAGGCACAAATAATGATAATTTGAGACGAGGATCCATTACGGCCCTGGTAACATATGAATTAATAGACCAAGAAAAGTATAACATAAAATTTATTTTAAAACAAGATTAATTTTAAAAAAAATTATTATATACCACCTTCATATGGAGTAATATGAACCAAATAAATGAAAAAAAAGTGATGGTAATGGAATCCATCCTATAGAAAAGAAAATATTACGATAAACCCTTATTTAATTCTTAAATTCCAAGAAAGTTAGCCACCAATATCAAAAAAATATCAGAATAACCTAATTGATAACCTTATTCATAACTATATACCTTTATAAAATTTATTTATAATCATTCATTAAAAATATATTAGTTAATTATGTTTTATTTTGATCATGGGATGTTATTAGTTTCCATTTTTTCTTTGTATAACTTTCATAATCATGGAATCAATTCTTGTTAATATATTCAAATTTCATCATTACAAGATTATTTTATGTTTTCAAATAAATGTTTTATAATTATTTATAATTTCATTATTTTATTTCTTAATAATTTTAATTATGATTCATAACAAATAAGTTTGTGACGAGCTTATTTTGGTTATTTTTTAATGAAAAAAAGTGTTATATATTAATAATAAATTGAAAATTAATATAACATTTACTAAATAATAAAAAAAAATTATTTTCACATAATCCAAATTAAACTAGTAGTTATCCTTTTATAGTCATCCATGATAGATATTTCTATCATTATTCAGGTAGTTAGTTAAACTTACCCAAATAACGACAAGCTATAATATATGATTAATTATGATTATGGAAGTGATTATTTTGGAATAAAAACATTGTTACATAACAATAATGATAACATTTATATTTTGTAAGGTGTTCATTAATATATATTTTTTTATCAAAAATAATACAAGATAGAAAATGAAATACGTTGCTTCGTGGAGGCAATAGTCCTCACATAACCATAGGAGACATTATTATTTTTTATAGAATGGAATGAATCTAGGAATTGGTTTATATTTTCAGAATATTAATAATATTTTAAATATAATATTTATACATTAAATACCTGATTTTAACCTTCTATGTAAGGCTATTATGTAAAATGGACCACATCACTTATGGAGGTGGTCGTTTTCATGTAACACAAGCGATTTTTTTATTTTTTGAATGGTTTTGAATAAGGTAGAAAATTGTTATTCCATGGACATAAAACCTTACAACATACATATGATATTGATTTTACTATTCAATAATTGTTTGATTATATTTATATTTGGAAGAATAAAAAATAAAGGAAAATGAATTAAAACATATTAATTAAGAATTTTACACTGCTTCTTAGAAGATCACCTTTGAATAATTGTATTAATTCTTTGAGAGGTGAAATTTTGCGAACCAAATAATCTCTATGACTTTTATATGAGTTTTTTTAAATAATTTTGGAAAACTTTAATCAAATATAAGAGGATTTGGGTATGAGGACAATAAGACTGGTGATACTGCTTTTATAACACAGAGGAGTGGAAATTTTGTAATTGTATAAAAGGTATATTCACTATTTAATGTTCAATTAGATCCAAATAGAGATAATATTTGAGTTGGGGTGGGGTAAGGTCAACCAATAATGA
This sequence comes from Viscum album, assembly GCA_963277665.1. NCBI lineage: Eukaryota > Viridiplantae > Streptophyta > Magnoliopsida > Santalales > Viscaceae > Viscum > Viscum album. The sequence goes on along the minus strand of OY728140.1, from coordinate 1,689,605,524 downwards.
ATTATAAATACTCACACATGTTTTAAACACGTTTTTATTCCTTTTACTCATAGATTTTATAGTTTAACCATTTTTTTAATGTAGTAACTAATTATTGCCGATGAAATTTAATTTTAATATCTAAAAAAATTGGATGTTATATATAATTTGGATATAATTATTATATATATAAACATATTTTTAGATAAAATTTCTAAGTTTGACAAAAACTAATTCTAAAATTATATTTCATAACGATTAAAAAAATTATTATGTAAAAATTATTTTTGAAACTAAAAATTATGATTAAGATAAAATTTTCAATGTTATTTATTTCATTGATGTTAATTTGTTTATAATTAACCTAATACAGGTTAAGTTTCTTTCAAAACTATACAAAACATAATTCCATATTGTGGATAATTAGTGAAAAGATACGTACTAAAAATATATTTTATTATAATAAAAGATTGCTTATGTTTCCAAAATTTTAAAAATGGGTTTTATAAATTAAACATTGTATTTTAAAATATGTTATTTTAATATATATTTTCTTATAGAAATTATTTTTTATATAATTACAACTCACTCTTTTATCATGACAGTGTCATTAAAGTTTTAATACTTGAAAAAACAATATTTTTCATCATTCCCCAAGAATTAAATTTTTACAAAAAAAAAATATGACGAATTCATCCTAATAAATTTATTAAAATATAATTTAAAAAATAAATTTGGATTTATAAAATTCAATTTCAAAAAATTATATATTTATTTTTGAATGACCAAAAAATACAATGAAAAAATAATTTTAATGAAAAAACTAATTGGTATCTTTTATTAATATTATTTCAAATAAATATATGTTATAAATAATGTTAGTATATTAGTTTATATATAATAATATTTTAAAATTTTTCCTTTTAATTTATTGCAATAAAATATAAAACACTATTATAAATAATTATTTGATAAATAACAACTCATTTAAGATTAAATCATTTTAATTATGTATAATCTAATTGTAATTAATTTTAGTTAGATAATATATATTTAATAACTGTAGGTTTTTTATTATTATAATATTCTTAATAATATTCATGTAATATGTCATGGATTTTTCTAATTTCTCTTTGGATATGAAAAAAGATATCTAAAAAAGCACTAATTTAGTGAATGATTTATACTAAAATCTCTTGTATTAATGATCATGACCCATATTTCTTTGTGTTATCTTTTATATGAGATTTTTATTATCATTTTATAGATAGTTCACATGATATTGTGTCTTATAAGTTGTTTCGAATAATTCTGTTGTGTTATCATCTTTTTTGTTGTTTCACTATTAATGTTATTATTATTTTTCAAGGTAATTTCAAATATGGATAAGTTATACCCAATTTATGGGTGGGGTTCATGATGTGGTTATTTTGAATTAGGTATGAAATCATTTCCGCTTAGTTTATTTTTTTAAATTGGTGCTTTTTTCCAGCCTACAAAAATTATGAATGCAATTAAGTTCTTATGGAGAGCCTATTCGGTTTATGTTTCAGGTTTTCCCATGATGGATTGTTAAATAATGGTAGCGGAGAACCCCATTTGATATTTGGGTACACTATTGTGTTATGGAGACTATTTTTTCATAACTTGATTGGTTGATAATTAAAAGGCTCCAAGACAAAAACTTTCACAATCATGGATGAGTTTATAAGGGTAGTCTTGTTTGTGACTTGAATTGGATTTTATTTTTCACTAGTTTAAATGTATTTTTAATTTCAATGATATTATTTTGATCCCCTTTTATTAAATTAGTGCTTTTTTGGGTCTTTCTGAAATCTGAGGTGAAAATAGAAATAAAACTTATGTTGCATGTCTAGAATGTATGATTCCCCAAACCATGAAGGGCCCTAGTGAATGGTTGTTATATCTTTTTATAAGAAGTTTCTGGGTTTAGTCACAACTTTGAAAACTATTCACAACTATTCTCCCAAATTTAATTTTTTATTTCTACCTCTTATGAATTACAATTTCTCTAAAAGTGTTCATAATTATTTTAGAGGAATAAATCAGGGATTTGTGATGTTTTTGTGATTATTAGTGAATTTTTTTCCTTTATAGTTATTTTCTTGTATATAAATTTGTTATAGAGGTTTAATGTGTTTGTAAATAAGTGTTTATGAAAATTTATTGTTTTATAGAATTGTTTTATATAATTTTTTTGGGAAATGAACTTTTTATTCTATGGTTATTTTTTCAACTATTGAAATTAATTTCCATAATCTTAAAAATTAACAGGGAACATTATCGATGTTTTTTAGAAAATAATTGATCTCATAATAATTTTTCTGTGTAATTTTCATAATGAAACTAGGTTACCATTTTATAAAAAAATTGTATCAAATCTGGAAGGATATTTTGAATTTCCATTAGAGTGGAATGAAATGGTAGTTCTGAAATAATTTTATAAATTCTATTTTCTCTAGTTTTCAAAAAAAAAATGTTTCATAAAATCTAAGTGAGATGGTTTCTTTCGATGGGTAATATTTAAATTATGTTTTACCATAGTCATTTTGATTTTGGTTTTTCCCATTATTTATTTTGGTACATTTTCATATGTGTTTTGATACATGAATTATTTGAGTTTAGGATTCATGTGTTATAGAGTATTAAAAAATAAAATATCTTAAGGTAATTTATAGATTTTACCTTTAAATTCATTCCCCTTCACGTTAGGTGAAGATATACTTGTTATTTTGTATTAATAGACTCTGACAATAATGGTGGTTCATGAAAACTCTATTTTATCGAGCCTCGACATGGATCTCTTAATTTTTTCTTATTTGTTTTCTTCTTCTGCTTACACCCATTTTTTTTATTTTATCTCCACAAATGAACCATAGGGTATGTTATGGATGACATTATAGTATAGTTTCGTTACAATATTTTATTTTAGGTGTTTAAGGATTATATAGTGTGTCTATTTTATTTGTTGGTCCATTGCAATCAGAGGTGATGAGTTATGACTTGATTCATCCTAATTGTTATTGGTGTTTTTTTTATTTCCTTAAATTTAAAAGTAATTGAGTAATTTTTATTCTCTAATTACACATTTTTTATAAAATTATACTTATATATTATTAATAGAGTAGGATATCGATGTGTTTTATATGTTTTCCTCACTTTGAAAAATTATCTTTTATTTGTACAGTAATTTCTAAAGTTACTTTGAGTAATAAGTGATTTTGATATTGTTTATAAGGATTTTTTAAAATTAATTATAATGATAAGGGGGTATTTAACACCATTTTGGTATTTGAGTGGGTGAAAGAGTAGTTTTTAAATTAGGGTGTGAAAATAAAATAATTTTGATTACTTTTATATTATTTTATTAAAATGGGGAGTTAGTAATTAAATTTATTTCAATAGAGATTCTTCAAGGCTTGGTTTTAATTAATATTTTAAAATTATATCTCAAATATTTTGAAAATAATTATTATCCCATTTTTGTTTTTTAATATGATTGGATTGTAATTTATAAAATAAAATTAATGATGAGTATGATTTCCTTAATTGTAACCCCTATTTTGGTCAAGATTGATTTGGATTATATTCCTCATTAAGATTTTATATATATTATTTATGACATGAATTATGTGTAATTGTTTTGTTTCTTTTAAGGTTTTTCGAGCGGATATTAGGTTTATTTTTTTCTATGATTACTCATTTATATATTTATAATTTGATTAAATTATCACTCAACTATTTTTGAAAATTTTAATGGGGACCTTGGATAAGAGGGAGGTCTATATTTTTTCAAATCTATAATAGCACACATACTAACTGGTTACCCCTAGTCATTTTCCCTTATTTAGTAAGGCATCCCCCTGAGGAATCCAATATGATTAAATTTAATTGTCAATGATTTGGTTTTGGCACAATATAGAACAATAGTTGTTCTAATGATAAAAAAATTCAAGGACCATATCACCTTATCCCAATGCGTTTCCCCTGATACCTAGTTCGCATTGATGATATTATATGGGATTTAATGATGTGACATGAGCATTAAATACATAAATAAAACATTATTTTATAAAAATAATCAATACATATCACAATAACACAAACCACAAAACTATAAAGGTGTAGAGTCTATATACATAATAAAATAATTTCATGAAATATCTTTGACATGTCCCATAAAATTCCTCTCTCATAGTCCCCTTATTAGACATATCCAGTTTAACAACCATTCTTTATAACCTGGGAAAAATGGAAACATAATAAAGGCTGAGCATAGATGCTCGACAAGGGTAAACATGGGTGATATCAAATTATGATCATATATATTCATAAGTTAGGAATAAAGGTACTATATCATGATCATAACATATAAATTTTATAACCAATTCGACATATTTCATAAATTAGGATTCGTGGAAAAAATGATTTAGCATTTCAAAAGACATGAGTCGTCAAAGTGAGGAACCAACATTAATTTATCATGATACATGATAGAATAAAATGAGAATATGAGAAATTATAAGAATTATGAAAAAATAATAAGCATAAAAAATAATTTCATCATTCAAGGGTCACTTCCAAGACTATGATCACAAAGTGGAAAAAGTCATGTAATGGATTAGTTTCACTACCCAACAGCTTTTCATTATTAGAATGTGTTCACACCCCATAATAATTTATATTATATTATGAGATATCAATCATCACCCAATTAATTATAATGAAATATTATTTAATTACAACCCATAAAATAATTAAAACCATATATATGTGTTCCTAGAGATCATTAAAATATTCCTCTTTCCATTGTAACATAACCCTTGGAAAAGACACGAGTTTCATTAAGATTTCATTATCACATCATGATAATTCATCAAAATAAATAACATGAATTCTATAATTAAGAAAAAATAACCAACTCATATTAAGAAGAATATAAGGATATTGACATAAATGAAAGAAACCTTAAATATAATATTTTATCATTTCATTGAAAATATAAAAAATTATCATTTTATTTTGGTATTTTTAAAAAATAAAAATTACTAGAATATTGAGAAATTGATTTCCATTTAGAATATACATAATGATTTATTAAGTAATATTTAAAAAAATATCATTCCAAACATTGAATAAATTTCATTCATGGGGAAAACATTAAAATAACAATTCCTTTTACATTTCTCAAAACAATTCATAAATAACCAATTTGGAAAAAAAATGTAACATTTACATTTAAAATATTTAAGAAGAATAAAAATTATTTTTCAAAATAAATTCAAAAAATCATTGGATAATAGAAAATGAAATTCAAGAAAATCATTTAAATAAAAAATTTATTTAAGAAAATGTTCGCTGGCAAAATAAGAAATAAGGTCATCTTTTATTAAAATAATTTTCCTATTCATTTTAATGACAAAAGTAGAGGAGAATGAAAGTAAAAAATGAAAACCCCAATAAGTAAAAAAATAAAAATAAAAAATAAAAGTTTTAAATGATAATTATCTTATAATTTCAATCATTGTATGTTTTACTTACGTAATCCTTGTAATAAATTGGATTATTTCATAAACACTAACATCGGGTTCAGAATTTCAATTTACTTTCTCTTAAGATCATATACAATAAAATTAAATTTATTATTGATATATACCTTCACCATATTATAATATAAATTATAATAATAAATTATTTTATAATTTTAAAATATCCATTTATAAAAAAATTTATTTAAAGTCAATCTTCATGTGTTAACTATTCTATATACCATGTATAATTTGCTTCAATGGTTCCAATTCCGTCACCTTTTCCTTGGATTAGACATCTAAAAACAATTAATAATTTTATAAGTATAATATGTTTCCAAGATATAAAATTTTATAATCATTCATAAATTTTAATGAAGAAAAATTAATATACATAAATTTGTGGATATAGTGGACCATATGTATCTGTGCAGGGAGTTTTCATTTTCCAACAAATAGAATAAAAAAATAAGTAATAATATATATTTAAAAATTAATAATAATATCATAACAATCATATATATTCATTAAATATGTCCTTATTACCAATTATTTTGTGTGGTTATGAAAAGATGAATCACATCCTTTCTTAGAGATGACAATCCACAAGTATGCATGAGCAACGTTATCATTTTCAAATAGACAGGTGGGTAAGATAGTAGATAATATTTACAATTAAAGAATCATAATTATTTTTAAGAAATTATATATATCCCTTAAATCCATATATATAACCATCCATGAGAGGTGGTGATGAAAAATAAAATACCCTAGTTCAAGGAGACGATACTATCTACGTATGCTTGAGCGATATTTTTATTTTCCATTATATATAATAGAGATACAAAATGGACATACCATTAACATAATAAAATTTTACTATACTAAAGATCATGTTTTAATCATTTTAATATGTTTATATAATATTTTTCTTACGTTAAGAAATATATAAACTCAAAATAGATCGATGAAGACAATTGTTTATTATTTGGGAAACGTCCTACAGAATATTCTTTACGACTTCTCGCTCTACTAATAGAGAAATAAAATAAGTATATACGATGTGGGGAATGAATTTACGAAGGTATTTTGTTTGTATATGGCTGAGATATAGTGATTATTGTTTGTGAAAATGTGAAGATAGGAGGTTCCCTTTTATTTATGTGGTTATTGGGAAACTTGTAAATACATTAATCTTTGTTATAACATATTTTTATAATCAAGTGTAAGTAACATAAAATAAATCCAATTTTCATTAAAAATAAATAACAGTATAAATATTCTCATAAAATATTATTTAATATGAAATTTGTTGGTTTGACCACATAGTTTTAACAATAAGTAACCAGATTTATCCATTACTTTAGTGATAAACATTTACCATGGTCACTATTCAAAATGACCAAAAATAAGTTTTACTTTATTTAAAAATTGTAAAATTATGATTAAAAATTTGGAAACTATTTAACATGTTAAATTAATATTGGTGTAAGATATTCATTTTAAAATAAACATGCCCAATACATGAAACCATTTTTATAAAAATTCATTTTTATGAATATAAAAAGAATTATTTTCATTGAATGCCTAGTTACAACCAAAAAATGAATGTTAAAAATATATTTATTGAATTTATTATCTTAATATTTCATTAAATTCATTCACAAATATCTATTAACTTAATTTATTAAGTTAAAAAAGAGTATGTGCGTAAAATATGTTTTTAAAAAAAATATGTTTTTACATTCAAATTCATTTCTTTTAATTTATAAAAATTTTATTTCTAATGAATTCATTTTACACATGATTTAAAAATATTTTTCCAGAATTTGAATGTAATTACTTTATTTTTAATGAAAACATTTATGTCAATGATAATGATTATAAAAAAATAAAAAAAAGTTATTTAGGATCACTATTATTTCCTAAGTGAATTTGAAATTATTTTCAATAGTTAAAATTCATTTAAATTCATTATAATATACAAATTTTAGGTGTTCATGTTTCATATAATATAAAATTAATTTATATATTTAATATAAATATATTTAATATCTATGGGTGTTAGATTATTTCCCTTTTATAAGAATAGTTTCCTCAAAAAAATTTCTCTATGATACAAAAAACGATAGATACCTATCCCTAATCAAATTCATGGGATTCCATGTAATTCAATCTATTTTTTATTTCTCTAGAAAACTTTAACCAGGTGACTATTATTTTTTTGTTGCACTTTATCTCTACAAAGCATGATTTCTAACTATTTTTCTTTACAATAATGATCTTTATCCAATGGTATGACCTTTGATTTCAGTACAAGTGAATTATCATGTATGTACAATCTCAAAAGATATTCTTGGAACACATCATGAACATAGGTGTGGTTTTTAGGAATATCCATTAGATAAGATAACATCCTGATGTGATCAAGAATCTCATAGTGATTAAAATGGTAGGGGGCTCAATTTCTCCTTCCAAAATCTAATAAACTTCATCCAAGTAAATATATATATAAATACGTTATCACTCAATTTGAACTCATAATCTTGATAAAGGTTATCAGTATAACTTCTTTTTCATCACTAAGATATGCTGATATGTTGTTGAGGGGCTTAATATTCACTTCCATTTCATTATCATGTTTAGATCCCAATAACATTTTTTCTCCATGTTAATTGAAAAATATTGTATTCTAAAACTTATTTCTATAGAGGGAATCACATGTATCCATTTTAATACTCTAGTGAAATATATTGTTCTATGAAAATTAATTCAAAGGAAGTTGTTGATCTAAGCCTCCATTTAAATCCATGTAGAAATATCTCATAATATCATATAGGGTTTTAATATTCCTCTAAAATGAACCACCTATGTGAGGATGTTATACAGTAGTTAATCACAAATTTGTATTCAATTTTATTGAATAGTATAGTATAAATTCAAATTAACCCTCATATATAAATCATATTTTATTTAGATTTATACATTAGAAAATATAGATAAATCATTAATGAATAACATGGTTGTCGAATCAAGGTTCAGATATTCATTGATAGCAATTAAATGTGTTGATTTAATAAATAGATCAACTAAAAACCAAACACAATTTGGCAATTTATATGTCTTGGGGAGTCCCGTGAATATATACTTGGTTATTGTTTCTTATTTACAATCAAGTGCGAGTAATGGTTTTAACATCCTATTAGACTTTGGTTTCTTGGACTTAACGTACTATAATACCAAACTCATCATACTTAACCCATAAAACCCATACCCACTCTCAAAAATATGAATTAATTATATAATAAGTAAATGGGAATAGAAAATTTACAACTAAAATAAATGTTTTAAGAAAAAATCATAATTTAATTGTATATATTTTTCAAACAACATTGGAATTCATATACAAAAAAATAAGTAAATATATTCTTAATTATAGAGAATGATTTTTGAGGATGACTCTCCTCCTCCACAATCACAACGGATATTTAGTATATATTTTTTACTTTTCCTTATATTTCATCATCCAAAACAATTAGTTGAACCTCCCCCTCAGGATCAAAGAAATCATTGGTGCCTTTTACACGTTATCCTCCTTTTCTTTTTAAATAAAATTCAATCCATGTATCAACACTCAAATAATCTTTGTCTCCTCTACTTTTATATTTTACTATATTTATACTTGTTTCATCTTTAATTTTCTCCAAGTCAAATCCTTCCATTCTATTCTTCTAAATAAATCTCACTATCTACTAATAAGATAGGGTGTTTTCAAAGTCTTAAAATAAATATTTTTAAATATGTTTACATATATTTGACTTTTCTCCTAAACATATATTGTGTTTTGAACTCCATAGTTGTAGATTCAAGACATTTCAGGGGTACCTTCTTCGAAATTCACAAATCTCATCCTATAGCATGTGTGATTCCTAGAATTTTGGGTATTTGAATTTACAGCAGTGAAACCCTCAAAAGCTATGATATTCTTTATAGAAAATCCTCCATTATATATGTATTCCTCATTTTATGGAACTAAAATATATAGATTATAAACTAAATGGCCAATGTCTTCCCCATTGGTCAAACCATCGCTACTTTGAAATTGAGAACCTCAAGGATAAAACCAACCCCAATACCATAACTCATTCACCTTCTTCCTTACCAACATCACAGGTGAACTCTTTTTGTCACATCCACCCTCTTTCTCATTTTAATCATGGTGTAACACTATTTATTATGGTGTCAACTTCGTTATTTATCCTCTAAAAATAGATGTTGTGGTGCACCAAAAGGACCGCATGCATCCCTCCATCTTCAATTTAATCTTCCACAAGCCAATATGATACAAAAAAATACTATAGCATTGTAATGGGTGATTCTTTATTTCTATCATATATTTTACTTTTTATTGAAGGATAGTGTTTGGTTTTGTGGTAGTAGTTACAATGTAGAAGATGTGTACAAGGAAAAATCATGTATCCGGACATAAAATATTATAATTTTCACATAAGTGAATAGTAATTTAGTAGAATAATGTGTTCCACATAAAACTTTTCATAGGTTTACTTATTCAATTTAATGTATTACATAGTTAAAGTGCATAATCAATATGAAAAGGGTTTGAAGAACCCCTAACACAAACATGTGAAACCTAACACCATTTAATCCCTTCATTCACCACTGTATGTATATTCCCCTCATGTTTTACTGAAACTCTTCATCCCATGTGCACACTAGGTTTGACCATTTATACCCGTTATTGTGCACATGGGAAAGACTTGCTGAATAATTGGAATCTTCCATAATGGTGGTAGTTATGTGGCTTTCATCTGGTTGAGGTTTGGCCTAGGTGATGACTCATTTTTTTTAAATTTCTAAATATATTCAATTTGAATTTTGAAATGCATAAATTATCAATTAAGAATCAAATGAAATTAATTTTATTATCTATTTTATTCTTCAAAAAAACTAAATTAAATTGCCAAAATATTACTTAAAAAATCACAATTAAATAAATATTAATCAATTAAATTCTCAATTGAATTCAAAAAATAATAATAAAATGAACTCATCAAATACCAATACTAAAAATAATATAATAAAAATATATCTCCACTAAGAATTATTAAAGAAGATAGTATTACACAAGTATTTAAAATTAAAAATTAATTAAGCAAAACAATTTTCATTGGGGGTAAATAATTTTCAAGTTTAATATATAAAAAGTAAAACCAATCCACACTAAGAAAGATTGTATTTGATCATTCCTAGTAAAATTAATGGAACTTCTCATTTCTTCCATTTCTAACCCTCAATATATCATTGTTAAATTATGATAATTTTTAATTTACCTCACCATGATTTTTCTAATCTAAGAAATTATCTATGTAATTAAATGTAATTTTTCTCATACAATATGTATGTGGAAAATACTTTTGAACTTGAATATGATATAAATTATCTTCTTTGTACAGATTTTAATCACTAAAATTTAAGAGGACTTAAAAATTATGATCAATTGACTATATGGCTAATGTACGGTGAGTGATTGATGAAGAAAAACATTTAAATATCAAAAATAGTTTAAATATAAATTATAATTCAAAATAATCAAATTAAATTCCAATTACATATTACTCTTCATAATGTGAAAACACCCACTTCCCCAATCTCAAAGCAAGGCCGAGAATAATGAAAGCATAATGAATAAATTACAACTCATGATTTATTGTATTTTTATTCTTTTTATTTTTCAAAATTTATTCTGCGAAAATTATCGGATCCACCACTTAACCCCAAATGATAAAAATAATTATAAAATTTATGGTGGTTTTTACCCTAAAAACTCTACATAATTTTTTCATTTTTTCAGTTTTATTAGAGGGTAAATAATAAACATAATAAAAAATGAAATAATCCTTTCCAAAGACCTAAGTAAAAACCAAAAAATAAATTTGTATCTATATTGTGAATCCTATTTTATTTTTAATTCCATATCCCCACACACTTGAACTTTTTTAATCATGTAAAACACTAAATAAATGGTAGTAATGGTTAAATGATTATTATAATTTAGATCTTTACAATTTATGGTCATTAATTATATCTAATGGATTAAGAAGGATTAATTTAATAGGTGGATCTCAAATATAGTGGTTGAATTAACAATAATTCCCTAATCATTTTCAAAATTGAATTTTGTGAAATCATCACTTTGACATGATGAAATAAAAGTCATAGTTGGTATAATATCCTATGTTTTATCAAGAAATATTCTCAAGAAAAATATAAAGTATTAGGTCTAGAAACAACCCATGAATGGGATTATATGATATTGGAGAAAATAAATCATTTCATGAGTAACAAATACATGTTAATTCATATAGTCATATGAAATTAGAATCACAAAAAATAGAAGGTAAAATTCTGTCTATATGTGACTAAAATTCAATGTCATGATTCATTGAATCTAAATTCATATTCTTCTCTATAATCATTTAATCCCCCAATGTTACTTATTCAATTCCATCAAGTTGAAAATTAAAACATGAAATTATGGGGTTTCAAGGTAATTTAAGCATCATTTGTTTAAAAATGACTAATATAAGTGTGGGTATTCATCTTTCCTCTTTAAGAACCAAAATATATTTTAAAAAACAAGGTAGAATAAATGAATGAGTAGATTTAAAATCATAGTCCCATTTTACTTTAAAGTGATTCTTTATATTTTCCTTGAAACCACTATGCATCATGGAAAAATATAAAAATCAAAATAGTTAAAGTACAAGGTGCATGAATTTAAATTTGAAAAATAATGGGAGGGGTTTGTAACAAAACCATAAAAATTACATGAAACTAAATCCTTGGAAAAAAAATAAAAAATCATGTTTCCTCCATGAAAGTTATTTTATTAAGGTACCTCATTTAATCACGTTTTCGGTGTAGGGTATAGAACCAGCCTACTCATATTAAAATAATTCTTCATTTGATAAGAGTATTTTGATCCTCTTCTACTTTTCCTTATCTTAATAACCAGTTACTCACCTAGTGGAGGGTTCTTAGTGGTGTACATCTCCAATGATTGAATTAAAAGTTTATGGATTGTCCACTCTATGTACCAATCAACTTTTTTTTGGAATTTTATGGATGTGCTTCGTCAAATTACACACTGATATCCTCTCGATCTTCATCCACCATTCCATCTTCATCATTAGAAAAATTTGGTTGTAACCAAAATCTAGAAATGATTGAAAATATAAGAAATAAACCAAAATATATCCAAAAGGGTACCCGCTTCATATTATTCATCTTTTTATTCAGTACATTTCATTTCAATTAGTTTGGGAGGGTCTACTTGTTCAACAAATGCCATAGATTCATCCAAGAAAAACCTTATTGTGTTATCAAATATCCTATATTATACAATATCATCCTCCTCATCTTTCTATTCTTCTTCAGTAGAGAGATATTCTTCTTGGTCAACCCCCTCATCAATTATTTAGTTTCCCTCTATCGAAAATTCAGAATAAGTGTCATTATTTTGACTTACATCATATTCAGCCTTAGATTCAGTTGTGATTCTAAATAGATATTCATTTAGTTATTCAATTTGGTACTCATACATGGTTCCTCATTTAAATATTCTATTTTCCTTAACCATGTTATCCAGTAGTAGTGATCCTTCCTAAATTTTATTCCAAACCTTGTAATGATTCTTTGGTCATTGGGTGTGGTTTTGGAAATCCGGGTTTGTTTACAGGTTTGCATCCATGGATATAGATTTCATTCTTAAATTATTAAAATTTTTAAGAGTGGTTTTAAAATTCAATCTCCAATTATGTGTGGTATTTCATGTTTTTTATACCTCATATTTTAAACCAAAAAATGTCCAAGGTGTAAAATAGAACAAAATAAAAATGGTAGAATGTAATCTAAAATGAGAAAATATAATATCGATAGAGTAAAGATTTGTCTAACTATTTAATTTATAAGAACATAATCCTTGGAAACTATGAAAAAAAATTGATTCAAATTGAGGAAATATTTAAATCCATCATCTTTATTAGTTAAGAAATGTATAGTGAAATGAAATACACTCACTTCTAAGACATAGAACAGTGGTAAGATGGTATTGATCCTATGAGTAAATGGTTTATAAGATTCAATAGTATTGATCTTATCATAAATTATAAAACTAAAACATCTAAACTATCTTGAGGGGTGAAGTGGAATAACTCAAAAAAATAAAAAAAATTAATGAAAGGAAGGGAGAGTCAATTCAGGGATGATGGTTCATGAAAGGAAACTCAATTTCACTTATTAAAGTCATCATATTAATTATAATTAAGAATTATTTTATTATACATCCAAGACTCTCAGTTTCAACTATATCTACCTAGTATGGTTGACCCCTCTCTCAAGGTGATTTTATAACTACCCAATGTTCCTTAAGAATAATCACTTATGTGTAAGGTAGAGTAATGGTCATCTCTTTCTCCCCCACTCCACTCAATTGAAATGGGTTTCCTCCCCATGGAGGTTTACTCTCTCAAAACTCCAAGAGAATGATATTAAGAAAAAACTAACAAAGTAATACTAAATTTTAATTATGAATCCCAAAATGTAATATATTATTTAATTAGTTACGCATCCCCTTCATCAAAGTCACCCCCCCAGAACACCTAGCCACTCACATCCGATCTCGTAAACATGAATTAATGAGAAAATAATAGATAATATATATGTTATATCAAAAATAAAGATCCATGAAATATTAAAAATGTACTTGTTTAACATTTTCAACAAAAATAGAAAATCAGAGTTACAAAAAAAATATGAATTAAATAAATTATAAATTATGTAGGATCATGGTCGAAGAAGAACCTCTACTTCCACTTTCCCTTTGGATGTTGGATAGAGATATTTCAATTTAACTCCTACACCAATATCCTAAACTAGTATCCAACCATCCCACTCCATATCATGGAATGTATAGGTTCCCTTTTCACAATAGCATCCTTCTCCGTTCATATAGAATTCACTTTATGTGTTAACATTCAAATATCCTTTATCTAATCCACTTAAATTTTATCTTATCTTTACTCCACCAATATCTTTCTTAATTTTTTCATCTCATCTAAATACTTCAATTATCATTCCTTTAATGAATATCATTATATATTAGAGACAGTGGGCATTGGAAAAGGATTGAAATGTATTTTTTTTGAATCTTTTTATATTTCATGGAATTTTATCCATGATTTATAGAGTGTTTTAAACTCCATAATTTGAAAAATACATTGAAAATGTTCCTTACGAAAACACCATAAATATTAGATTGTAGCATGTGTAAAGCCTAAAAGTTTCAAGCATTGGAATTTACAGAATCTAAACCCACTATTGCATTGTTTTTTCATTATGGAACAGTCTCTATAATGTGTTTATTCCTCCTTACATGGTATGCATGGATATGGAATATCATTTTGATAGTGGATACTAAATTCTCCACAGCACAAACCATTTATACTTCCAAATCAAGCACCTCCATGATGTATCCAAACCCTAAATTGCATCTTAATCTCCTTCTTCTATACCAATTTTGTAGGAAAATACTTCATGCTGTACCCCCCCCCCCCCCCACTTCCTCATTTGCTTCATAGTGACACACTATTCTATAAAACATATCCTCATTCCTTTACGCTTTTATAAATAGTGGATTCATGTAATAGATAAGACCATAGTGAAACCCTCCATATTAAAAGAATTCGTGGATACGGGGCACTGGAAGTGCCATAGTGTAGCCATCCATCTTCGTTTTGTTCTTCTATGGGCCACTACAATAGAAGAAGAATCCTAAGGCATAAAAATGATAATTTATGTAGTGACATCAAAGCTTTCATTTTTTACCACAGCTATTTTTTGGAGAAATGGGGGTGGTTATTTCTTATATCATGTTTCTGAAGAAGAAGATGCATTATCCTGCTTGAAATGGTGGTTTTTTCATAAGTTTGAAGTACCCAGGAAGAAGAACATTCCCCACATCAATCTTTAAATTATTAGGATTAATATTTTTTTTAGTTTCATGGATGAAGTTAGGGATCAATATGTATTGGGGTTGGAGGATCCATAATTCCATCTTGTGTTTCCCCGCACCAATAAAGTCCTCCTCTTGTCTTTGTATAGACATTAATCCCATGCACCGATGTTACCCATATGCCCATGCATACACCATGTGTGGCCTATGCCCTACCTTGTCATTAACATTTTCTATCCCTTAGGGTTTCTTTATAATCTTACCATATAGAGGTATTTATGTGTCTTGTAGCTGGTTGTGGGCTAGTATGGGTGCCAAACTATTTTTTTGGATAAGTACCCAATGTAATCCTTTATTTTTTTAGCTAGGGTAAAAATAACCACAAAAATAAAGAAAATGAATTTTTTTTTATTTATTATTTTATTCTTAAATATTTTAAATTTCAATATTTATTACCCAAATATAACTTAAAACAATCAAATGTAGGGAAAAAATAATCCATCAAATTCTCAATTAAATTCCAAGAATGTGTGCATAAATTGAAATAATCAAAAATGTATTGATTAGTTATAATTTTTAAGAAGCTATAAATATATCCTTTGATTAATATTTAACTCTTTCTAAGTGAATATATACCTATAGAGTTTAGGATATTTATATATGTCACACCTTTAACCATAAAGATAATGTATTCATATCCTTAAAGAAAAACAATATTGTTGGAAGTTGAAAATCATGAGCCAGTTAATTTTTGTCATTACCCTTTAATTAGAATAAGGAATAATTTTTTACCATTTAATTATAAATGATAAAAACTCCCCATACCCTATTTGATACATAACTATAGATCACATACCCTACTCCATTTCATGGTTGTGTTAGTACAGGTGCACTAACCAACCTTCTCTTTAGATATTTGAAATTTTCTTCCCATCCACTAGTCCAATGAAACATGTATCCTATCTATATGGATATGGTTTTTGGATTTCATTATTATGATAAATTTCTCACAAATATTTGATATTATCTATTAAATATAAGAAATATATGGATCTCAATCACTATGGATGGTCTATTCCACTATTCAATAAGAATTTTCTTCGAAGGATCCTCTAATATCCCCTCTCTTATGATCATATGACGCAATAATGATAATTTATAAAGCTAAAATTCACAATTGAAAATTTTGGTAAATTGATTATCCTTTCTCAAGGTCTTTAAAACAATATTAAAATTATATTCGTACTATTACTTTCACATACAATGTATAAGAATATTTTCTGTAAAGGATACTACAAACTGATTTGGTTAATATCTAAATACACTATTTATTAGATTCATGAAGATTGTGTGAAAATTAGTAAGTCCAAATGGAATACCAATAAATTAATAATAATTGTACCTCCAATAAAATTATATATTGGGAATTTTCATCATTTTTTACCATAATATGATGATAAAATGATCAGAGATCAATCATTGAAAACTATTTAATTCCTCAAAATTCATCAAAAAAATCATCAATATGGAGTACATGATACCTTTTCTTGATACTCATATTATTATGTTCCCAAAAATTAATTCATATATCCATTGACTCATAATTATTCTTAAATAAAATAATAGGTGCAACCCATGGTGATGCACTCGAGCATGTGAATCCCTTGTCCAGATTTTACTAGAGTTTCTTTTTGAATTATTGTAACTCAATCAAGGAAATTTGATAATGATTACTTGAAATATGAATAACAATATAAATTATTTTCATTGAAAACCCAACTACACTACCTATCGAATGACTAAAAAACCCTTCAAAAAATACATCAGCATATTCCAATTAATTAGACATATCATAATTTTTTATTTTCTCCTCAACCATTTGATATATGTGTCACTCACGGATAAGAAATAAGATACATATAATGTAAATAGTTTTCCTTTTATTTTCATGTTCATCCTCCCACCCAAAGATGGTTATAAGTTTATTTGGAATAGTTTATTTGACCTCCCTTCCTTCGTAATTCGAATAGAAACTATATAAAAAATCGAATACATGCCCAAAATCAAATAAAATTTAACTAGAGAAAGAATCACAATATTTATAGGAATCATATTCAAAAAATTACTATATTAGAGGAGCTAAAAACATGACATAAAATTATCATACCATTATGTGTTTTCACTTGTATTTTAATATATAATAATTGACTTGGTGGTGTTATACCCTTATAAAATTCTCCAAATATAACGTATTTGGTAGAAATATAACCAAATAATAAATTTTTTTATTGATTGGATGATAAGTGTACCTTTTACCACATTGTTATCTAAACACACTTTGGCATCTGTGATAATGTGATTTTTCCCTTTATCTCCTGGAAAAATAGGTTGCTGATGTCAATTTACATTAGAAACACTCATATTCGGGGACTTGTTTTCATAATACCCATACTTCTTATAGTTTTAGAAATAGAGTGTGGATGGTGCATTTAGTCGAGATCTCTCCAAATTAATTTCATTAGATTTACTCTTTATATCTTTTTGGAACTCAATTACTCAATTTTTCACACATATAACATTATCTGATTCCCTTGAGACAACTTCCCCCATGATTATTTCAAAACAAATCACACAGGAAGATTTATTCTATTTCAAACATGGGTTATATTATTATAATTTCTTCAATGAACTACTTTTATCATATTATTGTAACTATTAAAATGATGGGAATATTCACTCTCTGTTTTTACCTTGATTTCACATCAAAATATTTTTTCATGGATAATAAATTCTCTTATGTCTTGCACCATTTAGAGGTATAGTTTTAATCCCCTAAGGAATATAATAGTTTTTAGTTTGGATCCATTATAATACTAGACTGTACATCCCAATTCATGTATAATTTAACATATTGGGACTTATAGATTCATCATAATGTATTATAAGATCAAATAAATATCTTTCCATTTTCAAGTGAATAGATCCGGAAAAGTACATACTAATAAATAGCCTCTTAAACTCATTATATTACATGTATTAAATTTTATCCTTCTACCTCATATTCTCAATTTAACTACACTATTGATCTACTTCCACTTCGAAAGATACACCACAAAGACAAATTTTTCATGTTCTAAGCTCTTGATAATGGAAAAACATTTAGGGGTACGGATCCATTGATCAACAACTAGTGGATCTGAGGACATAGTGAATAAAGGAAGAAGTTTCCTTATGAAATAATCAACAATTTATTTATCCTTTCTTTGATAATTTGGAGTCTCAGTATGATTCATTTCTTAAGATATTTTCTGGATCATAGTAACAATAATTTTCATTCTAACTCCCATGTCATGTAGATTATCAAGAGGATAATCTTTCAATAATCCACCACATTTCTTATTAATAAGATTAAAACTATATAAAACTATTGATTAAAACTAAAAATCATAGTGTGAGAATTAATCTATAGTAATCAGAGTGAGAAATTTTTCAAACATAAAAATTATTCCCCAGAATACCCAAATTATGACAACTTCTTATCAGCAGTTGACTCATTTCGGCCCACCCTATATCTCTTTTAGTTCAAATTTGGTTGTCATAATTTTTTTCCTCATATTATTCATAACATAATATTAAAAAATAACTAGAAACTTCTCAGATCAAAAATAATATGGCCCAAATATTACATACATAAATTTTACATCATTTTAGATGAATATTTAATTCATATCATGATAGTGAACATCACAAACATAAAAATGGTAAGTGTATTTAGATACTGGATACATAATAAACTTATTTGATGATATATATTTAAAATATCCCACAATGTTATTCTCTCATATTATCCTTCTTAGATATATCAATTTTAAACTATTATTTATAGCCAAAGGGAAAATTGAATCAAAATAAAGGGTGAACTCAAATGCTCAAGAAGGATGAACAAGGGTGATAAAAATTTATGATCATATAAAATAATAACATAATAATAATGGTATGATTCCATGATCATTACTATTTAATTTCATACCCAATAATTCCTATATCCTGAATCATGATTCATGGCATAATGATTTAGAATTTCAAAATACATGAGTCATGAGAATGAGGAATCATAATTAATCAATCATGAGCTATAAGAGAATATTGTGAGCATAATAACATGTCATATGAACATCGGAATAATTATTTTTTTTGAAAATAAATTTATTTGTTACGAATCACTTCCAATACCATCATCACATAGTAGAAAAATTCCCATAATGGATTGGGTTCACTACCCAATCGCTTTTCATTCTATAATGGGTTCAATCCCTATCATCTTTTATAATATCTCATGAGATATGACTCATTAAACAATGAATTGTATTTATATATAATTATATTCCAACCCATAACATAATGAAAATGATATATATGTGTGCCATAATATCATAAATCATTAATAATTCTATCTTAACATAACCTATGAAAAAAGAATTGTGTTTCATCAAGATTTCATTATCACATAATTATAATCCACATAGAGAAAGATCATGGATTTTATAATTATACCATATCCCAAATTTAGTGTAAAAACATCAATGTATTTTTACATTGATGCAAATTTCCCTTAAAAAAGCATTTTTACTTTTTTTAAAACTATGAAAAAAATATCCTTATTTCGATATCTTAAAAAATCCAAGAATATTTAGTAAATTATTTTCCTTAAAAATAAAAAATGTAAAAATATTAATTAATCCCCAAAAAATGTAATGGTTATGATGGTGTGAAAAAAGATTTAGGATGTAAATGATAAAACAAATATTCATATTTAAATATTTGAAAAAAGTCAAAAAAACCCAGTTCAGAAAACATTAGAAAATTTTATTTTTAATAATTTGAAATAAATTTAAATATGGATGAAAATAAATTTCAATATAAATAAATGGGTTATATAAAATAACATTCTTTAAAAAAATGAATAAAGAAAAAAAAATCTCACCATAGTCGAAATATGGTTGAATTTTCTAAAAAAAACATTTTCTTAAACATTTTCAATACCAGAGAAATGATAATTAAAAGATAAAATTAATAATAAAGAAATAACCATAGTATAATAAAACAAATATGGGTTTTAAATGATAAGGAACATATAATATCCATCATTTGAAATTAAATATAGGAAATCTGGAAAATAAATGATCTTGTATCATAGACCCTTACCCTATGTCCTGAAAATAATTGTATGTTCACTTAAAGTAATATATAATAATTTTCAATTTTTTATACATATACACAAAACTATATATATAATTATATTATAATATAATATTCCCTTATAGTTTCTAAATACCCATTTAATAATAATTCTTCATTAAAATAAATATTCATCTGTTAACTAATTTTTTTCTCATGTATGTTTTGGTTAGATGATTTTGGTCCTTGCAGAATTTTTGTGGTTTCATCAAATAAAAAATTGTAATCATGTTATTTATATCATATTTATTTATGATATTAATTTTTATACCTATTAAAATATATGGTTTTAAAAAATAAATTACATCACTTCGTTGATATGGTGGTTCGTACGTATTCATGAGTTATATATTAATTTCTCAAAGCATGGAAATAGGAAATGTTAAATAATAATATATCATTGTAGAATCATAATAAAATAATAAATATCATATATATATATTAAATTAATCTTTATCCCTAGTCATGTTATGCATAGAATAAAAAATGATTCACACTAGTGTATAGAGGTTGTAATCCACACATATGTACGAGTGATGTTATCATTTTTAGAGAATGGTAGGGTAATAAGTAGAAAACAATTTAACTTAAAATAATCAAAAATATGTTATAAACATCATTTATATCCATTCTATCATTTTTTTATTACCATCAATGATAGGTGATGATGAAAAATAAAATACATCACTTCCTGTATATGGTAGTATGCATATATACATGAGCGATGTTTTTATTTCTTGTTAGGTATAATAGAGATATAAAATAGTTGTAATATTAACATAGAAACATTTAAGTATATTAAATGAACATATTAAATCATTTTAATATTTTTATAAAATATTTGGATGAGTTTATAGAAGATATAAAATTAAAATAGATTAGTAAATTCAATTACTTATTCTTTGGAAAACCACATTTAGCAGTCACATTAAGCCTTAATGCTTTATTATTAGGGGAAGAACACAATATATAAGTTATGGGTAATTAATTTAGAAATTTATTCGGGTGGGTATCGAATGATCGATAGTGATCAAAGATTGTGAATACGTGAGGTGATTATTTTCACTTTTATAAGTGAGGGGGGTGATAAACCTGGAAATATTTGAAACTTTATTATATAATATAAGCTTTAATAATGTTAATTCAAAACTCAATAAATAAAATTTCAATGATAAGGTGATAAGGATCTAAATCATGTCATACAATAAGATTTAAGATGAATATTTATATTCTTATCACAAAGTTTTATCCTTAATAACCATTGATGGAATCATGTGTTTCATTTGAGGTGTTTTGTGGGTGAAAATAAAAATAAATTTATTTATTTATTTATTTATTTATTTTTAAGTGGAAATGTCCAAAACACCTCCATTTCAATAAATTTATTTGAAAATACATTTTTTTCACATAAAACATGGGATTTAAAAGAGGAAAGTGAAGGATATCTTGGTTGATGATAACAATATCTAGGATTAGTTTGGTACCACACAGATTGTCAACACTAATAAAGTTTGTGGATATCTCCAACAATAATGATGTAGAACCATTCTTCATCAGTGATTGATCCATAATTGGGAAAGGATATTTTTTTGTTTATCACATTTTTAACTTCTCCAATATCAAATGTGAATCAACACTTCTAATAGTTTGATTCACCAGTCAACGAATTATTTTCAGTTGATATTTTTCTCTTCCAAAAAGAATAGAATTGATATTTTTTCATTATTCAACTTCAATAATTATTCCTATGACAAAATAATAAAGGAAAACTTGTTCATTGGCTGAGATCTATTCCTCAAAATTGTATTTAGTTTTTTTTCTCCCCCTTCTCTTTGCACAACCATTAATGATACTTCCCTTGACCAGTGATTCAGAAAATACTTGATAGGAGATTATTACATTTCTCTCTTTAGTGAAAGATATTTACACTATGGGTTTGGGGTCATGATTAATAGAGTGTTCATGGTGCAAATATGATGATGGATTCATTTAGAATGATCATGGGTCGATTTACAAATCCTAATTGGTGTTTTATGACATTCAAAAGATCTGGATTGATGAAGAATGATGCTTTATCAGATTGATAGCCAGACTTTGGTCACTAGTAATGGATTGAGGGATTTTAACCTCATATTGGGTTCCACAATGATTGGTAGGGTGTAATAAAATGTAGTGGAGGAATGGGGTCAAAATTCATGAAGAACCCTCAGATTCTATAAATAACCTAACTACATAGCATGTACTAATGATGAACACATATTGTGTATTCTATTCTTTGGTGCTAGGGTTTACACATATAGAAACATATCACATGGAATGTGACATTTTTCACATTTCATGGGACCTATATCAACCATATTTTCATGTATACTAACGTTACATGATCATGTACACGGTCCAGATCATGGGAACACCATGAGTACACCAGTATGGTTTGGTATTCCGATAGGTATAGGTACAATGGATCAACTTGGTACATAGGTGTAGCCTAAAGAACATGGCCATAAGATATGGTACATTGAAACAAGTAGGTAGAACATGTCTAGTTCAAACTAAAAACTATAAATTGTGTACTATAGATAGAGAAGTCAGGTGTTTGGGTAAATACATTCCATTTGGGACAGTGAGACATAATCAATTAAAAACATACATATAGAGGTCATGTTCCCAGTGTACACACTATGTAATTATTCGAGGGAAAGTTTAAGCTCTTCATCTCTTTAGTTTGGACTAGTATCTATTGGGTTTGATTACCTGGTCCATCCCAAAGAGGGTACATTGTGTCATTATTTTAACATCAAAGGATTTTGATCCTCTCATTGGGTTTTTATTATATATAGTTTCATAAATCCCTCCATGAATCTAGGGTGGGATTGTAACGCCCCGACCCCAGCTACCCAGAGTCGGTGAATTACTTCGTAACATTGGCATGATCACAAAAGATCAAGTCTCGAAAGACCGATTAGTTTAGTAGCCTTGGAAACACTAGATACATTCGTAAACGTTACATTACATCATAAAGTGAAAAACTACAATAACAAAGTCTCCATAGTCCACACTCATATCCTCTTCTGACTATCCCTGCAGGTCATTCATAAAATACTTCTTCACATCCTGGAAAATATTAAAACATTGAAAGGGGTGAGCTCAGATGCTCAGTAAGGATAACAATATTGCGGAAGCTTTCATAAATAAACATAAACATTTAAGGCAATGTATAACTAAAACAAAAGCCTTTTAAACTTGAACATCAACATAATATGGCAAAAATAAAATGAGATAATGCCATTTACTTCTTCA
The DNA here is from genome assembly GCA_963277665.1 of Viscum album. Classification (NCBI taxonomy): domain Eukaryota; kingdom Viridiplantae; phylum Streptophyta; class Magnoliopsida; order Santalales; family Viscaceae; genus Viscum; species Viscum album. The sequence continues at coordinate 1,689,581,425 of OY728140.1, read as the reverse complement.
CATGGATATTCTACTGGTCGAATAATCACATGCGATATCAATAACCACTTTCATAATGAGGGAATGTATAATGCCGGACATTCTGAAACATTTTGTCAAGGCCTCGGCCAAGACGTCTAAAATGATTAAGGCCTCGGCCAAAACCATAAATCAAATTGGGAAAGGGCCTCGGCCAATTCCACGTCTAGTTGTCTCATGAGACCTACCGATGCATCGAGGAGCTATAGCGGGCTCCACCCGTCACTTATTAAGTCCAATACATTCCTCATATGAATAGGTTTAAACATATCATAAACCATAACATAATCGTATCACATAAAACATGCATAAAGGAAACATAACATTTCCACATTTCAATCACAAGGTATCAATACAACACATTGTTATAATAAAAACGCTTTCAAAACCATTTTCAATACAAAAATAAAAGAATGTTAAAACTTTGTATTTATTTTCATTTTAATAAAATGATGGCTTGTAGAGGAAGCCGAAACTCAAATAATGGTCACGGCGGCGGAGAAGTCGTTGTCGCCGCATACGTACGACAAAAACATTCCCTTTTGTCGTTTAGTAAACGCTTCGTATAAAAAAGATTCCTTTTGAATAAACTTAAAAGTCAAAGGGGTTTATACACCGTATAAAAGAAAGTTGTGTATAAAACCAAATATGCCTCAACGAAAGGAGATTGAGACGAAGTCCCATACAAAGATCATTTTTAAAATAAAATAGATATATTATGTGTATTCACTATAGGTACACATAAATAACATAAAAATACAAAATAGGACATAATAATATCATGACATAATTTGAAAGTAGGAGATTAACCCAAAGAATGGAAGTTGGGTTAAGAAGTTCCCTTACCTCGTGTCTGACTTGACTCAACCGTTCTTTAACCTCCTGAATAATAAACTAGAGTTAATATATACCTTATTAAGAACCATTTTCAACTTCATTATCCTTATTATATCACTTATTACAATGATATGAACATTATGTAATTATTTAAGTTAATAATGTTCATTTTGTCGGTATTTGGTTCTTAAGTCAAAAATAGGCTTCTTACACTTACATGTTGTTAATTTGGTCAAAGGTTCATTATATCCAGAATGGTATTCATGATGTAGATATCATATATGTCATATATATCCAGTACATACATTCATTTATAATATTACATCACATTTAGAGGTAAGAAATGAAATGCACCGTTCATGGAGACGGTAAGCCGTACGTACGCATGAACGCTACTTCCATTTCTATTTCATATTTTCTGGAATGGAATCATAATGATATGAGAGTATATTATAATTCCAGTATAATAACATATATAATATCATTAACTTTATCCTTCACACATCCCACATATGGTATTAACGAATCAAATCACTTTCAGGGGGCGGTAGTCCGCGCTTCCTAAAATGAAGATATCGTGTTTTACCCATAATGTAAACCATAAAGGTATGCCCAAAATGAAAAAAACAGAAGCTTAAGGAAAACATAAACATATTATATATCATATATAAAAATAGTGACATCATAATGGCCACCTTTGAAGGTGTTAAATGAGTGTTGAACAATCATCGTTTCGGGAGGCAGAATTTCGCCATCCACGGAAACCTTATGTTCTTTAACCATTTGATGTAGTTGTGTGGAAGTGTAGCTCAAATAAATCTTATAACAACATCCTAGTATATTTAAGATACTGGTGTTGTTACAAAAGAAGTAAATAAAAAGAGTTTAGGGGGTTGGAGAAGCAAAATAAAACAAAAGAACATGAGAGAATGAATTACCTTAAAAAGTGTAACTCCTTTTGAGTTGAGCCTAAAGGCTTCCTTTGAAAGGATTCTGCCCAAAGGGAATCCTCTAGGATGAGGAGAGGGATGTGGAGAGAGCAAATGGGCAGGGGTTGGCCGAGCCAATGGCTTGAAGAGTGTGTGAAATGAGGTAGAGGTGGGGGCCTTTTATAAGAGGAGAGGAGGGGCACTTTTGGAAAGTAAAGGAACATTACATTATTTGAAAATGTGTTTCGGTTTTAAAAGGTCCCACATTGATAGAATTCGTGGATAAGGTGATAAGGCATCGAAATCCACTCATCCAATTGGTTTTGGCCATGTGTAGTTCATAGATTTTATATTATCTTTCCATTTTATTTAAATCGTCAAATAATGATGTCATCGCTGCATCATTATTATGTCATAAATAATTAAATTTATTTAATGTCTAAAAATTATAAAAAAAATACTATGATATAGGAAATCTTTTTATCTTTCCTATGACTATTTATAATCAAAATTTGGACTTGTGTAACCCTACTTAAAAACTGTTTTAGTAAAACACTTTATGTTAGTGTCATTTTCACTTTAACATTAAATAAAAAGTAATTTATGTTATTTCCCAACAAAAGTGGATCCATGGGGTCCCCAAGTTAGGCCATGGCTTGTCTTGGTCGGCCATGACACAACCAATGAGGTTGGGACATGTGTCTAGGTCATTTAATATTATTAAAGTATTATTTATACCTTAAACTACCCTAATTACCACTAATCGCGATTAAGAACTTAATAAGTTACTATTCACCAAAAAATTATTTTTATCCCATTGAACCACATTTTACTTCTTAATGACAACCATGTATGTCGGATTTTTGAAAATCAAATCACAGAAGTGGTAATATTTCATTTAAACGAAAAATCAGTTATTTAACAACCACTTAGTGGTTTCACTATTCATCAAAAATTGAAGTTTTTCAGAATAAGGCCAAAATTTCACCCTAAGCTATAATTGATATTCCGAATTGAAAAATGATGTCTATTTTACAAAATTCCAAACATATTAGTTGCATTAATTAATTTTATAATTAATTCCCGCTGTCACAACAAATAGCGTGTTTTTAAGAAACAATTTATATCAAAAGATTGGCAATTGTTTATGTCCAATTTCAATGTTAAATTAATTCTAATGACCACCATTGGATAAAATGGTAAAAATATATTCTAATTATACTTTAAAACCATCAAATATTATAATTTATCACTATAAATTATTTTGATTAAAAAAGTTGTTTTAAGTATTTTTCACTATTTATAAAATTTTAGAAGTTCCCAGAAAAATACCAAAAATTCAACATAGGCTAATTTCGATATTACGAATACAAAAATGAAGTCCATTTTGACATATAAAATTTATAATATTTCAAAAAGAAGGTATTACTATTCATAACGGCTACTTTGATTAGTCGCGGTGTTTTAGAACTCGAAGTTGCGTACAATGCAAGCTATTGTATTACTGAATGAGAAGCGTATCGTGGAAGCTCGGGGTGTTACATTCTCCCCTCCTTCAATAAATTGCGTCCTCGCAATTTGAAATTTTTCTTGGAAAATACAAGGTTGAAAAGAGAAAATACCTTTGAGGAAAACCCACATCGAAAATAAGGTTAATAAATATATAACATTAAAAGAAAGCAGGATAAGTACAAAGGTCACCCGATATAGCCCATTATAGGATTCTATGAAAATATGGATATGGAGGAGAAACAAACCATCAAGGTCTGATGGGGAGTTATAGAAAACAGGATTAGGAGAAAGTTTAACCACAAGAAAATCACAAACTTGTGATTGGTTAAACGGTCATTGAATCCCTAGTTGGAAAAGTTAACCGACAACATTTTTGTTTTAAGTTACCTTTTATAATGTTGAGGATTTTATTTAGGAGATTTACTAAGAACGTAAGGGAATATACATACTTGTTATGTATACTTTCATTCATTAATGAATTTTTACCACAAACCCATCTTTTACTCCAAATGGTAACAGAACTCAAAAATATTCTATTTATCCTAATTGTATAAGGTACCAAAGGTTAACACATACCATTTAGATTAGTAAAATTATTTTGTAATAACCAGGGACTTCCTGTAGGCTAGTGGTAGGAAATAAAGGCCTGTCGCACTTTGATTGTGGGTTCGATTCCTACAGCTTTGTCTGACGCGACGGTTTATGCCCCACCCTGCAGGTTGTCCTTTTCCTAAAACTATAGTATTATAATACTCCAAAAATAATCTTCATAAATTTTTTAACCTTAAACCATACTATCCAAAAATCAACTTAATCCACTCCAACCTTTATAGTTATCCAAAATACCTCTGTCCAGACTTTCTCTAAAAGGTCTCTTAATTCCAAAATCAATTTATCAGATTCCCCAAACAAAGAAATGTTTCTCTTATTGTCACATACCAAAAATATGATTACCTTAATCATATTAAAACCTTACTGAAATCAAAAAGTAATGCAGTACAATCCATATATATATATTACATTATTCTTATAACCAGAATATAATCCTTGAGTCCAAAAGCACCAATACATTAGTTATTCTGCTTCAACTGTAGTAATAGCATAAGATTGTCCTTGATCCCTTGTCCTTTTCTGAGGTAAGTTTCCTTGACGCTTAGGACATTCATTTGCATAATGACCCATTTCTCTACAATTATAGCATTCAACTTTGACAGCCTCTTTCTTTCCCTTGCAATCACGTGCCTGGTGACCTTTTTCTCCACATTTATAACAGACTCCCATTCCTTTTAGGCAAGTACCAGGGTGATTCTTCCCACAATTATCACATAATGGAAAATCCTTCTTTCCCTTTTTCCCTTTATCTGTCTCTTGTTCCACCGTTCTCTTCTTCTCTTGCTTTACTTTGTTGTCATAAGACTTAGAGAATTCCTTTTCTGTCTTGATAGCACATGAGACTATATCTTCGTATGTTGAGAAAGATTGTGACACTAGAGCTCGACGGAGAAATGGTTTTAACCCATCAAAGAAACGATCAATCTTACTTCTTGGGTTACGTATATAATCTGCAGCATGCCTCGCTAACCTTGTAAAGTTAGCCTCATACTTTGCGACATTCTCATCCTCCTTTTGTCTCAGACTCAAAAATTGCCTTTCCATATCCGCTCGATGGTCTCGAGGTAAGTATTTTTCTAAGAACAGTTCTTTGAACTCCTGCCATTCCATGTTTGTTAATTCATCATCTTCCTTTGTGTTTTGAATTAGTGACCACCATTGATCGGCATCTCCAGTGAGGCGGTAAACTGCCATAACAACCTTCTCCCTTTCACTACTCCCCAAGGCATGGAATATTTTCTCTAAGGAATTTATCCATTGCTCAGCTACTGTAGGATTTGTACTCCCATTGAAGGTTGGCGGTTGTTGCCTCATGAAACGGTCTAGCATTGATCCTCCACGTTGCGGATCAGGGTGCTCCATACGAGTAAGGTTGTTATTCATAACCTGCGTGAGTTGTCCCAGTATGGTAATAAGTTGATCAGCACCAGTTGTATCTTCAGGTCCACAATAATTATCTTGAGCAGGAGGGCAATCCCTACACGGAGTTCGTGCATTGATACAGTTTCCATTCCTTCTACTAGGCGCCATTTCTAAACAATGGCATAAACTAGATTAGTTTATGAATCAAAATACATAATTCCATACTTGTAAAATACTTAACATAAATTGAACTATTTATGGATATAATCCATAATCATAAAAAGGTTTTATTTGAGGAAGTATATACTCATAACCGTTCATAGTGGTTTGTAAAGAAAATGAGAATTATCCTAAGCGTATCCCCCGGGAGTGTCGTAACCAAGAGTGCAGCAAGGCCCGTTGTCGTGCACCAGTTCCCGTTCGAGTCTAGCTCAAAGCGGTGTTTTCGGGTTTTACCCCTAGGTACATCTGTGCCAGAGCCGCCTCTACCTGCTCGTATCCAGACAGGGATGTATTGCTCGGAAAACTCATATCATCTCTATAATACCAAAATTCTAGGAAGTTCTTCTATACTAATCCTCGAAGCCTATCTTTGGGCTATGCGTTCTAATCAGAGTTTATCTACATCTAGCTTCCAAGGTTAGTACTAAACTGCCTCTGATACCAACTGTAACGCCCCGACCCCAGCTACCCAGAGTCGGTGCATTACTTCGTAACATTGGCATGATCACAAAAGATCAAGTCTCGAAAGACCGATTAGTTTAGTAGCCTTGTAAACACTAGATACATTCGTAAACGTTACATTACATCATAAAGTGAAAAACTACAATAACAAAGTCTCCATAGTCCACACTCATATCCTCTTCTGACTATCCCTGCAGGTCATTCATAAAATACTTCTTCACATCCTGGAAAATATTAAAACATTGAAAGGGGTGAGCTCAGATGCTCAGTAAGGATAACAATATTGCGGAAGCTTTCATAAATAAACATAAACATTTAAGGCAATGTATAACTAAAACAAAAGCCTTTTAAACTTGAACATCAACATAATATGGCAAAAATAAAATGAGATAATGCCATTTACTTCTTCACATGGATATTCTACTGGTCGAATAATCACATGCGATATCAATAACCACTTTCATAATGAGGGAATGTATAATGCCGGACATTCTGAAACATTTTTTCAAGGCCTCGGCCAAGACGTCTAAAATGATTAAGGCCTCGGCCAAAACCATAAATCAAATTGGGAAAGGGCCTCGGCCAATTCCACGTCTAGTTGTCTCATGAGACCTACCGATGCATCGAGGAGCTATAGCGGGCTCCACCCGTCACTTATTAAGTCCAATACATTCCTCATATGAATAGGTTTAAACATATCATAAACCATAACATAATCGTATCACATAAAACATGCATAAAGGAAACATAACATTTCCACATTTCAATCACAAGGTATCAATACAACACATTGTTATAATAAAAACGCTTTCAAAACCATTTTCAATACAAAAATAAAAGAATGTTAAAACTTTGTATTTATTTTCATTTTAATAAAATGATGGCTTGTAGAGGAAGCCGAAACTCAAATAATGGTCACGGCGGCGGAGAAGTCGTTGTCGCCGCATACGTACGACAAAAACATTCCCTTTTGTCGTTTAGTAAACGCTTCGTATAAAAAAGATTCCTTTTGAATAAACTTAAAAGTCAAAGGGGTTTATACACCGTATAAAAGAAAGTTGTGTATAAAACCAAATATGCCTCAACGAAAGGAGATTGAGACGAAGTCCCATACAAAGATCATTTTTAAAATAAAATAGATATATTATGTGTATTCACTATAGGTACACATAAATAACATAAAAATACAAAATAGGACATAATAATATCATGACATAATTTGAAAGTAGGAGATTAACCCAAAGAATGGAAGTTGGGTTAAGAAGTTCCCTTACCTCGTGTCTGACTTGACTCAACCGTTCTTTAACCTCCTGAATAATAAACTAGAGTTAATATATACCTTATTAAGAACCATTTTCAACTTCATTATCCTTATTATATCACTTATTACAATGATATGAACATTATGTAATTATTTAAGTTAATAATGTTCATTTTGTCGGTATTTGGTTCTTAAGTCAAAAATAGGCTTCTTACACTTACATGTTGTTAATTTGGTCAAAGGTTCATTATATCCAGAATGGTATTCATGATGTAGATATCATATATGTCATATATATCCAGTACATACATTCATTTATAATATTACATCACATTTAGAGGTAAGAAATGAAATGCACCGTTCATGGAGACGGTAAGCCGTACGTACGCATGAACGCTACTTCCATTTCTATTTCATATTTTCTGGAATGGAATCATAATGATATGAGAGTATATTATAATTCCAGTATAATAACATATATAATATCATTAACTTTATCCTTCACACATCCCACATATGGTATTAACGAATCAAATCACTTTCAGGGGGCGGTAGTCCGCGCTTCCTAAAATGAAGATATCGTGTTTTACCCATAATGGAAACCATAAAGGTATGCCCAAAATGAAAAAAACAGAAGCTTAAGGAAAACATAAACATATTATATATCATATATAAAAATAGTGACATCATAATGGCCACCTTTGAAGGTGTTAAATGAGTGTTGAACAATCATCGTTTCGGGAGGCAGAATTTCGCCATCCACGGAAACCTTATGTTCTTTAACCATTTGATGTAGTTGTGTGGAAGTGTAGCTCAAATAAATCTTATAACAACATCCTAGTATATTTAAGATACTGGTGTTGTTACAAAAGAAGTAAATAAAAAGAGTTAGGGGGTTGGAGAAGCAAAATAAAACAAAAGAACATGAGAGAATGAATTACCTTAAAAAGTGTAACTCCTTTTGAGTTGAGCCTAAAGGCTTCCTTTGAAAGGATTCTGCCCAAAGGGAATCCTCTAGGATGAGGAGAGGGATGTGGAGAGAGCAAATGGGCAGGGGTTGGCCGAGCCAATGGCTTGAAGAGTGTGTGAAATGAGGTAGAGGTGGGGGGCCTTTTATAAGAGGAGAGGAGGGGCACTTTTGGAAAGTAAAGGAACATTACATTATTTGAAAATGTGTTTCGGTTTTAAAAGGTCCCACATTGATAGAATTCGTGGATAAGGTGATAAGGCATCGAAATCCACTCATCCAATTGGTTTTGGCCATGTGTAGTTCATAGATTTTATATTATCTTTCCATTTTATTTAAATCGTCAAATAATGATGTCATCGCTGCATCATTATTATGTCATAAATAATTAAATTTATTTAATGTCTAAAAATTATAAAAAAAATACTATGATATAGGAAATCTTTTTATCTTTCCTATGACTATTTATAATCAAAATTTGGACTTGTGTAACCCTACTTAAAAATTGTTTTAGTAAAACACTTTATGTTAGTTTCATTTTCACTTTAACATTAAATAAAAAGTAATTTATGTTATTTCCCAACAAAAGTGGATCCATGGGGTCCCCAAGTTAGGCCATGGCTTGTCTTGGTCGGCCATGACACAACCAATGAGGTTGGGACATGTGTCTAGGTCATTTAATATTATTAAAGTATTATTTATACCTTAAACTACCCTAATTACCACTAATCGCGATTAAGAACTTAATAAGTTACTATTCACCAAAAAATTATTTTTATCCCATTGAACCACATTTTACTTCTTAATGACAACCATGTATGTCGGATTTTTGAAAATCAAATCACAGAAGTGGTAATATTTCATTTAAACGAAAAATCAGTTATTTAACAACCACTTAGTGGTTTCACTATTCATCAAAAATTGAAGTTTTTCAGAATAAGGCCAAAATTTCACCCTAAGCTATAATTGATATTCCGAATTGAAAAATGATGTCTATTTTACAAAATTCCAAACATATTAGCTGCATTAATTAATTTTATAATTAATTCCCGCTGTCACAACAAATAGCGTGTTTTTAAGAAACAATTTATATCAAAAGATTGGCAATTGTTTATGTCCAATTTCAATGTTAAATTAATTCTAATGACCACCATTGGATAAAATGGTAAAAATATATTCTAATTATACTTTAAAACCATCAAATATTATAATTTATCACTATAAATTATTTTGATTAAAAAAGTTGTTTTAAGTATTTTTCACTATTTATAAAATTTTAGAAGTTCCCAGAAAAATACCAAAAATTCAACATAGGATAATTTCGATATTACGAATACAAAAATGAAGTCCATTTTGACATATAAAATTTATAATATTTCAAAAAGAAGGTATTACTATTCATAACGGCTACTTTGATTAGTCGCGGTGTTTTAGAACTCGAAGTTGCGTACAATGCAAGCTATTGTATTACTGAATGAGAAGCGTATCGTGGAAGCTCGGGGTGTTACAGGGATCCCTTATCGTATCATCTTACCTATGTGGGATTTGAGTAATCATCATGACCAACTTACATGGATGTATCATCTCCTATGTATTCGGTTATTCTAGGTTGGGTTTTTTCTCCCATTATCATAGCTTTGATCCCATTTATGTATATTAATCTATTTTTAGATTTAGTGTGTACTCATTTGGTGTGGTCTGATGATCACAAACTACCAGATGAGAGCCATTAGTGATTGCATTGCACACGGGGTAGTTATACAAGATTAGAATTACCTTGAATCCTCTAGAAAAAACATGTGGCTATAAATATGTTCATGAACTGTTCAAGACATGAAATCTATCATGATTATATCAAAGATATTGTTTTTATTTTCTATGTCTCACTTTCTAATTTACATGACTCTATAATGACAATCTGACTAGTCTCTTGATTAATTGTGTTTGTTTATTTTGAGGTGTCTTACTATGTATTATTATAATCTCCACTTCATGGGATATACCCATACATGTCGTGTTTTATATAAATGATAATCAATTTAAAAGATTCCTCGACTGACTAAGAGTAGGAGGTTCATAGTGAGATAGAAAGACAACCTTTTTGGCTTAATTCATTGGATGAAAATTCCATCCTTATTTTTAGGACGGAATATCTTTTAGTTTTTTGGGATTTTATTGGGAACATTATAATTTTTATAAATATTGTTATACTCTATTTGTGGGATACAAATTTTTCCATGCATTTGGTATTATTTTTACATTACCTTTTAGTGTTTTATGGATATTTGGAGATTTTTTTGTTTGTTCGTACAGTTACATAAGTCTAAGGCATCCCATGTGTGTATTGTAACAACATATAACTATTAAGTTTCCCCTATCCTATTCAAGGTGTATTTTGGGTGTCACACTCAGCTCAACATCGACCAGGTAGGCCTCAGTGGATTGGATCATGACATAGAGTCATCAAATGAGTATTATCCTATGGATAGATTTTGGAGAATATATAGTTTGGGATTGGTGTGAGAACACGGGAAATTTTTTTATAAAGTGTCTTAAGTTTACCTCTCTAGATGGGGAATATAGTGTTGGTGAAGTGGTTGTTGTATCTATTCACAAGGACATTGATAAAATTATTATTGACTCGATACATGTAGTCACTTCTTTTAAGGAAAACATTGGCACACGAGTCATATAATAATTTGTTGTTATTTAAATTTAGCTCATGATTAATCTCCCCAGTTATAATAAATAGACATGGAAGATATTAAATATACATTAGGATTCATCCTTGATGATTTTCAGCAAGGATTAACCAAAAATATCATTAGGATGGTTCACCTAGTGATAACACTTTCATACAAGATCATATACCATAGGTGGTACCCCTGGGTGATTTTTCAACCTTATTACAACTTCTTGAGCAACAATTCTCACTAGAAGTACTGGATGATGATTTATTGAAGATAATAACACTTTATGAGTTTTAGAGGCAACAACCTCCAAGGTTTCTGGGTAAGATGGTCCCTAAAGCGTCTCAAGACTGAATAGAGATAGTTACATGATATTTCTACCTTGTGAGGACACCTCCATACCAAAGGGTAGTCTTAATGGTGAGTATACTTTAGGGATCTATAGGGAGATGGTGCAGTATGGTGACTCAAACACATGATGTTATGGATCACTCTTATTTAGTGTTTTCAAATATCTTTATGTAGGAGCTATATCTAACCAAGTTGTGAGAGGTGAACATAAATGGGATTCTATAGATTCAAATAGGAAACATGGTCATGGTTGAGTATTTTTTGAGGTTAACCAAAATATCATGATACTCAATTGATATATTTTGAGATCCATTATTCCAAGGATTGACCTTCGTTCAGGTCCTATTATATGATATCGGGGTTGTAGGGATATCACCTTTTATCCTAACATTTCACATTGTTCTTGAGATATACTTAAAAGTGGATAGATTTCTTTTTAAGAAGACACTGAGAGTTGGTACTGGTATTGGGAACAAAAAATTGGAGACCCCAATAGCTGAAATATGATAGAATGTATAGGGATATAGGATTGTGATACTCTTTAGGAGACAATACCAAAAAAATAGGATCTACACTTTACAACTCCTAGGATTCTTCTAGTAAAACTAGAGAGAGGTGGAATTTTTATTAAAATTGATAGGAATATATCATTTTCGGTTTTTTAACTGATCATCCAGATTATAGAGAGATGATCTATGGACCACATAAGTATATATTTTAGTTGGATAAGGGAGATTTGTAGGGAAGTAGATGTGTTAAATGAACAGTGAGATCATTTGTAAGTCTTATATTATTACACCGGATGTCACCACCACCCACAGGTGTTCTATACAATGATTAGGGAGCTAGTTTTCCAAGATAAAGATAATTATAATTCATGGATGAATATGAATCATAGGATCTATTGATGATTATAAAAATTATATATGTATTAAATACATTATATATATATCAGTAATAGACGTGGTTTTGTACCACTCTTTTCTTTCAACATCTATTATTCGAGACATAGAGATTCTGGTTGATCCTTTAGTTGAATGCTTACACGTAGAGACTCCTAATGAAGTGGATTTAGTAGCAAAAAACTTATTATAGAAAAATGACTTTACTATCAAGGGATATAGAATCCTATGTGATATATCTAATGATTCATATTTTCACAACTTTATTTTTAGAAATCATTTGGAAAAATTATGAAACCAAGTGTTGTGAAGACGTGTGATTCCAAGGCCTTGGGTGCCTTGAATATTTGTTTGAAAAATGAAATGTTTTAGTAGCACATGCATGTGAGATTTCTAAAATTGTTAAATAACTCTTAAATGAGCTCCATAATAAGAAATTTGTGGCCATTATTGATATCAAAGCAGTTGATTTTCCCTAGGCACGACCGAACATTTTCCAACACGGGTCATATGTAGAAAAAGTCACTAGGGGTGTAACCATAAATAAAATAACTAAATAAAACTATTTTATTTTTATATCCTAATAACTCATAAAAGGTACCTTGGATTGTAAATCCCATACCACCATTGAGTTTGTAATTGGGTGTTTTTCGTAGGTGATTCATAACATCGACATGCGCAGGTTGACTACAAAAGTTAGTGTTTGGATGGGAATGATATTAAAATATTTAATAAAAGTATTTAATTTGAACAGTATGTGTCAATGCAGTGGTAGTTTTGTTTTTTAGTAATCTAGGTCGGATGAATTTAGAGTTACCACTATAACCCATGAATTCCCCTAATGAAAGGATAAGGAATCTCCCTCCTGACGACTAACACTGGTAGATTGAGGGTCTGCGATGACACAGACCTTCATTCTGCATCAAATATCGATATGATCATCAAGGTAGGGTGTTGATCTCTTCATGATTTCTTTTCCTCTTCTTATAATAAAACTAAGAACAAATACCAAACCCCAAACATGATGATCCATAGTTTGATCATTATTTTGGGAGGGATAATTATTGTGATATTAAAGGGAATAGATCTTTATGGTTACTATTCTATTGGTTTCATTGTGATCCCACTAACATGAACGGATCAAGGCCTAATGAAAAATTCCATGACCTATTCATTGGGTTTCCATGTGCTTAATCCTCCCCCCCTAAATATATCACAATCTTCTTGTGTTGTTCTCCCTTTGAAACCAGACGTGAATGATCGATCGTTGCTCCCAAAATCCATGGAGAAATTATCTGAGACCGAAGTTTATGATCGGTGGTGGAATTATAGAGGCGAGATGAGAGTATAGAAGGAAGGTGGTGGCTTATGGGGGATGACATGATGAATGGTGTGCTTCTAGTAGGGTAGGCTGCGGTGAGGGTATCACATGGCTCGATAAGAGGTCGGGTTCCTCTTGGGTGCACAACAGCAGTCTAGAGGGAACACAATGGAGGAGGAGCCCATGGTGGTGTATTCCGAAGGTAGTAAACAGGGGCCATGGTTGGAGGTCATGGGGAACCTCCTATAGGTCATGGATCGGATTCCACATCAGTGTAATTACACGGGAGTGGGGAAGCCGTGGGCGGTGATCGGCATTGGGCAGAGGTCCGCGTAGAACCCACAACAGTGGAATCCATATGGAAAGGGGTTAGGATGTGGTGTCTTGCTTGTTGAATGTGTAAGCCATGTTAAATGGGAGCACATGACCTAGTAATGCACTGAAGGTGTTGGTCTGCATTCGACAGCCTCGGAAAATCGGGAAACTTCGGTGGTCTAGCAGCCCATCAATCCATTCTGGTTCGGGCCAGCCCAGACCGACCAGCTTCGGTCGGGTCGACAGAACTGGGTAGGGATGAAACTATTGGACTAGGTCAAGTTGGACTAGACCCTTTTTAAAAAAATTCCATATATTTCAAACCTAGTGTTCATTTAACGAGATGCTTGTAGTGTTGGGACCCTCGTGATGAGATGGTCCTTTTGAGATGCTCTACGTGAGTTTTTATGGAATTTGGTTTATGACATAATGGAATGAGGAGTAGTTTCTCCCGAAACGGAAACACTGTGAGAAGAATCATGTGGCTGGTTGTGACTATGTGACATGGGGTAATACTTGACTCATTGATGCTCTGTGCTTCATCGAAGCTCTGTGCTCCTTTAATATCTCGGACACCATCACCACTTTGGGTGCCACCGAAGCTCTGTGCACTACTGACTCTTTGTGTGTAACTAATTCTATGTGCACCAATGATGTTATTTGTGCTATCAATGCTTTGTGCACCATCGATTATCCATGCTTCATTGAAACTATGTGCGCAAAAAACACAACTAGTGTCATAGAGACTCGGAGAAATGTGGAGTACAACTAGAAATATTTCTTTTCATGCTTTAGACTTATGTCGGTGTGATCTGACTATATTGAGTTTTCTTTGTGTGTCCCCTTTGTGGTGTAATTTGTGTGTTTACATTGTGATGTACTTCATGTGATTCCTTTGTGGTATAATTCATGTAATTCTTAGAGGTGTACCTTTGTGGTTTCATTTTCCTACTGAGTCATGTTTTAGTCACCCCTTCACATGTTATGCCCACATGTGTCATGTATTATGATGATGATTGATGATTTGATTGACTCCTTGGAGGACTGGGGTCAGGTGGTTCCTAGAGAGAATCCTGGTAGACAAGATTTTCTTCAATGACTTTAGACAGTTGTTTTTGTACCTTTCATTTAAGTAGGGTTTTTTGAGGATGAGATTTAGGATATTGTACTTTCCATTTTGGTTGGGCTTATATTCTAGCCCCATTAACTTTTTAGTTATTCTATTTTCATACTCTATTTTTGGTATCTTAAAGGTATGAATTCTTGTTTACATAGTGTTTTTAGTTCTACACTTTTTGGCTTGGAAATGGGTGCGAGTGTACTGGTACATAGGCAAATTCCTCCCATTTTTGGGATATGCCTACTTGGTGCTAGTTTCCATCCTTGGGCCTATTGAAGGAGGGGTTGGGGTAGTCACAGTATGGGACCTGGAGCTGGGTCATGACAGAGTGGTATCAGAGCTGGTCGGTTTGACCTAACAAACCAAGAGTCTGTGATATTGGTTTAGGGAAAGAGTTTTGAGTGTTTCGAGTTCGGATCATAGGCCAGGGAAAGCAATGTTGGTGTGGTGGCTGATCTACCCATACACTAGGACTCTGAATTCTACTTTCTTACTCGGTACATGAAAACACTAGTTGTAGGGAATATAATGGTACATGCATCATATAGGATTTAGTGTTCACTCATATACTTCTTGAGTCAATGTTATCTTACAATGTATACTCTCTTGACTGTGGGAAATCATGATCTATTTCTTGATGCCTCCATGTAGGCATCTGGATAGGATTTTGATGTTTGATCACAATGACGGTCCACCTAGTGATGAGGAACTGGTATACGGACCAGTATAGGAGATATCACCCCTGGGTGGTGTACCATAGATACCACCACCTGGAGAGCTGGATTTACTACTAGTGGTACTAATAGAGGATGCACATAGGCTGAGTGTGTTGCATGAGTTCTATAGGTACTGACCTCCCAGTTTTAGGGGTGATCTATACCCCCATGCAACTATGGATTAGGTGGAGGCGGTTACGTCTTTCTTCCTCCTAGTGAGGATGCCTCTCCACCATATATAATTCTTATCCACAAGTCTTTTACATGGATCAATGGGGAGATAGTGGATCCTAGTGATCTAGATGCATGAGGAGATGACCCTCACATGGATATACGCCGAGCATCAATTTAAGTAGGAGTTATTCCCTGAAAAATTATGCTCTATGTGTATACATGACCTACTACATCTTCATCAGGGCATCCCGAAAATATCGTAGTACTCGGTGGGATTTATGGATCATTCTTGTTACTCTATGGATATGGTGTGGGACCCATTATTCAAGGCATGGACCATTGAGCAAGGAATACGCTGGGAGATCAGGGAATCCATGATATCCCTTAGAATTATTACATATATTGGGGTACTAGAGTTATCTCTTCTAGTAGAGATCTTTCTAGCATAAAAGACACCGGCAGTGGGAGCTTCCATCGAGCGTTAGGTAGTTGAGTCTTCAAAATCAGGTAGCTAACAGATGATGTAGGGATTCAATTGGATTAGATAGTATATGGGATGACCCCAGGACATGGGGTCAGCGGTGTGAGCCTCCTAGAATAGAGCTAGTCACTGAAGGGTATGTTGTGCTACTCATGCGGTGGTCGGGGACACATGGCTCGAGATTTCCCAACTCTCCATACAGATGATTAGCATATGGTTGAGGGACCACAAAGAAAAAGGCGAAGGTAGGAATAAGGTGGTCTTCATGGTGGAGGATGTGGTAGGGGATCCAAAAGAGTAGCAGGAATTGGGAGGAGGTTTAAGTTACTACCACCACCATGGGCTCAGGGTGTTACTGGGCAGAGATGAGGCTAGATTCATGCAATGGAGGCTTATGACCCCGGTGCTCCAAATATGATTAGAGGTACGATATAAGTCTTATACACCCAAGAAAAAGTTTTTATAGGAATGGGTATCATTCATTGTTTTCTCACCACAACCCTTTTCTGAGACACGTAAATTCCACTAGAATCATTGATGCGATCCTTACACATAGAGACTCTTATAGAGGATGATTTGAAAATCACACACTATTTTCTATAGTGTTCACTTACTCTCGGGTGCAAGAGATTGTTCTGGTATCTCTTTTTGGAAACTTTGATGCCTTACGTCTTCATTCTTGGTATGGACTGGTTATCTACAATTCATGCCCATATGGACTAGTTTAGGAGCATAGTGTGGTGTGTCCACAGAGATGTGACATGGTTTTCCCTTATCAGCAAAAAGGAAACCTAGGTAGCATAGGATAGACTCACATATAGGATGGTGTAGCTGATCACACACCAGTTGGGTAGCATGAACCTCAGTGTAGTGGATAAGATGAGTCCTCAGTTTCCTGTAGTGGTGGATGAGTAGGTGGATTTATTTTTAGAACATTTTACATGATTACCTATGATTAGGTAGGTAGATTTTTTCACTTATTTTTATCCCTATACATCACCAATATCAACACCTTCATATCTGATTTCTCCCACATATCTTCGTGAGTTAAGGCTACAACTGGAGGACTTGCATAGAAAAGGATTCGTGAGCCCCATTGTTTCACCCTTGGCAGCCCCGGGTTTGTTTTCCAAGAAGGCAGACGGAAGCATGAGATTATATTTCAACTTATGGTGCCTGAACCAAGTGGCAATGAAGAACAGGTAAACACTTTTGGGGATTTGAGACCTCTTCAATCAGCTAAAGGAAGTGACATGGTTCTCGAAGATATGCCTTAGATCTAGCTATCCTCGGCTTTGTGTATAGGGTTATAAAATCCTGAAGATGTCTTCCAGATATCGGTATGGCCATTACGAGTACTTAGTGATGTTGTTTGGCAGGAATAATTCCCCATTAATTTTCATGGTACTCATGAATAGGATCTTCCATCTTTTCTTATACTGGTTCACTGTGTTCATGATTAATGACATCCTAGTGTACTCGGCGTCTGAGGAGGAGCACACGATACACTTAATGATGGTCCTGGACACACTCCAAGAGCTCTAGGTTTGTGGTAATCTCTCAAAGTGTGAGTTTTGGATTTAGGAATTCCACTTTTGGGGGTACATCAGTTCAGAGGGTGGCTTTGTAGTAGATCCGGAAAATATTGAAGCAGTGCTTACATTGGGAGCTACCCAAGAGTGTTACCACTATGTGGAGTTTCCTGGGTATGGATGGATACTATAGGAGGTTTTTACCCAACTTCTATAGAGTAGAATCACCCTTGATGGCCTTTACATGGAAGGGGATACTTTTTTTGGACATAGAAGTACAAAAAGTGATTTATGGAGTTGGGGCATATGTTGAGGAGAGATCTCTTCTTGGTATTACTGGAGGATGGTGTTGAGTATGTGTTTTCCTATGATGTATCAGGGACTGGTCTTGGTTATGTCCTGATACAGGGTAAAGGAGTGATTTCCTATGGTTCATTTCAGTTAAGGCATCATGAGAAAAACTACGCAACCCATGATCTGGAGTTGGTATTAGTAGACTTTTCATTGATGATGTGGTTACACTGGCTAATGAGTGAGAAATTTACCATCTACTATTACCACATGAACTTCATGTTGATATTCTCTTAAAAGTATTTGAACCTGAGACAATTTCATTGGCTAGAGTTCCTCTAGGACTATGACCTTGAGATAGTATATACTCCTTAGAAGGGAAATGTGGTGGTAGTTTCTCTCAACCGAATATTTAGTTCCTAGCAACTGAATGAGGCATCAGAGATGTTAACCATGTGGAATATATAATATATGGATTTAGATGAAGGAGCTTATCTTCATTCCATGTGGGTTACCACTCCCCACATACAATGATTTATGGGTCATAGCTCAGAGATATTGACTATGAGACTACACGTGCTCAGATGTCTACGGGGCATGATCCGAATGGATACTCGAATGGGGGATCATATAGTTCTCTTTAGAGGGATCACATTAATGCTTATTACATTGTGGGAGGATGTATTGGGAGAGTTCCATACATCCCCTTTGGAAGTACATCCAGGAGGGGAAAAGATGTATCAGGACCTCTGATGTCAGTTCTGATGGTCAGGGATAAAGACTGTGGTGGAAAAGTTCGTTTCTAGATGCCTCACTTATCAGCAACTAAAGGCTGAGCACCAGGTTCTAGACGGTTTGACTCAACCCCTTGAGGTGCTAGAGTGCAAGTGTTTTAGAATATCAATGGACATCGTGATGGGTTTACCACGAACATCTAGGGGAAACAATTCCATCTAGGTTCTTGTTGACTAAATCACCATGTCTTCTCACTTCCTACCAATCTCTGAGTAGTTTTTAGTAGAGATATTAGGATGCCTCTATGTGCAGAAGATAGTTCGGATTCACAGAGTTCCACAAACAATCATCTCAAATCATGATGCTTGCTTTACATCCTGGTTATAGAAGGGATTGCGATAGGTGTTTGGAACTCAGTTGTGCTTGAGCATAGTGTTTCATCCTTAGAAAGATGGCCAGATGGAGAAGATCATCAAGGTTCTAGAGGACATGCTACCTGCTTGAATCCTTGATTTCTTCCATAGTTGGGAGGAACACCTACCTCTAGTGGGGTTTTCATACAACAACATCTATTAGTCCACCATTGGTATGGCACTGTCACACCCGGACGTTTTAATTTATTTTTATTTTTATTACTTATGGGATTTGTGTTCTTGCATTAAGGATCAGGCTAGGTCCCAGATTAAAATTTACAACATTTAATGTTTTTGGTGGGTTTCAGACATTTTCGTTGGCACCGCATAGTTAGCAGTAACCATGCGGTCACCCCAGGTGCTTGTGCGGGTTCCTAAGTGGACTGTGTTGAGGTGCACAATTTGTGTGCATGTTTTTTTAATCTATGCGATGATCACATAGTTACCCTATTTTCATAATTAGATAATTAAATGGATTTGGTTTTAAAAAGAATTTTTGTTAATAACCATAACATTATATTGTTATTTTTGTCATTTTTTATTATTATTATTATTATCAAATATTTTATTACCCTAATTGGTCACCCCATACCCCCCCCCCCCACCGTCCTATGCATTGTGTGCCACACCCACGCCCTCCCTCCTCCATGGAATAAGATAACCCCCTCCCTTTCCTCCCCTCCTACTCTCGGCGCCTGACCAGCCTCCGCACCAGCTCCCGCGCCCCGCACCTCCAGCCTATCGCTTTGGCCTTATACCTTGAGCCAACTACCACGCACGCAACCTTCCGTGTGTCGGCCTCCTTCCGCACTGACCTTCTTCCACAATGACCAGGAGGCTCCGGCTACTCACGTTCCCACAACTTTGACCTCTGGTGAGACCCCGCTCGGGCCAGCCGCCTCCTCGCTGAAGCTCTGACCTCACAGCACCAGCACCCCGCCACTCTGGCGTCCTACCCACAGCCGGCCTACCTCTCACCGATGCATCCATAACTGGTTTTCCTCTCACTGGCACACCCCACATCCGACCTCCCTCGCGTTTTCCACCTCCACATTGGCCTTCTGGCCTTTGGCCTCTTTTCCCAGCCAGTAGCACGTCCGACCCTCACTACTCTCCTGGTTCCATCCTACAGTGCATTTGAACCCTCATGTGCACGGCCAACCCGCTTCCCTCCTTCTCAAGTATAATTAAGTTTTTATTTATTTGTTCATTTTCTTTATTTTTAAATATTGGTTTTTATTTAATTTGGATAATTTTAATTCCATCATGGGTTGTTTTTCGTGTGTTTTTTTCACTAGTTCGCAAGCATGGTTTCTCCATAGGGATTGTTCCTCCTTCCGTTAAATTTTGTCGCATCTGCGCTTCTTTGATGTAGGTGAATTTGAGTTTGTCCTTTTGGATTCATTCCTTTTACACTTTCATTCTTCAAATTACAATATTATAATTGATTCTCAGACTTATTTTACATAAAATTGATCTAATTTGGTGTCTATGTAATTTTTTGAAGTTGTTAAAATGATTATCTTATTCATACAAATAGGGGGCTCCTTGATCATGTGTACTTATCTTATTTGATAAAATACTATAGTTATTAAAATTATAATTCAGGGTTTTTATGGAATGTTTAACTTTGATTATGTTGTGTGTTGGTATTGGTTATTTGTGAATTTAATTTGCTATATAATTTGGGTTTTGGTGTATCTTTTCAATTGTGTTAAGGTGTTATAAAAAGGGGATCTTTGGTTTTTAATGTGGAAGTGTTTTCTTTTCAAATAAAGTAAGCATTTGGTTTTATTTTCAAAGAACGTGAATGTTTTTTTGAAATAGTGTGGGTAATTTTCTTGAACTATAGCTGTGTTATTGGGTGTTGACACATCCATGGGTGCACTAGGTGCAGACATGGATGTGCCTTCAAATGAAAATGACATTTAAAATAGTGTTTTTCATAAAAACTTAATCTTATAAATGGTTTTTTCTTTCTAAATAAGACTTGGTCATTTGTGTGGCTTTTATGAGAGGGTTGAAATGAGATTTCAAAGGTTGTACCCATTTGTCCCTTAGTGTCCATTTCGTAAAATGTTAGGCTCGAGAGGCCGTTTGGTTGTTTTATGTGTATTTATTTAACATTTTGAAAGGTTTTACAAAATAAATGCATGGGAGACTTTGGAATTAATGTCCCATTTGGCACATTTAACTCATGGGTGAATTTTGTGTTAACTTTTAGAATGGGTTTTGTTGGAATGTTGTGTGAGTTCCTGGTTGGAGTTTTAAATGGTTTTTTTAGAAAATGATTTTGATATGTACATGATGTGACAGACCATTAGGTGCATTGTTTAACATGAACGATTGAACATGTATATGAGGTGCTTCTGTCTAGTGTAACCCTTTATGGGTTAATGTATAGGAATCTTATGTGTTTGGGGAAGGAAAGTGTGGTGAGATGAGTCATGTGTGTGAGGGACTTCCTACCTACATAGAATTATTATAACCACCATGTGTTCATAGGCATCTTATAGTTGATCGAGTGATGGTTTCTTAACATCCCTAATTAGACGGGTTGGTACCCACTGGTAGGTGTATAGGCCAGATGGGGAGTGCCGCGGGTTTCTCTTGCGGTGAGGGCGGTTAGTGGGTTATAGAATTAGGAGATTCACCATACGATGGTAGGTGGATCTTAACAGAGTATGTACAGGCATCTTCTAGGGATGTTTAAGATCACCGATGGTTACTAGATTATTTACATTGCTTGTTTACTTTCTGTTGCACTAGTTTATTTTTAGTTAGCACTTATTACTTGTTTTACTCTAGGCCAGCTTTGGTATATTCTGTTTTGGATTTCTATTTATAAAATGTCAAATGATTTTGGAAATGGTATGTAGCGTGTGTTGGGTTTTTTAAATGGGAAAAACATGTTGCATATTTTAAAATGTGAAAACCCTACCATTATATTTTTATTTCAAACTTGTTTCATTGGACTATTTTAGGAAATGGAATACTTGGATTCTGTGGTTATATTTTTCATCCCTACTGAGAATCTCAGTGCTCACGCCTATCATATTCTTTCAGTTGTTGGTTCAGTTCTTGTCCAGGTTCCTGGATCAGCTACTCCGTATTGGTGCGGGCTTGATTTTAAGTTTGTTGGTGACCTAGAAAGTCACAAAGAGGTATGTTCGATTCTATATTTCTTTCCGCTTCAAGTTTTTTTACCATTAGTTTTTTTCTGTTTATCATTTTTCCATGGACCAAATCATTATCAACGGTTAAATATTGATATTTGGCACTTGTTTCCTGCCCGTGGGGATCGAGAATACCCTTTCAGGCCATTTTACAGACCCGCTCGGGTGACCTGTTCGGGGTCCACCCGAGTTGGTTCATGACAAAATGGTATCAAAGTGTGGCCATGTTATTTGGGGTGTTCGGTAGATAGATGTTAGAACTTTTGATACTTCAATGGTAGTTATGTTAAGTACATCATGAACCATCACCCATTCTCAGCCTCGAGTTTCTAGGGGTAGTCTAGGATTTGAGTCCTTGTCTTGTTCTGATTCGTTTTGGATTGAGGTATGACAATGAAGGCAAGTCGATGTTACATCGTGATTTCACAAGGAGTAGTGACCCATGTGGAGTCTAAGTACATGGTTTAAGTTCCTCATATTAGTTTATTCTTACATGGTTCATGGCCCACTACCATGTCACCAGGTTAAGAAAGACTACGAGTCCCACACTCTAGAAGTTTAATGCAAGTAAAGTGTTTTCTTGGTTCTGATTGGTGTGAGTGGGATTTTGAAAATGAAAAATATTTTTCTAGAAATGAGTATGACTTATTTTAAATGGATCTAAATTCGTTAAATGGGTTTTAAAACAGAACGCTATTGGTCTAAAAATATGGTGTTTGTTTGGAATTGGTGGAGAAATAGTTGGGTGCAACCTTGGGTACTCTATGAATGTTTGCACATGTGAGGAAATGCATGGGAAGTGTCTGTTGGTGAATTTTTATGAAAGCGGATGAAGACATGTGTGACGGTTCATGGGATTACTGGGGTGTGTACATAGAATTAAATACTTGGCCTTGTTTTTATAATGTGATTTTTCTATAAAAAAGTAAATTATTTTAGGAAATTTAATTAGGTTTGAAAAGGGGGTTTGGAATTTAGAAATTGGCCTCAAAAGAAGGTGGTTTTGAAATGTAAAATGAATAAGGGAATTTTTTGTTGTGTTTTTATTTTATTGGTTTTTTGAGCTAGCTATTTTTTGATGAAATCACTTTGATTGATGTTTCTTCTGTTCGATATTGGTTTTGGAGTTATGTTTTATTTGTTTTTTAGAAAATTCCACCCAAAAGGGTCCCCAACGTTTCTAATGATTAATTCTATGCTTTTAGTCCTTCTGGGACATTTTCCTATCCTTCACGGTGAACATGGTCTGTTAGAAGTAGTATAGAGCCTAAAATAGGTCGAACACGTCTTTCGGGTATTGGGAACTCTCAAAGCTGTGACAGTGCATGCCATTTTGGGTCTGTTCGAAGGTCAAACTCTGGATGAATGGGAGTTATCCTCCCTTACATCATTTCAAGTTGGGATGATGTGGGATGTCTTTAAATATGTATTTGTCTGATAGTTTATACCTGAAGAGGTGAGGAAGAAGAAAAGGGAAGAGCTCATTCATATTCAATAAGGCCAACAGACGGTGAAAGCATATGTTGACCGTTTCAAGGAACTTCTGTCCCTTTTTCTAGATGTAACAACACATGATTACATGAAGACTTATCTCTTCATTGGGGGCCTTCATACAGAGATCAAGGAGTGGGTCCTCCCTTCTAGAGAATATTTTGAGAAGCCAGTGGAAGAGGCGTTTCTAGCTGAGATGGCCTCTGAAGCACAAGTGGTTGGAAATCCAGTTTATCCAGTTGTTTGTGAAGGTTCCCCATTTGGCGTGCAGAGTGTGCCAGATGGATCTATTTCCAAAAATTTATATGTAGTGGTTCTAGGTACAATTTTTTCATATCATTCAGTGGTGTTCCACCAGTTTTACTAGTTTGGGCACGTGAAGGCATCATGTCGCATCCCTCCAAAGACGGGTCATCGTAGCAGCCGTCTGGGTCACATGGAGAAGTTTTTCTGGAAGCATCACCGGATGAAGTCAATGTGACAAGGGATTTATAGTTCCTAACTATGAGTTAGGAAATTCATCATCCATCAGAGCCCTAGCTATAGGTCTTGGGGTAAATCTTGCACGCAGTCAGGAGTTTCTAGGGATCTGAAGCCTCGGTTTGGGTTTTGTGTTCCATGTTGGAGGTGGAGCATTTAAAGTCTTTTAATTCATGTTTTTCTATTTTAAAAGTATTGACATTGTTTTAAGTTTATTATTTCATCATCGATTTATGATAGACATGTTCTTTTGAAATCTAAACAGTTTTGTCTGTCTGATTATGGTTTTTTGAATCATGTGTTTTTATTAAAAGTGTGGTTATCACTTGTCTGGGTTGATCTTATTTTAGCCTTGTTTGTTTGGAGATATAAGTAACTATGGAAGTGGTGATGTTTGTGCTTATGATCAGGTTCACTTCTTTGGGTAATTTCTTATCAGATGTTTTTCTCTAGTGTTCGATCATTTTTGTATGGGTCAAAAGTTCCTCGTTTCAGCAGAGGTTTTATTTCACTTGCATTGTAGAATATAGTTTGGATCAGTTGGGAGTTCCCATATCCCGACCCCCTTCTGGGGTGGTGTGTCTGGGTGTTATGTTTCAGAGCTAGTTGAATTATTGTGATGGGGAGAACACTATTATGTTCTCCTGTTCTCTTGTGTAGTGGTTTCTTTTGGTTTCAATCAAGCATGGACTCGAGTTTTGGTTAATTATTGGCTTGGTGACTTTCTGGGGGAAGAAAGTGTCTGTGGTGGGGAGAATTGTCAGACCCCGACATTTTACATTATTTTTATTATTATTATTTTCAGGATTTGTGTTCTCGTGTCAAGGATCGAGTTGGTTCGCGATTAAAATTTTATGAGGTTTAATGTTTTTGGTGGATTTTAGACCCGTGCAAGGGCACCGTACGGTTAGTGGTAAATGCGCAGTCACCCCATGTGCTTGTGTGGGTACCCAAGTGGACTGCGTTGAGGCATGCAATTTAAGTGCGCATTTTTTTATGTCCTGTGATGAGTGCACGGTTACCCAGTTTTACGAATTAGATAATTAAATGGAATAATTTTTAAAAATAATTTTTTTACTAATAATAATAATATGATGTTATTTTTATCATTTTATTATTATTATTGTTATTATTATAAAAAATTGTTTCTAAGCCGAATTGGAGACCCCCTTCCCCCCCCCCCCCATCTGTGTTTTGTTTTGCACTCTACACCCAGGCCCTCCCTCCTTGAGGGAATAGGGGGGCCCCTCCATTTCCACACATCCTTCTCTTGGTTCCCAACCAACCTCTGCACTGGCTCCCGCACCCCGCGCCTCTGGCCTGCCGCTTCGGCCTTCTGCCTTGCACTGATCTGCCATGCCCTCAACCCTCCATGCATAGGCCTCCTACTGCACTGGCCTTCTTCCGCTCCATTGAGGCTGATCAAGCCACCTGCGTTCCCACAACTCTGACCCCCAACCATACCCTGTTTGGGCCAGCCACCTCCTCACCGGAGCTCTGACCTCACTACACCAACACCCCTTTGCTTTGGATTCATACATGAGTCAATCCTTCCTCTCGTCTGCGCATCCATATCCAGTTTTCCTCTCACTGGAACACCTCGTAGCTGACCTACCTCGCGTCAGCCACATCCACATTGGCCTCCGGACCTCTGGCCTCTTTTCCCCGACCAGTGGCCCGTTCGACCCTCACTCCTCTCCTTGTTTCGGTAAACCCACCTCCCTCCTTAGGAGGTATAATTAATTAATTATTTATTTATTTATTTTTATTTACTTTAATTATTTTTTTTATTTTATTTGGATTATCGTAATTCCATCACGGGTTATGTTTCATCTATTTTTTCTCTATTTAGAAATCATTGTTGCTCCATAGGGATTGTTCCTCCTTCCGTCAAATTTGGTCACATCCGCACTTGTTTGAGGTAGTAGAATCTGAGTTTTATCTTTCTGATGAATCCCTATAACACATGCATTCTTCAAATTATTATATTTTATTTGATTCACAGTCTTATTTTACATCAAATTGATCTTCATTGGTGTTTATGAAGTTTTTAGAAGTTGTTAAAACGATTATCTTATTGCATATAAAGAGGGGTCTCTTTGATCATGTGTACTTAGACTATTTGATAAAATAATACATTTATTCAATGTATAATGACATGTTTTTATGGAATGTTTAGCTTTGATTGTACTCTTTAGTGGTATTAGTTATTATTGAATTTAGTTTGGTGTATAATTTTGGTATTGGTGTAACTTGTAAATTATGTTAAGGTGTTATAAAAAGGGGGATCTTTGGTTTTTAATGTGGTAGTGTGTTCTTTTCAAATAAATTAAGTGGTTAGTTTTAGTTTCAAAGAATGTTATTGTTTTGTGGAAATATTATTGGACATTTTGTTTAACTTTAGGTGTGTCATTGGATCTTGACACATCCATGGGTGCACTAGGTGAAAACATGGATGTGCCTTTAAATGACAATGACATTTAAAATAGTGTATTTCTTAAAACCATGGTATTCTAAATGGTTTTTTCTTTATAAATATGATTTGGTCCTTTGTGTGGATTTTCTGAGAGGGTTGAAATGAGATATCAAAAAGAGTACTTGTTTGGCCCATAGTGTCTCTTCCGGAAAAGGTTAGGCTCGAGAGGAAATTTGGTCATCTTGTGTGCTTTTCATTAATACTTTGAAATTTTTTACAAATGAAATGCATGAGAAAATTTGGACACAAATGCCAATTTGGATCTTTTCACTCATGGGTGAATTTTATGTTAACTTTTAGAATGGATTGTGTTGGAATGTGGTGTGTGTGCTTGGTTTGATTTTTTAATGATTTTTTTAAAATGTTGTAGATATGAACATGGTGTGACAAACCATTTGGAATTCTGTTTAATTTTAATGATTGAACATGTATAAGAGTTTATTCTGTCTAGTGTAACACTTTATGGGTTAATGTATAGGAAACATATGTGTTTGGGGAAGGAAAGTGCAGTAAGATGAGTCACATATGCGAGAGCCTTCTTACCTACACAGTATTATTATAACCACCATGAGTTCATGGGTGTCTTATAGTTTATTGAGTGATGGTTGCCAATCATCCTTGATTAGATGGTTTGGTACCCACTGGTAGGTGTCTACGCTATATGGGGAGTTTCGCTGGTTTCTATTATTGTGAGGGCGTCTTGTTGGTTATAGACTTAGGAGTTTCACAATACGCCGGTAGGTGCTTCCGAACCAAGTACGTCCAAGTTTCTTCTATGTATTTTTATGATCACCCATGGTTACTGGATTATTTACACTTCTTTTTTACTTTTCAATGCACTAGTTTATTTTCAGTTATACCTTTTTAATTGTTTTACTCTAGCCCACCTTTGGTATATTATTTTTTGGACTTTTATTTTTAAAATGAAAAATGGTTTTGGAAATTGTATGTAGTGTGTGTTGGGTTTTTAAAATGTGAAAAACATGTTGCTTATATTAAAATGTCAAAACCCTACCTTTATATTTTTATTTCAAACTTGTGTCATTGGACTCTTTTGGTAAAGGTAATACTTGGATTATGTTGTTGTATTTGGAATCCCTACTGAGTATCTTGGTCACCCCTATCATATTATTTCAGTTGTAGGTTTTGTTCTTATTCATATTCCTAGATCAGTTGCTCAGTGTTAGAGCAGGATTGAGTCTGAGTTGGGTGGTGACCTAGAAGGTCATAGAGAGGCATGTTTGGTTCTATTTTTCTTTATATTGTTAGTTTTTATTTTTACAGTCACTTTGGTTTATCTGTTTTTCTTTTTTTCATTGTCCAAATTGTTCCCAATGGTTATATTTTGATGCATGTAACTAGTTGTCAGCCCTTGAGGATCAAGAATTCCCTTCAAACCATATTGCGGACTAGCTTGGGTGACTAGTTCAGGTTTGACCCAAGTTGGTTCGTGACAGGCACAGTTCAAGGCCTTTTTTGGGTGACTATGAAGGTCCCCACTATGCTACACTGACCCAAGAGAGTCATCACTCATGGGTCTAGGGCTACCACCGAAAAGGTGCAGATCATCAAGGAACAGTTGAGGACTGCATAGAGCTAGAAGAATTCATATGATGACAGGAGGTAGAGGCCTCTATAGTTTGAGATGGGAGACCGGGTGTTCCTTCAGTTCTCACCTTGATAAGGATTGTGGATATTTGTCTCGGGTGGAAAGTTATCTCATAGATTCAATGTCCTTTTTCAAATTCTATGTAGAGTTGTTGAGGTTGTGTACTACTAAGCTCTACCCCAATAGTTTCACTGGGTGCATTATTTCTTCCATGTGTCCTAGTTGAGCAGGTACGTGCATAATCGATCGCACATCATCGACTCGATAAAGTTGGACA
Source organism: Viscum album (assembly GCA_963277665.1). Lineage (NCBI taxonomy): Eukaryota > Viridiplantae > Streptophyta > Magnoliopsida > Santalales > Viscaceae > Viscum > Viscum album. The sequence goes on along the minus strand of OY728140.1, from coordinate 1,689,552,693 downwards.
CTGACGTTGGGGTGACATTTGAGGAGTACTTGATGGTGATAGAGGATCAAAAGGACCATATAATTCATAAACAGTTGATTCCTCTAGTGCATGATCGGTGGATGCATTAAATATCCATGAGATCACGTGGGAGTGGGAGGCTCAAATTCATGCCTAATACTCTCATCTTTTTGTTGAGTATTACCTTTTATGACTTTCGGGGACATAAATCCCTATGGTCGGTAGAATGTTACCACTCATATTTTCCTGATTTTATTTTTAAAAAATTTTTGGAAAAATTCCATGACAAGTCATTGAGACGGGGTGTGATTCTGAGGCCCAGGGTTCGCATAATTTTTGTTTGAAAAATTTTATGTTTTAATAGTACGCATGCACGCCATTTTTGAAAAAGTAAAATAAACCCTAAACAAGTACCAAAATTAGAAAATTGTGGAAATTATTGAGATTAGATTAGTGGCTTTAGGCTAGGCATGACATAACATTTGTTGATGCAGGTCATCTTTAGGAAATGTTATAAGGGCATAACTGTAAAATATATTAATTAAACAAAAATTAATTTATTTTGAAAAACAAATAACTCATAAATTATAACTCTCATTGGAAATATGATACCACCGTTGAGTTCGTAAGGTGTTTTTTCCCTTAGGCATGGCCTATAATTGACTGGCATAGGTCGGCTGCACAAATTGGTTTTTTTATGTGAAAGTCATTAAATTATTTAATAAAAATATTTTATTTAATTGTTACATGTTGATGATGAAATGATTTCCTTTTTTTAATAATCCATGTTATAGGAATTCCGGTTTATCTCTATTACTCTGGAATTCCCTTGAGGTAGGGAGATTGAAGCTCTCTCCCGATGATGAATGTCAGCGGATCGAGGATCAATGATAACATGGACATCCGTTCTTGATCAACGATTGATCCTATCATTGAGGTAGGTTTTCAATATTTTCATGATTTTTTTCCCTTCTTATAATAAAATGAAGAATGTGGACCAACCCAAAAATAGGTTCATCCTTGGTTGGATCATTTTTGCGGGAGAGATAATTATTGCGGGGTTAAAGGGAATAGATATTGGTGATTATTTTGTAGTTGGTTTCTTCATGATCCTGCTAACATGATCAGATCAAGGTTGGATGAATAAGTCCAATATCCATTCTTTTTGGGTTCATGTACTTAATACTTCCCCCTAAATCTATCTTTTTTTCATGAATTATTCTCCCTTTGAAACCCTAAGCGAATGATTGATCGTTCCACCCAAGATCCATGGTGCAATGAACTGAAAACAACAGTCTTGATCCGTGATAGCATTGGGGAGGTGCGATTAGAGAGAAGTATTTTGTAAAATACTTTGGTGGATGGTGTGATGAACAGAGGTCCACCAGTAGTTGGCCAGCAGTGAGAGTAGCGCGCAGCCCGGTGGGAGGCCGGGTTTCGGGGGGCGCACAACTGCAGTTCATTGGGACCCCACCGGTGGAGGAACTCAAGATGGTGCAAGACACGGGTGGTGGATAAGAGACACAATAGGACGTCACGATTTTAGATATAGAAATATATAGCTCAGAGGCCTCGTCGGTGGGATCTTGCAGTTGTGGGGAGGCTATGGGCGATGATCGGCATGCGGCTGTGGTCCATGTGGAACCCACGGCAGAAGAAGCTTTAAGGGAGGGGGAAAATATGTGGTGTTGTCCTCATTGAACATGGAGTCCACATTGACCAAGGTAGGAAGACCAAATTGGGATGCAATCCATCAGCTCATCAGGTCGGCCCAGACCGACCGGGTCGGTTCAGGTTGGTCGAACTAGATCTGGTCGGGTCTGCCAAACCGGGTCTAATCAGACTGAATACTTTTTACTAAATTACCCATATCATTCAAATTTTGTGTCTATTTGATGAGACTCTTTTGGAATTTTGACCCTTGTGAAGAGACGTCTCTTTTAAGATGATCAAATTAGGTTTTTAAGTAAGTCAGTTTTCAATCTAATGGATTGAGAAGTAGGTTCTCCTGGAACAAATGCACTAAGAGAAGAATCTTGTGGCTGATTGTGACTATGTTACATGGGGGATTGCATGACTCATCCACACTCCATGATCCATCGGCACTCTATTCACCATCGACTCTCCATATTCTATCGACGCTCCATGTTCCATCGACCCCTCAGATGCCATCACAACTCTTGGCACCACCGATGCTCTATTTTCCATTAATGATTCATGTTCCGCTGACGCTCCATGCACCATCGATAGTACATACTCCATTAATGTTCCAAGAACCGCCAACAAATCTAGTGTCATATAGACTAGGAGATCTATAGTATACAACTGGAAATCCTTCTCTTCAAGATTTAAACTAGTACCTCTGTGAGCTGACCGTATTGATTGTACTTCATGTGTTTCCTTTATGGTGTACTATGTGTGTTTACTTTGATGTTTACTTCATGTATTTTTTTTGGTTTACTTAATTTAATTCATAGTGGTGTACCTTTGTGGTTTTGGGTCCCCTACTAGGTATTATTTTACTCACCCTTGCATGGGTTATGCCTACACATGTCATGTCTTGTGTAGAATATCGACGCTTTGATGGAGTCCTTGGTGGATCAGGGCCAGGTGGTGCTTAGAGAGAGCCCCAACGGGTGAGGTGTTCTTCACTGACTTCATATAGCAGTTTTTGTACCTTCCCTTCAGGTTGGGTTTTTTGAAGAAGATATTCAAGATCTTGTGCTTCCATTTTCTTTGGGCTTGTATTCAGGCCCCATTTAAATTTTAGTTTTTGTATTATCTTACTTTTTTGTTTGTATCATAGTGGTATCCATGCTTGTTTACTTGGTGTTTTCAGTTCAACACATTTGGGTGTGCAAATGGGTGTGTGTGTGTGTGTGTATGTCCATGTACTTAATCAAATACCTCCCATTTGTGGGATATTCCAACTCGGTGATAGTCACCAGCCCATGGCCTATTAGAGGTGGGAATGGGGTTGTCACGACATGGAACCTAGGGAATGGGTCTTGATGATCTCTTTTTAGTAGTGATGAGGCCTTACGGTTTCATCTTTGGTATGGAATGAATATCCTCATTTCATGCCCAAATTTAATGTTTCTGGTAGATAATCGGGTGTTTCTATGGTGATAGAATGACTTTTTTCATCATATGTGAGAAAGAAACCTAATAAGAGTAGGATGTGATCATACATATGAGGATATATATGATTACTCATTGTTGGTTGAGTTGGAAACTCAATAGAGGGTGAATTGAGTTCCTACATATAAATTTTGTTAAAACCATTATGATAAAATCTCCAAAATCGAAAGAGCCCAGTTAATTTATTCAGTAGAGATATAAATGTTCAATTTCTCAATAAGTCTCTCAAAGGTTGATTAGTCCTCAGTTGAATCCATGTAGGAACACTTATCTAACTTTTGAAACATGTTTACTGAATTAAACACATATACAGACCTACCAAAACTAACTATCAGAGTTAATGAAAAATATTTTTCTTTATTTGAAACGGTATGCAGTAGAAAATAGGAAAATAGAGTATTACAAGATAAAGTACATAGCATAATTAAACAAGAGTTTTAGTCTCAAGCAGAGACTTAATCCCCTCTACTTTGTGATCACCTTCCACCAAGTAGTTTATATTAACAATAAACTTGATACATAGCCTGTATTGGGCATTAAAATAGTTTTCACAAGCTGTCCAGGTCACACACCCTCTACCAGAATTCTTCTTGGGAAAACAAATAACCTGGCCACACACAACCTCCTCCACAGTTATACATGGGAAACAAAAGTGTAAGAAATGTTTGGTGTGAGGATTTTCAGTCTCCTCTAGTTAATCAAAACATACATTGTGTATGTAACAGACTAACACACACTTCTCAGAAATATAAAATAAATAACACAACATATATATTATTATAAGGGTTGAGTTTAGAAGGATCTATATATTTGTAGTTCAACTCTGGACTCCTTCGTGTGAATAAATTAGAGTTTGAGTCCTTCTATGGAAGTTGTCTCTAAAACAGAGTGTCGTAACTTTAGGTTTTGGCTTCCAGTTATTGAGGTGTTCAAATTTCTTGTTTCTAAGTGATTTGATAAATCATAACAAGGGAGCATTGAAATTTTTCTCCCAAAACATATTTTTGAAGCTCTTGGGTTCACTTAGTAAGTTCTAGTGTGTTCTCCTCATTCTTTGGTTCTTTTGTATAAAATCTTTTTCTCTCTCATCCCTCATCTTCTCTAGCTCAATCTACTATTTCATTCTTGAGGTCCGACAATAGGAATGATTAGACCACATGTGGTCTTCCTTGAACCTCCTATGGTCTCCATATATGGTCTTTAGATATGTCTAAAAACAAAATTAATTAATTTCAGAAGCATTAAGATTAATAAATATGACTGTTAGAATAATCTTTAAAAATTTGAAAAAAGTATAGAGTAGAAGGTTATAGGTATCGGTAGGCTGGTAGTGGTATAATTATCAATGGTAGCTTCTCATTGGTACCTTATCAATGGTAGAATTATCAATGGTAGCTTTCTCAATTGTAGTTTCTAAATGGTAGCTTCTCAGCGGTAGACTTATCAATGGTAGCCTTCTCAACCATAGTTTCTCCACCGTAGCTTCTCAACGGTAGACTTATCAGTAGTAGCCTTCACAATGGTAGAATTATAAGTGGTATCCCTCACAATAGTATTCTTATTAGCGGTAGGCTTCCCATCAATGACCTAGCACCAGTATCCTCTAGCGGTCACCTCTAGCAGTAACTTTTCAGTGGTAAATTCTCGCGGTAACCTTCAAGTGGAAACCTCTTGAGGTAACTTCAAGTGGCACCCTTCTAGTTATAGCCTCTTGTGGTAACATCGAGCGGTAACCTTCCAGTGGTAGCCTCTAGTGGTAACCTCTAGTGGTAACCTACTACTTCAAAAAGGTTGCACTGTAAACTCAATCAAGGAATCAGTGAGATTGAAAAAACATAATTTCTACATGAAAAAAACTATAAATACTAATGAAACATGATAATCATATAAATGAAAAGTGATTATCATATAGATTAAACAAGCTTCGAGATTACTAAAATAGGTGAGTCCAACAATCTCACCCTTTTTGATAATCACAAATTATGGTACTCAAATTTAGAATAAGAAATATTGTTTCAGAGTTAAGTCAATTCTCTAATCTCTTCAATGGTATAAATATTCATCGTATCCGGGATAAAATAGCATAAAATTAACCAGTTTTATTGTCGAAAATATATCAGGGCATAAATGTATAGAAATATAATATATGCGAGGGCTGCAATCTGAAAAATTCTCCCAGTTTTGATTATCAAAAAAAGTAAGACAAAAAGAGATCTTTGTATTAATAAAAAAAGTGTACATTATAAAAAACAGAATACAAGGATCCATATCAAATAAGATATCCTACATTCAATCCATGTTCGAGATGTCCAAGTGATATTTTTCTTTGGGAGCTGAGGAGGCTGGTTCAGAAGATGGAGGTACAAGCCTAGGGATAGTAGTGAGCAAGTTTGGAGGAGCTGCAATAGAAGCATCAGTAGACCAATAATGAGTAGATCTCTGAGAAATCAAAGGCTTCAAGATTCGGATGTCCTATGCAGGAGTCATCAAAGGAGCAACACTGGTAAATCCTAATGCAGCTGAGGAAAAAGGAAATGTTGGAGGGACAATAATAGGAGTACAATACATGTGGAGAAATGAAAAAAGGCGATTACTAAAATCCATAATGATGATTCCTACTCTTTCTATAGCTGATAGGAAATCATCCTTATTCTCCATGAGATTTTCCAAAGCAGGTTTCAACTCTCTAAGCCAGCTAAGTTGATCTTTAAAAGACTAAGTGACAGGAGCTATCCTCAAGTTCTCCAACAACATCTTGAAGTGACTATCCATCTGATTTTTAGTATAAACCATTTTATTATAGAAATAAATCTGCTCTTTTATGGATTTTTTTATCTTGGGTAGACTCTCTCAGGTAATCACCAACAAGATTGTGAATGTCTCTTGTAGTAGAAATGACCTGAGTCAAAGACTGAGGGTCTGAGGTACTTACACTAGATAGCTTCTATATTTACCCTCTAACAACTGATCTTAAGGCTTCTAGATCAAAAGGAGTAGAGGTAGATGAGGAAGTAGATGCACGCAGAGGTTCCATGGTAAAAGTCATTGTTTCCTTCAAAGACTTAACTAATAGACAGATCAACCTATTCACATAATCATCCTGATTATTGACATGTGCTTCCATAGACATCTTAAAGTCCTCAAACACAGTTACCAACTGCTGAACAACACTCTTAACATATCCATAGTCTTTGTCCACTTGAAATCTTGAATCCATATATGAGTCTAAATTCAAAAGTGACTATTTCATAGCCACCACAAATTCTGCCAAGTCTCTTACCAGATTTTGGAATTCCTTCACTTCATACAGCATATTTGATTGATTTTTAGAAATTATTCATTCCAAAATAGATTCTACAATCTCTTGATTCGGAGCTAATGTTATCTCTATCCAAATTGATCTCTCATCAAATCCTATTTGAAAACCAGATTTCAAATACTCAAGGTCATCCTTCTTCACATAATCTTAAGGTAAAAGAACCACTAGTTTAACTATAGTGGTATCTGAGACATAATGAATTGGAGGAATTCTGTTAGGTTTTTCATCTTAAGAATCTTCATAGTCTAAGACCAACACAAGGAATCCAGGGTCATCTGACCAGTTGTCTCTCTCATGATTAACAGAAACTGAACATGTGGTATCAAGTTCCTCCCCCTTACTTGGAGAATCATCCTAGACAACTACCTTTTCCTCTGCCGGTCTTAATTGATCAAATGAACCAACTGGAGAGTCTACGCCTACTTCTTCTACTGAATCATTAACCACTTCCATTGCAATTCCAACAGATTCATCATCCCCTTACTTTTCATTATCAGCCATTTTTGTAAATCCAATCAAAGGACTAATATATAGGCATTCTTCTTCACTAAAATCATCATCACTTGTTTTATAGTTTTCATGATCAGAATCAACGACATCCTCCTCCTCTGAGGTCTCTTCATCAGTAATTTCTCTCAATACATTCTCATCATATTCTTTATCAGTGGTTTTCTCATCATCAGTGTCCCTTAGGAAAATATCTCTTCTTGGATAATTATTTGGTGGGATAGGCTCACCAAATGATACAGTACCACCATGAGGACTTGATGGAAGGTCATGATCACTCAGGTCATCTAGAGGATAATCATTTATTTCTTTCAAAATAGAAACCTCATCTTCTACATCTGAATACAGTGGTTCAACTTTTTTAGGTTTTAAACCAGTATCACTCTTATCCTTTGGCCTATTAGGATTGGTAATAGGGTTGAATTCTTCATATATATTAGCCTAATCATTCACCCATTCCCTTTTCCAAGGGTTCCATTTTATCTTCGTAAATATGAAAATGATTTTGGTAATATAGAGTTTTTACTTTACAACAATGGTTTCTTCATTATTTCTACCAACACCTTTCACTTTCAACATCAAAGATATCAACTTGGCATACAATAAAGCATTTCACTTGGAACCAGGCCTAGTTATATCCTCTAAATAAACCATAAAAATTATGCAACGATTTATCCTTTTTCCATGCTTCAAAAATACAACAAAAATATGTCATGATATTTCAAAGTATAAAAGTACCCTATCATGGGACTCAAGAAATGTTGGAAATTTTTAAATAGTAATCTATTTTCCCCATCCATATCATGAGTAATTTCCTTTCTAGGTATTCCACTCCCTGTCATTTCATTCAGGCCCCCTTCATTGTAGAAAAACTCACTAGAGGGAGTTATAACTCCCGAATAATAGTCGAATTTGCCTTCATGTGGGACTCTTAAGAATTCAACCCATTCAATAGAATATAATATCACACTTACTCCATTTACATTAGAAATCATTCAGTTCTCATCCTCAAATTTTTTGAACATTAAAACTCATAATAATCATTTACTAGCTTCGGGTAATACGGTCCATTGTTGTTTTTCAAGAATTTTACCCAATCTTAAGATTTTAGTGCCTTCAGCACAAGATATTTTCTCAAAAATAGCCACTCAGAGCTTAATTCATTCCTGACCATGATTTCCCTCTTTGATAAATGAGGATTGAATGGCTTTACCACAACCTTACTTTCGCCTCTATACCCATCTCGAGGTCTCTTAGGGTTTGGTGTGTCTCCTTCATCACCAATCATCAGTTTCTTTACTCTTTCCATTCAAATCAGATGCGGTTTGAGGGTTTTAGTAGAATATTGATTTTAAGGATTTAGGTGAAACAGGTTTGAGAGATGATTGAAGTGGATGGAATTGTGACATGTACTTTGTTTTTATCATTTAGTGATTGAAAAAAAATCTAGTAAATGAAATGAGTAAAATTAAAACATTACAAATTCAAGAAGAAAATACGATATCCAAGACCTATCAGTAAGGTCGACCAGTGGTAAGGTTCCAATAGAAAGGTCTATCGGTGAGTTCCAATGATGAGGTGTCCTAATGGTGAGGTACAATAGTGAGGTGTCCTAACGGTGAGGTCCAATGATGAGGTGTCCAAATAGTGAGGTCCAGTGGTGAGGTGTCCTAACGGTGAGGTCCAACGGTGAGTTATCCTGATGGTGAGGTCCAACAGTGAGGTGTTCTAACCAAAATTAATCATATATAACTCATGTTAGATGTAATTTAACCACTCTAAATTCAAAGTCCTCATGAATATATCAGCCAAAGGATGCTCATTTCCAATTAATTCAAGAGTCATATCACCTCTTTGATACTGATCTCCCAAAAAGTGATGTCTGACATCATTGTGCTTTTTCCTAGCATGAGAAACTAGATTTTTGGAGATTTTAATAGCACTTGTATTATCACAATTTATAGAGACATGTTTTAATTGATATCCATTGTCTAGTAATGTGTGTTTCATCAACATAATTTGAGGACAACAACTACCAGCAGCTATATATTCATCTTTGGTAGTGGATAATGAAAAATAATTCTATTTCATACATCACCATGATACTTGTGACTTGCTCAAAATGTGTCATGTTCCAGTGGTTCTCTTTCTATCTAACTTCCAACCAGAAAAGTCAGCATCAGAATAGATTATCAAATCAAATTATTGTCATCTTTGATAAAATAGTCCTAAGTTATTAGTATACTTGAGATATTTAAAAATCCTTTTACATCAATTAAATGTTATTATTTGGGATTATCTTGAAAAGGAGAACACATACATTCAATGAACATAATATCAGGTCGTTTAGTAGTGAGGTAGATCATACTACCAATCATACCTCTGTAATTGGTTTGATCTACTGGTTTGCCAACTTCATCAGTATCCAGCTTAAAAGTGGTACTCAAAGGTGTATCACTGCCTTTATTATTATCCAAACCAAACTGTTTCAAAAGAACCTTAGTATATTTAATTTGATTTTAAAACAATGAAATTTTTATGTGAAAAATTTTAAATCCAAGGAAGAATTTAAGTTCCCCCATTAGACTCATTTAAAATTCATTTTGGATCATCGTTGGAAAATCAGTTCATAAATAATTTTTAGAGGATCCCAATTTAATGTAATCTATATAAATTTTTAGTATTAAAACATCTTTGGAAATCCTTCTAAAAAAGAGTAGGATTTTTTATCCCCTTAGTAAAACCCTTGGAAATAATAAAAGAACTGATTCTTTCATTCCAAGATCTAGGAGCTTGTTTTAGACCATATAAAACATTAGAAAGTTTAATAAAAGTATTTGAAAAATTGTTATTTTTAAATCTAGGGGTTGTTCAACAAACACATCCTCAATTATATACCCATTTAGAAATGCACTTTTGACATACATTTGAAAAAGTTTGAAGTTTATATGAGCTTCATAATCAAGTAGTATCCTAATGGCTTCTAGTCTAGCTACAGGTGCAAAAGTTTTCTCAGAGTCTATTCCTTCTTCTTGACTATATCCCTATGAAACTAATCAAGCCTTGTTTCTAACTATATTTCCAGACACATAAACCATGTTTATAAATACCCATTTAGGGCCTATGGTCAAAGTTACCTTAGTTCATTATACTAATTCCAAAACATTTTTTCTTTCAGACTAATTTAATTCTTCTTGTATAGCTATCACCAAAAATTCATCACTGATAGAATCATTAATATTTTTGGGTTCAAGCTGGGAAATAAAATCTTGATGTTCATCTTGGTTTCTCAGAGAAGCTCTAGTTTTTGTCCCTCTATTTAGATCACCTACTACATTATCTAAATTATGATTCTGAAGAGTTATTATACAATTAGAAAGGGTTGTACTAGACTCCTCATGGGTTTCTATAGGTTCAGATTCAATAGGCTCAGATTCTTGAAAATTTCCAGAACTAGTTGTTTTCACTCGGTGTTCATTTTTTTATCATTAAGGTCAATAATTGGAATATCTTCCTTGAGATATTCAATAGAGGTTTTAGTTTCATGTGGATTGGCCTCATCAAATTTAACATGAACTGATTCTTCCACCCATTTTTTCTCTTATTTAATACTATATTGGCTTTACTAGAGGTTGAGTAACCTAGAAAAATTCCTTAATCACTTTTGGAATACAATTTGTCAAGTTTATTCCTAGCGTTAAAGGTAAAGACTTTGAAACCAGAAACTATAAAGTAATTAACCTTAAGCATCCTATTTTCCATAGCTCATAAGGGGTTTTCCTAATAACATGTCAAATAAAGACACTATTTGTGATGTAACGAGCTGTATTAATAGCTTCAGACCAAATTTTGAATATAGCCATTATGTGGGAATATATCCATTATGTGGGAAAAAAGATTTGAACTCCTAATTTTCAAGCTCATCACCATGATCACTTCTCAAGGTCTTAATTCTAAGTCTATTAAAATTTTCTACATACTTTGAATATTTAATTAAGTAAGAACATTCTTCCCTTTGGTGAGAGAGAAAGTATACCCAAGTGTATCTAGAAAAATCATCTACAATAACATAAACATAGTGATTCCTATTTAAAAATGAAATTCTAGATGATCCAAACAAATCCATGTGAACCAACTCAAGTGGTTGAGAAGTTTAAACTTCTTTCTTTGGTTTGAAAAAAAACTTTTGTTGTTTCCCCATTTGAAAAGGATCGCAAACTTTGTTAAGTGGGAATTACAATTTAGGTATGTCTCTATATAAACCATTCCTAGTTAGTTTAATAAGTGAGTTCACATTTCAGTGTCCTAATATTTTGTTCCATAACAAATATTTCTTATAAAAAACATTTAAACAATAAACATTTTTCATAGAGATACAGTTTAAAACAAAAACATATACTTTCTCATTCCTATGAGTAGTGAATATTAAATCATTTTTAGAATTAAAAACAGTTCATGCATCATTTTAAAAAATTACATTAAAACAATCATCACAAAACTGATAGATACTAAGTAGAGTTTACTTTAACCCAAAAACAATAAGTACTTTTGAGATTAATATAGTATTAGGGTGGCCAATTTGGCCTAAGACGATTATATTTACATTAACATTATCACCAAATGTTTCTTTTCCACCATCAACATTGATTATTCTCTTGAATCATGAATAGTCTCATTTCATATATCTTGAAAATCCATTGTCCATATACCATAGAGTTTTATAGGAACTCTTTAGACAATTTTCCTGCAAAACAAATTAAGCATAGGGTAACTTTGTTACCTAGAGTTTCATGGGTCTAATGAGGTTAGAAAGTAAAGATTTGGGAACCCATATTTGTCTTATAGGTTACCTATAATAAAAATTAATTTATTTAGACATAAACACATTGTTAGGTCCTTTAGAAAATTAGTCTTCAAGAGATGATCCAAAACATGAACTTGCAGTGAACTGTACAGATTTCGGAACAAATAATTTTTTAATAATATCTCTCTATCCTAGTTGATATCCTAGACCAGTTGTGCATTTTGAAGCAATTTTTTCCTAGAAACTGAGTCAGGGTGTCCCTACCAGCAATAAACATCTCAAGATCTCTTTTTAATTGCTTATTTTATAATTTAAGTTCATTATTTTATTTTAGAAATTGAAAAAAAATCATTTTCAATATCGAAATCAAACTTATAATTTGCATCTAAAGCATGTTTCCTTTTCAATGATTTATATTTATCCTTGATCTCATTAAAGGTATCCTATATTATTCTATAGTATTCGAATAGTTCATCCATATTCATATTTTCATTGTTATTTGATTCACTTTCATTCCTAGAATAGTAAGCATTTTTTATATAAAATTAAGTGTTACCTCAGATACTTCAGTCATGAAACACAGGTTTGCATGATTGTTGTTTTCACAATCAGAAGTATCGGATCCATAGGAGCTATCTTATGAAGCACTCCAAGTAGTTTTTATAGATTTTTTATATCCCTTTCCCTTGTATTAATATTTCTTCTTGAATTTTAGATTGGGGAAATCATCCTTTGCATGAACATTTCATTTACACTTATTCAAGATTATATAATTTATGTGGTTATTCCATTTTTTATCCCTTTTTCAATGTACTTTACTATCATACCTTCTTCTATAATTTGACTTTCAAAAGAACTTATTATTTTAGTAGAACTTTTGGAATCTTCTTGAAATATGATCCATCTCCTCATCGCAGTCAGAATATGAATCTTCCATAGTGGAACTATCTATAGGAACTTGAACCTTTTCTTTGCCATTTCTCTTTGAGGTACAGTCTTGAATGCTAAAGATTTCTTTCTTGGTTCTTCATATGTATCTTTATTCACCTTAAGCTCTTCTTATTATGTCAAGATCTTTCCAATTAGTTCATTCATTGGTAGCTTGCTTATGTTACAGAATTATTGGATAGAAAAAGAAGTTCCTCTTCATCAGTCTAGTTGGCATTGATGAAATATCATAATTGGATCCTTGTTGTCCACTGTTTTCTAAAGAAAACACATGGTATCTATTATTTCATTGAACCTAATATACATTTTAGATATAGGTTCATCATGCTTCATATTAAAATTATCTTTTTTATTAGTGTAAGTATTTAATATCATTTATTTAACATTGGTTATTCCCTCATGGGAAATAGGAAAATTATCCAAAATTTCATATGCTGTTTTACTGGAAAATATTCTATTGAATTCTTCATCACCTAGAGCGCATTAAAACGCATTCATCGCTTAATATTTATTATTAAAAGTATCTTTAGTCAATAGAGCCTATGTGTCCCTAGTAGTAGAAGGTAATGCATATTGTTCTTCAATTGTGTCCCAGATTTTCGGACCCATTCTCTCTAGATACATTTTCATTATCAATTTCCAATGAGCATATTTATTACCATTAAATAAAGGTGGTATGTTATTAGTCGCACCCTCAACATATTTATCCACAGAAAATTAGAATTTAAGGGACTGAAAATTTCGATATGACCGAAATTTTTTGATATTTAAGATAAAACTAAAATCAAAGTTGAAAAGAATGAAAAGATTGAAAAAATAAGTTCTAATGGTGTCAATAAACACCGGTTTGATACCAAATGTTGGTTGATGTGGAAACTCAATATGGGGTGAATTGAGTTTATACTTAAAATTTCTGTTAAAACATTATAATAAAATCCCCCAATTTGAAACAACCTAGTTAATTAAGGTAGTAGAGATATAAATGTTCAATTGCTCAACAATTCTCTCAAAGGTAGATTAGTCATTAGTTGAAACCATGTAAGAACACTTATCTAACTTTTTAAATAGGTTTACTGAATTAAACAACTATACAAAAAAACCAAAACTAACTATCAGAGTTAATGTGAAACACTTTTTTGTGTTTGAAATTATAAGTAGTGGAAAATAATAAAACATAATATAACAAAATAAATTACAAAGAAGAATTTAAAAATAGTTTCAATCTCAAGAATATACTTAATCTTCTATAATGGGTGATCACCTACCACTAAGTAGTTTACATTAACAATGAACTTTATACACGTCCTGTATCAGGATTTACAATAGTTTTCACAAACTTTCCATGTATCACACCCTCTACCATAGTTCTTCATGGGAAAAAAACAACCAGGAGACACATGGAATCTTCCACAATTATAACTGGAAAACAAAAGTGTAAGAACTGTTTGGTGTGAGGATTTTTAGTATCCACCAGTATAATCATGGAAGACAGTTTGTGTGTGTAACAGAAAAACACACACTACTCATAAATTTAAAATAACAAACACAATAAAGATAATATTAATAGGATTATGTTTAGAAGGCTCTATGTGTTTTCAATTCAGCTCTGGACTCCTTGGTGTGAAGAAATTGTAGTTTGAGACCTCTGGAAGTTGTCTCCAAAATAGTGTGTCGTAACTTCAGGTTGTGGAAACCAGGTACTGAGGTGTTCATCTTCTTAGTTTAAAAGAGATTTGATAAATCAAAACAAGGAAGCGTTGAATTTTTTCTCCCAAATGATCATCATGAGGCTCTTGTGTTCACTGTGTAAGTGCAGGTGGGTGTTCTCCTCGTTCTTTAGGTCTTTTTTGTGTAAAATATTTCTCTCTCTCATCCCTCGTCTTCTCTAGCTCGATCTACTATTTTATTCCTGAGGTCTGAAAATAGGAATTATCAAACCATGTGTGGTCTTCCTCATACCATGTACGGTCTCCATATATGGTCTCAGATATGTCTACAAACAAAATTAATTAATGTCAGAAGCATTAAGTTTTCCAAATAAGACCGTTATAATAATCTTAAGAAAATTGAAAAAGAATCAAGTAGAAGAGTATTAGTATTGGTAGAATGGTAGTGGTATCCTTCCCAATGGTAGCTTCTCAATGGTAGATTTATCAGTGGTAACCTTCTCAATAGTATCTTCTCAATGGTAGCTTCTCAACGGTAGACTTATCAGCGGTAGCGTTCTCAAAAGTATCTTCTCAATGGTAGCTTTTTAACGGTAGACTTATCAGAGGTAGCCTTCACAATGGAAGACTTATTAATGGTATCCTTCCCAATAGTATGATTATCTGTAGTAGGCTTCCCATAAGTTATCTTTTACTAGTAACCTCAAGAGGTATCCTCTAGTGGTAACCTTCCAGCGGTAACCTCTAGTTGTAACTTCTAGAGGTATCCTCCTAGCGGTAACCTCTAGGAGTAACTTCTAGTGGTAACATTCTAGAGGTATCCTTTAATGGGTAACCTCTACTAATAACCTCGAGTGGTAACATTCCAACGATAGCCTCTAGCGGTAACCTCTACCGGTAACCACTTGCGGTAACCCCTAGTGGAAATGTACTACTTAGAAAATGTTGCACTGTAAACTCAATCAAGAAAGCAGTGACATTTAAAATACATAATTGTTACATGAAAAAAACTTTTAACACTAATGAAACAGGACTATCATATAGATGAAAAATGATTTGGGATTATCAAAACATGAGAGTCCAACACTCATTATTTAGACTGTATTTAAATTAGTGAATCATATCTTATGGGAAATAAATTCCCTATAATGGCGGCAGAGTATGATGGAGTCTTTTATGAGGATGTGTTGGGATTACCTCCCCACTGATAGGTATATTTCTATATTGACTTAAAACTAAGTATTGCGCTAATATTTTTTCTATACTATAAGATGGATCCCATAGAGATTTTATGATCTAAATGTGTAGTTAATGGACTTAGAGAGGAAGGTATTTTTCATATCGATTGTTTCCTATTCTTATGCCCCTGTTTTTCAGCCAAGAAGTTTTACAAGAGATCATGGTTGTGGGTAGACTATTTTCCCATGAAATAGTGGGTTGTAAAGAATAACTATTCACTTCCTAGGACTAATGACTTCTTTAACAAGTTTTGATGTGTGATATGTCTCTCGATGATTTTCCTTAAATCAGGATATCACCATCTCCGAGTATGAGGCATGGATAAAATAAAGATATCATTTTGATTCCTCCATGGACATTATGAGCACTTGGTGATGCATTTCATCATGAAAAACACCTAAACTATTTTTATGGGACTCATGAACTAGATCAGTTACCCTTAAATAGACTAGTTTTTTGTGGTATTAATCTTTTAAATTAAAGTGTACTCAGTATCTAATAATAAGCACATGAGGAACTTGTAAGAATGGTATAGAGTAAGAGGTTTCCAACCTCTGATACCAATTGTAGGATCGAAATATAATATGAGATGCTCAATATACAAGAGGGGGGTGAATTGTATACTTTAAAAATTCCTTTGGAACCTTTAAAGTTAGTTATGAATAACTAAAGTTTCCTTAAGAAAAGGAAAGGACTAAGTTTAACAAAGTTAAACTAAGTAGATTCACAACACCTCTAACACCGAACTAAACTTGGAAAGAGATTCCAAAAGTAGATTCCGGAAATATGATTCCGGAAATTGAATCTTAACAAAAGTTACAATATGAGATTCTACCTTAAAGCGTATAGAATCTAAACTAATCAGAGTAAGTAAGGAAGTATAATAACGTTATACTTTCCTTAAGATACAAATTGCAGCGGAATAAAGACAAGTAGTAAAACTACTAGTAACAAGATAATAGTCTTTTAACCCAAAGAGAAGGGTATCCAACAACCTTGGATAAAGGTCCCTTGATTTATACTTTCAAGCAAGTCTGTCTTACCCACACCAGGGTAAGCCCTCGATACAAAGATCGGTGTCTCTGTCTTGCTATCCCCGCAAGCCCTCAACTTCAAGGTAGTTGGCAACCTCTGTCTTTCTCAGCAAGAAAGCCCTCGATCTTTAAGGTAGTCGGCACCTCTGTCTTCCTATCCCCGGAAGCCCTCGAATGTAATCACCAACATTCGGAGTCGCACGAAGCTTTGAGAGTTAATAAGAGACTCTCTCTCTAGAAATCACTTCAACAACATGTAGGCACAAAACTCAGTTTTTTTCCAACAGCCCCGAGCTCTTTCAAATGAGCTCCTATTTATAGGTAAGGTCGGCTCCTTCTCCAACGGTCATATTTTCCTTAAAGTTCGGAGGGACCTGTACACGTGTCACTTAGACAACGGTTAGTTTATAACAAAATGGACGACATCGTTTTATAACAAAACAAGTGAAACAGAATGTACGACATCGTTTTAAACTCTAACATAAAGGTTCGGAATAGAAACTTCGGAGTGAAGGTTCGGAGTGAATAAATTCAGAGTGTATAAAACAATGATAATCAGATTCTGTTTAATAGGTGAATTTGGAATGAGAATTCGGAATAGGAATTCGTAATGAAAATTCGTCATCAGAATTCGTAATGAGAATTCATCATCAGAATTCGTAATAGGAATTCGGAATGAGATTTCTTCATTAGAATTCGTAATGGGAATTCTTCTTCAGAATTCGTAATGAGAATTCGGAATGGGATTTCTTCATTAGAATTCGTAATGAGAATTCTTCTTCATAATTCGTATCCTGAATCTGGAATAGATCTTAGTTAGAATTCATATCCGGAATTCGGAATGAAACTTCCTTATAGTTCTTGTCCAGAACCGAATCCTAAAACAGAATGCTTTTATATCAAAGTTTTAATGACTCCGAGAAAACGAATCCGAATCTCACACTTAAGAAAAATATGAAAAATATGATAAGGATAATTTTCCTTATAAAAGCGATTTTCCTTAAGAAAACAATTTTCCTTATAAAAGCAATTTTCCTTAAGAAATAATTTTTTCCTTATAAAAGCGATTTTCCTTAAAGATAAGGTGTTTGTGATTTTCAAAACAAGAAGGAATGGAAAAGTCATAAGGAAAACCTTATTGACTCAACAATCTCCCCCCTTTTGGAAAGCACAAACATCCTTACGAAAAATCTATTCTAAGAAGAAAGAAACATATTAAATCTTATCTCCCTTGGTTTAAGAATATAGATGAATACGACTAACTCCCCCTTAGGCTTTGAAACTCTAAGGATCGTATTCATATTTTCGGAGTGATGTTTCTTTAAGAAAAACTCCCCCTTAAACAAACTCTTATTAGAGTTCTATTTCCTTGGGTATTTTTCTTTCTCCCCCTTTGATAAGCACTTATTAGATTTCCTCTTTTTCTTAAGAATCTTTTCCTTCTCCCCCTTTGTGATTTTCAAAAAGAATTGGAGGGAATGGAAAAAAACTTAACAAAGTACCTGAAAAATTAGTAATGACAATAAACGAAACAACAAGCACAATTTCCAAATGTAAGAATGGTATAGAGTAAGAGGTTTCCAACCTCTGATACCAATTGTAGGATCGAAATATAATATGAGATGCTCAATATACAAGAGGGGGGGTGAATTGTATACTTTAAAAATTCCTTTGGAACCTTTAATGTTAGTTATGAATAACTAAAGTTTCCTTAAGAAAAGGAAAGGACTACGTTTAACAAAGTTAAACTAAGTAGATTCACAACACCTCTAACACCGAACTAAACTTGGAAAGAAATTCCAAAAGTAGGTTCCGGAAATATGATTCCGGAAATTGAAACTTAACAAAAGTTACAATATGAGATTCTACCTTAAAGCGTATAGAATCTAAACTAATCAGAGTAAGTAAGGAAGTATAAGAAAGTTATACTTTCCTTAAGATACAAATTGCAGCGGAATAAAGACAAGTAGTAAAACTACTAGTAACAAGATAATAGTCTTTTAACCCAAAGAGAAGGGTATCCAACAACCTTGGATAAAGGTCCCTTGATTTATACTTTCAAGCAAGTCTGTCTTACCCACACCAGGGTAAGCCCTCGATACGAAGATCGGTGTCTCTATCTTGCTATCCCCGGAAGCCCTCAACTTCAAGGTAGTTGGAAACCTCTGTCTTTCTCAGCAAGAAAGCCCTCGATCTTTAAGGTAGTCGGCACCTCTGTCTTCCTATCCCCGGAATCCCTCGAATGTAATCACCAACATTCGGAGTCGCACGAAGCTTTGAGAGTTAATAAGAGACTCTCTCTCTAGAAATCACTTCAACAGCATGTAGGCACAAAACTCAGTTGTTTTTCCAACAGCCCTGAGCTCTTTCAAATGAGCTCCTATTTAAAGGTAAGGTCGGCTCCTTCTCCAACGGTCATATTTTCCTTAAAGTTCGGAGGGACCTGTACACGTGTCACTTAGACAACGGTTAGTTTATAACAAAATGGACGACATCGTTTTATAACAAAACAAGTGAAAGAGAATGTACGACATCGTTTTAAACTCTAACATAAAGGTTCGGAATAGAAACTTTGGAGTGAAGGTTCAGAGTGAATAAATTCAGAGTGTATAAAACAATGATAATCAGATTCTGTTTAATAGGTGAATTTGGAATGAGAATTCGGAATAGGAATTCGTAATGAAAATTCGTCATCAGAATTCGTAATGAGAATTCATCATCAGAATTCGTAATAGGAATTCGGAATGAGATTTCTTCATTAGAATTCGTAATGGGAATTCTTCTTCAGAATTCATAATGAGAATTCGGAATGGGATTTCTTCATTAGAATTCGTAATGAGAATTCTTCTTCAGAATTCGTATCCTGAATCTGGAATAGAACTTAGTCAGAATTCATATCCGGAATTCGGAATGAAACTTCCTTATAGTTCTTGTCCAGAACCGAATCCTAAAACAGAATGCTTTTATATCAAAGTTTTAATGACTCCGAGAAAACGAATCTGAATCTCACACTTAAGAAAAATATGAAAAATATGATAAGGATAATTTTCCTTATAAAAGCGATTTTCCTTAAGAAAGAAATTTTCCTTATAAAAGCAATTTTCCTTAAGAAAGAATTTTTTCCTTATAAAAGCGATTTTCCTTAAAGATAAGGTGTTTGTGATTTTCAAAACAAGAAGGAATGGAAAAGTCATAAGGAAAACCTTATTGACTCAACAAAAATTTAGGATAGTCTTAGAAATACTCATAGGGGACCATAACTATTTTTGGCTCTCAAAGTGTCATTTTTTGGATTTTAGTGGCCCACTTTCTGGAACAAGTCATATTATCATAGGGTGTAGAAGTGGGCCTGGTGAAAGTTTTGGTATTTTTATCCTAGGATCCACCCAAGAGTGTGAATGACGTTTGGATATTCCTTAGGTTATATGGATGCTATCAAAAATCCATTCCAAGTTTCTCCAGTATATTATCTTCATTGACTACATTGACATTGAAAGGGTTACATTTTATTTTGATAGAGAGGTTTGAGAATATTTTTTCAGAGTTGCGGAAGAGGTTGACAAGTTCCCCATCATAAGACTTGTATAGTATGGTGTAGAGTATGTAGTTTTCTGGGATGCCTCTGGAGTCAGTATTGAAAGTTTTGGTATTGTTATCCTAGGAGCCACCCAAGAGTGTGAATGACGTTTGGATATTCCTTAGGTTATATGGATGCTATCAAAAATCCATGCCAAGATTCTCCAGTATATTAGCTTCGTTGACTATATTGACATTGAAAGGGTGACATTTTATTTTGATAGAGAGGTTTTAGAATATTTTTTCAGAGTTGCGGAAGAGGTTGACAAGTGCCCCATCATAAGACTTGTATAGGATGGTGTAGAGTATGTAGTTTTCTGGGATGCCTCTGGAGTCAGGATTGTATGTTTCCTAATGAAGATCTAGGTAGTGATTTTCTATGGCTCCCAACAAGTGACACTGCATGGTAAAGAACTACACAACCCACGATCTACGGTTGGTAGCAAAGGTTTTCAACCTAAAGATGTGGTAAAACTAACTAATTTTTGGGTATTTTATCATCTATTTTGACCAAAATAATAACAAGTAACTTTTTTATATAATGATATTAACTTCAATTAGAGTTTATGGATAGATTTCAAGAGAATTAATTCTTGATATTCTATACTACTGAGAATGTGAACATTATGGAATATTCTTTTAGTTGGAGTGATTTTTCGTAGTTGTTGAGTAAGGAATTGGATAATTTAGCCAAATTTTATTTGTAATTAGTGTATGTGGATGGTGATACTTACCTCAAATCAATGGTTGTTACCCCACTACTTTTATAGTTTGTTAGGGAGGTTATTCGTGGAGATAACAACTCAAATCCCTTTATATTTAGATATCCATTGGATGTTCTCCTGATGGATTCTAAAAAGGTGGGGAGAACGCCATTCTTTTTTGAGGATGGATGATATAACAGGTAACATTCCATGAATAGGTTTTATGGTAGTTTCATATATCCCCCTTCTAAGTACATCTAAGTGTCAAAAATATATACCATGACATTAGATATCAGTTCCAGTGGCCATGGATGAAGAATGGTGTAGCATAGTTTTTCTCTTGATGCCACAATTTTTAATTAGTGAAGGATGAGAACTATATTATAGTGGGTTTATCTCAACCCCATTAGGTGATAAAGAGGAATTGGGAAGATATTTCCATAATCGTTTTTATGGTTCTTCCATGAACATCTAGATTTCACGATTCCATCTAGTTGATTGTAGTCAAACTCACCATGTCAGTCCACTTTCTATATATATGATTGTAGAGTTTTGTAGAGAGATTGGGTTGACTTTACATGTAAGAGATAGTCTAGTATATTGAAGTTCCGTCAAAAAACATTTCAGAACATTATTATCTCTTCAAGTCGGGATTATTGAGATGATGACGAGAGTCTTTTTCCATTTAGATGAAATTGTGCATGGAATTTTTCCACTAGATTGGTGGCCATAAAGATTAGACCATTGAATTTCTAGAGGAAATTTTGCAGGATTTTTTATTGTACTCTATGCATAGTTGGTATGATAGCATACCCTTGGTTTAGTATGTGTAATAATATTTCACCATCATTATTGAACTATTTGACATCTTGTATGAAAGACCCTGGAATTCACCACTATGTCAGAATGATCGAAGTGATTCAGCTATCATTTTCCCATGTTTGATGTGATCTATGATAGAGAAGGTACAAATAATTAAATATAATATGAGGAATACCAAGATCCATAATAATTTTGGAGTGAACTGATGATGGAGTCCTTTGGAGTTCTATAATGGAGACCATATGTTCCTAAATATCTAACCTTGATGTTGAATATCGTGATTTTTCAGGGAAGAAAGTTTTCTCTGAGATTCATTGTCCCTTTCTAAATAATATATGTGGTTTTTGATTTGGATTACCATTAATCCCTACCTCAGTAGTTAGACCAGGTACATGATGTCTTCTGTGTGTCACTGCTAAGGAGGTAAGTTCATAACACATCACATGTTATCAATATGGAAAAACAAGACATTGATGATGGAGATACCATTTCATACTGCCTAGTAGAGATCAAGTATTGACAGAATATGATCCTTTATGGGTGATTGATTCTCATGGTGCATGTCCACTGGAATCATGGGAATCATTAGGAAAATTATTGCAAGTGGGATATATAGATTTGATCTCATTACCCACATCTTATTATAGTAGGAATTTTATTTTTTAAGATAAAAATTCCTAAGGTGAGTAGAATGTAATGAATATTTTATTAACCTGTGAGACATTAAATTATTTTAATGAATACTTTTGGATCTAAATGCATATTCAATCTGAAATTATGAGGTTTATGGAGGCTCATTATTTATATAATAAAAATATTGAATATATTACATCACGTGCATGAATTTTATCAAAAATAATAGAACTACACTTAAATGGAATCTCAGTTTAGAATTATAAGACTAACTTATATATTAAATATGGAATTTACCATAGGTTAGACATAAACTTTTTTAGTGTCAATTGTTTCATTTGTGTTGAAGTCAGGGGGAAAAATAAAATAAATCATTCATTAATTCGTTAATTTGTTATTAAATGGTTGTGACATAACCCTCCACTATTTAAACCCAGTTGTGGGAAAATATTACGATTGGAAACATAGCCATATTGATTTCAGGGGAGAGATTATATGATATGTTCGAAGTTGATAATGAGATATATGATCATATTAGTACCATGAGGATCATCAATTAAAATATAGTTCATGGATCACTCCAACAATGAAGGCGTATAATGATTCTTTATTAGTGATTGATCAAAACCTGAGGTAAGATGTTATTTGATTGGATTTATCCCATTTTTATTATCCCACGTCAAACATCAATCAATTTTCCTAAAAGTATGAGTTATTTTTTTTATAATGATATACAGTTGGTATTTTTATCTTCATAAAATCTTGGGATTGATATTGCTTAACTATTCCTCATTTTTCACCATTCCTAGGATAACGAATCGAATCCAACCTAATAAATATTGAAGTTCTAATCCTAATGTTTTTTTTATGTTTAATATAATGTCCAAAAAATGATGATCATCATTATTTCCCTTGAACATAAATTTGAAAAATACATGATAGACAATCATTTCACAATCACTCATTATCACAACAGATCAATGCCATAGGTTCAAGTTCATGATCTATGTTCTAATATGACTATTAGGGTTAAATCAACAGTGGATATTCCTTGGTAAAATACATCTAAAGAACTATAGGGTTCTTTAGAAATCTTGTCTACATTATTTGTACTCTTATGAACACATGTTTTTTATCCCGTTATGTTGTGATATGGATTTACAAAAATAGCAAAATATCACATACATAGGGAAACTTGTCACATGATTTTTGACCCATTTTTAGTGGTTTGACGCATACCCTAAGGGTACATAGGCATGTACATGACTAGGAATAAGGGAATGGCCAAATTATACATGTGATGTCTTGGTAATCTAAAATGACTGTGTACATGGGCACTTCCAGGTACACGAGCATGGCCCAATGTACACTGGCATGGGATGGGGTACATGGACTCATGAATTGGCACACACATAGTGTTGGATGATCTCTTGAAATTATGTACTATATAAGTAAAATAAATGAATGTTTATAAATACATGTCTTGTGCGATGGAAAGACACAGGTGGTGCTAAACCTAAAGAGACACTTTATGTACCCTTAGTACACATTGAGTACTTCTTCAATTGTATATTGATCACCTCTATCTCTTTAGTTTGTAACAATATCTGTTGGGTGAATTTTCTTATACTATCCCTATGAGGTTACAATATGGAATTACATCCTCACCATAGGTTTTTTTGCGACCAGACACCGTAGGTCCTACAGCCAATGTCTTCTACTAATTACATTATCATGATTAGAATGAATCGATCCCTGAAAAAAAATCAGTTTAGTAGTCTTGATAAACCAGATATATAAATGTGTCTTTTATTAAAAATTACTACACTAATTACAACATTTTCTCTTATTTATGAATAAATAAATAACTTTAAGGATAACTCTAATCTATTTAGTAAATCACTTCATATGTTTCACAGTACGATTCTATGATTACTAGGGAGGGAAACAGAATAATGTGGAGATAAAATTCTCAGTAACGGAAAAATAGAATGGGAGAAATAATAAATCAATGAGAATAATAATGGCTTAGAAAATAATGGAACATGCATAAAATATAATCCGAAAACTGATAAAGAAGTGCTTAAACAATATGAAAAGTTAATAAATGGAAACACATTCCATTCAAATAACTATATAAGTAAAAAATAAATATAGAAAGGTAATAAATTGAAATACATTCAATGTAATCAATTAGAAAAAAATTAATAGTATACATAGACATGTCGATGAAAAATCTCTAGGATGAATAAAACAGAAAATAAATGAGGTAAATGCTTAATTATTGAACATCATGTTTCCCAGGAATATGATAACTTTACCATCAAGAGAGAATTTAAAATTTTCCAATTTTCATAAATAATTCATTCCATGAGACTAGTCATGCATCGAAGAGATTTCATTAACTGAACCCAAACCTGTAGTGCTTTCCTTAAATTGTTCCCAACCCATGTATTTCATTTCCAAATCATTCCTCACATATTTAATAAACAATGTGCCTTATAAAATATTTGTATTGAATAATTTATATAGATTTATAAATATTCCCCCAAATAATAAAATAATGTTCAAAGTAAAGACCATATGAAAAATGGAATATTTTTTAGGCAATAATCATATCCATTAAAAATGATATGTATATTTAGGGGGAAATCAATGTCAGATGATCAAAGGAAATTGAATATTTCATGGGGACAAAAAGTAATCAAGGAAGTTAATGTGAATAATATCATTGGAAAAATCAATCAAATTCCATCAATATGAAGAATAAGTGTGGTATCAGTACAACATATCCCAAGTGGATTAAAATATATGATTTTTTGTTAATGAATAAGAAGAATATAAGAAGATCTTTTAAAACAATTCTTGTGAGAAAATATCTTTTGATTTTGAAAAACATTTTCAAAACCCTTTTCATTGAAAATAACTTTTGAAAATATTTTATTTAAAAAGTAACCTTTTAAAAATTTAAGGAAGCTTCAAATAAATGAAGGTGGGTAAATCCATATATTTCATATAAGGTAAAAACTAAATTC
Source organism: Viscum album (assembly GCA_963277665.1). Taxonomy (NCBI): domain Eukaryota; kingdom Viridiplantae; phylum Streptophyta; class Magnoliopsida; order Santalales; family Viscaceae; genus Viscum; species Viscum album. Next base: position 1,689,527,264 of record OY728140.1, on the reverse strand, counting down.
CTTTTTCATGGTTAAAGGATAGAAAAATTCCTTATTCGCAAAGTGGCAAGAAGATTCATTTGAAATATTTTGTATAAGAAAAAAAGGGTAAAAATGAATTTACCAAATCATTTTGAAAACTTTTTTAAAAACATTTTAATAAAACATGATTTTAGAAGAAAACAGGTTCTCCAACTAAAAAGAGAAACAAATTATGGTTTTATAAGAAACATTTCCTAAAATATTTTAACTACCCAAGAGTGGGAAAATGGTACTAATACTTGAAAATGATGATGAATAAACAATTGAGATAAAATTAAAGGTTTTATAGAACTATAGTCATATAATTTCCTTAAATGTAAATACCATTGAATTATCATTAATGTTATTATTGAGGAAAATAATATTTAGACCTTCTAAAGTGTCCCATACCACAATGAAACATTTTAAATCATAATAATAATTAAAGAATAAAATTAAATAAAAGTTCAAAATAACATGAAGTTAAGTCAATTAATTATATAATATAGAAAAAGGGTAAGTAGATACACCACACAAAATATGTATGTGTTGAACAATACAGTTATCTCATGGATGAAAAAAGTGATTTGAGAATACCTTAGCATGAGTTTCCTTTCTGGTGAACATCCTTTAAATTATTATATAATAAACTTATGTAAATTTTATAATTTCTTGAGAACATTTTTCATTTTTATAATAACATTTATTTCACTTATTACTATATTTTATTCAACTACTTAATCAATTAATTACATCATGTGTTTTTACCAAATTCAGCTTACATGCCCAAATCAACTTTGGTCAAAGTGGTCATTATATAACATCTCCAGAATAATAATAGTGACATAATTTTCATATTTATACATCATTATACTCTTAAAACCAATAATTAAATATTCTTATGAAAAATGAATCAATGTTACGATCATAGAGACCATAGGTCATACGTACATATGAGTAACATTATCATTTTTCAATGATCGTTATGGAAAGAAGGTGAGTGACACCATATATTTACTGAATGATAATTATATCATAAATAACATATTATTTAATCATATGTACTTATATATATATATAATTCTTATGATAAAAAAGTATTCATATCATGTCGAGGAGGTGGTATTCCACACGTCCATGAATGATGTTATCTCTTTTAAAGTGTGTGAAAGGGTAATAGAAAATGATATATATTAAATTTAATAAATGATAAATGTGTAATGAGTATCATATATATGTTTTTTGTCTCATATGTTTAATTATAATAATAATATATACTTTCCATGTATCGTGTGAATGAGTCACATGGCTTCGAGGGGCGGTATCCCACACTTCCTCAAACAATGTTATCGATTGAAAGTGAAATAGATAGTATTTGAGGTATGTGTAATAAAATGATTAAATGAGTAAAAAAATAAATATTAAATATCATATATATCATATATAAACAGAGTTTCCATCATAATTTCTACCATCATAGGTTGTAATGGAAAATTGAGCAATCATCGTTTCATGGGGCAGTAGTTCGAAGTTCATAGAAATAGTATGTTCGTTACCCATTTGATGAAGGTGTGTGTATGTGTAATTATAAAAATTTACAAAGAAACAAAATAGTATATTACATATACTTTTTCCTTATATAATAATATAATAAATAGATTTTAGGGGATGGAGAATAGAAATGAAATGAGAGAGCTTGAGGGAAGATGTTACCTCTTACTCGGGTAACTTCTTTTGGTTTATAACAAAAGGCTTCCTTGGAAGGATTTCTACATAAGGGAAGGATTAAATATAGAGTTTATAGATGTTGGGAATATATATGGGTAGATATTTTCCAAACCTATGTGGATATATATGTGTGCGGAAGGGGGGGAGTTAGAATCCTTTTAATGGGAAGGAAAATGACTCACATAGAATTTTCAGAATCAAGTTAGGTGTAAACATGTTATTACCTAAAAAAATCATACCAAACCAAAATAAATAAATAAAATAATGTTAATTGACTTATTATGTTAAGAAAATAGGTTTCAAAAAAATTTATAGGTCATTTGGGCCTTTAAATTAAACGTTTAGTTCTTTATTAAGCTTAATTTTACCTTCATCATTATAATTAATTTTAATTAACTTCATTAATATTTTTTTTATAAAAACTTGGTCTTATTGGTAATTATAAATTATTCATATTCCAAATATTTTATCTATTTTTTAAAATTAAAATAATATAATTGGAAGAAATTAATTTAAAATTTATCCCACATGCGGGACAATAATGCTGTTTTTTAAGTAAAAACATCCATAAATTTTCTATGTTTTTATAATTAATTTAAGTGTGAAAATTATTCCAATGAAATAAATTATATTAATTGATAAAAAAAATTCTAATTAACTTTTTAAAACAATTAAAATTATAATTTATCCTTATAAATAAATTAGTTGAAAAAAGTAGTTTTGAACTAAAATTTTGTATTTTTAACAATTCTTTAAAAAATTAAATGTTTTATAAAAATATAAAAAAATCAACCTATAATAATTATTATGTTTATATTTCAAATATAAAATTTAGTTTGAAACACTAAATCAACAAAAGAGTCAAAATTTATATTTGAAATGGGTTCCCCATTAAAAGCCGGTAAAATTTCCATTATAAAAATATTGGTTTTTATGTGTAAAATAGAGTTTTTTCTGATCTCATGTCCATCAAACCTGATGAATGAATATAAATAATATTTTATTAAATATATAACATATATATTACATTCATATCACTAACTAATTAAGGTTAATTATGTTTATTATGATAAAACTCCATTAGAAGAATAAAAATAATAATATTCCTTTTTGAAATCCAATTTGTTCTTATTTTTGTTTCTGATTAATTGGTAACCCAAGAATTAAATTTATATTTATATAAACCAATAATTTTATTAAATTATTTTATAATATTAAAAACCTCTAATATAATGAATAAGATATATCATATTATATTAAATAATGGTATTTTAATAATACATTGTTATTTGATGAAACTCAGTCTGATGTGTCACGCAAGTCATCAAAAAATGCCTCTCTTGAGTGTAACACAAGTTGTCGAGGAAGGTTTCTCTTGTGTATAATGTTTCAGAACTAATTTTTTTCATGAATTTAAATATATAGAATATATTGAAAATATTAAATATTTTATAAATTCTCCATATATTATATTCCCTTGCATGTTGGGTATCGTGTGTCAACATGCTATCAAATACAAGGTTCTTATGATTCTCGTGGTATCGTAATTTTGATCCTCTCCATAGATTTGTCTCAAATAGAATTTCAAGAATACCTCTATGAGTCCTGGGGTTGAATCCTTTATCTTTTCTTATACCCTAGGTTGGGATTGAGTAATCTTCATGTCCAATTAACATGGGCTTATGATCCCCAACATAGCGGGTTATTCCTGACAGGGTTTGTAGTGGTCCAATGATCATGGGTGTGATTCCCTGTCTATGAATTGATCTATTTTTAGTTTTATTGATTACTTTTTTAAAATTTTCTAATGATAATCACCTCTATGATGGGTTCCACAAATTATATCATGTCTCATTGATAGAGTTCTCCCATGTGATCATTAACTTGAAGCCTCGAGTAGAATCCTATTGATAGAAGTATTGTTAAGACCTATTTCTGACATGGTGTATAATATCAAAAAATCCTGGATATTATTCTTATTAATATGTATCAATTTATCAGTGAAATTTTTTCTTGATGATGAGCAGAATAGTTTGTTCAAAATTTATTTTTTGTGATTTCGATGTGTCCTGCTAGGTATTGTCGTAATCACCCTTACATGAGATTTTCCCACAAACTCTCTATCTTATACAGAAGATGGGACATTTCATGATGTAATAGGAGGACCAGGAGAAGGAAAATAATAGTGATATAGATAGTCCATGGTTCATTCTAGGTATTTTATTAGACTGTAGTCCCCTGAATCCTAGTGGGTTTGACTCTTTTTTTGGTTTTAGTGCACTTGTATTTTTCCCTTAATGATCTCTAGTAATTTTTTCATACTTTGATTGTGGGATATAAATGTGTTCAGGAATTTAATATAAGTTGTACTTATGATTTTGAATTGTATGGGTATTTGAAGATTTGTGTGTGTAGATGTACCTTTGGCTGAATCCTCTAATGTGTTTGTTAATCCTACTCGACACTTGTCTTTAGCCCACGGCCAATTAGAGGCAGGCTTGGGGTGTCGTACTCAACTTTACATTAGCTAGGAAGGACTAAGTGGATTGTTTCATGATAAGAATGTCTATTTTAAATAAATAAAATATTTATTTTTTATTTTGGTATTTTGAGAACAATTTCATAAGTGGAGAATGAATTGGTTTAGTTTTAAAACATTTAAATAATCATTTCCCCAAATTTTAAGTGGTTGTTTCTGAGATGTTGATTCAGCCATTATTTTCCTTAAAAATATATATCTTGATTTTATAAAATGAATATGGAATTATAAATTTTTTATAATGCTCAGTTATAAAAAAACCTATATTATATATATATATATATATATTTGAAATTATCATTTCTAATATATCTTTTGAAAGGAATTTATCCAAATAATTGGGGGTATCCAACTCGATTAATTTATCCTTCCCCCTCCATACACACTAATATGTGGATAGATATTGTCTGTATACTTTTTGGTTACCAAACTATGATCACTTTTATGATTGATATTTATGTAGATCTAGGGAATTATGTAATGGTATATTTTGGGTAACTGTGGGTCATGGGGAGATGGATGGTTGTTATTCGATTCATTATTATATTTCTGTATCTTAATTTATCATACTTATCGGCCGTTACCATTTTTTTGTTCATCATATATATGGGAAGTGGATTATAAAGTTACATTCAACTAATGTGATGGTGGGTATAATAAGTTATTTTGATTACTTTTTTTCATTATACCCAATTTTATTGTCTAATTAATAATTTATTTTATTAATTTTTTAGCATGGGTGTTTGATATATGGATGGTTCATACCAAATTTTAGGGTGGAGTCTGTGATGTGCTTATTTGGATTTAAATGGTGAAATCATTCATTCCAAATCATTTTTTTAAAACCTAGGAGGTTCTCTCCAACACAGACATCGGGAACATACTATGAGCCTTCCGGTGAGTTGGATTGGATGAATTTTCTAGTCAAACTGGGCCAGTCTATTAATTCATCTTAGATTTTCACTATAATAATCAAAAATTAATTATAATGTATTTATATTTATATACATTAACATGATTTAACTTTTCTCTATCTTAACAACACATGAATATATTTATAACCAAAACAGTAAAAATATCTCACATTGACCAAATAATAATACCCATGTATCTAATATATATAAAATTGGTGTGATTTTCATAATTTTGTTACTTAAGATATTTTTTAGGGAATCTATAATGTTATTTTTAGTAATAACCTAAAACATCCTATTATCACCTATTTCAATTATCTACTAAATGTTATGGAATCAAGGAAGTGTATGACTATTTAATTGGTAATAATGAGGTTCCTTAGACTATGAAACCACTATAATATTATTATATTTGAGTTTAATTTGAAAAATAATTCATCATATTAACCCTAGTTTATAAACAAACTTATTTCTCCAAACAACATCCTTTTCCAATATGTTATAATATAATCAACTTATATTACATATTCAAAAAAAGCATTTTATTAGAAACTTTTCAGATTACTATGCTTCTATTTAGTAAAAACAAAAATTATAAACAAGAAATAAAGTTATATTTATTTATTAGTAAATTATTATCATTGTAACCATTTACAATGAGCTCTTCCACATTACCAATGGCTAAAAAATCATTAGTTATTTCAAATTACCTAGTAATATTTTTCTTGGATACCCAATTAATTTCACTAGAATTTTATTTGTATCAACTAATAATACTTATTTCATAATACATTTTAGGATAAATACACAACATAGAATACATGATTATCCCAACATTCAAATCATAGATAATTTTACCCCTCTATTCTTTTTCTTTAATAGGTGAAGGAAAATGTGTCTCTTGAATAATCTTACTGTTTAACATTATAATATCACTTATTGGAGTTTTCCTTTTTAAACATTTTAACACATTACCAATGTGACTATTATGACCAAGGACAAGAATTAATTTAGATCTATCAATATATGTATATGTTAATAAATTATATGAATAATAAAATACTAGGATTTTTTATTGAGAATAAAGGCTGTGATAAGTTTTGACAGATTTTAAATTTGGTATTTTATATCCAATGAGAAGTTCTTAAGCCAAATAAAAAACTTCATATAAAATAATTATTCCACTAAATAGTTTATATACATAAGGTTCATCTTTTTTTTATTAATCCAAACACATTGATGGCTTAATAAAAATGAATATTCGAACACTGAGAGGCTTACATCAACCCATAAATGGATTTTTTTCAACTTAAAAATTATATAAGATTTTCATTGATCCTAAATACCATATAGTTATATCATATATACATTTTAAAACAAACTTCCATAAATTAATGTGGTTTTAACACGAATTTGAAGCATCTCAAAATCATAACATATAGTCATGGCCAAAATAATTTGAATGGATCAGATATTTTCACTTGATAGAAAGATTATTTATTGTATATACTATGCATTATATAAAACCATAATCTACCGTATAATATTTCATCCAATGGGTTTTACAACTTTTGGTGGTTCTACCATGTTTAAAAAAATGGTGTACAGGGATTACATTTCAAATTATATTATTTTTAACTATTCAATGGAATCAGAACCCAGGATATCCCCTTTATAAGATTTTTTATTTTCTTTTGGAAAATTATGTCACCGTAATTATAAATAATAAATCTATATCTCTATGTAAATTAATGAAATATACCAATTGTTATTGGTTATTTTGTATACTAAATCATGTAATTTTCTATAAACCTTTTTTTTACTCATCCATCATTCGAATAATGTCTTTTTTTAGTCTTCAATGTCATAAATTTAAAAGTTACTCCAACTAATTTATTTGGAAATTAATTCCATTTAAAAAAGGATTGGATTTTTTGAAATAAACACTCTTAACATTGATGGACTATATAAATAATAACACATTTTCTCATTGTAATAACCCAAAAATATAAATTCATCAAGTTTGGGATCAAGGTTACTTGAGTTAATATGTTGTACATGATCTTCAAACACATAAATATTGATGAAATTCAACTTAGGATTCTTACTGGTTCACATATCAAGTGATTTTTTCGGAACAACCATTGAAGGAACATAGTTAAGTGTAAATGAAGTCGTTTTTATAGAACACCCCAAAGAAGAAATAGAGGGTTCTAAAGAACTCATTATTAACCTAACTATGTTTATTAATGTGTGATTCCTACACATAGATTTACCATTTAACTATTGGGTACAAGTTGGCGTGAGTTTTTAAACTATACCCCAATATCTATTATTTTTAGGAAATTATTAACTCAGGTATTGTCCTACATGATCAAATTAAAGTGGTTTTAAAAATTGTCAAGTAGATTATTTACTTAATTTTTTAAAATTCTAAACATTTAAAATGATTCGTACTTAGAATTTATAAGATACACATACCCATATATATTAAACTCATCAATAATGTTAATAAAGTATTGAAATCCATCAAGAGCTCCTTTTTTATAGGCCCAAATACATCAATATGCATGAGTTATTATAAATTATTTTTTCATTTCCCTTTACTGTTAAATGTTGATTAGTTAATTTTCTATAATAAAAATTTTTGGAAAATATAAAATCGTTCCTAATAATTTTAGTCTAATTATACATCATTATATAGTTATTGTATTTGGGTCTTATCTATATGACCAAGGTGACAATGCCAAAGATAATACAAATTCAATTAATTTATTTTTACACTATAATTATATAAAATATATATATTATATTTATGATCAAATAAAAATAGTCCATTAAACAAGTTATTATAACCATTAAACATTTAATTCATGAAAATTTAAGAATAATTGTCTATTTATATAATTGTAATTTCTTCCTTATCTTTGAAATATATGTAAATACAATTTCTCTTTATTAATGGTAAATGATAACAAATTTTTTAAATAATGAAAATATTATTTGATTAGGTAGATTCATTATCACCGTAGATTAATTAGAAAAAAAATCATTTATTCCCAACACTTAGTTCACCATCTCCCTTAAATGATTTCCTCTAATCTTTTATAATACATGCATTTCTAGAAATATGTGATGCGCAACCAGAATATAATAACCATGATTTATAGTAATAGAATTTTATATTTATAATGTAAAGTTACCCATACCTATGAATCATTGATTTTTTCTACATCCATTCAATCACATTAAATGATTTAATATCTATATATAGATTCTAAAAATTTAAAATTATGGAAGATATCATAAGGAATTTAATTTATATGTATCCTACCAATAAATTTTGTAAGAATATTGTCCCTTTTGTGAGGTAGAACCAAATAATTCATATGGTGGGGGTTTATCTTGAATATTTATTTTTATCACTAGTTTGAGATTGAATAATAATTTGGGATACCAAATGAAAAAATTATTACTAATAAATGTTTTCTTCCCAATGACTAATATCATTTATGAATTTTAGTTTTTGTTTAATTATATTAATATCTATAACAAAAAACGTTTCATTTTTTATGACATGAATATGGTTATTAAGTATTCTCCATTATTAAATATACTAAAACAAAAATAATAACATTCAATATTATTAATTTATAATCCCATGATTAAAAATCTAACACATCATAACTCATTTAAAATCATATCATATAGAATATATATATTGTTAAATAACTTTTTGTTAATTATATCTAATACAACCCTTTTACTTATGAGTCAATAGAATCTTTTCCAATTATTCACATGAATGTTCTCAATATCATTACTCTAGGAATAAATCCAATTGGGTTACTAGGACAAGTTCTTGCCAATATTCACTCTAAGATAACTATTAATCTTTTTCTAACACAAGATAGATTATTGATAGTGGGTTAAGAACAACCTATTTTATTGATTTATCATGGACTATAGAATGTGATTATTATTGTTGTAAATCAAACATATTGTTATTTATTAAAGGATTTTATATTTTGAATAGTGTTAAAATATTATGTATCATGTAAAACCCTTAAATGATGATATTCATAGTAATGAAATTGTTTGTATCAATATATACTCCATGTATCACAATAATGTTAACTACATAATTAGTTTACATGTGTATCACGTATAAATTATTAAAAATTTAATCACAATACAAAGAATATATCTATTTCACCACCATGAATTTAATAATATGTAAGTCCTAGTATTCTTAAGGGGTTTTATATTTAGAGAAAAAGGTATGAAATATTTCATACCAGGTTCAAGTAGAAATTTACATCTTAAATTTACCTTTAAGGGAATGAATAATATCATCAAACTTTCTATTAATGTTTTATGTAATTATTAAATAAATCTATTTAAATGTGAATATATAATCATTATAATATTTATCATATGTATATTTTCATTGATTGAACCTTTCCCTAATGAAAAAAATGGTTTTAAATACATTACCATACCTTAGTACACAACAGAAGAAATAATAAATTCCAACAAAGAACATAAAACTAAATGAAAAATAAAACAATGAAAAAATAAAAAAAATTATTTTAAATAGATTTAGTGTATTTAGATAAAACAATTATTGATGAATATAAATATATAATTATATACATTGATAATTAAAATTACCAACACCTTTGTAATATTCCCATATTATATAAGTTCTTCCAGTCACTCCACTAGGAGTAAAATAATTTTTCATTCAAACACTTTTGGGAAAAGTGAGAACCGATCATCCCTTAACACCAACCAGAACACGACTTGAAACATACATAAAAGGATATTTGTAGGACAACCACAATACAACCAGAACACCATGAGACTACATATCATAATAACTATAATCATCTCTGCATCCCACACAAGAGTACCCTTCTTCCATAGCCGTAGCCGATTCCCACTCAGAGGCCGATTTATGTCACCTCAAGAAGAAGTTACATTGCTCAGAGCTCCCTGTCTGGTCCAGTAAAGGCTGCACTGGGAAAGGTTGTTTGATCAAGCTGTCTTTTTTGAAGGCAAGAATCACACCTTTGTCCCATTTAATGGAAGATCTAGTACACATAGGTCGCGGGATGTAAGAGAATTCTTTCCTTGTTCGTCTTCTTGGTGTAGCAGATATAGGTTCTGCGCACTCAATAATCCTACCAGTCCCATTCTGAACAATATCACTGAATGATAGGAAACTTGGACCACTCAAATTTTCTTTATTTCCCTGAGAATCATTTTTTCCCTTTGGTATTAGGTGTATTATCCTTGAAACCCAAAGAATACCCCCTCCTTGTCACTGGTGTGTTAATATCAGTCGAGGCAAGGCACTCTACCACTGCAGCATCCACTTCTTCATCATTAGGGACATCTTCGTGACCCAACCTGACTAAAATATGCCCTTCCACACAGGCCCCCTCAGCATCACCACCGAGCACAGGACTAGAATCCAAGCCAACTTCAAAATTTTCTTCCAAAATCCCTTCAAACCTGTTGGTTAGCATGAGGAAGGGTCGAGCTGAGGGGTATAATCCTCTAGAACACCCAGTACCGTTCGGACTGGTCATTCCCGAGGTAGTTCTCTTTATCCCCACCCTCAGTTCTTTTTACAAGATTTCCCTATCCATTTGCTTCACCAAGAAATCTTCTTGGTAACCCATGTCAGCCTCCATCCTAGCCAATGAAATAGAGGAGCCCTCCAAATCCTGTCGTAACCTGTTGAAAATCTCTGCAACCGTCGGGTTAACCTGCAAAGCCAAAACACTTGGATTCTCAGTAGTATGGACATCCATTTCCATCACCTTGTGAGCATCCTTCCGGATATCCTTAACCACAGGACTCGGAGTTCACCCATCTTTGTGTCCTGAAGCCTCCATGACCAGAGCAGACATCACAACCACCTCCGGTATTTCGCCTGTTGCAACATTCTCTTTTCTTTCCACAACCTGCATCCCCCTACGTTTACCCTCCAACGAAGGATTAGTGCCTCTCCTGTGGCAAACCTCGAAAGAGTGTCCCAGACTCTAGAAATGTGGACAGAAATCAGTCCAATTCTCATATACCACCCGCTACTTCCACCTATAATCTTCTCTAATAGTGATCCAAACATAGTCGAATGGAAAACGAGAAGCACCCACTTTGATACAAACACGAGGGTTCACCGGAAGTGCATAAATGGTCTCTCAAGTGATATTATGAATTTATTCATGTAATGGGCCTTGTAAATCCACTACATTGAGCCCAAGAAAGAAATCCCATTTATGATTTTATATTTCCTCATGTTTATTTTTTTTAAATATAATTATTCATTATTTAAAATAAAATTATGCATTTATTAATTTCATTCAATAACTTGTATTTAAAAAAAATCATGTTGTCAAAACACAAATCCTATTTGTGTTAATAGTAAAAACAAACATTTATTACATTGAATAATAACATTAGTCTAAAAATCTCATCTACCATTATTTAAGGTTTTATCCAATGATCCCTTTTTAAAGTGGGAAATATTTATTAATCGTATTTATAATTATAAACTAAGATTAGTATCTGACAACATGTTATAACTACCCGAGTTACAAAGGGGTATGGGGTGATTTAATCCACCACATGTCCATTACAAAAATCGTTTTTTTTTTTCTTTATAGATTAAGAAAAGGAAATTTAGAATTTCAATACCATGAACTTTATATCAGTTTTCAATTTAAAATCATACTAAATCATATACAATTAAATCACATGTAAATATTTTTTCATTTATATGAACTTACTCTATACACAATTGAGATATATTATGTAAAAACTTTAATATGGGTAGACACATCCTATTTTTGTTAATAGCTTCCCTCAATTTCATTATAGTCATACCCAATTACCATGGATTAAGACAAATTAACTAATTAATTTAGGAAGTTATAAAAGTATGAAAATGCACAAGTGGGGAACCACTTTGAGAAATTCAAGTCAAGGAATACATATAAAATTTTATCATATATAACACCAATAGAATATATATGAATATATGTGAAATGAATCCTAAGTGGGTCAATTTGGAAATAAGTTAACAAAAATATATCCTATGAGTGACTAGTTATATCTATATATAAGTAATCTTACTCATAAAACTCTTAACATATATTTATAACCCAATATTATGATCATAAATTAGGGATTGTGACATCCGAACATTGATATTACTTTTTATGTTATTTATTTATATTTTTGTATCTAGGGTATTGATTTTTGGGCCGATTCTATTTAATAGTTTTGAGAAATGGGGATTCAGATCAGGGTTCATAGTTTTACACGATTGAAGAAAATTCTGAATCATTCCCATGCAAGGTAAAGAGTAAATTATATAGGATCCATCAAGGTTTGGGAATATTTATCATTACCATTCATAGTGCTAGATAGTGTCCTATTTTTATTGGTTTTTACCACATATTTTAGTAAATTGAGTTAGTCCCCAAGGCCTCTAGAATTTTATAATTTCCAATATTTCACTTTATAATTTAAAGACCATATTTTTTCCGCTCCCTCATCACATGATTTATGCTAGGAATCCATAGAGAATTACACAGCCTACTGTTTATTTGATGTACTTAAATCTAATTTTTTTTACTGTGTTTCATTTATGTATTTTCATATGTTATTTTAGGTGAATTTTTGAACTTTCTAGGGTTTTAAGGTCCTATACATGGATGTATAATTCTTAGGGAAAATCATGTGGGTCTTTCTAAGAAATTGTTTACCATATGTTGGAGTCCTAGGTGAGGTCACACTATTATTTCATTATATTCCCCTAAAACCATATGGATTAGGATAGATTAATTTTTATGGTTGGTTCATGGTTTTTTAAAACATGTGTCCAAACTGTGTGGCACATCTTGTATCTTAGAAATGAACACATGATTGAAAATTTATTTACCAAACTGTGAGGCCAAACCATGTAAAACAAATTAATTATTCCAACTTTACATTTTAAGAACCAAAAACCTTCTATTATTCCTCATTCTTCATCTATAAAATTTGTTTATCATCTTCCGAGACTCCACTTAGAGATTTTAGAGATTCATTACCTCTCATTGGTGGATTTCAAAAGATATTTGGGTGTTCAATCTAGTTTTTCAAAGCTATGTTTCAATTATTTTTCATTTTCTATTGATCTTATGGATCCAAAATTCATTCCTAAAATAAAACCCTAGAAATAATATTTTTATACTAGATCCATGGTTTGTGTTAGGATATAATAGGTTTTATTATAGTTCCATAATGGAATTGGGATTTTTTATTAAAATATTCATTGATTGTTTTGTATTATTTCGGAATCGTTATGATAAATTATTTATCTCTCTATTATTATTATATAAATCAATAATTTGATATTATTATTTTAGAAATCATGTATTAGGATACAATCTTGTCTTATTAATTCTTCAGAACATCTTGGATTGTAGATCTCATGTGAGTTCTGTAATTCTAAGTGTTTTGAGGATAGCGGTTTCATGATTCAGTTATATTCTATTAGACTTACTTTTTTACACTTTGAATTTGGTTTCTAAAATGGTTAGAGACCATGATTTATTGTTTTATCTAAGATATTAATTTGAAATGATTTCAAAAAATCATGTGTAGTGTTTTGATAAAATTTGTGGTTTTGGAAAAGTATATGAAAATGGATTTCTCCCTTTGGATTTTATCATGAAAATAATTTTAAATCATGTTTTGTGTGGTTTTAAAGATAGAGTTCTATTTGAATGATTCTAATGTGTTCAGCCAAAATTTTATTAATGAAGTGGTAGGGAACCCTGAAAAAGGATGAACTATTTTCCTCTCAACCTATTCTTATAGTGTAATGTGTGCATAATGATACCTAAGTTGTGGTAAGGATTCATTCTCTGAAGTGAGCTATTACGCATTGATCAATTCTACTTGGGTAATGTTAATACAATGAGACCTATTTTTAATGAAAATTTATATAAAATCTTTAATAACCTATAACGAATTTAAATTGTGGTCTTGTTTTATCTTATTCTAGTCATTGAAATTGTGTTCAAAATGATTAAGGAATTATTTGAAAAATGGGTTATTGGTATTCTTTTAAAAATGTTAAAATTAGTGATTTATCCATGTTTTACATAAAAAATTATGAACATTATCTCATTCTTACCTAATGTTAATTTCAGTACAATTGGATTATATTATAATGTTTTCTTATTAAGCACATTGTGGGATCTTACTAGGTTCTTTTTCAAACACCATGAAAACACCTTTTGGTGTATTTATATATTATTTTATTAAATGTTGATAAGGGAAAGGTTCCATAGTGTAGTGGAAGGTTTATTCATTAACATGGTGTTAGAGTCTGGATTTAATGTCATGTCACATGGAGTTGGGAATTTTCAATTTTTGAGTACTTTGGTTATTTTATCTAACTTATCAGTTGTTTTGAATTATGATTGTTCCTTTGTTTTTTTATCTTTTTTTATAATAACAAAAATATTATGTATCTTTATTCCTTATTCCCTTTCACATTAGGGAAAAATAATTCTTAATAGTTGTTATTGATGACCAAGTTAATATCATCATCCCATGGGGATCAGGAATGCATTCGGTTTATTTTAAGGTCGACTCGTGTCATGACTTGTCCCAAATGGGATTGTGTTGTGACTACCTCATTCCCACATCTGATAGACTATGGGATGGAAACTATCATCGAGTAGTAAAATCCCACCAATGGAAGGAATTTTCCAAATTACCTTTACACACGCACACATCTCTAAGCCCAAAATTCTTATATTTAAGAAAAAGTAAGTAGACAAAGCATGCATACACCTAGATACCAACCACAAAGTACAACAGGGAAGTAAAGTGCAATAAAGTATAAATGGGGACTAATATAATCCCACTGAAAATAGTCCACAAACCACAAATTCCAACCTAAAAACAAAGGTTTTGGGACTATGGTCTATAGTCATAGTAGCACACCCTGGTCTTTCTGATGTCACTAAGCACCGTCTAGTCCTAGTCTGCCTGGAACTCCATAACAATGTTGAATTTTTGAACAAGACACGACACTTGTGGGAAAACTCTATGCAAGGGTGAGTAAAATAATATTTAGTAGGACACCACAAAAACACAAAGGAATACCATATATGGAACACCATGAATAATATACCATGCAGCAGTACCATAAAAATAAAATGCCACTAAGATGAAATATTCATCTCAACACGTGTATATGTATATAGAAAATATGACAAGAAAATATAAGTAGACTCATAAAGGATTCCAGTCCTCAAAATCTCGTACACTTCTAGCAATGTGGTTCTTCTCGTAGAATTCCCATCCAAGGAGATCTCACTCCTCACGCTATCAGATAAAAGCATATATAACATGTCTATCGAAAGTACCCAAGGGAACCCAATTGTCAGAACAAGTTACATAGTTTCCCTGAGAAATCTAGTATTTCTAAGACATGGAATTTCGATAATGCACTGAGTTTCGATAACACTTGGAGTGTCGGTAACACACAGAGTGTCGGTAGAACTTGGAGTGTCGATAACACACGGAGTGTCCATAAGTCATGCATCCCCCAAGTCAAATAGTCACCAAGTCACAGTAATACATTAACCACTAAAAACATCATGAACCACACTCTTCTCATCTAGTCATGTATAATGTAAAGAATATGATCTCAATACATAGATAGGGGAACCTCTTAACCTAGGGATCAATGAGGGGGACTCCCCACCCTACTGGAAACATCATCCATGATAGGGGATAGTTTCCCAGTAAATATTATTAACACCTTTTTCAAAACCCCTATACAAAGTAACTTAAGTATAATTGAGGGCCAACAGGGCATCTCGGTATGATACATTCTCTAATTAACAGATTCAATTGTTGAATTCTGGCTATGACAACTAACTTCAAAATACGAGACATACATTATGATAGGTACGGGATCCAAAATTGAACCCTCAGAGAGAAGACCGATGGTAAACTATCAACCTCTTCTTATCCCACTAAAAACCCAAAAAATCCATCTCAAAATTATATTCTCAAAAAAATGGTCCCAACACCACCGACGGATCATCAAATGGACCTTTCATTTGAATATTATCACTGATTTAGTGAAAAGGCTTGACCCAGGTCCAACCCGACCCACCGAACCTGACCTGCCAAACAACAGGCCCAATTTGGATAACCCGACCCAAACTAGTCTGGTCTGAACTTTCCTGGCCCATTGGAGTTTCCCATCTCACATGATCTGGCCCGCACGCGCATGCCGATTTTAATACACTGCATGCAGTCTTTCGAATTGTGTCCCTCCTCATAGTCAACACATTACTGTTTCATTCAATGCATATGGACACCACATCCTAGCTCCCCCATGTCCCACTTCTACCATTGGCTCCACACGGGCCCCATCCATGTATGCAGACCAAAGCCGTGTATGTGTCTCCCTTCATTGTGTCATCGGTCGCTGCCCGCAGCATTGCTTTGGTCGCTGGCCCCCATGCGGACCAAGCCTAGCTGTGTTCCTCCTCCTCCAACTATTGTCAGCATCCCTCCATCAACCTCCAGGTAATTTTTCTAGTGTTTTCATGCTGGTTTCCCATTATGCAGGCTACTGGTTCACCTTAGGCGCTCTATTTTTTGAAATGAATGCACATCTGTGATGCTTGGGTCACCTGCATCACTTCCCTTTTATCTATTTGACATCAAGATTCATCCTGATGAAAAACCAATCAAACATCTATATCTCCCAACTCCGTTAGATCCATCTATCATCATCATTACTGCACCTCTTTCATGCCAAGACAACCCTGGATCTGTGATATCAGATAGTTTCACTAAGGATTGAGTGTAAAATGATTGATCGATCAAAGCATATAAAGTCTCATGTCAAATGAAGAATTCCTTTGAAAAACAAATAACGGGAGGATAAAATCACAAATCAACCAAGTGGAATTTCCCTTAAGAGATGTTTGTGTTGATCTTGGATAGTTTCCATTACTACAACATTCTAAATCCAACAAATAATCACAGGATAATTCTCCCATAAAAACCCTACAAAGATAAATCTCATCCCTTAAGAACAATTGATCCACGAGACAATCTATTTGTTGATTGCCTAAATTTCATCATGGAATTAATGAATAGGGAAAAGAAATCAAATCAAAAACTACCTACCTCGATTTGGTTCAACCACTAATAAAGAACGGTTTCCATGTTGTTTTGTGGGTGAACTTCTTTCAAATATGAGGTTAGTTATTCTTGATTCACTGATCTATCAGCATTCATTAGAGATAGATCTATCTCCTGGAATTAGATAATTTCTAGGGTTATGATGCTAACCCTAAATTCTTTGCAAAATTAATTTTAAAAAGTACATCGATGCATCAAGGATAAAATATTTTTATTAAAATAGTTTAATGACATTTACGTCCAAAATACATCTTTCACAACCAGCCCGCTTGAGTGGATGTTATGACTCGCCTAAGTAAACAACTCCCTTATGAAATAAATGGTAGTATCATACTTCCAATATGAGTTACCATTTATTATTAATTAGGATTTTAAAATAAAATAATTTTATTTAATTATTTTATTTATGGTTCCATCCCTGGGGGATATTTCTACAAATGACCTACGCCGACCAAGGTAAGGTCTCACCTTGGGTAAAGTCATCATTCTATGTTCAATGGTGCACTTGGATTTATGATCCAGAAAGCTTCTTAAAAGTCATTTCATTTTTTATGAAAATTCGTGCACGTGTGATTTTAAAAACATAACATTTTCAAGGTATTATTCTGGGAACACCGAGCCTCGAAATCACAAGTCATTTCAGTACAAGGTCTGGTATTTTCCAAAATAATTTCAAAAAATAAATTTAAGAAAATATGAGTCATTAAATTCTCCTCACCTTAGGGATTTACATCCCTGAAATCCAAAAAAATGGGGTAATCATAAAATTTAGTGTACTGAGCATGAATCTGAGCCTCCCACTCCCTTTTTCTCTCCTAAAGAATATTTTTCTGCCATAGAACACGCACCAAAGGAATCAACCAACCATGAAGGATCCCCTTTTTCGATCCTTTACCTCCACTAGATTTTCAAAAAAAGTATCCCCAATCAATAACATGCAGTGGATCATCCACATATATCATCAACTAAGACATGTGGAAGACGTTAGGTACCCAGTCCAACTGCAGGGGTAGAGTCTATATGTACACAACCTTTCCATCTCTACACAGTATCAAGAAAGGTTCAATGACCCTCATATAGATCCTGTTGTCTTGGCCAAATCATCTTATCTCGCATCAAGGAGAGACCCAAAGGAACAAATGGTATCCCTCCTTGAACTCCAAATTCCTTTATCACCTATCATTATAAGATTTATAATTGATCTATGTAGTCTTCCTCTACTCTCAGATAACTTTCACCTTCTCTTTAGTTTCCTGCACCAACTCTGGGCCCATGAGTTCTGACACTATTGGTTTATTCTAACAAGCTGGTGACCTACAGAGACACCTATACAGGGCCTCGAATGGTGTCATACTTATGGTTTAGGGATAGATTTTGTTGTAAACAATATCCCTTCTGAGGTAAGAGATCCTTTCAAAAATGGACAAAACATAACATGCAATCCTGAAGTATGTCCTCCCAAACCTAAATATTCCTCTCCTTCTGGCCATCTATTGGGGGATAAGATGTTTTTCTCAAGCCTAGATGAGTCCCAAAAACCTTCAACAATCCCTTCCATAGTCAGGATGTGTAGCGAGCATGATGAAATGAATTTATCATAGATGGAACCCTATGGAGTCTATATATCTTCTCCATGTAGAGGCGTCCTATGATTTCTACAAAACCCTGCTCATAGATAGGTAGGATATGCTCTGGCTTGGTGATTTGGTCAATGATCATCCATATGGTATCTTTACCTCTAGACATACATGGTAAACCCCACATAGAGTCTATTTTTATTCCATCCCATTTACATTTTGGCACCTCAAGGGGTTGAGTCAAACCCACTGGAACCTGATGCTCAGCCTTCATTTGTTGATAAGTAAGGCATCAAGACACAAACTCTACAATATCCTTCTTCATCCCTAGACACCAAAATAATGTTAAAGGTCCTGGTACATCATTTTTACACCTGGATATAACCCTAAAGGGTATTTAAGAATCTCCCTCGAATCCTCCTCTTACGATGCCACTAGTACCATCATGCATCCTCAGAAAAAGAAACAATGTGCTCCCTACCTTTTTAATATCCATTAAGGGAATGCCCTGTTGAAATTTACGCATGTAGAGCCTTACAGCTGGTCTCCCTAAGTTGTGCCTCCCTAACTTTATGTAAGAGTGGTGGGGTGACAACCATTGATTGGAGATAAGGTTCTCCATGTACATCCACAAATTTTATCTCCAACAAGGCTAACTTCTCTAATGCCTCGCTCAATAACCACAAGCAAGATATCCTTATGAGAGTGTATGATACCATGTTCCCCTTCATAAGAGTATAGAAAATATCCAATTAATATTATTTTAGGAACTCTATCCTCACCTCTGTCTCAAATTCCAATACTTTTGAGAGAAGATATACTTGAGACTCTTGTGGCTGAAGTAGATGATAAGACTCTCGCCCATCAGGTAGTGTCACCACACCTTCAATGAGAATACTATTTCTACTAACTCTAGATCATAGGTCACATAATTATATTTTTTTGATTTAAACTGGCATGAACCATAGGCAATCACTGCTTGCCTCTGCATCAGGACACAACCTATCACAGTTCATGATGCATCACATAACACAACATACTCGATACCCTTGTCTGGAAACCTCATGATGGGGGAACTCATCAAACATTGCCTCAACTTATCCTATATCGATTACAAAAATAGTCTCTAAGATAACATGTTCAAGATCAATGAAGGCCACCTAGGTCTTCCTAGGGTGAGACACTAGATCTCACAATGCCCTTCCTCTATAAGTCCTCCAACTGCACTCTCAACTCATGAATCTCTATAGAAGACATTCGATATGTTGGTGTAGATATCAGTGTCATCCTGGTGTGCTAGGTCAATGTACAAGACTAACTCTTTATGGATAGATAAACATGGAACATCTTCATAGAAGACATTCTTATACTATTCCACCATTACTAGAAACTAAAGACTAAAAAACATCCACTCCAATGAGGGAAATGATAGCCAACTAGAGAGTAATTGGCTGCACCCTTCTATAAATGTGTTCATCTGGAGGTGTAAGGATTGCCGTTTCACTAGTAAAAAGGGAAATCTGTGTCTATTATCACAGAAGAACCACACCCTTTTACTAAAAAAGTCAACCTGATCATGAACTGGGATTACTCGTCTATATAGAGAATGACATCATAAGGCCTTGACGCTGCTATAAAGAGATCCAGTCAAAACTCTAGCCTTTAAGAGCTAGGTCACACTATCGACACTGGTGTGTTATCATAGATTCTTCTCTAGTAGGTTTCTCTGTTCATATGGGTCAAGTTAACACTCTAACTAGAATCTCTATGTATCAAACAAGAAAAGTGGCAGGATGGTAAGTCAATAGAATAAGATTCAATCAATACTGCAACTAAAGTTGAAAGAAACATATCATACCTTGAACCATTCCCTCAGTCTTGGGGTCATAAGCCTCAACAGCCTATAACTACCTCCCGCCCAGTCCCTCGACTCTGAATGTCATGTGTGGGACACTGGGTGGTGATGGTGGTAACATGCCAAAAGCTTTTCCACAGTCTACCGCTTCCCCAACACCTCTTTCGCGCCCGCCACCCAACAGATCTATCTGCTCCTGTCACTGCCTATTACTCAATGCTTCATCAATCTCCTCTCTAAATACAGCTTTAATAGTGGGACAATCTAGCACGGAATGTCCCTTCCCAGTACAATCATACCAACACATCTTCCTTGGGGAACTAGAACACACCTCCAACTTCTACAGAATCATCTTGTTTTGCAGCTTACATTGTGAACCTGCTATCGATAGGTCCAAAAAACCTGCATCCCGATTTATCTCTATATAAGAATCCTATGATATGTGTTCGGACCCTATGTATCATCATCCATCACCAAAATATACATCCACAACTTAGTTTGGAAATATAAATCCAGTAGAACCACTAGAGGTGAGTCTATAAACTGATGAACATGATAATGTGCCACCTTCTGAACATCCTAAAGAAAAAATACTTCATGATAGGCTACCCTCATGGAGGACTTATCAAAAATTGGGTTGAACTCCCGATCCTTCTATGGAAACCTCACCAGATGGTTTTGTGAATACAACATATAATAAAACTAGATGTATCACGGTTAAAAGAGTATACCTGGTTAGCTAACTCAATATGAAAATGTAAAGCATAACCCTTTACAATATTATTCATGTACCGTTAGCTTTCCTACACCCAGTGTTTTCATGTATTGAGTCAAAAACAAGTGTCCAGAGTCCTAGTGTATGGATATGTCAGTTTCCACACCAACACATGTTTCCCGGGACTGAAATCTGAACTTGAAACACTCGAAACTATTTCCTCAAACCAACCTCACCGACTCCAGGTCCTTTTGTAGAACTGACATACTCTGATACCACTCAAAAGTACCACAAAGGGAAAGTGCCATTGGAAGATATAGTCATCTCAATACAGTTATATTTCTTTAGCACATATAAAAATAACATCCAAGTATACTCATAAAGTATTCCAAGCCTCAAAGACTCATCCACTGCCAGCTACGCGATTCCGCTCGTAGCACACTAGTCCCAGGGGATTCCACACCTTGAGCAGTCTAGCGACTAGCACCTTGTTGGCATATGCCACAAATTGGAGGTATTTTCCGAATCACATGTACACATTCACACATCTCCAAGCTTAAAACACTTAAATATAAAAACAGTAAGTAGAAAATGCATGAAAACACTAATATACCAACCATAGAGTTGGATAAGTAATTAATGTGCAATAAAGTATAACTGGTCTAGAATACAAGCCCACCAAAAAGAGTCAACAAACCACAAAGTCCATCCTATAAACAATGGTACTAGGACTGATGTATGTAGTCATAGGATCACACCCAGGTCTATCTAAAATCAACAAGCACCGTCTAGGCCTGGTCTTCTTGGAACTACATAAAAAGGTTGAACGTCTATACAAGAAATGACACGTGTAGGGAAATCCCATGTAGGGGATAGTAAAACAATCCTCATTAGGACACCCCAAAAAACAAAGAAATACCATAGTGGAAACACCATAAAGAAGTAACCACGAAGAAGAACCACAAAGGGAAAATGCCACTAAGAATATATAGTCATCTCAGTACTGGAATATGCTTATAGAACATATAAGAAGATAATATTGGTATACTCGTAAAGGATTCCAAGCATCAAAGACTCATTAACTTACAGCTACATAGTTCCTCTCATAGCACTCTCGTCCTTGGATATCTCACTCTTTGAGCTATCTAAAAAATCACTTAGAACTGGTATACCAAAAGTACCCAAGAGAACACTAGGGTCTCGACAAGTTACGTAGTTTTCCTAAGATATCCAATCATACTAAGACATGGAGTTTTGATAACACATGGAACGTCAGTGACACATGGAGTGTCGGAAACACACAGAGTGTCGATAACAAACTGAGTGTCGATAATACATGATGTGTCAGTAACGCATGGAGTATCAATAATTCATGCATCCCCCAAGTCATGTAGTCACCAATTCATAACCAAACATCAACCATTTAAAACTTCACGAAGTATACTCATCGGGCCTAGTCACATAGAACAGAAATAATCTGATCTCGATACATAGATAGGGGGTCCTCTAGGTCAGGGGCTCGCTAAGGGGAATTCATTCCATATAGGAAACATCATCCTAGATAGGAGATAGGTTCCCATGAAAATATTGGCCACACATTCTCCACAAACCCTATCTATGGTACCACTAAGAGAAGTGAGGACCGATTAGGATTCTCGGATCAATTCATGCTCCAACCCATTGAGTTAAATATCAAACCTGGGCTAAGACAACAAACATTAGATTACGAGTCATCCTCTATGATGGGAACAGAATCCTACATCTAACCCTCGTAGGAAAAGACCAATATTATGCTCTAAACCCCTTTTTATCCAACCAAAAACACAGCAAACCATCTCAAAAGGATTGTATCATCTTAAGGGTCCAACACAGTAGATATCTCATCAAATGGACCTTCAGTTTCAATGTTATGACTAAATTAGTGGAAAAGTCTGACTCGGGTCCAGTCCAATTCCAACCCGATCCACCGTACTCGGCCCGACCCACTGTCCAACCCAACCAAGTCCATTAATCCCAACCTATCCCAGTCCAGCCAACTCATCCTAGTCAGATTCGACTAACCCGACCCTTGCTAGTCTGATCTAAATGGGTTCGGCCTGATGGGTAGCTGTAGTGTCCCAACATACCTAATCCAGTTCACATGAGTGTGTAGGATTTATTGCACAGCACACATTCCCCCGTACCGTGTGCCTCCATCTGGTAAATGCGGTGCCTGTGTATTCAAAGAGGACTACTACCACATAATAGATCCCTTCTATCTTGCAGCCTCCATGAGATCAACCCAGACACTAGTCGCATACACGACTCCCTTTGTTGTGTCCTCAGTTGCCGCTCATGGAACCTATCTTGCTATAGGATCCCATATGGACCCCATCGGGCTATGTTCCTCCTTCTCTAGTCGTAGCCGGTAGCCCTGCATCTTATTCCACATCCGTACACTGCACCACTACGTGCCAGCACCATCACACCGGTGGCCCCTTCTGCAAGCCACTGGTTCGCCTCATGTTCTTCGTTTTTTGAAATGGAAGCACACATGCAATGTTTTGGTCATGTTCATTATTTTACTTGGCTCTAATTAATGTCGTGAATCATCCCAATGAGAAACCACTCAAATTAAAATATCTCATGACTCACTCAGATCCTTCTGTCACAATCATCGTCACACATCCATCATTCCATGCCAATCCCAAATCTTTGATATCGGGTCATTGTGCCATGGATCGAGTGTTCAATGATCGATCGATCACAAAATGTCAAGTCGCATGCCAAATGAACAATGCCAGTGAAAAAAGAAGAATGGGGGGGGGGATAAAAACATAAATTAATCAAGAGGAACATACCTTGATAAATGTTCATGCCAATCGTGATTAATTTTCATTACAATAATAATCTCAGTCCAATTAATAATCACAAGATCATTCTCCCATCAAATCCTTATAATGGTAAATCTATTCTTGCAACAACGATTGATCCAAAGGCCAATATATTTGTTCATTAGTCTGTGTTCATCATGGAATTAATGAATGGGGAAAACAAATCAAGTCACAAACACCCTACCACAATTTGATTCAAAAACTGATGAAGAACAGTCATCGCATTGTTTCTGTAGGAGAAGTTTCTTCAAATATGAGGATCTTTGTTCTTGATTCACCAATATGTTAGTGTTAATTGCAGATAGATTTGTCTTCTTGACTTATAGAATTTCTATGGTTTTGTTTCTAACCCTGAATTCTATGAAAAATTTGTATTTGAAGAATATTTTTTGATGCTTCCAGAATAAAATATTTTCAGTAAAATATTTTTATGACGTTTACATCCAAAAACTATCTTTCACAACTAGCCCATGCTGGATGATGGTAGACCTCACCTTAGAAAATCACCCCCTTAAGAACTCAAATATGGTCTCTGATTCCCAATAAGAGTTACCATTATAGAGTTATTAGTATTTTAAAATAAAATAATTTTATTTAATAATTTTATTTATGGTTACGTCCCTAGTGGATTTTTCTACAGATGACTCGCGCTGGCCAATGTTAAGTCGCACCTAGAGTAAAGACACGATTCTGAGTTCAACAGTGTCTTATGATTTTTGATCCGATAAACTACTTAAAAGTTATTTCATGGTTTAAGAAAAAAAATTTGTAGGTGCTATTAAAAAAAACATTTTTAGTGAATCCTAATGGGAACACCAAGACTCAGAATCGCGCGCTATCTCATCGCCTAGACTCGTAATATTCCCAACTAATTTCAGATAATAAATTTAGGAAAATACAAGTCATTACAACTTGGGTTTTCGGTAGTTGGTTAATCCAAGTTTCTTCCCAAAGGTTGTCATTAAAGGATAGTTTTTTTATTTCCATTACTAAGATGAATTTTAGGATGTCTTCTTCAAAAGGAGAAATAAATGTGGGGACATAAGGGTTAGGTTTTGAGTGAATTCCTAGCTAACTCTCATCATGTTGGTCCTTAAGTTAGTCTTTCATTTCTATTGTCTCCTATAAATTAGGATTGAAGTTTGTGACTCTAAATTATTATTTATTCATGTATCTATTATTTTTTTTGTTCCTTTTTCTATTTGTGTGTAGTACCATGCCCCCTAGAAGACTTTTAGAAGTTCCTCTAGAGGGCGTCGCTGACGAACCATGGTAGGGATATCCACTAGGTTATCAGAATATAATTGATAAATTTGTGCACACAGTATAGGAAATGGAATGGGGTGTAGAACCTATCTCTATTCAGTCTAGAGGAGAATATCCTTGATAGTTCGAGTATAAGAATTGATCTTAGGAATTTATTCACTCGAAACTCACATATTTCCAATGGTTTAATGACCCTCATAAAGAAGAATATTGGTTTAGATTAATAAAATGGAACTTTGAATTCCTAGAGACTCTTGATTAAGTCAAATTATGGTGTATTATATTCAAGATAGAAGGATTGGGTAGAAGGTGGTGGGGTTTAGTTTTCATTTTAACTAATCATGACGGCTTTGTGAGGAAATACGTCAAGATTATTTAACCAATAGGTTCTATCAAGAATATATAACCATGGTGAAATGCATTGAATTTCTCAAAAATTAGAAGGTGAATCTAACAGTGATGGATTATGATAATTACTTCACTGAGATATCTTTGTTTCCATCTCACATTATACCAAATTATAAGATAGAAGCTATGTGTTTTGAAATTGGTTTCTGATATGATACAATTTCACAAGTCATATTATTGAATCTAGCCACATATATTGATGAGGTGGATGGGAATATAGTTTTAGATATTGTATAAAAAGATCTTTTTAGGTTTTCTAGGATTTTTTTACCTCTATTGGAAGATCCAATGATTATTAAAATGGAAGGAGTAAGTAGTGAGGGTCTTATAGAGGAAACGGTTGTAGTTTTTCTTAGAAGACTCACCCTACAACATCATCAGCTGTTAGTGGCTTGAAATGTTATAAATGGTGTAATACTAGAAACATGAATAATAGTTTCTATGTGCTGCTAAAATTTTGTAATTCATATTGGTGTTGTGGTCACCTAGATAAGTTCTATTGGTCTCTATCTATTAATTTATTCGGAACAACCTCATTAGTACCTAAATTCTATATCATTTAATTAGATACTTCCTGGAAAACAACGTTCTATTGATGTTACATTGAAATGAAGTAGTTATATGTAATGGAAGAGTCTCAAATATAGGTTAGTGTGGGTCATGTGATAGTTAGAGATACCATTTATATTACCTTCACTCTTTGGACTACTAAATTTGATGCTTGTTCCTCTCACTCAGTTGAATATACATGTATGGTGGATCTTTTAAACCGTCCAATAGAAAATATTCTACTAACAATCTCATTGGAGATTCATCTAATAATGAAAAAGGAATTGGGTTTTTAATGTCCCAAGTGCTCTTTCTTCAGTAAAATTTTGAGAAATTTTGGTATTTCCAGGTTCTGGACTTGAACCAACTCAATGGATAATTTAATATAGACTAGTTGATTTCCTACAAGGCTCAGATTGATTTTTATCATCAGTTTGTGTCATTTACTACCCCCAATAAAAAAAATTTGTTTCAAGGAGAATGGGATATGTGGTCCAGTCGGGTGTGATAGCCTTTTTTAGATATTTTAAATATGATATGTGTATCTGTAGTAAAAATGGGATTGGAATTTATCAGTGTTTTTCCTCCACCAATAGTAAATGAGTTTCCTGAAGTGTTTCCAAATGACTTCTTGGGTTTACCACCAGAGAAATGGGTAGAGTTAATGACTAAATGTTTGAATAGAACTCGATCAATATCAATGACTTCATCTCATATAGCTTCATTTGAGTATAAAGGGATAAAAATTTCACTAGATGATTTGATAGATAATGAATTTATATAACTGAGTGTGTCACATTGAGAATTTCTCATGCTCTTCCCTAATAAGGATGATGGAACACTTGGATTATGCATCAATTATGAGAAGGTTAATCAATTAATGATAATGAAAAAATATCCTTTTCTATGAATTTATTATTTTTTTGATTAGCTAAAATATAAAATTTATTATCTAAGATTTATCTCTAATCTACTTATCATTTACTTGGTAATAAGGAATCAGATAATCCAAAGACAAATTTCAAAGAAATTATGTCCATTTCAAGTACCTCATGATGTTATTTGGTCTAAATAATTCTTATTTTATCTTCATGGTGCGGATGAGCCAGATTTTCCAAAAAAAAATTGACACTTTGGTATATCTATCATTGATGATATCTTATTGGACTCAAGGACTAAGGATAGTCATGTATAACACCTAAGGAAGGTTTTTATAATACAAAGGTGTCACTATCTGTAGGAAAATTTATCAAAATTCCAATTATATATTTAATAATCTATTTTCATAAAACATGTACTATCAATTTGTCACCCTAGTTCAATCTAAAAATTGTGAAGGATATTATTTCATCAAAAAAATTAAAAAATTTATTTGAGATTCATATTTTTCTGGGTATAGTGAGATATTTGTAGTGTATCTTAAATTATTCATCGAATATTGCTTCACCTTTTACTACTCTCACTCTAATGGGGTGAAGTTTTCATGGTATTAGATGAATCAAGAATCATTCGATCAATTAATGTGAAATTTAAACTGAACACTTATTATAACATTGTAAGAAAATTACTGTCGGTATTTGGTTTACTTTTATGCTTTAGGTATTATTTTGGGATGTTTCTTTATACATGGAGAACATGTAGAGGATTATGGATCCATCATATTTGACCACACTAGAATAATTATCTCACTCATGATTTGGAACTTTTTGTTGTCATCCATTCCCTTAAATTTTGATGACACTATATTTTCAAGGAAGGGATTAATGTTTTGTTATACTATAAAATTTTGGGTTATATATTTTCTATAAAATATTTCAATCACTCATAGAGACATTGGGTAAATACATGAACTTTTATAACTTTGGCATTTCCTATACACTTTCCAAAAGTTTTATCATTTTTTGATGACTCAAATCCAGTACAAGTATTATTTGGAACAACATTTTCCTTAAAAGGAACCTTAAATCCTGGATTTTGATTATAGATATATAGTTTTTTTTCATGATATAATTGGGTTTCTTATAGTTTCCCCATGGACTTCAAATTTTTTTCTAGATCTTATATTAACATTGTGAATTCTTTGGGAATCTATATGAAAGGTGATTTCTCTATATCTAGTTTTTCAAGAAATGTTGGATTTAATATTATAATTTAATAATTCATTTCATTGGTTTTATCCTTATCTTCATGAAGCCTCAATTCTTCTCATATTTTTTATCTCATGTGAATGTTGGAATTTAAAATGTTTTGGGTTAGGTAGTTTCATGATTCTTATTTACTCTAAAAACCCATTCTTTCTATTTGACTTTTGTTAATAAATGGTTTGAAAGAATTATTTATGGATTTATATTTGATATAGTTAAGAAATGGTTTTAAATGTGAAAGAGTAATGTTTTGATGAAATGTGTAGTTTTGGTAATGTTTATGAAAATGGATTTCTATGTTTAGTGTTGTTTGAAAGAAACATTTAAAATTCAGTTTTATGTGTTTTCAAGGAAAAAAGTACCCTTCGAATAATTATAATGTGGTAAACCCAAATAGGATCGATGAAAATAAAAGTATCCATAATTTGGTATGAGTATTTCCCCTTATACATATTCTTCTAATATAATATTTTCACAGAGTTACCTATATTTTGATAAAGAGTCACTCTCATGAGTGAGCACTTACACCCAAAACTTATTCATCAGGGGTAATGTGTATAACATGTGGCTAATGGATCATGAAAATAGATTGAGGATCATCACTAACCTATAACTAATTGGACTCAATGAATTCTCTTCCCAATTTATAATCCTTGAAAATATGTTCATAATGGTTATTGAAATTCATTGAAAACTATGTTGATGTTATACTTTATAAATTCTAAAAAGGGTTGATTTATACATGTAATGTATTAAAATAAATATAATTTTATATCATGCCAAATTTTTATTTATATGTTAATAATTGGTTTATTTTATAATGTTTTATTATGAGACACTTGGTGGGATCCTACAGGGATATTTTTCTCACACCATACATACATATTTCAGTGTGTGTATATATATATATTCTCATGTAGGTAATTGAAATGATTGAATAGGTGGTGATGGTATTTTTTAATAGTAGTGTCTGAGAATCTAGAGTTGGCATCATGTCAAATGGAGATGGGACTTTGCAGTTTCTGAGTACAATGGTTGATTTATAGAACATGGCATAAGTTTTACCTTGGGAATGTGCCTTTATGCTACTGTATTCATTTTGGAATACCAAAATTGTTTTTTTATATTTCTTCTTTATTCTACATTCCATTATGGAAAAATCATTCTCAATGATAGTTCTTAATGTTCAGATGCTTTTCACAAGCCCATGAGGATCAGTAGTTTCCATCCGGCCAAATCTGGGATGACTCATTTTATGACTAGTTGGGTAATATGTGTTGGTTCATGATTAAGGGCCTCTTTCATGACTCAAAATCACCTTTAATCCCTCTCCTCAACTCTTCATTGGATTTTTGGTCTTCTGTAGTGATTTAATGAGGGATCTAATCAGGTTAGGTTTCTTGGTCCTCTCCATTTCTTTCTCTACATGTTTTTATTTACTCCCCTCACTCTTTCACTCTTGTAAAAACCTTGTGTGGAATTTTGGTTCTAATTGAATTAAAACCCTTTATGTTAGGTTGGTTATTGTTTTATGTTATCTTTTAATCCCCATATTTGAATAATTCCCAAAATACACACTAAATTAGATGTATATTTACATTACTTTAGTATTTAAATTCTAGAAAAATTGAAGTCATTTTCATTGAATCTATGTTAGGATAAAAAGGAAAATATTATATATGAATATATAAAATTTTTAAGAAAAAACACATTCCCTTTTGGTTTTCAATTAAATTGAAGGCTTTCCGTTATTTATGTATATAGTAAAAAATCTATTTTTAATTTCTAGAAAGACCTAGTATTTAGTAAATTGAAAAAATGTGTTTTATAAATGGGTTTTAAATTATATATGTGTCTTTTTTTATTTAAAATTATTTACTACAGTATGGAATAAAAATTTATGTAGTTTTTTTCATTAAAATGGGTTTCAAAGTTTTAAAATGTTTTGAGTATTTTATATAGTGGTTTTTATATTTGAAGGTTTTTTATTGAAAATCATTTTAAAGGGATGATTGTAAGGCCTGGTTGGAATATTATATAAATGGTTTCCCTTGGAATAATATTCACCCTTCACTTAAGGTCATTATAAATATCATTGAAATGGGATTGAAGTCATTTTTATTAAATAAATTAAAATTATATTTCAATTTATTAAAATATCATTTACTTCTACTGGTTTTTGTTTTTTTTTTCAAACCTCATGGGGAACCCTCGGTTCTTAGGTAAGAAATTATAGAAAGTATGAGGTTTATATCACAAGTTATGTCTATTTACCAGACTAGTGATGTTCTTATGTACACATCCCACCATCCTTGTGATAAAGACATCCCACTCACCCAGTGAAGTAGCTACAGTTTCATTCCTCTAATTAAGTGTGTCTATAATAAGTGATGTAGTATTACTAGGTTTACCATATATTGGTGAACTTAGTTTATTTCTCCCATTTTATTTATTTATAATATTGTTTATATGGTTTATTTTTCTCCTTAAGTACTTTTTACTACCCATGATTATATACAGATCAATTTTACTTCTCTACTACTTATATAGTTAACATTTTTCTATATTTTTCATTTCAATATTATATTGTAATGTTTTACTTATCTTTGTTCCTCATTTAAATTGGTTTTTAGTGTATTTAATTATAGATATTTGTTTTAATTCTCAACTCAATTATATGACTGTTTATGTTTCTATTTATTTATTTCCTGATTACTATTTCATTTTACTTTCTATTGATTGGGTTTTTTAGTTTTTTTTAAATTCTTGAGGATTTATTATATATTATGAAATATTTTTCAAATGTTCATTGAATGAAATATTTAATAACAGATAAAAATTAGTTTTTTAAATATGAATATTAATAAAGGGGTCTTCAAAAATGGAAATTACTTCAAATTTTTTATTTTAATTTTAATTAAATAAAATGGAAACATTATAATATGGTCATGGAAAGGATATATTATATTATTTTATTATGTTTGAAAATCCTAATCAATGCAATCAAATTCAAGCTATAAATAAATGGATATTTTATTTAAGCACTCTAAGTGGGTGTGGTTTCATTTGTCATGCCTACTGAGCCTTCTACTTACACCTAATAAAAATTTTAATATAGGAATCTATTTAGAGGGGTGCTATATTATAGAATAATTATTCTTGAACACTCTAGGACCCGGTTGATTTTTGAAGATAGAGTGTGGCCTCGAGTAACTTGTATTTTTTTAATAGAATAAGTTATTTAAATTATAATACATTATTTGTTTCAATCCAATTCACTTTCCCTATATTTTAGTTTTTTGTTCAATCATTCCATAACTTATAGGTTTTAGTTCAATGTTATATCTATGTACTATGTATGTGGTAATTTTTTAGATCATTGAATAACTATGAAAAGTGTGGTACAACTTGGATTTAACACATTATTTTTCATTGTTCAACAATATATTTCATATATCAAAACTAAAAATGTATTAGTTGGACTCATCTCATGTTCATAATTGGTAATAACATGACATAGAACCAATATATTAGTGACCAAAAGACCAATTTGAATAGTTAGTTATCAATTTAAAGTTATAGGTTGTTATTTATATACCATTTTATGGTGTTCTATGGAATCATGGTTTTTATTCTCATGATATATGGGAGAGGGAAACTTTTATGGGTGAGTAGTTTCCTCATCACATTGGGATCCAACTATTTTTGAGATAGCTTTATAGGGGAAGAAAACAATATGGTGTAAATAATTTTTGCATATTTGCATTGCTTTCAAGAAATTAAATCCTTTTTCTTGTAAAATCTTTCAATTTGGAATTTTATTGGGTGGTTTTGGGTGAATTTTGTAAGTATATATAATTTTCTAGGCCATTGTATAGTTTGTTCATTATTAGGAAAAGTTGTGCATGTATTTCCAAGATAGAGGGAACATTGTGATTGATTCTAAGAGGAAGTAACATGGTAAGGAACATGTTTAGAAAACCATATGGCCTTCCCCACAATCTATGTAATTCAGGAATGAGTAATTTTTCATTGTTGTTTCATTATTTATTAAACATTTCAACTAGACTATGTGGCTCCTTGAGATCACGGGTTGGGAGACATAGTTGGAACAAGGTTTACCAAACCATGCAACCAACTATGTGATGTAAATTTAGTAATTCTGAATATTCTTTTAATGTTGTGAAACCTATTTATTTTACCAAATCATTCCATTGGAAAATTCTATTGATAAAGGAGACTCCACTTAGAGATTTTGGATATTTTTTACTTCTCAGTGGCCGATTTTGATGGATATTTTGGTATTATATATAGTTTTCCATTGTTATTTTCCCACTATTTATCATTATTTATTAATATTCTATATCCACTCTCCTTTCATAAAAAAAACCTTAGATCATGAATTTTGATGCCAGATATATGTTTTTTTGCACTATATAATTTGGTTTCTTATATATTCACCATGGACATAGAATATTTTATCTAGATATTATATGATCATTGTGAGATCTTTAGGAATCATAATGCAAGTGTTTTTTCTCTCCCTCTCTTTTTTTCTTAATGTGCTAAATTATATATTCTAATCGGATAATTCATGAATTTTGTTTCTTCCATATCTTCTTGAACTCCCTATTCTTCTCGTATTGTGTATCTCATGTGAGTGTTGGAATTTAAAATGTTTTGAGGTAGGTTGTTTCATGATTCAGATTTATTCTATAAAAAATAATTTTTTCTCTTTGAATTTTGTTTCTAAAATGGTTGGAAATAATGATTTATTGATTTATCATTATTATTGTTTTTAAATAGTTTTAAATGGGAAATAGTAATGTTTTGATGAAATGTTTGGTTTCGATCATGGTTATGAAAATGGATTTCTCCAATTGGCGTTGTTCACAATAATGGTTTTAAAGCATGTTTTTTTTTTGTTTCAAGGAAAATGTATCCTTTGAATAATTATAATGCGGTAAAACTGAATGTGATTAATGAAAAGGAAAGGTTTCATCCTTGGGGATGAACTATTTACCCTTAAACCTATTATACTAGTGTAACATTTTAACTATGTTACCTAAGTTGTGATAAGTAGTCACTCTAATGAGTGGGATATTACACCCTACACATGTTCATCTAGGATAATGTTCAAAATAGGTGGCCTATGGATCTTGATAATGGATTAAGGATAATAAATAACTTGGAACTACTATGAAACTGGGTCTTATTTTCTCAATTGAAAATTCTTGTAAATATGATCTAAATGTTTATAGAAATTCTTTTAAAAATATGTTTTTGGTATAAAATATAAATAAGGAAAACGGTTAGTTTATCCTTGTTTTGTATAAAACTATTTAGAACTGTATATCATTCCTGAATTTAATTTATATGAAAATATTTGGTTAATTTCATAATTTTTTCTAATGTAATACTTGGTGGTATCCTACAAGGACTTTTTCTCACACCATTCATACATTATTTGGTGTGTATAGATATTTTTTGGATACTGGTATGGGAAATGAACTAAAGGTTGTTGATGGAAATTATCATTAGTAGATTTTAGAATCTATCAGTGACAGTATGTCACATGAAGATATTACATAGACGTTTTTGAGTACATTGGTTGTTTTATAGAACATTTCACATGTTTTTCAATAGGAATATACCTTTATTCTACCATCTTTTTTATACAAAAATAATTTTTTATATTTATTCCTTGTTCTATGTTTCAATAATCAAAAATAGTTTCCTAAGATAGTTCTTAATATCTATGTTCTTTTTTCAGGCCCATGAGGATCGAGAGATCCCTTTGGGACATGTTAAGGATGACTCAATTTATGTGTAGATTGGTACTCTGGGTTGGTTCTAATAAAGGGACTTTCTCCTGACTCCTCTTCCCCTTTCATGCCTCTTATATCATATTTGTTGTATTTTTGGTCCTCTATAGTGGTTTAATGAGGGATCTTATCAGGTTAGGTTTCTTACTCCTCTCCTTTTCATTATCTATATGTTTTCCTCTATTCCTCTAACTCTTTCACTCTTATAAAAAATCATATGTGGAGTTTTGGTTATAATTAAATTAAAACTCTTTATGTTAGGGTGAGTATAGGTTTATTTTATCTTTTAATCCTCATATTTGAATTATTCACATAATCCACACTAAGTTTGAGGTATATTTACATTACATTAGTCTTTAAATTCTAGAACAATTGATTTTATTATCATTGAATCAATGTTTAAATACCAAATGATAATATTATATATGAATATATTTATTTTTTAAGGAAAAAATACGTTCCCATATGGTTTTAATTGAAATTTAAGGCTTTCCATTGTTAATGTATATAGTAAAAATTTATTCAATTCCCAGAAACACATAGTGTTCAGTAAAATAACCAGATGCCTTATATAAATGTTTTTGGAATTAAATATGTGTATTTTTTTCTTTAAAATAATTTTTTAAAATATGGAAAAAACTATTATGGAGCATTCTACTTTCAAAATTGTTTCAATTTGTTATAATGTTTTGAGTGTTTTATAAGGTGTTGATTATATTTGAATTTTTATTAGGGAAACTGATTTTAAAATAATTATTGTGAGGTCCAGTTGGAATTTTACATAAATGGTTTTCCTTAGAATAATCTTCTCACTTCACTTAATCTACTTAATAGTATATTAGAAAATGGATTGAAGAATGTTTTATAAAATAACATAAAATAATAAATCAATTTATTAAAAAATCAATTTCTGCTAATGGAAATTGTTATTTTCAAACCACATGAGAAACCCTAGGTTCATGGGTAGGAAATTTTGGAATATATGAGGTCAATATAACTAGTTACACACATTTCTGAGGCTAGTGATGTTTGTATTTACACATCCCATTGTCTTTATTGTTATGAATTCCAAAATTCCCAGTTAAGTTGTTCTAGTTTCATTCCTCTAATTAATGTTCTTTGAAATTAGTGATGTATTATTACTATGTCTACCTTATCTTAATGTGAATAGGGTGTTCATCCCATTTGTCTTGTTTTGAAATATTGTTTATATTGTTTTTTTCACCTTATTTACTTTGTGATACCCAAAATATATATAATTCACTTTGACTTCTAAACTTATTATATAGTCATTTTTCTAAGATATTTTTCATTTAAATATTATATATTTACGTTTTATTTAACTTTTTTCTTTATATAAATTTTTTTTTCATTCTATATATTTTTTTCAAATTCTCAACTCAATTTTATGACTGTTTAGGTGTTCATTTATTTAGTTTCCAATTACTATTTCAACTTACTTCCTTGTGATAGGGTGTTATAGTCTTTTTATTCATTCTTGATTATTGATTATATTTTATGGAAAAAAAATTAAAACATTATTGAATGGAATATTTCAAAATAGAATAATTTTTTTTTCAATTAGTGTTTTAATAAAGGGATCTTAAGACATAGAAATTATTTCATAGTGATTATTTTCATTTTAATTAAATAAAAAAGGAAACATTATAAAATGATTGTTGAAATTATATTTTATTTTATGTTATATTATATGAAAATACTTTTGTATGTAATTTATTCCAAACTATAAATAAATTGATCTTTTATTTAAGGACTTTGTGTGGGGTACGATTTTCTTAGGCATGCCTGCTAGGCTTGATATCTAGCACCTAGATGTTTTAATGAACTTTGTTCTCAAAATAATTTTTATTAAATATCTTGAATTGCATAAAATTAGAATTTTAAATGAACTACAAGATGCCTTTAATAAAAAATGGCCATTATAACCTAGTTGTTAGGTTAGCAAAAATAAATATAACTAACTTATGAAAATTTATAAAAAATATAAATCAATTATATATTTGCATATTTATTAGGTGAATTACTATTAGTAATTGAAATTAATGAAATATATATATTATATACTTAGTAAAATAATTTTTATATTCATTCAATTGATATTTTTGACATAGGGTATGAATAAACCCAATTTGATGTATACAAACCTATATTGTTTTCAAAAAGGTAATTTTCCTCATTTTAATGGTAAACCCCTTTTAAATTAAAATTTTTATAAATTAATAATTTTTATATGAAAAAATTAAAATTTTATTTTTACGAAGGATGTAAAAATTTACTTTGGATGACTTCCTGATATTTTTCTGATAACTTTAATGTCTTTAAGAATAGTAAAAATACCCAAAAGTTTATGTGAAAACAACTTTTTTCATCAAAATAATTTATATGTTAAAACTATAATATTAAATGGTTTTATAGTATAAATAGAAAATATATTTATCATTCAATATAATTTATGTCATTATCATTAATATTATATTGAAGTTAGATATAAAAACATTTCAATCTTTTGCATTGTTTTAAATTATAAAAACGAGTTCTCTCATTCCAAAAAAAACAATTGATTTTAAATTAATTACTGAAACATCTGTGATTTTAATTTTAAAAAATTTAATTATTATTTGGAATCAGTAGGTCCAAATTATTAAAGTATATATATTTTATTTCTAGGTGATATTAATATTTACTTTAGTAATTTTTGTTAATAAGGTAAAATGGTAAACCGGGTAATTAAGTGTAATAATGCTATTATAAAATTACCCTAACACTTGTATTAATATTATTTGATAAGTTTTTTTGACATAAAGTATCCATGGGTCGAAATGGTATGCATTTGAATCTACTTGATGTGATCAAGACATTTATTTTATTTTATTTAATGAAAAGTTAGATATGTCTCACTCAAATTTTAAGGGCTAAATAATTTTTTATTTAAGTTTATAAATAGCATAAATTCAATAATAAATACTAATTTTAAATATAAAATGTTTTCATTTATCATGGTAATTTAATTTTAATTTTTAGTAAATAAATAATTACCCCAAAAGTTTATTCTTTGATGATGTAAAAATTTATTAATTGATATGAAATAAATAAGACAATTTTTATTAAATATTTTAAGACCATAAAAGGACCCAAAAACATGACCCAATAATTTTTTTCAAGTATATATTTTCCATAACCATACAAGTGCCGAGCTAGTGACCATTTAGATCCCTATAGAAGAGATTGTGACACTTATATTATTTTATTTAAAGTTATGTTAAAGATGTGACATTCATGATTTAATAAATATAGAATTTTAAATGTTTGATTTTCCAGAAGATAAATTGGACTAAGTATATTATTATTAAATATTAAATATTTAACTTTATCATAGTATTTTATTTATAATTTTTATTCAACAAATATGTATGTTAAATAATTACCCAATGTTGATGTAGTGATTATTTTATTAATAGAGATAAACAAATAAATGTTATAAAAAAATGTTAAAATAAATAATATTTTTTATAATTATTATTTATAATGAGATTTATAGATTAAATTTACTTCTTATTAATATAATAAAATAGTTTTTTAGACGTTAACTCATTATCTTAAAATTTTTAAAGATCAATGAATTGAATAGTGTCAAAATTGACACTATTGATTGTTTATCAAAGTAATGTTTTATTAAATTATTTAAAAACAATAAATCATTTTTAAAATTATATAATAATTATTTTATGGTCAAAAATTTATTTATTTATGTTATCATTGATGACAAATAAAAAAATATTACACCATTTTAATATTAAAATTTTTGTTACCCTAGATAAACATTAAATATAATAACTAAGTGTAAATTAAAAATATAAGGTTTAAATTGACATAATACTTTTAAAAAATATATTTTATTAAGATATTAAAACCATTTCTCATATCATATTCTAAATTGGGACGTTTTGGAATTTTTTGGGTAGTTTTTTATTTTATTATAAATTATTATTCATGGTGTTTCCAAAAGTGTCCCTCACCTCAATTATAAAACGGAACCTCCTCCCTCATCTCATCACATCACATTGAGCTTTAAAACAAAGTCATACCCTACTATGTTTCCTTATCAACTTCCCTAGTTACATTCTATAGGTTATGGTATTCATAATAGGTCAACTCTAGTGATCTAAGAGGAGAATTAGTGGGAGCACGTTGAAGAAGAGGTAATCTCCTCTACCGGATCTTTCAAAGTTCTTTATTTTTCTAATTATTCATAATATTTTATTTCCTTATAAATTAGTAACTAAATCATCACTTATATACTTAGATTTTATTATAATTATTAAACAACTATATTCCTTCATTTATCCACCCTATGAAAAATGAAATCATCGTGTGAGCATACGTACGTCTTACCATCTCAACGCCATGGTGTAATCTGTTTTCACCACCACCTTACTTGTATGGGTATAATGAGGTAAATATAACTATATATGATTATTATAACATCATATTAATTCTTAAATATTATCCACCATCCAATTCAATTCCATTCTACAATTTAGGAATGATATCATCGCTCGTGCATATGTACAACCTACCCTTTCCACGTTACGATGTGATTCATTCTACATGATCATTATTAATGCATGATTATGGAAATTTAAATAATTAATAAATAGGGTATATATTATGTTAATATAATTTTTTAATGATATAACTGTGACCTAATAAATAGAACCAGAACTTATTTGACAAAACATGCATAAGAACATAATGCAGTTAATATCCGAATAATGAGTAACAATAAAATGTTATTAACAAACTGATGATAATATGATCAAATATGATATCATAAAAAATAATATGATTCTATAATAATTCAATTAAATTATTTAAATCGTTATAAAGGTGTATTGGATATATACAAAGAAAATCGGACCTGAAGTAAGAGCTAATTTCGTTATCTAATTATTATTATAGATTGTTTATACATAACTATTTACTGGGGTATATTTATCATCCAAATACATGTTTCCAAAATATGTAATATTATTTAAATTCTTATATAATTATATAAAGTCAGTTTAACCCTTTGGGTAATTTTTATTAAATGCTATGAAAAAAACATTTTTACTTTTTCGATCTGAGGTACATTTTTACTTTTCTAGAAAAAAGTATGAGGAGAATGTTTTTTCAATTAAATTATTTTCTTTTAAAATTGTGTGGCATTTAGAGAAAATAAAGTGTTTTTGATAAACAAAGGATATTTTCCTCTAGAATTAATTTCAAGTGTTTTATCAAAATTATTTTCAATATAAGATAACATTCTTTAAAAGGTTTATGTTTCTATCCCTATTATTACTATGATTTTATTTTGTTTATGACAGAATGATTTTTATGAAATCCATTTAATTTTTAATGCCGTGACCCCATAAGCTTAGAGTCGGTGCATTATTTTAATACATTGGCATGATTATAAGAATCAAGTCCCAAAGGACCGATCAGTTTAGCAGTCTTGGAAAATAGAATGCATACATGAACTTCAAAATACACTTTCTAAAATAACACATAGCATAAATAATCATTTCATAATTCCATTAATGCCCTAGCTTAACCCTAAATATCTATCATAATGCACTTCTTGGAATCCTGGGAAAAATTAAACATGAAAAGGGGTGAGCTCTGATGCTCATTAAGGATAAACAATATAGCGGAAGTTATCACAATTAAGCATAAAATTATAAGGCAGGGTAAAAATTAAAATAAAAACTTTTAAAAAATATCATCAGCATAATATGGAAATAATCACTCAAATATTACTATATAAACATGCACATAGATATTCTACTAGTTTAATAATCATATGTAATAACTAATTTCATAAAGAGAGAATTCATAATTTTAGACATAATAACTACTACGTCCAAGACTTGTGCCAAGACCATTCACAGATATTCTGTCAATGACTTTTGCAAAGCCACAAGATTGTCTCATGAGACATACCGATGCATCTAGGGGCTATAGGGATCCCCACCCATCACTTACAATGTCCAATGAATTCCTCATATGAAAAGGGGTGAAACATAACATAAACTTTTGTATTAAAACTATCATAAGAAATGTTAATACTTTTATCATAAACCATGAATTGTATAAAAATAGAACATCCACAGTCCAACATATCGTAACTCATTCAATACAATATGGAAGATTGTATAATAATAAATCAACCTCAATCAAGAATAATATCCAATAATGGATTTTAACATAAATGAAAATAATCAGTAAAACTCTTCGAGGGAAATAACCCTTTTTCATGAAATCATTTAAAATTCATAGAATTTATAAAATATTTCATGTAAATGAGTTCTTTGAATCAAAGGTTCCCATACATATTGAAACTTTTTAAAGTAATTAACATTTTCAAACAATCATGTCCATACAAATAAATCCTTAAAATCATTTTGAAAACATAGAAATTAATTAAAGTGATTTAGAAAAAAAATATTTAAAACATATAAAATGATGATCTAATTAAATAGTACCATCCATAAAACTTGAAAAATTAATTATAAAACATTTTAATGAAACATGAACATGGATGATAAATATGTTCCAGAAAATAATTATACATAAACAATCTCAGATAATAATGAGACCAATGAATTAACCCATACCTTGTACTTTCCTTTATTATAGGGTACATTTAACCTCCTGTATAATGACCATAGTATTTTATTAATTAATAACATAACCATATTCATGTTTATGATATCATATATGATTCATTTATTACTTTATACTACCTATTTAATAAAAATTTCTTTGTTAAAGTAACATTTTGTCTAATAATCAATTTCTTTATCGTACATGTTTTAACTTGTTATTCTTGATTGAATCACATATATCATGATTTGAATACTTCAAAAATATAAAACATGATTTATATATCATATATATTCAGAATATAAATATGTATAAAATATAGATATATGAAATGTAAGCATTGTTCATGGAGATGGTAGTCTGTACGTACGCATGAACATTGTTTATTTTTTCTTATCATATAGTATGGAAGTAAGTAAATGAAAATTATTTATCTACAAAAATGTATATTATTCTAGTAGAAATATTATTTCATATAAATCATACTTAATAAATATATATATTTTTCTAAAAATTCTTGAATGATGATCGTTGAAGATGAATCTCATTGCGTCGTGGAGACGGTAAGGCGTAAGTATGCATGAGCGACAATATCATTCAATTGATGGTGAAAAGGTGTTTAATTGGATGGTATATTATATATAAATAATAATTAACATTTTTTATTTATTATTTAAATCAATTATACTCTTTATTATACCCATCCAAATAATAAAGTGTTGAGTTACAAATTACACAATGATATGGACACGGTAAGTTGTATGTATGCACGTATGGTTACTTTGTCATTCATAATATGGATATAACAATTAATATGATTGTAAAATATTAGAAATAACATCACAGTATGTAGAATGTACTGGAGTTTTTATTTTGGTATGGAAACAACAAAGAAAGAGGAAGTGGAAGAAGAAAATATATTTTGAAGAGGTGATGAAATAATTACCTCTTCTTCGGGTGCTTCCTTTTTATTTGAACAAAATGGCTCCATATGATGGCTTTATGATAAAATTAAGGCCTCTATTATGAAGTGAGGGTAGTTTATAGGATATTTGAGCAGGGTTTGGTTAATATAAATGGATTTGGAGGTGTGAATTTAAGAGAAGGTGAAGTACCCTTTGATAAGAGAGGTGAGGGGCACTCTATGAAAGCTTGAAATATTATTTTATTAAAAAATTATTTTCGGTTTCTAATAGCTAAAAATAGAATTATTTCAAGTATAAGGTTGGTATGGG
The DNA here is from genome assembly GCA_963277665.1 of Viscum album. NCBI lineage: Eukaryota > Viridiplantae > Streptophyta > Magnoliopsida > Santalales > Viscaceae > Viscum > Viscum album. The sequence continues at coordinate 1,689,484,727 of OY728140.1, read as the reverse complement.
TCTAAATAATCTCAAAAAAAGGTTTTAGAAAAGTTTAGGTCACCATATTAACCTTATCATTTAGATTTAACTCTTAGTTAAATAGTTTAACTTTTACCATGTCCTCTTGTATTTTTATACTACATGGCTAATATAGTTACAATAAAATGACAAGAGAACCTAAAGTTGTTAATTAATGAAATATCTAAAAGTATATGTGTTCTTTGGCTAAATCTTATATTTTTAGGAATATTAGATCATTTAATAAAATTGTATTTTTATTGAAAACTCATTTTTTTCAATTTTGACAATATTTAGTATTTGGTTTTTTTTGAAAGTCATAAAAACATTATTCCTTAGAAAAAATACATTTCATCAACTCTAACATTTAATATGCACCTAAAAATTTTGTGGATGGAATCAAAAGTTTCAATTTACATTTATTTTAATATTTATAATGTCAATTATTTAAAACATTCACGAATAAGGTAATTATTCCATCATCATTGTGTCATAAAATAATTTAACTATATAATGTCTAAAAATTATAAATAAAATACAATGATTTATTAAATAGATATATCTTTCTTTTGAATATTTATAGTCGAATTTATCTTATGTATAACCCATTATTAAAAATTATTTAGTTGTTAAACTTTGAATTTAACACTTTTAACTCTTCTATAAATAAAATATAATAAATGTCATAATCTAACCCAAATGGATCATAAAGTATCTTATTTTTTCCCTAAGGTGTATTTTGGTCGAAAAAACTTTATCCAATAGAATTATGACATGTGTTGGGGTAATTTTATATTATTACAATATTATTTTTACTTTTAATCATCCTATTTACTTTTAATCATGGTAAATAAAATTTAAAAGTTACTATTCACAAAAAACTATTTTCATCCAATAGAACAAAATATTACTTACTAATGAAAACCATACATATAGTATTTTTTAAATTCAATTCAAATATTTTTTTAAATTATGTTTTGTGCAAATTTTGAAATGTGCCTAGAAGGTGGGAAAAGACGTTAAAAAGTTCAATAAAATTTTATATATCTAAACTTATTATAAGATGACTCAAATAAGTTACATTGGACTAATATAGGTATTATTTATCTATTTTTACTTTAAGATAAATTTTAAATAAAAATAATTATTTAAATTAAAAAGTCGGATTTTATGTATTATGTAGTATTTTTCATTATTCATCAAATATTGAATATTATTATAAAAATACCAAAAATTCACCCAAAGATAATTTTGATATTATGAATTCCAAAATGAATTATATTTTACCAAATTTAATTTTTAAAAGCCTCTAAAATTATTTTTATTATTGTTCACAAAGGGACATAAAAAGTATTTCTTTTAAGAATATTGTTTTTCTAAATATACAACTATTTTAACAAAACTTACACATATCATTATAAAGATGTTTTATTTATGTGAAAAAAGTTATAAATACAATTTAAAAGTTATTTTATTACTATTCATATTACAGTATATAATTGATAAATAAATATATCATTAAAATGATCATAATACTAATGTGTCGTTCCGTAGAAACTTGATCTTGCGTATAATGCAGGCCAAGTTGGTGTTATATAAAAAATAAGCCATTTAATTAATTTAAAAATATAAAATACTATGAAATCATGGTGTTTTGCATTCTCCCATCCTTTAATAAATTGTTCCCATGCAATTTGAAATTGTTCTTTTGAGAATACATGGTTGAAAATAGAAAATACCTTTGTGAGAAACCCACATTGGAAATAGGGTTAATAAAATTTAGTATTAATAATAGGGAAAAGAAAATTATGAAGTCACCACCAATTTAGGATTATGAATAGGATGACATTGGTGGAAATTGTAGACACGTGATTGGAGGGAAAACGTAAATTTATATAGGAGGTGATTGAGGTCATAAAACACAAACAAGTGAAAAATAAATGGAAAATTGAGGTCCTTAAAGCCATTAATCTATGATTATTTAAAGTATCATTTGTTCAACAAGACAAAAGGTATTAGGATAATTCATATTTTTAGATACTTTTTTGCAGATCAGGGATTAATTTAATATCAAGATAAAAACTCAATAAAACATACTTTATTTCATTACCTTCCATAATCATAATCTCATCATTTGGTTGTGATTCGATCTATTTTCACTTCATCCCATACACTAGTAAATAAATTTTCAAAATTTTATTTTTTTATGCCTAAAGTGAATTTGAAAAATACTAAGGTCCAATATTATTCCCATAATCCTATAAATTTGTACTAAAAACCAACATTTTAGTTCAAACTATCCAATAAATCATACTTTAACCTCAAACAAAATATCAAGTGTTCAACATACTCCATTTAAACCTTTAGAAATATCCAAAATACTTGTGTCTAATCTCAAAGTCCAAAATTTTATAAGGAAGGCCAACATAACATAATGAATATCTCTTTTTGTCACATAATAACACGTGAATACCTTCATCATGTATTCTATTAAAACACGGTAACATCATGAATTACAATAAAACTCTATTTGGATATGTATGTACTTATTTATTCCTTCTATAAAACAAAGAATACTAGATAAACTCCTTAAATCCAGAAATGTTGTAAACTCCAATAATGATAGAATAAACACACCATTAATTTTTTCCAAGGTAGTCAATAATATCAAGTATACTTTATCCAACTCAATTATCTATTATTCCAAAATTCTTACCTTAGCATCATGACTATTTTTAGCTTTATCATTCCCTAAACCATATATTTTCCAAAAAAAATTAACTTTCTATTGAGTCACGATTCTTAGTACCACACAATCTCAAATCCTTAATGAAATAGTACTATAGTACAATCCTTATTTATTTCCATAATTCATATAACTATTACATCATTGATAAAATACTCAAATGACATAATTCTTCCATTATAACCTAACCACATTTATCGTTCCTCTCCATACATGGGAGAAGAATTATATTTATCGTGATCCAATAGTGTATTTTGAGGTATATTCCTTTGATGACTGAGGCATTTCTTAGAATTTTACATTGGAAACATTTTTATTACCCTTAAATCAATTTTCTTGTCCATTATAAATATTCAACATATTCTTGAAAATCCTTAGTGAAAAATATAAACTGAATACTCCTTATAGTATTCACTTATTTATAATTCTTGGATCCAAATACATAAATACATCAATCATTCAAATTTAATGGTTGGCATAGAATAGGTCTTTCCTTAGTTTAGAGGTAGATTATTAAGTATGGGAATTGAGATAAGTAATTCCCATGATTTACATATATGAGACATTGAACTCAATAAAAAATGGTCACTCTATAACCCTTTTTTCTAAAGAGATAACATCTTCCCCACCATTTGAGGTATTACTCAGTGTTCTTTTATCCTTCCTCTTGACATTTAGTATGCTGAATCTTCTTTCCTGCTTTCTTTTTAAAATTTGGACACTTATAAATGTTAATCTTCCTGTTATGCAATGTGTATGTAATGTCATCAAAGATCACATTGTTAATCATGTAACTTGATAACTGATTCTGTATAATAAAAATATCTTTCTCTCCAGTCATTATCCAATTTTGTTTCCCAAGATCACTAAATTTCTCAACAAAATCATTGTTAATAAAATTATTTCTAGTTTCTTCTATTAACTAAGACCAGAAATCATAGGGAGACAAACAAATATCATTAAAGAAAACCACATAATCAAGGGAAGGTGATTTCAATCTATAATATCTTAGGTTTAATCCTTGGTTATCCATCAAAATTACCAAAATTCTATGATTTTCTTCTATACTTATCCTCAAAGTTTATCTTAGGGTTATGATACCTAATCTAGGATTTATAAATCTATTTCCAAGGTTATTTCTAAACTTCTTATGATACAAACTGTAATATCCCGACCCCAGTAGCCCAGATTTGTTGCATTATTTTAATGCATTGGAATTATTACAAGGAATAAAGTCCCAAAGGACCGATCAGTTTAGCAGTCTTGGAAGATAGATTATATACATGAACATCACATTACACTTTCTAACATAAAACACAACATAAATAATCCTTTGAGAACTCTATTATTCCCCTAGATTAACCCATCATATCAATTATAATACACTTCTTGGCATCTTGGAAAAAATAAAACATAAGAAATGGGTGAGATCTGATACTCAATAAGAATAAAAAATATAGAAGAAGCTATCACAATTAAGCCTAAAATTATAAGGAAAGGTACAAAACTAAAATTCAAGCCTTTTAAAAAAATACCCTCAGTATAATATGGATAGAATCACTCAAATATTACCATATAAACATGAACATTTATATTTTATTAGTCTAATAATCATATGTAATAACTTATTCCATAACAAGGGAATGCATAATTCAAGACATAATAACTACTACATCAAGGCCTTATGCCAAGACCATTCATAAATATTCTATCAAGACCTTATTACAAGACACTAGATTATCTAATGAGACCTCCCAATGCACTGAGGGGAAATAGCGGTCCCTGCCTATCATTTACTAAGTACAATGCATTTCTTAAATGAAAAGGGATGAAACATAACATAAGCATTTGTATTGAAACAAGCATACTAAAAGTTAATACCTTAATCATAAACAGTGAATGGAATAAAAATAGCACATCCATACTCAAACATATCATAACTCATTCAATATAGTATGGAAGATTGTATTATAATAAATCAACCTCAATAAAGAATAATATCAAATAAAGGATGTTGATATAGATGAAAATAATCAGTAAAACTCTTTGAGGGAAATATCCCTTTTTCATGAAATTATATGAATGTTACAAAAAAATATAAAATATATAATTTAAAAAGAGATATTTGAATCAAATTGTCTCATACCACTTTGAAATTTTGAAATGAATGAACATTTTAAAACAATCATGTCCATATAAATAAATCCTTAAAATCATGTTGAAAACATGGAAAAGAGATTTAGAAAAATAAATCTTTAAAACATTTAAAATGATGATATAGTTAAAGTGTACCTTCCATAAAAATTAAAATATTCCTTCTGAAAACATTTTTATGAAACATGGTCATGGATGATAAAAATGTTTCAGAAAATACTTACACATAAACAATCTCGGATAATAATGATATTAAGGAATTAACATTTACCTTGTACATTACTTTAGACGAGGGTACGTTTAACCTCCTGTATAATGACCATAGTATGTTATTAAATTATTATATAATAATATTATTATTTATGATATCATATATGATTCATTTATGACTTTATACTACCCATTTAATAATAATTTCCATGTAAAGTAACATTTCAGGTAGTAATTGCTTTCTTTATCGTACATGTTTTAACTTTTTATTATTGATGTATCACATAGATCATGATTTACATACTTCCAGAATATAAAACATGATTTATATATCATATATATTAATAATATAAATATGTATAATAGATATATATATGAAATGTAAACATCGTTCATGGAGATGGTAGTCTGTATGTACGCATGAATGTTTTTTCCGTCTTCTTGTTGTATAGTATGGAAGTAAGTAAAGGAAATATATTTATCTACAAAAATATATATTATTCAATTAGAAATATTTTTTCATATATATCATAGTTAATCAATATATATATATATATATAAATTATTGCATGATGATCGTTGAAGATGAATCTCATCACGTTGTGGAGACGGTATTCCGTACGTATGCACGAGCAGCAGTATCATTCTATTAATGGTGAAATGGTGTTTAATTGGATTTTATGTTATATATAAATAATCATTAACATGTTATATTTATTTTTTACATCAATTATACTCATTATTATACCCATCAAAATAATGTATTGTTGAATAAAAAATTACACCACGACGTGGAGACGGTAAGTTGTACGTATGAACATATGGTGACTTTTTCATTCATAGGATGGATAGAATAATGAATATTGTTTTACCATATTTATAATAAAATCACAGTATTTATAAGGTAATGAATTTATTATTTTGGTATGGAAACAAAAAATAAAGAGTAAGTGGAAGAATAAAAGAACTATTAAAGACGTGATGAAATAATTACCTCTTCTTCAGGTGCTTCTTTCTGATTTGAATAAAAGGGATCCTTAGGATGGCTTTACGATAAAATTAATGCCTATAGGATGAATTTAGGGTATTTTGGAGGATATTTTTTCTGGTTTTTCTGATAAAAATATCTTTGGAGTAGTGAATTTAAGAGAAGGGGAAGTACCCTTTTATAAGAGAGGTGACGGGCACTTTAGGAAAAGCTTGAATTATTTTTTTATTATAAATTTATATTCGTTTTCTAATAGATAAAAATGGATTTAATTATATTATAAGGTGTGTATGGATATAAATACTCTCATCCAATAGGTTTTATACAAGTTAGGTTACCATATTAACCTTATCTTTTAGATTTTACTATTAGTTAAATAGTTTAAATTTTACAATGTCTTTTTATATTTTTATACTACATGGTAAATATAGTCACTATAAAATTACAATATAACCAAAAGTGGTTCACTAATGACATATCTAACATTGTATAATTCTTTTTGTCAAATCTTATAATTTTAAGAACATTCTGTCATTTAATAAAATAGTAGTTGTTTAAAAATTCATTTATGTCAACTTTGACACTATTCAGTATTTGGTTTTTGTGAAAGTCATAAATACTTGATTTATTCAAAAAAAAATACCTTTAATAAACCCTAAAATGTCATATTCACTTAAAAATTTTGGGGATAGAATCAAAATTTTCAATTTAAATTTATTTCAATATTTATGATATCAATTATTTTAATAATCCATTAATAAGGTAATTTCTACATCATCATTGTGTCATAAATAAATTAAATTATTTAATTTTTTAAAATTATAAATAAACTTCCAGGATTTAGGAAATATTTTTATCTTTCTAATGAATATTTATAGTCGAATTTATCTTATATATAACCCTATATTAAAAATGGTTTAGTTATTTAACTTTGAATTTAACATTTTAACTCTTCTTTAAATAAAATATAATAAATGTCCTAATCAAACCCAAATGGATAAAAAAGAATCATATTTTTTTTTCAAAGGTTTATTTGGATCAAAAAATACTTATCCAATGGAGGTAGGACATGTTTTGGGGTAATGTTATATTATTATAATATTTTTTATCTTTAATTACCATGTTTTCTTTTAACCGTGGTAAATAAAATTTAAAAGTTAATATTCACAAAAAATTATTTTCATCCTCTTGAACCACATTTTACATACATATGACAACCATGTTTTTCAGATTTTTGGAATTAAATTCAGAGAAGCTGTAAAATTATGTTTTATGCAAATTTGAAAATGTGCTTAGAAGGTGGGTAAAAGACGTTAAAAAGCTCAATAAGTATTTTATTTATCTAATATTATTATAAAATGACTCCAATGAATTACATTGTACTAATAAAGGTTTTATGTGTCTATTTTTACTTTAAGTTAAATTTTAATTAAAAATAATTAGTTAAGTTAAAAATTCGTTTTTATGTACTATACAGTATTTTTCAATATTCATCAAAAATTGAATATCATCAAAAAAAATACCTAAAAATTAACCCTAATCTAATTTTGATATTTTGAATTCAGAAATGAATTCTATTTTACCAAATTCAATTTTTAGGAGTGTCTAATATTATTTTATTGTTGTTCACAAAAAGACATAAAAAAGTAGTTCTTTTAAAAATATAGTTTTTCTAAATATATAACTATTTTAACAAAAAATATACATTTAATTATAAATAAGTTTTATTTATGTGAAAAAATTATTAATAACATTAAAATTTTCATTTTTACTATTAATATTAAAATATTTAATTTATAAATAAATATATCATTAAAATTATTATAATCATAATGTGTTGTTCCGTAGAAACTCAATCTTCTGTACAACGCAAGCCCAGTCATGAGATAGACATGACCAGAATGGCAAGTAAAATTGGTTCTGTAATACTGTGTAGGAATTAGGAGTAAACTCTCTTCAGTAATAGACTTTGTCTGCTGGGATGGTCTTGGAAATGAGCATTGTCTAATAGGAAAATGATTTTATACGATTATGTTTTTTTCAAAATTCCAAGTTTTATTTCAATGCTATTTTATCAAGGTTCGTGTTACTTTATAATTTATCCCTAACATACTACCAAGATTTATTTCATGACTCAATAATTAGATATTAAAAATGAATGTTTATGTTTTTACATTCTTATGTTTATGTTTTGTTTGATGTTCTCCATGTTTACCATTACAAATCATTTGAACTCGCCCTTTCATATGTTTCTATTCCCCCAGGTTATGAAGAATGGTATGAAGTAAGATATCTCAAAAAGGGATCTAGTTCTGAAGAAATATGTGGGAGACAATGAAGATGTCTTATGAACTAGTTTTTTATGTGTCCTAGTTTCTAAAGACACTATACCAATATGGTCTTATCATTGATTAATTGTATTTTTTAAAGAATATTCTTTAATTTTCAGGTAATATCAATGTATGTAATGTATGGGTCATTATATTGTGCTTTTACCTACTAACATTTTATACAGATGACTTGATTTAGAGGGGTCCCATATTATATAATACCTCTTCTAGACCACTCTTAGAGTGGGTTGATTTCTAAAGTTGGTCTGTGACCGCAGGTCACGTGTATTTTTCAAACCAAATAAGTTAGTATTATTTTTACACCTTAGATGTTTCCATCCAAATCACTTTCCCTAAATTTTTTTTTAGTTCTATCTTATACATTTTTTTCTCATACTTGTTTGTTCTAATTATTTTATATTTTCATGGATATCAAACATATGAATGTGCCTATCTAGATTCCAAAAAGTATTACACTACATACTACATATTATTTATCTAATAAAAATAATTCCAAAATAGTCACTCTATGATTCCTTGGCGCTTTCCGCTGGCTCGGGGTGATCGAGGAGGTGCCTTGGGTGTTGTTAGATACCAGTTTAGGTGAATAGGGGTGGTTGATGATATGTATAACCTCTTAATACATATATTATTTTCATTTTAATTATATTATATCATATCAATGATCATTTTTTCTTGGTGGAGCTTTTTTAGTTATTAGAGTTGATAATAGAGACTCTTTTTTTATTATGATTTCATGGACACTTTAGCTTTTCTTTTTGAAACATTACATGAAGACAATATATAGTTTTTTTTATACATTAAATTTTTGGAAATATTTTTGAATTTATATAATGCATTATATTTTGATTAAACATTTAAACATCTATTATACACTTTAGTGTTTCTTGGTTATCATTTCATTATGAATTCTAATTTATAGACAAGTTATGGAAGAAATACAATTATAAATATATTTGAGGATGGTGGACTTTCTATAAATAAAATTATATTATCATATCTCAAACCCTTTAGGACTCCCCTTAAGTTAGTAATGATATTGATACAGGAACCCAAATACTTCCATCAACTATCCATAGGGTGGAAATTAGTGCTAAAGGTATTTAAATCACAATAGAAGATGGATTTCCATAACATTATATATGTAATAACAACAATATATAGTATTCATATTAACTCAAATGAATAAATACATGAGTGATTTCAAAACATATATCTTGAGTAACTTGATGTTAATATCAATAAGGCTTTGATACATGAATCCTTCATCTCCAACCGGATCTCCTCATGCCTAGAATAAGTCAACCATAACCACCCATAACATGATCTTGTTTTTCCAAAAAACAATAGAGAATAATTGGGTGAGTATAATTGTATAGCCATTGGGTTTCTCATCCAACCACACTAGTTTCAAATGAATGGTAATAGTAATCCTTGATGAATGACATATAAAATGGTTAATCATTTATGAATATAAATAATTAAAAATTTCTGAATAAGTAAACCTATACCACGTGTAATATTCCACCTCATATAAATCATGATAACAAAAAATGTCACATTTATCAAATTAATCACCACATCACATTATCAAAACCTCTAACAATTGTTTCTCTAACCGTAGAAACTATTTTTCATAATAATTAGGACTATATAAAGATCCCTTTGAGAGTCTAAATAACCCATAGTATATTAAATAAAAATTTGGGGTTTAGTTTATCTCAATTAACACATGGTCAATATCGAAAGGATTTTACACCAAGGGATGTAATTCTCTCCTAATTATCAGTATTTCCTATGTTGAGAATTTTTTATGGCCATTTTGTTGGAGGGATTACATGGAGAGAGTCTTGAAACAATTAATTCATGTGTTTGAGAAGCTTTTATGATTTATTCATTTAAAAATTCATGGATGAGTTAAAGTGTATGTATGTTTGAGTAAAGATACTAAGGAAGAAAAGTAATGATGTACATCTAGAAATGGTGTAATAATAGTATGACAGTCGATTCTCACTCCTCTATAATCTTGAATTTAACTTCTAATGAATGAAATTTATCTTATATAGGATTGAATTAATCTTCCATAAAAAATATTTTAATCAAACAATATAAGGTTTACACCATAGTATTTTCGTCATGTTAGGATGATGTTTGTGGCCAGAAGAGTTAATCTAATGTTCAAAGAATATACAGTTGGGTTATTCTAATGTGAGGAAGGATAAAATATAATGTGATTATTAACATTCCACAAATATATTTAATGCATCATGAAATATTATATGAGGAATTAGAGGGGATATTATTGCATCATGGAGACTACCCTGAAATGCACTTAACCTACACTCCCAAATCCAGCACTAAAAATAAATAATTTATTCATATTATTTGATATCTTGTGATATGACCCCATAATAGACCATATATATTTTACAAGAATAAATATTTTTATCACAAAATCATAGAACCTAATGGTTTATTGTGTTTGTATATTAGTGACATAATCTTCTTATTTGACAATATGTCTCCAGAATATCTTACCAACAATTTTCACATATGGTACCCATATAGACATATCATACTTAATATTCTTGTTCATAACTTATGGTATCCAAACATAAGAAGGTGTGAGCTAAAATTCATAATAATAGTAAACATAAGAGATAATAAAAAAAGATCCAAAGTGACAATAAGATGATCATGTGGGTATGAGAACAAAATCAAGGTGTATCATCATAACATAATAAAATCATACCCAATTAAATAAAGATCATAAATCATGATTCATGTAATAATTATTTTTCTGTAACATAATACATGAGTAATAATTTTGAAAACATGGGTCAATAATCATGAGCAATGATAAAATAATATAATAACACAAAAATGTGGTATTAAATGAAACTAATGACATGTTTCAATGTTAATCACAAATAAATTCATCAAATTATTTACTAGGATAACCATAATACAATAAGGAAGTAGTATTAGTATTAAATCATATGTACACTTTTGGGATTAATCTATTACTAGTGTCCCCTTTTGGGCTTCGGCTACTACTCGTGCACTGCAACCTACAAACCCATTTAGGTGTAGTCTAATAACATGAGTACCCTTTTGAGCATAGAAGATATAAAAACAAACCCAATAAATTATAGGGATAAATCAGGCCCACCAAAATCAAAATTACAAACCATACATATGTGTTTTATAAGAGCTAGAAAAAATTTATAATTCAATCATATATAATTACCTCATCATAAATAAATTAGTTTCATAAAAACATCCATTAGATGTTAACATAATGTATATAGAGAAAGAAATTTTATGGTATTATTAGATAATATTCCTAAATTAGAATAAGAAATAGTAAAGGATATTGACATATAGTATAAATGATTTTGTAAGAGGATTTAAAAATTACTTTGAAAAATAAGAATAAATATCCTTTTATTTTGATAAAAATTTTTTCCAGTAATATAATTTATAAAAAATAATAACAGAAAATAATTTAGGAGACACTTATAAAATTCACGTAATATTCTTAAAAAATTGATATAAAGGTGTGGAAAATATTTCTTCTAGAAATAAATAAAAAACAATATTTCTTCAACATCATTATAAAAAAATCAGTGTAAATAAACCTACAAAAAATATAATTAAATATTTCATTCAATATTCCAAAATGATAATCATTTCTGATTGAAAATTATATTAATCAATAATATTATAACATATATAGTCTTCCAAAAAACACTATATAGAATATGGATGTGGAAGAGAAAGGTGTTCTCCTCAAAAGAAGATATAAGGGTGGATCCACATACAAACGTTCTTTTAGTTGACTTATGAAACAAGGGGATATGGAATGTTAAAATGGCAAGTAACCCTAGGAAATAACTTGTTTAAAAAAAAGTATATAGTATTTAAGATATAAAGAACAAACTTTTTTCCCAAATAGATGTTCATACATTGAAAATCTTTATTTGAATGTGCGATTGGAAATGGATCCCTTAGGAAATTAGTAACTTTTAAATCCAATGCCTGTGAAAGAGAGAACCTTATATAAAATGGTTAATATATTGGATGAAATTATTAACATGAGGGAAATAAATATATGGGTAGTATATACACCACTCACACAAAATTTGGGAATAATCAACCTATGTCAATGAAGTGGGATAATGATTCGAATACCCTTAAAATTTCTTAAAACATACTTGAAATTGCATTAACCTTCAGTGTAAAAAATATAACCATCTTAATCACTAAAGTCATTAACTTATACATTTTTATTTTCTTTTATACTCTTAAATTGTAATAATCCAATACACACATATTAGTTAGTTATTTTTTATTTTTATCATCGGATGTTAGTAACTTTGATTGTTTCATATTAGTTTCACAATAGAGATGTAAATATTCATTCATTGACACCAAATTCATCAATACAATATCACAAAATTTAGATTTATAATAAAGTTTCGGTGAATTGTTTCACTTCCAAGTTCATTTTATGGATAGTATGAGTCTTGTTAATGAGAACAAGATCTATAAAAATCTTGTTTTGAGAAATTTAATGATAATAACATATTATTTCATAATGATCATTAATTTATATATAATTATTAAATAATTATATTAATTAAATTAATTATTCTTTAATATCATATATAACCATTATTGTAATCATGGAAATTAGTTATTATGAAAGTAAATATGTTTTTATTGAATCATTCATGGAGGTGGTTGAACCAACCAAAATAAGAACATGTTATAATAATTAATGTGTTAGAGTACAGATATATATAGTAGTAAAATAATTTTACTATAACATTAATGATGTTAATATAAAATAATAATTTTTATAATTAGTTTTATAATGATTGTATATGTGAATTTAATTGAAAAATATATTGTACTCTTCCGACTAATGACAGTATCCAAACTCGGGGGGATCATCCTATGTTCCCAGTGCTAGTGCTAAAAGATTCTAGGAGAGAGTCCCCATGGAACCTTTTCTTTGGGGGTGAGGGGGTCAAATTCCTTTGGTCTTTTGATGTACAAAATCTTAGTGTGGCTTCATGAGAGGACTCTGTGGATTAGTTTTTGGAGATGTTATTTCACAAACTGACTATAGTGATGGGGAACAGTAAGGACTATGCAGTAGTGGTTGCCTTAGTATGTTGGGTTCTTTGGGAGGCGATGAACTCTAGTTGAAATGGCAGTTATGTATCATTGCTATGGGTGATGGTGTATTTTTTGGTTCTCGTGGATACTCTTCAGACACAAAGGGGTGGGTTGTGGCTCTCGGGCTTGTTGATCTGGCCACTTATAGGTTCGGTGAGGGGTCCCTCAAAGGTCTTTCCTTCTTTTATATGCTATTGGGTCAGGTGGCAGGCCCCTAGGTAGGGGCTGAAGCTGAATGTTGATAGCTCTTATGCCTATGGAATCATGTGGGGAGGTGGCCTGGTTTGTGAAAGTAGCAGCTCGGTCCAGATTGGCTTTAGAATCAACCTTGGGCCTAGCACTACAGCCAGCACGGAAGTGAGGGCCCCTCACTGTGGTATCATCTTATTGGTCATTTATTGCCTTAAGCATAACTATGTGGATATAGATTCTGTTGTCCTTAAGAGAATCCTTGTTAATTACATGGTGCTACCTTGGGACACATCTTAAATACATAGGTATTGCAGCGACTGGATTGGTGAGGGTGTGTAGATAAGGTATGCCTTCTGTGATGGAAACCTCGTTGTGGATGCTATGTCTATTTGTGTAAAGGCAGAGGCCTCCTTCCTTATTTTTCATAATTTTCATTCCCTTCCCCCTATTATAAGGGTTTTTTTAGCTATGCCTTAGGTCCATCACTCCCCCACCCATAATTGTTCTTGTGAGTTTTATTTATTAAAAATAAAGAGGGGAATTTAAGGTAAATGAAAAATATAGTGATTAACTAGTTACTTTGGTTAATTCTCCGTCTTGAAAAGGGATCCTTTGAAACAAAATATTCATTCTTCCCTATTGTAACATAATACTACTAAATATTTAATTATGATTTTAAATAGGTAATATGTGTACATAATTAAGATTGAATTTATTTTTTTTTGTTTAATTTGGGTGGGGTAGAGGAGGGGTCCTTTTATAGGTGGATCCTGAGTGGCATTTTTGAAAATTTCCATTTCAAAAAAAAATATGGTTTTCATTATAAAAGTAAAGAGAATACAAGGTGGACAATAGTTTATGTAGAAAAATTTTTTCATGAGAAAGACCGCATCCAAAAATATAGAAATTGTTTTTGGATATTTTATGTCAATACCACTTAATTTAACTCATTTTTACCTCATTTTACCATTACTCATGTAAATCAATTGTTACCTCAATAACTTCATTTTCTTTAAAAAAATGAAACTAAATTCCTTACCTAATTTTGAAATGATGATTAAAAATTTGGACTCCATTTAAATTAATAAAAATTATTAAAATAAGTAAAACAACAATTTTAAAAAAATAGGTGTAATATATAACAAAAATCAGTTTTAAAATAAATACGATTTAATTAAAATGGATATTTTAATTAGTATTATTTATATTTCGATAATTCTTTCACAGATTATATATTTAATTAAAGAATAATGCATTTTTATAATTCTATAGTTTAGAATCATTTTTTAATAATAGTACTAATATTAATAATAATGGTAATAATCAATAACACATAAAAATAAATTTTTATAATAATGTTTTTGAATTAAACATTATATTTTTATTTAATTATTTTTAAATTATAAATTATATTATTTCCCGTAGGTTACTAAATAATACAATTTTTCAATATTCTTATTCGATACATTCATTCTCAATATCCACAAATCTAACGACCATATTTCCAATGACCATATATATAGTGGTCATATTTCATACCTATATAGCATTAAAAACATCCTTAAAATAATTCAACATATTTCCTTCTATATTAACATTTATATTATATTTTTAGTTTTTTCCTTCATTCCATTGATTAAATATGATTGATGATCTTCTTGAAAAACTATGTGAATAAAGATATTATGCTCATATTATTTTTATATGTGTGAGGATTTATTCAACTTTTACAATTCTTAATGATGTTTCACATTGTATTATCATAATGTATTATTTTTTACCTTGAATTGTTATATTTTTTCTTAGTAAAATGTATCAAGGTTTGTCTAATTTCAGTCTTTCCTATCAAATAATCTATTAATAATTATATTTATTTAAAGAGAACTTCAATTTAATATATCATAGTGTTGAATTCTAACCTCCTTAAATAGTTTTTCCCTAATATTTTAGTTAGATATTACTAAATAAAATATGTAAGGGTATCCACAAGACATATAAGACTCAAGATAAAATTTCTAATCTCATTATATTAAGTAATACTAAAAAACTTACTCTTTCAATCATATTTTTAATATCCCCAAAATTGATTTTTTACTATTCATTAAAAATAACTCATGATTTTGTATTAAGACCTATATAGTGGAAGTAATTTCAATATAGAGGAAATAGTCATCCTTTCTCTAATGTATATTCATATACTAACCTAGGATATGAAACATTACATCCCTATCTTGGTAATTAATATATAATCATTGTATAGAGAGTTAATCCATGACCAAAATCACATCAAATTCCACAAGAGGGACAAATATAAGATTTATAGAAAGAATATTCCTGTAATATTCAATCAGAGAGGAGTTATATAATTGGGATGTCATAATTGTTCGACTAGATGTTTTAATTAATAATTAAATATCTAATCATTGGTGTTTTTATTTCATTCTCCTAAAAAATCTAGTTATGTAATAGTGGTTATATCTAGAATAAATCAACAGATTTTCATTTCTAAGGTCAATGATCAGTTTACCTTAAACCATGTCATTTTTTGGAAAATTGTATCCTTTTTGATTGCATATACAATCCCATTGACCCATATCCTAGAAGGTTGTAGATATGAATTGTCTTCATTAACCATTAGATTGGCACACTGATTTTCATAATATTTATGGTTCTTTAAAATGAATAATTATAGTGTGGATAGTATTTTGGATTGGACCTTCTCATCCTCCATTATATTGGTAGGCCTATTTATCTCTCCTTAAAAATCCTGAGCCTCTTGGTCTATACTTCCATACTAGAACATTTTTTAATTCTATTCAGGTAATTATTAAGGTGTCCTATAGCTTTTTGGGAATTCATAGAGGGAAATATTCATTCCTCCGTGAGATTTATCATTTGATATTCCACAAAGCTCATTTTTCCAATTCTTATAGAAAAATCCATGAGAATATTGTGAGTCTTTCACTTCCATTTCAATAAAAAGTGTACATAATATAATTTCATCAATTCTACCGAGGTTTTTTATCACTAATACTATTTAACGTCTTGGTTTTAGGCCACTAGATAAATGTTAATATTTTCTTTGAAGGTCAATAATAAAATTAGACTTGTAAGCTTCTAGTTTTTTTAATTTTTCTTCATATTTTTTTATATAATCATCCTTCATTTGTTTCAAATCATGAAATTATACCCCTATATTAATGGGATTAATTTGGGAATGTATTTATTGAAAAATAACCTCTAAAAAGTCTCCCGTTTTATGGAGTTTATTTCTGTCCAGTTATTTTCCAAAAACTAATCCCCAGAAAAATAAACTCTATTATGATACCAAATTATGTGCACCATTCCCACACTATAATATCTTCTAGAAGTAAAAACATAATATGTATATGTATATAACTATTATTTTTACCCTATAATATTACCCATTCATAACACACATATATTTTACATTATTCAAAATTTATCCTCACATATTCACACACAATCATAGAATATAAATGTATAGTGTTTTTGGAGATTAGATTCATGATCTTCCCATTTTAAAATAATTATTCAATCTATTACAAAAATAAACCACAATAATGGTACCATTCTTCGAATATCATACTTAATATTCCTCTCCATAACCTAGAGAATGGAGATATAATATGGTGTGAGCTCAGAATCTCAGTAAGGGTATATATATATGAGATAGAATTTATATATAGTAACTGTTCATAATGTGAGAACGTTTGTGTGGGAATAAAATCAATGTTAATAGAAATTATATAAGAATATAATTCCTAATAAAATATAGGTCATAAACCAAGAGTTTTAGCCTAATGATTTTTTTATATCATAAGACATGAGAAATAATATTTAAAACATGATTCAATCATCATTATCCATAAGAACATAACATAATAACATAAGAATTAGGCATGGAATAAAAATACAAAAAAAATTCTAGGTTAATCACAAATAAATTCCTCACATAATGGACCAAGCTACTACCTGTGTACCTTTTGGGTATGGGCTACTACCCATGTACCCTTTTGGGAGTGTTCTATTACCTATATACCCTTATGAGCTAGGGATAATTTTTTTTACCATTTTTATCTAAAGAGATATCAAACCATACCTAATTAATTGGAGTGATATATCAAATCCACCTATCTTATAATTATAATTAATAGATATTTTTACCATATAAATGTGATAAAATAATAATTTCATCATAAAATAATTACCCCAAGGGAAAGAAATGTGTTTTAGGAAAAATCCCATTAGATATTACCATAATCGAGCCCAAAATATAATATAGATAGTATAATTAGATCATATTCCTAGTGAATTATAAAAACATTAAATGATATTTAAATAGATAAAAAAAATTCATTTCATTTGAAAATTTCATTCAAAATAAGAATAAATAACCAATACTTTTGGAAAAATTAATATTAAATAAAATAATATATAAAAAATGAGAAAAATATTAATTTTATAAACCGTTAAAAGATATAAATGAATATTTTAAAATAAAAGTTGTTTTAAATTTAGGAAAAGTAATTCATGATAAAAATGTTAAAATGTAAGATTTTTTCTACCCCTTTTTAAAGGAATTAAAATTAAATAGAAAATGACCCATATAAATAAATGAAGAAAATATTTCCTTCATTATTTGGAAATAATAGAGACATAAAATTTAAAATTAACTTAATAAATCATATTAGTAGTGATAATTACTTCTATAAAACAATATATTTAATATGGACATGGAGGAGAAATATTTCTGATAAAAAAAAGAGATAAGATCGTATCTACTTAAAAACAACCTTTTGGTTGAATTATGAAAAAAGGGATGTGAAATGATAAGAATACATTTGAACACTAGAAATTACTAGATTAGAGTAAAATATATTTATTTTAGAAGATAAATAATATATATTTTCTCTCAATAGGATTTTTGGAAAATAAAATCGTGATTTCAAAATGATATTTGAAAAGAAACTCTTATGAATTCAGTAACTTTTGAATGAAAAGACATTAAAAGGTATTAACATATATAGATTTTAAGATACAATTAATTGAATTATAATTACAACAAAAATACATTCATGGGATTTATATAAACAACATAAAAGAATAAAGTTTGTGAATAAACATTATATCACAATGAAGAGAAATTTAGATGAGAAAACCCTTTCCTTTAGTAAAAACTCGTATGAAGGTTATTTAATATAATTTAGAATAAATATAACCATTTTAATTACATATTTTTCAACCTATTTAATATCTATTTCCTTTTATAATCTATATTTTTAATCATTCATTACACATAGATTAGTTAGTTATTCATTATTTTCATCATTGTATGTTACTAGTTTTGATTGTTTTGTACGAGTTTCACAAAAGACATTTAATTCATCTATTACTCGAGATCAAGTTTATCAATACCAGATTATATAAGGTATTTGAATTATTATTTTTTTGAATGATTTTTCTAGTTCCATTTTCATTTTATGGATGATATGGGTACAGTTCCTGAGAATAAGATCTAGGATGAGATTGTTTTGGTTTATTTAGCAATAATGACATATTATTTTATAACGATCATTATTTTCTTGTAATAAAAAGTTAAAAATATTTATTAAATAAATTAATCCTTAGTATCATACATAATTAATATTAATTACTTTATACTAATTCATGATTGAAATGATGGTGTTAGTATAGCAACATTCATGTAGGTTGTTCGACCAACCTAAATAAGAACATGTTACACTAATGAATGTTCAGATTTATAGATTTATATAATATTAATACCATGTCCAAAAAATAATATTGATATTAATATAACATTATTAAATTGTATAATTATATTTATAAATATTTGGAACAAAGATGTAATTGAAAATGTGGTAAAGAACTATGTGTTTACATTGATGAAATTTCTCCTTCTTGAAATGGGTTAATAGTAAATAAAGGATATGGGATTTATTAGTGAACCAAAGTCTAAAGAAACTCTAAGAATGATTTTATAGAGTTAAAATTGAAACATATTAAATATATAAACAAATGGTTTGATTATTTTTAAGGGTTATAAAAGTGTTCAATTTATAGGTGACTTATGAGTGGTGTTTCTCCAGGTATTCATTCCTTAATGTTCAAGGTTTTCATTTTAAAAAAATAGATACAAATCAGAAACAAATGGATGTATGATACTATTTTTCTATAATATCCCTTATGTATATATATGTTTTATTGATATTTTATGTCTTTAACACTTATTTTGACCCTATTTTACATAATTTTAACTTTAACATAATAACTCAATGTTTTACTTGGTAACTTATTTTATGAAAAAAAATAGAAATCCTTTCAAAATTTATAAATTCTAATTAAAATTTCAGAAAATATATCATCTAATTAATTTTTTTAATATAGAAAATATAACTTTCAAATGAATATATAAAATACAAAAATAAAAACTATTTTTATTGAAAATTACTTAATAAACATAATATTATCTTAATACTATTTTATATCAATTACTAATTAATTGGGTGTAAATTTTATTGTATATAAATTGAAACATTTTAGAATAATATTATTTTAAAATTTGTTACTTTAATTTATGAAGATAAAATAAAAACCACTTTAAGAAAATATCCTTTGAAAAATATCTCTTTTTATCATGAAAATATTTTATTATTATTTTTAACCAATTTCAAATCATTCAATGAACGTTAATTGGTTTTTATAATACAAAAAAAATTATTAACTTTTATAAAATATAGAAAATTTAAAATTTAAATATGTACATATAATATATCTATATTAGGTAGAGGGCACTACAAAACGTAAACAAATAATGCACTCAGGAACTCCTATGGGTCAAGACACTTATATCTCCTTAAGGAATATAAATAAACCACCAGATATATTTTACTAAATATATAGGTCCCAAAGTACAAGGTTATTTATAGACGAACGACCTAGAAGAATGTGTCCTAAATTCCCCAGAAGGAGATGACCTGGTGTCCCAAATGAGTAGCCTGCATCCTGCCCTATCAGCAATCATACTTAATGCCCCCCCCCCCCATATCATTATTCATCTCATCCTATTACCATCCTAAGTGTTCAATCACCCCCCCCCCCACCCCATTCACTAATTTTTTTCCATGATTCTATAAAAAATATATATATATTAAAACATTCTTTATAAAAAACACATTTAATTTTCCATGAATCATTAAATTAGTATTCTTTATAGTTCAACAATTATTTCATGGATAATAATTATTAACTTTAAAATTCATTAATTTGTATCATTATATATTATTGAATTTATTCATTAATAATAATAATAATATAAAATGAAAAAAATAATATGTTTATAATAAAATATTCTAGTAAAATTTTATCTTTTTATTTCAAAATGTTACATTTTTTAATTCTGTTATTATAAATTTTTTACTAAACAATTACACATATTCAATATACTTATTAGATAAATGCATAATCAATGACCAAATATCCAATGACCATATTTCCAATGACCATATATGTAATAGTTATATTTCATTCTGATGTATTTCCTTACAAAAATAAATGAAATCATTCAAGAAGTTTATATTCCTCTTATCATGTATATTTTTCTTTAATTTATGTTAATTATTTTCATAATTTTAATCATTTTGATAATCTTCATAGAAAATTAGAAGGATAAATAATTTATGTTCTTGGTATTTTTATCTAATTTTTCATTTATTCCACTTGTACTTTTCTAAATAATGAATCATATTTTATTATCATAGTGTATTAATGTGTATATTCCATTTTAATATTTTCACTCAAAATTTATAATGTGTTATTTTAGTTTGGTGTTGTGTTTCAAACATGATATCAAACACGGTATTTATTAAAAAAAAATCAAACTAAAATATTGAGGTGTTACATACCTTGAGGAATATTTTATTACATTGGTCTAAATATAAAGTGTCCATGTACTATGACATAATAGTTCATACCACAAGGTGTGGTGATGTGAATAAGACCATGAAATCATAGGATAACGCTTACATCTTTAACCTTGGAGATATATGTTTGAGGGTTTTTAGTTTTCAAGACTCAAGGTGTCCCATTCTACAGTGAAATGTCCCATGCTGTAATGAGTCAGGCTGTAAAAGGTCAATAGATTGTTGGTTCAAGAAAATTTGAATATATAAAACCTAAACCTACATGCCATGACACAAATAAATAAATAAATATAAATATATTATCTATGATATTTAGAATTTAGACACCTATATATGTTGGATCTAAAGCTCACACCATAGAAAGAGGCATTATGTTATAATGAAGGTTGTGTTATTAACTATGGGGTGACCATCCTGGATATAAGAATGTGTTATGAAAATTTGATACTATGAAAGGATTGAAAAATATTAACCGAATGATTCCCCCATCATCTGGGGAGAAGAACAAGGTTACACACCAAGTACAAATTTCAAATGTAATTGAGCTATGGGAAGACAAGATCGTTAAAATTTTTAACACACTTTTTACATCTTTTCATTAAAGTTAAATATAATTTATTTGATTTATTCCTGTTCCTTTGATAATAAATTTGAACATGAGAAGAAGGGTTTCAAAAACTACACACTATGGATCACCTTCTTGATAATAAGGGTGGGTAAACCTTGTAAAAACCCTTTCCCCATGTCTATTCTTTCAAAAACAATTTCTCTTCATTATATCATTTCCATCGAGATAAATTCATACTAACTAGTAGTAGGAAAAATATATCTTCATATTTAGTTTTTTTTTATGAACATTGACTCACCACCTGGGTGGTATATTCTCTCTGGAACTATTAGTATATATCCAGAAAATTTTATAGGAATATATAATTCAATGATTTTATCATTAGATTCCTTTGAATCGATATTAAATCTTTCGCAAAATGGATCCAAGTTTTATTACCTTATAATTTATATTTCTTTCAATTTCACATATATTTGATCAAAAAAATCTTTGGATTAAGTGAATATCATCTACAATATTGTATTTCCAATGTTCAATGGAAAGGTATTGAATTTTTGGTGATAAATAATGGTTTGATATATTTTATCATTCAATATGTACATTATTAATATCAACAAGAACAATTTTATTCTTCTCAAAGTTAGAATGGTTAAAAATTTACTATATAAGAAGAATATTGAAGTCAATTGGAGAGTATTTAATGAATTTCCCTCATTGCGCTCATAGAAATAGTTGACAGGAGTTACGGGAATGAAAACATATAAGAGATCAAGAGGAAACCCTATTATATCCATAAACAATATAATAAGGTCAATGATTCATAGTTACAAACCATTTTGGATCAGTTAGAGGATATAATAATGGGATAATATGAATCAGTAGAATATCTCATTGTTTAAGTAAGCAATATTATAATATTTACTTAGAGATATGGTGAAATCCTTGAATATTCTACTATTATTATGAAGTTGATGAAAATAATACTATATAAGAAACGAATATTTTAACCCTTTTAGATTAATACTTGGATTAGTAGACCATTAACAATCATAAAAATGTTTTTTTGTAATATTAGAAAAAGGAAAATTTTTTAGAAGAAAGGAAAATATTAAGATGCTGAATGAATTATATTATTTCAAAGATCAAATTCATGTTGACTCAAAGAAGTATCTTAATGAAGAATCTAATTACAAATATTTTGATATAGATTTTGAATAATTCATCTATTCACTCTCAAAAGGCATGCATTAAGGAAACAATATTATTGAAATACTCTATTTGAATTCTTTAATTATAAGAATATTGGTGAAATTTCAATATGGTTCCCTAATATTGTAATTGGAAGAATAGAATGACAACAAATCCAAAATATCATATATAATAAGTAATATGGATTGTGGTTACCCTGGAGAATAATTCTTAAAAGGAAAAGTAAAACAAATAAAACAAAAAAGAAAATTATTTTCTCATAGTTTTATACCACATTTTGTGATGAGGAAATAAAAATTGGGAAATATAACTTGGGGAATTAAGGGTAAAAAACCTATTGGAAAAATCAAAATATCATAATAATTCTTCAAGTAAAGGATTAAGGATTAATGAAAAAGAAAAAATCAATGGGGATACACCATAAGATTTTCCACTTAGACTAAAGATTGTAAAATTATTGAACAAAAATAGAATAATAAAAATAGAAAATAACATATTGGAAATGGTAAATTATTGATTATATAAATAATTTTATAGTTATAAGGATAAATACATTTAATACAAGAATATTGAGTTCAAATGATATAATTTAGATCTACGAAAATAATGAAATAAGAGAAAAAAATTACAAATGAAAATACAATTTCTATTAATGATGAGGTAAAATATCATTAGGATAATCTAGTAAAAGATGAAAAATCCCTGATAAAATCCAAGATTTTTTAAATAAAATATTCCTTTCTTAATTATTTAAAATTATTGTGAAAGTACTAATACTATCGGAAAACATGGTGATTATCTTATAATATTAAGAACAAAATTATAGGACACCTATAATTTCGATTCTAGTGGTGTTAATTACAATAAGGGAAAGAAAATTTTAATTACTTATCCTATAAAAGGAAGATACACCCACATTCATTTTTAAGAATAGTGATGGAAATTCCAAAGTAAAATATTTTCCAAAACTGAATAATATCGTTTCATATACTATGTACAAGGTCAACGTTAAGTAAAATGATCCCAATCATAAGGATATTGAAAATAATCTTTTAATAGAAAATTTAAAGTAAACTTAATGAAAATATATGGAAGAATCAAATTTCTATCTAAGTATATTTCGAATTGAAGGAATATTTTTGTGTTGAAATATTTGTGGACACAACGAATATATTTTCTAGTGTAATCTTTCAATACCATAATAAAAGAAAGGTGTTTAATATTGGGGGATTCAATATAGTATCCCAAAATTCTATCCAAGAAGACATCTAAAAGATAAGTTTCATTTAAAAAATTACTTGAATTATCTTGAAAATTCTTATAAGAGGTGTGATAAACTCAAAAAACCCAACAAAAAAGACTTACCTTGATACCAAAAATAGCTAAAGTAAAAGTATGGTTAAAAATATTTTAATTGGAAGAATAATAAATACTATAATTATGGTTAAGTATTATTAAAAATCTAATAAAATTAGAGAATCTATGGATACTCAATAGTTTTTTCTCTTATCACATGTCCAGAAACAAAACAAACTCTCAAAAGATATCCAATAATATTATAGATTTACATACACTTATATGAATGATGAATCACTCAATGTTTAACGAGTTGTATACAATAAGATTGTTTAGAATAAATCCAGTGATATTCTCAATATGGATGGGCAACGAAACAATATTATTAGTGTTTATCAAGTTTTTGATAATAGGATTGAGGGATCTTTCATAATAATAATTAATTATAAAATATTTTAATGGAAATAATAGATATATTTAAGGGATAGTGAACAAATAGAAAAATATTCCATATTTTTTAAGATCAAAATTATTATTTATATAGGATAAAAGCAGATAAATTAGTTTTATATAGATGAAATGGACATTTGAAGGAAACATACAAGGCTAATACTGATAGGCATTATGTTGTGATAAATTTACCATAGCTAAAATCTGAAAGACTCAACACTTTTGATATATTTCATAAGGGAAAATAGGGAATAAGAGACAAAATTTAGTGGATATAAAATTGAATGAACCTATTGAATAAGAAAAATTGGTTTTGTATGGTTTAATGAGCTTGAATTCGACCAAAATGTACAAGTATTTTAGGAATTTTGTTAATTATTTTACATATATGACTTATATTTATTTCATGTTGAGTAAATCATAAGATCCTTATAAAATTCAACACTTTGAGAAGATATTTGATAATAAAATATGGTATCACTTTGTTAAGACTAAAATATAAAACTATGGAGGAAGAATGGAAATTAAATGATAATTTTTTTAATTTTTGGATAGAGTCTCACATAGGACCCATATTCCGTGTAATATTTTTGAAGCCACTGTGGAAAGTTGGAGTGTAATGAGAATGAAACCCAATATTCTAGAAAACTTATTCTAGAATCTTTTGTGATAAATAATCCTATAAATACCCCTTGGAAACCATTTTTTGGAAGTTTTTGAGGATGGTTGTTTAGCTGAAGTATCCCACCTCATACAAACTTTTGGTTTTTAGTCTTGATAATTCCTGGTCAAGGAATTTCTATAGACCCTTATAAGTCATACTTGTGGGAATTGTCTCACGTGATACCTAAAATTCAATGCTTATCACTGATATTTTTCTCATAACACATCTTTTTTGAAAAAAACATTTCATAAAACGGAATAACACCTCATGAAACATATAACTTATGAAATCCTATGTTATGAACACCCATTATATACCCCCTTTATAGTGAAAAACATTCTCTAGAGTGATATAATATGTTGGTTTCATTCTCTAAATCAGGATTCACTCATGAAAACTCTAATTTCTAGACTATAATTATGACCCTTCACCTCTTAACTATTTTTATTAGACATTGTTTGGGAAGAATTTTTGTAAACCCTAAAAATATCCTTAAATGGTGAATGCAGGGTCATAGATAGCATTCCACTTTTTGGGAGACCAAATCTGTATTCTCTAACCATTCTCCTATTTTATTCATTTAATGATACCAGAAATTTTATATCATGTTATTAAATAAAATGTAATTATCCTATCACATGACCATAAACTATGAAACTTTAAATTTTTGGGTTTTTTTCTATTTATAAGATAAGTAATATGCCTCGTTTTGGTTCAATCCCAACATTATTATTGCCCCATCACCATATTTGGTGGTAGTATGATACATAATGAAATAATCTTTCTAAGGATAATTAAACACCATAGAGAGTCTATCAAAAGATCCACCTCATAGAATTTCCTTATAGGATACTAAATAATGTGTATATATTTCTTACTCTAAATCATGAGTGTCACCACTAAATTGTAATCCATGAGTACCCCTTATATAATCTATACCATTAGCATCACCACTAGACTCTAATATATGAGAATCTACCAGTCTGGATTTAAAAAAAAGATTTTCATCACATATATGAAATTAAACCACATACTTCACCTTCCTTATGTGAAAATAAAATTTGACCATATGTCAAGTCATGATGAAGATATATAAGCATACAAAGTACCCAACACATTCATCTCATTGACTATAATATCTTTACACTATTGAGAGATAAATTCATTTATTCAACCAATTTCTACAAGGATTTCATCGGGAAGGGTTTCATACACATATCATATAACTATGAGTGAGTAATAGACTATGAAATAAGCTCCTTGGTTGGATGATATAAACTCTCATTTACCTATCATATTAAATGGTTCACCATCATCAACTCTATGGGAGACGCCACCAGCCATTGATAAAAGGTAACATAAGACTAGATCACAACAAACCACACTTATAACATTTGGGTGAATGTATTTAAAAGATAAGTGGTAAACTCAGTGTTAATCTTCTTAATATTGAATATATAAATATATTTTGTTATCATTGGTATTATATGTATATTCAAGGATGTCCCCAATTGTAATCCTCTAACAAAACTTTTATTTTTGGCCATTCCAGGTGAGTTTCCCATACCACTCATAATATAGATGGAAGAAGGAATGATTCCCTAGATGTTTTTTATTATCTAAGACACCCACAAGTGGAAATATCATACACCTATTATTGGTTGGTGAATTTTATTTCTCCCATGAAACCAAGGAAACAAATCCCCCTTTCCTCAAAGGAGGTGACATGGTGGTGGGTGATCATAACCCATATCCATCAGTATGATTGCAGACATTTCATTCAAACAAGAATATTTTTATGGGACGACATTGGATCTAGGGATCTATATTAGTATACTCAATATTAAAGTTCCCATAAGTGGAAATCACCTAATATCACCACCAACAATAACTTTTCAGGTCGATCCCCAGAGTGTGTTGACACCACCAGCTCCTATTTTGAGGAGGTGGGGGTTCATGGTTCACAAATCTTAGCTTCCATTACAGAGACTCTAATTAGTACTCGATAAAATTGTTATCATATTTGATATTGGTCCACCAAGACAGTAGCCAAAAATTTAAATACTACTTTGATTAAGGAATATCTAAACCAGGATTCACTCTTCCAATGTCAAGGCTAGGTCATTGTTCCTTCTTGAAATGAGGTCACTCCCTCAAATATTTTCATACCCCCTACTATCCCAGAAATAATATTGTGCAAGTTATCTATCAAAAAAACAGGAGCCTCAATAGCTTTTCAGGCATTCTTAGTTGCCTCTCCTAGCTAGTAAAATCATGAGAAACCATTATAGTGGTCTCGTATAAGACAAAAAATTCATCAACCGGATGGCCTTACCTATGATGAAATACTTACCAACCACCGTAGAGTTCCTCTATATAATGGATAAAAAATTATCCTAGGAATACATTCTATGACATGGAGAATTTCATGCTTTTGGAAATCTTATTCTATAACTCAAATTCCAATAATGAGAATCAATAGAATATTACCCTTGATCTTTTGGATCTCAAGACAATTAAGACCCAAATAATATTATCATATCACCACCAACAAAACCCCTATATGTAAGCACACAATATTTAATAATTTCTATTTAGAAACCAATGTTTATATAGTACTAGAGACCCTCCACATTTTCTTGTTCATGGAGTATTTAATTTCACCATTTCAAGGTATTTCCTTGATTTCATCACTAACACTATAAAAATACTTTCCCTCTACCTCTACACTAGATATAGGTTAGTTTTTAGGAACTAGTTCATCATTTTTTTATGATGAATTTCATCCAGAATAGTCAAAAGTACATAACAAGTTCCCTTAAGAAGAGTATGTAGAGTCCCCAACCTATAATAATTTTTTTGAGACCTAAATCCACTCAACAAGTCATATTACTAGATTAAGGAAGGGTATCCTAGAGTATTTCTCTCCCATTTAATTATTCACAACAATAGAGGTCCTCGTCACTCCCACCTGTGGCTTCCCACCAACCTAGTATAAAAGACTACAGTGATTGGGAATATATAGTAAAATCTATATAAATTAAATTAACTAATTAAAAACATTAGTGTACTTTAGGTGGAAATGATTGGTATTATGAAAACCAGTGGGATTTCTTATCTATAGACTATATTTTGTTCATGTTATAGTGGCATAAAATTTGTACTACTCCATCCAAGATATTATTAATGAAACCCATGAAGAATATCTCTAAAAAACTATAGGAAACATTCCATCACATTAATAGTCACTAGGGGTTGTATCCTATATTTTTTTATCATATTATTTCCCTCAAGTAGTAATATTGAAATTTGTACCCTGTTATGTTCCATGTAACACTGCACCTTCACTTTGGTGTATGTCATCTGAATTTCAAATAGTTATGTGATGAATTTCCTATAATGTTTTGTAGGATCATAAAAGAAGAATCTTCCCATGTGAGAGTTAAGATACTGAGGTACTATGATACTATAGAGTTTTGTACTATGGTCATTGATAGCATGTTTATAAAACAAAGTCACATGGATGTGTCTTGGAAGAGACCCATGCGGCATACTATGATGTGTTCATAGTTGAATATTAAAAAACCACGATCCATGATTTTCATTCATGAATCCTTAAATAAGTTTCCTCTATATTTTCTATAAAATGGTTTTGTTAGGAATTAAAATGTATAATTTAAGTGACTCCATGGAGTTATTCAGCTAGTGAGGGATGCATAGTTTTTGTAGTCTCCAACTGACAGTATACATTTTCAATATCAACAAGTTGTAGTCCCAAAGACTCATTCTACAATGAAGAGGGAATTTGTTATGATTAGTTACCAACCTTTTATATACCTAGGTCTACTAGTTACTACAATCACTATTTTTTATAAATAGATACAATTGATGTTCACTCGACTTAGAGCAGGCCATCATATAGTTCCTAGAAACAAATTCAGATAAAATATAGTGATTGATATATGATATTATCTCACGGTTACACTCTAAATTAGACCAATACTAGTACCCAAAAGGGGTAATATTTTAATAATTGTCGAATCTTGGGGATCCTATCTGGTTTCCTTTTTATATTATGTGCCTTGGATGTCGATAGGTGGAGGTAGTGTTATCTAAGAAATTAATGAACTTCTCTATTCCTATGATGAAACGAATGAATTTTTTCTACTATAATACACCATGGAAAATTTAATCATAGTCAATATACATAAAAAAACAAGATCATGGTATTGGATATGATGTAGAAAATGAATACTCCCCTCAGAGGACCCAATATAGTAGGTGAATCCCTCTTGAGGTGTTCAAACAGGACTTAAAAGATAGGCCACAGGACTTGGAAGTCCATATATTATACCACTCCCTAACACCTACTAGAACCTTGATAAATATAAGGTTTTTTTGAGCCAGATGACATTCCCAAAACCACATATATTATATCTATGAATATTTCAATTGCATACTTTCTCCACAATCATGAGATCTAGTGAGAGGTTAATGTCGATCTTCTATAGAGATAATATCCAAATTAGGATAATGTCCAAACAAACCTTGTTATACTACTAATGGAGTTTCATCAATCTATTTACCTTACATAATTAACTATGACCATAGAAGGGTCCTATTCCGACCTGATATAGGATATGGTAGCCCCTATATCCCCCCCTCTAGTAGATTGGTTTATTTTTCAACCTCTTGCCCATAACCACTCCACTTCATCAATGGGTCGAATAACAAGGGGATATGCACACTATTAAGTATCCTGGAATGAGATAATTAGGTCTCTTAGAGATCACATAGACTCCATTTAAATGAAATTGTTAACAATACAACATAAATGGTGGTCATACCTGTAATAGTTGTATAACATCCCCCATTTTTGAATTTTATAAATTAGAATTTTGTATACATTAATGGAATGAGTAATATAGAGATGACAATAAAAACTATGATTCTTGGTGTTCCTTGATGTTGTGTACCCCGGATCTATAGATTATAGCTAAGAATTATTTTATCATTCAGGCATTGTAATGATCATCCTTTTTCTGGTACAGTAATATAGTTCTGAGGACCATTTCTAGCTTGGAGGATCTTTATAATTAAATCTTTCATTGTTTTATCGTTGCATTAATTAGGAAAAGCATTAGTGGCCTCTCCCAATGTAAATAGTTGTAGAATTAATGTTTCACTAATTTTATTTCTTGGAGAAAATTTATTATATACTCCCTTAACATTATACTTCTATATAAGGTGTATTGAGAAATGTGCTTGGAGAACATCAGGGGTGGTTTGATCCTAACTATGGACTCTTTTAAGTATAAAGGTATAATTTAATAGTTCCCTAAGAAGGAACAACATGTATAGGATTCTATGTGGTGAGTTAGGGTAAATTATCATCTTCCACTTATATCACCTTCACAAAAGTATAGAAAATGAGAAATAATTGGGGTGATTCAGGATCCAACTCCTTAACTAATCTAGTTTTGGGTGTCCCTATAGTATAAATCTCATCAAGTAAAGGATTGTGTTGTAAATGATTCTCATGTATCCTTTTCTAGGAAATGGAAAGACCTGTAAAATATCGAATGAACAAGGTCTTCCCTATCATGATTGATAATGTAGTTATTTTCTTTATATGTGACCTAGAAAAGAAAATTCTCAATATTCTAGAAATTTGAATGATATAATATTATGAAATGAAGAATAATACCAATTATTTCCCCTACCGTTATTTCCTTAGATTTGATATATACTATTTCTTTGTCTTCAAGGATTAGCATTGGGTGAAGGTAAATTATGGAAAATTGGAAGTGGGTTATCCTTGTCTGCATGTCATGTGCACTACCACCACCCAAGATGATGATGATGATAATGGGAATACCAGGGAGTGAAAATGGGTTTCCATTTAGGATGTATGAAATTTTAATAATTTGATATCCCAAAATTTTTGTTCTTAATTCAATAGGATAATTCATGCTTAAATTAATTAGTATAAACACTCCCAACCAAGTTATCCTTTTCAATGACATTGTCATCCTTAAGGGCTGCTACAGCTCGAAAGAGCCAGTAATTTAATCATAAGTTTAAAAAGGATCCCCTTCTGGTTTTGAATATATTATAAACTCTAATTTATACCATTCCCCTATATTAGAAGAAAAATTCAAGGCATATCAAAATATTAAAGAATTTTCTATTGAGTAATATCATTTTACCTCTATCAACTTTAACATACTGTAAGATCAATTTCCTAATTTCATAAATAAAAAATATTTATCGGATCCTTATAAAGCCTCTCACTAATTCTCTTGATCTTGGGGAAGTATTTCCTTAGGAACACACCATTCATAGGTTGATATCCCTAAAAAAGTATTAAAGAAAATAAGTAAAAAATTATTTCATGCTCGGTAGGGGTAGTCATACATGGTAAAAACCTCTAGTGACCCATTTATTCCAATTTTCCTTATTGACTAGTTGACTACTACACAGTCATATAACCATCAATAAAATTTAATAGGTATCAATAAATAACATCTTCCTCATCCATCTAGGACCTACACACTTAGAGTTAGGGACCAAATACTTTTGAATATAAATATGGACCTAACATAAAAGTATAATGTACACTAGAACCTCTCAAATATCATGGATCATCTCTCAATCATTGATTCCCTTTTCTTTTTGAATGGACTTCTTAACACCCTATTTTAGGCCCTGAAGAACCATTTGGAGTTTTTTATTGAAATGGATACCAGTAAATCATATCATAAAGGATAATTAAATCACAATGAATTTTAAACCACCATCTTTTTTTCTAGTGAGGATGTGGGAATGGTTATATAGGGGTATTTCAAGGCCACTTACATTTTAGGAATGCTTAATTATGTTGATATAAATTAATTATTATTGGATAATTAAATTCTTATATTGAATCATATTATCCACTATATGTGATATATAGAGTTTGATATAGCCCTATCCAACCTAAAAAGTCAGGGATATGGTTATAGTCAGAAAAAACTACTCATCTAGATCTAGTTGAAGTTGGAGATTGGATATTTGATATCCAATAATGGTTTAATGTAAATCTCACAAGATTATACTTCAACATCCTTACAATGGATTACTTGGTTACATTTTCATCTAATAGTTCATTCATCATATGACTATAAACTAATCTACTCACAAGATAGTCGAGTATGGGTGATCCATGGTGGTTATTCTATAACACTTTGATATTTTAGTTTAAATTTACCTTTAAGTAAATAATATATTAGAAATATTGTTTTAAACATGACAACAAACTAAAATAAACCATGATACATTTTATTAAGATAAAATATTGTAATGAATGATACAAATTAACACATTCTGAGAATACAGTATAAAACATCATTAAGAAAAGTACCATAGAAATAAATACATACTAAAATAAAAATACCATGAACATAAAATATTTTCCCTCATAGATTCACATGTAAATAATCACCATAACTAAAACTATGAAAACAGGGGAAAACATTATAAATACAACAAACATGTCAAAAGTTAAGTAAATAGGATGAATGATTTTATCGATATTTTTAAGTCTATATGTATTAATTAAATATGAATGTTATATATGTATATATGGGAATTGGATATACTTCCATTAGAAGTATAATTGTTGGATATATGTGATTAACCCACTATGTAAGTGTTTCATTTTTTCAATTAAAAAATAAATACATATGATGTGGTTTTTGTAAATAGTTTAAAGTCCTCAATCATTTTAAATCATGGAAGTGTAACTACCATCACTAGTTGTGTGGAAAATAGCTTGTAAAGGAATTTATTCCATTTTTAATATGTAACATTAATAAGGAATATAGTGGGAGTTAATATAAAACATATATTCTACAAGACTTGATGATTTTATATAAATTATAACATTGAAATATTAAAGATCCAATCACGAGATAGAAAATAAATATTTGATCTTTTACCATATATGATGGTAAATAAAAAGGATGATGAAGTTATTTTCAATGAATATCTATGGAAGATTCATAAATATATCATCAAGGATAGTTAGAAATTGAGATTCTACAATGAAATTAATTTTTGAATTGATTCTTTTAGGAAGCCTCTATATTTTATAAGACACAATTGAGTGATAAGTGATGGGGATTAGAGTATTGTATACAATAACAGTTTCAAATGGATTTGTTGAATTACAGTTAGTGAATAACTTTATGAATGTATTATACGTTAAAATAGGAACTATATAAAGATAAAAACATCAAACCATAGATATCCAAGAAAAAAAATTCATGTATCATGTCATTATATACTTTTTGTTAATGATTAATGGTTATTTAAAGTGTCTGATTAGGCCTTGTGGTGTTTTGAATATGTCCTAATTGAGGTTAAGGATAATATGGGATTACATTTTTTAGTTTTGTTTTTTGAAAAGTCCTAGGATATAAAAACATGGTTTGATTATACATAATAATTGTTTTTAAGGTTGTGAATACATGAATTCTCAAATATTTAAGAATTAATTCATTTTAAGTAATTTTAATTTTAGAGTTGAATAAACAAGAATAGATTTATATATACATGAATGTTTGTGATGTTTAAACACTATGTTAAAGCTACATAAACATTAAATACAAAGTTCATAAAGATAATTACTTGTTGAATTATTTTTTACAATGTTGGGATACATTGATAATGAGAATTTTGAAATTATATATTCTAAAAAAATTATAACATGATGATGCCTTTATTTTTTTCAAATATATAAATCAGATAATAATGATTCATGAAAAATGGTTTAGTTTAAGGAATATTTCATAGCATATTATGGTACTAGACTATGAATATATTTTAACACAATAGAGAATAAGACCATATTGGGGAAACTGGAAAATGAAAAGAGAATGATGGCCACTCTGTAGTGATGATTGTGGTGATATTACACAATACCAATGAGAAATGGGGAGACTTAACCATGTCATAGTCAATACCATAATGATGTCTAAAATTAAGAGGCATGGAGAGTTCCACGTGACATGACTAAAAGAGTAAAAAAAATATCATATTAGAAATCGTGGTGAAATTTGTGTTTAAAAATGGGAATGAGATAGAGACCATTCCATCATAATAAAAATTTAATATAAGAGGTTTCTCGATGAGATAGAGAAAGGCCTATCCATATCGAGGTATCTACAAAATGATGAGTTGGAAGATACCATGATTAAATAGTGATTATATTGTGTTGAAAATCACTTTTTTTAATAAGGGGACTGTGTTATGGTTCTTTTTTTTTGATCATTTTATGATTCCATAAATGGTGGCAGTTATCATAGAAATAGTATGAGGAACACCAAGTCATGGGACTTGAATTAGTGTTTCATATTCCATGAATATATATAATATTAATACAATGATTTTTTGGAGAATATAAATTTATATAATACCACAATATCCAAAATTATAATGTAGAAAGAAATATATGCATCTTTAGTCAGATTTAAAAGGATAGTTAGAATGAAATAGAGACTGAAGATATTCAGTTCTTAAAAACCATATTTTACAAGCATAAATTTCGAGAATAAAAGAAATTTAATGGTCATATTTGAAGGATATTGTGAATATATATTTTTGGTATAAGGCAAATAAAGTGAGACTATGAACTATTTTCAATTGTATATATTATGTATATTGAAATAAATAAAGGAAAATAGAGATAATACTGCTTAAAATTACATATTTTGAGGGAGTTAGAATTTGAGAGACCCAGTGCCAATCCTATATACACTAAAGTAAAAGAATATAAAACATATAGGATAATCCAAAATTGGTTATAATTGATTTAATTTAGTCTGAATAATATGATAAATATAGCCTATACACTTTATATTATATAATTCTAAGGAATTATAAGGAAACCCTCTTGTTTTCTAAAATCAAGGAACAAGATCATTCACTTTGTCCAGGAGGGACATAGGTACTTCATAATTGATCTACTTAATAATAATTTTTTCGAATATTATATTCTATTGATATAATTAAACAATAATCCCTTCTTTGAATTATACCATTTTGGTTCCAAAATAACCGGTTCAAGTTTATTCCCTTACCTTTTCTTCATTTGATAGTAATAAAAAAGTTGTGTATATTGGATAATTAAAAAATTACATGGGGGTCTTATTCATACATTGGGAGGTGAAAATCATCATCAAATGTAAGTGTTCTATTTTACATAAATTATATTCTATATCTAATTACATATTGACCAAATTAGAGATGGAGAGAAAGATATTTCTTCTCACTAAACAAGTGAATAGGTTATAAATGGATAAAATTAACATTTATACAAAAGGTATACAAATACTAATCCATCATCCCCGCCCTCTAATATTTAGAAACATCCCAATGTGATCTTAAAATTTTGTATCAAAATTAAAATAAAATCTCTTTTAGATTCCCTTTTGTATCATAGTTTGATTTTTTTTAAAGATCTAAGTTTACATTTTCCAAGGCTTTATGAACTACATATTTCATGAAGTATATGATTTACCTGTCAATGAAATTATAAAGGATACTTGTTATAGGGTAATTAGTAATAGGAATAAAA
Organism: Viscum album; assembly: GCA_963277665.1. Lineage (NCBI taxonomy): Eukaryota > Viridiplantae > Streptophyta > Magnoliopsida > Santalales > Viscaceae > Viscum > Viscum album. The sequence continues at coordinate 1,689,448,130 of OY728140.1, read as the reverse complement.
TAGATGTAAACGTTTTTTAAATGTTCTCATAAAATAAATAGCACTGTCTTATTTTTTAAGGAAGTTAGAGTGGAGTTATTTTTATTACATTTGTTAATAAGGTTTATATTAAAGATGTTGGTAAAGGAAAATAATCCCTCTCAGGAAAATTGGAAAAATACATTTCTCGTACTACTATCTTGATAAAAATCAAATATAGATGAAGAAGATATGGTGGTTAAATAAATTAATAAAAAATATAAGACAATTTAACCTCATATAATTCATATTATCAATATTATAATCATTTAACTAAAATCTCAAGTCAAAAAAAATATTTTTTATGAGCCTATTTTAATTTTAGATGATCAAACATATATATAATCATGTGATGAAGTATATAATGATTTATGTATTTTTTTAATAGAGACCCTATATAATTTTCCCAAAGATGCAGTCACTTTTATTTGTGGCTCTATCAAAAGCATGTAGATAGAGATCACCTAGATTGTTGAAGAATCAAAAAAATGGGGAAAGATTTGGAAACAAATATATGTATGTTTTCGAATATATCTAAATAATTAAGAGCCTCGAATACTAGAAAAGGGGACCTTAAAGAAATATTTTTGGGTTTTTAAAATGAATGGTTCACTATGATTTATGAGAGGGAAGAATATAAAATTGGACTTCAAGAAAAAATCATGCTTTTGAAGAAGAAACTATTTTCAGGAATGCCCAAGCATAGGTCATTTCACTATGGATTAATGATCTTGACCATCATTTAAAATAATAGAGAAAAGGAATTAAGAAAGAGATAAATAGTTGATAATGGGATGTGAATGTATTATTTTGAAAATGGAGAATGAGAAATAAATAATAAATATTATATTCTTAGAGCCTAATGTCAAATTTAAAATTATGGAGAAACTCAATCCATATATTAACAATAGTTTCAAATGAAATTTGATTCCACACAAAAAATTATGAAAGTTTATTATAATAAAATATGATAATATAGTGTAATATTTATCCTGAGATAATCCACTGATCAATATACAACATCCTCAAAATGAAAGGTACCATCCACCTCTAAATCTAATATCGATATAAACTTTATTTCCTTTTATGTCAAAATTAGGAACTCATAAAAAATGCATATATGGATGGAAAAAAATTTAGGAGGCCACCACTATAATGAATATGGTTGGGATTAACCTTATGAGGATTTTTTCCAATATAAGGAATAAAGAATGAAAGAAAATTCACAAAAACAACATGTGTATAAATGTGGATTGTACGTAGTTAAAATAATGAAACCATGTTTTATTGGTTATTAATTTTATATATATTATATTCTAGAATATATATTTGGATTGTTTTTTTAATTTATCATCTTAAAGATGAAAATGAGGTCCTACATCAAGGCGGTGGGAATAAAAAAAATCAACAACCACAGGTTGAAAGGGATAATCATTACACTCCAAAAAAATATTAAAAACATAAAAAAATGTGTGGTACATGAAGTATATAGAGTAAAATGATTGATACTTTATTCAATAATTCATTTATGTATGTGTCAAAAAATCTAAATAATTAAGTCCTTGTGATATGATGAAAAAGGGAAAGATAGATTTAGGAAATAAGGTAAAGAAACATGTTGAGTAGAATAATACCATCAAGATTATAAATAAAAATGTTATTTAATCCATGGAAAGTAGGGAAAAATAATAATACTATAATCATGTATAAGAATTCAAGATTTATGACACACTAATTTCATTCTACAACTTATTTTATTGAAAAATGGGACATAACATGGAAACATGTGAATAAACAATATATGGATCAGTTAAAGGATGTGAGACTAATAATAGTTAAAGATTAGTCTAAGATAGAAATAAAAAGAACTAAAAAGGAATAGAACATTCTTAAAAAAATTGTGGAATAAAAGTGGATTAACTCTTTCCAAAATAATTCCTTTAAATATATGTAGTATATTTGAAAAAAAATAGAAGCATAAGAGAATTAAATATCCAAAGGGAAGATATGTTTTCACATGAATATTAATCTTGATTTCAATATTTGTTTTTAGAAAATTATTCCATAACAGATTTGGAAGTGTTGTGTTGGCGGTAAAAGTAGGTTGGTCACAATTCAAATGATTATCACATAATTATACCGAAATAAAATAGAAAACTTAAAAAACATGAAAAATGCACTAAATGATGCATGTCCCTTGGTGGATTATATTAAAAATATAATACCCTATAATAATAGATGAAAATAACCCATTCATCCAAAATAAAAATAATATTTGTAAAATAGTTTTGTGGGCATGAAAAATCCATCCAGACATAGAGAAAAACTAAAAAATTGAAAATTGGTTGACAAGAAAATTACATCCTGGTTACTATCCCTAAATAAGAAATCATATTTTATCTTAGTCCTTTATTATTTGAGTTGTATTTGTGTGTTTGAAATGTAGGTTTTTGTCAAAAATGGGTATTGAGGAATGTGATGTGACATGTTTCATGGGGAAACATCTATCATGGGTATTGAAGTTGTAACTTTAGTGTATTGGGGAAGATTTAATTTTTTTTCATGATGAGGGTCTCTAACTTAGGTCGGACCTATAGAAAGTAACATTTTTATTCTCTCAATTTCATACTAAACTCTTTAAATATTATTTTTATGGATCTCGGAAATTTTATCACAATGGGGGTAAAATCAGGTTCTCCATAACAGATATTAAATAGAGGGTTATATATAATCCCCCAAAATTCTATATAAAAAAGAGGTTCTGGATAATAAAAAAGGATTTCAATTATGTAAGGAATAAAAAATTATTATAGATCTAAAATTCTGAAATAATGAATTAAAGTAATATATAATAACTATTGTAGATTGAAACAAGTTATTTTCAAAGTATCATTTTACAGATGATATTCTAAAATATATATTGAAAAAATAAATTCCTGAGAATCTTCCAGACATATTTATTCCATGAAAATGTTAAATTTAAAGAAATTACATGGAAATTTTGTTAATGAGTTATGTAATCACGTTCTATCATCCCTATTTATGTGAGAATATAATATTTTATGAATTTGAATAAAATAAGTTTAATCAATGATAAGAAAAATTAATAATGTTTAAGAGTTCTAAGGATGATCACAGAACTCAAAACCTACTACATATTCGTAAAATGTTCAACCTTGTGTGTTAATATAATGGTAGGTGCTTTGGAAATAATTATTAAAAATAAATATATTTCTATTATTTTATATTTCTTTAACTTTAAAGTTCTTTTTAGCTCCAATGAAATATGATTGAAAAGCATTATGATTAATTTTTATTGTTTTTTAGTTAAAAAATAACATTGATGTCAAAATAAAACCCTCTTACTTTCTACATAGATAAAAGATAAAATATACATAGAGTTTAATGGTTGATGTAACATTTCATAATAATTATTTGACATCATAATCCATCATTTTTTTGATATTATTTTCAATAAATGGGAGAGTGAAGAAAATGATATTTAGTGATAACAATAGAGAGAGAGGGGTATATTGAAAAACCGACTATGTATGTGATATATTTTTTATTAATAAAGGAATAATTATAAATTATGAGGTTGTTGGAATTATCATTAGGTCTCTAAAAATATAGATTATTTGAAGTGTTTTTTAATCACTTTTTTCGAGAAATAATTTTGTGGAATAAGTTCATTAGTGACATGGAAAAAGAAAAAGGAAGCTGCAAGGAGTTAATTTTGGTGCTTCTATTAGATTCAAAAGTATCCAATCACTTGAAGTAAAAGTAATATTTGAGCCTATACTATAGATTAATTTAAATAAAAATAAATATTACTTTTTTTCAAATGAAGGTCTCTTGATTATTCAAAAATATGCAAGGGGAGTTGTAAATTATGTTATTTCCTTACAGATCTTGTGTGTACATAATCAAGTAGGTACCCTCTATAGTTGATTATTGATATGTTAATACTTAAGGGAATGAAAAGTGCTGGTGATAAGATTATTTATTACAAAATTTATTTTTGAATAGGTTTAAAGAAGGACATTTGGTAAAGTCGTTATAGAAAGGCATATGCCTCAAAGTTGGAACCAACCAAAGGGAAGAATATCCATCCCTGGAACCCCAAGAATAAAAAATGATATATCAAGTGAATTAATACTTTTGGTTGATATATAAATATTATTTAGATTATATGAGATATTCCCAATGTGTTTTGAATAGGTTATAACTAAGTTTATGGATAACCTAGGATTACAGTATTGAGGTTTCTTTTTGGAAAATTCTCAGGTTATGTAAACATGATTTGAGGATTTATAAGAATCGTTTTTAAGGCTGTATATACATGAATTATATTCTAAATAACATTTAATTTAGTTTTTATATAAGTTATTTTATATCTCTGTACATATGAATAGAAGTTTTTATATATATTTTTTTATTTTTTGTTAACATCATGTTAAAGATATATAAACACAAAATAAAGTGACTAAATATAATTCAATAAAGTATTATTTTTTTGGATATTGGGTTATGGTGATCATGAGAATTATAGAATTATATATTCTAAATAAATTAGAACATGATAAATATTTATTTTTCATCAAATTGTAACTATCATGATTTGAATGGAATAATCATGATTCTAGAAAAATGACTTAAATGAAGGGAGAGGTCATAATTGAAGTTGGAATTTTAATGAAAAGACCTTTCAATGCCATATAGAAGAATACCTCATTGGGGTGATTGTAAAATGGTCAGGGAAAGATAACCACACCCTAGAGATGATCATGGTCAGATTAAAAACTATCTATGAGAAATGGGGAGACTCAACCACATCGTAGTTAATCATGTAATGATCTACAGAATAAGGAGACTCATATAGAGACTTTTACCATGATCAAAAGATTATTTCCCAACAATAGTGGTAAATATGGTGATAATGTTTTTTGAAAAATGGGAACCAGATAGATACCACTCCATATTGGTGTATATTTCATGTAAGATGATTCCTGGTGATACATTGTAGGACCAATCCATATTGAGGTATCTATAAAATGATGTGTTGGAGGAGACCATATTGAAATAGTGGATTTGGTCTTCTAAAAACTACCAAAATAAAACAAAAAGTAAGATCATGTTGTGGATCATTATTAGTGAGATTTTTGAGATTCCTTCTATAATGGAAATTTTCTGAGACCCATCATAAGGAACTCCATTCCATGGGACATTTCGTAGCCTAGAAAATTTTATGTATACATCGAATGTGTGTATATATATATATTTATTGTAAAATATAAATAGAGAAAGGCCATTATATTTATAAATATCATGATAAAAAAAAGAGATAAGTCTTCATCTGGATTTATAGGATGAGTATAAATTATATAAAGTATGAAGATACTGATTTCTTAGATGATTGGGATTTTCAAAACATAATAACAAGAATAATGTAATTTAATGATCCATATTTTCATATTAATGTGAATAAATATTCTAAGAAATGAAATAATAAGGGAGACACATGACATTGAGTAATTGTACGCATTATATAAGTCAAAGGAAATTAAAATATAAAATATACTTCTTGAAGATATAGATTCCAAGTATTAAATAATCATAGGGATCCATTGAAAATAATATATACACTAAATAAGAAAAATAAAAATGTGATAACATCTCTTAGCCTTAACTTACATTTTTTCTATTCAGGTATATGAATATAATAATTCCATCATACACCTTCATTTTATAGAACTATATGGAAGTTTGAGGTACCCCTCTTGATTATTTCAGTCAAGTAAGAAGATTATTCACATGATCTATGTGGGACACATGAGCCTCATTTTGGATCTAATTTTCAAGGAGGAGGTTGAATAATGTATTTTATGAATTCTAAAAATATAAAAATCTTATATGTGTTATAACCTGTCAGTTTTAGGATAACTGGTTCAAGGCCATACCCATTTCTATTCTTCTTTTGATAATAACAAGGAATCAGTGTATATTGGATAATAACAATGATACTTGGGGACATATTAATCCTTAGAGTGGTGAACATCATCAAAAAAACTGTTGGTCGGAGTGGACACTCAAGAGGGGGGTGAATTGAGTTCCAATTAAAATTTCTGTTAAAAACAATTTCTATTAAAATCCCCCAATTTCAAAAACAAATTAAACTGTAGTGAATTTATATAGATTATAAAGGTTCAATTAGTTTCTCAAAGATTGATTAATTCTCAGTTAACGTAATCTTATGATTAAATTAACTTTTGAAACTAACTTACTGATTTATAACAAATATAAACACTTGCGAATTTAATTATCAAAGTAGCTTTAAAGACAGATTATATTTCAAAGTAATAGCAGCGGAATATGAAATAAATATGTATAGTATGGATATAGAGTATAACTATAAACACAGAGAATTAACCAAGAGGTTCAGTCTCAAGCCGAGACTTAGTCCTCTCAAAATTTTATATAAGAATGATCCACACCCTGGATCGGGGTTAACAACAGTGAACACACTGTCCAGGTCACAAGACCTCTACCACAGTTCTTCATGGGAAAACAAACAACAGCAGCAAGCTGTCCAGGTCACAAGACCTCTACCACTATCCACAGTGGGAAATGGGGTGCAAAAAGATTTGCTGAGGATTTACAGATCCTCCAGTGAAAGTACAGGAGTCAGTGTGTGTGTTTAATACAGCAGATAACACACACTGCTCAAAATGTAGAATAAATCACAGAACAAGAGATGTAGAGTTTAGAAGTGGTTCTGGTGATCTCAGTGTAGCTCTTGTATTCGATCAGAAGAGAGTTTGAGTCCTCTTCTCGTTTCTGTTTGAGAAACAGAATGTCGTATGCTCCAGGTTTACAGGTAGTGAGAATGTAGTCGATGAAGTTCTTCAGGGTTCTTCTTGTGTGCACAGAACACTTCTCGAGTATACTTGATTGTCTATATGCTTCTCTGTGTTCTTGCTGGAACTCGTTTTTATCTTCTTGTGTTTCTGGTATATTTCGTCCACCACGCACTTCTCTGGTTCGCATTCTTTTTGGGCAGCGTAGTCTTCTCGTATTTATCTCCCGACAGGGGACAGAAAAGATTTCTTTTCAGCAGGTACGAGGTACGGGTTCCTGACATCCGACAACCTTTATCAGATATTTGACAAATCATCAAAATGTATGATATGACCGTTAGATAGATTAAATGTAGGAAATAAAGAAATTAAAACAGTGAGTCGAGAATGTATGTCATTGTGACTTCAACTGTGGTCTTCTAACTGTGGACTTCCAACTGACTGCTAACTTCAACAAAAGGCTTGCTGTATGTAGGCTTGCAATAGTAGCTTTTACTCCATGTAACTATAGCCTCTCTAACTGTAGACTTGTAATATCAAATTTGTAGAACTGTAACCTTTGTCATCTGTAGACTTCGATCATCAGTAGACTTAGTCGACAGAAGCTGTCTAACTGTAACCTTGACTGTAGACATATGACTGTAGGCTTGTTCGACTGTGAACTTGTTCCAACTGTAGACTTGTTCGACTGTGAACTTGTTCCAACTGTAGACTTGTTCGACTGTGAACTTGAGCAGAGAAAACTTTGAACAGAAGTCTTGTATCTGTGACCTTCGTCTGTGAGATTTGACAATAGATAGCAGTAGACTCGTAACTGTAAGCTTGTATTAGTCTTCGACTGTAACCTTGTAACTGTGAACTTATTGCAACAGTAACTTAAGGTGACAGTTAACTGTAACTGTGACTTTGAGAAGAAAACTCTGACTGGTAGCTAACAATACCAAACTTATGTAAATACTACTGTAAGCTGTTACAGTAAAGTTATGAGAGTAAGAATATGAACTGTTTAGAATAAAATACGTTTAAGCATAGAATAATAAGATTAATGCAAGGGTTTTAATACATCATAATCAATGTTTAAGCATGATTTGGGATTATTAAAACAGGTGATTCCAACAATCTCCCCCTTTTTGATAATCACAAATTATGTCAGTATGAAATATAGAAGTATCAGAGAGAAGTGTGCAAAACACAGTATTAGCAATATGAGCACAAAAATTAGGTATAATCCGCAAGGATTTCTCCTCTTTGTATAGGTTCATTTCTCCCTTGAGTTTCCTATTTCTCCCCATTTCTCCCCCTATCTATTTCTCTTTATGTCTCCCCCTTTGTGATTAACAAAAAGAAAGACAGAGAGAGAGAGAAAATAAACATTGTATTAATAAGGAGTACAATACATGACCCAAAACGTGAATACATGATCCCTATCAAAAAAAAACATAAACAGACTCAATCCTCTTCATCTGGAGGTAAGGGATATTTTCCTTTGGAGGAAGAAGATGGAGCAGGAGGTGAAGGATCAACAGGCTGAGGAATGGCAGCAGGAATGTCTGGAGGGGCAGCAACAGAGGCTCCTGAAGGCCTGTAGTGAGTAGCTTGCCGAGGGATCAGTGGTCTAAGGCTTCTGAGGGCATCAGCAGGAGACATTATGGAAGAACCACTGGGGTTAGAGACAGGTAGGGCAGGAGGAACTATAACAGGTGTGCAGTCCACATGAAGAAAAGGTAGGAGCAGATTCCTGAAATCCATTATGATGTTTCCTCCTCTGTCCATGGCAGATAAGAAGTCATCTTTGTTTTCCAAGAATTTATCCAAAGCCGGGGTCAACTCTCGTAGTTTGATAACTTGTTCTTTGAAAGCTTGAGTTACAGGAGGCAGCTTCATAGTTTCTAGCATGAGCTTGAAGTGATTGTTCAACTGATGCTTGGTGAAAATCCGATCAAAGTAATAATCCACTTTACATTTGATGGCCTCCTGAGAAGCAGTAGCAGCCTGCAGGTGCTCACGAACAAAGCCACTGACTTCTATTGTAGTAGCAAGGATCTGTAGGTCTGATGTGTCATTTGCACGGGCCTGAGTAATCTCTTCTCTGAGCAGGCGTCTAAACTGCTCAAGGTCCACAGGAGAGCTAGATGAAGGAAGGGACTTGACTGAGAATGCCACTGTCTCCTTGAAAGACTGAGTCAGATTTCCAATCACTTTCTGAATGACAGCATCCTGATTGCTAAAGTGTTCTTTTACTGATTTCTTGAAAGCCTCAAATACTTCCACAAACTGCTTGACCACTTCTTTGATGTATCGAATCTCACTAGCCACTTGTGTCTGAGAACTGCTCAGGGCAGTTAAAGAAGCAACTGATTGTCTAAGGGCCACTACTGCTCCAGTACAGCTTTCAATTTGAGTGTGGCACACTTTCATTTCATCCATCACTTCTTTGATTGGACTTCCCACAACACATCCTAGAGATAGTTCTAAGGATTGTTCTACATTTTTCAGCCCATCAAAAAGACTGGTTTTCAATTCAGCAACAGACTATCTGATGGTCTCCTTCATTTCATTCTTTAAGGATTCAAGGTCTTCCTTGGTGGCCAATCTTTCAGTTTCTAACACTGGAGAGCTGTTAGGTAGGATGACTGGATTTCTTGGTGGTTGGTTTTCCTCATCTGAATCCTCATAATTGAGTCCTAACACCATGTATCCTGGATCTGAGGTCCATCCTTCTATATCAAACAGTACAGAGACTGAACCAACACGCTCCCCCTCACTTGGAGGTCCTTCCTGAACACTTTCTACAATCTGCTCAACTCTGGGTAACTCTAAGTTCTCTTCTGTAGCTCTAGCAGGTTCCATACTTGCTTCCTCTGTAGGTTTAGTAGTGAGGTTAGCCTCCTTCTCTGTTGGGTCATCAACCACTTCCATGACAACAGTAGTAGAGACCACTCCTGCTTCCTGGTCAGACACTGACTTGTCTGTATACCCTATCAGAGGGCTCATACTAAGTTCTTCTGCAACAGTTTCTTGTTTTTCATTTAAAGCTCCAGCCTCTTCTGCTTCGACTGTATCACCCTCATCAGAGGTGTCCTTGACAAAATATTGAGATTCTTCTTCTTCTTCTGTAGTCTCAGTCTCACTGTCTCTTAGAACAGGTTCTCTACTAGGTAGTTCTTTTGGAGGGCTTGCTGCTCCAAACGTCACTGTCCTGAAAGGACTGTGAGTAGTATCAGGATCACTCCCTTCATCAATTGGGGTGTTCTCTCTTGCAGAGTTACCAACTACTGCAGTCTGTTCATCATCTGAGTATACAGGTTCAGGCTCATCAGGCTTTAAGCCTGGATCTCTCCTATCTCTCGGTCTAGAGGGATGAGTAGAAGGGCTAAAATTCTCATAGATTCTCTCCTCATCATTCACCCATGATTTCTTCCAGGGATTCCAACTGATCTTCATGAATTTGCAGATTACTTTCGAGATACATACACTGTTCTTTTCCACTATCAACTCTTCCTGACTTCCAGCTGCACCTTTCACTTTCAACATAACCGAAATGAGTTTAGCATGAAACAAGGCACTTGATTTTGAGCTTGCCTTTATCATGTCCTCCATCTGAGCCATCAGCAACCTACAAAGGTTGACCTTGCTTCCATGTTTTAATAAGTACATCAAGTAAATATCCTGATCCTTCAGAGTTGCAAAATCTCCTCTTCTAGGACTCAGTACATGCTGAATAAACTTAAACAGAAGCCTGTCCTCTCCACACATTTCAGCAGCAATAATCTTTCTTACAGTTCCATTGCCTGTCAATTCTTCCAGAGCCGTCTCATGATCAAAGATTCTACTATTTGGAGGAGCCGCACCAGAATAGTAGTTGTAAATACCCTCATGAGGAACTCTTAAACATGCAGCCCATTCAACTGATGAAAAAATGACTTCATTACCGTTTACTCTGGATACCAGTTTATGCTGATCATCCTCTTCCTCGAACTGTAGATATTCATAGAACTCCTTCACCAGCTTCGGGTAGTACGGTCCATTATTGTTTGCGAAGCATTCGGTCCATCCTTGATCATTAAGCACTGCCAGCACTAATGATCTGCTCGATAAAATCCACTCTTCACTTAGCTCCTTCTCAGCAACTATTTCTCTCTTAGTCAGATGTGGATTAACAGGTCTTATCGAGGCGTTCCCGGTGCCACTGGATTCGACTTGAGTCCTCTTTGGCATTGGTGCATCTTCGTTGACAGTCGGGGGTCGCTTTGTTCTGGCCATTGGAACTGAATGAGGTTTCGAGGTTCGGTTGAAGGTTTAGGGTTTAGGACTTGAGAGAGCAAGGGTCGAGATGAGTGGATTGAGAAATGTTCGATGTTCTCAATTTTATCATTTAGGTATTTAGAAATAAAAGTATAAAGAAAAGAAACGGTTCGAATTCCCGCAAAAATAAAATAAGATTAAACAGCGAAACAGCCTACAGAGAGATGTAACAGTGAGGTACACCGGTGAGGTCTAACTGTGAGGTTTCAACTGTGAGGTCTAACTGTGAGGTTTCAACTGTGAGGTTTCAACTGTGAGGTTTCAACTGTGAGGTTTCAACTGTAAGGTTTCAACTGTGAGGTTTCAACTGTGAGGTTTCAACTGTGAGGTTTCAACTGTGAGGTTTCAACTGTGAGGTTTCAACTGTGCTATAGTTAATCATACCTAACTCATGTTTGATGTAACTTAATCTCTCAGAATTCAAAGTCTTTGTAAAAATATCATCTAACTGATGTTCAGTGCCAATGAACTCAAGAGTGATATCACCTTTTTGATAATGATCCCTCAGAAAGTGATGTCTCACATCAATATGTTTTGTCCTAGCATGAGATACTGGATTTTTAGAAATGTTAATAGCACTTGTATTGTCACACCTTATAGAGACATGTTTGAATTGATATCCATAGTCTAGTAAAGTGTGTTTCATCCACAAGATTTGTGCACAACAGCTACCAGCAGCTATATACTCAGCTTCGGCAGTAGACAATGCAACAGAATTCTGCTTCTTACTACACCAAGATACTAGTGACTTGCCTAAAATGTGACATGTTCCAGAGGTGCTCTTTCTATCTAACTTGAAGCCAGCAAAATCAGCATCAGAATAACTTAATAAATCAAATGATTGTCCTTTTGGATAAAATAATCCCAAATTGGGAGTATGTTTTAGATATTTGAAAATCCTTTTAACAGCAGTCAAATGAGACTCTTTTGGATTGGATTGAAACCGAGCACACATGCATACACTGAACATGATGTCAGGTCTACTGGCAGTAAGGTACAGTAGACTACCTATCATACCTCTGTAATTGGTTTGATCCACTGGTTCACCAGTTTCATCACTGTCCAACTTGCAAGTGGTGCTCATAGGTGTGTCACTGCCTTTGGTGCCATCCAAAGAAAAACGTTTTAGAAGATCTTTAATATATTTACTTTGATTCAAAATAATACCATTTTTATTTTGAAAGATCTGAAATCCAAGGAAAAATTTGAGTTCTCCCATTAAACTCATTTCAAACTCATTTTGCATTATTTTTGAAAAATCAACACATAAAGAATTTTTAGAAGATCCAAAAATAATATCATCCACATAGATTTGTACTATTAAGACATCTTTAGAAATCCATTTAATAAAAAGAGTAGGATCAGCTATCCCTTTAGTAAATCCTTTTGAAATAAGAAAAGAGCTGAGCCTATCATACCAAGCTCTTGGAGCTTGCTTTAAACCATATAAAGCTTTAGATAGTTTAAAAACATGATTAGAAAAATGGGGATTTGTAAAACCAGAAGGTTGTTCCACAAATACATCCTCAATTATATATCCATTTAGAAAAGCACTTTTAACATCCATTTGATATAGTTTGAAATTCAGATGAGCAGCATAAGCAAGTAATATCCTAATGGCCTCTAGTCTAGCCACGGGTGAAAAGGTTTCCTCATAGTCTATTCCTTCTTCCTGACTATACCCTTGTGCAACTATCCTAGCTTTTTTTCTGATTATGTTACCAAACTCATCAACTTTGTTTCTAAACACCCATTTAGTGCCTATGGTAAGAGTGTCTTTAGGTCTTTCCACTAATTCCCAAACTTTGTTTCTTTCAAACTAATTTAGTTCTTCTTGCATAGCCATTACCCAGAATTCATCACTGATAGCATCATTGACATTTTTGGGTTCAAGCTGTGAAAGAAAAGCTTGATGTTCAACCTGATTTCTTAGAGAAGCTCTAGTTTGTGTTCCTCTGTCATGATTACCAACAACAGCATCTAAAGGATGATTCTTTAGAATCCTAGTTGATTTGGTAAAGGTTGGACTAGAGATTTCAGGTTCATCTATAGGTTCGGGTTCCACAGAGGAAGATTCTGGAAAAAGTCCAGAACTGGATGTTTTTATTGCAGGTTCTTTAGATTTGTCATTTAGGTCCAGAACAGATAAGTCTTCTTCAACATCTTCAAGAGAAGTTTTAGACTCATGTGGATCAGTCTCATCAAACTTGATGTGAACAGATTCTTCCACACATTTGGTTTTCTTATTGAACACTCTATAGGCTTTACTAGACATAGAGTAACCTAGGAAAATTCCTTCATCACTTTTTGGAGAAAATTTATCAAGATTATCTTTAGTATTCAGAATAAAGACTTTGCAACCAAAAACTCTAAAGTAATTAACCTTAGGCTTCCTATTATTCCACAACTCATAAGGGGTTTTCTTAAGAATCGGTCTAATCAAGACTCTATTAATAACATAGCAGGCTGTATTTACAGCTTCAGCCCAAAAGTAAACAGGCAGGTCATATTCATTAAGCATAGTCCTTGCAATTTCTTGCAGGGTTCGGTTTCTTCTTTCCACTACACCATTCTGTTGAGGTGTCCTAGGAGCAGAAAAATTTTGAGCATAGCCATTGTGTGAGCAGTAAGATTCAAATTCTCGATTCTCAAACTCACGGCCATGATCACTCCTCAAGGTCTTAATCTTAAGTCCACTAAGATTTTCTACAGACTTAGAGTATTTAACAAAGGAAGAGCAGACTTCACTTTTGTGAGCTAGAAAGTATACCCAAGTATATCTAGAAAAGTCATCTACAAGAACATAAACATAGTGCTTCCCATTTAGACTTGAAATTCTTGATGGTCCAAACAAATCCATGTGAACCAGTTCAAGTGGTTGAGAAGTTGAAACTTCTTTCTTTGGTTTAAAAGAAACTTTGTGTTGTTTTCCCTTTTGACAGGGATTACACACTTTGTCATTTGGGAATTCAAGCTTAGGTAGGTCTCTAACTAGGTGTTTCTTAGAGAGTTTTCTAAGTGAGTGAATGTTGCAGTGTCCTAATCTCCTATGCCACAGCCAAGACTCTTTATGAAAAGCATTTAAGCAAGTAACGTTATGTTTAGCTAAAGTGTTTAAGTCAACATCATAAACATTTTCATTTCTTAAGGCAGAAAATATTAAAGCATTTTTGGAATTATAAACATCACAAGAATTGTTTTCAAACATGACATTAAAGCCATCATCACACAATTGAGAAATGCTAAGCAGGTTGTACTTAAGTCCATCAACAAATAAAACTTTGGAAATTAATACTGAGTCAGTGTTACCAATCTGGCCTAAGCCGATGATTTTTCCTTTTGAGTTATCACCAAAAGTGACATATCCTCCATCAACCTTTATTAATATTTTGAAGCACGAATAGTCCCCAGACATGTGTCTTGAACATCCACTGTCTAAGTACCATACCTTCTTGTAATTGCTTTTCAAACAAATTTCCTACAAAACAGATTAGACAAGAAATGACTTTGGTACCCAGATTTTCTTGGGTCCAGATATGTTAGCAATCAAGGATTTAGGTACCCAGATTTGTTTTATGGGTCCCATACAATTAATAGATGCAACAGATTTAGAGAGATATACTTTACTTGATCTACAACTATTTAAATAACCAGTTGAGGCATACGAATTACCAAAACTGGAACTAGCAGGATTTTTTCCAGACTTGGAAATAAATCGGGTTTTAGTAAACTGTCTTTGTCCAGGTTGGTATCCCAAGCCAGTAGCATACTTAGGTGCAACATGCTTTCCTAGCAGTTGGGTTAGAGTATATTTTCCATTTTTGAATGTTTCTAAGTCCTTTCTAAGTTGTTCATTAGATAGTTTCAGTTCTGTATTCTCCTTTAATAATTGAACATTTTTCTCTTTTTCTGCATCAAGTGCAGACTTGACACTTGCAGTAAGAGCATGCTGTTTCTTTAAAGACTTATATTTATCCTTTAGTTCATTACACGTTTCTTCCAGCATATTACAGTATTCAGTCAATTCATCTTTAGACATATTTTCAGAATCAGAACCAGATTCTGCTTCACCTTCAGAATAATAAGAGTTTAAAGTGGGAGTGTCTAAGGTTACCTCAGATGTGTTTGTCATGAAACACATATTAGCACGATTTCTTTCAGAATCACTGGACTCTGATTCACTTGTGCTGTCTTCTGAAGCACTCCAGGTGGCCTTCATAGATTTCCTATAATTCATGTCCTTGTACTCATATTTCTTCTTGAATTTTAACTTAGGACAGTCAGCTTTGATGTGTCCTTTCCTTTTACATTCATAGCAAACTATGTCTTCTTCTTTATCAGTGTTCTTCCAATCTTTCTTCCACTTACCTTGTCTATCATACTTACCCTTGTAGTTTGGTTTTCTGAAGAACTTCTTCTTCCTATAGAACTTCTTGAATCTCCTTGCTATTTGTGCCATCTCGGCATCACTGTCAGAATCTAAGTCTTCACTAGATGAGCTTTCAGTTGGTATATGCACTTTCTCCTTGTCTTTGGTCTTTGATGCAGTAGACTTAAAAGCTACAGATTTTCGTTTTGGTTCCTCATCTTCCTCTTTATTCACCTTTAGCTCTTCTTCGTACATCATCAGCTTACCAATTAACTCCTTGACAGGCAAAGTTCCAATATCATAGGATTCTCTAATTGAAACAGATGTGCCTCTCCATCTGTCAGGCAGACATCTCAATAATCTCATGATTTGCTCCTTTGCTGGAACAATCTTTCCGAGTGAGCTCATTGTGTTGACTATCTCATTAAACCTGAGATACATATCAGAAATAGGTTCATCAGCTTTCATCTTAAAGTTATCATATTTGATAGTATAAGTATTTAACCGCATTTCCTAGACATTAGTTGTTCCTTCATGAGAAACAGCTAAGGTGTCCCAGATTTCAAAAGCAGTTTTACATGCAGAAATTCTATTGAACTCCACATCTCCTAGAGCACAGTAGAGAGCATTCACAGCCTTACAATTATTATTGTAAGCTACTTTAGTAGGTTCATCCCAAGTTATTCTTTCAGTTTCTGGAATCTTGTATTGAGACTCTATAGCAGTCCAAATATCAAAACCCATACTTTCCAAATGAATTTTCATTTTGAGCTTCCATTGGGCATAATTCACACCATTAAAGAAGGGTGGCCTGTTAGTAGCAGCACCTTCTAGTCTATTATCCATAAGGAAATTTTAGAAAATGTTTTAAAGAGATAAAATTTAGAACTAACAGAAATTTAAGATCTTTTAGATAAAACTACAATCACAGTTTAAAAACAGAGAGTTAAAATAAAACTTTGAGCAAGTATAACAGAGATAAATCCAACC
This sequence comes from Viscum album, assembly GCA_963277665.1. Classification (NCBI taxonomy): domain Eukaryota; kingdom Viridiplantae; phylum Streptophyta; class Magnoliopsida; order Santalales; family Viscaceae; genus Viscum; species Viscum album. Next base: position 1,689,431,591 of record OY728140.1, on the reverse strand, counting down.
TCTGATACCAAATGTTGGTCGGAGTGGACACTCAAGAGGGGGGTGAATTGAGTTCCAATTAAAATTTCTGTTAAAAACAATTTCTATTAAAATCCCCCAATTTCAAAAACAAATTAAACTGTAGTGAATTTATATAGATTATAAAGGTTCAATTAGTTTCTCAAAGATTGATTAATTCTCAGTTAACGTAATCTTATGATTAAATTAACTTTTGAAACTAACTTACTGATTTATAACAAATATAAACACTTGCGAATTTAATTATCAAAGTAGCTTTGAAGACAGATTATATTTCAAAGTAATAGCAGCGGAATATGAAATAAATATGTATAGTATGGATATAGAGTATAACTATAAACACAGAGAATTAACCAAGAGGTTCAGTCTCAAGCCGAGACTTAGTCCTCTCAAAATTTTATATAAGAATGATCCACACCCTGGATCGGGGTTAACAACAGTGAACACACTGTCCAGGTCACAAGACCTCTACCACAGTTCTTCGTGGGAAAACAAACAACAGCAGCAAGCTGTCCAGGTCACAAGACCTCTACCACTATCCACAGTGGGAAATGGGGTGCAAAAAGATTTGCTGAGGATTTACAGATCCTCCAGTGAAAGTACAGGAGTCAGTGTGTGTGTTTAATACAGCAGATAACACACACTGCTCAAAATGTAGAATAAATCACAGAACAAGAGATGTAGAGTTTAGAAGTGGTTCTGGTGATCTCAGTGTAGCTCTTGTATTCGATCAGAAGAGAGTTTGAGTCCTCTTCTCGTTTCTGTTTGAGAAACAGAGTGTCGTATGCTCCAGGTTTACAGGTAGTGAGAATGTAGTCGATGAAGTTCTTCAGGGTTCTTCTTGTATGCACAGAACACTTCTCGGGTATAATTGATTGTCTATATGCTTCTCTGTGTTCTTGATGGAACTCGTTTTTATCTTCTTGTGTTTCTGGTATATTTCGTCCACCACGCACTTCTCTGGTTCGCATTCTTTTTGGGCAGCGTAGTCTTCTCGTATTTATCTCCCGACAGGGGACAGAAAAGATTTCTTTTCAGCAGGTACGAGGTACGGGTTCCTGACATCCGACAACCTTTATCAGATATTTGACAAATCATCAAAATGTATGATATGACCGTTAGATAGATTAAATGTAGGAAATAAAGAAATTAAAACAGTGAGTCGAGAATGTATGTCACTGTTGACTTCAAGTGTGGTCTTCCAACTGTGGACTTCCAACTGACTGCTGACTTCAACAAAAGGCTTGCTGTCTGTAGGCTTGCAATAGTAGATTTTACTCCATGTAACTGTAGCCTCTCTAACTGTAGACTTGTAATATCAAATTTGTAGAACTGTAACCTTTGTCAACTGTAGACATCGATCATCAGTAGACTTAGTCGACAGAAGCTGTCTAACTGTAACCTTGACTGTAGACTTATGACTGTAGGCTTGTTCGACTGTGAACTTGTTCCAACTGTAGACTTGTTCGACTGTGAACTTGTTCCAACTGTAGACTTGTTCGACTGTGAACTTGAGCAGAGAAAACTTTGAACAGAAGTCTTGTATCTGTGACCTTCGTCTGTGAGCTTTGACAATAGATAGCAGTAGACTCGTAACTGTAAGCTTGTATTAGTCTTCGACTGTAACCTTGTAACTGTGAACTTATTGCAACAGTAACTTAAGGTGACAGTTAACTGTAACTGTGACTTTGAGAAGAAAACTCTGACTGGTAGCTAACAATACCAAACTTATGTAAATACTACTGTAAGCTGTTACAGTAAAGTTATGAGAGTAAGAATATGAACTGTTTAGAATAAAATACGTTTAAGAATAGAATAATAAGATTAATGCAAGGGTTTTAATACATCATAATCAATGTTTAAGCATGATTTGGTATTATCAAAACAGGTGATTCCAACAAAAACCAAGTGTTCCCATATTCTTATTTACTATTTCATATATTCTTGTATACCAACAAAAGGAGTGATATAAGGATAGATAGATTCTATCACTAAACAAGTGAAGATATAATGATGGGATAAAACTAAAATTATGATGAATGTATAGCAACACTAATTCACCCATAGTTTTGTGGGGCGTATTCCTTTTTCATCCTAACAATATTTTTGTTGGATATGAATGTATCTGTAATGCCCCGACCCCAGTTATGGGAGTCGATGAATTATTTTAATACATTGAAATGATTACAAAGAATCAAGTCCCGAAAGACCGATCAGTTTAGCAGTCTTGGAAAATAGATTACATACATGAACATTACATTACACATTAGAAAATAAAACACAACATAATTGATCCTTTGAAAATGCCATTAATCATTTATCTTAACCCTAATTATCATTCATAAAATACTTCTTCACATATTGGTAAAAATAAAACATAGAATGGGGTGAGATCAGATGCTCAGTAAGGATGACAATATAGTGTAAAATTTCATAAATAAGCATAAACATTTAAGGCAATGTATTAGACTAAAACAAATGCCTTTTAAACTTAAACTTCAGAATAATATAGAAAAGATAAAAACAAATAATTCCATTTACTTAATCACGTGGATATTCTACTAGCTGAATAATCAAATGAAATATCAATAGCCACTTTCATAATGATGGAATGCATAATTCTATACTTCATAACAACATAATCAAGGCCATGTTCCAAGACTACAAATAAGATTTTGTCAAGGCCTTGTGCCAAGACACTAGCTTGTATCAAGAGACCTACCGATGCATCGAGGATCTATAGCAGGCTCCACCCATCACTTACTAAGTCCAATGAATTCTTCAAACAAAAAGGTTTAAACATAACTGAAACATTCATATTAAAACTAGCATATGAAATGTCAATACTTTATCCATAAACCATGAGTGGTGTAAAAATAACACATCCATAGTCAAACATATCACAAAACCTTCAATACAATATGGAAGATTTCTCTCATAATAAATCAACTTCAAACAAGTTTAAAATCCATCAAAGGATGTTGACATAGATGAAAATGATTTTTAAAACTCTTTGAGAAAAATATCCCTTTTTCATGAAAACCTTTAAAAGTCACACAGTTTAGAAAGGAATACATTTAAAGACATTTTTTAATCTCCATGTCTCATACCACATTGAAACTTTTGAAAGGGATTAACATTTTAAAAACATTCATGTCCATATAAGTAAATCTTTAAAACCCATTTTTGAAAACATGGACATTAATGAGAAGGATTGACAAGAATAAATATTTAAAAATTTTAAAATTATGTTTTAGTCAGAAAGTCCCTTAAAATAATACCTTTGAAAACTCTTTCATGAAACATGGACATGGATAATAAATATGTCCCGGAAGATACTTACATAAAAACATCCTCAGATAATAAAGAGATTGTGAAATTGGCCCTTACCTTGCACTTTACATTAGTCAATGGTACGTTTAACCTCTTGTATAATGATCGTAGTATGTTTTTAAATTGCACCAGAACCATATTAATATTTATGATATCATACATGATTAATTTATGACTTTATAATACCCATTTGATAATAATTTCCATGTTAAATTAACATTTTGGGTAATAATCGCTTTCTTTATCGTATGTGTTTTTACTTGTTACTCTTGATTGTAACACTTAGATCGTAATTTAAATACTTCCCTAATATAAAACATGATTTATATATCATATATATTTATAATATAAATTTGTATAATAGATGTATATATGAAATGGAAGACATCTTTTATGGAGATGGTATGTTGTACGTACGCATAAATGATGTTTCTGTTTTCATATCGTATTGAACGGAACTAAGTGAATAAGATATATTTAAGTATATAAATATATATATATATACATCTCCAGTATTATTATTATGTCATATATTACATACTTATCAATGATATATATTTTATAATCATCGTTGAATGGTGAACGTGGAAATAAATCTCATCGGGTCGTGGAGACGGTAATTCGTATGTACGCACGAGCGAAAATATCATTACATTGATGAATAAATCATATGTAATTGGATGGTATATAATATATAAAGAATAATTAACATGTTATATTTATTATTTACATAATTTATACTCATTATTATACCCATCCAAATAAATAATTGTTTGAATAACAAACTACACCATGGCGTGGAGACGGTAATCCGTACGTACGCACTTATGGTGATTTTGTCATTTATAGGATGAATAGAATAATGAATATGGTTGTAACATTATTATAATAACATCACAGTATATAGAATATATGGGAGTTATTATTTTAAAAATAAAACAACAAAGAAAGAGGAAGTGGAAGAAAAAAAGAACTTGAAAGAGGTGATGAAATATTTACCTCTTCTTCGGGTTCTTCCTTTTGATTTGATCAAAAGGGCTCCTTAGGTTGGATTTCTGACAAAAGTAATGCCTCTAGGATGATGGGAGGAATGTTGGGAGGATATTTGGGCAGGGTTTGGCTGAGAAAAAATTCCTTGGAGGTGTGAAATTAAAAGAAGGAGAAGTGTCCTTTTATAATAGAGGTTCGGGTCACTTTAGGAAAAGTTTGAAATATTATTTTATAATAAAATCATATTCGGTTTATAATGGCTAAAAAATTAATTATTTAAATTATAAGGTGATTATTGGTCTAAAAACGCTTAACTAATAGGTTTTAGACAGTTTTAGGTCATCATATTAACCATATCTTTTAGATTTAACTCTTAGTTAAATTGTTTTACATTTTCCATGTCTCTTTGTATTTTTATATTATATGGTTAATAAACTTACAATAGACTTCCAAGAGAACCTCAATAGTTTCAGTAATGACATATATAATATTATTAAGGACATTTGGACGAACCTTATATTTTTATGAATATTATATCAACCAATAATATAGTATTTATTTTAAAAACTCAATTATGTGAATTTTGACATTATTTAATAAATTATTTTTTGTTAAAGTCCTAACAACTTTATTACATCGAACTAATTAAATATTTTCAATCCTAACATGTCATATTAACCTATAAAATTATTTTAATTCATCAAAAGTCTCAAATTACATTTATTTGGATATTTATAATAACAATTATTTTAATATTTCATTATTAAGGTAATTAATGCGACATCATTGTGTCATAAATAAATTAAATTATTTAATGTCTAAAAATTATAAATAGAATATAATTATGTATGAAATATTTTTATATTTCTAATTAATATTTATTTTCTAATTTATATTATTTATAACCCTATATTAAAAATGGTTTAGTTATTAAACTTTGAATTTAACTCTTTTAACTCTTCTTTAAATAAAATAATAATAAATGTCCTAATCTAATCCATGTGGACCAAAATGGATTATATTTTATTAATAAGGTTGTTTTCGGTCGAATTATACTTATCCAATAGAATTTGTACATGTGTTAAGGTAATTATGTTGTCATTTTTACCCTCATTTACCCTATTTACTTTTAACCGTAGTAAATAAAAGTCAAAAGATACTATTCACCAAAAATTATTTTCATCTTATTGAACCACATTTTACTTAATGATATAAACTATGTCTCTCCGATTTTTTAAATTCAACTAACATATGTGGTAAAATTATGTTTTATACAAATTTGCAAATGCTTCTAGAAGGTGGGTAAAAGACGGTAAAATGTTCGATAAAAGTTTATATATATATATATATAAACTTATTATAAAATGACTCGAATGAATTAAATTGAACATATATAGGTATTATGTATCTATTTTGACATAAAATAAATTAAAATAAATAATTAATTATTTAAATAAAAAGTCGGTTTTATATAATAACGCAGTGTTTTTCACTATTCATCAAAAATTGATGGTTTTCAGAAAAATACGAAACATTTACTGTAAGATGATTTTGATATTCCGAATTCAAAAATGAAGTCTATTTTACCAAATTCAAAACATAGAAGTTATATTTTTTAATTTAAAATTAATTCCCGTTGTCAAAACCAAAAAACGGGATTTTAAAAAGTAAAAAATATCAAAAGATTGACATGTGTTTATGTCAAATTTAAATGTGAGATTACTTATAATGGCCTAAATTGTATTAAATGATAAAAATAAAATCTAATTATACTTAAAAACTATTCAAATGAATAATTTATCACTATAAATTATTTCGATTAAAAAAGGTTGTTTTCAATTAAAACATAGTATTTTTCACTATTTATCAAAATATGAAAGTTATCAGAAAAGTACCAAAAATTTATCTAAACTAAATTTTTATGTCCCGCTTCTAAAAAAAATTAATTTCATTAAATTGAATATATAAAATGGTCAAATATTGGTTTTAAAAAGGGATCTCTATTAAAAGGAGGTAAAATTGCATTTTTTGAAAAATACTTCTTTTATTTTAAAAAATGAAATTGTTATTATATTATTTCTAAGAAACACTTAATATAGATGTTAAAATTATATACAGTATATAAGATTCAAAATATAGTTAATAATATTCATAAAATCTTTTTTAACGGTTAGTGTGATAAGTTGTGGTGCGCTCGAACTCGGTGTTGCGTGTAGCGCAAGCTATTGAATTACTTTAATGAGATAACGTACTATGAAATCTTGGGGTGTTATAATATCTAATTTGTATATTATAGATGTATAATTTATAGTGAAAGTTTAAAAAATATAATTCATAAATGAAAAATAATGGAACAAAATGATAATATTAAATTAAAATATTTTATTAAAATATTTTATTATAATAATTATTATTTTTATGCATTCCATATTATTATTATTATTATAGAATTAATTTAAGTATTAACAATAATAAAAGAAATTTTTAAATTTATTGATAAAATTTAATTCTTAGAAGATAAATATGTAATTTTAATGGGATGTGATAAAAATCATTTTATATTAAAAAGATATATTTTTCAAAGAACTATTTTATAATTGTTTTGTATTTTTATCATAATAAATTAAATTAACCAATTTATAATGATAAATTATATGTAATGTTTAATTTTATAAGCCAATAGATTAACAGCCATTTAATCATTAATTGATATGAAATAATATTATGAATAACTAAAGTTAAAAAAAATCACATTTTCTGTAAATATATATATATATATATTATCTTTTATTTTAAATTTAAAATTTAAAAAAAATAAAACTTGAGTTAGATAAAACATATTCAAAAAACATAATCATCATATTTAAATTAGTTAAATATCTCAATCTCATTTTCGGACATAAAAATAAGTTATCAAGGTAAAAAAATGAGTTACTATGATAAAGGCCAAATGAGGTAACAAAGGGATTAAACTATGTGATATGATTTTAAAACATCATAAAATCGTATATATAAAATTTTTTAATAGGGATTTATTGATAAAAACTTATCCCATATCCATTATTTTCCACAATATGTCTATTTTCCTTTTAAAATGAAAATCATATACCTTATAGAATTTCAATTTATGGAAATGATACTCAAAACACTCCTACAAGAGAGCCCCTCACATACGCATTAAAAAATACTTGTTTATAAATAAAATATATTGAATACTATCCAATGTTCCCTCTCCAAAATCCTTATTAGATATTTGGTAGACTCTGGTTGCAATAAAGAATACTAGATCCTTTATTTCAACGAAACCTATATCAGGAAGGGGAGAATTCATCAAATTAATTATCTAGTTATTCATCATATTTTTTAATTACAATATCATTTAAATTATTTATAAATAATATTCACCACTATTTTGATGTTATTTTAATATCATTACAATGTTATAGAAATTATATTACAATTATATAACTCTTTACTCTTACTCATCCATTAGAATATCATTTATTTCTTTTGGTCAGTCCAACCACCTACATGAATGATGTTACACCACCATTGTTATATACATAATTAATAATTATGAACACCTAAATAGTTTTTATATATGATATTATGTAGTAATTTACTTCCAAAATAATATTTTTCAATAATGGAATAAGAATGAATGATCATTATAAAAATTTCTATTTTCAGTAGTAAATTACTAGAAACAAGCTCGTCAAGGATTCTATTCTCTGAAACCTTACCCCATACCATCTATAAGAATAAATATTAGAATAAATAAATAATTGAAGAAAATGATTCCACTTACTTGACTAATATAGGATTTATGAATTTTATATGAAGAAATGAGGACCAACATCGACATTTTGATACTCACAATAAAACATTAAAATTACCAACATATGGGGATAAAAATAAACAATAATTGAAAAAAAAATATGTAATGAATAGTTATTATTTAATAGTGTAAAATGAAATAGATATGAATAAATTCATAAAATTATATATTAAGATTGTAATTTTTATTATACAGGAGGCTAAATCACTTTCTTCTAATTCAGAAGTAAAGGTAAGGTTATTCTCATCTCCATTATTCCTTTCATTGAGATATGTTCCATATTCACCCTAAATATTTTTATGTGTGATGTATATACTTCCAATGGATGTCTTTTATAATAAATTTCATGAAATTAAATGTATCTAAAAATCTATCTTATGTTTTCTCTTTCAAATTTTTTTATTCTATCATTTCCAAATATGTATGGTTTTCTATACCAATCTCATTTTGAAATCAATATTATTTATGATTGAACTTCCATTAGGGAAATTATAAGTTCATATCTCTAAAAATATCTATTTTATTGTCCAATTATTGTTCATGGGTATTTATTGTATTAATACAATATAACTGAATGAGATATATTACCTAACTACATGTGCATGGGATTCATACAACCATGAGACATATATATATACATATATATATATGATATATCTAGATGTGTTCATGAGATAGGATTTCATCCATGATACTTATTTTGATCCTATGAACTGTTGGATATTAAGTGCGTTAACATTTTAATTGTTTAACTCGCTTAAATATTTCATTTATTAAAGCATTACATGGGATTTAACGAAACAATGGAGTTTCATTCATGTATCTGATACATGTACTAGATATAACATTTATTCGTATTTTATAACACATGAATAAATGAAGCTACACCCTAGGAGAATCCATGGGTGTTTTATAAGTCACTTCTATGTGATGGATTTTTTTGTGTGATATATATATATATATTTAGAGTGATATTACTTCATTCCAGGTAGAGACACCTCCTCACCCAATACTCTCTTTATCTTTTTTCTTTGTATTAGAGGATTCAGCAGGTTGTGGAGGAACGATGGATATTATCCATATGATTTATGATTTAGTTGCAACCCATATATTCACTATGGATAGGGGATTTATTTTGGTTACCCTTATGTGAACTTCATAAAATTAATATATATACTAATATATAGTAGAATATCTTCCTAGAACTCTATGAATGTTTGTAGTATTTTATGATTTCAGTTTCAAATTCATTTTCCTTTATCTTTCATGGGTGATCCTTAAAAAATGGTTTAAATCGCATCCACACCAACATCTAATCATTATTATATTCAATCAAAACCCTTCATTTATAGTGACCCATGTGTTTTACACATATTATTTCTTGATTTTTAATATAAACATCAAATTATTACAACCCAATGATTGTGAGGCATAGTGTATTTGGATTAGTAGGTTCTTAATAAATAAAAGTGAGACTAAAATAAAACTTCTTCATTTTAATCTCTATAATGAGCTCCTAAATCCTATTGGGATCCTACAACTTCATTGGACAACCTATTAAATAAACAAAAAAATGGGTGATCTAAAAATTTCAGTATGTCAATAAATATGATAAGGAATCATGATATGTGATTCAATGGTATAACATGATATCATGAAAAATCTTCAAGAGAAATCGCATCATAGCATGACATAATTAAAATGGTTTCATTAGATCATCGAATCATAGGAAATGTGTTAAAAATACATGTAATGGAATAAACATGAGTCAAGGATTACTTTCTATACAATATCACATGGTGGAAAAAGTCCCTTAATGGATTAGGTTTACTCCCTAATCCCATACATGATTCCTTAAGATACTAAAACATAAACCAATGCATTGGATCACTCTCTGGGTAATCCCATCATAACATGTTCTTGATATTGTGTGCCAAAAATGGAAATCAATCACAATTCATAAATGTATGAATTACCCAATAAAATAAAACTGGTTCCATAATCTTGTCTCATATCATAATCAAAGGAAATTTCATAAGAAAGTCATTTTAGAGATCAGAATCAAACATTTATTAGAACAAAAAAATTGAGGAAAATATCAGGTTATATAAGTGAGTGACATATACACAAAATTTATATGTAATTCATAACCTCAAAGGTTGTTTGAATTGATGAAAATGTATTTGAAAGATTACATTGAATACTTATTGAGAAAAAAAATACCATTTTAATTTTGAAATAACATCATCAAAATCTAAAAATTTACAAAATATTATATAAAATATTTTTGTAAAAATAAAAAATTAAACTTACAAATTATTCTTCAATGATATGAGTAGTCATGATAGTGGGTAATTCTATATATGTGTTGTAAGTTTAAATAATCATTATTTTCACACTAACGTAAAAATTTTAAAAAGTACCTCATTCAGAAAACAAGAAGAATATTCCCTTCAAAAAAATTATTAAAATTAAAAAATGGGTGAAAATATCTTTAATTAATATTTTTTTAGATTTTTGAAAATATTCTTCAAAATAGTTTTTTAAAATAGGGATATGAAATAAAAATGATTTTTTACCAATAGGAGAAATGAAGTCAAATTTTCTTAAAAAAATCAATAATTTTAAGTTCCAAATAAATATAAATTGAAATTTTTCATTAAAATTACATTAATAACAATAGGATAAGAAACTTATATGGATTTATTTGGAAATTTTAAAATAATTTCCAATAATAGAAATTTAAACATAAAAATCCAAGTTAAAATGAGATTAAATCAAAAACCTCTACCACTTTGGAATGTTTGAATTATAACTCCCATGAATTATTTAATGTAATTGTAACTTAAAATATCATAAAGTATGAAATATTAAAGATTTTATAATTATAGTTTTTTATATACCCCATTTAAAATAAATTAGTTTCATTAAACATCTTGTGTCTCAAAAAAGGAATCTTTGTAATAAAAGCATTACCTCAAGAAGATAGTGTTTCATGTATGTCTTTTATATAATGTATAAAAAACATATATAAATTTTTTTCTTTCTTATTAATAATTTCTAGTTTTAATCCATTATAATTAACAATTTAGTTCATTTAATCTAATGAATTATTTTATTACATAATTAGTTTTTTCCGTGTTAGGGTTTTTTAGGCTTTTTTCATAATTTAGAAACGTCATTGGTGTGTTTCACATGGTCGAAGTTTTAATTTTTCCAAAATCAGTAGAATAATAATAAATACATAATTATAGTTTTTATACATAAATATTACTTTAAAAAATATCTATGACTTATGGTTATGAAAAATAAACTATGTAACAATCATTGAGATGGTAGGTCATGTGTATTCTTGTGTAGTATTTTCATTTTTAAATTATCATAATTGAAATAAGGTAAGTGTTATTTAATATTTCCATAATGATCACAGTAACATAAATAGCATATAATTTTTTAAATACACATACCATTTGCATCCATGTAATGTGGAAAAAATGAATTACATCGTCTCATGCAGCTGAAGTCCATTATACACACCAATGATGTTATAATGTTTTTATCAATTATATGGTTGGAAATTATATGATATATTACTTTCCCAAAAATTTTAATGTTTCATGAATATTAAATAAATTTTTTAATGCATCATCATGAATATCCTTCTGAGTTGATTATGGAAAACTTATTAGAATAGTTTGTGAGGTGGTTTTTTTTCATAATCATGAATGATGGTTTCATTTCCCATTTGACGTAAGAGGATACATATAATTATTATTCCATAAACATAATAAAATATTGTTAAAATCATATAATTGTCTTATTATATGATAATTGAAAATATATAATTTATGGTGGAAAAGGAAGAAGCAAAAAAAGAAGGGGCTCAATGATGATGGTTATCTTCTCTTATTAGAACCTCCATTAAAAATCTTATTAAGGACCCTAACATTGGTTTTATGGAATAACATAATCTCTAAAATTTTGATAAGGATTTAGGGTAGAAATTTTTTCAAGGTTTTATTTAGAAAATGTGCATGAAAGGTGAAAATAAGTATGGGGAGGGGGTTCCCATTTTTAATTGATATAGAGTGGATTTTTTATAAATAGTCTCAAGCCAAGAGAATAAAAATGTGATAAATAATGTATTTTTGGGGTGATAGGTTCAATAAAAACCAACATAATTCAAAAATAAACACATCATAAACATTTTATTCCATTTATCTCTAAGGTTACGCACTTTTTACAATTTAACTTGTCACCCTGGTAACTAGTTTTTTACTATTTTAATTATCCAGTGTGACCAAAAATTAAGTTTAAATTATTAAATAACATTTTTTTACTAATTAAAATTATATAATCCATTTTATCAGTTTGAAAACATATAATTGGTTGAATCCCATTTAAAATTAAACCTATAAAATGTGTCGAAAAAACTGTTTTTCGTGAAATGCATTTTTCAAGAAATAGATGATCTTATATTTACTCTATGACAAGAAACAATAATTATATGAATATCAATAAATATTTATTGATTTATATTCTATAATATTATCTAAGATAATTCCTAATTATATTTTATTTTAATTAATTAAAATCTAGGAACATTATACACTCTAAAATAGTTTTTAGAAAAATGTGATTCAAAGACTAAAAAAATTATACTAAAATCCAATGAAAATTTTATTTAAATATAAATAAATAGATTATATAAAACTAAATATTACTTATCATGATTTTAAATCAAATTTAAAAAAATGTTACTTTTAAATTTCCCAATGTATTAAAATAATTGATAGTATTATAAATATTGGTATTGACATTATTTAATAAAAAATAAATATCTTTTGAAAAAAACTAAAATTATGCCCTAGGTTAGTATTGATATGATTATTTGAAAAAATATTTCTCATATTATAAAATAAAATTTCTAAAATAATAAATATAATTATAATATTTTCCCATAAAAATAAATAATAATAATTTTTGAAATAAATGTTTTTATTAAAAATTATTTTCTTATTTACTATACATTTATAAATAAATTTATATTTATTAGACACATTATATATATTTCCAAAATTTTATAACACTAACAATTATTTCCATATTTAATGTCCTGGTTAGAGTACTCATTTTTAAATAATAATATATTAATAATATTTAGTGGTTTGTTTAATCTTTGTGTTGGGTGTTGTATGCGGTATCGAACATAATGTTCTTATGAAATATTTGACTCTTGTATTATACCCCACCTAAATAAATTATTAACCTACAATTTTAACATATTCTTATTATTAAAAATCATTTTATTTAAATATTATCTTTTTTGAAAACCAAAACATAAAAAGGGTTTATATAACTTCTTATTAAAATAGGGAAAGTGAAATAAAAAGGTCATCTGGAATAACACATAACTGGGTTTACAAGTAAGAGAACATTGGTGGAAATTTTGAATATAGATATATATAGAAAGAGTAAATAATTATGCATAGTTATAGAGATCATTGATCAAAATTAATTGAATGTTCAAGAGAAAGTTAATAGCTACCTGACCATAAATTTGTAAATAATTAAAAGACTATTGATTTACCATATATGAATGCAATTTTAGAACTATTTTTTCAATATCCTTTTCCTTAAGTTGAGGTATTATTTTACAATAATGATGGAGAACACCCTAAAATATAATTAATTGATATCCTTTTATTTCAAAAACATAGTTAAATAATTTCATTATTCTTTGATCAATTTCCACATCACCTCTTACTATAAATAATGAATATTCATTTTTTTGTCTGAAGCACTAAAATTAACTTTTAAGGGATTATAAAAACCATAAAAGAATAACTATATTTTCCTCCTGTATTTATTAAAACCATAATTGTTTTAAAAAGTAATATAATACCTAAAATAAATATAAATACATTAATATCAAGATTATAATAAAATAACCCATTGTTTAACATAATCATTCCTTAAATAAATTACCATATGTACCAAATAACCTCAATAAACTCCACATGATAAAATATTTTTACCTCAAAGTTTATCTCATACCCCTCAACTTATATCTCTGAAAATGTAAAATCATTATTCCAAAATAATAATTTATTTTAAACTTACAGTTTATATATGTGTGTGTGTGTATCTTAATCTAATAAAACATTCCCAAATCACCTCAAAATCCTAAAAATTAAAAAATATTTGATCCTCTAACATGTTTCCCAATATAAACATAATATTTATCCAAAATATAATTTCAGTTAATAAAATATAATATTAAACTATACATAATGTATAATAGGAGTAGGCACTAACCCTTGTCATCCTTTGGTTGTGGGTTTAAGCATCACGGCCTTTCTTGATACTACTATTTATAACCCAGCTTGTGGGATATCCTTTTTCTAAAATAGTGTTAAAAAATTGTTAATCATATTCAAAATTCAACATGATCTCATAACATTATCAATAATATAATTAACATCTACAAAAATATCATCAGTAATCAAATCAATTGTTTTAACCTTTATGGTTTTCTGTCTAACTCGTTATTTTCTACAAAAAAATAACTAATTTTAACTACCCTAACATCAACCACATCTCAAATTTTATCGTTTCCTCAATCATGTTTTTTCCATAAAATATATCCATACCATTAAATCACCTTTATATTTCATTATTAAAATTCCACATATTTTTAAAAAACCTTACCAAAAAATTATTGAAAAACAATTCTTATATGTTTCATAAAACTTATAACCTCAATTACATTAAAAAAACATCAATGAAATCATTATTGAATACCAAAATATAAACACTTCAATCATTTCCATTTAATAATTTTCTTAACATATTCCCTTGGGAATTAATCCATGGATTAGGGAATTGACCCACATAATGACCAAGTTCCCCACATTTATGATATTAAATTGTTAGTGGTCCATAAGGTAGAACATTATTTCATCGGATATTATTAACTCTAATCTTTTCATTTCTTCAGTAATTATCTACGGTTTTTCCTCCTTTCCAACACATTAATATTTTTTCAGTTTCGTTGAGGAATTTCCCATGTTCTTATTCCCATATTTTGACATATACGGTAATGAAAATTATTTTTATTATCATCTTTAACATATTAATATCTATGAGAATCCATACTTATCTTATTTTATGTGTTTCTAAATTAAACTATATTCTATTTGTTAGTTTTAATTTTATATTTCTCATTTTGAATAGACGCAAGATGTTTAACTAACATTCTCATTTAGTTAGTAATCTCATTAGGGAAATCATTACATTATTGATCACATTGTTTTATGGAATTCTTTCTCTAATTTCTCATAACTAACTAAAATAATAAAAAAACAATATGATAATGCACTAACATACAAAAGGGGAAACTTATAAGCATAGAAGTAATAACTTATAAATGATAAGTATATACTAACTTCTTAGTCTTTAGGTTTCAAACTTTTTTTTCCATGGTAAAACTTCCAATTAGTCTTTATTAACTAATAATTGTTTCAATTCCTTCATTATAGGGACCCTATCCTTTTAAACCTATTATTACATGATTTTAAGCATAATTAAACATCAAATTACAAACCAATGATCATAAACTCTAGTGTATTTAAGGATTAGGCATGTAATTAAATATCATGAAACCAAAATAAAATAATCTTGTAACTGATTTTTATAATGATATACTAACACCATTTGATCCCATATATCTTCATAGGATAACCTAGTAAATACGTGAACAAAAGGTATTAGCTAAAAATCCCAGTAAGGGAATAAGTAAAAGAATAAAACATGGAACATGGGTTTGAAGGAATAGCATGATGACATAAAGGTATGGACCGTGAATAAAAATAAGGAATAATAACTTGTATAAAATGGGAACATATAACCATGACATTATAAGAATTTGTAAATAACATATAACATTACATAAACATGATTCAAGTCCAGCTTCGAAGACATAGTAAAAAAATTCCCATAAATGAATCATGTTTACTTCTTTTCCCAACATGGAATCTCATGGGACTAAACATTACCCAATGATTCAGAGTGATATTTGTTTGAACCCATTAAAACATGTTCATTAATTTTTACTCTATATGAATAATCATAAATAAGGAATCAAACTTAAACATAATGGTTACCCATAGAAAAAATTGGGTATCACAACCATGTCCAATGGTATATCACTAGGGAATATCAAAATTGTGTCTATGAAATAATGTATTTAAATAATAAATAGACATTAATTGGGGTAAATATTCATATATAATGATAATTTAAGTCAAACTGTATTGAAAACAAGTAAAAATATTTCTTTAAGAAACTTTAGAAATAAAATATTTGAGTGTGGTTTAAGGAAAATATTAAAGGGCATTTAAAGAGGGAAAGGAATAATATTTTATATAACCCAAAAATTGAACCAAGATATTTTTTCTTGATAAAATTATTTATTTTATAAAAAAAATAGTGTATTAAAACATATTATGAAGTGCACTTGAAAATGGTTAAGAAATCGGGAAGTTCCCTTTAATTGGGCTTGCTAATCATGGAGACTTGAGAAGGAAACCTTTTTAAAACATGTATTTCCACATAAAATAAGGATGGTATAATATAGTTACATGATTTGGGAACATATACACAAAATTTATAATAATTATAAGAAAATAATAATTAAATTGGGGTAAAGAGAGAGATGAGTAACCTGAAGGATGAAATCGAGGTTCGTGTAGAATCTCTTACCTTATGTTTGAAAGTGTTCTGCACTTGATATTAATGTCAAGGATTATAAAATAAAATTAATTAATTAATAATTCCAAACCTTGTATATGTTTATTTTATTTACCATAAATTTATTAAGTTCATTTATGTCCCTTTTGAATAATTATAAGATACAATTTCATTGTTTGGAAGTATTTGCTTCCTTGGTTTTCATGATCGGTTACTTGTATTCATGTGTGGAAGATAATGTAAAATGGGAATAGTTGTCAAAAATTTAAATTTTATGTTATTCATGAACTTATATAATTTTATGAGGTTATTTATATCATTTTTTATTTGTTATAAGTATGAATCATTAGATAAAACTTTAGTGAAAATCATTGCGATTATTTTGGAGGTTTTTGATCATCACAAACTATCATTGTTTTATTATTTAATATTATGTATATAGGTTAGTTATAGAACATGAAAAGGTTTATAACATAAATTTTACAATCTTTTTCAATCATTATAATGGTTTTAAGACCATCGTTTAAGGAAGTAAAGGAAAATCAAATCTTATCAACCTTGATGGTGACAAAACAACACCTCACGAACGACCATCCCATTTTTAGAATAAATGGGGGAGGGGAAGAAGTGTGATTATAGATATTTATATTTTTAAAATAAAATAAAATTATATATATGGTTCCGGAGTTATCAGGCTACTTGGATTAGGGGAGTCAATGAGAGAATAAGAAAATTAAAATGAAAATAAATGAAAAGGAAAGAAATCGGATTTTACGTCTTGAATTCCTCATCCTTGAGAACCTCATAGGGAAATAGATTTGGAATATTGATGATACCAAAGGATATAAGATTTTTGGGAGGGATATGGAAGATATTTTAGCTGTATTTTGACAAGACGCAAATCATGAGAGGTGTGAGGAAGGGGTGGTATTTATAGGGGAGGAGAGGGGTATTTTCCATTTATTTTATTCATTAATTTATTATTTTGGCTCAAGAATATGAATATTTTTAGAATTATTAAAATATATATATTAAAATAATTAATGGTTGTTCTATATTATGGACTTACATCATCCAAACATAATTTATGACTCAATAAATCATGTATTTGTCTTATATCTTAAATGATCGTATTTTACTATTCATCAAAGATTTGAGTATTTCATAAAAATTACAAAAATTCATCATAACCATTTTACGATGTGTATAATTAAATAATGAACTCTATTTTATTAAAACAATTTTATAGATATGAGAAAATAAATTTATAATTAAAATCATCATTTACTTGGAAAATAGTTATTATAAAATTATAACTAATTTTATAACACGTTGAAAATTTAATTGAGGTCTAATAAAATTACATTATAATCATAATAAAGAAAAATATTAATTTATGAATACATTTTATGAAAATAATTTTTCTTTAAAATAATTATACTAATTATAAAATTGAAAATAAACATTACTATTTTATAAAAATAACAACACTTAATTGATATTTTATGAAACATTTATTTACCTATACTATTATATAATTATATAATATTTCAATTTATAAGATACCTAAATTTTATTTATACTTTCATGGGTGAGTGTACTATTCTATTGGCTTAATTACTATTCATAATGGTCAAATTATTATTCCAAAGGTCGGGCCAGTATTCCATTGGTATGTGTTTTTAACGTCTATAAATAGACCTTATTTAATTAATTATTCATTTATAAATTTTTTATTATTCTCTATATGTGAGTTTATGTGATTTATACTATATGAAATATTTTTGAGAAGGAAAATTTCATTGATAAAAGTTTTTGGTCATTACATTCTTCCACCTTTATGAAATTTATCCCTCAAATTTTAATTTTACATTCTATGTTGAATACATTTGTGGGTACTTATTCTTAATAACTTCTTTAGGTTACTATTTTGCCTTTTTGTAATTATGGTTCCTCTATAGTACATTGACTATGTGAGTAGTCTTGTTGGGTAGAACATTATCTCTATGATCGAAGATCTTCATTGGCTTCTCCTCGTATGAGATATCATTTTCCAAATATATCACCTATGAATTCAGTACATTTGAGGGATCTAGTATGTACTTTCTTAAGTGGGATATTTATATACATCATGTACTTGAGACATGGAATGTATGTTCTAGTCAATAGGCCAAAGCACCTACATGATCAAGAATCTCAAATGGGACTTATATACCTAGGACTTATCTTTCCTTTTTTCCAAAATCTCATGATCATATTCCATGGAAATATGTGGAGGAATACCATTTATCCAACCTTAAACTCAAGGTATCGTCAATGATTGTCTTTATAACTCTTTTGTCAACTTTAGGATGCTTTGGAGTGATTATGAATGGTTTTCACCCTTTCCACCATTTCTTTGACCATTTCAATTCCTAAGAGTATACATTCACTTACCCCATCCCAGCATGCCAGTTTTCTATATTTTTTCCATAAAGGGATTCATATGGAGCCATTTGTATGATCAAGTGTAATCTATTGTTGTAAGAGAATTCAACCAGTTGAAAATTTTGGTCTCATTATCCTTTTAAGTCCATAGAACATGATCTTAACATTTCTTTTAGTGTCTAAATTGTCTAGTCATATTAGACATCAATTTCAGGATGATATGTCATACTAAAGCTCAACTCAGTGTTCGGACCATGTTGGAGACTTTTCCAGAACATGGAGGTGAATCTCGTATCTCGATCAGATACAATTAATAGTGGTGCTCCATGAAGCCTTACCACATCTATGATGTATATCTGTGAGATTTGATCCACGGAAAAGCCCTCTCAAATTGTGATAAATTGATCTGTCTTGGTAAGATGATCCACAATAACCCATATATCATTGTTTCTTCTGGATGTCTTTGGAAGTCCAGTGAAACATTACATGGTGTTTTTTTTCCATTTCCATATTTTTATGGGTAACTGTTTCATCGCCCCTTTAGAATTTTTTATTTTATCATTCACTTTTGAAATACTTGGAACATTGATGTATATTCATTAGTCTCCTTCTTCACATTCTCCCACCAATAGTTTTCTCAAAGATCATGATACATCTTGGTGATCCCTGGTAGAATAGAGAAGGTTAATCTATATGTGTCATTCAGAAGATCTTTCCTTATCTATAAATTATATGGTACACAAAGTCATGACCCAATTCTTATGAATCCATCTACATCAATCTTGAAATCATAGGATTTCTCATTTCTGATTGCTTGTACCCTTTTTCAAATTTCTACATCATTACTTTGATCATCTTTTATTTCATCTATAGGTGATGGTTGAGCAATCTTTTGAGAAAAGATTGATGATTTTCCGTCATTAATGATTCTCATGTCCATTATTTTAATTTCTAAGAAGATTGGATCCTTTTCAATTCTCGTCATTGATAAAGATGCATGATCCTCTCTACTTAGAGTATTCACCATCTTATTTGCATTATCTAGATGGTAGTGGATTGAGTAGTCAATGTCTATGATGATCTCTAGCCATCTTCACTAGAAAATATTAATCTACTTATCTATGAATATATAATTTAGGCTCTTATAATCAGTATATATCTCACACTTCTACCAAGTGAGATAATGCCACCGGAGTTTCAACTCAAATATCTCAGCTACCAATTCCTGATCATGTATAGGATAGTTTTTGTCATGACTTTTCAACTACCTTAAGGCATAGGCTATCACTTTGCATTAATACATCGCCTAATACCTTCTTTTAATCATAATTTTATACTAAATATTGTTCCCCACATATCGGTAGTGTGAGAACTGGTGTAGTGATAAGCCACTTTTTTAACTCTTTGATGCATTCTTCACATTCACTAGTCCAAACAAGCATCACTCCCTTTTGAGTCAGCTTGGTTATTGGGTTTTATAATAATGATAAGTTCATAAAAAATCACCTTTAGTACCCATATAGACAATGGAATCTACGAATATCTGTTATAGATGTTTGAATGGGCTACTCTTTGGTTTCCATTGTCTTGTAAGGATCCACATATATCCATTTTCTAGTGATAACATTCCCACCAAATGATACTTCCTCCATACAGAACTAATATTTACTATAATTTTCATTGATTTTATCCATTCACAATGTCTTTATCACAATATTCAAATTCTCCTCATGTTCCTCCTTTCTCATTGAGTATATCAAAATATCATCAATAAAGACTACCATAAATTTTTTTAGGTAATATCTAAAAAATATATTCATTAATTCCATGAAATTTATATAGAATTAGTGAATTTGAATAGAATTGCAATGAACCCATAGTGTCCATACCTTGTTCGAAAGTTAGACATGAGAATTTATTTCTTCCTCACCTTCAATTGGTGATATTCCAAACAAAGGTCCACCTTAGAGAAATAATTGGACCCATGTGGCTGATCATCCATCCAATGGCCTGAAGGCCTACAAATTGTTTATTATATGATAAATGAACATTTTAATGGAAGAAGGGGGTAACCCGAATAGACATCATGGACATAGTAAAAATCACAATCGAAGGAAAAAAGAGTAAAACCATAATGAAAACATGAATCTTCCCCTCCCCAGCATGTGATCATGATGAATCTCCTCACCATGGCATGGTTGTTCGGCAAGAAAGTGTCATGTGTCAAAGCACATGACATATAAAACCCATTTCCATATTCTCCTATAACTTCTTATTTATTTCTTTTAGCTCAAAGTTTTCCATTCTATAAGGTGTCATTGATATAGGTAGAGATCCAAGAAAATTTCAATTAAGAACTTGACCTCTCAATCTAGAGGAAGAACAGGCAATTATTCAGGGAATATATTAGTGTAAACCTCACTATGGTCATGTCTTCATGCATTATTATCTCCTTTATATAATAAATTTGTGATAGATATTCTTTCTCATAAGGCAATAATATCCAGAATTGAGATGATGATTCTGAAGGAGATTCATCTTCCTCCTTATACATATACATAATTGGAGGTTTCTTCAAGATATAAAGATTGATATACCTTTCCTAACATTTGATGTTAGGTTTATATAAAGGTAGCCAATCCATGTCCAATATAGAATAAAAATCTACCAAATGAAGTATGAAAAGATTTTCTTGGGAGGATAAATTGACAAACATTAACTAGGGAGGAGTTATAAACATTGGAAGAAAGAACTGTCTAATTTTCTATTATAATAAGTAACTCAACCAACAAATATTAAGGTTTTGATTTAATAGTTATAATAAACTTGAAAGATATGAATTAATTCATAGAAAAATAATCAAATAGTATGTTCATTATTCTTGAATTAATAATCAGCGTACTTGTCTCCACATCATTTTCAGGCCCCACCTCATCAGTAGTGATATCATATGACCTTACTTATTTCTTTAGAGGTTTTTGTTGTCGATTGTCTCTAACAACCATTAGAATATGGAAATGTCTTGCATAATTCCCATTTTCCATGATGTTTAAACACTATACTACAGGCTGAGTGTTTATTTGAAACTTCCTTTATTATTTTTCATTTTTGGGATTATTCATATCCATTCGGTAGTTACTGGCCATATAACCCTCTCTTACACATTTGAAGCATATTTGGTTTCATTTAAGTATTTAATAGGATGATTCTTCCCACACTTTTGACACTTGGGATGTTGGGTCTTCTTTCCATCATGGGATCTATCTGTCGATATACCCATATTAAACTCCATTTTCATCTTTTTCTCGATAGACCCATGAGACCATTGAGAGTCTCTAAACTCCATTTAAATTTTGAGGGAACAAAAGACAATATCCTCATAACAATCAAAGTATTGAATCACAAAACCTTTTTTTTTACTCAACTTTAGTCCCCTAAAGATGCAATCCACCTGGATTTTGATTTTAATGACAAAGCCAAAGGCATATCTTGAAAGACTTGTTATTTTTTCCTCATACGCCCTAATAGAATCATCTTTCATATTCTTTAGTTTGACGAATTCTCTTTCCAACTTGATATGGAGAGTTCGGGGAAAATATTTATTGAAAAATTTTATATTAAATTCCACCCAATACATAGAATCAATTTTCTCTTTAGACATTGTGTTCCAAATCAGTTTCCACTACTGATCATCTTCCCCATTAAAATGATAGACTATAGGCACAAATTTCTCTACTTTCGAGCACTAGAGGACATGGAATATCATCACAATGGAGTTAATCCATTATTATTCAAGGAGGGTATCAAAAGATCCACTAAATAAGGGAGTACTTTTCTACATAAGGTATTTAATGTAAAATTTCTCTTTATTAGTATAATGAGGTTGTTCCACATGATTATGTAATTATTCATAACATGGACAAGCTGATCAAGTACTGTCAGGAATATTTTAGCACATGTTCCCATCATATTTTGGCATATCATTAAGGAAATGATCACATTTCGTATCACATTGATTATTGGAATAAGTTCTTCTATTTCCATCCAATAACCGAGAATAAGAAATTAAAATTAAGGGGCGTTAATCCTTAGGTAATAGGCATGTAAAAGAGAAAAAAAATGAACATGGATGGAATGGTTTTTAAATGAAAATTATATCCTAACTTTTGATACCCTATGTTTCAATCTAGGTTATCCATGGTGATATAATTATCCCTGGTGTTCTTAAAAAGGTGATTTATTCGTAATATTTAAAAATAACTAGACCTTCCTCAAATACTAACTATTGTGAGACTAGCATTTTATACCTATTATTACATGATTTTAATCATAATTAAACATCAAATAGTATTCCAAGGATCTTAAATACTAGTGTCTTATAATATTAGGTACTATATTAAACAACATGAAACAAAAATAAAAAATATATTACATTTACTCTTCATAATGAGCTCCTAACTTCATTTTATACCAAATATCTACCAAGGATAACCTAGGGAATACATGAAAAAAAGGGATGAGCTTAAAATCCCAATAAAAGAATAAGCATAGGAATAAAACATAGTACATGGGTTAGAAGGCATAACATGATAACATAAAGGCTTGGAACATGAATAAACCTAAGGAAAAATAACATGCATAACATTGGAACATATAATAGTGATATCATTGGAATGTGTAAAAAATATATAACATTATACAAACATGAGTCAAAGCTAGCATCTAAGACATGGTGGACAAAGTCCAATAAACAAATCAGGTCCATGCCCAATGCCAACATGACATCTCGTGAGAATAAGAATTAATAAATGAATTAGATAACTATCTTAGTGAACCCATCATAACATGTTCATGAATATGTGTTCCATATGAATAATCATGCATAAGGAATAAAGCATAAATATGAGATTTACCCATGGAAATAATTGGTTATCATAACTATGTCAAAAGGAATAACAACGGGGATTATAATAAACTTTTCCATGAATGAATGGATTTAAATAATATATTTAAATTATGAGGGGAAAATAGGCATATATAGTGAAAAAATTTGTCAGACTGGGGTGAAAACATGTAAAAAATAGTGTTTAAGAAACTCTAGAAATAACACATTTTAGTATGGTTTAAGGAAAATATTAAAGATCAATTAAAGAGGAAAAAGAATAATCTTTTATATAAAACAGTAATTGAAATAAGATAGTTTTCCATTATAAAATGATTTATTTTATAAAAATAATGGTTTATTAAAATATATTATGGAATTCACTTGAAAATGGTTATGAAATTTGAAGGTTCACTTTAATCGGGCTTGCTTATCATGAAGAATTGAGAAGGGAACCTTTTTAAAACATGTATTTCTCCATAAAAGAAAGATGATCTGATATGGATACATGAATTTTGAATTTATAAATATACTTTATAAGAATTAAATAAAAATAAATAATAATTACATTGTGGTAAAGAGAGAGAAACAGTAACACGAAGGAAAAAATGGTTGTTTGGGTAGAATCCCTTACCTTATGCCTGAAAGTATTTTTCACTTGATTTTAATTTCTTATATAAGAAAATTTAATCAATTAAATAATTAATTAAGAAACTTTTTATATGCATTTTATTTATTATAATTTTATTAACTTAATTTATAGACCTTTTGGTGAGTTATAAGATACAATTTCATTGTTTGGGAGCGTTCATTTCCTTGGATTTCATAATCGGTTACTTGTATTCGTGTATGGAAGATCATGTAAAATAGGAACAGTTGTCAATAATTTAAATTATTTTTTATAAATGAACTTCCAAAATATTAAATTTTTATTTATATAATTTTGTTATATGTTATGAGGATGAATCAATATATAAAACTTTAGTGATAATCATTGGGATTATTTTGGTAGTTTTGGATCATCACAAAATATACTTGTTTTATTATTAATTTTATTTATATATTTCAGTTGAAAAACATAAAAAGGGTTATAAAATAAATTTTAAAATCTATTTCAACCAATATAATGTTTTTAAGACCATCCTTGAAGGTGATAAATAGAAATTAAAACTTTTCATCCTTTAAGGTAATAAAACAACACCTCATAGACGATTTATCATTCCACTCTTATGAGTGTATGTTAGGAGAGAATAAGAAAAATAACATGAAAATTTTAAAATAAAATAAAGAGGGTTTTACCTTTTGAATTATCCCACCTTGAGAAACTCCTTAGAGAAAATTTATAGGTACTATGATGATACCAAGGGATCCTGGAAGTGGGGGAGGGCCTTTGGAATATATTTCATCATAATTTTTTACAAGGATAAAAGCTTGAAATGTGTGAGGAGAATAGGTAGTGAGGGGTGGTACTAATAGGGGAGGAGAGGGTTGTTTTCTCATTATTTTATTCATTAGTTTATTATTTTGGATCAATACTATGAATAGTTTTATAATTATCACTAAAAATATTAAAATAATTAATGACAGTTTGATATTATGGGCTTATATCATTCAAAAATCATATATGACTCTATAAATCAAGTATTTATCTTTACCATAAATTATCGTATTTTATTATTCACCAAAAAATCAAGTATATCATAAAAATTTGACAAATTAACACAAACCATTTTTCGATGTGTAGAATTAAAAAATAAAATAAATTTTAGGAAAATACTTTTTTAAATATGTGAAATTTAATTTTTAATTAAAATCAGTATTTAATTTGAAATTGTTGATTTTAATATTATTAATGATTTTATAACACTTTGAAAAAATAATATAAGTCTTGTAAAATTGTCTTGTAATAAGGATACAATAAAATATTAATTTATGAATACATTTTTTGAAAATAATTATTCTTTTAAATCATCATATTAATTAAAAAATTGAAAATAAAAATTAATGTTTTATAAAAATATCACACTAAATTAATGATTTATAAATCATTTAATTACTTATAATATGATATAATAATATCATATTACCATTTACAAGATGACTTAATTTTATTTATAATTTCATGGGGGTATAATTCTATTTGATGGTTTACTATTCACAATATTAATATTATTATTCCAAAGGTTAAGTTACTATTCCATTGGTATGAGTTTCTTAACTTCTAGAAATACCTCTTATTTTATTAATTATTTATTTATTAAAATTTTATAGTTTTCTCTATGTGATTTTATGTGACTTATATTATATAAAATATTTATATGAAAAATTTTACTGATAAATGTTTTGGGTCGTTTTATTCATAATAGTTCCCAAAGAGTTTTGTGAATTTCCAAAGAAAATCCCCTAGGAGTGTCAAAACATGTTTGCAATAAGTCCCATTTTCATGAACCAGGTTATGATCAATTCTAGTTAAATTAACCTTTTTCATAGTTATTACCCCTAGGTAGAGTTGTTCTAGATCCGCATCCACTTTTATTATCCATAATGGGGTGTACTTACTTTGATCCCAATCTCTCTATACTTCACCAAAATTCCAAAATATTTTTTCATAGTTAGAATTATTCTAAAACTAATCCTTATGGTTCTCACTAAATTATTCTAGTCCTAATCCAAAAAAAATAACAATAAATTTCTTTGATACCAATTACAGAGACGCATTCCCTTTAAACATATTATTATATGATTTTTAATATAAACATCCAATAATTATAAACTAAATATTGGGTGGCCTAGTATATTTGGATGATAGGTTCATAAAAATACAAGGTGAGTTTAGTACCCCCAATTTCTAGTATGTAACTATTACTTGATTATTTTCAGGGTTATATTTTTTAATAGTGATGAATTGGAGAGTTGGGAGAACATTGGACGCAATTCTGAGCTAAAATGGAAGTCGCATGGGTGGATCACAGTTTGTATAACCATGCGGCCAAACCATGTGTATTTGGTCCTCTTGATGTAGTGGTTCTAGCACTGTTGGATAATGGTTAGGGAGACCATTTAGGAAAACCATAATAGGGTTTACCTTGGCTGTAGCTAACACATTGTTAGTGCACAGTTTGTCTAAATGTGTGAACTAACTTTGCAGATGTTTAGGTGAGATTCTAAAAAGGTAGATCTCGCAATTTTTTCCTCTTAGTGGCTCATTTTTCCTCCTAATCATCCATAACATGGGATTACACTCCATTTAAGGTAGGGTAACCTCTCCCAAGCATTTGGAAGGCGATCAGAAGTCTTTCCTTGGTGAAACAAAGCAGAATTCTTGAGGTATGTGATCGTTATTCATCGTTATTGATTTGTTTCTTAGATATACTTAGATATACTTATCTTATTCTATCGATTTACTATATCTTCACCCATTATGGGTTGAACTAGGTGTGTGGATGCCAATTATAATGATATTTGGTCTTTTTATTTCTAGGAAAAGAGATCTAAGCTGGGTTCTTGGAGAATTGACCCAGTTTTCCTTGTGTGTTTTTCATCAAAACCTTAGAGGTAGGAGGATTCTTTCCAGAATCCAATTAGTAGTACTGATTGGAATGATTTCAAATTTAATGTGTGGTTTTGAATTTATTGTGATTTGGTGTTTTAACACTTTTTGGAAACCTTTTTGTGTGATGGTTGTGAAATCTGGAAAATTGGGTGTTTGAGTAAAGTGCTTTTGCTCTTGGTTTTAAAATATGTATTTTAAAAAGTGGATTTCCATTTATTTTTATCACATTAATTGGATTGGAGGTTTTTTGTAAAATATAATTTTTTTTGAAATGAAATGTTTCTTTGAAATTGGTTGTGCTTTGGTTTTCAAACATGTTCAGTTAGATTGAAGTAGTTTTTTTTTGAAATGGAAAGATTTGGCATAAATGGTGTCGGTGTGAGTTCATGCTCAATGGGACGTTGGCATGGGATGAGTACCATTTGGGTACAAGGTATTTGACCCTAGATCAGGGCGTGTGTCATTGTGAAACAAGGTAATTTGATGAGAGACCACTCATGAGTATGGAACTGTCAAACGAAGCATTCATGTGTGGGTGTGTGGTGAACTATGGAATAGGTATGGAAAATGATAACAATAATTGGATTTATGTTTGGATTAGTTATTTTTCTGGAAAAATAACTTGTTGGAAATTGGTTTCATTGAGTTTTGTTTTCACTTGGTTGTAAATGATTTTTTGTAACTTGTTTATATTTGGTTATAAACTGTTTTGGTAAATTCTTTTATATAAACATTTTATTTAAATGTGGATAACTTTTCAATCCTGGTGGCATGAGTAGGAAGTCATTGGGGAAACCCTACAGATTTTTATACTCACCTATTCTTTTTAACTTTGGTGCTTTTTCAGATTATATCTTCCAGGATATGGGCAAAGGTAACGTTTCCCACATTTTTAGCATTATCTCCTAATGTTTGGGTTGTTCGGTTATTGTGGAGCTTAGATCATGTAGAGAATGAAGTATTGTGGTTTTCTTAGAGTCTTTAGTTGTTTTATCCATTATTTTATTTTCTAATTTTTTGTTTTTCCACTATTGCACATTTTTATGTGGTTTTGAGATACAAGAAGGTGTTGGGTTGTCTTTCTATTTTTCACGCATCATTTAGTAAATGTCTTGGTTATGGTTTTTCGGATTTTTGTTTATTTATTAAAGGGTAAATCATCCCCCACTTGTATGTGAAACCCTTAATTATTTATTTCCAACCATTGGCATCTTGGTAATGTCACATAAGTCTAAGTAATGACTCATTGTACTCTCAAGACAATGAGAATTGGCGGGTCATTACAAATGGTATCAGTCTGATCCTTTATTTTAGGTACACATGTCATCAGCTTGTTGGGTCATTACATAATAAGTGGTCACTAGTGTTCTTGGTCTTGGAGTTGAAATTCCTTCTTTTCTATTCCTTGGGATGAAATCTTAGATAGGAGTATGATTGTCAGAACTTCAAATGTATTGCATAAAAGGACGCAGCTAACCCTTTTATGCAGAACTTCAAGTTACTAGGGAGTTGGGTACCTAAGTGTTTGGAGACACTTCCAGGATTTTGAAATCTCATTTTCATGGATTTATCCAATGAGATGAGCATGACATGAATTTTAGAGGGATGACTTCACACTAGGAGTGCATACATCATTTCAAGGAATGATAAATGTTGTGAAAAAACTATTGATTTTTTAAAAAGTATAAAATTGTTTCTCAAATGAAATATTTTAAAATTGGGAATGTGTAAGGTATTTTGAAAATGGTTTAATTTTCAAAAAATCATAAATGAATGTTTTCAAAAATTATTCAACATGGAAATAAGTTGTTTTGAAAATCATTGTTGTGATAGTTAATGTGATAGAATATTAAATGCTAAGACATCGGTTTCTAGAAAGTGATATTGACAGAGTTTGTTGTTGGTTTAGAAAATGGCACCTGTTAGGCATCGTCGAAACTAACCTAAAGAAGTAGAAAAGAATGTGGTCTCACCAGAACCACGGGTGAACCAAGAGCTGGTTCATATTATTGTCCAATATTTTCAATATTCCCACCCAAGGAACCGGAGGAATGGACCACGACATGTGGATCATACCATATAGTTCATAAAGCAGAATCTACCTAACTTCTAGGGTGATGCTGAGCCTGAAAAGTATGAGGTGTGGCTGAGTATGATGAATCATATCTTCGATTTAATTAGCACACCAGTGGAGCTAATGGTCAAGCTGGTGACATATATTCTTGAGGATCTTGCATGCTAGTGGTGGGATTTAGCGGTGTAGGCTAAATTGGATGAAGACCTTACAAGGTAGGATTTTGGGAATTTTTTTAAAAAACAATTCTATCCTCACACATTTAGGATCCAAAAAAAATATTCACTCCTTCATCTTGAAACAGGAGAGTCTCTATGTCATATATTATGTGGCTAGGTTTATGAATTTCGTCTATTTTGCACTAGAAGTTGTGGAAAGTGCATAATTGAAGGAACACATCTTCAAATCAGGGCTATGATAGGAGATTCGATTGAAGATTATAGTACTCTATATTACGGCGTATACGGAGACGGAGAACATAGAAATTGTGGCTGAATGTGATATCTCATGGTCTATGGGAGGAGGTATGATGATACCTGTAGTTAATGGTGGGAACTCAAATATTGGAAGTATGTAGAAAAGAGACACTTATTTCCAAGGTGGAAGTGGGAATCAGAACAAAATAGTTGGATCAATGAACCTTACTCCACAACTACAGAGCAAATCATGTTTCTTTCTATGTGGTCCACTTGACCACATAAAGTGAGAGTGTATAGAAAAACGTAGAGCATGTCATAATTGCAACAATATGGGACATCTTCAGCGATATTGTCATAGTTCTCCATGGTTAGGTGCTCAAGACACTTCTCAGGCATCACAAGCATCATATGCTTCGATAGGAAGAGGATAGAAAAATTAGTCTCGTCAGCTGAGTAGAGCTAGCCATGGTGATTCTAGAAATACCATGAATCCTCAAACAGGGTAATCTCAGAAAGCAAACAAGGGGAACAGTGAATCAAAAAAGTAATTTTATTTAGTTGAGAAGATGATAATCGATGATCAGGTTGGACCATCTATGGTGAGAGGTATGATTCTTTTGAATTCTACCCTTGAGAAATTTTTCTTCGATACTGGTGCATCGCATTCTTTCATTTCTTCTTGTACTATTGACTTCTTATGTTTAAAGTTGGAATTAATACATTCTGTTTTAAAAATTGCAAACTCTTCTTGAGCATGTGTTAAAACTGTTGATAAATATGAGATGAAATATAACATTTCAATGTTGGACATGGATGTCTAGGATATAATATTGGGTATGGATTGGTTGACAACGTTTAAGGCTCACATAGACTGTTATAGGAGAACAGTCAGTTTCACAACTGAGGACGACATCGAGCATCTCTTCAAAGGAGAGATGATGGTAAAGAAAAGGGAAAAGAGCTTGTTGGCACCAACGGTGGGAAAGATATCTTATCAGTTGGAAACATTTACTTTTTCATCAATTTAAGTGATAAAGGAAATTAGTTTTCTTGTAGTTGTGAATAACTTTCCATATGTATTTCCCAATAACTTCTCAGGGTTACCACCTATAAGGGAAGTGGATTTTACAACCAATATTCTTCTGGGGATGAGTATCATTTCCCTTCTATCTTTTAGGATGGAACCCACAGAGTTATGTTAATTGAAAGTGAAATTGGAGGAACTAGAAAAAAAGGGGTTCATTCATCCATGTACATCTCTGTGGGCAGCACCGGTTTTGTTCGTGGATAAATCAGATGTAACTCTTCAGTTGTGTATTGATTATCATATGATTAAAAAAGTTATGATAAAGAATAAATATCCACTTCGGCACATTGATGATCTATTTGATCAATTAAGGGGAGCTCAGTGGTTCTCCAATATTGACTTCTAATATGGATATCACCAATTGTAAGTTTGAAAGGAGGATATTCCAAAGACAGAATTTAGAAGAAGATATGGCCACTATGAATATGTAGTCATGCCTTTTGGTCTAATGAACACACCAATGGTCTTCATGGCATTGATGAATCGGATATTTTAGTGATAACTGGATTATTTTGTTGTGGTGTTTGTAGAAGACTTCCTGGTGTATTCAATGACAAGGGATGACCTTGAGGAGGACAGGGAAATAGTGTTAAAAATTGTGATATATTACTATTTGTTTTCCAAATAAGTAAAGTGTGATTTTTGGATATAAGAAGTACATTTTCTTATAATGTATTTTCTGAAAAAATTGTTTATGTTGATCTTGAAAAGATAGAAGTTGTTATCTCATGGAGAATGCTGAAGAATGTATTTGTGATATGATGTTTTATTAGTCTAGGTGGTTAACCTTGACGCTTTGTGTGTGATTTATCACTATTATATTCAACAATGATAGAACTAAAAAAGAATAATTCTCCATTCCAATTGATAGAGGAATGCCATAACTCCATCCAGGAACTAAAATTGCGTTATACATCAGCACCAATATTGATCTTTCTTCAATTAGGATAGGGGTATGTGATGTATTGGGATGCTTCGGGATCAGGTTTGGGTTGTGTTCTCATGCAAGGAGATCATGTGGTTGCTTGTGGTTCATGGCATTTGAGGGTGCATGATAAGAATTACCCAACACACGATTTGGAGTTAGCTACAATCATCCATACCTTTAAAACATCGAGACATTATCTCTTTGGTGAGAAATATACTATGTTAATAGATCACAAAAGATTGAAACACATTTTCTCATTACGTGATTGGAATATAATTCAAAGGATATGGATAGAATATCTCTAGATGTTTGACTTTGACTAGATGTATACACCAAGAAAAGATAATTTAGTGGAAGATGCATTGAGTAGAAAGTCATATGCTCAGTTTTCAAAAGAATCTTAAGATGAATGGAAGTTTATGTCGGTCATAGTTGACATACTTCTATAATGTGAAAACTGAGGTGATGTTACGGTTTTTTTCTCATCTACACTGCAATCTGATTTGGTAAATATGTTCAAAGAGTAACAAACATATGATGTTGAACATCTAGTTATGAGTTCAAAACATTATGGTAGGGAGACCATTGATGGTTGGAAACTTGATGGGAGTTCAGTTTTGAGCTTTATAAATCAAATGTCTTTACTTATGTCTTTTCAAGAACAATTCATTCATGTTTACCACCATTCGATATGGGTTGTACATCCTAGTATAAAAAAATATATATAAGGAATTTATGGCATAGTTTTGGTGGAGAGGCATGAAAAGTAAAGTGGATAAGTTCATCTCATGATGCATAACATGTCAGCGGGTTAAAGGAGAGCATCAGAGACTTGTGGGTATGTTGAAGTGTTTACCTATCCTAGTGTGGAAATGGGAGTAGAAAGAGATGGATTTTGTTATAGTTCTTCCAAGAACAGTTTAGAAAAAATGATGCCATATGGGTGATATTGGATCGGCTTTCCATGTCGGCCCATTTCATCCCTATTAGTGAAACTCATACAGTGGAGGATCTATCAAAAAACATATCTGAGAAGTGGTAAAGAGGCATGGCATACCAGTTTAAATAGTATCAGACAGAGATCTGAGGATCACATATCGATTCTGGAAATCCTAACAGGAATCTCTTGGGACTCAGTTGACTCTGAGCATGGCGTATTATCCTCAGACGAGTGGGAAATCTGAGAGGATAATATAGTTTTTGGAAGTCATGTTCTGGGATTGGGTAATGGACTTTTGTGGAAGATGGGAGGATCATATACCCTTGGTGGAATTCTTATACAAACATAGTTATCAATCCTCGATAAATATGGCTCTATTTGATGTATTGTATGGGCGACCATGTCGTTCTCCACTCTACTGGGTGGAAACATGTGAAACATCACTAGTTGGGTTGATCCTTGTCCAAGAAACAATGGATAAGATCTAGTTGATCAAAAAGAAGATGGAGATGGCTCAGAGTCGTTAGAAATATTATGCAGATCACCATCGAAGGTCGTTTTCATTTTCCATCAGTGGTCATGTTTTCTTGAGGATCTCTCCAAGACTTGGACATTGTCATTTCAGAAATCAGGGTAGCATATATACAAGATACATAAGCCCTTTTGAGAAACTAGAACGGCTCGGAGAGGTGGCATATTGGTTGGCATTACCACCACGGTTCAGTTCAGTGCATAATGTGTTCCATGTATCTCAATTGAAATAGTATCAGAATGATCATGAAGATTTAATCAAATGGGATCATGTTGACCTAGAACTAGATGCTTCATTGATACATATCTTAGTATGGATTGTGGATAAGTGAGATAAAGTCTTTCGGGGAAAATGCATCGGTCTAGTCTGAGTTTTATGGAAGCATTGTCATATTCAGGAAGATACATGGGAACACGAGAAGGAAATGAAAGATTAGTGGCCATAACACGTTCACAGCAGTGAATGTTTTCTACTTTATAAGAATGTGAAGACCAATGATGGGGAGAATGTAGTACCCCCGGTTTATGGTATGTAACCCTTACTTGAAATTTTTTTTAATTATAATGTTTAGGGGTTCCAAATGGGAGATTTGAGAGAACTTTGGAAGTAGTTTTGAGGTAAAATGGAAGTTGCATGGGTGGCGCATGGTTTTTCTAACAGTGCAGCCAAACCATGCGAAATTAGTCCTGTTGAGGTAGTGTCTCCAACACCGATGTAGCACAGTTTGGGAGAACGTGTGAGGAAACCATCCGAGGTTCTTCCTAGGCAGTAACTAACCCATTTTTAGTGCACAGTTAGTCTAACCGTGTGAACTAATTATGTGGATACTTAATTGAGATCCTAAAAAAGTGGATCTCACATTTTTTTGCCTTTAGTGGCTCATTTTTTCTCTTAAATGACCATAAATTGGGATTACTCTCCATAGAATGTTGGAGAACCTCTCCCAAGAATTTTGGAGAATATCCAAAAGATTTCCTTAGTGAATCAAAGCCGGATTCTTGAGGTATGTGATTGTTCCTCATCGTTCTTGATCAGTTTCTTAGATATACTTAGATATACTTCTCATATTCTCTCGATTTTTTATATCTATGCCATTTATGGGTAGATCTAGGTGTATGGATGCCATATATGATGATATTTTGTCTTTTTGTTTCTAGGATAAGATATCTAAGGTGGGTTCTTGGATAATTGACCCGATTTTCCTTGTGCATTCTTCATTCATTGTGGTTTTCGTCAAAACCTTTGATGTAGGAGGATTCTTTCATAACTCCACATAGTATAAATGATTGGAATGCTTTCAAATTTCATGTGTGGTGTTGAACGGATTATGATTTTTTTATTTAACACTTGTATGAAACCTTTTTGAGTGACGGTTATAAAATCTAGAAAATTGGGTGTTTGACTAAAGTAATTTTTCTCTTGGTTTGGGGCACAAGAATTGGATTTGATGTTTTCAATAAAAGGAAATGTTTTATTGAAGTGAATTGATTCTTTGAAATTGTTTGTGCTTTGGTTTTCAATAAAGTTCAGTTTGATTGAAGTGGTTTGTTTTAGAAATATAATGATTTGGACTAAATAGTGTTGGTTTGAGTTCATGCTTAACAGAACATTAATAAGGGATGAGTACCAAGGGGGTACAACGGATTTGATCTTGGATTGGGGGCATTTATCCTAGGACACAAGGTAGTTGGACAAGAGACCTCTCATGAGTATGGAACTGTCAAACGAACCATGCATGTATGTGTTTGTGGTGAACCATGGAATGGTTATGCTATATGATAACAAGAATTTTTTTAAGTTTGGATTAGTTATCTTTCTGGAAATAAAACTTGCTGGAAATTGGTTTCATTGAGTTTTGTTTTCACATGGTTGTAAATGGTTTTTTTGAACTTGTTTATATATGTAAGTGAAATTAAAAAATAATTTATAATAAATCCTTAACATCAATGGTTTTGTTAGTTGATGAATATATCTTTAAAATATTACATGGAATAGTTCTTTAACAAAATAACCTTTTAATTTTGTAATAAATTCTTCAAAATATAAAAATTTGTAAAATATTATAGAAAAATAATTCTATAAAATTTATCATGGAAATTTATAATGGAATATTCAAATAGTTGAGTCTTCATGACAATAGGTAATTTCATAGATTGGTATTAATTAAAATAGATATACCTTTCATACTATTGTAAAATGGCCAAAAATTTCCTTTTTATAAAAAGAAAAAAAATATTTTTTGTCAATTTGTTTTATAAATATTAAAACAAGGGTTAAATAGCCTCTTAAAAATAATTTGTGGAATTATAAAATTATTCTTGAAAATATTTTTATAAAACATGGGTATGGATGAAAAAATGATTTCCGTCCAAAGAAAGAAACGAAATCAACTTTTATTAAATGAATTTCATCAATAATTTTAAGAAACAAAGAGATGAAAATGGTATTATTACCTAAATATTTAATTATTAACCAAAGGAGAATAAAAATAAAATTTGTTATTAGAAAATGATCAAATACATTCCTACAAAATAAATTAAAGCATAAACAAACCAGATTAAAATAATATTAAAACGTAAACTATTATCGCTTCAATAGTTTATAATTATAAATCCCATGAATGATGAAAATGAATTTTAGCATTAAATATCATGAATTATGGAGGTTTAATGATATAATATGTAAAGGGGAATCCTATACATCATTTAAAATAAATTAGCTGCTTAAAAGAACAAGTGTCTCAAAGAAGGAATTTTTGGGATGAAACCCATACCTTGAGTCTATACTTTATTATATATGTATTTTATCTCATTTATTACAAACTTATATCAATTTTTTATGAGTTAAATTGTATTGGTTTAATCACTTATACTTAAACCATTTAATTCATTTATTTTAATGAAATATTTAATTACTTAACTAGTTATATCCATGATAGATGTTTTGAGGATATCTGGTTCATAATATCAAAATGACATCAGTGTATTGACTATGGTAAAAGGGGAAATTATTCCTTTATATCCAAAAAATTAATCATTAATTAATTATAATTTTTATTCATAAATTATAATTTCAAAAATAACTATGAAGTATGGTTAGGAGAAATGAACTACATTACAATCATGGAGATGGTAGGTCATTTTTATGCATGTGTAACATTTCCATTTTTAGAAATCATGATGGAAAGAAGGTAATTGATGTTTTAGCTTTATATAATTAAAATAATTTCACAAATATCATATTATTTCTATAAATACACTTAAATATGTCATCTAAGTGATGTGGAAAAAATGATTCTCATCATTTTGTGAGATGGTAATCTTTCATACACATGAGCGACGTTATCATTTTTTGATGGATTGTACGGTAAGAAAGTATATGGAATATTACTTTTATAGAAATATTTATATGTAAAGAATATAATATATAAATATTAAATGCATCATCAGTAATAGTAATAATAGTTGATGATCTAAAATGAATTACATCAGTTTGTGAGGCAGTAGATCATTGTACACATAAATGATTGTTTTTTTTCACACTTGTTGGAAGAAGAGGTAGATAAATATTATTCCATAAGAATAATAACATATTATTATATAGTAGATAACTAAGTAATTATATTATAATTATTTTCATATAATATATGGTGTAAAAAAATAAGTAAGAAATACAGAGCTCTTTGAAGATGGTTATCTTCTCTTAGAAGAACCTCGTTTGAATCTCTTATTAAGGACCCAAAGATTGGTCTTTGGGAATACCATAAGATAAATGTTGGGTAAATTTTTTTTGGGTTTTATCGATCAAAATTAATTGAGATGTGTGAATAATTTAGGGGAGGTGTTTCCCATTTATAATTGAGGAGGAGTGGCATTTTTTTAAATACCAAAAACTATTCAATAATGGGAAGTCACTATCAACCCATGTGCCTCAAAAATTGATAAATAATATATTTTAGGGGTGATATGTTCAATTAAAACCTCTAATATTAAAAAATAAACATTTTTAATCATTTATTTTCCATTTTCCTCTAAGGTTGACCACTTTTTACCATTTTAATTTTTCACAATGATAACTCGTTTTTACTATTTTCTCAATTCATTAGCACTAATGATTAAGATTTACATATAACATAATATTAATTGTTTTTATTTAAAATATATAATCCATCTTATAAAATTTAAAAAATAAAATCTCCTGAATTCCATTTAAGATTAAAACCGTAAAATGTGTCAAAAATGATTTTTCATGAAATGATGTTTTCAAGGGATATATAATCTATTATTAACTCAATGAATCAAAATAATAATTATATTAATTTAAATTAATATTTATATATATATAATCTAAATAATTAATTTTAATCATTCCACATAAGGGGTTATTTTAATAAATTAAAATGGAGGAAAATTATGCACTTAAAAATAGATTTCAGTGAAATCTATTTTTAATCCTAAAAATAAACTTGTACTAAAATATATTATTAATGATATTTAAATTAATTAATTATATTATATAAAATAAAATAATAATTTTATTACACTGAAATAAAATTAAAATAACAATTTTACTTCTAAATTAATTAATTTTTTAAAACAAATTTCGGTTTTACAAAAAAATTGGTATTTTTTAATATTGACTTAGAGAAAAAAATATTCTCATAAAAGATCCAAAAATTTCACCCTTGGTTAATATCAATATTTATTTTCTAAAATTATTTCCATTTTATAATATAACATTTCTAAATAATCTAAAATTTGAGTATAGTATTTTCTCAAAAAATAATAAAAATATTTTTTGAAATAAATGTTTTTTATAATTGAGTACTTATTTCCTAAGAATTATTAAATAAATTTATATTTTTTATAAAATATATTTATATTTCATAAATTAATTAATCATATGCATTATCTCGCTATTTAATATCTTATTTATATCTTTTATCTATAAAAAATAATAATTTAATAATATGTCACGGTGCGCTTAATCTCAATGTTATGTGTGGTATATGCTATCAAACATAGTGTTATTTAAAAATATCAGGGTATTACATAAGTAGTAATGTAGGATTACAATTATTTATATTTATGAACCCCTTGTTGAAATGAATAAATACTAAAGAAAATATAATTTTTTAGGTTGTTTTAAAATATGGAAAACTATATTACCCTTACTTTTTTTGGATACATAAATGTACCCAAGGATTTACTTATAAATGGGCATCACTTTTTGTGTAATGGTCACCCCTTATTACCCTTACACAAGTAAACCTAAGGTATACCTTTACTTCATGGGTTCATGTAAAGGTATTTTGGATTATAACACTTATATAATGGTTTTCATAAAGCAATTATGTAATGGTATTACATTGCCTAACATTACATGTAAAGCTTGTATGAGGTTTTAAAGGATTCTGTCAAGGTAATATATAATAAGGTTATTACATAAAGGCTGTGAAATATTTTAACCATATTCTAAGTTTATTTGATTTTAAAAGGGTCTACGTAATGGTGTCACCTCTAGATGAGGATCCATGTAAATGTGTCCTTTTGGTTACCTTTATATAAATGAGATACATAAATGTGGTTGTTTCGTTTCCCTTACATAGGATGCAGAATACTTAGTTTACCGTTACGTAGATGACTTGTGTAAAGGTAATTGCACCATTATCCATACATGTAATGGTAATCTATGTATTAAGTTTATAATTCTTGTTTTATTTATGTTTTGTAATGTTCATTAGTGACTTACCTTTATGAAAGGAATTATAGGTTCCCCTGTAAGGGTATAAGGGTTAACCCTTAAATAGGGATAACCCTATTTTTAAAAATAAATTGTATTGATTTAAGATTTGTTAAAAAATGTTTTTAACATAAAAAATGATTTAAATGGTGAATAAAATGTTTACAAATTATTATGAAATTTAATTTAGGGATATTAATTAATTAATAAAATGTTTCATAAATATTTTATTATGAAGGGTTTATAATTAATTAATTACTTTTTATGATACGTTAATTATTAAATATTACTCACATATTAAATTTTAATATTTGAAATACCATTTAACAAATTATATGGAATTAATTATTATATTAAAATGAAAACATTTATTTATAAATCATCAAAAATAATTTATAAATGTTTATCAATTATGGAATAATCCCAAAATACAATATTTTTATATTTATATTATGAAATGATCATAATTAATTAATTTTGATTGTTAAAATTAATGGGGCTTTATTTTGATATTATTTAAGCCACATCAAAATTATTTTGATGAAATATATGTTCATGGTTTAAATAATGTCAAGTATGTGATATAATATTTTGTTTACATAATAGGAAATGAATTTTTAATTGTTTATAATTCATAAGATATCTTATATTTAAAAATGAAATTACATATAATGATAAATATTAAGGATTTGATGTTTTATTTAATATAAAGTGTTTATATTCAAAATTATGGAGTTAATATATAATATTTATATTCAAAATTATGGAATTACAATAGTATAAAATTACAGAAAATTTATAGTTAGCATTTATGTTTGAATTGTTCATAAATAATTATCACTTGTCTATATATGTGAATTTTTCTTTTATTTAAAAGGTAATTCCCTAATATATTCATGTGTATTAAATTGTTTATGAAGTGTGAATTTTTGGTTTTCCTTAGTTTATAATATTACACTACATCTATGATAGATCATTCAATACTAGATTTGTATGAAAAATAATTTAGTTTGTCATCTACCTCAACCTTGGTTTGTATTTTCAGTAATTATCTTGAATTTAGTTGTTGGGTATTGTTTGTGTATATTAGGTGTTAGAATTATTATGAATATAATTCACTCTTGAGTAATGTACCCCTAGGTAGATGGACTTGGGGTCATACTGCCTACATGATAGAAGGATTAATCCTTGTTTAGAAAAGTGAATGGGGTTGGATATCTATTGATCTGAGCGTAATAATTTGAATATTCTCAATCTCATATAATTATAAAACCTTTATATGAAAAGTTCATGTACAATTTACATATAATGAATTCAAATATGTGTGAATATAGTTGAATTATAATTTTTTTTAAGTAACAAAAACTTTTTGGTTGTGTAAATAGTTACACTTAAATATAGTTTGAACAAATTGATTTGGTGGAGATAATAACATTACAGGCTAAAATAAATAGAATCATGAATACCCAATGGGAGTAACATGAGATAATATTATGATATTAAAATACCATCCAAATCATAAGTGGTAAACTCCTTCCAAAGTGGAACTTATCAAGACATCGATCATCCAACATGGTCAGTCATGCAAAATATGGAATCCATATTGTTATATTATATGAGGAAATCAAGGATATGTGACAATGGAACATCCTTGGGTAGGTTATGAAAAATCTGGGTGCCATTGATTTTTCATTTTAAGCTTATTTTTTGAATTTTCATTGGGTTACACTAGTTGGGACACCATGATAGAATTATGTTATAGGAGAAACAAAGTTAATTACATTCATATGATGTATTATTGAAATAGTTATTCTGCATGAATATCCTATAGTTGTATATGATGTCTTTGGAATGATTCCCAACTTGGATAGCAAAGTGGTTAGAGGAATTCCAAAGCACACTCATTGCTTGGGGAAATATGGATCTTATCCAACTAATTGAAATTATGCACAAAATGGATCATCATTTTAGTGGGAACCCATTTAATAAAATTACTTATTAATGACTAATAATACATGATACTCATCAGATAAAATTTTATTTCTAAATAATATCATAATCATCATCTAGAAAAAATCATGATCAATCCGAGATAGTGAGAAGATTATTTTAGGTATATCTTAAGATTGGTAACATAACAAATTTTCTTAGGAAATATTGTTGATTTAAGAAAAGATCCTAAGGTATGTTTTATGTGTTAGAAAAGTTCCTTAGAACCAAGTATTTATGTTATTCAATAATTGAATCTATATTCTTATCGAATAATTGAGTCAGTTACTTACTGTTTTAAAGTAATTATTTGAAAAATGACCAAAGGAGTTTCAGTCTCCACTCAGGTACTCAATATAATTGGGTGACTCAATGATTTAGTGAATTTTAGTCTCATATACTCAATATTATTGTCTAAGTCTAGTGGTACTCAATATGATTGAATATGTTGATAACTCATTCTGACTAAATGTTTTCTAAAAACATTATTGGTTATAGAAAAAATCTATTATTTTGATATAAATATCATATCAACTATGTTCTTTACAAAGTTTTGTAAATATAAATAAGTTTAGAAGATGAAAATAATTGAATATTGAATTTTTATTACAAGTAATAGAGTAAAGTAGTTTCGACATTGATAACTTGAAAACTTCTTGCTTGAATAAACTTCTCATATGTTTTTTATTTTTATCTCATTATTCTCTTGACAAAAGAATGTAAAAAATAGTTGTTAAAATGATATGATATGTGTGTTTTTAAAACAAATGGTTTGTGATTTATTCTATTAAATTATTAATGTGGATATTAAAATTAGTTTTTTAAGGGAATTTATCCTATTGGTATATGTGGAAACATACTAAAAATATGAAAGAATTGAAAAAAAAATTACCCAATATTATTAATTTTTGGGAAATATATTTGAACATTGAATCTGATATCAAGGTTCGAAAGTAATTAATAGATAGAAAACATTGGTAAAGTTTTAAACCAGAAGAAGAAAATTTTTAGTTATAAGTATTACTTATTACTTTTCCATTCCTTTAGTTTTGGAAATCAAAAACTCTTTCTTAAACCATGTTTACTAAATTTTTATAGCCCAAGTGTTATTTTTTTTATATAAAACATTAAATTTTATTATACATTGAAAAAGATCTAATTTTTTATCAATATGAACTTATATTTATTCATTATGATACTCTGATTGAGAATTTATCTGATTATCAGACCAACCTTTAATCTGGTCTGTTGTTAGAATTGTTTTGTGTCTATCATTTTGACAAAATTCTTGACCATACAACTGATTCTGGTATCGAAACAATCAGACTAAACCTCATAAGGATTATCAAATTGAAAATAGATAATGAATTACATCATTCTATCCAATGTTTACGATCATAATACATGGACCTATTTTTATTATAAGGAATATTGTTAACATTATAATGGTGTTAAAAATGAAATTGGAAATTTAGTTATTCTAGGTAATTATGAACCTTAATTCTTCAGCTATCAGAGTTCATTGTAAAAAAACTCAGAAATATGACAATTTCCTCTTGGTCTATAAATAGAAGGTCGTTTTAATAGTTTAGAGCTAGAAGATTTCATTCGGAACTCAATTATTTTAAATATTTCTCTATGTGAACTTATCATTCCTATTCATTGTAATAATTTAGGGAGTCAGTAGTTCTTTAGAATCCTTTTCAGGTTGTTACCTTTAAAACTTTTGGTTTTATAATAAAATTTTATCATTGTTACGATAGAGGGATTATTTGGATTTGAAGATGGGGAATCTGATCCATCAGATCGAGGTATTTTGGGGATAGGAACAGAGGGTCCAATAATCATATCGATGGAATATAGGGTTAGAACAATGTAGCTTATTCTGATCATCATATCAAGATATTTCCATGTTAGGAAATACATACTTTACAATATGTATAAAATAGTGGATATATTTAGCCAATGTTATTTTACTAACTTACTCTTAATGTTAAAATATTTTAATTTTTTAAATATATATTATAAGTCATTCTTAATATTACTAGCTATTTTTTCAAAAGTTTCTATCATGTTATACATGTAGTAGAAAGTTAGTTATCATACTCATCTTTATATTCTATTTTTTATTGATTTAACTTTGATAATGATAAATATACTCTAATATAAATTGGATT
Source organism: Viscum album (assembly GCA_963277665.1). Lineage (NCBI taxonomy): Eukaryota > Viridiplantae > Streptophyta > Magnoliopsida > Santalales > Viscaceae > Viscum > Viscum album. The sequence continues at coordinate 1,689,387,911 of OY728140.1, read as the reverse complement.
TGCAGTGATTCCAATATTCACTTGGATAATCGGACTAAGTCTAAGTCTAATAAATTTACATTAAGAGACTTTGTATTTTGTTTTTTTAAAGATTTTTTAACATATAATTCACCCTCACCCCTCTTGTATGTATAGTCATATGATTAGATTATTACGATCCTATAATTGGAATCGAAGTAGGTTTCTACTGGTTATATACATTCTGATTTCTTACATTCTTTACTTACTACATGTTTTTAATGTTTTTATTAAACATTTATTTATAAATTTTCTACACTAAGAGGTATTTTTAGAAATAGTTTCTATTATTTTAAGATGGAAGGTATGAATATTAGATCTCTTGATAATCTGAATCCTAGTCGGTCACCTATATTTGATGGGAATGACTATCAATATTGGAGAGAAAGAATGAAGACCTCTATGATCAAAAATAGGGTAGATAACTTTTGATGCTTACTATAAAATATAAGATTCCTAATAAGAAAGTTTCTATTTTTATAGATGCTAAGAAACAAAAATATCAATTGAATTACAAAGCCAGAAATACTTTAAAGTGTTCTATGACAAGGAATATCTACCGTCCGATATCTCCTTGTGAAGATACAAATAGTATTTAGAGTAAATTTGAAGTTACTCATTTTGGTACCTCTATGGTTATGGAAACTTGAGGTCTATGTTAAGAGTATATTACCAAGTATTTGATTTTCTACCTGGAGAGTCGGTTGCTAAGATACACCAAAGATTTATGACTATTATAAATATTTTACAATCTCTTGGAGAAAAATGAATTTAAGAATATATTTTATTTGAAAAAATTATTGATATAATTCCCAATGAGGGGGAATTAAAAAGAACTGATGTGGGTGATACATGGAAGTTAACTAATCTTACTCTTGATGGTTTTATTGGTACTCTCATTTAGTGTGAGGGTATACTTAAAACAGATGTTGTGAAAGACAAAAAAATGGTGGTGTTTCATTTTATACAACATCTATTGTACCTTCAAAAGATCATTTAGCTTAGAATCTTTCAAAATCATTGAGAAAAAAAGTTGTTATTAAGTTATATTATAGAAAATTATAGCATTCCAAGAATTAGTTAGATAATCTAGAAAGATGGATGAATAAGAAAGTGGTAAATTAATATTTTCAATACGGATGTAAAAAATGTCATAAAGATAGTGGTTATATGAATGAATGTAATATCATTTGTTGGGAATGTAATAAAGATGAACATATCCAACCTGATTTTCCAAAGATTAAAAAGGAATGATAGAAAGTAAAATAATACATAAAGAAATTCCAAAAAGTACTACAAGTCTACAGAAATGGAAATTTTAAAATATTATGACACATTGAGTTCTATTAGTGGTGGTTCTTTTGATAGTTATTATGATGAGGAATATTTCTAATAGAGTACCATTAGTATTTTTACTATCATACCCTTTTTAAATCACTGAGTTAATAGAAAAGGTATAAACAAGTGAATCCCTTAAAAATTTATCATTAAATTCCAATTACCCAAATATTGATAATGAGAAAAGTTATACATATTATGATGGATAATCTTCCTCAACTAGTGATTATAATACTTTACCATAATATGATGAAGTTTCTATATTTTCAAAATTATTATAATTGAAAATTTTAATATTTGAAAAAAGAAACATGATAATGTTAAAGCTAAACATACTAAGGAAGATTCAAGAATAACTATTCTCAAAAAAATAAATATAAAATATTTCTAAATATAATGATAAAACTATTTATAAATAAGATAATATTTAAAAATATATTGATATGTTTATTTTTGATAAAATTATTTTTCAAGCAAAACATAGCTCTAAAACTAATACTGATGAGGATAAAAAATTAGTTGTGAAACTAAAATCTGAAATATCAAGTATGAAGAAACTCAGGTCCACATTTACTTCTACAATGGATACTTTTTACAAAATTTATAAACATATTATACGTCATTATAATAGTTTTCTAATGGGTTTTATAAATAAAAAACCTATTTATAGACAAAATTATTTTATTCGAAAAAGTTAAAATTTTTACAATAAGTGATAAAGTGGTGAGAAATAGAATAAAATGTTTTCGTAAATAGATTAAAATCGTTAATTTTTCATAAGGATTCTTCTTATAATGAAAAAACATTATCCCAAAACAAAATATGACAAATTTGGTTACCTAAAATGTTTCTTTATAAAAATACCAGGCCCAAGAAGGTTTTGGTTTCGAAAATATAATATATTTTTTTAGGATATAATATATAGTACCGACAACAAGAACATTTGGTAAGTGGATAGTTTATTTTAAATGAACATGATTGGAAATAAATATTTCTCTAAGAATATAATCTAGATTAAATTTCGAAAATTAAATTTCATAGATAATGTTCATATAGAGATTATGATAATAGATAACATTGCTATTCTTGAAAAATCTATTGTTTTAAATGTTATATTTTTTTTAGGTCTTAAGAAAAACCTTATAATCATAATTCAGTTTTGTGTTGAAGGTTAACTTGTGATATTTAGGAATGATAAATGTTCAGTACATACTTCCAAGGATAAATTTATTCTTTCTTCCAATAGGCTATAGAATGTTTAGACACTTAACTTAGAAGACCTTAAGATCTAATAATTACTGTGACTTAGTGAAATGGGATATCAATCTTGGTTATAGAATAGAATTTTTGGACATATTAACCTCATTAACTTACCTAAATTGACTAATAAAGTACTTATTAAAGATCTTCTGAAACTTAGGTTTGATAATTCTAAAGTATCTGACCCTTGTCAATATGGTAAGAAACATAAGTCATGTTTCAAATCTATTAGTGAAGTATCGACTTATAATTATTAATAGTTAGACCACATGGAATTATTTAGTCTTATAAAAGGTTGAATTTTTGGTGAAAAATACTAATATATGTCTTAGTTGATGATTACACTAGATATACTTGGGTCAATTTTCTATCAAGAAAATTCCAAACGTTTAATTATTTTAAATTTTTTGTATTGAAAGTTAAAACTAAGAAAACCTATCCTTAATAACTATACATACTATTCAAGGTGTAAAATTGGAAAATTATGATTTTGAAACCTTATATAGTAAGTAAGGTATTGAACATAACATTTCAGTACCTAGAACTCCCCATAAAAATGGTGTAGTTGAAAGGAGAAATAAAAATATTCAAGAAATAATTATAACCATGTTGATTTAACACTCTATTGCTAACCATTTTTGGGATTGATTAGTTATTACTACCAGTTATACAATAAATTGTGTTCTAATTAGACATTTTCCTAATAAAACTATATATGAGTTATGGACTTGAAGAAAACTAAAAGGTTATTACTTCAAATTTTTGGGTCGTAAAGTATTCATACTGAATATGGAAGATAATCTACATAATTTTTCACCCAAATCCAATAAAAGAAAATTTTTAGGTTATTCCACTACGTATAATGCCTATAGGTTTTTTAATAAAAATTATTCAACTATTGAGGAAATAATACATGTTATGTTTGATGAAACTAGTCGATTTTTTTTAAACAACCTCAACCTTCATCTTCGGATGCTATTTCTAAAACTGATTTTAAACCCTTTTTATAGAGATATTCTCATAAGGAAATAACTCATGAATTATTTTTTGAAGTTATTACTCAGGAATATTTTATACCTATTATTGGATAACAGAATTCTAAAATCCAAAGATGTTTTTTGTTTCTTAATAACAATCCTAGTGAAAGTATCATTGGTGATGTAGATCAACCATTCGGACTAGAAGTTACTTATGAAATGAAATTGAACATCTTGATTTCTTATCCCAATTGGAACATAAGAATACTAATGATTATTTAGGTTATAATTTTTATATTAAGGAAAATCAGAATGAACATATTGAATTTGAAAGGAACAATGTATTTACTTTAGTTTAACAACCAATAGAAACTTCTATATTTGAACTAAAATGGGTTTTTTGGAATAAATGATATAAAAATGGGATAATATCTATAAATAAATCTATACATCTTACTAATAAATATAATCAACAATTGTTCATTGACTACGTATATACTTATGCACTAGTAGCTAGACTTGAAATTATTTGAATTTTTCTATCCATTAAAACATTATTTAATTTAAAATTATTTAAAATGGATATGAATTGTGATTTTTCTAATAGATATGTTTAAGAGGAAGTTTATATAGAACAACCACATTATATTGAAAATATAAAACATCTAAAACATGTTTATAAACTTTTCAAGAATTTATATGTACTTAATCAAGTCCCTAAAGATTGGTACGATAGTTTTACTAGTTTTTTGTTACAAAATAATTTTTTTAGTGGATCTATGGATCCAAATATTTTTATAAAATAATTAAATGAAAATATTATGATTTTGAAAATTTATGTTGATGAAATTATATTCGGTTCAACTCAATAATATTTAATTGATTTCTTTATGGAATCTATGAAGTCTATGTTTAAAATGAGTATGATGGGTGAGCTAACATATTTCCTTGGTTTTAAAATTTCACAAAAACTAGAAGGAACTTTTATATCTCATAAAAATTATATAAAATATATTATTATGAAATTTGGATATAAAAATAATAAAATTATTATTACTCCCATCGATACCTTTATTACTTTAGATCTTGATGAGGTTAGATAACCAGTTGATCATAAAACTTTTGGGGTATGATTGGACATTTAATTTACTTAACTTCTAGTCATCCCAATTTAATGTTTTCAGTATGCTTGTGTGAAAGATATCAAGAAAATATAAAATAATCCCATCTTAAAGTTATAAAACAAATTTTTCATTATATTAACGGAACTATGGGATTTGGAATTTTCTATTCTAATATAAACTTTTTTGAACTAAAAAGTAATTTAGATGCGGACTTTGGTGGATGTAGAATGGATTAGAAAAGTACATCCAGAACTTGTCATATCTTTAGAATATTTAGTTTCTTGGACTTGTAAGAGACAAAACTCAATATACCATTCCACTATTAAATCTGAATATTTGGTAGTTGAAAGTTCATGTGCTCAAGTGTTGTGGATGTAACACACACTCATTGAATATGGCATGAGTTTATCTAAAACTCCAATAATTTTTCATAATACAAGGTCCGTTGATTTAATTATAAAACCAGCGTGTCACTCACATGCTGTAGAAATAGATATAAGACCCCATTTCCTTTGGTATCATATACATAAAAGAGATATAATTTTATAATTCATCGGAATGAAAATATAACTTCATGATATTCTCACTAAACCCCTTTGATTGGGTAGATTTCAATATATAAAATAAAAGATATGAATGATTAATGTATAGTGATAATTCATATCTAATTCATTTTGTCTAAACTCCTTATAATAATATTTTCTTTTTTCAAAGGAGGAGTACATATGTTTTATGTTTTTCAAACCTCTTTCATTTTTCTTAAATATTTTATTTTTCTATATTTTTTATTTTTTCTATAGTTTTCATCATAATGAGTTTTATAGACTCACACTTTTAAAAAAAACAGATTCGGAATTCTCAAATAGTTTTCCAGAATCGAAAATTATTATAAAATATCTGGACTCATTTTTTATTATAATTTCTTTTCTAAATTTATAAATTATCATATTTAGATAGATTTTCTAAAGAAAAATAATATTTTTTAATAATAAAACTATAATAATTATTTTTTCTATTAAAACTATCATAATAAGTTTGATTAATGTTATTTTTTTAATGAAAACCTCATTACAATATTTTTTAACAAAATTATCGTATGTTTAAAAAAACCAAGAATAAAAATTTAATCATACCAATGATTCTTTCAACTCATAAAGGTACTCTTATATTCTTTTAATTTATGAACTAATTTATTATTTTAGATCATAATTGATGTTGTTCATATTCTTTTAGTTTTTATAAAAACATATCATTATTTCTCAAAAATTTAACAAGTATTCCAAATTGGAATCATTCTTAATCCAATAAAATTTTCAAACTTCAAGAGTTTAAAAAAAATATTTAAAAAAATCATCGAATCAATCATGAATATCATATTAGAATAGTTTTTTAATCTCAACCATTGTTTTTATTTTAAAAGTTAAACCATTGACATCCGTTCCTATAAAATGTTGGGTCATCCCCTATCCCACATCAATTCTTCATAGTTTTTTCTCCTGATTTGTTTCATCCTTAAAATCCACCAGTATAATAATTTTCACTTATATCTATTTATCATTTTTAGTTTCAATTTTGTTGGAGACTAAGGAAGATTATGCTAAGTGGTTTTACTTTAGGGAAAGGTTGGTTTAATTTCATGGTTTGATAAGTACAATTTGACTTTTAAAAAGATTGTTTCATTTCAATTTTGGGAGTCAGTATGCATTGAAATGTCCGGTAAGGATTTTGATCTTTATTATCCAGAGTTTGTTTCAGAATTATATTCTTTAGTTTAGTTTTTTAATTAATATATTAATGAAACATTATCTTATTCTATGTTCGGAAAAAGGTATAAGTTGTCTTATAATATGTTAGATGATATCATTGGAGTTCTTTTATAAGGAGAAGTGTTTTCCCTTTCACAAGTTACCAACAAATCATATAACTTTCAATAAGAAAAGATCTAAAGATTCTATATTTTCCAACTATGAGAAAGTTAGAAGAGTGACTCACCTAAATCCAGATAACAAAGTCATTTCTCTTTGGATGCAATGTTATTTGACCATTATAAAGGGTTATATGGATACTTTTAAAGGATCAGATGTTTTTTTGGATTACGAGGTGAATATGAGGAAGATAGATCTGGTCAATTTTATCTTCAATACACTATAAAACATGAAAAAATCATCTATCAAGTAAAAAATTATAATTTTTCTATCCTCCATTAGAGAAATATTTTGAAAATTATTGAATTGTTTTGGTTAGAGGAGAAAGAATATCTTGTGAGGGAAAGGATTTATTTTAGTAGTGAGGATATAATGTCCAGAATAACTTTGGTATTTGATTCCAAAGAAAAGAAGTTTCTAGAAAAAATTGATCTTGCAGTATTAAAGGAACAACCCTCAAATAAATTTGAGGAAGATAAGAAAAAGAGAAGAAATTTTTATTCTTATTAACTTATTAATAAAAAGAAACAAAAGAAAATTCCTGATGAAGATTTCAATAATTTGATGGAACAAAAAATATCAGAAAAAAAACTATAGGATATGTAATTAATAATTAACCCCGTAGAATCTAAATCATTAATGATCTAAACTACTGAACATCTTCAAGAATATTAGAATAAAATGCTTAAATAGAAAATATTTCAAGAAGCTACCATTTTTTAAAACATGATGAAAGGTGTTTACAGGGATTATGAGAGCTATTTAATTCTGACTTCCTATACATATGTGATAAATCTAGGAGAATTTTTAGTGTTTGAATAAATAGTTGTTGTTCCTAACAAGATCCATTTTATTACTAATATGGGAGAGAAAAAGTTTATAGCCAGATAATTGGTTCCAAGCATTCCATAAAAACAATCATTATCAGAATCAGCTATAAAGGGATATCTAATAACTACCATGAAGTTATGAGATGGACTAGATAAGAAAGTTTTAGATGTTTTTGAATAAGAATAATATAAAGAAGTAGAAGAATAGGTATAAGAAGAGGAGTAAGATAAAGAGAAAGACAAGAAAGGTGATGAGGATAAACAAACCAAGTCACAAAATGATTCGTCAGAATCATCCAAATATTTATCAAGTTTTCATTTAAAATATACTATGTATGGAAAATATAAAAGTTCTAAGGAAGAAGTATCATCATCAAAAAAGGAAGAAAATTTATCCTCAAAGAAAGAAGAGAAGATCAACAGTCTCAAAAAAAGTTGATGAAATATTTGAATCAAATAAGGATGTGTAAATTCTTGAAGTTTCTGGTGATAAGGATGATTCAATGTAAGTTGATATAAAATAAAAAGAAGTTGATACTAGAACCAGCAAGCCAAAACCTCCCAATATTGAGCCCGATCAATCTGACTCTGAAGGAACTATCACTCAAAAAGGTTTTGATTTAATTTTTTTTATCTTTCAATATATTAACATATTAGATTCCATATTCAACTAGAATTTTATTGAGATGGAAGTTACTTCATGAAGATAAGGAAGAGAAATTGAAGTTAATAAATTTTTTGACTAAAACTATGAGAAGGTTTCATACTGACTTTAATGTTTTTCAAGAAAAATTAAAAACTCTAAAATCATCATATAATTATATGGTGAAGTGGTCTAATAAAACCGATACCAATATCAGGGATCATGATTACTAGTTTATAGAGGTAGAGAAACTTATGTTAGAATCAGATGATTCTTTCAATATATTATCCACATATATGGAAGACAGAGTTTAGTTTTTTTAGGAATTCAAAAATTCCATAGGCGATAGGACTGAGGATTTAAATATTTCGAATGAAAATATTCAGGATATACATTAGGAAATGAGTAGGCTAAGATATTTTGAAGATGATCTGGTCATAATAAGGGATCAAAAAAAAGAGTTATCTAAGGAAGTCAAAATGTTGAACACTCAAGACTAGATTCAATAAGAAATAATAGAAATGATAGAGAAATAATATCATGAGGTCAAGAATATGAAGTCATTTTTCAAGAATCAAATGAATAATGAATAATTTATTTTTCTTTGATCTCTCGATGTAATATTTTTAAAACATTTGATTAATGAATTATAGAATTACTTTTTATGAAATTATATTGTGCTTGAATATTTTCTAATTATGATTGGTTAGATATTATTTCAAACTTATATAGATTATAAAATAGTTCAATATTGTTTTGTATGTTATTTTTATAACATTTCAAGAAACGTTGTATTCTTTCCAATTAATTTTTTGAAAATAAAAAAGGGTGGGAATGTTATATTGAGTAGGAGAAATTATTATCAAAAGGGGAGGTTGTGTCTTTAAAGGATAGAAGGTATTTTAAAATGGGAGATATTATACTAAGGGGGATAATTATTCTTTATGGATTAATCATTTTAATAATTTCCATAATATTCAAAAGAGTTATAAACTCAAGGGAGGTTAAATTGTTAAGAATATATTTTCAGCTCTTAAATGAATAAAGGACTGTTGGTTTTTCAGTTATTTTTATATTTATGTTTTATGGTTTGTACTTACCAAAAAGAGGGAGATTATTGAGTAATAATAATTACTTATTACTTTTCCATTCCTTTAGTTTTGGAAATCACAAACACTTTCTAAATACTTTTTTACAAACTATTTATATCCCATGGGTTTTAGTATGTCTTGTAGAAAACATTATATTTTACCATACATAGAAAAATATCTAATGTAATAAGAATTTTATTATATCGTTAATCGTTATGGTCATCATATTGACAATGAATCTATTTATCTAACTTACCTTTAATTAGAACAGGGTTAAGAATTTTGTCTTATCTATCATAATGAAAAAATCCATGACCATCAAGCTAATCATGGTACTGAAACAATTGGACTGAACATCTTAAGGATTATCATATCGACAATATATAAGGAAGTATTTCAGACTATCCTATGTTTTTAATTGGAATACGTAGTCTTTTTTCTATTGTAAGGAATACCTTTAACAATGAAATGGTGTTAAAAAATGACATTGGACATTTCTTTATGCAAGAGCATTATAAACTATCAAGAGAAAACTATCTGATCCTATTGCAAAAAACAAAGAAATATGAACATTGGATCCTCACCTATAAAAAGAATGTCATCTGAAGATTTTGTAGCTAGAATATTTCATTTTAAATTGAATTCTAATAAATATTTCTCATTGTGAACTTCTCTTTCATACTCATTGTAATGCTTTATAGTGTTGGTATTTTTAATGAATCATGCTTGGGTTGTTTCCTTTTAGATCTTTTTCTTTTGTAATCATGTGTGATCATTGTTGTGATTGAGGTCTTTTAAGGATAGGAAGATGGTGAATCCAATCCATTTGATCAAGGGATTATGGAGACATGAAAACTAAAACTTATCATTATATCAAGGGATTCTGAGGATAGGAAGACATATCTTATTCTGATCATCATAACGAGGGATATCCTAGTAAGAAAAAATGGTATTTACTGTGAGTATAACAAATTTGATACCTTTAGTCAAGTTTATTTTAATAACATACTCTTAGGATTAAAACATTTGAACTATTTAAATATATCATGTAAGTAATTATTACTATTACTATCTATTGTTTTTCTTGTTTATACAATCTTCTATTCCACTATGCATGTAATAAAAAGTTTGTCATCATATTCATATTTATATTCTATTTAATTTATTAATTTAACTTTGATTACAATAAACAAACTATGATATAAATTGGATCCAAAATTATTTTGATCTTTAATATAATAATCAAAATAAGTCTTAGTCTGATAAATTTTCTTTAAGATACTTGATGTTTTATTTAGTAAAATCGTTTTTTAAACATAAATTTTCCCCTCCCCTCCTCTTATAAGTATATCCATCTAATATAAATTTTGTGATACTATGGAAAATTTGGTTGAAAACTCCAATAATTATTCTCTAACAATATAATAAAGGTCATTGAACCTAGGTTTGGTAGGATGGAATATTAATGATTCAATGTGATTGGATTAAAAAAGATATTCATGAAGACGTTTTTTAAGATCTATGGAATGTTTATTTCATGTATCGATGTTATTGAAATTAATTATTCAATATTGAAGGTTATGTTATATTAAATAGATATTTTATAAATTATTGTAACATGAAATTAGTTGAAAATTAGAGTAATAATTGATTGAGACTATAGTTTATATTAATGAGATAAAGCTAATGGTTTCTTCATAAAGGATTGGAATGTGATGGATTTTTTCTAGAAGAAAATGATCAAAGTAAATGATTCATATCATCATATCATTTATTTTATGTGATAAAAGAAGATATTTGATAATTAAGTATTGTTATGAACATGAGATAATTAATTTTATACACCTTTTTCTTATTCATTAAGTTCTATAACATGTATAGGGAAGAATATATGGATAAAAGTTTGTATCCGGATATTTTTCAAAATATGATAGAATATGTTCCCTCCACCCATAAATAGTATATTTAAACAAATTATTTCTTATCGAAGTAAAAAAAATTATCTTAACCTATAGAATACCGTATATGATATGGAATCAATAGTTTGTTTTTAAATATTTTTATCAATTAAAAATGGTTTTATTTATAAAACAAAAAAGGGTTCATGTATCTTAGAAAGATATTCTAAGAAATATATAATGTCTAAAAGGAGATTGGGAGTATGTTTAGACTTAAGTAATTTCAAATATAACAAAACAATTGTTACAAAAATTTTCAAATAAATTTATTTCTAATTAATTTTCTAAATATTTTAGAGTATAGTGGTAAATAAAAATGTAAGGGTGACATTTAGTTACCATATTAATGTTATTTCCCCTTTATCCTAAAATATTTTAGGTGGACTAGTAAACAATAAAGTGAATAGTTAAATTATTTTGAGGAAAAATTATGATGTAATAGAGTTACAAGGATGGTTATATTGAACATAAAAGTTTCTAAGTAGACAATAGAATTTGGAATTATAATAGTTTATGTTTTAAAGTTAAGAGGTATGAATATATTCAAGTAGTTAAACAAATATGAATGTGATTCCTAAATCTCACCATTATTCAAACAATTTTACATTATATATTTTTATCACTATATAATTTAGTTGAATATTTTTATCATATAGTCAAAAATATTCGTCATAGGAATTATATATTATGAAATAAGTTAACAAAAACAAGAAATTACAACAAATGTAAGGCTGGTCTAGCAGTTTTATATATATGATATGTTAAATAAGTTCCTTTTTTTGTTTTTTTAGATATTCTTAAAATGGATTAATATTATGAAATATATCATTTTAAAATTCGATCTCCACTTCATAGTTATTTTACATTGTTTGTATAAATGTATATATAGATATGAATTTCATGAAATGTTATGATAATTGGCCTATAAAAGTATAACTTTTAGTTTATCCCTAATAGATTTTATTTTAGTATTATTATAGGTTATGAAAAAATTATAAGGTTAGAATTAGTAAGACTCATGTATAGTGGTATATAATAAGATCATGAGGCACAAAACAAAGAATGGTATTCATTGTGTTCACTGGATGACCAACTAAGTATAAAAAATGGAGTGTCATATATATTTATTTGGTATACTAGGGGTACATGGATTTAATTTGAGTCCACATTACCCAAGGTTGGAAAGATACATAGCATGAGAACCTTCATACTTTGATACCCTACTAAAACAGGTATGCATATTGAATTATCTAATATAGGGATGGTCGAGTATGTTTTTGATCATGTCCTCGATTATAGCTTAACGAGTATGAGAATTTTACTCTAATTTAATGATTATGAATTTTGGGCCCTTTATTGTGATATATTTGGGGAGTGTATAGCCACACCTAGATATTGTATATCTATCCAAATAAAGGAAATTTTATGGGATTACCCATAAGGATGAATTACATGTAATATATTCATCTATTAGATCAATTTGTACTCAAATAATCGATAATAGATGAGTTATATATTTGTTATTGACATGTTTTATATCCCGTGGTCACTTTCTATCTTAGATAATAGGAAAATATGAGATTTCACATTTTCATATGATGGAGACTGGGGAACACATGTATAGATACACTTGTGTTTATTGGAGATCATTTTCAAATACCAATAAATATTGAGTTGTATCAATGTTTTTCTAGATACCAATATTTTATTACATGTATTAATCTAAAGATTTATATTTTTTAATACTATATTTGAAGGTGACGTCTCGATATGTGGTTGAAAAAATGAGGAATGATTTTTGACTCAAACAACTACTATAAAAAATATTTATAGCTAATTCTAAAGTGTTTTTTATCAGTGTTCACAAGGTATTTCATATGATGTGATACAATATGATGTTAATGATAGATTTCCAAACAATATTTTGGAAGATATCAAAAATTATTTTGGATATGATTTTTTGATTTATAGTATATTTTATAATATAAGTTCAATTTTCATAGAGTCTATTATGCTTTAATACAAGTTTGATATTGATGGAGTTATAATCCTAAAATCCATATTCATGGGATGCATACAACCATAAGAGATATATATGTGATGTCTTGATGCATGCATGAAAAATTATTTCATTCATGAAACTACCTTTGATCATATGAATTTCAAAATATTAATTATTTTAATATTAAAATAGTATATCTCACTTAAATCTATCATTTATTAAAGAGTCACTTAGGATGTATTTTAATATTGGAGTTTCATTCATGTAAGAAATGCATGTACTAAACATAAAATTTATTAATTTGTTATAAAGACAGAATTAATGCAACACCAACTAAAGATAATCCTTATGTATTACATAAATCACTTCCATGTGATTTTAGTGTTTGTATTTTTCATTACTTCATTAAAATTTGAGACTCCTCCTCACATAAATTTATCTTCATATTTTTCCTTTTTATTAGTCTCTATAGGTATATGGATAAAAGATGGATTTCATCCATAATATGTACAATTTAGATAAAACTAATGGACACACAATGTATAGAGTATATATATTTTTTACCCATATATGACCTTCATAAAATTCATATGAATAAGAAGATATAAAAAATTCTCTACAGAGAATGGTACACATGATTAAAGAATTTATTAATTTCAATTTTATATGAATTTTTTTCTATCTTTCATGGGAGAAACTATGAAAAGGTTTTAAATCTACACTCAATCATCTCATAATCATTATTATATTTTAATTAAATACTTAAATATCCTCCCATTGGATTAAAATTTAACTAAAAGGTTGTTTATAAATGGAGATAACCTTAGCTCATTTATTTTATTAGAAATATTTCTCTTCTATTGTAATATTTATTTATTTTGTTTTTTGGATGTTATTATCTCTACTTATATGATTAATTAATGTTTTTTCAAAAGAAATAACCTTATTTATTAAATTAATCTTATTTTTATGTTTTTGTTACAGTCGTTTTCTGCCAAATATAGTCGTCTTTACAAAAGTTTAAAAGGAATCTTCTATTTAAATGTTTTCTATAAGAATGGATTTTATCATCATATTTATAGGTTTTATTTAAGAAACATTATCTCCTAATTTTAATTGTTTTCCAAAAAAAATATTCATTTTTTTATTTCATTTTATTTTAAAATAAAAGGCACTAAAAATATATAGTGTATTTCTTCATCTTTCACAAGAAAATATTATTGTACAAATAAAAGTTTTTTTCATATATGTAATCACCCTTTAATGTTTTGTATTCTTCACAAAAAATATGGTCTAATAATTGAATCCACATAATTCATCTATATGGAATATAATAATTTCATATGGATATTTTCATATAAAAACCCCCATTATTTTCATGGGTTAATTAATTTAAGATGGAATTAAGAATGTATTAATGTTATTTTGGTGAACATATGTATGGTTTTTTATTAAGTGTTAAGTGGTCTTTAAATTTCATATCCATAAAATGAATTTGAAAAATATTTGTGTCTCATGTGATTATTCATAGACATAATTATGATTAGTTATGTTCACAAGATGATGTGTGAACATGATTGTGATTAACTATGTTCACAAGATATTGTGTGTATATTATTTTGATTGGATATTTTAAGAAGATGATTTGTGGAAATGATTGTGATTATCTATTTTCACAAGATGATATGTGTCTATGATTGTGACAATTTATGTTCACAATATGACTCTTGAATGTGATTATTAGTATTTATGTTCATATATGATACAAGGACTTGATTTTGATTATCTATGTTCATAAGATGATGTTTTCACATGATTATAATTATCTATTTTCTTGATGTAATGTATAGAAATTATTTTAGGTAGTTATGTTTACATGTTTATGTGTGGACATGATTGTTGTGGTTTATCTTAATAATGTTTTTGATTTCCTATGTTTATATATATTCCATATTCTTATACACGGGTTGTGTTTCTATTATTGTTGACTCATGGTCCCAGACAACTATTCCTCATGTCTTATGTTATTTCAGAAGCTTTATTTTATGATTATGAATTATGAAGTATATTTTTGGGTATGATTTTATCTTGTTATACACCTTGATCATGTTTTTATACCCACATTCTCATATTAATTTAAATTTTATTTTTTTCTTACATTTACTATTACTAATAATATGAGCTCGCCCTTTTATTATGTTTCCATTATCTATGTTATGAAAAGGAGTATTATTTATAATGTGTTTAAAAGGGTATGACATAGGAGTACTATTTGTGGGAAATTTTGAAGACATTTTTTAAAATAAGAATATAATTTACCTAATATCCAAAGACACAAAACCTTTAGGTTATGGTATTTAATGAATTTGTGAGAAGAAAAGTTTAAATTATATAAATGATGTAAAATATATTCGTGTTATTCTTGAATTTACTTACTTGGTAATAGAACATATGTGTAAAGATTTTATTTTAGCATCATATCTAGGATTCTGGGTCTACGGTTCCATATTTGGTATCAAAGAGGGGTTTATTTATTTCTAGGGATTGGTTCATAAAGGATAAGGGGATAAAAACTTTAATCAACCTATGATGAACCTAAATTAATTTAATATAAACTTAAAATTCTAAAAATTTAAATGAGGGTTTCATAGTACATGAAGTATTAAGATAGATTTCACTTATCATATAATTCATTCCCTTAATTATCACTGCTTTGAACTAACACTAATATTTTTTGTTAAATTAAATGTCTATAAGTAAAAATAATTGAGTTAACATTTATTATGATGGACAGTGAAATTATAATCCTAATGAATGACCAAATGGAAATCGGTATGGAGTGAAAAACATTATTGAAATTCTCTCTCAGATTATTATTAATAACATAAATCATGTTAAGCTCTAGGATATTCCAATGATGGATAAATGTGTTATAATTCCATCATACATAAATAAAAATCTTGTTTTAGTGGGTCTTCTAATTGAATATTAATCAAGTAGTAGAATAATATAATAGAAAATGTATTTTCCATTATCCATTCCTTGGAGCATGAAAATTTATTTTAGCTATTTATAATTTTAT
The DNA here is from genome assembly GCA_963277665.1 of Viscum album. NCBI lineage: Eukaryota > Viridiplantae > Streptophyta > Magnoliopsida > Santalales > Viscaceae > Viscum > Viscum album. The sequence continues at coordinate 1,689,371,663 of OY728140.1, read as the reverse complement.
AGGATAACCTGGTCAATGTGGGACTCTCGTTAATAATATTATATAGGAGGAACGAATTAACTCTAAAAAATGGGTTGATTTTGAGAATATATTTTTAAATAAATATTTTCCATGACCTATTTAAACTAATGTGGAGTGAAAATTCCTAGAGATGAAATAAGGGAGGATGAATTGATTGGTTTATATGAATAATACTTTATAAACTCAAATTTAAGTCTTTCATTTAAATATTCGTCATAAAAACAAAATTTAAAACTTCTTTAGTGGCCTTAAAAAATCCTTATAAATAAATTATATATAAGGGAATTTTTAGCGATGAATAAAATGTTCTATATTAAAATAAAGTGGAAATAAAAATAAATAATCTCATTATTCTCATGAATTTAGAGATAAGGAAATAGAAATATTGTTTCATGGAAACTAAAATGACAAACTACATGGATAAAATAAAATTTGACCAACTACATTAAAAATATGTGGGAATAATCACTTAGGGAATTTCATGAATATAATGGGAAAGTGTTTTATATATGGAAGGGTAGACCATCGGGCTAATGATTATCAAAGAGAGACAAAGAGGTAAGACAAAACAAATAGTGGATGAGAATTTCCCAACCAATGAACCACTCACACTCTAATTCTTCAAGTGTAATGAGTATTAACATTACACCAGCCAAAGCACCAATCCATGGCATTATACTGAAAATTTATTTCAGTAACCTCCGAAGTCACGGGATAAAGGGAAATCCTATGCAATCATAACTATTAAAGAGGCTCAGGAAAATTAAGATGTTTTAGGTAAATTAGTCATCCTCTCTATAACTATATAAGTATTTTTACTCTAGTTATACCCATTCCTTTATATCTTATATATTTTCGAAGATAATAGAATCTAAACCCCAATGATTAGATATTTAATTAGCGATGAAAACATCTAGTGTTTTGATGATTGTATTATAATCCTACAACTCTTCTATAATAGAGTTTTTAGGAAATTTTCTTCCTATAAATATTATTCCTCTCCATTTATTCAAGTTTTATGTGATTTTGGGCATGAATTGGTTATCTCTACTTAGATTACATGCTAATTTTTTGGATAAGTTAGTCACATTCTATATCCCAGGTCTACCAATGATCATTTATTAGTCCTAATATGACTACAAACTACCTATTGGAATTACTTTAATTATATGTGTCTTTATTCCAAATCAGAATAGGTATTTAAGTCATATTATTAGGGAGAAAATAAATATTGGTGATATGTCTCCTATGAATAAAAAGATGATTTTTCTAGACATACATTACAAAGTGAAGCTGATATCGTATTAGAAATAATATGATGAGTCCTCTATATCTTCTAGATACCCTCAACTATATTCATCTGCATTAGATAAATAAAATTATCATTAAAAAATAGTTTAATTAGAAGTAATGTAACGCCATTAAATTTTAGTACAAATTTCCCTTTAAATAAATATTGTCTTCGATAACTTATTTCACACGCAAAACCAAACTATAATGAACTATGATATATTTTTTAAGATAAGATATTATAATTTATGATAAATAATAAATCACTATGATAATAAAAATTGAAATATCATTAAAAAATGTACAAGAAGAATAAATATAAAAGTAAATAAAAATATCATAAACATAAAATCATTATCCTTACAATTTTCCATGTAGATAATCAGCCTCAGTGAAACTATGGAAAAAAAGGAAAAAAATATAAATAAAATTGATATTTTCATAGATAAGTAAATTAGATGAATGATTTTACTGATGTTTTATATCTATATATAAGAATGAAATATAACTATTGTACGTATGGTGATTGGATATATATAGTCATTGAAAATATAGCAATTGAATATACGATCATTGGATATTCATGATTCCAATAGTAAAAATGAATGTGTATAATTATTAGTAACAAAATTTATAATTTTATAATTCACAAATGATAAATAATGAAACAAAAATGATGAAATTAAATAAAATCATTTTATTATATAAATATATTTTATTATTTTTTCATATTACTATTATTATTATTACAATTATTATTTAAAATGACTTTGTAAGTTTATAAATTTAATATAAATATTCTATTTGATATATAAAATTTAATAGTGATAATATAAATAATTCAATTTAATGGGATGCAATAAAATTAATTTAATATTAAATAAGGGATATTTATGAAAGAATAGTTTTTTAAGTGTTGTATATTTTTAACATAATAAATTTAATTATATATGTTTAAATGATAAATATAATTTAATGTTTCAATGTATAATAAAATATTTTTACACTCATCTAATTAGTAAATGATATAATATAATATTAAGAACACATAATGTGTAAAAAATCACTTTTTAAGAAAAAGATTCATATATATATATATATATATTATGTTTTTATTTAGAAGTTAAATTTCTCATATTTATAAAATTAACTATATTAAATGGAGTCAAAATATTTAATCAGAATATTAAAATTAATTAATGATTGAAATTTCATTTTTATAAATAAAAAATATGTTACAAAGATAAAAATAATAATTTACCACAATAAAGGTAAAATGAGGTAAAATGGGTTCGAATAAGTATTAGTGACTTAAAATAACATAAAGCATAACTCTAAATGTTTTAATGAGGTATTTATCTACCCAAATATATCCCATATCCAATATTGGGAATTTTTTATCGAGTTTCCTTTTAAAATGAAAACCATATACATTAGTTAATGGGAATAGATAGCAATACCACTGAAAACTAAAATATAAAAGGACACATCACATACCCCTTAAAATAACCATTTTTCTTAAAATCAATTTAGAATAACTTCCCATTTCGCCTATAATAAATAATTTTTATATTTTTGGTAACTTTTTCTTCCATAATGGAAGAATAAATCCATCATTCTAAAGTAACCCATATCGAGAAAGAGATAATTTAGGAAAGTAAGTATCTAGTTATTCACTATCCTTTTCAATTAAATCATCACATACACTATTTATAAAACTTATTCCCTGTTATAATTATATTATATTAACATAATTATTCTTATAATTAAATGATATTTATATTAAGTAGCTCAATACTCTTACTCATTCTTTTGTATACCAAGTTCATGTTTAGGACGGTTCAATCACCAAAACAAACGATTTTATACCAACATCATTATTGTCATAAAGAATAATAATAAAACCATTAATACTTCTTATATATGATATGAAGGAATAATTTATTTCATTAACATGGTTTTTAAAGGATGATGCATAAAATAAGGATCTTTATAAATTAACCTATTGTTATAGGTAAATTACCTATAACAAGCATGTCTAGTATTTTGTTCTCGAAATCCATAAACATACCTTCCATAAAATGAATATCATAAAAAATTAATTATTGTAACAAAATGATTCTAATAACTTGACTCATCATGCAATGTGGAAATTCAAATCATGGAACATGTAATAACATCACCATTATGAAACTCCTAAGAAATGATTAAATTTACAAAAAAATAAAGACAAAAATAAAAATAACAAACTAGTATATGATTAAATAATTATTATAATTGAATATTTTAAAAGGGAATTTATAGAAATATTATAGAAACCTACCTATTTCATAAACTATTTTTAATATAATTCCTTGAAAAAAATTACATTAATAACATCCAAGGATCTATTAAGGTTTAGTGTCTTAGAATCTAAGTACATAAAACATGAAGTATGTGATCAAAACATTAATATAAATATTATTTAATCCACTTAAGAGATTAATTTATTAATCTATAGAAGGTCATCAATCATCATGTTATTTATTGGGTACATGAATCAATAGAAAATGGTGACCATAAGTCATATTAAGGGATAAGAAAAGTAAATAGAACATGAGTGATCATCATAGATTAAACATTAGGAATAATAATAGAACATGATCATAAATACATGAGGAATAATATAAAATCATGATCATAAGTACATGAACCATAACCTAGAAATCTTGATACAACTTAAAAATGATACATTCATAAGAATATCACTAAAGTTCATTGCTAAGGTGTTATAATCCATATTGACATGGTTATTCACAAATTTACCTTAAATTAGTTGTCTCTAGGTATTAATTACTTACCCAATGTACGGAATACTACCTTTTTATTATATAAACTTTTCATTACATGGAACAAAATGTTGGATCTTATAAATTTTAGTATCTTTAAAATTTGGAACATAATACATGAAAACATAAAACATTATTCTAATACACATGAAATGATTCCTCATTGGTTCACCCTAAGTTTCTTTTATTGTATCTCATATCCTAGGTACATACATCAAAGTAATGGGGTGAGTATGATCCAAGTAAGGGAATAATAAAGGGAAACATTTAGCATGTGATCATGAGAAATAACAATACATCATGAACAAGAGAATATGAGATGTATCATAATAAAAATAATATGAATAATAATACGAAAATGTGTCCAAAACATTTAATTAAGACATTCATAATAATATCACCAATTTTTATCACCAATGTTTCATAAATCAAGATTACTAATGTTATTCAAAATAGTATCATAAAACATGTCATATATAAAGAATAATTATTTACCAAATGCATTGGAGAGCTATTAGGGTACACCCTTCGTATGATTTAATTAATATGAGCCATATATATAATAAAAAAAATTAATTAATAACTTATGGGATAATAAATAATGGGTTTCTTATCAAAATCAGGGCATATAAAAGTACATAAATAAGTGATTATTACATCATTTTTAACCCACAAAAAGAGAATTTTGGTTTCATATATGTAAATACCTAAATTAATAAATCATTTTTACGTCTAGGTGAATACCCATGGTTAAAGGAATAGGTTTGTGTATTCATAAAATAAAATAAACAATAATTTCTCCTGTATAATTTATAAGTTAGAGAAATAAATTTGGAAGTTTCATGGGTATAAACCACAGTTTGAGAAAAGGGGAAATAAGATAAAACACGGGTATAACAATGATAAAATACTCTTCTTACTATAATTAAATAGTAAAATTTTTAAAAAAATAAATTATTTTAGAAAATATAGGATACACTATAATAAAGGAACTTGAATGGAAAAGAGTAGTAGAGATTCCCCTTTCCATGAAGAGTTGATCCTAAATATTGAGGATTAGAACATCATGGGATTAAGGATACCTTATGGGGACACCATGGGAGGAAAAATGAATTGAAAATCATGGACGATGGATTAGAAGTGAAGGGGAATTGTGAAATGGGAGTGTATGTATAGAAAAATTTAATGAATTGTTTAACAATTTCCAAATATATGTCTTGGAAAACAAGGTTGAGGAAAATGAAAACCCATTTTATAACCCATGGTTTTTATCATGTTTTTGGAAATTTGAATCACATTTTATGATATTTTTCTTCATTATAATCAAACACCACTATTTAATACCTCTTTAGACATAGAAAAGTAAATTTTCTACAAAATAATGTTTTTAAAATATAATCATTCATTTTAGAATTTGGAAACACACTTATAGGTTAAGAAATTGATTAAAAAATATTAAAAAATAATATTAATAAAATAAAAAAATTCTATGTCAAGAAATGTGGTTAATTAATTATTACATAATTATTACATAAATATGAAGTCATAAAACATATTTGGGAACCTAAAACTATATTTTTATTATTCACTACAAAATAATGTATTTTGGAAAATTTCAAAAATTCACCCTAAACTAATTTTGAAATGATGTTTGAAAATATAATATTTATTTTAGAAAAATAGTTCTTTAAAAATGATAATTTAAACTTTTAAAAATAAAAAAAATTATTTATTGAAAAAATATATCAGTTTTTAAGACATGATAAAATTATGACACTTATAAAAATTTATGAGGACAATATAAAATAATTTTATCATTTCTATTTAAATAAGAGTATTAAAAAAGGCTATTTAAATAAAAAAATTATTCAAAATGCCTGAGTTTATTATAAAAAAATTTATATTTTCTAAAAATAAAATTATATTTTATTTGTGTCTAAAAATCATTTTATCAAATTAGTCTTACTTAAACATATATTTTATTAAAACAAATTATTCTTAACAAGGGATTTATAGAACAACCATATTATTTATAAAATTTATATTAAAATTCAAGTAACTAATTCTTGTAAACTTAACCTCTTATTACATCTATGTATGCCCTATGGATAAGGTGTATGATGGTGGTAGATTCATGGGGTGGCTTTGATAACATTGACTCAGTGGTAATATTCACTAACTTTAACTTATATTGTAGGAAATTTCATTAAAACTTCACTTGTTGAAGCTTGCTTTAGTTGGTCAAGAGAAAACCCTAGAGATGGTACCTCCCTATTGAGTTTGGACAAATGGGATTTAAATGGAATTCCACTACTTTTTTAGGCCATTGTTTCTCCTTTCTACATAAATTATTCTTTATCATTACTATATATAAACTCTAATTATATTAGTAAACATATTATGAATGGGTATAGTTTCCAACGATCAAATAGACCAGTGGTTATATATAAAAATTATCATATTTGACCAATTTTCATATTAATATTCTAAAAATCAAATTGATCCCTACAAATATCACTCCATTATTTTTCTTAAAATTCACTACAATTCCTCTAAAGTTATATTATCAATTTATAAGATGTTTATTGTTTTAATAATATTTTGTTTCATTTCTATAGTTTTTCTATAGGGGTGACTATTAATGTATATTTTGGTGATCGATATTTTTTCATTTTATCATTTCTATTTTATATTTTTTCTAATTATAATGTTTTTCATTTACATTGGTTTTATAGCTGACTAATGTAACGATCTTTATTAATGAGATATGTCTTTGTTGGTTTCCCTATATTTTTATGTGTTTAATATTATATAATATAACATTCATTTTATAAGGAAAAATATTGTTTGAAAATACTCAATTGTAACAAAATGTATTGGAGTTCTATCAAGTTACACCCTTCATATGACTCAATTCATGTATTCCACGTAGATCAATTATCATAAGAAAACATCTCATCAATAATCAGTGGTAAATAATGAAAAGGTTTCATATTTAATACATAGAATTTTAATTATTTTAAACCCATTATAAGCTAATCTAGATTTCATATATGGAAATCCCTAATCAATAACAATTGTTTTAACTATACGAAAAACATTTAATAAAAATAGGGTCATTTATTCACAAAATTAATGCATGTAAAATTATTGGATAACTTCGGCCACATAATGGGTGTACATAAAAGTTCTTGGATGGGTTTAATGTGATAGTAAGGTAGTATGCCATTATTTGGGTTGTAATTTATGAATATGAACTTACGGAATCAGAATAACTTGTAAACAAAAAATTCATATAACAAAGAAAGTCCATGAATTAAAAAAATGGTATAAGATAACCCCTTACCTTGAGAGGTTGCTTCATAAATATTGGGATGAGCTCCTTAGAACTATAGAAACTTCTTATGAAAGCTATTGAGAGGGAGAATGTGAGAAAATTCATTCTTCATGGATTTTTAATAAAGTTTAATTAGATAATGTGTGGGTATTTATAGAAAAAGATAGGGAATTGTATATTAATATCCAATAGTATACTTAGATACCTAGTTAATACAAATATAAAACGATTAATATTACCATTGTTTATTTCCAGGGTATTTTCCAAGGAAGAGAGATTTTTAATATTTTATTGGTTTAAGAATTAAGATACTTAAAATAATACCATCAATGATGTGGTTGTGGTTCTTGTTCATAAAGCTTTTTTTATGATATTAATGTTTTATTTAGTTTTTGAAAGGATCTTTATAGTTTTAGAAAATATATATTACCATATTAAAATACCTTAGATTAATGAAAAACAATATTTTTGGTTCTAACCCCATATTCTATAATTTATTGCATTAGTCTTAGGTTATTATGATGTCATAATTCTTACCCTATATTCAAATCATATTTGATTTGTACCAAAAAGTTATATTGCCACAAAAAATTATAGAAAAATCACTATTAGTTAATTAGGACATATAGATTTCAAAAATGATATTTATTTTAACAAAAAAATTATAAATATTTTAATTTTAACTTTTATATAAAAAAATCAGAATTACTAAAAATATATATTTTTCAATGAAATAAAATTTCTAACCCTTATAAAAATAAACTAGGACATTATAAAAATATTTTATCATTTATATTTAAAAAAATAGTGTTTTATAATATTATTTCAAAATTATAAAATTTATTTAAAATTCTTGTATTTATCAAAAAATGTATTTTTATTGAAATTATATATTTTCCAAAAAAAAGTATTTTCTTCATATCTAAAAATTTGTTTATCATATTAATCTTATATTCTTGTGAATTTCATTAAAATGATAATAATAATGGAAAAGGTACTGCAGAAACCATTATCTAATTTTTAAAATAAAATTAAATATTTATAATACTAAGGTCAAGATATATTACCACTTATTACACCAGTATAAGACCTATGGGTATTATGTGAAAAGGTGGTATGTTTATGGATTGTCTTAACTAACATTTATCTAGTGATAATCCCCAATAATATGATATTCTATCATAGTTTATTCCACTCGAGCCTTAATTGTTAATGCTCTTTTTGGGATTGGTCAAGGGAATACCCCACTGATGCAATCACCCTTCCTAGTTCTAACAAGTGGGATTCAAAAATCATGATCCTACTAGTTGAGGTCATCATGTCTCTCTTCTACATCAATTATCTCCATACATTTCCCTTTTAATTCACTAATACTAACTATAACATTTTAACCAATGGTCATAATTTCCAACTGTCATATGTGCCAACAATTATATTGACCATGGGTCAAGTTTAGATCATAATATTCAATTTTACCATTACACACAGTCTTTACCCCACAATTTTCATACTTAATTATTTTTCGTTTTACTTATAATGGTTATACATATACCTTGATAATTTCTATCTTAATCTTAACTCTTCGGTTTATTTTCACTATTTTCATAGAAGAAGAGGTCCTCATTAGAGAATTCGATATTAGGGATTTTATATTGGTGTGTGCATTTTTCTTTTTCATTTATCTCTCTAAATTATTCATAGACATTAAAGTAAATATTATTTCATGATGTGTAGGAAATTTTAAAATAATCATTTTTACATCTATTATAAAACATAATTAAATAATCACCTTGAAAATTTAGTTATTTTATTAATAATAAAAGGAATATTTTGTAAAATTATATCCCCCCATAAATTTCACCATTAAATTGTTTTCATTATTTAAAATAATTTTGGGTATTTCTTAAGGCTCTAAGGTTTCTTCTTCAAACTATTGATTTCAACACAAGAATTTTCTGAGTCACGGTGTCTTGTAACCTAACACTTAATTTCTTCTATAAAGAATATGGAGTATTTATTATGCATATGATAGTTCAGGTTAAATTTCACATCATTTGTGTCTCGTATATCCATTAGATATGACATATAGATATTTAATAGGGACACAAAGAAGATTTTATAAAACATTGAAAGATTGGGTGGTAGTACTAACTGATAAGAAACTCCTCTAACATGATCCAAAATATCAAATTTTCCAATGTTTCACGGATTCAGTTTCCATTTCTTTAAAAATCTCACGACTCTTTTCCATGGTGTTATTTTTAGTGTTACATGATCCTCAAAATGAAATTCTAAGTCCTCGATTCTATTTTTAATGTTAATTTTTTTTATTTTCAGTAACCTTGATATGTTTATATATCAGTTGTATCTTCTCCATAATGTATTTAATAAGCACTAGTCAAAACATTTTATCTTCTCTAAATTTACCCCATAATTTAAGAGTTCAACACGTCTTCCTACATAATGATTCACAAGGTTCTGTTAGAACACTTGTATGAGAAACATTATTTTAGGATAATTCGACAAGTGAAATATATTGGTCCCAACTCTTCCTGAAATTAAGTGATCTTTCCCTGAAAATTTCATCCAATAAATGAATAATCCTATTATACATCCAATAGGTTTAAAATGATAGGTTTTAATATGGTTTACTTATATATTTATATCCTTTTAATGACTCCCCCATAACATAGAAGTAAATTTTAGATCATGGTCTGATATAATTGATAGTGGTTCCCCATAAATTCTCACCACTTATTGAGTATATAAAAGAGAAAAGCACTAAATAGATAAATCCTTATATGGTGATAATATGAGAATAAAAATTAGTATATTAATGATTACCCATAAGGAATTTTTTTCCCTTATATTTCTTAAGAATTAAGGAAACAATGTCAAAATTGATATTATCTCACTTCCATATAGGTATGGGAAGTGGTTGCAACATCCCTTTTCATAGTTTTCACTATACCTTCACTTGATAACATACCAAACATATTTTAGAAAAATAAAAAATATACATGTTCATCTTATCCCACCAATAATGATTTCATAGATCAATATACATTTTGGTGCTTCTAGGATGTATGTGAATCGTCCTGGATTTTTAAAACAGGTCGTTTTATAGATAAATTTAAATTTTTAGTTGGTATTCAGACTGACCCTTTTTCTTATTCTTCAGAACATCATATTACGTATTATTTAAACAAAGACCATGTTTTATGTGTGATCCATGTTTTGGTGGATGCATTGGGGGTTTGAGAAAACATAGGATGAATAGAGGATGGTCGGGCTGTTAAAAGTCGTTACAAGGCAATTACACAACATGTATTTAAATACACGGCGTGTAATAAATAAAATAAATGATTTTTTTGGGTAGACCAGTGAAAAACATAAATTTAAACATTGTGTAAATTCCTATAGTATTTTTTTAAAGAATGGGGCATGGGGTTCAGCCCCCCTTATTCAGCACATAGTAGGGAAAGCACCTAGGGATTTTTCATTACTCTACACCTATACCATAGGTTTCTTCTTTTATTCTTCATCTGATCTTTAATCCAAGATCTTTCTATCACATTGGAAGCACTGTAGTAAGATCCCTAATCATCTTTCTTCACTTTTTATTTTCTCTCTTCATACAGTGCTCTAAATCTATCCTAACTGTATTACCCTATTTTCAAGGAGTTCATCTAAAACACTAATTTCTTCTAATATAGCTTAAGTTAGAGGTATATACTGGGAGATCGAGTATCTACCAATATGAGGTAGGTGGTGCCTATATTTCTCCTTCATTTTTCTCAGGTTTTTGTGGTGTGTTCTTGAGAGCATCATTAGGTAGGACAATAAATACCCTATTTAATTAAGGCATTGTCTTTAGATTAAATAATTGATTACATGGGATGTAAATGGGAATTTTTTTTCCAAATCTAAAAATTTTATGGGCCTATTGATAGGATTTGAACCCTGGACAGCTTAGGCCAGGGATTTTATTTTATAAAATAAAATTTTTATAATATATTTCTCATGATGGTTCCATGGAAATGTGATGGGATATGCCCAAGGATTGAGATGGTACTAAAAAACTAGATTTCGGGCACATTGGTCATCAGGTTAGGCTTATACTGGATACTTTGGGTGATGTTGATCACCATTTGGGAAATATGTTCATCGAATTGAGGCAATGAGTTTTTCAAGTTACAGACATGACCTATGTTATATAGGATGTTGTTGAATATTGGGATGAACAATATAGTTATAGGGAAATAAGGTTTCACGATGATGTATCATAGGTACTTTATTGGTGATTTTCACTCATCGTGATTGACTGACACATCATTGGAGTCATTCGCACACATATAAGACTATGATGATGATGTGGTGTTGACTATTCGAGTGGGTAGTGGCTTCTGTTAGATGTGGCTTATGGTTTTGTTGACCATCAGTGTGATTAGGGGTGCTTTCCATAGTAATCCACACTGATGATGAGGATCCATAAGGTGATGGTGTTGGGACCATCATTTGGGGGATGTGTATCACTGTATTTTTTGATTCCTTTGGTCTAGGATTATTTGGGAGGGTGAATATAACTATTCTATGGGACATTGTCTATTGAGATAATGGTGATTATTATTTATAAGACAGATGTTGTTGTTCCTTGGGAATACAGGATTTGATATAATGGGGATTATATTAGAGGAGGTCTAAGGGATCAGCTAATTTCTTGGTTGTGCCTTTTGGATACCAGTTATTATTTTGGGACACAAGGTTCCAGTTGGAACAAGGTTTCAGGGGATTATACTAAAGGTGGAACCCAAGGGTTCACCTAGATTGAATCTATTTAGGGGATGCCTTATGCTATATTATAAGGATCCTCCCAACTACAATTTTAGTGGAAATGGTAAAATTAGGTTATATATATTATGTACATTTGTTGTTTTAATTTATATTTATTCAAGAATTCTTATCACCAATGTAAGTTAGGCACATGTTGGTGGGTTCCTATTGAGATTTATTCTCACATCTAAAAAGGGACCCTTATGATGCATGTAGATTTTATGCTTCTGTGATCAGGTAATATTTCAAACTCATGAGATTGATCTTAGTGATCATGTTAAGATGTTTGGAATGGGATGGATGGCATGGAACCATGAGGTTTCTAGATCAATTGGAGTTACTATTTTGAGTCTTCCTTTTGAATAATCATGTCTATATGTGTGTATATTTGTGTTTTTGTGTGTGTGTGTATTGATTTCATCCATGGGTGACCCTTTTTTCTTATTGATATGCATGACAAGTTATTATATGAATTCTTTTTTTATTCTACAAATCTTATTTTTATCATTTATTATTCTTCTAATGCTACTGTTTTGGCTTATGCTATTGCATGTTACAGCTTCTGCTACGATGGGTTACTGGTCCCGTCATCTTATGGTCTTCTTTTTTCTCATTATATTTATATATACCACTATACTTTTCACCACTAGTGGGTATTTTATCCCCTATATCACCTCCTACACCCTCACTACTAGCCAGTATCCTTTGGTGTATGTGGAGGCGTGCCTAATTCCAAGTGGCACACCAGCTCGTAGCAATGTTCATGTGGTCAAATGGGTTTATTCACTATAAATGGTATCATAAGAGTTTCTTTTAAATATTTTTGAGCCTTACAATTTTATATATGGTAGATATAATACTAATATGTGTTCAGAACAAGGTTTATATCTTGATTTTGGTTATTTGCAGCCCCCTACATGGAGGATGGACTAAGTTTTTAGGGATGGGGAATTATTATGCTTCTCTATTATTTTATAGTTTATATAATTTCAAACTCAAGTGGTGAACATGGGTGTGATTATTAGTTGTTATGACATGTAACCATTGTCCTGGTATGCTAAGGGAGTATTTTGGACCCTAGGCTCAATATGGGAAGGGATGTTTTACTATGTATTCATGATAGGAATATTGGATGATATATATATATATATATATATATGAATGTTCCTATGATAAAAAAGTTGTGATTTTTATTAGGAACATGGTTTACGCAAAGAGGAATTGGTTTATTTAAAGTTTCAACAAAATAAATTAAGCGTTGTTTTACTACCTAACCTTTCTTTAGTTGCATTCAACTCAAATATCCTAGATATGGGGTTCCAATGAAATATATATGTGATATGTGATATATGTATATAAATGGTCTTGGATATGATTGGAGTAGGAAGGGATTAATATCTAATTCTTGACTCTGATATGGGTAATTGAAAGGCCATGAGGCTAGATTCATATGTGATACCCAGCTCCGATATGGGGAGAAAAGGGGACAAGTGGCCAGATGTTGTGAGGAATGGTTGTGTAGAGGGAGTGAAAGGCTAGTGACATTGCATTTATTACTATAGTATTTTCTATCTTTGTTTTTTATATAAGTGTTTTTATGTTTTTCTAATAAATTTATTGGTATTTAGTGGTATGCCAACTATATGGGCTCTGGTGGAGAATCAGGAGGGTGGTGATTTGGTGTCGTTGGATCGTGCATGGGTTTAGACCCCTAAGGGTTGGGATGAGGCTCCTAAGGATTAGGTTGGGAATTATTAGTAGGTATAGTCATAGGTACAAGATCTATTATATGAGGGGTAGCCACTAGATATGAAAACTTTTGGGACATTTATTGAGGAGCACCTTAGAGTGAGCTCAATTCTTGTTGTCCAAGGGATTGACAGGGTAGCTCAGGGAGTGAATCCTTCTATGGAATTCATGACTCAAGAGTTTCAGTTGAAATTCTCACTACTATTTTAGGGTGATGGTGGACCATAGGTGGTTGAGAACTAGATTGAGTCATTTCAAATGATCTTTAAGTATCTTGAGACACCCCTGGGCAGAAGGGTGAAGCTGATGACATACATGCTTAGATAAACGACAAAGAATCGGTGTGTCATACTGGTTCAGGAGAGAAAATGTGAGGTACTTTCATGGGAGGACATCAATGGTAGGTTTTTTTAGTGCATCTTTTATGATAATCTAAGGGAAGGGAGAGATGGGGATTTATTTAGCCTACAGTAGGGTGACATGTCCCACGTGGGATATGAAACTAATTTTATAGAGTTTGATCACTTCACTCTTGGTATTGTGGGAAATGACACCTCAAGAGTTTGGTGTTTTATGGATGGTTTACTAAACACCATTTTGGTGCAGGTAGATATCTTCATTTTATTCTTGTTTATGAAGGCTATGAATTATGTGGTGATAGATGAGGGAAATTTGGCAGATCGATCATATTCAAGTTGGGTGATGGTGTCAGATGATTGTAGTAGAGATTCATTCAACGGTAGGAAGTGATATCATGAGGAGGGTTAATAGGGTGTTTTTTCTAGAGACTCGAGAAACCCATCTAGGAGTGTGTTGTAAAATGTGTTCTTCTATTGTGTGAAGTTAGGGAATGATTGGACATTATGTGATCTGAAAATAAAGGAGTGTCTATTTTGGGGTCAGGTTTGGAATCTCGAGAGGTTAAAATGGAAACCTTCCTTGATAGCTGGAAACGAGGGACCGAAGAAGAATTAAGGATCTAAGGTCAGACCCGGAGTGGCACCAGGAGCTGGTAGAGTAGATTCATCTACATGAGGTGGTCATGACAGAGATAGTGGGACTTAGTAGTGGGGTCAGTGGTTGGTGGCTGGTGCACCCTATAAGTAGACCAGGCTTCAGTCCGTCAGGCTTTAGACCAGGTGCACATTGTTGAGCTTCTAGGGTAAGAGCAAGCTGGTCAGTCAATGATGGTTATAGGTATGTCAAGGGTGTGATGAGAGATATTTTTATTTTTTCATGGAATTTTTGTATGGAATGCCCATTTTTAGCTTCATAGGGTGCATGAGATGTAAATTTTGGACTAACCAGACATTAGTTAGTAGTTTTTCATCGGCTTGGGTGTGTGATATATATATATATATATATGAAGTGTTTGGAACCAATATTTATTATGATCATCGATGGATACATGGCTTGTTACAGTGCATTGGAATTTCGGAATTGATTTGATGCGTGATTTCAGAGGATCCATTTTTGGAATGGGTACTTTAATCAAATTTTGAGATGCAGGACCTCATAGGTGATGAGTGTGGCATGGGAACCGAGGTGGGAATATGATAATAAGTGGTAATTTATGGGAATTCGATGTGACATGGGTATGATGTGAGCACCTAATATGGTGCATGGCTGAAGAAGCATCATGGGAGAAATTTTGAGTCTAGGTGTGGTTGGTAGACCATTGAAAAAATTTCATTTTTTTGTCAGAATGCAACCGGGTTTTAAATTCCTCAGGTTAAGAGTGTATTTATGTATTTTACCTTTGATTGACTAGGGTAGACCTAGTTGTATTGAATGAAATGGGTATGTTCAGTTTTATCCTTGACTAATAATCGATAGCCCAAGGATTAGCTATGTTAAGGTGGGGATATTGCAACCTCTTAGTTTTTTAGAATGGCTCATTTTCTGAGTAAATTTGAATTTTTAGTTGGTGGTCAAACCAACCCTTTTTCTTGATCTTTGGAACCTCATTTTGGTTTTTGGTTTTATTAAAGACCTTTTTTATGTGTGTTATATGTTTTGGTGGAAGTCCTAGAGGTTTAGGAAAACACTAAAGGAAGAGAGGATAGACTGGGCTGATTAAATCTAGCATAGGCCAATTACACAGTGTTTATTTAAATACATGGTGTGTAATAAATTTTTTTCATGGGTTTTCTGGCTAGACCAATGAAAGAACCGAATTCAAATGGTGTGTATATTTTACATAGTTTGTAAATTCTCCTTTTAGATTTTTCGGAATAAGGGAGCAGGAGTCTTGGCCCCCTTATTCGGCCCATAGTAAGGACAGTGCCCAGGGAGATCATACTCCACTCCCCCTCTACCCTAGGTCTCTTTAATTATTCTCTATGAGAGATCCAAACTAATCTATGTATATCTCCTTGGAAGCATAGCAATAATCTCTCAACTCATCTTTCTTCTCTTCCTATTTTCTCTCACTATAGGGTTCATTAAATCTGTGTGATCTGTATTACCCTTTTTCAAGGGTGTTCTTCTAAAACACTAATTTATTTTTATCTGGATCAGGTTATAAGTCGATATCATGTGAGAAAGCATCTACCAACATGAGGTATGTGATATCTATATTTCTATTTTATTTTTCACTTTTTTGGGGGGGGATTCCAGATCACATAATGGTATAGGAAAAAACAGACCCAATTTAATTAGATCATAGATTTTGATTGATTAATTTATTATATAGGATACCTATGGGCATGTCTTTTCCTTTTCTAAAAATGGTATGGGCCTAGTGAGAGTATTTTGACCTTGGTAAGCTTAGGTTGGGGTTCTGATTTTATAAAATTAAGTTATTTATAATATATTTCTTATTAAAGTACCATAGGAACATGGTGGGAAAGTTATAAGGATTGATAAAGCTCTTATATAGCTTGAGGTGACATTGGTCATCAAGTTAGGCTTGGCCGAAATACTTTGGGTGATGTTTATCTCTATTTGGGTGACATGTTAATCAAATTAAGGTGATTAATTAATCATTTTATGGGCATGGACCATGTGATATTGGATGTTGTTGACCACTGTGATGATAAATATGGTCGCAGGGGCCCGAGGTGCTGGGATGATGTGGCTTAGGTATTATATTTGTGATTTACGCTCACTGTTATTGTCTGATATTATATTAAAGTCGTTTTTACATAGATAGTAATAATATGATAAGGTAATGTTGATCACTAGAGTGGGTAGAGGCCTCTGTTAGATGTGGATTATGATGGTGTTTACCATTATTGTGATTGTAGGTGCTTGTCATTGAAATCCATGGGGATAGTGAGGATCCATCAGGTTATAGTGTTGACACCATCGATTGGGGGCTATAGCTCACTCTATTTTTTAAGTCCTTTTAGATGGGATCATTTAGGATAATTTATATCATCATTCCTTAAGAAGTCTACTATTGATCCGATAGTGATTAGTATTTAGAGGATAGTTATCTCTATACCTTAGGACATCAGGATTTGAGTTGATGGGTATTTTATGAGCTGAGGTCTGAGGGACCGGTTACTTTCTTGGGTGTACCTTAGGGATGTAGGTTATTGTTTTGGTACATGAGGTTTATTTTTTAATAATGTTCCGGAAGATTCTACTAGAGGTTGAACCTGAGGGTTCAACTAGATTGAATCTCCTTAGGGGATGACTTGTATTATATGCTAAGGATCCTCTCCACTACAGTTTTACCAGCAATTGATGAAGTAGGTTATATATAAATATATATGATGTGTATGTGTTTCTTTAATTTATATTTAGTCACATATTCCTATATCATATATATGTTACACATATGTCGATGGTGTCTTATAGATATTTATTTTCTCACCCTACACAGGCCCCTCTGGATGTGTTTTGATTTTATGCTTGTGTAATTAGGTAATGGTTTGGGCTCAGGAGCTAGAACTTAATGATCATGTTGGATTATTTAGAATGGGATTCATGGCATGGGACCTTGAGTTTTCTACATTAGTAAGAGTTACTATTTTGAGTTGTTTGTATCATCACGTTTATATATATATATATATATATATCATTGTGTGTGTGTGTGATGAGGTCATCCATAGGCGTCCCTTTTTTCTTATTGATATATAAGCCATGTTATAATATTTATTCTTTTTGATTCTATAAATGGTAATCTTTGAATTTATTATTCCTCAATTACTATTTTTTATACTTCCTCTATTGCATGTTAGTGCTTCCGCTATGGTGGGTTACTAATCTCACATCTTATGGTCTTATTTTCTGCTACTTATATTTATATATACCATTATTATCATTACCACCATATCGTATATTCTCCCCACTATCTCCTCTTACACTATATCTTCTAGTTTGTAGGCGTTGGCATATGGGGATTCTCCCATAAGGCTAGGTATCTCACTGGCCTGTAGCACTGTTCAGGTGGAAAAATGGATTGAGGCGCTACAGCATAGAGAATGTAGAGTTTTTAGCATCATCTATCATCTCTTTATTTAATTCTATAATAGATGGGAAACAAAACCCTATACCAAACCTCAATACTCTATCTTGATCAACATTAAATTGTAAAAACATTTTCTTTTTCACAGATTCTATATTCTTTTATAACTTAGAATCACATCTTTATAGTTTATTAATCTTATATATTAATGATGGTTGTAAAATAATTTAAGATTTGAACAATTATGTCACTTCCCATATGACTTCCATCTCGATATTTACCAAATCTTTTATTAATATACCTTCATATGTCCCCATAATTTTAAGAACATTGGGATCTTTATCACTCGATGCATCAGTAACATTGTTTTCTTTTCTATTATGATAATGAATAGAACAATCATAGTCCTTAAGAAGGTCCAACCATATCCTTTATCTCATGTTCAGTTCCATTTTCTTGAATATATACTTCAGACTCTAATGGTTGATTTATATTCCAAACTTATAAAGATAGATTCCTCATATATTTAATGAAACGATAATTGTAGCTAACTAAAAATCATTGGTGTTAAAAAAAATTCATGAGGCATCAACTATTGAGGTACATAATAAATCACACTATCATTTTACATGAGTACAAACATAATTCCTTTCAAGTATGAATCACTATAAATGGAAAATATTTCCCCGTTAATGTGAAAATTTAGTATATGTTCACTAAATAACCACTTATTCAATTATTATAAACTTCCTTCATACCCCTTTATCCATATAAACATAACTCCCTTTAAAGTTATCATACTTATTGGATTATAAATCCATGAAATTATTATCAAAAACATTCTAATGTATCCCTTTTAAATAAGGAAACTATGAATCTATTCTAAAATTAGGCCACTCCTCTATAATATTTTTCTTTGTTGGGTCAATCAAAATTCCTTCACATGTCATAATGTTCCCCAAAAATGATTCTTATTGTTATAAGAACGCATATTTTTTTTAAATTTACAAAAACTATTCTCTTTCCTTAGAGATTGTAATATGACCCTTAGATGTTCCTCATACTCCTCATGACTTTTGGACTATATCATAATATAGTTAAAAAGGCCACAATAAATTTATCAATGTAGTACCAATGTACTCTATTCATTAAATACATAATTATAGGAAGGGAATTTTTCAAGCCAAGGGGTAAAAAAACTCATAATTTTCATAACTTATTTGAAAGGAATTATTTGGAATATCATCTTTATTCACCCTCAACTAATGATACACAAATCAAAAGCCAATATTGAAGACAAATTGATCCCCATAAATCTATTCAAATAAATAATAAATCCTTGTAAGTGGGTATATTTTTCTATATGATCCCATTAATTTCTATGTAACCAATGTATAACCACATTGATATATCCATATTCTTTACATAGAGATCAAGTACTCCCAAAGGAGAAACACAGGGATGAATAAAAATATTCTCATAAAAATATTTATATTGATTTTTAAATTATTATAACTCTTTATATTATATTCTATATAGGGTATTTTATATTAGTTTGGATTCAGTTATGGGTTCAATTTAAAACACCACCTCTGTTTTAGGGGGAGGTTAAGAAAATTATTTAAGAAATATATCAATATATTCATGAATAATGGGAGCATATCATATCTTTATATTTTCACTTTCATCCCATTATTCACAAATAATTTTCATAAATATATAAATTGGAGGAGTTTATTGACAATATTCATGTTGGGATATCTCTCCTTTTAAAAAAATCCCTTCAAAAAAACTGAAAATTTATTACTTATTCAATAGATATTGTAATTATATTTTAATACCCAATCCAACCCTATTATTATGTAAAATTATTCCATTGTAATTTCAAAAATGTTTTTAGAGAGATTGAACTCACAAAAGTTAATAGGGTAATCTGTATATATCATTGATACATGAATAGTTTCTTGAGAGTTTTTAACCGAAAACACTACCTCTAGTAGTTTATAGTGTAATTTGATGTTTTTTTTAAATGTAAATAAATTAATGAAATGCATAAAACTATAATAAAACAATGTACTTTCTAGATTTAATTGTATTATCAGTGTACCTTACACTAAAACATTAAAATCCTCAACTTCTACAATCTTGATTGAAAAAGCATGATCTTACTCCCTTGGAATTGATTGTTATTAGTGGCAGTTTCCCTCTATTATCTTTTTATTTATACATTGGTAAGAAAAATTTCCATACTCCCCACACTTAGTGCATTACACTATAGGTTGTTCTTGTACTCTCTTCCCATGGTCATTTTCTTTCAGATGTTAAGGTTTTATATCACTGTGATAGTTTTGATCTATAAGGTCGCCACTTATACACTAAGAATACATTCTACTTCCTTGTATATAGTTCCATGAATTGTTTTTCTGAAACTTTTTACACATGGGTAGTTTTTTTTCTTCCCTTCTATTTAATGGTCAAAATTCTTCTAAATTTTTGGCTCTACCCTTCTCTTATTATAATTTATTCCATGAGACCACTTTAAATCTATAAATTCCATATCTAATTTGATATAATTTCATAATATATCCTTATAACTCCCAAAGTAACCAATTTCTATATCTATCAATAGATTTTTTTTAGAAAAATTATAACTTTAACAAAAGAATAGGTCTCATTTATTGACGAAAAAACAATGTTACAATAGTCTGAAAGAAGATTTTTTATAATAATAATTTTTCCCAAAAGAATATTGATCGTCAAGTACATTATTAGACCAATTTAGATTAGGAGTAGTGACTTCTTTATTAATAAGACCATCACCAAATAATTTGCTTCATGAAATGTATGATTGATGATATAATTCTTCAATTATATCATATCCATTCATTTTATTCATCTTATAGTCAGTCTCCAGGTTAAATGAATGATATTGTCCCTAATATCTTGAAAAATATGGTGAAGTAACATTCTATCCACTAGTTAGAGTAACCACACTGATATGAAATTTCTACCACATTGAAAATGCCTATAATTTTTTCATCCAGATACGTATCAATGCCACGAGTTTGATAAAGACAACCTACAGTGTCCCCAAAATGATTTACAGAAAACCGTATCATTACAAATAGTACCAATATTTCCATTTGATGAGCTATTTGTGTTGAATTTCATCCAACCAATAAATGGGGAATTCGGCATAACTGAAAAGGTTCTAGAAGGAAGGTGATAATTTCAAATTCTTCTATAACATTTAAGTATAAAAAATCATGAATAGATTTATCACAAAACCATTTTTTTATTGTCATTTTCATATTTCACAGTAGAGAATATGAGGGAGAGATTCGACTAAACATTGAAAGATTTACCCTTGTGGATCATTTTATTCTAATTATTACAAATGTAATGAACAACTTACAAGAAGGAAAAAAGATAAAAAAATCTTCTTTTATGAAAGAGATAGATATATTCATGCAAGAAAATATTCATAAATGATGAGAGCAAAGGGAATTTTAATTTCAAAACAGTCTTGTATTGCAATCCCAAATGCAGAAGAGGTTGAAAACCCTAAGAATGAATGATCAGTGTCTTCTACATGTTGATGATATATTATACATATAGAACAAATATTAATACCATCACCCTACAAAAATCATTATTAGGACATTTATAATGTATAATTCTCCTGTAAAAAGAAAATTTGGAATACTGGATGAATTTTTTATTAAAATATTTATTCCATGAAATAGCATGTCCATTAATTATCTCATTACAAAATGATTTATTATAAATTCTCCTATTAGTGTAATATTTCAAAATAATAAAATCCTCGCCTTTCATAAAATCATAATTTAAAACCAAATCCTTGACCTCAAGAGGAAGAACATCCATGGGAATTGCTAATTGATCTTTAATTTATATACTTGTATCAAAATAAGTGTCATGAGAAGTAAAATTTTTGATAAGATATGTACCTATCCAATTATCTAACAAAAATTTTAAAAGAGGAATTAATTCCTTCTAACCAAATAGAGTTAAAAAATATAAGAGATATGTAATTCATGAAATTACACCAAATATAATAATCTAAATAATTAAAATTCCTCATTTGAATCTTGTTTAAAATTTTATATTTAAAGAATATGAGAGATTTTAAACTCTCATTAATAAGTCTCTACATAAAATTATCCTGCAAAGTATCATTTAATTTTCATATATTTTTATTGTCAAGTCAACCCTAATCCAAAGCCTTGTAACATTGATTCCAAGAAACCATCGTATGTTTTCTCTGGAGAATTCTTCCACTCTAGATAAAAAATTTCATTGAAATATTTTTAATAAGAGACATTAACCATTTTAATACCATAAAAGAGTAAACAAATTTATATATAATCGCATATTTGACTATGTTAACTCTTTCATCCATAGAGAAAGTTTTAACTTTCATGTAATCTAATTGATTTTTGACTTAACTATCAATATGAGAGAAAGGAATTATACATGGTTTCCCAAAATACATAGGGAAACAAAGATATATAAAATTAAATACTCCTTATATAATACCTAATTAACTGATAATATAAACTTTCCAAGAAGATGTGATATTTTTTTCCAAATATAAAACGGACTTTTCCAAACTAATTTTCTTCCCTGATACTTTATGATAATGTTGGTTAGCATATTTAAGGTTCTTAATATTCCTTTTTTACCCTGAGTTAAAATAAAAATGTCAAACTCAGATAATAAATTTTTTGGAGCTATAACATTTTTGGATTCTTGGATGGACTTGAGTTTATTATTTCAATCCACAGTAAGAAAAATCCTACTTAAATAATCAACAGTAATAGAGAAAATGATTGTTGAAAGAGGATCACCATGCCGGACACCTATTGTACTTGTAAAATTTCCATCAAGTTATCCAATAATAAGTAATGAGATATGATATGATCCCAATATAGTGTGAACCCAATTGATAAATCTGTTATCAAATACAAAATTATATAAAACATTACATATGAAACTCAAATATATTGTATCAATGGGTTTTATTAACATCATGTTTAATACAAATGTTACATATAGTAATGCGATCCCTTCTAATATTGATGAATTTATATATGGTAATAAGAAAATATTGAATTTTTCTTCCTTTTATGAAACCGAACTGATTCAGAGGTACAGTTCTATTAGCAATACTGGATATTCTATTTGTAAGAATTTTACAAATAATTTTATAAACAATGTAGATAAGATCCACTATTATAAAAAGAGGAATCAAATTATTATTGGGAACTTTAGGAATAGGTGTAATAAATTTACCATTAAGACCATTTGTTAATTTTCCACCGTTGAGAAAAATTCTAACAAGTCTGTAAGCATCACAATTAATAACATCCCAAAAATATTGAAAGAAAAAATTGGTGAAACCATCAAGACCCAGGGATCTACTATATATTAATTCAAACATATCATCCTTAATCTCAAAATCAAGGGGAAGATAAATATGGATTGAATTGTCTTATTGAGTGAGAAGTATAGGAACTACATCTTCCAAAAGATCTATAAAATTAATAGAACCATTAAATAGATCCTTATATAAACAAAAAATATTAATAGATAGTACTTATATATTACCAAGTATTTCACCATTATAAATAAAAATGTTCAAAGGTTTTTGAAGCTTTATTATCTTTTGTAGAGAGTTAATAAAACTTGGTATTCTGATTACCTTCCTTAAGCAATTTGACTTTAAAAATCCTCTCTTTTTATGAATTTTTTGATATTTAAAAGATGATTAAGATCATAAATAATTTTTTTCTCTTAATAAAGACCATATGAAAATTTATCACAAATTTCATTCTCATAAATAATATAAATTTGTGATTCATTCAAAGTAATATCATCCTCAAGATGGCTAAAATTATCACAACTCCAAATTTTCAATCTTTTTTTAGGATTTTACGATTAAGGACACAATATAAATCATCATCCATTTAATTTAAGGAATTCCAAGTGTCTTGAATAATTTTTTCAATTAAATAATCTTTTTATAGGCATTGTTAAATATGAATTTAAAGGGAGTCAAAGTTTCTTTAGTGAAAAGATTTATCAAAATAAGATGATGATCCAAGTTAATTATCGTTAAAGTGGAATATGAAATAGATTTCTAAGTATTAAGGGCATCATAATTAACCAAATATATATCCATTTTGTTAGATACCACCTTATTCAGGTGTCTCTTGTACCAAGTAAATTTATCACCCACAAGGTTAACCTCATGCAAATCACAATTCTCTATATAGGTCTTAAATTATCTAGTTGTGATAGAAGATGAAGACATACTTAATTTTTCATATGAGTTGAGAATGGAATTACAATCACCAAGAACGAACCAAGGATCCTTAATTATAATGATTAAAGCTAGGATATTCACCCATAAAGAACCTCTTTCTTGGTAATCATTATTTGAAAAAATGAAAGATAAATATTTCGTAAATCCCTAATAAAAGTAATAAAGGGTAATCAGTTTCTCATAAGAATAAAAGAGGCATACAATATCAACATTAAAATAAGAAAAAACCAAAAGCCTTTTCATTAAACTATTGGATGGATTCGTAACAACCAAGTCATATCCTATATTAGAAAGAACAATTTTCTTACAAAAAGACTTTTTCTATTCAGAAATGCCTATAAGATCGGGCTTGTGCTTGTTGAAAAAAAGATTAAGGGAACTAACATTTTCATATGGAACATGAATCCCTCCCTGGATAAGTTCATAGTATATCAAATCACCAATCTTCCCATAATAATCCATGAAAATTATTGAATCGTATCACAAAATACATATATATTTCATTTTAAAAAATTAAACTAATACTTTATCCTTTTTCTTTTGCTCAAGGAACTCCCTCCCCATCTCAGTTCAAAGGGTCTAAGGAAAGTACTTGTTAAAAATGAGTTTTTTGAAGTCTTATCACTCTACATATTTGACCTCATCATTAGTATTTTTATTCATGATTAATTTATACCATTTATTTGTTTCTCCCTCTAGATTATATAATAATAAAGTAAATTTCACTTAATAAGAACAATGGATCATGGAAAATATCTTTTCTATTGTGGTGAACCATTATTCTGTAATCAAAGTATCATAGGGTCTAATAAAAGTAGGTGTCCATTAATGTAGAAATTATTTAAATATTATTAAATTCCTTGGAGAATTTAGACACTCAATGAGGTTGGGATATTATTCATAGCCTAATTTATCATCCTTGGGATGTTTTCAACTCCAACTTCTATCATACTGGGAAGACAATCATTTTATTTTCTATTACTTCATTTATTTACCAAATTCCTTATATTTTATTCTATTTCTCTAAAATAATGTAACCTAAATGAGAAAATCGTTTCTATTTTAAATCTTGTGAGGATAATTCTAAATGGGAGGTTTTATCCTAAAATTTTACAATGTAATGCTTCTAGTATATTATAATTTAAACTTAACTTCTAAAAAAATACTTTAGAAATACTCCTTTCAAATTGATTCATATGAAGAATATGATTAACCAAATCATATACATTATGAGTGTCTATAAAGGTGTGTAGTCTTAGAACCACTCATTGTACACTAAGTTAGACTGTGTAAATTCTAAACCATTCATTCTCAAGGTTATTACAACAAGGTAAAATTTTGGTATAGCTCTATATACTTTCAAGTATCTATAGAGCGATGTAATTTCAAGAAAACTACATAAAAAATACTTTACCAAAATTTAGGACGTTCCTATATTTACAATTATCCCCATGGTTCTAATGTTTTATAATCCTAATCTTAAAAAATAAATAAACCTTTTTATGATACTAACTATGGTGACTTTCCTTTTTCATAAATGGTTTATAAAATAATTCCTTCATAAAATATTATATTAATAACTTCCAATAACATTTTTAGTTTTAGTGTCTTGGAAACAAGGTACATAATAAATGATGTAAATATTGAAAAAATAAACAAAAAATTTATTTAATTCTATTGAAATGCATATTTTTTAAACAATCCTAGGCCACCCCACTGCAAGCGATTTCTAAAGGAAACACATCAATAGAAAAGGGTGAGCATAAATCCTAGTAAGGGATAAACATAATAAATATAATGTTATTGATAATATATGATTAAACATGAGGCATAAAAATTTAACATGATCATGAATACATGAGGAATAATATAATTTCATGATTAAAAGCATAAGAGGAATTAAATGAAAATGTGGCTACAATATAAAAATGATATATTTATAAGCTTATTTCCAAGGTTCATCACCAATTTTTCATAAAACATATTACTATGTTTATTCACAATGATATCATAAACATTTTATATATAGATATTAATTATTAACCCAATCATCTGGGGAAATATCATTTATAACCCTTCATATTTCTTAATTCATGTGTTCTACGTAGATAAATTATCATAAGAAAGCAACTCATCAAAAACAAGTTGGAAATAATGGGCTAGTTTCATATTAAATACATGGAAATTTAATTCATTTAAACCCATGAGAAGGGAATGAAAATTTTATATATAGAAAATCATAATCAATAAAGTATATTTATATCTATATGAATAACCTTGAATGAAAACAGGTTTAGGTAATCATAAAAAATAGAATATAAAATTAAGGGATAATTTTGATGGCATAACAAGTGTATATAAAAGTTCATGGATGGTTTTAATGATGTAAAAATTTGGTATCACATTATTTGGCCATTAAGTGATAAATATAAACATATAAAAACATAATAATTTAGAAATAATAATTCGTATAACAGCTTAATTGTTTGAATTGAAAAGGGGAGGGACAGAACCCCTTACCTTGAGAGGTTTCTTCTTAAAGCATGGGAGGATCAAATTAGAACATTATAAACTCCTTTTGAGAGATCTATAGATATCAAGTGAGAAGAACTTCATTATTAAAGGATTCGGAATGAAGTGTAGTTGGATAATGTGTGGGTATTTATATCAAATGGGAGGGTATATTTTATTAATTTACAAACATAGGTTTTGGACACCTAGTTTAAAAAATAAAAAACCATTATCCTTCATATAGTTTTTGCCTGTGGTATTTCCCAATGAGGAGTGGTTTTTAATATTTTATTATTTTTATAAAAAAAATAATTAAAATAATATAATCTATTATGTGTAAGTAAGTTATGTTCAAAAATAATTTCTTTTAAGATATTAAAATATCCTTTAGGTTTGGGAAGGATACTAATAGGTTTATAAAAAATGATATTACCCTATTAAAATAACATATTTTACTTAAAATAATATTTATGGTCAATATAACATTTCATATCATTTATTACATCACTTTTATGTTATTATGATTTCATAATTATTATCATATATTTTCAGCATGATTTACGTTTTACCCCAAAAAAATATTTTCTGGGAAAATTATGAAAAAAAACACCAATAGATAATTTAGAAAATATGTTTTAAAATAAATATTTGTTTTATAAAAATAATTTTCCGAATATTATAATTTTAAGTTTAAATTTAAAATATGAGATTGTTTAATGAATATAGTTTTTATGACATAATCGACAATCTGACCCTTATAAAAATAACCTATGAAAATATTAATTTATATTATCATTTAAATATAAGTAAATATTATTTAATAATATTATTTGATAACAATAAATTTTATTTAAAATTTTTTAATTTGATATAAAAGTGTATTTTTATTGAAATTGTATATTTCTAAAAAATAGAATTATGCTTTCTGTGTATCCAAAAATATTTTTATCATATTAATCTTATATTTATTTATATTTTATTAAAAAAATTTAATTAAAAAATGTATGGAAGAAACCTCTATTTTATTTTAGAAATAAAACTACACCTTTCAAATACTAATTTATAGATACATAACCCCTTATTACACTGACATATACCCAAAGGTTATGGTGTGCGATAATGGTACTTTCATGGGGAGGCTTACCTAACATTGATCTAACAGTTATCTGCAGTAACTTGAACTTATCCTATAGTCAATTCCACTAGAGACTTACTTATTCAAGATCTATTTGGGATTGATCAACTTATAATCCTAGTGAATCTCCCTCCCTCCAAAATTATGATAAGTGGGCTTCAAAATTTAAGATCCTACAGGTTAAAACCATTATTTCTGTCTTCTACGTCTATTATCTTATATCATTTCCCTTTATATACACTAATTTTAATAGTAACATTATTACTCATGGCCATATTTCCTAGTGGTAATAATTACCAATGGTCTGTTGAGTCAATAAGGTTTTCCTTATGACTTTTCTATTCCTTATTGTTTTGAAAATCACAAACACCTTATCTTTAAAGAAAATTGCTTTTATAAAGAAAATTTCTTTTATAAGGAAAATCGCTTTTATAAGGAAAATTGATTTTGTAAGGAAAATCGCTATTGTAAGGAAAATTATCCTTATCATATTTTCATTATCTATATCCATATATTTCTTAAAGTATAAGAATTGGATTCATTTCTATATTCTCGGAATCGTTTAAAACTTTGATATGAAGCATTCTGTTTTAGGCTCTAAATTCTGGATGAGAACTGTAATGAAGTTCCACTCCGAATTCTGGATACGAACTATGATAAAGTTCTACTCTAAATTATGGATACAAACTCTCATGAATTTTGACATCGAATTCTGATGAAGAATTCTCATTATGAATTCTGATGAAGAATTCTCATTCCGAATTCTCATTCCGAATTCACCTGTTAAACTGAATCTTATTATCTTTGCTTTATACACTCCGAATTTTTTTAGACTCCGAATATTATTTTTTGTTAGACTCCGAACTTTCATTTTGCTTACACTTTTATAATTTGTCTTCTCTTTGACATTTTTTTTACACTCTGAACCTTCACTCCGAACTTTTGTGTTAGACTTAAAACGATGTCGTCTATTCTGTTATAAACTAACCGTTGGTTAAGTTACACAAGTACAGATCCCTATGATTTTTAAGGAAAATATGATCGTTGTAAAGGAGGCCGACCTTGACTATAAATAGGATCTCATTTGAAAGAGCTCAAAGATAATAATGAAGTTGATCGATCTAGAGACCACACGCTACTAAGGTGATTTCTAGAGAGAGAAATCTTTTCATGCCTTGTGCGTACTGAACCGCTCGTTCAGTTTTTGCTTCATGCGACTCCGAATGTTGGTGATTAAATTCGAGGACTTATGGGGATAGGAAGATAGAGGTGCCGACTACCTTGAAGTTCGAGGGCTTCCTTGCTGAGGAAGACAGAGGTTCCAACTACCTTGAAGTTGAGGGCTTGTGGGGATAGCAAGACAGAGATTCTGATCTTTGTATCGAGGGCTTACCCTGGTGTGGATAAGACAGACTTTCTTGAAAGTATAAATCAAGGGACATTTATCCAAGGTTGTTGGATACCCTTGTCTTTGGGTTAAAAGACTTATATCATGTTACTTGTAGTTTTACTACTTGTTTGTTTCCGCTGCATATTGTATTATAAGGAAAGTATAACTTTCTTATACTTACTTACTTGTACTCTGTTCCATTCAAATTCTATACACTTTAAGTTAGAATCTCATATTGTAATCTTTAGTTAAGTTTCAATTTCCGGATCCATATTTCCGGAACCTACTTTCGAAATCTCTTTCCAGTTTTAAGCAAGTACATAGATCTTGAAGTTTATAACTTCATTCCTTATTCCAAGTTTTTAATTCGTGTTAGAGGTGTTGTGAATTTTCTTAGTTTAACTTTGTTAAACTTAGCTCTTTACTTTGTTAAAGGAAATTTTTTAAAGTATACAATTCATCCCCCCTCTTGTATATTGAGCATCTACATCATTATTTCGATCCTACAGATGGTATCAGGGGAGGTCTCTGAAATACTTATTCTCACGTATAAGTTTTTCTTGCTCATTTGTCATTCCGAACATTATCATTCAGAACTTTATCATTCCGAACATTGTTTTTCCGAACTTTGTAGTTATGAACTTTTTCTACTCACCAGTTTGGTTGCCCAAGTTGTTTTAGTATGGCAGGAGTCAATGTTGGTTCCATTGATAATCTAAATCCTACAAGACCACCAATCTTTGATGGTAATAACTATGAGTACTGGAGAGATCGAATGAAGATTTTTGTTATCAATACTGGAGTAGACAACTTTGTTATGCTTACTGGAGATTATAAAATTCCTGATAAGGAAGTTAGAACTTTCACTAACAAGGAAAAGCAAGAGTATCAACTCAATTATAAGGTACGAAATACTTTACTTTGTTCAATTACTAGAAATATATATAGCCAAATTTCTTCTTGTGAAGCATCTAATTGTATCTAGAAGAAGTTAGAGGTTACACACTTTGGAACTTCTAAAGTGATTGAGACTAGGAGAGCTATGCTTAGAGCTGAATACCATGGCTTCAATTTTCCTTATGGTGAACCGATTTGAAAATTTCAACAGAGATTCATGACTATAGTCAATAGTTTACAGTCTATGCGAGAGAAAGGGTTAGATGATGAAGCACTTGTGGATATGATAATTGATATTATTCCCAACGAGTGGGAATCAAAGAGAACAGTTATAGATGAGAACAGGAAGGTCACTCAAATTTCTCTTGATGAGCTATTTGGAACTCTTCACCAACATGAAACAAGAATGAAGAGAGATGCTGATAACATCAAGAAGAAAAATGGAAGTGGTACTGTTGCTTTTACAACAACATCAAATCAAATGAAATCTAAGACTCCTGAGAGGGTAACCAGATCCAAGTCTAAGAAAGTTATTTTCCAATCTGGATCTAGTGAGAGTGAAGTCTCTGAAAATGAGTTAGCAAATCTTGCTCGAAGGATGAACAAGATAGCTGGACAAAGAAATTTCCAATCCAAGTATAAGAAAAAGGAAAGGAAAGATTGGAAAGATAGAGAAGTCACATGTTATGAATGCAAGAGATCCGGATATATTAGACCAGATTTCCCTTTACTCAAAAATAAATAAAGGAAAGAAAAGAATTCAGACAGGAACAGAAATAAGTATTATAAAGCCAAAGTTAAGAAAGTCATGAAAGCTAATGACACCTGGAGTGCCAGTGGTGGTGACTCTTCAGATGAATCTTC
The DNA here is from genome assembly GCA_963277665.1 of Viscum album. Lineage (NCBI taxonomy): Eukaryota > Viridiplantae > Streptophyta > Magnoliopsida > Santalales > Viscaceae > Viscum > Viscum album. The sequence continues at coordinate 1,689,340,042 of OY728140.1, read as the reverse complement.
TGATTTTGAATCTTCAGGACAGAAGAATCTTGGTCTTGTAGCCAGACTACCTATTGACAATCATTGTTTTATGGCTAAGGTATGAAATTCTGAATCATTGACCAATGTATCTTTAAATTCTAATGATAGTAATTATTATAACTCCTCAGATGAAGAATCCTCTTCTGATGAAGAAAATACTTTACCTACTTATGAAGAAGTTTCTAGGTTTGCTGAACTTCTTGAAATTGAGAATTCCAAACTCAATAAGAAACTTGATAAGGCAAACTCTAGTAATAATATTCTTATGAAAGAAATATCAGATCTTTCTAAAGATCTTGATAGAGAAAATGATGATTTTGAAAGTATTTAAAAAAATCTTGAGGAAGTAAGTTCTGAGAAGAAAAAACTTTCTAAAGAGTTAGAAAAAGTAATTTCTAAGAAAAATGTTTTCGAGCCTAGTTCTAATTCTAAAACTAATGATTTTGAGGATAAAAACTTGGTTATAAAACTCAAGTCCAAAATTTTTTCCTTAAACAAGTGTTTATCAAACTTTACCCATGGTAAGGAAAATTTTGATAAAATTTATTCCCAAATATGACCTTTAAGAAATAAATCTGGATTTGGTTATACCCATGCAAAACCAATTTTTAGTAACAATTATTTTGTTCCTCAAAGTGCCCCATTTTGTACCAAGTGTCAATGTGGTGGTCACTAGGCAAAGAGTTGTTCCTTAAACAAAACACAATCTCTAGGATTTCACAAAGCTTATTTCTATAAGAATATGTGGGTACCCAAATTTTTTTTATCTGGAAATCTCGGATCCAAACATGTTTGGATTCCGAAAGTCTAATTCTCTTCTTGATTTCACGAAAATAAAGAGAGTACCAGCATCAACACATGGTACATGGATAGTGGTTATTCCTGTCACATGACTGGTAACAAAAGCTATTTTGAAAAGATTATCAAAACGAAAGGAGGAAAGGTAACTTTCAGAGATAATGCTAAGGGAGATATTGTTGGTATTGGTAATATTGTTCTTCTAGGTAAAACATTGATTTCAAATGTTCTTTTTGTTAAGGGTCTTAAGCACAACCTCATTAGCACAAGTCAGTTATGTGATGAAGGATACCTTGTGAATTTTAGGAATGATAGGTTCTTAGTTCACAATTCCAAGGAAGAATTTATTCTCTCAGCCAATAGGCAAGAGAATGTTTACACCTTAAATTTAGAAGACCTCAGGAGCCAAGATTTACCTTTCCTAAGTGCAATGGAAGATCATTCCTGGTTATGGAATAGAAGACTAGGTCACTGTAACCTTAGGAACTTATGCAAACTCTCTAATAAGAAACTAGTTAAGGATCTACCGGATCTTAGATTTGATTCTTCTAAAGTTTTTGATCCTTGTCAATATGGAAATCAACATAAATCTAGTTTTAAATCAATCGTTGAAGTCTCAACAACTGATGTGTTACAGTTAGTGCACATAGATCTTTTTGGTCCAACACAAACTGGAAGTATTGGAGGAAAATACTATGTGTTTGTTATAGTTAATGATTACACTATATTTACTTGGGATTATTTTCTAGCAAAGAAGTCTGAAGCTTTTTCTTATTTAAAAAGTTTTAGAGCTCAAGTTAAAAATGAGAAAAACCTTCCATTGAAAACTATTCATAGTGATCACGGAGGAGAATTTCAAAACTCTGATTATGAAACTTTTTGTAGTAGAAAAGGTATTACTCACAATTTTTCAGTACCTAGAACTCCTCAACAAAATGGTGTAGTTGAGATAAGAAATAGAATTCTTCAATAGATAACTAGTACCATGTTGAGTGAATATTCTATAGCTAGAAATTTCTAGGCTGAAGCTATAAGTACTGCTTGTTATACTTTAAATCGAGTTTTGATTAGACCTTTTCTTAATAAAACTCCTTATGAGTTATGGAATGGTATAAAACCAACACTATCCTACTTCAAGGTTTTTGGTTGCAAGGTATTCATTCTGAATACTAAAGATAATTTACATAAATTCGAACCAAAATCCGATGAAGGAATTTTCATAGGTTATTCCACAACTTCTAAAGCATATAGAGTTTTCAATAAAAATACTTGTACTATTGATGAAACAGTACATGTAAAATTTGATGAGTCTGATCCTTTTTTTTAAACCATCCCAGCCTACATCCTCGGACGTGTTTTCAAAAACTGATTATCAACCTTTGATAGATGATCCTTCTGATAAGTAAAATGTTCAAGAAGATACTTTTGAAACATTTACCCCAGAAGACTTTCTACCCTATGTTGATGAACAGGCTTTTCAAAACCCAAATCAGGTGTTTCTTAAGAATCATCCCAATGATAGCATCATTGGTGATGTAAATCAACTAGTAAGGACTATAATTTCCTTAAGAAATGAATTAGAACATCAATCATTTCTTTCCTAATTAGAACCAAAAAGCACCGATGAAGCTTCAGGTGATGATGATTGGATCAAATCCATGCAAGATGAACTAAATGAATTTGAAAGGAATAAAGTCTGGACTTTGGTTGAAATACCTAAGGAAACTTATGTTATTGGAGTAAAGTGGGTCTTCAGAAACAAATGTGATGAAAACAGAGTCATAGTAAGAAATAAAGCTAGACTTGTTGCTAAAGGATATAATCAGAAAGAGGGAATAGACTATGAATAAACCTATGCTCCAGTAGCTAGACTTGAATCTATCCGTATACTACTTGCCTTTGCAACATTCTTTAATTTTAAACTTTTTCAAATGGATGTGAAATGTGTTTTCTTAATGGTTATGTCCAAGAGGAAGTTTTTGCTGAACAACTTCCTGGATTTGAAGATGCAAAACATCCTAATCATTTTTTTAGACTTACCAAAGCTATGTATGGTCTTAAACAAGCCCCACGAGCATGGTATGATAGACTCACTGGATTTTTGCTTCAAAATAACTATGTTAAGGGAAATGTAGATCCAACCCTTTTTATAAAGAAAGATAAGAAAAATGTTTTTATTGTTCAAATTTATGTTGATGATATTATATTTGGTTCAACTCAGCAATCCTTAACCGACTCTTTTGCAAGTCTAATGAAATTTGAGTTTGAAATGAGTATGATGGGTGAGTTAACATTTTTCCTTGGTTTTCAAATTTCTCAAAAACCAGAAGGAATCTATATATCTCAACATAAGTATATTAAAGATATTCTTAAAAAGTATGGTTATGACAACCCTAAGAGTATAAGTACTCCCATCGGTACCTCAAAATCTTTAGATCTTTATGAAGCTGGGAAACCAGTAGATCAAACATCTTTTAGAGGTATGATAAGAAGTTTACTTTACTTAATAGCTAGTGGACCAGACTTAATGTTTTCGGTATGCTTATGTGCAAGATATCAATCCAATCCTAAGGAATCTCACTTAAAGGCAGTAAAAATAATTTTTTGCTACCTTAAGGGAACCATGGATCTAGGATTATTTTATACTTCTAGAAACGATTTTGTTCTAAAAATCTTTTCTGATTCTGACTTTGGTGGATGTAGAATGGATAGAAAAAGTACATCCAGAACTTGTCATTTCCTATGAGATTCACTAGTTTCTTGGTCTTGCAAGAAGCAACATTTTGTAGCACTTTCCACTGCTAAAGCCGAATATGTAGCAGCTGGAAGTTGTTGTGCTCAATTGTTGTGGATGCAACACACACTCACAGACTATGGCTTGAGTTTTACTAAAACTCAAATTTTGTGTGATAACACAAGTTCCATTTCCCTAAGTAAGAACCCTTCACATCACTCTCGTGCAAAGCACATAGATATTAGGCATCACTTTCTTAGGGATCACACACTAAAAGGAGATATTATTCTTCAGTTTATTGGAACGCAAGATCAACTTGCTGATATTTTCACAAAATCTTTGCCTTCTGATAGATTTGAATACATTAAAAAAAGTTAGGAATGATAACTATAAGGTAATCATTCTTCATTAACTTTTTGTTGAACTATTCTCCTTACAGTAATAAACTCCTTTTCATAGGGGGATTACATATGCTTGTTATTTTCTTTATTTTTAAAAAAATGAGTTTAAAAATTTCTTACTGAAATGTTCGGAATGAGATTTTCGTACTGAGACTTTCGTAGTAAGATTTCCCTATTGAGACTTTCAAAAGGACATTCTCGTACTGAAATTATTTTAATGACATTCTCATACTGAAATTCTTGTAATGAAATTTTTGTACTGAAATCCTTATAATGTTTTTTCATTTTTTTATTATCCTTTTCGTACTGAGTTTTCCGTACTAAGTTTGTTTTTCGTAGTGAGTTTTGTGAACTATGTCTTTTCGTAGTAAAGATTTTCCGTAGTTTTTTTTAAAGGAATATTACCCATTACGAATAATCCTTCTAATCCAATCCGAAATGTATGATTTCCTTACTCAAGTTTTCATAATCATACTTTACTTGCTGGTATTTTCTTATATTTTTTTTTGGTTTATAAGTTTTCATAAATCCTTGTTTTAATAAAAACCTCAAAAGATAGGATCCAAGTTTTCTTGAGAATTGGTTTTCAACCATCAGATCTGATCTCAGTTTTTTTTTTACAACCGTTCGATCAACCAAGGAAGATGAACCGTCATATCATTGCCTATATAAAGGGGACCACAAATGGTCATCCCACATTAGTTTTTTAAGCTCCAGTGTCCTAAAGCTCTGCCTCTCCGTTTTAAGGTCGTTCCGATCCTTAGCATTCTCCGTTCCGAACTTCTCAGAAATCTTTAGATTCGAATGTTTGTGGAAGAATCCTCTCAAGACATGTCTTCCTCCAAGCCGATTTCCAAGTAGTTAGTATATAGGGAAAGGTTGGTTCATCCTGATTTCTTCAACAAGTATGATTCTCTTATATCCAAGAACATAAAGATTAACAAATGGGAAGATGTTGTTGTGTCTAAGCCCGGGAATCAAGATGAAGTATATTTGGAGTTTCTTTTATAGTTATATGAGACAATTTCCTTCTTTAAGGAATATAGTAGGGAGAAATTGTTGTTTAAGTCTTATGGAAAGACTTATAAGCTTTGTTATGACAAGTCATCCAGCTTGGTAGCGCTGAAAAATGAAGTTAAAGCCAAGTTTATCTCTCATGTTTTGCAGGATTCAAAAGGAAGTTTCAACAAAAAAAAAGGCTTTGGAGACTCTCGGGCTGTCAGATGATAAGCCTCTGAAGATTGCTAGTCTGTCTACAAATTTTCGGATTCTAGAATTATGGGTACAAAGTTTTATCGTACCAAGAAAAGGTGACAAAGACAGTTTGAAGAAGAGAGAGATCTATATTCTATATTTTCTGATAAATCTAAGGAAGTTTAATCTGATGAAACACATTCTTATCACCATTGAGAATGTTAAGAAAGGAAATTTGAGAGCTCAGATCATAATGTATCCAGCAATCATCTCAAATTTAATAGTTCGGTGCCTTGAGTCTTTCAAGGAGGCTTTCAAGTCTAAGACAAGAGTTTGAAAAATTATGTTGGTGAGTGATGGTACTCTCAAAAGGATGGATGTCACTTTTGACAAGAAGACTGGTGAGTTCTTTGATCTACCAGTTCAAGAAGAAGCAGTTCTGAAAGTTGCTGAACCTGAATATTCTAAGCCAGTGAAGAAGATAAAGTTGAAAGAAGTTGAATTTGAAGTAGAGAATCCCAAATCTAAGGAAGTTCATTCCGCACCTCCAAAACCGAAGAAGAAGAAAGCTTATCCTAATGAGGTAGTTTCTAAGTGGAGGGAAATCAAATAGAAGAGAGTACAAGGGGAGCATCAGTTTGTCTTGGATCCTGCGGAGGCTAAGGCCTTGAAAGAAAAAATAGCGGATGAGATAGAAAAAAATGAAAGAAAAGAAGCTTAAGAAGAAGATGTATGAAGCTGAGGTAGCTCAGACTTTGTTAAAGTTTAATGAGATGTTATCTGTAAACATTCCAGTTCCGATATCTTTTTCTTTGGAATCTCTACCTAAGAGTCCAAGAAGAAACTTTGTCACTCTGGAAGAGGCAATTGCTAAGCCTGTTGAGGAAGTTGAGCAGATTTAGAAAGTGGAAGAGGAAGAAGTAGTTGCTGAAGGTAGTGGTGAGACCGGAAATGTTTTGAAGCAAGTAGATGATTATAAGGGGACACCTTCGGAACATTTGTCACTCTGAACTTCAGAAGATGAGTCCTCTAAGTTAGTCACTCCATGAAAGGATGAGGAGAAAGGAGAACAAGAAGTAGCTTATCATGTAAAGGAAGAACAACTTATACATGATGTTGCTCAAATGGAGAATGTAGAGGATGGTGCTCAAAAATTTGTTGATGATGAAGACAATGTTGTTCAAGTTTCTGATAGTGAATAGAAAACTTCGGAATAGCAATCCATTCCGATAAGGGATAAGGGAAAGCAACTTGTTGTCGATACCCCGAGCTTAGTGGTTGTAAAGAGAAGGGAAGTTAGTGATTCTTCTAAGAAGAAGGATGATCAATTTGAAGAAGAAATTTCTTCAAGCAGAGTCTCGGATTCAGAGTCATCTTCATTGGGGAATGACTTTTTTGTTCAGTCATTAAAGAAGTTGGTAGGTTCCATTCCGACCTTCTCAAGTATTGATTCAAGATGCCAGATGCTTCAATATTCTTTGAATTAGAAAACAGACTCTGTATCCATGGTTATGGAAAAATGTGTTGAGATGGAGTCTCAGTTAAAAACCTTTTTTGTCGGCTATGAAGCCCACAATAGGTATTGTAAGAGAATGACTAGTTCGTCGAGGAAAACTGTAGAAGAGATGAGGCTCTTTGATGAATTCCAAGATAATGTTAAGGATTCTTTTGAGACAGAAGACAGGAAGCTAAATGAACTTACTTCGTCCTTTGAAGAAAATCTAATAGCTGAGAAGAATTCCCTGATTCATGAAGACAGAGATTTGAATGGGAAGTTGAATTCTGTTGCTCAAAACTTGAGGTATGAAAGGGATCATCGGATTGATTTTAAAGAAAAGTTATTAAAGCAAGAACAAATCTTGAAGGCTTAGGAAGAAAAGATTAAAGTCGGGGAAGAAAATATTGAAGCTCAAAGTGAAATAATAGTTGTGTTAGATAAGCAAGCCGAGGAAGACCATAAAGACTTGAATAAGATAAAGACTATTCTTAAGGGTCTCATGGTGAAGGAAAAAGATCCAAAATGGACAAATCAGATCTTTTTTTGTATCTTATATTCCTTGTTTTTGAATTTTCAAACTTAATGAAAATTTTTCTTGCTCGTCTCTTTTGTTATTGTTACTAATCTTTCAGGTACTTTATTATATTTTCCATTCCCTCGAATTCTTTTTGAAAATCACAAAGGGGGAGAAGGAAAAAGAACCTTAACAAAGGGTGAGAAATAAAAAGAACTCTAATAGAATTTATCTAAGGGGGGGTTTTTCATTAAAGTATACATTCTTATTCTTAATGAAATATCATTCCAGAAATCTAGAATATGATCCTTAGAGTTTCAAAGCCTAAGGGAGAGTTAGTCGTATTCATCAACATCCATAAGAAAAGGGAGATAAGATTTAATGTTTTTTTCTCTTTCTTTCTACTTACACATTCTTTTTCGTAAGGATGTTTTTGCTTTCAAAAAAGGGGGAGATTGTTGAGTTAATAAGGTTTTCCTTATGACTTTTCTATTCCTTTTTATTTTGAAAATCACAAACACCTTATCTTTAAGGAAATCTCTTTTATAAGGAAAATTGCTTTTATAAGTAAAATCACTTTTATAAGGAAAATCGCTTTTATAAGGAAAATCGCTTTTATAAGGAAAATCGCTTTTATAAGGAAAATTTCTTTTATAAGGAAAATTGCTTTTGTAAGGAAAATCGCTTTTGTAAGGAAAATAATCCTTATCATATTTTCATTATCTATATCCATATATTTCTTAAAGTATAAGAATCAGATTCATTTCTATATTCTCGGAATCGTTTAAAACTTTGATATGAAGCATTCTATTTTAGGCTCTGAATTCTGGATGAGAACGGTAATGAAGTTCCACTCCGAATTCTAGATACGAACTCTGATAAAGTTCTACTCAGAATTCTGGATACGAACTCTCATGAAGTTCGACATCGAATTCTGATGATGAATTCTCATTACGAATTCTGATGATGAATTCTCATTCCGAATTCTCATTACGAATTCTGATGACGAATTCTCATTATGAATTCTGATGACGAATTCTCATTCTGAATTCTCATTCCGAATTCACCTGTTAAAGTGAATCTGATTATCTTTGCTTTATACACTCTGAATTTATTTAGACTCTGAATATTATTTTTTGTTTGACTCTGAACATTCATTTTTCTTACACTTTTATAATTTGCCTTCCCTTTGACATTTTGTTTACACTCTGAACCTTAATTATAAACTTTTGTGTTAGACTTAAAACGATGTCATCTTTTCTGTTATAAACTAACCATTGGTTAAGTTACACATGTACAGATCCCTCCGATTTTTAAGGAAAATATGACTATTGGAAAGGAGGCTAACCTTGCCTATAAATAGGATCTCATTTGAAAGAGCTCAAAGATAAGAATGAAGTTGATCGATCTAGAGACCACAAACTGCTAAGGTGATTTCTAGAGATAGAAAGCATTTCATGACTTGTGCGTACTGAACCACTTGTTCAGTTTTTGCTTCATGCGACTCTGAATATTGGTGATTACATTCGAGGACTTCCGGGGATAGGAAGAAAGAGGTGCCGACTACCTTGAAGTTCGAGGGAATCCTTGCTGAGGAAGACAGAGGATCCAACTACCTTGAAGTTGAGGTCTTGTGGGGATAGCAAGACAGAGATTCCGATCTTCGTATCGAGGGCTTACCCTGGTGTGGGTAATACAGACTTTCTTGAAAGTATAAATCAAGGGACCTTTATCCAAGGTTGTTGGATACCCTTGTATTTGGGTTAAAAGACTTATATCTTTTACTTGTAGTTTTACTACCTGTTTGTTTGCACTGCATATTGTATTGTAAGGAAAGTATAACTTTCTTATACTTCCTTACTTGTACTCTGTTCCATTCAGATTCTATACGCTTTAAGGTAGAATCTCATATTGTAATCTTTAGTTAAGTTTCAATTTCCGGATCCATATTTTTGGAACCTACTTTCAGAATCTCTTTATATTTTTAAGAAAGTACATAGATCTTGAAGTTTATAACATCATTCCTTATTCCAAGTTTTTAATTAGTGTAAGAGGTGTTGTGAATTTGATTAGTTTAACTTTTTTAAACATAGATCTTTCCTTTGTTAAAGGATATTTTTTAAAGTAAACAATTCACCCCCCCCCCCCCCTCTTGTATATTGAGCATCTACATCATTATTTTGATCCTACATGGTCATATTAACCAATGGTCAGGTAATAATAAAATCCTAAAAGACACATTGACCATTACATACTATATATACTCCATAATTTTCATACTTTAATATTAATAACTTCTTCAAGAATGGTTCTACACTTCCCTTTATAATGTGTATCATATTCCTAAATTGTTTATTTTATTCTATTGTATTTATAGAAGGGAAAATATGTATTGGGGAATGAAATCATATGGAGTTTATATTAGTTTGCTAATTGTTATTTTTTTATCTTTCTATATTATTCCAATAAATTATTTTTAATATTATATCATGATGTGTAATGAAATGAAAAATTCCTATTATGAATTTATATTATAAAACATAATAAAATATTAATTGTAAAAAATAAGTTATTTTATTAATAATAAAAGGAAATTTATGGGTTGTTAAAAATATTGGTCTAAAATAAGTTATTAATAAGGTTATTTAAATTATACATGTGATTAAATCTTTTTTTTTTGTAATTTCGGAGTAAAGGTAAGGATTTTCTAATATCAATTTCCCTTCCATTGAGATATTTTCCATATTCACCACATATCTTTCTTTAGGTTGTGTATATACTGCCCATGGACATAATTTATCATAATTTTTATTAAATTTATGGTATTTAAAAATTCGTCTTATATTTTCAATTTCAAGGGTTTTTTATTCAACCATTACTGAAGTTGTAAGTTTTTCTTTATATATCTAATTTTGAAATTGATATTTTTTATGTTTAAACTTACATACAGAAAAATTAAATATTATTTTCTCTAAAACATATCTATTTTCTTCTCCTATGGCCATTCATGTGGTCTAAATATTCATACCTAATAACTCCCCTTTGGTTTAAAATTAAACCAAAATGAGGTTTGTAAGAAGATTCAATCTTATCTCTTCCCCTGGGTTGGTAATATTTCTTCACCATGACTGCATTATTAATTTTATCATATCGATGGTATATCTGCTTATATGATTACTTGAGTTTTTTTAAATATAAGTAACTTTATTTACAAAATTAATCAAATTTTGATGATTTTAGTGCGTTCATATACTACAAACATTGACCTTCATTAAAAAATGTGAAATTAAAATCATTTTTAAAAAAAATGGTATGAATGAATTTTATCACCATCTTCAGAGGATTTTTAATAAACTTCCTCTATAATTTTTCATGTTTTTTCCAATAAATTTATATTCCATTTTTTATAAGTTATTTTCATTTAAAATAAATAGTATACAAAATTTAAAGGGTATTCCTTTTTCTTTCTCAAGTGAATTTTATTGCTCTTATAAGTGCTTTTCAACTATGTAAACATCCCTTAATATTTATTATTTTTCACTAAGAGTCTTATATAATGATATATTCCACCTTTTTTCTCTAGATATGTTATGATAAAGTATTATGGATGTTTTAATTAAAGTCATTTCATTTAAAGAGTAAATTAATTATAATAGTATTATTAAGGTTTTATGTCCAAGTAGTACACATATGTATGATTTTTAATTATTTGGTTGGTGGGATTAGAATTTTATAGCCCTATAATGCATTATTTGATACTTTATATCACATGATATGATCTTGGGACATGATTATGAATATATATATTCATAAAATTATTTATGGACATTATTTTTATTAGTTATGTTTACAAGATGTTTCCTAGAGATGATAGTAATTAGCTATGTTCACAAGTTGATATGTGGACATTATTAAGATTTTATATCATCACAATATGATCCATGGAAATGATTTCAATTACCAATGTTCACAAGATGATGTGTTGACATGATTTCAATTAGCTATTCATATAATATAATGCATGAATTTGATTGTAATTAGTTATGTTCATAATATAATGCATGGAAATGATTTTTATTAGTTATATTCATAAGGTAATTTGAAGATTTGATTGTAAGTATCTATGTTCACAAGTATACATAGGGATTTTAATAATGATGTGATTTCATATGAGGAAAATTGGGAGGATGTAGTTTCAAGAGTCCTTCCTCAGTGATGGAGACAATGATAGTGTCTAGAGTTCTTTTCATCTATGGATATACCACATTATCTAGGTTTTTAGTTGATCTTAGGAGTATTCCCCCTAATAATTCATCTTCTTAAATATTCTCTAATATAGGGAAGATATGATAACATGATAAATGGGTTTAGAATCTCATTTAATGTGGTTCTCAAAAAATGGAAGCCAACAACCTTAAAGAATGCTACTTCATCTTGAATCACCTCATAAATAACTTCTAGAGGGATAGCCTCAAAGCATGAGGATGAAGGTATGTAATATAAATTGAATGGAATAATTTTTTCTATATCAAAATTATTTATATTTAAGTTGGATTTATAAATTATTATACATATCCTGAGTGATTTTAAGGTTGAATGAAAGTCCAGAAATAGTAGAGTTATGTTGTCACTACATCATTGGGTGAATTGTGCTCCTGAGGGGTAAGAAACCATGGAAGTTTGAAATTATGGTAATAAAGTTATATTGGGTCTAGGGTTCCCACAAATATAAATTCATTCTATTAGGTTTTGGATTCTATCATATTTTATTCTAGAGTTCATAATTAAAGATGATGGAATTCATATTTGGTTTAATCTCTCTAAAATTAGGGTACTCTAAATCTAGAAATGGAATCCCGATTTTAATTACACTGAGGTATTGAACACCTATATGTAAGTTTCAGATAGTTTATTTGTCTTTAATTTTATTTTTTGGAATCTAAAAAACATAATTTTCATTGTTTCAATAAAAGGAAATCTAATCAAAATTTACAGAAAAAAACCGATTTGGATAGTTTTGGATACTTTTCTAGGGTGCTTGTAGAAATTTATTTAAGTTAAATTATAAAAAAATGGTGGTATTATCCACATAGTCATATGGTTTTATCTTTCCAGTTGTATGTTAAACTTTTCTATTTTTCATCTATTTTTAAGATAATAGGACATAAAATGGGTACCTATAAGAAGTTTTTCAATTTCTTAATTTTTTTCCACCAGTTGAAATAATGATTATATTTTCATAGGATGATTGAATAATTAGGAAAAATTATTGATGTTTTATGCCTAGATAACCTCAAAGGGGATGGGTATAAATTATTTGTTTAAATTCATGTGCCTATTTTACACACCCTAAGTCAATAGGATCATACCGATCATTTGTGGATTACTAAATTTGGTTTAGCATAGGAGAAAGAATAACCTATGACATATCCTAATTTATTGAAAGTGATTTATTCAATATCATGTGGGTAACAAGAGGATGTTCCTACTATAAAGTAATAAGGAGCTTATAGAAATGTAGATATTGTCTATGATGCAAGATTATCTAGAAAAAATTAATGTCCTTTTAAGAAGATCCTTTTTCTAGAGCAGTTTATTTGGAATGAGGCTATTTTTTCAATATCTAAGAGGAAACATTGATTCTGGTTCAAGTTCAAGGAATTTTCTAGTGTAGTATATGAAATTTCAAGTTTTACCAAAAGAAGACACTCTCCGACATGCCATAGAAAATGTAGTTGGGGATTCTTTAATACTAGCACGTGCTTCAATGTTTCAAAATGAAGGTGATCAACCTAGTGATACAAGAAAAGAGATCAATGCTCTTCCCATAGATGTGTGATTTTATTATGTAAAAGTAAAAACAAAAATAGATTTTCATTAGGCCCATAAGGATGCAAACAACACATCAAGAATCATCGGTAAATGGGGGACACTGCCTACCACTATGAAAATATAAATTTACTATGCACTAGATTGTATAATATAGATAAAGTGAAACATGGAAAGAAGACAAATGGTAAGGGATAATCAGTCCCTATGAGGAAAAGTAATCCTAGAAAGGACTATTTAAATCATATATACATAATGAGTTCAAGATCCACTCCACATGTTGATGGGTTTTTAGTTCAGTCTAATAAATTTATCTCTCTGAGTTATGAATCTAATTGCGGGGAGAGATGTGATACTTATTAGACTGGTTATTATTTTTAGTTTCTATTTTTTATGCTTACTCTTTTGTTAACCTATGTCTTCAGGTTGAGTGTTGTGATGCATTTTATGATGTGTTCCTATCTTGTATCTCTCCTTTTTTGTTTTATTTTCTTAATAAAAGGGGATCATCCCCTATACTATTATATATGATGTAATATATTTTTTTATATTTCATATTCATATGATTATACTATTTTATCAAAATTATAGGCTCATTTCTCCACACTCTTATTACTCATGTTGTATGCTATGTAAAAATCATTACGATGTGACTCATGTCTTTGGATTTATGTTTTGTTTTTTATGATCCTCTATTATTATTCATCGTGATTATGTTCTCATACTCACATGATCTTCTTAGGCTCACTTATGATCAATGGTTGTAATCTGTTATGTTTTCCCTTACTAAGCATTTGACCTCACCCCTTTCTTAATTTTTATTTCCTAGGGTTGTAAAGAATGGTATTATGTATGCTGTGTATAAATGTTCATCATGTAAAAAGATAATTTTTGAGGAATAATTCTTATTATAAAATTATAATATCATTTACTAAGCCTACAAAGACAATAAAAAATGAGGTTGACTTACTTTTGTGAATTTTTTAGAATAATTTTTCAATTTATGAAAATGATATAAAATATTTGTGTGTTATTGTTCATCTCACTGAATATCAAAGTATATGTGTGATGTTTTTATTTTATCACAAGACTAAATGTGTGTGTTTGGTGTGCCTCATATTTATTTTTATAGCTCAGATATGATTAGTTTCCTCTAAGAGGAGGTGAATCGGTGATACAGACATTTTTCAAATTCCATTTTTTAAAATTCAAACTCTTTGAATAATTAAATTCAAAATCTTCTCAATCAATAATTACTCACCCTTAAGATGTATTCAAATAAAATAAAAATTAAACATCACACAATTATTTATAAGGTTTATCTAGAAAATCATACTCCTTAACAAGATTGGTTGGTTCCCGTGATCATAAATTCTCCACTATAAATGCAAGTAGTTACCCTGTGGACAATAATAGTACAATTACCTAAGAGTGTCAATATTATTTGGATCATGAGTATTATCGGAGTGTTTTTAGATTCCCACTACCGATAATAAATATAACATAGAATAAGGAATAATCTTCTTCTACTCTATTTTTCATTTACACATGTGGATGTAGATCCTCCTCCATGAAAATATTGGATCAATTAATCTTCCTATTTAGAGTATCTTAATCATATTCAATAAGTTATGAAAATAACTTCTAGAAATTCACTCTAGATATTCAAGGTTCAATTTATTCCTTGATCATCTAAAAAATCAGGTGTATAGGTCTACTACTTCTTATTAATATATCTTAACATTAGTCCGAATCTCATCTCCTCCATCAAATTTTGCATCAGGTTCTCCTAGAAACTAAATTATATCATGGTTTATTAATGAGTTAAAATAATTACCTCTTCTTTTCTGTAAGTTTATATTCACTAAATAATTTCATGAATTTAAAGTCACTGAACCTAGTATCCCAAAGTCGGTGGTTACTTTATTAAATTGCTATAAAATACAAGGAATTTCATCCTCAAGGACTGAATAGTTTATTAGTCATTGTAAAATAAATATATAATTTTAAATAATGTAACTATTTAAAAAATAAAATATACCACATTTTTTATTTAATAATTACCTTATTCCTCATAGCATATCCCACCATGAAAATCGCAAAACACTTTCTAGTACCCTGGGGAAAATAAAATATTAAAAAGGGGTGAGCTTATATGGTTAGTAAGGGTAAGACTATAGTGAAATATATAATGAATAAATAATAATAATCAATTTAGAAAGGTAAATAACAATAACCAATGTCATTGAATCAATAAAGTGAGCATAAAATGGTAAAAATAAATGATGGTCAAATAAAGCCTAATAAACAGTCACGTAAGCTTGAAACTTTCCCATAGATAGTCTAACTAATAAAATAATCACAAGGATACTGATAACTAATATCATAATTAGGGAATTCATAATTATGGACATAAAAAATAAATTTTAAATACTTTTCACAAGACTGTTTAAATATGTGGGAAGAGACCCATCTAATTAGCCAACTAATTTGTCCCCTGATATCTTTCTATGCAACAAGGGGATATCAATAACTGGGACCCACTCATCACTTACTAAGTAAAATTAATTCCTAATATGAAATGGGTGAATCATATTCAACATAAACATTCATATTATAAAACTAACATATGATATTTTAGAACTTACCCTAATAAAATAATCAAAATCATAAATTATTTAGAGTAATATGTTGAATGGTAATAAAATTGTATGTCCTCAATAAAACTAATCATAAACAATCCAAATAATTAATAAAGATGATAAAAATACAAAATATCCCCATTGGATCATAATTACATTAAATTATTTATGTAATTTGAGAATATAAATACCATAAAAATGTTGTTGAAATATTTTTTAAGAAAATAACCACTTCACTGTGAAAATATTTTTTTAAAAAAAGTTCCCAAAATATTTTCAAAATAGTTTTATTTAAAAATAAATAATTAATAATTTCTAAAATAATCCATAAAAAATGATTGTTCATTATTTCATAAAATTTTGTTTGTGTCGTACATGTTGAAACAAAAGTTCTTTTCACATTTTTGATAAAATAAATGGATCGTGTTTTGAAAATGATATGAATATTTATTTAAAAAAACATTGTAAAAATAAAAAATGGGTAAAATTTTCTTTAATATATAATTATTTAAAGGTTGAAATTTTTTTTGGAAAACATGGGTTTTTATGAAATATTATTTTTGACCAAAGAGAAAAATAAAGTCATATTTTCTTAAAAACATTTTCCCAATAACATTAAGTACCAAAGAATGGGAAAATAATAATATTACTTGAAAGTTTTGGTTAATAATATTATTATATTAATATATATTGATTTTAATTTATAAATATCAAATAATTCACCCAAGTGAGAATTTAACAAAAATAGTTCTGAATAATGATGAGATTGTGAAATAAACCCTTACTACTTTGGTAACATTTGAGTCATAAGACCCATGAATAAAATAACTTAAAATTAAACTTTAATTTCAATGAAGATAAATATTTACATGATATAAAATATCAAAAATTTCATTATATGTACTACACCAAGGAATATGTGATGAATATGGAATATGTTGCATAGAAGTAAAAGTGAGACGATAAATTACCCTTACAACTTTTTTGACTTCATTCATACATGTCTAAACCTACTATATAATAAATATAGTTTTTATATAATTCTATTACATAAAAACAAACATAAATATTATACCATATATTATTTACTTATAGTATTTTATCACCCATTTATAAACAATTCTTTATTAAAATAACAGTTTTGGATGATAATTACTTCATTTATCGTGAATGTTTTAATTCTGTAATTTTGGCCCATTTAATTTGACAATGGTTAAATCATCCAAAACAAATTTAAACATGATATAAATATAATATATATTAATTATATATGTACTTATAGTAACCTATTAATGTAATATATCGAAAAATATTACACCATTTATGGTGATGGTTGCATGTACGTACGAATAAACACCATTTCTATTTTTATCGATAGATGCAATGGGAAAAATGTTAATTAATATTTAATTAATCATTATTATGTCATAAAAATAATTTATTATAATCAAATTCATCCTTATTATCATCCATTTAAAGATAAATGAAAAACATTTCATATCATCGTGTAGAGGCTCTAGTCCAAATGTATGCATGAGCAACAATAATGTTGTCCAACAGATTGGATGGTAATGAGTGAGATGTGATATTATACTTAAAATATTATTTTTAAGTAATAAATATAATATATATTCATTAATTTTAATCTGAATACCTTCTATTTAAAGCATAATAAAAAAATCACATCACTTTGTGAGGCTATGGTCCACCATACACACAAGTGACATTATTGTATCCACCACAGAATGGATATTAAGAAGTTAAATGTGATATAATAATTAAATATCTATACTAATGTAATAAAAATAATATAATCAATAATTATATCCAATATTTATATTAAGTTATTGAAAACAAATTACATTGGTTTGTGAGGCTAAAGTACACCACACACACGATCGACGGTTTTGTTTCTCATTTGATGGAAATTGAGATGGATTTGGGTTATTAAATTAACATAATAACATATAATTATATACCTGATAATTTTTATATTATATTATCTTTGTATAATAATGTTTTAAGAAGGTGTAATATTTAATTAAACAAATATAATTGTTTAAGAATTTCACCTCTTCTTCAGAGAGCCACTTCAGGATTATACCTAAATCCCTCTTGGGAGAGATTCATAATCAAAATAATTCATGTAGTATGTTTTTAGGGAAGTAATTAAGGTATTTTGGTAGTTATTTTCTAAAACAAATGGTTTTTTAACTGTGAATATAATCGGATAGGGGGTGTCCTTTTGTAAGTGGGGGAGAGGACACACATGGAATTTTTGAAAAGATAAAGTGATACCCATGATTTCCTCATGGAAAAAGACTTAGAAATGGGCCATTGTTGAACCTTATATGTAATAAAGTCTCAATATAGACATAAAATAGGTGTTTTAAAAGTTTAACTGCCCTTATATTCTTACTTTAATCCCTCCCACCCTCAGTAAAACCATTTTTACCTTAACCATGATAATTAATTTTATCAATTTTCACTATTTATTTTGGTAAAAAAATAAGCTAACATTATTAGATAATAAAAATTACACATATTAAAATTTTATTATCCATTTTCAAAAATTAAATTCATATAATTGATATAATTTAATTTTAATATTAAACCATAAACTTAATGAAACATCAGTTTTCCAAAGAGAGAATCATCATAATTATAGAGTGTTTTAATATCAAATTAAAATTAAAAATTGATTCCAATGACCTAAATTATTTAAATTATAATATAATTGATATAATTTTACTTTAAAATTAATTTGAAATATAATTTTATTTTTAAAATAATTTAAATGAAAATGTATATTTCAATAAAAATCGGTATTTTTCACTCTTCGTCAAAAAAGTAATCTTTTCAATAAATTCACAAGAATTCCCCCAAACATAATTTTGAGCTTTATATTTCAAAAATTAAGTTTACTTAATAAAAAGAAATTATAAAATATGTAATAATTAATTTCAAATCATGTGTGAAAATTACGACTAATCTGTCTTTTAGAAAATTGTGTTTTTTAGAAAATATTTCTTTCTTCTTAAAATGGTTTTTATTTTATTTCTAATAAATAGATAACCATTTAATTAATTTTATACATGTGTAAACTATATAATTTCTATAATTTATTTATTACTATTCAAACTCGTGATCTTAATGTCTAGGTTATATTAGTCATGATTAAATAAAAATATTTTAATAGAGTAATGTGTTTCGTTTAAACGAAATGTTGGGTGCCTCGAAAGCTATCAAAGATATTTAATTTATTTAAAAAGAAATATATGATAAATTTTTGGTGTGTTATATTCTCCTTTAAGACTATTGTTGTGTGTTATACACACTATAAAACATGATATTCTTCTTTTAAAATATCAAGGGGTTACATTCTACCCCCTTAAAAAAATTGTGACCACAAAATTTAATCATGATTGTGATATTCAAAGGTTTTACATTTGAAAATTCCTTTTTTGTAAGATGATATCATAAAAGGGTTATTAAAACTTCCTCTTCATAATATAAAAAGGGAAGTATAGAGGTCAACCAGAATAACACATTACTAAGTTTCCATGTATTAGAACATTGGTGGGAAATGAAAATGTGAACATATAAGGGAATACTAACGCCTAAGGAATAATATAGTGATAGATAATATGTTAATAACAAAGTTAACCACCAAAAAACTATAAATATATTATGATTCAAAAGTCCATTTATTCAACATAAATGAAAGTAATAGGAAAAAACTTTTTCCTAGAGATCTTTTTCCTAATGTTGAGGTATTTTTTTCCAATATGATAGAGAACACCAGAAAATATACATAAACTTTCATCATTTTTTGTGATATTATAAATTCTTACCTTATATATTACTCCATTAAATTGATATCTAATAGTAATTTTTAGGCCTAAAGTATAAAATTAAATATTTAACATATCATTATATTAATAAAATAATAATAAGTCATTCCTCCTATATCTAGATACTTTCCATGATCAAAATGGTCACCAAAAATTATCAAATAACACCCAAAGTTCAACATAATCCATTTAATAAATATTTAACCTTGAAAATTAAATAAAATATGTTTGAACAAATTCAATTTACAAAAATTTAGAAGGCAGTTGACTAAATTAACATTTGATTCCCCATACAGTATAAATTAGCTCTTAATGTCACGTTCGGAATATTTTAATACCTTGATCACTATAAAACATTAATTAAAACATGAATGATTCGAAAAATAAAATCACAAGATGTCAAGTATATTCCATAAAGGTAAACATACTGTGAACTATAAAAAAGGTAAAATAAACCACTAACCAATTTCAAGGTTACCAATATTATTCCATAAAAATATATTTATCATTATTATCTCAAAATATTCCATATATTAAGGGTTATCTTCCCTTAATAATGTGTTTACCAAAAAGATAAACATTAAATAGAATAACTATTTATGGTTATTTATACTATTCATCATATGCTTTTAGATCATTAAAGATAAGGTACTAAAGTAAAATCATTATACATTTAATGATCATTATAAAAATAATGTCCTTGATAAAACACATCTACACCATATTTCTTAAATCGAAATGAAATCACATTAATCATTCCACATTGATTGTATCAATAGCATAAGCTTAGCCCTAATTTCATAGCTTCTTCTAAGGTATATTCCAATGATGCTTGGGATATTTTTTCATAGTTCCCCATATCCTTATATTTAAATCATTAAATAATGGAAACTTATTATTTTCCCTTACAATCACAAGAATGGTGTCTTTTATCTCCACACTCATAGAAAAATTTAATTCCCTTCAATAAAGTACTAGGGTGTTTCTTTAAACAATTATCACATATGGGAAAATCATTCCTTCCCTTCTTCTATTTATCCATTTTGTTTCTATTCCATCCTCTTATTCACTATATTTCTTTCGAATCTACAAGACTTATAGAATTATTTATATATCTTAATATCATATGATACTATATAAAGTTATGATGGAAATGTTTGGAGACTAATTCCCTTAAAAGGATCATCTTTAACCCATAAAATAAATGGACAATATTAATCTTTATATTATATAAGTAGTACGTAGCATGACTTTATATCCTTGTAAAGTTTAAATCATACTTAGATACATGTTCATCTAACTTTTGTCTTAGACTCATGAACTATCTCTCTATATCCACTCATTTATCTCAAGGAAAATACTTTACCATGATGAGTACCATAAAATCCTTCCATTCCTTATTTTTCATTTCTTATTCATCATTAATGTTTGGAATCAATTTCAACCGTTGACCCACATATCTTAAGAGATAATAAAATGCCATGAAAACCTTCACCCTTTCATTACATCCCAAAGTGAGAAATATATTCTACAATAAAATTATTCATTTCTTAGTAATAAATTTATTTTTAGTCCCATTGAATTATGGAGGTTGCTAATGCATAAGACATTATAACATTATTACACTGAATAATGGATCAGTATGTTTCTCTATTTTGGAAAGGTTATTTCTTATAACCTAATTTATATACCCCATTATGGTTATAATTTCATTAGATCCATCTATATCTCTAGATCCATTTTTATTATCTTTCATAGGAGGTAAATCCCTACATGGGGTAAATGTATTGCTATAGTTCTCATTCCTTCCACTAAGATCCATTTAAAAACAATGGAATACACTAAAATAGATTGTAAAATTGTAAAAGATAAGTTATAATCACAATGATTGAAAAATACTTATCATAAATTGAAAATTTTATGAATGTATAATCTCATAATCATAAACATGGTTTCTTTGGTAATGTTTCCAAATCATAATAATATTTTCAAATCCTTCATAATGGTTTTTGATGAAAATTTGAATTGTCTTAAGCATGTCACCCAATAGTTTTAAACTAACTATGTAGTAAGTATTGTTTTCATGTACTAGATAACGCTATAGTCATACCCGATGCGCCTTTTTTAGATAAATTACACCTAGGTATATCTGTGTAAGAACCATGTCCACTTGTAGCATCCTGGAAGATATTTAATGCTTGTAAAAACCACATAATCTCTAACATAACAAAAATTTAGTATGTTCTTATATACTTATCCTCAATGTTTATTTTAGGTTTATATTTACATATCTATGTTTTCCTAAATCTAGATCTCAGGTTTTCTACTAAACTTCCTCTGATACCAAATATAAAGATGTTGACCCCAGCAACTAGGAGTTGGTAGTTACTTTATTACATTACAAAAATATAAAAGGAATTTCATCTCCAAGGATTGAATATTTTATTAGTCTTGTAAAACTAAATACATACTTGAAATTCATAATACAATTAAAAACATAAAGTACACATAGTTTTTTAATTGAGAACATCATTACTCCTTATAGTGTTTCACTACATATAAATCACAAAACACTTCTTTGTATCCTAGGTAAAATAAATCATAAGAAAGGGGTGAGATCGGATTCTCATTAAGGTTAAAATATATAGTGTAATATATCATAAATAAATAATGATAATCGATATGGAAAGGTAAATAACTAAAACACTAACCATTTAATAAATAAACTGATTATAATAAGGAAAAAATAAATTATGATCAAATAAAGCCATATAAATAATCTCATAGTATTGAAACATATCTGTTGATATTCCAAATAGTAAATAATCCCATTGGAATCAATAACTGGTCTCTTAATAAGGTAATACATAATTCTATACATCTAAAATATATTATCAAGACCATTCACATGATATTTTAAATATGTGGGTAGAAACCAGTGTAATTTAGACAACTGATTTGTATCCTGAGACATATCGATGCATCGAGGGGCTATCTATAACCAGGCCCCACCCATCACATACTAAGTATAATTCATTCCTCATATAAATTGGGGGAGAAAAAATCATCATAAACATTTTTATTTAAAAACTAACATATAAAATATTAATACTAACCCTAATCAAATAATCACTATCATAAACCATACAAAGTAATATGGTGAATGGTAATAAAATTGTATATCCTCAGTTAAAATCATCATAAACCATCCAATAAAATAATAAATATGTTATTAAAACAAAATATTCTCAGTGGATCGTAATTACAATAAAGGTTAGATGTTATTGGTGAATAAAAATACCATAAAAATGTCATTAAAACATTTTGGAGGAAAATAACCTCTTCACTTGAAAAATATTTTTAATAAAAAATGTTCAAACAATAATTTGAAAATATGTTTTTTATATAACCTTTGAAAACTTATAAAATATTTTTCAAAATATTGAGTGGTCGTGATGGTGTAAAATTCTATTCATTCCATACATGTTAGAATAAAGATTCCTTTCACATTTTCAGTAAAAGAGAAATGGTCCTTATCTTGAAAAAACATGAATATACATTTAAAAAAATTAAAATATAAAAATTTGTAAAAATTACTTTAATAAATCATTTTTCAAATTTTAAAATCATTTTTGAATACTTTTTTTAAAATCAGGGGGTTTTATAAAAAAAAGGATTTTCCACCAAAGAGAGAAATGATGTAGGATTTTCATGAAAACATTTTCTTAATCATTTTAAGTACCAAAGGGTGGTAAATGGTACAATTATGTGAATATTTTAATTAATAACCATATTAGGAGAATATATGTTTATTTTAATATATAAATATTAAATAATTCCCCTAAGATATACTTAAACAAAGACAATCGCAAATAATGATGAGATTGTGAAATAAACCCTTACTACTTTGGTAACATTTAAATCATATGGCCAATGAATGGAATAAATTCAAATAAAACATTAAATTCCCTTAATATAAATATTTTCATGATATAACATATCAAAAATGGTAGTATATACCCCACACAAAGTAATATGTGGTGAATATGGCATATGTACCATGGATGTAAATGGGAGATGAGAAACCCTAGCCTCTATTTCAACTTCCATCATATATGCGTGAGCCTCCATTATAATAAATATTGTTTTATTATAAATTTATAATATAATAACAATCATATATCTCAAACCATTTATTATTTAGTAATAGAATTTGATCACAAATTTATTAACAATTCTTTGTTAAAATCACTATTTTTATTGATAATTGCTTCATTTGTATTGGATGTTTTAGTTTGGTAAATTCAGTCCTTTTGGTTTGATCATGGTTAAATCATCTCCAGAATGTTAAACATGATATAAATATATTATATATCCATTAGATATTTATTTATAGTAATATATTAATGTTATAGATATAAAATGGAATACATCGTTCATAGAGACGGTAGGTCGTACGTATGCATGAATGTTATATCGATTTTTCTCAACAGAAGGAATCGAGTAAAAAAATATTAATTAATCTTTATGGAATCATTACTATGTAATGTATATCATTTTTATTGATAAAATAAACCCTTATTACCATATATTTAAATATAAAATGAAAATCATTTCACATCACTTCATGGAGGTGGCAGTCCACATGTATGCATGAATGACGTTATTTCTTTCGAAAGGATATGAAGGAAAAAAGTTATATGTGGTATTATATTACCATAATAATGATAAGTTCATAAATATCACATATATTTTTTTATTATAACCTTAATAACTTCCATATAAATCATAAGAAAAAAATTAATCACATTTCTTTGCATGAAGGTAGTACGTTATACACATGAATGATGTTATCGTACACCCCATGGAATGAAAAGTAAGAGAGTATAATTGATATCATAATTCTAGAATTATAAAAATTTAATAAATATAATATAAATATTTTAAATTTATCATTATATGTATCCTTTAATGTTTTTTATAGAAAACTAATTACATTAGTTCAAGAGGCAGTAGTCTGTCATGCACATGATCAACTATTTCATTTCCCAATTGATGTGTGTGGAAATGGATCTGGGTTATGACATTAACATAATAACATCTAAGTATATATTAGGGAATTTTTTTATTATATTATAATATTTGAATAAGTTTTTTAAGATTTTTAATAATGAATAAAATAATTATGGATGTTTAAGAATTATACATCTTCTTCAGAGAGCCTCTTTAGGTTTGTACCTAAAGACTTCTTAGGATAGCTTCCTAATAAAAATAATGTCTCTAGTATGTGGGTAGAGAATTAAGGAAGTTATTTTCACTTGTATCATATATACCAAATGGTCTTGTAAATGTAAACAGGGAAGGATAGGGGTGGCCTTTTATAAGTGAGGGGATGACCCATATGGAATTTTTTATAGGATAAAGTGACAACCACATTTTTCTCATTTCACTAGCCTCCAAAATGGGTTATTATCAATCCTCAGATGTGATAAGGTCAAAATATATCCATAAAATAGTTTTTCAATAAGTTTTAGTTCATTTTTGACCCTTACCATTTTATTTTAACCCCCCCCCCCCCCCCCCGGTAAACTAATTTTTATATTAACTGTGGAAATTAATTTTTATTTTTTTCACTATTCATAATGGTAAAAAATTAGGTCGAAATTATAATATTATATAAATTATTATGATTAAAATTATGTGCTATATTATTTAATATTCAATTCACCTAAGGTAAAAAAAAATAAATTTATAATTAAACCATAAATGCAAAGAAAGTGTAGTTTTCCATCGAAAAATTCTCATAATTATTGCATGTTTTAATATAAAAATTCAACATGAAATTTATTCTAATAAAATTAATTATTTAATTAATACTATAACTATAATAATTTTTCTATGAAATCTATATAAAATATAAATTATGTTGTAAAAAAATTAAATTAAAAGGCAGTGTTCAATAAAAATCATTATTTTTCACTATTCATCAAAAAATTAATATTTTTTGAAAATTATCAAAATATCACCCAAATATAATTTTGAAATGTAGATTTAAAAAATTATATTTTTATCCAATAAATTTTCTAAAATTATTAGACATTAATTTTGAATTATGAGCATAAAACACATATAATCCACCTTTTAGAAGAAAAGAAATTTAGTTTTTCAAAAAATATTTATTTCTCTTTAAAATGATTTTTATTTTATTTCTAATGAATAGATAAATATTGAATTTATTTTATAAATTTTTAATCTATATAATATTCATAATTTAGTAATTATTATTCATACCTCACATGTTTAAAGCTAGGTTGTAATGGTCATGTTTTAATAATAATATTTTAGTAGAGTACAATGTTTCGTTTAAACCAGATGTTTCATGTGTCGTAAACTATCGAAGAGATTGAATTTATTTGAAATGAATTATATAATATAGTATAATGGTGATACATATTCCTTTATTCTTAGTGTTTCATGTCATAAATACTATCAAACATAATGTTCCTATTTTAGAATCTTGAGGTTTTATAAGGAATATTAGTTTCTGACATGGATATTTTGAAACTTCATTATACTTGTGATATATAGCACTCATATTTTAAATAAAAAAATAGATACCCAATTTATATTTTATTATAACTCATTTTAATCCTGAGAACATAATTCCAAAATACATAGGATATTTCTCTCATTAAAACTCCATTGAATCCACTTGTTTAAACTTCATTGAATTATCCATGTTCTCACGGAACATTGAAGTGGAACATGAAGCTTGCAGTGTGGATCTCCTCCCAAATTATAGCATATTTCTTAGCTATTTTTTCATCAATCTTGAATTTTATCATTATAAATTTATATTGATTAAAATGTTTCAATAATTAAATAATAATCATCGAGCATCATCTGATTTATTTATTTAGAAAACATAATTATAGAATTCTGAGTATTTAGGAATCTTATTATTTTAATAAGATACAAAATATCTTATTATTACTTATATTATAGTGTTTCTCCTATCTTTTTCGATCCTCATATCATACAATAATCATTTCTTACATAGAATTAACCATAGATAACTTGCTTCATATGTGGAATAATTCTTATGTAGTATTCCAATATTATGTTTTGATCTATATCTAATGAAATTTTCTATCATATAAAGTATATTTTCTTTACTAATTATACTATAATATAAATTATTTTTATCATGTGAAGTGGACTCCTCTATTATGAAATCTCATATAATACCTGGAACCCATCTCTCACAAACTCATCCTAGAGTAATCAATGACTCTTACGCATATGTTAGTTTGTCCTTTTAAAAGAACACATTTGAATTCTATGAATCACTCTTATGTAACTTCATGTTACTCATATACTAATTATAAATTAAATTTTTCATAGATTATTCCTATTCATGAAAATGATTCAAATGTATCTTGTATTAGATTATATTGATGTTATAAGACTTAGACAAATTCTAATGTAAACACAAAATTATGGAATTCCTCAATTATATATAAAGATATTTCAATCAATAATTAAGCCTTCTAAATAAACTCAAATAAGCATCCGATGCATTGAAAACATTATCTAAATATTTTTATCACATTTAAGGACATTAAACAATTTTTAGTGGATTCCTTATAAAACATGACATCCAATTCTAACTCCCATAAGATGGAAACATCCAAATTAAATAAACTATTATACACAAAACTCTCACTGTTAACCATAAACTTATACATTAATCACAATTCACCAATAATAAAATATAAATATGTGAATTTAATTAATTATATTCAAGATAGATTTCAAATATATATCTTAAACCATATTCTCATCATTCACTAACATTTACTTCTCATTTACTTATTGAAAATAAATATAAGTCCTTCAATTTAGTAATTCAATATCCCCCTTTATATTTATTGTCAATAAAATGTTCCCCTTATCCAAATTCAAAGTAATTATTCTCCCACTTTTGGATAATAAATAAAAATGGAATACAGGCATTTTTCTCATCTCATTTGACTTCATTAAAAAAATCTTATTATATCTCTTTTATTTAGAATCATAGATTTATCTATATTTTGAGAGAAGTATGGCACCACCCAAAACATATTCAATAACCATTAGTTAATTTACTCAATGTCAACATGAGAAATATATGTGTAAAAAAAGATATGCCTAACCAAGATATAAGGGTAATCCATTAACAAGATCATCATGTGATACCAATCTCATTCACTCATATTTAGGTCTTCTCAACTAGATTTATCAATAAATAAAACATACACATCCAATTAAATAAATTTAATAAAATAGTTCATGTGAAAGGCATGAAAAATCCTCTTTATCTTGTTTTAAACTTCATCCAACACTCACCATTCATAAATATATTAGATTACATCAATATAAGGGGTATAATTTTATTTGTAATACCATATTTCTTGTTTTATTAAAGTTATCTACAATTTAAAAAATCAATTATTATTGATAATACTATAGATACATCTCTTATTTTCTCCCCCTCAAAGTATCCACACACTTCCACTTTCTTATGGTTGTTATAACACTCCATGAGAGATAAATTATTTATTATAAATTATATACATAATTCATCAAATTACTTCAATTCCATTTATGTTAGAGAAAAATATACAATAAATAAGGGAATAAATAGGTATCTATATATTTCATAGTAGTAAAAATATGGATGTGAGTTTTCACTTAGCCAAGACTTTTGTTTGCCTCCTTTGGTCTCAACATTTTAAGTGTTAACTTTATTGTTAATAATTATCATAGGTTACATGCTTACCTTCCTTCCATGAATTGTTTCTTTATGTGGAGTTTTTTATCCACATCAATCCTTAAGGAAAATTCATCACCATTTCCTAGAATAATTTCTTTAATTCCTTAATCCTGGGATGGTAATATTTTCATGGACTCTTTAATTACATACTTAGTTTTTCCACACCATTCAAAATGTTTTTCTTTAATTTTTAAGTAGAAACTTATGGATGAGTTATCATAAAATATGATTATTTCTTCTAAGCCCAATTTCCTCCACTTAATAACTATTTAAGATTTCTCCATTTGGTTTTCCACTATCTATGAATATCTTCACAATATCAAATAATATTTCTCGACCTAAAAATTTTTCTAAGGTTTATCACATGACTTATTATAATCCATAACCTTTCATGAATTTTCTTCAGCTGTCTTCTAAATTTATTTATACTTACACCATAGGAAACATATCCAAGTTTCAAAGTTAAAAATTCCATATATTCTCAACCCTCCTATCCACATATACCACACACCTCTTTTAAATAACCAAATATTTTTTGAGTTGATTGATTTGATGAAGTCTTGTTCAAAACATTTTTTATAAGAATATGCCCTCATATTCTCTTTATATCCCCCACATCATTCGTACTTCTTTCCTATAAATCACTTTTTATGATAGTAAATTTATTATTAGTTTCAATATCTTCCTTTAATCCATTAGTACACCAGAAACTTTGTTCTTACATATTGATGATAAATGTATCTAGAAAATTCATGTTGTTATCCTAATATAAACCAAAATTATTTTTGAAAAAGGGAAGTTGTCTTGTTGGTATATTAAACACTAACTTTTGTGTAGAATAGGTATTACCACATTTCTTATTGGTATAAATAGGGTTAGACTTAATTTTGTAACATGTACTATTAGAAAATATAATTTTCAATTGAGATATATTAGGTGCATATTCAACTTTCCGGTGGGAAACCTTCTTCTCACCAGTTTGAGAGGATTCTCCTTTAACCTCAAGATCCATTTTCATGTATTCTATGATCTTATGAAACTAATTTTAGTTTTCTAGACACATATATTGTGTCTCATCCACCTCTTATTGTTTCTTAAATAGTTTTAATTCAATATTTATCATCATCTTCTCTTTCTCATCCATGTGTAATTTCTTATTTTTAGTCTCATTTAAAAAAGATGCTTCTTTATTTTCATAAACCTATTTCTAAATGTCATTAATTTTATTTTTTTCGTCATATTAAACTTTTAATTTTTGAGATATTTATTCAACTTAATAAAATATTCCAAATTTTGTTTAATTCCACTCTCTACTTATGTTCTTTCTTCTCCATCATCACTACATGTGGAATAAAAACCTCTCTCGTCATGAGCTATAATGTTAAATTTATATTTTTCATAGCTTCATAATGATAAGTTTTCTTGATCATTCTTGATCATAAAACTTCTTCTCTAATTGATTTAATGTTTATTAATTATTTTAACCTAATTCTATTTTTTATATCTCTTATATTTCTCATCAAATTTAGTTTCTACTATTTTATTCTTTGGATAACTATTTGAAATGTTTCCAATTCCATTATAGTTATAACACCTTGGTGGATTCTCTCCATTTACTTTACATATTCCCTTCTTAATTATTTTTTATGAAAGAGAAAAAAACACTATTAAAAGATTTATCATTTTCCTCATATTCAGAATCACTATATTACACACTCTTTTCATAATCGTTTTCCATTTCACATGGCCTTAAATTCCATATCAACTTCTTATTCCTTCTTTAAATTAGGTTCATTTATCATTTAATAAGAAATTATAATATTATGTATCTCATCCAATAGAAAATCATGTTTATCCTCTAAATATTGTATAACATCATCAAATCTATCTATTAATATTATCATCATATTTTTGACAATGGTGGAATAATCCAACAGCTAACCAAATCCCTAGATATTTCTTATAATATCATTGACTCTTATAGAATATTATTTAATGATCTTATCATATTCAATTTTTATACCTTTAAATATAATCATATATACTTATAGTTTAGATTAATTTACTTTTATATTAACTTCATAACTATATTGGGTATGTGGATGTTGATTCAAAAATTTGTTAATAATTTCTCATTGATTTTTGAGGATAAAAATTCCATCATCTGTTTTACTAATGGAGTCACATGAAGTGAAATTATGGTTTATTGTTATTTGATTTTTTATTTTTATTTTCCAAGAATTGTAGAAGATTGAGTTCTGTAATAATATTTCATTTTGGTGAAAGTTTTTATAAAAATTATTCATGACATTTTATAGAAGTTTGTAATCACTACTCAAAAAGTTATGTTGAAAGATAATGTTGGTATATAACCCTATTTTTATAACCTCATGCTTATGATAAAATTTATGTTTTAGAACCTATCATTTGTCAAGGAACCTCATGTTTAAGTTAGTAACATTTGGTATATACCTTACATAAGTAACCTATTGTTGGTATGATACTCCATATTTTAGAATTATCTTTTTAGAATCAACTAAACATTGGAAACCGTAATTTTGGTATTATCTTCATGCAGATCACCATAATTATGAATTAGTCATCTGTAAGTTTGGAATTTTGAATTATTTTTAAAATTTCTTCTATGATTTCACAATAGTTAACATATTGATAATTTAATTCAAAAAAAATTCATAATATATTCAAAAAAAATATTACTATTTTTAATGGAAGTTATGATTTTCCATGACTGATTAAATTCAAATTGAAAACATGTTGAGTGTTTGGAAGATTTTAATATGTCTAGAACTTTTACATGATCTATTATACCATTTTTAAATTGGGTTGTTTTTTAATTGTCAATATATTTTTTTAAAAATAATTATACTGGTGATCTAGTAGATAATTTTTACAACACCTAGAGATTTTATGATATATTTAATTTTAAATAAATTTAATCTCTTCAATAGCTTGTGATATAGGCAATCCCAAGTCTAAATGAATTGTATATCATTATAACCTAGCTATTAAATTGGTGGGTATGAATAATAATAAATAAATTACTAAAATTATATGCTTTAAACATGTATAAATGAAATTCCTTAGTTATAAATCAATAATCAATGAAAAAAATATTTGAAATTAAAAAAGAAATGTTTTTTCTGAAAAACAGATTTTATGTGAAAAATTGTTTTTATCTTTATAAATTAAATTAATAAATATTGATGAATCGCATTAATGAAATTTTTATATTATATACTCAATAAAATAACTTATCATTCATCTAATATTTTTTCTAATCATTCGATAAGAATAAATCTAGTTTTATGATTAAAAACTATATTTTTCTAAAATGAAGTTTTGTCACATTTTTTACACATATTTTAAAATAAGTTTTTACAAATTTTAGAGAATTTATTTAGAAAAATTATCTTCCTATTTTATATAATAATTTTTTGATTATCTTATATTGAATTTTTTATAATATTTGGAAAAGATTATATTTTTTGATGAATAGTGAAAAATACAGATTTTTATTGAAAACTATCTTTTCATTTAAAGCATTTAAAATTTTTTATTTTTTAAAAAAAAATTAAAATTAAAAATAGATCATTTAAATTATTATTAATTCTATTTAGATCATTTAATTTTATTTTATATTGAAATATTAAATAAAAAATATATACTTAAGAAAATTTAACATTGGAAACTATATTTTCATCGTGCTTGAGGGTTTAATTATAAATTAAATTAATCCAATTAGATAAATTTAATTTGATAAAATTGATTCCATATTTGTAATAAAAATAAGAAAAAAATTGATAAGTTCAACTTGATTTTTGTTCACAATTAATAGTAAAAATAGTAAACAATAAATTATCATGGTTAATATTAAAACGGGTTTAATAGAGGGTTAAACCAAAATAAAAGATTATGTTTATCGATTAAAATTATATAAATACTTTTTGATTGATATATTATGAAATTATCCTATCCCAAATTTAAATCTATGGTAATTTTTAGGCCCTTTTATGAGGAATTGTTTTAACATTTTTTATTCTTTTAGGAAATTTCCAAGTAGGTCCCCTCCCTCGATTATAATAGAGCACTCCCTATCCTCTACTCTACACACCTAAAAGGACATTTATTTCAGAAAATAATTTCCCAAATAAATTACTTGAATCACTATACATAATATATATTCCTGTTTTTGATCATAATACCATCCTAGTAATGATTTATGTATAAACTGAAAGAGGTTCTCTGAAAAAGAGGTATAGTTTCTAACCATGAATATTCGTTTTTTCATACCAACCCCTAAAAATATTCTAAAATTATGATGAAATAATAAAGTTAGTATCTACATGATAATAATATTTTATTATTTAAATTTAATAACTTATATCCATCCCTTATTCCATCAAATGGGAAATAATACCGTCGATCATCTGTATAGTGGACTACCACCCCATGAATCAGTGTAATTCGTTTTCAATAAGTACCTATCATGGATGGAAATAATGAAGTATTTAATATATATTTATGATATTTATGACATAATTAAACTTCTGTAATTTTAATATCATATATACCTTCTTACATCCCAGCCTTTTGGAAATGGATGGCATCACTCATGTGTATGTGCTGACTATTGTCTCCATAATGCGATGTGATATGTTTTTCATTTTATTTTCTCATGGATAGAAATAACGATAGATTTAATTAATAAATATGATATATATGATATAAAAATTATTATATTAATGAAATTTATTAATTAACTTTCTTTAATTTCTTTCTTCTAAAAATGAAAACAGTATGCATGAGGATGTACGGCCTACCGTCTTCATAGATGGTGTAACTGATTTTCCAATCCATAAATTTTATGGTTGACTATAAATAAATATATAATTAATATATATGATATTTATATCATTATAAATATTCCAGATATAATTTAACTATTATCAATGTTAAATGAATTAAACTATCAAACTAAAACATAGATTAAAAATGAAGTGGTTATTACCTAGAATAGTGATTTTAACAAATAATTTCTAATAAATGGTTGATAAAAGGTTATAAGTAAATAATATATGCTATAAAATGAATTATTATATTTCTATAATATATTTATAATAAATATATATTTATTATATGGTAGGATCGAAAACATATGATGTAATTCAAACATGAGGTAAGGGTTTATTTCAGAATCTCATTATTATTTGGAATTATTTATGTTAAATTATTTATTGGGGTAATTATTTTATGTTTATATATTAGACCAAATATATATTATTATCCTATAATTATTTATATAAATTAAAAGTATTACTACATTTTTCACTCTTTAAGTACTCAAGATACCAAAATAATGTTCTTAAGGAAAATAAATTTATTTTTATACTCAGTCGAGAATGTTTTTCTTCCATATCCATATTTTCCTTAAAATATTTTTAATTTTTTTTTAAAATTATCTAATTATTTTTTAAATAAATTTATACCCCATTTTTTATTAAAAAATTAAAATTAATCATCTTATCATTTTCCAAATATGTTACATTTAACTTCTTGTGAAAAATGAGAAAGGAATATTTGTTTAAACATACGCAATAAGAATAGTATTTTCTATTCTCATGAATGGTCATTTATTTGAATATACATTTACATGTTTAATTATTCTTTCCAAAGAATTTTTTCCCAAATATTATGTAAATTTTTATTTTTTAAATGTTATTTTCAAAACAAATATTACATCTTCCTTAGGAATGTTTTTTATGATATTTTTGTGGTATTTATATTCATCAATGAAAAAATTATTTTACATATGATAAATTGGGGATATATTGTAATGATACCATCCTTATTATTTCTCTAGATTCTTTATGATCAATTGTACTGGGAATATTCTATTTTGATACCATTTTTAATATTTCTCTAAATGGTTTACCATTATGTTTATTAATTGGGGAAATTATTAGCATTTTTTATAATAATATCTCAATATGATTTTTTATGTTGATTATGTTTCACCCCCTTCATATGAGGAATATAATAGACCTAGTAAGTGATAAGCAGGACCCACAATATCCCCTCAATGCATTAGTAGTCATCAATGGACAAACTATCATTGGTATAGGTATAAGGTTTTACCCATTTATGTGATCTGTGTTGGTCGAAGTGAGTATCTCAAGAGGGGAGGGAATTGAGTACCCAATAAAAATTTCGATTAAAAGGATTAAATTAAAATCCCCCAATTAATATAAAATGTCCTAGTTAATCAATATAGTAGATCATTGTAAGTTCTAATATTTTAATAGGTTTATTAAATATTTATTAGTTCTTAGGTAATCAATATATAACCTTAAATAGTCCTTTGAAATCAATTTACTTAATTAAAATCTTATAAAAACACTAATAAAGATTAATTATCCAAGTATTAGTTTTTTTTGGTAAAAATATTTTTAGTTTTAAAAGAATAAATAAAGTAAAAACGCATATAGAAAAAAATTGAAACAACAGGTTCAGTCTGAAGATGATACTTAGTCCTTTTCACTTAGTGATCCCCTGCCACCAAGAAGTTTATATAAAATAAAAATATTTTTCCACAACTAGGATCAGATTTTACAATAGATATGCCCAGTTTACACACGACCACTTTTATTGTTATTCATAAGAGTAAAAAAAAAATCCACTCAAGGACATATACCATGGATATGAATGGGAATGCAAATTTAATAAAGGTTAATATAAGATATTAAGATTCTTCCCATTTATCATAGGAGACGGTGTGTGTGTTAAAAAATTGAGTATACACTCACACTGCTCAAAATGTAAGAATTAATAAACCGAACTGGTCAATCTAAAAACTGTATAGATAGAAATTCTCTATTTTTTGTAGTGAAGCTCATGAATCTTGTAAAATGTTTCGAAATATAGATTGAGTCAAGTTCTCTTGAAAAAAAATTAGTAGAATAGAGTGTCATAGACTCTTGTTCTTGACTGGAGGAAACCAAAAGAAGTGTTGGAGCTTCAGTTTCCTCAGTAGAGTGTTTACAAGACGTATAAGTTCATATCATTATCTCTATGTGTGTGTTATGTGAGCACAAAATCTCATCTTGATAACAATTTTATTCAAGCATCTATTCACGGGGAAATTTTCTTCCTTTATTAACTGTAACAACTAGGAGAATATCCACATGTATCTAGAAATTATTTTTCCTCATATACCACATCTGATATCCTCTTTATTATATTATGTTTATCATTTAGATGAAATTAGTTAGTAATAATTAAAAATAAGTATAAATTATAGAAATAATGGGGGTGTCTTAGTCTAGTGGTGACATGATTTTTTGGTGTATTAGAGTTTGGTGGTGTCTCATTATAACATGGACACAAAGATGGAGGTGTCTTGTATGTATCCAAATTTCATGTCGGATGGTAACTCCTTTGGTGGTAATTAATCTAATGGAATATCATCCTTCTATTGATAGGTCAAGGTGGTGATGCCTCACACTTTTCTAAATTTACATTCTAGCAGCATGATATCTTGAGAGTGAGATATCCTGGTGGTATCTCATAGTTTACTAATTTTATACACTAGAGGTGTGTCATATGATGATGTATCGGACTTACTGATACTTCCATGATGGCGGTGATTCATGAGAAATGTAAATCATATGTGATGGTGCCTCAGAATTTTTCAATTTCCCAGTTCAGTGGTACGATTTCTTGATGATGATATATCTTAGCGGTGAGTCTCCCTTGGCGTTGTGATAGATTGATGGGGTCTTAACCTCAAGTGTGACTCATACTTAGTCAATTTCATCACATGTGTCAGAATATGAAATAATTTTATAGAATATAAAATCCATTAGTATTATTAAAATCAGGATTTTGTGGTCATTAAAACACAGAGGACAAAAACCTCCCCATTTTTTATGATCACAAATCATGGAACCAAAGGTGTCACACATATATGAAACATGATATCAAAGGTATGATTAAAAATTCAAATCTTGATATAGAATTCGTAGTATGTACAGATGGTAGAAAAGATAAAAATTGATAAAAATAAAGGTCATTATTAACTATCAAAGGTAAAAAGAGTAAAAATAGATATTATCAAATGTAACAAAGAAATATCACAGTAATAAATTGAAATTGATCAGAAATAAATTCCATATAGATACTTTGTCCCACTTTAAGATTATCAAAAAGGTAAAGATAAGAATAAGAAGATAGTAAGTGTATTAAAAAAATATAAATAAGAGAGAAACATCTGGGGATAAATTTGATCAGAGGTAATGCATAAAGTCTCAACCAAAACATTATTACATAAGAGTATTCCCATCAAAACAAAATATTTACTCTAACACTATCAAGTTTGGGTAGAAGGATCCAATGGTGATTTTCCCTAATCATTGGCTCTCTATGGATCTAAAGTATAAGGATCTAAACAAGTTGTAGGAAAAGTACTTCAAACACCATTTGGAAGACCAGTGATAACTTGAGGAGGAGGATATTCCACAATAATAACTTTCATGATCTACCTTATAGATTATTTAGGGGAAACGGGAAAATTTTGTAACTAGGAAGGAAATGGTTCATGACAATATTTCGTCACTCTGGGTCTAAAATATAGTTGAGGAATGATAGGAATGGCTTCTTGAGAAACAACTCCAGTACCATTAAAATGAATAAATGTCTTCATCATATTAGTTAAATACATAAGAATCTATCCACCTATTTCTGTTGCACTAAATATGTCACCTTTTCCATGATAAATCTATTTAACACCGGGTTCATCTTCTTCAACAGACGTACTTTCTCTTTAAAGGCCTGAGTAACCGGTGCCATTCTCATATTTTTCTCCATGAACATTAAATTATCATCCATTTCATGCTTGGTATACATTTTGAAGAGATTGTATTTTATAGACTTGGTTATTATCCCTCTGTCAGATTTCATATCATGAGAATATGAGGCTATTAACTTAAGTACCTGGTTACTATTATGTCTTATTCGGCTCAAGTTTTCTTAGGGTTTATCAGGAACAACACATGATGTACTAGTTGAGTAAGCTCTCAATTATTCTATGATATTAGATCTTATCATATTCGCATCAAACACTAGAGGAGGAATATCACTTGATCTAGAGGCCACTATGGTAATATTTTCAACTCTTTCAATTAGAGCATCCATTCTTGTTGTAAATGCAAATTGCATTCCTTCAAGAAAAGTATTCATGGATTCTAACTCACCACTCATTTTATTATATTAAATATATACCTCTTATATGTAATCAATCATTTTGGGCTGAATTTTTTTGACCACCAACTCAAATAGATATATGGAATCATTCTCACTAATCTTGGTTAAGATTGGATCTTGATTCCATAAACACCAATCAAAATCGAAAAGTGACTTCTTACCGAAAGCATCTAAGTCACTCCTTCTAACTAAATCAGTTGTCACGGTAGGGGGAGTTGGAGAAGAAGGTTCAGTTGAATGAGCTATAACTAAGGAAAATTTTCTAATAGTCCAAAAAAATAAACCTGAGAAATCATAGATCCCATAGGATATCCTTCATCTCAAACCTCATGTCTACCATTTTTTCTTGGACTCTTACTGAATTTGTCTCATTCTTCTGTCACGGGACCAACCCAACTATCAGGAGTAGAAACTGAAATATTAACAGAATTCTATTCCAAAATGGTAGAAATAGTTGCAGGAGGTACCACAACAGGTGTAGGTACAATTGGTATAAGGTGTATCTGTAGCTATCTAAACACTCTGGGAAGAGGCATACTGTACATTAACTAGCACTTATTCTATCTATACATCAAATTTTTTAACACTTAATCTCCATATATAAATTTTATGAGGAAAATAGGTCTAACTTCTGCATGACTAACAATTGGAATCTCATCAGTAGGTTAAACACCAAATTGTTCATCACTAACTTTCTCAGAATAAATCATCTTTTTTTATATTTCTCAGCCACATATTCTTCTACAGCGGTAATAACACACATTTTCTCAACCATAGGGAAGTCAAAAAGTGTTTAACCATCACCAACTAAGCTCAGTTAAGTTCCATCAACACCCTTATAATTTTTAAGTAATTCCAAATATAGGGATTTCTCCCCCTTCAACAAGTGTATATTTTCCTTTAAGCTCATGGTCCACTACTTCAGTCCAGTATGGTTTATCAATAGATTTACCAGGTGAAGCGAGAAGCTTTGGAGTCATCTCTACATCTCCCCTTCATATTCTTCTTTCTGATCCATCAGGGTCTGAGTTTTTATCATTAGATTCTCTACTATTAAAAATTTTAAGATATCTACTTCCATTTCCATTCTTATATTCTTATTCTTCTTCACCATTATGATCATCATGTTCTTTAGTTGTTTGGGAACTTTAATATTTATATTATATAGAGACCTCGGTCTCATCATCATCACTTCTTATAATATTTTCTCTTTTTGGAAGCCTCCATGGTGGACTCGAATCTCTATAAGTAATCAATGAAGACTAGGGAGAAAATAGGGATCACTCACTACCTCAAAAGAGAGCTCATTCTCATCTTCATATTTTGAAACAGTTTCTTCTTCCTTATCTAAATAAACAACAAGCTCATCATTTTCCAAGCATGGATCAATGAGATATCTTGTCCATCTTGGATGGTCTAATGGATTAAACTCAGTATACATATTATAAATATATCCAACCTACTATCTCTTCTAGGGGTTCCAGCTAATCTTCATTCTTGAACAAATAGATTTTGAAATTCAAAAACCACCACAATCTGTAATTATTTATTCTTACTTAATAACTAGTCCCTTGGCATTTCACAATCCAGAAATCATCTTCAAATAGATCAAGTAGTTTGATCTATATAAAGGCCTAATCATATCTAACTGTTGAATCATAATATTTTTACATAGATTTATCTTAATTCCACTTTTCATAAGTCAAAAAAAAAGTATACATCTTAGTATCTCAAGGTGGAAAAATCACATTTCTTAGGGAAATAGAATGTGTTGAATGGATTTGAAGAGTAGTCTACACTCCCCATCCAACTCTAAGGAAACTGGACTTCTAATAGTTCTATCACCTATCATCTCTTCAAGATCTTTTTCATAAATAAAGAAGTCAATATCTTTAGGAATAGATCCATGATAATCATCATAAACTTCTTTATGAAGAACTACCAATAATTTTGACAACTGTTTTGAAAGAATTATTATTCTATGACCATTCTCTATTGAACTTATCCAATATTCTTATTCATCATTAAAACCAAACATGACACATTGGAAAACTGATTTATTAATCTTGGGTAAAAAGGTATTTTATTTCAAAAAAGCCACTCTAAACATCCTTGATATTGATGAAATTTCAGCACCAAATACTTACTTGATAATAATTATTTTAGTTCAACTCCCCTTTTAGCTACCAAAACTATATTTTCAAGATCATGATGCAAAGGTTCAATTAGAGTCGGAACACTTAGTTCACCTTTGTGGTTCTTAGCTGATTGAAACTATCCTGGAGAATCCTTGGAATGGCTCTTTATTCTGGGTATGTAGATCAGCTCAATAAGATTGTTCAAAGGTTAAAGTCAAAAGGTTTTGAAGGTGAAGGGTTCCACTGGGATTGAGATATAAAATAGGGATAAAAGATATGTATTTTAAATAGACAAAGCATCATTTTTATTATTTGGGATATATCAAAAAAATTGAAATTGAAATGATACAAAAATATCAAATTTAAAATCTACGAAAATATACATATATATTTATAGATATTATTATAAACTATTATAAAATCAAATGGGTGGTTTAGAATTATTAGAAGCAGAAAAAATTACAAAGGCATGAATAACCAATAGTGTGTCACCCAATGGTGTGTCACCCAATGGTGTGTCACCTAATGGTGTGTCACCCAATAGTGTGTCACCCAAAAGTGTGTCACCAAATAGTGTGTCACCCAATGGTTATACTTAATAAAAATAAATCATTCCCTATTAATTTTTCATATATCACATTCTATTAGAATTTAAAGATTTAGTAAAAATACCAGGTAGCTAATGTTTTATACATATAAACTCATGGGTGATATTGGCCTTTTGAAAATGGTCTCTCAAAAATTGATATCTAATATTAATCTACTTTGACCTATAATGTGAAACTAGATCCTTAGAAATGTTAATAACATTTTTTTGTCACAATTTATGGGTAAATATCAAAATTTATATCCATAGTCTAGTAAATTATGTCTCATCCACATTATTTTTGTACATCAACTACCAGCATATATTTATTCAGCTTCAATAGTTGAAAATGAAATAGAATTTTTCTTCTTACTACACCATGAAACTAGAGAATTTCATAAAAAAATTACATGTTCTAGAGGTTATTTTTCTCTTAAATTTTCATCCACCATAATCATAATAATAATAACTCACAATATGAACTTCTTGTCCTCTAGGGTAAAACAACCCTAAATTTGTTTTATATTTGACGTATTTGGAAATTATTTTAATAGTATTTAAGTGTGACTCTTTTTAATTATCTTGAAAGTGACTAAACATACAAATAATAAACATAATATCAGGTTGGCTAGTATTCAATTAGATAAGACTACCAATCATACCTCTGTAACTGGTTTGATCCCCTGATTTCTCATCTTTATCAAGATCCAACTTATAGGTGGTACTCATGGTAGTTTCACTACTCTTAGTGTTATCCAAGTTAAATAATTTTAAAATATATATTTTTATTTACTTTTATTCAAAATAATTCCTTCTTTATTTTGAAAATTTTGTAATCCAAGAAAGAATTAGAGCTCACCCATTAAACTCATTTCGAATTCAATTTGTATCATTTTGGAAAAAGAAGAACATGGAGAATTTCTTAAAGATACAAAAATAATATCATCAATATAGATTTCTAAAACTAATAAATAATTGAAATTAGTTTTGTGAGAAGGTTAGGGTTAGTTATACCTTTTGAAAATCCTCTTGAAATAAGAAACTTTTTGAGCTTATCACGCCATGCTCTAGGAACCAATTTTAAATCATTTAAAGCTTTTGTTAATTTAAAAAAAAATTGGAACATGGGGATTTTGAAAACCAAATTTTTGTTTTACAAAAAAAATCTCAACTATAAAACAATTCAAAAATGAACTATTTACATCCATTTGATAAAGCTAGAAATATAACTGAGTTGAATAAGTAAGTAGGATTCTAATAGATTTAATTATGGATATAGGTGAAAAGGTTTCCTTATATTCTATCCCTTCTTATTGACTATAACCTTGTTCCACAGGTCTAACCTTGTTCCTAGCTATAGTGCTCGACCCATCAACCTTGTTTCTAAACACCCATTTTGTGCTAGTAATCAAGTAGTACTTGGGTCTATCTCTAGGTTCCAACACTTTTTTTCATTCAAACTTATTTAAGTTTCCGTTCATTAACATCCCATATAATTCATCATAAATAGATTCATTGATGTTCTTAGGTTCAAGATAAGACAATAATTCTTGATGTTCAACCTGATTCTTTAGAGAATATCTAGTTTGTGTTCCTCTATTTATTTCTCCTACAACAACATCTAAAGGATGGTACTTAAAGGTTCTAACAGCTTGAGAAAAGGATGGACTTGTCACTCTAGGTTCTACAGATTATAGTTCAAGAAGTTCTACAAATTCTTCATAATTGGATGATTTTTATAACTATTTTCAGTAGAATATAAATCTTTATAATTTAATTCTATAGAACATAAATCATCCTCAAGGTTTTACAGGGAGGTCTTAGGCTCATTTGGATCAGTTTTATCAAATTTGACATGAACTGATTCTTCCACAATTTTGGTCTTCTTATTAAAAACTCTAGAGGCCTTTCTAGAGATTGAATAACTAAGGAAAATTAATTCATCGATTTTTGAAGGAAATTTGTCCAAATTACCCTTATTGTTAATAATAATGACTTTAAAACCAAAATCATTAATGAAATTAAACTTATGTTTCCTATTGTTTCAATTTTCATAAGGGGTTTTCTTAAGGATGGATTTTATTAAAACTCTATTGATAATATATCAAGCTGTATTAAAAGATTATGCCAAAAAATAGATAGGTAGGTAAAACTTATTAGTCACGATCTGGGATGTCTCTTGTAAAGTTCAATTTCTCTTTTCTACAACTCCATTCTATTTTTTGGTCCTACAAGTATAGAATTTATGATTGTATCAATTATATGAGAAAAAATATTCAAAATATTTGTTTTTAAACTCACAACCATGGTTGCTTCTTAAGGTCTTAATTTTAAATCCCCTAATATTATATACAAACTTAGAATACTTGTTAAGGTAAGAAAAATATTTACTTTTGGGAGATATAATGTATACCCAAGTATACATAGAGAAAAAATCTATAAGAACATAAACATATTGCTTCCCATTTAATCTAGAAACTTCAGATGGTCCAAATAAATTCATATAAACCAACATGATAAGTTGAGAAGTTGAAACTTATTTCTCTAATATAAAAGAAACTTTGTGTTGCTTCCCTTTTTTGTAAAGGGTTACATACTTTATTAGTTTGGTCCACAAGTTTCGGTAGATCCATTTCTAACACTTTCCAATAAGCTTCCTAAGTGAGTAAATGTTTCAGTTTTCTATTATTCTCTACTAAATCCAAGATTTCTTGTGAAAGAAATATAAGCATGAAAAATTTTGAGAAACCAAATAATTTAAATCAACAACATAGAAATTATCATTTCTCAAAATAGTAAAAATTAAATCATTTTTAGAATCAAAAACATTGCAAGCATCATTCTCAAATTTAACATAAAATCAATCATCACATAATTGAGAAATACTAAGCAGATAATATTTTAAACCATCAAAAAATAATAATTTTGAAATTAAAATGGAATTTCTATTACAACTTTGGAATAGGCTGATGATTTTTCCTTTAACATTTCTAATAAAGGTGACACGGCCAATGTTAACCTTAATAGGGCTCCTAAAGCATGAATAATATCCTATTATATTTCTTGAACAACCAAAGTCCATATACCATAGACTTATATAGGATTTCTCTAAAAACTTTTCCTACAAAACAAAGGTTATGAAAGAAATAAATTTGGTACCCAGGTATGTTTCGGTCTAGAGATGTTAGTAATTAAATAATTGGGAACCAAATTTTTCTAATGATATTCCTATAAACAAATGTAATACTTTTGGAAATAAAAATATTTTTAGGTCCGTTATAAAAATAGTTTGTAGAAGAAATCCTTGGTCTATAATTAGGAACAAAATTACTCTGTTATTTTCCTCTATCTAAGTTGATATTCAATTCCAATGAAATACTTAGGTTCAACTTAGTTACCTAAAATCTGAGTAATATTTTCCCTATATTTTTTAAAATTTTCTTGGTCTTTATTTAAATTTCAATTTGAAAGTTTGAGTTTTGTATTCTCTTTAATCATTTGGGTATTGTTTTTCTTTTTCAATAGACAGTTCAGATTTACTCTTAGCAGTCAAGGCATGCTATATTTTTGAGAAATTTGTATTTATCATTAACCTCTTTAAAGATGTCTTCAATTATTCTAAAATACTCAAACATATCTTCTTAATACTTATAATCATCATTTTCATTTTCAAAAATATCATCATTATGCATAGAAAAAAACACTAGATATAGTAGGTACCTCATTTACTTTTTTCATAAAGCACATATTTTCTCGATCTGGATTCTCCTCATGTAATGAATCTGAATCCCTGGAGATATATTTAGAAGCACTCCATGTGTATTTCATATCATTTTTGTATAGTTTTTCTTTCTCTCCATATTTCTTATTACATATAAGCTTTTGAAATTATTCTTTAACATGTCCTTTCCTTTTATACTTGTTGTTGACTACCTCATTTTCATCTTTCTTTAGTCTTTCATCTAAGTTCCTTTGCAGTCATATATAACTTTGTAGTTTGGTTTTCTACAAAAAAATTCTTCCTATAAACTTCTTAATATTTTGTCTAGGTGAGCCATCTTTTCATCACTTTATGGTTATGATTCACTATCAATTTAATTAGAAACTTTCATTTTTTCTTTTTCTGTTTATTTTCCCTTATATTTATATGTAGTGCACTTTAAGGCTATTGATTTTATTTTAGGTTATTCAACTTCTTCTTGGTTTACCTTTATATATTCTTCATGCATCATAAGCTTACTAATCATCTCCTTGATAGGAATACCTCTAATATCACAAGATTCTCTAATGGAGAGAGATGTAAATCTTCATCTTTCTGGTAGGCATCTTAACAGTCTCATGATCTAATCCTTATCAGATACTAGTTTTCCAAGTGAGATCATGGTATTAACAATTATGTTGAATTTTACATACATGTTATAAATGGGTTCATCAGGCTTCATCTTAAAATTATATTAATTTATAGTATATGTGTTAATTATCACCTATTTAACATTATAAGTTCCCTCATGGGAAATATCAAAAGTATCCCAAATCTCATAAGTAGTTTTTCATATAGAAATTATATTAAAC
The DNA here is from genome assembly GCA_963277665.1 of Viscum album. Lineage (NCBI taxonomy): Eukaryota > Viridiplantae > Streptophyta > Magnoliopsida > Santalales > Viscaceae > Viscum > Viscum album. The sequence continues at coordinate 1,689,295,167 of OY728140.1, read as the reverse complement.
TCTTCATTTCCTAGGTAATAATATAGGAAATTCATGGATTTACAATTATTATTGTGGGATAACTTTGTTTCACCATCCCAAGTACCTCTATCAATATCAGGTATAACAAATTTATTATCTATGGTAGACCAAATATCAAAAAAAATTCTTTCTATATGTATTATCATCTTAATTTTAAATTGAGCATAGTTCTTACCATTAAAGAAGGGAGGTTTATTTGTAGCAGAACTTATTTGGTGATTATATATCAAAAGAATTAAATTTATAAATAAAAAAAATAAATATCTTTAATGATTAACTGAAATCATAGTTAAAAATATTTTCAAAACATTAATACCAAAGAAAAAAATCCTTTGATACCAGATATTGGTCAAAATGAGTATCTCAAGAGGGGGTGAATTTAGTACCAAATAAAAAATTTTGATTAAAATAATTAAATTTAAATCCCACAATTAATTTAAAACATCCCAGTTAATCAATATGAAATATCTTTATAAGTTTTAATCTTCCAAAAGGTTTCTTAAATATTCACTAGTTCTTGAGTAAGAAATATACAATATTACTTAGTCCTTTGAAATCAATTTACATAATTAAACTATTATAAAAAAACTAATAAAGATTAAATATCCAAGTATAAGTTTTTTTGTTAAAATAGTTTTAGTTTTAAAAAGAGGAAATAATGTAAACAAAAACATACAATAGAAATTTAAAACAAGAGGTTCAGTCTCAAGCTGAGACCTAGTCCTCTCTAGTTAATGATCAAACACCACCAAGTAGTTTATATAAAATAAAAAATTTAATCCACAACTTGAATTATGTTTTAAAATTGATTATAAATTGTCCAAGTCACAAACAACCTATTCCAATATGATCCACGGGAGTACAAACAAACAGGTCACATAGGGACCTCTACCATAGTTAAACATGGAAATAAAGATGTAAGAAATGTTAAGAGATTATATCAAGTATCTTAAAATTCAATACAAGTGACATTGTGTGTGTGTGTATGATAAATCTGGTTATGCACACATACTACTCTAAATATAATAATTAATAAATATAAGTGAGAAATCTAAACAGTGTAGAGATAGAAATTATCAGTTGGTTGTAGTGAAACTCGTGACTCTTGGAAAAAATTTATAAATGTTCCTTGAATAGAGTCCTATTGAAAAAAATCATTAGAATATAGTGTTATAGACTCTTTTTCTTTACTTGAGTAAAGAAAAATATGTGTTTGAGCTTTGGCTCCCTCAGTTGAGTGTTTATAGGATGTAGTAGTTCATCTCTTCAACTATATGTGTGTTTTCAGAAACCACAAGCTCTAAGATTGCTAACAATCTACTTCAAGAATCTATGCATGAGGGAGTCTGATTCATTTCTTAATGAAAGTAACATTGATAATATTCACAAGAATCCAGATATTCTGTTTCCATATATATCACATTTGAATTCCTATTTATTAGCTTTTTAGATCATTTAAGATGAAATAATTAAAATATAATTTGGAATTAAATTCAATAAAATAGTAATTAGTAATAATTCAAAATAAGTATAATGTATGAAAATAGTGGTGGTGTCTTAGTCTAGTAGTAACATGATCTGATGGTGTCTTAATGTCTGGAAGTGTCTCATTAAAATAGTGACACAGAGATGGTGGTGTCTTGTACTTAGCCAAATTTCATGTCTGGCAGTAACTCCTCTAGCAGTGAGTCATCTGATTAAATATAATCCTTCTAGAAGTAGGTCATGTTGGTTGTGTCTCACACTTTTCCAAATTTATGTTCGGGTAGTATGATATTTTGACGGTGTGATATCTTGGTGGTATCTCGTACTTTGTATATTTTATACTCTGGTAGTATGTCGTCTGATAGTGTCTCATATGTAGACGGATTTTCATGGGGATGATGAGTCATAGAAAATGGTGACTCATATGAAATGGTGTCTTGGAATTTTTCAATTTTCTAGTTTAGTGGTAGGACATCCTGGTGGTGAGATATCCTGGCGGTGAGTTTTCCTTAGCGGCGTGACAGGTTGATGGTGTCTTAACCAAAACGATGACTCATACATAGTCAATTTCATCACTTATCTTGAAATGTAAAATACTTATATATCATTTGAAATTCATTTGTATTATTAGAATCATGATTTTTTTATCATTAAAACAAAGTGGTCCACAATTTTTATTATCACAAGGCCCTAACAGTATGTTTATGATGTATGAAATTATGAATTCCTTAATTTTGAGGTTTTTTATTGATGTTCATGTGATTATTTTATTAGTTATGATATCCATGGATAATTTTCAAGATTATGTGATTATTTATATAGAATTATTTTACCATCATTTATTCCAACCATATTATTCGTTATGCTCAAGTTATTGATTAAATGGAATTTTTTTTATATATTTACCATGTTGTATTGATTATTCCTTTTTTATTTTTTATAGATTACATTTTATGCATATCCTTACTTGGCATATGATATCACCCATTTATTGTGATTCCTTTCCCTATGATTCCAAGAAGTGTACTATGATTGATATACAGGGATATGATAAAGGTAATAATAGTGTTTTAAAAAAATCTAGTTTATATTTTATGTTTTAAATTATAATGTGATATTCAAGTATGTATCTAGTTTACCATTAAAACTAAACTATTCAATCCTCTTGGATTTGATCACTTTTATCATAGGATAATGTAATAAAGTAACCACTTATTATATTTTAATAGGGTTGGGGTATTTATAGTATTTATTAGAGTAATTTAAAAAAATCAAGGATAATATTTATGAAAACATAGAGTAGAGAACATAACCCTATAACAGATTTTGGGGATAATTATAATTATATGATAACATCATAATTTTATGGTAAGTATGACATCCCTCCTTTTTATAACATAAACTTTCATTACATTACACAAAACTGAGGATCTTTAAGGTTTAGTGTCTTGGAAACCAGGAACATAATACATGAAAACAACATAAAACATTATTCTTAAACACTTGAAAGTCTTTTCCTTAAATTCATCCTAGGATCATTACTGCATCTCATAACCAGGGGACATACATCAAAATAAAGGGTGAGAAGAAGGCCTAGTAAGGGAACAAGAGAAACATTTAACATGTGAACTTGAGATACATCAACTATGTCATGAAAAAGAACTTTAAGGCATGAGAAAGAAATCATGTGGTATATCATAATAAAAATAAAATTTTTCATAACTTTAAGATGTGGCTACATCATTTAACATATAAAATCATGAACATATCACCAAGGTCCATCCCCAAGGTGTCATTTGAAAATTACCAAGGTTATTCACCAAGATATCGTGAAAATTGTAATCTCTAGTGGTTACATCATTACCCAATGCATTGGAGCGCTATCAGGGCGCACCCTTAAATTTGCCTTTGTTATCATGTGATCCACATATATCATCATTAAAAATTTCATAAATAACCCATATAGCATAAAATAAATAGGTTTCATTTCATAATCATAACGTTTTAAACACTGCTTTAAAGACATGATCTTTACGTCACTTTAAACCCACAGAAGGGGAGAGGAGGGTTCATGTATGTAAATACCAGAATTTGAAATAGAACATTTTGGTATATATGTGAATAAACCTATAGAAATAATAGCTTTGATTATTAACTTTATAACATAAAATAATTTTGAGAAAAGAGAGAGACATTTTGAGATGAAAATTCTGCAGCATAACGGCTATGTTTCGGGGTTTTAGAAAACATTGAATAGAGAGGGGACATGGGTCAAACATTCATAAATGACCCATAAAACGGTATAGGGACAGAATAAGAAGGATACATAAACATGGTAATAAAATTTCAAGGACATACCATTTGAAATGAAAAACATGGAAGGAAGACAAAAATTAGATTTCTCTTATGAAAATTCGGCAGCCTAACGGCGTCACTTAAAACATCTAAAAATGGATTGACGAGATAAAATAGGGTATCTAATAATATGAACATAAATGATCAGTATGATAGATATAGATATCATACCCCAACATAATGAAAAGGAACTTGAAAGACTTGACCAGAAAATATAACCTGAAAAAGAGAAGGGTGAACGAATCCCTTAAAAATTCGGCAGCCTAACGGCATCACTTAAACTTCAACCAAAAATGAATTGACAAGATCAAAATAGGGTCTATAATCATATGAACAAAAGGGTTCAGTATTATAGATATATATATCATACCCCAAAATAATAAAAAGGAACTTGAAAGACTTGACATGAAAATAGATCTTGAAAACGAGAAGGGTGAAAAAATCCCTTAAAAATTTGGCAGCCTAACGGCGCCACTTAAAACTTCAAAATACTGAATTGAAGATATAAAATGAGGTCTCTCATCATATGATAATAATAGATCAGAATTATAGATATAGAGATCATACCCCAACATAATAAAAAGGAACATGAAAGACTTGACAAGAAAATAGAACTTGAAAATGAGAAGGGTGAAGGAATCCGTTACAAAAATTCCGGCAGCCTAACGGCACCACTTAAACTTTAATAAAATGAAATGATGAGAGTAAGAGGGGGTCTCTCATAATATTAAAATAAAAAGGACATTATAATTAATATAAAAGACCATCCTCCAACATAAGAACATGGAGCATAAAAGAAATGACATAAAATATATCACTTGAAAAGAAATAGAGGGGGTCAGATCCCTTACCTTAAAACGTAACTCTTAAAACTCAAAGGTTGGGACCTTGAGGGCTTTGGGAAACCTTGGGAGGACTCCTTGGGAGGTAATGAGACCATAACTTCGTTGGGGGAGAGTGGGGAGTCGAAAGGATAAGATGACTACTTTGTATTTATAGGGAAAGTGAGGGGACAAGGCGTTAATGGCCAAGGGACACCTCAAAAGTGGTTTTCTCAAAAGCATGGGCCCTCCCATGGTACTTCCAATGGAGTTAGGCCACATGGGGCCCCCAATACAATAATTCATCACCTTTGGTCGGCCAACCCATAAAATATCTCATGACATCATCATGACACAGATATGATGTCATTAAACATACTGAAACCCTAAAACTGTATTTTTATTATTCACTGAAAATTCAACTTTCTCAAAAAAATCCCAAAATTTCACCTTAAACAAATATCAATTCTCTAATTTCAAAAATGAACTCCAGTTTATAAAAATAATTTTCTAAATATTTTTAATTTAATTATTTAATAAATACACTATTCACCAAAAATTCATTTTTTCAGAAAAAACCCCAAATATTACCTTAACATAATATCGATGCTCTGAGTTCAAAAATGAAATCCATTTTATAAAAATAATTTTCTAAATATTTATAATTTAATTTTTAATTAAAAAAAACTATTCACCTGAAAAAAATAATACTTGAATAATAATATATGAAACCCTTATTTAATCATTTTATTGAATCACATTACTTAATCAAGGTGCCTAGATCATATTAATACATTCTTTAAGTGAGATTACTAATCTATTTGGTCACATTACTAATCCTAAGAATAAAATCACTATTCATAATTTACTATTCATCAAAAATTAAGTTGATCTTATTAGACTCTAAATTTTATACTGAACATAATTGTAGAAGGCCATTTTTTGAAAATCATTACACATTTTTAATTATTTAAGGTTTACATAAACATTTTTAAAATATCCTTTTTCTAAAATACATCAAAAATATGCATACTATATTTATCCGGTCATTTGAAAATTTATAAACATTATCATAAGAAGATATCCTATTTTTTATTTAAAACAAAGGATTACACAAGGCAGTTACGGTCTCCTTACATAGCCCCTTATCACACCAGCATAGGACCTAACTGTAAGGTGTGCTAAGGTGAGAGAATCCGAGGGAGGCTCGGACAACATCGCACGAGTAGTAATTTCTATCAGTTTGAACTTCTCGCGAAGGCGATTCCGTTCTAACTTCACATGATGAAGTTCGGCTTGGGTTTGGTCCAGAGCAAAGCCCAGTGGTGCTACCCCCTTCCCAAGTTCTGTTAGATGGGCTTCGATCGGTCCAAGACTACTGGGTGAGGCCATTGAATCTTCTTTCTATAATAATTAACCAAGATTACTTTTATTTAGAGACAATAATCAAAACGTTTAGTTTCCAGTGGTTATATTGACCAATGGTCATATAACAGTCAAAACCCAACGGTCTCATTTTAATTATACTCATGTTATCAAATGAAACATTTTTGTTGAGTATAAAAAATAAAATAACACACAAAATTAGGAAACAAGATTTATTCAAAATTTCGGGTCGTTACAATCTTCCCCCCTTAAGAAATTGTGTCCTCACAATTTTTAAAATTGGGTTTTGAAATTTCATTGAAAGTCCCACATCGGAAAATGAGTCAGTAAAACTATTACTTTAAAAGAAAGAAACGGAAGTACAAAGGTCACCCGAGTTAACCCACACTAGGATTCCATGTAGGAAAACATGGACATGGAGGAGAAAACAAAGGGTCAAGTTATGAGGGATAGTGATAGAGAACATGATTAGGAGAAAGTTAACCATAAGAAAATCCCAAACTTATGATGTGTGTAAACGGTCTTTGATTACCTAGTAGGAAACGTAAACCAACAACATTTTTGTTTTACATTTCTTTTCATAATTTTGAGGGATTCATTTACTACATAGAACAAAAATATAAGGAAATATACCTACCTTCAGGTAGTGTTTCATCCTTTAATAAGTTTATACCAAAACTAATCTTTTCTCCAAACGATTAGCATTCAAAACTACTTGGTCTCATCAAAACACAAGAATAATCTTCTAGAGAATCACGTATTCCACAAAAGAAAAACTATCTATCTTTAAACATTTATCCCAAAAATAGAAAGGGTAAGATAAAACAACTCTTCAAAAAGAAAGATTCCCATAGGAAGGGAAACTACTTTTAAATATTCAAAGTTCCACGGTACTACCCAGAGTTCATCATAGACCATTCCATAAGTAACTGTCCTTAAAATTATTCAAAATAACCCAAACTAAGATTGAAACCCAATACAAGAAGGACTTGATAACATAGTCTTCCAAGATAAACTTTATCATTCATCTCCAAACAACATCAACCACTCCTAACATCTTATAACCAAAGTAACTAAACTAAACATATTTTCCCAAGATAGATCAATCATTTCCATAAGTAACCTATAATACCATAAGTTCACCTTAAATTCGTTGATTCTTCAAAATATAATTCAACCTTTACTCCACAAAGAAAATACCGTAGTAATCTCTTTACCTCGATCAAATAATGTTCCCAAAATAGTGAACGTCTTCCAAAATAATAATCATCTTTTAATCCCCTAATCATCTTTTTCATATTAATACGGCAATCATCGCATTTTCTATCACATTGGTTGTTGGGACATGTTCTTTCATTTCCCACCATTAACTAAGAAGAGAAAGTATAATTAGGGGCTTAAATACTTAGCCAATAAACATGAAAAGGAACTTAAATCATATAAGGATAACTTGTAGAAGAAAATTATACCCTAACATGTGATCCCCTAGGTTTCAACCTAGGTTATCCATGATCCTATATCCTTATGTGAATCTTTATTTAATTTTATCTTTGTTCCTTTAATAATGGTTCATACTAAGCTTATGAATTTACCAAAGCATATCCCCCGGGAGTGTCGTAACCAAAAGTGCAGCAAGGCCGGTTGTCGTGTACCAGTTCCCGTTCGAGTCTAGCTCAAAGCGGTGTTTTCGTGTTTTACCCCTATGTACATCTGTGCCAGAGCCACCTCTACCTACTCGTATCCAGACAGGGATGTATTTGCTTGGCAACCCCTTACTCAATACTCACCAAAATACCAGGAAGATTTCCTATATATAAACATTTCTATAGGATTCTTCCTAAAGTTTTTCATATCCTAATTTCCACAAATAATTAAACCATACTTTGATACCAACTATGACATCCCGCCTTTTTATAACATAAACTTTCATTACATTACTCAAAACTGTGGATCTTTAAGGTTTAGTGTCTTGGAAACCAGGAACATAATACATGAAAACAACATAAAACATTATTCTTAAACACTTTAAAGGCTTGTCCATAAATTCATCTTAGGATCATTACTGCATCTCATAACCTGGGGACATACATCAAAAGAAAGGGTGAGCAGAAGGCCCAGTAAGGGAACAAGAGAAACATTTAACATGTGAACTTGAGATACATCAACTATGTCATGAAAAAGAACTTTAAGGCATGAGAAAGAAATCATGCGGCATATCATAATAAAAATAACATTTTTCATAACATTAAGATGTGGCTAAATAATTTAACATAGACAATCATGAACATATCACCAAGGTCCATACCCAAGGTTTCATTTGAAAATTACCAAGGTTATTCACCAAGATATCTTGAAAATTGTAATCTCTAGTGGTTACATCATTACCCAATGCATTGGAGCACTATCAGGGCGCACCCTTAAATTTGCCTTTTTTATCATATGATCCACATATATCATCATGAAACATTTCATAAATATCCCATATAGCATAAAATAAATGGGTTTCATTTCATAATCATAACGTTTTAAAAACTGCTTTAAAGACATGATCTTTACGTCACTTTAAACCCACGGAAGGGGAGAGCGGGTTTCACGTATGTAAATACCAGAATTTAAAATAGAAAATTTTGGTATATATGTGAATACCCCTATAGAAATAAGAGATTTGAGTATTCACTTTATAACATAAAATAATTTTGAGAAAAGAGAGAGGCATTTTGAGATGAAAATTCTGCAGCATAACGGCTATGTTTCGAGGTTTTAGAAAACATTGAATAGAGAGGGGACATGGGTCAAACATTAATAAATGACCCATAAAACAGTAGAGGGACAGAATAAGAATGATACATGAACATGGTAATGAAATTTCAAGGACATACCATTTGAAATGAAAAACATGGAAGGAAGACAAAAATTAGATTTCTCTTATGAAAATTCGGCAGCCTAACGGCGTCACATAAAACTTCTAAAAATGGATTGACGAGATCAAATAGGGTCCTTAATAATATGAACATAAATGATCAGTATGATAGATATGGATATCATACCCCAACATAATGAAAAGTAACTTGAAAGACTTGACCAGAAAATATAACTTGAAAAAGAGAAGGGTGAAAGAATCCCTTAAAAATTCGGCAGCCTAACGGCGTCACTTAAACTTCAACCAAAAATGAATTGACAAGATCAAAATAGGGTCTCTCATCATATGAACATAAGGGTTAATTATGATAGATATAGATATCATACCCCAACATAATAAAAAGGAACTTGAAAGACTTGACATGAAAATAGATCTTGAAAACGAGAAGGGGGAAAGAATCCCTTAAAAATTCGGCAGCCTAACGGCACCACTTAAAACTTCAAAATACTGAATTGAAGAGATCAAATGGGGTCTCTCATCATATGATCATAAAAGATCGGAATGATATATATAGAGATCATACCCCAACATAATAAAAAGTAACATTAAAGACTTGACAAGAAAATAGAACTTGAAAATGAGAAGGGTGAAAGAATTCGTTACAAAAATGTCGGCAGCCTAACGGCGCCACTTAAACTTTCATAAAATGAAATGATGAGAGTAATAGGTGGTCTCTCATAATATGAAAAAAAAGTACAGTATAATAAATATAAAATAAAATCCTCCAACATAAGAACATGGAGCATAAAAGAAATGACATAAAAGATATCACTTGAAAAGAAAGAGAGGGGGTCGGATCCCTTACCTTAAAACGTAACACTTAAAACTCAAAGGTTGGGACCTTGAGGGCTTGGGGAAACCTTGGGAGGACTCCTTGGGAGGTAATGAGACCCTAACTTCGTTGGGGGGGAGTGGGGAGTCGAAAGGATGAGATGATTGCTTTGTATTTATAGGGAAAGTGAGGGGACAGGGCATTAATGGCCAAGGGACACCTCAAAAGTGGTTTTCTCAAAAGCATGGGCCCTCCCATGGTACTTCCAATGGAGTTAGGCCACATGGGGCCCCCAATACAATAATTCATCACCTTTGGTCGTCCAACCCATAAAATATCTCATGAAATCATCATGACACAGTTATGATGTCATTAAACATACTGAAACCCTAAAACTGTATTTTTACTATTCACTGAAAATTCAACTTTCTCAAAAAAATCCCAAAATTTCACCTTAACCAAATATCAATGCTCTGATTTCAAAAATGAACTCCATTTTATAAAAATATTTTTCTAAATATTTTTAATTTAATTTTTAAATAAATACACTATTCACCGAAAATTCATTTTTTCAGAAAATACCCCAAAAATTACCTTAACATAATATCGATGCTCTGAGTTCAAAAATGAAATCCATTTTATAAAAATAATTTTCTAAAAATTTATAATTTAATTTTTAATTAAAAAACACTATTCACTCGAAAAAACTAATACTTGAATAATAATATATGAAACCGTTATTTAACCATTTTATTGAATCACACTACTTAATCAAGGTGCCTAGATCATATTAATACTTTCTTTAAGTGAGATTACTAATCTATTTGGTCACATTACTAATCCTAAGCATAAAATCACTATTCATAATTTACTATTCATCAAAAATTAATTTGATCTTATTAGACTCTAAATTTCATACTGAACATAATTGTATAAGACTATTTTTTGAAAATCATTACACATTTTTAATTATTTAAGGTTTACATAAACATTTTTAAAATATCCCTTTTCTAAAATTCATCAAAAATAGGTATACTATATGTATCCGGTCATTTGAAAATTTATAAAAATTATCATAAGAAGAAATCCTATTTTTTATTTAAAACAAAGGATTACATAAGGCAGTTACGGTCTCCTTACATAGCCCCTTATCACATCAGCATAGGACCTAAGTGTAAGGTGTGCTAAGGTGAGAGAATCCGAGGGAGGCTCGTCCAACATCGCACGAGTAGTAATTTCTATCAGTTTGAACTTCTCGCGAAGGAGATTTCGTTCTAACTTCACATGATGAAGTTTGGCTTGGGTTTGGTCCAGAGCAAAGCCCAGTGGTGCTACCTCCTTCCCAAGTTCTGTTAGATGGGCTTCGATCGGTCCATGACTACTGGGTGAGGCCATTGAATCTTCTTTCTATAATAATTAACCAAGATTACTTGTATTTAGAGACAATAATCAAAACGTTTAGTTTCCAGCGGTTATATTGACCAATGGTCATATAACAGTCAAAACCCAACGGTCTCATTTTCATTATACTCATGTTATCAAATGAAACATTTTTGTTGAGTATAAAAAATAAAATAACACACAAAATTAGGAAACAAGATTTATTCAAAATTTCGGGTTGTTACAGTAAGTTATATATTATCTATATTTTTTAGAAAAACATCCCTTTTTGGATACAACAAGTGGATTTAGATTTGGAATAGATATACCTAGGGAGAATTACTCTGAAAATGGTGCATTGGGATTTGGCTCAATTGTTACCTATTGATTGAAAATGGGTCTTTCTGCACACATGTCTTGACACTCTAGGGGTATTCTTGGGATAATTCAAATTTTATTTACAATCTATTATGAGGGATTTGAAAATATATTAATGAGTTAAAAAAACTCTAAAAGAAACCAAGTTTATGATTATGAAATTATATTTTCATTAATTTTTCAATTTATGTTAAGTGTTTCACTTGTATTGTAATTATACATTATGTTTCCTAATGTTATCATTTGATTTGGTGTATGAAATTATTTATAAAGGAAACATAAAGGAGGGTATGGGAACAGTATCAATGCACATAATCTATTTAATGATTTCCCTCATAGGAAATATAATGAATATGGAGTTGAACAACACCTAGAGATGAAAAATTAAAACTATATTAGCGTAGTAGACTTAGGTTATGACCAATAAAATTTATCATATAGAGAATCCAACTGATCTAAAAGGTGGTTTAACAATGTTATACCACTTTATGAATCATCAAACTTCATTTTTTAATGGGAATATAAATCCATTTGTAGTTGAGCACTCGATAATTTCCTCAAAGAAATATTTCTATCTATATGAAGTAATAAAAGGGAGTAGGTTTCCATAGAATTTTATCATCTCTTAGTAGATTTGGATCAATAGTGGTTATTGATTCAAAACTCTAAGTTTTAGGAGGAAATAAATATCATAGAATAGAATGAGTTTTAGGTACTATTATGGAAAAAAAATATTTTCCTCGTGAGTAATGAGTGGATATTAACACACAATTACTATGTATAAAAAAGGGAATTTGAAAATTATACTGAGTATAAAGACAAATTTACAAGGTAATAAAGGCATTTTATGGATTGTATATGTAATCCAAAGACAAGGATTAATAATTTATTTGGATTTCTTAATCTAGTCCTTCAAAGAGAACTAGTCTCCCAAAAAATATCATCATATGAGAATATATTATCATGTGTTCTCAATATAAGTAAATAATTCTCCAATTGTTATGAATTTTAAGGAAAGAAAGATAAGAAAAGTGATATTAATCACTTAGGAAAATTAATATGGAAAATGGAAAAAATTTAATGATGGAGTTTTCAACCTATAATAAATGTGGAAAGAACCACTCTGGAACTTTCTTGTGAGGAATGGGATTTTGTTACAAGTTTAAAGACAAAGGAAACCATGCTCATCATTTAAAGGACAATAAATAAGATAAAAATGTTCAATTCTTCAACTATAATAATATTTTGTACTATAATAATGATTTTCCTATACGTCAAGGGAATTTTCCACAGAAATGGACAATAGAGAGAGGAAAAGCTTATAAGATCACAATAGCATAGTTTGAAGTTCATAAATATGTGGTATTAGTTACTTTAATAATATACTAAAATTTAGATAATTATTTATTTGATTCTGGATCTTTGAACTCATTTATATCTTCTAATTTTTTCATAAATATTAGATATTTAACTAGCACCTTAAGAAGGGAGTTACCAGTCAAAACTCATAGTGGAAGTCTCACCATAATAAGTATATGATAGTTAGTTCCCATAATAACACATAAACATTCCCTATTTATTAACTTCATTATTTTACCAATGGTTTATTTTGATATAATACTTATAATGGACTAGATTTAAAATTATGATGAAAAAAAATATTCCAAAGAGTAGGAAATTAAGATTTTGGATAAATATGTGGAATTCCATGTCTTTAGAGGGGATAATTCATCATTTGAGTCATGTTTTGATCTACCCCTAGTAGCTCTTTTTAATGAGATTATTGGGTAAGAAGATAAGATAAAATCTTTTATATATATATATAAAGTAATCTTCAAATTGAGGATTTACCTATTATATGGGAATACATTAATTTATTTCCTAAGGAATTACCTATACATACACCAAATATTGAAATTGATTTTTCCATTTATTTGATCCTTGATGAAAGACCAATTTCAAAAAAAATACAAATAGATTATCCACTGTGGAATTGGTGGAATTAAAGAAACAATAAAAGGATTTGTGTAATAATGGATTTATTCACCATAGTGCCTAAACTTTGGGGTCCCCTATTATTTTTGTTAATAGTAATGATGAATATATAAGGAAATGGATTGATTATAGTGAAATCAATGTTATTATAATAAATTACATATATCCTCTACATCGCATTGATGACTTATTAGATCAACTTCATGGTGCTCAATATTTTTCAAAAAATAGACCTCATTATGGGTATCATAAATTATGAGTAAAGAAGGAATATATTCCAAAGATATCTTTTTTAATGATTTATAGACATTATGAGTTTATATTAAATCCATTTGGATTTACTAATTTACCTTCTATTTTTATGGATCTAATGAACTCAATATTCATAGAATATATTAATGATTTTATTTTAATATTTATTGATGATATCTTAGTGTATTCTAAAATCTATGAGGATTATGATAATCACTTGTGGATCATTCTTCATACTCTTAAAAGAAAAAGTTTATATGAAAATTTTAGAAAGTGTGCATTATGGCCTCATAATGTTTATTTTCTTTTCAATATTGTCTCTATGGATGGGATCTCAGTTAATATTGAGAAGATAAAGGTGGTCCAAGAATGGACTAAAACAACAAACATGACCCAGAAAAATAGTTTTATTGGTTAGGTAGGTAATTATTGGTGATTTCTTCAAATTTTTTCCATATTGTATAACCCATTAACCAAGATTTCTTATAAAGGAGTTAAGTTCTAATGGAAAAATTAATGTGAATAATTTTTTGAATAATTGAATAAGATGTTGGTGAATCCTCCAATTTTGACTCTATCATTTGTAAATGATGGATTTTTAATATATAGTGATGCATCGATGTTGGGACATTTTTGTTTCCTTATAAAGAATGGTAAATTGATTTACTATACATCAAGGTAGTTTACAATTCAAGAACAAAACTATCCAGCTCATTATCTTGATTTGGATATCATAATCTTTTCTTTGAAGATATGAATACCTTATATCTATGGAGAAAAATGTGATATATATACATATCATAAGATTCTCAAAAATATTTTTTCACAAAAGGAACTCAGCATGAAGGAAATATGATGGCTCCAGCTACTTAAAGATTATAATGGGTCAATACATTATCACCCAAGGAATAAAAATAAGGCAGTGGATGCATTGAGAATGAAATATCATGTAATTCTGACCGAAATAATGATTGATATGGATCCTATGTTAATTGATCTAGTAAATATGGTTATGGTAATTATTAGGAAAGGGGAGAAATCACTCATTTTTTAAATTATTTACAAACTATATTTTTAGAAAAGATAAAAATTTATCACCCTGATGATGAGAATTTTCAAAAATAAATTAAATCCATGAATGATGGAAAATAGATAGATTTCATTTTTTGGATCATATTATGAAATTTCAAGATATATTATGTATTCCATATATAATTTATATAAAGGTGGAATTTTTGGATGATGCTCACAGTTCTTATTTCTATATACGTCTTTGTAACCCTAAGATTTATAGATATTTGATGGTACATTTTTGGTGGAATGATTTGATGTGTCAAATTATTGATTACGTGTCAAGATGCTTCATTTTCCAATTGGTGAAGGAAGATAAATAGAATCCTAGAGGATTCAAGAAAATTATAATTATTCCTATATAGAAATGGGATAACATTACTATGGACTTTGTCATTGGATTAAAAAATACACCAATAAATAACAACACCATATGGGTTATCATTGATCAACTAACCAAATAAACACATTTTATTATTATAAGATCATATTTACATTTGGATCAAATTTCATGGATCAATATTAGTAAATTTTATGACTTCATGGAAAACCTATTTTCAATTATATATGACCATGATACATGATTTACATCAAAAAAAATTAAAAGTATTCAATAGAATCTAGATACAAAGTTTCATTTTAGAATAGATTATCATCCTCAAATTGATGGATAACCCGAATCTATTATTCAAACAATAAATTACATGTTGAGGTTTTTCATTATTGACTTTAAAGGTTTGTGCGATCATTATTTACCTTTGGAATATTTAACCTACAACAATATAAATCATTCAAGTATTCATATGGCATTGTATAAAGCATTATATTGAAAGATATTTTTTACTATAACTTGTTTAGATAATGATGGTAAACGGAATCTTGTTGGCCCAAAATATATAGTGGAGACATTGGAAAATTTAAAGACTATTCAAACCCATATTAAATAATCTAAAAGAATTCAAAAGTGATATATCGATAACTGAAGGAATGATTCGTAATTTCAGGTGGGAGATCACTTTTTCTTGAAATTATATCTTTTGAAGGGTGTGATAAGGTTTGATAAGAAATGGAAACTGAGACCTAGGTATATAAATCCTTTTCAAATACTAGAAACAATTGGAGTTGTTTCTTACCAATTAGAAATGCCACCAATTATTTCTACAGTGTATGATATTTTGCACATAACGTTTTTAAGGAAGTACATCCTAGACCCAAAGCATGTGCTCACCTATAAAGAAATATAATTGTAACTTGATCTATGTTGTCGTAATTATCATATCCATATTCTAGACACTAGATAACAATTGTTGAGGAATCATATGACTCATCCAGTAATTTTACTTCATAAAAATAAAAAGATATAAGAGGTAATGTGGCAAGATGAAGAAATTATGTTAAAGAACTACCCAAAAAAATCATGGGGTGACATTCTAGAAATCCCAAGGATGAAATTTTTAAATTAGGTAAGAATGTAATGCCGTAAAATTCTATAGAATATTTAATTTTAAATAAATTTAATCTCTTTAATAACTTGTGATACAAGCCACCCTGAGTCTAAAAGAACCATATACCATTATATCCTTGAAGATAAATTGGAGGCTATGAATAGGAATGACTAAACTGTGAAAATTATATACTTTACACATGTATAAAAAAATCATTTGTTATGAATCTATTATGAATGAAAAAAACATTTTAAAGTAAAAGAAATGATTTTCTAAAAAATTGTTTTTATGCGAGCAATGTGTTTTTATATTAATAAATTAAATTAATCGCTATTGGTGAATGATTTAATTAACTTTATAAATAATTTATTCAATCAAATTTTTTAATATTCTTCTAAAAAAATTCCAATTATAGGATAAGAATAAATCTAATTTTATGCTAAAAACTGTATTTTTTCTAAAAAATTGGTTTCGACATGCTTTTAACTCATATTCTAAAATTTATTTTTACCACTTTCAGAAACATTACATTATAAAATGAGCTTCATTTTTAAAATAATAATGTCAAAATTATCATAGAGTTAATTTTTGACAATTTTCTGAAAATATTAAGTGTTCTGATGAATAGTGAAAATTACTGTTTTTTATTGAAGACATTCTTTTTATTTAAAGAATTAGAAAAGTTATATTTTGGTTTAAAATTGTTTTAAAAGAAAAATATTTTCTATTATATTATTACTAATCAAATTTAGATCATCATGATCAATTTTATATATAAATTTTATATAAAATCTTTTTCTACAAAAGAAGACATTTCTTTATAAAACTGATTTTTCATCATGCTAGTAGGTTAAATATAAAATTAAATTTTGTAACATATGTGAGTTGAATTTGGTGAAATAGATTAAATATTTTGAATTATAATAATTAATAATACTTAATAATATAGAATTAAAATTTTTTCATAATGAATATTGAAATAGTAAAAAATTGACTACTACAATTAATGTTAAAACAGGTTTAATAGAGGGGTTAAACCAAAAGATAAGGGTAATTTTTTCAAATAAACTTGTATAAATCATATTTTATTGAAATAAATCAGCCTTATATTATACCATCATTGAATGTTTTTCCATTTAGAGTAATTTTTCATGGGAATGAAATTATCATTTTTTATTCTCTTAGAAAACTTCCATTGTATGTCCCCTCCCCCACTTATAAAAGGAGACCCACTCTCCACACCTCTCCACACCTAATAGGACTTTTAGTTCATACAATAATTGAACAATTAAATTCCTTACATCCCTACCCACAAAATAGAGTCCATTTTTTGATCAAAATACCATCCAAGGAAGGCTTTATGTATTAAATTAATTAGGTTCTTTGAAGAAAATGTATATTTCTTAACGATGAATATACATTTTATTTCATCATGTACACCCTAAAAATATTCTCCAAATATGATAAAATAATTACAATAGTGACTTAAATATACATATATGTTACTATTTTAGTGTAATAACAAATATCCATCCCCAATTCTATCAAATGGGAAATGAAACTTTTGATTGTGTGTACGGCAAACTACCACCTCACAAACCCATGTAATTCATTTTCCATCACAACCTCTTATGGATTAATATAATTATAGACTTAATATATATATATATATATATATATATTTCCATTATTTATAACATAATTACAATTCATAATTTATAATGTAACATCTAACTTCTTACCTCTAAATCCATTGGAATAGGATAAAGTCACTTGTATGTACGTGTGGACTACCGCCTCCACAAAGTGATATAAACTTTTTTTCATTTTATGTTGAAAATGATGGTAATTAGGATATATTTAATGAATCTATATGATATAAAAATTATTCTTTAATTTGAATTAGTATTAATCTTTATTTCATTCCATTCATCCAAATATGAAAACAATATTCATGTGTACATACGGTCCACCATCTCCTTGAATGATGCAACTCATTTCTCAATCAATAACTTGTATGGATGGATTTAATATATATATATATATATAATTAATATATATGATATTTATATCATTATTAACATTATATATATGATTGAACCATGATAAAAAAAGTATAATGACCAAAACTATTAAACCAATACATATATGAAAAATGAAGTAATTATAACCCAGAATAGTGATTTTAATAATGAATTGTTAAAAAACGAGTGATAAAAGGATATAAGTAATTAATTTAAGTTTTAATACATATTATTATGGTAATATAATATAATTATAATATATTTATATTTTTTATACGGGAGTTTTGGAAATATATGAATGAATTTAGAATTGATGTAAGGTTTTATTTCACAATATCATTATTATTGTGGATTGTTTATGATAAAGTATCTACTAGGGTGATTATTTGATATTTCTATATTAAAGCCAATATATTTTCCTCTTTTAATTTTATTTATTAAAATTATAATTTTTCCTTTCTTTTATACTATTTATGTGTTCAATATTCTGAAACCATGGTTTTAACAAAAAATGACTTCAATTTTCTACTCAGATAGAAATATTTTTCTTCGATATCCATATTTTTATTAAAAAAATTAAAATTCTTTTACTATTACATAATGATTTATTAAAGACATCTATGACCATGCTTTTATAAAATGGGTTTAAATTAATCTTCCTATCATTTTTTGAATGAGGTAATTTTGTCAATTTTCCAAAAATGAGAAAGGAATATTTGTTTTAACATACTCAACATGAACGGAATTTGTCATTATCATGACCACTCATTACATTAAATATTTCATTACAAGTTTTTGTGATTCATTTCAGTGAATTTTTTTTTCCTAATATTCTGGAATTTTTTAGTTTTAAAAAGTGATTTTAAAAGTGAAAAGATTATTTTTCTTAAAGATGGATTTAATAAACCTTTTAGTGAATTTCTATTCATCAAGGAAAATAACCATTATTTTACATATACTCCACTTTGGATATGTTGTAATAAACCACCCTTATATTTTCTAGGATAGTTTATGTAACATACTTCCACTCATTGGCTTGAGATGAGGCAGAATTGCTAATTTTCCTTAGGTGACATCCCCAAGATGCCAAAGTTTGGAAATAAATGCCAAGGGCTTCATAAAATTTAGGGGATGGTTTTCCCTTTTAAAAATATAACAACCCCAAAAAATAACACTAAAACCAATAGACCAATAAATGGTACATGAAACTAGAGTAAAAAACGAAAATAATACCATGTTATACCATAACACATATCATAGTTCAATGTGAAAACCAAAAACCAATTATCAGAGTATAAAAAGAAAGGCAAAATCAATAAAACTAAAATACTTTGAAGAAAATAACTACATAACTCTAAAAATACTCAAAGATAAAAATCCCCAAGACATTATAAAGTATCAATATAAATCACTAAATAAATCATATTATTTTACTTTCCTTGTATCTCAATAAACAATATTTGGAAAAGCACCAAAGTTCTGAAGGAGGGGTTGTGTAATGAAACATAGTAGGTTTTCCTAAAATGACTTCCCTAATCATGCCACTAGGATAGAACATGTTATCACATTTATATAAGATATTTTATATAAAACTAATTAAAACATTTTATATCAAAACCAAGTAGTTTCACATAAATATATTTTTCTAACCAAAAAAAATTCAAGGAAAGAAAACACACTACTCTTTAAAACCAATTCTAAAATCCCATTTTGGAATAATCCATTACGTTTCACATATCCACACATTCAACCATGAATGAAACCATGGACCTCTATTTTCTCATGATTAGTGATTCATTATTTCACCAAGTCTTCACTTGGTGAACCATTTTGATCATGTAAATTTTGAACTTGTATCCATCAAACATTTGATGGGGGAAAATTCATACCATTATCCATCTTGGAAGAAAATGAACACACACCAACCATTATACCAAAAACAAATTCTAAAAAAACCATTTCAATCTATTTCAATAAAACATTTTTTTATTTAAAACATCACTATATAACCATCCCCGTGAATCAAAACAAATACACATTTTAAAATCATCATTTTAAAATACAAAAAATAAATTACTATGACCAACAACCAATTTTAAAAAATACATAAACCATCCCTAAAGAGTTTTTATAACATTATTTTCACATAAATTATACAATCAATTTTAGGCAATTCAAATAATTAAAAATAAATCCTTAAATTTCTAGAAATAGGAGTTGAGAGTGAATCCACCTACCTCAAGATCTATGGAGAAAATGAAGAATGGAAAAAACATTCTTCAACAAAACAAGGTCAAAACTCTAAAATTCACCATAGATCTCATTACCTGATGTAAAAAAACAAAATATCATCATTTTTTGCCTCAAAAATCATATATATATCTTTAGTGGACTAGATATTTGAATCCATGAGAGGGAATAAGAGGAGAACAAAGAAAAATCACCAAGAACAGAGACTTACCGAGTAATCTGAGATTTAACACACCAAGAAACACCAATCGGTCGCTTCCTATTCAAGGGGAAGGGTCTCCACAACCTTTGGGAAGAGATTGAATAAAGTTAAAGTTGACTTAGTGGAAAATAAGAGGATTAGAGGAAAATATAAATCAGTTCCAAAATTTTTTAATCTAATTATTTTTTTTCATGAACGGTTAGGGAAAATAGTTAGGAAAATTGTGCGCTAACAATGTGTATACCTCTATCCCAAAAATCATAGTTACTCCTAGGTGGCTGAATTATTTTCCCAAACTGTGCACCTAACCAGATCCCACTCCCTAAATTTTCACGGTTGTCTATTGGAGTTTCATGGTTTGTACTAACTGTGCTCAAACCATGAACCTCCAGAAAATCCCCAAAAAAATCCTAAAAGTATTAAAAACCAAACAAAACTTCACATAAACACTTTAAATACTTCAAATACTTAAATAAAATATTTTTTACCTAAAAACAAGTGTGATACAGTGTATGATCAATTTGACTACAGATGAACTATTTTCATTTTGTTCTCTGTATTACTATACATCATTTTTGATTGTGTTTATTTATAGGGGAAATTATTAATATTTCATGTGGTAGAGAATTTTATTTCTCATGTAAGAAAATTTTTATTTTTGTGCTAAAATTTTATTATCAAAAAGGCAGATTTTTATAAGTTTTAACAAACTAACAAGTTTTTTTGCTTATTTTTACATGTCCCTTAATGATATTTTTATGCTCGTACCTCATTTTAAAATGTTTTTAATAGGTTTTTAAGGATGATTTGGTACATGGATTAGGTAAATATAAAAAATTTGAAGATATTTCATGAAAATGAAACTTGTTATATCTTAAGTGTTTTTTTATTACGGGAAAATAATATTCTAAGTGTAAGTGTCCACTTTGAGATGTAATATTTATTTATATAAGGGTGATGATATAATTATCTAAAACTATAAAACTAAAAAATATTTAGGAATGAAATAAAATGAATTATATCCTAAAGAATCCATTTTAGAGATTGGTTATGGTCAGATATTTATCAGAGTAACATATGAGGATATCTCCCTCAATTTTTCATTCAAGGACTAAATCACCAACCAATGCATTGTAGATCTATATTGGGTTCACTAATCATCTTGATCTATATTAATCCCACATATCATCATCTATAATTTTTAATTACCATATCATGAACAAAAAATTTGTAAACTTGAACATTTTCGTCATAAAACATTTGAAAAATTCATTTAAATTTAAAATTAATGGAACATTTTATTTTAGTATAAAATTACATAGAAATATTATATACTTTTAAAAACACTTAATAAAAAAATTCAAATAATGGAAATAGGTTCTTCTTTGAAAATACTCTAAAACCTTTAAAGGAATATTGATAATTAATAGTGGATATGATGGAAGTAAAAGGTATTCAAGTTTTATATAATAAATAATTCTTTTTTCACTATGTAAAACATCAAAAATAACCCATACAGAAAATTTTGAAAAGATTTTATTTTAAAAAATTGTAAATAAAGTAAAAAAATAGTTTAAAATTAACTTTATCAAACTTTTAATAATAAATAAGAACATTATTGAAACATTTAATAGAATACATATAATGAGTCAAAAGAGTTGGAAAAAAACATTATGAGATATATTTTCAAGAAAAATCCATTACCATTTTAGTAAACATTCAATCAAAATAAGATTGAAGATTAGAAAAATAAATGAATTTTTAAACCACATTAATTTCATTAAAATAATGATAAAATAAATTTATATGTCAGTTACCACATGAAAGACAAATTTTGATCAAAATGCCATAAGTCTAAAAGAAAATAAATTGAGATGAGAAATCAAATACCTAAGTTCAACTCACCAAATACATTCTTTAAATCCTATATTATAAAATTATAATAATTATTTTCATGGTTAAAAAAAATTCAATATTATTCCCTTATCATAAACCTTTTATTTCATTTATTACCATGTCTTATGTAGTTACTAAATCAGTTTAATTCATGTCTGATGTTTAGAGGATGTTTGGTTAACAATCCCAATATAACTTTTGTAGGTTGACCATGGTCAAAGGTTTTATTTCTCCATAATATCAAAAATATTAATCATGAAAAAATTATAATTTTCATTCATTAAAAATAATTTCAAAATAAGACATGAAAAAATAAAATGAAAAATGAAAAACATCATTTCATAGAGGTGGTATTTTGCATGTACACATGATCGACATTTTAATTTTTCTATGAGAATTAAAGGAAATAAAATGAATAATTTTTTCCTTTTACAAAATCATATTTATATTCTGGTTATTTAAAGAAATATTTTTTTACATGCTTATTTTAATATAAAATGCATTTATTGAAAATTAATTGATTAATCTTATTGGTATTTATTTGTTTTTTCATTTGTTTTAATATTCAAGGATTGTTTGAAAATGAGAAAAAAATGATGAATTAGACATGAAAATGATGTCCTATAACAAAGGATCTATCATGAACCAACTCAATAGCTTAGAACTAGATAATAATGTTGAAACAAAGTCGAATATGTTGTAAACCCATCATTCATGTCCTAAATGGTCTATTCACAATGTAAACCTTGAATTAATTCTGGACATAAATCTAAAGTATGAATAAAAAACTCATCTGAGATGACTATATGAAATATCATTGGGTGGCCATATCTATCACGCCATGAATCATGGTAGTTATACCCAGAATTTGAATATTTTGATGTAATTAATGACAGACTGCGTGCTTGGCCCATGTAGCCCCAATATTGACCTGGAATAGATTAATTATAATTATTATGGAGGTAAAAATCCAAGCCTACTACTATGTATTCGTTTAAATATAATTCCATTGGTGGATTCATAGGACAATTATTGGCGGAGGGAAAGTTTTGGATGTGGACCTACTAGTGCTTTTACATTCCCACTTTCAAAATTCACTTTTTATTCTTCAAATATCTACCCTTCCATAAATATTATTGTTTAACGTTCACATGTATGGTGAAAAAATTGAACATTTAGGAAAGGAGAGACTAGACCGACTCATAATACTTGAGTCCCTTTTCTTAAATTAAAAAAAATCTTCTTCCAACTGGTTTCAATTCTCAGTTTATAGTTTTAATTATAAAGTGAGATTTTAATTTATTTTTATTATTTTAATGTTTATTTATTTGGTAGATGATCCAATTTATACTCCACCTAATTATATTCTATATACGATGAAACAATATAAGGTTAGCTTGTGAGTTCTTAATGATCATCAGCATATGTGTTAAGTTGTGTCTAAAATTATCTGTTGTTTAGGAATGAAAATACTTTATCAGAGATTTTATAAATCAACCAAGAGGTACCACTGAAAATATTTCATTCATAGGTAGGATGGTAAACCAACCTGAGATTTTAGTTATGGTTATTCTCACCACCACCATATGGTCATGGGAGAAAATGGAAATGATTGTAGAATCTATCACTAACCATTATTTTATAAAAAAATTAGTAAAATTAGAAAATGTGATAGCACTGAAATTCGTCTAAACAAGCTCGACCTGATAACCATTGTTAATCAATTAATTAATAAATCAAATTTAAATTCCTATATAAATTTCTAAATTCCAAAAAAATCAAAAAACCTATAATAGCTAAAAAAAAGTGACAAATTGTAATGGGCCAGACCTCTATGGTCCATTCCATTGTGAAAATCTGGTGTCTGAGGTGTTCTAGGAGGTCAAGGTGACTTATCCCCAAAACATTTCCAAATTTCCAGTTCTGTGAACAGTACAATGGTAGCCTTAGGTGAACAGTGCCAATAGTGAGGTTCTAATGGTAACCTCTATCCTTTTCCAAATTTCTAGTTCATGAACAGAGTTTCCAGAATGGTGAGGTTCCAATGATAGTCTCTTTCTTTAGCCAAATTTTCATTTCATGAATAGTGTTTCCCGAACGGCGAGGTTCCAACGGTGAGGTTCATGAACAGTGTTTCCAGAATGGTTAGGTTTCAACAGTGAGGTTCACGAACAGTGTTTTTCCTTTTCCAAATTTTGAGTTCAAGAACAGTGTTTCCAGAACGGTGAGGTTTCAACGGTGAAGTTCATGAAAAGTGTTTTTCCTTTTCCAAATTTTGAGTTCATGAACAGTGTTTCCAGAATGTTGAGGTTCCAATGGTGAGGTTCATGAACAGTGTTTTCCCTTTTCCAAATTTTGAGTTCATGAATAGTGTTTCCAGAATGGTGAGGTTCCAATGGTGAGGTTCATGAATAGTGTTTTTCCTTTTCCAAATTTTTAGTTCATGAATAGTGTTTCCAAAACGGTGAGGTTTCAATGGTGAGGTTCTTGAATAGTGTTTCCAGAATGGTGAGGCTCCAATGGTGAGGTTTCAATGGTGAGGTTCATGAACAATATTTCCAAAATGGTGAGATTCCAATGGTAGCCTCTTTCCTTTGCTAAATTTTGAGTTCATGAATAGTGTTTCCAAAAAGGTGAGGTTTCAACGGTGAGGTTCCTGAATAGTGTCTTTCCTTTTCCAAATTTTGAGTTCATGAACAGTGTTTCCAGAACAGTGAGGTTCCAATGGTGAGGTTTCAGTGGTGTGGTTCATGAATCATGTTTTTCCTTTTCCAAATTTTGAGTTCGTGAACAGTGTTTCTAGCTTCCAACAGTTTCAGTCCTTTAACATTTACTTTGATGTAATATACATTTAAAGCCTCGTTTTAAGGACTCTAAGGCCAATTCAAAGTCCATAACTCCTATATTAATTTTCCTAAGGCTTGGTATGCTTGTACTTGGTCAAACCACGTGGTTCAATGTGATCCTATTTTAATAGAAAATTCAGTGTATCTTCAAAAACTTATTCATTAAATATTCTCAAGGGATGATATAACTTCCTCCAGAGTTCTTACTACTTGTTCTTGGTTGTGAGACACTCAAACCTTTCATTCCATCCTATAGGATTTGCACAATCAAACATTCCTCCTTGTATTGGATCCACTCTATTCGGATGCAACCAAGCCGTATCGATCAAACTTCGATATAAGGTTTGATTTATCATCATTATTTTGGGTGCATCTCCTTTTGTTTCTCTTTTCCCTTTTATGGAATGATATCTCCATGTTCATAATGGTACTTTCTTGGGTGTTAACCGGTGTGGTGGTGTCTCTGCATCCTCGGGTGGATACAGTTGTCAAGGGGGGAGGAGATCGTAACTCGTTTTGTGGCTCATTCTCTTATAAAGAACGTCAAGAACTATTTGATGTAGGGGATTTGTTGCTTCTCTTTTCTTTTACGTGCTACTGTAGAGTTTTCATGTTTAATCCCACTGGATCACAATGGAATTGAAAAAATAAATATTTGAACCTGATAAATAAATTGATATCAATCGTATGTTATTGCCTCATGTTTTTCTAGATAGTGTGATATCTATAATTTATTTTTTTAGATTTTTGTTATTTATAGAAATTGGTAAAGAATGTAAAGATGGATTTAATTGATAATTGTTTAGATAAATTTAAATAGAAATGTTAATGAATCTGATTGTTGCCGTTGTAATTTGATTCTAATCAAATTGATGCAGTAAGCATGTTTAATCAATTTGTGATAGCTTACTGTTTAGGTTTCCCGAAGTTGTAACCTATTAATATTAAATTGGTTAATTCAAGATGGATTAATGAACTGGTTGTTTAATAATTCCTTGAAGGGTTCTGAGTTACCCTCTTGCTTTCTTAAGGGCTAAGATCCCAGTTGATATAATGTTTTTTTCCTACTTCTTTTGTTGTGATTTGAGCCTAGATGGCTGTTGTGATATGTGGGGGAATGGAGACCTATTGGTTGTGGCAGCAATTAATTCCTAGAGTGGTGAAATGCATCGGTTTACGCATGTGGGTGTCGGAGAGGACACTAGGGATGACGAAACGGGTTGGGTGTGAATGTTGGATGCTTGCTGATTCTTATTGTTTGTTTATCTACTTTACATTCCCCACTGATCAAGGTAGCTGGTCTTGCTTACCCTTCTTCCGAAAGGGGTGAAGATATGTGGGGTATGCCACAAGCTTTCTGTGTTTATCTTCTCAAGGTAGGATGGGTCTACCCTCTTGATATAGGCGGCAAAGACTCGATGGGTAGTTAATCTACTCACCGTGTTGAGCCCCCTTGTGTTTAATAGTATAGAATGTTTTTCTACAATGCCTGGGAATATGGGAAAGTAATGATGTAAATAAATAATTGAATAAATGATGTTAACCCATGGGGTTGGAGCTTGTTGGGGCACAATGATGAGGTTGTGATTTGAAGGAATAGTGAACTTTGGGAATGCTACTAATGAAATATAATGTGGAAATTATTGATAGTTAATAATGTTTAAAGAATTAAATAACGTAAATTGAAACTGATAAAAAGGGAATGAAGTAATGTAATAAGTTCTTTAAATGGTTGTGTGCTTATAAGATACCTAGTCTTAGAATCAACAGTCGGGAGTCCGATAGATGTTAGCTATAGTTGAGTCTAAGACTAGGTTATTCCCATAGTGTGGTTGTGAGCTATAGTATATTTTGTAAAAAAAATTCTATATGCTACTCTACCCCGTTAGTTATGGAAATCGACACCCTAGGGATTCTGAGCCTTGGGGGTGTTTTCCCCAACATTCTGGTGGAAGGATGGATGGCTGACTACCCCATTTGGCCCTGCTCTCTTTTCTTGTTAGTTACTTGTTCTAGTAGGCACATCGATTAGTTTTCCCCATATATGTGTGTAAAGGGATGTAATGGCTTGTGGTTATTCACACACATATATTCTGGATCTAGTTTTCTACAGACTAATATAGGTGTAACATGTATAGGTTGTGATGTCTTGAGGATCCATACTTGGTGTATGGGCTATAAGAGATCGAGGTTTAATACCCGACGTATGATACATGTTATGTGAGCCATGGTGGATCCCAAAAACTACCTGGTTACTTTGCTTACATATACATGATGGTTTTGTTGCATGAGGTGCATGTTGTGGTGCTTCGCCTTGGTTTCTACAGGCAATCCTTTTTGGAGAAAGATACTTAGGACAAGCGACATTGGTGAAATTGGAAAACCAGTGGGAAGTAGTAGCGGGGTACCCTTGATATTATTTATTATATTATATAATCTTGTATGCGTTACTTGGTGAGAGTAGCCATAGTGAGGCTAGGAACTTAGTATATCTGTTTAGGTGACGAGTAAGTTTCACTTGTTGTTCATCGTGCTTTAGCATGCTTTCTTTACTTTTTCACGAGAGGATCTAGGGAGGATCATGTTGAGTATACTTCTATACTCACCCTATGTATATATAAACTATTTTTCAGCTCACTTGGAGCAGGTTAGAAATTAAGGTGGTTTCTACTAGCTTGGAGTTGCAGGAGCAGTTCGGGCTTGTGGTTTCTATTGTTTTTACTTTACTTTGTAATTTTTAGTTTTTCCCCTTTCAGTTGTAGTGGTTTTACATGACATTACATATGTGTACTTGGGATTTCATTTATATTGCAACCTAAGTTATATTTGGTTGGTGTTCTTCTTATCTCTCTCTTTCGCATGTGTTCTCTTAGGGGGTAATCCCTCCCATTTGTGGGTTTACTATACCCTTAGTGCTAGTCGCCAACCCAGGGCCTACTAGAGGCGGGACTCAGGCGTCATTATCTCCCTTCTCACATTACTGGCCCAGGAGTGGTACACCTTGTGGGGAGGGTGTCATGAAAGAGTGGTATCAGAGGTCAGGTTAAAAGATATGATTGAGTTTGGTGTTGGGAACAGGCAAGGTTGCATGGGTTAGTAAGAAAATAGTGTCAGTCATGTTTAGAAAGTGATGTAAACATTGGATATCAGCTGATACATAGGTTTTTAGGTCCCATGTGATCTAATGTACGGACCTTTAAGTTTACAATGGATATTAAACGAGGTGATACTAGTTGTAGGGTAAAGACCTAGGAAATGATCCTACATCATTCATCTTTGAGCCTGTGTTTGAACAGGTAGACCTTGGGATAGGTTAACCTAAATGAATAAAAGGAAACAATTAATTAATTAATTAATGTTGATCCTTCCATATTCCAGGTCTATGAGCTCTAACTATTTTTTATTTTATAGGTATGGATATAGGTCGATTTCCTCGTTAGGATTGCATAGAATCTGTCTAGAAGGCTGTGCCAGCAGATCGCCACTAGGTAGAGGTTGACGATGATAAAACTTGGAGGTGGGAAATCCGAAAGTTTCAGTGCCAGAGTTTGCAGAAGTATGTGGGCTCCATTTCAGATGCATTCACAAAAGACTGGTTGGACGAGGTCGAGATAGGCTTCAGATCGATCCATGCTCGGAAGAAGCACTGGGTATCCTTGGTTTTGACGATGTTGTATAGAATAGCAAGGTATTAGTGGTTCTGGTTCCTCTGGGATCGTGAGGAGTTAGCGATCTCAGGGGAGGAGTTCCAAGACAAATTTAGAGTCGAGTTTCTTTCTTCGACCGCAAAGTTGTACAGTCTCCTAGAGCTTATTACCCTTCGACAAGGGATCTCCAGTGTGTAAGAGTTTGGAATCTGTTTATGTAACCTTTTATGATATGCTTTAGACTTGTTGTCATATGAGGAGGCCAGGTCAAGGCATTTCAAGAAGGTTTTGCATCTAGAGATCCAGCGCCAGGTCACCCTATTTATGCTGAAGACATATCTTGAGGAACTAGCAATGGAAGAGGTCATTGAGAGGACATTGGATAGATCTATATCATCATGAGAGGGGAGTCATCATGATTCCTCACAAATCAGAGCTGTAGTCCAGGGTTCCAGTTTTTTTGGGTAGAAGAGTTTTCGTTCGGTCGGGGGTAGGTCCCAGCCCTCAGCATCTCATTTCTCCAGGGGTGGAAGCTCTCAGGACTATGCTAAGGGATCATGCGCTTGTTTTTATTATGGTGGTCAAGGTCATCTGCAGTGAGAGTTCCTGAACTTTCAAATTAGTCATCGTGCACCAGGTATTCTGCTCCAGGTTCCTCCATTGAGGCAGTTCTAGCCAAGGCAGCAGCAGCAGGTTGCACCAGCTTTAGATCAGCAGAGGATAGATGTGGCAGGTAGAGGACTGCCCCATGATGCTCCCAATCCTCAGAGAGTAGAGTGTGTCCATGGTGTTGGTCATCATCAGGGTCATAAAGGTCATGGAGGAGGTCGTGGTTAGCTTCATGCTTTAGCGTTGTCAGCACCATGCGAGCCAGATGTCGTTCGAGGTACCCATTTCTTGTTTTCAACCTTGGTGTATACCTTGTTTGAATCAGGAGCGAAACACTCCTTCATATAACCTACATTTTTTCATGATTTGGGACTTGAGGTAGAGAATCTCCCAGTTCCCTTGGCATTGACTACACTAGTTGGAGGTTGAGCTGACTTGTTTGAATTATGTAGAGAATGTGAGCTAATGTTGGGGCAGCACCGCTCTTGGGGATATTTCATATGTTTATGGATACAACCATATGATTTCATCCTCAGTATGGATTGGTTGTATTCGTTGTAGGTTATCATGGATTACTTCAGAAGGCAGGTTGTGTTCTTTAATGTGGATGGAGATTTGGTGGTGTACATTGGCGAGCAAGACCCTCGAATGGGTCAGAGGCATGTTCTATACTTATTATCCATGATGGTTGAGCTGATGATGAGTTATTTAGAGGTTTAGCTATCGGCGTTTCCAAGGGTCTTAGAAGAGTACCCTGATGTCTTTCCAGAAGAGGATGTAGCATTACCCCCTCAACGACAGATCGAGTCTGGGGTCGAGCTACAACCAGGAGCATATTCTATCTCTATGTCTTCATATAGGATGGACCCTTCTAAGTTACGAGAGATAATTATACATCTTGATGGTCTGTTACAGTGTGGTTTAGTTTGGTTGAGTATGTCACTATGGGGTGCACTGGTTTTGTTTGTAAAGAAGGCTGATGGAAGTTTGCGGTTGGGTGTCAATTATCATCACTTAAACAAAGTGACAGTGAAGAATATCTATCCTCTTCTACAGATTGATGATTTATTCAATCACCTGAAGGGTGAAAGTTTTTTCTCAAAGATCTACTTGCGGTGAGAATATCATCAGATGCATGTGAAGGATGAGGGTATCCCAAAGACTACTTTTTGTTGTCGTCATGGGAATTATGAGTTCGTTGTAATGTCATTCGGTGGAATGAATTCTCTAGATTTATTCATGGAATTAATTAACTCCATGTTCCATGAGTTCCTAGACAATTTCATTGTGGTTTTCATCACCGACATCCTTTTGTACTCCATATATGAGGAGGAGCATGTAGAGCATCTACACATTATTTTGAGAGTTCTTCATCAACATCAGGTATTTGGGAAGTTGTCGAAGTGTGAGTTTTGGGATTGAGAAGTCCATTTTTTGGGGCATGTTGTGTCCCATCATGGAGTAGTTGTGTATCCATAAAATATAGAAGCAGTTGTGTCTTGGGAAGCCCCCAAGACAGTGTCAGAGGTACGAAGTTTCCTTGGTCTCGTAGGCTACTATAAGAGGTTCATAGCTGATTTATCTCAAGTTGCGACTCCTCTGATAGAATTTACCAGGAAGGATAAAGCGTTCATATAGACTGATCAGTGTCAGGAAGATTTCGAGTATCTAAAGGAGAATTTATTAAGTGCTCTGGTTCTTTTTCTTCCAGATGAGGGAGTTTAGTTTGATATTTTCTGCGATGCTTCGCATCTGGAGTTAGGTTGAGTTCTGATGCATCAAATATCGGTTGTTTCTTATGGGTCTCGGAAGGTATGTCCCTGGGAATGAAACTATGTCACCCATGATATTGAGTTGGCAGCAATGTTGTTTGATCTGAAGTTGTGGATACATTACCTCATTTGTGAGTTCTTTTTGGTTTTCACTGATCATAATATCTTGAGGTATGTTTACTCCCAGCATGACTAAAACATGAGAAAGTTTCGGTGGATAGATTTCTTACAGGAATACGACTTTGAAATATCATATACACTTGGAAAGGGGAAAGCTTTAGTTGATGCACTGAGCTAGAAGTCACTTAGTGATGTAGTGCGTGAATCTGGTGATTCATGGAGAGTAATGGAAGAAATTTTAGTATTACATCTTGATATGGGAGAATTCGGGGGTAGAGGTTGTTTCTTTTAGATGACAATTTAGTCATATCTGGTGCAGAGGGTGGAAGAGTTCTAGTTCGGGGATCATGAGGTGGAGGTCTAGAGAGACCGAGTTGTTTGTGGTGAGACCCATGATGTTTGATCTAAGGATGAACAACATTGAGTGTTGTATGACAGAATTAAGGCTTTTTTTCTTTAACGATGCATGAGATGGTTCTCAGAGAGTTCCATAGTTCTCATTTAGCAGTGCATCCTGGCATGAAAAAGATGTAACAAGACTTAAGGAGCTAGTTTTGGTGGCTTGGGCTGAATCATGCGGTTGCGGAGTTTCTATCTCGATGTTTGCTCTGCCATAAGGTACAGGTCAAACACCATGTTCCTGGTGGTCTACTCCAGCCATTAGATATTCCTCAGTGGAAGTGAGAGTAAATCTCAGTGGACTTTGTTACTAGTTTACCTCAATCACTGAGATGACATGATGTTATTTGGGTGGTAGTGGATCGTTTAACTAAATCATCCCACTTTATAGTAATCAAAGAGTCAAGCATAGTGTAATTTTTGTCAAGGAATTATCTGGAGGAGATGGTGTGACTTCATGGAGTTCCAAGGATGATCATTTCAGACCGAGATCCTTGTTTCACCTCCAGGGTGTAGAGAGGTCTCCAGCATGCTTTTGGTTCTCAAATATGCCTTAGCACTGCTTTTCATCTTCATATGGATGGTCAAATAGAGCGGACCATCTAGACTCTTAAAGGCATGTTATGCTCTTGTGTCTTGGATTTTAGAGGTTCACAGATGAGGCACTTACCCTTGGTGGAGTTCATTTAAAATAATAGTTTTCATGCCACCATTAGTATTGTAATGGCCCAGACCTCTCTGGTCCATTACTTTGTAAAAATTTGATGTGGTCAAACATGATGCGTGTTATAATAATAATTTTTTATAATAATAATTGATAATGGTGGCGTGAAAATATTTGGTGTTAATTAGATTAAATGGTTTTAATTTAATCATTGTGAAATAAAAAGAAATAAAATTGAATGTATTTAATTCAATGAGGGGAGGTGCATGGTATCTTTTTTTGATTTATTTAAACTTTAATAAATAATAAAATTATGTGTATAATGGGTGTGACCTTGTACCGGAGGCATTGTGTGGTTCTCCACAATTAAAGTTGGAATTGTGTAAATAACATTAAAAAGGGTATTATTATATAATAATTTGTTATAATAATAATAACATGAAGAGGAGCATGGAAGGGGTTCCCAACCCGTGTGTGAATATCATGTGATGGGAGAGGTGGAGTAATTATAAGATAATAATGGGCGTCAATAATAATTATTATTAATAATGATAATGATGGTGACCCATTAATGAAATTGAAAGAGGATTTATTACTATTATATTAAATAATAATGGTAATGGTGGATTTTAGTGTGTGATTAATTAAATGGAATGGTCTTAATTTAATATGAGAATAACCATGATAAACTAATTTAATGGGGTTAAATTAGAACATTAATGATGGGCGTTATTAATTTTAATTTTATTAATAATAACATTGAAGTGATAATGGAGTAAAGGAAAGGGGAGGCGCCACTTTTGGTGGAGTGGGAGAAGAAATCGTGAATGGAAGAGTTAGATTGGAGAGAGAAAGAGTTAAAGGAAACAAATTAGATCTTAAACTAATAAAAAAGATAGAGAATCTCATGAATTGGTGAGGCACACCAAACTGGAGAGAATTTTGAGCGTGAATCTTAAATGAGATTGGAGAGATAAATTTTCAATAAAATGAAATAATAATGATAATATAATATTATTATTATTATTATTTATGGTTTTCAAACCCATAATTCGTCTGTAACTTCTTCAGATGATATCGGATTGATGAACCCTCAGCGACAGCATAACCATGAAATTATGACGGTCATTTTGAGACCAATGACGAATACCTTTTTATGACCCATGTATCGGGTCAATAAAACACCTATTATTAATTGAAGTTGTTATTATCATTAAACGCATGGAAACCACATGACGTGTTGTGTGTTGACCAGTCAAATAACGTAACAGTTGTATGGTCATGTCGTGTATTTATTAATACACGTTGTGTAACATTTTACCTTTTGATTGCCTATATAAGAGAGGGTCACGTGTTATTTATGGACCCCTCTTCTTCTCCGCACGGTGATGCTCTCGGATGACCCAGAAGCCTTCCTCCTATCTTCTTCATCTGGACTCCGATCGTCGATCTGTCGGTGGTTGCGGGATCGTGTCGATGAGGCAAACATCATGCACCTCATTCCTTTCCCTCTTCTTCGACTTCCTCTTCATAGTTTACAGTCGAGCAGATTGCCGATATTTTATGGAAACATCACTCTTCGACAAACTTCATCTTAATGGTACGTTCTACCTCGTTATTATTCCTTCCTCGATATCCTCTTTCTGTTACTCCTTACCGTGCTATGAAAAGTGACACCTTAAACCTTAATGGAGTCTCCCTTGGTTGTTAGTGCGGTTGTGCCGCAGCATCCACGGGAGGACGTAGTCATCGGGAGGAGTGATTTAAATCCTCGTTGTGGTAGTTCTCGCAGAAGTACATCAAAAACTGTTCAGGTAGGGATCTTACCTTCGTCTCTCTCTCTCTCTTTTGTGCATCATGCGGGGTGGGTATCCTCTTGTTTTCGTGAGATACGGTTGAACCAGTAAATAAAGATAATAACTGGTTAAAGAACGGGTATGGGGAAATTTTTTGATATTGTTATTTTATTTCCATCAATTCTTATCCTTTGATTATGTTTTGAACTGAATAGGCTTATGCCTATTGAAAATCACGGTCGTTGGGGGCCTTTTCTTGCGCAATTAAATGTTTCCCTTTTATTTCTGGATTGTTTTGTGGATGGAATTTCATAGTATGTGTAAATTCGTTAATCATGTAAACTTAGCTGATTAAATGATTACCTATAACCCTTGTATGATCACCCCAGTTAAACTAAATGAAAGAATGAATTTTTGTGGGTGCTGGTTGGGGTTTAATTTTGTGAAGGGGTGTTTCGTGGGTTGTTTTGGTACGGATATTGTTTCCGATGTGTTTGTGGTTTTGGTGGTTGGAAGTAAGGCTACAGGAATGGGTTGTGAATATGAATAATGGTGGAAGAGTTAAATAATGAATTTTGGATCATGATAGTTAATTAAATACGGAAAATCAATGGAATTGATTGGATGATAAACAAAAATGGTATTGTGTTGCTTGTGTTCTCCCTAACTTTATTTGTGGTTGGCAGGGATATGTTTTACGAATGATTGATCTGGTTTGGTTGTTGTTAGTTTCTCAATATTTAAGGAACTGATAAACTAAAACTATTGAAACATGAAAACATTAATGGGGTTTGGGGCTGTTTATTGTGTGCATACTTTCTAGGTAGAAATGTCGAGGCATGTGCTCAGATCTTTTCTATAGAAGCCTTAGGATGGGATGAGTTTTTGATATAATTATATAAATCTATATGTTTTATGTTTCTTTACGCACTACACCCATGTTGAGCACTACATTCCAAACACCCGTGGTATGGGGGTGAGATTCTCAAACATCTAAAGGATAGTTGGTTACTGGTCTTCTCTGTGCTCCCTCTTCCAGGTTCTATAGCCCAAGATCTTTTGGGCCGGTTACGACAAGTGTTTCCCAAGAATCTTTGGGATGAGGATGTGATATTTTCTCAGGTGTCTTTGGGATGAGGTGTGATGTGGTTCCCAGGTGTCTTCGGAATGAGGTGTGGTTATGGATGAGGATTGAGTGCCGGCAGGATACTATGAGCTTTGTATGGCCAGGTTGCAGCACTAGATTGAGCTTCGTATGGCCAAGTTTCGGCACTAGCTCGGGAAGAGGGGGAAGCATCAGATCATTAGGCATGAGGGCTGGAGCAGTATTTAGTGGGAAGTTGGTGCGGGGTACCCATAATATGATAATATTACTATACTACTCTATTGACTTGCGATATTTGGTGAGTGTGGCTTGTAATGTTGGGCGGATAGAGTCCTTGCTAGGATTTGGTTCCTTATGTTTTCTCATGGGGCATTAGGGTTTATCCCCACCTGTGCACGAGAGATTTAGGTTTTCCTACTGAGTATACTTGTATGCTCACCCTATGTTTACTTTCAGGTTTTCAGGAGGACTTCAGGGACCGTGCGGGACCTTGCTAGTTGGGAATTGGAGTTTTGCTGGTCGCAGTTTTTACTTTCTTTTTTTGGTATCGTACTTTGGATATTTTCTTGTACTTGTTCTTTTGTTTCAGTATTGTATAAAACATGCATATGGGTTTGGTTTTGGGATTACTTTCATTTACTTGTTCCTTTTTCTTTTGTTGTTTTACTCATCCTATTTCCCGATCTTAAATAATAAAACTGGTAATGCATCCCATATTTGTGAAAACTCATACCCTTGGTTCTATTCACCAATTCGGGGCGTATTGGAGGTGGGACTCAGGGGTCATTGTCTCCCTTTCACTATTGCCATATCAAGAGGGGCATCTTCGATGGGAGGGGGTCATGACAGAATAGTATCAGAGGCTGATGGTTGAGAGATAAGATTGAGTCTGGAGTTAGGCACAATGAGGATTGCATGGGATGGTAGGTAATAGTTTTGGATGATCTTGGTGCGTAACATAGGCCAGGGAAGACCGGCAAGGACATGGGATTTTAGGGCACACCGTGATCTGATGCTAGGACTCTGAGCTTACCGAACGACCAAGTAAGACTACATTGATTGCAGGGTAGAGACCCTAGGAAAGGTATATGCATCATCATGATTTGTGTTTTACTTGATTTGGGTGTTCTGGGAATGAAATCAAAATAAAATGATAAAATAAAACCTTGAGAAATTTCCTTTCTAATTGGGATTAGGCGTTCTTTGTTTACCGTATAGCTATTGTACCTGGATGTCGTTCCTGGGTGACTCGGTCAGTCGAGGACCAGCAGATTCAGACGATTGATCAGCTGAGGATTGACCTAGAGTAGGAAGAAGACTTGTGGCAGCGCACGTTTTGTGCTTTCCAGCGATAGATCTTGAAGAGTTATGAAGACATCACTTTGGTTACGGAATCAGAGAGTTGGTTGGGGGAACTTGAGATCACCCTTGGGCTGATTAGGGATCCATCAGAGTACTGGGTTCCTCTAGCAGTAAGCCAGCTGTGAGGAGCGGCGCGTCAGTGGTGGATGCTTTACCTTGGGGAGGGAAAGGAGATAGAAGTTCTATGGGCCAACTTCGAGAAGGAGTTCCGCGAGGAATTTCTTTCCTCAATGAGGAAGGCTGAGAAGAGGCAGGAGTTGTTGTCTCTACAACAAGGAAGCATGTTAGTGCGGGAAATAGGGGTCAAGTTCAAGGATCTCCTATGTTTTTTCCCAAATCTCTTTCCAGATAAGGATTCCTGAGCCAAACATTTAGAGGAGGAATGTCACCCCTCTATTCGATGCACAGTGACCCCTTTCACCTTACCAACGTACCTGGAAGTACAGAAGAAGGTGGAGATAATTGATAGGATGCACTCGCAAGTAGGTCCACTGCGAGAGAGGAGTCACCCAAGTTCGTCCAAGAAGGAGGCGGTCAGGAGTAGATCCCCAGCAACATGACCTTCCATGTTTCGACCGGCAGGGAGCAGACTTCAGCAGGTCCCATACCAATCTCATGATTTTAACCTGTTTTCTATGAGCCAGGGACCGAGGTTCTTTGCATGTGGGTATCGTGGGAATCTTGGAATACATTTCCCTTTTCAGACTCAGTATAGAGGGACTATCTAGGTTCCGCCCCATCCCCAACAGCAGTTCCCAACCTGACCCTTCTAGCAGTAACAGGCTCCATTCCCTCTAAGGGGAGCTGAAGCAGGTGGTGGCCAACCATAGGGAGTTCCTCAAGTACCCTAACCGGGACGTGGTCAAGGAGGTGGACGTCAACAGAGAGTTAGAGGAGTGGGACGCGAACAGTTTCATGCAACAGAAGCGGCAACCCTAGCAGGGTCAGAGATCGAGAGAGATGTTTTCGGTTTTACTTAAATGCTCTCGTTTATGTTTTCTTTAAATTCAGGATGATCACACTCCTTTGTTGAAACTCATTATCACCCATGCTTTAGACCTGGACCTTGTTTTTCATGAGTCTATAATGCTAAGTTGTTTCCCTCTTTACTTTAAATGTGTGTGAAGAGTCCTAACATGTGGGAAGAGGAGGACGTGATCCCTAATCAAGACGCATTAATGTGGATGCGATTAAAATCGTACGGGTGAGTCAGTGCCACCCAAAGAGGATAGTATCTTGACATGGGAGAAGGAATTCCCCAATCCATATGTTGGGGCACCGTGTTTTGTGTGGTGTTGAGGGAAGTGTGTGTATGAGAAATCCTAAATTATGGGGGTGGGAGGACCTAATCCCTAATCGAGACGCATTAAGGTGGATGCGATTAAACCCGTGCAGGCAAGTCAGTGCCGCCTAATGCGGATAATATCTCGACATGGGGGAAGGAATTCCCTAACTCATATAATTAGGATAGTGGCTGGATTCCTGTTATGACGAGAGACCTAAGAGGTATCTTGAGGGGTGGTTGTTCGAACCTTTCCCCTTTTTATGGGTTGGTTTTAAATTTTCGAGGACGATAATGTTTTGAGAGGTATCGGATGTAATGGATCGGACCTCTCTGGTCCATTAATTTGTAAAAATTTGATGTGGTCAAACACAACGCATGTTATAATAATAATTTTTGATGATAATAATTGATAAGGGTGGCGTGAAAATATTTGGTGTTAATTATATTAAATGGTTTTAATTTAATCATTGTGAAATAAAAAGAAATAAAATTGAATGTATTTAATTCAATGAGGGGAAGTGCATGGTTTCTTTTTTTGATTTATTTAAATTTTAATAAATAATAAAATTATGTGTGTAAGGGGTGTGACCTTGTACTGGAGGCATTGTGCGGTTCTCCAAAATTAAAGTTGGAATTGTGTAAATAACATTAAAATGGGTATTATTATATAATAATTTGTTATAATAATAATAACATGAAGATGCACACGGAAGGGGTTCCCAACCCGTGCATGAATTTCATGTGATGGGAGAGAGTGAGTAATTATAAGATATTAATGGGCATTAAGAATAATAATAATTATTAAAGATAATGATGGTGACCCATTGATGAAATTGAAAGAGGATTTATTACTATTATATTAAATAATAATGGTAATGGTGGCTTTTAGTATGTGATTAATTAAATGGAATGGTCTTAATTTAATATAAGAATAACCATGATAAACTAATTTAATGGGATTAAATTAGAACTTTAATGATGGGTGTTATTAATATTAATTTTATTAATAATAACATTGAAGTGATAATGGAATAAAGGAAAGGTGAGGCACCACTTTTGGTGGAGTGGGAGAAGAAATCATGAATGCAAGAGTTAGATTGTAGAGAGAAAGAGTTAAAGGAAACAAATTAGATCTTAAACTAATAAAAAAGAGAGAGAGAATCTCATGAATTGGTGAGGTGCACCAAATTGGAGAGAATTTTGAGCGTGAATATTAAATGAGATTGGAGAGAGAAATTTCCAATGAAATGAAATAATAATGATAATATAATATTATTATTATTTTTGGTTGTCAAAACCATAATTCGTCCATAACTTCTTCAGATGATATCGGATTGACAAACCGTCAGCAGAAGCATAACCCTGAAATTATTACGGTCATTTTAAGACAAATGATGAATACCTTTTTATGACTCATGTCTCGGGTCAATAGAATGACTATTATTAATTGAAGTTATTATTATCATTAAACGCATGGAAACCACGTGATGTGTCATTTGTTGACTAGTCAAACAACGTAACAGTTGTACGGTCACATCGTGTATTCATTAATACACGCTGCGTACCATTTTACCTTTTCATTACCTATATAAGAGAGGGTCACGTGTTATTTATGGACCCCTATTCTTCTCTGCACAGCGACGCTCCCGGATGACCCAGAAGCCTTCCTCCTATCTTCTTCATCCGGACTCCGATCGTCGATCTGTCGGTGGCTGCGGGATCGTGTCGAAGAGGCAAACATCGTGCACCTCGTTCCTTTCCCTCTTATTTGACTTACTCTTCATAGTTTCCTACTGAGGAGATTGCTTATATTTGATGGGAATGACACTCTTCGATGAACGTCATCTTAATAGTATGTTCTACCCCATTCTTATTCCTTCCTCGATCTCCTCTTTTTGTTCCTCCTTTCCATGGTATGACAAGTGACACCTTAAACCTTAATGGAGTCTCCCTTGGTTGTTAGTGCAGTTGTGTCGCATCATCCACGAGAGGACGTAGTCATCGAGAGGAGTGATTGAAATCCTCATGGTGGTTGTTATTGTAGAATAGCATCAAAACCTATTTAGGTAGGGATCTTACCTTAGTCTCTCTCTCTTTTATGCATCATGTGGGGTGGGTATCCTCTTGTTTTCGTGAGATACGGTTGAACCAGTAAATAAAGATAATAACTGGTTAAAGAACAGGTTTGGGGAAATTTTGTTGATAGTGCTGTTTTATTTCCATCAATTCTTATCCTTTGATTATGTTGTGAATTGAATAGGCTTATGCCTACTGAAAATCACGATCATTGGGGGAATTTGCTTGAACAATTAAATGTTTCCCTATTTTTCTAGATTGTTTTGTGGATGGAATTTCATAGAATGTGGAAATTGGTTAATCATGTAAAGTTGGATGATTAAATGAATACCTGTAACCCTTGTATGATCACCCCGGTTAAACTAAATGAAGGAATGAATTTTTGTGGGTGTTGGTTGGTGTTTAATTATGTGAAGGTGTGTTTCATGGGTTGTTGTGGTACGGGTATTGTTTCCGATGTGTTTGTAGTTTTGGTGGTTGGCAACAGGGCTGTAGGGATGGGTTGTGCATATGAATAAAAGTGGAAGAGTTAACTAATGAATTGTGGGTCATGGTAGTTGATTAAATATGAAAAATCAGTGGAATTGAATGGATGATAAAAGAAAATGGTATTGTGTTGCTTGTGTTTTCCCTAACTTTATTTATGGTTGGAAGGGATATTTTTTACGAATGATTGATCTGGTTTGGTGGTTGTTAGTTTCTCAGTAGTTAAGTAACTGATAAACTAAAACTATTGAAACAAGGAAAGCTTAATGGGGTTTGGGTTGTTTATTGTTTTCATACTTTCAAGGTAGCAGTGCTAAGGCATGTGCTCAGATATTTTGTGTAGAAGCCTTAGGATGGGCTGAGTGGTTGATATAATTATACAAATCTGTACATTTTATGTTTATTTACACACCTCACCCATGTTGATCACTACTTTTCAAACACCCGTGGGACAGGGGGTGAGATTCTCAAACATTTAAAGGATGGCTGGTTATTGTTCTTCCATGTGCTCCCTCTTCCTGGTTCTATAGCCCAAGATCCTTCGGGCCAGTTATGAAAGATGTTTCCCAAGAGTCTTCAGAATGAGGATGTGATATGTTCCCAAGTCTCTTCATGATGATATGTGATGTGGTTCCCAGGTGTCTTCGGGATGACGTGTGGTTATGGTCGAGGATTGAGTGTCAGTGGGATACTATGAGCTTTGTATGGCCAGGTTGCGGCACTAGATCGAGCTTTGTATGGCCAGGTTCCGGCACTACCTCAGGAAGAGGGGGAAGCATCAGAGCGTTATGAATGAGGGCTTGAGTAGTATTTAGTGGAAAGGTGGTGCGGGGTACCCATACTTTGAGAATATTACTATACTACTCTATTGACTTGCGATATTTGGTGAGTGTGGCTTGTAAGGTTGGGTGGATAGATTCCATGCTAGGTTTTGGTTCCATCTATTTTCTCAGGGGGCATTTGGATGTCTCCCCACCTGTGCAATAGAGCTTTAGGTTTTCCTATTGAGTATACTAGTATTCTTACCCTACGTTTACTTTCAGGTTGTTAGGAGGAATTCAGGGACCGTGCGAGACCTTGCTAGTTGGGCATTGGAGTTTTGATGGTTGCAATTTTTGCATTCTTTTTTTGGTATCGTACTTTGGAGCTTTTCTTGTACTTGTACTTTTGTTTCATTATTTTATAAAACATGCATATGGGTTTGGTTTTGGGTTTATTTTCATTTAATTTCCCATTTTCTTTTGGTGTTTGACTCATCCTATTTCCCGATATTAAATAATAAAAGGGTAATGCCTCCCATATTTGGGAAAACTCATACCCTTGGTGCTATTCGCCACTCTGGGGCCTACTGGAGGCAGGACTCGGGGGGTCATTATCTCCCTTTCACCATTTCCAGCTCAGGAGGGGCATCTTTGGTGGGAGGAGGTAGTGACAAGTATGGCACTGTTTGAAGCCTTGTATGGCCAGCCTTTCCATTCTCCGTTGTGTCAGAATGGGGTCGGAGAGTCAGTAATTCTCGAACTAAAACTATTGTAGAGTACAACAGAGATAGTTCAGGTGATTTGTGAGAGAATGAAGACTGTGCAGGATCATCAGAAATCATATGTCGATCAAAGGAGGAGACTCTTAGAGTTTGTTGTTGGGGATCACGTGTTTCTGAAGGTGACTCCCCATTGTGGGCAGAGAAGGTTTGGTCGTGGGAGTAAGTTTTCTCCCCGATTTTTTGGAACTTTTGACGTGTTACCTCATGTTGGAGCTAGAGCGTATCGAGTATCACATCCCCCACAGATGATCCAGATATATGATGTTTTTCATGTTTCACAGCTTCTTCGTTATCTTCATAATGACTCTCACATCATCGATTGGGGAGAGATCGATGTTGATGATGATTCAACCATTGTGGAGCGAACTGTGGAGATCCAAGACCACAAAGAGAAGGTGTTGTGTGGGTGTTCTATCCTCTTGGTTCATGTCTTGCGGTGACATGGTGGTGTGAAAGAGAGTACCTAGGAATGTGAGTCACAGATATGTGCTTAGTACCTCGAGTTGTTTGATGTTTAACTCATTTCATGTAACAACACTCGCTTTATGGTTGTAGACCATTCGTGTTTATGAGATGGATTTCTTTGGTTTATTCTTGTGGCTTTCTCTCTTTTGAAAGGTATCTCGATGGTTAGTTGTTTGGGATTATTTTCTATTTTATTTTAGTTAGGTTTTTAATTCTCAAGGATGAGAATGTTTTGAGAGGTATTTGATGTAATGGCCCGGACCTCTATGGTCTATTCCTTTGCAAAAATCTAGTCTCTGAGGTGTTCCGGGAGGTTGAGGTGACTTATCCCCAACACTTTTCCAAATTTACAGTTCTTTGAACAGTACGATAGTAGCCTTAGGTGAACAGCGAAAATAGTGAGTATCCAATGGTAACCTATTTCCTTTGCCAAATTTCAAGTTCATGAATAGTTTTTCTTGAATGGTGAGGTTCCAATGGTAGCCTCTTTCCTTTTCCAAATTTTGAGTTCATGAACAGTGTTTCCAGAACTGTGAGGTTCCAATAGTGAGGTTTCAATGGTGAGGTTCATGAACAGTGTTTCCAGAATGGTGACATTCCAATGGTGAGGTTTCAATAGTGAAGTTCATGAACAGTGTTTCCAGAACGGTGAGGTTTCAACAGTGAGGTTCGTGAATAGTGCTTTCCCTTTGCTGAATTTTGAGTTCATGAACAGTGTCTCCAAAATGGTGAGTTTCCAATGGTGAGGTTTCAACTGTGAGGTTCATAAACAGTGTTTTTCCTTTTCCAAATATTGAGTTTGTGAACAGTGTTTCCAAAATGGTGAGGTTCCAATAGTGAGGTTCATGAACAGTGTTTTTCCATTGCCAAATTTTGAGTTCATGAACAGTGTTTCTAGAATGGTGAGGTTTGTGAATAGTGTTTTCCTTTTGCCAAATTTTGAGTTCATGAACAGTATTTCCAGAATGGAGATGTTCATGAATAGTGTTTCTAGAATGGTGAGGTTCCAATGGTAGCTTCTTTCCTTTGCCAAATTTGGAGTTCATGAATAGTGTTTCTAAAACAGTGAGGTTCTAATGGTGAGGTTTCAACAGTGAGGTTCATGAACAGTGTTTTCCATTGCCAAATTTTGA
Source organism: Viscum album (assembly GCA_963277665.1). NCBI lineage: Eukaryota > Viridiplantae > Streptophyta > Magnoliopsida > Santalales > Viscaceae > Viscum > Viscum album. The sequence goes on along the minus strand of OY728140.1, from coordinate 1,689,251,206 downwards.
GTTCATGAAAAATGTTTCTAGAATGGTGAGGTTCTAATGGTTAGGTTTCAACGGTGAGGTTCATGAACAGTGTTTTCCCTTTTCCAAATTTTGAGTTCATGAACAGTGTTTCTAGCTTCCTACAGTTTCACCCCTTTAATATTTCCATTGACATAAAATGCATTTAAAGACTCGTTTTAAGGACTCTAAAACTGATTCAAAGGACATTAATCCTATATTAATTTCCCTAAGACTTTGGATTCTTTTACTTGGTCAAACTGCATGGTTTAATGCAATCTTCTTTTAATAGAAAATCCAGTGTATCTTAAACCACTACTTCATTAAATCTTCTAAAGGGATAATATATCTTCCTCCCTAGTTCTTCCTCCTTGTTCTTGAATGTGAGACGCTTGAACCTTTCATTCCATCCCGTAGGAGTTGCACAATAAAACATTCCTCCTTGGATTGGTTCCACTCTATTTTGATGCAACCAAACAGTATTGATCAATATTCGATATAAGGTATGATCTATCGTCATTATTTTGGGTTCATCTCCTTTATTTCTCTTTGACCTTTTATGGAATGCTATATTCAGGTTCCTAATGGGCTTTTATTTTTGTGTTGACTGGTGTGGTGGTGTCTTTGCATCCTCGGGTGGATACAGTTGTCACGGGGGGAGGAGATCGTAACCCGTTGTGTGGCTCATTCTCATATAAACAACATCAAGAACTGTTTGAGGTAGGGGATTCATTTATTCTCTTTTATTTTACATTTAATTTTAGAGTTAGCATATTTTATCCCACTATATCATAATAAAATTCAAAACATAAATATTTGAACCGGATAAATAAATTGAAATTGATCGAATGTTATTGCCTCAAGTTTTTCTAGATGGTGTGATATCTATGCTTTCTTTGTCTAGATTTTTTTTCTTGATGGAAATTGGTAAATAATGTAAACCTAGATTTAATTGATAATTGTTTGGATAAAGTTAAAGTGGCATGTGAAATAATCCGATTTTTGTTGTTGTAATTTGATGCTAATCAAATTTATGCAGTAAGCATGTTTAATCAATTTTTTATAGCTTACTGTTTAGGTTTCTTGAAGTTAAAACCTAAAAATAATAAATCGATTAATTCAAGATGTATTAAAGAACTGGTTTTTTGAAAATTCCATGAAGGGTTCTGAGTTACCATCTTACTTGCTTAAGGGCTAAGAGCCTAGTTGATATGATGTTTGTTTTCATGCTGCTTGTGTTGTGATGTGAGCCCAGATGGTTTTTGTGATATGTGGGGGAATAGAGGCCTATTGGTTGTGCCATCAGTTCATTCCTAGAGTGGCGATATGCATTGGTTTATATATGTGTGTGTTGGGGAGGAAACAAGGATGATGAAATGTGTTGGATGTGAATATTGGATGATTGCTGATTATTATTGGTTGTTTATCTTCTTTACATTCCGTATAGCTCAAGGTAGCTAGTCTTGATTACCCTTATTCTGAAAGGGGTGAGGACGCATGGGGTATGCCACGTGCTTTCACTATTTATCTTCTCAAGGGAGGATGGGTCTATGATCTTGCTATAGGTGGAAAAGACTCGACGGGTAGTTCATCTACTCACTGTGTTGATCCCCCTTGTGTTTAGTAGCATAGAATGTTCTTCTATAATGCCTAGGAATATGGGAAAGTAATGATGTAGATAAATAATTTAATAAAAGATGTTAACCCATGGGGTTGGAGCTTGCTAGGGCACAATGCTAAGGTTGTGATATGAAGGAACAACGAACTTTGGGTGTGATGCTAATGAAATGTAATGTGGAAATTATTGATGGTTAATTAATGTTTAAATAATTAATTAACATAAAGTGAAACTCATAAGAAGGGAATGAAGTAATGTAATAAATCTCTTTAAATGGTTGTGTGATTATAGGATACCTAGTCTTTGATGTGGAAGTTGGGAGTCCAAGAGACATTATCTACAGTTGATTATAATACTGGGTTATGACCATAGTGTGGTTGTGAGCTATTGTATATTCTATACATTTTGTGTTTCTATACGCTAATCCACCCCATGAGTTAGGGAAACTGAAACCCCATAGATTCTAAGCCTTGGGGGGTGTTTTCCCCAACATTCCAATGGGAGAATGGATGGATGACTACTCCCTTTGGCCCCGCTCTCTTCTCTTGGTAGTTACTTGTGCTGGTAGGCACAGTGGTTAGTTTTCCCCATATATGTGTGTAGAGGGATTTATGGCTTGTGGTTATTCACACACATATATTCTGGATATAGTTTCCTATAGACTACTATAGGTGTAACGTGTATAGGCTATGATGGATTGAGGATCCTTACTCTGTGTATGGGCTATAATGGCTTGAGGTTTAATACCCAATATATGATACACGTTATGCGAGTTGTGGTGGCTCCCAGAAACTATCTGGTTACTTTGATTACATGGATGTGGTGGTTTTGTTTCATGAGGTGCATGTTTTGTGGCTTCTCCCAAGTGTCAATGGGAAAGCCTTTTTGGAGAGAGATGCTTAGAAAGTGCTATATTGGGGAAAAGCGGTAAACCAGTGGGGAAGTATTAACGGGGTACCCTTGATATTATTTATTATATTATATACTCTTATATGCATTACTTGGTGAGAGTATCCATGGTGAGGCTGGGAACATAGTATATTTGTTTAGGTGACGAATTAGATTCACTTGTTGTTCACTGTGCTTTAGCATTCTTTCTTTACTTTTACAAGATAGGCTCTAGGGAGGATCCTTTTGAGTATACTGTTATACTCACCCTATGTATATATAAAAATTTTTTCAGGTCACTTGGAGAAGGTTGGAGATTAAGCTGGTTTCTACTAGCATTGGGTTGTAGGAGCTGTTCAGTCTTGTGGTTTCTGTTGTTTTTACTTTCCTTTAGTATTTTTTATTTTTTTCCCCTTTCAGTTGTAGTAGTTTTTCATGACATTACATATGTGTACTTGGGATTTCATTTATATTCCAGTCTGAGTTGATGTTGGTTGGTGTTTGTCTTATCTCTCTCTTTTTCATGTGTTCTCTTAGAGGCTAATGCCTCCCATTTGTGGGTTTACTATACGCTCAGTTCTAGTCACCAACCCAGGGCCTACTAAAGGCGGGACTCTGGGGGTCATTATCTCCCTTCTCACATTGTCAGCCTGGGAAGGGTATACCTTGTGGGGAGGGGGTCGTGACACAAATAGTTTTGTGTTCACTACTTTTCGGGAGACTACCTGGGTTACAACTATATATACATAGGTATTAAAATATTTTTTTCACTACCCATGATAAGGAATCTATCAAACATGGAGTTTTTTTGGGGGATGAATTGACACTAAACAAAATAAATAACACTGAATGGGACATAGTTCAAATAATTAATTAATTGAATTCGATCCTGAAAATAAATGAACATTAACCCAGTTAAGAAATTTAAATTCCCAAACATACTTTGATGAAATAAACCTCACTAAATCAATTGAAACTATCAATTTTCACATTTAATCTAAATAAATGGTTGGAAATCCCAACCAAACCCTCATAGATATGTGTTTACTATAATTCATTAATCAATATAATTAACTAGTTGGGTCTGCCTTACAAAATGATTTTGAGTTGTGGACTGATATGATTAAATTGAACCCAAAGATTCATGGTTTCATAGTAGAATACCTAAAAAGAAATCTCCAAGGGCTCACCTACATCCACTCAAGCTTCAATCCAAGAGGAGTTATTAAATAATATGTCAAGTGGAAAGCATTACCCTTTTCCCTTAATGGATATGAAAAAGGAATGGTTTTATAACATAACACTAGGAGAAGTAACGAATTGAGAAGTCCTAAAAATGTGATTTATCAAAGTATTATTTCCTACCTCCAGAAGTAAATTAATCAAGGAAGAGATATATGACATTCGGTATATATATAAAGAGACCCTCAGTGAATATTGGCAAGGATTCAAGAAGCTCTACACAAGTTTCCCACATCCTGCTATGGAGGAACATCACTTACTCAAATTCATCTATCATGGACTACATTAAAATGATTTAAACCAACTCATATCCTCATTCTAATGAGCTCTAATAGGAAAATAACCAATAGATTTATAAATAATTTATTGAAAATATTTCTCATAACTGACAAAAATTTTGTACAAGAGGTATATAAATAAGAGGGAATTTTGAGGTAAGGACTTCTAATTAATAATCTCTTTTACTTGAAGAAACACTTAAAGAAATAATAATTTTATTGAGAAAAATGGGTACAAATAAAGTGATTTAATAGTAAGCCCCACCTCATATATGTGGATTATATTCATCACCTAATCATTATACTGACAAATGTGATAAAGTATAAGGATTAGAAAGTTGTGAGGCATCCTTTCATCAAAGACATTTATAACCAAATAAACCAAGGAAAGATAATCCTCAAGAACAACTTGGATAAAAAACCATTATAATCCATCTAAATCCTTTTATCTAAACTAATAAACATCCAATACCCTATAACAATATCAATTATAGAACCCACAACAACTTTTAAAACCTAATAAACAGCCATACTGGTAGCGGTATTACCATCCACCTTATTTCCAATAAAATTATTATAGTCGTCCCTGGACTAGTGCACTATCAGAGAAAACCCAATAAGGAGCATAAATTAAAAAGATAAAAAAGTAGTAAAAGATTTTTCAATTAGGTTTGAAAGTATCATGGACATATTTTCCAGGAAACCAATAAATTTTCCTTCAAAAATAGTTTTGAATATAAAGGATAATTTAATGAAAATTATCATAAAAAGTATCAAAGAGATTCAACCACATAAACCTAATAAAATTCAATATAAACTTCAAAAAATAAAGGATGAAAATTCTAAGTAAAATTATAAATATCAACCCTACCATCCAAGAGAAGGTGACAAGAAGAAAGAAGAAATAAGGAAAAGGATTAGGAAGGAAAGGACCAAAATTCCCTTGAAAAATAAATAATGGGAAAATAAGGGAATTTCTACACTATTAACTTCTTAGTTTACTTAGTCAAATAAGATGGATGTGGATAAATTTCATAATGAAAATTAAGAAACCTTCCAAAAAATTGAAATCAATATCATCCTCCTAGAATCCATCTGAAAAATACCAATGTATCCTAATTTTCTCAAGGATGTATGCACCAAAAGAAGAATACTTGATGGTAATGAAACAATAATCTTAGTGAGAAGCATCTAATCCCTTATCACACAACATATACCAAAAAATTTCAATAACTAGGGACATTATCTATTCCCCATATTATAAGTTATTAAATTTTTTCTGATTCTTTACGTGATCGTATGGAATTAATAAATGTTATATTTTACTCTATGTTATCATATTTTCACATAGACAAATTGAAGATCACATGATTGGTGGTATAACTAGAAAATAGATCCATAGTTTTCCAAATAAGAGTATTGGAAGATATCATTGTAAAAGTAAAATATCAAGTATTCCAAGTTGACATCTATGTGTTAAACATGGAAGATGATAAATCATCATTCTATTAACCGATTATTTTCCGAAGACTATTCTGAAAGATGTTGAAAACAATCATCATGGTATATGAATGAACCCTAAAAATAGATCATGGATATTGCACTGTCCACTTAAACATTCTTAATGAAATGAATCATAATTCATGTAGTAATTCTCTTTATTCACTCTCTTATAAAGAAGTTGTATGACTAATTGAAGATTTAGGTATGATCCATGAATTCCTAGATTTATGAAATCACTTTTTGATTGAAAGTACCATTACCCAAAATATGATTATTCAATTTTCAAGTTATAAGAAGTGGTAAAAACTAATTTATTAAATGATTTATTAAATTATTAAGAATATGAAATGATTTCTCATCCATAAGATAATCACGATTTAGAAGTAATGAACATAATTCAACATATTCCCTCGAACAACCCCCAAAGCTAGAGTTAAAAATAATTCAATGTGATTTGAAGTATGTTTACCTCATGGAAAGAGAGAGATTATTAGTGATCATTAATAAGGACATATCTAGTTGTAACAGACCAACACAATTCAACTTGACTAGCCACTTGAGTTGGAACATCACGGTGGTGAGGAATAATAAATATAATGGAAAGAATTCTTGCATATAACCAATACCAGACATGAAACTAGAGCATAATATGGAATAAAAAGATACATCCAATATTCATACAATATAAGAGAAACCGACTAAACCATAAAGTGTAGTAAGAAAAGACCAACAAGTCCCCAAGTTACCAACTATCACCTCAAAACTATTCTGCTACAAAGACATTGATGAAAAGAGAAGCAAGAATTCTACATAATTCCATTACCTTTACCTGAGTCCTGAAAAGTGATGTCTATAACCACCCAAATGAAAAAGTATGTGGTGAGAAAAAATATCATTAGGATACCACCATAGATTTTGTATAATGTCTAATTAAAATAATCCATTAGTTCTTGATTTTAAAATAGAAATAGTTTTACAAAGGATTATTATAAATCCAAACACATTTTTAAATCATATCCATTAGGTTTTTCATAAAACCATTTAAAATCCACAAATCCAATAATATGAAAATTAAAAGTGATTAAATAGAAAATAATATCCATACACCATAAGGTAATCAAGTAAACACCTATACATGAAATAATACATTAATAGAATCAATGTGATATAACCTAATGTGAAAACAAGTGTGCAACAATCCCTGATAAAAATAAATCATGTGATAACATCCATAAATGAAAAATCACTATGTATAGGAACCTATCCTATATCAATATATAATAGAAATAAAAGATCCTAAACCATGAATATTTTGGTAACAACCAATATCAAGTCCTTACACAGTCTATTAATATCTCAAAAGTATCCCTAGTGGTGGGACGGACACTAGGGTCACTTATGTCTCTTTATCAATGTTCCTAAGGTTCCCAATGTTCCAAATTTGTCAAAAATCCATTTCAAACCCATGAACAAAATTTATAAAAAAAATTAAAATCCAATCCAATCCTCTTAAGTGTTTAAAAATTCATTTCTAGAACAAAACATCCATCCAATAATTTAACCAAACACTTGGTGTGAAAAAGCCCATTTTAAAATCAAAACCCCTTTAAAACATGAATCATTCCAATAAATCCCTTGAAACCAAAAATAAAATCAAATAAATTAATACAAAAAAGGAATTTTACAATAATTATTATCATTTTAGAGAATTAATCCATTATATAGAAACACCTGCCTCAAGAACATAGGTATAATTATTATCCTTTGACAACGGCTATCAGGGGAGAGTAAATAAGGTCCTAATGACCCTGGATCCATAGGAAAAAATTTAAATCATCTATCAAACCTATTAGATACAACATCTAAGGCCAATTAGGTTACAACAATATGATAGGAGAATATATCTATCAAATATCTATAAATAAGAGGGGAAACCTGATCAAAAATGCAACATACCTTGATGTAATCTGTCGATAATGATGGATTTTTACCTATAATACAAGTGTAGAGACCTCCAAAGAGTGGAGGAAGGTCTAGGAAAATCCAAAATGAGATTATGGGGTGATTATACTTAAAACTAACCACTCTAAAAGGTTAAATACAACTTTCTAATCGTTCATATGGGGGTCACGTGGCTTCTTGTAGGTGACCGCATGTTTAACTAATAGTGCACCTTAACCATACACCCCTACGATCTATTCTAGTTGGGGTAATGGTCTGGCCTCATGTTTAGTTTAACCATACATTAATCCTTCAACCCAATCTTCCCATAGGGTTCATGATTTTAACTGGGGGACACAAGGTTTCTATAACCATGCCCAAACAATGAAAAACCCCTCTATTAAAATACAGATCCATTCCACATGGTTTTTACACAATTATACTAACAATTCACCAACCGTGTGCATGGTTTTTCTCCTCAACAAAATCTCCATTTTCAACCCTCACTCCACTAACACCTCTAGAATAAAATTAAAGACAACCCAAACATAAATTAAATCATTCCTGAGATCCAATGGGTTCTACAATTCTCCCCATTATAAAAAATCCCTATAAATTCCTCAATATCCTAGACCCACAAATAGAGAAAGTCACTAGTTCCTCATCAAAAATTCATTCTCCCATATCTTATTGATATCCCATTTTCACTACCATGGTACCCAAATTAATGGAATAATTTTACCATAAGAAACCTTATCCTGGTGATCTATATTCTGAATTGGTAGCTCCACAATAGTGGTATCAGGATCAATATTAGCATCCTCCCATTAAATTACATGGGAATTATCCGAGTGATACCTACTCTATCAGGAAACATGAAAATTTTCCTATATCGAATTCAAATGAGATGGTAGGTCCAACTGATATGCCACCTTTCTATTATTCTCCATGATCTAAAAGAACCCAACAAACCTTGGTGTTAACTTACCTTTATTACAAAATTGATGATGTCCTTATAAAGGTGAAGCTATAAGAAAAAATTGATCACCAGAATCAAACTCTAGTGGTTGATGAAGATGGTATGCAAAAGATTTATAATGGATCTATATACTATGGCCAACAAATTATATATCAACTTCACATTTCTTATTGTCTCTAGAATGAGACTCATCCCAAACAAGGACTACTCTTCCAACTTTTTGCATCATAAGGGTGATCTACATGGACACCCATACAATTCTCTAAAGTGTTCCATATTTATTGAAACCTAATAATTATTGTCATATAAAAATTCAAATAGAGGAAAATGATTCTCCCAAGATACACAAAAATAAAGAATTAAATCCCAAAGAAATCCTCAAGAACATGGATATACCTATCATTGGATGATAAAACACATACCATGCTCAATTTAAACTGGGAACCCATCACCTCCTGCAAAACTTTCCATAACCTAGATGTGAACCTTTGGTCCTTATCAGAAAAAACCATAGCAGTAACCCCATGAGGCTCACAACCTCTCAGACATATAACTCCCCAATCTATTTAACCTTATTTTTCTAATTAATAGGTAATAAATGAGCCAATTTCATAAGTAGATCAATGACCAATAAAATATCAGCATTCCCATTTCCATGAACTAAATGTGGTCTCCATCAAAACTGGCACCCGATACAATCCACGAAAAGGCCCAAAGGGAATTCCCAATCCCCACAGGCTAGTACAAGTGCTTGGGTATCATAAAATGGAAATTGGTATTGATTTACCTGAGTTTCTGAACATAAAACAACAAACAAATCCAATAAACCAAATCTAGATTTTTCAAACAAAGACATCTTTTACAAAATTTCAGAAATGAATTATATACTTTAAAAAAACTCTTAAAGACTATAAAAGTTAAAACCCCAAAAACAAATACAACCCAAGAACCTCCAAATGGAAAGAGGCACCTCCCTGAAGCCATCTTCACAACAATGAATCATGGTGGACTACTAAAAACCCGAACCATTGGCACAAAAGTTGTACCCCAAACCTACGACAAAAATAACCAAGTCTACTTACACCCAAAGGTGTAAGTAGGGTGTGAGACAAATCCCAGTAGGATACAACCACTAAGATATTCCATGTGATAAACATTCAAAGACAAAAATCTTTCATGTTTTGTAAATAGGAAATCCTAGTTACAATTTCTAAAAGATGCAACCTTAAATGAAAATTGTTTTCAAGTGGGATATTTTAAAGAATAAACTCTTTTTAAAAGAATGCAAAATATACAGAATTTTTCTATCCCAATATACTATATGATGATAGTAAACATAAATCATCCAATGAACACAAGAAATGGGAAATAACCCCTAGGCACTAGCTTGTTGTGGGTCCCAGGTACCTCATATATCAGTGAAAGTAACCATCACAATATCTGTTCTCATGAACACGATCCACTAGTAGGGATTTTACCCATAACATATTTTTCCCCCACCATCATCATCATCATTGTTTATTTAGTGTTGTCAGTGCCAAACTAGCTATGTGAAACTGAGGCCAAACCCTACGGGATCACTAACATACCAGTACACGTCCACCCACCTAGATACACAGGTTTCCCTATTGTTCTCAAACAAGTTCAAAAATCCATAAAATATAATTTTAACATGAAAATACCACTTCCACATCACACATTCACCAAAAAACCCACATGTATAAAACATAAGTCACATAATACACTTTTCCATTCAAATTCATTTTGAAATTACACTCACACAAAAATAGCCCACAACACTTTTCATATATCTATAACACTTCAACAAATCCTTTAAATGATTTTAATAAAACCTTTTCAAGGTAGTACAATTCACATAACATCCCACACACACATCACATAGTACTTCTTTCATAAAAAAATTCATTTTTCACATCACACTCACACAAAACAGCCCACAAACGTGTTTCACACCTTTCTTTCCATTTGATAAATCATTTCAGCAATTTATAACACATTCAAAAAAATGACATATTAAATCACCACTTTACCTTTCAAAAATCCATATTAGGTGAGCACACTCACCAAAATCATAGATATAAATTCTTTTCCCACTTTGTTCAACTCAATAAAACATTTATAATTTTCATAAAACAATCCCAGGGGGTATAACTTTGTTTTGAACACAAACCCATCTCAAAACCCTCTTTAAAGGAAAAAATAACTCCAAGACCCTACCAAAGAAGAATTTTAATCCCTTGTAACATTTATTAAACCATTATCAGGTGCTAAAAAATTACCTCAAATAATACTACAAAAGATACACATGAAAAACACACATTTTCATAAAACACTTTCAAGGAGTGAAATAATGTTTTACACAAAACAAACATTCAAAACCCCCTTTTGGAGCCCACATGACACTAAAACATTACCAAACCATAATTGGAATCCCCTTTTAACAACTAATAAATCCCCTTCACATTTTATGAAACTACCACAAGAGATATCACATGAGTTACATTTGAAAAATACACACTTCAAACAAGAATGTAACTTTAATACTAAATGATTTACTATAGCTACCAAAAAATGGCTTTTTCACCACAAAAAACAAATTAGGAAAAATATAAATTAATAAACTAATGGAAGATGTAAGAAACTAAGGAAGAATCACTAACCTTGAAGAATCTTGAAGTTTCCCAACCAAAAACCCCATCAAAGATGGGTTCCATAGGAGATTGAGGGAGCTTGGAGCCTATTTATGGAGGTAGGGCACGAAATGGAGAAGATAAGGGCAGGTTTGGTTTATTTTCATAAGGTAAAAGGGTCAAAACACTCAAAATTTTAATGAGCTGGTAACCCTGCATGATTTTCCTGCATGGTTTAGTAAACCGTTTGGCCTAACCGTGAGGCCTGTTCTGGCCACTCAAAAACCTTCCATTTTCCTCCAATTTTAGGGGGGTCCAAGGGGGAAACCAATGGGTAATTATAGGCCAAGGTTAGGTGAGAAAATTTACCAAAAGAAACCATCCTTTTCACCCCCAAACTCATCCAAATCAAGGGTATAAACTACCTCAACAACCTTCCCCACAAGTGGTGCCACTATGAGTGTCACTAATCCAACTCCAAAACACCACAACCTCACACCATACCTTCGAAAAAATAGGAGGAAAATTACCATCAAATACCACCAAGAATAAATTCATAGATAAATAACACAAGAGGTACCAAAATTTAAAACTCGAAACACCCAGAAACTAAGAGAAAGATAAGAACCAAAAGAGGATTTGAAACAAAGCTTGGAATTGAAAATCTGGGTCTGACAATTCACCCCACCATGAAGCTTTTCACCCCCAAAAGTCCACAACAAGGCCAAATAAGAAACCAAACCCAACTGATAAACCAATATTCACTCCCTTGACAAGTTTCATCCATCCCTAAAAGGCCAAAACACCTCTAGTGATCAATTAATGAAGGAATACTCTCACAAACCAAAACTTACATCACTTTACTGAAATGATCAAGCACATTCATAATTTATCCCAAAAGAAAGTTCCTAAAACACTACCCAAACAAGATTCAAGAAATTTACCCTAACGATCAATAACAACAAACAAGGCCACACTTACCTTTCTTTAACTAAACCATTGGGCTCTCTCTAATATCAAAGTTTACCCAAGGAAGATGTTGGTTGTTAGATAGATCTGAATGAGACTACCTACCTCCTAGCCAAGACCAAGGAAAAACTGAGTTACTAGTATGGGGAGATGGAAATGGGATCCCCACCATAAGAGACACTTAAATTTTCTCAAGACAGAATCAAGAACCTAATAGGGGAAGGCCCAAATGGACTCCTCAGTACAAGGGGTATAATTCCATTAGAAATTTCCAAAATAACTTACATGAGACTCATAGTGGGTCTCCCCACCATAAGAACTAACCATCTTAACCGACCAACATGGTCCAGTACAGAAATAACCGAAAATATAATAAGTTGGGATGGCCGTATGGTTAGTCCACACTATTTGGGAAACATTGCGCTAAACGTGGGGATCATTCTGTCTGCATGGATTCCGGTAATATAGTCACTACTAATCATGCACAAACTATGTGCTCAACCATTAAAGCACTAGATGTTTAAACTATTCCCATATTTCATACTGGGGATAGGACTTTTACAAGGGTTGGAACGACCCTAGGATTTCCCCTAACTATGCGCCAGATTCACTCTAGAGCCTATGGCTAGAGCTCAAATGATAGAAGCATCTTTGGCCTCATAGTTAGGCTTTAGAAACCCCCCAAATGAAACTTCTTCTTTCGTTGCCCCAAACAACTACACCATAATCCCTGATAAGATTACCAATACATAACCCATTCAAAACTCACCTTACCCAAACCTGACATTTCACTAAAACAAGGGATTATAGGATTCACACACATCACGTCTTGTTTCTTCAGGAGAGAAACAATAGAAACAAAGGACCCATATATACGCCATCCTCTAAAATAGAGTGTTTTGAAATTTTCCAATGGATTCATACTCCCAACATAACAGACTCTCAAATGATTTCATGACCTTCTCTTTTACAGTTGAATGAGCACACAACATCATAAGGCGTCACCGAACAAGACCATTTCGATTGACAGAAATAATACATGGAAAGTGACTGTATTCCAAGTCCCCAAACAACACACAATTATAGAAAGTGTCCATAACAGCCTATCATGACTAGATTTCTTATGATGGTGGTTTAACATAAACCCATACTTTGAAGAGACTATGAAAGATCCAGAGGCCCTCTTAGAGAACATCCATCACTAACAACCCCATACCATTTCCACCTTCGACAAATTAGGTAACTTAAGAAACTAAGGTCTCTTTCAACATTATGTGAGAACTCTCCTACTACAAGAGGGTATACAAAATAGATAAATTAATTGGTGTAAACTAAACCTCCAAAGATCAAGAAAATGATTCCTTATATTGATCAAATGGAGGATCTTATAATGGTGAAACAAACCGGGTTGCACTTCTATTGTGTACTAACCCTTAATAGGGGTATACCTTATCCAATGAGAGAACCCAAGGACCCAACCAAGATGGTCCATTGGTCAAAATGTTCCACAAAACAGAACCAAACACGTAATGGGAACCACTGTAAAGGTTTCCCAAACCTTTCTCAAAAGAGACCACTAACCAACCCTTCAACCCAGCTTACCGGCCAAACACAAAGTCAAAACACAGTTCAAGTAGGAGGGGTTCTTGGACTCAACAAATCTCACAACATCAATAATTTCAAAAACACATAATACACATCACCCCAAACCAATAATCAAGACATCACATTTTCCTTTCGAATATTTATTCAAAAACAAACTATTCAGCGGTTAGTGTATCCACCAATGGTACCCCATGGGCCTCACACATGCATGTTTCCATGCCACACTGAGAACCCTCCTCATATCCATCCCAACACTCATCCAGACATTCCATAAACCATACATCATCCCATATAACCCCATTCATGTGGTCTCTCACAGAAATTCCAATGGTTTAAAAAAATCTTTCCACTTTTCAAAACCAAAACAATCAACCAATACTACCTTTTTCTCAAGACCGTTAACCAAGAAATCAAAATCCCAGTTTGTGGCTTACAAAACTTTTCATAAAGTAACAAACATTCATATAAGAACTCACTTTAAAGTCATTCACATAAATTTCAAAACATCTCATCCCATTAAAACACATTTCAACAGTTTAGAAAACACTATTAGAAAACCATTTTACAAAAACTTAACACTTCTTAAAAAAAGTCATTTTTTCTTTAAAACCAAACTTCCAAGATTTCAAACCTAAAGAACACAAGACAATGGAAGGGGAAACCAGTTTCGGTGGGTGACTTGGACATATGGTTGGTGGCCATATTCCAATCACTTAACTATTATAAAGAGTGTTCTAGGAATATATCCCCAGCTCTACATGGATTTTCAGGACCTGCGAGTTCACTGAGACCATTAACCCAACTCTCTTTTCATTTAACCAAATCATCATCAAACCAAGAAAACCGAAGGACTCAGATAATCCTGAATTCCCTTGGAGACATTAATTCCATCATGAGGTGTGCTGGATAGGTACACTACCCATAACCAGAATGTCAAGTCCCAAAAATCCTAGCTTCAGACTATCCTGATAATTCCCCAAATAACATGACCCAAAAAGATCGTACCTCCTCAGATACCATTTTATCATGAACTAAATCTTGTCTCTATCAAAACTGGAACCCAACACGATCCGCGACAAGGCCTGAAGGGTGTTCCCGATCCCCATGGGATTTCATAAGTGTCCGGGTATCATAAAATGGAAATTAGGAATAATTTAGCATAGTTTATAAACATAAAACAACAAACAGATCTAATAAACCAAATCTGGATTTTTCAAACAAAGCCATCTTTTACAAAATTTCAGAACTGAATTACATAGTTTAAAAAAACTCTCAAAGACTATAACAAAGGTACCAAACCAAAAAAAATACATCCCAAGAACCTCCACATGGAAAAAGGCACCGCCCTCAATCAATCTCCACAACACCGCGTCACGATGGACCGTTAAAAACCTGAACCATTATCACAAAAGTTGTACCCCAAACCTGCAACAAAAATAACCAAGGATAATTACACCCAAAGGTGTAAGTAGAGTGTGATCCAAATCCCAGTAGGATACCACCACTATGATATTCCATATGATAAACATTCATAGATGAAAATCTTGTAAGTTTTATAAAAAAAAATTCTTGTTACAATTTATAAAAGATGTAACTTTAAATGAAAATAGTTTTCAAGTGGGCTATTTTAAGGAATCAACACTTTTGGAAATAATGCCAAAGGTACTTAATTTTTCCATCCCAATATACTGTATGCTGATGGTAAACATAAATCATCCAATGATCACAAGCAATAGAAAACAACCACTAGGCACTAGCTCGTTGTGGGTCTAGGTACCTCATATCTCGGTGAAAGTAAACATCACAATATCCATTATCCTACACAGGATCCACTAGTAGTGATCATACCCGAAACCTAGTGTTCCCCCATCATCGTCATCATTATTATTTAGTTAATGTTGTTAGTTTCAAACTTTCTACGTGAAACTGAGGCCAAACCCCACAGGATCACTAGCACACTAGTACACGTCCACCCACATAGATACCTTGGTTTCCCTCTTGTGCTCAAAAAAGTTAAACAGACCATGAAATATAATTTTCAAATGAAAATACCACTTCCACATCAAACATTCACTAAAAATACCACATGTATGACACAAAAGTCACATAATCCCCTTTTCCATTAAAATTTATTTTGAAATCACACTCGCACCAAAATAGCCCACAACACTTTTAAAATCTCTTAAACACTTCAAAAAATACTTTAAAAATCTTATAAAACCTTTTAAAGGTAGTAAAATTCACATAAAATCCCACGCACACATCACATAGTACTTCTTTCATAAACAAAATTCATTTTTCACATGAAACTAACACAAAACAGCCCACAACCATGTTTCGCACCTTTCTTTCCATTTGATAAAACATTTCAGCAATTTATAAAACATTATAAAAGTGTTTGACATCTTAAATCACCACTTTACCTTTAAAAACCCCATAATAGGTAAGAACACTCACCAAAATTGTTCATATACATCCTTTTCCCACTTTGTTTAACCCAAAAAAACATTTACAATTTTCCTAAAACAATCCCAATAGGTATAACTATGTTTTTCACACAAACGCATTTCAAACCCCACTTTCAAGGCCAAAATCACACCAAGACCCTAACAAAGTATAATTTTTAGCCCCTAAAACATTTATTAAACCATTCTCAAGTGCTATAAAATTACCTCAAACAATACCACAAAATATACACATGAAAAACACACATTTCCATAAAACACTTTCAAGGAGTAAAATAAGTTTTTACACACAACACCCATTAAAAACCCCATTTTGAGGCCCACAAGACACTAAAACATTACCAATCCATAATTTTAATCCCCTTAAAACAACTAATAAATCCCCTTCACATTTTATGAAACTACCACAATAGATGTCACATCAGTTACATTTTAAAAATACACACTTTAAACAAAAATGTAACTTTAATACTAATGTTTTACTTTAGCTACCAAAAAATGGTTTTCGCACCACACACAATAGATTAGAAAAATGAAAAATTAATAAACCAAGAAATCTAATACTTCAATAATTTCTTAGACATGGAATCACCAACCTTTTGTGTCAAAACCCTTAAATTTTGGTGTGAAACTTCAACTGCACCACCTCCGCACCCCAAGGGAGTGAAAACAAGACCTAGACCACAATATTTGACCAAAAAGACACCAAATAAAACCCTAGGTACGAACCCTAACTTCTGGACATGATGAACATCAAGAAAAGAGGAAATACGACCAAAGGAAGATGGAAGAAACAAATCAGGAATCAGTAACCTTGAAGAATCTAGAAGTTTCCCCACTAAAAACCCCATAAAAGATGGGTTCCATAGGAGATTGAGGGAGCTTTGAGGCTTTATATGGAGGTAGGGAACGAAATTGAGAAGGTAGGGGCAGATCTGTTTTATATCTGTAATGGAAAAAGGATCAAAACAGTCAAAATTTTAATGATTTGGAAACCCCGAACAGTTTGCCTGCACGGTTTAGTAAATCATGCGACCTAACCATGTATCCTATTATAAACACCCAAAATCCTTCCATTATCCTATCATTTTAGTGGGGTACAAATGGAAAACCAAGGGGGGAATATAGGCCAAGGTTAGGGGAGAAAAATTCCCAAAAGAAACCATCCTTTTCATCTAAAAAAATCATCCAAATCAAGGGTACTAACCACCTCAATAACTTACCACACAAGTGGTGCCACTATGAGTGTCACTAATCCAAATCCAAAACACCAAAACCTTACACAAAACTTTTGAAAAAATATGAGTCCAATTACCATCCAAGACCCCCAAGAATATGTTCATAGATCAATAACACAAGAGGCACCAAAATTTCAATCCCGGAACACCTGAAAACTAGAAGAAAGATAAGAACCAAAAGAGGATTTGAAACAAAGAATGGATTTGAAAATCTAGGTGTGACACCCACTATGATTATATAGTGAATAATGACTAATTACATGGACATATCATTCCACTTACATATAAGAATGATCAACAGTTTCAAAAAAACCATCAAGTCCCTAGTGTTTCGCCTTAATTTTATGACAAGTGAGACACCATGAAAAAAATCTACAATTGATTACCTCATCCCTAGCCACAAATACCGACATATCAATCTATGATACATCTTGTTATCCCTATGTTGTAAATAGAAACATGATCATCCTCCACTATATATCAACTCCTGAATTTAATAAATTAGAACCATTAACCTGCTACAAAAGCATAAATCTCTACTGGGAGTCTGAGACCACTCACCTAAGGTCTCCCCACTATAAATGATTTAACCACATCATTTTCCTTCTATGTTGGTTACCTAATCAATTCAAACACCATCATAAAAAATGATTCATCATTCATCAAATCTAAGAAGACCTACTAACCATTTCCACTCCTAAGATCATATCAGAAAACAAACTCATCGGATACCACTCCTCAACCAATTCCTTCATAAATTGTGTTAGAAATTTTATTCTTAATGCATCGGAAACAATATTTCCTTTACTAGGAGTTTATGCAAATTAAAAATAAATAGTCTGAAGATAATCCACCTAGATTTTCTATAAAAAGTTCATATCCCTCTAAGTAAAAAATTATTTAAATCACTTATGATTATAATAAAATATAAACTTCTCCCCAAAGAGATAGTAATGCCATATTTTGAGTGCATGAATAAATACCACCAATTCAAGGTCGTGGGTAGTGTAGTTATCATCATGAGTTTGTAACTAGAAATAACTATTTACCATTACCTTTTCCCCTATATCAATACATATCTCAAACCCCTTCTAGAGGCATCATAAAGAAAATCATAACCCAAACCTAGTTTTGGAAGAATCAAAACTGGTGTTGAAGCCAAACTCATATTTATCTCATCAAAAGATCTCTGAAATTTTTTATTCCATTAAAACCTTACATCCTTATGGGTTAAATATATCATTTAAAATTTGATCTTGGAGAAATTTGAAACAAAATCAACCAAACACAAGAATCACTAGTTCTCAAACACATTTTTGGGATTCTCCCATGACATAACTTCTTGTATCATTTCAGGATCCACTAAAACGTCCCTCTTAGATATCACATACCCCATAAATTTCACTTACTAGATCAAAAATTCACATTTTTAAATCTTACTATATATATATATATATATATGATATTCTTTTAAGTTTTGACAAATGATATCCAAATTGACTACATGCTCCTCCTCTATATTAGAGTACATCAAAATAACATCTATGAACACACACAAAAGAGTCCAAGAACCGATGAATGTTTCGGTTCATCATAACCATAAATACCACATGAGCATTAATGAGTCCAAATGGCATAACCAAAAACTCAACAAGCTTATAACGTCTCCTAAATGATATCTTAGGTTTATCCTATTCTCTTACTATAAACTAGTGGTACTCCAACCAATGGTCAATCTTTAAAAACCAACATTACCCTCTAAGCTAGTCGAATAGATCATCAATCCTAGGAAAAGGATATTTGTTTTTAATAGCCACCTGATTCAACATTCAATAATACATTCCATGTCTAAGACTCCCATATTCCTTATTAGAAAAGACTATAGGAAAAGACCATGGTGAAATTATATGAAGAATAAATCCCTTAGCCTCTGCATCCTCAAGATGGAATTTAATTTCCACCAACTCAGCAGGTTCCACTTGATAAGATTTCATAGAAATGGGCATTGTACCAAGGATCATGTCAATATTAAACTTGACCTCTCCCTGTGGAATTTTACCATAAAAATAATCCATAAATACCTCAGGGTACACACACACCATCGAGGAAGAATACTATCCAAACAAGGTTTAATGACATTAAAAACATCTCTAACAATTGGCATGTGATTACCCCAATATAAGGAATAGCAGGTCCCACCCTTCCCAATCTAGAGTACCACTCACCCTAAAAAAAACATGTGTAACCCCATCATAAGACAAAAACTGACCCCGAATATGATAATAGTCTATCTTGTCCTTAACACCGATCATCCAATCTATTCCAATTATGAAGTCAAAGATTTCCATATTAAGAACTAAAGAGTATCATACCACCTCAAAGTCGTCTATTATCACCCAGCACGTCAGAAACATAAAACCTTGTTTGGAATTCTCTCTTAAAGGAATAAAAAGATGTGAAGATTAAGGAATAAGTTAAAAATTTAATCCCAACACATCAACTAACATTAACAATATAAAATAATATGCATCACCTATATCAAACAAATCTATAACCATAAAAGATGAAATAAATATAATAGATTCAATAGTAACATGGTCTTCTTTAGATTCCTCTGGAACATACTCATTGAAATAAATTTATTTGGTCTTAGACACATGAACATCCCCCTTGGATTAATTATTAGACCCACCACCCTATTAAGAATCAGTAAAAACCAATGAATACTTTGTGATAGTGGTTCCTACCTTACTTCTCTAAGATATCCTTTCACAAAAACGCTTCAGATGGCCTGATAATCCAAAACAATGACAAGTATTATGATAATATATATAATTAGGATTGGTATGAACACATATTATACAATAATAGTAGACAAAAAATTCCAAATGAAGTCCCTAAAACTAGTCCTGAATAAATCCAACCACCCTTTCAATTCCTTTTTTCTCTAGAAGACGCACCATGGCTAAAAAGTGCACCAATGAAATCTCCACCCAATCTTATCTTTATAGCTATGTCTGCCTCATCAAAATATCATTTATTGGATACCTCCATGAAGTTATAAAGGTACATGAGAATCAACATTTACCAAATATAAATCCATATTCCCAACTCAAACCCATAAGCCTTTAGGTACTCATTGGTGACTAGATCTGGTTCTAAATGCACCATCTTAACAAAGTGAGTTGAATAATATAAAGTGGTACACTCCCCTTTCTCAACACATAGAAACTCCCAGTTCTTTTCCATGTGTAGTTTCTCAGGTTAAAACATAAAAATGGATAAATTATTTAAATAAGTCTAGGTAATATTCTCATGCAACTTAACTTACACAATAGAGTCACACCATCTCATTCCTAGTCCCACGAGCATGTACATGGAAAAATCCACCATAGAGTCCTCAAGAGTCTTCAAAAAGTTTAAGATCCTCTTAATATTCTCAAGACACTCCTCAAATTCCTAGGGTCCTTTACTACCATGGAAGATGGGTGTATGTAGGATAGTGAATTCAGATCCATGATATGCCACACATCTCGGGATCCCAACACCCACTTGACCTAGAGACTGAATTGTATGGATTAAAACTTCACCCAAAGAAGGATCCACTAGAGGATTCACATGTGGATCCTATATCATAGCTTCATATTTTGAATTTGGAAGATCTCTTCTTAGAGACAGTTTCCATTACACAAAAGATTATGACTAATCAGCTTTAGATCATATTCCAAAATCATAGGACCAACTTCAATAATTCCCATCCATGATTTAAAACATCATGAACTTAAAGGAATCACAAATTATATGAATGAAAAAAACAATTTTAGATGAAATAGTTCCATTTAAATCAACTCCCCGTTTAGTTCATTCAAATGACCTCAAACACCAAGAATCAAACCTTGTAAAAAAAATTCTATCCACCCCTAGTAACTAGAGTTCAGACACAAAGGTGTGCTGGTCAGGCACCCTTCCACATTTACTACCCAAATTTAAAGGGAACTAACTCTTATCTACCCAATACATAGAAGAAAACTCTGTCTCTATTAACAAACATCAGGAAGAGAATACTTCTGATACCAAATTGAAACAGGCCAACCCAGGTCAACTAGACAAGTCACCCAAGTCAGCCCATCATGGTGGGGAGGTATAAGAAAGATAATGCAAAAAAGTATTGAATATAACCAATAAAATACATACAACCAGATCATAATTCTGAAGAAAAATATATATCCAATATTCCTAAAATCCAAGTCAAACTAGCTAAACGAAAAAATATAACAAGACAAGACTAATAAGTCCCCATGTTACCAACCATCACCACCAAACCATACATCTATGAAGGAAATAATGAAAAGAGAAGAAGGAATGGTTTATAATTCACTTCCCTTTACCTGAGACCTAAAAAATAATATATACAACCGCCTAAAGGAAAAATTAGGGTGTGAACAAAAATCCCAGTAAGATACCACTATAGAGTCTATACAGGGTCTAATAATAAAAATATAGTAGTTATAGATTTTAAAATAGAAACAATTTGATAAATAATTTTCATAAATACAAATAAATTTTTAAATAATTTTCCTTTGGTTTTTCATAAAATCATTTAATACCCACAAATCTAGGAATATGGAAAGTATAAGTGATAAAACAGGAAATAATTTCTATACACCATAGGTTAATCACATAAACACATATCCATGACATAATCCATCTTGTGAATCTATGTGATACAACCTAAAGTAGAAACATGTGAGGAAAAATCCATGATAAACATCCATCATGAAATAAAATCCATTAATGACAAAGCACTATGTATTTAACCCCAGCCTATGGTAATATATACTGGACATAAAAGAGCCTAAACCAAGAATATATTAGTACCAGCCAATATTTTGTCCTACCAAAGTCCATCGATATCTTAAAAGTAACCCCTAGTGGTGCTACACCCACTAGTGTCACCTATGTCCCTTTCTTGACATAGCCAAGGTTCTCAATTATCTAGGGTTATTAAAAATAAATTTTGAAAACTACACTCACAATTTATAAAACATTTTAAAATCCAATCCAATATAATATATTTTAGTGCTTGAAAACCAATTTCCAATTCAAAACCACCATTCAAGAATTTAACCAAAAATATGGTGCATAAAACCCCATTTTTAATGAAACCCCACTTTAAAAACATTAATATTTACAAAAAAAATATGTGAGGAGAAGATAAATAAAATAGATATATAATGAATAGGGTAAATTGGATAAAAACACAATATATCTTGATGTGATCTATCAATAATGATGGATTTAAACCTAGAATCTAAAGGGAGAGACCTCCAAAGCTCTATAGATGGGTTAGGATGAGCCAAAATGATATTAGGGGACAATTATACTTAAAACCATCCAAATTCAAAAGTGTAAAATCCCACATTTTAAGATTTATAAGGTGGGTCAAATGGTTTCTTAGAGGTGACTACATGGCTAAACTAACTAGGATTCTTAACTGTGTTCCCCTAATATCTATTTTGGCTGGGGGCATAGTTTGGCCACACAGTTATTTTAACCATGTGCCAACCATGAAATGCAATATATCCAAAGGGTGAATTATTTACACTAGGGGGTGAATGGTTTCCTTAACCATGATAAAACATTGAAAAACTCCCTTGTTAAAACACATATGTACATCACATATTTTCCACATAGTTATAATGATCTTGAAAAAACCATGTTCATGGTTTTTCTACACCAAAAATCTCCATTTCCAACCCTCTCTCTTACAAAACCTCTTGAATCACTTTAAATACAATCCATGATTAAATTAAATCATAAATGAGTTCCAGTGGGTGATAAACCAAATCCTAATAACAAAATCTTACTGGTATTCTAAAAAGAAACATACACAACATAGGATGGAGCTTAGGGTATATACCCAAAATCAATCCCAAAATATCCTCTCATAAAATATTGTTTTAAGGGGACTCTTGACTAGTTATATGACCCTTGAGAAGACTTAATCCCACAATCATAGAGGTAGTAAAAAGTAAATATAAAATTTCATATAAGCTAACATTATTTACCAAATTTATGATTTAGAGTAGGTCTTCTCAATCCATGTAGTCCCAAAGAAAACAAGTTTAACCATTTTCAAAAATTAACATAATGAACCGATCCTCATGAGGGTTCAAAATATCTGGAGAGTTTTTATATATTATAGAAAGATAAATAATCTCAATCCAAATAACCATTTTCCCAATCCAATTCATCGATAAAATTCTAGAAATGTTAGAAGGATAAACTTATTATCACATATTAGATGGATTTTTAGGATACTTTTATGTACCCATTGCACCAAAATACCAAGATAAGATGAACTCCACATGTATATTTATCAACTTTTCCTATAATAGGATTCATTTTGGGTGGTTAAATACTCCTAGAACATTTCAACAGTGCTTAGTAAGAAAATTTTCAAATCATATTGAGGACTTCCTAAAAGTATTTCTCAATGAATTTAGTTTCTCTTGTAATTAATTTTATAATTACTTTTGAAATCGTGAAAAAGTTTAGAAAATGTGCATTGAGAAGAATCTATTTTTTGATTTAAAAATGTGTCACTTCAAGATTAAAAAAAGGATATTTTTATGAAACATCATTTCACAAAAATGAATTTAGGTAGATAAATAAAATTTTTAAGTAATAAATGTTTTTCTATATCTAACTTTTTTAAAACATGTTAGATATTTTTTGGATAAAAGGGATTCTATAGAAGATTTATCAAAGATTTTAGTAATATTTATCTCCCTAAATAAATATTAATTTTAAAAGAATATGAATTTGATTTTAAAAATGATTACATGGATGCATTTGATGAATAGAAATAGATGCTAATTATTACACTAATAATGCAAGGACCCAAATTGGAACGTCCATTTGAAGTATTTTTTGATGCATCAAACCTATAAGTGGGAGAAGTTATATCTAAATGTATTTATGGAAAACCAAAAATAATATCCTATGACTCAAGGATATTGGATGTTACACAACTCAACTTCCAAACCACAGAAAATGAGTTCTTTGGAGTTGTTTTTTTACTTAATAAATTCATATCTTATATGCTTAGAACTAATGTTTTGGAATTTCTTGATCATTCTATCCTTGGTTACTTGATAAATAAATTTGATGGCAATACATGGATAGTAATATGGATGCTACACTTGAATGAGATCAATATGGAAATAAAGGATTATAAGGGAACTGAAAATATGGTGGTTGATCACCAAAGTAGACAACCAAACACCATAAATTCTATATCATAATACATTAAATTATTGCCTTCTTGGAGAACAATTGTACATTATGTAAAGTGAATTTCCATGGTAAACTAACATAGTAATTTATTTATTGACCTTCTAGGTACCATCTTTTCATAACTCCCATTAGAAAAAAAATCTCAAATATGAATCTATATATTATATTTGGGAATATCTATTTCTCCATAAAATATATGATGATTTTGTAATTAGACAATATTTTCCTAAAATTGAAATTGAATCTATTTATGAATTATATCACATATTATCTTTTGGTGGCCACTTTGGACCACAAATAATTTCAAGAAAATTCATAGAAACTAGAATTTATTGGATTCCATTTTGTAAAGATGTGAATGAATATTATAAGAAATGAAAAAAAAATGATAATTTTTTGGAAATATCTCAAAATCCAATAAATTCTATAAAATTTATATTTTGGGATATTTTTAAAGTATGGTGCATATATTTCATGGGATAATTCCTAATGTAATTTTGAATGTATTATATTCTATAAGTTATAGATTATGTTTCAAAATGTGCTGAACCAGAATACACTATGAAGGATGATACTAAAGTTATTGGTGATTTTTTCAGGGCTAAAATATTCTGTAGGTTTGGACTACCATGAACTATCATTAGTAATCAGGGGATTCATTTTTAAAATAGGATAATAGATCAATTACTAAAAATATATGGGTTGAATCATAAAACACCAACACCATACCACCCTCAAACAAATGGCCAAGGAGAATTCTCCAATGGATAAATTAAAAGAATTATGGAAAAGGAAATAAATCACAATATGAATGATTAGATAAAAATTTTGAAAAAACCTTATGGGATTATTAGACTACCTACAAGACACACATAATAATGATACCTTACTGATTTATTTATGGGAAGAGTTCCCACCTACCTTTGGAATTGGAAATCAAAGCCTACTGGGTTGTATAATAGATGAATATACACCTTAAAAATCTAGTAATGAGATACGATTATAAATGTAAGATCAAAAGAAAATAAGGAGAGAATATTTTTTCAGAGTAAATATAGCCCATGATAAGATAATTCAACCACAAACCTTCCACCCTGGAGATCAAATGTTGTTATACAACTGTAAACATAAGCCGATTCTAGGTATTATTAATTCTATATGGGAATGACCCATTATTATTACCCACTTATACCCTTCTGGTACTGTGTATATTGAAAAGGAAGGAGAATAACCCCTTTCACTATAAATTTTAAAAATCTAAAAAAAGTACCAAGGGACCATACCTCAAAAACCAGTGGAGTATATTACACGCTTTCACCCTCTTTATCGATGAATATACACTAGGTTTTACATTTTTGAACATTTTATTGAACACAATAATTCCATTTAAAATATTATTACCTAAATAATTATCTTGAATGTATTACGGACACCACATCAATTAATTTTGGGGGTTTAATCTTATAGTATAGTATTTATTTCAAATTTTTCATTTTCATTTGAGCCAATGATGCCAACCAAAATCCCTTCTATGAGAAAACCTAATTTTTTCCCTTAGTTCACTCATCCCCCATCCCATTATAAGTAAATTTAATAGGACTTCACTTTCACATGTCTGTATTTTTATTTTTAGGTCCATAAATAAGTCACAAAGTATCAGGAAGTGAGATTTAATAAATTATACACCATTCATGTTGTGAAGATGGAATTCACACTATGAAAATGGAATTCATGTCATGAAATACTAAATAACAAAACATGTGTAATGAGAACCTTGGAAACCTGAATTAAATCATAATTGGAATGTATGTATGAGTTGAAATTACATATTTATTTTTAACCCCTATTTTTATCAATTAAAATATATTTTTTATCTTTAAAATAAATTGTATACCCCACTTTCCACTCATTTAATTTGGTATAAAACTTGGAGATATAAGTTTCTTAGGATTACAATTATTCTTTATTCTAACAATCAACTATTGACTTGATTAGATGAGTGAAATACAAAGTTAATAAGTAATCATAATAATTATGGGATTATTTCTTAAAATCATGTTTTTTTAAAATTATTTGATTATTATAGAATGAATTCTTCTTATATTTGGCCTATTCAGAATTTCTAAAATTGACATTGATTTGTTTATTATTTTTTTCATTACCATGTGTAATTTTTCAAATGATTTGTACTCATTCCTGAGAATATTTCTAAAACAATATTTCACATTTCTTTCTATAATATATTTCCTAATAGACTTGGGAATTGTTTTTCTTCTAGAAATTTCTGGGAATCTTGTCAAATCTTTAAATGAATAAAATCAATTTTAATATTTTTGTGTCATTTTATTTTTTATCCTTTTATCCTTGTAACCACCTTGCCATTGTATCCTAATTTTCCACATATAATCCATGGATGGCATTATTATAAAAAAAATACACATTTTAATCCTATTAAATCATGTCATATTCTAATCTATGTCTGTTACATGATTTTCAAAAGACTAAGTTTAAGGAGAGTGGATGTTCATAGTGGTTGGGAATGTATTTCAGTGAGTAAATTTTACTATGAATTTTCTGGTGATTTTGGGAGAGGAAATTTTATAATTTATTGTACTTTATTATTCAACTCTCTTGTAACAAAATCACAAAATGTAAAAATGAAAAAATGGAAAAAAATAGGTTGCATCTTTAGAGGTTCAAAAAACACCATTTCAAAACCATTGATATTTTGATCGTATAGGGTTAGGTGGTGAATGTGATATTTTTCTTAAGCATAAAATTCAAAAGAAACCAAAATAAAAAAATAAAAAATGAAAAAATCATGGGAGAGAGATTTATTCATTGTGATTACTCATATAATGTGACCACTTTGAGTTTTGGGGAGTTGGGAGATGTCATATTCATCATTATAGGAGTATCCCATTAGGCTTATTTTTTAATATAATGTATAAGGTCCTGACCTTAGAAATATTGTAAATTTAATCCTTATACAATAATTCATTTTTTAATTCCAAAAGATCTTTTAGTTTTATAGTTTTAGAGAATTAATTCATCTCCCTTATATAAAGGATTATTACACTTCTAAGTGGATACTTACACTTAGTATCCATTTTTCCCCCACAAAAAAGTTTTAAGATATAAAAAGTTTTATTTTTAGGACACATATTCATAGATTTAATCTTGAACTCATCCTTATCCCTAATAATTATTAAAACCCTATGACAAAAATTTTAAAATGTGCGGTGAGAATAAATATTTTAATAAGGTATATATAAAGAAATGAATAAATGTTAGTCAATCAATACATACCAAAATTTTCCTTTTCCAAAATAAACATTTTCCTACCCAAGAAATCAACTTCTCCACCAAAATATTTTCATAAAACATTTTATAAGAAATATAAAGTTCAAAATAAAACTCATAAATTTTTATTTTCAATGATGAAAATATTATGAAATTTTATTCACAAAGTTATAATTTTCACCCTTACAAAGGGGAATAAAAATTCTTTTAAAAATAAGATTGTTTCTTACCTTTTTGAAATGAAAATATTTATATAAAAAACATAGAAAACAAGGATAAATTATATAGGTAACTTGAGGTATCATTTTCATATCACTCTTATATAAGGAATAACCTTCATGGTTATAAATTAAAAAACCTTTATGGTTATAAATTGAATATACATCATTTTTATAAATAACCTTCTTAGTTAATACTAAAATAACCCACATGGTCAGATTTAAACATAAATATTACACAATGAATTGGAAGGATATCATGGACCAACATGTCCTTCATTATAAAAAAACCACCCATAATCATAAACAATTATCAATAACTATAACATAATAATAACTCAAAAAATCTTGTATCATTCAAAATATTTGTTCACCCCTTAGAAAACAATTCCAAATATTGATATTTCCCTTTCTATTAAACGCTAATTTTTAAAACTAAAATTCCTAGGATAAAGGGAAAGAGGTTTTTTCTTTCAATAAAACATGTAATATTATAACTAAATTCAAATATAAAGTAATTTTTATTATGGTTTTAAAATACAATATCACCTAATATGTTAAAGTATAACATTCCTTTTGAATTTTGTAAAGAAAGTAAAAATGTAATGTACAAAATATGTGAAAATATTCCTTTTGAAATGATTTGGAATTATATAAAAACATACATAAAATTTATTTTATAATTAACTTATTTTTATACAAATACACCCATAAAAGTATTTTAAAATTTTGTACCTGGAAGAAAAATAGTAAAAATGGAAACATTAAAAGATGATTTTTTGAAGACCTTTATAAAAAACATAAAAATATTAATTTTTTAAAAACTTTTTAAAGAAATTAAAATGTGTTCTAAAATTACCTTTATTATCTAATAAATTTTAAAAGAACATTAACATTAAATAAAAAGAGTTGGACGGGACCCTTTAAAATGAGATTCTTTTTAACAAAGTCCCTTTCCATGAGCTTGAATCATCACATGCCTTATTCATCATCCAAAATAATAAAATTTTATTAATTATTTACTTTCTTAATATCCTTTTTAAATTTTATTATTCCTTTTACCATGCTATAATCAATTACTTAACCAGATAAGTTTACGTTGGATGTTTTGATGATATTCGACACATATGTCGAAAATGAATATGGTAGGTTAACTATGATCAAAGAGGTAATTATTCCATAATCTATATAATATTTATAATTAAATAATTATAATATTTATACATAAATTTTACTTTTAAAAATAACCATTATATATTTTTTATAAGAAATGAACTACTCTATAATCATGGAGATGGTAGATCGTGCATACGTATGAGTAATGTTTCCATTTTTCAAAGATCATAATAGAAATAATGTAAGTATTTTTTTATATTTTTTTAATTATCATAATATCATAAATAAAATATTATTTCTTTAAATATAATTATATATATCATCTATTTGATGTGTTATTGAAAAGAAAATCGCATCGCTTCATGGAGGTGGTTGTCCACATGTACGCACGAACGATGTTATCATTTTTTCAGTGAATGGAAATGTAATAAAGTAAATTATATATAAACATTTTAGAATGATAAATATGTCATGAATATAATATATATGAATTAAATACACCATTAAAACAAACCATAAGAGGATTTTATGGAAAAATAATTATATCGGTTCATGAGGCGGTTATTGTTCGTACACATGAATGATGGTTTTGATACCCATTTGATGGAAGAGGGTATGGATATAGGTTATCCCATAAATATAATAAAATAAAATTATACTTAATATAATAGTTTTATTATTCTATAATGTTTCAAGAAATTTTTAAAGAGGTAGAAGAATAAATAAAACATAAATGCTTGATTAATAATTATACCTCTTTTTTGAACAACCTCTTAAGTTTTACAAAAAAATAATTCCTAGGTTTGTTTTCTTATAAAAAATCCTCTAGAATTGGGTTTTGATTTAATTAATTTATTTTATTAGATCTCTTTTAATACAAATGTTTATTAAATTATGAATAAGAGATAAGAATATGTGACCTTTTTTGAGAGGGGAGAGGGGAACTCTTAGAATTTCTTAAAATATTAAATTAATATAAATTAATTTTCATATCAAATTGGCACAAAATTAATAATATTATAAGTTAAAATGATTTTTAGTAAAACTAATTTCAAAAAATAGAATTTTTATAGGTTTTGGTGATTTTTCACCCATAGATTTTTATTTTAACCCATTTTAACACTTTTTGACAATTACCATGGTATGAAATGTTTTATTATTTAAGGGTCAAGATAACTACTATAAAATGAAAAAAGATACATAATTGGGTCATGGTTAATATTATAATATATTCCCTAGTTAATTTACTGAATATAATATTTTTATAAATTTTAAATCATTTAATAAAACATTATTTATTATAAAATGTCATTAATGTCAATTTTCAGAGTATTTACATAATTTCATTTAAAATCATCAAGATAAGATTAGAATTATATTATATTAATTTAACACTTCTATAACATTTTTTATTTATCGAAAAAAATTAAGACAATAACTTATTCTAATTATATTAATTTTAATATTTTTAGATCATTTATTTTATTTTCATATTAATTAAATAATTAATGCATTGGCATGGCATAAGCATTTAAGGAAGTTATCTCATCAGTAAAAATTAGTAATAAATTACTATGTAAAAAAATATTTATTTTTAGAATAAATATTTTTAACCTAATGTGTCTTCTTTTTATACCTATGTAAAAAAATTACAGATAATAAAATAAATAAAATGATATTTTTTTTCTTTACTTTACATAAAGTATTATGAAGGTCATAATCATGGCCATATGGAAATGAAAGGATATATATTTGAATATTTTGAGATTATGGATAATATATAATCATCTAATAAAATTAATGAATTTTTTTGGGTTACTTTTTAGTCCATATCAAATTATTTTTTCCCTTAACTAACACATTTTACATTTACAGTGGTAATAAATATTTACTACATTTATTCTTCATAATGAGAAAAAATAAAATATAACTATTTAAAAAAATTACCTCATGATTATAAATATGGAATCCACATTTCATGATTTAAAACACATAAGTGGAATAATTTAATTTAAATAAATACCCATAAAATGTGTCCAAAATAATATCTTCAGAAAAATGCATTTTTAAACCAATAGATGATCTTATATTAACTTTATTACTAGAAATAATCATTGTATTAATTTGAATTTATATAAATAGATACATAATATATAAATTTATTCAAATATTTCCTTATTAGGTGTTATTTTAAATAATTAAATTAGATAAACTTTATGCAGTTAAAAACACTTTTCAGAAATCAGTGTTTTTAAGCATTAAAATAAACTTATACCAAAATCATGAAAATTTATAATTAAAATGAATTAAATTATATTATTCAAAAAAATGGTTCGTATGTAACATTAATAATATATCCAAAATATAATGGTATTTTTTATTTACTATATTTAATGTATAGAAATGACAGCATTTGAAAAAAATAGTAATTTTCATTATTCAATGAAAAATAAAAGACTTCAAAAAATCCCAAAACCTCACCAAAAGTTAATTTTGATATTTATATTTAAAATTTTATTTTCATTTTATAAAATAAAATTAATAAAAATTCCATAATTTAATTATAATAATTTTTCAAAAAAATTAATAAAAATCATCTTTAAGAAATCATATTTTTCAAGAATAAAACAACTTTACTAAAAATTGAGAGATTATTTACAAAGAATTTATCAATACAGTTAAATTTAGTGGTAAATTTATATATATATAATAATTTAGTTTATCCTATTCAAGACTAATAATTTAATGGCTATGTTATAACATTAATTTTTAAATAATAATATTTCCTAAATCATTTAGGCTCAGAGTTTCCTGTCATATATGATATCGAAAATAGTTTTATTTTTTAAAATATCATGGTGTTATATCATTCATTATGATTTAGAGTCAAACACACATTTTCACCAATTTTATTCATTTACAACTAACCTTAAGCCTTAGAAACATTTTAACCTTAATTAAAAGTTCTCATTATTAATTGGCTTCTATGCATTTACGTGGTAGATATGCTAGATGTCATGTAAGCCTATATTAAATGACATGTACTTGAGGTATGAGAAGAAATTCATCATATTATTACCATGCGTGATGAGTGAAAAAAAACTCAATGTGAGGTAAATTTTAATTGGTATACATATTAATGATTGATTAAATTTCAGTTGAATAAAGGTAGGGAATTGTTATTTTCAAAGAAAAAAAGTAAAATTCTTTATTAGCTTCATTCCTTTGAAAAATGAGGAGTTGGAGTTGTTCTTTTATTTGAAATTTTAATGTTTATTTTACATTGAAAAAAAATTATATATTTTTCTTCTCTAATTTAAATGTTTTTACAATGAAATTCCTTTATAATTTTGTTAAGATTACATGTTTCATATAAAGAATGTTATAAGTGTAGGGTAATTGAAAGAACGATTTTCTACATTAATATTAAAATATAAACCATATTGTTTTTAAAAATTATTTTTTTAATATTTATATTATTTAATTTTTTCATTTATGGTAGGATATAATTAATAGTTAAAAATGATCAAAATGATGATGAATTCAACATGAAAATTATGTCCTATGAAAGTGGATAAGTCAAGGTCGAAGTACGAAGCTATAAACTAAAGAATAAAGATGAAATAAATCCAAATATATTGGAAAATAATCAATCACTTCATGAATGGTATATTAATGATGTGAAACTTGAAAAAATTTATGAATTGAATACAAATATTTAAAAAGTCACACATGAGGAAAATATGAGATTTTCACGGTTTGACACTGTAATGGCCCGTACCTCTCCGGCCCATTCCCATGTCAAAAAGAAGGTCAAAAAGTGTTTTGGAGGGTAAAATGGACTTTTCCCACACCTTCCAGAATTTTGAAACTACACACCGTGTAGTTTGAGTACACACCGAGTAACCCCTTTCTGGGTATACCCCTTGTTGCAGGCCGTGTCCTCGCCGTGTGAAGTAAATGAGTACACGCCATGTAGTGTAACTACACGCCGTGTACCACCTTGTCGGGTATACCCCGTGTTGGAGCCGTGTCCTTGCCATGTGCAATAAATGAGTACATGCCATGTGCCCATTTCTACATGTCGTGTAGTCCTTCCCCGCGTACGCGTTACCAGTCAACGGTCATGTACCATGTTGGAGTCGTGTCCTTGTCATGTGCAATAAATGGATACACATCGTGTGTCCAAACTACACGTCGTGTAGTCCTTCCCCGTGTATGCATTACCCTCAAACCGTGTGTTGACCAGTCAACGGCCGCGGAGCCGTGTTGGAAGCCGCGTGGAGACCGTGTAAAATAACTGATTACATGTTGTGTACCATAAAGTACACACTGTGTACCATAAAGTACACGCTGTGTACTTTTCCTTTTCTCACCTATAAAAGGAGGGGTCCCCTCCTCCTTTGAACTCACTCCTCTCCTCCCCTTTCCTCTGAGCAGAGTTCTCCCAAGAGACTCGAAGGCTCCTTTTCTTCCATAACTTCTTTGTCCGAGCTCCGATTTATGATCCGTCAGTGGCCACGGGATCGTAACGACGAGGCGGAACTTCCAATCTTGGATCCGTTGTTTTTACTTTGGCCTTTCCTTTCCAACTTCCACCCGAGGAGGTTTTTTCGGGACCCGAAAAAAGTGACGGACACCGACGGACGTCTTATAAGGTTGATCCGGGGGAGAGTTGTGATCAGAACCTGTTGAGGTAGGGATCTTACCTTCGTCTCTCTAATATTTTCATCATGAAGGGTGGGTGTCATCTTGTTTTCATGAGAAACAGTTGAACCATTAAATGAAGATAAAAACTGGTTTAAGAACGGGGTTGGGAAGTTTGTGATTACTCTTACTTTATATCATTTGAAATTATGTTGTGAATTGAATTATCTTCTACCTACTAAAAATGACGGTCATTGGGGGCCTTTTCTTGAGAAATTAAATGTTTCCCTATCTTTCTAGACCATTTTTGTTGATGGAACTTTGTGGAATGTGGAAATTGGTTAATCACGTAAAGTTGGGTATTTAAAATCTGGAACCCTTGTGTGATCACCCCGGTTAAACAAAATGGAATAATGAACATGTGGGTGTTGGCTTGGATACATCGCATGTTATGGGGTTGTTTTGTGGGTTATTTTGTTGGTGATGAGCAGCGGGGCTGCGGTTGACTTGGTTGTGGGTTGGTGTGAATGTTTTGTTAGTGATGGGTAGCGGGGCTGCAATAAATGGTATTAAAGGGATAATGATGTACGAGTTTCAGTTCGATTGTGGTTATGGTGGTTGGCAGTGGGGCTGCGGGGATGGTTTGAATGTGAACGGACGTTGGGTTGTCAATAATAAAAGCAGAAGAGTTAATTAATGTTGGGGCGTGGTAATGAAACGGAGTTAATAATCAATGGGGCTGTTTGGTTAATAAGAAGGACTTGGTTGTGCTGCTTGTGTTTTCCTAACTTGATTTGTGGATGGAAGGGATATGTTTACGAACGATTTATGTGGTTGTTTTTGGATAGTTTCCCAGTAGTTAAGGAACTAAATAAACTAATTCTGCTGAAACATGAAAACCTAAATGGGGTTGGGGTTGTTTGTTGTATGCATGCTTCGTAGTAGCAGTACCGAGGCACGTGCTCAGTTTCTCTATTTAGAATCCATAGGTTGGGATGTGTGGTTGGTATATATATATATATATATATATATATATATATATATCTTTTGTGTTTTATCGCACCCCACCCATGTTGAGAACTTAGTGCCGAATACTCCCATTTCATGGGAAAGGGTGTTTTCCCTTATTTACTATCTCTTTCCTGCTCCTTCTCCCCTAGGCTATGATGGCGTGAGGCGACCTTACACCTAAGAATCATTGGGTAGGTTTCGATTGGGGTGGCTTTAGCCCAAGACTCTTCGGGCAGGTTCTACTATTTCCCAAGAATCATCGGGATGAGGCCTAGGTGTGTGCGGGCGGGATACGTGGTTGTGAGGCCCAGGTGTGTGCGGGCGGGATGTGTGGTTGTGAGGCCTAGGTGTGTGCAGGCGGGATACGTGGTTGTGAGGAACAGGTGTGTGCGGGCAGGATGTGTGGTTGTGAGGCCCTGGTGTGTGCGGGCGGGATACGTGGTAGTGAGGCCCAGGTGTGTGCGGGCGAGGAGAGTGTGGCAGTGTTAGGACGTTCTCCGTTAGGAAAAGAAGCTAACTAAAGGGAAATGGTGTGGGGTACCCAATACTCTTGTTTCTTATATACTACTACCTGTTGTGATTGTGTTTTGGTGAGTGTGGTTGGTGAGGTTGGGTGGATAGATTTCTTTGCTAGTTCTCTTCTGTTGTTCTCAAGGGACATTCGGATGTCTCCCCACTTGTGCACGAGAGCTCTAGGTTTCCCTATTGAGTATACTTGTATGCTCACCCTACATTTACTTTTAGGTTTCCAAGAGGACTACCAGGGCCGTGCGGGACCCTACTAGTTGGACAGTTGGATTTGTTGCAGTTGATGTTCTATTTTTTTCTTTTGGTATTGTACTTTGAGCTTTCTTGTACTTGTACCTTGTTATAAAATTGTTTAAACATGCATGTGGGCTTGGTTTGGGTTTATTTCTATACACTTGTTCTTTTTAATTTTTGGTGGTTGACTTGTCCTATTTCCCAATCCTAAATAATAAAAAGGGTAATGCCTCCCATATTTGTGAAAACTCATACCCTTGGTGCTAGTCGCCACCCCGGGGCCTACTGGAGGCGGGACTCGGGGGTCATTATCTCCCTTTCACCATTGCCAGCTCAGGAGGGGCATCTTTGGTGGGAGGGGGTCATGACAGAATGGTATCAGGGGAGATGGTTGAGATATAGGATGGAGTCTGGAGTTAGGCACAGTGAGGATTGAATGGGATGGTAGGGTGAAAATGTTAGTCAATCTTGGTGTGTGACATAGGCCAGGGAAGACCGGCTAGGACACGGGATTTTAGGGGGGGCACATGATCCGATGCAAGGACTCTGAGCCCATCGAACATCCAAGTGAGACTACATTGATTGCAGGGTAGAGACCCTAGGAAAGGTACATGCATCATCATGATTGTGTTTTACTTGATTTGGGTGTCCGGGGAAATAAATTGAAATAAAATGATAAAATAAAACCTTGAGCTTTTCCTTACTACTTGGGCTTAGGCGATCCTTGTTTACCATACATCTATGGATCCTAGACGTCTTCCCTGGGTGTCTCAGATGACAGAGGCCCAACAGCTTCAGGCGGTCAATCAGTTGAGGATTGACCGAGAGGAGGAAGATAGCCAGTGGCAGAAGACTCTCCGTTCTTTCCAGCGGAAGACCCTCAAGAATTACGAGGGTAGTACTTCGGATACGGAGATGGAGGGGTGGCTTGAGGAGCTAGGGATCTCTTTTACCTTGATCCGTGCTCCGAGGGAGTACTGGGTTCCCCTAGCAGTCAGTCAGCTGAGAGTTGCGGCGCGATAGTGGTGGACACTCTACCTCGGAGAGAGGATAGAGGCAGAGGTTCCATGGGCTGACTTTGAGAAGGAATTCTGAGAGGAATTCCTTTCTTCCATGATCAAGCCGGAAAAGCGGTAGGAGTTACTCTCCCTTCAGTAGGGGAGTATGTCAGTATGAGAGTTGGGGATCAAGTTCAAGGATCTCTTGCGCTTTTCTCTGGATCTCTTTCCGGATGAGGAGTCTCGGGCAAGACGTTTGGAGGAGGCGCTTCGTCCTTCGCTCCAGTATGTTGTCACCCCCTTCACCCTTCTGACATACTTGGCGGTACAGAAGAAGGCAGAGGTTGTAGAGAGGATGCACTCTCTGGGAGGTGCACCCCGAGAGGGGATCCAGCCAGGCTCATTGAAGGGGAAGGCAGTCAGCAGCAGGCCTCCTGCGACGGGACCTTCCAGGTTCAGGCCAGTGGGGAGCAGTCCCCAGCAGTTCAAGTTCAGATCTTCGGGTCCTCGTCCCTTTTTCATGAGCCCAGGACCGAGGTGTTTTTCTTGTGGAGGTTTCGGGCACATTCAGAGTTGGTGCCCGACCCGAGCTCAGTACGGTGGAGGTGGGCAGGTTCAGCGCCCACCTCAGCAGAACCAGTTGCCAGCGAGGCCCTTCTAGCAGCAGCAGGACCATGCTCCTCCGAGGGCAGACTTTGCAGTAGGAGGCCGACCTCAGGGTGCTCCTCAGGGACCTCGACCAGGGTTTGGTCGGGGAGGTGGATGACATCAGAGAGGTAGAGGAGCTGGGCGTGGAAAGTTTCACGCAGCAGAGTTGACAGCTCCATCCGGACCAGAGGTGGTGCGAGGTATGATTTGTTTGTTCAGCACTCTTGTTTCTGCTTTGTTCGATTCAGGAGATTTTCACTCCATTGTTACACCTGGTCTAACCCATTCTTTGGGACTAGACATAGAGAGACTTTACATACCACTGGTGCTGAGTACACTAGTTGGAGGCCAAACCAGCGTATCTTGTGTTTTCCAGGGATTTGGGATGACGTTGGGACCACATCGATCTAGTGGGGACCTTCTTCTATTACAAATGCAGCCATACAATGTCATCTTAGGCATCGACTGGTTGTTTTCTGTTAGTTCCGTTATCGACTGCTTCCGGAGAAGAGTCGTGTTCTCCGAAGTGGACGGGAAGCGTGTAGATTTTGTTGGAGAGAGGATCTATTAGGTGGGAAGCCGGCGTGTGGAGCCTCTCCTTTCCTTGTTAGGTGGTCTATCATTGGTTCCAGCTGATACAGAGATAATGGATGTCCCGGAGGTTGTTGGGGAGTTCCTCGATGTTTTTCCTGAGGAGTTTGTGACTCTACCCCCCCCCCCCCCGACGTGATGCTGAGTTTGGGATAGACTTACAGCCTGGTGCCTGTCCGATTTTGATGTCCCCTTATCGGATGGCACCTTCGGAGTTGCGGATTCAGATTGACGATCTATTGGAGAAGGGTTTTGTTCGACCCAGTGTATCGCTATGGGGTGCTCTAGTTTTGTTCGTGAAGAAGGCAGATGGTGGTCTCAGGCAATGCATAGACTACCGAAGGTTGAACCAGGTAACGGTCAAGAACCGCTATCCCCTCTTAATGATAGATGATCTCTTCGACCAACTAAGGGGAGCAGGTTAGTTTTCCAAGATTGATCTATGATCTGGATATCATCAGCTGAGGGTAAAATACAGTGACATCTCGAAGACGGATTTCAAGTGCAGGTATGGGCACTTCGAGTTTGTGGTGATGCTGTTTGGAGTTACGAATGCACCAGCTGTGTTCATGGGACTTATGAACTTTGTCTTCTGGGAGTTTCTGGACCGGTTCGTCATTGTGTTTTTCAATGACATCCTGATCTACTCAAGGTCAGAGGAGGAGCATGTTGAGCATCTCAGGGCAGTCTTGGAAGTCCTTCGACACCACCATCTTTACGTGAAATTGCTTAAGTGTAATTTCTTGACACAATAAGTACACTTCCTTGGGCACGTGGTGTCTCAGTATGGAGTGTCAGTGGACCCGTAGAAGGTGGAGGAAGTTGTTTCTTGGGAAGCACCCAAGAGCGTGGCAGAAGTTCGTAGTGTTCATGGGGTTAGCAGGTTACTATCAGAGGTTTGTTTCGGACTTCTCTCGAGTTGCTGCTCCATTGAAAGCTTTGACGGAAAAAAAAACCATGTCTTCCTATGGAGCGAGCAGTGCCAGAAATACTTTGACTACCTGAAGAAGAAGTTGGTCAGTGCTCCCGTACTTAGGTTTCCAGAGGAAGGGTTGTTGTATGAGGTGTTTTGTGATGCTTCTGGCCTTGGTCTGGGGTGTGTGCTAATGCAGAAGAAGGGAGTGATCTATTATGGGTCTAAGAAGTTACGCCCTCACAAGTGTAACTATTCCACCCATGACCTAGAGCTTGCAGCAGTAGTGTTTGCACTGAAGTTGTGGCGACATTACCTTTTTGGGGAGCGCTTTGTGGTCTTCTCAGATCATAAGATCTTGTGTTATATCTTCTCCCAGCGTGACCTGAACTTATGGCAGCGGAGATGGGTCAAGTTTCTC
This sequence comes from Viscum album, assembly GCA_963277665.1. Taxonomy (NCBI): domain Eukaryota; kingdom Viridiplantae; phylum Streptophyta; class Magnoliopsida; order Santalales; family Viscaceae; genus Viscum; species Viscum album. The sequence continues at coordinate 1,689,211,905 of OY728140.1, read as the reverse complement.
CAAGAATATGAATTTGAGATCTCTTACACTGAAGGTAAGGGCAACGTTGTGTCTGATGCCCTGAGCAGGAAGTCACATCAGGACGTAGTTCGGGAATCCACTGATGCTTGGAAAGCGATGGGAGAGTTGGCTTCCTTGCACTTGGATGCCAGGGTGGAAGGTGTTAGAGGCTATTTGTTTCAGATAACAGTGCAGTCCTCCTTGTTGCAGCAGGTGGAAGAGTCCCAGTGGGGGGACTTGGAGGTGGAAGTGATGCGGGATCGTGTTGATCAGGGGAACTCTCCAGAGGGATGGTCAGAGGATAGCCAACATCGGATGCTTTTCCATGGAAGGTTGTTTGTCCCGGAGACAATGCGTGAGGGAGTTCTCCGTGAGTTCCATAGCTCATCCTTGGCGGTACATCCAGGAGTTTCAAAAATGTATCGAGGCCTGAGGGAACAATTTTGGTGGCCCGGGGTGAAACGGGAAGTGGCGGAGTTTGTGGCTAAATTCCTAGTGTGTCATCAAGTGAAGGATGAACATCGTGTTCCCAGTGGTTTGTTGCATCCTTTAGATGTCCCTGAGTGGAAGTGGGATGACATCTCAATGGACTTCATCACAGGAATACCCAGATCCCTGGGTGGTTATGATTCTATCTGGGTAGTGGTGGATCGGCTGATGAAATCATCCCACTTCTTAGCAATTAAGGAGTCAGGCCCAGTGAGTACCTTAGCACAGAGGTGCGTAGACGTGGTGGTAAATTTGCATGGAGTCCCAAAGACTATCATCTCAGATCGGGATACTCGGTTTACCTCACAAGTCTGGAGGGGGTTACAGCAAGCTTTTGGCACCCAGATACACCTTAGCACTGCTTTCCACCCCCAGACCAATGGGTAGATGGAGCGGGCTATCCAGACGATGGAGGACATGTTGTGAGCATGCGTTCTGGATTTTGGAGGATCATGGGTATGACACTTGCCTTTAGTAGAGTTTTCCTACAACAACATCTTCCACTCTACTATTGTCATGGAACCATTTGAGGCTTTATATGGAAGGCCATGTCGTTCACCCATTTTCTGGTCAGAGGTTGGTGAGACAGGTGCTCTTGGGCCAGAGGTAGTGTAGAGCACCATAGAGAAAGTCCAGCTTGTACGTGAGAGGATGAAAGCGGCTCAGGACCGATAGAAGTCTTATGCTGATCGTCGAAGGAGGCCCTTGGAGTTTGATGTGGGAGATCATGTGTTCTTGAAGGTTTCCCACTGACGGGGGCAGCAGAGGTTTGGGAAAGGTAGTAACCTCTCACCTAGGTTCATCAGACCTTTTGAGGTTCTGAGGCAAGTCGGCGAGGTGGCATATCATCTGGCCCTGCCACCTCAGTTGGAGAAGGTTCATGACGTCTTCCACGTCTCCTAGCTTCGTCGGTACTTACACGATGACTCTCACGTTATCGACTGGGGAGAGTTAGATATGGGAGACGACGCGACCTTTGAGGAACAACCAGTCAGGATCGAGGATTGTAGAGAGAAGGTGCTCCATGGACGAACCATTCCATTGGTTCGTGTGTTGTGGAGGCATGGTGGCCTCGAGGAGAGCACTTGGGAGCGGGAGACCCAAATGTACGCTCAGTACCCAGAGTTGTTTTGACTTGTGTTTTCCCTTGTTCTTCTGAGCTTTGTGTTGATGTTGTACTCTATACCTTTGATATATGGAATTCTTGGCTTGTCGGTTGTGAGACCTTTTTTTCCTTGTTCCCTGATAATGTGTAACATGTCCGGATGTGTGGGAAAGGGGAAAAACCTGACCCTTAATCGAGACGCATTAATGAGGATGCGATTGAACCTGTACGGGCGAGTCAGTTCCACCTAAAGAGGATAATATCTCGAAATAGGAGAAGGAATTTCCCAAACCCACGTATTCAGGTAGTGTGTTGGTTGTGTGGTGTTGGGGGTAGTGCGATTTGAAAAATCCTAATGTATGAAGGTGGGAAGACCCAATTCTTAATCGAGATGCATTAATGAGGATGAGATTAAACCCGTGCAGGCGATTCAGTGCCGCCTAAAGAGGATAATATCTCGACATAGGAGAAGGAATTCCTAACACATATGATTAGGGTTGTTGGTTAGCTTCCTGATATAACGAGAACCCTAAGAGGAATCTTGTTGGGTTTCCTCTAGGTTGGCTTTGAATTCTTGGGGACGAGAATGTTTTAAGAGGTATCTGATGTAATGGCCCAGACTTCTTTGGCCCATTCCCTTGTCAAAAAGAATGTCAAGAAGCGTTTTCGAGGGTAAAATGGACTTTTCCCACACCTTCCAGAATTCTGAAACTACACGCCATGTAGTTTGAGTACACGTCGTCTAACCCCTTTCTGGGTATACCCCGTGTTGCAAGCCGTCTCGTCGCCGTGTGAAGTAAATGATTACACGCTGTGTAGTTATCTACACATCGTGTACCACCTTGCCGGTTATACCCCGTGTTGGAGCTGTGTCCTTGCCATGTGCAATAAATGAGTACACACCGTGTGACCAGTTCTACACGCCGTGTAGTCCTTCCCCGCGTACGCGTTACCAGTCAATGTCTGTATACTGTGTTGGAGCTGTGTTATTGTCGTGTGCAATAAATGGATACATGCCGTGTGTCCAAACTACACGTCGTGTAGTCCTTCCCTGTGTATGCATTACCCTCAAACCGTGTGTTGACCAGTCAACAGTCGCGGAGCCGTGTTGGAAGCCGCGTGGAGACCGTGTAAAATAACTGAGTACACGCCCTATACCATAAATTACACGCCGTGTACTTTTCCTTTTCTCACCTATAAAAGGAGGGGTCCCCTCCTCCTTTCAACTCACTCCTCTCCTCCCCTTTCCTCTAAGCAGAGTTCTCCCAAGAGACTCGAAGGCTCCTTTTCTTCCATAACTTCTTTGTATGAGCTCTGATTTATGATCCGTCAGAGGCCACGGGATCTTAACGACAAGGCGGAACTTCTGAGCTTGGATCCATTGTTTTTCCTTCGGCCTTTCCTTTCCGACTTCCACCTGGGGAGGTTTTTCTGGGACCCTACAGAAGTGACGGACGCCGACGGACGTCTTCTAAGGTTGATCTGGGGGATCATTGTGATCAGAACCTGTTGAGGTAGGTATCTTACCTTCGTCTCTCTAATTTGTGCATCATGTGGGGTGGGTGTCATCTTGTTTTCATGAGAAATAGTTGAACCATTAAATGAAGATAATAACTGGTTAAAGAACGGGGTTGGGAAGTTTGTGATTGCTGTTACTTTATATCCTATGATATTATGTTGTGAATTGAATGAGATTTTACCTACTGAAAATCACAGTCGTTGGGGGCCTTTTCTTGCGCAATTAAATGTTTCCCTATCTTTCTATACCATTTTTGTGGATGGAACTTTGTGGAATGTGGAAATTGGTTAATCACGTAAAGTTGGCTGTTTAAAATCTGGAACCCTTGTGTGATCACCCCGGTTAAACAAAATGGAATAATGAACATGTGGGTGTTGGCTTGGATACGTGGCATGTGATGGGGGTGTTTTATGGGTTGTTGTGTTAGTGATGAGCAGCGGGGATGCGGGTGACTTGGTTGTGGGTTGGTGTGAATGTTGTGTTAGTGATGGGCAGCGGGGCTGCAATAAATGGTATTAAAGGGATAATGATGAACGGGTTTTAGTGTGATTGTGGTTATGGTGGTTAGAAGCGAGGCTGCGGGGATGGGTTGAATGTGAACGGACTTTGGGTTGTGAATAATAAAAGAAGAAGAGTTAATGAATGGTGCGATGTGGTAATGAAACGGATTTAATAATCAATGGGGTTGTTTGGTTAATAAGAAGGACTTGGTTCTGCTTCTTGTGTTTTCCTAACATGATTTGTGGATGGTAGGGATATGTTTACGAATTATTGATGTGGTTGGTTGCGGATAGTTTCCTAGTAGTTAATGAACTAAATAAACTAATTCTGCTGAAATGTGAAAACCTAAATGGGGTTGGGGTTGTTTGTTGTATGAATGATTTGTAGTAGCAGTGCCGAGGCACGTGCTCAGTTTCTCTGTTTAGAAGCCATAGGTTGGGCTGTGTGGTTGGTATATATATATATATATCTGTATCTTTTGTGTTTTATCTCACCCCACCCATGTTGAGCACTTAGTGCCGAACACTCCCATTTCATGGGAGAGGGTGTTTTCCCTTAGTTACTAGCTCCTTCCTGCTCCTTCTCCCCTAGGCTATGATGGCTTGAGGCGACCTTACACCTAAGACTCTTCAGGTAGGTTTCGATTTGGGTGGATTTAGCCCAAGACTCTTTGGGAAGGTTCTTCTGTTTCCCAAGAATCCTCAGAATGATGCCCAGGTGTGTGCGGGCGGGATACGTGGTTGTGAGGCCCAGGTGTGTGCGGGCAGGATGTGTGGTTGTGAGGCCCAGGTGTGTGCGGGCAGGATACGTGGTTGTGAGGCCCAGGTGTGTGCGGGTAGGATGTGTGGTTGTGAGGCAGAGGTGTGTGCGGGCGGGATACGTGGTAGTGAGGCCCAGGTGTGTGCGGGCGGGGAGAGTGTGGCAGCGTCAGGATGTTCTCCGTTAGAAAGAGAAGAAAACTAAAGGGAAATGGTGTGGGGTACCCAATACTCTTGTTTCTTATATACTACTACCTGTTGTGATTGTGTTTTGGTGAGTGTGGCTGGTGAGGTTGGGTGAATAGATTTCCTTGCTAGGTTTCTTCTATTGTTCTCATGGGACATTAGGATGTCTCCCCACTTGTGCACGAGATCTTTAGGTTTCCCTACTGAGTATACTTGTATGCTCACCCTACGTTTACTTTCAGGTTTCCAGGAGGACTACCAGGGTCGTGCGGGACCCTACTAGTCAGACGGTTGGAGTTGTTGCAGTTGTTGTTCTCTTGTTTTCTTTTGGTATTGTACTTTGAGATTTTTTGTACTTGTACCTTGTTATAAAATTGTTTAAACATGCATGTGGTCTTGGTTTGGGTTTATTTCTATACAATTGTTCTTTTTCCTTTTTGGTGGTTGACTTGTCCTATTTCCCGATCCTAAATAATAAAAAGGTTAATGCCTCCCATATTTGTGAAAACTCATACCCTTGGTGCTAGTCGCCACCTCGGGGCTTACTGGAGGCGGGACTCGGGGGTCATTATCTCCCTTTCACCATTTCCAGCTCAGGAGGGGCATCTTTGGTGGGAGGGGGTCGTGACAGACACTATGTGTGACGCCCTAAATCATGTTGAACAGACCCAAAAACTATATATTTTGACATAATTAATGACAAATTGCACACCTCTTCACCCAGATGTCTTGTTCATCCCCAAGATTGAACTATAATGAATTTATTTTAACAATTATAGAGGATTAAATCAAACCCTATCATGATGTAATCATTTAAATACAAGGACATTGGGGGATTCAAATGAAAATTATTTATGGAGGGAAAGTTTTGTATGTGGACTAGATGTAGGTATTACTTTCCTTTATTCTTTCTTTACTTTTTATTCTTTAAATATCTTACCTTCCCTTCATATTATCTATTACTATTCACATAGAGGGTTAAAAAATTCAAGTGATCAGGAAAGGGGAGGCTAGACTAACTTGTAATTCTTGAGTTCCTTTTCTTGAATTAATTAAACCCTTTTATTCTTTTTCCAACCGGTTTCATTTGTTAATTTACATTTTAAATTATATAGTGGGATTTTAATTGATTTTAATTTTTTATTATTTATTTATTTATTCTATTATCCAATTTATCCCTTCACTTGATTATAGTATCTATATTATGGAATAGGATAGCTTTAGGTGGTGATTTCTGGATGATCATTAGCAAGTGTGTAAATTTGTCATTGTAACTATTGGTAATTTAGGAACTATAATACCTAATCTAGGATTTCCTAATCCAACCAAGAATGAAATTTATAGTGGTCATACACATATCAAGGAAGGTAAAACAACCTAAGATTTTATTTATGGTTATTCTCACAATCATTATCTCTCCAAGGAAGATATAGGAAATGATCATTGAATCTCTATATTACTATCCTAAAAGAAAAATAATGGTAAAATTGAAAACTATGATAACATTGCAACGGGTCTAGAAAAACATGAAATAATCCCAATTTTACATCAATTTCTTTTAAACAACCAATTTAAAATTATCTCTAAAATTATAAATTCCCAAACTAAACAAAAATCTTCAACCAATTCAAAAAAGTGACAAGTTGTTTCATGTTCACTCCTCTTCAGGAGACTGCCTAGGTTACCACTATATTATACATGGGTTTTAAAAAATTCCACACCCCATAAAAATTAATTAATCAATGTCATATTAGTTCATTAATTTTATCCTTTTTACCATCTATGTGAGGTTGTAATGAAAAACGAATCACATCGCTTCATAGAGGTGGTAGTCTATACATACGCATGGGGAATGTTATCATTTTCCAATAGATTGAAGTCTAAGAAGAAAAATTATATCTTATATTATTGGTTTAATGTCATAAATATCATATATATATTATTAAATTCATCATAACAACCATCCATGTGAGTCAGTAATGAAAAATGAAACAAATCACTTAATGGAGGTGGTAGTCCACACATACACATGAGCAATGTTTTCATTTCCCAAATGATGGAAAATGAGATGAAAAAGTGTTTTAACATAAATATAATAACATTAAAATATATTGGAGATATTTATGTTATTATATAATTATAGAAACCAAATCCTTTTACACATATTATTAAATTATTTTTAACATGAACAACCATTAGTTACAACCAAATGATCATAATTCCTAGTGTCTTCTAAAGAATAGGTTAATAATACATCAAAAGGAAACTATAAAATATACATTTTTTATTTTTCTTGGTGACTCCTAAATCCATTTTAGCTCCTAAAATATCATAGAATAACTTGGTGAAGTACATGAAGAAAGGAGTGAGCTAAAAATCTAATTGAGGGAATAAACTTGATAAGGAAATGTAAAATATGAGTAAAAGGTATAACATGATATCATAAAATAGAAGGTTTGTGAGCAATAATATGGGAGAACAACATAAATAATATGGTATCATAAGATCATAGAAACATATGAAATTTTATAGCAATAACAAGAATAATATAAATATAAATCAAGACTAACCATCGAGACAACATCACAATGATGGAAAGAGTCACATAATAGATTAGGTGCACTACCTAATCCCATAAATGATGTCTCCTGAGAATAAAACATTACCCAATTCATTTTATGGATATATAATTATAATACCACCCATCACATTTATATCATGTACATGAATATGAGTTCCACATAAAAATCATTCATAAGGTATAAACATAATAATTACCCATGGAAAGAAAATGGATTGCATAATATTTCCTCATATAATAATCTAAAGATATTTCTTAAGGAAGTCATTTTATAAATAATACTAAGGAATCTATTAACCCATCAAAGGAAGGGAGAGTGAAACAGTATAAATTTAAGAGACAAATAAAAATAATTTAAAATCATTCCATAAAATTAAATATATATATATATATATATATATATATATATTAAGGGAGTTAGATAGATAGTGGTTATAACTAAAGAAAATGGTGGTTTAGTGAGACCCCTTACCTCGATCCCAATTCACCACTTGCATTATTTATCCTCATGAATAATAATATTGTGTTAATTTTTTAATTTCTAAAAAAAATCAATATTATCATTCTTTTTATTTTAGTCATTATCATGTTATATTCAATTACTTAACCATTTACGTTCAAGTTGGATGTTTTGATGATGTTCGGTTCATATGTCCAAAATCACCTTAGAAAGTTGACTAAAGTCAAAGAGATTTTTATTTTATCATATAAATAATAGTAATCATGAAATAATTATAATTTTATACATAAATTATACTTTTAAAAAACCCCTTAATTATGGTTATGAAAAATGAACTATGTTACAATCATAGAGATGGTAGGACATATGTACACATGTGTAAATTTTCAATTTTTCAAAGATCATAATGGAAATAATTTAAGTGTTATTTTATCCTTAAATAATGATAATTATATCCAAAATATCATATTATTTTATTAAATAAACTTACATATACCATTCATGTGATGTGTTAATAAAAAATGAATCGCATGGCTTCGTGAGGTGGTAGTGTGTCATATGCATGAACGATTTAATCATTATTTAGTGGGTGATAAGGTAAGAAGGTATATGATATATTAAATTTAGAGAATTATTAATATTTCATGAATATCATATTTAAAAAATAAATATATCGTTATTAATATCCATGAGAGGTGATGATGGAAAATGAATTACAATAGTTTGTAAGGTGGTAGTCTATCAAACACCTAAAGGATGGTTTCATTTCCCATTTTATAAAAGTGGAGAAGGATTTAAGTTATTAAAATAACATAGTTACATATTATTATATGGGAGATAATTATGTTATTATATTTTCATTATTGGGTAAGGTTTTAATGAGGTGTGATAAGAAATAAAACAAATATGCTCAGTTAAGAACTATTCCTCTACTTAGAACCACCTCTTTAGGATTATACCAAAATCCACCATAGATTGGATTTATGATCAAAACAAGTAACTATAGGATGTGATTAGGGATGTAATTAATGTTTTTATCAGGTATTTTCTGAACAAAAATTATTTATAAGTGTAAATATGGGAGCAGAGTGGGTTCCCTTTTATAAGTGGGAGAGAGGACACAAGGAATTTCTGAAAATAAAAAGTTATACCCACATTTTAAACATGCAAAAAAGGATATCAAATGACTCATTTTAGAACCCTAAAATATATATTGTCTAATTGTGGATATAAAATAGGATTTTAACAAGTTTTTATATTATTTTATCCCTTATAATTTTATTTTAACCCCTTAGTAAACACCTTTTAACCTTAACCACGGTAATTAATTTTTACTATTTTTAATATTCATTATGATCAAAACTTAATTGAACTTATAATATATTATTAATTATTATATTTAAAAATATTTAATCAATATTTCTTAATTCAATCAACATAAGTTTAAGAATGTAATTTAAAATCAGTACTACACACACGATGAAAAAACAATTTTCCAAAAAAAAAGTTTTCATAAGTATATAAAGATTTTATATAAACAATAAACATGAAATTGATTCCAACAAAAAAATTACATTAATAAAAAATAATTTTACTAATTTTACTTTTAAAACATTTTAGAACAAAATATAAATTTTTAGATTATTTAAATGAAAATTCATTTTTCAAAAAAACAATATTTTTTACTATTGATTAAAAATTAAAATTTTCATCAAAAAACCAAAAATTGATTTTGATTAAATTTTGAAAAATTGATTCAATAAATGAAGTTAATTTTTTAAAATAAATTTTCTAAAAGTGTAAATTTTTAATTTTATTATTTTTTCATAAAAGTCCATAAAAATTATTTTTTGGGAAAAGTATTTTTGAAGCCTATAAATATTTTATCAAAAATGTAAATACTTATTTACAAATATATTTTCTTCATCATTATTATTTAATTTTAAGAACATTGTTATTTTTATTCACACCACCAATTTTAATGTCTAGGTTATAATTTTCATGTTTAAATAATAATGTTAATATTACATTGAGGTTCGTTAAAACATGGTTTTTCGTATTAAATATGTTATAAAAACATAGATTTGTTTTTTAAATCGTGGTGGTACATTATTCCCCCATTAAAGAGTTTTTTCTTTGAAATTTCATATTACATATCAAGTTTAAAATAGGTGAGGGTACTTCTTCTTCATTACTTCCTCAGGTTCCCTAGTTGCCTCTTCATATTTATGGTTCTGCCAAAGCATTTAACCAAGTGAGTTATCTTATTCTGTAAAACTTTATCTCTATATTCCATGATCTTAACTAGATAATCCTCATAATAGATATCATTTTCTATATGTGCCACCTCTAAATTTAGTGAATTTTATGGATCAAGTACGTACTTACTAAATAGGGATACGTGGAATACATTGTATACTTGAGAAATGGTTGGTGGGAGTTCCAGTTGATATGCCATGGTTGTGATGTGATTGAGAATCTCAAAGGGAAAAATGTACCCAGTGATTAGGTTTCCCTTATTTCCAAATCTCAGGAATCTCTTCCAAGGAGATACGGGGAGAAACACTTTATCCCTAGCCTTAAACTCTATATCTCATAAACAATTGTTAGCATAGATCTTATGTTGACTCTAAAGAGTTTTGATGTGTAGTTGAATGGTGTTAACTATTTTGACCATTTTCTCTTCTATTTTAAGTCCCAATAAGTTATTTTCACCAATATTATACCAAAATAAATGTCTTCTACATCTCTTCCTATAAAGGGTTTCAAATGGATCCATTTGGATGCTTGTGTGGAAGCTATTATTTTATAATACCTCGACGAGAGGAAGATGTTGATATCATTCTCCTTCTAAGTCCATTGTACATGATCTCAAAAAGTATACTAGTGTTTGAATAGTCTTCTCATATTGGCCATCAGTTTGGGGGTAATAATTTGTATTAAAGTTCAAATCAGTATTTAGAGAATGTTGGGGGATCTTCTAGAACTTGGAGTTAAATATAAGATCTTGGTCAAATATAATAGATAGTGGTGTTCCATGAAGCCTCACCACATCTCTTATGTATATCATTACAATATGATAGAGTGAGAATTCATCTTAAACTACAATTAAGTGATCTGTATTTGTAAGATGATTCACCATAACCAATATGGAATTGTTTAATCTTGATATATTGGGAATACCCATGATAAATTCTATAGTAATATTTTTTCCATTTCCATGTAGGTATAGGTAATGTTTATATCATCCCCTTAAACAATTTCCTTTTATATTTCACTTGCTAACATACCAAACACTTTGATGTATATGTCATGATCTCCATATTCATTTTCTCCCACCAATAGTGCTCTTGAAGATCTCAATGCATATTTGTGATCCCATAAATAGTTGGAGAAGGTTGAGATATGTGGATAATGCAATAAAAATTATTTATCTATATATTTTATGGTACATATCGTCATGAACCAAATCTTACATATTTTTCTTTTTCAATTTTAAACTCCAAGGATTTCCCTATTCTTATGTCTTCCACATTCTTTTGAATTTATAAATAATCTCTTTGAGAATCCTTTAACTTATTTAAAATTAATGGTTTAGAAATAATTTGACAATGAAATGATGATTTTCATTCCTTATTGATTCCCATGTCTATCCTTTTAAAGTTAAATAATATCAGATCCTTCTCAATTCTCGTCACTGATAAAGTCACTAGATCTTTTCTACTAAGAAAATATATCACTTTGTTTTCTTTACCAATATGGTAATAGATTTAGTGTTCATAGTCCTTGATCATATTTAACCATATTTTCATGAACACATTAATATCCTTATATTTGAATATATATTTTAGACTCTTATGGTCCAAATATATTTCACACTTCTCCCTATAGAGATAATTTCTTGAGATTTTCCATACAAATATCACTACATCTAACTCCATATCTTGTGTGGGATAGTTCTATATATAAAAGTTCAACTACCTTCAGTTATAGTCTCTAAATTTTTCATTACACATTTGTATCATCCCAATACCTTATTTGAATCATCATTGTATTCCAAAAAAAGTTCCCTACTTAAGGGAAACATGAGGACTAGTGAAGTGATAATCCTCTTTTTCAACTCCTTAAAACACTCTACACATTCATTGGTATAGAAACAATTTACTCCCTTTCATGCTATCTTTTTTAGTTTGTTTTAAAATTATGATAAGTTTCTCAAAAGTTGTAAGTAACGCCTATCTAGTCTAAGGAAACTTGGATCTCTATGACATATGCTAGTTTAGGTCATTCCTCAACTGCCTTTTTCTTAGAAGTGTCCAAAGAAATCCCTTTATTAGTGATAATATGCCCTAATCATGACACTTACTTAATACAAAACTAAAATTTATTGTACATTACATGTATATTATCCTTTCTCAAATCCTTAAGAATTGTATTCAAATGCTCCTCATGTTCCTCCTTACTTCTGGAGTAAATCAAAATATCATATATATAAATACCTACCACAGATTGGTCAAGGTAATATCTAAAGACCCTATTAATTAAGTCAATAAAGATTTATAGATAGTCAATGAGTTTAAAAGGCATTTATATTAACTCATAGTGTAAATACCATGTTTGAAAGGTAGGTTGGATAATATCTTCCTTATTCACCCTTAATTACTGAAATCCTAATCAAATATCCACCTTAGAGAAACATCATTCTATATATAGCTGGTCAAAAAATGTCATTAATCCATGGTATAGGATAATTTTTCTTTATCATGATCTTGTTTAGATCATGATAATCAATGAAAATGATCATTGAACTATCATTCCTCTTGATTAAGAGGATAGGTTCACCTTATGATGAAGTGATTGGGTGTATAAACCCTTTATCCAGATTCTCCTGTGGTTTCTTCTTCAGCTCCTCAAGTTTAAAAATTTCAATTCTATATGAATTCTTGGATATTGGAAAGGATCTTGGTATAATATTTATTGAAAATTCAACCTCTATTCTGGGAGTAAGACTAGGAAACTCTTTAAGGAATACATCATTATAATCCCTCACAATGGTCATGTCTTCAAGCATGATCTTTTACTTAGTCTCAATCATTTGAGAAGGATATTCTTACTCAGAAGGAAAAAATATTCATGCTTCAAATGATGATAACAAAGAAGATCAATCATTATCCTTACAATGGTATAGAATAATAGGGTGATTCATGATATGAAGTGTTATTTCATTCTATTGGAATTTTATGTTGGATCTATATAAGAAAATCCAACCCATTCCCAAAATTACATCAAATTTCACTAAAGGAAGTATCACATTATTTTATAGGATGTTAATCCTAAGAATATGGATAGTGGATTAGTTATATTCTTGGGATAAAATAATAGACCCGTTGTACATATTCACTAATAACTCAACATGCATTTTTTTGTTGGTTCTTTAATAGTTATACTATACTTGCATGATATGAAATAATATGTAGAACTAGAATAAAAAAGTATGTTTGATATTTTTGAATGAATAACTAGAGTATATATCACCCATTAATTATTAGTATAAATCTCTACATTTGTGATGAAATAATCTTTCCCTTACTCTTAAGGCCTTGTAGTTTATTTTCATTAGATGTCATTAACAACACTTGGCTTGGTGAATTGGTTCGCATAGATACCTTGTTCCTTGTAGTTGAAGCATTATAAAACATGATGAGGGTTATATAGAAAATTCCTTCCTTCCATCACATTAGTGACTCTATCCCATTGTAAATCATTATCTAGGCTCCCTTCCTTTACACAACTAAATAAATTCCTTGCCCCCATTAGGAAATTCCTTGGATTCTTCTTCCCACACTTTTGATAAGGGCGGTGTTGGAATTTCTTTTCCACTATTAAATTTCTCCTTCATACCACTATAATTAAACTCTATTTACCACTTTATATAATTGTGAGAACCTTGGGATTAGAATATCTCTATTTCAACTTTGAGGGAACATATGACAATTTCCTCATATCATTCAAATTATTGAATTTCCAAAGAGTTTTTCAATACCAGTTTTATCCCACCAAAGAAGTGATCAACTTTACTTTCAAGGGATATGAAAAATCTAGAGGTGTGTTATGCAATTCTTTTGAATTTTTCTTCATACTCCCTGATGGATTCATCAATCCTTTTTTTAAGGATAAGGAAAAACATATCCATTTTAATTCAGAAAGTGTGAGGAAAATATTTTTTAAAGAACATTTTCTAGAATTCCTTTCACACAATCACATTGATCTCTCCCTAAGGCTCCATATTTTTTATTAGTATCCAACATTGATCAGATTTTGTCTTTTTATGATAAATATTGTTTAAAATATTCTCTTACTCAAAGCATTGCAGGATATAGATGATATTTTCCATGGATTTGTTCCATTCTTATATGATTAAAGGAACACAAGATCCACTAAAAGTTAGAAGCCTTTATCGTATAAAGGCATCAATTGAAACTGGTTACTTCTTAGGAGGAATATGGTGTTCCGTATGATTCATGTTATTATTTGTAACTTCAGATAGTTGATCTAGTAGTTCCATGAATTTAACATCTCCTAATCCCATAAGATTTGGAATGTGGTTGGGGAAATCATCACATTTCCTATCATGTTGGTTGTTGGCATGAATTATCTTATTCTTTACAATTAATTAATAGAATAAATACAAGATTATGAAACATTAACTAAAAAACACAATAAAGAGAAACTTATAGACATTATAGGAATAACCTATAAATGATCATTTTATCCAAACTTATGAGTATATAGTTTTAAATAAATGTTATCTATAGTAATTTACCAATTAGGTTTTCTAACTTAATAGATTTTTCAAATATTTCTCAATGGTTCATAAAGAGTTTTTTAATTTAAAAAAAATACCCCCCTAGAGTTCAAACAAGAAGTAAAAAAGGTCCATTTTCATACACTAGGTGATGATTGAGTCTAGATCATTGTCAACTTTTTTTCGTTATTACCCCCAGGTAAAATTATTCTAGATCCACATCAACTTTTAGTATCCAGGAAGAGATTTAATTTTTTGGAACCCACTCTCTCTATACTTCACCAAAATTCAAGGATATTTTTTTATACTTAGTATTATCTGTATATCTATCCCTAGGTTTCTCACTAAATTATTCTAGTCTTAATCCTGAAAAATAAATTTAAATCTCTATGATACCAACTATATCACCCAATCCTTTTGTAAATATTACACTACAAGAAAATCCCCTCATTGCAGTGGGTTTTTTTCTATGGCAGCATTTTAAACTGCCACCTTATACTTCTTCAGTGGTTTTATAAAACCACCGCTAAATTAGGTGTAGGCATACAAGATTTTATATTTTGTTCAATTTAGCGGTGGTTTTTGATAACCTTCATAGTAAACACATTTCACGGCGGTTATTGTGGTTTTGGTGGAGGTTTTCCTGTAAAAAATGAAATCTTTTATGGTGGTAGTTTAAACCACCACTAAAAATAATTTCATTCTTCACTAGTGAAAATTCCATGAAAACCATGCAAACTTCCATGAACTAGTAATGAAAAATGAGAAATGTTTAGAGTATTTTTAAACCACCGCTACAAAAAAAACAAATTTTTTCACAATATCCGCCACTGAATCAAAAAAACTGATAGACTATACTATTCTTGTATGTAGATGTGGTTTTCACCACCTATAATAGTAAGATACCAAATTATAGTGGCAGTTTTAACTGATGTGAAATATGGTCCATTTACATAGTGGTGGTTTAAACTGCCACTAAAAGTAGATTTAAAGTAAAAAATTATTGTAGATTCTGCAGCCCCAGTACCTATACCTTGAAAAACACTATTTCAATGTCATTATTAAATAAATATTTCACCACTACTAGGACATTAACACCACATCGCACAAATCATGAAAATATATAATCATAAAAACCTATAACCTACAATCCTAAAAAAGTAGAGTCTTGAAAATATAATAACCTTTAAAACTACAGCATTCAAACCTATAAACATAAAAACCATGACACCTAAAAACCTCCCTACTAAAAAACATTTAACATTCACTATTTTAAAATGATATCCAATAAAACTAGAAACCTTCGGAACATAGAAACCTATAAATGGATAAAACATAAATCCTATAATTCAAAATCCTATAGACTTCAAATCAAAAAAAATGAAAATTATAAAACAAAAAAAATTATACCATCAGAACTACAACCTATTTTCCTTTGAAATGTAGACCTATATACCACTAGATAGTAAACCTATAAACATGTTACCCAGTAGCATTTATACTGGTAAAACCATAATCATGAAAAATAATATAAAATGATCCTACTAACCTCAAATATTGAGAACCCAAATCATATGGACCTTCAATTATATATCATATAAATACTAAACCACTAACATTTTACTAGTAAATAAGAAAACATGTAAACATGTAATTAAGAAATATTTAAACATCCAAATATGCATTCCTTCAAACTGGAAATCATTCAACCAACGAACATTAAAACTAATGATTTCTTAAAAAACAAAACTAAAAACTTTAATACTGAAAACATGGAATCCTCATACCAATATACAAGAATCATAAAACTTTATAGATCATTAAATATGATATATCCACACCTAAAAGCCTAAAATATTACAAAATTCCTTATTGATATCAAAAAATGTGCAAACATCCAACCATTAGCCTAAAAATAAAAACATATGAAATCATCAAATTTAGAAGCCTACAACCTGAAAACATGAAACATAATAAATATAAAATCTATAAATTTTAAAATATGAAAACTGGATAATATATTTATAAAAATTTGATAAAATATCATTCATGTGAAGATATGACTTTAAAATATGTAAAAAACATCTCATAAACATGAAAACATGAAAAGTGAAAAACTAAACACTGGAAATGTACAAAAATTGAAATATATAACATGAAATCCAATAAAACATTAACATAAAAAACAAAAAATGTATAAACTGTTAAATACAAACATAAAGACAAAAAATATGTAACTAGAAACCTACAAACCTACAAATGTGAAAAAAATTAAACCTTATACTTACAAAATGGAAACCTAGAAACTAGAAACTTCTAATGAGAAACACTAAAGCCATCAAACCCATATCTATCAAACCTAAATACTATCAATCCTATAACCTTTAAACCTATAAACCTATGAATTTTTAATCCAACAAACATAAAAACTGGAATATAGTAAATCTAAATGCCTATGAAACTAAAAAACTTTGAACATACAAATTTTCAACTAAAAAACCCATAAACTGAATAAGTATAAACATACATTGTCATATCTTATCAAGAAGACTATAGGACACATCCCTGATCCATGGTGAAAATATTCCTAAAAAGGTATAACCACTAAAAACTCCACCCATAGCCACTATGTTGAAGCCATCATCTCTATGATAAACCTATGATGATTTTAGAAATAGTACCAAAAACCACCTCCTGATCCTCTACACCATAGATATAACAACCAATAAATTTTTACACATATTATTATATGATTCATAAATATAAAAATACATTAATACCACATAAGGATTGTAAATTCCTAGTGTCTCTGGAAGACTGGGTTTATAATACATAAAAGGAAACATGAGAAATCAAGAAAATGTTATGTCATGAAAATTTTTGGTGACTACTCTGGGCCACACATGATACATATAAAAATACTATTACTCATACCCTCTCCACTAATCACTATTCTGTGATGAACACATCTCGTCACCCTATCCACCTTCACCTCTACTTCCTGCTACTGGAACCTATAAGAACATTATATTGAAAATAAAATATTGTTGTATATTTATATTTAAACTTAAAATTATTACATGTTTGAAAAAAAATGATTTTTAATTTTTTTTATTTACTTACTCACCACCAGTTGATGGAATACCACCGAGGATAGATTTGGTCATCTTCTGATTTAAATCAATCAATGCTTTTTACAAAGTAGATATCTGAGTCCCATGTTTTTGAACTATGTTTTGTAGAGAAACACACACACTCTCTCTCTCTCTCTCTGAGCATCTCGGGGTATAAAATGGCTACAAGAAAGAGTAGATGCAGTTGAAATTTCCAGTGACTTGATAAATACCTTAGATGGTACGAGTCTCAAACTCATCATGCGCACTCGACCAGGATGCTACATCCCAAGGACTTTACCAACTAGGTCATCCTAGGAGACTAAGTAGGATTTCATAGGATTGGCATCCCATAGTTCTTTAATTTTTACCTATAAATAAAATATTTTTCATATTAGAAATAATATATATTAACATAGTGACAACTAATAATAAGTTATAATAATGAAAAATGAGTTCATACCCTAATATCTTTAGCAGGATCATTAACAAAACATCAATTAGATTTTTTGTGAACATCTAACCACACTTCTGTTCAGGATGCCTAGTGCCCTTAACTTTTTGACTGCATTAAACAAGGATAAATAAACAATTTAATATATTAAATTGATAATATTTTCTTATAAATATTTAACCTAATGAAAATATTACTGGAGTTGATCGACTTCTATAAAAATAGTTTGACCTCTCAGTGTGAGGGATGCCTTGCTTAGCCTGTCTTGATGCATTCTCCCTTGAAAGATCTTGAAATAAATAAAACGTAATTTAATATTAATGTATTAAATGTCATATCTTTTTCATATACATGTATAAATGTAAAATGAGATTAAGATAATAATAAATATTTAAATACCATCTACTTCTCATCACGATTTCTATCAACAAAAACATTCAATTTATATTTGGGTATCCCATCGTGTAGCTTTTCATACATCTATTGTGTCATCAACGAAGTATCATTGACATTTCTCCATAATCTCAATTTAAATTATTTCTATTTCTTGCCTAGATTTTTCAAATACCACTTTCATACTAGCACATAAGCAAACATAAAGTGAAATAACATTTCTATATAGAAATTTATTTTGAAAATATTATAATTTAATAACATAATGACATTCAATTACACCATAATGTATTAAAATTACCTTTATTTGGGAATCAAATACTATATTTTTTCAATTTCAAGGCATATACCTCAAATCATCATACGTAATAGGAAGAGAAACCAGATCTGTGTCCAGCTGGCCTAGAATCTGGATAAGTAATCCTACGGAATCATCTATAGGGACCCTATATAAATCGAATGAGATAACTATCTACTCTCCAGTCAGATTCCATACATCTGAACTTTTCATATTTTTCTTTATACTTTCATTATTTCCATCTTTTATGAACAAATAGTTTGTATAAAAAATTGAAATAAATTTATTCGTATTAAAATGTGTACCTATAGTATTCACCTTCCAGTACCCCCGTGAAGAACTAGAAGTGGAACCCCACTCCCTCAATCTTGAGGCTCCTGAAAGGGAAGTCGACGACTGAGTAGCTAAAGGGGCACTCACAGAGGGTGTGATAGATGGAGTAGGGGAAAGAGTATAGTGTCTCAGATGCTATAGGTAGAGAGAAAGATGGGTCTTCAAATCTCAGTGTGGTTGATGAAGCATTATAATAATTTCTCCTTGTAATTCTTGTCATTTAATCAAATGAAATTAAGTTCAGAACATATATTTCAAAAACATTATGCATAAAAAAATAAAAATGGTAAAAGATTAACAGTACTAAAAAACAAAATATATATAACAAAGACTATCAAAATTGAAGTTATATTAAAGTTATGGGTGGAATTGAGTATTTTGTTATAATAATTCATTTGTTCATTATTGAAGTTATAGTTGGAATTTCATTGTTTGTAAGAAAGCCTATCAAAACTGTTTTAGCTACAAAGATGCTAAAAAGGACTTCAGTTGTAAGGGAATTCATTTAAGTAGATGTGTTCTTCGATCTAACATTTTGATTTATCAACCATATAGCTCTAAATAATGGTGTAACGAATATGTACATTATTTTTTTAATAATTTATTATAAGGTTCAATGAAAAGGGGAATTTAATGTGATGCAATCCAGGGTGAGTATGACCCAAAAATGGAAGTTGATGATTCGATATATCCAATGATGTTTAAAGGAATATAAATTTTTTGAAAAACTAATATATATGAAAAAGATTATGAAGTTTGAGAAATTCAACAATTTTTTACCTAAAGAAAAGAATATCCAAATATTGATCATGTTCTAGATATTGAAAATATATAGAAACATGTAGTTTTCATCTATTATTTATGTTGTTTATACTCTACTATTATAATATAAATAAAAATGTGTAAATGTAAATGAAATTATTAATTTGTGAAGGAAAAGTAATAAATATTTTAATGAAGGAAAAACTCATATATTATGGTTGAATTTTTTCGATCTTATTGTTGAGATAGATAAATGAATGTATATTAAATGAATATACGATAAATTACCAAATAAAATAAAATTTTATAATTGTTGAAATAACTTTTGAAATTTTAATCATTTCCATAATGTTTGAGTTAATAACACTCTTTTTATATTCCAGGAATGGAACACATAGACATTGATTTATCCAATTCGTGTCCTACTACTTTAAGAAATTCAATGTCATCCTCCTCTCAATAAAGTCAAGCCTTAAATTCAATTTATTAGAAGAAAATTGGAGAAGGAAAAAATGGTTGGATAATGTTCCTCCCTAAACCCAAGATTTTGATAAGGGGGGTTTTAATTGAGGTCATTAATGGGGAGAGAAAAATGATCCGTAAAATTATTGACTTTTAATTGTGTATTTTTTTCCTAATAAATCAAAATACTTATTTAGATGAATCCAATGTGTTTGAAAAGGAACTAATTCAATTTGATGAGATTCATATACAATTAGATTTATATTATGGAAAATTGAAAAGTCCTCACATAAAAGGATTCACATATAATCCACCTCATAATGAGATTCATGTCAGGTTTATACATATTAGGAGATTCCTCTTGTAAAAATCCATATTCATGTATGAATGGATCCATATAGGGGTACTCATGTTTGGGGACTTACATCAAGTTTTTTCACATATGACCATCATTATATGAGTCAACAACATATGGAGGTTGATGTAAAGATACATGAAATAGGGGAGGATCTCAACGTAAGGGTGATGATGTAATGGGATTCATAAATATAACACATCGTAAAGGGGTCTATTTTAGTGTTATTGATGTAAGGGAAATAAGAATATATTTGTGGTCAACAAATGGGGATTTAGAGTTAGATATTGGTGTAAGAGGACACATTTAAGGGTTTTATTGAACTTATAATGGTATAGTGAATTCGTGGATTTATATTAAAAAAATTGGAATAAATTAATATGATGAATACAATGATATTAAAAGAAATCAAACATCAATATATGATTAATATTTAGTATGATTCTTATTTCAATGTAGTATCAAACAACATGTGATGTTGTACAATGATAATATGTATGTTTCCATGACCTTAAGGGTTTTTTCCATGTCACAGTTTCATGAAAACATAGAGTATATCAATGTTTTGATTTATTTAATATCTCATAATTATTGAATTTATGGTTCTGAAGGATAATTAAAATGGTGAGTGTGACTCTAATTCAAATAATCTCGAATGAGGAGTTAAATTAAGAATCTATTATCCTGTTTTACACATGACATCACTAATATTGTCGATGTTCATGGATTTTCCCAATTTTATTTTCAAAAACTAGTATTCATGATATTATTTTATGATATTTATATACAAGATCAAATAATGATGTGTTTTCACTAAGAATAACATTTTATAATTAAATATTAATTGATATACTTAGTTGTATCTAAGGTAGATATCCAACTACATTTACAAAATCTCTAATCATTAAAGAAGAAAGAGATTTGATGTATCCAAGATACACCTATGCGTTGATGAGATTACCAACACTGTGATATATGTTCTTAACTGATAAAGGCCAAACAATAAAAGCTATCGGAAGAAGGCTGGATATGTCAACATGAGGAAGGAAATGGACAAACAATAAATAACTTATGTTCCAACAATTATGTTACTATAGAGAATACCAACTCCAGTGGAGGATTCGAGGGGCGGTGAGGTGGTGGAGAGGCACAGCAAGGCATTACGAGGAGAGGCGATATGCGGTGAGGGGTGGTGAGGTGTGGCGAGGCACGAAAAGGGGAGGAAAGGCGTGGAGAGGGGTGGTGAGGTGCGATAAGGGGCAGCGAGGGGCGGCAAGGCGTGGTGAGGGGTGACGAGGCACGACGAGGGGCAGAAAGGTGTGCCGAGGAGCGTCGAGGCACAGCGAGGGGTAGTGACAGGGCCGGTAGGGCTTTGACTAGTTGAGGCGTTGGGGGGTTGGTGGTCGGGGGTGTTGGGGGATCGGGAGAGTGTCTTGGGTATGAAAATATTTAATGGTTTAGGGACACTTTTTTATAAACCACCTCTAAATAATTTTAAAAAAATTAGTGGCGGTTTAGTAAACCACTACTAAATTGTCAGTTTGGTGTAGTGTTATTACATGATTTTTAAAATAAACATCCCTTAATTACAAACCAAATCACATTAGGCCTAGTGTATTTAGAATACTAGGTTCATAATACATTATAAACAAACAAAAACAAAATATTTTTTATTCTCCTTAATAACATCCTACATAAATTTGATCAATTGAAACACATAGATTAACCAGAGGAAATAGATAAAGAAAAGGGGTGATCTAAAAATCCTAGTAAAGGAATAAACATGATAAGTAAACATAACATGTGATTCAAAGGTAAAACATGATATCATAATAGATAAGGCTCATGATTAATGATAATGAAGAATAACATAAGGAACATGGTATCATAAGATCATGGAAACATATGAAATTTGGTAGAAACCAAAAACATGACATAAATATAAGCCAAGTCTAACCATCGAGATAGCATCACATAGTGGACAGATCCCCATAATCGATTAGGTTCACTCCCTAATCCCATACATGATGTCTCATGAGACTAAAACATTACCCAATGCAGTTTAGGGATATAAAATTCTATTCCCATCCATAATATTCATATCACGTACATTAATATTTGTTACATATGAGGAAATAAATCATAATTCATAAACATAAGAATTACCCATGGAAAGAAAATAGGTTGCATAATATTTCCTCATATCACAATCAAAAGTAATTTATTAAGGAAGGAAATAGAGAATAATAATTATTTATATAATAACCCATAAAAGTAAGGTATAGTGAGATAGTTATACATGTATGAGACATATATGCAGAATTTATTACCATTAAAAAAAATTAAAGTGTGTGATAAATTGAGTTAGAGAGAGTGGTTACAACCCAAAGAAACAGGCGGTTTAGAGATATCCCTTACCGTGAGACCGATTCAACACATATGTTCTTTATATTCATAAATAATAATTTTATGTTAATTAATTAAATTATTAATAACATTTTTAAAGTTTATGATTCCTTTTATTTTATTCAATATCATGTTATATTCAATTTCTTAATCATTTAGGTTCAAGTTGGATGTTTTGACGATGTTCGACACATATGTCCAAAATCACATTAGAAAGTTGAATAAGTTCGAAGAAATTATTATTTTATCACAAAAAGATTAATAAAAATTAAATAATTACAATTTTATACATAAATTATGCTTTTTAAAATAATCATGAATTATTGTTATGAAAAATGATCTACGTTATAATCATAGAGATGGTAGGTCGTATGCATGCATGTATAATGTTTATATGTTTCAATGATCCTAATGGAAAGAAGGTAAGTGTTATTAATAAAATAAATAATTATTATTATATCATAAATGTAATTATATTTATTTAAATACACTTATATATATCATTCATGTGATGTGGTAATAAAAAAGGAATCACATCCATTCGCAAGGCGGTAGTCTATCGTACACATGATTTATGTTATAATTATTCAATGGTTGGTAAGGTAAGAAGTTATATGATATTTTAATTTTAAATAATGATTAATATATCATTAACATTATATATAAACCTGAAATTCATTATAATAAATGTTTTTAGAGGTTTTGATGGAAAACGAATTACATAGGTTCGTGAGGGGGTAGTATGTCGTACACGTGAATGATTTTTTATTTCACATTTGATGGAAGTGGATATGGATTTAAGTTATTAAGTCACCATAAAAACTTATTATTCTATTGTGTATAATTATTTTATTATATCATCATGATTTATTAAAATTTCAAGGAAGTGGAAGAAGAAATAAAACAAAAATGCCTTGTTAAGAACGATGTCACTTCTTTAGAATACCTATATAGGATTATACCTAAAACCTCCCTATATTGGATTTCTGATCAAACCAAGGACTCTATTACATGAAAAGGTAATTAATGAAGGTATTTTATTAGGTCTTGTATGAACAAAATGGATTTATAAGTGTAAATAATAGATGATATGGGGATCCTTTATATAAATATGGGAGAGGACATGCTTGGAATTTTTTAAACTTGAAAGTTATAACCACGTTTTACACATTCCAAAATGGATAATTATCATACCATGAATGATATAGGGTCTAAATATGGACATAAAATAAGATTTTTACATGTTTTTATGTAATTTTAACCCTTATAATTTAAGTTTAACCCCCCCTGTAAACGCGTTTTAACCTTAAACATTGTAATTATTTTTTACTATTTATACTATTAATTATGACCAAATTAAATTTTATATTATTAAAAAATATTAATTATTATATTTAAAAATATAGAGTCTATTTTTAAAATTTTAATACACATAAGTTTTATTATTTAATTTAGCATAGATGCGATGAAAAAACTGTTTTCCAAAAAAACAATTTCATAAGTATAAAAAGTTTTTGTATAAAATTCAATATTAAATTGATTAAAATGACAAAAATTGGATTAATAATAAAATTATTTAAATAATATAACATTTAAACCATTTTAAAAAATATATATAACTTTATAAATAATTTAAACACAATGGGAGTTTTCAATAAAAACCAATATTTTTCAATATTCATTAAAAAATTAAACTTTTAGAAAAATAAAAAAAATCTTAAGATTACTTTTTCATGTTGATTATAAAAATGAAGTTAAGTTTTTAAAATTAATTTTTTAATTGTGAAAAAAAATTAGTTTTATTATTTTTTCATAAAAACCAATAAAAACATTTTTTGGGAGACGTATTTTCAAATCTTATAAAGAATTTATCAAAAATTAAGTACTTATTTATCGATATATTTAATTTATATTTCATAATTAATTTTAAAAAAAACATTCTTATTAATACTTACCTTTTTAATAGTTATTTTATAATGGTCCTGTTTAAATAACAATATTAATAGTATATTGAGGTTTGTTAAAACTTGGTGTTGTTTGTCAGATATGAAATTGAGAATAGATTCATTCTTAAAAAACTACAAGAGTTATAATAATCATGGTTATGGTAGGTTTCAAGGTGGTATTGGAATAAATGAACAAAAAATATCTTAGTTAATATTTATGCATATTCTTTGGAAATTATATTTTGGATTAGACCCTAAGCCTTCTTGGTTTTTCTTTTGGAGAGATCAAAACCTCTAATATGTGGGGAGAAGATTTTTTAAGGAATTTAGTTAGGTCTTATCAATGTTATGGTTTTCAATTTTGTTTAAATAAGTGATTAGAGACGGTTCCCTTTTATAAGTTAGGTGAGTGACACTATTATAATTATTCTTAACTTTGAAATGTTATAAATGTCTTACTAATGGAAAAGTATCACTAAAAAAATTAATTTAAGGTAATAATGATCTAAATAATCTTATCAAATAATATTTATTATGAAATATTGTTACTATATCATAAAATTTTAACCCTAATTAACCTATTTTACCCTTTAACGTGGTGATAACAATTTACCATGGTTACCATTCATTGTAAAAAAAAATAAATTGCCCTCATCAATAAATTTGAACCTCTATAATAAAAATATGAAATCCATTTCTAAAACTTACTCTACATAAGTTTTATAAATTAATTTTCATATAAGAACATAAAACCCAGAAATATTTTCTTAGAGAAATGTGTTTTTAAGCCTAAAATTGAATTTATACCAAAATAAAGTATAATACTAGTTCTTATCAAATTAATTAGATTATTTTTTGTATAAGGGGACTAATTTTACTGTAAAAAATCTAAAACATAGTTGGATTTTTTAAAAACATGAAAATAAATGAAACTTTTTTATAAATAATAGTATTTTCACTATTCACCCAAAAATCACTCTATTTAAAATCCCAAAAAATCATCTTTAGTTATATTTTATATGATGAAAAAGAAATTATATTAATTTTATCAAATAAAATTTATAAAATTGGAAAATTTTAATTCTAATATCTACATTTAAAATTTTTAAAACCCATTTATAGAAAAAACAAAATTGAAGTATAAAAGGATTTTATTTTAATTCCTTTCCTAGTAATAAAAAATAGAATATTAATATTTGTATGATTCAATATATTATCAATTAATTTTATCAAAATAATTTATTAATATATATTAATTTAATATATTAAGTTAAAATAACATTGTGCATTTAAAAACAGTTTTCCAAAAAATATCCCTTTTTACCATCAAATGATTTTATCTTCATTTCTAAAAAATTAATAATTATTATATGAAATACTATTCATTAGTTTATATATATAAAAATAAATATTTTTTCAATAAATTTAATACCCAAAATTATGGAATTGAATATTTTAAATGAAACATAATATATATAAAGAAAATCAGATTTATAATAAAAAGGACCATTTTAACTGTTCAAAACATTATATGAATTAATTTCTTAAATTAAATATTGAGTACTTATTTACAAGGAATTAAAAAATAACATTTCATTAAGAATAACTTTTCTACATATATTTCATAATTTATCTACTCCTATTCATACTCATCAATCCAATCACTAGGTTACAACATTCATATTTAAGTAATAATGTTGGGTTTTGTTTAAACATGGTGTTGTGCATGGTACACACTATCGAACATAGTATTTTTAATGTGAATACAAAAAAAATATTAGGTTGTTAAATTATACCCCATAAATATATTTTTTCCTTCTAATTTTAGCTCATATCCACTAAAAATGGTTTAAAATGTTTTCAAAATCAATTCCAAAGTGTAGAAGGTAAATATATATTAGTGTAAGAAATAACTTTTAATCCACATTGATAAAATTTCCATTTTAAATTCAATTTAATGTTTCTGTTAATAATAATAAACTTATCATTCCCAAAATATTTCTTAAACCATTCATTAACTATAGTGAGATTCATACTTTTAAATGAGTTTCTAAAAGTGTACCATAATATTTGAGTGGTGTTTTCCATATAATACTTATATTTTTCTTGATCTTACTTGATTTGAGGAATTATTTTACAATATAGAAAAATGATGTGAGATTATATACTTACTTGATTTATTTCTATTCTGTAATCACAATTTTATCCTTTTTTATCCTTTTATTAGTTTTTCGTCTCTAATTCATCTAACATTATAAATGATAAATAATCATGTTGAATTTTTCATTCCTCATGAACTAAAGTTAAATTTTAATGAGCCGTAATATCTACAAAAGGGAGAAAATTTATTCCTCATGTTTCTATCCATTTACCAAAACAAAAATGTTTTTCCCAAGGATAAATAAACCATTATATGAATAAATCATAATTGAATCTAAAAAAATTCAACAATAATACCCAAAGTTTATCTTAAATCATTCAATAAATATCTAACCTTAAAACTATTCATAATATGTAAGACCAAATTTAAATCCCAAAGATAAAAAATATTTGATCAGATATTCTTCCAAGATTAACTAAACATTTATATCCAACAAAATTAATTATTTACAATGACACATACCAAAAATGTATATTCCATAATCACATATATGATGAAAAATATTCTATTATTTTTCAAAAATAACATTAATTGCCATAAATCCATAATAAAATAATATATACTTATAATAGTTATCTCAATAATTATTCCTTAATTAATATCAACCACTTTGACATAAAATATCATAATATTTTAAAATATTCTACTTAAATTAGACATATAATTTTTCAAATATATTGAAATTCTTTAAAATTAACTTTATTCACTTAGATACACCAAATCACTTTTCAATCCCATGGTTATCTATATGATAAAACAGATATTACCAAAATATATTAACCTATTATATTAATTAAACATAGTTATCTCAGTATCAATGATCATATTAATCCAAATAGTAATCCATGATTCAATAATGTATAGTTTCTAAAACCTAATAAACATATTCTAAAATTTCATTAATCACCTTTGAATACAATTGCATAAGAACTCAAAAGGGTTTATACACTTTTAACTTATTATCACTCTTAAATATTATTAATCCTTAAATAAAGTTCCATTAGATCATAACTAGTAAAACTCTATATCTAAACACATTTATCATTCAAATCCCATTATAAACCTTTAACTAAGATATTACATATTTTTCATTAATACTTCCTTCTAAAAATCAGAAATATGAATCAAGTCCCAAGATTTCATCAATGAAAATTTAACCACATTTTCTACTTTAAAAATAATAAAGCTATAAAAATAACTGATATATTTTATATGTTATTCATAGTTTATTTTATCTTCAATTGTAAAACCTTTATTTATTTGATCTTGTTAATTCCCTTATCAAACATTCCACCTATGACATCAATTTTCATAATTCTCATACTTCACACATTTAAAACATTCAATTTATAAATTAGGAAAAACTTTATTACTCTCCACTTTTCTGTAATAAATATTCATATTTATTTAGTGTTTAATTATTTTATAACCTTCCTTTCCACTCATAAAACATCTTCCGTTACTTTGATACATTTATTAAGGTGTTTTTTCCCACATTATTGGCATATATAATGATGAACTTTCTTTCCTTCGTGATCTTTATCATGATAACTCCCTTGAAAATTCATTTTTATATTATTTGATGTGTTAGGAAATTCAGCTAGGTTTTTTTGTTAATAATATCTCAAGATAGCTTGTTAGGAATAGATAAAATATTTTTATCTCTGTATCATATCCTATTACATTGCTCACTTTAAAAAAACAATAGTTCCCTTTAAAAAATACTAACTTGGTTCCTATATATAATATCCATTTTCTAAAACAAAAAAAGGTTAGTGTGATTATATCAAATAAAATTATAATAAACCATCCAATGAAGAGGATAAATACTAAGATATCCTTAAGCATGTCATCTTTAACTCAACTATTTTGATTCAACCAAAAATAACCATAATTATATAAAACATACTAATATTTATTCTTATAGTATAATTTTAACATATGATCAACCTTGTACATATTAAACCATCATGGTATCTAAAATTATTAAACTATCCACATTTGATAAGTTCCTAACCTCTAAAGTTACCTAATCCTTTTCTCTAAAACCAATTATAATGAAATTTTCCTTTAACAACACATAATTATGAGTTCAATATCAAATATTTTATAATCTTACATTCTCCAGATCTTTTAGGTTTATATTTTCATATAATTAAGAAAAACATTACATAATAAAGTGGAAACTTCCATACAATGTACATTTCTTCCACACACAAAAAAGGGATTTTAGTTTACACCCCTATTTCATTCAATACACTTTTACTTCTTTTATGATAAGTCCAAAGAGTACATTTTTAATTTGATATAGTTCCTAATAATCCATTTATCATTTGAAAAACATTTGAAAACATTTTATGGGCACAAAAATCTCAATATGGTATATAAAAATAAAAGAAACCCATAAGCCTAGTAAAAAACATGAAAACTGATTAAAATATTTACCTTTTCCACAAAAAAAATCGAACACACAAATAAAACATTTCCACAAGTAAAAATCATCCATTTATCAAATAAAACTTCTAAATCCATTAGAAATTATATTAAATACATGAAGTAATATTAATTAAAATAATAACTCATGAAAAAATTCTTTCAAAAAACAATATTTAATCTTTATAAGTTCATAGAATTTTATTTACTTTTTAAATAAAAAAATTCCTTATAAATCCTTAGAAATAATAAAATAGGTATATTGGAGTATCATATCTATAACTAGTGTTCACTCATGTCTAACCCATGTCTGAATATCTGAGTGTCTTTTAATTATATAGGAGTAACATATATGATTATCTCCTATATTTTTACTTTTTAAGGATAAATTATTATCTAATGCATCAGAGATCTATATTAGGCTCACCTATCATCATGATCTATTTCTGACTCAACTGTCATCACTATAATTCTCAAGTATCATGTAATGAATAATATATTTTTAATATTTCAATTTTCACCATAAAACCCTTAAAAACTCATTTGAATCTATAAATAAGATAACTTTATATTTTTACAAAAAATAATTAGATAAATATCCACTTATATTGAAAAATAGTAATATGAAATATTTTCTAAAAAAATGGGAATATATTATTATTTTAAAACCCATTAAAACTTTTAAAGGATTGTTGACAACAATTAGTCACTATAATAGAAATAAAGGGAAGTCAGGACGTATATGTTAAAAAATAATATTTGAAATTCTATAAAAAGTATAATGGTAAGACAGTCTTTTTCAAGGTGACTATAATTTTTACACCTTTCAAAAAAATTATTTCAATTATTAGAATTTATTCTCAATATTTACTCAAAATTTTTCAAATATCTTCTGAAATTTTCTCCTTTGAGTGGGTTTAATCCCTCCTAAAAAAAATCTCATAACCTATAGACTTATAGTAATATTGGTAATTGATCAACACCTTATTTCCAACTACCCAAATCCTCCACAGTGCTAATAGTTTCCAAAAAAACATTATTTCCTATGAAAGATACCTACTTTAAATAAGTTGAATCCTTCATTTTTTCATTTTTTTATTAATCAATATTAAAATATTTTAGTGAACCATAATTCTTGTGGTCTCCCAACTTAATCCAATTTAATATAGCATTCTTTACATCCTTTTTTAAATCACTATTTTTATCATTTTTTTCTATAAAAATTGTACTCCTATAATTTTTAGATATTAGAAAATATTTTTGTATTTCCATTGATTTAACTTTCTTAGCTTGTAGACTCAAATAACTATTTTCAAAAACATGTCTAATTCTTATTTCAATCATTAAATATTTTATTTTTTATCATAATTCCACTTCTTCTCTTATATTCATCCTTTAACTTTCTCAAACTTAATGAATAACATTCTAAAATTTGAATTTATAATTGGATATTTCCTTTTTTTGGTAACTTTCTTGTGAAAAATATCATTATCATTCCCCTTTTCACTGACTTTTATTTCCAAGTCAATATTCGACTACTTCTATTCATCCAAAAACTTATTAGATCTATCAATATCAATGATCAACTCCAACTATTTTTCCTGATGATAATTATTATTTTTGAACAATAATTGAAAAACATTCTCTATATTCTTCTTCTCTTTCTCTAATTAAAAAAATCTTCAAGAGATGCTCTTTGAGTTCCCATTTCAATATAAAATCCATGTATGTCTCTTCCTAAATCTCATCACTTGTGGGCTCATTTATTTTTATTATTTTATATTCACCTTTGCAATAAATATCCTTTCATCATATTCACTATATTATTCTACTTCTTCATCATCCTCACGTTTACGACTTCCATCAATATTAGATGAGAAATTTTTCTTCTTATATATAGAAAAAAATTTACCTTTCCATTTCAAAAATTATTTTGGTGGTTTCTTATTCAGGTAATTTCTTGGATATTCATCCCAATTTATCTTTTATTTATCTTTTGATTCTTCCAACCATATATAGTTGATATAAAAAATTTCAATAACCCCACAGTTGTAATAATTCAAAAAAAAATTACCATGATATTTACATTTAAATTTTCATACACTTATTATAATAAAAGGTATGAGTTTTTAATATATTAGTTCAAAAAATTATTCATCAATAAAATCCACTTATTTAAAAAGTAATTTTTTTATAGTATTTTATTTCTTAAAATCCTTTAAGTAAATTTCTCTATCAATCTTATTATTATTTTTAAAGTCACATACATTCCATATTTAAAATCAAATAAGAATTATATAAATATAATCAAGTGTAAGTGTACTTGGATCGTAGTCTTTAAGTGAAAAAACCTTTTTGTAAAATCAACCGAAAAAGATATACAATATCTTCTCAATAACCATAGTGTCTTCCAACTTCTCCTTAAAATGTCTGATGGTTCTAAAAATCTCGTTTACTCTAATGAAGAAGTCATTTACTGATTCATTTTAAAATATTTTAAAATATGATTATCTAAATATTATAACTTTTATCTTTCCATGATTCACTCTTTCATTACCTTCATAAATTTTTTCCAACTTATCCCAAAAAGACTCTACTATCTGTATTCTCTTGACCTTGAGAAATTACTTCTCCGAGAGAGTTGATAGGAAGGAATTTTATTAATCGCTATAATTGAATAAATTATTCTTATTTACTATAGTCATAGAAGTATCTTAGTCATGAGGAATAAACTCTTCGATGGTGGCCCCTAAAATATTCAAACAAATAAAAAAGGGATAAAGCAGTATTAGATATTTCCAAATATAATAGTCTTTTCCATTAAAAGTTTTAATCCCCTTGTTGTTCCCTAAATTATTGTTGTGCATATTAAAACCAAAAAATCAGCAACTGAAAATTTAACTAAAGTGAATTTCTTAAATGAACTCAAACACAAATGTTGTTTAAACCTTTAAATTGGAAAACATAAAACTAATGATATTCATAGGAAAACCTAGACTACTCTGATACTAATTTTGGTGGGACCATATATGGTAAGTTTTTTAAGAGAGCTTTGAATCAGGGAAAAAATAATTTTCCTTTTATTTTATTATTTCTTGTGAAATTAACCTTCATCACTAGTTAGAGTGATCAATCCCACTACTTGAATTGCACAAAGTGAGTAATGAAAAAAACAAGAACAATTTATATATAAGGTTCACCTCTCAAAATTAGTAGGATAGTCTTAGACATGATCTATGCTCACCCAAGAAATTTCATTCCACTAAAATCACCATCAAGGATGCAACGAGTAGGTTATATCCTTTAATATTGATAAAAAAACACTTATTACTATAGTATCCTTATAAAATGCATTGTTGTTTAGTATTGTTAAGGAAAGTATTATGTTTCTTCCTTATATGATTGTATCATTAAAAGAAAATAGTTCTCACACACTTTTTCACAATGTAAAACAAGTTTTACTTATTTATTATGGTTCACTACAAGTCATTGGTGTGATCGTTACGCACACAGCCTAATAGGATGCTCTCTTTTCTCTACTCCTTCTTCTTATTCTACTTACACTTCTTGAAAGTAATCTCTTCATTTTCTCTTTATGTAAAAACTATTCAACACATCATGAAATATTCATCCTATTTATATATTGTATAATGTTTCTTCAAAATCATTACACAACATTTCTTGTTCTCTTTTTTTCTTAATTATTTCTCTACATCTATATACACACAAGATATCTATTCTTATTAATATTGACCAACATTGGCATCATAATTATACTATTTTGAATTTGAATTTCAAATTCAAATTAAAAAATATTACTTACTTTAACCTATCTTAACTTCAATCACTTCCTTCTGATCTATTGGATTAGTCATGATATCTTATTCACCACTTATATGATTAGAGACAATAAATATTTATTATGAGAAGACCTTGGGTCATTAAATGAGCCACCTCATAAGATACACTCAAATATAGAACTCTTCTCTAACCATGGATAGAATCACCACATATTTTATGTTGTTATATACACTTTTCACAAGTCATGGACTCCACCAAGGAATATTAAATGTCATTTTAGTCAAACTATTCTGAACTTCTTGGAAACTAATATTAAAATTGAAAACAACACATTATGTTGTCCACTATCCATTTAGAATAGGAATTCTTTTCACACACCATAGAAAGTACCATGTTGTTGATAACCCTAATTTAAACATTAGTAAACAATTTAGTTGTTTCATTTATTCAAAACAAGTTTTCCCAATATTTCAAGGACTTCTCAAAATGTCCACCAAGAATTGACTATGGTGTGGTACTTGTCATTTATCTTCCTAGAACATACACTAATAATTTTGAAAAAGGAACCTTATGTACAATACCTATATGGGGAATAATTAAAGTTGAAATTCCACAAAAAAATCTCCAATAATTCATGGTTTAAATAGAATAAAACTATTCTACAATTCAAAAGTTAGTCACATTTTCTCCCAAATGGCTCGAAGGCCTTCTTTTTTATTTTATTTTGGATAATCCCCCTTTTAAGGGTTGAAGGGGAACCCTTACATGACTCGTAGGCCCAAGGCACAAGGCACATACCCAACCCAATACAGGACCTTAAAGTCCCATAACCTCACACACTTGAAATAGTTCCTCCCCATCATTTGCATCTTGAATGCACCTAGATCCCCACCTCGCATCGCTGATTAGCTAGCATTTCCCCATGTATAGTTGCATGGTGCCTGATCCTAATGGAAATTGACATACCCTCTCTTATAATTATTATAATATTAATTTAATTAATTTTTAAATTCTAAACATATCTCATGGTGTTTTCAATGATAAATATAGGTGTGAGATATCATACTCCAAATTCATGATCACTCAAGTTTCCATGCTTTAAAGGAACAATTGATTAGGAAAATACACCATCCTTGGTACATCCCATTTTCTAATCCATCACATCTTCTCTTCCATGGTCGACCATGTGTCATCCCAAGATTGATTTCACTACCTCATGGTCGATCCACCTACCACACCAACTTAGTAACACTCAATCTTTCACATGAAGACTCTCCAACCTTCTCCAATAAATAGAATAAGATATTCAACCTACCTTGTGAGGATAAAGAACCCATACATATAACTATTGTACATAAATCTCAGCAGGACAAGTTTGAGTGCTCAGATCCATCACCAAACACTCTAGCATACACATATCAAGCTAGAGAATAACTAGAGGGAGATAAGACCTCATCAACTTCAAGATTAAAAATGATAATTGGAACCTGTATAAAATGCATAATACTATAAATACATGAATATATTATATATCCATGCTTGGAGATGATGAACACTAACACTAGAACTATGGATGGTCATTTATCTAATCCATTCCTACCATGTTAAATCCATGAATGATGTATTCTGATGGTGAATATTTAAATTTACAAAAAATTGAATAAAGAAATTTGATTTATTGGTTGTCTAATTCCTTGTATAGGTCCAAAAAATTGTCAAGCCTTGATACATCCTCATTCACCGGTTGTGAGCACAAAGTTTGTTTCACACAATGTTTCGAATGATATACCACAAAAAATATCTCTTTCCAATAAAAAACAATTATAGCCTTGATCCCCTCTTATAACCACCATTTGATCCAAGCATGTTGCACCAACTAGATCACAATAGAATCCCTCTCTAGGTTGAGTCTGAAATAGAATTTCCAACACCAACATATGTTTTATTATACAGTGGCACACAACAAGAACTAGATCACCACCATAAATAAATATAGATTGAAATGGTTTCCCTCCTTAACCTCTTATTTAAAGTCAGTATGAGGAAAATTTCTAGACAAGATTACCTGGTAGAACCATATTCAAAACACAGTTTTTAGGATCATTCTCAATATTTTAAACTCAAGTACAAACCATGTCTACTGATTTGGAGGCCCAGCATGAAGACCCACTAGATGAGGCCTGATATTAAAGCTCAGATTCTGATTAAATATTGGATAATTCCTATTCTATGTTCTCTCTAGTTCATCATAGGATCATGTTGTGGACTCATCTTACACTATGCCATAAATAAGTGAACTGTATCCCCTCTTATTATTCTCAAAAACATATAGAGATTGATCATGGTATAATTGGTACAATAATTCAAAATTTCCTTGAGGATCTAGGATAATCATTTAAATAGGATGAGGTGAGAAAGAAAAGAATAACCCCATCATGGGATGTTTTTTCTAATACTTTTTATTAATTTTTCTTTGTAACTTTAATTTCATTAATGTTATGTGAAATCTTGTTCTTATTTTATATTATTATTGTATTTTATTATTATTTCAGGTTGTGTGGTGATCTCTCTAAATACATAAAATGTATTACTAAACCATGGGTGTCAATTCCTAGGGGAGGTCCAAAAATTACTGAATCTTCAATCTAATTCTTCTAGATTTCAATCTGACCTCTTCTAATTTTCTCTCTCTCCCTAGTCCTTGTTATTCTTATATGAAAAAAATAATGGATTCAAGGAATGATCAACATCCAATAGGGTTATTTTTAGTTTATTAACATGTCTATATTTGTTTCATGTTCATCAAATAAAACCATATAGGAGATCAAATTATATGTTTCTAGGATATTTCAAATAGTTCACATGATATTATAATCTCAATGGAGGATGGTGATGCATGAATGTTATTGATTTAATTATCAATTGGATGGTGATAACATAAATGTATAATTAAGGTTTTTATTAGATGAGCCTTGGATTCTTCCCCTTCACTTTCTAACACTTTGTGGGATTTTTTTATTTGGATTGGCATACACATACACCCAAACAATAACGCACTACAATAACCATTGGTTTTTAATATACATTTAAGTAAAATAAAAAAATATGAATATGTGATCATTATAGTAATGAACTAGACCCACGGATCATAGATAATGACTCTATTTAGTCTAATAGACTACACCCTAGGTTAATGAATTTCTATTTTACCATAGACCACAATAACTGTTTGATCAACCTAGTGTTATTTTTGGGGAGTTAGGTCGGATAATCATTCATCTTACTCTTTATCAATTAGTAAATAATTTACTATTTAATAACTAAAGTTTAAAATATAAAAAATATAATATTCATTTGACTCATCCACATACCATCCAAGTGAATGTTCCAACACTAGATAAAATCAAAATTTACATAAAAACTCCTTGATAATGGGCCAACAATTGAGGTGGAAAAAAAATAAAATGGTTGAGTTGAAGGGAATAATGGATAAAAAAGTTAAAACCCTATAGGAAAATATGAATTAAATGATACAATAATAATAATAGGATTAATAGTTATAGGAAGATGATCCTTGTAATGCATTATGTTTTGGAAAAGTTGAAATTATAAAAGGAGTTTGAAATTTTTTGTCTACTGAATAGACTGGATATTAAACCAAGCTTTACAATTTAATTAAAAGAGTTGGAACACCTTTGAGTGATGTTTTTAGATGGGTTTTAATTCCTTAGAGTTGTATCAATGTTCCAGATTATTTTTTATTGAATTGGACTTTAAAAGATCAATTCTAAGAGAAACTTCCTTATGTGCATGGTGGGAGCACTGTTAATACTAACCAGGTAGCTCAACCATATAGCATGTTGTGTTATGGGACATGGTTTTTATAAAATGGTTGAAATGTTAAATAAAACCAGGAGACCATAATAGTTAGGTTCATGTGTTTTCAAACCATGTACTTGATTCCTCATGGGTGTGTGAATCCTCTATAATAAATTATAGAGGGGGATCACGAGGCTTGCTCAAAGTTTCCCAAACTTTACACTTAGCCATATGATTGCGTATCCATTGGTATAGTGTAATCGTATGGTTGTCCATAGTTATCCAAACAATAAATTCAAACCATGAGGATCGTCAAAGTGTCTATAAATGACCATTTTTTCCTTTCACCCTTTATCTTTTCCTCCTCTTTTCTTCTCCCTCTATTCCCATGCATAGTAACTACTCAGGAGCTCCTCCTTCCTCCCATATTGGATTTTCTAGATCTCCCCCATCCAGACTTGGGATAAAATTCCAAAAGTTTTATTCTATAACCCTCAGTTATTCTATCATTCCTCTTCTTTATTTTCTTCATTTATCTTGTTGTATCGTAGGATATTTTCATGTGATATCATATACCCTATTTTTATGGAATTTGTACATTTCTATAAATTCTCTCATTTCATCTCAAACCATAGGTAAATAATTGATGAGTCAAGATTCATATGTATAATCTTGGAGGTATATATGATTTTCCATTGAATTTTCATAATTTATAAAATGATTCATTTTTCCGCATTACATAAATTCTCATGTGTTTCTTAAAAACTGAAAAATACCTAAAATTAAATGCTTAGACCAAAACCTTAAAGTTTATTAGTCCCCTTTGACATGGATAGAGGTTGGTTACCTCAACTTGGGATACCCATTTGGGTGTCACATATATTTTAGCATATAGTCCATTTTTTTAAATGACTAGAACACCTCCTTAGATGTGTTTGGGTTGAATAAAAAAATAGGAATTTGTTAAACGATAATAAGTGAAATATTTAAATTCAAGAGTGTAAATATCCAAAAGTATCATACATTGAAATTAAATATTTATATATAAATATTCATTAGATAACATAACGGTCCAAACAAAAATCATTAATCTCTATTGAATTTGGAAACTTGGGCACATAAAACTGGTCAATAAGTGAGCTACGTCATCACCCACTATGTTCTTTATAACTATCACCCTTTTATAAATATTTTACATAATACATTTAATAATAATCTAGGTAAATGAAACTTAAGAAATGTTATATAATGTGATCATTAAGGTAAAATAAGTGAGATATCAACATATCATAAGTATAAGGTTATGAGAACATGAGAATAACAATTGAAAACCATAACCTGCGAATCATATATCATAAAATTGTGTCATGGAATAAATCATGGTAGTTCAAAAGACATGAATCATAATGGAATCAAAGAACATGAACCATGAGAACATAATATTGGCATAAGGTAAAGATTTATGGTATTAACATAATCTTATAACATTACAAACATGTATAATTAGATTCAGGTTCACTCCTTAAGTTATGGACATGAAGTAAGGCAGTCACATAAACATATGGAAATACAACCAGTTCCATGTATAACATTATAGAAATGAAATCAAAGTCTATGCATAACACTATGAACATATAATTAGGTTCATTCATAACATTATGTACTTGTAATCAAGTATATGTATATCATATATACTCATGATTTATCCATATTTACCAAATTTATTAGGGAGAGATGTAGGTCCCTCCCTTTACATAATCTATACATATATATACCACAAGATCAGAAAACTGTCACTATATTATAACCTATAAAAATAAATGGGTTTCATAATAATTACATCATAGAATAACCCGTAGAAAATAAATGGGTTTCATATCTAATTCATCTATTCATTATAGAAAAAACCATGTAAAATAAATTGGTTTCATAAGAATTTAATCATGGAATAGCCTATGGAAAAGAAATGGGTTTCACATATATTTCATAATTTTATCATAACATAACCCATGGAAAAAAGAATTAGGTTCCATAATAATTTTATCATGGTATAACCCGTGGAAAGGAAATGGGTTTCATAGATAACTTTTCATTATAAACATAAACCATTTAGAGAAAGAATAAGAATGATATCCTTGGATAATATCACTAGAAAATACTAGGTAGCTTCAAATGAAGTCATATTAGATAGAAAATGATTCTTAACAGACACTTGGAATATTTCTAGAGGAAAATAACATTTCATGGAAAATTGGTTTTTAAAACTGAAAATTTATAAAAAATTTAGCAATACTTTTCTTTGAAAATAAACTTTGAAACATGTAAAGGTAGATTTATTAATAGTTTAAAACATTTATTATGGAAAATATTTGTCCAATTTGAAAAAAAAATTAAAACATAAAAAACTCAAAATATTTTATTTGAAAAAAAAACCTTTGAAACTTATAAAGGAGTCTTTAAAACATTGAGTGTTCATGATGGTAGAAAATTTCAAATGTGTTAAAAGAAATATTTATTTAACATTTTCAGTAAAATGAAAATGAGCCATACTTTGAAAAAGACAAGAATATTCTTTTTAAAACACTTTTTTAAAATGTAAAACATGGGTAAAAACTCTTTAATAAATCTTTTGGGGAATGTTAAAAAAATTGAAACCATTTTTAGAAAACACAAATTTTAAAGAAAACAAGGTTTTGACTAAAGAGATAAATACATATGGTTTCTCCTTAAAACATTATTTCAAACAATTAAGTACATAAATAGATGAAAATAAAAGGAAAAAATTTATTTTTATAAACTAAATAAAGGATAGGAAAATTCATTAATTTCAATAGAAATAGATCCTAATATTTTATTATCAAAAGTATAATCATAAACAATCCTGATAAACAATGAGATTATTTCATCAAACTTTTACCACTTTGGTATATTTTAAATCATAGTCCCTATAAAATAATTACATCAAATGAATCTTTTAATATCATGAGAAGAAGTAGATTCATAATATAACATGGTAAAAGGGTTGTATGTGAACCTTATAAAATAATATGGGGGTATATGATAACATATGTCTCAAAGACAACTAATTGAGACAAAAATATTTTACTGCTATAAAAACTTTTGAACTATAAACCCCATGATAGAGAGATCCTAAAATGGAAATTCAAATTGGAATAATTTTCTGTAAAATAATCATAAAATACATTCAAGGAAATAAATACGTCATATAAAATAAATGGGTGTTGAATATGGCATGTGTCTCATAAAAGTAAAAAGTTAGAGGGAAATCCCTTACCACTTTTGTAATCTTTTGAATTGTAAGCCCTAATAGATAATAAAATAAAATGAAACATCAAATAAAATAAAAATAATAAAATTCATGATATAAACTTTTAAAGGGTTAGTGTATACACTATACAAAATAAATGAGTGGTGAATTTTCATATGACACCCAAAAAAAAAAGAGAGACTAGAAATCTATTACCTTAAGTCTCGACTTAATTCATGAAAATTCAAACCTCCAATAGAATAAATATAAGTTTATTATAAATATATTAAATTATAATTCTTATATATACCATACCATATATTATTTACTTATGACCTTTTATTTTCTTTTTATTAACAATTCCTTTTTAAAATCATGTTTCAGATAATAACCACTTAGTTTTTCATGTATGATTTGATTCATATGTTAAGAACTAATAATTTGATAAATTTTAAACAATATAAAAAATTAGACATGATACAAATATCATATATATTCATTATATGTGGATTTAGATTAATCCATAAAACTTAGATATAAAAAATGAAATATAAACTTTAATGTGACAGTAGATTATTCATATGCATGAACTCTGTTTCCATTTTATCGACAGATTGAAAGGAATAAAGTTAAAAAATATATTAACATTTAAGAATCATTTTTATGTCATATATGTATCACATATTTTTATTTAAAACTATCCTTATTTCCTTTAATGTGAAGCATAGTTGAATAAAAAATCACATCTCTTCGTGAGGTGATAGTATGTCATACACATGAGTGATGTTATAGTATTCTCATGGAATCAAAAGTAAAGAGGTATATGTGATATCATAATTACATAACTATAAATATGTTACTAATATTATATATATTTATTAAATCTATCCTTATTACCATCCAAATAAAATTAAAATGAAAAACACATCACATCAGTTCATGAGGCGGTAGCTTGTCGTACACACGAGCAATGTTTTTGTTTTCCAATGGGTTTGGAGGTAAGAAGGTATATGTGGTATTATAATTAAAGAGGTATAATAACATCATAAATATCATATAAAAATTAAACTATCATTATATCCATCTATTAAATGTGGTGTTGGAAAAAAAAATAACATCAGTTTGCGAGATGGTAGACCATCGTACACACGAATGATGATTATGTATCTCATTCCATGGAAGAGGATAAATATTTATGTTATACCATTAACATAATAACAAATAATTATATGGAATATATTATTTTTATTATATTATTATGGTTTAATAAAAATTTAAGGAAGTAAAGGAATAAATATATGACGTCAAGACCTGGGTGACACATACTGGTGACCTGAGCTGGTTGGTCACATGGCCTCATGCACACCTCCCTGTACGTCAGAGGTATATAAATAGTAGTGAGAGTATAATATAGATATCCAAGGGATACTATACCCTATTTATCAAAACATCACAAAAAATGAAATAAATAAACAATATCCAAATAATGATAATAATAATCAGAATAACACCATAACCAATATAGATCAGTATCACATTATAACCCAAAAGAGGAAAACAGTATCCAAACCAAAGACGTAGATATTTCATGCCATATATGTGTCAATTTTCAAATTAATAACCAAAATAAAGATACTTATAACTCCCAATAAGGTTTTTAAATTATATTTAGTTCCCTCATTCATTCCCCATCCGAAATTATCCATCTTACATCGGAATCGTTCCCTTATTCTATCCTAGAAACATGAAGTCTATTCAGGTACTGATTAGGAAGCTGGGGTAGGGTGTGAGTATAACTTAGTACTTAACCACCAATGGAATCTAAAACAATATATATTAAATAATAGTGTATGTAGTTGTATTAAGAATAATGTATAATAAATAAAGTAAAATGTTTTCATATTTAAATTATTCTTTAATTAACTACATAATCCCCCAGGCTTACAAAGACACTTGAACCAACAATACTGTATTTGAACCATGCTATGTTATGAACCATATATCATAGGGAATCATAATCCATTCTTTTATGGCTTTCATTATGCATTTAATTCCACTTTCATATCATAAAAACATAGATCCCCAGTCCAATACCAATATCATAGGGCCTAGATCATCATTTCCACCTCCTTGTCGGTATTTAGAGTATCAGTACCTATCCCACACCTCATGTTTTTTTGGATAATTAGTCCCTATCTCATACAAAAATATTCATCTTCATGCATTGGGGGCCTAGACCATTAGTCTGGCACCTTATGGGTATATTTAGTATTAGTCCTTTTCCCACACCTCATTTATTAATCAATCACACATATCACATATATCAAATTTATCAAGGTTAATCATCATTAACCCTCTAATCAATTATTTACATCATGGTGAACTATTTCATTTTATCAAAATAATCATGGTTCATCACTTTAATCACAAGTAATAATATGAACATTTCACTATTAATCCATTTATCAAAATTTATTCATAACCCATTAACCCAACATGGTTAGGCCAAACAACCAATTAATTATTATTTTCACACAATTCCATAATCCCATTAATTAACCAATTAATTAATCCAATTAAAGATGAAAATTTCAAACATGGAAATTATAATTTCATAATTACATACAAGAAATTATAATCACAACTATGGTAATTGACATTTAGACCACATACCTCAAGATATTTGATGAATGCTTGCCCAACAACAACCCTCAATTGATGTAGAACGGTCAGATTAACAATGCAAGAAGAGATCTGGGACCAAAACCTTGGATCATTATCAACCCTCAAAACCAAAAATGGTCAAAAGGTTCCACTTCTTCATCAAGAGAATGATGAATAGAAGGAAACAAAAATAAAAAAGGATTATCAGGTATCTAAGACTAATTTACAATGTTTAGAGATGAATAAATTTCTCTAAATATGTTGTGAGTCACCCTAGGTTCAAGAGGAGGAAGGCTACATGATGGAATCAAAAAAATCAACCACACAGTCCATTTAAAAAACCACCCAGGTAATTACATGGTGTGTTATTTCTTTACACGTCATGTAATTAATTTTATCAGTTTATGCTGAAAAACCTATCACCTAGGATTGGTATTTATCCCAATTAATTATTATATTCCATATAATAAGACTGCATGGAATGAAATATTTTCTTAATGTAAACCATCTCACCACGTGAAACCATTCATGACATGTGTTTGGATATATTTATACATTGTGTAACTCGTTGACACGGCATATAAGTCTTCTAGAGACTATTTTTTCAACCCAAAGAAAAGAATTCTTCTTTAAGGTTCTCAAACACCACCAAAATATTTCAATACCCCTCACCAGACATTTAATTCAAAAAAAAC
This sequence comes from Viscum album, assembly GCA_963277665.1. Taxonomy (NCBI): domain Eukaryota; kingdom Viridiplantae; phylum Streptophyta; class Magnoliopsida; order Santalales; family Viscaceae; genus Viscum; species Viscum album. The sequence continues at coordinate 1,689,168,138 of OY728140.1, read as the reverse complement.
ATAAAAAGGTAATGCACCTGGTAAAATAATGGGATCTTGAAAAATAAAATAAAATGCTTGGTTTTTTATGTTACCTTATCTTTAGAAAACATATTTTGGTTAGCACCAAAAGGATTCTTCGGTTGGATTTCTAACCAAGATAAGAATTTTAGGATGAGAGGAAGGGATTAAAGTTTATATTTGGTAGTTATTGTCTGAAACAATTGGTTTTGAAATTATGGATAGGAGAGTGGATTGGGTGGCCTTTTATAAGTGAGGTGATTTGCACACTTGTAATTTTTGAAATAAAGAAGATGTTCCCACATTTTTCACATGAAAAAAGGATCCAAAATTGTTCATTATAGAAACTATAAGATATAAGGTAGATATATGGCCATATAATTGGTATTTTTAATATTTTTGGCCCATTTTTAACACATATCTTTTTTTTGACCCACCCCCCATCCCTGATAAGCCCATTTTTACCTTAACCGCGGTAAATAATTTATACTGCTTTTATTTTTCATTATGGTAAAAAATTAAGTTGACTGTATTAGAAAATATAAATTTTGATGATTCAAAATATAGAATCCATTTTTCCAAATTAAACTTTCATAAGTGGAAGAATAAAATTTAAAATTGAACCCATGAATGCAATGAGAAGGCAGGTTTTCAAAGAGAAAATTTCCATTAGGGGAGAAAGTTTTAATATAAAAATTCATTATAAAATTTATTAAAATGACATAAATTAGATTAATAGAAATATTATTGAATTAATTTTTATTTTAAAACCATATTAAAAAAATATGTTTTTAAATTCTTTAATAGAAATGAAAATTCTTAATAAAAACATGTATTTTTTACTATTCATTGAAAACTTTATCTTTTCATAAAATTATCAAATATTAACCATAATATAATTTTTAAATATAGATTTAAAAATAATTTTAGTTTTTCAAATATATTTTTTATAATTGGAAGAAACTAATTACAAAATAAGTGTTGGAAATGCGACAAAACTGCTTTTTAGAAAAATACAGTTTTTAAGCGCAAAGTTAGATTTATTCTTATCTCTTGTATATAAAAAAATAAGACGAATTTTAAAAATTTCATGGAAAATAAAACTAATAAATTTAAAAAAAATAATTCACCAAAATATCTCATTTTAATTTATTTAGTTAAATTTCATTTGTGTGCATATTTTTTCAGAAAAAGATTTCATTTATTTTCAAATAGTTTTCATTTTCATTTTTATTTAATTAGTCACCATATAATTTATTTTATATGCATTTGTGAACTAAATATTTTCATAATTTGGGTAATAATATTCATAATCATCATTCTAATGGATCGGACATTAATATCATATTAAATAATAATATTTTAATAGTATTTCATGTTTCTTAAAAACTTGGTGTTGCGTGTAACACAAGATATCAAAGAAAAGTAAATTAATTTGAAAAAATATATTTCAAAAAATATTGGGGTATTACATTATACCCCATATAAAATGAATTATACCTTTAAATTCATCACTTTTGTATAAAAAAACTAAGGATATTTTTTCATCATTATGTCCTCAGGTTCCCACATAGCTTATTTAAGCTAGTTGTTTTACCACAAAACATTGACCATGTGAGTGATCTTGTTTCATAGAACATTCTCTATATGATCCAAAATATCAATTTTCCTTTCCATATAACAAAGATCATGTTGTAGTTGTATGACCTCTAATTTTAGTAAATTTTAAGCATCAGGTATGTACTTCATCAGGAGAGATACGTGGAATACATCATGGACTTGAGAGAGGTTTGGTGGAAGCACCAATTGATAGGATACTATCCCTATACGATCAAGAATTTCAAATGGACCAATATACCAAAGTATTATATTTCCTTTGTATCATAGGAATAATTTCATCCTTTTATTATACTTCATTCAATTTCTACTTAATCACTTACTCCAAAAAATGAAGATGATTTTTTTTTGTTCTTGAAGCACTAATGGATCATAAGATCCATAAAATAATAATATGTCATTTCTTATTTCTCTATTAGTTATCAAAAATAAAATTTATATCATAGGTTATCCAATAACATCCAAAGTTCAAATTAATCCACTCCATGATAGTTAACTTTAAGGTTACTCTATTTTTGGCCAAAATTGAAATCCAAAACTTTAGAAATAAGTTCACTAAATTTCCAAAATTAAGTTATCATTAATCCCCCAAACAACTTATAGTATATTTTAATTTCCCATGCCAAATATGTGAATACATTTATCATATATTCTCTCTAAACATGGTAATATCCTGAATTACCATAATATCTTGATGAAAACATACCTGCTTTAAAAAATTAACTATTTCCTTTTTACTTAAATAAAATCATAGATTATTGAATATATTCTATAAATAAAAAAATGTTTTAAACTCCATTAATGATAAAATAAAACCCATTTTCAGAAAATAATTAATTAGTTCCAAGGTAATCAATAATTTCAAATTTACTTTATCCATATCAATCAAATCTTTATCCAAACTTAACACCATTTTCTCAACATTAGGAAACTGTTAAGGATTGTGTTCCATTAAAAAAAATGTGACCTTGCCATTAAATCAAATTTTTAGGACATTAGTACCATTTAAAATATTCTTGAAACTCTTTAATGAATAAATACTATGGAATAATACATTTATTTTTTATGATTCTAATAAAAAAATACCATTGATAAAAATATAATTCTTTAAATCCCAATACATAAACACATAAATCATTCAAATTTATTGGTACTCCATTAACCAAGATTCATTGTCTAATTCCTTAACACTTCTTTCCTTTCATATATGATTTGTATTCTCTTCATCATCATCAATATAACCATTACTCTACAACCTTTTTGATTATATTCAGGAGGTTTCCCCTTAGGACATCGATTTTCATAATGTACATAATTTCAAAATTGGAAAAATCATTCATCGATGATATCTTAGGGAGACCATTATTATCATCCACTAAATTAACTAAAAATTTTATTTTTCCTCTGTAATTATTTCCTTTTTTTCTTTTTTGAGACAAAAAATATATTCCCTTTACTATAATACATCCACTTTCCTAGTTATTCCCACACTCTCGACACATATGAAAATGAATCTTCTTTCCTCCATGGTCTCCATCAGCCAAACACCCAATGAACTCTATCCTTGTCTTCTTTGGTGAGTCTAATAGTTGGTTAAGGTGTAAGTTATTAATCATGTATCCTGATAACTGATAAGTAAAAATCATAATATCCTTTACTCTAGTCATTATCTCATTTGGTTGCTTATAAACACATTGTTTATTATATTGAACATTAATCTAGTTCATTATGGTTATCACCATTGACTAAAACCAAAAAAATATTGTGAGAAACAATAATCAAATTGGGAAACCAAATAATCAAAAAAATCACCTATAGGATGTCTAAATCATGACATCTTCTTGAAAATATATGGAACCTAGGGTTTAACCTAGGTAATCCATGTTCATTATTCAAATCCATCATGATGGCTCATAAATATTTTTTGAATTTCAAAAGTGTATCCCATAGTAGTGTCAAACCAGGTGTGTAGAAAGGACCATTTTTGTACACCATGTGAAGATTGATTTTGTATAGATGTGAAATTTTCATAGTTATTACCCCTAGGTACCTCTATGCTGGAGCCAAGTCTACGATTGGTATCTAGGGATTTAATTTCTTAGAAACCACTCACTCTATTCTTCACCAAAATTCCAAGTATTCCTATACTTTGACTCATCCTTAGAATTATACTTAGATGTATCCCTATACATATCCTTAGATATATCCCAAGGAATATCACTAATGTTTTCAAGTCCTAGTATCCAAAGTTTACCAAAAACTTTATCTAATACCATCTGTAAATACCCAAACTTTTCATATATATATATATATATATTATTAATAGATTAATATCCATTACATAACATAACGATCCAAACCGGAATCATTTAGGTCTAGTGGATTTTGAAACTTGGACACATAAAAAATTGGTCTATAAGTGAGGTTCATCATCCCCCACTATATTCTTCATAACTATAACTATTATTAGAAATATTATACATAATAACTTTTATCATAACTAGGGGAAAGAAAACATAATAAAGGGTGAGCTCAGATGCTCAGTTATGATAAAAAGGATAGATATTAACATATCAAGAGCATAAAGGAATGATAACATAATAATAACATTTAAAAACCATACCATTCATATCATAGATCATAAAATAGAGTCATCGAATAAATCGTGGAATTTTATAAGACATTAATCATAATATAATCAAAGAATATGAAATGAGAACATAAAATTGGCATAAGGAATAGATTTTTAGAATACACATAATCAAATAACATTATAAACATATATAATTAGAAATAGGATAACGCATTAAGTTAAAGACATTAAATCAGGACCTATCATTAACTTATAGCCAGGATACCAAGTCGAAAAATCGTGTTATGTATATAAAATCCAGGTCCATTCAGAACACGATGAACATATAATCATGTTTAAGCATAACATTATAAACATATAATCTGGTTCATACATATCATAATTACTCATGATTTATTCATCTTTACCAAATGCATTGGAAGGAGATATAGGTCCCACCCATAACATAATCTATGAAAATATATTCCACATGATCATAAAATATTCATCATATCATATACAATAAAAATAAATGGTTTTCATAATCATTACAATATAGAATAACCCATTAAAAATATCACCATTTCATTATAGCATAACATGTGGAAAAATAAGTCGGTTTCGTAAGCATTTTATCATGGTACAACCTATAGATATCAAATGTATTTCAAATGTATTTCATCATTTCATAAGAGAATAACTTAGGGAAAAAAGTGGGTTTCAAAATAATTTTATCATGGTATGACCCATGTAAATTAAAGGTTTCTATAAACATATTTTCATCACAAACATAAACCATTCAGATAAATAATAATAATTGTATCCTTAGATCATATCACAAGTATATAATAAGTAACGTCCAAGGATGTAATCTTATATAGAAAATGACTTTGAAAATTCACTTGGAACATTTATTTAGAAAATAAATTTTAATTTAAAATGAATTTTAAAAACTAATAATTCATAAAACATATAAAGGAAACTTTAAAAATCATTTAAACCTTTTCTTAAGGAAAATATACTTTCAACTTTGAAAAAAAAATTAAAACATAAAACATTTTCAAAATAATTTTATTTTAAAATTACCTTTTAAACTTAAAAATTGAATATTTAAAACATTGGGTGGTCATAATTGAAAAAAATAATAAACAATAAAACAAATATTCCTTCACATTTTTAGTAAAATCCAAATGTGCCTTGTTTTGAAAAATAAATGAATATTTCTTTTAAAAAACATTTTAAAATTTTCAAAAATGAGTAAAAATAATTTAACAAATCTATATGGTAATGTTAAATATTTTTTTAATACATTTTTTGAAAACAAAGATATGGAAGAAAATGGTTTTTCAAACAAAGAGATAAATTAAGATGATTTTTCCTTAAAAAAATATTTTGGTCTATTGAGTTCATAATAAGATAAAAATGAAAGTAAAAATTTTATTTTAATTAAATAATTATAGGTGGATAAATTTCTATAATTTATTTATAATTATATCATAATAGTTTATCATCAAAATTATAATCATAAAAAATATCGATAAACAATGAGATTGGAAAATCAAAACTCTACCACTTTGGTATCTTTTGAATCATAGGCCCTATAAAAGAATAAAATGAAATGAAACTTTAAATATCATGATAAGAATAAGATTATTTGTATAATATTTAAAAGTGAAATTATATACATCTCAAAAAATAATATAGGTTCATATCATAACATATGTCTTAAAGAAGGCCAATTAAAACAGAAAACCCTTACCACTTTAGTAACATATGAAATGTAAACCACATGAAATAGATATCCTCAAATTAATATATAAATCCCAATAATTTTAATGATATTATAATAATATACATTTTTGGATAGTATATATACCACATAAAATAAATAGGTCGTTAATATGGAATGTGTCTCATAAAAGTAAAAATTGAGACATAAATTCCTTACCATTTTAGTAATATTTTGAATAATAATCCCAAATAAAGAATAAAATCAAATGAAACTTTAAATATCATTAAAATACCTAGATTCATGATATAACATTTCAAATGTGCAGTATATACACCAAAAAAATAAACAAGTGGTGAATTTTCATATGTCTCTCAGAAATAAAAGAATGACTAGAAATAAATTACCTTAATTATAAACTTATTTTGTATAATTTTGAACCTAATTATATATAACATATCATATATGATTTAATTATTACCTTTTATTACCCATTTTTTAACAATTCCTTGTTAAAATCACGTTTTGAATAATAACGACTTTGTTTTTCATGTTTGTTTTGATTTGTTATTTATGGTCCTATTAAATTGATCAATGTTATATAATCTATAAATTTTTAACCATGATAAAAATATCACATATATTTAGTGCATATGTATTTAGAGTAATCGATAAAAGTAAAATATATTAAATGAAATACACCGTTCATGGAGATGGTAGGTTGTACGTATGCATGAACATTGCTTTCTTTTTCTCAAGAGATTGAAAGAAAGAAAGTTAAATAATATATTTTGAATAAAAAAATAATTTTTATGTCAAATATATATCACATATATTTATTTAAATCAATACTTATCACCTTCTATGTAAATCATACATGAAGAATGAATCGCATCACTTCGTGAGGCGGTAGTCTATCGTACACACAAGCGACGTTATAATATTCTCATGGAATGGAAAGTAAGTAGATATATATCCTATAATAATTCCATAAGTATAAATATTTTACCAATATCATATATATTTATTTAATATATCCTTATTTTCAACTAAGTAAAATAGAAATGAAAAACACATCACAACGGTTCGGAAGGTGGTAGTCTACCGTACACACAAGCAACATTATTGTTTTCCAATGAGTTTAGAGGTAAGAAGGTAGACATGTTTTTAAAGTTAAAGAGGTATAATAACCTCATAAATATCATATATAAACAATTAATCATCATATCCATCCCTAAAAGGTGGTGATGAAAAATGAATAACATCGGTTCGCAAGGCGGTTGTTCGTTGTAAACATGAATGATGATTCCATATCCCAAATGATAGAAGAGGAGAAGGATTTAGGTTACGACATTAACATAATAAAATATAAGTATATAGAAGATATTTAGTTTTTTATATCAGTATATTTTAATAATAATTTAAGTATGTGGGGGAATAAATAAAATAAAATCCTCGATTAGGGATGTTACCTCTTCTTTGGAAAACTTATTTTGGTTTGCACCAAAAGGCTTCTTGGGTTGGATTTTTGAAAAAAATAAGGCTTATAAGATGATATTATGGAATTAATTTATTTATTTTTTCATTTATTTCCCAAAACAAATGGGTTTCTTAAGTGTGAAGAGGGGATGAGAGGGGTGTCCTTTTATATGTGAGGTGAGTGGAAAACTTACAATTTTTTAAAAGAAAATGTTGTACCCATATTTTTTAGATGAAAAAAGGATTAAAATGTTTCATTATCAAAGATAAAAATATAAGGTCAAAATATATCCATAAAATGGGTGTTTTAAAATTTTTGGGTCATTTTTAACCCTGATCATTTTAGTTTCAACCCCCTAGTAAACCCATTTTAACCTTAACTGTGATAAATAATTTTTTATTTTTTTATTATTCATTATCATAAAAAAGTAAGTTTATATTATTAGATAATATAAATTATTATTATTCAAAATATATAATCCATTTTTTCAAATTAGTATCATATAATTGTAAGAATTTAATTTAAAATTAAACAAAAATATTAGACAAGAAAGTGTTTTTTCAAAGAAAAGATTTTCATAAGTATAAAACATTTTAATATCATATTTTAATATGAAATTGATTTAAATGTCCTAAATTGGATTTATATATATATATAATCTAAATAATTTAATTTTAATATCATATAAAATCAATTTTTATGTTTTAAAATGTGTCAATAGAAATGATTATTCTTAATAAAAACTAGTATTTTTCATCATTCATTGAAAAATTTATCTTTTCCGAAAAAATCTGTAAAAATTCCCCTAATATAATTTTGATATGTATATTTCAAAAATTAATTTTTGTTTTATCAAATAAAATTTCTAAAATTGGAATAAAATAATTTTAAAATAAGTGCCCAAAAGGTGAGAAAACTACTTTTTAGAAAAATACATTTTTCATATATAAAATTGGATTCTTATATATTATCTAGAAAAACATAAGATGAATTTAAAATATTTTATCAAATATATAATATATAAATTTAATTAAAACAATTCACGTTTTATTAATTTATTGAGTTAAAACATGTTTGTTTGCATATTTTTTCTAAAATATATTTTCATTATTTTCAAATAGTTTTTATTTTCATTTCTAATTAATTGGTCACCAAATAATTAATTTTATATACATGTGTAAACCATATATTTTAATAGTTTATATGATATTATTCATAGTTTCCATTCCAATTTTGGGGTGATAACTATCATATTAAAAAATAATATTTTAATAGTATGTTGTGTTTTATTAAAACTCGGTGTTGTGTGTAACACAATCTATTAAAGAAAATTAAATATGGTTTTTAAAAAACATTTTAAAAAATATTAGGGTATTATAGATAAAGAATTTCTATTTAAATGGACCATGTTAAAGTATGATGTATCCCCTTAGATGAAAAAGGAATTAAATTAAATGTGACTCTCAAATGATTAAATCGATTAGACCATTACTATGAGTCCCTTGATGTCAACGGAGATTGAGGACCTTGGTTTTACCACCCATTAATGTGTATGATATTAAATGTGCTATATTATCATGAATTTCCTATGTAAGAAAACACCATTATAAGGTATGTAGGCTTATCACTGATGATTTATTGACTAAATGGATCTGGTTGAGTGGTGAAAATAGAAGGGGTAGGTTACAAGCCCAATTGATTATTCTCACCTAAGGCATGGTCATTTTCCTTGTATATATAATGTAAAGGTGGTATTAAATAAATTTATGTGTGACATGGTAATTTATAAATAATCAATTCAAGGTACGGTTAAATTGTAGATTGTGGACGTGACGTTCTAAATCATTTAATAATAACTATTAGAAAAGATGTTCCTCGTGGTTTATTATAATTTTTGGACAATATGTTCCATATATTTTATTTATAATTGATGGAAATGATGTTCCTTTTCATTACTTGAAATTGTTGGACATGATTTTCTTCATGATTTATTATAATTTTTATAAAATATGTTCCATATCTTTTATTTATAAATGTTATACATGATGTTCCATATCGTGATTTAAATTATTGTACATTACATTCCTTACCATTACTGTATTGTTGGACACAATGTTCCATTTTCATCATCCTTCATTTTAATAGTTGTACACAATTTTCCATGTCAGTATTATTTACTTTCAATTATTTTATATGACATTCAACATAAATTATTGGCTAGGGTTGGACCTGACACTCCATTTATCCTTGGTTAGATTTGTGGGATGATTCTCTTGTTTAAAATATGACATCATTATTTTAAATATAATGTAGAACATGATTATAGTTTTATATGGATGGATTGGTTATAAACCACATTCTCATATCTATTTATAATAAATGTAAATTCACAAAGATATTCCAGCTTTGGTCGAAGAACGTAGAGTTGACCAGGTATCCCACGAGGAACCTGAGCCGATAGTTTTACCATTTATTTCACTACTTTGTTATTATACCTACACACTATACCATTTTATATTCACAAAATATATTATGAATTAAACTCTATTGTTGGTGGCTTACTAAGTTTTAATCACACCCTATTTGGGCCACTTATTGGTACCCAGACATATTTCTTGACAGCAGGATAGGACCTGGTTAGTGCTTCTTTGTTGTTTCATTACTATAAATTGGGCCACCGAGATTTGTTTTTAAGTATACACTAGGTAATATTTATTTTTCATATCCATTTTTTATAAAAAAAATCAAAATGTTTTTAATAATAACCTACAATTGGTTAAAGTGATTTTTACCCATGTTTTTCTTTTTATAAAATGGTTTTAAAGGAATCTACATGTCATTTTCAAAAAAAAAATTCTTGTTTAGATTTCATTGAAAAAGTGGAAGGAATATTTTTTTAAAATTTATGGAATGAATGGAATTTCCATATTTCATGGACACTCAAATTTTTTAAAGAATATTTTATTTGTTATGAAGTTTAGTTTTATAGAAAATTATTTTTAATTTTTTTTTAAAATTTTTAGTTGTGTAAATTTTTAGTTTTTAAATATGGATTTCAAAGTGAAAAGAGATATTTTCCTCAAGAATGTTTTAAATATATTTTTATTAATCAATGAAATCAACCCTAGAATTTAATTTTGATCCAATAGGTATATTTGATATTAGTGTCATCATTATTCTTTCTTTGTATGGTTTATGATAAGTTTGACTGTGGATGTGCTATTTTGAAACCATTCTCCTTATTACTCTGAATGGTTTATGGTTAAGTTTAATGATTTTGCAAAGTGTTCACATTTCATAAAATAGTTTTTCAATATAAATGTTTATTTTTATTATATTTCATCTCTTTCATATGATAAACTCATTGGACTTAGTAAGCGATGGGTGGGACCCGCTATAGCCCCTTGATGAATCAGTAGGTCTCACGAGACAAAATAGAATGGTTTTTGGCTGAGGCCTTACCCATTTTTATAGAATTCTTGGTCGATTCATTGATATTATGTTTTAGACATCCATAAAAATGTATTCCATCATTATGAGATTAGTTATTGTTATTCAATGTGATTATTCGACTAGTAGAGTATCCACAATTATGTTTCATTATCATGTGATTTTTTATATGGATGTATTTGATCATCACTTATTACTACCATTTTATTCTCAAGTAATTTTTTTTAATTCCATGTATTTTAGTTATTTACCTTTCCATACTTGTTTATGATTATTTATGATAGATTTTGTTGTATGCATATCCTTACTAAGAATCTGAGCTTACCCATTTCTTATGTTTCATTTTTTCCTAGGATTCCAAGAAGTATATTTTGATTGATATATAGGGTTACACAAAGAAGAAATAATGGAATTATCAAAGAAATTATTTGTGAATTTTATGTTTTAAAATGTAAGTTGAATTTCAAGTATGTATCTAGTTTTCCAAAACTACTAAACTATTAGGTCCTTTGGGATGTGATTCTTTGTATCTATTATAATGTGACAAAGTAACCACTAAATCTTGGATGATAGGTTTTCGATCTTAATAGTTGGTATCAGAGGGAGTTTATTAGAAAACATTGGAACTAGAGTTATGAAAAAATATATTAGAGAAATAATATGTATGATTGAATTTTGAGATATTCCTAAATAAAAAAAGCCATATAATTTAGTGATTAGTTATACCTAAATTATAAATTTATGTTAAGTGTTTCACCAGTTTTGAGATTATACATTATGTTTCATAATGTTATGATATAATCTAGTATATTACATTTTTTATAAATGTAACCCAGCGGAAGGAATAAGAACCGTATAAATGAACATATATAAAGAGTATGAATGATTGTTTTTTATGGGTTTAATCAAATCTTTCAAAGGGAAGTAGTATCCCAAAAATTCTTATCACATGAGTACATAAAATCATGTTCTAAAAAGATTAATAAATAATTATACAAGTATTATGGATTAAAAGGGAAGTAATAGAAGAAGAATATATCTGGGAAAAATATAGATAAAGGGGATAAGGGAAAAGAAGTATTTTTTCACATGTGATAATTCTGGAAAGAAACACCATGGTACTTGATTAAAAGGATTGGGAGTTTTATACAGGTGTGGAGAGAAAGGACACCATGATTTTTATTTCAAGGGAAGGAAATAATTTACCAATGTTCAATGATTTAATTATAAGGATAGGGGTCACTATAAAATATAATTCCCCAAGCATCAAGGGAATATACCTAAAAAGAAGCTAATGGATCATAGTCAAGCTTATGTTATTACCATATATGTAAAGGCCTAATTAACGTGATTATGATTGGATTAAATAATTATTTTATTTGTTTATTTTATCAATTATATAATATATATGGATTGTACAGTAGTACTTACTATTTAAGGATTTGGAAGCATGTGATGAATAGTACCGGTAACTAGAAGAATTGATTCTATTGTAGGTTAATATTTTTGAAAACACATGATCAAGGAAATATAACCCTTAATATATTCTGGAAGATAAATATATTTTTATGGGATAGTTTTGTTTAGTTATTTGATGGTTTATATTTGGTTTACTACATTTTTGTATTTAAGAAAGATGTTCAATAACCTAATATTTTATTTTTTAGAGCATGAAAGTTTTAATTAAGGTTTTAAGATGTTCATATTTGATATGTGAAAATAAAAAATAAATTCTATTATTTGGTTAAAATATAATATTAATTTTATTTATTAAATTTAGTGACCTTCCTTATAAATTTATTATCTTTGAATTTGGATAGATGTATTTTGGAAGAGTCATAAAATTAACTACTTATGAAATAGATTAAGTTGAACATTGGATATTATTTTTTGAGGTTAAAGTATCTTTTATTATATTGGATATCATGTGATAAAAATTTTGGTTTTAGTAAACATTTAAAAGTTTAAGTAATGACTTTTGGATCTTATGATTCATTAAAGTCCTTTAGTCAAAAAAAACATCAATCAATAACATTCATTTCCTGGTATAATGGATGATGTGAAAATAGATTAAAGTACAACCAAATGATGAGATAATTCTTATGAAATGGAAATTAATAAAGTAATTTTATATTATCATTTTCTTTTCTAGATATTAGAAAATATCTCAAGTATAGGGAAATTATTTTGGAACAAAAACATTATCCGTTTACTTTTCTTACTGAGAAATCAATGGTCTCTTAACCAATCACAAATGTACAATTTTGTGATTGTTAATTTTATGATGACCATATTATATATCAATATCCATCATAACTTTATAGTTATATTTATATTCCATTTCCATTTTCTCACTTACCTCTAATTTTATCCCATTCGAAATACGAATTTGGTGGTGACCTTCACAATTCCCTTTTCTTCTTATTAAGAGGAGGTTATCTTTACCCTATGTACGATGTGGGTTTCTCATAAAGGAATTTTTCAATATCAACATTTTATTTTTCAAGTACAATTTCAAATTGTGAGGTTGAAATTTATTTGTGGAGGGGATAATTTAACACCCAAATATTTTATAGTATGTCTCTTTTTAAATTTAACCTCTTTGATAGCTTATGTTCCACGCAACACCCATCTTAAACAAACAATGAAATATTATTATTTGATCGTTATAATCGATCCATTAAATTGGATGGAATGAATGGTATTAACCATGTTATTAAATTTATATATTTAACATTCATATTTTATTTTTTCTAGATATGATATAAAAATAATTCCAATTTTATACATAAAAAGCTATATTTTTTTAAAGTCATTTCTGATGCCTTTTCATAGGAAAAATATTTTAAAACTAAATTTTTAAATTTTTATAAATTATATTTTAAAAATAAACTTCATTTTTAAAATATTAATTTCAAAATTATCTTAGGCTTAATTTTTTGTTATTTTTCTAAAAAGATTGTTTTTTCAGTGAATGGTAAAAAAATACAACATTTTAATTGAAACTTAAATTTTCTTCTAAATAATTTATAATGTTAAATTAAATTTTAATCTAGTTTTAAAGTAATATTATATTAGTTAAAAAACTATTAATACAATTAATTTAATTGAAATATTTTTTATATATAATTTTGAAATAAAATCATTTCAATCTTTTGAACATTTTCACTTTAAAAACTCGCTTTCACACCCCATCTATAGGATTAATATTAAATTAATTTTGGACACTTATCTATTATAGATTTTAAAAAATGGATTCAATATTTGGAATTATAATTTTTAAATTTATCAAATAGGTTTCTTTAATTTTTGGACAATATGAATAGTAAAGTTTTTAATTATTATTACCATGATTAATTGTAAATTGAGTAATTAAGGGTAAAAATAATTATGATAAGGATTAGAAAATTATACTAAAACCTATACTAATTTTATTGGATGAGTTATTTTTTTTAAAACCATACTTGGGCCAAAATTATGATCTCATGGAGCCACTTGGATGAATTTAATTCCCTTATAGTATTTTATTTTAAGAAAAGTAAAATTTGTTACACTAATGTTTTTAATAAGTATAAAATTTTTAATATGGAATTTTCTAGAATTTATCTTAGACTATAAATATTATTTTTAAATATTAATTAATTATATTTATCACAGTAATTTATTTTTAATTTTTTGTGAATAATTAATTACCTTAAATACATAAACAATAGTGATGCAGTAATTATTTTATTAATGGAAATATCAAATAAATGATATTAAAATTAATACAATAAATATAATTGTAGAAAATTAATGGTATCAATTAATTTTATAGATTATCTTGAAATGTTAGGAATTTATTAAAAGATGTTTTTCAAAGATATCTTGTTTGGTTGATATTTTTAAAATTCAATGTAATGAATACTTTCAAAATTGACATTAGTGATATTTAAAAATAAATAATATTTTATTAAATGATATAGAATTTATAAAAATATAAAATTCATAAAAATTATTGGTATTAGGTTAAAAATGTCATCAAATATCCATTTATGGGTCTTTTTTAATCTTATAGTAGCTGTATTAACCCTCAAAGAGTAAAAAACCATGTTGTTGTGATAAGAGTTAAAGGGATTAAATAAGAGTTAAAACCAAATGATAAGGGTATAACCATGAACTAAACTTGTTCATAAAATATTGGATAAATATTATTATACCCTTATCACATTAATATATAATTTTATTTTTTTAATGGATATTTTTTCATGAAAATACCTTATATATTTTTTAATTCAAATATAGTTACAAAATGTCGCCCTCTTTGTATTTAATATCTTTTATGACTCCAAATAGGGAACAAATAAAGATATGAATGAAAATAAATATTTATTTTAATATTAAAGAAATTATTTTAATTATATAAAATTATATTTAATTTTTATAAATTATATAATTACCATAAATGCTTCTGCAATGATAATATAGTATTTATTTAATTAACAGAAAAATGAAATAATTAATTTTAAAAATATTAATTTTGATATATTTTGGATGATTTAATGTGTATAAAGAATTTTTTATATATATAGTGTGTATTATATAGGTTTTAAATCATTATATTATAATTCACACTTTTTCATGATGTGTTTGAAGTCAAATTAAATGAATAGTATCAAATTTTACAACAATGATATTTTATTGAATTAATATTTTATTAACTTATTTAAAAATTATAAAAAAATTAAATAAGACCAAATTGGATAATATATAGTCTAAAATTTCATACAATATTCATTATAGGTCATTTTAATTCTTTTTATTTATAATTTCCATATTATATTTTAATATTTCGAGAGTTTCCAAAAGTTCCCCTCACCTCAATTATAAAAGGGCACTCCTTCATTCACTTATTTACACCACCTTGATCCATATAGCTCAAAAAACCCTAACCATTTATCTTATAAACATATTTATTTAAGTTTTAGATCTTTTTTCTTTCCAAATGACCTGCCTTGGATCCCTTAAGAAGAGATTAAGGAATTCCATCGAAGAAGAGGCAATCGTCTTTATCATCTTAGTCAAGTTCATTTCTTATTATACTTCCTATTGATGATTTTTTTTTCATTATAAAGTAGTATATTAAGTATAATATATATCTTTATATGTTATTATTATTATGTTACAACCATAATCTATGTTTTATCCATCCTATGAAGAATAAAAGCATCGTGTGTGCGTACGTGCGTGCGTACAGCTTACCATCTCCACATCATGGTGTAATTTGTTTTTCATCACCACTTTACTTGGATGGGTATAATGATGGAAATAATTTAAATATATGGTACTAATAAAATGATATTTATTATTTATAATTAATATATCATCCACTTCCTTACCCTTTCACCATTAAGGGAATGATATTGTCGCTCGTGTGTACAAATGACCTACAATCGACACGATGTGGTGTAATTCATTTTCCATGTTCACCATTAACGAATGATTATAAAAATGTATATAATAAATAAATTTGATATTTATGGCCTTAATATCATTCTGTAGATGATGGAACTATATCCTATTCACAAGAATTGGGACTTACATGACAAAACATGCAAAGGAAAATGATGTAGTTAACAACCTAAACAAGGTTAATAACAAAATATTATTAATAATAGAGTAGTAAAATGTTATAAGGTGATCATATATAATATAATAAATATAAATAATATTCTTTTATAAGTTAATAATATTTTTAAAACCACTATACATTAGTTTCAGACATGTATGGAGAAAATTGGACCTAAGGAAAGGGTTTATTTCACAATATCATGATTATCTGGGATTGTTTCTATTTAAGTATCAATTGGGGAATATTTCTATTTTGTATCCATGTTTTCTAAAAAAATTCAAATGGTTTTTAATATTATCCTACAATTTTTTAAAGTCATTTTTACCCATTTTTGACATATTACAAAATGTTTTCAAAGGAATCTTCATGTCGTTTTCAAAAAATACCAATTTAGATTTTATTGAAAAAGTGAAAGGAGGATTTGTTTTAATTTATAAAACATGAAAGAAATTTACAGCCTTCGTGACCAATAAAAGTTTTTAAATCATATTTTATTTGTCAAAAATTTTATTTTTAGAGAAAATTATTTTCAAAAATTTTGGTAAAATTTTTGTTTTAAAAAGTGAATTTCAAAGTGAAAAATGTCATTTTAGCCCAGAATTTTTTAAAGATATTTTTATTAATCAATGACATAAACACTTTAATGTAATTATTATCCACTAGGTGTGTGTTATATTAATATCATATTTATTCATTATTTGGATTTTTTATAATAATTTTGACTGTGGATGTGTTATTTTGATAACATTTGCCTTATTACACTGAATGGTTTATGGTTATGTTTACAGATTTTGGAAAGTATTCATATTTCATATGATTTTTTTAAAATTTGAATGTTTATTTTTATTTTGTTTTACCCCTTTCATATGATTAATTAATTAGGCTTATTAAATGATGGGATGGACCTATTATATCCCCTAGATGCATTGGTAGGTCTCATGAGACAAACTAGACCATGTTTTGGCCAAGGCCTTACCCATTTATGTAGACATATTAAATGATGGATTGACCATATGTTTTAGACATATAGAATTATGTATTAAATCATTATGTGATTATTCATTGATATACCATGTGATTATTCAACTAGTATAATATTCATGGTAATGTTTCATTCTCATGTGATTATTTATGTGGAATTATTTGATCCTCACTTATTCTTTCCATATTATGATCAAGTTATTTGTTTAGTGGCATGTGTTTTAGTTTTTTACCTTTCCATAATTTTTTATTATTATTTATGATATATCGATTGTATTCATACCCTTAATAAGCATCTAATCTCACTCCTTTCTTATATTTCATTTTTTCCTATGATTCCAAGAAGTATATTATGACATATATGTAGGCTTACAAAAAATGGGGATAATAGAATTTTTAACGAACTTATTTTCATATTTTATATTTTAAAATGTAATTTTAATTTCAATTATGTGTCTATTTTTCTAAAAATTCTAAACTATTTGGTGCTTCAGGATGTGATTCCTTTTATATATTTCAATTTAATAAAGCAACTACTAACATTGGGTTGCTAGGGTTAGGATATTTACAATTATTTAGTGTTATTATAATTATTTTTTACTTGTGCTAATTGATTTTTCTTACTTGTATATGATTATTTTTTTATATCTTGCTTAAATTCCTAATACCTACACTAATGTGATAGTTTCCTAGGTTGTAGTTATAGTATAATATAGATAAATAGAACATTTGCATCAACCTAGATGGTTTTTTCCCACATAGATTAATGGTGGGATTATATTTAACTATAATGAAATTGACTAAATAAATGAAATGAATTTGAAATTGAATTTTTAAAAATGGAAAGGAATTGTCTAGTTTCAATAAATTAAATCTGTGACTTATAGATGTTAATTAAATAGAGTTTCAAGTATAACTTATAAAGGATGGTACCTTAATAATAAATGAATGAATACCCATATAATCGAATCCATATACGCTTGACTTTGACCTTTTCAGTGAGTTTTAGCGTCATATTCTTATGAACTAACCCATCTGAGGGTGTGTTAAAAAAATTATAATTTTATTATCAATGGGTTGCACTTAAATCAGATTCCAATTATAATTTATAAAGTGTTGTTTTAATAAATTTGGAATGGATTCTCATATAACTGAACCCAAGATTGGTATGATGGGACCCTCATGGGTTTCCTACGTCCTTTTATGCCTTGGTACGTAACCCCTTGGGGGTATGATTATGATGTGTTGGGATGGTTATTTAATTTTTTATCATCCACTTATATGATGTCATGTATAATTTTATGGCTGAATATTACTAAACCTATCCCCCCTTGAAATGATAAAAGAACTTTTCTATGCTTTGAAATTTACTAATATAAGGCATTAGTTAATTAAAATGTTAGTAACAACCTATATAGTGTTTGCCTTAATAGATTGGAATTGGAATTTTTTTTAAATAAGGCCTATTATGAGATATTATAGATAATAAAATGATGATTAAAAAGAAATTGTGATATAATTTTTCTATAATGTTTCATGAAGCTAGCAATATAAAGAGATAATTATAGTTTTGAAACATTTCTTTTATAAATAGTTCTAGTCATTGCCTATGTATATGCCTATTTAAACTTAAATCAGTGTGAAATTATGAAAAGTATTAAGTATATCCTTTAATAATTTATATAGATAAAACTCTCATGTGAGGTTTAGCTTTAGTTTTCACCTTGAGATATGTATTTAATGGGAACATTAATGTTGCATGAGAGTCTCAATTAGATTCTTTCTACTATTTCAAGGACTTAAAGGTTAGGTGGTAGATCCTAGTGACCTTTTAGGCAAGACTCAAGTTTTAAAGTTGATGACATATGCTAAAGTTATGGGTTAGACTATTTTTTGTGGCTTCTATGAATATAGGAATAGGTATAATTTTTAGTTTAGATCTTAATCATGATAAGTTTTATTTCATGATCATTTGAGTCAAGTAGGACTCTTAGTTGAAGAAATGACACCCCCAAGTAGTCGAGTGTTTATCTGTTAAGTTTAACCTCGGGGGGTGCCACCGTATGTGGATACCTAATGAGTGTAATATCCTTGTCCTTTTTACATTTGAATCGTGAACTTCCAAAGATCAATTCCTTATAAGGATGTTTATAGAGAATTAGGTCCTGGTATGTTGATGCATGGTAGGAGATGTTGTTGCTATTATGTTGATAGGTTTAGACCCATATAGGTCAATGATCCTTTTACCTGCTTTAGTTTTACCTATTTAGAGAGAGTTTACAGGTGTATTGGATGTCATGTAATAAAGGCCCTTAAATGGGATATAGTTCTCATAAAAAAGACCTTAAGTGTAGGTGGACCAACCAAGTGTCTCTGTTTTGAGCTTGATCTTTAAGACTAGGTGGAATACCTTGAGACCCTCAATTGTGACTCTGACCCTAGTGATTATGTGGAGTTTCTTTTGATCAAGGCAACCGGATAGAGAGGTCATCCCACGGTTTACATTTTCCTTAAGGAAAATGATCTTTTTTATAGTATTGTTTAGAATCTGATTCATAGAATGTACTTGTGTTTTTTAATATAGGAACAGTCATTCCTATGGTTTTTCAAGGAAGTGCTTAGGGTGTCATATATCCAAACTAACATCCATGGGAAGTTGTTTCATTAGAAATTTAATTTTTGAAAAGATTTTTTGAGGTGGGTATTTGTTTAATAAATATGGTCATAGGTTGGTTATTGATTTTAAACAGGAGTTCCAAGGGAACTTCCAACTTAATGAGACTGACATTCTGTGTATCATGGTCAGTTTGACCTTATTGATGTATGACTCATGGGAGTGTGAGTTAGGTATAGAATTGGGTGGTATGGCATATACACACACTATGTATGGAAATATTGTTTCACACCAGCTGCACATGGGATCTATTTAGAATTGAATATTGGTGAATAGTCTGGTGTGAGCCAAGGACCAATGGTTTCAAATAGGTGACCCCTGCGAGCATGGTGACCTGGTTATTTGGGAAAAATTAAATGAAATTCCCTAGAGATGAGGGATAATTTGGATAAATAACATAGATACTATGAGATGGTTGACCTGTGATTGGACCTTAATTCACTTTGTTAAGATACATGGCTAGATGTTGGTTAAAGGTAATTATAGCCTTTTTGATGTGAGTGTGGCTCATGGAGAGAGATACATGCCTACCATTGGAATTTTAGTGTTATCCTAGTTTAGAGTCGATCACACCCAATATCTTGACATCATCTTGATTGTGTTAAGACTACATTATATTTACATTGATCTGCCTAAAAATCATTTTATCTTGACATATGGAATTCTTGGAAGCTTCACTCGAGTAGTGGAATAAGGTAATACATAAGGGGGAGTGACCTTTACCCATTTTATGGTGGGTATACTCAATGTAATTTGAATTTGATGAAAAAAATGGGAACCATTCTTAGAAATAAATAATGGGTGATTGGTGATGCTTAAGTCATAAATTAGTAGTGAGAGGATTTTTAGCCATTCCAAATATTATTTCCAAGAATGGATGGGGAATGGGCTATAGTAAATGGAATCTTATTTTTTTGGTGAAAGGATGATCCTATGGTGGAGATTGGTACAATGGTCTCTAATTTATGACCCTCATATGGGTAAGGGTCATGGTATTTCAGGATCAGCTGTTAGATTATTTTTTGGCTCTTCGATATCATTAGATAATGGGACCATGAATGGATGGATTACTCAGTAAATTTTAGGCGTGGTATCAAAGAATGTTAGGTAATATATTAGTAATTTTACTATTAACTATGGTCATGGACATAGATCTATTTATAGGTATGTATTATCCTAAGTGACACTTGGATTCTTAAGTATGAATTCCTTGGATAAACCCATGGATACCATCTGATTCATTGACTCAACCGCTATGTGAGATACCACCTTTAGGCTTATTCAGTGATTTTTATGTTTGGATGTATTGAATATATAATGATATTTCACACATAAAATAAATATAATGGAATAACTTGGATGATATCCTTAGAATCCAATTATTGATACCAAGGTTTCCCTGCAATTATGTTTGGGCTCAGTTGAAGTTTAGGGTGTGACAAACCAAGGATGCTGGATTGGGATTGCACCAGTGTTCATGTTGTATAAAGATAATAGAAATGAGAAAGAAATGTTTTTCCCAGGAGGTGTCTCCATATGTTAGTTACAGGCCTTAATAATCATTATCAAAAAAATATTGGTATTCCTTCGGATAAAGTCTTCTGGATTCTGGTTTTGGTGACGCATTAGTGGCCGAAGCCAAGTATTTTAGAAATTATTCATCTAGAGGTGGTTCAACTTGATTTCATCTTCTAGATGGATATGGTCAGTGAGTAATCACATTGTGAATGTTTTTGGGATGAGATGGGGGAATTATAAAGTTTGGTAAGAGAATTTCAAGGAAAAGTTGGTGGGACCAGTATGAGCTTGGTCAATTGGAGTTCAATTATTTTCAACGAACCAAGGACTGGGTGTAGTATCCTAAGATATTATAAGGTTTAATGTATTATAAATTATTCCTAGAGTGTCTCTAGGATGTTAAGTATGGGATAATGTATACAATTATGATGGAGGAAGTACCATTGTTTAAGAATTTTTAGTTATAATATTGGACCTATAGTGGGGATCTCTATAAGCTGGATAATGAAAGAGACAACAACATCATCATGTCTCGGGTTAGAAGAGTCCAGCTAAGTACTATCTTGATGTTTAGTTTTGTATATGAGTGTATTATTTAGTCTTGGGTGGCTTAATCAATGTAATATTGGATCGAATATTTGAGGTTTTGGTCATTTGGAAATGCAACATGGCTATTTGAATGAGAATTCCCAACCCAAATAGGCATGGTGGGGTTTTCATTGTCCCCCAATAGTTCTCAAGGATGTGAAGTTCTAATATGAGGAGGTTTTAATGCCCTATGTTTTTCACAGGTTGAATTTTTCAAAGGGGTTTGAAAATTTTCATCTAGTTTGCATTTAGAATCTTAAACTAAGATATAGAATGTAATTATGATAGTTTTAACTCCTAATAGTGATGTTTATAAATGGAGTTTAAGTCTTGAGAGACATATTTAAGCCCTATATTATTTTTTATAGCATTGGGATTCAAAATCTCAATTTCAGGAGAGATATCCTTAGGAGAATTGTTGACACGTGGTTAGTATTAATCATTCGAATCAATTATGAGGCTTATTTTTTTAAGGGACACAATTTTTCTAAATCATGTGACATGTTCCATACAGCTTTGAAAGCCTGGGATGAGGCATATAGGCTTTCAAACCATGTTACCAAGGATTCACATCCATGAAAAACCTCTGTAATAAATTACATAGGAGGATCACATAGGTTGTACATGGTTTTCTTAACCATTCACCTAGTTGTGTGAGGGGGTGTCCCTTTGGATAGTGGCACCACTTATTGGAGAACAGTTATCCAAATTGGGTGGATAATTAAAGGAGATTCAAATGAAAATTTTAACCATGATCCCTTTATCTTTTCCTCATTTCTTGTGAGATGTATCAACCTAAAAATACAGTCCATATGCATATTTAGATCTAACTATACACCCTACCCACATGATTTACTCTAACCATGAGACAAGGCCAACTTTCCCAAAAAGTTGGGTTCTAGGATCTGAACATTCCCTAGACACCCTTTTCACCATCTCTAACTCAAAGTGAATACATATTAGGTAAAAAATAAATAATTAGACTAAAATTTAAAAAATCCATACCTGAGTGAAAAACTGATTTCTTACATATATTAAGGGCACAACATTCCTGATCATTTAATCATAATTGTTGGATAAGAGGTTCCTCGTAATTTATTATAATTGTTGGAAAAGATGTTCCCTATCATTTATTTATAATTTTTGGACCTAATGTTCCTTACACTAATAAAAAAATGGGTTTATTCAATGTTAGGGCTTTAACAGTGCTAGCAAAAAATGCTATTAAAGACCCCCTTTTTCAGTACTAGAAAAAGAATTGTTAAAGGGGTGTATTTAACAATGGTTTTTTAGAACTATTAAATGGGTTCTTTAATAGTGCTAAAAAGTTCTATTAAAGGGGTCCCTTTATCAACACTTGTAAAAAGCACATATAATAGCCCCCCGTTATTGGCACTAGTAAACACACACCGATAAATAGGGGTCTTTATCAGTGCTTCTAAAAAATTACTGATAAAGGGGATCCTTTATCAGTACTTGTAAAAAAGCACTCATAAATGGGGGTCTATATTAGTGCTTTTTTAAAAGCACTAATAAAGACCCCTCCCCCATTATCAATACTTTTTTATTAGCACTGATAAAGGGTATATTTCAAAATAAATCTATATTTCATTAAAATTAATATATAAATATATAAATATATTTATAATAACATATAAATATTTTTATATTGATGTAAATATAATCTATATTTTTTAAGTATGTTTTAGATAAGGATAAATAAAAATTTACATTTAATATATAAGATATTTAAAGAAAATGGCTTATAAATTAATAAAAAAATCATTTTAATTGTTAAATTGATAATTATTATCTAGTAATAGTAATTTAATAAAAAATTTAAGACAATAAAAGTAAAAAAATTAATAAAATATCTAAAATAAGTTGAAAAAAATGTCGAACTTCAACCACCCATAATTTTTGATCCAGTTGTCCAGTTGGGCACTATCACATATCAAATCAAAGAATATGATGAGAATTATGCCAAGTTGACTAGGTGTCCCCAGTCACTATTATTAAAGGTCAAAAGAGGCCTAGAAAGTCTCCAAAAAGTGAGTTTTTTAGTCAGGGTACCTCAATTTTTTAACATTTGATGGGTTTTCATCCTCATTTAATGGGGTCTTATTGTCTTTTATTAATAAATATCGGATTTATTCCTTAGTATTACATTCAAATTGATATTATGGTTTTAAAATTTTATTGTTTTTCACAATTTTGTTTTATTTATAATAAAATATATGCATATTTTCTTATATTTACTTTTAATAAATCACTTGTATAAATACATATATCTATATATTTACGTAGAAATGTATTTTTAAATATGGAAAATAAATATTTTCCATTCATTTTATTTAGAGTCAAAAATAAACCATTTTATTTACCTTATAAAAATGAAATAATAGGTATATATAATTTTTATATACATATGTGTGTGTGTTAATAAACATATATTTTTATTTATTTATTTATTTATATTATAATATATATAAATGAATATTAATATATAATATATTTCAATAAATATAAATTAATATAGATATATCAAAAAATTACAATATAAACAAATAAATAGAAAATTCATTAAATATACAACCAAATACATGTGACATAGTGGTAAACTGCATTCAATCGCATAAGGGATGTCCTGGGATCAAATTCAGGCATGTGTAGGTATTTGCAGTATCCTTTTAGTGCTAATGAAGTGGGATGGGGTGTGTGATGGAGTATGGGGTAGTGGAAATAGATAATAAAGGCTTTTTAAGTTCTAAGAAAGAGGGTGTCCGGGGTGTGTGAAAAAATAATTTTTTTATATTTTTAACAACACGCTTTTTAGTGTTGTTAAAAACAACCTTTAAAAATGCTAAAAAAACACTGTTAAAGGCACCCTTTGACTAAAAATTAACTTTTTATTCAAAAGAGGATAAATAAAATCCAATATAACAAAAGATCAGGGGGCGGAAGTAGTGGAGGCCAAGGGCATCATTCCTAACAATAATTTTAAAACCAGCAGATAGGGATCCTAAAGTGTTATAAATAATCAATCTCTCTCTTGGGTTACCTTTTCTAGCTAACGAACCAGTTTCATAATTCCCTTCATGCAAGGTGTGTCAAACCAATATATTCTTATTGATATAATTCCTGTAATACCTAATCGTGTAAGCCAACTCCCTGGAAATATCACCCATTTCAACAAGAAACTTGTCCATTATGGTAGAATCTGTCTCAACTTATGAAATATGGATATTATGGATCCTACACAAGGATAAACAAGTGTCCAATTAAATATCCTCTACACGCATGAAATCACCTACACTAAAGAAGGCAGAAAAACCTAGTAACATGGAGCCTCGGTTGTCACGAACCATCCCACCCCCTCTCATATCCCTATTCTTGTAGAATCCATCCATGTTTAGATTCAACTCCATGCATAGAATAGACCATCTAACTCATAGACCCTTCATTTATTGTCTGGTAACCATAGAAGAGAAATAGGAAGGAAGTAATCTTCTTAGAGAAATAGACTGACTAGCATTATTTACCAACACCCTTAGCTCCGTCACAATAATTCTCACATGCACTAGAAGATGTAGTCCAGAACGTTTAGGACCATATATAGCTTTATTATGGCCTTCCCAGAAAATCCAGCAAGAATCCAAAAACACCATCTTGCACACCTTGACCTATTTCCCAGTATTCCCTAAACCCTGAAACCATTCCTCAATGAATCTCTGCATAGAAACAGCGGAGATGTTGAGGTTCATCTCTTGTTGCAGGTAGTTCTAGACCCCCTTGGCCCAGTCACCAAGAAACAATGCATGATCTATCAACTCCTGTTGAGGCCTATTAGAGCACTAGCATCGAGAGGCCAAATTGGCTCCTCTTCTCTGGACATTCTTGTCAGTGGGGATTTCATGGTTCCTCAGGCACCACACTAATAAATTCATCTTCCTAGGAATCTCCTTGCACCACAGCTTGGAAGCCCACGTGTCTAAATTGTTACTAGAGTGGCATAAGATCCTAAATTCATGACTATAGAAAGTCCCAGAAGCAGACCCCCTGAAGGTACATGTGTCTAGTTCATCAACAAGAATGATATTATCAAACACCTCCTTTTGATTCAAGTTCAGAACATCAGTGAGGAAGGTTGGGTACATGCTAGACACTCTGAACAAAATATATGGGTTCGGGTAGCTAGGGAAGTGAAAATGATCACCCGACCAATTATGTTCCAAAAATTGATGTCACCATGTCCATTTTTTCACATAACCTCCTCATCCAACTCCTTCAGATGACTGAGAGTGTACCATGAAAGGTTGGATAATTTCTTTACATTCTTCTCCCAACTCCTCCAGTCCTCCCCATATCTGGAAAACATGAACTTAGACCAAAGGTATGTCCCTTCACAAATATCACAATCCAACCTTTCCTTCATTGCATACATGGTGTCCTCTGCATCATATAGACTAACACCCCCTTCAGTAACTAGTTTAGCCATTCTTTTCCATGAGGCCTAGTGGCAATGGCCAGATTGGTTAACATCCCAAAAAAAGGTGGTAAAAATATTTTCCAAGTTCTGAATAGTACCCTTTAGTTGATTAATTATGGATAACGCATACATTTACATAGATGTGAGGACACTATTAATCAAAGAGATCCTACATCCAAATGATAAGAACCTATTTTTCCAATTGAAAATTATCCCTATTATTTGATTGATAAGTTCATCAAAGAAAATATTTCTAACCCTACCATTGGATATTGTGGCACTAAGATAAACCAAGGAAGTTGGCACCATTGAATACCCATTTTAGACTGAACAGATAGGGAACGTCTTCCTAATCACTTATTGGAGATGAAAACACTAATATTTCTTGAGTTAATGCTTTGTCCACTAAACCTTCTATATAAGGAAATGACATTTGAGAACCCAAAAAGTAACTTTTTCATACCATTAATAAAGAATAATATATCATCAACAAACATTAAATGTGACACCATGCCCTTCCCAAACCGGTTATTAAATGGAAGAATTTTTTCCTCTTCAATATTTTGATGCATGTTTTTTGTAAGCACCTCCTGAGCTAGGATAACCAAAGAGGGTAAAAGAGGGTCACCCTTCCTAACACCACATGTTGATTTGAAGAAACCAAAGGCCTTTCCCATTAGGAAGATTATATTTCAAGGGGAATCATAACATCTAAAACATAGATCGAAAAAACCATTCATGAAACCCAAATTTCCTCATGATGATGAGAATAAATCTCCATTCCAATTTATCATAATCCTTTTTCATATCCACCTTAATCATTATATTAGATCCAACAATTCATTTATTCAAATCCAAAACCATTTCTTGAGAGATACTAATGGCCCCCTAAATTCTTCTTCCTTACACAAACCCATACTTTTCAGGTGAGATAATTCTAGAAATAATACATCCAAGTCTTCTTTTTAGAAGCATGAAAAGGATATTATAAACAAAATTACACAAGAAAATAGGCCTAAACTGATTCAAGGATGAGGGATATTTAACTTTAGGTATGAGAACCACTTTAGAATCCCAAACAGCCCAGTTCAAGGAGCCACCTCTAAATAAATCTTGAACTTCTTCCCTCTCTTGGATCTTAACAAGATCCCATATTTCAATAAAAACACTAGGAAAACCATATGGCCCAAAAGAACTATCCATATTCATGTTGAACACTATAACCTTAATCTCATCCTCCTCTAGAATATCCATCAGAACAACATTTTCTTCATTATCCACTAGTTATGATATGTTGTTTATAAAATCCCTTTCACCAGTCTAAATATTGAGCCTTCATTCATTATAATTGTTCGGTCCTACCAAAAGATATTTAAAGTAATCTAACGCCCTTTTCCAACCACTTCCATGTCTAAATTGAAAGATTCATCTTCAAGATTGAGCTTAATCCTCATACTTACCCTTTTTTATTTGATGCAATCCTGAAAATATGAAGTGTTTCCCCCTCTTTAAGCCGTAAGGCTCGGGACTGTTGCCTACAATCCCTTTCAATCGCCAAAATTTTCTCAGTGAGAAAATTTTGTTTTTCAGTCAGAATGGAAATACGGTCATCATCCCAGGCATCCAGTAAACCCTCCTCAATATTCTCAATATCATTTTTAAGTCCTTAAAAGATGGTTTCATTTTTTTTTACATGAGATACATTCATTTAAGTATTTTCTCAGGCATTTAAGCTGATTCATAAGACCATTACAGGCCAAAATTGAATCAAGTTTATCCTAAGAAGTCCTAACCATCTAGATAAATACATCCATCTGATGCTAGGTAGCTGAATAGAATAAACATTGAGGACCCTTTCCACCCTCCTTTAAGGTTACCAGGAGATGATCATGATTAGACATGGACCTGGTAAGATAAAAGATGGATGCCTAAACAAAGGATTATAATCCCTAGATATTGGAAAGATAATGATTGAGTCTTCTATAGATCCTCTGAATTCCATGAATATTATTACACCACGTATATTTATTACCATAAAATCCCATGTTAATTAATATCATTAAACGGTTCCTTTAATAATTCTTTGTTATCACTGTTAAAAAACCCCTTTTAACATCATTCTCAATATCAACACTTTTTAAGTGTAGATAAAACCCTATAACTAGTGTTTTTAAAGACTAGATTTGTATTAATGTTACCATTACATGAAATTATTGAACATTATGTTCCTCATGATTTATTATAATTTTTGTAAAAGATGTTTCATGTCTTTTATTTATAATTGTTAGACATGATATTCATGATTTGAATTGTTATACATGATGTTTCTTTTAATTATTGTATCATTATACACGACATTCTATTTTCATAATCCTTTATTTAATAGTAAGAAAAAATATTACACATTTGTATTATTTACATGGAATTCCACATCACTTATTGGATAGGGTTGGACCTAACGCTCCACGACACCTTGGTTAGATGCCTGGTCCGATTTCGTTATTTAACATATAATACCTCATATTCTTATCATTGTCTATGGATATATACTTATAATTTTACATGGATGCATTGGTTATACACCACAGATCTCAATTCTATTTATAATAAATGTAAATGTTCAGTGACATTCCAGCTTAGGCCAAAGTAGGTAGAGTCGACCAGGTGTCCCATGAGGAACTTGAGCCGATATGTTTACCATTTATTTTAATAAATTTTTATTATACCTTCACATTGTACCATTTTATATTCATATACTATATTATGAATTAGATGTTGGTGGTGGTGGCTACTATGTTTTACTCACACCTTATATAGGATATTGATTGTTACCCAAACAAATTTCTTAACTGCAAGATAGGACCCAGATTTTGTTTCCTTAGTTTTTTTTACTATAGACTAGTACTAGACATAGGGTGGGGGAAAAACATGTAATCATACCACCTATTGGGGGTAGGTATTTGTTCATTTATTCTTTTTTTGATCTCATACAGTTATATATATCATTTTTTGTATGTTTATTGCTTTTATTTATGCCTAAGCACATTCATGAATGGATGGGTTATCTAGATTTGCACACTTTATAATTACTTCTAAGTTATTATTATCTTACAATTCCACTCATTTTTTTGTGATTATGAAATTTTTATTACTAATATAAATGGTATAGACTCCCCACTATACTACCTTTATACACTCAGTGCTACTCAGTAGCCTCTGGTATATCGGGTGGCATGCTTGAGGTCATGTGATGAACCAAATTGGGGAACCAGATTAGTGGATCCCAAGTAGGGACGATACAATCCTCAAATGCAGTACCTACATATCAAAACAACTATGGTAGAGAGAAAACCTGAATAGATTGAATAAGAGGATGAATTTCCAATGTTTACTCTTGAATTAATCTTCCATGAGGCCTTTCACATCAAAGAGGAATTAAAATTTGAAATCATTGATAGAGCCCCTCCTTTTAATTTTTATTTCCCTAATTTTATAAAAACTAAACTTTTTATTGATCTCCATTCTATTGTAAGTGAAAAATTAGAAGTATTCTTATAGGCCTTGCGTTTAAAAGATAAATATGAAGTTGATGGGATCCGCATTTAAGATATGATGGAATTACCACTACATCCCCCACATATACTAGAAAACATCAAAATTGTAGTGCACTCATAAAAATAAACTAAAATATAGATTATATGAGTGAGTTAATCAACCATTAAGCTCGTTTTTGAAGATACCAATGACCATTTAGGTGAAACCAAATGGGGGTGAATCAGTGGTACAAATGTTTTACAAATTCTCTTCCAATTTGACCTCTTAAACTTGTTAAGGTTTTTGGTACACTCAAAATTATCTATCAATCTTACCTCATGTGAAATTATAATAATAGAGAGAGCATCACATGGTATTTACAAATTCATCTGAAAGGAGTTCTCTTTTACCTGTTGGTTATACCCTAAACATGGATTCTTCACTATATATAGGTGGTAATATACTAGGAAAGTACATTTCCATCAATATTTATTCTACAGTGATCCCAATTTAGAGTCCACTAAAGATCCTAAAACCTCCACCTACACACACAATCAATATAGAATATATTGTGCCTTATCCTACTTTAGAGTCTGATGGAGAATTCCAATTCTAGAGTTCGCCATAATATTTCTTCACTTATTTTCATGATAATCCACAAAAAGAAAGATCTTAAACATTCTGGATGAATATTTTTCTCCATGATCCTACATGATCTAGTTTTCTTGTGTATAATTCCCCAAGGTTTTCAACAGTTACTTGCAGCATATATGTTGGCCTTGAAACTCTTCTCAGATCTTCAATGATCTAATTTTATCAATATTTAAATAAGAAGGAACACAAGTTTCTTATTATATAAAGGATCATGAATTACAAATCTTTCTCTCTCTGATATAAAGTTGTATTGATTTTATAAAAATACTCTTTCACGTTAGATGTAAGATTTATCATAATATTTTCCTTTAAATTCTTCATCGCCTACATGAATACATTTATCCACACACAAAAACAATTATTATGTATGTGATACATCATTTATTATATGATTTAAAAGTGTTATAAATAACACATTAAGTTTTATCAATTTAAATATGAATACTTTCAATCTATGGGGTATTATATTTCCAATTTTTAAATACCAAATTATAAAGTGGGTATTATTATTTTAACTCATTTGAAATACCTGAAGTTTTTGGTTTTTACATATTTTGTTACGCAATATGAAATTATACAGGTACTGTGGAATTAATATTTAAATATCTAAACTATTTGAGCTCTCTTAATTCTTTATACAGATATCATCTTCTATGGATCGAACATCACGTATGCATCTCCATTGAAATTCTTGAATGACTGTAGCATAACTCCCCATTTAATAATGCAGTAAAACAAAGATCATGCCTCATATTTAATACTCAAAATCTCAATCCATACTATTTATTCACATGTAATATTCATTTTCAAATAATTTGGGTTATTTATTTCATCATGTGGCCTCTTTATCATGCATCTATACTAAGTATAATGAGCATGAATTAATTTCTATACATTTATACAGATTCGGTTTCATTCATTATAGGTGACGTCACAACTATGGTTCTTCTATTAATGCATGGAAGATGCATGAATATTTAATTGAATGTGTTATTATGACTCAACATGATCATAATAGTTTTATGTCTTTGATCATGGTAGTTTCATTCTTCATTTGGTATCTTTGTTTGACACTTACGTATCTTCTAGATACCTTTATGAGATCATTGGGTAGCTTTGTCCAATCCTTATGTATCTTCCAGATACCTTTATGTGATCATTATCTACCCATAAGAATCTTCCACTTACCTTTACATGACCAAAATGTACATTTATTCTTCTTCCACTTAATTTTATGTAGAATGTTGAACTCACGAGTTGCCCTTTTGTAGGTACCCTTACATAGTGCAGTACCCTTAAACAACCACCATTATCCTTACATTGGTGTTCCATGACCCTAATAAATCCTTTGTATTGAGTGAATTTCCCTTATAGGAGTTCCATGTACCCTTACACTATAACACCCTGATATTTTAAAGGAACATTATATTTGATAGCTTATACAACACGCAACAACGATATTAAACGAACTATAAAATGTTATTATTTAAATGTGACCATTACTACCTTAAAATTAAATTAGTAGGTATAAGGAGGATTAAACAAATTATGAAATATATATAAATTTCCTACTCAAAACAATTTTTTTATTAATTCCTAATAAATAAGAAATCAATTTTTCAGTAGTCATTTTATGCTTCAAAAAAATGTTTTCTTCAAAAAAGTGAATTTTATTATTTTTTATGCCTGTAAAATATAATTAATTTATACCAATTTTTTAAATGGTATTTTATATCAATTATATCAATTTTTAAGAAAACATATCAAATTATCTGAGGGTAAAATTTTGTGATTTTTCTGAAAAGATTGATTTTTTAGTAAATTGTAAAAAATGTCAATTTTTATACAATTATCATATTTTTAATTAAAATTTTCCAGTATGATTTTAATTTTTTATTAAATTAAATTAGTTCCCATTTATTTTTAAATAATATATATAATTACACAAGAATTTACTTTATACCTGATTTTAGTATAAGTTCATTTTTTAGGCTTAAAACACATGTTTCTAGTAACTATTTCTCATTGTATTTTTATATTAAATTAATTTATACAACTGATAAGAATTGAAACTTGAAAATTGGATCCCATATTTGTAATCATGAGTTTAAATTATTTTAGATAAGTACCTTTTATTTTTTTTCATTGTGAATAGTAACCATAGTTAATTTTTCTTGCCATATAAAAGATAAATCGAGTAATTAAGGTTAAAAATATCATGATAAGGCCTAAATCTCTCCATATCACTTGTATTTATTTTATTAGATAATTTTTTTCAAAATATACTATCTATGATTCTAAATTTTGAAATTTATAGCCACTTTCCATTGATTTTAATATTTATATTATTTTTAGTAAATAAAAAGACAAAAATGTCACTCCCTTACTTTTAATATCTATAATATTTTCTGAAAGGGATAAAACCAAATTATGTTTGGTTAGAAACTTTTATTTTAAATATAAATTATTTTTTATCATGGTAATTTATTTTTAATTTTTAGTGATGAAATAATTATCATAAATGTATACACAACACCGACATAGTGCTTATACAAATAGTAGAAAAATCAAGTGAATACTTTTAAAAAATATAAAAGTAATAGTATTTGAGTGTTTTTTAGTGTCCTAAAAATTTTATAGGTAAAAATAACTTATTATAGAAGTGTTAATGTAGTATATTTGAATTAATTTTCTTTCATATTGTTTTCAAAGTCAAATTAAATGAATAATTTCAAAAAAAATACATTAATAATATTATATAATAAACTATATTTTATTAAATGATTTAAAATTCATAAAAATATTATATTAAGTCAAATTAATTTAATATGGACTAAATTATAAACCATTTTACATTTATGGGACTATTTTTCTTTTATAGTAACTTTCTTGACTCCTTAATGTAACACGCTCTGATACCACGATAATGGAAAAAAGGGTTAATGGAGTATTAAAACCAAAATATAAGGATGAACAAATCACATAAAATTGACCATAATTTATTTTTATGAGATTATTATGAACCATACTCATATTATATTCAACTTATATCACTTTTTATCCATTTTTTCATGAAAATTAATTTATATTAATTTAATATTTTATGTAATTCCAAAACTTTCCCTCCCCTCATTATAAAAGGACACCTCCTCTCTTATATTGATCACACCATTTTATCACTTAGGTTCGGAAATTAACTACCCAAATACATTCCTAAAATATATACACAAGTACTAAAGGTCCTATTTTGATCAAAAAACCAACCTATAAAGGCTTTAGGTACAAACCTAAAGAGTTTGTCAAAAGAAGAAATTTATTTCTTAACTGAGTATCTTCATTTTATTTCTTCTTATACCTACTTAAAATATTATTAAACCAAGATAAAATAATAACATAATTATATTACATATAATTATATATTATTATCTTAATTTCATAACATATATACATCTCCTCTTCCATCCATTTGGAAAAGAAACCATCATTTGTGTGTACAACGAACTACCACCTCACAAACTAATGTAATTCGTTTTCCATCACCGACTATAAATTATTGTTATAATGATGTATTTAATGTATATATATGATATTAGTTACATAATTATAATTAATTAATGATAATATATCATATTTTTTATTATCATTTCATCCATTGAAAAGTTATAACAACATTTATGTGTACGTGTGGATTAATACCTCCACGAAGCGAAGTGATTCATTTTTCAGGACCACTTTACATTGAAAATAAATATAAGTTTATTTAAATAAAAAAATATGATATATTTTATATAATAATAATTATATAATGATAAAATTGTACTTACCTTCTTTTCATCATGTTCATTGAAAAATGGAAATGGTACTCATGCGTGCGTACGACCGACCATCTTCATGATAGTAACGTAGTTCATTTTTCTTATCCATCATTATTGTTTGGTTTTAAAATTATAATTTATAAATAAAAATAATAATTATGTAATCATTATTATTCTAAATATTATGGAACAATTTCCTCATTATCCATGGTCAAAATAATAAATTTGTTTTGAAATTATGAGTTGAATGTCATCAAAATACCCGGTGTAGATTTAACCGATTAAATAATTAAATATTTCATTAAAATAAATGAAATAAATGTTTTAAGGATAAGTTATTGAATATATAAAATTTTATTAAGAAATAAAATTATTTATATAACTTTATTATACATGATATAAAGGACATACATGGAAATTCTGGACTCGAGGTAAGGGATTTTGTCTTAATTTTTCTTCATTGAGGAAAATTTTAATTTTATGCACCTAATTTATTTTATATGGTGTATATAATACCCATTTTAAATTTTATATCATGAATCCTGAATAATTCATGGTATTTTAATTTAAAATTCATGTTACTTAATCCAATATGTTTTTATAGGATAGTTACAAAATTGGTAAGAGGTTTCTTAACTCGATTTTCATTCGTTGGGTTAAACTTCTACATCATTGACATTGTTATGAAATTATTATGTGTGAATATATCTCTAAATTTTCTATTATATACTGAAAATTTTTTATGTGGATTTAAATATGTTAACATAATCATTTAATGTATTAATTATTACTTTAAAATTTATGATCTTTTTAAGGGTTGTTCTTTGTATCAATCTCATTTTCTTGATACATGTTTCGTGTTATGCCCCATGATTTCCTTATGTTGTGTACTTAATTCCTTATAAATTAATTTTGGAATATTAATTCATGTAAGTAATGGGATTTAAAAATCTATATAATATTATTTATTTTAATTACTTTTTTTTTAAGTTATAAAAGTGGAAAAGGATTTATGTTGCAATTTCCTCTCTTTTCAAGATTGTTTATGATTGAGTTTCCTTTAGATGAAATCATATGATATTATTTTAATAATCCATTGATATTTTATTATTTTCTAGTTATTAATTTGTTTTAAATTTTTATTTTACATTTTATACCTTATTTATTAAATAAACATCAAGAATTTTTTTTATATGTGATATCGATCTTATATAATCTTTTAGATCGGGAATATTTATCTTCTAAAACCATGTTCTATAAAATGTTTTCAAGAAAGTTATTTTAAAAAATTATTACTTAAATTTATTTTACACATTATTTTACCTTATTTTAAAAGGTTTTAAAAGGAAATTTATTAATATTTTATACATGGGTCAGTTTTTACTCTCTTTACAAACTACTTGAAAATAATGATTATTTTTAACATTTACAACATAAATGGATTTTCCCAATTCCATGACCATTATTTTATTTTAATATTATGTTATAATTTAACATTTTTATTTTCATAGAAAATTATTTTCACCACATTTTGTGAATTTTTTGTTTTTAAAGGTTATTTTTAACTTGGAAATGTTATTTTCCTTAAGAATGTTTTTTAATGAATTATTAATGGTATTTCAATTCATTAATAGAAATAACCATTGATGTTACTAATTCTCCACTAGGGATGTTTTTTAATGATTTCATCCTAATTATTTCTCTTGATGGATTATTATTGTCTCAAATTGATTTTCATGAAACTCATTTCTCTTCCATAGGTTAATCAAGTTATAAAAGTAATAATTATTGTTTCTATGAGTTTTAGGATAAAATAGAAGCTTTGTTTACTTTATTCATGTTATTATTATTGAAATTTTTTTATAATAATTGTTGGTTTTGTTATAAACCAAGT
The DNA here is from genome assembly GCA_963277665.1 of Viscum album. Classification (NCBI taxonomy): domain Eukaryota; kingdom Viridiplantae; phylum Streptophyta; class Magnoliopsida; order Santalales; family Viscaceae; genus Viscum; species Viscum album. The sequence goes on along the minus strand of OY728140.1, from coordinate 1,689,131,532 downwards.
AAGGGTAATTGAATTATAAAACAAGGATGGGTGGGTATGTTATATCCCTCCAATGTCTTGGTTAATTATTATAGAGTTGACAGAAAATAAATAACTCTTAAGAGACAACAGAGATAACCAATTAACATGTTACTCATAGGAGATTATGGGAATTGAACCAATATGGTTGTTCCATAAATAAAGTTTATTTTAATGGTACTATAAATATTATTTTCCAATATACTAACATGTTTTATTTATTCTTGATATGAGTTTTTAATGGTTCTTCTCATAAATATTTACATCACATGGCTCGTGATTATTTATTCCTATGACTCTTAACTTTGTTAAATATTAATTCCATGTCACATGTTTAGTCATCCAGGTTTTTATGGTTATGAATTCTCATATTTTATTCTAATGTACTTTGATTATGTCATCATACTATTATGCTCATCATATTATCACAGATGTTGTTCAATTTTTAATGCTTATCATTACCCTTACTAAGCATTTTACCTAACCCTTTCTATGTTTCCTTTTCCCTGGGTTATAAATAATGGTTTTAAGTTTTTTATTCCTAATAAAGTTACTATATGTAAAGAACTAAATAGGAGATTATATAAATTATTATGCACTATTTGTTTATGTATCCAAGTTGTTATATAAGATATTGTTCCGATTATATAAAACTCTAAATATAAAATAGTTTATGGATATTCAAATGATCCAATATTTATATTTGATGTTATATTTTTTGGATATTTGAAATTGGTTCGGGATTTTTATTATCGATAAAAAAATGTAAATTTTATGTTTTTAGCACTGGATCTAGGTGTACAAGTCTAGGGGTGTAATAATTGGTATCAGAGTAGGGTTTAGACAACTTTGTAGATTAGGATGTTTTAATGTGACGTTAAATTTAGAGTTATTGATACTATCAGGGGTTTTTAATTTTATGTTTGATCATAAGTTCAAAGTAATAGACACCCATTTTTAGGTTTTAAGTGTTGGTATTTTTAGGTTATTAGAGATATTTTAGAAAATATGTTATTAAGTTGAGGTATATGTAACCCTTAGGTCTGATGTGAAGTATTAATTCAATATAATTCTATCACATTTTTTTTGGATGTTTACTCAAATGTGTGAAATAACCATTGAGGTTAAAACTTTCATTAATTTTTAGGTTATTGAGATGTGGATATATATTTTTTGAATGATCTAAGTTGAACCTTTAGTTTTATTGTTGAATTTTTTAGATTAATATATGATTTCTTCATGTTATGTTTTAAACATTTTGGATATTATCATACCTTGTGCTAACCATTTTAGTTTTTGTTAATATCTAAAGATTTAAGGAATATATTTTTATCCTTGTATGGATTATGTGATCCATTATAAGTTTATTTTGGTTCTTTAGGCATGAAAAGTTATTATTGAATACTCATTATTTGGAGTAAAATATGAGTTATTTGTGGAAATTAATTAAAGGATGAAATTTTACATTTTATCTAACTACATTTCCTTATATTCTTAGTATAAATGGTAAATTAATCCATAAAATCTAATAAAAGTGTCTTCAAGTAAAAAAAATATCTTATTAACTTCATTTATGATGAATCAATGGTCTTTTTTAAACCACATTAATTTATGATTTTGTGTTCATTAACTTTATCAATATCATTCACTTACTTGTGATAAATTTTATTTATCAATATCAATTAATATTTTTACATTACATTTTTTCTATATGTAAATATTTTTACTTCCCACTAATTTTATACTATTTTTAAATCTAGTTATGTGCTATTTTGGATTACCTTAATACTTCCTTTTCCTTCTTTTCAAGAGAAAGTTTTATCAACCCTTTTTATGATGTGGTCTTTAAAAAACTATTTTCAAATTTAAAATCCTTAATTAAAAATATTAGGTTCAAATTAAAAGGATTAAATTTATTAAATGGGGGATAATGTAACACCCCAATATTTTAAAATAACACTATGTTCTATAGTGTATACAACAATAAACACTAAGCTTAAATGAACCATGAAATATCATTATTTAAATGTGACTGTTACTACCAAGACATTAAATTGGTTTATATTAATAGTATTAATCATATTTTTAAAGATATATATAAAGGTAATAACCAATAAAAATGTGTTGAGTAATTATTAGGAAATAATCACTCAATTTTTAATAAAGTTATTTTATGCTTTAAAAATACATTTTCTTCAAAAATGATTTTCATTAATTTTTGTGCGTGGATAATAAAATTAATTTCTTCTAATTTCAAAATTGGTATTTTATAATAATTATCTAATTTTTTAAATAATCATATCAAATTATCTTTGCATTATATTTTTGGATTTTTCTAAAAGGATTGACTTTCAAGTGAATAGTGAAAATTAGTGACTTTTGGAAAACTATAAATTCTTTTCACTAAAAAGTATCATTATTATTATAATTTTAAATTAAATAAACTTAATTATAATTTATTTTCTAATAAACTAGTCAATTACACATGATTTTTACTTATACTTTATTTTAGTAAAAGTTCATTTTTGCACTTAAAAATAGATTTTTCTAAAAATTATTTTCACTGCACTTTTATCTTAAATTAATTTATTCCACTTATAAGAATTGAATATTTAAAAATGGATACCATATTTGGTATCATGAGGTTTTAATTTTTTTAAAAACTTCCATTAATTCTTTCTCATTACGAATACTAACCATAGTATATTTTGTTACCACAGAAAAGGTAAATCTAGTAAATAAGGTTAAAAATAATATGATAATGCCTAAAACTCTCCCTAAAACTAGTCTTATTTGTATTGGATAAGTTTTTTATACTTTTAATATCTAATATTATAAAATTTTAAATTTATATACACTTTAATTTGATTATAAAATTTATATTATTTAAGGTAAATATAAAGACAAAAATGTCCCTCCCTTACTTTTAATATCTATAATATTTTTTGATATGGATAAAAGAAGCGTATGTTCAGTTATAAATAATAATTTTAAATATAAATTATTTTTTTATCATTTAAATTTATTTTTAATTTTCAGTGATGAAATAATTACCATAAATTCTTACACAATCCCGACATAGTGCTAGTGCAAATGGTAGAAAAATCAAGTAAATAATTTTAAAAATTGTAGAAGTAATATTTTTTGAATGAGTTTTCATGTCCCAAATATTTTATGGATAAAAATAAATTATTATATTGGTTTTAATATACTATATTATAATTTCATTTCATTAATTTTTTTGTCAAAGTCAAATTAAATGAATAGTTCCAAAAATGACATCAATAATATTTTATAACAAACAATATTTTATTAAGTGATATTAAAGTCCTAAAAATATTATCATCATACAAGTTAATTTTATATGTTTTCAAATATAAATAAAGATCCATTTTTTCCAATTTTCCTTTTATAGTTACTTTCTTGACACTTTTAGTGTTAAACACTTTGATACCACGATAATTGATAAAAGGGTCAACGGGGGTTAAAACCAAAAGATATGGATAAAAAATCACATAAAATTATCCAAAATTTATTAGATGATATTAGTTTCAATCATAATCATACTATTTTCCCATTATATAAATTTGGAATCATTTTTTCTTGAAAATTAATTTATATTAATTTAATATTTTAAATTATTCCAAAAGTGTCCCTCCCCTCATTATAAAAGGGAACCTCTTATCCTCTCTTTCTCGCACCATTTTAGCACATAATTTTACCTAATACCTTAAAAATAAATTCTTAAAATATCTAACTATATCCTATAGGTATTTTTATGATCATAAAATCAACCTATAATGGATTTAGGTACAAACCTAATGAAGTTGTCTGAAGAAGAGGTATAGTTCTTAACCAAGAATTTTCATTTTATTTCTTCTTCTACCTCATTCTAATATTATTAAACCATGTTTAAATAATAAAATAAGTATCTTCCATATACTTATATAATATTATCTCAAATTAATAACCTATATTCATCTCATCTTCCATCAAATTGGAAATAAAACCATCATTCGTGTGTATGGTGGACTTTCACCTCGCAAACTAATGTGATTCATTTTTTGTCACCACCTCTCATGGGTGGTTATAATGATGGATTATATATAAATATAGATATATATATATATATATGTATGATATTAATTATTAAATTATAATTATATATTGATGATATATCATATTTTTTATCATTATTCCATCCATTAAAAAATGATAACGTCGTTCGCACATACGTGTGGATTACCACCTCTACAAAGTGATGTGATTAATTATTCATGACCACATCACATGGATAGTATTTATAAATTTATTTAAATAATAATATTATATTTATGATATAATCATAATTCAATAATGATAAAATAATACTTAGCTTTTCCATTATGTTCGTAAAAAAATTGAAACATTACTCTTGTGTCTGCACGGCCTACTATCTCCATGATTGTAATATAGTTAATTTTTCTAAAAAATAACACAAGTTTGGATTTAAAATTATAATTTATTAATAAAATTATATTTCTAGGTTTATTAATAATTTTTATATGATTTAACAATTACCTCTTTGACTATGGTCAACATAATGAAGTCATTTTAAAATTATGAACTGAACATCCTCAAAATACCTAATGTATACTAAACCAATTAAGTAATTAAATATATCATTAAAATAAATGAAATAAATAGTTTAAGGATAATTTATTAAAACTATAAAATTTTATTAAGAAATAAAATTATTGATATAAGTTTATTATACAGGATATACATGGAAAGTATATACTTGAGGTAAGGTATTTTTGCTAAATTTTTCTTCATTGAGGCATATTTTATTATTATGCACCTAATTTATTTAATATGTTTTATATAATTACCATTTTAAATTTTATATCATGAATAATTTATACTTCTATGTATTTTATGTTATAATTCATGTTACTTTATCTTGTGAGTTTTTATTGGAAAGCTAACAAAGTGGTAAGAGGTTGCTTAACCCAATTTCCATTCATTTGACTATAATTCAACTTCATTAACATTGTTATGCCATGATTATGTGTGAATTTATCTCTAAATTATGTTATTATGTATTTAAACCTTTTTTATTTTGATTTACATATTTTCACATAATAATATCATGGATTTATTATCACTTTAAAAGTTAAGGTCTTTGTAAGGGTTTTTCTTTGTCTCAATCTCATTTTCATAAGATAGGTTTCATTTCATGTCCCATTATTTTCTTGTATGGTGTAATTTTTAAATGAATTTTAGAATATTAATTTATATAATTCATGGTATTTATATATCCATGTCATATTTTTTATTTCAATTACTTTTTATTCTAAAGTTACCAAAGTAGTAAATCATTTATGTTACAATCTTCTCTCTTTTTGAGATTATTTATGTTCAATATATATTTAGAGTAAATTATGTAATATTATTTTCATTAAAAAATATCTTTTATTCTCATATGGTTATGAATTATTTTTACATGTTTATTTTTTATTTACTCCCTTATTTATTAAATAATAATCAAGAAATTTTTTTTATGTGATACTGATCTTATATCTTCTTTTAGATCGAGAATCATTCTATTCCAAATTCATTTATTCTAAAAAAAATTCAAGAATGTTATATTATAAACATAAATTATTTCCTAAATTTAATTTTATATGTTATTTAACCTTCTTTTAAAAGTTTTTAAATTGAAATTTATTAATTTTTTCACATAGGTCACTTTTGACTATTTTTTCAAAATGTTTGAAAAGAATTTTTATTTTTAATGTTTACAAAATGAATGGATTTTATCACCTTCATGACTGTAATTTTATTTAATGATTCCTTTAAAAATTTACATGGTTATTTTTAAAGAAAAGGTTTTCACAATATTTTTTGAGCATTTATTTTTTAAAAGTGATTTTCAAATTGGAAAGGTTATTTTCCTCAATAATGTTTTTAATAAACATTTAATGGTATTTATATTCATCAATAACAACAAATCTTCATGTTTGATGAAACTTTTTTCTATTACATGGTTTAATCAAGTTATATATGGAAAAATTATTGTTTATATGTGTTTTATGGTGATATGTGATTTATATGTACTTTATTCATTTTATGTTTATTGGAAATTGTTTGTGATAATTGATGGTTCTGTTATAAAAAAAGTACATGTGGTTACTTTATAAACCAAGTGTGGGTAGGTCCATTATTGACCTCCAATTCATTGGGTAATAATGAGGGAGTTAACTGAATATAAGTAAATCCTAAGAGATAAGGAAGTTAACCAGTTAATGGGTTACTCCTGAGAGATTATGAGTAGTAATTAGGTAAGGTTATCCCATATGTAAGGGTTATTTTAAGGGTTCTACACAGATAATTTTCCAAGATACCAACATGATTTATTTAGGCTTTCTATGAGATTTTAATTTTTCCTCTCATCGATATTGACATCACAAGGATTATGATTACAAATTTCTATGAATATTACCTTTGATAAATATTTATTGCTTGTCACATGTTTAATGACACAATTGTTGATGTGTACGAATTCTCTTATGTTATTCTCATGTAATTTGATTACATTAGTATACCCTTATGATCATATTATACTCACTAATTTCATTCAATTATTAATGATTATATTTAACCTTACTGAGCATTTAATCTTGACATTCTTATGTTTCCTTTTCCCTAGGTTGTGAATAATGGTTTTAAGTATATTTTTTCAAAGAAGGTTGATATATGTGAAGAACTTAGTGGGATTTGAGTATATTTTTATCAAAAAGTTGTTTATGTATCCAAGTTATTATGTAAGATTTTTAACCAAATTATCTAAAACTCTAATCCTAAAAAGTCTGTTGGGTATGTAAGTGGTCCAATGTTTCTATTTGATCTTATATGTTTTGGATATTAAAAATTGGGTTAGGTTTATTAGTATTAAACCAAAAAATGCAAAGTTTATGTTTTTATCATCAGATCGTGGAGTGTGGGTATGGGGTTGTTATATACACAGTTGGTACTTACCTTTATGTGGCATGTGTACTAGATGATCTAACTTTATTCATGGGATTTACCCTTACACAAGTTTCATAGTTACCCTTACGTAGGTATGTACCCTTACTCGATTACCCTTACATAGCGTAGTTCACTTACGCATCACTTGGTTATACCTTTAGGAAGCATAGAATCCTATTTTTTTACCCTTAAATAGGTAGTGACTTGACTTTATACTACCTGTATAAAGTTATTATTACCCTTATATAGAAAGCTAATTAAAATCGAAAACATCTCCGAGAATTATAAAAAAATTAGGCATATGGGAAGCCTTTTAAAATTTTTCTTCAAAATATTCTTCATGCTAAATAATATATATTTTCATGGAATTCATATTTATTAAATTATTTTTCAGTCCCACACATCTTAGGATGGATATACTTATGATGTAAATAGTTTTTCAATTCTTCAACACCATTGACACATTTATTTGATCTTTAATAACAATTCAATAATCATCACAATTACAAGGATAATTTCTTAAGTATGATATCCAAATCCATTAAATGAATCCATAAAAATTCTCCAAGAATCACCACTTCACATTTTGACTTATTAACAACAAATGTAACTCTTGGGTTCAAAAATCTCCCCTTTTATTTTTTTCTAATATCGTCTCACATTAAAGTCAATATGAGATGAAAATTACATTTCTACCCCTTATTGAAAATAAAATACAAAGGGTAAGTGTGGGTTTTCACATCTCATCAATCATATCAAAAACATGTTCTCCTTACTATATGACTGTTTCTTAGACACTTTTGGGAGAGGGATGATATCACGTGGTTCTATTATCAAAGATCCTTTAGTTAATAAACTATAAGTCAATATGGGTTAACCTGGTAAATAAAATAAGAGAGATATAACCATGTTTTTCTAATTTATCCATAAAACACTTACATGTGATATCATTCTTATAAATTATAGTTTTTCAAGATATTTGATGTTGAGATAAGAAATATATGATCCAAAAAACACTTTAAAAATCAAATCATAAATTTTAGGTGCAAAAGAATAACTCCCCCTTTGACTCATGTTTTCATCAAATAGGAACAACCCATTAATGAAATAATTAATAAAATTAATAATTAGGTATGAGGGTGTAATTTTCATGCCTTATTTTTCATGTATGTTTCCAACCATGGAATTTCATGAAATAACATGTCATTGTTTCTATTTAGAAGTGAAAGCCTCAACTTTCTCTTTAAATTACATACTTGTTATGTCAAAACACATAAAATAATATGAAATAATAAGGTACCTCTAAATACTTTATAAGTAAAATTTAGGGTGATATTTTCCTCTAAACCTGGGTCATTTTGTTCCTCGTATTTCATCCTTTATTTTGTGTGGCATATCATTTTCCATTGAAGTCATTTATGCACATAATATTTTAGATGATTAAACTTATTCAAGAATATCTCCCAATATTTAGGTCGAATCTCCATGGAGTTTTGTGTAGTATGTCCAAATTTAACACACCTTTCACACAAGTCACTATCTTTCTTCAAGTTTCTACTAACTGATATTTTTCTTTCTTTTTTTACTACTTCGGAGTTTTTGAATTAAAACTTTTCTTTTGTTTAATACTCAAGGCATGATCCTTATTTTCTTTTTGAGAATTATTTTTATCAGTAGGTTTTATTATCTCTATATATTTGTTCTCTATTTCTTTTATCTTTCTATTATTTTCATAAATTTACATGTTATGCCAATAATACAATAATTTTTATCCAAACTTCCATCAATACCAATAATAGGCTATGAATCTCCTTCTCTTCTTTTCTAGTGTAATCTATCTTGATTTTACATATTATGAACCTTTTTTTATCTGAGTGGAACCACCACTATTTTGGAAAATTCTTGGGGTAGTACTCTTTAAACATCTTTTCTCATCCACTCTTGATGAGTTGGGTTAATGTGAATTTTTCATCATCAATATGTTCTCAAAATTTGGTTTAAAACCTATACTAGAAACTGAAACAACATTAGTAAAAAATAAAGTTTCTGGGTTATGGGATACATTATTATTTGATGATAGTTCCATTTGGGTAGAGGATGATCTCAAGCTCTCTATTCTAAAAAAATGAGTCTTCTTCAAGTCACTAATATTAGTGTAAACTTGTGTGGAAATTTTTCTTTTTCTTGTAACATGGGAAGTTCTAGTTAGAGGTTATTCATGATTCTTCAATATCACCTCCAACTCAAAACACATCATGTTGGGGGATTTATTTTCATCTAGAATAGATATAATTCTATCTTCCCAATCCTCTTTTATCTTCTTTATTTTTTATTCAAGTAATTTTTCAAGTTCATGGAAAAATTTAAAAAAAAATATCAGGAAAAAAAATATCACTAATAAACCTTTACAATTATTATTCAGTATGAATAATGGATTACTCCCCTAATTACATCATGTCTTTGAGAGTGATTCACTTTATAAAATTCTTACTTAGTGTATCCTCTAGTTTCTAAACTTATTCTTATAGCTGTTCTTTATGAAAAATAAGTACATTGACAGTACTAATAATAGAATTAACCAAATGTTTGTGAACTTTATTCAGATGTTATTTAAATTTAGAATGAATATAGATAAGTGATTCATTATCATTAAATCTCTAACAAGATTCATTAAATGAATCATAATCAAAAGAATAATTATGACTTATAACACTCTGATTACCTTCAGTTATTGGTGTTTCCCTAATTACTTTTGTATTCTTCTTCAACTTCCTTGCCTCTCTTTTCTTAAAATTTTTCAAAGTATTTATAAAAATTTCCAAATTTTTATCCTTAAAATTAACTTACATTTGAGGAAACTCAAACACTTCCTGAAATCATAAATTCATAAAATATATTAAAATAAAATTGGGAAAACTTTGCATATTTAAAGGGAACCTATCTCTAGTAATAATTGAAGAGTCCAAGGATTAGTTATGTGCCACTAAGAGTGGGGTGAATCATTGTTACACACATTTTACAAATTCTCTTTCAATTTAACCAATTGAACATATTAAGGTTCTCAGAAAACTCAATATTATCTCTCAATATCACCTCATGTGAAGATGTAATAATAGAGAGAGAAGCACACAATATTTTCAAGGTTCGGCTAAAAGGCTTACTCCATGCCATGTTCACCCCCCCCCAGCATAGATTTTTTACTATATGTTAGTGGTAACATCTAGGTAAAATCCATTCCCATCAACACTAAGTTTGTAGTGATCACACTCTAGATTATACTATAGATAATAAAGTTCCCACCTACACATGCAATAAATAAAGAATCCATTGTTCCTTTCTCCTTCTCTATAGTACACTAGAGACTTCCAATTCTATATTCTACTATAATATTTCTTCAATTCTTTATGCGACGATCTAAAATTGAAAGATATTAAACATTCTGGATGAAATTATTTCTTGATGAGAATACTAAATCTATTTTTCTCATGTATAATTCTTCAAGGTATTCAACAGATATATGCAGTGGGTCTATTGACCTTGAAACTTATCTTAGATCATGAATTGGCGGATTCTCTTAGTCATTGAATACTCAGGCACACAATTTATTTCCTATTAAAAGTATCCCATCATAAAATTTCTTCAATTTAGAATCAATAAAAATTATAATCCATGTAAATACCAAGTTAAAATCTTTTTTCCACTTCAAAATTTAATTCATAAAATCAATGGAATCAAAATAATAATTTTAAAGTCCAAGAAATCTAGGGTTCCAAAATAAAAATGTCAAGTATGTGGAAAACATACATATAACTTGTTTCCTTTAACAATTAAGGCTTAAATCTATAGAAATTGATCCAAAGGGACTTAGAAAAGATATTTCACAACTTATAATCAATAAAAATACCCAAAAATCAGTTTAACCTACACCTATGTTTCAGATGATACATGAAACAATGAGTCGAAGAGAAAGAGGAGTGGAGGAAAGCGAAAAAGAAGAAGCATGAGGGAAATAAATGTTAAACTAATATGATCACACACTAAATTATGAGGAAATTTGTACATATTGGAGGAGATAAATGAGGGACAGGATTTCAATATAGATAGTTGTGGTTGGTAGGGGGTTTCATGTGAGGATATGAGTGAAGGGGGAGGTATTAGTTTTTTTTTATTTTTATTATTATTATTATTTCATTTTTTAAAGTCTTGAAAGAGATGCATGGTTTGGTTTCATTCTAAGACAAATCATGCATCAACCATTCACCAACCATAAAAACCATTCAATTAATAAATAGGCCCACTTTCTGGGTTGTTTCATAGTTTGGACAACTATTCGGCCTGTCACATCCATGTTTTTATTTTGAGGTATTCTATTTTATATTTTTTTATTATATTTATCCCTTGGGTTACCGATTTATTTTTATATAAAAATGGATATTTTTTCTTGGAAGCAAGTGGCACACAATTTCCACATATTTAGGGGAAATAGTGATCCCTTTCTAAGAAAATTGTGCATCCAATTTCATTTTTAGACAGTGGTGACCACACAGTTGGTGCACGATTTGAGAGATTGTTCAACCTAACCATGTAACATGTACCTCTTAGATAGTGAGGGGAGCATGGTTGTTGCATGGTTTGGAAAACCATGCAGGAAAATCTTGTGACTTGTTCAGGTCATTAAAAAGAGGTAAATTACCATTCTACCCTCTTTTATTTTTATCCCTAAATCACTCCTATCCACCCCATTCAAGATTTGTAGCCATGGGAGCCTCCTAAAAGGTTTATAGAAGCCTTTTACCATCAACCCTTGGGTGTTTTTGACCTTGATTATTCAATAAATCCTCAAGTAAGTCCATTTCCTCTTGATTTATCCCTCTTTCTAGGGTTCTTCTCCCTTTCTTATTGGGTTATTATTTTCTAATAGGTTATTTGACCTAAATATGGTTTTATATTTTGTTTTTGGGATAAATTTTGAGGTTTTTTTTATATCTTTATTTTATAGGGTATTTTGGTGGTGTAGTTGTGCTTCTGCATCAATTTCTAGAAGTTTCCAAGTTTGAGGTAGGTGGTTCCATGATTTTACATTATTATATGATTTTGAATTACTTTTTTGGTTACTTAAATGAGTTCTATGGATTATTTTTGTGGTGTGAAACATTTTTTTGAAAATTTTTTAGATGTATATGTGATGAAAATGAGTTTTCTAAAGGAAATTGGTTATGTTTTATGTGTTCTACATTTTGTTTTTTCTTGAATGTGTTTTATTCCTTATGTGAAAGGTGAAAAAAATGTGTTTTTGAAGATATTTAAAGGTGAAAGTGTGTTAAAAGTTGATTTTCCAAGTGAAATTGGTTTTGTTACATGTTGGATTATTTTTGGTGCACCTAAAATGTGTCTTTAAATTATGAATCATATTATAAAAATGGATTTTATGTGAGTATGAAATTGAAAAGGGGATTTTCCCATGATAATTGATAGACTTCGTAAAATGTTCAAGTGGTTCGAAATGTATTTCCAAATGGGTTTGGTGTGTGTGGAAAATGGAAAGTGGTTTTGTTTTTGAAAAATGTGGAAGTGGTGATCTCCTTATGTGATTGTGATTCTTTGAATATTTATGTGAAAGTGATTATTTATATGATATGTGAAATGGAATTGAGCACAAAGGGAATCCCATGTATCTAGTTGGGTAAAATAGAACTATTTCAGTAGTTTATTAGGAAGTTTCCAAGGCTTAGATTCGTATAGGAGAATTTACATTACAACATTAACTAAACATGTGATATAATTGAAGACTACTTGAAATTTGGATGAGATCCTCTATATCGGATCGTGCATGAGAATGTTGTTGGACTAATAGAACTTTAGATGATATCCTCTCTAATGGATCGTGTATGAGATCACATTTAGTAGTTGAGTTTGAGGATTTTGATCACCAAGGTACGATGTTCAAAGAATCCCACTTGTACTAGTTACCTTTAGGTATTTACCCAAGGTTCTCTCTTGTGAAATCATGATTATGTGATGTGGTTCTAGTTATCAATATACAGTATACCTTGTATCTATTTTATTTCAAGCAAGATTATTTGAGAAATGGTTTCCCTGTAAATGTTTTCATAAAAATGTTTCAAATGTTCTTATGAAAATGTGCATGTTAATTTTTATTTTAATGTTATATCATGGAATATTTTTTTGGATGGTATCCTACTGGGCTTTATATCACACCCTATATACACCTTTGTGTGTATGTATAATTTTTTAAGTATGACCCAGGTAATGGAAAGATTATCATGGTGATGGTGGATCTAGTTTCTAGTGTTGCACTTCTTGTAGGTGGTGGTGGTGGTGGCTTAAGTGTTATGTCCCTCTTGTTTCATGAAGTTTTTTGGGATAGTTTTGTGGTTTCATTTCCATTTTTCTACTTTTATATTTTTATTAGTGTTTTAAACTCTAAATCTAAAATTTATTTTACCTCATTTGGTTGTGGTTATTTATGATTGTGATGTTTATTTATTTTGGTTTTTTATGATTATATAACTGGGTGAAATCATTCCCAATTAATATTTTTGATACCCATACACTATTTTCCAGTCTATGGGGAATGAGAATTACCTTTGGTTCTTTCCATGAATCGATCCAAGTGTCAGGTTGGATGGCATCCTGGTTTGGTTCATGAAAAAATGGTATCAGAGAAGGTAATGCTCTTTTAGATCAAGTTATTTTGGTATGAGTTGGGATAGACCAGATCTAGGATTTTTGGGGCTTAATGTTCTAGTTTTTAGTGTGGTACCTAGATAGAACACCTCATTATAGGACTCAAATCACCATGGGATGTTGTGATTTTGTTAACTTCTCCTCAATTTGAGACGTATAGGCTACAGATTGTATATGAACACTAGGTGGGAGTGAAGTGGTTTTGGATTTAAGTATGAGCTTTCACTGGTTTTGTTTTTGATTTATGAAAGTGATTTAGATTTATTATTATTGCTATAAATTTCTAGAATGGTTTTATTGATGGTTCTTTCTCATGTTTTTTTCTTGTTTAGAAAGATTCCTCCCTGGAGAATTCCTATGAAACTGCATGAAGATTATAGAGAGAGTTATCCCTCACCAATTGATCAGATATTAGTGTAATAAGTGTTTTAGGATATCCAATATTTGGGAAATGTTGTGGGTTCTAGTCCTTCTTAGGTCAGAGAAGATGATCTAGGCCTTGTAAAGGAAAAGTCTAAGGATTTCTTCAAGAACAAGCCTCCTTCTTTTCAAGGTAGCTTAAAAACTCAGGAAGGAGAGAAGTTGATTGAGAATATAGAGAGTATGTTTGAGTTCTTTGATAATCCTAAGGTATTCAGGGTAAAATGAGCTTTGTTTATATTGGAAAGACCCAATCATAATTGGTGGGACTTAGTGGTGAAAGCTGGAAATCGCGAGCATATGGGTTAAAAATACTTCAAGTTCATTTTCAACAAGTGGTATTATCATGATATTTTAGCCTATTCTAGATCCCAGGAGTTTATGGAGAATATCCAGGGAGACTGTTTCATGGTGGATTATACTAACCACTTGAAGAGTTGTTTTGGTACACACCCGATATCATTTCCAATGAATATATGTGTGCTCAAAAGTCTAAGATGGGGTTACGACTAGAGATCTGATCTTAGGTTTTCTTGTTCAAGATGAAAAATTATGCTGAGTTGGTTGATCATGCCATGATGGTTGAGATAGATCATGGAGTAAAATTTGGTTTCTCTTGTGTAGTGGAAGTAGTGGGAAGTGTAATTTCATCCAAGAATAGGAGGAAGCAAGATGAGCAGGGGAAGAAAGGAGGTGATAGTTCAGGTCATCCTTCCCGGTTTTCTTCATCTGTGGCTTCTATAACTGGGTCAGTTGTGTTCCATCACTATGGGAAGGCAGGAAACACATGACCTACATTTCCATCTCCACCTATACCTTGTCACTGGTTGATATTTATGGGGAACTTGCAATGATTTTTCATAATGGTGTGCCCATATCAGAGTGGTGCAAGGTAGTTGGCTTCCAAAGGGATAATAGCCTGGTTAGAACCATCCAGAACAGCGGGTTCTCGGTTTAGTGGTCATGGTAGAAGGGTTGGATCATCATCTAGTAATATCCAGTCTAGGGCAGAGCCATAGGATATTGGTCATTCTCAGGGTCAGTCTAAGATGAGGAAACTCCATGCGGTGGATTGAGTGCTAATGGAATCATATGTAGGGCATGGAATAGTTCGAGGTACCATTCTTATTACATCGTCTTTAGTTTTGGTTCTATTTTATATTAGTGACTCTTTTTATTTTATTTCTACTCATATTTTGGATGTGTTATAGTTTTCAATTGATCTTCTTTCATATGAAATTGAGTTGGTAATGTCACTTGGTTAGAAGTGAGAGCAAGGTATTAGGTTTTCGTCTTATGTATTCACCATGTCGGGGGATGAGCTAGAACAGGATATTCTAGTTTTGGAAATTTATCCTTTTGACATAATCCTTTGTATGGATTGGATGATGCATTTTCATGTATACGTTAATTAATATTGATGTCGATTATGTTTTCTAGAACCTAATGGTAATACCCAATTTTTTCATGGTAAATGGGATCCTCAGTCGGGACGTGATCAACCTCAACTTTTATATTTGGGAATATGGTTTTTCTGATCTAGTTTCTCGCATTGGAGGATGATGATAGTTCTTCTGACGGTGGATTACCTCCTGTGGTGGATGAGTTCCCAAAGGTTTTTTCAAAGGATTTCTCTGGTTTTCCTCTAGAATGAGACGTGGAGTTCTCTATCGATTTAGCATTGATAACATGGTTAATATCTATTCCATCTTAATGTATGTCCCCCACTTAGTTGGGGGAATTAAAGGTAAAGATAAATGATTGTTAATCCAAAGTATTCATTCACCTGAGCATGTCACCTTGGGTTGTCCCAGTTCTATTTGAAAAAAGGATGATGTATCTCTCTATTTTTTGTATTTATTATCAGAATCTAAACAAGGAATCATTCAATAATAAGTACACTTTTCCCCATATTGATGACATTTTTTATCAACTTAAGGGTTAAATGTGGTTATTAAAGATTGATTTTCATTCCAGGTATCCCAAAGTTAGAGTCAGACAATTGGATGTTCCGAAAACATCCTTATGAAGTAGGTACGGCCATTCTGATTACTTTCTCATGCCTTTTGGGTTGACGAACACTCCAACGGTCTTTATGGAACTCATGAATGGGTTGTTCCATCAATATCTTGACTCTTTTGTCATGGTATCTTTGGATGAAATCCTAGTATATTATGGAACTATGGAGCAGCATGAACAGCATTTGAGGATTTTCTTAGGCACTCTTTGAGATCATCGTCTCTATGTGAAGTTTTCTAAGTGCACCTTCTGGATTAGGGAGGTGAAGTTTTTGGGCCATGTGATCTCATAACAAGAGGTTTTGGTGGACCCTAAGAAGATCATTGTTGTGATTTCATGGGAATATCTGAATAATGTTTTTGATATTATGAGATTTTTGGGCCTGGTAGGGTATTACAGGTGGTTTTTTGCAATTTCTCTTGGCTTACTTTGTCCATGATTTCACTAACCCAGAAAGATATGAATTTTCAGTGGAAAATAGAGTGTCAAGATTACATTGAGGATCTTAATATGTGGTTTACCGCATCCCCAATTTTGATCTTTCTAGAATCTAGAAATTGATATGTGGCATATTGTGACATAGCTGGTATGGGTCTTGGGTGTGTTCTGATGTTGGATGACCAAGTGTTGACTTATGGTTCTTTCCAACTCCGACCAAATGAAAAGAATTACCCAACCCATGACCTGGAGTTAGAAATGGTGATGAATATTTTGAAAATGTGGCACCATTATCTTTTTTGGTAGAATTTTGAAGTTTATTCAGTCCATAAAATCTCCACCTGCATTTTCTCCTAGAAAGATCTAAATTTGATGTAATTTCATTGGGTTGAGTACCCTCAAGAGTTTGATTTTATTATAGTCTATAACCTAGAAAAAGTTAATTTAGTGGTGAATTCCTTGATCAAAAAAGTTCCAGTGTAATATTTGAAAGAGTCTAATGATGAGTGAACTTTGATGGGGCTTTTTTCTCAGATAAACTTAGAGACCAAGCAACACAGTGGGTGTGTGTTATTGGATAGTTTTTAGCTAAGATCCTCTCTTAATGAGGTGTATTCTTTGACAGATCATAGTCTCTATACATCTTATGGTGATCAAAGGCACTGGTATTTGAAGTTTTCTATGGGTGATTGGGTGTTTCTAAAAGTGGAACCTCATTTGGGTCATCATCATTTAGGTAAATAAGGTAATCTAACACCGAGGTATGTCATACCCCTTAAGATTATTGAGCAGATTGGTAAGTTGGAATATAGGTTAGATTTTTCCTCCCAATTGATGTCAATCCATGACATGTTCCATGTATCTCATCAGAAAAATTACAACCTTTATTTATATCATGTGTTCAATTGGAAGAGTTTGAATTTGATCCTGATTTGTCTATTTTTTAATGGTCGATATGAATTGTGGATTCTCTGGAAAAACTGCTTCACAGGATGTCTATTTAGTTGGTATATTTTCTTTTGAAACATTGAAATGATTTTCATGAGACATGGTATTTTAAGTCTTGGTTTGAGTAAGATTATCCATTTTTTGTTTTTTGATCATGCTTTAAGTTAACTTTTAGGGAATGGAAATTTTTCATGTTGGGAAGAATTGTCGTATCCATTTTTTCTTCTGAGGTATTATCATGTCTATTTTTTTATTATATTTATCCCTTGGATTACCCATGTGTTTTTTGAGAAAATTTATATTTTATTATTAGAGATGGTGGCACATGGTTGGCACATAGTTAGGTGAAATCATCTTCCTTTACCCAGGAAACCATGTATCCAAATTCATTTTTGGACATTGGGGACCGCATTGTTGGCGCACGATTTGGGAGATCATGTGGGATAACAGTGTGACATGTACCACTAGGATGGTAAGGGATGCATGGTTTCTACCAAGTTTGGAAAAACATGTAGGAAAACCATGCAACTTGTACAAGTCATTAAAAGGTAGAGAATTACATTTCTACCCTCTTCAATTTTTAACCCTAAATCACTCATATCCACCTCATTTGGTATTTTCATCCATGGGAGCCTCCTCTAAGATTTCATTCAGCCTTTTAACCTAAATACTTGGGTGGTTTTGAACATTATTATTCAATTAATCATCATTTAAGTTTTTTCTTCTTGATCTCCCCCTCTCTCTAGGGTTCTTCTCCCTTCCTTCTTGGGTTCTTATTTTCTAGTGTGTTGTTTGACCTAAATATGGTTTTATCTTGTGTTGTTGGAAGAAATATTGATGTTTTTTGTTAAATATTTCATTTATAGGGTCTTGTGGTGGTATGTTTGTGGTTTATCATCGATTTATGAAAGTTTCCAAGTTTGTGGTAGGTGGTTCCATGTGTTTAAAATATTATATGTGTTTGGATTACTTTCTTAGTTGCTTAAATGTTTTCTATGGATTATTTGTGTGGTGTTAAACATGTTTTTGAAAAGGTTTGAGAAGCACATGTGATCAAAATGATTTTTATAAAGGAAATTGGTTATGTTTTATGTGTTCTCCATTTTGGTGTTTCTTGAATGTGTTCTATTCCTTATTTGAAAGGTGAAAAATGTGTTTTCGAATAGATTTAAAGGTGAAAGTGTGTTGAGAGTGGATTTTACAAGTAAACTGGGTTTTTTTACATGTTTGCTTATTTTTGGTTCACCTTAAAGGTGTCTTTGAATTGTGAGGCATGTTATAAAAATGGATTTGATGTGAGTATGAAATTTAAAAGGGGATTTACCCATGAAAATGGTTGGATTTAATAAAATGTGAAAGTGGTACGAAATGTATTTCCCAATGGGTTTGGTGTGTCTGGAAAATGGAAAGTGGTTTTTTTGTTAAAAAAGTGTAAGTGGTGATCTCCTTTTGTGCTTGTGATTCATGGAATGTGTATAGGAAAGTGATGGTTTGAGTGATATATGAAATGTGATTGATCATAAAGATAATATTGGTTATCTAGGTGGGATAACAAGAACTAGTAAGCTTGTTTATTCTGAAGAGCTTGAGGAATAGATTCATCTAGCAGGATTTACATTACAAAACAAACTAAAAATGTGATATAATCAGATACCACTAGAAATTTAGATAAGATCCTCTCTATTGGATCATGCATGAGAATGTTTTTGGACCACTAGAACTTTGGATGAGATACTCTCTAGAGGCTCATGCATGAGAAAATTGTTGGTAGTTGATTTGAAGGATTTTGATCACTAAGGTACGATGTTCATAGAGTCCCACATTTCCTAGTTACCTTTATGGATTTAACCAAGGTGATATCTTGTGACATTATGCTTATGTGATGTGGTGCTAGTTGTAGGTATATTATAGACCTTGTATCAATTTTATTTCAAGAAATATTATTTGAGAAATGGTTTTCCTTAAAATGTTTTCTTGAAAATGTTTCAAATGTTCTTATAAAAATGTGCATGTTAATTTTTCTTCTAATGTTATAGCATGGAATATTTTATTTTGGAGGTATCATACTGGGATTTGGATCACACCCTACATACACCATTAGGTGTGTGTAGACTTTGTTATGTATGACCTAGGTAAAGGAAAGATGTATTATGGTAATGGTGGATCTGGTTTCAATTGTTCCACTTCTTGCAGGTGTTGGTGGTGGTGGGTTGAGGGTGATGTCTCTCTTGTTGCATGGAGTTTTTTGGGACAGTTTTATGGTTCCCTTTCCATTTTTGTACTTTTGGATTTTGATTAAAGTTGTAAAATGAAAATCTTAAAACTATTGTACCTCATTTGGTTGTAGTTATTTATGAATGTTATGTTTATTAATTTTCTTTGTTTAGGATTATATAACTAGGTGAAATAATCTCCAAAGAATATTTTTGTTACCAAGGTACTAGTTGTTAGCCCATGGGGATCGTGAATGTCCTTTGTGGCATGCCATGGATCGGGTTGGGTGTCTAGTTGGATGGAACTCCGTATTGGTTCATGACATGGTGAAACTATGTGACACATAAGAGAGTTAAAAATTTTAAAATTCATTATATTAAATGACCTGGACCTATGAAACAAAAATATAAATAAATAGACATTTATTAAATGAGGGTTGGCATGTGATAATTCTCTACACCATGACTCTATCTTCCCATATAAATTCATCTAATTCATGAAGGAAGACAAAACAAAGGAACATGGACCAAAAAGAAAACACCAAAAACAATTAACTCCAAACCACTCAACCTCCAAAGAAGACAAAATAATCTAAAAACATCTCTAAATTCAGATGTCATACCTGAAAAATTTTATAAAAAGAATAAAAATGTAATATCCCTTCCTGGTATCCAATAAAATAATACCTTGATCCGGTTCATTGCATGGACTCAAGCGCACCTCCCCATGCGTTAGAGGCTTTCAAATAGTAGTAATGATCAAAAGGAGGTACAGTGGGGAGACTTTACCCTATAGATCAGTACTATATTGAAAATGGAATAAATAAATAATATAAATAGTGTAAGATAAAGAAATTATAGATATAGAATAAAAATAGATAACCTATCTAGTTCCAAATAAACTTCCATGCATGAACATGCTGAGTCAGAATATAAGTAGTCAATAAAAAAAAGGTAATAAATAAAATAAGACTAGACTCAAAAATAATAAATAAATAAAAGACCCAAAAATAATAGGAATTACAAGTACGTACTCATCCCCCAGATCTAAATTAAGTCCCAATTCATTGCAAAGCAATAGTAAAGAGGCATGATCCAAATCTTAACCTGCATCCAGGTGATCTCATCGAGTACTAATCGGCAGCCCAAATAGGGTTTGAATAAAACTTAATAGGCCACTACAAACGGAATATAATCTATATATAGTACATGAATATAAAATGAAGCAGTGTGTATGTATAATAAACAAAGCTGTAAATAACAAATATAATAAATTTGGGCTCAATTTCCTCAAAGGACACGTGGTTGACCATACCAGCTTTGGCCTAAGCTGATATGTCTCTAAAAATGTTCCATAATGTATATTTATTCATATATGTAAACCTATATATTCAAAGATATAAATTGATTGGTCAGTATCTGAGGTGTAAGACCAAGTCACCCATATAATTTTAATAAAATAAGGATATCGTATTTAATAAAGGGGAAAAGGCCCAAGATTTATAAATAATAGAGAGTGGGATTCATTTCCCAAAATTTAAATCAATTTATAAGGGTCCCCATGCCCAACCATTTAACTTACAATAATAATAATAGTAATAAAAATGACCATAATGGCCAATACATTAAATTAGAAATAATGATAAGGGGTTTAATTCCTAACAATTAATTAAGTAATGATATGGGTTCCAAGCCTAGAATCCAATAAGTAATGATATGGGGAACCATGGCCAACAATTCAATGAGTAACAATATGGGTCATCATACCCAACAACTTCATGAAGCAAGGTGAAGGGGTGTCATGCCCAACAACATCTAATAGTAATTATAAGAAATGATGTGTCCATCAATCCTAATATTAAGGATAAGGATCATCATGTCCAATAAGTTCAATTAAAAAATAGTAATGCCACATCCAATAATAATGAATGAAAATTGATGAGTTTCATGTCCGACACCACTTAACCATTTATAATTTATTCATATTAAAGTTCATTATGTTCCTATCCATGGAATTATATATCATAATCCAAGTGAAGCTCGAGGAAATAATTAGATAGTCATGTTTCCTTTAATAAATAGCATGATCCATGTGAAATACCCATACCTATTAACAATTCATATATATCTTTAAGCACTTAATTTATAATTTCATTTCATAAAAAAAGAACCTAAAAGTTATAGAAAGGTCGTGTAAGTACACACACCAATTAAAATTTATCATAATTCATTTAGAAATTAATAAGTGTTGTAATATGGTATTAACCATTTAAAATTTCATTTAATTCATCTCATTAAAGGCCTAGTTAATAAATTATAAGGTCCAAGTGGATATTTGTTTTTCTTACCAACCATTTTATTTAAGTTAATTAAATATCCCAGTGAAAGTGGAAACTTAACACACCTCTAAAAGTGGTTCAATTCCATTAGAAAATCATTTTTATTATCATACCTTCTAATTAAAAAAGGGCCAATTATGACTTAATAACAATATATATTTCATCATGACTCACTAAAATAATAGTTCCAAAATCTATTTTATTAATGTCATTAATCAATTGGTGAGTTCAACTCACTGTAGGAGTGGTTTAATTACATAATCATGATGTATGTGTCATTTCATATAATCAAAAAACCCCAAGGGGGTATTTTGGTTCATGGTAGAAAACCTATAATGGTAGTATCAAGTCCAAAATACAACCTATTCTAAATATTAAAATTTTATTTAATCAATTTTACATCTTGGATGTGATGCATGGGAAGTTTGACGAGTGGTACAATAGAACATTTTATAAATAATGAAAATTTCAAGGTAATACATATAGACCACATGATTTACTACTAGGAATCATAGATCATCTATTATTGAGCTTTGATTTGGGCCAAAATGAGAGAAATCAAAAGAATAGAAAAATGCCCTAAAATAGGGAATATGAGATCGTATGGAAATAGCATCCAATATAATAAGAGAAAATGAGATAAGAAGGAAGAAGAGTCATAAGATAATTGAGGTAAATCCAATGTGATTGATAATTCTTGATTCTTAGTTTGAATGAAGGAGACCCATCTAAGCCTACAAGGAGAGCCAAAGGGGGAGCTCATGTGGAAATGCATGGGAGAAATAGGGAGGAAGAATGAGGAATTAAGATAAATGGGGTAGGGGTAAAATAGTCATTTTAAGAACCTTTAAAGATCCATGAGGTTTTTTTCACATGGTTTGTAAAAATATGCATCAACCATGTAGTGACACTATCCTAGGGGACACCCCCACCTCATATAGTTAGGTGCATGGTTAGGGAAACCATGTGGAATTCACGTGACCCCCTCTATAGTTTTCTACAAACATATCACATGGTCATGTGACCTTAGGTGTATGGACTGAAAACCTATGTACCAACCTATTAGGGTTATATAGTTATTTGGGATATGTCACCTAGTTTAGAAAAATCATGTCCCTTAATAAATCAGATCACATGATTGTGTCGTGTGGTTAGTATTAACTATGCACCAGCCATGCACCTTAGATTGTCTCACCCAGAATTGATATTTCAAAAATAATTCTTTCAAAACTCATATGGGCCTCTAAGAAACCTCTTGGGCCTTAATCCCCTCCTAAAAACTTCACTTTTAAGTGTTATAACTCCCTTAATTATGTTTCAAATGTAAAATTTAAGATTTATCCCATACACTAAATGAAAAGATTAAATTCCTCTGTAAATTTCAAACTATCCAAAACATGGGATGTTATAGAATACCCACCTTAGAACTTCTCATCCCTGATAATCCATGATTGATAATGAAAACATCACCCTACCTACTTTGGTCTTGAGTTTCCACTCAAACAACCGTGTTGTTTTTATGAATGCCCAACGTGCCTCCAAGAGTCATTTTAAGAATATGGTACATAAGCCACTAAAACTCAAGCCAAAATTTATATCTACCAAAAAATGATAATACGATGCATACCTAATCCTATATAAGTCAAGAAATCATCATGTCATCATATCTTTTATCAACCAGCCCATCACGCTTCCCACCATAGGTTCTATCTTTAAATGGCCAATTATGAGTCCTAATACTCCACCATCCAAATTTCCTACAAAATCATATCCTTATCATCATAGTGACACTCTCGGCGTGATTCAAAAATTTTTAAACCCAATCATACATGAGAATACTACTCTCAGTTCTTGATTTGATCTAAATGGTAGACTTCCAATCAACCCAACTTAGCATGTTCATGCTGGTTTTTCCTTGAAAATCCCTGGTTGACCTTTACAAAAAACTCAAGCACGTTCCCCAAAGATTATGAATGAGTCTTGGTGACATCTCTTGACCAAACTATTTCTTACTCATTTCCATTATCATGTCACAAAATGAACATCGGTACATTACCAATCCAACATCGTAGGATCATCACACTCTATCCTTCAACTAAGTAACTTTGGTATAAACTATTGGGATCCAAGGAGCTCAACCAAGGAAATCCATACTCCATGGTTTATGAGTGAAACATCAATACATTGCCTATATTTCCACACATTAGAGACACTAATCGAGCTCAATGGTGGTGTAAGATCCCAGACTTCTTTGAGGTATGTTCTTATTCAAAAATCTGGTTTAAATACCTTTATTATGGTTAAATAAATTATATCCAAGTATATATAGAGTCTTAGGGGTGTTTTGAGAGTTTGGAACATGAAATAAGGGAGAACATGGCCATCTAGTCCATGTTTCATGATTGGTTCATGGTTAGTAGTATTCGTGCACCCTAATCATTCTTGTCTAGAGGAATAGTGCATTATTTGAAGAAACAATGTAAGGGGGGATGAGAAACTATGTGAGCATGGAAAAAATCCATTCTCCATGGTCATTGCATGGTTTTTCAAATCGTGTGAGATCCCCAGGTAACTGTGTGGCCTGGCCCCCTCTTGGACAGAGGGTGGCACGCGATTGGCGCACAATTTTTTCAATCGTATGTCCAAACCATACACCTCGTAAAAAGTAGAATTTTACCATTTTTCCTCTTAGGAATTAAGTGTACGAACTCATCATTTTCCACTATTCTTCCTCCAATATCCCTAGTGATGAACCAAATCTTAAAAGAACTCCCAAGGACTGATCCCCACATTTATATTCTTTTTGGAGCACCATTGGTTGCGAATCGAATCTCTAGGTGAGTCTAACACCCATATTTATTATCTTTTCATATTAGGTCTTGTGTAGCCATTAAACCCCTTCTGAATCCCTAAAAAACTATTTTTACAATGGATCCTGGGTTGGGACTACGAGTGGTGTTCAAATTGAGAACAAATGTTAGGGTTAAACGAGTGTTCATCTTCGAAATCAAGGTAGGTGGTCAACAAGTTATATCCCATATTATTGTTGATTATTTATGTATATATGGTTTTTATTTTGTGATATTACATTTCCCATTTGGTCTTCTTTAGTATAAATGATAAATTGATAGTGTAAATGTTTAATTGAACCCTTCATGTTCCCTTCAGGATGCATTGAGGTTAATTTGATCGAGTTACAGGCCACCCATGGGGTGTGCCGCTTCTTGAACATGGAAATTAAAATATTAAGTATAGAATTAAATTATTATGACATAGATCCCATAACAAATGTGTTTACATTTTATCTTGGTTTATGAAATAAAACTAATAGTAATTTTGTTTAGCTGTTAACTTGGCATAAGGGGTTGTTTCGTATAATATTAATGGGTTAAGTAAGTAATGGATTCAAATGGGTAATTTGTAGATAAGGCATGTGAATGATAAATAGGTTAATTTGGATAAGTAATTTAAATGATAATATGTAAATGGTTTATGTTATAATGATGGATATGTGTTAAATGAACTTTTTTCAAAAATGATGAATATGTTTAATAGTTATGGTTATGATTGATAAATGTGTTGTGATTAAAAAAGAATGTGCACATGGCTTAGTGGTGTGTGTGGGTTATTGTAATTGAGGATATATTCCCACTAGTTAGGTTAGAATGAATATCTAACCCCCCCCCCCAATTCATGGGTTAGGGAGGTCGGACTGAGGCTTTATGCCTCTAATGGTTACACTTGATGAGACAACCTAGACCGAGGCACCATGGTAAGTGTATTGTATTTTTTGTAAAAAAAAATCCCCCAGTGAGATAGGGAACTCGATTTATCCCCTTATTCATAGTAGTTGACTGGAATAGGCTGAAATAAAATTTATGAAAATGACTAACCTAAGAGATAAATGGTGAAAATGGTTTAAGTGGAATTTGTTCGATTATGGCACCTAGTTTACCTTTTTGATTATCTGTTTGTTTATTTAGTACTTGCATACACTATCTATTTAGACTGAATATTTTGTAGACACTGTTGGTGGTGGCCTACTAAGTTATACTCACACCCTGATCGGGCCATCATTGGGTACCTAAGAAGATTTAGTGTTTTCATATTAGTGCAAGGGAAAGGGACCTATCCTAGAGTGTTGATTTGGGCATGGGATGTGCATGGATGAGGGATCCATACTTGGAGTCAGGACCCGTTTTGGGGATCCTTTTTCTATCATTATTTTTGGTTTTCTTTACACATGGAATTATGTTAAATGGTAGACCATATTTACTATTTGGTTGTGGAAGTTTACCCAATTTTGGGAATTGGTTGGTAATGCATGTTTACTCTTACTGTTTATTTTTGTTTCATTGATTTTGTGGTTTATATGTTGTGTATTACTCTAATGAAGAGGGTATAGTCTCCCCATGTGATCTATTAGACCCCCATTACTATTCTATAGCCTCGATCATATGGGGAGGCGCACCTGAGTTCATGTGGAAACCCAGCATGGGGCATCAGTTTAGTAGCCTCCAGGTTGGGGGCATTACAAAGTGGTATCATAGGGGTTTTATTTTCTATGTCTTACTATTTTCTAATGGTATATGGGATACTAGGAAGTGTTTGGCCTTAGAAATGAGCCTATACATGGGAGTAGCCAACACATGTGTAAGGGGAAACCCAAGTAACCCATGGTGGGATTTTTGTTCTTGATATGTGTTGTTACAATTGGATGATATTTCATCATTAAGTGATTCACTTGTTGTGTGATTTGAATATTTTATGGTATTTTGGACTGTAACACCCCAATATTTCATAGTACATTATCTCATTAAAGTAATTCAAAAGCTTTCGCTACACAGAACACCGAGTTCGAGCGCACCACAACTTACCAAACTAGCCGGTCAAAAAGAAGTTATGAATAGTATTAACTGAATTTTGAATTTAAAAACTCTATATAATTTTAACATCTATATTATTTGTTTCTTATACATAATATAAGAACAAATTCAGTTTTTCAAATAGAATAAGTATTTTTCAAAAAAAATCAATTTTACCGCCTTTTAATGGTGAACCCTTGTTAAAACCAATATTTGACCCTTATATATTAAATTTAATGAAATTAAATTCTTATTTAAAATAAAGAAATAAAAATTTAGTTTGGATAATTTTTTGGTACTTTTCTGATAACTTTCATATTTGACGAATAGTGAAAAATAATGTGTTTTAATTGAAAACAATTTTTTTAATCAAAATAATTTATAGTGTTAAATTATGCATTTGAATGGTTTTTAAGTATAATTATATTATTTTTTTCATTTAATACAGTGTAAGTAATTATAAGTAATTTTACATTTAAATTTGACATAAACATGTGTAAATATTTTGATAGTTTTTACTTTTTAAAACCCTGCTTTTTGGTTTTAACAAATGGAATTAATTTTAAATTAATAAATTAAACTTCTATGTTTTTAATTTGTTAAAATAGACTTCATTTTTTAATTCGGAATATCAAAATTATCTTAGGGTGAATTTTTGGTATTTTTCTGAAAGCTTTCAATTTTTTATGAATAGTGAAAAACAATGTGTTAACATTTAAAATCAACTTTTTATTTAAATAATCATTTATTTTATTTAAATTTACTTTAAGTAAAAATAGATATATAGTACCTATATAAGTTCAATTTATTTCATTGGAGTCATTTTATAATAAAATTAGATGTATAAAATTTTATTGAACTTTTTAACCTCTTTTACCCACCTTCTAGGCACGTTAGCAAATTTGCATAAAACTTAATTTTACAGCTTCTGTGAGTTAAATTTCAAAACACTGAGATACATTGTTGACATCAATAAGTAAAATTTGGGTCAATAAGATGAAAATATTTTTTCGTGAATAGTAATTTTTGACTTTTATTTACCACGGTTAAAAGTAAATATGGTAATTAAAGGTAAAAATGATATTATAATTACCCTAACATATGTTCTAATTCTATTGGATAATTTTAATTCGACCAAAAACAACCTTATAATAAAATATGATCTTTTAGGTCCACTTGTATTAAATTAGGACATTTATTATTATTTTATTTAAAGAAGAGTTAAAAGTGTTAAATTCAAAGTTTAATAACTAAACCATTTTTAATATAGGGTTATACATAAGATAAATCCGACTATAAATATTCACTAGAAAGATAAAAAGATTTCATACATAATGGTATTTTATTTATAATTTTTAGACATTAAATAAATTAATTTAATTATGACACAATTGTGATGCAGTAATTACATTATTAATGAAATATTAAAATAATTGATATTATAAATATCCAAATAAATGTAAATTGAGACTTTTCATTAATTCCACCAATTTTAAAGGTTAATATGACATGTTAGGGTTTTTTAAATAAATTTTATTCTAAGTGATAAAGTTTTTATGGATATAAAAAAAATCAAATACTAAATAGTGTCAATATTGACATAAATGAGTTTTTAAAACAGATATTATATTATCAATTGATATAAAATCCCTAAAAAACTAATTTTAGGAAAAAGGACTTATATAAGGTTATATATATTAATAATTAACTGAATGGGGCTCACTTTTCTTTTTATAGTATGTTTATTAACCATATAATAAAAAAATACAGAGAGACATGGTAAATGTCAAACTATTTAACTAAGAGTTAAATCTAAAAGATAAGGATAATATGGTTATCTAAACCTGTATAAAACCTATTGGTTGAGATTTTTTTGACCCATCTCCAACTTATCCTCTAAATAAATCATTTTGGGGCCATTATAAACCGAAAATTATTTTATTATAAAATAATATTTCAAGCTTTTCCTAAAGTGACCCTCACCTCTCTTATAAAAGGGTACTTCCCCTTCTCTTAATTTCACACCTCCAAATCCATTTGGATCGGCAAAACTCTGTCTTAATATCCTCCCAACTTTCCACCCTTAATCCTAGAGACCTTCCTTTGGTCAGAAAGCCAGCCTAAGGATCCCTTTTGAACAAATCAAAAGGAAGAACCCGAAGAAGAGGTAAATATTTCACCACCTCTTTCAAGTTCTTTTCTTCTTCCACTACCTATATCTTTATTGTTTCCATTCTAAAATAATAAATCCAGTGTCTTCTATATACTTTTATTATAAAAATATTTCGACCATATTCAGTATTTTATCCATCCTATAAATGAAAAAGTCACCATATGTGTGTACGTACGGCTTATCGTCTCCACGTCGTGGTGTAGTTTGTTATTCAAACACTTCATTATTTGGATGGGTATAATAATGAGTATAACTGATGTAAATAATAAATATAACCTATTAATGATTTTTTATATATGATATACCATCCAATTACATATGATTTAACCATCAATATAATGATATTTTTGCTTGTGCGTATGTACGGATTGTCGTCTCCATGACGTGATGAGATTCATTCCCTCGTTCACCATTCAACGATGATTATAAAAATATATATTATTAATAAGTATGTAATATATTACATAATAATGCTACTATATATATATATATATTTGTGTGTATGTGTGTGTATTTACATACATATATCTTATTCACTTACTTTCGTTCAATACGATATGAAAACGGAAATAGCGTTTATCCGTACGTACGGCCTACTGTCTCCATAAACAGTGTATTCCATTTCATATATCTATCTATTATAAATATTTATATTCTAAATATATATGATATATAAATCATGTTTTATATTCTGGAAGTATTTAAATCATGATCTAAATGATACAATCAAGAATAACAAGTTAAAACACGTGCGATAAAGAAAGTGATTATTACCCAAAATGTTAATTTAACATGGAAATCATTATTAAATGGGAAGTATAAAGTCATAAATGAATCATGTATGATATAATAAATATGAATATGGATCTAGTATAATTTAATAACATATTATGGTCATTATACAGGAGGTTAAACGTACCCTTGACCAAAGGAAATTGCAAGGTAAAGATTAATTTCACAATCTCTTTATTATCCGAGGTTGTTTTTACGTGAGTATCTACTGGTAAATATTTATTATTCATGTCCATGTTTCATAAAAGTGTTTTCAAAGGGATTATTTTTAAGGGACTATTTTACTAAAACATCATTTTAAATGTTTTAAAGATTTAATCTTCTAAACATTTCTCATTAATGTCCATGTTTTCAAAATGGTTTTAAGGATTTGTTTATATAGACATGAATGTTTTAAAATGTTAATTCTTTTCAAAAGTTTCAAAGTTTTATGGGGCCATTTTATTAGAAAAAATCTTTAAATTTCTTCCTATCTAAATTTTGTGACTTTTAAATGTTTTCATAAAAATGGGATATCTCTCTCAAAGAGTTTCACAAATCATTTTAATCTATGTCAACATCCTTTGATGGATTTTAAACTTGTTTGAAGTTGATTTATTATGATACAAATATTCCATATTGTATTGAAGGTTTTGTAATATTTTTGAATGTGGATGTGTTATTTTTATACCATTCATGGTTTATGGATAAAGTATTGACATTTCGTATGCTAGTTTTAATACGAATATTTATGTTATGTTTCAACCTTTTCATATGAGGAATGTATTGGAGATAGTAAGTGACGGGTGGATCCCTCTATAGCTCCTTGATGCATTGGTAGGTCTCATGAGACAATTAGACGTGGAATTGGCTGATGCCTTTCCCAATTTGATATATGGTTTTGGGTAAGGCCATAATAATTTTTAGACGTCTTGACCGAGGCCTTGACAAAAAATTTCAGAATGTCTAGCATTATACATTCCCTCATTATGAAAATAATGTTGATGGTTCATGTGGTTATTCGACTAGTAGAATACACATGACTATGTTTTATTATGTAATTATTTACTCAACTCGTATTTCTACCATAAAGTGTTCATGTTTATTATTTGTAAAGGCATGTGTTTTCAATTATTCACCATACCTATTGTTTATGTTATCTTCCACTAAATTTTTTACCCTTACTGAGCATATAAGTTCACCCCTTTCTTATGTTTTATTTTCCTGGGATTTACAAGAGTGTATTATGATTGATATGTAGGGTTAAGATAAAAGGGAATAATGGAATTCTTGAAGAACTATTTATGATATATTTTATGTTTAAAATTGTAATGTGAAGTTGATGTATGTAATCTATTTCCAAGACTGCTAAAATGATTGGTCTTTCAGGACATGATTTCCTTGTATCATGACAGTGTATTAAAATAATGCACCGACTCTAGGTAACCAGGGTTGGGGCGTTACAGTTGGTATCAGAAGAAGTTTAGTACATACCTTGGAACCTAGATTTAGATAAACTCTCATTAGAGAACATTACCCTAAGATAGACTTTGAGGATTAGTATATAAGAACATCCTAGAATTTTGGTACGGTAGAGATTTTGTGAGTTTTCCAAGAAATACATCCATGTCTGGATACAAGTAGGTAGAGGTGGATTTGGCACAGATTTACCTAGGGGTAAAACCTGAAAACACTTCTTTGAGATAGACTCGAACGAGGACTGGTGCACGACAATGGGCATTGTTTCACTCTTGGTTACGACACTCCCAGGGGATATGCTTAGGATAATTCACATTTTCATTACAATCCATTATAAAGGATTTAGTACTAAATACTTCCTCAAAGAAAACATTTTATGATTATAGATTATATGCATAATATTTTCAATATATGTTAGGTATTTTAAAAGTTTGGAATTATGCATTGTGATTCATAAACTAACCTAGTTTACTCCATTGTTTAAAAATGGAGCCTAGTAGAAGGAATGAGAATTCTAGCAATACGTATGATCAAAAGATTAATAAGGATCATATATTTCATGGTATTAATCCAATATTTATAAGGAAATAGTATCCCACATATTATCATCATGTGAAGAAATAGTATCATGTGTTAATAAGATAAGTAAAGAATTCTCTGAGTCCTATGGATTTGAAGGGAAGCAAGAGAAGAAAAGGATGGAAGAGAGAAAGATGGATAATGGGAAGAGTAGAATGAAGGGTTTTCCCATATGTGATAACTGTGGAAAGAATCACCTTGGTAGATTCATGAAGGGAATGGGAGTTTTCTATAAGTGTGTATAAAAAGAACACCAAGTACGTGATTGCAAGGGTAAGAAAAAGGTTTCAAATATACAATGCTTCTTCTGCAAGGAGGTTGGACACTATGCGAATCAATGTCCAAATCAACAGAGTATACCCCAAATGTTGTTATTGGATAATAATCAAGTTACGATACTACTAAAGATGAAGAGGAATGATTAGAGATCTTATGTTGTTAAAGTATTGTGTCATTTGAGTATTGTATTAATGATGTACATGTTATAAGAATTATAATGTATATAAGGATTATACTGCAGAACTATTTCATTAAGGATTTGATATTGTTTTGTACCAAGAAAAGTGACTCAATAGTAAGTTGAAATTTTTGGAAAATACATGGTTGAAGGAAAGATAAAACATTGGTATTGTCCGAATACTGAGGTATTGATTTTGGAATAAGAAATGGTTGATTTTGATAAATTATATTGGATATTGTTGACATCCTTAGAACTAGTTAATGGTTTGTTTATTCCATCATTTTTGGATTTTACAAAATTTTTGGATTTAAGGAGTATATCTAGTATTCTATAAGGAATAAGGAAGAATTAATGTAATCAATATGGATTTATGGTAATTCAGGTTGTTACTGTGTTTTAAAAGAATACATGATGAAGGTATTCACATGTAATTACCTGGAAAAAAAGATCATCATTATGTTTACCTTCCTTAAAATTTTGTACTGTGACTTTGGATAGAAGTATTTTGGATAAGTCTAAAGGTTGGAATTGATTAAGTTTTACATTGGATACTATTTTTAAGGTTAAATCATTTCTTGAGATTATTTTTGGATTTCCATAAAAAGGACAACCCATAGGTCGGGTGACAACCCGTCACGTCCGGCAAGGCCGCGAGACTTGAACCTGTAATCGAAGGGTGACAAGGGTGGATCACCTAACACTGTAATACGTGATGTCATGGTTTGTATAATGTAGTTTTTCTAAAATAGTCTGACAAATGAATTATAAATTCATTGTTTTTGGAACCCTATAAAATTAGGATAAATAGAATATTTTTTTGAATACTATTCTCTTTTTAAGTGAAAGATGAGTTTGTGGTAGGAATTAGTTGAAAGATGAAACTCTACTTACCAAGTATATTTTTTTGCTCTTATTATATGAATAAATTAATTATTAAACTTTAGAGAAGAGATCTTAAAACCAAAAATGTGTTATCCTAATACCTTATGTTTTGTTGAATCAATGATATTTTAAATCATCATAGATTGATGGCTTTGAGGCCCTCAGTTTTATACTTTTTTATGATTAATGACCTCAATAACTCGATACAAATATTTACATTCTTCCTCCAATTATGTGTCTCTAATTTCCATTAATGTTATTCTAATTGAGATCATAATTTGGTGATGACTTTTTTCATTTCTCTTTCCCTCTTATTAAGACTAAATTTTATTAAACCAATTTCCGATGGGGGTTTTCCACAAAGGTATTTTTCAATTTCTTAACCTTTTATTTTTGAAGAAAAATTTCAAATTTTGATGATGCAATTTATTTAAGGAGGGTATAATGTAACACTCCAAGATTTCATAGTACGTTATCTCATTAAATTAATTCAATAGCTTGCGCTAGACGCTACACTGAGTTCAAGCGCACCACAACTTACCAAACTAGCCGTTCAAAAGGAGGTTATGAATAGTATTAACTTCATTTTGAATCTTATATACTCTATATAATTTTATAATCCATATTATTTTTTTCTTAGACATAATATAAGAACAAATTCATTTTTTCAGATAAAAGAAGTATTTTTTAGAAAAATGCAATTTTACCGCCTTTTAATGGAGAACCCTTTCTAAAACCAATATTTGACACTTATATATTAAATTTAATAAAATTAAAATCTTATTTATAATCGGGACATAAAAATTTAGTTTGGATAAATTTTTGGTACTTTTCTGATAACTTTCATATTTTGACAAATAGTGAAAAATAATATGTTTTAATTGAGAACAACTTTTTTAATTGAAATAGTTTATAGTGTTAAATTATGAATTTGAAAGTTTTTTAAGTATAATTAGATTATATTTTTATCATTTAATACAATTTAGGTCATTATAAGTAATTTCACATTTAAATTTGACATAAGCACATGTCAATCTTTTGATAGTTTTTACTTTTTAAAAACCCGCTTTTTGGTTTTGACAACGGCAATTAATTTTAAATTAATAAATGAAACTTATATGTTTTGAATTTGGTAAAATAGACTTCATTTTTTAATTTTTAATATCAAAATTATCTTAGGGTTAATTTTTGGTATTTTTCTGAAAACTTTCAATTTTTGATGAATAGTGAAAAACACTGCGTTATTATTTAAAATTGAATTTTTATTTAAATAATTATTTATTTTGTTTAAATTTATTTTAAGTAAAAAAATAGATATATAATATATATAAAAGTTCAATGTAATTCATTGAAGTCATTTTATAATAAAATTAGACGTATAAAATTTTGTTGAACTTTTTAACCTCTTTTACCCACCTTCTAGGCACGTTAGCAAATTTGCATAAAACATAATTTTACCACTTCTGTGAGTTGAATTTAAAAAATCTGAGAGACAAGGTTGATATTAGTAAGTAAATTTGGTTCAATAATATGAAACTAATTTTTTGTGAATAGTAACTTTTGACTTTTATTTATCACCGTTAAAAGTAAATATGGTAATTAAAGGTAAAAATGATATTATAATTACCCTAAAACATGTCCTAATTCTACTGGATAAGTGTAATTCTACCAAAAACAACCTTAGGAATAAAATATGATCCTTTAGGTTCACTTGGATTAGATTAGGACCTTTATTATTATTTTATTTAAAGAAGAGTTAAAAGTGCTAAATTCAAAGTTTAATAACTAAACCATTTTTAATATAGGGTTATTAATAAGATAAATTTGACTATAAATATTCATTAGAAATATAAAAAGATTTCATAAATAATGTTATTTTATTTATAATTTTTATACATTAAATAAATTAATTAATTTATGACACAATGTTGATGCAGTAATTACCTTATTAATGAAATATTAAAATAATTGATATTATAAATATCCAAATAAATGTAAATTGAGACTTATTATGAATTAAACTAATTTTCAAGTTTAATATTACATTTTAGGGTTGTCAAATAAAATATATTTGAAGTGATAAATTTTTTATGGATTTAAAAAAAATCAAATACTAAATAGTGTCAATATTGACATAAATGAGTTTTTAAAAAAAAATACTATATTATTAATTGATATAATATTCCTAAAAATATAATGTTCGTCCAAATGACTTATATAAGGTTATATATATTAATAATGAACCACATTGGGTTTGTTTGGATTTTTATAGTAAGTTTATTAACCATATAATATAAAAATACAAAGAGACATGGTAAATGTCAAACTATTTAACTAAGAGTTAAATCTAAAAGATATGGTTAATATGGTGAACTAAACCTATCTAAAACCTATTGGTTTAAAGGTTTTAGACCCATACCCACATTATCCTCTAAATAAATCCTTTTTGAACCATTAGAAACCAAAAATTATTTTATTATAAAATAGTATTTCAAGATTTTCTTAAAGTGACCCTCACCTCTCTTATAAAAGGGTACTTCTACTTCTCTTAATTTAATACCTCCAAAGCCATTTGTCTCAGACAAACATGAAAAAAATATCCTCCCATCTTTCCTACCTTCATCCTAGAGGCCTTACTTTTGTCAAAAATCCAACCTAAGGAGCCATTTTGATCAAATCAAAAGGAAGAACCCGAAGAAGAGGTAAATATTTCACCACCTATTTCAAGTTATTTTCTTCTTCCAATTCCTCTTTATTTGTTGTTTCCATTCTAAAATAATAAATACAGTATCTTATATATACTGTGATTATAAAAATGGTATAACCAAATTCATTATTCTATCCATCCTATAAATGAAAAAGTCACCATACGTGTGTACGTACGGCTTACCGTCTCCACGTCGTGGTGTAGTTTGTTATTCAAACACTTAATTTTTTGGATGAGTATAATAATGAGTATAACTAATGTAAATAATAAATATAACTTGTTAATTATTATTTATATATGATATACCATCCAATTACATACTATTTCACCATCAATATAATGATATTTTCACTCGTACGTACGTACGGATTACCGTCTCCACAACGTGATGAGATTCATTCCCTCATTCACCATTCAACGATGATTATAAAAATATATATTATTAATAAGTATGTAATATATGACATAATAATTCTAATATATATATATATATATATTTATATTTTTGTGTGTGTGTTTTTATTTATATATATATATCTTATTCAATTACTTTCGTTCAATACAATATGAAAACGGAAACAACGTTTATACGTATGTACGGCCTACCGTCTCCATAAACGGTGTCTTACATTTCATATATCTATATATTATAAATATTTATATTATAAATATATATGATATATAAATCAAGGTTTATATTCTATAATTATTTAAATCATGATCTAAATGATACAATCAAGAATAACAAGTTAAAACATGTACTATAAAGAAAGTGATTATTACCAAAACTATTAATTTAACATGAAAATCATAATTAAATGGGTAGTATAAAGTCATAAATGAATCATTTATGGTATAATAAATATTAATATAAATCTGGTATAATTTAATAACATATTATTTTCAATATACATGAGGTTAAACATACCCTCGACCAAAGTAAAGTGCAAGGTAAGGGTTAATTTCACAATCTCTTTATTATCTGGGGTTGTTTTTACATGGGTATCTACTGAAACATATTTATTATCCATATCCATGTTTCATAAAAGTGTTTCTAAAGGTATTATTTTTAAGGTACTCTTTTACTAAAACATCATTTTAAATTTTTTAAAGACTTATTCTTCTAAACATTTCCCATTAATGTCCATGTTTTTAAAATGGTTTGAAGGGTTTATTTATATGGACATGAATGTTTTAAAATGTTAATTCCTTTCAAATGTTTCAAATTGGTATGGGACAGTTTGATTCAAAAATGTCTTTAAATTTCTTCCTTTCTAAATTGTGTTACTTTTAAATGTTTTTATGAAAATAGGATATTTCTCTCAAAGAGTTTTACAAATCATTTTCATCTATGTCAATATCCTTTGATGGATTTTAAACTTGTTTGAAGTTTATTTATTATGATACAAATCCTCCATATTGTATTGAAGGTTTTGTGATATAGTTGACTATGGATGTGTTATTTTTATACCATTCATGGTTTATGGATAAAGTATTTACATTTTCTATGCTAGTTTTAATATGAGTTTTTATGTTATATTTCAACCTTTTCATATGAGGAATGTATTGTTGTGTCCTGGGCCCAGGATTGTTGGGCCCCCGCCAGGATTGTTGGCGCCTGTGCCCCGGTAACCAATCCCACATCGGTTGTGGAGGGAGATTGGTGGGTGCTTGAAATTCCCGTGCCTACCTTCCCCTCAGTAACGCGTTTTAAAGCCGTGAGGCCTGGGATAGCAACTGGGCCAGAGCGGACAATATTGCTGGGCCGAGGGATCCGATCCATCATTTGGTATCAGAGGAAGTTTTTGAATAATTCCCTTACCGGTTTCAAATTAAAGATCCTATTTTTTTTTGATGGCTTCTACCGCTTCTTCTTCTCAAACTCTTGAAGGACATTCTTTGGATCGTGCTCCATTCTTTGATGGAGCCGATTATTCTTTTTGGAAAACACGCATGTCAACTTTTCTTAAAAGCATTAGCTATCCAATTTATAAAATTGTTATGCATGGTTTTACGCTCTCTTCTTCCGATGAGTCTAAATGGACCGCCGCCGACATTGCAAATTTCGAGCTTGATGGCAAAGCCATGAATGCTCTTCATTGTGGGTTAGATCGTTATGTTTTTGATCATATTTCTTCTTGCTCTACTTCACATGATATTTGTAAATGTTTAGAGCTAACCCATGAAGGTACTAGCATGGCTCAAAAGCAAGAACCGTCTCCAAAGCAAGAACCCGCTCGAAAGCAAGAACCCGAGGCAAAATCCGTACCCGCTTGCCCACTTCACAAAAAAAGGGTCAAGAAAAAGAAGGGAAAGAAGAAGGCTTCAAAGGCAACATGGAGTGATAGCTCCTCCTTCTCCTCCTTCTCCTCGAGCGACCAAGGTACAAAATGCCTAATGGCAAAACATGAGGTATCTTCCTCCTCTTCCTCCTCTTCCTCTTCTAGCTCTTCAAATTCTTTCAATCATTTATCCTATGAAGAACTCTCACATGCTAGAGACCAATTAGAAAAAGGTTTTCATACTTTATCGTCAAAATTTGTTGCATTAAAAAAGTCTTTCAAAAAACTTTCCTCCGAAAAAGACCAACTTCTCAAAGAGAAGGAGGAACTCTCCCTAAAAATCCAAAATTTCCCAAATGTTGATTCTATGGAATCAACCATCAAAGACCTTAGAGAAACCCTAGCCAAGTTCACACAAGGGGAACAAAATTTGAACAATTTGCTTGGTTCCCAACGAATTTCTAGAACCACCCAAGGGATTGGCTACACCAACCGAGCTTCCTCCTCCCATGCACCCACTATTTTTGTAAGGGGGAGCTCCGATTTTAAATTTTGTAATTATTGCAAAAAACCCGGGCACCTCATTTATGAGTGTAATTGCAAAAATGCCCGGTACGGTAGGCCAAAGACTATTTTCTATTCGGACGAGTTTTATAGGAGAAGACCCGCCATGAGACAAGTGTGGATTGAAAAATCCCTCTTAGCGAGTCTCTCCGGGCCTAAAATCATTTCTTTTCAAAATCCCTCTCCCCGGTGATTCATTGTTTTTATTTAGGGGGAGTTAGGATCTTTTAAGATTTTTTGTTATTTCAAAATTTTCGATTCCAACTTTCAATTTCAACTCTTGGTTTCAAAATTTTCAATTCAAAATTTTCTATTCAATTTTTGATCCAAAACTTTCAATTCAAACTGTTATTCAATTTTCAATTGATTTAAAATCTCGTTTTTCATCGCTTCCCTCAATCAAGTTTTATGCCCCGCTATTTTGATAATCACAAAGGGGGAGAAATTTCTTGATTGATTGGGGGAGAATCCTTTTTCATCATGCTTTGCATTGCCTTTAATCTCAGTATTTTACATTGTTTGTTTCGGTGATTGTGATCATCAAAATAGGGGGAGATTGTTGTACCTCTCGAACCCCTCAAGGTTTTATTTTCATGATCACAATCACCCTCATATTTATCTAATCCTCTTTCAAGTGTTTTTGGTTGATAGGAATCAAATCAGGTGGCCAAGGAATTGGGCCAAGAAAGAAAGAAGGCAAAGTGGACTGAAATTCAGTCCACCGGCCAACCGGTGGCTTCACCACCGGTCAGCCGGTGGAGCCTGGACAGAAGGCATCCTTCTGTCCAGACCACCGGCCAGCCGGTGGCACACCAGCGGCCAGCCGGTGGCACCTGCATTCAAGAGGAAGCCACTGCCTCCCCACCGGCCAGCCGGTGGCCTCAGCACCGGCCAGCCGGTGGCCTCAGCACCGGCCAGCCGGTGGCACCCTCTCCAAATAGTGTCAGCTACTGCCTCACCACCGGCCAGCCGGTGGCTCTGGCACCGGTCGACCGGTGGCCCCTGGACAGGAATCCAATGACTTTTTGCAAACACCGGCCAACCGGTGGGACTGTACCGGCCAGCCGGTGGACACAGTCAAACTAGCCGTTGGGCTGTTGACCAGCCTGCCCACTTGGCTCCCAACGGCTCTTTTAGCCTCTCCAACGGCTCCGAAGCCTCCCCAAGGGTTCCATGCCTATAAATAAAGGCCAAGGAATCCCCGGACACCTACCGGAACGATACCAAGCGCCCGGACACATTGTTGCACCTTTGGCGAACCTCCGGCGCTCCACCTTCAAGGATCCTCAAGTGCTCCAATCCAATTCTCAATCCAAGGAGCACCTTAAGAAGCTTGGAAGCGGCCTTCAACATCTCCAATCAATCAAAGGCGCCCAAGACTTCCTCCAATTACGGGTTTTATTGTTTTTTTCATTTTGAGCATAAAATTGGGTTTGTACCTACAAACCCCAAACCCTTTTCTCATCCCCTCTTTCTTTTGGGTTCTCACACCACCATTAAGGTGTGAAGAGGTTTTTTCAAGCCTTTCCTTTTAAAAGGCTTGAGTTGTCGGTGAGCTAGCCTTCACCAACAACTCAAGCCTTTTAAAAGGAAAGGCTTGAAAAAACCTCTTCACACCTTAATGGTGGTGTGAGAACCCAAAAGAAAGAGGGGATGAGAAAAGGGTTTGGGGTTTGTAGGTACAAACCCAATTTTATGCTCAAAATGAAAAAAACAATAAAACCCGTAATTGGAGGAAGTCTTGGGCGCCTTTGATTGATTGGAGATGTTGAAGGCCACTTCCAAGCTTCTTGAGGTGCTCCTTGGATTGAGAATTGGATTGGAGCACTTGAGGATCCTTGAAGGTGGAGCGCCGGAGGTTCGCCAAAGGTGCAACAATGTGTCCGGGCGCTTGGTATCGTTCCGGTAGGTGTCCGGGGCTTCCTTGGCCTTTATTTATAGGCATGGAACCCTTGGGGAGGCTTCGGAGCCGTTGGAGAGGCTAAAAGAGCCGTTGGGAGCCAAGTGGGCAGGCTGGTCAACAGCCCAACGGCTAGTTTGACTGTGTCCACCGGCTGGCCGGTACAGTCCCACCGGTTGGCCGGTGTTTGCAAAAAGTCATTGGATTCCTGTCCAGGGGCCACCGGTCGACCGGTGCCAGAGCCACCGGCTGGCCGGTGGTGAGGCAGTAGCTGACACTATTTGGAGAGGGTGCCACCGGCTGGCCGGT
Organism: Viscum album; assembly: GCA_963277665.1. Classification (NCBI taxonomy): domain Eukaryota; kingdom Viridiplantae; phylum Streptophyta; class Magnoliopsida; order Santalales; family Viscaceae; genus Viscum; species Viscum album. The sequence continues at coordinate 1,689,090,447 of OY728140.1, read as the reverse complement.
GCTGAGGCCACCGGCTGGCCGGTGGGGAGGCAGTGGCTTCCTCTTGAATGCAGGTGCCACCGGCTGGCCGCTGGTGTGCCACCGGCTGGCCGGTGGTCTGGACAGAAGGATTCCTTCTGTCCAGGCTCCACCGGCTGACCGGTGGTGAAGCCACCGGTTGGCCGGTGGACTGAATTTCAGTCCACTTTGCCTTCCCCTCAGCAACGCGTTTTAAAGCCGTGAGGCCTGGGATAGCAACTGGGCCAGAGCGGACAATATTGCTGGGCCGAGGGATCCGATCCATCATGTATTGTACATAGTAAGTGACGGGTGGAGCCCGCTATATCTCCTCGATGCATTGGTAGGTCTCATGAGACAATTAGATGTGTAATTGGCCAAGGCCTTTCCCAATTTTATATATGGTTTTGGCCAAGTCCTTAATAATTTTTAGATGTCTTGGCCGAGGCCTTGAAAAAATGTTTCAGACTGTCTGGCATTATACATTCCCTCATTATGAAAATAATATTGATGGTTCATGTGGTTATTCGACTAGTAGAATACACATGACTATGTTTTATTATGGTATTATTTATTCAGCTCATATTTATGCCATAAAGTTTTCATGTTTATTATTTGTAAAGGCATGTGTTTTCAATTATTCACCATGCCTATTGTTTATGTTATCTTCCGCTAAATTGTTTACCCTTAATGAGCGTCTGATCTCACCCCTTTCTTATGTTTTATTTTCCCAGGATTTCTAAGAAGTGTATTATGATTGATATGTAGGGTTAAGCTAAAATGGAATAATTGCGTTCTCAAATAACTATCTATGCTATATTTTTTGTTTGAAATTATAACGTGAAATTGATGTATGTAATCTATTTCCAAGACTGCTAAACTGATCGGTCTTTCAGGACATGACTTCCTTGTATCATTTCAATCTATTAAAATAATGCATTGACTCTAGGTAACTGGGGTAGGGGTGTTACATGGTTCATAGATGAAATGGAATAAGGGATTTCATACATGCATCATTTTAGGAAACTAGGGATATATGTGACATGCATCATGGTAGGCACACATTTGGGAGGAATGCAGAATGTAAGGGATATAATGTTTTATCTTCCTTAAAATTTGAAAGAAATGGTGTCTAGTCAAGATAAATAATATGAGTAAATGATAAGAGTGTAATTTAATTATTAAGGAATATTTCCTCATGATGAGTCATAAATGGCTTAAGATCTAGTTTTGATGAGTTTTAAAAGATATAAAGGTGCCTCAACAAGAAATATTTTCATTGAGAAAGTGTAAGTGTTTAGAAATGGTTTCTAATGAAATCTTGTGACTATGTTAGTTGTTTTACCCCATGTTGACCATGACCCATAGTTGGTATGGATGAGGTTAGTTATGGAAGTGTGAATATATCCTTTGGGATAGTGTATGGGAAATGGGTTTTTTATGGCTAGTGGTGATATTTCTTTTGTGAAAACTATGGATGTTTTATGTTATGTGTTCTAAGATGTGTGTTTGGAAATGTAGATAAATTTTACCACCACAATGTGTACCAAGTGAAAGGTAAGAGTATATTTTTAAGAATTAACCTCCATAGGTGGAGAAATAATCCATATTGATCTAGGGTAACATAGAAGAAGAGAAGTTTTGTGAGAAATTTTCTAATTTTATGCAGATGACAGAACGGGACCCAGGATGAGTCATACTAATTTTGTTCGATCTGACCAGAGATTTTCGATTGTAGAACCCTCTGACATTTTCCAAAGAGGGTGGGACCAAGGTAGTAGAGTTCTATATTGAGTCCATCTAAATGATTTCGTATCACTTGAAGACTTCTCCTGATAAGGGAGTCAAGTTGGATGATTATATATTACGAGGACTGACAAAGCATTGGTGGGATGTTCTCATTGAAACTTAGGAGGAAGATGGTATGCTATGGAAAGACTTTTAGGAAAATATTATGGAGAACTTATATTACGATACCTTGATATAGGATAATTTTTTTTAGTTTATGAGGTTGATGCAGGTAACTATGCTAGTGATGGATTATGTTGGACACTTCACAGACATGCAGCACTTTGTCCCAAAATTAGTAGGGGACGAGGTAGCAATGGAAAGGAATTTTCAGGAAAGAATTAGATATGAGATCAAGTCCCAAGTGAATATATTTCATTTAAAAAGGTTTTATGATGTGGTGGATAAGAACATCATTTTAGAAGGAAACTTAAAGGAGGCTTCTTATGGTGGACATGTGGTTTTGGTTGGATGATCAAGTGGTGTGAATTCTGAGTGTAGGAAGCATTATTTTGAGAATATTTACTAGGGAGGTGCTGTAAAAAGTAGTCAGATAAGAGGACCAATCTCTCAGGTTGGTGACTGAGTGTTTTGTTATCAGTGTGGTAGGCTAGGACACATTTTTGGTCAGTTCCCCCGACCACCAGTTGAGTGCTAAGTGTGTGGAAGAATGGGGAATGTGTAGAGATTATGTAGGAACCCTCGATAGTTGGGCACTGATGGAGGCCCAAGGTCAGTGAGAAGTGCAGGAAGGGTTTCTCTTGTTCCATATCAAGTAGTAAGTTGGATATCTACTAGTTGTGCTAGTTGAGGAAGTGGATGGGGTGCTCTAGGTCAAGGGAATACATATTTGTAGGGTAGTGCGGCACCTGGAACTCAAACTGAAACCCAAGATAGAGGGATAGATCAAATTCATGTAGTTCATCCTATATCTAGAGGTGTCAAGGTTGGACCAACGATATTTTGAGCTACAATTATTGTAGATTCCATGATTTCTAATGCTTTATTTGATATATGTGCATCGCATTCTTTTATATCTTCCCAATTTTTGAGTGTGTTGGACCTAGTAGTGGAACATATGTGTAGGGTTATGTCTATTGATACACTATTATGGGAAAATTATAAAATATCTGATAATTTAAGGAGTGTTCCCTATAGGTTGGTAGGTACTATTTTTTGGGGACTTATTTATGCTTGAGATGTTAGGTTTTGACCTGATTTTGGGCATGGATTGGCTGGTTTCATAACAAGCCCATATTGACTATTACTACTGTAGGGTAATGTTCACATCTCTGGAGGGGAATAATTATATTCACTATGAGGAATGGGATATCCATGAAGTCCATGTAGATACAGTATAAAAACTATTGGGTGAACTCATATTCTAAGTGGCTTATCTTATGCTTAATGACGAGGGATTATAGCAGCTTGTATTTCCTCCTATGGTGGATCAATTTTTTGATGTGTTTCATCAGGACTTATCGAGGTTGTCACCTGAGAGAGTTGTTGAGTTCATGATAGAGTTTCTTCTGGTGGAAGAAAAAATTTCTATTCCACCATATATAATGGAACCAGTAGAACTCCAGGATCTTAAAACTCTGTTAGAGGAATTGGAGAATAAAGGGTTTACTCATCCAATTACATCACCTTGGAGATCTCTAGTGTTATTTTCCAAAAAGGATGATGGATCCTTATAGTTTTGTGTCAATTATAGGAAGATAAATTGGATGAAGGTTAAGAATAGATACCCTCTTCCTCAAATCGATGATCTTTTTCACCAGCAGATAGGTTCTTCATTGTTCTCCGAGATTGATTTTAGATCAGGGTATCATCAGCTGAGGGTGATACATTATGATATATTTTTTACTACTTTAAGGAGAAGGTATGGGTTGTATGAGTTTTTTGTGATTTTATTCAGGATAAACAATGCTCCATTAGTTTTTATGACTATAATGGACCAAATATTTCACTTTTACCTAGATCTGTTTGTAGTTTTCTTTTTTGATGACATCTTGGTGTACTCCAAGACCTATAACGATCATTCCAAATATCTTGAAATCATATTAAGTATACTAATAGATAATAGTCTATATGGAAATTTATCCAAGTTTTATTTCTTTATTGATAAGGTACATTTATTGGGTCATGCCATCTCTGTGGAAGGTGTCTCTATGGACCTAGATAAATTGAAAGTTGTCGTATGTTTGGAGCATCACAAGAATGTTTTTGATGTCTAATGTTTTCTGGATTTGTCTAGATATTACTGAATGTTCAACAGTGATATAGTGGAATGCATGATGATTATCATGTGTTGCATCTTGGGAAATATCACCTTATCCCATCTCATGTGATTGATGTTGATGATGTTAATCTTGAGGTAGATTCGTCCTTTGAGGATCAACTAGTTCATATTTTGGATCATAGTGAGAAAGTATTATAGGGAAAGACATTACCTTTGGTTCGAGTTTTATGGAATCGTTGTAATATTCAGAAAAAAACTTGGGAGAGGTACATGAACATGTGGGCCCAGTGGCCCAATATTTTTACCTTGTAATCTCACTAATACTTGGGAGTGTGGATCAGGGATGAGCTATTCTAATTTAGGGAGGTTGTAAGATCACATACTTCTTTGGAATATGTTCTTGTTTAATATTTTGGTTTAAATACCTTTAATATGGTTAACTAAATGTTATTATAGTCTATGTTGAGTTTCAGGGGTGTTTAGGGGGTACGGGACATGAAATAAAGAAGAATGGGTCCATCCATTTCATGTTGCATTGTTGGTTCATGGTTAGTAGTAACTGGGCACCCTAACTATGTTTTCCTAGAGGAAGGATGCATGGTTTGATTAAACCATGCCAGGGGGATGGGCAGACCATACTATCTTGGATAAATCCCTTATACATGGTCATCACATAGTTTTTCAAATCTTGTAAGATCCCTAGCTAACCGTGCATCCTGGCTTCCTCTTGGAAAGAGGGTGGCACATGGTTAGTACACGGTTTGGCCAACTGTGCGACCAAACCATACTCCCCTTAAAAAGTGGGATTTTACCATTTTTATCTCTTAGGCCTTAAGTTTACTAACTCAGTATTTTCATTCATTCATCCTCCAGTATCCCTAGTAATGAACCAAATCACCCAAGAACTCCCAAGGATTGATCTCCCTCATTTCTAAGTCATTTGGATCACCGTTGGTTGCAAATTTAGGCTCCAAGTGAGACTAACGCCCCTTTCTTCTTCTTCATTTGGATAGGTCTTGTGTAGCCATTCTTCTCCTACTGAAGCCCTAAAACCCTCTTTTTCCATTAGATCTTAGGTTGGGGATTTGATTGGTGTTAGAATCCATACTAAAGGCTAGGGTTATGTGATAATTCATCTTCAAAATAAAGGTAGGTGGTCTACAAGTTATATCATATATTCCTATTGATTATTTATGTTTATTTGGTTGTTCTTTAGTGTCATTGTGTTGACCATTTATTTTTCCTTGGTATAAATGATAATTCAATTGGGTAAATGTTTAATTTAACCCCTCATGATCCTTGCGTGATGTATTAAGGTTAATTTGGTCGATTTATGGGCCACCCAAGGGGTGTGCGACTTATTGAACATGGAAATTTAAATGTTAAGTGTATAATTGAATTGTTATGTCATAGAGACTATAAAATGTTTTTACATGTTATCTTGGGTTATGAAATGAAACTAATAGTAATTTTGTTTAGTTGTTAACTTAGAATAAGGGGTTTTTTGGTATAATTTTAAAGGGTTAAGTAAGTAATGGATTGAAATGGGTAATTTATAGATTGGATAAGGCAGGTGAATGATAAATGGAATAATTTGGATAAGGCATGTAAATGAGAATATGTAAATTAGTTAAGGCATAATTATGGTTATGTGTTGAATGAAATTTTTTTGTAAATGAAGAATATGTTGAATGGTTATGGTTATGGTTGATAAATGTGTTATGATTAAAGAAGCAAGTGAAAATGGATTAGTGGTATGTGTGGGGTATTGGACATGAGGATTTAAACCCATATATCAGGCTAGACTGAGGCTCTAAACCCCACCCCACCCCACCCACCTTAATGCATGGGTCAGAAAAGTTGGACTGAGGCTTTATTCACCTAATAGTTTCATTTGATGAGACTACCTAGACCATGGATACAAGGTAAGTGTGATGTATTATTTGTAAATATGTTTCCCCTAGTGAGATAAGAAACTAGATGTATCCCCTTATTTATAGTAGTTGACTGGTATAGGATGAAATGAAATTGATGGAAATTATTAACCCAAGAGATAAATGATGAAAATGGTTTAAGTGGAATTTGTTATCTAATGGCACCCAGTTTACCATTTTTTTATCTTGTTATTTATTTAGTGATTGCATGCAATATCTATTTAGACTAAATATTTTGTACACATCATTGGTGGTGTCCTACTGAGTTATACTCACACCCTGATCAGGTTTTCATTGGGTACTCGAGTAGATTTCATGGTTATAGGTTAGGACAAGGGAAAGTTCCTTGTGCTAGAGGGTTGGTTTGGGGATAGAATATTCATAGATGAGGGATCCAGACTTAGAGTTGGGACCTATTTTGGGGATTCTTCTAATTATCTTTATTATGGGTTTTTGTTACACTTGGAACTGTATGAAATGGAATAGAATATTTATTATTTGGTTGTGGTATTGTACTCATTTTTGGGAATTTGTTGGTAATGTATGTTAATAATTAGTGTTTATTTATATTTTCTTGATTTCATGCTTTATCTATTATGTCATACTCTAATGAAAAGGGTATATTATCCCCACATGATCTATTAGACCCTCACTGCTAGTCAGCATCCTTTGGCATATTGGGAGGTGCACATGAGGTCATATGGTGACCTGGTTCGAGGCACTAGTTTAGTGGATTCTGGGTTGGGTACATTGCAGGTAGTATCTCTCTTGGTGATCGAGTCAAAGAATTTTCTAGAATCTATGAGTCTATCCAAGGAATTCCTACTCGAGAAACCAGGTGTCACTCATGAAAATCCACACCTATCTAGAGATCTATGTCCATGTCTAAAGTCAACTATAAAAAAACAATATATTATCTAGTGTTCCTTGAGCTTGTTCTTGGAATTTACCAAGAGATCCAGAATTTCCTTGCCTAATTTATCTAATGGCATAATCGAGCCAAACGACCATCACACAACTAGTTTCAAAGTCCCATGACCCTTCCCTCGTGAGGGTTATACACTGAAGACCAACATCCCATTATCCACCTTAGGATCATCCTTGTCATCACACAAATGAAATGATTTCCTGATTACTATATCCCATTCACCGAACATAAAGACTAGCATGGATAAAAACCCAATCGTTCTCAAGTACTAAAGAAACATCACCCATCACCCGTTCATGCTTCCCAAAAAATGTTCCCATTGTGTTTTCTGATTCTTGACTCACAACAAGGTTTATCAACCTCAAAAAACCTGTAGTGTACTATGTACTATCTAGAAAACTTAAAACTTCACCTCGAGCACAAATCTCAATGATTCTCTATTTCAAATTGGGAAATCTAGCAAGATATCTCAGTGTATAATTGATGATCTCTTAGCATACTCAGAATGATGTCAAGATATTGATAATGTTAATCTAAAAACTAGAGGTTCACTAAGAGTTCATTGATAGTAATTAATCACTCTTCTATGTCATTATCACATAAAATATGCTATATTTTTCTTAACTAACTCTAGACAACACATCTATTGATAATACATGTCATAGTTTTCTAATGGGAAAATCATCTCACATAACCTAGTTGAAATTAAAAATTAGTTTTCATCATGTGAACTTCCTTTAATTATCCAAAGTTCTATGTCACCATTCCATTAAGTGTCACTTCTAGAAACTATTGATCCATGGCCCATACCAGACCAGTCACCAACATTCAATTCTAAATAGTCCCCACGCACAACCAGAGTGAACTAAAATTTCCATACACAGTGGGTGTATATCTCATACATCTGAAATCAAGGCCTAAATCATGCTCCAAGGAGTCATTCATTTTAAAGGAAGGTATAATCGTTCTAAATAGAACATTAGTCTCACTAATCTATAAGTCCCCTTGGAACACTTCTTCAAAATCAAACACATTCCTATGCTATGATTTATTGAACAACCACTACCTCATGTAATCATTTCATAAATTAATGTGTCGACTGAACAACCATTGGTCAACTGGGCTAGGTGTCCAAATATTCATTCCCATCAAAGAAAATTTCAAAAAACATCATTCTAGGTTCTTACTTAAGAAACCAAAGGTGTAAGTATGCATATATTGCATAACCCGAGCACCTCTCATACTTTGGCTTCAAAATGAGTGTAAAACCAAGATCATTTCCATTAAGTAAAATATAGATCCAAAACAACCTCTAACTTAGGTTTCCCTCAATTAAACAAAACATCATTGAACTACTAGGGGATGCATTAGAATTAAGGGACTCTAGGTCTCCCACAATGCCTTATGGTCACTCACAAGAGAACCATATCCCAAATAAGGGAAACTATTACATGGAATCTAATATTCCAATAAACTAACTATATAGAGATAAAAAGTATAAGGTGAAGATATCATCGACCTATAAGGGTCAAATATTTCAACATAAGTGTAATGGAATCATATGCCAAGCATTAGGCTACTATACCCTGATATTATCCAAGAATCCTCAAAAGGGAGTGATCCATGGAAGATCACAACATCCATATAAAATATAAGGAGATGACACTCACCAGTTATCCTCATGAAAAAATACCCCAATGGGGTTCAACTTTCCAGAAAACCACCCATCTACATGGGGGTGTTGTTTTATTATCTAAGATTCCTACCCGACTCAAATGATCAAATAGACAAAACTTTCCATTTATAGAGTCGAGACTTAAAAACCTGCCGATTACACATTTCCAAGGTCACTAACTCAACCAGGCTAGCCCCAGATTTTTGACATAAGGCTTCAACTTTTAAAAATAGATTCATGCCAAAAATACCACTAGGATCTACCACATAATTTTCATATCAAAGGAAATATAAAAATGCCACTAAAAGATATGGGAAAATAAATGTTTCTATTAAAGATAACTCAATAAAATTCTAAATCTAACCCTTACATGAGGGTTCAATAAATTATTCACCACTTAAAATTTTATTTAATCCATTTCACAATATCACATTTATTTTAAAAATTAAATAGATCAAAAACATGCAATATCAAGTACCATTTATAAGTGAATTGGTATTTTAAACTATACAAAGCACTTTATCTAGCTAACTCCATGCATCATTATAAGAAAATTATCTCATAATTTCATTTTAAATCATTTATTTATCTATGTTATCACATCTGGGATTTGTTAAAGAAAATGTCACTCACAATATTTAGAGGAAACACTCTTTAGGTTTCAACTGGAATTTTAATTAACTAAAACCTCATATCAAATAATGTTCAAAGAAGACAAAAGGTGTTTTATTATTTTAAAGGGAATCGGTTTCGTAAGATGTCACCATAAATTTATACGTCACCGCATATAAGTGGCTATAGATACTTTAAATAACCATCCCACGTAACATTAGTATACCCCCATGAGGTGGAGTACCAAGGCATAAGAAGAATAACGGTGGTCTACGAGGGTCCTATCATACCAATCTAGATTTAGTTATATAGGAATCCTTTCCCAATTTAATTAGTCAATTCTCTATAAATTGCAATGAGAATTTCATTTAAATGCAATTCATCATAGTTAAAATTTATAATACCCTTACTTTGATTATTACATAGGCATAAAATAATAGAATTCAGCTATAAGGTTTAATTCATGCATATAAGTATTCAATTACATGGGTCTTTATTCTTAATTAATGAAGGTACAAACCTTTATAAGTTGAAATTGACACCATTTAACTGATATCCATCATTGATCATTTGAATTTAAGAGGAAAAATTCATTTTAATTTAAACTTTTAAGAGGTTATTTTACAAGCATACATTTCTAAGATTGACCTACTTGGATCGGTTATAGCATGTAAGGATTAAATTATAAGGGTAGTCATTCCCATGTAATGCAGACAATTACTCTCTAAATTAAAATTGGAATCTCGTTTAACTAACATCCACAATAAATAACTTGGATTTATTAAAATAAACAAATTTAATTGAAATTTAAAGTTTCTATCAAAGATAATTTATTCACCATTTCTAAACCATTTTATTTTTTTAATCAAATTTATCCTGATTAAATAGAATTTCTTTATCAAGCAATATGGGAAAATGTGGTTCAGGTTAATACAAACACTTTATTTAACCAACCACGTATCATAGCTATAAAAAAGAATATATGAAATAACCATGAATATAGGAATATAAGCAAGAAAACACACAAGCATCGTATACAGATAAACATGATAAATAATCACTCAAGTAAGGTATGTGGATAAACATGAAACATAATCTTGTAAGGCACATCCAATAAGTATCTAGCAGTTAAGTGATGCAATCTACATAGAATGGAATATACATGGAATGTGAATATCTATATACCTATAATGATGCATGTAACAATACTTAATTTATATATTGGGTTAAGGGTAAAATATCATAAATCAATAACCAACATAAGTACATCAATCACTCATGGTGAAATAATAATCAACTATAATAATGAACCATCATGAACAACTGTACCATCCCTAGAAACATGATCTTTCCCCTGTGTGTGGGTTGGAAAAACCCAAACATGAGCTATTTACCCATTTTCAACACATCCTAGTATCCTATCTTCTAGCATCAAATAGTGATACAAGGAAAAAAGATCATCTAATACCATTTTAAACATCCCATCCCAGGATCCACTAAAATTTTTCCCCAAGACAGTTCTCCACATGGACTCAAGCATGCCTCCTCATACACTAGAGGTTTCTGACTAGTAGTGAGGATCAAGAGGAGGTATAGTGGGGAGACTATATCCCCTAGATTAGTAGGAAATATTGAAGGGAATAAATAAATAATATAAATAGTGTGTGATAAAGAAATTACAGAAATGGAATAATAATAGATAACCAAACCAGTTCCAAATAAACATCCATGCATGAACGTGTTGTATATAATCATGATCATCCTCAATATCTTGAGTCAAGGTGGAGGTGCCACTTAGACTTAAGAGACATCCCCAAGGAGACAAAGGATGGAAATAAATTTTAAGGGCTTTATGAAAGGTGGGGGGCAATTTTCCCTTTTAAGAGAAAACAACTGACCAAACATACCATTACCCAAAGAACTATATGATGCATGTCAAAAATGTGCTACAATAAACCACTCTCTAATAAAAACAATAAAAACCCATACAAATATCAAAACAAAGTACTAAGAGGAAGAATAAAACAATACAACTCAAAACACCAAGAATAGACACTGCATCCCCAAGCCAATCTCCATGCTCCAACTCCATGGATGCCTAAGCATCACTATATACCACTATAGAAATGTGATGCTTTACTTTTACCTGTGTCTTGGAATATATCATCTGTAAAGGCACCTAAGTTCCAAAGCATGGGATGAGTAATAATACTTAGTAGGACTTTCCCAAATGACTTCCCTACTCATTACACTAGGATATAACAAGTTATCATATCGATATAAATCAATTTATATAAAACCACTAAAATAGTTTAATAATTTAGAATAATCCAAACAAGCCCTTACAAAAACATTTTCAACCAAATCAACTTATTTACAAGGGATGAAACCAGGAAAGTCATTTACCATTTCATATTGGTTTAAATCATTTTAAGCCATGAAATCCAATATATACAACTCATCATGCACACAACGCAACCAACCAAGCTTGGTGTTGACATTAACAGTAAAACTTCACATCCAAACCCATCCCATTTTTATTGTCGTGCTTCATGACCACATCCCCATTATTTTATGGTGGTACTTAGAGACCACTAACCATCCCATCCTAACACATGATTAACCATTAAATCCAAATAGCCATTCCAAATCACATATGCTAAAAAGAATTTCAATAAAATAACATATTCGTTGAAAACAATTTTTACAAGCTTTTCCCAAAAATCAAACCAAGAAACCAATTTAAAATTCAACATTTTAAAATCCAGAAACCAAATGTATTTAACAACAATATCATATTTCTCCCAAAACCCATAAATCAACACAAAAGGGGTTTCTCACAAGCTTCAAACATCAATTTCACAATGAATTTCAAGAAAAAAATTAATTTAAAACCAAATCCTTCAAGTTATAACAAGAGGATTCAAGAGTAAAGACACCTACCTTAGGGTTTTTGGTGAAAAAAACCAATGGTATAAACGCTCACTAAATTCGGGTGAAAACTCCACAAAACCACCTTATATTAACCATTATTGAAAATAAACCCCCAAGATCTATCCACAATAGAAGTAGATCTAAGAAACTAGGAGAGAGAGAATAGTGGATCTAAGGAAAACCAAGAAACTATCAATAATAGAGACTTACCAAGGAAGATCTAACTTCAAAACTCTAAGAAAACCCTTAAAATCACTTCCAGAATGAGTGGGAGAGGTTACCTAACACCTAAGAAGAATGAATCCTGAGTTTGGTTCATTTTGGGGGAGAAATGGAGTATTTAGGGTTAAAAATTCATGAGTCTATTTTTAAAAAAACATTTTTAATTTCATGCACAATTTTCTCACATGGATAGACAAACCATGTGCTAACTGTGTTCTTTATATTTTCCGAAGGGTGCCTCACGTGGTTGGATCACATGGTTAGACAAACTATGTGCTAAATGTGCCAAATGTTCCAAATACCATTGTCCCATGATGAAAAATTATATTGGGGAGGCCACATAGTTTGAAAACTATGTACCTTAACCATATGACAACACCCTTGCCTCTACCTCAATTTCCACAGTTTCTTACAAGTGTAGCACGATTTTCACTAACCATGCTCAAATCATGTGCCCTTAGAAAATCCCCAAAACCTTCCAAACTATCTCAAAGTTTACCAAACCACATTATATACATAAAAATTCCTAAATGAGTTAAATAATTTAAATCAGGGGTGCTAAATTATCCCCACCATTGGCCTTTCCATCTTAGGAAAGTATAAAATCATCACCTTTATGAAAGAGCTCAAGCCATTGCTCAACCATTTCTTTCTCCTATTCCCAAGTCTCCTCCTGAATCTGACCATGCTTCCACAAAACCCACACTAGAATGATGCTCTTCCCATGAAATAATTTCTCTTTCATATCCACGATCCTCACTAGAACATGAACCAAAGAGAATCTGAATCTAGCTCAACATGATCCCATAAAATCACTTGGTAAGGATTAGGATGATATTTCTTTAACTGATACACATGAAATACATTATGCACTACACTTAACTGAGGTGGAAAATAAAACCAATAATCCACCTCTCCAACCTGATTAAGTATCTCATAAGGCCCAATGTAACTCAAAGAGAACTTACTATACTTTCTAAGTTGAATATGTCCAAGCCTAGGATAAATTCTCAATAATACTTGATTACCCACCTTGAATGAAAATGGTTGTCAGTGGTGATCTTCATATGATTTATAATGACTCTAAGTCATATTTATGTTTTTATTGATCAACTTAATATTCTTCGTAGTCTCATAGAAATGGCTCGTCCCAACCATGGAAGTCTCACCTATTTCCTTACAACAAACTAGTGAACAACATGGATGGCCATACAATGCTTCAAATAGATCCATATATTTTGAGGCCTGATAGTTGTTATTATATGATAATTACACTAACAGTAAGTGATCCTCCCATTAACCACCAAAATCTATCACAAAATACCTTATCATATCTTCTAAATTGTGCATCATCCTCTCAGATTTCCCATCCATCAAGGGATGATATGTCGTACTCATCATCAACTGAGTCCCAAGGTCTTGCTGCAAGGATTTACAAAAATGAGATATAAAACTTAGATCTCTATCTAATAAAATCAAAACTGTTATACCATTCCTCTTTAGTACCTCTCGGATATAGATTTTGGACAGATCCTCCACCATATGAGATTCATGAATATAGGTGAAATGATATGAATTTGTGAGAAGATCCATTATCACCCATATGGAATCATGCTTTCAAACCATTTTTTGGATACCTATAACAAAATACATCACTATATGATCCCATTTACACATAGGGATAGGTAAATACTACAACATACCTATAGTTCATTGATGCTCCACCTTGACTTGCTAACAAGTCAAGCATCTCGATACAAAGTCGGCCACTTTCCTTTTCATACCCGACAACCAAAACTACACTATAAAGGCCCTTTACATTTTTTTAATTATAGGGTGGACAGACCATTTTTAATGGTAATAATCACTAAGAAGTTGTTCCTAACAAGAAACCAATAAAACTATCCAATTTTGAAACCATAACACTAAATCTACATCCAATTTCCAACCCTTAATGGTCTCCCCACCATTGAGTTTTGACCTCATAACCACACACTCTAAATCGGACATCTGTGCCTATTTAACCAAACTGACTAAGTCAGGAACCAACAAAACTAGAAAGAAAACCACTACATCACTTCTATCTTCACATTCCAAACACATTTCTTCTATAACCAACATCAACTTCCATTGATCAGGAACATCTTTTTTCACCTGAGCATATGACTTCCTGCTAAATGCATCTTCCCCCGAATTGCCTTTACTCAGTGTGTACATCAAATCAAAGTCAAACATATAAAGATACTACATCCATCTTATTGGCCTTTGGTTCAAATATATTTGTTAGAAAATATGCTTTAGAATCTTATGATTGGTAAATACTATGAATTTCTCACCAAAGAGATAATGATTCCATGTCTTCAAATCATGCACTACAGCCGCTAACTCTAAATCATGTGTTGGGTAGTTCTTCTCATGAAACCTCAACTATCATGATCCATACACAACCACGTGATCCCCTTTCTAAATAACACACCCTAACCTCAATCCCTATGTGTCACATTACACCATGTACCCTTTCCTTGGTTATGGAAATAATAATATCAGTGTTGATGTAAGGTGAACCTTAAGTTGTTCAAAAGACTTATTACATTCCTCATTCCACTAAAATGGAACATTATTCCTTTTCAAGGATGTCAAGGGTGAATCTAATTTTGAGAAGTCATGAATGAAGTGTCTGTAATAACTAGCTAGACCTAAGAAACTTCATATCTCAAAAACATTCCTTGGCGGTTGCTAATAAATAATAGCCTCTATCTTTTCTGGATCTAATGAAACACCTTACTCATAAATAACATAGATAATTAAATATACATTTTGTATCTAAAAATCACACTTTGATAATTTGGCATACAACTGATGGTCTCTCAAGATTCCCGACATTATTTTCAAGTGTTTCGCATGCTCTTCCCTTTTCCTGTAATACACCAATATATCATCAACAAATGCAACCATAAAATAATTAAGATATCTATGAAATATCTAATTCATCAATTACATGAAGACTTCTAGTGAATTTTTAAGACCAAATGGAATTACTAGATATTCATAATGGTCATATCTAGTCCTAAAGGCTATTTTTGAAATATCCTCCTTCTACACCTTCAATTGATGAAATCTTGATCACAAACAAATTTTGGAAAACCATTGATCTCCCCTTAATTGAAAAAATATATCTTCAATTCATGGGAGTGGATATTGATTATTTATCATAACTTGGTTAATATTATGATAATTGACACATATACGAAGAGTTTCATCTGCCTTTTTAATGAACAAGACTGATGTTGCCCATAGAGATATACTAGGACAGATGAACCCTTTTCGTTCTAGATCTTCCAACTTCACTTTCAATTACATCAATTATACTAGTGACATCTATTAATATAGAAGTGAGATATGACTGGTCCTTTTAATGGGATCAATCATAAAATTCACTTCCCTTATGGGTGGAAACCCTAAGAATTATTTGGGAAAGACATCCAGAAACTGATTAACAACTATTGGAAATTTTTTTCTCTCAATCGCTTCCATCGATGCCAATGAGAAAGCTGCCAATTGATATGAGATCATTCTAATTTCTTGTTCTAAAATTCTTTTTTGTCCCCCCTTTACCTTCTTCTCCCCTCTAGAGAGATTCTCCACACCATCTCCAGTTGTGAAACTAACTATTCATTCATAATAGTAGATATGGGCCTTAAACATTTCCAACCAATCCATTCCCAATATTACATCATACACATCCATCTTAATCACTTAGAAGTACCATATCAACTCAAACCCATTAAAATTTATACAACATTCTCTACATAGAAAGTCTTGACACACTCTATGACCTAAAGGAATTTGAATTTTTAGAATAGAAGGCATCATTTCCACATTTAAACCCAATAGTTAAACAATATGAGAAGAAATGAAAGAATGAGATAAACCCGTATCAAAAAATGATTTTATAAAGGTAGAATTCAAAAGAATCATACCTATAACCATGGATGGTCCTGAATGATTATCCACCATAACCTACCCAACTCCTAAAACCTACTTACTAGTCACACTTTTCTCTTTTTTACTATACTAAAACTGCACATATTGAGGATTCATGGTGATCCTATAATCACCATGGCTAACTATACTATTCTAATGAGGGGTATGATACTGTCCTCATCCTGTGGAAGTATAATATGACTCCAACCCCTGAGATGAATCATGAATAGATAACCTCATATCATTGCGATAGTAGCATTGAAGATGCCCCTTATGATTGCAATTATGGAATGTTTGAGGTTGTTCAGTACATTGTCGCTTCATATGGCTTATAGAGACATATTGAAAACATACCATCTTAATCTTAGGATTCATAGGAAAATTAATGGATCCTGTAGACTAATTCTGATCCATACACCCACTTTGGAAATAAGTTTCTCTCTTCTATTTTCTCCTCGTGTTAGAGTTCCCACTATTTCCTATGTGTATTAACATACCTCCTCCCTCCATCGCTCCCAAGATATATCTTTCATACACTATAGCTCTATTTACCATCGTTATATAATCTATTATACAGAGCACTTCAATCTTTGAACAGATTTCCTACTTCAAGACTGCTTCAAAAATGTGCACCTTTAAGGGTGCACTAGCCCCAACCTCGGGTGAAAAATGGACAAAGTTCATGAACATAGCCACATATTCCTTCACCAAAAGTTTCTCTTGTTTCAATATAAATAAATTCATTGTTCTGTGAATTTTGAATGTGTGAGGATAGAATTGTTTATTAAATAATTCCTCAAAATCCTCTTATGCCATACCTTGGTCCCCTTTAGCTTGGACCACTAACTCCTACCACTAACATGCAATATATTCCAACATATATGTTTATAATTTTACTTTCAACTCTAATAGTGTTCCTAGGAAATTAAATATTTTATTTATCCTATTGAGCCATGCCTCTGCCTTTTCAGGTTCTAAATCATCCTAAAAATTTGGTGGATTCTATTTCTAAAACTGAACCGAATGATACACATGATTTGGTTCATCCTTTGGGTTAGATTTATCTACTGCTTGAAAATATTTCACTATGCTCTGAACTAGTTTTTGTTTACCTGGGGTTTGGGTGCAACCACATTTTCCACAACTTCCTCTAGTTGGTCTCTACGACACCTACCCAATTCCATTTCTATCAACATATAACAACCATAATGAGTATCAATCTCTAGAAACTGAAGGCTTACAATTTCAACTTATAACACATTGAAACTATCATAACCATGATTTAAAAATTTCATCATTTCCTATGTTCAATAATCTTTAAAAATCCATCATGTTTTCAAAAATTAACCCATTTTCAAAATACCACAACTGTTCTCTTTCAAAATAACACATTTGAAAACGATTTCCATATTTTTCAAAAACAAAACACATTAATAAAACAACATAAATCATTACTCAAAATTAGATATGAAGTCATAGTGGGAAGTCATTTATACAATTCATGTCATGTTCTTCTCATTGGATAAACCGATAACAATGAGATCGTACTCCTAGAAGTGTCTCCAAAAACTTATATACCCAACTCCTGGTAACTTTAAGTTCATCATAAAAAATTTAGATATGTATTTTTATTCTATACATTTCAAGTTATAAAAATCCTACTCTTTTCTACCATCCCAACTCAAAGAATAAACCAATATATAATGTCAACTCCAAGACTGACGACTGATGCCAAAAGGACCGAACAAACTGATACCACTTGTAACATCTCTCCCCTCCTCATTGGATTGAGTCAGGGTGGAGGTGACACTTGGCCTTAAGTGACATCCCCATGGTTCCAAAGTCTGGAAATAAATGTTGAGGGCTTCATGAAAGGTGGGGGATGATTTTTCATTTTAAGAGAAAACATATAACCAAACATACCATTACCCAAAGAACTACATAATGCATGTAAAAAACATACTACAATAAACCACTCGCCAAGAACAATAATAAAAAACAATATAAATACCAAAAGAGAGTACTAAGAAGAAGACTAAAACAACATGACTCAAAACACCAAGACCAAAAATTTCACTCCCAATCCAATATCTATGCTTCAACTCCAAGACCACCCAAGCATCACGATGTACCACTACAAAAATGAGATGCTTTACTTTTACCTCTATCGTGGAATATAACATCTGCAAAAGAACCCAAGTGCCAAAGAAGGGGGAGAGTAATAATAATCAGTAGTCCTTTCCCAAATTACTTAACTACTCATACCACTAGGATAGAAAAAATTAGCATATCGATATAAATCCATTTATATAAAACCACTAAAAAGGTTTAGTAATTTTGAACAAGCCAAACAAGACCTTACTAAAACATTATCACCCAAATCAACTCATTTAAAAGGGATGAAACCAAAAAATCATTTAAAATTTCATATTTTCCTATAACATTTCAACTCAAAAACCTAATAAATACAACTCATCACACTCACAAAGAAACCAACCATGTTTGGTGTTAACATTGACGGTGGAACTTCACATCCAACCCTATCCCCTTTTTATTGTGGTGCTTCACAACCACATCCCAATTATTTGATGGTGGTACTTAACAACCACTAACCATCCCATCCTAACTCATGATTAACCATTAAATCCAAACAACCATGCCAAATCACATATTATAAACAACATTTCAATAAAACAACATATTTTTTGAAAACCATTTTCACAAACTTTTCCCGAAAATCAAACCAAGAAACTAATTTAAAATTCAACATTTTAAAATTAAATAACCAATAATATTGTACAAAAATATCATATTTCTCCCTAAACCTGGAAATAAACACCATAGGGGTTTCACACAAGCTTCGCACATCAATTTTACAATCAATTTCAAGCAAAAAATTAATTTAAAACCAAATCCTTCAAGTTATAACAAGAGGATTCGAGAGTGAAGCCTCTTACCTTTAGGGTTTTTGCAGAAAAAAACAAAAGGCACAAATGATCATGAAATCTAGGTGAAAACTCCACAAAAACTCCTTATATTCCTTCCCCTAACATCAATAAGGCCAAATCTAAGAATTATTAGAAACAAAAAACCTAGACCTATCTGTAATGGAAGTAGATCAAAGAAACTAAGAGAGATAAAAGAGTGGATATATGTAAAACCAAGATACTACCAAGAATATATACTTAACAAGGAAGATACAACTTAGAAACACCAAGAAACCCCTTCAAATCACTTCCGGAATGAGTGGGAGAGGTTCCCTAACCTCTAAGAATAAGGAATCCTGATTTTGGTTTATTTTGAGGGAGAAATGGGGTGTTTGGGGATAAAAACCTGTCAGGAAATTTTAAAAAAAAATCATTTTTAATGTTGTGCATGATTAGATCGCATGGTTAGACAAGTCGTGCTCTAACCATGTGACTCATACTATCCAATGGATGCCTTGCACAGTTGTCTTTCATGATTAGAAAAATTGTGTGCCAACCATTCCAAAGCCCAATATCCCATGATGCGTGGTTAGGCTGGGGAGGCCACATGGTATGGAATTCGTGTGCCAACACCCTTACCTCTTCCTCAACTTGAACGGTTTCCTTCAAGTGTTGTATGGTTTTCACTAACCATGCTCAAACTATACGCCCATATAAAAGACCCAAAACCTTCCAAAATCTCCCAAAGTTTACCAAACCACTTTATATACATAAAAAGGCCTAAATAAGGGTTACATACCTCAAAATGGGGGTTCTACATACTGATTAATAATACAAGAAATCAATAAATAGTATAAAATACATACAATAGTACTAGACTAAAAAATAATAAATGAATAAAATACCCAACTCTAGTAGGTAGTCTGAGTATGTGCTCATCCCCCAACTCCATGTTAATTCCTAGTCCATAGTAAAGTAATGTCAAAGAGGCATGATCCAAGTCCCATCTTGAAATAAGAAGATCTGTTGAGGTACCAATCAATGGCCTGAATAGAGTGTGAGTAAAAATCATAAATCCACCATCAATGACATATAATGCATATCCATTTCATGAATATAAAATGAATTAGTGTGTAGGTATAATAAATAAATAAATAAATAAATAATAAATGTAATAAAGTTAGGCTTTAGTTCATCAAAGGACACATGGATGACCACACCTACTTTTTCCAAAGACGGTATGCCTCTAAACATGTTCCATCATTTTATATTTATGAATATATATATATAAACTTATATATTAAAAGATATACATGAACTGATGAGGACCTGAGGCATAAGACCAAGGCATCCACATGATGTTAATATAATAAGGGTATCATAATTTATAAAGGGTAATAATCCTAAGATTCAGAACTAAGGGAGAGTGGGTTTCATGTCCAATGATTTATAGTAATTGATAAGGGTCACCGTGCCCAACCATTTAACTAACAATAGTAACAATAGTAATAAAAAGGACCATCTAAGAAAACATGTTCAAATAGAAGTAATGATAAGGGGTACTTTGCCTAAAAATTATTTAAGTGGTGATATGGGGTTCTATGCCTTGCGTCCAACAAGTAATGGTATGGGTTCCTATTCCCAACCATTCAATAAGTAACGATATGGGGTTACATACCCTACAACATCATTAATAAAGGAGAAGGGGTAACATTCCCAACAACCACTAATATTAATTATAGGGAACAACATATCCCAAAATTCTAATATAAAATATATGTAACTTCATTTCCAATAATTTCAATTAATAAAGAGGAATATTGCATCAAAAAATTATGACTAAATAGTGATGAGAAATATGTTTGACACCACTTAATGATTTATAATTTATTCAGATTAAAGTTCCTTATGATCCCATACATGGTATTCTATATCAGAATCCAAGTGACGTGCAAGGAAATAGTTTGATAGGCATATTTCCTTTCTTAACTAACATGGGACATAGTAAATACCCACTCCTGTTAACAATTCATATATAACCTCAATCACTTCATTTAAAATTTAATTTCATTAACAAATCACCTACAATTGATATAAATTCCATTTAAGTACAAATTCTATTTACAATTTATCATGATTCATTTAAAAATAAATAAGGTCTATAAGATGGTATTAACTATTTAATAATTCATTTAATTCGTCTCATTAATGTCTTGGTTCATAAATAGAAAGGTCTAGGTGGATATGCATTCCTCTTACCAAACATTTCATTTAAGTCAATTAAGCATCCCAATAAAAGGGGGAACTTAACATACCTTTAAAGGTGGTTTAATTCCATAAGTAAATCACAGTCATAAACATACCTCATAATTAAATAAGGCCCAAGTAGGACTTCATACGAATACAGAGTTCATCATGAATCACTTAGGAAGTTTGGTGTGAGGCATAATGGAACATTTTATAAACAATGAAACTTTAATATAAACACATATATACCAACTACCACATTGTTAGGAATCCTCACTCATCTATTATTGAGCTTTGATTTGGGCCAAAATGAGATAAATCAAAAGAATAAATGAATTCTATGAAAATAGAGAATATGAGATCACATGGAAATAGGTTCCAATACGAAAATAGAAAATGAGATAATAAGGAAGGGAAATAATAGAATAACTAATGGAAATACAATGTGAATGATGGTGTATGATTTAAAGTATGAATGAATTAGATCCATCCAAGACTGGGAGGAGAGCCATAGGGGGATATCGAGCGGTTATGCATGGGAAAAAGAGGGAGGAAAAGGAGGAATTAATTTAAATTAGGAAGGAGGAAATGGTTATTTCCATCCCCATTAATTAGACTCAATGTTTGGATACATAGTTTAGAAAAAAATTTGGTGCCACTATCCAAGGGGACACCCCCCCCCCCCCCCGCACGTATAGGTTCACGATTAAGGGAACTATGAACAAGCCATGTGATCCACTCTACAGTTTTATACAAACATCTCACATGACCCTACAGCCATAGGAGCATGGTTTGGTAAATCATGTGCCTACCTCTCAGGTTCACAAGATTTTCTAGGACATGCCACATATTTTAGACAAAATATATCCCTTTAGAAAATAGGCCTCATAGTTGAGCCGCACGGTTAGTACTAACCACGTTCCAATCATGCACCTAAGACTATCTATTATAGAATTAAGATTTAAAATACCAACACTCTAAAAACTCATTCGAGTATTTGAGACACCTTTCAAGCCTTAAACCCCAACTAAAAACATCACTTTTTGTGTTATATCTCTTAGAATTATATTCTAAATCTCAATTTAATATTTATCCCATACACCAAATGAAAATCTCAATTTCCTTTGGAAATTTCAACCCATCCAAAACATAGAATGTTACACGAAATAATAGTGAACCAAAATATATCTCCCCACCATTTTTAGTTTCTTCTATAATTATGAATTGATAAGGAAAGTACACTCCATGATAAATACTAAAAATCACAACCCAAATTATCAATTGAGGGGAATCAAGAAGAACCGTAAATTAAAGAACATCCAAAACCCCACTAATACAAACACTAATTCTATTAGGTAATCATACTAGGATCAAAACTATTAGTACTAATGAAAAAAATAGTGGAAGTAAAAAAGGAAAGAATGAAACATCTCAAAATTTTACTTAGCTATTCTTAAAGAAGAACACAACCTAAAGAGAACCACTATGATTTCCCAGAACAAGTACCACTAACACACTCATCGCCACAATTAAATCTAGGAATGAAGGAAAATAATAATAAAATTTGAGTATGTATCTTAAATGACATGAGATAAAAATCTGTGCCAAATTCAATAGAAGGTAACCTATGACATCAAATATAAATCCCCAATTATGGTAATCTCAATAAAAATTAAACTGAAACTAGCCTGCACATAAACTCAACTAGTGTGGGGGTTCATCCTAGTCACCAAAAACATCCACCAAGGGTTTTCCATGTCTATAAAATCTTAATAAAACTCACCACAACCCTCATCACCCAAGATCCTCAATAATCCCATTCCCTATTGATGATTCAATGACACAACTCAAAAGCATCAAATGCCACACGGACAGTTAAAGAGGGACCCAAAGAAACAAACCTAAACAAGGAATATCTTAAGAACTCAATCAATCAATAATATATAATAGGTGATATCTACGGTCTAAAAATAGTTCATAATTTTTTTGGAGGAATATTTAAACAGCATAGAACATGAATCCCAAAACAATACCAAAATAATCATGATAAAAAAATACAAAACTCTCTTCAAAATACAAATTTGAAATCTTTAAATTTTTATAAAAAATATTCTTAAAAAATTATTTTTCACACCCCTTTACAAAATCATAACCCAATTTAAAACACCCCAACCAAAAATAATTCCCATTTTTAAGAAAAAAATCATGAATTCATATCACAGCCACATATAAAATGAATCAAAAACAAAATGAAACCATTAATTCATCCTTTAAAACCATTATAAAAACCTCACATTTGAATTTAAAAACCTTAAAAATTATTTTTGAAAATTCCTCATGATTATTAAAAAAATATTTTAATTAACTTTAAATAAAACCTTCATTATTCTATTAAAACTCACTTTTACATTTTAAAAATAAATTTATTTTTAAAAATTTGTTGAAATAAAACCAGATCACATCAACATATCACCTAAAACAATTTTTCAAGATAAAGGAACCCTAAAATGAAAACCCATAAGGGGATAGTGGTCATATGTGGTTAGACCACGTGGTTTGATAAACCAAGGGACAATCATGTAACAACCATGGATAGCTTCTTAGAACCATCCACATGGGATCCACATGGTTTTAAAGGTTGTGAGAGCTATCAATTCCATATTTTCCACTCCATTTTCTCCCCAAATTTTAAAATTATCTCAAATAAATCCATAAAACATCCAATTAAATCATAATTACATCAATTCTAAATTTAAATCCATTAAAATAATCAAAACAAAGATCAAATTCTAAATTCAATCCTTAGCATCCCATGGTAACTCAGGTTTCACCGTGGTCAGTGGTGATTAGGCACCAACCCAAGTCCTACCTTTTAAGCTTTGACAATCCTATATCCTATTTATGATACATAACAAATAACAAGGGATCTCTAAGAACCTAAATACAGTTAAGAACCCAGTAGCTATAATACCATTTTTTTCACAAACCAACCCAGAATTTCCCTTTATTGGACACTAAATCTAGCCTAAAATAAGTCATATAGGGAACTATAGATCCCCATGAGCTGTAAAAGTGTCTGAGCATCAAGGAAGAGTGAATAGGGAATGATTTCTTCAATAAAAAATAATTAAACAAGATGAGAAAATTCTAATCAAATTTCATCATGACGCGTTTGTATATCGTATGTCCATAAAAAATTAAATATGTAGAAAAAATAAATATAAAAACAATATAATATAAAAGGATTAAAAAAATTAAACAAACAATTCCTATGTTTCCCCTAACTCCCTCCCCTACAAAGAAAATTAGAGTCGCCTTAAGTTTGCTCCTGATCTCTCATATATATTTCTACCCTCCATCCATAGAAATAAATAAAAAGTATTACATGTATGATGTTAGAAAATAAAGAGAATTAATAAAACAACTGGAATACCTAAACTGACTCTCTCCTATGACCTGAGGTCACTCCCTAACCAAACTAATACATCAATCACTCTGAGTTCGATTAAGATATGAACCTGAAACAGACAAGATGTATATAGGAATGAGTATAAAAATTACTATTATTACACTACCCACCTTGCCACATGATTTCCATTTAATAAAAGATATATTATAATTCTATTTTGAAAATAAATTAATTTAAAATAAGGTTTTGAATATTTTAGAAAAATAATTTAAAATCCATTTATACCATTAATTTCTAAACAAGTTTAAATTCTAATTAAAGTACCAAAAAGGGATAGAACCATTGGTTGTCAATAGAATTTTAAATACAAAATATTAAATGTAAAAAAAATGGATTCATGAATCAAACATCATAGGGGAGATAATGGTATAGAATTTCAAGCAAGTGAAACATCATATAATAAAGTAAAGAGAACAAGATTTTTATTATTTTAAACATGTAAAAGGAAACTAAGTAAAATAATATTTAAATATGAGACCACAAAAGATGGAGTAAATTAAAGTGATCACGATGGGAAACCCTGAGTAAATAAGGCTAGGGAATTAAATAATCCCCATACTCTTAGTGATCGGATCATATATATATATATATATAACCATTCCTATGAACAAGAAGTAACTAATCCATATCATCATGTAGTTTAATTAGTTTTATAGCATAATCCTACTATAGATGGTAGTCCAGATCCATGCTACCTCAGACTAGTGTACTTTTCCTAGTCCTTCCACCTAATTATTTTAGGTTTCCATGTGTCATGCCCAAAACCATAATACATATGGTAGGTTTAATAGAAAAACCAAAACTCAATCACATAGAAAAGTAAAACAAACATATATCATCACATTACATAGCTACACTGCCAATGTTAATCCACTTACTTAGAAACATACTAATATGAAAAACAAAAAAAAAATGAGTCAAACAGATAACATAAAAATTTGGTCTTCTACTGGAGTTAATTTCATTTTTTGAAAGTCTTTAGAAAGTTCTAACTGGTTATATATCATTTATTTTGAAATTCATTTAAAGACTGGTTTGAAATTGAATTTAAACCCCAATTTTACATTAGTATTCCTTCTTTTTGTGCCCATATACAATTACACACACACAGAGAGAGTGATATATATATATATATATTATTTCACACATTCACAAGATTCCATGTGAATTTTTATAATTACATATATATATATACCCATGTATATAATCATAACTTTTATATTCCTAAAAGGAATTTATAGGGGATCACATTTATTTTATTTAAAACCATTTTTGGAATACTTTAGAAATACTTGGTTTCATATAAATTTAGACACTCTCATCTGAATGTATATATTCACACATCATTGAGTGAATATGTTCAATAGTGTATATATACATACAAATATATATATATATATATATGAATTGAAGGAAACAACACAAAAGAGTTTTAAAATAAAATTACAACTCAACCAAATTGGAATAAACAAAGTGAGTTCAATTAAATCAATTTAATGATTTCTATAAAAATTATAAACAACTTATGAGACATTAAAATACCCAATTTCATTTTTTATATCATCACAAAGAATTTTCTAGCCAAGGAAAAAAAATTCTCAAAGTTAAAATAAATTAAAAGGAGATTCCACAGAAATACCAGGTTAAAAGCTAGTTTCCTATTTAAAAGTTTAATTAATAAAATCATTAATATCATAAGCCATCAAAATAATAATTTTAAAGATCAAGAAATTAAGAATTCCAAAATCAAAAGGTCAAGCATGGGTAAAATCTATCTGAAACTTGTTTCCTTTGAAAATTGAGGCTCAAATCCGCCCCAATCAAGCCAAAGGGAACAAACCACCAAGGAATAATAAAAACACCCAAAGATTGGTTATCCCTACACCTAGATTTTGATCCATATATAGAGAATCAAGGGGTAAAGTAATATGAGAGTAGAGAATGGAAGAATAAAAAGAATACATAGAGGAAGAAATGATAACCTAAGATGATTTCACATAGAATAAAGAGGAAAAATGATAAAGATTTAAGGAGTCTGAGGAGGTAGTGTTGTGCAAGAGGGTTATTCGCGACTGGGAGGGGGTGTCACATGAGGGTATAAGAAAATGGTTAGGTATTAGTTTAGGTTGTTTTTTTATTTTTTGTTATTATTTCATTTTTTTTAAAGGCCAGGAAGAGATATATTGTTTTTCAACACACTTGACCAAACTCTATGTCGAACATGTGTTCAGAACTGGTCAGTTAGGACACCCACATAGTTCGGATGCATAGTTTAGAAAACTATGCACCAACTGTTAAAACCCCTTTTATTAATAAATTGGTTCACCCACCCAATCTTGCATCCATACTATCCAACTCATAGGATATTTTAAAAAATTTAAAATTCTCTAGATTAAATGACCCAAACCTTCAAAATAAAAATATAAATAAATAAAATAATTATTAAATGAGGTTCGGGGTGTGACAGTTTATTTATTGAATTTATAATATTTATCTCTTCTTATTCACAAGGTAATAGATAATTATTTACTAATAAATAATTTATTTAATTATGTGAATGTTAAAATAAATATTTTATTCTCCAAACTATGAATATAATATTTATTTATGATATTTTTTCTAAATTCAATAAATATTAAGGAGGATGATAGGAACCATCTATTGTTCTGGTGAAAATATTTTTTTACCAAAATGTAAAATAAATATTTATCATTATATGGGTTTGTGCAAGTCACATGTAAAATAAAAATAATATTAGTACTTTCATGGTAAGTGATTTATTGATGATTAATTCATACTTTAGGGCCTTTGGTAAATTAATTATAATTAAACTTTAAACCTATTTCTATTTATAAACTATTGTACCAAACAATAAAAGGTTAATCATTTTCCATAACTTTCCTATATACTTTTATCATCCTCATCTCTTCCTATCAAGACTGAAAATTAAAAGATAGATTTATTCAAGACTGAAGTAACGTGTTTTAATCAAGGGAGTGATACAAGATGATCAGTACCACCTCCCTAGAATCTGTAGTGCCATTAGAAACATTATGAGATTAAAGGAGTTTGTATTGATCGCCACTATAGGGGATATACTTTGGGTACTCATCAATAAAAAATTTAAACAAAATGGCCTTTGGGAAAAAACTCATGTATTGAATATAGAACTCAAGACTGAGTTATTTCATCATGCTATTAAATTATTCATAAATTAACATGAAAAAAATACTCTATTATGGTTTTGGAAAAAAATCAATATTCTTCAAAGAATTTCCATTGTTCATGGAATTCATCCTCATATAAATTGTGAATAATTTTTTGAATCTTATAAAATCTAATTTGTCCATATGCCTAATAGGCACTTCAACTGCATCTAAAACCATCAAGTGGTATCATAGGAGTCATTCTTAATTTATAATTATTTATTTATCAATGTGTATTTATATATTTAAAGTTATTTTTTCATTTCATGTAATTCTTTCTTTAATTTGATCATCAAAATATCTTCTTCATCCCTTAGTTTCTCCCCAATTTAATATAGATCTGATTAAATTTTAATGAAGAACATCTGAATAATCCATCTAGAGGTGCCAAGGGTTTTGGTTAGATAATAAAGTAATGCATGATGTATAGCCCAAAGGTACATGTCATCTACCAGCGATCAATATACTAGGATGACTCTCAAATTAATTTATATCATCGTGTATTATTTACACATGGTATGCATTAAATGCACGCTATGTGTTGACCAATCCAAGATGGAACATGATTGATTAGGCTAAACATCATGTAAATATCTTGCAAAAAATATAGTTCATATGTTTTTGGGGTAAAAATATGAGGTCCAAGTTGTTTCATGTATTTATTACATTACATGAAGACTAACATTCATGTAATAAAGAGGTTACATAGTGTGTTATAGTTGTACATGTCATGTGTCTTAGAAATGTTCATGTATAAATACACACCTAGTACCTAGATTTGTATCAAGAATATATTATTAGTATGATACATAGCATGTAGATGGATGTACACATCATGTTCCCAACCTATTTTTAAAGAAAAACTAAAATTTAATTTATTACTCCTTTAAACCTCAACAACATAAGTTTCTTGTGTCATTTATTGAATCACACATGTCATGTGAGGGGTTATATAAATATATATATTGAATGATTAATTAATTTTTGCATAAATTTCTGAACTACATACCATGTATATATAGTCATGATACATTGACTACTCTATATAAATTAAAATAATTACATGCAATGTTAATTAACATGTGTTCCATGTTTCATTTATTTAATTGTACATGACATGTAATTATATAACAAAATGTGTGTGCTATATACCGCATGAGTAGACAGTATAAGTCTCAATACATATTAAGTAGTGGAGACATACTCATTGAGTTACGTCCAAGTACAAGTTGTGTTTTATATCATTAAATTTTAAATTAAATTAATTTATTTAAAATGATAGTGGATGGGTATCTCCCTAATTTATTAGATAGAGATTAAGATAAATTGAATTAATTAATTAATCAGATTAATTCATGCACATTTAACTTAATATAAGAATGAATCAAAATAAATTTTATATAGTTATTTTAAATATGTATTCATTTCACTAGTTAATTATCATGATCTTAGACTGACCTATGTATGTGTATGGTTTCATGAATTTAATTATTTCATGGGTTTATGTAGTTATTTTATTAAATTAAAATGATGAATTATGAAACATTCCTTCCTCCTTATTATGTACAGGATTGAGTGCCCATCATTTCTTTTATATAAACCCCAATTATAGTTACCTTTACCTATGATTGAAGTAAAATAATTATAAGGATGTAGCTCCCAAGAATAAGGATTTTGTTTAAAATAGAGCTAAGGAAAAACCACACCAAATTAATACACAGGACATAGGTTGAATGTTGAAAAATTGAGCTTATATCTACTCAATGAGTTTTACCCTCAGGTCTGTGGTTTTTTTATTGACCACTCAATAAACAAACCACTATTTAAAATCATGATCTTGACATGTTTTATTTATTTTATTTCTATCGATTTCATGATTTATTTTATGGATGAAAGATTATGATCACATAAATAATTATATTAATATGAAAATATATAATTAAAATAAAAGGATTATGTATAAATATTATATCAGTGCATGATTAATCACTTAAGTAAAATACAATTAATACTAACAAGACATGTAAAATAAAATTTAAAAAAAATTACACAAAATAAAAATATCCCTCAAGTAATATTAAGTCATTATGTATTCCATTACCTGAGTTAAGATGGAAAAATACTTAAAGTGTTAGTCCTGGCCTTTGTTATGGGAACTTTTAATTATTAAGAAATCTAAAAAAATATGGTGGTATTACTTAACCAAGCTTTTTTTGGATTTAACAGCCTTTTATGTTCAATAAAAATTTTGGAGGCAAGTGTTGATAAAATATAAGTCAATATTTTTAGATTAGGGAGTCTACCCAACAAAAGAGGGAGTAGAGAGCCTAGAGTTTTGCAAGACCGCTTACATAAAAACCGTCTTAAAATTTTCATGGAACTTTTCGAGATTATAAGAAGGTAAATATAGATCCTTTCTACAAGAATTTCTACATGATGGGACATTTAGGGTTCAATGGTGAGGGGTTTTTATGATTTGATAAAATAAGAAGAGACTTAATAAAATAAAAAACAATTTCTATACTTATATTGTAATTAAGTAATGTAAAAATATATTTGTTTTAATTATTGTAAAAAAATCAAGTAAACCCATAAAAACGCTATGGTTATTCCTTAACTCAAAGATTTTCCTCACATGTACAAATTTCTTGGAGTGGCATATATGTTTTACATTTCTTTACTATCATAAAATTTTTACTATGTGTTAATATTCACTAAACACTATTATATTCCTATCAATTAGAGGTAAAAAAGGATGCTTGTAGAAGATATATAGAGGGTGATTCCTACATGATATTTTAATTTTATCTCTTAATAAGAATAAGAGATTATTAAAGATAAATTAGATTATTCCTACAATATTTTATTATAAACTATAAAGGGATTATTATTTTGTAATCATGTATTCATCGATCAAGAAAAATTATATCATTAGAGAATTAGGAATTCATGAGGGACATCTCCCCTTCACCTATTTTGGAGTGCCCATGTTCTGGGGGAGACCAAAGGTTTTTCATTTCTCTAGCATTGTTAGTATGATTAACAGTAAACTTTCCACATGGAATGGAAAATCTTTATCAATGGATGGTAGGGTTTTCCTGGTGAAATCAACCATCATCTCCAAATTTGTGTACTCGTTTATGGTGTATAAATGGATGATTGATTTAATGAAGAGCATCAATACTTTTATTAATAATTTTGTTTGGAGTGGCAGTATTTTGGAAAGGAGGTTGGCAATGGTTCCTTGAAATGATGTTTTCAAGTCATTGGTTTTTGTCATTGGTTTTTTTTATTTTGGTGTTATTGTGAATTTTGTTGTAATGGAATCATGTAGTGGGGTACCAGGAACCCATAAACCGGATTTTGAAAATGGAAAAAAATGATTAGCAGCCTACCTTTAAGAATATTTTTTCAAAAATTGATATGGACTCTTGGTGGCTCGTTTCCAAGGATTCCTCTCTTCATTTTTGGAAATCCAATTGTATTGGGAATCATCTGATTGACTTGGTCATGGAGGAGGATTCAAACCTGGATTTTGATTTTTCAATCAAGGATCATCTTGGTAACATGGATAATCTTCCTGATTATATCACTTCGATTGTGGATGAATATTTTTGGTCCCCTAGGGGTGATTTTTGGGATTGGGAGCCTACTTTCAATGGACTTCTCACCTCCAAAGGATTTTATAATCACTCTATTGGTAGCTTAATTGACTTTAAATGGATGGGTAACCTGTGGAGAAAGTTTCTAAGTCCATCCCGGTCTATTCTTTCATAGAGGTTGTCTCACAAAAAAATTCCAACTGATGAATTTCTGCAGGTATGTGGTATTTATCTTTGATTTGTTTGTGCTCTATGCTTTCAACATAGGGAGGATGTGGACCACCTTTTCCTCAGTTGTTTTGTGGCTTCGCCAATGTGGAAGGAGATTTATGAAATATTTCAAGTCCCCATGACTTTTTTCAATTCAATTAGCGATCTCATAAAGAGTTGGAGCTCTTTGCACCTATCACCAGAGCTCTGGAATATTTTTCAGGCTGATGCAGGGGAGGTTGTTCATCTGATATGGATGGTAAGAAATAATTTCATACATGACTTGCAGCATTTTTGATTTGGTGCTGCTCTTTCAGGGATTCTCGTAGCTATCCGAGAGGTGTAAATATTGAAAGGTGTGTTTTGTTCAAACTCAATTCATTATTTTTCTGTGCTTAATCAGGTTAGGGTGAAAGTTCACTTTCTTCCTCCTCTTCGTATAATGGAAGTAATTTGGAGGGATCCTTTTCATGGGTGGATTAAATTCAACTCTAATGGGGCTTCAAGGGGCAATCTGGGTCCCTCTTTATTTGGTGTTGTCTATAGGGACTATCAGGGAAATGTTCTTGGGTGCATATATGGATCATGCATTATTTCTTCTTCTCTTGATGTAGAAATTTTTGGTGTTATAATTGCGGTTGAGCAAGCTGGAAGGCGGGTTTGGAACAAACTTTGGATTGAATGTGACTCCACTATTGTAGTCTCTGCTATTCAAACTGGGGTTTTTCATCTTTCCTGGAATCTTGCTAATCTCTGGACTAGATTTCTAGAATCTCTCTACTCAAGAGACCACTTTGTGACTCATGCTTATAGAGAGGAAAATGCATTGGCGGATGGTCTTGACAACTAAGTCATTAATGGTAATGATTTTCATTGGGTTGATCATGTTCTAGATGATCTCCTTCCTTTTTTCAGGAAGGATTTTTGTAAATCTTCTTCTTTCGGAATTGTGTAAGTTTTTTTTCTACTAATAAATGGATCTTGCTTTTCTGGGCAAGGTCTCAGTCGTACATTAAAAAAAATTATGTCACTTCATATTAAAATAATGGTTTAATAAGTTGTTAGTTATATATATCCATTATGATCAATGATGAATACAAAATATAAAACTCTTACATGGTTGTGGAAAGATAATTCTTTACCAAAAAATTGAAATTAGTTGACTTTTTTATACCTAGGAAAACGTTTTAGTCTCTATTTAGCTAATATCCTAGGTATACTTATAGACTAATTAAAATGGTTTAGATAAATAAACCTCTATAAATAAAGTTAAACCACAAAAAATTTATATTTAGTTCAAAAATTACATGTGAACTATTCTAAATCTAGAGTTAAATTCATATACTTCATGAGATTTCTTTAAAATTTTATAAATGATCAGTGAAATAAATGAATTCACTTGGTAAAGATAGAGTAACCTCTAATATATCTTGTTAGAGAACATCTTATCCAATTAATCATTGATCATACGTATAGAGTAAATGTATAACCAAACTCTCTTTTACTTATATACATCAATATAGTGATGGTAATAAAAGTAAGATCAATGATGAGTCTTATATATATTTCAAATCTTCTATAATTTCTTCCAATACCTATCTTTTAAATAGAAGTGAAACAACTAACCATATGATAAATATATTGACTAATGGATATCAAAGCAACTATGATATGATAATAATCTGTTTTGAAAAACCCATGAGTTTTTATTAAAAATTATTTGTTAAAAGTTGTTTTTAGATATAAATGAACATCAAACACTTAGTGAATCATATCTAATAATCCTATATCCACTAAGGATATTAACATATAGTCAAGAAGGATTATGTTTATTTAAAGGAAATGCATTTCTTTAAGGAGATTGGAAGTCGACTTATCTTCTATGGCTTATGTCTCTAAATGCATATGAGTTGGCAAAGTAATGTTGGACTCCACTAATCTTAGTATGAGGATTAATTCCATAGACACGTATTTCATAGGAATACATAACTAAAGAGGTGGTTTATGTTCACTGTGGTGGGTGATACATATATTATTCTTCTAGAATAATGATTCTTATAAACAAATAGTAAATGGAAACATGATAATGTTGACAAGTATGTACGAATTCAAGTAATAGATTCTATATATCAAGATTTGGGGACTCCATGTTTTGAATGTTTCTAAGACTTTATACTATTTTTGAGTATTCAATAGAAAATGGTAATGGATGGTACAAGATGATACTAATAGTGTATGACTGATTATTGAAAGGTTTAGTCTATTAAAAAACATATACACCAATCATCATGACTAAAATCCTTTTGAATTCTAATTATCAAATCATACTTCTATTATAATAATATTGAGATATTTATTGTTAATTCCACCTCACTTAGATGAAAATATATAAAATATATCTATATAAAATGGCCAAAAGGAGATCATATGGTAAATTCTATATGGAATAAATAGAAAGGATCGGTAAAATAAATTAATAAAAATAATATATGATAATAACATGGATTCATTTATGGATAAATAATGTATAGTAATAATAGAATATTCATTGAGTGAAGGAATGGCATGTGTATCTAATAGGTTAGTGGTAGAATTATATGTTTTCCAGATAGATATGTTGATAACATATAGAAAATAAATTTTATGTATTGCTATTTTGTTAAAACTAATGAATTGATTTATCTATGAATGACTTAAAGTAGAAACCATGTACCAAGGAGCAAGATCTTCAAAATAAAATCATGGATTTTTTAAAAAATCTAGTCATAGTACATATATTGACAAATTATTAAAAAATAAAAACAATTTAAGACCAAATTTTTGTTGGAATATGATCTTTTTAGTATAACATTAATTGGTATAATAAGGGATTATTGAGATTAAAATAGTTTTAGGAGATTATGTTCTAAGAATTTATCTCAAATTCCATGATATGTATTGATATTTGATATTACTAATGCATGATTCATAGTAGGTGAGTATCAAATATATCCAACATAATTTAACTAACATATAGTAAAAACAATTTTACAGTACTTGAAAAGGTATAACTAGATGATTTCCTGGCGTTTGTAGAAGTGGGATTTCTAGTGGTTAAGAGAACATTTGTCTTACTTTAGTTCACTTTGATCTAGTATCATAATAAGGTTGAGGTAATATACAAGACAAACTTATTAGATTCAGTGGTCGTCATGTCTATAATATTCAGGTATGTTGTATCTTCTGATGTAGCTTAAGTATCATTTTAGTAGATTACTATTCCTTTTTTGGATTATATCAAAAGTAAGAGTTTTATCATTATTATGATAATCTTTGATTATTGACTTAATCAAGATGTCATTATTTTGAAAAGAGAAGAAGAGGTGGACACTTGGTAATATATCTATTTGAGGTATTTTCTTAAGGTAGTGATGTCACGATAAGAATATTTGATATGTAGTCATGTGGTTATATCAATCCTAACCATAGAAACGTGGTAAGACCAATATTTTTAGTCATACTTAGTATAAGCATGTTTTACATGTAAGAACTAACCAGTCATTGGTAGATGGATCTAGTGAAAGTGGAATTCGATAAGATTTAGTGATCTATAAATTACTACTTTGTAATTTAGATTGCATTTATATTAAAGTATTTTAATATTAATAAATACATTATCACATATAGATTATTATTCTATATAACATTAATGTGATGATTTCCTAGAATTTCTTTCACATTGAAAATGTCATAGCAATTTTTTGCTATGATGAGAACCTTGAAATGTTGTGATGATATTCATAAATATTGTTTTATGGTTAGATAACATTCTATGATGGTAGACATATTATTTTGGTTGTTAATTGTGAATACTCATAAGAATATGAGACGTCATCTCGTGAATTTCTCACTTGGTAATCTCTAGGATGGGAGATTGTGATAATAGAACCACCTATAAGAAATATACATGTTTATGTGCCATTGGATATTCATATTCATAAGCATGTGTAATGATCTTTTGAATTTAATATTATTACTAATACATTTCATGACTCACACACTTTGATTTATTTCCATAAACCATGATGAAAAATGATCACTATGAAGTTGGGTACATTGGGTGTGTCAAGAATAATGTTATTAATGAATAAGTTAAGAAAGGATTTATTTGTTCCATCTTTATAGAAGTTTATATATCATCCCTTTTATTGAAATGGAACTATTTAATTAAATTCAATGTCCTTGGTGTATTAACAAGTTTATTTTAGATGGTCAAAGAAATATGTATCAATTGTAGAGGTTAATGACATGGTTGTGTAGCCTGCTAGATGAGATATCACAACAAAGGGATTGTATTACACAGTTAGTGTTTATATGTGATTTTTATCATTGTGACATATTCCCTTCCTTTATAGGTTCCTTTTCATATTGCTTGATACTGATGTTGAACTTTAGTAAATCTCAACAAATGTCACTAAGGAAGAGTCCTATATGGTCACACACAAAGTGTTTCCATTGATCTTAGTTTAATATTATTTATATTTAACAATTGGAATAAATATTATTCTCTATATCAATAAGTAATATTTATTCCATATATATTAAATGATCATAAATATTAAATAAATATTTATTTGCAAGGTAAATTTTTAATTATGTGAATATATAAAATTTATTTTTCTATTTTTATTCTCAAGGTAATAAATAATTATTTATTGATTAATAAATAATTTATTTAATTTTTTGAATATAAAAATAAATATTTTATTTTCCATAAATTAAATATTTTATTTATTTATTATTGAATGTATAATATTTATCTCTTATTATTTACAAGGTAATAAATATTTTTTTATTAATAAATAATTTTCTAAATTTAGTAAATATTAAAATAAATATTTTATTCTCTATATAGTTATTATAATATTTATTTATGATATTTATTTAGGAATTAAATAGATATTAAGGAGGAAGATTGGACCGAGTTATTGGTCTGGTGATAAATATTTATTTTTTGTACTGTAAAATAAATATTTATCATTATGAGGGTTTTGTCACATCACAAGTAAAATATTATTATTATTATTTAAATGGGATGGGTTTTATTGGGGATTAATTCATACTTGAGGGCCTTTGGTAAATTAATTGGAATTAAACCCTAACCCTGGGTCTATTTATATACTACTATGTTAATCAGAGAAAGGTTAATCATTGTGTAAAGCATTCCTCTCTATTTTCCCCATCCTCATATCTTCCTCTCAAGATAAAGAAGAGTATCTGGGATTCCTTCAAGACTGAAGGAACATTTTATGATCAAGGGAGTGACAAAACATGATCAATATCATCACACTAGCACCATTAGTACCATTGGTATTGTTCCAAGATCAAAGGAGCAAGTTTGGATCACCGCTAGATGGGTTTTACTTTGGGTCATCATCAATGCAATGAAAAATGAAAATAAATAAATTTTGGATGATAAATACCTCTATCAAAGAATGATCTCAAGACTGAGGTATTTATTCATGCTATAAAATTAAATATAAATTAATGTGAAAATATATTCTATTTTAGTTCTAGTAAAATTTATCAATATTCTTCAAGAAAAAAAATTGTCCATGACATTCATTATCATGTACATTGTGAATAATCCATTAAATCTGACCAAAGATAAGTTGTTTGTAGGACCAATAAGCACTTTCACTACATCCATAACCATTAGTGTTTTCCCCCTTTTTATTATTAAATGATTAATATTATATATTTTAGTTACTAAGGATTTAATATAACTCTTAACTTGGCATAAGAGAGGTCATAGGAGGAACCTACTAGGTATACTTATTGAAAAACCCATTATTCTATGTTGTTTTTTAAACTTAAAGGACTAGGTTGAGGGTAGTGACATGAAAAATCTAGAGTAGGATGATTAGTTCATCAAAGTATCTTTATATTAACATTGATTTACTTGGGATTTGGTTACTGAAATTTACTTATGCGTTTAGTTTTTTTTTAACCAAAACTTTTTATTTTATTAATAATGAGGGACTAGTAAGACAAGTAAAAATCTAAATAAAATTGTGCATAAAAATAGAAAAAAAAAGTGCAATTGCGAAAAAAGGGGGACTAAGTGGGGTGAAAATAGTGTAGTCCAAGGGCGTCAGCCCGCACAAAAATAGAGCCATCCAATGGAAATGACCCAAGACCTGAAAAAACTAACAATTTATCATTCATTGTAGCTTTAGCGGCCAGACAATCAGCCACCATATTCCCCTCCCACCATGTGTGGATGATGGACGTGTGACTATACAAAAGCAGCTTGAATATTCTAATCGAGTACTCAATGCTCCAAGGGATTGAGCCTTTGTCAGACAAGGACTTGATGATGATAATCGAGTCAAACTCCACCTCTTGGATTGGAATTTCCCTCTATTTACAAAGGACCAAACCGGTGAGTAAGGCTTGAGACTCTTCTTGAAGAGAATTGCCATTGCCAAAAAAATATGAGAAAGCCACCACCACAGATCCAAGGGAATCACAAAAAACTCCGCCTCCACGCATCAAGCCTGAGCAGCATGATCCATAAGTTTTGAGTTTGAGTCCCCTTCTAGGTGGCTTCCATTTGACCTACATCCCTTGAATGGACCTGCTAGTGGTAGGAGCGTAAACCAAAGATGAAGATCCCTTGACCACATCTTTACATAGACTACCCAAGTTGAGAAGGAGCAATCTAGCTCTAAAAATAATTCCAGTTGTCGACACAAGTGTGGATTGATGTTGCACCCTATTCCTAGACATCCATAGAACCCAGCACCCTATAATAAAACATAGAGCTCTAACCTTTTGTTCAGGGTCAGTCCTAATCACTCCCTGGAACCAACTTTTGAGAAAGTCTGAAACTGTCTCCACACCAGCCGTACGCCCCGCAATCTGGCCAAAGAAACCCCAGACCTTCATAGCCCACTTGTTGTCAAACAATAAGTGAAATAGAGACTCATACTGCGCATGTCTGCAACAACAACATTTAGAGGCCATATTTATCCCCAGTCGCTGTAAGTTCTCCTCTGTTGGCAGCGCATTATATCGAAAACTCCATACTAGAAAATAGTACTTCAATGGAAGCTCCTTGCACTAGAGGATATCACCCAAAGGGTCTTGATGAGACGCCACAATATGAGCTTTGAGAAAATCTTTAATGTTAAAAGTACCTGAAGATGATCCTGTGAAAATGCATCTATCTTGGTCATTGCTCTTCTGAATGCTGTTAAAAATGATTTGTTGTGCGTCATCCAAAGTAGAGTTGATGAGAACTGGAAAATCACAATCTTATATGAAGATGATAGATGGTGAGGGACAGTAAGGATAACCCAACACTGACCCTACCCAATTATGATGCTAGAAGCTCACATCCCCATTTCCAATGATCCACCTGGAGTGTTGCTGGAGAAAATAAATGTAGGGCTGGACCAGCTTCTGCACACAATAAGTCTTAACTTTAGGAATGACTCTATCAAAATCATAGGCATTTTTCATGTAACTACCCCAAAGGTATTTTCCCTCAATGATCTCCCAGGAAAATTTGGCATGCAGGACAGAAATAGTGCTTGAAATACTCCTAAGGTTAATACCTCCATCCTGCACTGGTTTAGCCAGTTTATCCCAAGAATCCCAGTGGCACATTCCTTCTAAGTGACCATCCCATAAGAAGGAATTTAAAATTTTATCTAAGTTGGATATAACCTTCCTTGGAACCTTAGTGGTAGAAAAAATATGCATTGGAATAGAGGCCAGGAATGAGTTGATCAAATTTATTCATCCTCCAAAAGAAAAGAACCTATTTTTTTAATTGAGAATCTGCCCCACAATTTTTCCAAAAACCCCATCAAAGTGTTTAATTTGGAGAGCTTTAGGAGACACTGTAGCACCCAAGTAAATCAACGGAAAGGTACCTCTTTGCATGCTAAGACTAGATTCCAACAGCCTTAACCTCCGCTCTAGACAGCTGGTAGGATAATAAAAGAAACTTTTATCATGATTCACTACTTGTCCACTCCATGCATAATAAACTTAAATCACTTCATAAACCCCCTGAATGGATTTTTTGTTTCCGCTAACAAAGAGAAAAGTGTCATCCGCAAACATGAGATGAGACACACTTCCTCGCCTGTGCTTATTCTGAAAGGGTAGGATCTTGCCAATCTCCAAGGAGTGGTTCAACAATCTACTAAGCACATCCTGAGAAATGATAAAAAGTGAAGGGGAAAGCGGGTCTCCCTGCCTCAAACCTATGACATCTTTGAAGAAACCAAATTGCTTGCCCATAAAGGATATTGATACCCAAGGAGAACTAAATCAACGAAAAAGGATGTCAATGATCCATGCTGAAAAACCCATGCCTTGTAGAACCCTTATGAGGAAACTCCATTCAATTATATCATAGGCTTTGCTCATGTCCAGCTTAATAGCCACATTTAGTCTTTTGAGTTATTGAAATTGGTTTTTTGTTTTATGGCTATTGTTTACTTAAAATAAAGGTTATGTATCCCATATTGTGATTTATATAACTTTGGTAATAATCGTCATCTTATGGTAAATTTGAGGTTTGTGTCAGGAGTCACTCTTTTTCTTGTTTCCAACTCAAGATGAGTCTTGATAGGGTCAACATGTGACACTTGAAAATTATTTAATAGGATAATCACTATTGATTTAATTGGTAAGGACATAGGAGGTCTACTTTAAGATATCCCATGTATGAAATAAATGGTTATCATTATTTATATTTTTATATAAGCTATAGTGTTTAACTAATATGGAACTAATGGAAATGATTGGTTTTACATTTTTTAAGATAGTGATGTGCTTTTGTATATTACAAGAGTTGAAATGGGGTGATTGATTTTGAAATCCACAAGCTATATCCATAGATCTAGCCATTTGGTGGGACCTGCAGGATAGGTGCTTCTATCACTAAGGTCAAGGCAATGAGGTGGTTAGGAACTGGGGTTAGGTATGAAATATTATGATTATTTATTTTAATGAGATGTGTGATATGTGTTATATACTTTATTTATAAGTTAGTTAAGTGGCATATTCTTCTTTTTTGTTGAGAAATGTGTTTTATGATTTGGGTAAATGGGATGATGTTCGTCACCACCCAACCCATCAGGGACCACCTATCCAGAAGTGAGCTAATATTAACACCCCAAGACCACCTCTAATAGCCTAAGGGGTGAATACTAGTGGCAATTAGGCATATTACCCCCATGGGAGGCCTTATCCTAAGTACCTAAACACACCCACACATCTCCCCATCCACCAAGTAATGTATAAAATAAAGATAAGTAGTAGGAAAATAATGAATGCATGAAACACTAACATCCCACATTATAGTATGATAGAAGAAGATATAAATGAAAAAATGCACCAAATACAATCCCACCAACACTGTAAAGTATTCCAACTGACTAAAAAAAGGGTACTGCTACCAAAACAAAAATATTAGATCTATCTATGGTACGTTTAGCACTACTAGGACCCACGTTCTCTTGGTCCACCTAGGAATCCATCAAAAAACATGTCTTTTTCATAATAAACAACACATGTTTGTGAAGAACATGTATGTTTGAGTGTAAAAATACCCATTTGGACACCCTAAAATCACCAAACATAACATCAAATAGAGTCATCTCAATATCACAATAATGTGATTCAAAAAAAATGAAATGAAAACCTAGATATTCTCGTCATATGTACTTAATAATTATAGTATGGTTTGACTCATCCAACCACATGAATATAATCCTTATAGATTTTTCTTTCTAAAGACTCCAGAATTCTACATGGTCCCTTCCCTTTAATAAAATTATAGGATCCCTACTCCATTAAAGTGGGTGAAATGCGAGACTCTGGTAGAGGATCCCTCTCCCATATAATCTCTATAGATGGGTGAAATTTTACTTCATGGATAGAGGATCCCTACCCCTATAATGTGGGTGAGATACTTGACTCTGTCTGAACCTCATGGGTAGAGTATACTTGTCCCACTCATAGTCATATGGGTGAAATTATACTCTTGAGGTGGATCCATATCCTATCGGATGAGATATATAACTCTCCCTAGGGATTAAGAGGGGAAAACCATGCCTAGAATAACCTTTCCATGTTACCTAGAAGTACATTACATGTCCAATAGGGTTCACAACATGTCTCACTAAGTCATGTCCTACCCATGCGTTTTTATCTCACCCATCATATCATCCTCTAAACACATGAAGTGTTCGAAATGTACACAGTGTATAGAGGTCAGGCCTAGTACTCGGGAAAGTGTCGTCTACCTATGTTTATATACTTTATGAAGTGAGAAGGGTGTTCCCCAACAAATAAAATTTGTATATCCACATGGTTTTCTAGACATATACTCCCTATACATGTTGATTTTTCCAGATAAGGAGTCACACAGTGTGTAGACCAAGTTCATGGTTGTTTCATATTTTTCTTAAACTGAAACCCTAGCACTACATGGAGGTGTCCACACTGAGTGTGTTCTTATCAACTAAATTCCATATATATTGTAATTTCATAAAAGATATAGATATTCATATGCCTTCATCCACATCATTGAATCCTTCTATTCAGCCATAATTCTCACCCATAACTACTTGGAATCACATTAACTAAGATCTTTTTATCACTGGTATCCAGATTCTAGCCATCCTTTTCTTGAAAATCACTCATCATCACACCTCTAGAGTACCCACATGATTTGTCTCATAAAACCGCCATCACATGAACCACCATCAAATCTTTGTTATCTCCATCTCTCTCCATCATATCTCTAATCCCAAAAATTTAAAACACACAAACGATCTATAGAAACAAAAAAAATATACCATGAAAAGAGTTTAGGGTTATAGTTGAATTGCTGATAAATCTAAATGTTGATGACAAACACTGTAAAAATTTAAGAATAAAGGCACAAAAAACAAATGTTAGATAAGGGCCCACATTGGTCATGTTAGGATTGGAAAATGTTGTCAAAGGAATATGTATTAGATCATTGGGGTTTCAAAAGAAATATGAATTCCTAATTCTAGGAATAAAAAAATTAAATGCAATTCAACATTAATGATCTATGAATTAATTCCAAAAATAATTCATTCATGTTTTTTATAGAAAATAAAGAGTAGGTAATTAATCCAATGAATCTACACTACGTTATTCAATGTCCTCAGGAATCTCCATGAGAATTCATCATTGATTCTCCCTATAGAATTTCTTCCAATGATGGAACTCTCAATCCTCCAAATATCCCAAGGACATGTGGATAACCCTAGATATTTTTCATAAATATTAGATAGGCATGATTCTAGGTTAAACCATTTATTATATAATAAATAAATAAATAAATTTAATTCATTTTCTCTATCTAATGTTCTTCTAGCATTTTCACTATGCTGAAATTTTTGATATTGATGAAACCTGTATCACGCCTAGGGTAAAACCCATGTTATGGATTTAATAGAGGTATCGGTTTTTCCATATGATATAATGATCAAAAAATATTCCATTATTTTTTAAAAAACTACTTGAGCGTGATATATTATATTTAATATTTTTAATATATCCACAACAAGGCTCTACAGGGATTGGAAAATCATGTCGAATTTGCGCCTAACTCCATAAATATTTTTCAATGATTTTGAAAGTGTGAGAAAAAAATTTAGGAGTTGTAACATTATATCCACCTTTAATTATTTTAATCCTAAAATGTAAATACATACTCAAACATGTGATGGTAATGATCTCACACCTGGTTATCCCACTCCCATGAGCTCTTTTGGGAGCTCTTGTACTACCCAATACACACTAAGGGAATCACTCAACCATGAAGGATCTTCTCCTGTTAATATTTCTCGCTACCATTTACTATATGAAATTAACTCTATAATTAATGGTAATATCATCATAGTCAATAATTTGTGATAGATAATAACATATCTCCTTAGTTGTGACACGTGGAAGTCATCATGCGCCCAGTCTAACTATGGTGGTAAGGCCAAGTGGTACGTCACCTCATCAACCCTACGTAGTATCTAAAAAAGGGTTGATGAACCTCAGAGATAACTTACCACAATGGACAAATATATAAATTTATTACTTAGGTGAGACCTTTTAAAACACATAGTCTCTCCCATTGAAATCCAAATACCTTTTTATTTGGTCCTTAACAGAATTATGGTGGATTTGGGTGGTCCTAATTCACACCTGGATGATCCTCACCTTCCCTATCGCTTGCACTAACTTTTTCCCCATAAACATTGTCTCTCATGACTCTAACTAGTATATAAGTGACCTATAGGATCTCCCATATAATTCCTAGAAGGGTCCATTCTAATAGTGTAATGGTAACTATTGTTATAATTAAAATCCACCAAGGGTAGTTGACCCTCCCATCTATGGCCAAATTCCAATATGCAAGCT
Organism: Viscum album; assembly: GCA_963277665.1. Classification (NCBI taxonomy): domain Eukaryota; kingdom Viridiplantae; phylum Streptophyta; class Magnoliopsida; order Santalales; family Viscaceae; genus Viscum; species Viscum album. Next base: position 1,689,046,017 of record OY728140.1, on the reverse strand, counting down.
TGTAGCATGTCTTCTAGAACCTAAATGGTCCTCTCTGTCTAGCCATATTTATAGGGTTAGAATGAAATTATCTTTCAGAAATGAATCTCAAAATTCTCTTGTAATCATATCTGAAATAAAGACATGAATCAAGTGTCACATTCTAAAATAATCATTAAGGTAATTCTATGAAGTCGGATTATCTCTTGCATATACATGTGTCCTAATCTATCCACTGAACTCTACTCACTGATGGAAAGGAATTGGGTCAACTTGGTGAGTCGGTCTATGATCACCCAGATAACATCATGATATCTCATTATTGGTGTAATTCTAATCACAAAATATATAGAGATAACATCCCAATTTCACTTTGAAACCTCAAGGGGTTGGGCTAAACCCACTATTACATGATGCTCAGCCTTCACCTACTGTAAATTAAGGCATCAATAGATGAAATCAGCTAAACTTTGCTTCATACTTGGCCACCAAAACTAATGTCAATCATCTTGTTACATATTTACACTCTTGGATGTACCACTAATATGTATTTCTGAAACTCCATCAGAACCTCCTCTCACAACGTCACTGGAGCCAACCTCCATCATCGAAAAAGGATGATGTGATCCCCACCTTCATAAAATCTATAAAGAGATTATCTCATAGATATTTGTCATAAAATGCATCAAAATAGATATCTATAAGTTTTTATTCCATGAAAAATTGTAGAATTAGAGGGGTCACAACCATTGACTAGAGATATTCGCTCCACCCTTGTCCATAAAGGTCGACTATAATGAGGCCAACAGCTCTATTTCCTCGCTCAATAGCTATGAATGGAATTTCCCACTAAGATAATATTCCACTATGTTACCATTCCTTAGTGTATAGACTATATCAAATTCATAGTCTTATGAGAACTCCATCCATCACCTCATCCTCAGATCAAGATCTTTCAATGAGAATGAATACCTGAGATTCTTATTGTTAGAAAAGATGGTGAATTTCTCTCCCATAAGATATTGTCACTATTTATTCAAGGATAATACTACTTCCAACAGCTCTAAATCATGGGTTGAATAATTCTTCTCATGGGGTCTCAACTATTGGACCCATAAGAAAACATTATCTTACTCTACATCAAAACACATCCAATCCCAACTCTAGAGCTATTGTAAGAAACTGCATATACAAATCCCTCCTCTAGAAGACCCAAAAATGTGGCAGCTCATCAACTTTTTTCACAGATCCTAAAAATCATACTAAAACTTATTCATATAAACAAAAGTTTTCCCATTTTTGGTCAAGGCAGTCAAAAGTTGTTGTGATTCTATAGAAATTGGGCATGATTCTTTTATAATATTCAGTAAATACAATGAAATTACACACATTTTTCAAGGTCTTATGTGGGTACCAAGATACCTAGATCTTTATTGGTTCCACTATTACTTTCTTATCTTAAATAACATATACTAGGAATTGGACCTATCAAATATAGAACTGACACTTAAAGATATCCCCACAAAGTTGGTGCTCCCAAATTATATCAAGGACCATCCTAAAGTGTCTTACTTACTCCTCCCAGGATTCTAAGAAAATGAGTATTTCATCTATGAATACCAACAATAACTATAATAAAAAGGGATAAAATATCTAGTTTATGAGTCTCATGGAAAAATCTAGGGAATTAATAAAACTAAATGGAATCACTAAGAACTCATAGTGACTTAGTATCACTATAATTTCATCTTTGGTACATCCTCCTCTTGAACTTGGTACTAGTGATAACCTAGCCTGAGGTCAAATTTCAAGAACCACTCCCCCCCCTTCAACTGGTTGAAGAGGTCATCAATTCTCATAAGTGGATAATTATTCTAGATAGTATCCTATTTATTATGATGATAATTCATGCATAACCTCAAACTCTCATTTTTCTTCTTGGAGAACTACATTGGGGCTAACCAATGGGGTCACACTAGGTCTAATGAATCCCTTTCTATTTAGATCCTCCAACTGCAACTTCATATCTCATAGCTCTACAAGGGCCATATGATATGTCCATATCGATATTGGTAAATTCCTTGGGTGAAAGTATATGAAGAATTCAATATCAGTATTGGGGTATTCCATAGGGAATCACTGCCCCCATGCTTGAAAATTCATTTTAGTTTCAAAATTTTCTTTTAGGAATTTCAACAAACACATTGAGTGCATAAAACTTTTTTGAAGGATATCCCCTTTATGAACCACTTTACATCCCACCCAAGATTCATTTTCATAAAATAACCCTTATTTGATATCAAAAAAATAATTTTCATAAACCAAACCAAATGAATCTATAAGAATATCAATTAAATCATGAAATAGAACCATTATACAAAAACACCTACCTTTCTAATGAAGGAAACCAAGTCTCCTTTAAAACTGGTGATTATAAATGAAGAGATTATGATACCATGAGCTTAAATCAAGAGGTAGAATCCCAATAAGGGAGTCTTAAAAAGATATTTCATGATAAAATATGAAAACCCAAAACCCTTCTTAGAATTGGATGGATCAGAACCCTAGAAATAGTAGGATGAAGAATATCTTAATAGAGGGAAAAACAGGTTTAAGATGCATTAATAATCCCCTATTAATGTTCACATGATCCATTACTAAGGGAGGGTAACTTCCCTTGGAATATTAGTGGTTTAATAGAACATTTAAAATTATGAAATGTATCCACCATGGATTGGTTCTTCTCAGTATGGCATGGTGGCCTCAACCATACCAATCCCAAGAATCATCACACGGTGATTCCCTATGGCATGGTGTAAGAACCATGGACTTTTTGGACCCACCAAACATTATTCCATGAAGTGGTGATATCCAATATGGTCATGATTCATAATATTATCCCCAGTATCCCACACCCAAGACCACACCCACCATGGGCGTGTTGGCCCTGGCAATTTAACATTGGCAGTTTCTAGACTTAACATAGCATGGTCTAGACCTTATTACACAGAGAAGTTCTAAAACTCTATTTAAACTACCAATAACACCTAAAATTTTTGAATATAAATTTAACCAACTCAATGATTTAAAAAAACATATTTTTGACCCATATAGTGTTACAATTATCCCCTCCATAAAACTTTATATCCCCAAAAAACACTCAAGATTCTGGACTTGTAAAAAGAGAAGTTTGTAGTTACCTCATCAATGATTCTCATTCCCACATATTGTGGATATCCCTCCCACACTACCATACTAAATAAACCAATGGAATTTTTTTACCATGTATTACTTCATCCTTGTGATCCATAACTTATACTAGTTGCTCAACCACTAAGGTGTTGGGATCAAGATCAGCATCTTCTAAATATATCACATGGGAAGGATCTGGTTAATGCCTCCTCAATTGGTAAAGATGAAACACATCATGAAACAAAGTCAAGAGAGATGGTAATTAAAATTGGAAATCTACCTTTCCATGTCATTTGATCATCTTGAAAGGGCTAACAAACCTTAGTTCCAACTTACCCTACTTACCCAATTGATAATGTCCCAAATGAGGTGATACACTGAGGAGAATATGATCACCTAATGAAAGCACCAATGATTGATGTTGATGGTCTACATAGAATTTATTACGAATCTAATCTATTACTAACATATTTCAAATCAACTATACTTTTGTCATCATCTATTGAATAAGACTCGATAAACCAAATAACATTCTCCTAAATCCTCCCAACAAAATAGAGATATATATGGCATCTTATACAACACTGAAAAGGGTTCCATTTTATTAAAGGACTGATAGATATTGTTATAAGTGAATTCTACCAAGGTTCAATTATTTACCTAAGAACCAATTAAATCAAGTACACATGCCTGAAGCATATCATCTAGAATTAGAATAGCATGCTTAGTATACCATCTATCTAAGAGTGATACACCATAATTAACTTCAACTAGGTAACCATTGTCTCTTTTTTATCATTCCAAAACCTAGTTATAAACTATACATATCTATCAAAAATAAAATTATAAGGAACTCCATGGATCATTGAAATCATTAGGACATACAGGTTCCCACACACTTCCACCTTCATTATCTCCTTAATTGGAAGGAAATGAGAAGATTTCATAATTTGATCAATGATCACCAAAATCCCATATCTCCCACAAGGAGTATGTAGTAAAACAATAATGAATTATATGGATATATCATCCTACTATCATATCAGAATTTCTAAATTCTGAAACAAACTTAACGGACTCTAATGCTCTACCTTAATCTTCTGGAAAGTAAGGCATTGTGACATGAAGTCTACAATTGACCACCTCATCCCCTTCCACCAATACTAACATTTAAAATCATGATATATCTTGGTAGTCCTGATGTGTATAGACCAAATAAAATGATGTCCACTATCCATAAACTCTTTCCTTAGAGATATCATAATTACCAATCCTCCTTGAAAACAAAGGGAACTATCGGGAGACCAAGACCAGTCACCCAAGGTCTCGCTGCCATTAAGGATTTCACTAGAATGTTGAAAATAAATATCTATTTATTTAACATGATATATTTGGTCCTAAAATTATGAATCATCTTTCACAAAATCTAAAAAAATGACACATCACCATCCTCTACTTATAAAATCATCTCAACAAAAAAACTCATAAAAGACCACTTCTCTACTAATTCCTTTAACGCTTGAGTCAGTAACTTCATCATCAATGCATCATAAATGAAATTTCCTTTTATAGGTGTATAAGAAATATAAAAATAAATGGTTTTAAGATATTAAACCTATAATCTCTATCATAGGTTTAAGTACCTCTAGGTAAAAAATATTCTTTATTCTCTTATGATCTGAATACATAGTAAACTGGTCATCAAAGAGATAGTGGCACTAATTATTGAGATAATGAATCATTGTAGCTAAATAGAGATCATGTGTAGTATAATTCTTATCATGAGGATATATTTTTTGAGATACATAGGCCACCACCTACTTCCCCTACATTACAACACATCCTAACCCCATACCTAAGGCATCATAGTATACATCATAACCCAAAACTGGTTCCAAAAGAATCAAAATTGGATCTAAATTCAACCTCACTTTTAGTTCAAAAATTGATCTTTGACACTAATCATCCCATTTATACTTAACACCCTTATAAGTTAACTCATTCATAAGAGATGTGAGATTGGAAAATTCATAAACAAAATGTCTATAATAACTAGCCAAGACTGAAAATATTTGAATCTTTGACACATTCCTACATTGATCCCAATACATTACCACTTAGATATTTTCATGATTCACTAAGATTCCCATCTCAAATATGAAATAACCCATAAACTTCACTTCTTTGATCCAAACCCCACATTTATAAAAATTCCCATGTAGATGATTTTCCTTTTGATTTTTGATAATGATAAATAGATGATCCCTATTTTCCTCCTATGACTTGGAGTACACCAAAATATAATCCACAATAATAACCACAAAAGATTTTAGGAACTAGTGAAATATATAATTCATCAAATACATAAATGTCATAAGAGAATTAGTAAGACCAAATGGAATAACCAAACACTCATAATGTTCATACCTTCTTCTAAAGGAATTCTTAGGAATATATTCCTCTCAAAATCTTAACTGATGGTACCCTGATAAAAGATAAATCTTAGAAAACCACCAAGCTCTCATGAGTTGATCAAATAGGTCATCAATCCTAGGTAAAGGATACTTGTTCCTAATAGTAACTTGATTAATATTTCAATATTCAACACAAAGCCAGAGGATTCCATTTACCTTTTTTCTAATAGAACCCAAGGTGACACGCTGGAATGAATAAATCATTTGGCCTCAATATCCTCAATATGAATGTTAATATCTTTCAAGTCAGCAGGTTTTATACGGTAGGATGTAAAAAAGATGAGACTTGTCTTTGGGAGAAATTCAATAAAAAAATTAACATCCCTCTGGGGTGGTAACTCAGAAAAATAATCAAGAAAGACCTTAGTGTACTCATCCACCATGGAAGAAATCAAACCATTTAAAATATAGTCAATTATGTAAAGAAACATCTCTAATATTTGGTATGAGATCATTCCATCCTCAGGAACAACAGGACCCACTCGTACAGATCTAGGATCCCAATCACCCTAAAATATGTGAGTAACCCCATTGGAAGATAGAAATGGAACCTCGTGATGATAAAAATAGATATAGGATTTAAAATTAACTATCAAATCCATGAAAATGGTGAGGTGAAATCTATAATGATCAATAACTAGAAAATAACACACTACCTCATGGTCAGAAATCATGGTTGGGCATTCAAAACATTTGAAACCCTGCTCTTTCCTCCTTCATGGGGGAGTGGAAAGATCCATCATGAAAGTAATATGATACAAGCATAATCCCAACACATAAAAAACTTAAATTATATAAACAAATGAGATTCACTGGAATCAAATAAATCTAGGACTATAAAAGATGAAATAAACATTATACCTCTCACAATAACTAACCTTACTTCAGATTTCTCTAGTGCATACTCTACTACATAAAGACATCTAGACTCAACTCTTCCCTAAGATTTCTTCACTCCATCATTATCCCATTTTCCAATTGAATGAGATACACCACCCTTTGTTGAATCGGAACAAGCCTGGGATATTTTTGTAAGAGTGGATTCATCTCTACAACCTTGGGACATTATTCCACAAAAACTATTAAGGTGAATGGATTCCTGGTTACTACCGTACAATCAAACTTAGTATGGATAGATCTCCCACAATGATTTCAAACTACCTAGTTTTGACCCAAGTAAGACCCTGAAACTACTCTTGATGTAAACTGAGAACCCTTACTACAATTTCTTTTATAGCTAGATGATACACTCGGGTTGTCCCCTGCTATAACTAAAGCTCTACCAAAACTTATCCTCCCATCTAAGTATACCTCATACATAGCTACTTTATCAACTACCTTATCAAAGTTCATAAAATATAAGAGGATCAACATCAACCAAATATCATCCCTCAAACCCATCTTGAACCTTTGAGCTTTAATATAGTAATTGGAAGCAATCTTGGGTGATAGGAGAACTAACTAAGATAAATGAGTATAATTATCCATAAGCAAATTTTTTCCTTGCTCCAAGGTCACAAATTTATTAGTCTTCACCACAAAAACATTTTAGGATAAAACTTATTATTAAATACCTTCTTGAAAGTGGTCGAATTAATATCCTCATACAACTTAGCTTCCATGATGGATTCTCACAATTTCTTCCCCAATCCTTCAAGTATATAAGTGATGAAACCCACCTTTAAGCCCTATTGAGTCTTCAAGAAGTGGAAAATCCTTTCATTCTATTAAATAAACTATTTTTTTGGTTTCCCTTATCACCAAAAAAGATAGGTAAATTCTTCTTAGTAAATTCTAAAGCATGTTCCATAGTCTATTTATGGTTTCGAACAACCATATGACCTAGAGTCTAGATTTTCTAGATAACTGATTCCACCAATGATGGGCCTATTAGAGGATTCGTCTATGGAACTTATCTCATGTATTCCCCTCCTAGATTCAATAATATATCTTCTTGGAGTAATTTTCTATTAATCACAAGTAACAACACATAATTATATTAGGAATACAACTTTTAGTAAAAAATAAAACTTTCAGAATATATATTAAATACATAAATAACTAATAGGAAAAGGATACACAGTTTATCTAAATAAACCCTAAAATTAAGTTCACCTAAATAACCCCAAAATTAAGCTCTATCTTGGTGAAAAATCAAAACCACCCATGGTAACTTAGAGTCAGACATGAAAGTGAGTCGGTCAGTTACCCTTTTGTACTTACCACTTGAGTTCCAAAAGTCATAGTTCCTATCTATGATAAACCCTAAACTAAACCTAGGAAGTGTCATCACACTTTCAGATGGGTGTTCCCTATAATACCATTTTTTAATAAACCAACCAAGTTTGACCTAACATATCACTGAATATGGATCTCCACAAGGTGGATTTCAATACAAAAAACCACAAAATATATAATATATAATAAAAAATATATAAAAAAATCAAAGTAGATCATAGAATAATAGGTACACAACCATGATTCATATATACTTATACAAAAGGATAAACCCATATATATGATAAAATTAAGAAAAAGTCTAAAACCATGTCTCCTTGTGACCATATATCAGTGTCATCCCAACCCACTACTATGGAAACATCACCTTAGAGGATTTTTTCAGACTACATGACACTCTTTACTTTATCTTCATCTAGAAAAACTAAATCTATATATGCCCAAAGGCATATATAGGCTGTTTAGAAAATTACTACTAGTATATCACCATGAATATATAAAATATCTATCACCATGAAACCATTAATTCTATATTTAAAAACAAAACAATATTTATAAATATTTCTAACTGAAATAAATTTCTCATAAAATATCCTATGGTTTTACTTTAAAACTATCCATAATAAAATCCATGAGAATATGGAATTAAACATGGATAATAATATTGAGGTAAATAATCAAAAGGTGTCTATATCTCAAAAATATAAACATGTGAGCATCATATCATGAAAATTTACCGTCGTGAATAAAACCAAGATCAAAACACGTGTGGGATATAGTTTATGGGCAAAACATACTAGTAAATGCAAGGAATACTAAGCCAACAAAACATGATTTCTAATGATTTTGAGTCTTACCGCATTTTATCAACATCAAGCGACCCATCAAATTCCATAGTCTAATTATCACCTATATACAATTCCTAGTGGTAAAATAACCACTAAGGTTTCATATGTACATAACCTGACATTCCCAAGGTTCCCAAGTGTTATGTTTTCAGAAAACAATTAAGTAAAACATGCTCATAATTTTATAACACATTTTTATAATTGAATCATCACCATTCTCATTCTTCAAAATCCATTTTAGTGTCAAAACCATCTTTGAGTCATTTTATTGAACACATGGTGAGAATAAAACTATTTTTAAAGAAAAAAAATCACTTAAACCCAACTTTACATACCACCCAAGATTAAATTTCAAAGAAAATACCTTCTTTGATATCAAACTAATCATTTTCATAAACAAAAACAAAGGAATCTATAAGTACATCAAGTAAATCATGAGTTAGAACCATTTTATAGAGACACCTACCTCTCTAATAGAGGAAATATAGTAGTCTTCAAAACCAATTATTGGAAATTAATAGATTGAGATCCCATGATCCTAAATTAATAAGGAAAATCCCAAGAAGTAGAGATTCACCCTGAGTCACTGTTTGACAAAAAATGAACTCCCAAAACCCTTAATAGAATCAGTTGGATCATAACCCTAACAAGAGGAGGAAAAAATTCTTAATAATTGGGGAAATATATTTAAGATGCATTAATCATCCCCTATTAATGGTCACAAATTCCATTACTAAGGGAGGATAACTTCCCTGGGAATATTAGTAGTTGAAATATCCATTTAAAATTTTGAAACAATCCCCCCGCCCCCACATGTCTTGGTGCTTCCCACCATGGCATAGTGGGAACAACCATGACAATCCCAAACATCCCACCATGGTGATCCCCTATGACATAGTGTAAGAACTGTGTTTTTTTTTGTTCCCACCATATTATAGTGATGACCACATATGTCATAGTCTATAGGAAGATCCTCAGCATATCATGCTTGAGAAAATTCCCACCATGTGTGTTGGCCCTACCTATTTCACAAAGGTGGTTCTGAGGCTAATCATAGCTTGGACCATAGTGTGGCCCAGCCTATGTTTCATAGAGAAGTTCCAAAACCCTCTTTAAATCCCCAAGCACCTCTAAAACTTCTTGAATATGAATTTAACATACTCAAGTCTTGAAATAAAACATACATGTAACCTAGAGGGTGTCACAAAGCCTATTATTCCAGAGATTCATTCTTTTCAATGAAGGAAAGTACCATCCTCTTAACTCAAACACACTAGAACCCTCACTAGTAATAGTAAAACTAGGAATGGATATCATATAACCAGTATATACTAAGAAAAACATTATGTGACCTCATCATCATTATGAAGAAATATTGTGTGAATATATATCCTCCAAGAATCAAGTCATATTGCTGGTATAAGAGTTTTATCATTAAAACTTCCTCAATTTGAGCCTTTAATCTCAAAGTTTTAACTAGATACTCTACTCGAATCTCAAAATATCCCACTTGGGGTGAAATATAGAAGGAAGGGGAACACCTATGTCTATAAACATTAAGGATAAAGAAGAGAGGTCATAGATTGTACCATGTACCATGGCTAGAACCTCAAGGATGTAATCCTCCAATGCCTACAATTTTCTATGTCCCTAAACTCTAGATTCCTAATCCTAGCATATACCACATATAGGTGGTATCATTGGTAAAAGTTCATAATGTAGACAACCTCCCATAGATCTCCCATCTCCTCTACCATGTTCTCGACTATACTAACCTCTCTTCTTAATCTATTGAATTTTCCTTGGAGGTCGATTGATCATATCCCTATCTATTGTATAGTGGGATGAGTAATCCAATGTGATGTGAACTTTTCCATCACAAGAGAAGCATCGTATCTTCCTCGGATAACTAGAACCTCCCTGATTTCCCTAATTATTTGACCCTCTTCCTTGAGACTATCTCTAAAATATCCTCACACACCTTGACCCCTATAAACTGGATCCTCCTAGGGATATCTATGCATATTAAAGTCTTATACACCTCTATCTAGTAGTTATACATCACCCGCCTACTGTCATCTAATCCATATCACCCTAAACTCTAGGATACTTATTCTCCTAAAACTTATGATGTATGCTCAGCCTTTATGCATCATCATCCAGCACTGATAGATCCAATCATGGATTAATCTAACATGACACATCTACCTGAACCAAAATAGGTGGTTCTATGCACTGATCAATGGTATTAAGTACTACCTATTATCCTCCCTAAGAAAAAACATTGAAATTAGGTCTTTTTACAGATACCTCGTCAAACTTCAAGTCATAATCATGACTCCACTAAGGGATCCTCACTAGATGTTATAACAAAAACATCCTACAATAGTCAAGATGTACCATAGTCAAAAGAGAATATCTAGGGAGATGACTCAATAATGACATGGAAATCATAACTCATTTAAATATGATACATGTACCATTTTTTATCTTACAACCAGTTCCTACATGTACCAATTTGAAAAGAAGGTTATCAAATTCTTAGAGAATAGATACATTGTTTGTCACACCATCACTGATTTGTAAAACCTAAGATCCATACTCAAGACACTTTAACATTGTTTCCATAGTTCTTAATCCAATCCTCATATCTAGACTATCTCTAAAATCTAGTCTTATGAAAACCTATCCTCTGATACCACTCAGTTGTGACCCAACCCACCGAGGTCCGTTTGGCTGGCAGTAAGCTAAGAGTGACACCCCATGCCTACCTCCAATAAGCCAAGGGATAGAAACTTGTTCCAAGTAGTCATATCACACACATGGGAGGCCTTAAACTAACTACATATACACATTTACATATCTCCACATCCACCAAGTAATGTAGTAATGAAATAAAACTAGTAGGAACATAATTCATGCATCAACCACTAACTCCCCACATCAAAGTACGGTATAAGAAAACAAAAATACAAAATAGACCAAATGTTGGAGTTAGTTCCCTATAATTGACTTTATTAGTACTTGATTACATGTTTTTTATTATTAATGAAGTTTCTTATTGTTTCATTATTATTACTTTACATGACTCTTGTATGTGATAATGTCCTAAGAATGTATGTCACACTAAGATGTCATAGTATTTCTCCACTATGATTGGAACATAGAGGTGCCACGATATCATTATTGAATATATGTGTTATAGCTAGATGATATTATTCAATAGGAAATAGAAAAAATAGGCAATTAGGGTTAGGAGGCTCATAAGACATTGAGACTCCTTCTCATGGTGTTTTCCCTTGGTGATCTCCAAGATATGAGGTTATGAGAATAGACCCGATAATAGGAAATACAAATTTCCATGTTTCATTGGGTGTTCCTATTTTTGGATGTGTGTATTGATCCTTGGACTTTAATATTATCATTAATGAATATCATGAATCACAAACATTGATGTATATATTAAAATAGTGATGAAATATTCTCGTGGTGAGGTAGGATATATCAGGTGCATCATGAGTGATATTGTATTAATGGATAATGTGAGAAAGGATTTATCTCTTTTGTCCCATGATGGAAGTTGATATCTCAAGGACCTTCATGGGAATGGAATTTCCTAAATAAATCTATGGATATGGTTTTTAGTGGAAATTTTCATTTTTTGAAACTCAATGAAAGAGAGATCGAGTGTATGGGTGGATTCCACCATCATACAACCCACTTGATTTGGGATATCAAAGTAAGGGGTTATATTAAATGGTAAACATTTACCAGAGGTTAGATGTCATTGCGACATTAACTTCTTCCTCTAAGGGTTCCTTGGTGTGTTTATAGATTTTAACCTTGTAATTTAGGCGGTTATGAAAAATTCAACTAATAAATAGGCCTAGAGGTTCACACAATAAGTGTATCCACAATATCATTTAAATTCTAGTATTGAATTTAACAATTTATAATAAATAATATTTATTTAGGTTTGGTTGATCTCTATAATTTAATCACATTTTATTAGAAATAATAAGCGAGTTAAATAATAATAATAATAAATATTTATTATCATGTTTGGTGAATGTAATATTTATTATATTTATTATAGAATAATGCAATGACATTTATTTATTAAATAGTCATTATTCAGGGATTAGAAAATATTGATGAGGGAAAGCGAGCTGAGGTTAATGGTCCAATTAGAAATAGTGTGAATGATATTTATTTATATTCTTAAGGTGTTTCACATGTCAATAGATTGATAATAATAGTATCATTATTAATGTACATGGGGTTAACTAAGAATATTAACGATGGTAAGGGGATTTTTTATGATTTTCTAACACTAAACCGTACATAATAAATATCTAATTATATCACTTTCCATAACTTACTTTTGGTTTGCACAATAGATAGAGAGAGACTCTATCAAGCCCTAGAAAGAGATCTAAAGATCTAGAGCACACACTATCTTCTTACTCTATTAATACTTTGAGAGATAATAAAGATTTCTTCCTTCTTCAAGAAGAATATTATTGTGATTAACCACAAACAATGAAGGACCCCGGGACACCCTGAGAGGGGAGGGGTGAATCAGGGTGTCAACTTTTTCTTCTAAAGTTATGGATCTTGTTCCCATGTTGGTAGGAACTTATTAAACTTGTATGATGGATATGAACAGATTTCAAGCATTCACATGAAGAGAGACGACACAGCTCTTTTTACTTGGTTCACCACTAAGGGCTACGTCCAAGGAGAATACGCCGATAGGTTGTCGGTCGTACCAAATTCCACTAATCTTCACTAGTTGTGGATTACAAAGGTTCAGGAACAGTCACTCTATCCCAGGCTCACTGCCTTTACAAAATTTCAGGGATAGCTCACTGCGTCCCTCGGGTCACTATCGTTGACTCCCCCTGGCTCACTGCCTTTGGTGAAGTCCCACTCAGTTTATAGACGTGAAGGTCTCTTCATCATTTCAAACGAATGCATCCTCTTTTGAATGTAGATGCTCTGTTGAAGTCCAACTTTCACTCGTATACTAATCCCACTTTATACCGAAGGTATCGGGAAATCTTCGAGTTTTCATGCAGCTCCAAAAGTTCCGGCATACAACAACCTCACATGTCGCACTTCCCCAAGACCAGCGCACAAGTTTCAAGAATGGCACACAAGTCACTTGTGCGGTACAAAATCAGTGCGCAGTTGACACCAAAACACTTGTGCGACACTGACTCCTTCAACTCCAAACTTGTGTGACTCTGCACCTTTAACTCCCAAACCGCCTTGGTCACGTAGCCAACAACCGGAGCGCAGCCTCTACTTGCGCGACCCAACAACAACGTGCACGACTCAACCACTTGTCTGACGAGAGCTCGAAAAATCTCTAAGTCTTTAACTTCATTCAAAATGAGGAGGGGTGTTCCTCTATTTATAGGCAAAATGGACCCCCTGCGCGGTGGTGCGCAAGTGTCCTCACGGTGCGCAAGTCCCAACGCGCAGCTCCAACTGCCCTAGCCTCTATCACGTAACTCACTTGCATGACCAAACCAATACTTGTGCGACCCTCTTCCCTTTTCCATATTTTGAAGTTCTGATCATAAATAACAATAGGTGCTCAACTTTCCAACCTCCTAGGCATCGGCGCGCATGTCCTTTCTCAGCGCGCAAGTCACTTGCGTGACCAGCCCGAAACTTGTGCAACCTTTATCCCTTTGCCATTTTTTCATGTTCTGATCTTGAAAAACATATGGCATACAAGTTTCTTCTCCTTCAATAACACGTCGCACAAGTCTCTTTACCAAAAACACTTTTCTCCATTTATCGATTTTCAGGCCCAAAAATTTGGCAAACACTAGGAAACAGCACCACCTTCAATACTGTTGTCTGCTTGAACTATATGATCACTTTGTTGGTTCACATTCTAAAATTCTACTAAGGATTGACAACAAACACAAACCATACTCCAATTCATGCATAGAAGACCATGGTTCCAACAATCTCCCCCTTTGGGTTTGTTGGAAATCAGAAAATAAATTCAATAGATCCCCATCCATGTGCAAACTAAAATCGCAAGAATCAACTCATCCAACACTCTAAGTCTATGTGAGTAGTGCTCAGTGTAGAAAACAAGAGAGGAAGCTTGAATTGGGTTCCAATGTTTTGTAATTCTCAATGAATCCCACAAAAATTTCTTACAATGTCATAGAAGCCTTACATGTCCAATGAATTCCTTCTCATCCTATCACTGACATAGAATTCTCATCATGTTACAGAAGCATTACATGTCCACTGACAATCCTGAATTTATTCTTTTCTCCCCCGTTGACAATAAACCCAAAGACTGGTAATTGTTCATAGTTCAGCTCAAAACAAACTCCCCTTGGATAGTATCTCCCCCACAAACCTGCATCACATCCAAAAATATATTAAAAACAGTTAACATAACTGGGGAGAGGGGTATTGTGTAGCCTCCTTATACACTGGGAGGTGGCTGAACATCGAGGTTCAACCGATGCTTTTCAAACACAGCTACTGACAGTGGCTTCATCAGGATATCAGCCACTTTCTCATCAGTTCCCACGTGATCCATTCTAATCACCCCTTTCTCAACTTTTTCTTTGATAAATTGATACCTGATTTCAATATGTTTTGTACGAGAATGCTAAACAGGATTCTTCGTAAGATCAATTGAGCTCTTGTTATCATAGTAAATCACCATTGTTTGCTTTATGTCATCACCAATATCTGTTAATTATTGCTTCATCCATAGAATTTGAGTGCATGCCTTTGTGGCGGATATATACTCATCTTCAGAAGTACTAAGAGAAGTACTTTCTTGTTTCTTGCTCAACCATCCAACACATTTCTGCCCAATATAGAAGGCTCCACCACTGGTGGAATTTCTGTCTACTACATCACCAGCCCAGTCAGCATTGGAAAACGCTGATAATTCACTTTCCCCGCTTGCATCAAAATATAACCCAAAGTTATGTGTACCTTGAATGTACCTCATGATTCTTTTGACTACCACCATATGTTCCTCCTTTGAATTACTTTGAAAGAGGACCGCAAGACATGTGGCAAAGAAAATATCTGGTCGTGTTGCTATCAGGTGCAGTAGGCTCCCAATGATCCTCCTATACATGGTGGTATTAACAGAGGCCCCATCCTCATGCTTCCCAAGTTTAGTTCCAACTGAAATCGGAGTTGACATTGGTTTGGAGTCTTGCATATTAAACTTCTTCAACAGCTCTCTTGCATACTTTTTTTGAGAAATGAAAGTGTAATCCTTATTTTGAATCACCTATAGCCCCAAGAAATATGTGAGCTCCCCAATCATAGACATTTCAAATTCTGATTTCATATGATTGGAAAATTCATCCACTGATTTCTGCCTGCTGTCACCAAATATGATATCATCAACGTATACTAGAACCATGAATTGATCTTTTGAAGAATTCTTCACATATAGATTGTGATCCACTCCTCCTCTTTTGAACTCCAGCTTCTTGAGATACGAGTCCAGGCAGGAATACCATGCTCGTGGTTCCTGCTTCAAACCATATAGGGATTTCTTCAGTTTGCAGACCTTTGTCTCATCAGTACCAAGAACAAAACTCACTGGTTGTTCAGTGTAGACTTCTTCTTCGAGAACACCATTCAAGAATGTTGTCTTGACATCCATTTGATATACTTTATATCCTCTTTGGAGTTTCATAACAAGGAAAAGTCTAATTGACTTCAGTCTAGCTACTGGATCAAAGGTTTCTTCAACATCAACACCTTCAATATGAGAATACCCCTTACATACCAGTCGAGCCTTGTTTCTGATAACACTTCCATGCTCATCAAACTTGTTCTTGAAGATCCATTTTTTACCAATCACATTGTGACCTTCGGGTCTCTGGACAAGATCCCATGTCTAATTCTTGTCAATCTGATCTATCTCTTCATTCATGGACTTCACCCAAGATTCATCCTTTGCAGCTTCTTCGAATGAGGATGGCTCCACAACTGATAAAAATGAAGATTGCGTGTTATTCCTCATCCTCCTTGTTTGAGTGGGTGCACTCTTATCCCCAATTATGTTAGATGGATCAATCTCAGCTCTACGATTTCTCCTGTGCGGTTTAGTTGCATTCTCTCCAGCCACAGTTTCTTCTTCAAATTATTCTTCTGAGTCAACATCATGATATGACTGTTGATTGTTTTGTACAGCTTCCTCTATTTCTGTATTTGTATTTTCTCCATGTTCAATTTCTTCTTCACTTTCTATCACATCAGCATATGACGTCCTTGAAGCATTTGTGGTTTTCTCTTCAATTATCTTAACATCGCTGCTTACCACAATCCTTTCTAATCACTTGTTGAAACACTTGTAGGATTTTCTGTTCATTGGATACCCAAGAATAATTCCTTCATCAGCATTGTCACCAAACTTCCTTTGATTTCCTTCTTTGTTCCGGATAAAACATTTTCTTCCGAAAACATGAAATTATTTCAGCGAAGGCTTCCTTCCATGCCACAATTCATATGGTGTCTTTGTTTCTCCCATATAAAGACCTGTTCGATTCTGAATGTGCACTGAAGCTTCAACAGCTTCCTTCCAGTAATGGCAAGAGATACCACTCTCAATCAGTATAGTCATGTCTATATTGTTAACATATCGATTTCTGCTCTCAACAACTCCATTTTATTGTGGAGTTTTCACGGTAGCTACCTCATGTTGTATCCCATGATTCTATAGGTAGTTTTCAAATTCAATGGATGTGTATTTCCCTCCATTGTCTGATTGCAATACTTTGATTGTTCATCCAGTATCATTCTTGGCGATCTGACGATACGTTTTCATGCAGTCAAGCACTTGTTGTTTCCTATGTATAACCATTACACATGCCATTCTATTGTAA
The DNA here is from genome assembly GCA_963277665.1 of Viscum album. Taxonomy (NCBI): domain Eukaryota; kingdom Viridiplantae; phylum Streptophyta; class Magnoliopsida; order Santalales; family Viscaceae; genus Viscum; species Viscum album. Next base: position 1,689,028,386 of record OY728140.1, on the reverse strand, counting down.
TCATCTATAAAAATGACGAAGTACCTTTCTCCATGAGTTCCAGCAACATTTATCGGGCCACAAACATCTGTATGAATTAGATCAAGAAGATGAGATTCTCTTTTCTTCTTTGGATGATATGAACTGTAGACCATCTTTCCACGAATGCAAGCATCACGCGATTTTTCATGCTCATGCTTCAAGTTAGGAATGTCCATGAAAATCCTCAATTTTGATATTTTCTCCATGTATTGTTGATTGATGTGACCCAGTATCCTATGCCACAAATTGTTTTCTTCTTCAACAGTCATGTAGCAAAAAAATTCTTTACTATCAACCTGATACAAGTTTCCTTTTGTTCTGCATCCTTTCATAAGTGAATTTCCTGTCTTTCCCTTGATAGTGTAGCCTTTCTGATTAAATGTAACAATAAGTCCTGAGTCACAGAGTTGACACACACTGAGTAGATTATGACGTAGTCCATCTATGTAAAGGACTTCAGTCTTCTTTAGCTCTCTATTGGCTAATTCAGTACTTCCACTACCTTTGATATTCAGAGCTCCATCATTACCAAATAGAACTATTCCATCAACCTTCATTTTGATATCTGTTAACAGGCCAGAATTACCTGTCATATGGGATGAACAACTGATATCCAGAATCCAAGTACTGTTTCTTTTTGTATCTTTGAGGGCCACCTCTTCAAGGTTGGATTTCTCAATTTTCTTCCTTTACTTCCATGAGACATTGGAATGAGTATAGAGCACTGATGGACTTTTAATTATTTCATCTGTGTACATTGGTTCTTTATAGTTGAAGTCTTCTTCGAGAGAAGAAAACCTGTTTGAAGAGCAATACTATCTTGTCAACGAGATATGACTTGTCTTGAATTCTGGTATGAGGTGTCCATGTACCTTCTCTGCTTGAAATTAACAGCCTTGTGACAAACGTTATAGCAACAAAAATAGAATCCATAGAAACTATTTCTTCTATAAGATGGAGGATATGAAGTTAGTCTCCTTTGTTGATATCCCAGATCTTCCCCATTCAGGTAGCTCCTTGCCTCTTTGCAATATGACATGGTATGGCTCAGATAGTCACAGAACTGACACTTCGTGGGAGGAAATGTCTTCTCACTTAAATTTCTCCTCATACTTTCTTCCTTGGGATAATAGTTGTACTGCCTATCATTTCTGAATGTTTGAGGATAATTTTCATTTATCCTTTTATCTTGGATTGAGGGTTTCTTTTTCAGCACTTCAGACAACATTTCAACATGTCCAGCTTTCATCTTGTCTTTCCTTTGGCTCTCTTTACTTACAGCAGTTGATGTCTCATCTTCACATCCAATTCCACTCTTTCCCATGAAATTGGGTCTTTGATCACTCAAGATTTTTTCAACCCCATCTGAACCACTCTTGGCTCTTTCTAGTAATTCAGCATCTGAGAATATTCCAAACTGTATTTTCTTCTTTGATTCTTTTGAGATTGATCCAGTATCAAGTTTACTTCTGAGAGTAACAAATTTCTCCTCAAGAACCTCAACAGTCTTGGATTTTTCTTCTAGTCTGGAGGTGAGGTCATTGATGACCTTTGCCTGCTCTTCAATTCTCATCTTCATATCCACTACATCATCATTTCTTTCAAGAAGTTTAGACTGTACTTTCACAAATTCTTCCAGTCGTTCAATTTAAGCTTCAAGTTTATCAACATATTCAGTTGATTCTACTACCATTGACTTCCACTTATTGCAACTCTTACATTTAATCTTAAGCTTGTTAACAGCATCCTTAAGTTGTAACTCAGGATCTGCACTAGTTTTTAACTGATTTTCTCCACCAGTATCTTCTGATTTTTCAACAGTGGCCATCATGGAAGCATTTTTCTCAGTTTTAAATTCTGGTTCTTCTTCATCACAGAATTCATCATCTTCTTCCTCTTCACAAACAAAACTCTTATTCAGAACTTTATTTCTAGATTTGAAGTCTCCTTTCTTGAAAAACCTTTTCTAAGGCTTCTCAACTTTTTCAGCATCACTCTCATCATCATCGATATTTATTAAGCACTGCGAAGCAATGTGCCCGACTTTTCCACAACGAAAGAAAGCTAGAGGTAACTTCCCTTTGAATTTCCCTTTTCCCTTCTGAAACTTCATGGAAATGAGAGAAAGAATTTCGTTTTCCTCTTCATCTTCACCACTACTATCTTTTGTGATTTTCAATTTCTCCATGGATTTGAATGTCATTTCTTTGCTTACTCATGTAGTAGCATCTTCTGGTTTGACCCTCATTTCATATTCCACCAAGTTTCTCAGCATATCATCCAAAGAAAGCTTGGAAAGATCTCTTTCCTCAAGGGCTGACACCTTTTCATTGTATAGGGGTGGTAGTCTTCTTAGTATTTTCTTCACAATGTCAATGTCTCTGATTTCTTCTCCTAGGCCCCGAATTGCTCCAACCACTTCAGTAACTCGATTGAAGAAGGAGTCTGTATTCTCATCAGGATGCATCTTCAGATCATCGAACCTATTGTGTAGCACTTGTAGATTCACCTCCTTCACTTTGTTTTATCCTTCATAAATATTTTCAAGTTTATCCCACATGGACTTAGCTGAGGTGAAACTCATAAATTTTAGATAGATCTGATCATAAAGTGCTGTAGTGAGAGAATTCTGTGCTTTAGCATCTGCATCAAGAATTTTCCTATCTGTATCAGTCATATCCAGTCCTATTGGATTAGAAACATTAATACCTTGCATAGTGGAAAATAGAACTTCCATTCCAAGGGATCTAAGATGATATCTCATTCTGTTCTTCCATATCTAGAAATTACTTCCATCAAAGAGAGGGACTCCCCTGACATTGACTGCATTCTCCATGATGACAAAGGACAGATTCAACACCAGCAACCTTTACCCTCTGATACCACTTGAAGGACCCCGGGACACCCTGAGAGGGGAGGGGTGAATCAGGGTGTCAACTTTTTCTTTTCAAGTTATGGATCTTGTTCCCAAGTTGGTAGGAACTTATTAAACCTGTATGATGGATATGAATAGAAAGCAAGCATTCACATGTTGAGAGACGACACATTGCTTTTTACTTGGTTCACCACTAAGGTCTACGTCCAAGGAGCATACGCCGACAGGTTTTCGGTCATACCAAATTCCACTAATCTTCACTATTTGTGGATTACAAAGGTTTGGGAATAGTCACTCTGTCCCAGGCTCACTGCCTTTACAAGAGTTCAGGGATATCTCACTGCGTCCCTTGGGTCACTCCTGTTGACTCCCCCTGGCTCACTGCCTTTGGTGAAGTCCCACTTAGTTTATAGACGTGAAGGTATCTTCATCGTTGCAAAATAATTCATCATATGTTGAATGTAGATGCTTTGTTGAAGTCCAACTTTCACTCATATACTAATCCCACTTTTCACCGAAGGTATTGGGCAATCTTCCAGTTTTCGTGCAGCTCCAAAAGGTCTGGCGTACAAAAACCTCACTTGTCGCACTTCTCCAAGACCGGCGTGCAAGTTTCAAGAATGGAGCACAAGTCACTTGCGCGGTATAAAATCGGCGCATAGGTGACACCAACACACTTGCGCGACACTAACTCCTTCAACTTCAAACTTGCGCGACTCTACACCTTTAACTCCCAAACCGCTTTGGTCGCGCAGCCAACAACCGGCACGCAGCCTCTACTTGAGCGACCCAACAACCACTTGTGTGACTCAACCACTTGTGCGAAGAGAGCTCAAAAAATCTCTAAGTCTTGAACTTTGTTAAAAATGAGGAGGGTGTTCCTCTATTTATAGGAAAACTGGACCCCCTGTGCGGTGGCACACAAGTGTCCTCACGACGCGCAAGTCCCGGCATGCAGCTCCAACTGCCCTAGCCTCTGTCGCATAACTCACTTGCACGACCAAACCAATACTTTCATGACCCTCTTCCCTTTACCATATTTTGAAGTTTTGATCATAACGAACAATAGGCGCGCAAATTTCCAACCTCCTAGGCATCGGCACGCATGTCCTTTCTCAGCGCGCAAGTCACTTGCACGATAAGCCCGAAACTTGCGCGACCCTTATCCCTTTTCCATTTTTTCATGTTCTGATCTTGAAAAACATATGGCGCGAAAGTTTCCTCTTCTTCAATAACACGGCGCGCAAGTCTCCTTGCCAAAAACACTTTTCTCCATTTGTCGATTTTCAGGCCCAAAAATTTGGCAAACACTGGGAAATGGTGCCACCTTCAATACTGTTGTCTGCTTGAATTGTATGATCACTTTGTTGGTTCACATTCTGAACTTCCACTGAGGATTGACAACAAACACAAAACATACTCCAATTCATGCATAGAATACCATGGTTCCAACAAACGACACATGTGATTAGAATCATTCATGTTAGAAACCAATGATTCTATGAAAATGTTTAGAGATTTTTAAACACATGTGGGTCACCTCTAGAGGTATTTTTTACTCAGATCCTATAGCACAATTATGATACAACATGATATAGTCAATCTTATCATCAACTAAATTAGAATTACACTTTTAGGTAATTCTATATATGCTCATAAGTTAATTATAAATTACTTGTTAAGGACCTCGTATTCTAATTCCAGTATTTTAATCTGGTCAAGTAATCTAGTTTTCATTGGATGTGACATTTTAATCATTTTTGGAAATGATTACACATAAATTAAGATAAAAATCTAAGTTGTTAATACCATTTAAGGACATTTCTGCTATGCTTGGAACCTAAATGTTGTATCAGAGTGATTGCATGTGTAATTTATATTTATTTATTATTCATTGATTAGTTTCATGTGTTTTAATTTTATTTTACTTATATAAATTCATTTTAATATCATAAAATCATAACATCTTCTCATTATTAATTCTTAATAACATAACTAATAAATGTTTAATATTTAAAAAATGAATAAATGTCTGAAGAACACCATATTGAGGTCCCAAAGGCCCTACCTGTACAAAACTAGAGTACATGGAGTGTATAGCCTGCATACATTCCATGTACTTTTGTTTTCGCAACCTTATATCACAATATATTCTTATAGATCTGATTAAATTGGATATAAGATCAGAAAAAAGTGGATTGGTGTGTAAATATGAATATACTGGTATACGGCTTAAAGAAATGCATGTTTTGTAACCACTATACACATCGTGTAGTCCCAATTTTATTGCATTTCAGAACATGAGGTCTCATGGAAATATGTGTATCAGATAAACTACACAGGGATGGATGATCTATGCAACTCAGAGGCCACACTCTGTGTATTCGTAGTACACACTGTGTACCTCAAAGATGTTTGTGGTAGGCAATGCGGCTAGTCCCTAGGCTTATTCTATGGACATGGGAAGAAGACAGTACGCATCGTATAGTCTGTTGTAGATAGTGTGTCCAGTTTTTCATAGAGAAAAATTAAATATATAATCAAACCTATTCACATATGTTTCATGTGTAATTTATTTGAAAGGGTGAGTTCCATGTTGTAGGATTGAAAATTATATATTAAATCAGTTCCATGCTAAAATTTTGGATAAGCACACAAAATTGTCTCCAAGTACAATTGCGTACTTCGTTAATTTTAAATGAAATTAATTTTTTTTTATTGTTATAGATGATGGTGAGTTAAGGATGCTTGGATGTAATTAAGATAAATTGAATTAATTTGATTAATTCATGTCATGTTATCTTAATTAATGAATGAATTGATGTAATTGATTATAAGGTTTAAAATGTATGCTCATTTCTTGATGTGTGGATGATCATGAGATTATAATATCCATTTTTATATGATTGGTTCTTTTTAATTTATTGTTATTAAATTAAAATTTATGATATGTGTGTCATCCCCTCCTCTTTATTATGTAAGGTCATTCCTATGGTTTATTTTATGTAAAACCCCTTTATCCAATCCATTAGATCCCCTCACATATGTGTGAGTAAAATATTATGTAAGGACGGAGCTCCCAGTCAGGAGTAGGTTATTTGAGTCATGGGTCTGAGGTGAAACCAATCAAGGTGATACATAGGATCAAAGGAGGAATGTTTCAACATGAACCAAGTTATGGTTCAAGGTGTTTTTTCCAAGGTTTAAGGGTTAGTTTATCATCCACTAAATAAACTAAACATTAAAGAATCTCATGGTCATAATACTTATATTTTATTCAGTTTCATGGTTAATTATTTATATTTTTGGATGAAGTGTGATCACCTAATAAATGAATCAACAATCATGAAATATGGAATAGAATATAATTGTATTTGGATAAATGTTTTATCAAACATGGTTAATCGCATAAGTAAAATCCAATTAATATTAACAAAGCGTTTTAAAAGATAAAATGGGATTTAGGAATAAGGATAAAAATACATCAACTAAAATATTAAGTCGGTATATAATTCCACTATATAATTTAGAAACAAACTCATAGTTCAAATAGCTTAAACAGCCCAAATGGGGGTTCTTTCAATTTTCATGGAATTTTTTACTTGAAGTTTTTGGTATACTTTACTTAGTTTACATCAAGGGTTGACTACCCAAGTAGGATTTCATGAAACTGAGAGGAAAGTGTTGGTGAAATATTTAGAACAATATTTTGGGATTGAGTATTCCACTCAATGGATCAAGGAATCATGAGTTAATGAAATTGGAAGTTTATGACTACCTAAAACCTTTTGAATAATTTTTCAGACCCAAGTCTAGTTTATAATAAGGGGAATATGGATACTTTACACTAGAATATTTAAGTGACAATATATTTTGAAACTAATGGTAAGGGATATTGGGTTTTGAAAAATAGTGGGAGATTAATTAATTTTAATTAATTTTAAATTTATTAATCTGATTTTGTAATCAAAACAAGTACTAATTATCTTCTCTTAATTTGTAAAAAAAATGGCAAATCAAACAACTTAGACAATTTCACTCTGATACATACTATAGAAGGGTAACATTATCACCAAAATGAATTTCTAGGAATGGTATAGTCACTTATGCATTATACTATTCCATGAATAGAAATCATACATGCTAGAAAGCCCACTTCCTGAGTCTCTTTCCAAAGAGGCTGATGAGGAAGAAGTATCTATTTATATAAAATATATGGAAGACTCAATGGACATCCAATGTTTCATTTTATCCTTCATATACATTGATTTTATAAATAATTATGAGGATATGGATTTATATACATCATTTATCACCTTCAGGATCTCTATCAAAAAAAGAAGATATAATAGAGATATGAGATCTCTAGTTCACTATTCATGTGAAAGATTTTAGAGTTAGTGATAGCTAGATCACATGTAGTCAAAATAATTGGATACATTTAGTTTCTCGATATCTTGGGTTTTAATATCCTTTATGAGCTGCATATAGATCTCATTCAATCCTCAATATCTAAAAACTTCTCTATTTTTACTATGAATTATAAAATGAGTAATAGTAAGAAGATGCTTTAAGAACTTCTTACTTTTATTCCCCGGGTTGATAAATATATGGGGTATGAAAAAACCATTGTCCTTATGGTGAATAAGAAGAGGAGTAACAAGTAAATGGGGTTGAAGAATTGTTCCAGGTCTAAGGCTCTATAGAAACTTTCTTCTAAGAAAAAAAATATCTAGAGGCGATGAAAAAAACCGAATGCGGTATTTTTTTCATGTGAAAATTAGGGTCATTAAGAGATGAATTGTACCCTACTAAGGAATAAAGGGTAATATTCATGTGCATTCACTATTGAGTATAATCCTTATATATCTATTTTTGGGTATTAGATACTACCTGTGGTGCTCACATTTTTATCAAAATACAGGAACCATGTAAATTTTGGAAGATTATCTGAGATGGGGTGGATCTACGGGCTTCCAATGGAGTGAGGTTAGCTACCCTAGACATTAGAGGATACTATATCACATTGATAAAAGGATATATTTTGGTTTTAAATAATTTTTATTATGTGCCTAGTGTTACCAAGAACATAATTTTTGTTTCTTGTTTAGATATGGATGGATTAATTTTTTAACTTTGTAAATAAAGGTTTCTACTTTTATAAATATAGAATATTTTATAGTATAGAAAAAATGAATAATGGTATTTATGTATTAAATTATGAAAAAAAATATTGGAAATAGATAAGAAAAAAAATACATGAGACTCGTATAACACCAAGTTGTGGAATCGCCATCTTGTTCACATAAATGAGAAGCATTTGACAAAGATCTATCAAGATGGATACTTATATTATTTTAATATTAATCCACTTGAAATATTTAAATCTTGTTTTGCAAGGTAAGATAACCAAACCACTATTCAATGGTCAAGGTGAAAGGGACACAGAGCTTATAGATTTAGTACACACTAATGTGTGTAGACCTTTCCAAGTAGATAATATAGGTTCATTCTCATACTTTATTACTTTTACTGATGAATTTAGTAGGTATGGTTATGTAGGTTTTGGTTATAGTGGAAGAATCCTTTGATGGTATGACCATATCTTATTTTAGTCGTAAATCATGTGAAATCATTGCTTCACATGATTAAAATGTCATATCCAACTAAAATAGTTGATTACTTAACTAGATTAAAATTTCATAACTAAAAGCAAACGATCTTCACATGTAATTTATAATTAATTTATGAGAAGGTATAGAATTAACTCAATATGTAATTACACTTTCATCGAAGTTTTAGTTAACGGGATCTTATCATACCATTGTTTTGTTGTAGGATCCAAGTGAATAATACCTCTAGAGATTATCCACACATGTAACAAAAACTTGTAAATTTTATGGTTAGAAAATTGAGCACCACAGGCAGTATCTAACTCTTAATTGACCCTACCTGTGGTGCTCAAATTTTAGGGTTGGAAATTTTCAAATTAACACTTTCCATATTTATAACTCTTAATTGACCCTATATCCATTCAGAATAATATTATTAATATTATTAAAAAAATTACATGTGATGCACCTTTAAGAATATATAAATAAATATCATTTATATTATTTTCAATTGAACCATTAAACTCAGTCCACTTTCCCTTATTAATATTTACCTATCCTTGAATAATGTCTATTTATTTAATAAATAAATATAAATGCATTATTTTCTGACAAATATAATAAATATTATATTCTACAAACTTGAAAATAAATATTTATTATTATTTATTAACTCACTTATTCTTTCGAATAAAATGTGATTAAATTATGGAGATTAGTTAAATCTGAATAAATATTATTTATTTTAACTTGTTAAATTAAATATTATAATTTAACTAAGATTGTAGATACACTTAGTGTGTTACCCTCTAAGACTCTTTCTCAGTGGCATTAGGAATAACCACCTAAAGTATAAGGTTAGATTCTAGTAACACACCAAGGAATTTATAAAGAAAGAAGTTAAAATCAAAACAATGTCCAACCTCCTATGAGAATTTACTATGTAATATAATCCTTTTATCACAATATCTCAAATCAAGAAGTTTTTATTCCATTTTCATCAACCTATATGTTCAATGTCTCTTTCTTTGACTTTTTTAAAATGAACTCACCCACTGAACACCATGACCATGGATTTATTCAGGCGGTTTCATTTCTATCAAAGGGCCTAGGATATTAACTTTCATCAAGAACCAAAAGGGATAAATCCTTTATCATATTATCCATTAATGCAATATCACTCATGATGAACCAAATGTATATTACTTCTCCATGATCATATATCATCAAAATTTTCATCTATACATCAAGGAACATGAGTCGTGATATCAATTAATGATAATATTAAATTCTAAGGATTAATACACACATCTAAAGATAGGAAAATATAATGATGCATGGAAATGTGGATTTTTTATTTATGGGTCTATTCTCATAACCTTCTATCTTGAATATTACCAAGGGTGAACACCATGAGAATGTGTCTCAATATATTATGAGCCTCCTACCCTGGATAGCCTATATTATTTGTATCTTATCAAACAATATCATCCATCCATAAAACAAGGTTCAAGATTAATGTTTTGGAACCTTTAGGTTCTCATCATAGTGGGGAAATACTATTACCTTTCAGCATGACATATATTCAAACTAAATTATTAGATAAAAATATTATGTAGAAGAAAAAATTATTATGTGATAAGAAAACTTCTTTAATAAGAAAAACATGTAATCAAGTATAAAGAAAGTCAATTCAAGGGAAATAAATCCAATAGATTCCCATTTTTACTAAATCCAGATGCCAATATCTTTCATTCAGCTAGATCTCACATGATACTCATGATTTTTCTAGGATAAATTCTTTAGTAATGGGTCCTCCATACTTTTCTCCATAGATACTCTACTCATTATAACTTCACCTCAATGATAAAAATCCCTCAAGAGTTGAAACTTTTGAATTATGTGATTTTCCTTTAGTGTGACTTTGGATCTTTGGAGAGATCCATCGCTATAGTGTTATAGAAGTAAACTGTGAAAGGATATTTACTTATAGGTACCACATCAGGCTCTTGGAATAATTTGTGAATCCAAACTACTTTATTGGATGCATTGGAAGCCACAATATACTCTGAATCTATAGTAGAATTAGTGACAACCAGATTCTTTGAACTCTTCCAGGTCACAACTCCTCTGTTGAGACTTCAAATAATTATGATCTATCTAAAAACTAGTATCTATATAACCCTTGATGACTAGTTCTTAATCTCCTCCATAAACTAGTAACATATCCTCAGTACACATAAAATGCTTAAGGATAGCCTTAATAGGATTCCAATGATGTTTAAATATATCTTCTTGATATCTTCATACCATGATCAAAGTATAGGCAACATCATACTTCATATATAACAAGCATACATGATTTACCCTATCACAAAATCATTTGGGATCTTACTCATTCTCTCTCTTTCCTATTGTGTCTGAGGACACAATTTATTGGTAAGATGTAAACCATGTGACATTAAAACCAATACTCTGTTGGATTGTTCCATACTAAACCTCTATAGTATTTGGTCAATATATATACCTTGACTTAGTCTAAGAAACTTCTTGGATTTATCATGAATGATCTTGATCCCTAGAATGTTGGCTACTTCACCTAAGTTATTCATAGAGAATCACTTGCTCAGCCATGCATTAACCTCTTATTAGGTTGTTTTATTGTTTCCAATTAGTAATATGCTATTAATATATACTACTATGAAAATAATTGTACTCCCACTAAACTTCTTGTAAACACATGGCTCATATTTTTTCTTAATTAATGGATTTATCAAATCAAATGTTTCATGACCTAGATGCTTTCATTAATCCATAAATGGATATCTTCAACTTTCATACCTTTTTGGAATTTCTTAGTGTCACAAACCCATATAGTTGTATCATATACACATCCTCTTCAAGGTTACTACTAATTAAAGTTGTTTTGATATCAATTTAAAAAATATCATAGTCATGGTAATATGTTATAGAATGTAAAATTCTGATAGGCTTTAACCTAGAAACTGGAGAAATGTTTTTCTTATAGTCAATGACGTGATGTTTTCTAAACCTTTTATCCAATATCCATGCTTTATTTTTATTTAATTTACCTTCCATTTATAATTTTCTATTGAATACACATTTACACCCAATGGTTTTTATATCAACTGGAGGATTTATCAAAACTCAAAATTAGTTTAAATACATAGAATCCATCTCATAATTCAGGGATTATTTTCATCTTGAAACTTTTGATCTCTCTACTTTCTCCTTGTATGAGATAGTATCATCATTTTCAGCCAATAATGAGTCACCATAATCAGTGACTAGAAAATCATATCTCTTTAGTTCTCTTACCTCTATATCACTCCTATGAAGTACTTTTGTTTCAGGAAAAACATATTCTACAGGGACCTATGGAATTGGTTCTTGTACCAAATCTTGTATATCTTGAGAATCAACTTCATCAAAGTCTATATTTCTCCCACTATCCTCCTTGAGGATATGCTCCCTCTCAAGATTTATGGCCTTTCTTACAATAATTACTTTCTTGTCTGAGGAGTTGTATAGATAGTATCCCCTAGTTTCCTTAGGATACCCTATAAAGATACACTTTATGCCTTTGGGTTCTAGTTCATTACTTGAGAAATAATTAACAAATTCATCACAACTCCATGCTCAAACATGTGACAGAGTGGGTTTCTTTCCACTCCATAACACGAAGGGAATACCATTTTCCACTTTATTTGGTACTCAGTTTATTAATTATAATTTCATCTATAATTCATATACCCAAAAAGATAATAGAAGGCTTTTGTGAAACATAGACATATATACCATGTCTAACAAGGTACGGTTCCTCTTTTCACTAACACAATTATATTATGGTGTATAAGGTGAAGTGGGTTGAGATAAAATCTCATACTCTCATAGAAAGTGGATAAAGTCTTGGTTAAGATATTTACCACATTGATCTGATTGAATTTTCTTTATATTCTTACCAATATGATTCTCAACCTCATTCTTTAACTCTTTGAACTTATCAAAGGATTCATACTTATACCTTAGTAAGTAGATATAACCATACCTACTCAAGTCATCAGTAAAAGTAATAAAGTATGAGAATACACCTCTTTCCTCTACTTGGAAAGGTCCACACACATCAGTGTGTACCAAATATAGAAGCTCTATAGCCCTCTCACATTGACCACCAAGTAGTGGTTTAGTCATCTTACCTTGTAAACAAGCATGACATTTTTTCAAGTGTTTTAAGATCAAAAGAGTCTAAGTAACCATCTTGATAGATCTTTGTCAAATACTTCTCATTTTCGTGACCAAGACAGTGATGCCACAGCTAGGTGTTATATGAGTGGTAAATGTTTGTTTCATTATCTATTACCAATATTTTGTTTCTTAATTTAATACATGAATACCATTATTCAATTGTTTTATACCATAACATATGATATCTTTATAGAAATAGTACCCTATATTTCCAAAGATGAAAACAAAACCATCCATATCTAAATAAGAAAAAAAATAATTGTATTGGTAACACTAGGAACATGATAATTGTTCATTAAAACTAAAATCAATCATGTCAGAAATGTGATATAGTAATTTATAATGGAAAGATCAGCCAGCCTCACTCTATTGGCAGCCCGTAGATCCACTACATCTCTGTTAATCTTTATAAATATATTCTTTTCCTGTATTTGGATACAAATGTGAGAATCAAAATCAGTATATAATACCTAAATTATAGATATGGAAATATTATACTCAATAATAAACACAGCTAAATCTCCCCATTTCTTCTTTGGATGGGTAAAATTCCTATTCCAATGGACCTACTTTCCACATGAAAAACAGACCACATCCTTTTCATTTCCTTATCTCTATATCTTCTTTTTCTTAGAGGGATGATGCTCCAGAGCCTTAGACTTTGAATGAGTAATTAGACTCTTTTCCTTATTCCTCTTCTTTTTATTCACCATAAGGATAGTGGGCTTTCATTCCCCATTCCTTTATCAATTTGAAGAATAATTATAAAAATTTATGGTAGTGTTCTCATATTTTAATTCATAATAAAATTAGATAAGTTTTTGGGTAATGAGGATGAAATGAGATCTATGTGTAGCTCATCGGGGATCTTAAAACCCAAGTTGTACAGGTGTTCAATGTAGCCAATCATCTTGACTACATGTTCCCCAGCTGGCACTGAATCTATAATCTTGCATGTGAATAGTGAATTAGAGATCTCATATCTCTCTGATCTCACCTTCTCTTGATATAGATCCTTAAGGTGAGAAATTATGTTATGTGTATCCATATCCTTATATTTCTTTAGAATCTCACTGTACATGAAGGTTAGCATGAAACATTAGGTATCCATAACATCATCCACGTGATTCAAATAGACAAATAATTATTCCGCATTATCTACTTTTGAAATTAACTCAGGAAGTGGGTCTGCCTACATGTATAATTAATGTTCATGAAGTATTATAACACACAATCACCTATAAAATTCTTGTAAATTTTCACTGGTGAGAAGGTTATTTTAGTACCCTAAATTTAAGTTAATTTACTCTTGATTTATGTATTTAGATCTTTAAAAATTATTGGGTTGAGTTTTGGGACGTTAAAGGGGTTTTGAAATATTTTATACGTGTTTATGAAGGTGCATCGTTAGTTTACAATTAGTAAAACTATACAACACCTCTAGGAAACTATACAACATGTTTTGGGAGTCACTAGGTAGGTTTATGGTTCACACATAGTTTTTCCAAACTATATGAGTGCCTAAAGGAAACCATGAAAAATTAAAATAGAAGGGGGATCATGGTTGGCACACAGTTTGTCTAATCATGTGATCCAATCATGCGAGGGGTGTCCTTGAGACAGTATCTCAAACTCTTCTCCCTCCCTAGGCTTGAGAGATTATTCCCTTTGATCCAGAAGTAACTTTTAGTTGAATCAAATTTTATTGGATATCCAAAATAATCAGTAAGTCCTTGTTATCTTTCTTCCTTCCTTGTTCTTCCAAGATCCACTCTTTTTCTCTTCCCTAGAGCCATAGATCTAGTCCTTTAGGGATAGATCTATGTTTTTTATGTAAATATTAATGATATATTGTTGGATCAAGTGAAGGTAAGGTGTAATGAGATCGTATCTAGAAGATCTAAGTGTCATTATTCATTTTATTCATCCATTGAGAGGTAGGAATCTTATATATCATCTCCACCTTTCTATAACTTTAAGGCTTAGTTTTGATTAAGTTTTTTGCTTGAAATTATTGTGAAAACCTTGTGTGATTCTTAAAGGAAACCACTGTTTTGGTTATGGATTTTGAATTTTAGGAAAATAGATGGTGTTTGAAATATACTCTTTGTTTATAATTTTAAAATAATAGTTTTAAAATTATGATATTTTTTTATGCATGCAAGTTGTTTGATGAAATTTTTTCAATAAATAATGATTATCTTTGAAATGGTTCAACATGTAATTTGGTAAACATGGTTGAAATGAGTTCATTCATGGACATGACCCTAAGAAAGGGGCATGTTCCATTGGGACACATAGAAATTGGTCACCTTGTGATGACTTATTGGATCGATGAGAGACCAGTCATGAGTATGGAACTATCACTTGGAATGCATGGGTGTGTGTGTGTGTGTGTTTGGAAGAATGAAAATGGGTATTAAAAATAATGATAAATGGTTCTAAAGATTTTTTAATTATTTTATATGGAAATTATTTATGGTTTTAATATAAACTATTTTATCTCCTTATAAACTATTTTATATAAAATGTGTTGATTGGTTCTTATCTAAGTGGAATGAGTTGGGAAGCCTTTGGGGAAATCCTACTGAGTTTATACTCACCACATAATTGGGAACTTCAATGCATTTTCAGATTTCATTTATCAAGACTCTATAAAGGTAAAGGTATCATATTTCTCTAATGATGCATCTTGATACCTTGGTCATGGAAATTGGAGTTGGATCTTAGATCTAGTCAGACTGAGTCTGTGTAGGACCCTAGAACACCCTAGGAGGGGAGGGTGAATCAGGGTGTCAAATTTTTCTTTAAACAAGATAGATCTTGTATCTACATTGGTAAGAACCTTTTAAACCTATCGAATATAAACATGCAATTATCAAATAGCTATATACAAAAAAAGAAACACAACATAGTCATTTTTACTTGGTTTGCTACTAAGGGCTAGCCCAAGAAGCCTACACTGACAGTGTCTCAATAATACCAAAATACAATAAGATTCACTAGTTATTCTGGATTAAATTTTTTTATACATGGTCACTTAGTTCCATTCCCACTACCTTTACAAGAATTTTAGGGATGGCACGCTTTCTCCCTCGGATCACTTCTGTCAAATCCCCCTTGAACACTGCCTTGGGAGAAGTCTTACTTAGTTTATTGACTTAAAAGTCACTTCAATATATTGGTCACATTGTATTTTTTCCTAATTATCACAACTCTGATTTCATTATGATCTTGAATTGATTCACTTGTATGCACTGATAAATCAAACTAGATGTTCAAAAACTTCTAGTCGCACAACTCCTGCACTTGCGTACAACTTTTGAACTTGTGCGCAACTTTTTAACATGCATGAAACTTTTGAACTTGCATAAAACTTTTTAATTTTCATGTACCTTTTTCACTTGAGCATAGTTTTTTCACTTGAATTCATATTTTCACTTGCACAAAACTCCTCGGTTATATTATGTGAACAACTTTGATTCACTCAAATCTGATGTGTGCAACTCTAATGCGAGCGACTCTAATTTGCACAACTCATTCACAAAGTAGAGGTTCCAAATATTTGTTGAGAGTATCTTTTTTATGCTGGAGGTACCCACCTATTTATCAAAATTTTTGGCCCTATGAACAACTCTCGTTCATGTTATCCCCCTCATATGAAACTTCTTGATTCGTTAAACTTCAACGTTTTGATGTGCCTTTTGTGCACAACTCTATTTGTATTTCACTGGTGTGCCTAACTCTAATGTTTGCATAATTTCATATCATGCACAAAATAATTTCCATAGAAAAATTTTGATGTGATGTACCAGAATATTATCTTTCACGTAACTCTAGAATCTTCTTTTACCCCTACATGAAACTATTGTATTTACATGACAATATTTCCTTTGCTAAAAAAACTTTCACCATCCTTACAATTTTGGACCCCAAAAATTTGTAAAACACTAGAAAACTGTGAAACCATAAACATTGAATCCACCTACATAATAAGATCACTTTTCTTATAAAATACTTTGATAAAACTTGTGAGTATTGACAACAAACATAGTGTAAAATTCTTTTCCATCTGTGAGAAAACTTGTTTCCAATAGTCTGGAATGGTGTCTTTTTATGTATTTGGTCTTGTTTTTCCTTTATTTGTTATTATTTTTTCTTGTTTTTGTTTTCACTCTAATATTTTTTTCTTATTTTGGTTGAACCATGGTTTTTATTACTTATACTCACGCATCATGTTAGATTATTGGATGTTTATTGTTCAGTATTGAGAGGTTTATTTTTCTTTAAAGGGAAAATCATCCCCAAATGTTTTCCTAAGCCCATGGAATTTATTAATATCCTTTTTTGTATTAGGGATTTCACTTAAGGCATTTAATACATCCATCACTTCTCAAGACAATGAGGAGGGGTGAGATGTTAAAAATAGTATCAGTTTTGTTTGGTCCTTAAGTTGGAAATAGTATTAGTTTTTTTTAGTTCATTGTTGTCTTTGGATGGTAGCAAGGATATATGTTCATCAGAACATAAAATATATAACATAAAAATACACATCTAACCTAATTATGATGAAATTCAAGTTACTAGGGTAGTCAGAGTACACAAGTATTTTAAAACACTTATAGGTATGTTTTCACCTCATTGTTCTGGGTTTAGCTGATGAGTGTAGCATATCATGCATTAGTATCTAGACTTCCCACTAAGATTGCATTATTCATTTGGTATTTAATTATTTATGAAAATTGTAAACATGGTAATAACGGTTGGATTTTGAACAAGGAAACTTGTAATACTTGTAGCTTACGGTGATTTGAAATGTTATAAGCCTTTAGTTTATAGTGAGTGTTGACTAAGTGGTGTCATGTCCTAGTTGTAGAAATGGCACCTAGTAGACATTGTGGGAATCAATCCGAAGAGGTGGATGAAAATGTGGTTGAACCTAATCCATAGGTGAACCAAGAGTTAACCCAAAGTATCCTTTAGGATTTTCAAATTAGGGATAGGGGGAATATGAATGAAGAGCCTCAACAGGTGGATTACTTAGCCCGGTTTCAAAAGAAAGATCCACCTATATTTTTGGGGATTTGGAACTTAAGAAAGAATATGTATGACTGAATAGTATTAATTAAATATTTTATTTCCTTGGATCACCAGTAGATATGGAATTTAAGTTGTTAATGTACATTCTCAAGGATCTGGTATTCCAATAGTGGGATTTAGTAGTATATACTAAATTTTTCCAAGGAATTACATGGGATGATTTTTGAATAATTGTTCAACAAAAAATAATATCCGCACACCTTTAAGATCAAAAGAACAATGGATTTATTTATCTTAAATCAAGATAATATCTTAATGATAGATTATATGTCTAAGTTTATGATCTTTGTTTGGTTTTCATCAGATGTAGCTGCAAGTGCGTCCTTGAAGAAATGCCTTTTTGATTCGGGACTATGACCATAAATCTTCTCGAAGATTATTGTTCTTTATATTATTGATTATAAGGATATGGTGAATTGATAAAATGTATAGGAAATGGATATTTCTCTGAATCCATCTAGAGGAAGTGTGTTTATCACCACGGGAATAGGTGGGAACTCCAATGTTGGGAATAAGTTGAAGACGGACGCCTAATTCCAAAGTTGTGGAGCATCTTAGAACCAAACCATGGGATTGGTTAATTTTACTCCAAGAACTAAGCATAATACTGGGTGTTTTCAATGTGGTTCGCTTGAGAATATCAATAAGGGTTTTACAACACCACCTAGATCATGTCACAACTATAACCAAAAGGGTCATCTTTAACATTATTATCATAGTACTCCAAGGTCTAGTGTTGAAAATGCATCACATTTTTCTTAGACATATTAGGATTCAATGAGGTGATCTCATAAAAATAACCCACATCCTCAGAAATAATAAAGTCAAAGTTATTCTAGGAACACCATGAATCCACAAAAATGGAAATTTCAATAGGGAAATAAATACAAATAGACAATTGGTAAAAAATTGTATAGTGCGGATCAAGTGATCATGGATGATCAATCTGGTCCTTCAGAAATATGAGGTATGATTCTTGTGAATTCTACCCTTATACAGGCCTTGATTGATATGGGTTCATGCCATTATTTTATTTCTTCTCTTATTGTTAATCTTATGAGTTTTCATGTGGATATGGTTCCTTTTATTTTTAAATTGAAATCTCCCCTTGGCCAATGAGAGTGTCAAGCTTTTAAGTGTGCAGCATGTATGATGACTATCAATGGGGTGGAATTGTTATAGGAATTCTCTATCCTTGAGAAAGACATCTATGAATTGATTTTTCAAATGGATTAGTTGAAGAAATATAAATATCATATCATTTTTTATGATCAACAAGTGAGTTTCAAATATTCAGATTGTGTTAAACATATCTTTAGCCAACGAGCCCGTACCCGAGTGGTAAGGGCTCTTGCTTGGCATCCAAGAGACCCAGGTTCAAAATCGGGTGGAGGTGAATTTTCCAGGGTACAGTAGAAGTAATGTAGCAGGTACTGTAGCAGGTGTTGTTCGGTATTGTAGTAGCTGGAACTATTCACCTGATTTGGGCCTTCGGGTCATCAAAGTCCTTCAGGCCTCAGGGCCTTCGGGCCACAGAGACCATAGAGTATCCTAGTTCACACAAATAAAGCCCCAGAAAAGAATCAGAGCAACAAGAGTAGAAGTCACCAGAAGAAGAGCTAACCGGATTGGAAGAATGAGATGGTATGGAAACCGCCATTGGGACCAAGCAATGTACAGCTTTGTACAGGGAAATACTAGCTGTCAGCAATGCAAGGTGGGGAGCTAGGAAATCAATGATTCATAATTTGGGGAGGTGCAGTTATAGTGGATTGGGCTTATGGGTCATGTATTTGGCATGGTATGCCTTTGGGCCTTTGGGTCATGTATTGAAAGTCATGTCGGGCCTTGTGCCTTGGGCCTACGGGTCATGTACGGGTTCTCCTTCATCCCTTAAAATGGGTATTATCCATAATAAAAAAAAAAAGAAGTCCTTCAGGCCATTCAGGTGTTAAACATCTCTTTAAAGAAGATTGGGCAGCGGATGCAAGTAGAAAAGGACCTTTGGTACTGGTGGTTAGATCTATCACTTATCATTTGGAAGTAGTTACTTTAGAAACAGTGGAGAAGATCAAGAATAGAGATTTTCTAACCATTGTTGACGAATTTTATGATATTTTTACTAAATATTTCTTGAGGTTTCCACCCAAAACAAAAGGTTGATTTACAATTGATCACCTACCAGGGACCAATACTATTTCCCTTATGTATTATAGGATGGAACTAAAACAATTGAGGTAATTGAAGGTTCAAATTGAAGAATTGGAAATAAAAGGGTTTATTCAATCGAGCACGTTCCCATGGGAATCACCTATTATGTTTATAAATAAGAAAGATAGAACACTTAGTCTTTGTGTATATTCTCATAAGCTTAACCAAGTTACAACAAATAATCAATATCCACTCTCATACATTGATGGATTGTTTGATCAATTGAGGGGATCCCAGTGGTTATCTAAAATTGAATTACGATCAGGATATCACTAGCTGTGAGTTTAGAAGGATATTATTCCAAAAACATATTTTTGGAGTCTTTATTGAAATTATGACTATGTGTCCATGCCTTTTGGTCTTATGAATACACTAATAGTATTTATGGCATTGATGAATCAGATATTTAAGAGGTATCCTATCACTTTTATGGTTGTGTTCCTTAATGATATTCTAATGTATTCTTGGACTAAAGTGGATCATGAGGAACACTTAGATATTGTGTTAGGTATCTTATGAGAACATAAAATTTATGAAAATATTTCAAAATATGACTTCTGGATATAAGAGGTATGTTTCCTTAGTCACATTATCTCTTAAAAAGAAGTTTTTGTAGATACTAAGAAGATATAGGTTGTTATCTCATGGAAATCACAAAATAATATTTTTGAGATATGTCATTTCCTTAGCTTAGCAGGATACTATAGATGCATTGTTTATGATTTTTCACAAATTTTCTCACAGATGATGGCTTTGATAAGGAAAGGTGTTCTTTTCCAATGGACTACTTATTTCTAAAAATCTATACAAGAACTAATGGTTCTCCTATCATCAGCACCGATCCTTAAATTTAATGAGTCAGGAAAAGGCTATCTGGTATATTTTTATGAATTGAAATATAAGTTAGGTAATTTTCTCATGCAGGGAGATTATTTTATTACTTATGGCTCACTTCGGTTACAGTTTCATGATAAAACTACTAGAAACATTATTTATAACTAGTTTTTGTTGTCAAATATTTGAAGACTTTTCATCATTATCTTTTTGGTGATAAATTTTCAGTGTTTACGAATCATATTAGCTTGGAACATATTTTCTCACAAACAAACTTAAACTTAAGGTAATGAAAATGGATAGAATAACTTCAAATGCTTGACTTCGACTTAATGTATACACCTGGTAAGGGGAATTCCATGGAAGATGCATTAAGCAATAATTCATATAACCAATTATCCAAATAGGTTCCAGATCAATGGAAGTTAATTTCAGTTATAGATTACATGCATCTGGATTATGCAGAGAAAGTTTACACTACGATTTTATTTCCAATCACTTTTTTCTTGATTTGTTTGTGCGGGTAGGGGATGTTCATAAATACAATAAATAATTTTTTTCCATGAGATCAAAACTTAATGGTGGGGATACCATTTAGGGGTGGATGTTGGATGGGATATCTATGTTTTAGTTTAGAGATCAGATTTTAGTTCCTCCAACCTATCAAGAATAGGTTCTCTCTTCCTAGCACCATTCAAGATGGGGAGTTTATCCTAGTATTTAGAAAATTTATAAAGCATTGAGAGTACAATTTTAGTTTTTTTCATGATGATTAAATTAGTGAATTTTGTCTCGGGGTACCTCACCTATCAATATGTCAAGGAAGATCAGAAATGGCCAACTGGTATGTTGAATTTTTTACTAATTCCCATGTGAAAAGGGGAGTAAATTGCTATGGATTTTGTGATAGATCTATAAAGAATAGTGAGGAAACATAATGAAATATGGGTTATTATGGATCATCTCATGAAGTTGGACCACTTTATCCTTATTCATGAATCCAATATGGTGAAATAATTATCTAAACTCAACATCTAATAAGTTATAAAGTTGCATGGCATACTAGTGGAAACTGTGTCTAACTGAGACCCCAGGTTCACATATTATTTTTTTAATCCTTAAAGAAATCCCTTAGAAACCAATGGACTATGTTCATATATTATCACCCAAAAACTAATGTACAATCTAAGAGGATGATACAAATTTTAGAATACATGCTTAGATCTTGTGTGATGGATTTTAAAGGCTCATGGGAAGATCACTTTTCATTAGTGGAGTTATCATGAAATAATATTTACCATTCCTCAATATATATGGATACATTTGAAGAATTGTATGGATGTTCTTATCATTATCCACTTTATTGTGTGGTAATAGGTGAGACTTCACTCATCAGGCCGAGCCTTGTGCTTGAAAAAATTTAGAAGATCTAGTTAATTAGAAAGACAAATAAAACAACTCAAAGTCTTCAGAAATAATATAAATATTATCATCATTATTTATTATAATTTGATGTAGTTGGACATGTTTTCTTTATAATCTCTCCAAGGATAATTAATCTCAATTTTGGTAAGTAATTCAAATTTTTTCCTTAGTGCATTGGTCCTTTTGAGATACTGGAATGGGTTGATGAGGTAGAATATCAGTTGGCTCAACCTTTGAGGTTCATTTTAGTGCATAATGTGTTTCATGTGTCTCAATTTAAAAAGTATCATCCTGATTCAAACCATGTGATTTTATGGGACCATGTTGACATTGAACCAGATGTTACGTTGATTCATGTGCTGATATGGATTGTTGATAGGAGAGAGAAGATCTTGCTTGGAAAAATAATCGGTTTAGTATAGGTTTTATATAAGTATAGTCATATTTAGGAAGAGACATGGGATTGTGAGAAGGAAATGTTAGATAAGTGGTCCAAACTCTTCCAAGAAAAATCTAATTTTATGCTTTTAGAGGATAGAAGCATCAATGGAGGGGAGAATTTAGCACCAAAAATTTCAGTTACTTTACTCTTATTTTATTTATTTTGATCTTACATAATGATTGAGTTATTTTTTGAGAGGTTCGATGATGTTTTGACATTTTTTGGAAGTGCTTTGAAGGTTCATGGTTAGTGAATGGTTAGTAGAAACCATGAACCACCTCTAGGAAACCATGTAACATGTTTTCGGAATCATAGGACAGGTGCATGGTTGGTTCATGGTTTGGCCAAACTATTTGAGTGCCCAAAGGAAACCATGAAAAGTAAAACTGAGGGAAAAGAATGGTTGGCACATGGTTTTTCTAACTATGCGATCCAAATATGTGATGGGTTTCTTTTAGAAAGTAGTATCACATGGTTGGTGCACAATTTTCCAAACCATGTGGCTACTTGGCTTGTCTAGTAGCATGTGCATGGTTGTAAAATGGTTTGATGAACCGTGTGATGTATATTTGGCACCCCAAAATTTGTAGTTTTAATCTAAATTAAGTCTCTAAAGCCTCATTAGTTCCCTAATCACATAGGATCTAGAAATCCTCTCCCTACCTAGGCTTTATAGATGATTCCCTTTGATCAAGAAGTGACTTTTATGAGAATAAAAGTGCATTGAGGCTCTGGAATCATTGGTAAATCCTTGTTATCTCACTTCCTTCCTTATTCTTCCTAGATACACTCTTATTCTATTCTATAGATCCATAGATATAGTTTTTTAGGGATTGATCTATGTTTTTGAGGTGAATATAGATGATATATTATTATATCCAGTGAAGGATGGTGCGGTGAGATATGATTTAGAATATATATGTGTCATTCTTCATTTCCACCATCTATTGAGAGGTAAGTGGATTCTCTTTCATGTCAACCATTTTTGAACTTATATAATTAGTTTTTATTAATTTTTTTCATGGAATGTTTGTGAAAAACTTGTGTGATTATTGAAGGAAACAACTATTTTGGTTATGGAATTTTAATTTTTGGGAAATGGATGGTTAACTAAATACCCACTTTGTTTATAATTTTAAAATTATATTTTTAAAATTATGAGATTTTTTTGATTTACACGAGTTGTTTCATGAACGTTTTTCAATAAATAATGGTTATATTTGAAATGGTTTGGCATGGAATTTGTCATACATGGGTGGTGTGAGTTCATTCATGGACATGAGCGTGAAGAAGGGGTGTTTTCCATTGGGAAACCTGGATATTTTTCACCTTGTGATGACTTGGTGGATTGATGAGAGACCTCTCATGTGTATGGAACTTTCACTTAGAATACATGGTTGTGTGTTTGTGTGTGTGGAAACATATAAATGAGTGTGCCAAATAATGAGAAATGATTCACAAGATGTTTTTATTTTTTTCATGGAAATTTTTTGTGGTCTTGATATAAACTATTTTAGATACTTATAAACCATTTCATATAAAATTTTATAATCGGTTCTAGTCCTAGTGGTGTGAGTTTAGAAGTATTTGGATAAATCCTACTAAGTTTATACTCACCCCCTACTTAGGAACTTTAGTGAATATTCATATGTCATTTATCATGACTTTAGAAATGGAAAGGTATCATGTTTCTCTAGCGATAAATCTTGATACCTTGGGCTTGGAAGTTGGAGTTGGATCATGGTTCTAGTTGGATGGAGTCTAGTATGGTGTCTTTTTATGAATTTGGTTGTGTTGTTCCTTTGGTTTTTTTTCATTAGTTTGTCTTATTTCCATTGTCACTCTGATATTTTTTTCTACTTTGGGTTGTTACTTGGTTTGTATTACTTCTACTCATGGATTGTATTAGATTATGGGATGTTTATTGTTCATTATTGACATGTTTATTTAATTTAAAGTGAAAATCACCCCCAACATTTTCCAAATCCCTTGGAATTTATTTCTAGCCTTTGGTGCCTTAGGGATGTCATCTAAGGCCAGTAACACCACTGCCACTTCTCAATTTAATGAGAAGGGTGGGATGTTATAGTTATCCTTCTCGAGTATATATTGTAGAGATATTTCCAAGGTAATTTTATTTTCAATTTTTAAAAATTAATATTAGATAATTATTACTTGTTTTAATTACAAAAATATGTTAATAAATTTAAATTAAATTAAATTCCATTAATCTCACACTATTTTTTAAAACCTAATAGCCCTCACTATCGGTTTCAGAATATCATATCACTTATATATTCTAGTGGCAAGGATTAATATTCCCTTTCACATAACCCAAACTTGGGTCTGTCAAGTTATTAAAAATGTTTTAGGTAGGTGTAACTTTCTAACTACATTAACTCGTACTACCTTGATCTGTTGAGGGGACTCCCCGATCCTAAAATTTTGTTTAAATAATTTCTCAACCTTTTACTCTTCGTTACACCATGTCCTACTTGGGCAGTAAACCCTTAATGTAAAATAATTTATTTTAACCCAAAAATTCATGTTAAAAGTTCCATGATAATTGAAAGCACCCCAACTTGGGTTGTTCAAGCACTTTGAACTATGAGTTCATTTTTAAATTTAGTGGAAGGTTATACCGAATTAATATTTTAGTTGAGGTATTTTTATCCTTATATATAAATATCATTTTATCCTTTTACATGCCTTATTAACATTAAGTGGATTTTACTTACGTGATTAATCATATCTGATAAAACATTTACTCATAATATGACTATATTTTATTCCATCTTGCATAAATTTTAATTTATTTATTAGGTGATCATGAAACATCTACAATAATAAATAATTAACCATGAAACTGGAAGAAAGAAAATATAATTGGAATGATCATGAGATTCTGTCATGGTTATTTTATCTAGCAAATGATAAACTAAACCTTGATTCTAGGGGATAACCCACCTTGTACTATAACTTGGTTGGTGGTTTAAAATTACACCTTAGATCCTATGTATCTCATTGATTGGTTTCTCCTCAACTCCTTGACTCAGACCACCTCCTCTTGTTTGGGAGCTCCATCCTTAAATAAATTTTTACTCACATAAAGGTGAGGGGATCCAAGGGATTGGATAAAGGGGGTTTACATAAAATAAACCACAAGCACAAATAACCTTATATAATAAGGGGAGGGGATGACATGCATACCATCACTTTTAATTTAATAAAAATAAATTAAAATAAACTATTCACATACAAGGGATGGTCTAATCTCATTATCATCCACACATCAAGCAACAAGCATACATTTTCAATCCAGTTTCTAATTACTTTGATTTGTTATTTAATTAAGATAATGCACCATTAATTAATAAAATTAATTTAATTTAACTTAATTCCATCCAAACATCATTAAATCACCATCATTTATAATTTTAAACAAAATTATTTTCATTTAAAATTAATTTAGTAAAAAAGTGTACTTTAAGGCACCCTCGTGTATTCATTAATAAGAAAATTAATTTAATTTATAATTTTTAAAAATATGACATGGTGTGTACTATCAAATAATCGACACATGGAACACATAATAAATATGTTTAATTATGTATTTAATTCTTATTTATTTGAAAACTTGAGAACACTAACAGTAGTAGACTATTCAATATGTAAAAAAGTACATGGTGTTTACTTTTCTTCTGTCTATGTCTGCAACACACACCTTAGGGTTGGGCATGTTCCCTTATTGGGGAAAAAATTGATCTACACATCATTTAGTCTAACTTACATGGAGTGTAACCTCGTTTTTTACATCATATTAGTCCCCGTGTCATGTATTTGATACACAATACACTTGGGACACCCCATTTACTTGGCCATGATATAATAGGGACTACGCATCATGTAAAATGGTTACACGACATGTATTTATTCATGTTTTGTGCCATTCTTCCCATATCTACACATCGGTCTTATCAATTTGGATAATAAATCTAATTTTGTTAGATTGGACCTAATAAAAATATATATATGTGAGAAAACATGATACATGGCGTCTATATGGGACGTACACGTCGTTTACTCTAGTTTTGTCTAGGTTGAACCTCTGGCACCTCAAGATGGTGTTTTAAAAATGTTTCTTCATTTTTAATTATTAACTAGTCATGGGTTATGTTAGAGAGAATGAATAAGGGAAGATATGACAATGTTAGATATTAAAATGAATTGATTATAAGTAAAATAAAAATCAAAGGCATGAAAAATCAATGGACGATAAATAATTATAAATTAAACATGTGACAGATCTAATACCACTTGTAGGTTCCAGGTGCAATAGGAGTGTCCTTCGATGGTATGTTCATATGATCTTTTAGTCATAAATTAAATTTAATCATTGCTTCAAATGATAAAAATTTCATGTCCAATGAAAACTATATATATATTATGGTAGGTTTAGTGTTGGAAAAATGAATTCTAAACCCTTTCCATCTTTATAATTATTAATTAACCCCATGTGCATTAATAATAACATTATTCGTACTATTAATCACTTGAAAACTGAAATTCCTTTAAGAATATATAAATAAATATAATTTATATTATTTCTAATAGGACTATTAAATGTGGTCTACTTCCCCTCATAAATATTTATTGATCCTTGAATAATTACTATTTATTTAATAAATAAATATCATTATATTATCCACTGATAAATATAATAAATATTCCATTCTACAAACTTGCAAAAAATTATTTTTTATTATTATTTAACTCAATTATTATTTTTAATAACTTATGATTAAATTATAGCAATCAACCAAAATTGAGTAAATATTATTTATTAAAACTTGTTAAATTCAATACTAGAATGTAACTAAGATTGTGGATACACTTAGTGTGTGGCCCTCTAGGCCTATTTCTCAGTGGCATTAGGCATAACCACCTAAATTCCAAGTTTTTCTTCTAGAAACACTCCAAGGAATCCATGGAGAAATAAATTAACATCACAATGATGTCAAACCTCCTAAAAACGTTTACTATGTAATATAATGTTTTTATTACAATATATCAAATCAATTAGGTTTCCTGTCAATTCCATCAACCTATATGATTAATTTCCCTTTATTTGATTTTCCTGAAATAAACTTGCCCATCGAACACCATGGCCATAGATTTATTCAGGCGATTCCATTTTTATCAAAGGGACTAAGATATTAACTTTTTTCAAGAGAAAAAAGGGATAAATCCTTTCTTACATTATCCATTAATGCAATATCACTCATGACACATCCAATGTATCCTAATTCACTGTGGGTATATGTCATCTGAATTTTCATCAATACATCAAAGCACATGATTCATGATATTCATTAATGATAATATTAAATTCTAAGAATCAATACACACATTCATGGATAGGAACATCCAATAAAACATGGAAATGTGGATTTACTATTTATGGGTCTATTCTCATAACCTCATATCTTGGAGATTGCTAAGGAATAGCACCATAAGAAGGTGTCTCAATGTCTTATGAGCCTCATAACCTAGATATCTTATATTATTTATTTACCATCAGACAATATCATTCGACCATAAAATAAGGTTCAATAATAATTCCATGGATCCTTTAGGTTCTCATCATAGTGGGGAACTGTCATGACCTTTCAGCACAACATATATTCTATGGACATTATCTCATACTAATATTATGTAGAAGAAAAAATGTGATGTGATAAGAAAACTTCCTTAATATGAAAAAAATTTAATCAAGTGCTAAGAAAGTTAGTTCAAGAGAACCAAATCTATCAGGTTATATATACTTGAGGAGGTATAAGTCTGAATCCTTTGATAAATTTAAGGAGTTTAAGAATAAGTCTGAGAATATTTTTGGTAAGAAGATCATGAAACTGTGATCGGATCATGGTGGTGAATATCTTAACCAAGACATTATAAAATTTCTATGAGATTATGGGATTTTATCTCAACTCACTCCACTTTATACACCAAAATGGAATAGTATTAGTTAAAGAAGGAACCATACATTACTATACATGGTAAGGTTGATGATGAGTCACACAAGAATTACATTATCCTTTTTGGAATATACGTTACAGAATACATCATACTTACTAAACTGAGTACCAACTAAAGTATCAAATAGTATCCCTTCGAGTTGTGGAGTGGAAAGAAACCCATTATTTCACATACTAATTAATAGGATTGTGCTGTGTTTGTTAAGTTTAAATAAAGAAAAAAACTATCACCATAAATCACAAAGTGTATCTTTATAGGATATCCCAAGGAAATAAGGGGATACAATTTATACAAACCTTAAAAAAGAAAGTGAATATTGTAAGTGTCACAAACCGGATCTAATCGCCGCCAAAACCGGAACCAAACCCAGCCCGTGACAAGGCCCAAAGGGCGTTACCTATCCCCATGGGCTGGAACAAGCACCCAGGTATCATTTATCTTGGTTTGGTAATGATTTACCCAGATATGTATACATAAAACACCAAAAATATTTGATAAAATGAATCTGAAAAATTCATACCAACAAGGTTTATACAAAACTCTATAATTGAATACATAAGTTCAAATGAAATATAAAAGGTCCAAAGACACAATGAAATAGAAACAAAACAGCCCCATGGACTCCACATGACAAGGGGTCATCACCCCCAAGCCGTCTCCACAACTCTGCCCCAAGGATGGGGACTAACACCCTGAACCACCATCACCCTTAGCCTTTCCTTTACATGAGTCAAACATAACCAATTCTAATTACACCCAAGGGGTGTAAGTAGGATTTGAGCCTAATCCCAATAGGATACCACCCAATTATTCCAAAGATCATGCAATACAATGTGAAAAAGCAAGCAGTTTTAATACACAAATAAAAGCAGTGATAAAATCAAAGAAATGCAACTTTCAATTGAAAACATTTTTCAAGCTAGAGATTTAATAATGTTCAAACATTTAAATATAAATGTTATATACTGTAAAGTACTTCCAAAAACACCCCAATACATCAGAAAATAAAACAACCACAATGAGCAACAAAATTGGGAACACCCCTAGGCACTAGATAGTCTCGGGCCCCATGTACCTCATACCTCAGTGTAAAGTAACAATAGTAAAATCCATTCTCGTGCATGATCCACTAGTAGGGAACATACCAATAACCTATTGGTCCCAAATATTCATCCACATAGTTTAGTTAGACTTTTCATTATCCAAATTCTAGGTGAAACAGGGACAAAACCCATCTGGTCCACTAGCCGTACTAGTACACATCCTCCCCACCTAGGTACCCGGGCTTCCCCCTTTGTGCTCAAACAATTTCAGAATGATACATATATCCATTTTTATATAAAACACCACTACTGGTCACATACAATCAGTAAAATAGCTACACACATTTTATACCATTTAAAACACACAACAAAACACTTTGAGTTTCAATAAAACAACTTCTACAAATCTTACTTTGTTTTGTACCCAAAACTCTTTGAAAACCTCACATGAACACCATATTCATACTCATATTTATCAAAACAGAATCAAACACACCCTAAAAATTTATTTAAACACATAACATGATTTATAAAACAATCCCAATAAGTATCGCATAGAATACTCACGTAAAATACCCAATTCAACACCAAATTGTTACTCAAAACCCATTTTCTTAACAAACGTCACCCAAAACCAATTTCGTAGAAACAACCAAAGAATAATAACATTTGAAACATTATTTTTAGAAATAATAAATTTCAATAAGGTCAACTAAATAATTAAAATGCATCCCTTAATCAACCAATAAAAGATTTATATAAAAAAACACACAAATTTCACATGAAATTGTCCCTTAAAATTCATTTGCATTACAAACACCACTAAAACCAATTTTTATAGAACCAAATCAATGGGTTAAACATGAAAATATAATAAACATGGTAGATATGTCACAAGTATTTCATAAAAAGTATAATCACCTACCAAAGTAATGAAAACTGTTAGGTCCACTAGGCTGAATACCCTGAGAGGGGGGGTGAATCAGGGTATGACTAATTAAAAATTAAAGCCCATTCTGATCTTGTTTCGCTATTAAGCAAAACACTCTTCTCTCTCTTTCCTGCTGCACAATATAAACAGAAAGTAAAGCAAGCACAGGACACAACAATTTTTACTTGGTTCACCGCTAAGGGCTACGTCCAAGGAGCATACGCCGACAGGTTGCCGGTCGTACCAAGTCCACTAAACTTCACTAGCTGTGGATAACAATGTTCGGGATAGATCACTTCTATGCCCAGGCTCACTGCCTTTACAATGTTTAGGGTCAGCTCACTTCTTTCCCAAGGGTCACTCCCTGTTTCTCTCTCTCTGGCTCACTGCCGGTGGAGAGGATCACCTTCTTCCTCTTCCTAAGCTCACTGCTCTTGAAAGGGATTCACTCACAGTTTATAGACCTGTAGGTCTCTTCATTTTCATGAAGGAATGCATCTTCCTCTGTATGTAGATGCTCTGATGAAGTCCAACTTTCACCCGCAGATGAATCTCACTTTGCACCGGATGTACCGGGCAACCTCAATTTTTACGCGCAACCCTTACGGTGCCTTGCGCGCAATTTCTATGATTTGCGCGAAATTCCTTTTTCGCGCAACCTCCAAATATTACGCGCAGCCTCGAAACTGCCTTGCGCGCAATTCACTAATTTTGCGCGAAATCCACTTTTCGCGCAATCTTCCTTTTACGCGCCAACACCAACTTTCTGCGCAGCCTTTGCTTTTCGCGCAATCTGACTTTACGCGCAAACTTTAAGTTTACGCGCACCACACTTCTAACTTCAATTTCGCGAACCAGAGCTCGGGTATTTTCTATGTCTTGAACTCTGTTGAATGGAGTAGGGTCACTTCATATTTATAGGCAAAATCGACCCCGCGCGAAAAACCCTCCTTGAGCGCGTAATCCGCTTTGATCTTCCGCGCACAAACATTTTCCGCGCACTGCTCCATAATTTCGCGCACCTCATGCCTTTGCCATTTTACGAGCTTCGGACCTCGTAACACCTCTTGCGCGAAATACTTCATCCGCTATTTCGCGCGCCACTTCAATTTTCCGCGCACGCCTCCAAAATTTCGCGCGCCTCATGCCTTTACCGATTTTCAAGCTTTCGGCCTTGAAACATCTTTTGCGCGAAATACAATTTCGCGCAACCCGCTGTTTTGCGCGCCACACTTCAAGATTTCGCGCAACCCTCTAGTTTTGCGCGCCACGCTTGATTTTTCCGCACACCTTCTTAATTTCTCTCTCCTCAACCTTTGCCAACAACATATCACTCCATTTTCCATTGGCGATTTTCAGGCCCAAAAATTTGGAAAACACTGGAAAACGGCGCCACCTTGTACTGCTCTTTTGTACCGCCTCCAGATTGTCCTTTCCTTTGTCAAAGTTCTTTGTCAACATGGAATGTCAACAAATTCTCGGGAACTCGACAATTCTCCATGGAAACCTTCTTTGTCAACAAACACAATCAACCCAAAAATGCTGCAATGCTACCTTGAGGGATTTTTGCCCAACAATCTCCCCCTTTGGGTTTGTTGACAACTCTTCACAACTCTGCTCAGAAATATTTTCTGCACTTTGATACCTCACTGAGTCTTCTTCTAGCTGCTACCACCATTCGCCTCTTGCGATTATGATAGCGTTCAAGGATTCACTTAACATGTACTCTAAGCCCACATGAGCAATGCTCGGCGTGAGAAACAAGAGTAGTATGAAAAGTTCATCAATGAATCACTTCATGTCAGACCCCAATTGTCGATTCCACCCTGATACCAATTCTTAAAATAAAACCAGTTGTTGAACCACACTGATACCAATTGGTGAATTCTTAAGTTGATACCGATTGTTGATAGCTGGACACCGTCTCACACCATTCCAACACCACTGATCTGCCTTTATCACGATCCTCAGCTGTCGTGATTTCTATGATTTGATCGATCACTTCTAGCATCGTCAGATTTAAAAATCTCTCCCCCTTTCTCATTGCTCCCCCTTTCTGGCTGCTCCACCTGTCAGCTTCTCCCCGTAACAATTATGATTTATCAAATCTCCTCACTATTTTCTCCCTTGAACAAACACTTTTCTCCCCCTTTGTCAAGCACTTTTCAAGCACTTTTCTCCCCCTTTGTCAACGAACCCAAAGGTCACGCCTTTGTAGTCTGTAACATAGTAGAGAACACATATCAGCACATTAGGGAAAAACACACCATACCTCGGGGAGAGGGGGGGTCCCATATCCACACTATTTCAAGTGCAGGGCGTCGACTGAACTCCCAGAGCCAGTCGATGTCTCTCAAATGCTGCCTTGGGTAAGGCCTTTGTCAGAATGTCTGCAACCTGCAGCTCTGTAGGCACATACTCCAACTTCACGATCCCCTGCTCAACCTTCTCCTTGATAAAGTGATACTTAATCTCAATGTGCTTTGTCCTTGAATGATGGACGGGATTTTTGCTAAGATTTATAGCACTTGAGTTGTCGCACTGGATTCCGATCGGAGACTTCACTTGAACTCCCATATCTTCAAGCTGCTGCTTCATCCACAATAACTGTGTGCATGCTTGAGTGGCCGCAATATACTCAGCTTCTGCGGTGCTCAATGAAATGCAATCTTGTTTCTTGCTTAGCCAAGAAATACACAATCCACCAAGATAGAATGCACCACCTGACGTTGATTTTCTATCATCGGCTGAACCGGCCCAGTCTGCATCAGTGTACCCCAATAACTCTGTCTGAGATTTGTCATTGTATGTCAAGCCGAAGTCCACCGTGCCCTTAATATACCGAAGTATTCTTTTTACTGCGAGCATGTGACTTTCCTTGGGATTACTTTGATATCTCGCTGCTTGGCATGTGGCGAAAACAATATCAGGCCTTGTTGCGGTTAAGTACAACAGACTTCCAATGATTTGCCTGTATTCTGTGATATTAACTGCCTTGCCATCCTCATCTTTTGATAATTTCATCCGGGTAGCCACCGGAGTCTTCATCTCCTTGGAATTTTCCATTCCAAACCTTCTCAGGACCTCCTTGGCATATTTAGATTGAGAAATGAATGTTCCATTCCTTCCTTGTGTTACCTGTAGACCAAGGAAAAACGTTAGCTCTCCAATCATTGACATTTCAAACTCATTTTTCATGAATTCGGAAAACTGTCTGCACTGAGATTCATCTGATCCACCAAATATTATGTCATCGACATAAACCAACACCATCATCCTTTGATTACTGTCATTACTGAAATAGAGATTGTAATCAACTCCTCCACGCTGAAAACCAAGCTTCTTCAAGTACTGATCAAGCCTTGAGTACCATGCCCTTGGTGCTTGTTTCAGCCCATACAATGCCTTCTTCAGCCTGCAAACTTTGTTCTCATCCTCATGAATGAGAAAACCATCTGGCTGCTCAATATACACCTCTTCTTCCAGAACCCCATTCAAGAATGCGGATTTGACATCCATCTGGAACACTTTGAACTTCCTTTGCACTGCGATGGCTAGGAATAATCTTATTGTCTCCAGCCTTGCAACCGGTGCAAATGTCTCATCAACATCAATTCCCTCGATTTGGGAGTACCCCTTGCACACTAGACGTGCTTTGTTCCGAATCACTGTGCCATCTTCATTCATCTTGTTGCGATAGACCCATTTGGTCCCAATGACATTCTTGTCCGCTGGCCTTGAAACAATCTCCCATGTCTGGTTCTTCTCAATTTGATCAAGCTCTTCATTCATAGCCTGAAGCCAGTTTTCATCTTCAGCTGCATCGGAAAAACATTTTGGCTCCACCTGAGATAACAAAGATGTTTGCTGTAATGATTTCATTCTTCGAGTCTGAACTGGAGCTGTCTGATTTCCAATGATATTTTGCCTATCAATTTCAGCTCGATTCTTTGGCTTCTTTGCAGATACAGACTTGACACTTTCTTGTTCATCATCAGAATCTTCTTCTGAGTCAGCCTCTGCCACTTCTACTCCCCCTGTGCTGCTTACCTCATCATCACTTTCATCCAGAAACTGTTCACTGGGTCGTTGAGCAGTCTGTTCATTTTCGACTATAGTGACATCATTGCTCTCAACAATTTTTCCCAGCCTCTTGTTGAAACATTTATATGCTTTGCTTTTCCCTGAGTAGCCAAGGAATATCCCTTCATCTCCTCGTGCCTCAAACTTCCTATGATGTTCTTTGTTGAGAATGAAACACTTACTTCCAAAGATTCAAAAGTATTTCAACGTTGGCTTCTTTCCGTACCACAGTTCATACGGAGTCTTCCCTTGCTTCGGACATAACAGTGACCTGTTTGAAACATAGACCGATGTCAAAACTGCTTCCTTCCAAAATTTCTCTGGTAGGTCCTTATCAATAAGCATTGTTCTGGCCATGTTGTTAATGATCCGATTCCTCCTTTCTACCACTCCATTTTGTTGGGGAGTTCTTACTGATGAAACTTGATGCCTTATCCCATGTTTCTCGAGATATTTTTCAACCTGACTGTTTGTAAATTCTGTACCGTTATCAGTACGAAACTTCAGAATTTTCTGCTCAAGCATCTTTTCTGATTCCCTCTTGTACTGCTTTATGCAACTGAACACCTCTGTCTTATGGGTAATGATGAATACCCAGGCCATTCTGCTGTAGTCATCAATGAAAAGAACATAGTACCTTTGCCCATCTATAGCTCGTGGTGAGATAGGTCCACATACATCAGCATGCACCAATTCGAGCACTCGAGTTGCTTTTTGTTCCTTTGGCCTGTATGTCTTCCTGATGATCTTCCCTTGTTGACAAGCATCACACGTATGAGTGCGATCACGTGATAGTTTGGGAAGGTCTCTAGCAGAATCACACTTTACCAGATCTTCCATAGATGGTTGACATAGATGACCAAGTCGCTTATGCCACAACTGATTTTCTTCTTCTCTGGATAAAAGGCATGAATCTTCTTCCCCACCTATCAGGTAAAGATTCCCCTTTGTTCGTTTTCCCTGAAGAATGACTATTCCATCTTTTCCTTTAACAATACCCATCTTCTTGGTAAATAGTATAGAGTGCCCAGAGTCACATAGTTGACTGACGCTAAGCAAATTATGACTGAGACCCTCTACCACCAAGACATCAGCATGTCTCATTTCTTTGCCCCCAAACTTGGCTTTTCCTGAGCCAATAATCTTCAGGCCTTCATCATTTCCAAACTTGACAACTCCTTCTTTGTCATATTTTATGCATGTAACCAGATCCTTATTACCCGTCATGTGGGATGTGCAACCACTGTCAAGGATCCAAACACCAGAACGATCTGATGCTTTAAGGGAAATTTCAGCAACTACGGCCTTCTCAGTTTTCTTCTTCCTAGTCCATACTTTTTCTTTCATACTCGGCATGGATTGAGGCTTCTGTTCTTTCTCAGAGTATGATGGACCAGCTTCATCTTGCAAAACTGCAAATCTGTTCTGAACTTTTAACTCACTTGTCGGTTTACTGATCTGCTGCTTGCGATCATTTTGATTCTGCTTTGGCACATTTTTCTGAATGGTCGGAGTGCAGTACCTAGCCATGTGTCCAAATCCTCCGCACCAAAAACAGTGTCCTTCAAAAAATGTTCTGGGAAACCGTTCTCTGTTTGGCTGCCATCTCTGTTCTTGTTCCCTTCGATATCTTTTGGCTATGGAACACACATACTGTGAATGTCCCATCTTTCCACAACAGTAACACCTGATATAAGGTGCATTTCTTCGTGTTACTTCAGCACTACGAGTTTCCCCTTTGGATCTCTGAGTATTCTGATTCTGCTTTGTGCTCAAATCCACTTTCAATCTCGGGACAAGTGCTTGCGGTCTAACTTCAACTGCCGTAGATTTTTGTTTCTGATTAAGCCATGAATCAGCCTTAACATCTGAGTTCAATTGCTGCTTCTTTCCTGCTGAACTACTAGGCTCTTCTTTCTTCTTTTCCGTCTTCGTAACGACCTGATTTCCCAAGAATGTGTTGGGATTCAAAGGTTTTTCCTGGTCTTTAACTTTTCGCCGCAGACCGACAACTTCCTCTTCAAGCTCTTCAATACGCATGACATGATCTTTCACTTTTCGACTCAAGCAGTCGATCTCCCTTTTCTGCTCTTCAATCTTGAGCTTATGCTCATCAACCTTTTCTGTGCGCTCTGGCCTGGAAGACTTAATATTTTCAATTTCTTTCTCAAGATCAGACTTCTCTTCTTCTTGTTGTTGCATGTAGAGTTTGGCATCACGTACTATCTTATTGGCTTTCTTTGTTTTTGCTCGCCAAACATCTATCTCTTCAAGAGCTGCTTCTAATTCAGCTTCCATGTCAACTCTCCCTTCAATTTCTTCTTCTTCTTCATTAGTTTCAGTTTCTTTCTTTTCTAGAGCGCTACTAGCAACAGCCACCATCGCATTTTGACCACGATCTCTACAGTTTTCTATCTCTTCAACTTCTTCACCCTCAGACTCAGCTGAACTATCAATTTCTTGGGAAAGAAGATTCTTCTTTTTAAAGAA
This sequence comes from Viscum album, assembly GCA_963277665.1. Classification (NCBI taxonomy): domain Eukaryota; kingdom Viridiplantae; phylum Streptophyta; class Magnoliopsida; order Santalales; family Viscaceae; genus Viscum; species Viscum album. Next base: position 1,688,991,014 of record OY728140.1, on the reverse strand, counting down.
ATTTCTCTTGAACTGCTTCTTCCCTTTCACATAGGCTGAAGATTTTTTCATGGGAATCTCAACTTCATCTTCATCGCTTTCTTCTTGAAACTTTTTGGGGCATCTTGCAGCAAGATGACCAACCTTTCCGCATCGGAAGCATGCTAGTGGAAGTTTCCCTTTAAACTTTCCTTTTCCTCTTTGCAGATTTGAAGAAAGGAACGACATCACCTCATCTGACTCTTCTTCCTCCTTAGAATCTTCAATAGTGAGCCTCTTCATGGCCTTAAATGCCACCTCTTTGGATTTCCCCTTTTCCACAGCATCGTTGTCATCATTTCTCATTTCATATGCAACAAGAGTGCTGTGTAGGTTATCCAATGTTAGCTCTTTCGGATCTTTATCTTCCAACACAGAAACTTTCGGATTGAACCGAGGTGGAAGCTTTCTCAAGATGCGCTTTACGATTTTAATGTCTTCGATAATTTCTCCAAGACCCCGCATGTCTTCTACCACAGCATTTACCCTGTCAAAGAATGCATCAACAGACTCATTCGGGTTCATTTTGAGATCTTCATACTTGTTCCACAACACTTGCAGCTTTGCCTCTCTGACTTTTGTATCCCCTTCATAAATATTCAAAAGTTTTTCCCACATGGTATGTGACGTTTTGCATGACATCACCTTTGTATAAATGGGATTAGAGAGGGCTCCCCCTAAGGCATTTATTGCTTTGGAATCAGCATCCAACTCTTTGTGCTCAGCTTCTGATAATGCACCACTAGTAATATCAGCTGTGATACCATGCATAGCTGCTGAAAACACATCCATTCCCAAAGATCGGAAATAGTGTTGCATTCGATTCTTCCATATCTGAAAATTACATCCGTCGAAGATCGGAATCCCTCTATGATTAGTGACCTCCATTGAGAGAAGACCAACTGTTAACCTTTCCCTCTGATACCACTTGTTAGGTCCACTAGGCTGAATACCCTGAGAGGGGGGGGTGAATCAGGGTATGACTAATTAAAAATTAAATCCCGTTCTGATCTTGTTTCGCTGTTAAGCAAAACACTCTTCTCTCTCTTTCCTGCTGCACAATATAAACAGAAAGTAAAGCAAGCACAGGACACAACAATTTTTACTTGGTTCACCGCTAAGGGCTACGTCCAAGGAGCATACGCCGACAGGTTGCCGGTCGTACCAAGTCCACTAAACTTCACTAGCTGTGGATAACAATGTTCGGGATAGATCACTTCTATGCCCAGGCTCACTGCCTTTACAATGTTTAGGGTCAGCTCACTGCTTTCCCAAGGGTCACTCCCTGTTTCTCTCTCTCTGGCTCACTGCCGGTGGAGAGGATCACCTTCTTCCTCTTCCTAAGCTCACTGCTCTTGAAAGGGATTCACTCACAGTTTATAGACCTGTAGGTCTCTTCATTTTCATGAAGGAATGCATCTTCCTCTGTATGTAGATGCTCTGATGAAGTCCAACTTTCACCCGCAGATGAATCTCACTTTGCACCGGATGTACCGGGCAACCTCAATTTTTACACGCAACCCTTACGGTGCCTTGCGCGCAATTTCTATGATTTGCGCGAAATTCCTTTTTCGCGCAACCTCCAAATATTACGCGCAGCCTCGAAACTTCCTTGCGCGCAATTCACTAATTTTGCGCGAAATCCACTTTTCGCGCAATCTTCCTTTTACGCGCCAACACCAACTTTCTGCGCAGCCTTTGCTTTTCGCGCAATCTGACTTTACGCGCAAACTTTAAGTTTACGCGCACCACACTTCTAACTTCAATTTCGCGAACCAGAGCTCGGGTATTTTCTATGTCTTGAACTCTGTTGAATGGAGTAGGGTCACTTCATATTTATAGGCAAAATCGACCCCGCGCGAAAAACCCTCCTTGAGCGCGTAATCCGCTTTGATCTTCCGCGCACAAACATTTTCCGCGCACTGCTCCATAATTTCGCGCACCTCATGCCTTTGCCATTTTATGAGCTTCGGACCTCGTAACACCTCTTGCGCGAAATACTTCATCCGCTATTTCGCGCGCCACTTCAATTTTCCGCGCACGCCTCCAAAATTTCGCGCGCCTCATGCCTTTACCGATTTTCAAGCTTTCGGCCTTGAAACATCTTTTGCGCGAAATACAATTTCGCGCAACCCGCTGTTTTGCGCGCCACACTTCAAGATTTCGCGCAACCCTCTAGTTTTGCGCGCCACGCTTGATTTTTCCGCACACCTTCTTCATTTCTCTCTCCTCAACCTTTGCCAACAACATATCACTCCATTTTCCATTGGTGATTTTCAGGCCCAAAAATTTGGCAAACACTGGAAAACGGCGCCACCTTGTACTGCTCTTTTGTACCGCCTCCAGATCGTCCTTTCCTTTGTCAAAGTTCTTTGTCAACATGGAATGTCAAAAAATTCTCGGGAACTCGACAATTCTCCATGGAAACCTTCTTTGTCAACAAACACAATCAACCCAAAAATGCTGCAATGCTACCTTGAGGGATTTTTGCCCAACAAAAACCCTTGAATCAATGTGCGGAAATCAAGTCGCACCACCACCGCACCAAGAGGGACATAGAACAAACCTAAAACCACAAAATTGGACCAAGAAAACCTAAGGTTAAACCCTAGGTTCAAAACCCTATCTCCTGGTAATTTGTTACTTCAAGTAAAAGGGAAGAAACCCCAAGAAAATATAATGAAACCCTAAGCAATTTGAAAGAGGAATGGAAGAGACTCACTTACTTGAGAGATCTTGAATAATCTCCGCTAATACACCAGTATCTAAAATTTAAAATAGTCAAAACTTTGAGAGAAGTTCTAATAAGGATGATGAGGTCATTTAGGAACTGTAATGGAGGAAAAAGAGTAATAATTGAGAGAGTTATTATGGAAACAACTTACCTCATCAAATCTGCCCGATTTTCGAAACCCTAAGACGTTCAGCACTCAATCATGATGAATAAGAACTCCAAAGAGGGGAGAGAGAGCTTGGGCGCGCGTCTGGGTTCAATGGGCTTGTGTGAGGATTAGAATCACTGAAAAATCCTTAAAATTTAATATGTTATTAATTAATAAAATTTGATTTTTAATAATGGAATTTGGATTTCGGGAAGGCCCAATCCCTTAAATAAAAATTCATATAAACCTTGGTTATGGATTTCTAAAGGATCCAAACTACAATGGTGGTGTTAATATGTCTGGGGAGACCATTTAGGAATTGGAATTGGTGCAAAATATTAAAAAATGGAAAATTTATAAAAGAAACAAAATTTATTTTTAAATCTGGAATTGGGCTCATAGTTTGGCCCAATTCAAGAAAACTCACCCATTCCACCATAAAAGCTTGAGAAACCCCAAAAACAAAGAATAAATGGAAATTAAATAAAATTTAACTTTAAAATAAGTCATGTATGTGAAAATTCTCCCCACCATGAAAACTTTCCGTCCTCGGAAAGCTACAATAAGGCCAGATACCAAAACCAAACCCAACCGATAAACCAATATGTACTTATTTGCCAAGCTTCGCCCCCAAGGGCCAAAACACCTCCAGTGATCAATTAAGAAATTTTTAATCTCACAACCCAAACTAACACCAATTTCCTTAAATTAACAATCACATTCATACTTTATCCCAAAATAAAACTCCTCAAACACTATCCGAACAAGACTCAAGCAATTCACCCAAACGAACAACAACTTCGAACATGGTTACACTTATCTTACATTAACTAAATCATTGGGAGCTCTCCAATCACAACGTTTACTCAAATAATATGTTGGTATCTAGATAGTTTCGAATGAGATACCTACCCCCAAGAAAATACCATGGATAAATTTGAGCTATTGGTATGGGGGGAAACAAATAGGCCCCCCACCATAAGAGGCAACCTATATTATTTTCCGAGACAGAATCAAGACACTAACAGGGGGAGGCCTGAACAAACTTCCTAGTACAAAGGGTAGAATTCCATTTATAGTTTGCGAAGGAACGTACATGAGAATCATAGTGGGTCTCCCCACCATAAGAACCAACCGTCTTAATCGACCAGCATGGGCTAACACAGAAAGACGCATTTTTTTAAGATTTGGTAAGGGAACAGGGTCAGTCCGCATGGTTTGGGAAATTCTGCACTAACTGTGAATATAATTCTTTTTGCATGGCTTCATGGAACATGGTCACTACTAATCATACAAAAATTGTGTCCTCGTCACGTCTATCCAAATTTCCAACCATTCTCTAATGAATCAATGAAACCAAAGTGGGAGGGAATGACATTAAGTGATGAGATGGGTACAAGTCTCTCAACCTATTTCCATCGAATGGGAAAAATGGAAGATTGAGGATGACACTAGAGGTGTAAACTATTACTATCTTTCATATTGAGTATACGACATTGAACATGGGTTTAAATAACCCTGGGATTTCCCCTGACTACGAGTCAGCTTCTCTCTGAGACCTATGGATGGAGCTCAAATGATTGAAGCGTCTTCGACCTCACAGTTAGGCTTTGGAAACCCCCCTAAATGAGAATTATTCTTTCGGTGCCACCAACAGCTATACTGAAATCCCCGATAAGATTTCCAAGACATAACACATTCCAAACTCACTTTACCCTAACTCGATATTTCACTGAAACAAGGGCTTAGAAAATGAACACACATCACACCTTGTTTCTTCGAGTGAGAAACTATACAAGTAAATAACACCTATAATCACCATCCTCTAAAATAGAAGATTTTGAAGTTTTTTCAAGTGAGACATTCTCCAAACATAAAGAGACTCTCAGATGATTGCATGAATTTCACCTTTAAAGTCAATCGAGTGCACGAAATCACAAGGCTTCACCGAACATGACCATTGTGACTGATATAAACAATGCATGGAGTGGGACCTTATACAACATCCCCAAACAACACACAATTCTAGAAAGTGGCCACAATATCTTCTCGTGACCAGATTTCCCACATTGTTAGTTTATTGTGAACTCCTTATTTGAAGAGACTACGAATGACCGAGAGGACCTCTTATCCACCATCCAAATACTCATCCATGCTAACAACCTCAGGACACTTCCACCTTCGGAAAATCAGGAAACTTAAGAGGATATGGTTTCTTTCAACCTTCCATGATCACTCTCCCACTACAAGAGGATACAAAAAACCAAGAAAGGAAAGGTTGTAGACTCAATCTAAAAATATCAAGAAAAATATTCCTTATATTGATCAACTGGAGGGTCTTCGAATGGAGAAACAATCCGTGTTGTACTTCAGTTGTGCACTAACCCTTAATGGGGTGTACCTTATCCAACGATTAAACCTAAGGACCCAACCAAGATGGTTCATTGGTCAGGATATAACACAAACCAGATCTAAACACATTAAAGTAAACACCGTAAAATCATCCCAAAACATTTCTCAGAAGAGACCACTAACCGGCCCTTCAACACAGCTTACCGACCAAACACAAACCCAAAACACAATACAAACAGGAGGGGTTCTTAGACTCAAAACATCCCACAACATCAACATTTAAAAAAACACATAATACACACCATCCCAAACTAGTCATAAATACATCAAGTTTCTCATTTAAACTCATCTTTTTAAAAATAAACTATTCAGCGGTTAGCGTATCCACCAATGGTACCCCATGGGCCTTACACATGCATGTTTCTGTGCCATAATGGGAACCCTCCTCATATCCATCCTGGAAATCATCCAGCCATGCCATTAACCATCCATCATCCCACATAACCCCATGCATGTGGTCACTCATGGAAATACCAAAGTTTAAAATAAATAAAAATTCTTTTCACTTTTCAAAATAGAAACAGTCAACCAATACCTCATTTTTCTCAAAACCTCCATCCACAAAATCAAACCCAAATTTCATCTTACCAAGATTTTCAAAAATTAACAATCATTTAAATGAAAACTCACTTTCAATTCATACACATTAATTTCAAAACATCTCATCCCATTAAAACACCTTTCAATGGTTTAGAAAACTCGATTGGAAACACTTTTTCAAAACCAACATTGACATAGTTCATGCTTTCAAAAGAGGTGTAAACACACTATTTTCCATTCCAATAAAATTATGAAAATTCAGTTCTCCATTTTCAAAAATCTATCCATTCCATCTTTATTAGATAATCATTTCACAAAAACTTTGCGCTTCTTAAAACCAAGTCACTTTAAAACCAAAGATCCAAGATTTCCAAACTAAAGAATACAAGACAGTGCGAGAGGAAACTAGTTTCAGTGGATGACTTGGACATATGGTTGGCAGCCATATTACAATCACTTCACCATCACAGAGAGTGTTCTAGGTAAATATCCCTGGCTTCACATGGCTTGCCAGACCCTACGAGCTCACCGAGACCAGTAACCCAACTCTCTTTTCATTTCCCCTAATCATCATCAATCCAAGAAATCCAAAGGACTCATATAAATCCTGAAATCCCCTGGATACTTGAATCCCATCATGAGGTGTGGTGATCATCCACATTACTCATAACTATAATTCCAAGTCCCGAAAATCCTAACTCCATACTATCCCAACTCTTCCCCAAATAACATGACCCAAAGAGAGCGAACCACCCTCTGATACCATTTTGCCACGAACCGAATCTGGTCACCGCCAAAACTGGCACCAAACCCAGCCCTTGACAAGGCCCTAAGGGTGTTCCCTATCCCCACGGGCTGGCACAAGTGCCCGGGTATGATTTATCTTGGTTTGGGAACAATTTACCTAGATATGTATACAGAAAACACCAAAAATATTTGATAAAATGAATCTAAAAAATTCATACCAAAAAGGTTTATACAAAAATCCAGAATTGAATACATAAGTTAAAATGCAATAAAAAAGGTCCAAATACCCAATTAAACAGTAAAAAAACAGCCCCATGGACTCCACATGACAAGGGGTCATCACCCCCAAGCCATCTCCACAACTCTGCCCCAAGGATGGGGACTAACACCCTGAACTACCATCACCCTTAGCCTTTCCTTACCTGAGTCAAAAATAACCAAGTCTACTTAAACCCAAGGGGTGTAAGTAGGGTGTGAGCCTAAGGCCAAAAAGATACCACCCAATTATTCCAAAGATCATGCAATACAATGTGAAAATGCAAGTAGTTTTAATACACAAATAAAAGCAGTGATAAAATCCAAGAAATGCAACTTTCAATTGAAAAAAATTTTCAAGATAAAGTTTTAAGAATGTTCAAACATTTAAATAAATATGTTAGATACTGTAAATTACTTCCAAAAACACCATAATATATCAGAAAATACCACAAACACAATTAGGAAGAAAATGGGGAACACCCATAGGCACTAGATAGTCTCGGGCCTCATGTACCTCATACCTCGGTGTAAAGTAACAATAGTAAAATATGTTCTTATGCACAATACACTATTATGGAACAAAATAATAACCTAGTGGTCCCCAATAATCATATACATAGTTTATTTAGAGTTTTCTTTATCAAAATTCTAGGTGAAACAGGGACAAAACCCATCCGGTCCACTAGTCGTACTAGTACACATCCGCCCCACCTAAGTACCTGGGCTTCCCCATTTGTGCTCAAAAAATTTCAGAATGATACATATATCAATTTTCATATAAAACACCACTAATGTTTACATATAATCAGTACAATAGCTACACACATTTTATACCATTTAAAACACACAACAAAACACTTTGAGTTTCAATAAAACAACTTCTACAAATCTTTCTTTGTTTTGTACCCAAAACTCTTTGAAAACCCCACATGAACACCATATTCATACTCATATTTATAAAAACAGAATCCAACACACCCTAAAAATTTCTTTAAACTCATTACATGGTTTATAAAACAATCCCAATAAGCATCGCATAGAATACTCATGTAACACACCCAATTCAACACCAAATTGTTACTCAAAAACCATTTTCTTAACAAACATCACCCAAAACCAATTTCGCAGAAAAAAAAAGAATAATAACATTTGAAACATTATTTTCATCAATAATACAGTTCAATAAGGTCAACTAAATAATTAAAATGAATACCTTAATCAACCAATAAAAGATTTATATAAAAAAAACACACAAATTTCACATGAAATTGGCCCTTAAAATTCATTTTCATTACAAACACTACTAAAACCAATTTTTGCAGCACCAAATAAATGGTTTAAACATTAAAATATAATAAATATAGTATCTATGTCACAATGATTGCATAAAAAGTGGAATCACCTACCAAAGTAATGAAAACCCTTGAATCAACGTGCGGAAATCAAGTCGCACCGCCAACACACCAAGAGGGACATAGAACAAACCTAAAACCACAAAATTGGACCAAGAAAACATAAGTTTAAACCCTAGGTTCAAAACCCTACCTCCTGGTCATTTGGTACTTCAAGTAAAAGGGAATAAACCCCCAAAAAATAGAATGAAACCCTAATCAATTTGAAAGAGTAATGGAAGAGACTCACTTACTTGAGAGATCTTGAATAATCACCCCTAATACACCAGTATCTGAAATTTAAAATAGTCACAACTTAAAGGGAAGTTAGAATAAGGATGAGGAGGTCATTTAGGAACTGTAATGGAGGAAAAAGAGCCATAATTGAGAGAGTTGTGATGGAAACAACTTACCTCCTCAAATCTTCTCGATTTTAGAAACCCTAAGATGTTCAGCACTCAATAGCGATGAAGAAGAGCTTCAAAGAGGAGAGTGAGAGCTTGGGCGTGTGGCTAGGTTCAATGGTCGTGTGTGAGGATTGGAATCACCGTAGAATCCTTAAAATTGAATATGTTATTAATTAATCAAATTATCTTTTTAAAAATGGAATTGGGCTTTCGGGCAGGCCCAGTCCCTTAAATAAAAAAACATATAAACCTTGGTTATGGATTTCTAAAGGATCCAAACTACAATGGTGGTGTTAATATGTCAGGGGAGACCATTTAGGAATTGGAATGGGTTAAAAATATTAAAAAATCAAAAAGTTATAAAAGAAACAATTTTTTTTTAAATCTGGAATAGGGCTCACGGTTTGGCCCAATTCACGAAAACTCACCCATTCCACCATAAAAGCTTGAGAAACCCCAAAAACAAAGAATAAAAGGAAATTAAATGAAATTTAACTTTAAAATAAGTCATGTATGTAAAAATTATACCCACCATGAAAACTTTCCGTCCCTGGAAAGCTACAACAAGCCCAGATACCAAAACCAAACCAAACCGATAAACCAAGATGTACTTCTTTGTCAAGCTTCGCCCCCAAGGGCCAAAACACCTCCAGTGATCAATTAAGAAATGTTTAATCTTACAACCCAAACTAACACCACTTTCCTTAAATTATCAATCACATTCATACTTTATCCCAAAATAAAACTCCTCAAACACTATTCGAACAAGACTCAAGCAATTCACCCAAACGAACAAAAACTTCGAATAAGGTTACACTTATCTTACATTAACTAAACCATTAGGATCTCTCCAATCCCAACGTTTACTCAAGGAAGATGTGGTATCTAGATAGTTCCGAACGAGACTACCGACCACCAAGACAAGACCGTGGATAAATCTGAGCTATTGGTATGGGGGATACAAATAGGCACCCCACCATAAGAGGCAACCTATATTATTTTCCGAGACAGAATCAAGACACCAATAGGGGGAGGCCTGAACAAACTCCCTAGTACAAAGAGTAGAATTCCATTTATAGTTTACGAAGTAACGTACATGAGAATCATAGTGGGTCTCCCCACCATAAGAACCAACCATATTAACTGACCAGCATGGGCCGACACAGAAACACCCAATTTTTTTTAAGATTTGGGAAGGGAACAGGGTCAGTCTGCATGGTTTGGGAAATTTTGAACTAAAAGTGAAGATCATTATTTTTGCATGGCTTCCTGGAACATGGTCACTACTAATCATACACAAATTGTTTCCTCATCACGTCTATCCAAATTTCCAACCATTCTCTAATGACTCGATGGAAACCAAAGTGGGATGGAATGACATTAGGTGATGACATGGGTACAAGACCCTCAACCTATTTCCACCGAATGGAAAAAATGGAAGAATGATGATGACAATAGAGGTTTAAACTCTTACTATCTTTAATACTGAGTATAATACATTGAACATGGGTTTAAATAACCCTGGTATTTCCCCTGACTGCGAGTCAGCTTCTCTCCGAGACCTATGGATGGAGCTCAAATGATTGAAGAATCTTCAACCTCACAGTTAGGCTTTGGAAACCCCCCCCCCCCCCCCTGAATGAGAATTCTTCTTTTGGTGCCACCAACAACTATACTGAAATCCCTGATAAGATTTCCAAGACATAACACATTCCAAACTCACTTTACCCTAACTCGATATTTCACTCAAAAAAGGGATTAGAAAATGAACACACATCACACCTTGTTTCTTCGAGTGAGAAACTATACAAGTAAGTAACACCTATAATCACCATCCTCTAAAATGGAAGATTTTGAAGTTTTTTCAAGGGATAAATTCTCCAAACATAAAGATACTCTTGGAGGATTGCATGAATTTCACCTTTAAAGTCAACCGAGTGCACAAAATCACAAGGATTCACTGAACATGACCATTGTGACTGATATAAACAATGCATGGAGTGAGACCTTATACAACATCCCCAAACAAAACACAATTCTAGAAAGTGGCCACAATATCCTCTCATGACTAGATTTCCCACATTGGTAGTTTATTGTGAACTCTTTATTTGAAGAGACTACGAATGACCGAGAGGACCTCTTAGACACCACCCAGATACTCATCCATTCTAACAACCCCATTCCACTTCCACCTTCAGAAAATCAGGAAACTTAAGAGGCTATGGTCTCTTTCAACCTTCCACGATCACTCTCCCACTACAAGAGGATACAAAAAACCAATAAAGTAAAGGGTGTAGACTCAATCTCAAAATCTCCAGAAAAATATTCCTTATATTGATCCACTGGAGGGTCTTCGAATGGAGAAACAATCTGGGTTTCACTTCAGTTGTGCACTAACCCTTAATGGGGTGTAACTTATCCAACGATTAAACCTAAGGACCCAACCAAGATGGTCCATTGGTCAAGATATAACACAAACTAGATCCAAACACATGAAAGGAAACACCATAAAAGCATCCCAAAACATTTCTCAGAAGAGACCACTAACCGGCCCTTCAACACAGCTTACTGACCAAACACAAATCCAAAACACAATACAAACAGGAGGGGTTCTTAGACTCAAAACATCCCACAACATCAACATTTAAAAAAAACATAATACACACCATCCCAAACTAGTCATAAATACATCAATTTTCTCATTTAAAATCATATTTTTGAAAATAAACGATTCAGCGGTTAGTGTATCCACCAATGGTACCTCATGGGCCTTACACATGCATGTTTCTGTTCCATAATGGGAACCCTCCTCATATCCATCTTGGAACTCATCCATCCATTCCATTAACCATCCATCATCCCATATAACCCCATGCATGTGGTCTCTCATGGAAATACCAAAGTTGAAAATAAATAAAAATTCTTTCCACTTTTCAAAACCAAAACAGTCAACAAATACCTCCTTTTTCTCAAAACCTCTAACCACAATATCAAACCCAAATTTCATCTTACCAAGATTTTAAAAAAGTAACAATAATTTAAATGAAAACTCACTTTCAATTTATACACATTAATTTCAAAACATCTCATGCCATTAAAACACCTTTCAATAGTTTAGAAAACTCGATTGGAAACACTTTTTCAAAACCAACATTGACATAGTTCATGATTTCAAAAGAGGTGCAAACACACTATTTTCGATTCCAATACAATTCGGAAAATTCATTTATCCATTTTCAAAAATATAACCATTCTATATTTATTAGATAATAATTTCACAAAAACTTTGCGCTTCTTAAAACCAAGTCACTTTAAAACCAAAGATCCAAGATTTCCAAACTAAAGAATACAAGACAATGCGAGAGGAAACTAGTTTCAGTTGGTGACTTGGAAATATGGTTGGCAGCCATATTCCAATCACTTCACCATCATAGAGAGTGTTTTAGGTAAATATCCTCGTCTCCACATGGCTTTCCAGACCCTGTGAGCTCACCAAGACCAGTAACCCAACTCTCTTTTCATTTCCCCTAATCATTATCAATCCAAGAAATCCAAAGGACTCATATAAATCCCGACATCCCCTGGAGACTTGAATCTCATCATGAGGTGTGGTGATCATCCACATTACTCATAAAGATAATGCCAAGTCCCAACAATCCTTACTTCAGACTATCCCGACTCTTCCCCAAATAATGTGACCTAAAGAGAGCGAACCTCCCTCTGATACCATTTTGTCACAAACTGAATATGGTCGCCGCTAAAACCAGCACCAAACCCATCCTATGATAAGTCCCGAAGGGCGTTTCCTATCCCCATGGGCTGGCACAGGTTCCTGGGTATCATTTATCTTGGTTTGGGAACGATTTACCTGGATATGTATACATAAAACACCAAAAATATTTGATAAAATGAATCTGAAAAATTCATACCAACAAGATTTATAAAAAAATACAGAATTGAATACATAAGTTGAAATTCAATAAAAAAGGTCCAAAGACACAATGAAACATCAAAAAACAGCTCCATGGACTCCACATGACAAGGGGTCATCACCCCCAAGCCGTCTCCACAACTATGCCCCAAGGATGGGGACTAACACCCTGAACCACCATCGCCCTTAGTCTTTCCTTTACCTGAGTCAAACATAACCAAGTCTACTTACACCCAATGGGTGTAATTAGGTTGTGAGCCTAATTCCAATATGATACCACCCAATTATTCCAAATATCATGCAATACAATGTGAAAATGCAAGCAGTTTTAATACACAAATAAAAGCAGTGATAAAATCCAAGAAATGCAACTTTCAATTGAAAACATTTTTCAAGATAAATTTTAAGAATGTTCAAACATTTAAATAGAAATGTTACCTACTGTAAATTACTTCCAAAAACACCCCAATACATCATAAAATACCACAAACACAATGAGCAACAAAATCGGGAACACCCCTAGGCACTAGATAGTCTCGGGGCCCATGTACCTCATACCTCGGTGTAAAGTAACAATAGTAAAATTTGTTCTTGTGCACGAGCCACTAGTATGGAACATATCCATAACCTATTGGTCCCCAATAATTATCCACATAGTTTATTTAGAGTTTTCGTTATCCAAATTCTAGGTGAAATAGGGGCAAAACTCATCTGGTCCACTAGCCGTACTAGTACACATCCGCCCCACCTAGGTACCCGGGCTTCCCCCTTTGTGCTCAAACAATTTCAGAATGATAAATATATCCATTTTCATATAAAACACTAATACTATTTACATACAATTAGTAAAATATCTACACACATTTTATACCATTTAAAACACACAACAAAACACTTTGAGTTTCAATAAAACAACTTCTACAAATCTTTCTTTGTTTTGTACCCAAAACTCTTTGAAAACCCCACATGAACACCATATTCATACTAATATTTATCAAAACAGAATCCAACACACCCTAAAAATTTATTTCAACTCATTACATGATTTATAAAACAATCCCAATAATCATCGCATAGAATACTCATGTAAAACACCCAATTCAACACCAAATTGTTACTCAAAGACCATTTTCTTAACAAACGTCACCCAAAACCAATTTTTCAGCAACAACCAAAGAATAATAACATTTGAAACATTATTTTCAGAAATAATATAGTTCAATAATGTCAACAAAATAATTAAAATTCATCCCTTAATCAACCAATAAAAGATTTATATAAAAAAACACACAAATTTCACATGAAATTGGCCCTTAAAATTCATTTGCATTACAAAAACCACTAAAACCAATTTTTGCAGCACCAAATCAATGGGTTAAACATGAAAATATAATAAACACAGTATATATGTCACAATTATTTCATACAAATTGGAATCACCTACCAGAGTAATGAAAACCCTTGAATCAACGTGCGGAAATCAAGTCGCACCACCACCGCACCAAGAGGGACATAGAACAAACCTAAAACCACAAAATTGGACCAAGATAACCTAATTTTAAACCCTAGGTTCAAAACCCTACCTCATGGTAATTTGGTAATTCAAGGAAATGGGAAGAAACCCCAAGAAAATAGAATGAAACCCTAAGCAATTTGAAAGAGGAATGGAAGAGACTCACTTACTTGAGAGATCTTGAATAATCTCCCCTAATACACCAGTATCTAAAATTTAAAATAGTCAAAACTTAAAGGGAAGTTCTAAGAAGAATGAGGAGGTCATTTAGGAATTGTAATGGAGGTAAAATAGTAATAATTGAGAGAGTTATGATGGAAACAACTTACCTCCTCAAATCTGCCCGATTTTAGAAACCCTAAGAAGTTCAGCACTCAATCGCGATGAAGAAGAGCTCCAAAGAGAGGAGAGAGAGCTTGTAAGAGCGGTTGGGTTCAATGGGCGTGTTTGAGGCTTGGAATTACTGAAAAATCCTTAAAATTGAATATGTTATTAATTAATCAAATTTGATTTTTAAAACTGGAATTGGGCTTTCGGGCAGGCCCAATTCCTTAAATAAAAACCCATATAAACCTTGGTTATGGATTTCTAAAGGATCCAAACTACAATGGTGGTGTTAATATGTCAGGGGAGACCATTTATAAATTCTAATGGGTGAAAAATATTAAAAAATGAAAAATTTATAAAAGAAAAAAAATTTATTTTTAAATCTGGAATTTGACTCACGGTTTGGACCAATTCACGAAAACTCACTCATTCCACCATAAAAGCTTGAGAAACCCCAAAAACAAAGAATAAATGGAAATTAAATGAAAGTTAACTTTAAAATAAGTCATGTATGTGATAGTAAGAAAATTAATCTCTCTTGAGAGGGAGTGCATCCTCTAGGAGTATAGTGGGAGCAAGATTGACTTTGATGAAGTTGATGATCAAGATACACAAAAGTTGGTACAGGAACATATTTCATAGGTACCTGTGGAAGAATATGTTCCTGAAACACAAGTGCTACGTAGGATCACTAGAGAGGTAAGAGAACCAGAGATATATGGTTTTATAGTCACCTATTATGGTGAATCATTAATACTTGAAAATAATTATGATCCCTCCTATAAATAAGTAGTAGAGATATTGAAAGATGTAAGATAGAAAGAATACATGAATTCTGAGATGGATTCCATATATCAAAACCAAATTTGGTTTTTAATCAATCTGATAGTTGATGTAAAAAAATTCATGTGTAAATGGGTATTCAAGAGAAATATGGAAATTGAAGGTAAAGTAAATACTTATAGAGCAAGGAAAGTGGTTAAATAGTTTAAAAAACATTAAGGCTTTGGCAATGATGAAACATTTTCTCCAGTCATCATGTTCAAATCCCTCAGAATTTTATTTTCTATATTAGCTTACCATGACTATGAGATTTATAAAATGGATGTTAAAACTAATTTTATTAATGGAAACCTTCAATAAGATGTGTATATGACACAACTATAAGGTTTTTTTACTCTAAGAAATACCAAAAAGGTATGTAAATTGTAGAGATCCATTTATGGATTCAATAAAGCATCTAGGTCATGGGATATTTTTTTCAATTTTAAGGTATTGGGATCAAATTAGAAGCCGGTGGGTTAGGTATTTTAAAATTTTTCATCATCAGGATGTAGACACTTTTCATTTCTGATGATTCAATCCCTGGTACGGTCTATGTAACTCACATATATTAAACAGAGCACAAAAATGTAAACCAAAAATATACCTTTTTCATATCTGAAATTGCGATCAACATCTATATGTTTTTTATGATAGGTTGTTGAAGGATCTATATTATTATCCATCTAGATCATCCATAAATTCTTCAAAAATCCATGAGAGCATCGATCATCGGATTCTGGGTGCTAGCATGGCGATCTGATGATGTCTTCAATGTCCCGACGATCACCATAATCCTCTACCTTCGATTCTTGAAGGCATTCTTAGATCATCGCATGGAGAAAGATACTCTCTCTCTAGAAAGTGGGAGGAGAGAGAATCTCTCATTCAAAAATGAATGAATAGTTTATGTCAATGAACTCTCTCCCTACTTATATAGTGGGTATGTTAAAAATATGGAAAGGGTTCCCTGAACCTCAGAATTAAAACGCCAACTGAATAAGTAATTATGATGAACTAAACAATGTCATAAATATTTTATCACAAACCTGTAATATATATTAAATATATTATGTGATAAAATCTTGATTAATTTAACTCGACTCATCATTTCGGTTTAATATTAAATGAACCTAGAATATTAAAATAATATTCTTTCAAATAATATTTTCTCGTATTTACTTAACTTATACATATTTTTAACAAATAAATTCAATCCAATTATTCATAACTTGAATAATAATGAATTTATTTATTTATCAGTGATTGATAACTTAGATATCACTCAGACCCCATGGTGGGGTCCACTATGTCCAATATACCTATTCACCCGAATATGGAATATTATTGAATACACTAATGTGTGTGACCCTCTAGGCCCTTATCTCGATAGCAGTGAGTAAAATATACAGACCAAGAGTGGAGTCTAGAAACCCATCAAGGACCCTAAAGATATAAGAAAATTCATACCAATGATGACCAACCTACAAATACGCACTATGTAATATAGTCTCTTTATCGTTAAATATCTCATGAAGCAGGACACACACTTGTGTTATCACCATTTTCTTTCTTTATTATTTGTTGATTTAACTGGATGGATTTACCCTTGACTTCCTTGTACAATTTCTTATAAAGGTACTATCATCCTAATCAACAAGGGTTAAGATATATTACTTCCTCAACCCAGAAGCGAAAAATCCTTTATTAACCATTCAACCAATGTCATACCACCAATGACGCACCCAACACAAGCTACCTCACCAAAATTTCATTATCATGGTTTTTACCTTGCATCAAAGTACATGATCAAATGGAACACATTAGTAATGATCTCAATTCAGAAGACCAATACACATGTCCATAAATAGGAACAACCAATGACTCTTGAAACATGTGGTGTTCCTATTGGCGGGTCTTTCCTCGTGATCTCACTACTAGAGATCACTAAGTGTGAACATCATGAGAAGAAGTCTCAATGCTTATGAGCCTCTAGAACCTGATAGACAAACATCTACTATGTCTAAACAGTAATATGTGTCTAGACCATAGGACCTTTATTTAAGATTAATGTCATAGTATCTTGAGGTTCTCATTATATCCTCAAATATACTATAACCTTTTGATGTGATAATTAATCTATGGACATTACCATTAAATAGTGAATACAGAAAATTATACACTATAATGGTAAGAATTCATCATGTATATCTAACTGTATACAAGATATGGTAATCGAAATTACTATTTAAGTTGGGTCTAATTCACCCACTATTAAAACACTCCCACGTGCACTAGAGCCTACTTGATAACGAACCTTTTTAGCTCTCACATGATAAAGATCATGTTTCTACTGAGTAACAGCTTTAGCTATTGGGTCTATCATGTTTCCATCACGTGGCTATTTTGCTATATGTGTCCTCAAATCCTTGAGTAAAATTGCTCAAGAGATGGTATCCCCAATTATATCTCTTTTCCCACTGTCAAAACTTGACATATTGGCTAGTACCAATAACAAAATTACCATTATGATAAAACTTTAATTAGTATGTATGATTATAAGAACTGGAAAAAATCCTCTCTTCTTAGCTACCTTAGAAGCTACAACATAATTAGTTTTTTAGGTATGGATACCACTAGATTTTATGAGCTTGTCTCACTCAACTCCTTATCCTAACTATAATATAAGATCAAATCAATCTAAGGAATGCTAGTTTATTTCTAATAAAAACTATTATACCTTCTTCTCCACATACTAGGTATATATCTTTTGTACTTTCCCAAGTACAATCAGATAATTCTGACTGCTTCACTTGCAGATCTCAGGGATATAACTGATATTTTCCTACCATAAAATATATATTGGTAATATCATATATTGTATATATCATGGAATACATGATTGATCCATCGTAGAAGCGTATAGAACTCAACTCACCATTAAATCTCCTCATATTCCATTACATGTCTACTTGGAGGGATTTATGCCATCTGACATCGATAAAAATTCTTCTCTTGAATTGTTTTAACTTTTATTTTTCAATACCATGTAATTATATGTATGATTGACTAGGTCCATGAAACTGTTATATTTACCTCAATAAATCATGTCCCCTATAACTTAGGTTTCTAATTTAAGTCAATCACTGGAGAATTAATTTTACCCTAGCCTTAACTTATGACCAATATTTGTTTTTCCGTATGTTTCCAAACATATTGCACTTGGAAAATAATGGCACTCTCACTAACCACTGGTAGACACATGGAAAAGATTCATTCCAAATGGATATTTTATGATCTCATTTCTTACTTAAATCCTAAAATGGATTTTAGTAACTTATAACCTTTATTATTATTTTGTGACATGACCATCCCTTTTTGGTTGTTTCATATAGACATCTTCCACGATTTTTGTTCATGACATCAAATGAAAAATAAAATCATCATATAAATTATCTATGATAAGTAAAATTCTAATGGATTTTGGAATATCAACTTGGTATAACCAATCGAGCCTTATTAGTACCACGCTTGTACCATCCATGTATCATCTCACTTGAATACCCACTATAGTATTCAAATAATAAGCCCCTTTTCACTTTGATACATGGAATCTATTATTTAATTTTATTTGACCTTGTCAATCTTAGTTGATTTTAATTTATTGTCTGCTTATAGGAATTATTATTCTCACTAAATAATTTATCACCGATCATGGTGAATAAAACCATCACTGTGGTTTTAACCTTCTTATGAATTATATATCTCTAGAACATTCTTGTTCCATATTCACTTATGGAACTAATTCCTATGCCAACTATATGTGCATCTCTTGCATAAACTAAACCCAAAGTCAATATAGCTCCCACTATCTCTAATATATATGTGAACCCTTTTCTAGAAATGTATTTTATCACTTTACTACCACTTTTATATCTTATTTATTTATATAATATCCTAATCAGCCATTAGGATAATTACTTAGATGCACAATGTGTTTAGTTTGATGCAAGTTTGTTTATATCCTAAAAAATATTTTTATCTAAACACATTTTCTATGACGTAATGGATTTTCATCATACTATGACTCATATTATATCTGTTATTCATTATAGTTAGCATATCATTATGGGATATCACTATTATTTTCAAATCACGTCTTGAAATATAATGGAAGTTTTGGCAAGTTGCAACATTTATACTACTTATATCATGACTATGATGTATAAAATGTGTGTTTAGGAATTTCTCCATGATACATTCTATTGATCAATATTAACATGTAAGACTTATAATTGATCCTCCTTATTGAAATCAATTTTTTGATGCGGTTAAGGTAATGTGTGTTCAAAAATTACTCCACGCTGCATTATATTGACCGATGAATGCTTGGTTAATATATTCTTTGGCATGCCATCCAGAAGAAACTCATATCTTCTGACCATGAAAGCTTTACTTTATCATTACTTAATTACTTAAAGTAATATTATGAATTATATTTACCACTAGCTTGCCTTTGTAATAGTTCGCACTCTCTTGTTGAACTAATTCTGGAAGCATTGTAGCATACCTTTCTTTCTAAAGGTTTCTTTGTTTAAACTAAATACGTTGATAATACCAAAGGTGTTTAGCTATACTAAGTCTAAATACCAAACTTGGTATATCATTGACACCTAATATTAGTTTTGATTTGAAAAAAAATTATCTTTCCACAACTGGGTAAATAAGTCTTACATTTTATATTCATCGTGTATTGTCTACAATTCGAGTACCACTAAACTATTTGTTGAGTATGATACACCAAAAACAGGATTCACTCTTGAACCTGAAATAATTTCTCTTAGTGTCCAATGTAAATATGAGATAAATTTTTTGGTTATAATCAATAACTTGTTCAACTATAATCAATCACTTGGAAATTAAAATTTGTGTACTTCTCACCATTGACTTAGGAATCACCCTTTTCTCAACCTCTTAGAGAATACAGCTAGCTTCTTATAATGTTTATATTACTTACTTGGTTACTATATTTAGATACACATATGTGATAAACATATTGTATTTAATACCCAAGTATTTCAAAAACAATACTTATAATTGATGAATATTCACTGAAGAATAAGCGGATACTTACTTATTTAATTCAGTTTATTGCGTTTAAACTTCCATAAATTAATTCCATGATATGCAAATAAAATAAACTCTTGTTTAATAACCAACATCATCTTTGAAGGAAATTTATAATTTGACTTTGGTGTCAATTTTCATTGGCCTTTTTTCCTTGCATTTCAACTTCTTCTCCATTAGAACTAAATATTGAACTTTATTTAATATTCTTATGCTTGGAGAACCTTACCTAAAAGGTAATTAAGTGATTACTCCATCCATATCATTTTTTAACCTTAAAAGAAACTGGAGTATATGGGTAAGAAGTATGTAAGAGTGGTATTCCATAAAATATTGTGATCTTTCTTTCATATTTACACAAAGCCAGTGTAAAAAATCACTCATTTATATTTTTCTTCACTTTCTCCTCGTGAACTTCTCGGAGATGAGAAAATACATGTAATCATCCATAGCCTGATGTTGTAACCGAAAAAAACATCAAAAGTTGGTGATGTCATTATGTCATAATCATCATATGATTCATACATGTGTCTCCTGTAAGAAATATTACACCCTCACTTCCTAAGGTGTCTTAACAAGTATAGGGACACCGGCACCTTAAATTTCTAATATATTAGTATTATGCGCAAGCACCTGTACTATACTGGGAAATTAGTGTTAGATAGGACATTTACTTTTTCCAGTTTATCATAGTATATCTTGTGGTATTACTTTCCATTTTCTACAAAAAAAATATAGTAAATTATTACTTTTATGTTGATTACTGATTTAAAATTTATTGATTAATTAATTAAATTATTAAATGTCTCCCGCTGTTTTATCAAATTCTAGGAACCCTCTGTACAAGAATCGGAATACTATGTCATTTGAGTATTCTAGTGGTAAGGATCCTTGAAATTACCCTCATAGTCTATAATCTATGTCTATGCCACTACTCAGAGATTTCAAGGTAGGATTTTAACTGTCCAACCGCATTAACTTGCAGCTCCTTGATCTTTTTAGCGAAGTCTCAGCTTCTAAAATCATAAACTTTATTTTTCTAAACTCTTTCCTCTAAAGTGATAGAAAATTATCTATAACTAATCCTTACTACCACTTTAGTTAAGTTGACCCATCATTTTTATAAGAACTCTCCAGTAGTAAGAGGCTCCCTCAGCTATGGCTGACTGAGCACCCCGAACACCTAGTTGTGTTCAAATTCAAATGATAGAAGGAATCTGGGACTTAATATTACTTTGAGGGTTTTTGTGTTTTTCTCTCAACAAATGTAATTCATTTTTATTAATCTTGTTCATCTATGATGTCATTATCACAATTGAACATTAACAGAAAAAATATTCATTGATTTTTATGCATTTTTTATTTAGTATTTTATGTATTTTCCCACTATAATAAAAATTAATAAAGATAATTAACTACCCGGCTGGTATTGAGCATCTAAAACAACCTATGAGCATCATACCTAAGTCGTTGCTTGACTCTTGATACAGCTCGTACCCTTCCAATATGTCCGCTTTTCATCTGGAGTGTCACCTCATCTTGATGGGGTCCACATTACATCTGGAGTACCACCTCATCTTGGCGGGATCCACATTATGTCTGGAGTACCGTCTCGTCTTGTCAGGGTCCACGTATTGTATATTCTCCATATAATGTACCAAAATAATCACATGTAGGTGAGGGGAACTAGGGGTGAAATGTATATCAGATAAAATGGACACACGTTCCCTTATACATATTGACCAAAAATAAAAGATGATACAAAGACTGTATTAATTAATTAATTAATTAAAAACATCACACATAGTTAAAATAATTAATTAAATAATTAAATGCAAATTGTACATAGGTCAGTACTCAAGACCAGTATGTAGGTTAAATTAAATGCATGATAAAAAATTAAATTGTAATAATTTAAGTACGAGGGGTGTTAAATAAATTAAATGAATCAAAAGTTCAAATAATTTATTTAATTCACATTTGGTCCCTTAATTAATTTAATTGTAATACCAAAAATAAATTAATTAATAAATTAATTGAATACCAAAATTAAATTAATTTTATCTCAGGTATTAAAAATTATTATTTTAAACCAAAAATTAATATATTAATTAATTTAATTTAATTATAAAATTAAATTAATTTTGATTATTTTGGGCCCCAAAATACCATGCAAGTCAAATGTGGGTCACGTTAAAGCCGCGCAGACCTATTTCGGGCCATATAAATCCCGTTTTGGGATTTTCTATGCGGGGCAGGTCCGCCCAGACCTATTTCAAGTCAGGTCAACCCACCCGGATCCTGTTTGTGTGCACATCAGGTCCTGTAGAAACTGGTAGGAGAAAACAGGGTATCTCGCAGCCGAATCTGGCTCTGGCTTGGCCGAAGTGACCTAAGGAACAACTATCAAGTGACGGTGATGGTTCTTTCTTGCTGGAATGACCTGATGAGGCCAGATCTGTACTGGAAAGTGGGATCCCGAGCATCTTGGGTCCTACGGTGGCCGGTGACCTCGCAATTGGGGCGGCGATGGTGTACGCAGAACGCCAATGAGGAAGCTTCACATGATGGAGACTCAATAGAGGTTCAGCCAGCCGATAGCTCACTCAGAGATGAGTAGCTACTAGATACATCAGATGTTCCAAATCTATATGGATCATCGTGTAATGGTGAGTCTAGGAGGTGGGGTGAGAACTCTCACAGTTGCAGGTCTCCGGTGTAAAAGGGAGATGGTCTTACCAAGCCCGGATCTAGGGAGAGCACGACATCAGGCTTCTTCAGCCAGTGGACGGATGATCAAGGGTGATGTAGGTGGTTTGGGTGGAGTCGGTCGTGCTCTGGTGGTCCACCTATCATGGGAGAACAAAGTCGGCTTTATCTTCTGTAGAGATCATTGGTGGTATCAGGCTCTGATCTGGGAGGAGCGTTGCTCAAGGGGAGGAGGTTGGGAAGGAACAGGGAGGTCGGGCGGCTAGTCGTGGCGGTGCCGGCTAGAAGGACTCGCCCATGGAGGATGAGACAAGGCATCCAGTCCCCTCACCTTTTCATTTTTTTTTTTGTTTTTTTTTTTTGATTTTGACTTGTCTGGTGGCCAATTTTTCAAAATAATCCCCTTTTTATAAACATTGTTTTTATGCGGAAAGGGGTGTTCCATTTTTTTCCACATTCCAACAAAACTTATAAAGGCTATTACACTGACTTTAAATATAATTATTATTATTTTTTTATAATTATAAAATAATTTTAGTAATAATTATTATTATTTTAATTGAAAAACACTATTCTAGTCATGGTGTCTGGCTGTAATAGTTTTGATTAACCAGAATCAACCCATAGCATCAAGTCGGGATAAGATAACATATATCAATATGTATGTTCATCAAAAATAATACTCATAAACCACAAATCAATCCATATTAAAATTTTCAAATGGTTATAACTTTGTCGTACGAAATCAGATTGGCGCGCGTTCTATTTCGTTGGGATCAATTTAATGCCCTCTATTTAAATTTAAATTAACTTAATTTTTCTAGTATATGAATAATTACATGATCTCTTTGATACCAATTGAAGGTATTGGGGTCATAGAAAAAGTCTATGGGTCAAGGATTTTAAAAAATTTCAATGTTAGGATGATGAAACTTGTCATCTCTAACCATATGAGCCCTAATACACTCTGAAGATCTAGCATAAATTAAATAAATAAAAAAATATAAATTTAAAACATACCATTTTCATATTTGAAGTCTCTATCAACATTTTCTTGTCACCGGTGACCATTTCTTGAAGGATCCATAGTAGTATCCCTCTAGATCTTCCACACGCACTTAAAAATCCACAGGATCATCAATCGTCAAATTCCAAGTGTTAGCACGGTGATCTTATGATGTATTCGACATCCTAATGATCACTATGATCCTCTACCTTAGATTGTTGAAGGCATTCTTAGATATTTTCTCAGAGAGAGAGACTATATATCTAGAAATCAGGAGAGAAAGGCTCTAATTCAAAATTTAATGAATAGTTCATGGTAATGAACTCTCTCCCTAGTTATATAGTGGGTGTGTCAAAACTTGGAAAGGGTTCCCCAGCCCCCAGAATTAAAATGCCCACTAAATAAGAAATTATGATGAACTAAACTACATCATAAATATTTTATCACAAACCTATTATATATATTAAAAATATTATATGATTAAATATTGAGTCATTTAACTTGACTTGTCATCCCCGCTTAATATTAAACAAGCCTGGAATATTAAAATAATATTCGTTCGAACAATATTTTCTCATTTTTACTTAACTTGAAAATACTTTTAATGAATAAATTTAATCCAATTATTCATAACTTTAATAATAATGAATTTATTTATTTATCTATGGTCAATAACTTGGATAACACTCATACCCCATTGTGGGTCCCACTATATCCAATATACATATTTATCTGGATAGGGAATATTCTTGAATATGCTATTGTGTGTGACCCTCTAGACCCTTATCTTGATAGTAGTGAATAAAATAGACAAATGAGGAGCAAATTCAAGCAACCCATCAATAACCCTAAAGATATAAGGAAATTCATAGCAATGACAACCAACCTACAAACATGCACTATGTAATATAATCTCTTTGTCTTCAAATATATCATAAAGAAGGACGCACACTTATGTCATCACCCTTTTATTTATTTATTATTTATTGATCTAACTAGATGGATTTACCCTCAACTGCGTTAGAAAAGGTCTTATAAAGGTACTATCATCTTGATCAACAAGGCCCGAGATATATTACTTCCTCAACCCAGAAGCGACAAATCCTTTCTTAATCATTCAACCAATGTCATACCACCAATGATGCACCCAACACAAGCTATCTCGCCATGATTTCATTATCATGGTTTTTGTCTTGTATCAAAGTACGCAATCAAATGACACACATTATTAATGATCTCAATTCAGGATACCAATAAACATGTTCATAGATAGGAACAACCAATGACACCTAACACATGTGGTGTTTCTATTGGAGGGTTTTTCCTCATGATCTCACTACTAGAGATCACCAAGTACGAAATTCATGTGAAGAAGTCTCAATGCTTGTGAGCCTCCAACACTTGATAGTCAAACATCTATTGTGTTCATTCATTAAGATGTATCTAGACCATATGACCTTTTTTTAATATTAATCTCATAGTATCTCGAGGTTCTCATTATAGCATGGGATTTGCTATAACCTTTTGATATGAAAATTAATCTATAAACATTACCATTAAATAGTGAAAACAGAAAAGTAGAGACTATAATGGTAAGAATTAATCATGTATATCTAACTGTATACACAATATGGTAATCAAAAGTATTGTTTTAGTTGGGTCTAGGTCAAACACTATTACAACACAATGAAGCCATAAAATAATGTGGTTTCTTTAAGAATGAATATGATCTGTGTGTTTAAAAGTGGTTTAGGAGTGAAATTATTTTCATTTTAGTATATATTGATTACATATTACTAATTGGAAATGATATACCAACCTTACAAGTGGTTAAGGAATGGTTGAGGAAGTGATTCTCCATAAAGGACCTAGGTGAAGCATCCTACATTCTAGGGATCAAGATCATGGATGATAGATCTAAGAGGCTTCTTGTACTAAGTTAAGGTGAATACATTGACTAGACACTAAAGAGGTTTAGTATGGAATAATTAAAGAGCGGATTGATTCTAGTGTCACATAGTATATATCTTTATAAGAAAATGGGTCCTCAAGCATAAGAGGAAT
The DNA here is from genome assembly GCA_963277665.1 of Viscum album. Taxonomy (NCBI): domain Eukaryota; kingdom Viridiplantae; phylum Streptophyta; class Magnoliopsida; order Santalales; family Viscaceae; genus Viscum; species Viscum album. The sequence continues at coordinate 1,688,964,860 of OY728140.1, read as the reverse complement.
GAGAGTGGATGAGTAATATCTCATACACTTCTGTGATGAGATCCATCATGTATGACATATTATATATGAGTCTTGATGTTGAATATTATTTGAGCATGGTAGGTAGATATCAAGAAATTCCAAGTGAACAATATTGGAATACTTTCAAGGATATCCTTAAGTATCTGAGGTAAACTAAGGATATGTTGCTGATGTATGAAATAGATGAAGAGCTGGTCATCAGGGGTTATATAGTTTCTATCTTTCAAATAGATCAGAATGATCTAAAGTCATGGTATCAATATATATTTTGTCTCAGTGGAGGAGCTTTGAGCTGGAAGAGTTCAAACAACCCATTATCATCGATTCTATTTCGTATTTTGAGTATATTACATCTTCCAATTCATTCAAGAAAGAAGTTTGGATTCACAAATTTTTCTAAGATCTTGATGTGGTTCCTGTAAGTCAAGACCTTATCACAGTTTACTATGATAATATTGTAGTGGTGGCTCTCTCCAAATATCTAAGGTCAGACCAAAGGACAAAGCACATACTTTTGAATTTTTATCTCTTTAGGTATTTCTCTCAATGAGGTGAAGTTATGGTGAGAAGAGTTTCCATGAAGGAAAACATGGCATACCCCTTGAACAAGACTTTATCTCAGTAGGGGCATAAGTATCATGTGATAGCTAGTGTACTGAAAGTTGTTGTCAGTTATATCTAATGAAAGTGGGAGTCTGTTGGGGTCAGTTCCCTATAACGAACTTTCTATGTACATTATTATACTTTTTTCATTATTAATGAAGTTTTTTATTGCATCATTATTGTTCCTTTTCATGAATCTTGTATGTGATAATATCATAAGAATGTATGTTTCACTGAAAGGTTATAGTAGTTCCCCACTATAATGGGAACCTAGAGGTTCCAAAACATAGTTCTTGAATATATTTTCTATGTTCAGATGATATTTTCTGATATGACATAATCAATATAGGCTATTAGGGGTAGGAAGCTCATAAGACATTGAGTCACCTTCTCATGTTTTTCTCCCTTTATAGTCTAAGATATGAGGTTATGAGAACAAACTTGATAATATCATATCTACATTTCCATGTGTTATTGGATGTCTCTATTTTTGGATGTGTGTATTGATCCTTAGAATTTAATATTATCATTAATGGATATCATGACTTGCACACTTTGATGTATTTATAAAAACTGTGATGACATATGCTCATGAAGAAGTATGATATTTTTTGTGCATCGTGAGTGATATTGCATTAATGGATAATGTGAGAAAGAATTTATCCCTTTCATCCCTTGAAGAAAGTTGATATCTTAATCCCTTTTATGGGAATGGGACTACCTAGAAAAATCCATGTCAATGGTGTTCGTGTTTATCATATATTGATTCAATAATTTTGTTAATTTCTTTTTGGTTTTTATGCTCACAAACACCCACATTTTTGTTACTAATGAAATTACTTTAAGTGAATTTCAGAAAATTAATATTCATTGAAATATTTATTTTGGAATTATATTCAGGACTTTTATATGTGGGATATATTTGATAAAATTACGGAATGCATCTTTATCATATTTTGTAAACACTTTTCTTAATCCTACGTTGGTAAATGTAGCATAATGAATCAATCCTATGTCCAGAACAATGTGAATGGTTCATCAACCCTACATTAGTACGGAACCCAACGTTTGAGAAAACAAAAAGTGTGGTTCATCAATACAATGTTGGGAAGAAAACCTATATTTTAGGAAACAAACATATGGTAAATCAACCCTACTTTTGTATACAACCCTAATTTTTCAACCCTACGTTTTATGTTTTTTCATCACATGAAGGAACCCTACGTTTGACTATTCAATGATGGAGTTTTAAATCTACTATATTATCCATGATTTCTATAATGGTCTTGATGGAAATAAATATCGATTCAAATATGTTTTATGACCAATTTAAATTCTCATTATGATTATTTTAAAGGCTCATATTTAACAGAGTAAAACATTACTATTCTTACGGGAAGTTGTGAAACTATTAAATGTTTTTGAATTAAAATACTCATGATTTATTATGTGATATTTATAGATTTGGTTTGACATGTAGTTTTTCATCCTACTGTATAAATATCAAGATGTTCTTTATCAGAAATATATGTAGATTTAAACATATTCATTCATAGAAAAATTTGTGCATTGCTTCCCTCAGAGCTACACTATGGAGACATACATGTTTAGATCTATATAATTTAATAATTTTTATTGTCATCACTACTATTGCATTTATTTGTTATAACTTCCTATGAAAAAATGATAAATATTTTAGTAAAGATACAATTTGGAGATATTCATGTTTAAACATATGTCTCATTTTTTTCTTTTTTACTATTTGAATAAAGCATGTGAAAACATTCAAGATCTATATGTTGTCGTGCTATATTAAATATCTTATTTAATCTATCATTTACTACTCCAAGATGTGAAGTTTATCCCATACCATCAAAAAATCAAACTCTTTTGATTTATTTGAGTTTTGACTACTCGTATTCAGTCATGGTTAATTGTCATATTCTTATAATAAGTTGTGGATATTTGGTTCCTTGTAAAAGAACCAGAAGGATTTATTTAGCCTTATTATAAAGGTGTCAACTACCTGCACTCAGTTGTCGATTTTAAAGGTCTTAGGGTAAGTGGACCTAGATAAAATCACCAAGCTTGTGGAGTTGAATTTTGGTGGAGTGAACTAATAGATCTTTGTTCCCTAAACCACTATACATCACTATGTTCATTTCCTATATTTATTTATTTTTTGTCAATCATCTTTGAGAGTTGCTTACCCAACAGAGTTTTTTTGAATCTTTCAATGTTTTGAAGTCCACAATTCATCCCCCCACACCCCCACACCCTCTTGTGTCTGTGTCTTCATTATATCTATAATAACCTAATATTTGGTATCAAAGGCAGGGCTCTTCTTGTATATTATTCTTTTACTTATTCGATATTAATAAGTGGTATCTAAAGGTTCTACAGATTATTTTACTGGCTCTAACAATCCTGTGTTAAATATTTCGACAAAGATGTTGTGAAATGGATGATTCTACAGAAGGTATGTTGATGATTCATGCTCCCTATTTTAATGGTAATGATTATGGATTTCTGAAAGATCATATGATTATTTATTTGAAAAATATTGAGACAAGGGTTTATTTAAAGATTGTTAAGCCTTATGGGATTCCCAAAGAAGATTTTGAAGATTTTAGTACCGGTCAAGAAAAATAATATGATCTCAATTAAAAGGATATGAATACTATTGTGTATGGTTTAGGAACTGAATAATTCAATAGAGTATCTTAATTTTATACTACATATATGATTTAGAAGACAATTTTTATTTCATATGATGGAACTGACAATATGATACACTTAAGATACACTACTAAAAAGGTAAAGTTTGATACTTTTAGAATAGATGATAATTAAACTATCAATAAAATGAATATAAGGTTGAAAAAGATTGTAAATAATATTTTTGATTTAGGAAATTCAATTTCACAATCAGATCAAACATTAAAAGTACTCAAAGTACTACCTCCTAAATGGAATAGAATATCTAAAGATATATACAAGTCTATGTCATCAAATAATTTGACAATGAAGGATTTGATTAAGACTTTTATGATCTATGAAGTTGATATGTAGGTTGAAGCTAAAATTCATATAAAAAATGAAGAATCCTATCTCATGACTACAAATGATGAATCATATTATTCAAATTGTACAGATCAAGATAAATATCTATTATATCATTCTAAAAAAAATTGAAAAGTTTTATAGAAAGAAAAATAAAGGCAATGAAGATGATAGATGTTGTGAATGTGAGGAAATAATTCATAAAAAGGATAATTGTATTTTACTAAAAGCTCAAAGCAAATCAAATTATGAAATAAAAGTAAAGAAATATATAAAAGCTACATGTAGTAATACTTCTAGTTCATATGGTGAATCTTTTACAAATTCATAAGTTGAGCATAAAGTTATATGTATAATGGCTAATACTGATGAGGTACAATCCACTTACTCTCAAAACTCTAGTTATGAAAAAATTTCTTATGATGAGTTAAATAAATATTTTTTTTGTTATAAGAAAAATATGAATCATTAAATAAAGACTATAGAAAACTTAAGAAATCTTATGATACTGTTCTATTAGATAATGATAATTTATCAAAACATATTATAGATTTAAAATCCAATGCTTCTAAAATTTCTTATGATTTACATAACATTAAGATTAAATAATTAATGGATTAAGTTGATGGTTTAAAAAAAATATTATAGTATTTTAATAAAAGGATAAAAATATTTAAATAAAATCCTTTGGAAAAATAAAATTCTGAAATGAAGATTTGGAATAGGAAGTAATGGTAAAAGATTGAAACTATATAAAAATTATTTTTGCTTTTAGTTTAAATAGTAAAAACATGTCTACTATTAAATTTTTCTATTATGGTACTAATGGTAGTTATGAAAATGATTTTGTTTTTAGAAAACTGCAAATTTTTTGTGTTAAAAGTGCACTCAAAAGATTTGTTAAATTATAGAATTCCTACTCAAAAACAAGTTTGGTTACCTAAAAATTTAATTTCTAACACTACTGGACCCAAAATCATATGGTTACCAAAAGGCACTTGGATTTTATATTTTTCATGATTATACAACTAAGATATATTATTAAATATTTAAGTGGTCGGTTGATGGATATAGGTTAAAGTATCTACTGAAGGAGTGAACAAATCTAAATTATTTTTTTATCAAAAAATCTTAGTACTAAAGTCATTAATATAGTAAATATTTTATTTTAATATTTGTATACTTATGGTACATTAATTGTGTTATATAGGAAAAGAAATTTATTTATCAAAGTTTTTTTAAAAAAATTCTTCTTTATTATATAAATTAAGTTTTTGTCCATAATAATTTTATAACAGTTTAGTTAAATATTTAGTTTGAAAAAACAGTGTTTGTTATGAAATGATTATGTTTTCATTTTCAAAAATATTTTATATTTTTTTATTAAAATTTTATTTAGTTGTGTAATCAGAAAAAATCTTCTTACATAGCATGTCTATTTTAAATGATTTTTCTGTATTTTTCGGCTCAAGAAAATGAAATTTCGTCTTTATTTTTTCAGAACCAAACATTTTATCTTCTTTATAAAAACTTTTTATCTTATTCTTATTCTTAAAAATATATTGTTCAAATGAATGTTAAAAATAGTCACATAAAGATGAAGAGATCAAGTACTTCAAGTTTCGAATAAAATCTTTCTCATGAGATGAAAAAAGATAATTCTTCTAAACCATTTAAAGAACGTTTAGTTATGTTTATTGAAGATTCATGTTTAAAGTATTCTAAAAGAAATATATAATTTCATAGTTCTTAAGAACTGGAAGTTTCTTTATTTCAAATATCTTATGAAAGTATTTTATTTAAATTTATCTCTTTGAATAAAGAAAAATAGAATCTGAAGGCTGAGTTGGATGCATCTAGAAATTCATATGATGATCTACAGAAAGTATCAGTATCAAAAGTTTTTTTTTTTTGATTCGTTACAGAAGGAGTATCATAATTTAAAAGATAGTTCAATCTCAAAAGAATATTTTGAATCTTTTAAAGTGGAAATACTAATTCAAATGGAGCTTCTCAGAAAAGAAGTTGTTACAAAGATAGATCTTGATAAAATTAATTTGTTTCTAGTTGAACAGTGTTCATCTTCATCTTATCAAAGAATAACATATGTTCAAAATAGATTAGAAGAACTATCAATAATTTTAGCTGATTTAAACAAAAAAAAATAACAGTTTGGAAGCTTTAGAGGAATAGTCTACTCTTTCTTAAACTCTTCATTTTTATTCTGTTCATATAAAAATCAATATTATATATGGTATTTAATTATATTATTTAAGTGAAAATAGTAAAATTAGTTGCTTCATAATTTATTTTTACTTTTTATTTTTCCAATGTAAGCATGAACCTAATTTTTGTTTTTACTTATGAAAAAAATTTGTTAAAATAATTCAATATGTTATAATTAGGGGGGAGTTTAAAAAAATAATCATTTAGTTCTTGAAATATCCTTGTTTAAATTTATTTTTATATTTATTAAAGAAATCATAAATTTAGGGGGAGTTAATTACTGCTCTTGTATTTTTTATGTCACAAAAAGGGGGAGAAGTTTTATGTTATAATTTTATTACTATGTTCATAAAGTTAGAGAAATTTATTCTTTATAAATATCCTTGTCTTAGTAGAGAAGTTTTCTGTAAAAGAAAAATTTCATAAAGGTATAATGATGGGGGAGAAGTTTATAGTTCTTTAAAGGGGAGAAGTTTATGGTTCTCTAAGATTATGTTTTTATCCTCATTTCCTTTAATATATGAGAAGTTTTAATCCCTATATTGGGGGATAAGTTTTTTTATGGAATAAATATTATACAAAGAGAAAGGTGGAAAATTTATGCTGGATTTTTTCAAGAATTGTTTTTTTATGGGTTTTGTGATCATCAAAAATGGTGAGATTTTTTAGCATGTGTTGATTCAACAATTTTATTAATTTCTTTTTGGTTTTGATGCTCACAATCAACAACATTTTCATTACTAATTAAATTACTTTAAGTGAATTTTAGTAAATTAATATTCATTGAAATATTTATTTCTAAATTATATTCAATACTTTTATCTGTGGGAGATATTTGATAAAATGATGAAATGTATCTTTAACGTATTATGGAAACACTTTTCTCAACCCTACATTGGTAAGCACAGTATAAGAAATCAACCCTGTGTTCAGAACAGCACGTATGGTTAATCAACCCTACGTTAATATGGAACCCGATGTTTGATAAAGTGGAAAGTATGGTTCATCAGCCCTATGTTCTAAAGAAACCCTACGTTTGAGGAAACAAACATATGGTACATCAACCCTACTTTTTTATATAACCCTAAGTTGTTAACCCTATGTTCTGTGTTTTTTCATTGCATGAAGGAACCTTATATTTGACTATATAATGATGGACTTTTAAATCTATGATATTATCCAAGATTTATGAAATGGTATAGAAATAAATAAAGATCGATTCAAATATATTTTATAACTAATTCAAATGCTTTTTATGATTGTTTTAAAGGCTAATATTCAATGGAGTAAAATGTTAGTATTCTTACGGGAATTTACGACTCTATTGGATGTTTTTAAATTCAAATATTCATGATTTATTGTTTGATATTTATGGACATGGTTTGACCCGAAGTTGTTCATATTGAATTATAAATATCGAGACATTATTCATCAAAAATATATGTAGATTTATATATATTCATTTATAGAAAAGATGTGTGTTGTGTCCTTCATAGATACACTTTGGAGACATATATGTTTAGATCTATTTGATTTACTCGCTGATGTTGTCGTCGCTACTACTGCATTTATTTGTTACATTTTCCTATGAAAGAATGATGAATATTTTGGTAAAGATACACTTTGGAGACATTCATGTTTAAACATATGTCTATTGTTTTATTTTTTTCTTTTTGAAGAAATCTTGTGCAAACATTGAAGATCAATATGTTGTTGTACTATGTTGAAGATCTCATTTCATCTGTCAGTTGTTGCTGTAAGCTGTGAAATTTAACTCGTACTATCAAAAAAATAAAACTCTTTTGATTTATTTGATTTTCAGCTTCTCATACTCAGTCATGGTTAAGTTTCATCTTCTTGTAAAAATCTTTGGATATTATGTTCCTTTTAAAATAACTAGAAGGATTCATTTATCCTTATTGTAAAAGTGTCAACTGCCTGCACTCGGTTGTGGATTTTGAAAGTCTTAAGATAAGAGGACCTAGTGAAAATCACCAAGATCATGGAGTTGAGTGTCGGTGGAGTGGACTAAGGGATATTTGTGCCCTGAACCACTATACATCATTTTGTTCATTTACTTTATTTATTTTCACTACTCACTCATCTTTGAGAGAAAAGGAAAGGAATGCTTCTTACCAGGAGAGGTGTTCTGAATTTTTTAAAGTTTTGAAAACCACAATTCACCCCCCCCCCATCTTGTGTATTTTTCTTCATTATATTTATCCCAACCTAAAAGTTTGATGGGTGAGTTCATTTCTAGAAATTTAAATGAAGAGAAATTGAGTGTATAGGTTTATGGCACTATCATGCAACCCGCTTGATTTTAGATATCACGGTAAGGGATTATATTACATGGTAAACATTTATCAGAGGTTGGATATCATTGAGACATTAAATTATTTCTTTATGGGTGTCTTGTCATGTTATTAGAAGGTAACCTTGTAATTTAAGTGGTTATGCCTAATTCCACTGAGAAATAGGCCTAGTGGGTTACACACTAAGTGTATATGAAATCTCAATTAAATTATAGTATTGAATTTAACGAGATAGAATAAATAATATTAATTTAGGTTTGGTTGATCACTATAATTTAATCACATGTTATTTGAAATAATAAATGAGATAAGTAATAATAATAAATATTTATTTGGAAGTTTGGTGAATATAATATTTATTATATTTATTATAGAATAATGTAGTGAAATTTATTTATTAAAAAGTCATTATTTGATGATCTGTAAATATAGACAAGGGAAATCAAACTAAACTTGATGGTATGATTAGAAATAGTGTGAGTGATATTTAGTTATTTTCTTAAGTTGTTGCGCATGTCGAGCGATTAATAATAATATTATCATTATTAATGGACATGGGTCAACTAAGAATATTGAATATGGTAAGGGGCTTTTGTTTGATTTTCTAACCCTAAACCTCCCATAATAAATATATAATTATATCACTTTTCATAACTTACTTTTGGTATGCACAATGTATTGAGAGTGAGTCTCTCAAGCCCTAATGGGAGATTTAAAGATCTAGAGTGCACTCTCTCTTCCTAATCTCTCAAGAATTTGAGAGAGAATCAAGATTTCTTCCTTCTTCAAGAAGAATGCTGATGTGATCAACCATGAACAATGAAAGTGATAAGGATTGATTGTACTAGAACTCGATGATTCTACAGAAACATTCAGAGATTTTTGTGCAGATTTGGATCACTTCTAGAGGGATTCTAAACTTGGATCCTACAGCACAATGACAATACGACAAGATATAGTCAATTGGATCATCATTAAAGTGATAATTACATGTTGAGGTAATTATATATCTTCTCATAAATTAATTATAAATTACATGCGAAGATCCTCCTCTTATAGTTTCTACATTTTAATTTAGTCAAATAATATATAGATTTTGTTGGACATGATGTTGTAATCGTGTGTGGTAACAATTACACATAAATTAAGACTAAAATTTGAGTTGTTCATACCATCAAATGATACTTCTGCTGTACCCAAAACCTAAACCAAATATAAGCCCACCAACACTGTAAAAGAGTCTGAACTACTGAAAAAAGGAAAATTATTCTAAAACACAACTCTTGGTTCTGTATGTGGTTTTTTTAACACCATTGGGATCCACCTGCTTTTTTCCACCTAGGAATCCATCAAAAATATGTCCATCTACATAAGACATGGCACATGCAAAAATATCTCATACAGGGGTGAGTATAAACATACCCAATAGGAAACCTCAAAATCATTAAACATAGCATCACAAAGAGACTTAGCTAAATATCATAATAAGGTGAGTCAACAAGAAAGAAATTAAACCCTAAAAATGCTCGTCAGAGGTACTCAAGCCTCAGAGTATGGTCTGTCTTAGCCATCCACATGAATACAGTCCTTCCAACTCTCAATTTTTAAAGTATTGGGCATTCTTCATGGTTCCTTCCTTATGATAATGCTAGAGGATCCATACCTCATCAAAGTGAGTGAAATACCAGACTCTAATGGAGGATCCCTCTCCTGTGTGAGCTCTATATATGGGTGAAATTATACTCCATAAATATAGGATCCCTGCCTTGATAGTGTGGGTGATATAGTTAGAGGATATCTACACTACTCATACTCATATGGGATAAATTCTACTCTTGAGATGTATGACTCTCCATGAGGATTAGGAGGGGGAAAATCTATGCCTATATGATCTTTTTTATGTTCTCTGGAAGTACACGACATATCCAGTAGGGCACATGATGTGTCTCACTAAGTCTTGTCCTGCCTATGTTTTGTATCTCGTGTGACATGTTATCCTCCAAATACACAATTTATTGGAAACATACATGTTATGTAGAGGTCAGGGCTAGTACTTTGGCATGTTTCATTTACCCGCATCCATGTACTCTTTAAAGTAAAAAGGGTGTTCCCTGTAAGGAAAAAGCTGGTGAGGTAGGTATTTGTTTTTAAATGTTGTCTTTTGTTGTCAAAAGAAAGTTTGTTTGAAGAAAATAAATCACCTCACTTTGTATTTGGTGAAAATCATATTGACTTTAACAGAACCAAAACAACTTTTTCCATCATAATGAGGAGAATATGTTTTAGAAGAATTGGTTCTGATCAGACTCACTTTGGGTTTAGTATGGGGAAATATCGTAATGGGTAATTGATCATTATCTAGAATGAGAGAATTGATCGCATGGAGAATATATCTTGATAGAAGTAAATGGTCCTTGAATTCACTATAAATTAGGTGTGAAATAAGTGATTCTTTTGATGGAGAATCAGATTCTTTATGACTATGATAAAATAAATGTGACAATGCTTTACTGATTCATATTTTGTAAATCCTAAGTTAATTAGAGATCTTATGATGCAAGCTTGGTGAAAAAAAAGGGGGAGTGAAAAAAGATTCAGGCTGATGGTTTTATGAGAATAAAGAAGGTGTTGAGGATCGTAATCAAGATGATCATACCCTGGTTAATCAGATCTGGGTAGAAGAGAAGAAAGAGATGATATCGATTGAAAAGGAAGATCGTACTCAGGTACTGTAGCATCTGATCATCCATTGTATACATAAAAAACTATTTATACCTAGGATGATCATACTTAGGCTCAGGAAGGAAAAGATCATACCTGGTATGATCATATTCACAATGATCATATCTAGGATGATAGTATTCAGAAAAGATAATACTCAGGATGAGAAGAAAAGAAAGAAATTGGAATTAATGGAAATTTATGTTACTTTCCAATTAAATTCTGACGATGTTGAAGCTTCTCTCAAATGAATTTAAAATTCATGAAGGAATTCATGAAACAAGAATAGTATTGTGAATGAAGTTTCTTTTTCAATGGGTTTAAGAGAATAGAAATAGAGAATGAGATCAACAATGTAGTTAACCATTTCAAAAGGGTTAAATTACTTTGTTGGTTTCCAACTAGGTCGAGATAAGAGGAGAAGTTGAAGTTTTATATCTCAAGTGGGTCAAGAGAAAAAGTGAAGAAGTTTTATAGATGTACTATCAAGGGGGAGCTTGACATTCAAAATAATTATTATATCCAACATTCAAAAGTGATATTCATTTCTTCATAAATTTGTTTTCAATTGATACATAGCTTTGTATTGAAGAAATATTATTCAAAAAATCAGACTAATGAATTGAAATCAGACTGGAAATTGAAATGAAAGTCTGAAGAAGAAATGAATATTGTAGAATAATCAATAAGCTTCTAGAAGAGTTGACGAAGTCAAAGTTCACTCGAGATTTTAGGGGAAATTGAGATTAAGGTGAATTTGATTAAGCGGGAAAAATTTTGGGATTCCCACCAAATCCACTTGAGGGTCACCTATAAAATGGAAAAGGTACATTGTAATTTTCTAATGACTGGTGTATTGTTCATGAGAGAGAATCTCTAAGTTTTTATAGAGAAGAAGAGGTTTTCTGTATTGAGTTTTTGTTGAAAAAGTTTTGATGGATTGAAGTGAAATAAAAGATACAAGATTACAACATTGTATTCAACTGATCATCGTACTCAGTGATTATCATACTCAGCTGATTACTTTATTTGGATTTTCAATTGTATTTGGGTGATTATCGTATCAGGATAAATTAATTAGATCGGGATTTCCATACTTTGTTTTTCTTAGACTGAGGAAGATGGAGAATTAAATTGGTGTTGATTCATCTCTATCGTATTTTATCAAAGCTATATTTTTTTACTAGGTAGAATCCTATCGGGAAGTATCGTAATAAAAAGAATCATATCAGGGAGAATCATACTCAGAGGAATCGGACTAGGAAAAATAGACTGGGAAAATTGGACTTGGTTTTTCCATAACAAAGTTTAAGAAGTTATTTCCATATTCTGGGTAAGAAATTAAAGAAGTGTTTTCAATTGAATAGATTTTTTGTAATTGAAAAGAAGCATAGGTAACATGAGTTGTTACAAAAACATTTTATTACCCTATTTGTGCTAAGTTGGTGCACACGCACTATTGGAATTTTTTACATAGTTCTACAAGAGTGTAAGGTTATATCCTACCCTTTGTAATCCAAGTATTGTTTTCTAGTGGATTGTATGGTTTTGGATCATTTCCAAACTATAACAAAGATGTAGTTATTCTTACTAAATAGTGAACCTTGTAAATACTTATGTTCCTTTGGATGTGTGGTTGAATTTTTTCAGTAAGGAATTGAATCTTTTATAGGATGTAAAGGTTGTTTCAAGGAAACATAAAAGAAAAAGTATCACTGATTCACACCCTCCCCCTCTCAGTGATACAATCATCCTAACTGATCACTTTCAAGTGATATCAGAGGGTAGGTTCCCTTCACTTATTTTTTGTTGATGGGGAATTTGAATTGTGTGAACAGTAAAGGTATTTTTGGTCTTCGGTGGAAATAATTATTGTATTTGGAAACATATAATGTTGTCTTATCTTATATCTATTAGATATGATGTTCTTAAAGATGCAACAAATGGGTTTCCTCTTATTGATTTTAGAGCTCCTCTTACATCTGTTGATGAGAAGAATCTTGAGAATGATGGAAGGGCCAAGAATGATATATTATCATCACTTTTTGAAATTTAATTCTTAATAGTGAAAGGTGTTTCCACAACCAAAGGTATATGGGATAAACTGAAAAACATATACAAAGGAAATACAAAAGTGAAGAAGGAAAAGTTACAAATCTTGAGATTGAAATATGAAGATTTGAAGATGGGTGAGAATGAATCTGTTGGGGACTTCTTTACTAGGATAAATGACATTGTGAGTAATATATAATGTCTTGGTGAAAAATTTGGATGACATTATAGTTATTGAAAAGATCATGGGAATCATTACCAACAAGTTTGAACAAAAGTTTCTTCATTGGAAGACATAGATCCTAAAACATTGTCTCTTGATGATTTTCATAGCACTCTCATCACTTATAAAATGAGAAGAGGGAAATATATGAAAAGAAAAAAAAAGTCGATAGAGAAATTTCTTTCAAGCCTACTAAGAAAGAAAAGTTAAAGAAGATTCTTATTTAATATGGTGCTGGTGATTTTGACTCCGAAAACGAGGTATGTAAAAATCTTGATGATATTTTATCCATGTCTTCTAAAAATTTGAAAAGAGGTATAGAGAAATACAAAGGTAAACTTCCCTTGAAATGTTTTAAATGTGGAGGCATTGGTCACTTTTCAGCTAATTGTCCTTGAAGAAAGAAATAAGAGGATAGTGATGAAGAAGAAATAAATCCAATATGATCATGGAAGAAATAGGGTGACAATGGAAAATTGTATTCCACAGGGAAAGATAGGAAATTATTCAACTCCAAAAGAAGAAGATTCTTATCTAAAGATGAATAAAAATAAGGTAGTGATGTTGAATCTGAAAAATTAGTTGAGTATGGTATTTAAAATACTTTTATTATAATAGTGAATGATGAAGAATTTGGAAGCAGCAGTTCTGAAGAAGAAGAAGAAACTCAACTTGAACATCATTTAAAAGAAGAATTGAAATAATGCCTGAGAAAGATTAGAAGACTTGAAAAGAAAAGAAAAAAGTTAGTAGATGAATGTTCCTTAACAAGCAATCAAGAATGTTTTTATAATGAGAAAGAGAATCTAGTAAAAGAGATTGATGATTTGAATAAATCTCTTGAAGAAGAAAAGAATATTAATTTGTATTTGGAGGTGAAACTGAAAGAAAAATAAGAAGATTTTTAACTTATTCAAAAAAAACTTTCTAAAGATGAAAAGAAAAATAAAAGTTTTCAAAACTCAATTACTTAATTTGTTGAAAGTTCTCGGAATGATAAATTAGATAAGGTTCAACAAAAGTTACCTTCAAAGGGTGAGAAGAAAGGTGGAATTGAATATGAAAAGAAGAAATCTGGGTAAGTTATGTATATGGCCAAGATTGAAAAGGTGAAGAATTCAAAAGTTGAAAAACATGAGTCTGAAAATGTTTTATTTGGATATAGAAAAGGTTCAAACACTTATGATTATGTTAAGGTTAAAAAGAAAAGAAGAATCTGATTGATGAAAGAAAAGATGATGGGTTAGAAAATAAATACAAGAGAATTTCTGAGAAACATATTCACAATTCTGGGTAGTATGGAAGTTTCAGAGGAAAATATTCATTTTATGGCTATTGCTAGTATTGTGGTGGATTCAGACATATGGAAAATATGTGTTGGTTTAACCAACAACATTACTATTATTCCACAAGTTATAAAAGGAAAAGGTTTAGGGGGAGTCAATTCCCTCAAAATAATAATTCTGATAAGGTTGTTTTGAATAAACCTTATAAAGGTAGAGTAAAAATTGAAAATAGGTTCCAACTTTTGGAAACTATTTGTGAAAGATATGAACAACCTAGACACCTTGAAAAAGGATATCTTATCTTGTTACCGGCACAAAAAATGATTCTTAACAATCCTCTAAATCTGAAGATGAATAAATAAAAGGAATATGTAAAAGCTCTTGTTGTTGAAACTGAATTGAAAGCTACAAAAGGTGAATGACCTTGGATTCATTATAGTGGTTTTTATTCTTATATGACAGGAGATTTGAAATTGTTAAAGAATGTGAAGGATTTTAAATAAGTCACAGTGACATTTGAGAATGATGAATCCTTGAAAATTAAAGGTGTTGGATCATCCATTATTGGGAAATAAAAGATGAAATCCAAGAAATATTTGTATGTTGATGGGATGAAACACAATTTTATAAGTGTTTCACAATTGTGTGATGAGGTTAACAAAGTTATCTTTAGAAAAGATGGGTTTTTTGTGAAAAGTGAAGAAGATGGAAAAAAATTACAAGAGGCCAACATACAAAAGGAAACTTATTTCAAGTTGGTGAAATACAAAACTATTTTTACATGAGTATGGTGGAAGAAAATCAATTGTGGAATAAAAGGCTGGGACACGTGTTTCAAAGAAACCTAAGCAAGTTATCCAAAAGAGATAGTTTCTGAGACATTCCTGATTTTTCAAGAATAAGATATTGGTGTTTCACTATTTCTTATAAAGGAAAGATTACAAATGTTGTGCATAATAAAGTTGAGATTTGTTCAAAACAACCCCTGGGGATGATTCATTCCAACATTTGTGGTCCAATTAGAAAACAATCAACAAATATAGATAAGTGATTCATCAGTCTCATTGATAATTTTACTCTCATTACTTATGTTGTGTATATGAAACGTAAATCAAATGCTTTAAAAATGTTTAAGAGTTCTAGAAGGAAGGTTGAGAATGAATGTGAGTATTCAGTGAAGAAGTTGAGAACAGAAAATGGTGGTGAATACAAAAGTGAAGAATTTTAAAGTTATCTTGAGAATCATGGAATTCGGCATGAGTATAGTTCCCCATATACTCTTCAAAAAAATGGGGTTTCTGAAAGAAATAGTATAAGTTTATTGGAAATGGGAAGAACTATGTTACTTGAACATGGTCTTTCTAATTAATTTTGAAGGAAAGAAATGAGTAATTTTGTGTATATCCATAATTGATGTTTCTATAGGCCTCAATCGGATATGACTCTATATGAATTGTTTTATGAGAAAACTCCTTTTTTGAAACACTTAAGATTTTTCGGGAGTCCATGTATTATAAAGAAGAAATGTGGAAACTATAGAAAGTTTGAGCAGAAAGGTGAAGATAGAATCTTTCTTGGCTATTCTCCAGAAGGAATAGGATATAGATGCTTCAACAAAGAGAAAAAAAGAATTTTTAATTCTGTTGATGTGAAAGTAATATAAATAAGTGAGAAATAAAAACATATTTAGGAAGAAAATGAAGTTGAGAAAGTTGAAGATAACAATTCTGATAAGGATATAGACAATTTTATTCTTAATCAAGAAGAAGAATCAGACTCAGATATTTCAAGTGATGAAGAAGATATTCGAAAATATCATCCAATGTTGAGAAATCAAGTGGAAGCTTATAATATAATTGGTGATCAACATCAAAAGGTTCAAACAATAAAAACAAAAAAAATTATCACATATACTTCTTTGTATTCAAAAGTGGAGCTGAATGATGTGAAAAAAGATTGTAAGTATCCGGAATGGTTTTAGGACATGAATTAAGAGCTGAATCAAAATGAAAAAAATGATACATGGGAACTCATACCCAATCCTGAAAACAAAAACATCATTGGCACAGAGTGGTTTTTCCAGAACAATCTGAATGAAAAAGGTGAAGTGATAAGAAAAAAACAAGATTGGTGCATAAAGGGTATTCACAAATTGAAGGTATTGACTTTTATTAAATATTTTCTCCATTGAAAATACTTGAAACAATCAGAATATTTTTTTACTATTGTTGCACAATGAGGCTATAGGATCTTCCAAATGGATGTTAAATTCGATTTCTTGAATGGTGATCTTGAAGAGGAAGTTTATATTGAAAACAATTATGGATTTTTTGTTGGGAAAGATGAAAGTTATGTGCGTGTATTGAAAAAAGATTTTTAAGGCCTAAAACAAGCTCTGAGGTCATGATATTCCAAATTGGATACAAACTTAAGGAAGGTGAATTTCAAGAAAGGAAGAGTGGATAAAAATATCTACATCATAGAAAGTAAAATGTATTCCCTCATTGTGATTGTCTATGTTGATGAAATTATCTTTATTGGGAATGATGAAATAAGTTGTGAAAGGTTTTCTGAAGAAATAAAAAAGTTATTTGAAATGTCCATGATGGGGGAAATGAAATACTTTCTTAAGTTGAAAATACATCAAAGGAAGTAATACATTTTTCTTTCTCAAGAAAATTATGCTAAGTGTCTTCTTAATATATTTGGCATGAAAAATTCAAAACATATTTCCACACCAATATCAATGGGAAAACTTTTTCTAAAGATGGAGAAGGAAAAGAAGTTGATCAGGAAGAATTTTGAAAGTTGATTGGAAGTTTGTTATATTTGATTGCCTAGAGACCCAGCATTTTTTATGTTGTTATCTTATGTGAAATATTTTAGAGTGATCTAAAATAATCACATTTAATTGCTGGGAAAATAATTCTCAGATACATAAAAGGCACAATAGAATTCATAATTAGGTATGGTAGCTCAGATAGTATTGAATTGTTTGGGTATTCAGATGTTGATTGGGAAGGAAATGTTGATGATAGAAGATCCACATCTGTGGAGTTTTCTTTATGGGAAAGAATTGTGTTGGTTGTAATTCAAGGAAATAGAATTTAGTAACTCTCAGTACGACTGAAGATGAGTATGTTTCTACCACTCAATCCACTACTCAACTTATGTGGATGAAAACTCAATTAGAAGATTTACTTGTTGAAGTGAAGTTACCCTTGCTCTTGGGTTGTGATAATAAAAGAAAAATCAATCTCACCAAGAATCATACTCAACATTATCATTCAAAACATATTGATATCAAATATCATTTCATCAAAGAGCATGTGGAGAAGAATGAATTGAAGCTGTAATATGTTCCAACATCAGAACAAGTTTCTGACATATTCACAAAACCTTTATCGAAGGAATAATTTTCTAAATTGAGGTTAAACGTGGGTGTCCAACCTCTTTCTCTTCAAGGTTGAGATATGTTTTTTTCTCTCTCTCATCTTACCTTTGGATAGTTTTTTCAAGGGGGAGAATGAATTATTTCATTAATCTATCCATTTGATGCATATAAAAAGGGGAATTTGGGGGGTAAGCTATGAATTCAACATTGTTTTTTAAATGAACTATTATAACTATTTTTTGGAGTGATTTTAGGAAAAAAAATTATTGTTTTCCAGGAAAGGAGAAAAGCTAATGATGAAGAGCTAAGGAAGGAAAGAAGAAAAATGTCGTCGTAATCACTACTTTTGGATAGCATGGTTTTGTTGTCAATGATTCTTGTTTCCTACAATGATTTAGCTCATGTAGTCTTATAATTATTGATAAGTAATCCATTTCTTGAGGATATAAAGTTCATTGATTTATGAAACATGGCAACAAAATCCAAAGGGGAGGTTTTTAGGACCAAGCTGATGAGGAAGGAAATTTTTTTCAGATTTTTTCTTTTGTTGTCAAAAGAATGTTTTTTTGAAGAAAGGAAATCACCTCACTTTGTATTTGGTGAAAATCGTATTCAATTAAAAATAATTGGACCCACTTTGTCCATCGTAATGAGGATAAGTTGTTTTGGAAGAAGCGGTTTTGATCGAACTCACCATGGGTTCAATATGAGAAAAGATCGTAATGAGGAATTGATCATTATCTGGAATGAGAGAATCGATCACATGGATAATGTATCTTACTAGAAGTAAATGGTTATCGGATTGAATCTGAATTTGGTGTGAAAGAAGTGGTTGTTTTGAGGGAGAATCAGAGTCTTTATGACTATGATAAAATAAATGGGATGATGCTTTGTTGGTTCGTATTTCTTAAATCATAAGTTATTTGGAGAACTTATGATTCAAGCTTGTTGAAAGAAAGGGGGTGAAAAAAGATTCAGGCTGGTGATTTTATAAGAATAAAGAAGGTGGTGAGGATCATGATTAGAATTATTGTACCCAGATTAATCAGATCCAGGTGAAAGAGAAGAAAGAGATGCTACTGATTGAAAAGGAAGATCATACTCAAGTACTGTAGCATCTGATCATCCATCATATTCATAAAAAACTATTTGTACCCAGGATGATCATACTTAGGCTTGGGAAGGAGAATATCATACCCAATATGATCGTATTCACAATGATCGTATCTAGGCTGATAGTATTCATAAAAGATCGTACTCGGGATGAGGAAAAAATAAATAATTTTGAATGAATGGAAAGTTATGATACTTTCCAATTGAAGTATGATAATGCTGAAGCTTCTCTCAAATTAATTTAAAAGTCATGAAGGAAGTCATGATACAAGAACAAGATTGTGAATGAAGTTTTTTTTCAAGGGTTTCAAGAGAAGAGAAGGAGAGAATGAGATCAACAATGTAGTTAACCATTTCAAAATGGTTGAATTACTTTATAGGTTTCCAATTACTTTATAGGTTTCCAACTGGGTCAAGATAAGAGGAGAAGTTTAACTTTTTTATCTAAGAAGGTTAAGAAAAAATGTGAAATATTTTGTTGTATGTACTATCAAGGGGGAGCTCAACATTCAAAAGAATGATTATATCCAACATTCATAAGTGATATTTATTTCTTCATATATTTTTTTTCAATTGATACGGAGTTTTTTATTGAAGAAATTGGATTCATAAAATCAGACTCATGAATTGAAATCGGAATGGAAATTGAAATGAAAGTTGGAAGAAGAAGTGAATATTAAAGAAGAATCGAGAAGCTTCGAGAAGAGTTGACGAAGTCAAAATTCACCTGATATTTTAGGGTAAATTGAGATTAAGGTGAATTTGATTAAGTGGGAAAAAATTTGGGATCCCTGCCAAAACCACTAGAGGGTCACCTATAAAAGTAGAAAAGTACATTGTACTTTTCTGATGACCGATGTACTATTCATGATAGAGAAGCTCTGAGTTTTTAGAGAGAAGAAGAGGGTTTTTGTATTGGGTTTTTTTTTGAAAAAGTTTTAACAGATTGAAGTGAGAGAGAAAATACAAGATCACAATGTTGTATTCAACTGATCATCATACTCAGTGATTGTCGTACTCAGCTGATTACTGTATTCATCTTGTCAATTGTATTTGGGTGATTATTGTATCAGGATGAATTAATCAGATCAGGATTTTCGTATTTGGTTTTTCTAGGATGAGGAAGATGAATAATTGAAGTGGTGTTGATTCATCTCTATAATATTCTATCAAAGTTATATTTTTTGTACTGGGGAGAATCGTATCGAGAAGTATCATACCAAGAAGAATCATATCAAGGAGAATTATACTCAAAGGAATCAGACTGGGAAAAATAGATTGGGAAAATTAGACTTGGTTTTTCCATAACAAAGTCCAAGAAATTTTTACCATCTTCTGGGTAAGAAAGTGAAGAAGTGTTCTCAATTGAATACATTTGTGGAATTGAAAATAAGCGCATGTAACGTGAGTTGTTTCAAAAACATTGTATTACCCTATTTGTGGTAAGAGGGTGCACACACACTATTGGAATTGTTTACATAGTGATACATGAGTGTAAGGGTATATTCTACTTGTTGTAATCCAAGGATTGTTTTCTAGTTGATTGTATAGTTTTTGATCATTTCTAAACTATACCATAGACATAGCTATTCTTATTGAGTATTTAACCTTATAAATACTTATGTTCCTTTGGATGTGTGGTTGAATTGTTTTCAGCAGGGAATTGAATCTTTTACAGGAGGAGAAGGTTTTTTCAAGGAAACATAAAATAAAAAGTATCACTGATTCACCCCCTCTCCCTCTCAGTGATACAATCATCCTGAATGGGCACTTTCATTCCCTGACACACACGACGTGTGGTGTCACATGGATTCCAGGGTGTATACTTCCAATACATGTTGGTGTCACACAGTATGTAGACTAAGTACATGGCCATGTGATATTTTTCTCAAACTGAAATCCTAGCACTATATGAAGGGGTCTACACGATATGTATTCTTTCAAACTACATTCCATGTAGATCAGAATTTCATAGAAACTCCAGATCTCCATGTGTCTCTATCTGCACCATCGAATCCTTCAATTTAGCTACAGTTCTCGACCATAACTGATCAGAATCATGCTTATTATGCTTTTGTCGTCACTGGTGGCCATATTCTGGCCACTCATTGCTTGAAAATCGTCTGTTGTTGAACCTCCATAGTACCTGCATGATCCATCTCGCAAAACCACTGTCACCCACACCAACATCAAATCTTAATTGTCATCATCACACCCCCATCGTGTTTCTAACCATAACACCAAACCTGCACAAATGATTCGTAAAAATAATGTATAATTGTTCCACGAAACAGGTTCCCGATTATAGTCGAATCACCAGTCAATCGTAATACTAATGATGAACATTTGAAGAATGGAGTGAGAAGGGAACGAAACATAAAAGTGATAAAAGGACCGATTTTGTCCATATTAGTCTTGGGTAACGTTGTTGACAGAATACCAATGGATCATTAGTGTTTCAAAAGAATTATTAATTCCTAATTCTAGGAATAAAAATAATTAATGACAATTCAATAAGAATGATTCATGGATTAATTCATAAATGAATTAATTTTCGTTTGTCATGGAAAATCAATAGTGAAGAATTAACCAACAAAATCAAAAGTAATACCTCAGGTTTGGATTGATCTTTGACTAAGAGTTTTTCTGCATGTGAATCCTTTGACGAATTTTCTGCGTTTGTTGGTGTCCCCATGAATCTCCATGATCATTCGTCATTGATTCTCTTTGTGACGTCACTCATAATGATAACTCTCTCAATCCCCTCAATATCTCATGGTTATGTGATTAACCTTGAAGATTTCCCATAACAAGGATTATAAGGCATATTGCTAGTTTAAACCATTTATTATAAAATTAAAATATTAATTTATTTATTTTTTTTTTTATCTAATGTTTCACTAGCGTTTGCACTGCTCTGAAATGGCCGATGTCGATGAAACTTACGTCGCGCCTATGGTAAAACTTGAGTTCTAGATTTAATGACAATATCAATTTTTTGATTTGATACACTAATCATGAGATATTCCATTAATTCAGAAAAAATGTTCACATGTGATATATTATATTTAATATTTTTAATATATCAACACCATAGCTTCATAAGGATTAGAACATCAGGCTGACTATGTTCCCAACTCTGGAAATATTATTCAACATTTTCCATAGTGTCAAACAAAAATTTCAGAGCCAAGATAATGTTGTTTCCAACATAGTATTGGGACAGACTGAGAGGATATGATGCAGAGTGGTCGATGTCAATGCAATGTTATTTTAATTATAGTTAATGTAAATCCTAATATAGGTGTATTTAGTTGGGAAATGTATATAAATTATAACATCGTTGAATGTGATCAATTAGCTTGTGATTCACACTCTGGTGTTGTGAACACAAGTGAATTTTCCAGAGCATGGAATTCATGGTGAGGGGTAATGGTGTTGGGGTGCCTCCTCATCTGGCCCTGATATATTTTTGATATCTTTGATGAGATATATTTGATATCTTTGACGAGATATATCTGATATCTTTGAGAACGTGTTTTTATATCTTTTATGAGATATATTTGATATCTTTGATGAGATATATTTGATATCTTTAACGAGATATGAGATATCCTTTAGGATATACCCGAGATATCATGTAGCAGCTCTCCTATATATATGAGATGTGTGACTCTTCTTTTTTTAGTTGTTGGGGATAGTGTAGTTGCATTTTCAAAGAGAGGTTTTCAGATCCGCAATCGATGTAACTACTCTAATCTGATCGTCTTTGATCTGCAATGGTTTTTTGATCTAATCCCTGTTCTTTTTCATCTACACTTTTGTTCGGACATCGATCTTCTGCTTTCATGGTAAAATCTATTTGGGTTTCTTTAGCATGTTGCATTCTTCATTTCATGCTTCATTCAAATTGTATATATTCTTCTTCTTTGATCCACTATTTTTATTAGTATTACTTTTGAGATCTCTTCCATTTTTGGAGAGTCTATACCGTAAACTTATCTATTTTAGTGGATCCCTCTTTCTAGACTAGGTTCCATGGTTTTTCCATTTTGTGTTTTCCACGTAAAAATTTCTGGTGTCAACTTTATATTGTGCACTTATTTTTGTCTCTACGCATCCGCTGTTTGAGGGAAATATTTTTCCGCTATGAGTTCTATTTTATGTTGTTTGTGCATTCATCACTTTCCATCTTTCCCAACATCTGGTATCATAGGGTTTGGTTTTTATTTCATATTCATTATGGAATCCAATTATAGTCAGATGATTTTATTGAATAATACCAATTACCATATGTGGCGACTTAAAATGAAGGATCTAATTTTTGTCAAGAAAATGCATCTTCCGATGTTTAATATCCAAAAGCCAGAGAGGATGTCAGATGAAGAATGGACATTCAAGAATGAGATGGTTTGTGGTTTCATTCGCCAATGGGTTGAAGACAATGTGATGAACCACATTGTCAACATCTCTCATGCCAAAACTTTGTTAGAGAAGCTCAAGAATACCTATACTTCCAAGACAGGAAACAATAAGTTGTTTCTTCTCAAGAAAATGATAAAATTGAGGTACAGAGAAGGTACGTCTATTTCTGATTATTTAAGTGGATATCAGAGATGTTTTCATTAGTTTTCTAGCATGAGTATCAATTTTAAAGATGAGGTTTTAGCGCTTTTATTTCTTAACACTTTACCCAATTCTTGGGAGAATTTATGTGTTTCTCTAACTGGTTAGGCTTCTAATGGTCTTGTGACATTTAGTTTTGTTAAGTCTACTATTTTTAATGAAGAAGTCAGGAGACGCACTCAAGAGAAATCTTCTTCATAGATTTTAGTCATAGAGAATAGGGGGAGAATCTAGGAAAAGAATCGGGGATAGAGCAGTCGAGGAAAGAGTAAAAGAAGAAGAAAATCCAGATCAAAGTAGAGATATTTTGAGTGTCATCATTGTCGTAAGAAGGGACATGTTAAGAAGTTTTGTTATCAGCTGAAAAGAGAAAACATAATGAAATAAAATCAACCAAATAAGAATGGCGATGGAGATGATCATGTCACTGCCGCTATAGGGGGTGATCTTGTTATTGTTTATGACTCCATTAATGTTGTTTCTGATCATTCTGTTGGGCGGAGAAGTTATGGCAAGAGGGGGGTGAATTTCCTTTTTAAAAAATAAATAACAATTTAAAACAATTATCAAAGTGCAGCGGAAATAAAATAGGCAAGACACAAAATTGATAACGGAGTTCGGCTTAAACCAAAGCCTACGTCTCCGCTCCCAACTCAATCGTTGAGAGATTTACTACCGCTTGATTTTTAATGGTTTTAGCAAGAAACCCACTAGACTTTAAGGTTAGTCTAGAACCTATTACAGCTTGCTTTTAATGGTTATGCAAGAACCCACTTACTTTCAATGGTTGAGCAAGAACCCACTAGCCTTCTTACAGGTGAAGGCTAGCTTACCTATGACTCAAGCCTTTTAAAAGGGAAGGCTTGACTAACCTCTTCACACCTTTAAGGTGGTGTGAAAACCCAAAGAAGAGAGGATGAGAGAAATGAGGGGTTTGTAGGCACAAACCCAAATTGAAGCTCAAAATGATAAAACGATAAAAACCGTAAAGAGGAGAATCCTTGGGCGCCAAAGGATTGATGGAGTTGATGAAGGGCACTCCCAAGCTTCTATGGTGGTGCTCCTTGGATGTGGAAATGAGTTGGAGCAAGTGGAGGGTTCCTTGAGGGAATGCGCCGGAGGTTCGCCAAATGATCAAAAATGTGTCCGTGGGCTTTCTTTTGGCTTAGTTAAGTTTCCAGGGCTTCCTAGTCCTTTATTTATAAAGGGGGAACCCTCAAATGGCCTTTGGGAGGCTTCGGAGCCATTGGAGAGGCCTTCGGAGCCGTTGGGAGGCAAGTGGACAAGTCTGGTCAAAGCCCAACGGCTAGTTTGACTGGCTCCACCGGCTGACCGGTGCTAGGCCACCGGTTGGCCGGTGCTTTGAAAAAGGGAGAGGGCTCGGGCTCAGGCACCACCGGCTGGCCGGTGAGGAGGCCACCGGTTGGCCGGTGCTGAGGCAGTAGCTGACACTATTCTGTCTGGGTCCACCGGCTGGCCGGTGGTGGGACACCGGTTGGCCGGTGGTCTGGACAGAGGGATGCCTTCTGTCCAGGCTCCATCGGCTGGCCGGTGGTCTTCCACCGGTTGGCCGGTAGGACTGAAATCAGTCCACTTTGGCTTTTCTTGGCCCAATTCCTTGGCAACCTTTTGCCTATCAACAAAAACACTTAAAACAAGATTAGATAAATAAGAGAGTGATTGTGATCATGAAAATTAAACCACGAGGGGTACGAGAGGTACAACAATCTCCCCCTATTTTGATGATCACAATCACCAAAATAAACAATGTAAAAATGAAATAAAAGGCATTCTTTAAAGGATAAATTGAAAAGTAAAGCAAAGCATGATAAAAAGATTTCTCCCCCAATCAACCAAGAATTTCTCCCCCTTTGTGATTATAAAAATAGCACGGGGCATAAAACTTGATTGAGGGAAAGGATGAAAAAACAAGATAGAGATTTTAAAACCAATTGAAATTTTTGAAATTTGAATTGAAAGTTTTGAATTGAAAATTTTGAATTGAGAATTTTGAATTGAAAGTTTTGAATCGAAAATTTTTGAAATGAGAATTTTGAATTGTAAGTTTTGAAATGAAGATTTTGAAATAAAAATGCAAAAAGGCTTAAATGATCCTAACTCCCCCTAAATAAAAACAATAAATCACCGGGGAGTGGTTTTTGAAACCGAGACAAATTTTGGCCCGGAGAGACTCGCTAAAAGGGATTTTTCAATCCAAACTTGTCTATTGGCGGGTCTTCTACTATAAAATTCATCATTAAAGAAAATAGTTTTGGGCCTTCCATACCGGGCATTTTTGCAATTGCACTCATAAATTAAGTGCCCGGGTTTTTTACAATAGTTACAAAATTTAAATTGGGAGCTCCCCCTTACAAAAATAGTTGGAGCATGGGAAGAGGAAGCTTGCTTGGAATAGCCAAGCCCTTGGGTGGTTCTAGATATGCATTGGGAACCGAGCAATTTGGTCAAATTTTGTTCCCCTTGGGTGAACTTGGCAAGAGACTCCCTTAGATCTTTGATGGTTGAATTCAAAGAATCAACATTTGGAATATCTTGGATTTTGAGGGACAACTCCTCCTTTTCTTTGAGAAGTTGTTCCTTTTCGGAAGAGAGTTTTTTGAAATTCTTTTTTAAAGCAACAAATTTGGAAGAAAGTTCATGAAAACATTCCTCCAATTGATCTCTAGCATGTTGGAGATCCTCATAAGATAAATGATTAAAATAATTGGAAGAACAAGAGGAAGAGGAGTCGGAAGAGGTTACCTCATGAAATGCCATTAGGCATTTTTTACCGTTGTCGCTTGAGGAGGAGGAGGAGGATGATGTGGAGCTATCACTCCATGTGGCCTTGAAAGCCTTCTTCTTTTCCTTTTGCTTGGCCTTTTTCTTGTTGAGTGGACAATCGGGCTTGTAATGGCCTTTCTTGCCACACCCATAGCATGTTACCTCGGGCTCGGATTTTTCGTCGTGTTTTTCCTTTCGAGCCTTGCGGGATTTCTTCTTCTTGTGCTTCTTCATGAAGTTGTGCATTTTTCGGGCAAGATTCTCCATTTCGGAATCGCCGCTTGAAGAGGAAGACGATGAGGAGGAGGAGCTTTCTTCTTGTTGAACTTTGAAGGCGATGTTCTTTGGAACTTTGATTGGTTTGCCTTCCTTTTCAGCTTGCCTCCTCATGGTGATCTCATAGGTCATGAGGGATCCGATGAGCTCTTCGACCGGCATGTTCTTGATGTCTTTTGCTTCTTGGATTGCCGTGACTTTCGGTGCCCATGTGCTTGGTAGGATCCAAAGGATCTTCTTGACCATCTTTTCTACAGACACATCATCTCCAAGAGATTTTCTACCATTGCAAACGTCAGTAAAGCGAGTAAAAATTTCAGAAATATTTTCATGGGGATGCATGGTGAAAGACTCAAAATCTTGACGGTACATATCTAATCGAGTATCCTTAACTTTGTTGGTCCCCTCATGGGTAACCTCCAATAGTTTCCAGATTTCATGAGATGAAGTGCATGTGGAAACTCGATTGAATTCATTTCGATCAAGGCCGCAATGTAGAGCGTTCATGGCTTTTCCATCAAGCTCGAAATTTTTAATATCGGCTTGGGTCCATTTGGATTCATCGGGAGAAGAAAGAGTGTAACCATGCATGAAAATTTTATATATAGGATAACCTATACTTCTAAGAAAAGTGGTCATGCGGGTTTTCCAATAAGTGTAGTCGGTTCCATCAAAGAATGGAGCCCGACCCAAAGAATATCCTTCGGGGGCGAAAGAGGTTGAAGCCATCAAAAAAAAAGATCTTGAATTTGAAACCGGTTAGGGTATTACTCAAATTTTTCCTTTGATACCAATTGTTGGGCGGAGAAGTGATGGCAAGAGGGGGGGTGAATTTCCTTTTTAAAAAATAATTAACAATTTAAAACAATTATCAAAGTGCAGCGGAAATAAAATAGGCAAGACACAAAATTGATAACGGAGTTCGGCTTAAACCAAAGCCTACGTCTCCGCTCCCAACTCAACCGTTGAGAGATTTACTATTGCTTTCTTTTTAATGGTTTTAGCAAGAAACCCACTAGACTTTAAGGTTATTCTAGAACCTATTACAGCTTGCTTTTAATGGTTATGCAAGAACCCACTTGCTTTCAATGGTTGAGCAAGAACCCACTAGCCTTCTTACAGGTGAAGGCTAGCTTACCTATGACTCAAGCCTTTTAAAAGGGAAGGCTTGACTAACCTCTTCACACCTTGAAGGTGGTGTGAAAACCCAAAGAAGAGAGGATGAGAGAAATGAGGGGTTTGTAGGCACAAAACCAAATTGAAGCTCAAAATGATAAAACGATAAAAACCGTAAAGAGGAGAAGCCTTGGGCGCCAAAGGATTGATGGAGTTGATGAAGGGCACTCCCAAGCTTCTATGGTGGTGCTCCTTGGATGTGGAAATGAGTTGGAGCAAGTGGAGGGTTCCTTGAGGGAATGCGCCGGAGGTTCGCCAAATGATCAAAAATGTGTCCGTGGGCTTTCTTTTGGCTTAGTTAAGTTTCCGGGGCTTCCTAGTCCTTTATTTATAGAGGGGGAACCCTCAAATGGCCTTTGGGAGGCTTCGGAGCCGTTGGAGAGGCCTTCGGAGCCGTTGGGAGGCAAGTGGACAAGTCTGGTCAAAGCTCAACAGCTAGTTTGACTGGCTCCACCGGCTGACCGGTGCTAGGCCACCGGTTGGCCGGTGCTTTGAAAAAGGGAGAGGGCTTGGGCTCAGGCACCACCGGCTGGCCGGTGAGGAGGCCACCGGTTGGCCGGTGCTGAGGCAGTAGCTGACACTATTCTGTCTGGGTCCACCGGCTGGCCGGTGGTGGGACACCAGTTGGCCGGTGGTCTGGACAGAGGGATGCCTTCTGTCCAGGCTCCATCGGCTGGCCGGTGGTCTTCCACCGGTTGGCCGGTAGGACTGAAATCAGTCCACTTTTGCTTTTCTTGGCCCAATTCCTTGGCAACCTTTTGCCTATCAACAAAAACACTTAAAACAAGATTAGATAAATAAGAGAGTGATTGTGATCATGAAAATTAAACCACGAGGGGTACGATAGGTACAACACATTCTTGCTTGGTTGTTGACAGTGGTGTCTATTTTCATGTGACATCGAAGAAGGAGTTCTTTATATCTTACAACCTAGGTAATTTTGAGATTTTGAAGATGGGTAATGGTGGTCATGTTGATGTCGTAGGTATTAGGACTATTTTTTTGGAGACCAGTATAGGAAGTAGGATGATTTTGAAGAATGTTCGACATGGACTAGAGGTTCGCATGAATCTTATGTCTACCATCGTTCTTGGTGATGAAGGGTTTATCAGTAATTTTGGTGATTTCCAATGGAATATTTCCAAGGGCTCTTTGATTGTGTCTTGAGGGAAGAATCAGTCAGGTTTGTACTGGACTAAAGCTTCTATTTCATGTGATACTACTTGTGTTGTTAAGTGTAATGTTTTGTATAAGTTGTGACATAAGAGGCTTAGTCACATTAGTGAGAAAGGGATTTGTTTTTTGGTCAAGAGAAATCTTATTCCAAATTTGAAGAGTGTCAAGATGGATACGTGTGATAACTGTATGGCTAGAAAACAGATCAGGGTGAGTTTTAGCAGTCATCCTTTACATAGGAAGTCATAGGTACTTGAGTTAGTACATTCTGATGTTTGTGGTCCTTTTAAATTTAAGACCTTTAGTGGTGGTCTTTATTTTGTGACATTTATTGATGACTACTCACATAATCTATGGGTTTATGTTTTGAATGCCAAAAGTCAGGTGCTCAATATTTTTAAGCAATTTCATGTTTATGTTGAGAGGGAATCAGGTAAGAAATTGAAATGTATTCGCACTGAAAATGGTGGGGGGTATTGTGGTCTGTTTGATCAGTATTGCATGAAGGTATTCAGCATCAAAAGATGCCTCCCAAGACACCTCAGTTGAATGGTGTAGCTGAGTGAATGAACATGACTTTGTTCGAAAGAGTTCGTTGTTGATTTTGGAAGAAAAGTTGCCTAGAAATTTTTGGGTTGAGGCTTTACTTACTGTTGATTATATTATCAATTTATCACCAGTGGTTACTTTGCAGATAGACACTCCCAATAAGTTTTGGTGTGGAAAAAAGGTCAGGTATGATCACTTGAAAGTTTTTTGTTGCAAGTCTTTTGTTCATGTGTCTGGAGATGAGAGATCCAAGCTGGATGGTAAGTCACGACAGTGTATATTTATTAGATATGGACACGATGAGTTTGGGTACAGGTTTTATGATCCTGCTTTGAAGAAACTTGTCAGAAGCCATGATGTAGTGTTTAAAGAGGACCAGACTATTGCAGATATTGATAAGGGAGAAAAGTACACTTATCCAACTTCTGATGGCTTTGTCAGTCTTGATCCAAGTTTTGATTCACATTTACCTCATATTTTTGATTTTGATGATCACATTGATGTGCATAATGATTCTAAGGATGGACATGTTGGAGTTGAAGTTTCTGATGCACCTTTTGTTTTTGATGATCTGGATCCTGGGGTTATCAATGAACCCACAATTCTACTCTAGAGGTCATCTCGACATCATACCATTTCTACTCGGTATTCACCTGATGAGTACGTGCTCTTCGCTGAAGGGGGAGAACCAAAATATTTTGATGAGGCTATGAAAAGTGAACAGAAAGACAGATGGGTTGCGACAATGGATGACGCGATGACATCATTGCACGACAACCGTACTTTTGAGCTGGTGAAGTTACCTACAGGTAAGAGAGCTTTTCAAAATCAGTGGATTTATTGGATTAAAAATGAATAATCTAATTATGTTCTATGATACAAGGCAAGGTTAGTTGTTAAAGGATTCCTTCTGAAGAAAGGTATTGATTTTGATGAGATTTTATCACTCGTTGTCAAAATGTCTTCCATTCGGGTTGTTCTTGGTTTGGATGCTAGTTTGGATCTGTAGATTGAGCAAATGGATGTGAAGACAGCTTTCCTCCACAGATATTTAGAGGATGAGATTTATATGGAGGAACCAGAGGATTTTTTTGAAACAGGTAAAGATAATCATGTCTGTAGGTTGTGTAGGTTCCGGGCGCAGTGGAAGCGCGTTGGTGTGTTAGCCCAGCTTTAATTTTAATGTTAAATAATGTTCAATTCGAGATCCGTCACGATATAAAACTCCGAATCTTCAGAATAGAACGAAGAATGAAAAGAAAATAAGAGTCTCAGAACCCTTGAGGAGGATCATCATATGTTGATTATAATTAATTTAATTAATGCATAAGAATTACCTTGTTGGAATTATTTCTTCGTTGATGTGTTCGGTCACAATTCGGTGATCCGTTGTTGCGTCATAGAATCCAAGTGTAGGATTCCTCTAGCAGTGATCCACACGTGTGTCACGTATCTCCGGATGTCGCCAAAGGGATCTTCGGGTGCTAGTGCGGAAGAACCTTCTCTTGCGATGTCCGTCTTTGACCGCCTTGATCCGGTGGAGGATCTTGCTCTCGTAAATTGAGGGAATTCTTGGTGGAAAGGGAATTCTCTCTTGTCTTGAGAGTATTTCCAAATCCGTTGTGCACAACAATGGCTCTTTAAAATGTTGGGGTTGCGAGGATATTTATAATCGGGTTTGAGGTTAATAGAGTTATGACAATAAATAAATGTGTTACGCATTTTATTTATTTCATTAACTCTTATTGAAAACCCCCATGTCGAATTATTAATTCTTTGACATGCGCCCACGCTGATTATAATAAATATCATTTAATAAAACAATATTAAATCCTCAAAATCCTAACTGGAAAAACTACACGGTGTGTAATAATTAATACACGGCGTGTACTTGTTTTCCATAAAACTACACGGCGTGTATATTTAATATACACGGCGTGTACTTTTATTTTCCATTTTTCTCTACCACATTTATTAGACCTTGAGTAATGACTATTTATTTCTTAAATAAATGTAACTGCATTACTCGCTAATAAATATATTATTTCATCCACAATATATTCTCTCGAATAACTAGTGTCAAAATAAATGTGATCAGACATCCTTAAATAATTATTAAACCACAGTCGGGAATAATATTTATTTAACTTGTTAAATTAATATTTAACAGAGATACACGGACACACTTAGTGTGTGACCCTCTAGGCCTCTTTCTCGGTGGCATTAGGCTGAGCCTGCCTAAATTCCAAGGTTAGCATATAGCAACACGCCAAGGCACCCATAGAGAAAGAAGTTAACACCGCAATGACGTGTCACTTCCTAGGAACGCTTACCATGTAATATAATCCATTTGTCTCGATATCTCCAATCAAGCGAGTTGCATGCTAGTGCCATCAACCCATGTGCTTGATTATTCTTTCTTTGACTTCCCGGAATTGAACTTTCTCATACCTTACCATGGCCATGGATTTATTTAGGCTATATCAATTCCATCAAAGGGCTTGAGATATCTACTTCCGTTATGGAACGGAAGGGATAAATCCTTTCTCGTATTATCTATTAATGCGGTATTACTCGTGACGCACCCAACGTATCCTACCTCGCTCCGAACAGTGTGTCGTCACAGTTTTTGTCAATACATCTAAGTGCGCGAGTTGTAATACCCATTAATAATAATCTTAAAGTCTAAGGACCAATACACACGTCCGCAGATAGGAACATCCAATGACACTATGAAATGTGGATTTCCTACTGGCGGGTCTCGTTCTCATAATATCCTCCTGGATATTACCAAGGGTGCACACCATGAGAAGGTGCCTCAAAGTTTTATGAGTCCTCACCCCTAATGACCTGTATTATTTGTGTCCCTCAAATAATATCATCCGACCATAGAACATACATTCAAGAACAGTTTTATGGCACTTCCGGGTTCTCATCATAGCAGGGATCTGCTACGACCCTTTAATTAAATAGTTGTCCTTAGGACGTTATCACATGACATGTCATGCAGAAGAACAATCAATATGTGATAAGGTTTTTGTTTAATGAATAAAGTACAAAGTAGTTGGTTCTAGACCACCAACTCCAACAGACTCCCACTTGGACTAGAGCTAATTGCTAACAACCTTTAACCCGCTAGCTCTCACATGATATTCATGCTTCTGCTGAGATAGGCCTTTAGTCATGGGGTCCACCACGTTCTCTTCCGTGGAAAATCTGCTCACTGCAACTTCACCCCTTTGATAGAAATCCCTCAAGAGGTGATACTTCCGGAGTATGTGATTTGTCCGTTGATGTGACCTTGGTTCTTTTGCAAGAGCCACCGCTGCAATATTATCACAATACAATGTAATGGGATCTTTACTGCTAGGCACCACATCATGCTCCTGGACAAAGTTCTGAATCTAGACGGCTTCTTTGGCTGCATCAGAAGCTGCTATATACTTGGACTCCGCTGTAGAATCGGAAACAACTGGCTGCTTTGAACTCTTCCAGCTCACAGCTCCTCCATTGAGACAGAAAACATATCCAGATTGCGACTTCAGATCATTCTGATCTATTTGAAAACCAGCATCAGCATACCCTATGATGACAAGCTTCTTGTCTCCTCCATACACCAGGAACATATCCTTAGTTCTTCTCAGATACTTAAGGATAGTCTTAACAGCAGTCCAATGTTGTTCTCCTGGATCTGCTTGATATCTGCCTACCATGCTCAGTGCATAGGCAACATCAAGCCTGGTACATAACATGGCATACATGATGGATCCTATAGCCGAAGCGTATGGTATCTTACTCATCCTATCTTTCTCCTGTTGTGTCTGGGGACACATTTTCTTATAAAGATGTAAGCCATGTGACACTGGAACCAATCCCCTCTTGGATTTTTCCATACTAAATCTCTTTAGTATTTGGTCAATGTATGTACCCTGACTTAGTCTAAGAAGCCTCTTGTATCTGTCAAGAATGATCTTGATCCCTATAATGTAGGATGTTTCTCCTAAGTCCTTTATGGAGAAACACTTGTTCAACCAGTCTTTAACTGACTGTAAGGCTGGTACGTTGTTTCCAATAAGCAATATGTCATCAACATATACTACTAGGATGACGACCGCATTCCCATTAAACCACTTATAAACACATGGCTCACATTCATTATTAATGAAACCAAATTCCTTTATGGCTTCATCAAATCGAATGTTCCATGACCTGAATGCTTGCTTTAATCCATAAATGGATTTCTGCAACTTGCAAACCCGTTTGGCTTCACCTGGTGTCACAAACCCTTCTGGTTGTGTCATATAGACATCTTCCTAAAGGTTCCCGTTAAGGAATGTTGTTTTGACATCCATCTGCCAAATCTCGTAGTCGTGGTAAGCTTCTATGGCAAGTATGATTCTTATGGATTTAAACATGGAAACTGGCGAGAAGGTTTCATCATAGTCAATTCTTTGACGCTGTCTGAATCCTTTAGCTACTAGCCTTGCTTTATAGGTGCTAACTTGACCTTCCATGTCCAGCTTTCTTTTGAATACCCATTTGCATCCAATAGGCTTTACATCAACTGGCTCATCGACCAGAACCCAAACTTGGTTCTGATACATGGAATCCATCTCAGAATTCATAGCTTCTAGCCATCTTGCAGCTTCTAAGCTTTATACTGCTTCCTTATAGGAGAGAGGTTCATCATTTTCCAACAATAATGATTCACTATCCTCAGTGACTAGGAAACCAAATCTCTCTGGTTCCCTTACCTCTCTTGAGCTCCTACGCAGTACTTGTGTTTCTGGAACCTCTTCCATGGGGACCTGTGGAACTTGTTCCTGTACCAACTCCTATGTATCTTGAGCATCAACTTCGTCGAAGTCAATCTTTCTCCCATTATCCTTCTTGAGGATGTGCTCCCTCTCAAGAAAGACGGCTTGTCTAGCGACAGTCACTTTCTTGTCTTGAGGGTTATATAGGTAATATCCTTTCGTTTCCTTGGGATATCCTATAAAGATACACTTTATGCCCCGGGGTGCTAGTTTGTTGCTTGAGAAGGCCTTAACAAATGTCTCGCATCCCCATACATGTGTGTGCGACAAATTGGGTTTCCTTCCATTCCATAACTTGGATGGAATTCCATTTTCCGCCTTAGTTGGTACTCGGTTTAATGTGTATGTTGTAGTTTGTAATGCATATCCCCAAAAGGATAATGGAAGATCCGCATGACTCATCATCGACCTCACCATGTCCAACAAGGTGTGGTTCCTCCTTTCACTAACACCATTCCACTATGGTGTATAAGGAGGAGTGAGTTGAGATAGAATCCCAGACTCCCGTAGAAGATCGATGAACTCTTGGTTCAGATATTCTCCACCTCGATCCGATCGAAGCTTCTTTATCTTCTTACCAAGCTGATTCTCTACTTCATTCTTGAATTACTTAAATTTCTCTAAGGACTCTGACTTATACCTCATTAAGTAGACATAGCCATATCTACTCAAATCATCAGTAAAATTAATGAAGTAAGAATATCCACCTCTAGATTCTACTGGAAATGGTCCACACACATCCGTGTGTACCAATCCTAGAAGCTCTGTGGCCCTTTCACCTTGTCCACCAAAAGGCGGCTTGGTCATTTTTCCTTGTAAACAAGCGTGACATCTATCAAGTGGTTTTAGCTCAGTAGAGTCTAAATAACCATCTTGGCAGAGCTTTGTCAAACACTTCTCGTTCACATGACCAAGGCGGTGATGAAATAACTGGGAGATGTATGAGTCATGTGAGTTTGTTTCGTTATCGATTTCCAACACTTGGTTTTCGTAATTCAATACATACAAACCATTATTTAAATGTGACATACCATAACATACATTGTTCTTATAAAAGAGACAACCCTTATTTCTAAATTTGAAAACAAATCCATCCATATCCAAACAAGATACAGAAATTATGTTCTTGGTAACACTAGGCACATAATAACAGTTATGTAAAACCAAAATCATCCCAGTCGGCAATGAGAGGTGGTAGTCGCCAATAGACAACGCAGCTAGCCTTGCGCCATTGGCAGCTCGAAGATCCACCTCTCCTCTGGCAATCTTTCTAAATCTACTTGGTTCCTGCATTTGAATACAGATGTGAGCCCCACAAGCTATATCTAATACCCAATGTGTAGAAATAGAAAGATTGCACTCAATAACAAACGCACCTTTAGCATTCCCCATGATTCTGGGTGCAGTTCCTCTTCCAGTGGCCCTGATTTCCACATGCAAAACACACTGCCTCTCGTTCCTTGCCCCGCCTCTGGATCTTCCCCTTCTTGGAGGGACGGTGCTCGAGGGCTTCAGACCGTTTATAAGTCTTTGGCCCCTTTTCCTTGTCCTTCCTTTTCTTGTTCACCATAAGGACCGCGGGTTTGTCACGCCCCATGTCTTTATCTACCTGGCGAATCAAGGTCAGAAGCTCTGATAGACTCTTCTCATTGCCGCTCATGTTATAGTTGACAATGAAGCTAGAGAAGGTCTTGGGCAGTGATGATAGGATGAGATCTGTACGCAACTCATCCGAGAATTTAATCCCTAATATGTCCAGGCATTCAATGTAGCCAATAAGCTTGACTACATGAGGCCCAGCTGGCGCAGACTCTCCAAGCTTCGTGGTAAACAAAGCATTGGAGATCTCATACCTCTCCTGTCTCGCCTTCTCTTGGTAGATATCTTTAAGGTGAGACATCATGCTATACGCATCCATGTTTTCATGTTGCTTCAAGAGCTCATTAAACGTGGCCGATAGCATGAAACACTGGACATCTGTGGCATCATCCATGTGTTTCATGTAGAGAGATAATTCATCATCACTAGCCTCTTTCCCAGGCGCAACTGGAATAGGCTCTTCCAGCACATATAATTTCCTTTCGTGGCGAAGGACGACGTGTAAACGCCTCTGCCACTCTTGGAAATTGGTGCCGGTGATAAGGTTTTCTTTTTCGAGTATGGTGCGCAATGATATGTTTGAATTCATTTTCTTGTCGTTTCTACAAATTAAGATAAGCAAAGGTTTAGTACTTTATTACAAAAATTGAGACAAATAAATAAATTAATACTTATTAGTCTCCCACTATTTTATCAAAATCCAATAGCCCTCACCATTGACTTCGAAATATTCTGTTGCGTGAATATTCTAGTGGAAAGGATTCATATTTCCCTTCGCATTACCCCAACTAGGGTTGGTCAAGAAACTTGAAGGGTTTTAGGTAGGCATTCAAAATGCCAACTGCATTAACTCGCAGCTCCTTGATCCGCTGAGCGGACTCCCCAATCTTGAAATCCTTTTTGGATTTCCTCAACCTTTGCCTCTTGATCACACCAAGTCCTGCTGTGGCAGTCAACCCTTGATACGAACCAAGTCAAGTCAACCCAAAACCTTGAATTAGAATTCCCCGATAATTGAAAGAACCCCAACTAGGGTTGGTCAAGAACTTTGAACTATGGTTCGATTCTAACCAAGATTATGGAAGGCTATGCCGACTTAATATTTATTTTGAGGGATTTTATCCTTATACGTAAATTGCCATTTTATTATCTTTGATTACATTCTTGTTAATATTAAGTGGGATATACTTAAGTGATTAACCATGTCTAAGATAATATTTACGTATAAGCCGGTTTTATTTTAGTTTCATCTTGCATGCTCGTTTAATTCATTAATTATGTGATCGTGACAACACACCACAATAAATAAACCATGCAACTGACAGAAATAAAATAAATGGTATGATCATGAGCTTTTCTATTGGTTAGTTTATCTAGCGGTTGATAAACTAACCCAAGACCTAGGGGAGAAACACCTTGAACCTTTCGGGTTCGTGTTTACAGCTTTCCACCTGTCCACCTTTGTATCTCCTTGGATTGGTTTCACCTTGGCTCCTGACTTGAGCCGCCTCCACTAGCTTGGGAGCTCCATCCATTACATATGCATTTATCTCACACGCAGGTGAGGGGTAAAAAGGGGTTTTTACATAAAAGAATCCTTGGGCGCGTAGGCCCTACATATTAATGAGGAGATGGCTCGCAGGCCAACAAATTTAATTTAAATAAATAAATTAAAAGAAACCATTCACATACAAAGGTCTTGGTCTAGCTCATGATCATCCATACATGCAACGATATTTACGCATAAATAAAACTAGCATTCAATTCTTTAATCGTTCTTGTTTAAGATAAATCACGCTCGAATCAATTAATTTTCTTTAATTAATCAATCCTTTTATCTTAAATCCCTTTTCTGAATTTTCTTGAGATTCTCATCCATCATAATTTTAAACAAATAAATTCATTTAAAATTATCCTTGTACGTAACTTGTACCTTGGAGGCAACCCGGTGAATTCTCATTTATTACGCAGATGTTAAATTAAACACATATATATATAACACCTATCACGTGTTGTGCCTCAGCTTTACGCCTGCACCATGGTATACGTCTCAAGGGTTTGTATAATATAATAATAAATTTTAATAAATCTGCGTAATTTGGGTGAGTACACGGTGTATAGTTCCGACTACACGGCGTGTACTTTTCTTCACCGTTCATCCGAAGTACACGCCCGGGGATAGGGTGTGTTAATGTACTTCGGAAATTTTCGGAGTACACGGCGTGTACAGTGGGACACACACCATGTAGTTTCCGCGTTACACGGTTTCCAGTCGGGCAGGCCGTGTACAGAGTACACGACCCAACCCTGACCCGAAGGGACTACGTGTTCATTGGACCACACGGCGTGTATTCCGGAAACCGTGTGCCACCTGTTTCTGGTCAACACACGGTGTCTTAAATTCTTAGAAAGAATCCAATACACGGCCTGATTTGGCGGATCAGTCAATGCATTGAACCTAGACTACACGGCGTGTACTTCCGAATACACGCCGTGTATTCTGGTGTTATACGGCCAGAAACGTTTGGCTCCTCCGGATGAGTTCCTCTATTTTATTTTAATCAAAATTAAAAGAAAAAATCGTTTCTGTGAGGTGAATGAGAAACGAGGGAGGAGGAATAGATCTCGATATTCAGATTTCCAGAACGATTAAACTTGAATTGAAATGACTAAATTATTAAATGCGTAAATTACCAATGAAAAACTAAATAATTATAATCAACGATATGACCCCCTCTGATACCACTTGTAGGTTCTGGGCGCAGTGGAAGCACGTTGGTGTGTTAGCCCAACTTTAATTTTAACGTTAAACAACGTTCAATCTGAGATCTGTCACGATATAAAATGCCGAATCTTCGGAATAGAACGAAGAATGAAAAGAAAATAAGAGTCCCAGAACCCTTGAGGAGGATTATCATATGTTGATTATAATTAATTTTATTAATGCATAAGAATTACCTCGTTGGAATTTTTTCTTCGTTGATGTGTCCGGTCACGATTCGGTGATCCGTCGTTGCGTCGTAGAATCCAAGTGTAGGATTCCTCTAGCGGTGATCCACATGTGTGTCACGTATCTCCGGATATCGCCGAAGGGATCTCCGAGTGCTAGCGCGGAAAAAGCTTCACTTGCGATGTCCGCCTTCGACCGCCTTGATCCGGTGGAGGATCTTGCTCTCGTAACTTGAGGGCATTCTTGGTGGAAAGGGAATTCTCTCTTGGCTTGAGAGTATTTCTAAATCCGTTGTGCACAACAATGACTCTTTAAAATGTTGGGGTTGTGAGGATATTTATAATCGGGTTTGAGGTTAATAGAGTTATGACAATAAATAAATGTGTTACGCATTTTATTTATTTCATTAACTCTTATTGAAAACCCCCATGTCGAATTATTAATTCCTTGACATGCGCCCACGCTGATTATAATAAATATCATTTAATAAAACAATATTAAATCCTCAAAATCCCAACTGGAAAAACTACACGGCGTGTAATAATTAATACACGGCGTGTACTTGTTTTCCATAAAACTACACGGCGTGTATATTTAATATACACAACGTGTACTTTTATTTTCCATTTTTCTCCACCACATTTATTAAACCTTGAGTAATGACTATTTATTTCTTAAATAAATGTAACTGTATTACTCGCTAATAAATATATTATTTCATCCACAATATATTCTCTCGAATAACTAGTGTCAAAATAAATGCGATCAGACATCCTTAAATAATTATTAAACCACGGTCGGGAATAATATTTATTTAACTTGTTAAATTAATATTTAACTGAGATACATGGACACACTTAGTGTGTGACCCTCTAGGCCTCTTTCTCGGTG
The DNA here is from genome assembly GCA_963277665.1 of Viscum album. Taxonomy (NCBI): domain Eukaryota; kingdom Viridiplantae; phylum Streptophyta; class Magnoliopsida; order Santalales; family Viscaceae; genus Viscum; species Viscum album. Next base: position 1,688,924,999 of record OY728140.1, on the reverse strand, counting down.
GCATTAGGCTGAGTCTGCCTAAAGTCCAAGGTTAGCGTCTAGCAACACGCCAAGGCACCCATAGAGAAAGAAGTTAACGCCGCAATGACGTGTCACTTCCTACGAACGCTTACCGTGTAATATAATCTCTTTGTCTCGATATCTCCAATCAAGCGGGTTGCATGCTAGTGCTATCAACCCATGTGCTTGATTATTCTTTCTTTGACTTCCCGAAATTGAACTTGCCCATACCTTACCATGGCCATGGATTTATTTAGGCTATATCAATTCCATCAAAGGGCCTGAGATATCTACTTCTGTTATGGAACGGAAGGGACAAATCTTTTCTCGCATTATCTATTAATGCGGTATTACTCGTGACGCACCCAACGTATCCTACCTCGCTGCGAACAGTGTGTCGTCACAGTTTTCGTCAATACATCTAAGTGCACAAGTTGTAATACCCATTAATAATAATCTTAAAGTCTAAGAACCAATACACACGTCTGCAGATAGGAACATCCAATGACACTATGAAATGTGGATTTCCTACTGGCGGGTCTCGTTCTCATAATATCCTCCTGGATATTACCAAGGGCGCACACCATGAGAGGGTGCCTCAAAGTTTTATGAGTCCTCACCCCTAATGACCTGTATTATTTGTGTCCCTCAAATAATATCAACCGGCCATAGAACATACATTCAAGAACAGTGTTATGGCACTTCCGGGTTCTCATCATAGCAGGGATCCGCTACGACCCTTTAATGCAACAGCTGTGCTTAGGACATTGTCACATAACATGTCATGCAGAAGAACAATCAAGATGTGATAAGGTTTTTATTTAATGAATAAAGTACAAAGTAGTTGGTTCTAGACCACCAACTCCAACAGGTTGAAGAAGAGTTTGTATGGTTTGAAGCAAGCTCTGAGACAGTGGTATACGAAGTTTGAATCTATCATTTCTCATCAGGGTTTCAGGAAGACATCTTCTGATCATTGTATGTTTGTTTAGAGATTTACTGATGAAGATTTTATTATACTGTTGCTTTATGTTGATGATATGCTCATTGTTGACCATGATGCTTCTAGAATTGACAGATTGAAGAAGGATCTTTGTCAGTCTTTTGTGATGAAAGACTTGGGGTCAGCTCGACAGATTCTTGGCATGTCGATCTCCCGTGACAGGAAGACCAAGAAATTATGGTTATCTCAGAAAAGATATATTGAGAAGGTTCTTTAGAGATTTTCTATAGATAGATCTAAAGTGGCTAGTACTCCTCTTGCTTTACATTTTAAGCTCAGTACCAATCAGTCACCTTCTACTGATGAAGAGAGAGAGAGGAGCTGCAATACATATCTTATTCATCTATTGTTGGCTATTTGATGTATGTTATGGTATGTACTAGACCTGATATAACTCATGCAGTTAGTGTGGTCAGTTGTTTTCTATCAAATCCAGGTAGAGAGAATTGGAGAGTAGTGAAATATATATTTCGTTATCTTTGTGGTACTTCTGATATGAGATTATGTTTTGGCAAAGAGGAACCTGTGCTTTGTGACTTTACGGATTCAGATATGGCAGGAGATGTCGATTTAAAGAAGTCCAGGCTATTTGATCACTTTTGCAGGGGGGAAGTTGTATCTTGGCAATCTAGGTTGCAGAGATGTGTTGTTTTATCTACCACAGAGTCAGAGTTTATTGCAACTACATAGGCATGCAAAGAATCGTTCCGGATGAAAACTTTTATTCGAGAACTCAATTTTAATCAAGATAGATATGTTTTATTTTGTGATAGTCAGTGTGATATTTGTTTGGAAAAGAATTCTACTTTTCATGGCAGGTCGAAACATATCGATATTCAGTATCATTGGATCTGCGACATCCTTGATTCGAGACAGTTAGAGCTTGAGAAGATCCACACTGATAACAATGGGTCAGACATGTTGATCAAGAGTTACCCAGAGGTAAATTTGAGACTTGTCGACTGATTGCGGGTTTGGCGATGGTTCCCAATTGAGTCGGAGGGGGAGTTTGTTGGGGCGCCTCCTCATCTAGCTCTGAGATATTTTTGATATCTTTGACGAGATATATGTGATATCTTTGACGAGATATATCTGATATCTTTGAGAAGATATTTTAATATCTTTGAGGAGATATATTTGATATCTTTGAGGAGATATATTTGATATCTTTAATGAGATATATTTGATATCTTTAACAAGATATGAGATATCCTTTAGGAGATACCTGAGATATCATGTGGCGACTCTTCTATATATACGAGACATGTGACTCTTCTTATTTTTAGTTGTTGGAGACAGTGCAGTTGCGTTTTCAAGGAGCGGTTTTCAGATCTATTACCGGTGGAACTACTTTGATCTGACCGGCTTTCATCTGCGGTGTTTTTTTAAAGCCGATCCTTGTGCCTTTTCATCTGCACTTTTGTTCGGATATCGATCATCTACTTTCACGGTCAGATCTATTTGGGTTTTTTTAGAAGACTGCATTCTTCATTTCATGCTTCATTCAAATTGTATTTGTTCTCCGTCTTTGATCCACTATTTTTCTTAGTATTACTTTTGAGATCTCTTCTATTTTTTGAGTCTCTACCGTAAAGTTATCTATTTTAGTGGATCTCTGTTTTTGGACTAGGTCACGTGGTTTTTCTCTTTTGGGTCTTCCACATAAAAAATTCTGGTGTCAACTTTATATTCTATATTTATTTTTGCCGCTACCTGAGGGAAAGATTTTTTCGCTGCAATAAAGGGAAAATTTTCCTTCAGATGATGATTGCATTGATGTATATCTAGATTTTATTAAACTAACACTCCTTATACCAAGGGCATCACACCGCGTTTTATTTATTATGTGGGAGGTTAGGTTTATTACTTTTAGAGAGGGAGAGTCACCCTCACACACGAGTTAGGTTCGGATTTTGGGGAATTACAGGGCTAAAATTTTAAAGGAAAAATTATATATTACAAAATGCCGGAAAATGAAAATTACAAAGTTACGAATAAACACGCAAAAATAGATTACAATTGAATTTTAATTTAAATTGAAAATTGGGTAATCTTTTTAATCATTTATTGATATTTTTCTATTTTTTGATCTATATTAATTGTATGTTTTGAAACTTGTTGGTCATTTTCACCTTTGATCAGGCAAATAGTCAAACACGCTGAATGATGCGTAAAGTCTGTGAATGGATCAATAAATGGATAGACAGTGGAGAAACGGGCGACCGCGGGAGGAGGGAGAGAGAGAGAGAGGCGAGGGAAGGAGACGACGACGCTGTTTATCCCACCTGGTTACACCTCTGTAACTTATCCCTCTCCCCATTTTCCCACTTTCTCTCTCTCCCGTTCTCGATTTTCCGCTGCCCTGCACGATTATTTTAGTCGCAGCGGTTGCATCTCCCCAACCTCCCAAATCCCCAATTTGAATTTCCTCTTTCTTCGTCTTCTTCCAGCGCTTGCAGCTGCCAATCCGCCATGAATGGCGACGGAGTTCCCCCCCGGATGGCCGGCGCCGCCCCCGCCTCCGTCCAGATATCCGCCCCAGGGAGGCGGCTGCCGGACTTCCTGCTCAGCGTAAACCTCAAATACGTGAAATTAGGGTACCACTACCTCGTCTCCCACCTCCTCGCCCTCTGCCTCATCCCCCTCATGGCGGTTACCCTCGTCGAGGTCTGCCGGACGGACCCCGCCGAGGTCCGCCGCCTGTGGGCGGACCTGCAGTACAACCTCCTCGGGGTTGTCTCTGTCTGCGCCGCCCTCGCGTTCGCCGCCACCGTCTACCTCGTCTCCCGGCCGCGATCCGTGCTCCTGGTCGATTACGCCTGCTACCGCCCCCCCGACCGCCTCCGCGCCCCCACCCAGCAGTTCATGGACCACTCCCGCCTCACCGGCGACTTCGACGACTCCTCCCTGGAGTTCCAGCGCCGGATCCTCGAGCGCTCCGGCCTCGGAGAAGACACCTACGTCCCCGCCGCGATGCACTCCGTCCCGCCTCGCGCCTCCATGGCCGCCGCCCGGGCGGAGGCCGAGCAGGTGATGTTCGGCGCCCTGGATGCTCTGCTTGAGAACACCCGGGTCAAGCCCAAAGACATCGGCGTTCTGGTGGTGAATTGCAGCCTGTTCAACCCCACGCCCTCCCTCTCCGCCATGATCGTTAACCGGTACAAGCTCCGGGGGAACGTGAAGAGCTTCAACCTCGGGGGGATGGGGTGCAGCGCCGGGGTGATCGCCGTCGACCTCGCCAAGGATATGCTCCGGGTCCACCGGAACACCTACGCCGTCGTGGTGAGCACCGAGAACATTACCCAGAACTGGTACTTCGGTAACAAGAAGTCCATGCTCATCCCGAACTGCCTCTTTCGGCTCGGCGGCTCGGCGGTGCTGCTCTCCAACAAGCCGTCGGACCAGCGGCGGGCCAAGTACAGGCTCGTCGACGTGGTCCGGACCCACTTCGGCTCCGACGACCGGGCCTTTAACTGCGTGTATCAGGAGGAGGACGGCGCCGGGAAGACGGGCGTCGCCCTGTCCAAGGACCTGATGGCCATCGCAGGAGAGGCGCTGAAGATCAACATCACCACGCTGGGGCCCCTGGTCCTCCCGATCAGCGAGCAGCTTCTCTTCTTCGCCAACCTGGTCTCCAAGAAGCTGTTCAACGCCAAGCTCAAGCCGTACATCCCCGACTTCAAGCTCGCCTTCGACCACTTCTGCATCCACGCTGGTGGGAGGGCGGTGATCGACGAGCTGGAGAAGAACCTCCAGCTGCAGCCGACCCACGTGGAGGCTTCCCGGATGACGCTCCATCGCTTCGGCAACACCTCGTCCAGCTCCATCTGGTACGAGCTGGCCTACACGGAGGCGAAGGGGAGGGTGAGGAAGGGCCATCGAATATGGCAGATCGCCTTCGGGAGCGGCTTCAAATGCAACAGTGCCGTCTGGGTGGCCCTCCGCCAAGTGAAGCCGTCGCCCAACGGTCCCTGGGAAGACTGCATTCACAGGTATCCCGTGCCGCTTCTGGTCGCCTAGTTCCATGCGCCTGTTGCTGCAATGGATTTCACTCTGTACCCTTCTTCTTCCTCCCCTTTCCCATTTTAGCTGTGCCCTGTAGTTTACATTTACAACACAAGAAATCGGGATGCTGCTTGGAATTTACCAGATCCTTCATTCCATCAATCTTTTCAAATCAACCTGCAAGCTTTGGTTTTTCATGTGGGATGGGGATGATTTATTCAACTCAAGGATTTGTTGTCACTATGATACAGTCATGGTGCAGGCTCTTTTGGGTTTGTTATCTTTTACTTGGAGCCTTTGGTTGGTGTCATTCCTTGATGATTCTGTCAATGGCTGCCTGTGTATTCCTCTTTGACAGGGTCTCCATTCTTCAGCCAATATTTCATCAGCAGTTTGTGACATTCTGTGAATTGAAGTTTGGGCAGGGAAGCCATGGCTCTGCTTCCTAGTAGAAAAGAACTGAGAACTGTGCAAATCCAGCAGACTGTTAATGCAAGGTCACGGATTTAATTATTGGGACAATGTCAATTAAGGATCAAAACAGGCCCTTAATTCCAGTTAAGAACCTCCCACATTTGAGATTAAGGTAGAATCTCATTTTATTTAAAAATTCATAATCTTTTTTGGTATTTCGTTAGTATTTTTCCATGTTTTTGGTCCCAAACTAGCATCAACTGTCTGTTTTGACCCTGAATCGTCATTTTCTCTTGATTATTTTCTGTGAATTTATTGCACTTTACGGTGCATGTTCTTCCTATCAAGTGAGGACGGTGATGATGAAACAGAGGTCTATCTGGGTCAGCCAATGAATTAATGAATGGAGTAGTGATGTCTGTTTTGGTTATCCAAGCAATGTGAGTTGGTCCAAATGTTGCCTCAGGTTGGGCTGGGGTCCAAGTACTCAGGCCCAGCCAAAAGCTTGGAAAAAAATTCAGCTGGATCTGGATGATCTGAAATTGAGTAGTGATGTCTGTTTTGGTTATCCAAGCAATGTGTCCAAATGTTGCCTCAGGTTGGGCTGGGGTCCAAGTACTTAGGCCCAGCCAAAAGCTTGGAAAAAATTTCAGCTGGATCCGGATGATCTGAAATGCAAGCTGTCTTGGCCCAATAACCTGCAACATTACCCTGACCATGCATTCATATTCGACCTGTCCATGTGGTCGGAAGCTGCATGCTTCTCATGTTCAATTCATCAATTCCCGGTAGGTGGTTCTATGTAATTCTCTTTATTGATGAAACCATGAATGATTGCACGTTTTAAAGGATGTTTTTTCTTGAATATAATCTATACTAAATATTTATGGTGACTGCATGATGATTATTTTGTTTCATTTTTTATTTTCATTTGACATAGTGAATGGAACTTCTTAAAAGTGTAAATTGTGTTTTACATAAAAGACGCACAATTGATATTTGATAAAATGCCAATAATGTTTTATTATGAAGTAATGGAAAGTACTTTTATTGAATGCTTTGACATGAATTATAAAGAATTAATGATATGTTTTTATGAAGGATTTTCATGGGCAAAGTATTGTTTGGCTCGTTCAAAGTGCTTGTTACATGATTTACCCCCTTTTACGTTACTGGCCCTTATAATTAAATGCATCAATGTGAGAATTTGTTTTTATTGATGGATGATTGATAACATAAGAACATTTCTTTGAAGGGCGTTGAGGGGCATGATAAGTGTTTAAAAGGTGGGTTACAATATTATGCACGCTACAAGAAAACGACCCGGGGACTCAACCTCATGACCGACACCCCCTCCCCATGCAGCGTGATGAGCCCCCCCTCGGCGTGATGACTGTTTGCTTTTTCCCTTGCATTGAATTTTAGATTACTTGATTTGGAAACGTGGGTTACAATAATATGCACGCTACAAGAAAACGACCCGGGGACTCAACCTCGTGACCGACACCCCCTCCCCCCTGCGGCGTGATGAGCCCCCCCCCCCCCCCCCCCCCGGCGTACTGGGTGATGATGCAAATTTCCCTCCCTAGTTACTAGTTACTAGTTACAATGTCACTCTAGCTAGGATAGGCTAATTTAGCATACCACTCTGGTTGGTTCCATTACGGTCTTCATCACTAGTGTAGGATGCCACTTTGGCTAATATTATTTCTGCTAGTGTAGGATGACACTCTAGCAAGCGGTTTGCGTGCAGTTGGATTGGTATGAGGATCCTAGGTTTCTCTGCTTTAGTTTCATAGGTAGTCTCCCATGATGTCTTGACATGAGCCATATTATAAAATTGTTTTACTTATGCTTTTATTTATGGGATTGTATATTATTGACTCACTCGTATAACTTTACATTTAAAATAAAGGCGTAACTGTGTGTTACATGTTACTTGTTTTTTCATAAAAATAGTAATGGTACTTTCTTGTATTTCAAACTAGCATAGCATAATTTATTTTATAAAGGTTAAACATAGAGCATGTGGTGAAATCATACCGGACATCTTCGCTCACACCCTTGTTTATGTAAACTTGATCTTATCTGATGCGGGTAAAGAGAAAGCACATCATTGAGTTAGTAGTTGTTCGAAAGCTTTCGTTCGGTATGGAGGTGACAATTGAGAGATGCACACTTGTCACATGGAGATTAGTAGCTTAGATATTTTGTTCTTTGGTCATGTATTTGTTAGGAATGGCGAAGCTTGATTTAAGTATCAATTTAAACAACCAGAAGAAGATTTAGAAGTTAACTTAGCCTTGGGGTTTAGTGAACGACAACAGAAATCTCTAGCGGTGGTAGGTTGATCGAAAGATACTATATTTGGATGATTGTGTGCAGTGGTTATTTCACTGGTAGATGCGATTGGAAGATAATATGGTGTTATATATTGGGAAACTTCTAATGTTCTACTAGACGCCAACAGTTAGATGTCGTTTGCTACATGCAATCGGCGGTCACCATGACTTAATAGTGGGACGTCCGCAAAGTTCAGAGGTTGGTGCAAATGGATTACTGGCTAGACCCCACTATATTGGTATGGTGAGGCCCCTTGTATAGGTGTATTGTATTGTATTGGGTTGTAACTCGGATTGAAAAGGTGGTTTAATATCGATGGTAATTACCGATTGTGATTGTAAACCCTTATAGCTTCTAATAGCAATAAAAAACAGCATCATCGTTCTCCTGTGGATATATGACTCACATCCAAACCATGTAAAACCTAAAGTGTTCATTTCATTTGTTTAAATTTTGTTTGTCTGAATGTTTGTGAGGTTGAGTGGGAGTTTGTGCAATGAGGTTGACTTGGTGCTATGAATTGGGTATAAAGAACTTCTTATTTTCTTGTATATCAAGTTAGAGGGAGTCATTTCAATCAAGGAAGTACCATAGGTTCTGTTTCCGCGGTGAGGCACTTTCGATGGATAACTTTTGGAAGATTAGTGGTATAGTGGATTCCCAACAAGTGGCATCAGAGCTAGTAGTTCTTTCAAATCGCTCAAAAACACACTCAATGGCAGCTCAGATAACATTCTCTTTCCTTGACGTTATTTCAATTCAGTGGGACTTTTCTGTTATCGAAAGGTATGATGTCTGAATAGGGTAAGGTCCGCATAGACAAGTTCGATAGGACAAACTTTGGTTTCTGGAGAATGTAGATGAAAGATTATCTCATTCAAAAGAACCTAGAAGTTCCATTGGGCAGAGTCCGACCGAAGAAGATGGAGAAAGACATAAATGACTAGACAAGAGAGCGTTTGGGTTTGTCAGGATGTCACTGGCACGAAACGTTGCCTTAACATCCAGAAAGCGAAGACCACAATTGAGTTGATGAAGACTTTGGTGAACATGTATGAGAAGAAGAAAACTTTGAACAAAGTGTTCATGATGTGAATGTTATTCAGTATGAGATTATCAGAAGGTGAACCTATGACTGATCATATGAATGACTTCAACATGATTTGAGGGCAACTTGAATCAGTCAAAGTGAAGTTTGAGGATGATGTGTGGAAATTGCTTTTGTTATCGTTGCTACCAGAAAGTTGGGATGTGATGATAACTACCTTAAGAAATTCTTATGGGAAAACCGATTTGGCGTTTGAGGATGTCAGGAATCTAATCCTAAATACTCAGATGGAGGGATGTCCAAGCACCTTCCAGAGATGCACTAAATCCTGAAGAAAGAGGGCAATCACCTTGTAACGACCCAAAATTTTATTAATGAAATTTACCTTCTTAAAACCGTGTCATTTTTAGTAACGTAGCATAAAACACATGCACTACATGATGAAAACAACAACATTTTATTATTACACTTAAAGAATAAAAATTTCTATAATAGTTGAAAATATTACAATGGGATAAAAAAATAGAAAATAAGATAACTAAAATATGAAAATTTGGATATGTTTGATCCACCAGAATAACTGCACTCACAAACAACACTGTAGAAATGAGAGAAAAATGCAATATTCATCTTGAAGATGAAAAATATACATAACCTCGAGAGAAAATACATGTGAATGAAAAATGAATGAAACATGAGGTATTTATAAAAGTTAGGGAACCTATATGACTGTTACAAACCTGACCGTCTGAATAATAACATGACCGTTGAAATTATTGGTTCCAGGTGCAGTGAAAGCGTGCAGAGGTGGGTGATATATTAATATTTCTTTTAATAATCATTTCCTGAAACTAAGAGCGAGGATCTTGCACATCAAATTTATAATGAATTTATTTAATATATGAAGAAATAAATACTTGGGTTTCAGAATTTTCTTCACTGGTGAATGTTGATCGTCTAAAAAGACCCTTTCAAATTATCTTCATTACGCTGTGAGGATCCAAGGATATAATCCCTCTAGCGGTGATCCACACGTGCTCCTATGATCTCTGAGCAACACCACTCAATCTCCAGGTGCTAGCGGGATGAGTCGAATGTCTTGCATTGTTCGTTCTTGATTGCTCGTTCTTCGGTTTTGAAGAAACCTCTCTTGCACTTCTTGTTCTTGAGAGGGAGAGAGGAGTTGAGAGAGAATTCGTTGTGCGCAATAATCCTCTATTCTCAATTTTTGAATGATCTACATAATAGACATAACCACATATTTATAGATTTGACATTTAAGTTAAAAATATTATTTAATTACATACTGACCATTAAATAACATTTATTTCCTTTAATAAATCTCATATCGCATGATAATAATTATATAATTATTATTTTGTGGCGCAGACCAACTTGCTCAATAACAAATATTATGTAACGGTCTTGTTAATTAATATTTGTCACTGAACTCGGTCTTGGTCCGTTCGAACTCCTCTAGCATTTATTGAACAATCGAACAAACATTTTATTTATTAAGAAATATTTTATTCACAATCCAGTGAATAAATATTTATTAAAATATTTAATAAATAAAACAAATATTTTATTCACAAGTCGGTGAATAAATATTTATGTAATTTATGCGATCAATATAACTTGAATAAAATTATTCCTCGAACTTGAGAATAATATTTATTCCATTAATTAAACTTAAATATAATTTAATTGAGATCAACAGAAACACTTAGTGTGTGACACTCTAGGATTATTTCTCGTTGGCATTAGACGGCTTGCCTAAAGTCTAAGATTATTGTCTAGCAACATGTCAAGACACCCAAGAGAAAGAACTTAATGTCGCAACATCGACTATAAGGATCCGACCTTAAAACATTACATAATAATGAATTAAATGAATAATTCACATTGAGAATCTTTTCAGGTTTAGAGTTTTAGAGAATTAGGACATAACTATTACATTTCAAAAGATTACAAAGTAGACACTCCTACTCAATTTCCATTTTTTTCACAAAATAAAAACTCTTGAACAAAAGAGTCATGTCTAGTTCCTTGTTTTAGACAGCATGACATTTCCTTGATCTCATCCTTGACCCTAATCCACTTTATGTTCTGTGAAAAACATTTCAAAAACTTAGGATGAGCATAAAAAGCTCAGTAAGGGTTATAACAATACGGAAAGAAAACACTAGTCCATGTATACATAAGAATCAATGAAATCATACTTTACTCATAAAACATAAGCACTTTAACATACCTCATTAAATCATAAGATTTATGAATAACTCATAGAAATCATAAGACGTAAAGGTAACTTGAGGCATTCATAACATTCTTACATAGAGAGTAATGTTGGGCGGAGAAAAAGGGAGTGATGGCAAGAGGGGGGGTGAATTGCCTTTTAAAAAAAGATTAACAAATTAAAATCAAAGTTGAAAGAGCAGCGGAAATAAAGAGGCAAGACACAAGAATTGATAACGGAGTTCGGCCAAAAACCCGGCCTACGTCTCCGCTCCCAACTCAACCGTTGAGAGATACTACCGCTTGCTTTTCAATGGTTTTAGCAAGAAACCCACTAGGCTTTGAGGTAGCACTAGAACCTATTACAGCTTGCTTTTGGTGGTTAAGCAAGAACCCACTTGCTTTTAATGGTTGAGCAAGAACCCACTAGCCTTCTTACAGGTGAAGGCTAGCTCACCTATGACAAAAGCCTTTTAAAAGGAAAGGCTTGAAGAAACCTCTTCACACCTTAGTGGTGATGTGAAACCCAAAAGAAAGAGGGATGAGCAAAGGTGTTGGGGTTTGTAGGCACAAACCCAAATTTAAAGCTCAAAATAAATATACAATAAAAACCGTATATGAGAAGAAGCCTTGGGCGCCTTTGAATGATTGGAGATGTTGAAGGCCGCTTCCAAGATTCTTTGGTGGAGCTCCTTGGATGTGGAAGTTGTTGGAGCACTTGAGGTTCCTTTGAAGGAAGTCGCCGGAGGTTGGCCAATTGATACAAAATATGTCTGTTGGCTTCGTATATGATCCGGGTAAGTGTCCGGGGATTCCATGGCCTTTATTTATAGACATGGAACCCTTGGGGAGTCTTCGGAGCCGTTGTAAAGGGCCTCGGAGCCGTTGGAGGCCAAATGGGAGTTGACTGGTCAAAGCCAACGGCTAGTTTGACTGGGCTACCGGCTGGCCGGTGCAGGGCCACCGGCTGGCCGGTGCCTTGGACGTTGAGAAGGCCTTCTGCCCAGGCATCACCGGCTGACCGGTGACAGAGCCACCGGCTGGCCGGTGGTGAGGCAGTAGCCATCACTATTGTATCAGGTTGCCACCGGCTGGCCGGTGACAGAGCCACCGGCTGACCGGTGGAACCTGGCAGTGGGCAATGCCTCTGCCAGGTCCACCGGCTGGCCGGTGCTATCACACCGGTTGGCCGGTGGACTGAATTTCAGTCCACTTCTTGTCCATTCTTGGGCCAACTTCTTGGCAACCTTGTGCCTATCATTCAAAAACACTTCAAACAAAATTAGACAAATAATAAGGTGATTGTGATCATGAAAATCAAACAACGAGGGGAACGAGAGGTACAACAATCTCCCCCTATTTTGATGATCACAATCACCAAAACAAAAAAAAGTAAAATACATAAAAGAAAGACTTGCTTAAAGGATAAAGAAGGTAAATGCTAAGCATGATCAAAAGAATTCTCCCCCAATCAATCAAGAATTTCTCCCCCTTTGTGATTATCAAAATAGCACGGGACATAAAACTTGATTGAGGGAAAGGGTTTGAAAAACTAGATATGAGAATTGAAAAATCAATTGAGATTTTTGAAATTGAAATGAAAATTTGAATAACAGTTTGAATTGAAAGTTTTGAATCAAAAACCAATTGAAATTTGAAATTTGAAACCAAATGAAATTTTTGAAATTGAGAGTTTTGAATCAAAAATGAATTTAAATTGAAAAATGAATCGAAAGAGATTTTTGAATTTAAGAAAATTTCTCCCCCTAAATAAAACAAAAGATCATCGGGGAAACGAAACTATTTTTGGCCCGGAGAGACTCGCCAAAAGGGATTTTTCAATCCAAATTTGTTTCATGGCGGGTCTTCTCCTATAAAACTCGTCCGAATAAAAAATAGATTTGGGTTGACCGTACCGGGCATTTTTGCAATCACACTCATAAATGAGGTGCCCGAGTTTCTTACAATAATTACAAAATTTAAAACTAGAGCTCCCCCTTACAAAAACACTTGGAGCATGGGAGGAGGAAGCTTGGTTGGTGTAGCCAAGTCCATGTGTGGTTCTAGAAACACGTTGAGAACCAAGGAGTTTTGAAAGGTTTTGTTCTCCGTTGGTGAATTTATCAAGAGATTCCCTTAGATCTTTGATTGTTGATTCCAAGGAATCTACATTGGGAATGTTTTGTAATTTGAGGGACAACTCCTCCTTCTCTTTGAGAAGTTGTTCCTTTTCGGAAGAGAGTTTTTTGAAATTCTTTTTCAAAGCAACGAATTTTGAAGAAAGCTCATGAAAACCATTTTCTAATTGGTCTCGCACATGTTGAAGTTCTTCATATGATAAATGATTAAAAGAATTTGAAGATGAGGACGAGGATGAGGAATCGGAAGAAGTTACCTCGTGAAATGCCATTAGGCATTTTGTACCTTGGTCGCTCGAAGAGGAGGAGGAGGAGGATGATGAGGAGGTGTCACTCCATGTCGCCTTGAGGACCTTTTTCTTTCCTTTTTCCTTATCCCGTTTCTTGTTGAGTGGGCAATCGGGCTTGTAATGGCCCTTTTCGCCGCACCCGTAGCATTTTACCTTGGGCTCCGATCTTTTGTCGGGTTCTTGCTTTCGATGCTTGCGAGATTTCTTCTTCTTGTGCTTCTTCATAAACTTGTGCATTTGGCGGGTGAGATTCTCCATTTCCGAGTCGCCGCTTGAAGATGAAGAAGATGAGGAAGATGGGGATGATGAGGAGGAGCTTACTTCTTTTTGTACCTTGAGGGCAATGTTCTTTGGTGTCTTGATTGGTGTGCCCTCCTTTTGAGCTTGCCTCCTCAACGTGATCTCGTAGGTCATTAGGGATCCAATGAGCTCCTCGACCGGCATGTTTTTGACATCCTTAGCTTCTTGGATTGCCGTCACTTTAGGTGCCCATGAGCTCGGAAGGACCCATAGAATCTTCTTGACCATTGCTTCAGCTGAAACATCATCACCAAGAGATTTTCTACCATTGCAAACGTCAGTGAAGCGTGTAAACATTTCAGAAATAGACTCATTTGGATGCATTGAAAAAGATTCAAAGTCTTGTCTATACATATCTAATCTAGTATCTTTGACTTTATTAGTGCCTTCATGGGTCACTTCTAAAAGCTTCCAAATTTCATGTGAAGAAGAGCAAGTAGAAACACGATTAAATTCATTTCTATCTAACCCGCAATGAAGAGCATTCATGGCTTTGCCATCAAGCTCAAAATTCTTAATATCGGCGGGGGTCCATTTGGATTCGTCGGGGGAAGACAAAGAATAACCTTGCATGACAATTTTGTAAATAGGATATCCTATGCTTCTTAAAAAAGTGGTCATGCGGGTTTTCCAATAATTATAGTCGGTCCCATCAAAAAATGGAGCCCGACCCAATGAGTAGCCCTCGGGGGCGAAAGAGGTAGATGCCATCAAAAAAAAATCTTTAATTTGAAACCGGTTAGGGTATTACTCAAATTTTGGCTCTGATACCAATTGTCGGGCGGAGAAAAAGGGAGTGATGGCAAGAGGGGGGTGAATTGCCTTTTAAAAAAAGATTAACAAATTAAAATCAAAGTTGAAAGAGCAGCGGAAATAAAGAGGCAAGACACAAGAATTGATAACGGAGTTCGGCCAAAAACCCAGCCTACGTCTCCGCTCCCAACTCAACCGTTGAGAGATTCTACCGCTTGCTTTTCAATGGTTTTAGCAAGAAACCCACTAGGCTTTGAGGTAGCACTAGAACCTATTATAGCTTGCTTTTGGTGGTTAAGCAAGAACCCACTTGCTTTTAATGGTTGAGCAAGAACCCACTAGCCTTCTTACAGGTGAAGGCTAGCTCACCTATGACACAAGCCTTTTAAAAGGAAAGGCTTGAAGAAACCTCTTCACACCTTAGTGGTGATGTGAAACCCAAAAGAAAGAGGGATGGGGAAAGGTGTTGGGGTTTGTAGGCACAAACCCAAATTTAAAGCTCAAAATAAATATACAATAAAAACTGTATATGAGAAGAAGCCTTGGGCGCCTTTGAATGATTGGAGATGTTGAAGGCCGCTTCCAAGCTTCTTTAGTGGAGCTCCTTGGATGTGGAAGTTGTTGGAGCACTTGAGGTTCCTTTGAAGGAAGTCGCCGGAGGTTGGCCAATTGATACAAAATATGTCTGTTGGCTTCGTATATGATCCGGGTAAGTGTCCGGGGCTTCCATGGCCTTTATTTATAGACATGGAACCCTTGGGGAGTCTTCGGAGCCGTTGTAAAGGGCCTCAGAGCCGTTGGAGGCCAAATGGGAGTTGACTGGTCAAAGCCAACGGCTAGTTTGACTGGGCTACCGGCTGACCGGTGCAGGGCCACCGGCTGGCCGGTGCCTTGGACGTTGAGAAGACCTTCTGCCCAGGCATCACCGGCTGACCGGTGACAGAGCCACCGGCTGGCCAGTGGTGAGGCAGTAGCCATCACTGTTGTATCAGGTTGCCACCGGCTGGCCGGTGACAGAGCCACCGGCTGACCGGTGGAACCTGGCAGTGGGCAATGCCTCTACCAGGTCCACCGGCTGGCCGGTGCTATCACACCGGTTGGCCGGTGGACTGAATTTCAGTCCACTTCTTGTCCATTCTTGGGCCAACTTCTTGGCAACCTTGTGCCTATCATTCAAAAACACTTCAAACAAAATTAGAAAAATAATAAGGTGATTGTGATCATGAAAATCAAACAACGAGGGGAACGAGAGGTACAACAAGTAACCCTCATGGTTACATTTGGAATACCCATCATAGTATATTCCCTAAATCTCTTCGGAGAAACCTTAGCGTTTAACTCCTTCGCGTTACCTAATGCATTGGAGAGCTATATCGGGCTCACCCGCCCTTAGTTTATCACGTAACCACCCGTCCTCATAAACAATGCCCTAAGAAACATAACATAATTGTATAACATAAAACATGCATAAAGGAAACATAACATTCCCACATTCCAATCACAAAATATTAAAAACAAATTGATATAATCAAAACATTATCAAAACCATTTTTAATACCAAAATAAAAGAAAATTAAAACATGCTATTTATTTTTCATTTAAAAAAGTTATGGCTTGTAGAGGAAGCCGAAACTCAAATAATGGTCATGAGGGTGGAGAAGTCGTTGTCGTCGTATACGTAAGACAAAAACATTCCCTTTTGTCGCTTAGTAAAACGCTTCGTATAAAAAGATTCCTTTTGAGTAAAAGTCAAAGTGGGTTATACACCGTATAAAAGAAAGTTGTGTATAAAACAAAATATGCCTCAATGAAAGGAGATTGAGACGAAGTTCCATACCACTTCGAAACTTTTGAAAAGGTTTTCAAACATTCATGTCCATATAAATAAATCCTTAAAACAATTTTTAAAACATGGACATGGATGATAAATGTTTAAAAGAACAAATCTTTAAAACCATTTAAAACAATGTTTTAATAAATGAGTCCTTTTCCATTTTGAACATTTAAATTATAAGCCACATGAAAGTAGACCATTTTAAAAACTTTTAAATGACTTAAGTATAAACATAATATGGATATGGAATGTCAAAGGGGCTGTATATACACTTTAAAAAGAATAAAAGTGCATATCATCAAGAAGTGTCTCAAGGAAGAGAAATTGAGACGTAATTCCATTCAAAGATCATGTCATTAGTGCAAGGATAAATCAATGACATAATTATGTGTGACAAGTATAAATACACCCAATATAAGTGGATATCAAGTGTAAAACAATCATAGGTCATTCACACATACTCTTGAAAAAATAAAACCAATGACATAGATATTTAACTCAATGAAATGAGATTGAGTTATGATTTCCCATACAAGTTCGTATAAATGATGTAAGAATTTATCAATGAGATGATTATGTGTAGAAATAGTATATCCACACAAAGGTTTGTGGAAATTACAACATAGAGATTCCACACATAATCTTGGCATAATAAAATCAAGAAGTAGAGGTTTAACCCAAAGAATTGAAAGTGGGTTAAGAGGTTCCCTTACAGAAATCCGACAGCCTAACAACATCACTTTAGAATTCATAAAATGAGATGATGAGAGATAAAAAGGGGTATCTCATCACTTGGACATAACATTTATAGCAATAAGGATATATAAGAACATATCCCATCATAATAAGATTAAAAGACCTAACAAAAAGAAGTCTTTTAAAATGAGGAGGGTGAAAGGTTCCCTTACCGATTTGGGTAACTTTCGAAATGTACACCCCATGGAAGAAGGGTCATACAATGAAGACGTAAATACCCATAAATTAAAGTATATTACATAAATAGTAGAATAATGGGAAGTACATATACCACTCAAAGTAAATAGTGGCAAATGTAGCATAAATCTCACGAGAATAAAAGTGAGATGAAAAATCCCTTACGAAAACTCGGCAGCCTAACGACGCCACTTAAAAATTCTTAAAATGAATTGATGAGAGTAAGAGGGGGTCTCTCATCATATGAAAATAAAAATACAGTATGGTGAATATAAAAGAACATCCTCCAACATAAGAACATAGAGCATAAAAAATGACATAAAAGAGAGTACTTGAAAAGAAAGAGAGAGGTCAGATCCCTTACCTCGTGTCCGACTTGACTCGATCGTTCTTTAATCTCCTGAATAATAAACTATAGTTAATTTATACTTTCTTAATAACCTTTTTTAAGTTCATTATTCCTTTTATATCATTTATTACTATTTTATGAACATTATGTAATTATTTAAGTTAATAACGGTTGTTTTGTCGATCATTGGTACTTGAGTCAAAAATAAACTTCTTATAATTACAATTTGTTCATGTGGTAAAATATCCATTATATCTAGAATTATATTCATGATGTAGATATCATATATATCATATATATTCAGTAAATACTTTCATTTATAATATTACATAACATTTATAGGTAAGAAATGAAATGCACCGTTCATGGAGATGGTAAGTCGTATGTACGCATGAACGCTAGTTTCACTTCTATTTCATATTCAATGGAATGAAATCATAATGATATAAATGTATATTATAATTTCAGTATAATATCATATATATAATATAATTAACCCCATCCTTTATATGTCTCACATATGGCATTAACGAATCAAATCACTTTGAGGGGGCGGTAGTCCGCACTTCCTAAAATAAAGATATCGTGTTTACCCACAATGGAAACCATAAAGGTATGCCATAAATGAAAAAATACAGAAGCATATTGGAAACATAAACATAATATATATCATATATAAAAATAGTGACATCTTAATGGCCACCATGAAATGTGTTAGAAGAATATTGAACAATCATCATTTCGTGAGGCAGAAATTCGCCATAAGAGGGAGGAGGGGCACTCTTGGAATGTCTTGAAAAGTTACTTTATTATAAAATGATTTTCGGATATTAAAGGTCCCACAATTATATATTTCGAGGATAAGGTGAGAAGGCTTCAAAATCCACCCATCCAATAGGTTTTTGACAAGTGCAAGTCTTAGAGTTTACCTTATCTTCTCATTTTATTTAAATCGTTCATTAATGAGGTAATCGCTGCATCATCATGGTGTTATAAATAAATTAATTTATTTAATGTATAAAAATTATAAAAAAAATACTATGATGTATGAAATATTTTTATCTTTCCAATGAATATTTATAGTAAAAAATATGACTTGTATAACCCCATGTAAAAATTGTTTTAGTAAAAAAATACATGTTTGTGACATTTTTATTTTAACTTTAAATAAAAAGTTATTAATGCCATTTTCTTACCCAAGTGGCCCCATGGGGTCCCCAAGTTGACCCATGGATTGTCTTGGTAGACCATGACACATCCAATAAGGGTAGGACATATGTCAAAGTAATTTCATATTATTATAACATTATTTTTACCTTAAATTACACTAATTACCTTTAATCGCGATTAATAAAACTTAAAAGTTACTATTCACCAAAAAATTATTTTAATCCCATTGAACCACATTTTACATCCTAATGACAACCATGTATGTCGGATTTTTGAAATTCAAATCACAGAAGTGTTAAAGTTTCATTTAAACGAAAAATCAGTTTTTAACTACCACTTAGTGGTTTCACTATTCATCAAAAAATTGAAGTTTTTCAGAAAAATACCAAAAATTCACCCTAAGCTATATTTGATATTCCAAATTCAAAAATGATTTCTATTTTACAAAATTCAAAACATATAAGTTGCATTAATTAATTTAATAATTAATTCCCGCTGTCAAAACAAATAGCGTGTTTTTAAGAAACAATATCTATTAAAAGATTGACACTAGTTTAAGTCCAATTTCAAAGTGAAATTAATTCCAATGACCACCATTGGATTAAATGGTAAAAATATATTCTAATTGTACTTTAAAACCAATTCAAAAGATGATCTAATCATATAAATAAATTAGATTAAAAAGAGGTTTTGAATTAAAATACAACAATTTTCACTTATTCATTAAAAATGAACTTTATTGGAAAAATAAAAAAAACATACACAAAGTAAATTTTGATATCCCGATTCTAAAAAAAGATTTTATTTGGTCCAATAGAATATATAAGAGTGATCAAAACTATTTTTAACGAGGGTTCACCATCAAAAGACGATAAATCGACCTTTTAGTGAATATTAGAGTATTTATGCTTAAAATTGAATTCTTTTCTTATTTTAAGCCTTTATCTTTTATTGGATAAATGTAAAAACATTTAACAAACATATATAATCATATTTTAGTTATTTCTATTCATTTCTTCCAATACAACGACTACGTGTTAACTACCATTTGAAATAATATTATTATATTATTAGTGTGTATTGTAAGATTTCAACGAAACTCATTGTTGCGTATTGGGTATGCCATCGAACATAGCATCCCCTTTAAAGTAATATTAATATTTTATTGAAAAATATTAATAAATATAAAAAAGTAATATTCTTTATTTACCTGGGATGTTACATCCTTCCCCCCTTTGGGGAATAACGTCCTCGACATTTTATAATTGGGCTTGGAAACATCATTAAAAGACCCACATCAGAACAAGAGTCAGTAAAACTATCACTTTAAAATAAAGAGAGAGAAGTACAAAGGTCACCCGAGTTAACCCATAATAGGATTCCATGTAGGAAAACATGGGCATGGAAGAGAAAACAAAGGGTCATGTTCTGATGGAGAGTGATAGAAAACATGTTTAGGAGAAAGTTAACCACCAGAAAATCACAAACTTGTGATTGGTTAAACGGTATTTGATTCCCCAGTAGGAAAAATTAACAGAAAACATTTTTGTTTTAAGTTACTTTTCATTGAAGAATTTATTTATGATCTTAACTAAAACATAAGGAAACATACTTACTTGTCATGTTGACTTTCAACTTTTACTAGATTTCTTACACAAACTCATATTTTCTCCAAAAGACAAGTATTTAGGATGACTTGTTCACATTAAGAGTGCTATAATCAACTTCTTGAGAATCACCTAATCCACAAAAGAGAACTATATATTTCCCATGTATTTAGACCAAAACCAAAACCAAAAAAATTCTTAGTACGAGATCAGATAATACCCAAAAAGGATAATCCTTTATAAAAAGAAAATCTATTCTTAATCTCCAAAATTTGTCCAACAAAACCCAAAGTTCAACAAATAGCATTCGATAAACAATTTTCCATAAAATTCTTCAAAGTAAACCACACTAAGATTGAAACCCAAATCTTTGAAGGATTTAATCACATAGTCTTCCAAGGTAAATATTAACATTTATCTCCAAATAACATCAGTTGCTCTTTGTAACGCCCCGACCCCAGTTACCCAGAGTCGGTGCATTATTACATTACATTGGCATGATCACAAGAAAGATCAAATCTCGAAAGACCAATTGGTTTAGTAGCCTTGGAAACACTAGATATATTCATAAATTATTACATCATAAAGTGAAAAACTACTACAACAACATAGTCTCCATATTCCACACTCATATCCCCACATACTATCCCTGCAGGTCATTCATAACTTACTTCTTCACATCCTGGAAAAAATAAAACATAGAAAAGGGGTGAGCTCAAATGCCCAGTAAGGATAACAATATAGCAGAAACTTTCAAAAATAACCATAAACATTTAAGGTAATGTATAACTAAAACAAAAGGCTTTTAAACTTGAACTTCAACATAGTATGGAAAAAGTAAAATGAAATAATGTCATTTACTTATTCATATGGATATTCTACTAATCGAATAATCACATGCAATATCAATAACCACTTTCATAATGATGGAATGCATAATGCCAGACTATCATAACCACAAAACCAAGGCCTCGTGCCAAGACTACAAATATGATTTTGCCAAGGCCTTGTGCCAAGACACTAGTTTGTCTCATGAGACCTACCGATGCATCGAGGAGCTATAGCGGGCTCCACCCATCACATATTAAGTCCAATGCATTCCCATATGAAAAGGTGTAAACATAACATAAACATTCGTATTAAAAATAGCATACGAAATGTAAATACTTCATCCATAAATTATGAATGGTATAAAAATAACACATCCACAGTCAAACATATCACAAAAACCTTCAATACAATATAGAAGTTTTGTATCATAATAATTCAACTTCAAATAAGCGTAAAATCCATCAAAGGATGTTGACATAGATGAAATCAAAACTCTTTTTAGAGAAATATCTCTTTCTATTTTGAAATCATTTAAGAGTCATATATTTATAAAATAAAACATTTTATTTATAAACTTGTAAGGGAAGCTTCGACGATTTTATAACGGCAGAAAATAACCGCACCCTCCGTATAAGTTAAAAAAACATTCTTACCTTAATTCTGTTGAAAAGGTTAAAAAGCACATTGTTTGGAAAACGACGGAAAGATTCCTTTATAAAACTCTTATAAAAAGTCAAACAAGGGTATAAATGACTTTAACCCATATTATTTTAAATAGTAAAAATGTTTTGAAATACATTTTTAAGAAACATGGATGTGGATGATAAAGAGATCCCAGTAGATTATTACGTATAAACAACCTCAGATAATGAAGAGATTGTGAAATAACCCTTACCTTGAACTTTTCCTTGGTTGAGGGTAGGTTAACCTCCTTTATAATGGTGAAATAATTGTTATTAAATTATACAATAATCATATATATTAATATGATATCATATATGATCTTTTAACAGTGATTTGTTAATAATATCTTAGTATTATTATTGTTTCGGGTGTTAACTTACTCATTTTCTTTTATATGTTTTGTTATGTAAGCCATGTTTTTCATGGATAGGTTGTATATTAATCATATTCAGAATGATATCAAGTCCTTAGACACTATTATTAATCATCAAATGAGAATTATACTTGAATGGATATGATGGAGAATGAATCTCATCACATTCGTGGAGACGGTAGTCCGTACGTACGCACGAGCGACAATATCATTCTTTTGATATTAAAATAATATATAATTGGATGGAATATCATATATACAGAATCATTATCATGTTTAATTTATTATTTACATGAATTAAACATCATTATTATACCCATCCAAATAATAATTTATTGAATAACAATTACACCACGACGTGGAGACGGTAAGCCGTACGTACGCACGTATGGTGACATGTTATTCAAAGGATGGATAGAATACTGAATATGGTTGTACCATATTTATAATAATATCACAGTATATATATGATACTGGAGTTATTATTTTAGAATGGTAACAACAAAGGAAGAAGAAGTGGAAGAAGAAAAGAACTTGGAAAAGGGTGGTGAAATCATTACCTCTTCTTCGGGTTCTTCCTTTTGATTTGATAAAAAGGGCTCCTTAGGTTGGATTTCTGATCAAACTAATGCCTCTAGGTTGTAGTTAGGGAAGTTGGGAGAGTATTGGGGCAGAGTTTGGCTGAACCAAAAGGCTTTGAAGGTGTGAAGTAATGAGAAGGGGGAGTTCCCTTTTATAAGAGGGGTGAGGGGCACCTTTGGAAAATCTAGAAATATTAATTTATAATAAATTCATATTCGGTTTCTAATGGCTCAAAAGTTGATTATTCAAAGGTTAAGGTGGGGATAGGTCGAAAACCATTCAACCAATAGAATTTAGACAGGTTTGGGTTACTATATTAACCTTATCTTTTAGTTTTAACTCTTAGTTAATTAGTTTGACAATTACCATGTCACTTTGTATTTTTATATTATATAGTTAATAAACTTACTATATACATCCAACCGACACCCAAGTGGTCCATTAATGATACACCTATCATGATATAAGTCTCTTGGTCGAACCTTAGATTTTTAGGAATTTAATATCAATTAATAATATAATATTTGTATTAAAAACTCTTTTATGTCAATTTTGACAGTATTCAATAGTTGATTTTTGTGAAACTCATAACAGAATGATTACTTCGAAAAAATTTACTTAAATCATTCCTAACATGTCATATTAACTTATAAAATTAGTGTAATTCATTAAAAGTCTCAAATTATATTTATTTGGGTATTTATAATATCAATTATTTTAATTTGTCACTATTATGGTAATTACTGCATCATCATTGTGTCATAAATAAATTAAATTATTTAAAGTCTAAAAATTATAAATAAACTATCATTATGTAGGAAATCTTATTATCTTTCTAATGAATATTTACAATCGAATTTATCTTATGTATAACCCTATATTAAAAATGTTTAAGTAAATAAACTTTGATTTTAACTCTTTTAACTCTTCTTTGAATTAAATAATAATAAATGTCCTAATATAATCCAAGTGGACCTAAATGATAATATTTTATTCCTAAGATTGTTTTTGGTCGAGATACACTTGTCCAATAGAATTAGGACATGTGTTAGGGTAATATTAATATCATTTTTACCCTTAATTACCCTATTTACTTTTAACCGTGGTAAATAAAAGTAAAAAGTTACTATTCACCAAAAATTATTTTCATCTCATTGAACCACATTTTACTTCTTGATATTAACTGTGTCTCTCGGATTTTCGAAATTCCATTCACAGAAGCGGTAAAATTAAGTTGAATGAAAAATTCAGTTTTTTAACTACCACTTAGTAGTTTCACTATTCATCAAAAATTGAAGTTTTTCAGAACAATGCCAAAATTTCACCCTAAGCTATAATTGATATTCTGAATTCAAAAATGATGTCTATTTTAAAAAATTCCAAACATATAAGTTGCATTAATTAATTTTATAATTAATTCCCATTGTTACAACAAATAGCGTGTTTTTAAGAAACAATATATACCAAAAGATTGACAATTGTTTAGGTCCAATTTCAAAGTGAAATTAATTCTAATGAACACCATTGGATAAAATGGTAAAAATATATTCTAAATATACTTTAAAACCACTCAAATTCACAATTCATCAATATAAATTATTTCGATTAAAAAAGTTGTTTTTAATTAAAATTTAGTAATTTTCACTATTCATCAAAATATTAAAGTTATCCGAAAAGTACCAAAATTTCACCTTAGGCTAAATTCGATATTTCGAATCCAAAAATGAAGTACATTTTGAAATATAAAATATATATAATTTCAAAAAGTAGGTATTACTATTCATAACGGCTAGTTTGATCGGTTGTGGTGTGTGTTAGAACTCGATGTTGCGTACAACACACGCTATCGCATTATTCAAAGAGAAACGTACCATAGAAGCTTGGGGTGTTACATTCTCCCCTCCTTCAAATAATTTCGTCCTCTAAATTTCTAGAATACTACCGTATGAAAAGAATCAGGTGGTTCTTCATCATAAGTTCCTCGGGTTTCCACGTTGCCTCTTTCATCTTATGGTTTCTCCACAAAACTTTTACCAGATGCGTCGTCTGGTTTCTCATTACTTGTTCTCTTGTATCAAGAATCCTGACGGGCTCTTCGCAATAAGACAGATCGGGTTCCAGTTCCAATTCCTCATAGGTGAGTACATGCGTTGGGTCAAACATGTATTTCCTTAATAGAGATACGTGGAACACATCGTGAACTTTGGAGAGACTTGGCGGCATTGCCAATCGGTAAGCTACAACCCCAATTCGTTCTAGAATTTCGAAAGGTCCGATGTACCTGAGACTCAATTTACCTTTCTTACCAAAACGTATGACTCCCTTCCATGGAGATACCTTCAAGAAAACATGATCACCGACTTGAAATTCCAAATCCTTCCTTCGATTATCGGCATAGCTCTTCTGCCTACTTTGAGCTGCTTTGATGTGACTTTGGATTACCTTCACCTTTTCCATCGTTTCCTCCACCAGTTCTAGACCTACAAGTTTTCTTTCACCAACGTCATCCCAACAGGTTGGTATGCGACATCTCTTTCCATATAACACTTCATATGGTGCCATCTGAATACTCGAATGGAAGCTATTGTTATAGAAAAATTCTACTAGAGGTAAATATTGACCCCACATACCCTGAAAGTCAAGTGAGCAAGATCTCAACATGTCTTCTAAGGTTTGAATAGTTCGTTCTGATTGTCCATCCGTCTGAGGGTGGTAGGTAGTGCTCAAATGAAGTTCAGTATCCAGGGATTTCTGAAGACTTTTCCAGAATCTTGAAGTAAAACGGGGATCACGATCAGAAACAATAGATAGGGGTACTCCATGAAGTCTCACAACTTCATTAATATATAGTCTTTCTAGACGTTCCAGTGGTAGATCTTCTCTTATAGCAAGAAAATGTGCTGACTTGGTAAGACGATCAATAATAACCCATATTGCATCGTTCCTTCTAGGAGTCTTTGGTAGCCCCATGACAAAGTCCATCGTAATATTGTCCCATTTCCACTCCGGTATGGGAAGAGGTTGCATGACTCCTCCAGGGTGTTGCCTTCCAGCTTTCACTTGTTGACAAACCATACATCTTGACACAAAATCAGCAATCTCCCTCTTCATATTGTCCCACCAAAAATGTTCCTTCAAATCTCTATACATTTTGGTTCTCCCAGGGTGTATAGAGAAATTGGAACTATGAGCATCATCTAGCAATTCCCTTTTTAGATCAGGTATATCGGGAACACAAAGTCTCTTCCCGAATTTCAAAATTCCATCTTCATACACAAAGTCTCTCAATCTCCCATCATTCACAAATTTAATCTTCTTTTGAAATTCTTCATCATCAGTATGAGAAATCTTAATCCTTTCTAGTAAATATGGTTTGACAACCATTTGAAAAAGCATTGATGTTTCACCTTCCCTGGTTATTCCCATGTCCATCTTCACCAGATCCATCAAAATTGGATCCCTTTCAATTCTCATCACGTTCAAAACTCCATGGTCTTTTCTGCTCAAAGAATTTTCCACCTTGTTTGCTTTCCCTGGGTGGTAGTGTATCATACAATCATAATCCTTGAGTAATTCAAGTCATCTCCTTTGCCTCATGTTGAGTTCTTTTTGTGAGAAAATATACTTCAAACTCTTGTGATCAGTATAAATCTCACATTTTTCACCATAGAGGTAGTGACTCCATATCTTCAAAGCAAAGATCACAAATTCTAACTCGAGATCATGAGTAGGATAATTTTGTTCATGAATTTTCAACTGTCGTGATGCATAGGCAATAACCCTATCATTCTGCATAAGGACACAACCAAGTCCTTTCTTCGATGCATCACTATAAATAACGAACCCATCATTCCCCGATGGTAGAGTCAATATAGGAGCATTGACTAATCTTCTATTCAGTTCTTCAAAACATTCTTCACACTCTTTTGTCCAAACAAATTTAACCCCTTTACGTGTGAGCTTCGTTAATGGGTTAGCCAATCGGGCAAAATTCTGGACGAAATGTCGATAATAACCTGCCAAACCAATAAAACTACGTACCTCAGTTATACTCATAGGTGCTGTCCATTCTTGGATTGCCTTGGTCTTAGAAGGATCAACAGAGATTCCATCTTTAGAGACAATATGGCCAAGAAAAGAAATATCCTGAAGCCAGAATTCACACTTGCTAAACTTCCCATATAATTCATGTCTTCTCAGAGTCTTCAGGATAATGCGCAAGTGATTTTTATAATCTTCATAGCTTTTGGAGTATACCAAGATATCATCAATAAATACCACCACAAATTCATCGAGATACTCCTTGAAAAATATATTCATCAGATCCATGAATACAGAGGGTGCATTAGTCAATCCAAAAGGCATTACAGTAAACTCGTAATGCCCGTACCTGGTTCAAAATGCTGTCTTTGGAATGTCTTCCTTCTTCACACACAACTGATGGTATCCAGATCGAAGGCCAATCTTTGAAAAGTATTGAGCTCCATGCAGTTGGTCAAATAAATCATCAATGCGAGGTAGGGGATACTTGTTCTTTATT
The DNA here is from genome assembly GCA_963277665.1 of Viscum album. Lineage (NCBI taxonomy): Eukaryota > Viridiplantae > Streptophyta > Magnoliopsida > Santalales > Viscaceae > Viscum > Viscum album. The sequence goes on along the minus strand of OY728140.1, from coordinate 1,688,897,564 downwards.
GTTATAGCATTGATCTCCCTATAGTCGATACATAACCTCATAGATCCATCTTTCTTTTTAACAAAAAGAACAGGGGCTCCCCATGGAGAAACACTAGGGCGAATAAATCCCTTATTACTCAATTCCTCTAGTTGTTTCTTTACTTCAAATAATTCTACAGTGGCCATTCTATAAGGGGTCTTCGATATAGGCCTTGATCCAGGAATTAAATCAATGGAAAACTCAACTTCTCGTTCTGAAGGATGTCTAGGTAAATCTTCCGGAAATACATCTACATATTCTTTCACAATAGGTACATAATCTATTTGAACATTCCTTTCCTCACCCATAGTCATTTCATTCTCTTCCTCCCCAATAATTGAATTTAGTTGAGCTACTGGGGGTGGATCTAGATAAGAATTATGCGGTGACGATTCTGCTCTAAAGATAAGGTGTTCCTTATCATCATCATCAAGAATCGTAACCTCTTTCTTCTTACAATAAATCTTCACATCATAGTCCGAAATCCAGTCCATACTGAGGATTATATCAAACTCAATCATAGGTATGACGATGAGATCAGTAGATAAAGAACATTTATGTGCTCTAATGGGGACTGACTCACAAAACTTTGTTGCAATGATACTTCCTTTAGGAGTTTTAACTGACAACTCCCTTGTTAAATCAAATTGGAAATATCTAATTTTCTTAGCAAACTGGGAATATATGAAACAATGCGATGATCCAGAATCAAATAATGCATTTTCTAAACTTGAGGAAACCATTAAATTACCTGCCACCATGTCTTTCAGAGCTTCTACCTCAGCAGTAGTGATAGCATAAGCTTGGCCTTGATCCCTTGACATTTTCTGAGGTAAGTTCCCTTGACGCTTAGGACATTCATTTGCATAATTCCCCATCTCCCTGAAATTGTAGCACTGAACATTGGTAGCTTCCTTCTTCCCCTTGCAATCACGAGCTTGGTGGCCTTTTTCACTACACTTGTAACAGACTCCCGTTCCCTTCAAGAAAGTACCGGGGTGTTTCTTACCACATTTAACACAGGATGAATATTCAACCTTTCCCTTCTTCCCCTTATTTCCATTCCCAGATTGATCAGCAGGTCTCTTCTTCTCTTGCTTTGCTTTAAAGTCATAAGACTTAGAGAATTCCTTTTCGGTCTTGATAGCACATGAGACAATGCCTTCGTATGACGAGAAGGATTGTGAGACTAATGCTCGACGGAGAAATGGTTTTAACCCATCAAAGAAACGATCAATCTTACTTCTTGGGTTACGTATATAATCTCCAGCATACCTTGCTAACCTTGTAAAGTTAGCCTCATACTTTGTGACATTCTCATCCTCCTTTTGTCTCAGACTCAGAAATTGCCTTTCCATATCTGCTCGATGGTCGCGAGGAAAGTATTTTTCTAAAAACAGATCTTTGAACTCCCTTCATTCCATATTTGATACTTCATCATCTTCCTTCGTGTTTTGAATCAATGACCACCATTGACCAGCATCTCCAGTGAGGCGGTAAACTGCCATGATAACCTTTTCTCTTTCACTACTCCCCAAATCCTGAAATATTTTCTCTAGGGAATTTATCCATTGCTCAGCTACTAAGGGATTTGTACTCCCATTGAAAGTTGGTGGTTTTTGCCTCATGAATCGATCTAACATTGATCCTCCACGCTGCGGATCAGGGTGCTCCATACGGGTAAGGTTATTATTCATAACCTGAGTGAGTTGTCCCAGTATGGTGATTAGCTGATCGAAACCAGTTACATCACCAAATCCACTATAATTATCTTGAGCAGGAGGGAAATCCCTACATGGAGTGCGTGCATTGATACAGTTTCCATTTCTTCCACTAGGCGCCATTTCTAAACAATGGCATGAACTAGATCAATTTATGAATCAAAATACATAATCCCATACTTATAAAACACTTAACATAAATTGAACTATTTATGGATATAATCCATAATCATAAAAATCTTTTCTTTGAGTAAGTATATACTCATAAACCCTTCATAATGATTTGTAAAGAAAATGAGAGTTATCCTAAGCATATCCCCCGGGAGTGTCGTAACCAAGAGTGCAGCAAAGCCCGTTGTCGTGCACCAGTTCCCATTCGAGTATAGCTCAAAGCGGTGTTTTCGGGTTTTACCCCTAGGTACATCTGTGCCAGATCCGCCTCTACCTGCTCGTATCCAGACAATGATGTATTGCTCGGAAAACTCACAAAATCTCTACAATACCAAAATTCTAGGAAGTTCTTCTATACTAATCCTCAAAGTCCATCTTAAATCTATGCGATCTAATCAGAGTTTATCTAAATCTAGCTTCCAAGGTTTGTACTAAACTTACTCTGATACCAACTGTAATTCCCTGACCCCAGTTACCCAGAGTCGGTGCATTATTACATTACATTGGCATGATCACAAGAAAGATCAAATCTCTAAAGACCGATTGGTTTAGTAGCCTTGGAAACACTAGATATATTCATAAAGTATTACATCATAAAGTGAAAAACTACTACAAAAACATAGTCTCCATATTCCACACTCATATCCCCACATACTATCCCTATAGGTCATTCATAACTTACTTCTTCACATCCTGGGAAAAATAAAACATAGAAAAGGGGTGAGCTCAAATGCCCAGTAAGGATAACAATATAGCGAAAACTTTCAAAAATAAGCATAAACATTTAAGGAAATGTATAACTAAAACAAAAGCCTTTTAAACTTGAACTTCAACATAGTATGGAAAAAGTAAAATGAAATAATTCCATTTACTTATTCACATGGATATTCTACTTATCGAATAATCACATGCAATATCAATAACCACTTTCATAATGATGGAATGCATAATGCCAGACTATCATAACCACATAGCCAAGGCCTCGTGCCAAGACTACAAATAAGATTTTGCCAAGGCCTTGTGCCAAGACACTAGTTTGTCTCATGAGACCTACTGATGCATTGAGGAGCTATAGCGGGCTCCACCCGTCACATATTAAGTCCAATGCATTCCCATATGAAAAGGTGTAAACATAACATAAACATTCGTATTAAAACTAGCATACGAAATGTAAATACTTCATTCATAAACTATGAATGGTATAAAAATAACACATCCAAAGTCAAACATATCACAAAACCTTCAATACAATATAGAAGTTTTGTATCATAATAAATCAACTTCAAATAAGCGTAAAATCCATCAAAGGATGTTGACATAGATGAAATAAAAACTCTTTTTAGAGAAATATCTCTTTCTATTTTGAAATAATTTAAGAGTCATATATTTATAAAATAAAACATTTTCTTTATAAGCTTGTAAGGGAAGCTTCGACGATTTTATAACGGCGGAAAATAACCGCACCCGCCGTATAAGTTAAAAAAAACATTCTTACCTTAATTCTGTCGAAAAGGTTAAAAAGCACCTTGTTTGGAAAACGACGGAAAGATTCCTTTATAAAACTCTTATAAAAAGTAAAAAAAGGGTATAAATGACTTTAAACCATATTATTTTAAATAGTAAAAATGTTTTGAAATACATTTTTAAGAAACATGGATGTGGATGATAAAGAGATCCCAGTAGATTATTACGTATAAACAACCTCAGATAATGAAGAGATTGTGAAATAACCCTTACCTTGCACTTTTCCTTGGTTGAGGGTAGGTTAACCTCCTGTATAATGGTGAAATAATTGTTATTAAATTATACAAGAATCATATATATTAATATGATATCATATATGATCTTTTAACAGTGATTTGTTAATAATATCTTAGTATTATTATTGTTTCAGGTGTTAACTTACTCATTTTATTTTATATGTTTTGTTACGTAAGCCATGTTTGTCATGGATAGGTTGTATCTTAATAATATCCATAATGATATCAAGTCTTTATATACTATTATTAATCATCAACTAAGAATTATACTTGAATGGATATGATGGAGAATGAATCTCATCACGTTCGTGGAGACGGTAGTCCGTACGTACGCACGAGCGACAATATCATTCTTTTGATATTAAAATAATATATAATTGGATGGAATATCATATATACAGAATAATTATCATGTTAAATTTATTATTTACATGAATTACACATCATTATTATACCCATCCAAATAATAATTTATTGAATAACAATTACACCACGACGTGGAGACGGTAAGCCGTACGTACGCACGTATGGTGACATGTTATTCAAAGGATGGATAGAATACTGAATATGGTTGTACCATATTTATAATAACATCAAAGTATATATATGATACTATAGTTATTATTTTATAATGGTAACAACAAAGGAAGAAGAATTGGAAGAAGAAAGGAACTTGAAAAAGGGTGGTGAAATCATTACCTCTTCTTCGGGTTCTTCCTTTTGATTTGATCAAAATGGATCCTTAGGTTGGCTTTCTGATCAAACTAAGGCCTCTAGGTTGTAGTGAGGGAAGTTGGGAGAGTATTTGGGCAGAGTTTTTCCAAACCAAAAGGCTTTTAAGGTGTGAAGTAATGAGAAGGGGGAGTGCCCTTTTATAAGAGGGGTGAGAGGCACCTTTGGAAAAGCTAGAAATATTAATTTATAATAAATTCATATTCGGTTTCTAATTGCTCCAAAGTTTATTATTCAAAGGTTAAGGTGGGGATAGGTCTAAAACCATTCGACCAATATAATTTAGACAGGTTTGAGTTACTATATTAACCTTATATTTTTGTTTTAACTCTTAGTTAATTAGTTTGACAATTACCATGTCACTTTGTATTTTTATATTATATAGTTAATAAACTTACTATATACATCCAACCGACCCCCAAATGGTTCATTAATGATACACCTATCATGAAATAAGTCTCTTGGCCGAACCTTAGATTTTTAGGAATTTAATATCAATTAATAATATAATATTTGTTTTAAAAACTCTTTTATGTCAATTTTGACACTATTCAATAGTTGATTTTTGTGAAACTCATAACAAAATGATTACTTCGAAAAAATTTACTTTAATCATTCCTAAAATGTCATATTAACTTAGAAAATTAGTGTAATTCATTAAAAGTCTCAAATTATATTTATTTGGGTATTTATAATATCAATTATTTTAATTTTTCACTATTATGGTAATTACTGCATCATCATTGTGTCATAAATAAATTAAATTTTTTAAAGTCTAAAAATTATAAATAAAATATCATTATTTAGGAAATATTATTATATTTCTAATGAATATTTATAATCGAATTTATCTTATGTATAACTCTATATTAAAAATGTTTAAGTAAATAAACTTTGATTTTAACTATTTTAACTCTTCTTTGAATTAAATAATAATAAATGTCCTAATCTAATCCAAGTGGACCTAAATGATAATATTTTATTCCTAAGGTTGTTTTTGGTCGAGATACACTTGTCCAATAGAATTAGGACATGTGTTAGGGTAATATTAATATCATTTTTACCCTTAATTACCCTATTTAATTTTAACCGTGGTAAATAAAAGTAAAAAGTTACTATTCACCAAAAATTATTTTCATCTCATTGAACCACATTTTACTTCTTGATATTAACCGTGTCTCTCAAAATTTCGAAATTCCATTCACAGAAGCGGTAAAATTATGTTTTATGAAAAACTCAGTTTTTTAACTACCACTTAGTAGTTTCACTATTCATCAAAAATTGAAGTTTTTCAGAACAATGCCAAAATTTCACCCTAAGCTATAATTGATATTCCGAATTCAAAAATGATTTCTATTTTACAAAATTCCAAACATATAAGTTGCATTAATTAATTTTATAATTAATTCCCGTTGTTACAACAAACAACGTGTTTTTAAGAAACAATATATACCCAAAGATTGACAATTGTTTAGGTCCAATTTTAAAGTGAAATTAATTCTAATGAACACCATTGGATAAAATGGTAAAAATATATTCTAAATATACTTTAAAACCACTCAAATTCATAATTCATCAATATAAATTATTTCGATTAAAAAAGTTGTTTTTAATTAAAATTTAGTAATTTTCACTATTCATCAAAATATTAAATTTATCCGAAAAGCACCAAAATTTCACCTTAGGCTAAATTCGATATTCCAAATCCAAAAATGAAGTCCATTTTGAAATATAAAATATATATAATTTCAAAAAGTAGGTATTACTATTCATAACGGCTAGTTTGATCGGTTGTGGTGTGTGTTAGAACTCGATGCTGCGTACAACACACGCTATCGCATTATTCAAAGAGAAACGTACTGTAGAAGCTTGGGGTGTTACACTCTTAAAGTCTCATATTGAAAAATAATTAACCTAATCACATATCCTCCTTGATAGGTTAATCATTTCCATAGATAACCCAAAATCAACTTATTCTTAATTCATAAAATCATCTAACTAAAAAGAATTAGTCAAACTAACCAGGGACTTCACGTAGCCCAGTGGTAGGCGATAAATGCCAGTGGCACTTTGGTTGTGGGTTTGATTCCCGCAGCTTCATTCGATGCGACGGGTTGTCACATGGTCTACGTGTTGTCCTTTTTCCAGAACTACATAATTCTTATAACATTCCCCAAAAAGAGATAAAATCTTCAAAAAAAAAACCATAACATAATCTAACCTCAAGTTCATCTCATGAATTCCATTTTCCATCATAAAATATAGTAACCCATAATTACCTCAAAAGTAAGGATCATATAAACCCTAATGGTTACCTTTATAATTATTACCTGAACTTCCACATCGAGTTGGTTCTCTCGTACATGATGCATCAGAGAACTCACCAAGGTTCAAGTGGTTAATCATGACTCTTTGATAGTTGGTTTAGAATAACCACAAGATTCCTCATTGAATTGCCAATTTCATCCAGTCTCTTAATCAGAGAACCACCACAGTTTCCTTCAAACCCATTGTCACTTTGGTGCCTGCTAGATCCATCCATTTACAAAAACCAAAAAGGTCAGTGTTAGTATATCATTAGAATCATCATATAATACTATGATATAATTATTCATGTTATCTTAAACTCATTCACTTTACCTAAAACTATGACTCTTTCTGAAATCCTAACCATTATGGTAATGTCACTTATTCTTAAAGAATACCCTAACCTATAAAGTTATCTAAACCGACCTTTGATACCAACTATAATGACCTAGCCTTAAAACATTACATAATAATGAATTAAATGAATAATTCACATTGAGGATCTTTTCAGGTTTAGAGTTTTAGAGAATTATGACATAACTATTACATCTCAAAAGATTACAAAGTAGACACACCTACTCAGTTTCCATTTTTTTCAAAAAATAAAAACTCTTGAACAAAAGAGTCATGTCTAGTTTCTTGTTTTAGACAGCATGACATTTCTGTGATCCCATCCTTGACCCTAATCCACTTTATGTCCTATGAAAAACATTTCAAAAACTTGGGATGAACATAAAAAGCTCAGTAAGGGTTATAACAATACGGAAAGAAAAAGCTAGTCCATGTATACATAATAATCAATGAAATCATACTTTACTCATAAAACATAAGCACTTTAACATACCTCATTAAATCATAAGATTTATGAATAACTCATAGAAATCATAAGACGTGAAGGTAACTTGAGGCATTCATAACATTTTTACGTAGGGAGTAACCCTCATGGTTACGTTTGGAATACCCATCACAGTATATTCCCTAAATCTCTTTGGAGAAACCTTAGCATTTAACTCCTTCACGTTACCCAATGAATTGGAGAGCTATATCGGGCTCACCCGCTCTTAGTTTATCACGAAACCACCCGTCTTCATAAACAATGCCCAAGAACCATAACATAATCATATCACATAAAACATGAATAAAGTAAACATAACATTTCCACATTTCAATCACAAGATATCAAAAACAAATTGATATAATCAAAACATTATCAAAACCATTTTCAATACCAAAATAAAATAAAATTAAAACATGGTATTTATTTTTCATTTAAAAAATGTTATGGCCTGTAGAGGAAGCCGAAACTCAAATAATGGTCATGAGGGCGGAGAAGTTGTTGTCACCGCATACGTAAGACAAAAACATTCCCTTTTTTTGCTTAGTAAAATGCTTCATATAAAAAGATTCCTTTTGAGTAAAAGTCAAAGGGGTTTATACACCGTATAAAAGAAAGTTGTGTATAAAACAAAATATGCCTCAATGAAAGTAGATTGAGACGAAGTCTCATACCACTTAGAAACTTTTGAAAAGGTTTTCAAACATTCTTTTCCATATAAATAAATCCTTAAAACAATTTTTAAAACATGGACATGGATGATAAATGTTTAAAAGAATAAATCTTTAAAACCATTTAAAACAATGTTTTAATAAATGAGTCCTTTTCCATTTTAAACATTTAAATTATAAGCCACATGAAATTAGACCATTTTCAAAACTTTTAAATGAATTGAGTATAGACATAATATGGATATGGAATGTCAAAGGGGCTGTATATACACTTTAAAAAGAATAAAAGTGCATATCATCAATAAGTGTCTCAAGGAAGAGAAATTGAGACATAATCCCATTCAAAGATCATGTCATTAGTGCAAGGATAAATCAATGAAATAATTATGTGTGACAAGTATAAATACACCCAATATAAGTGGATATCAAGTGTAAAACAATCAGAGTTCATTCACACATACTCTTGGAAAAACAAAACCAATGACATAGATATTTAACTCAATGAAATGAGATTGAGTTATGATTTCCCATAAAAGTTCATATAAACGACGTAAGAATTTATCAATGAGATGATTATGTGTCGAAATAGTATATCCACTAAAAGGTTTGTGGAAATTACAACATAGATATTCCACACATAATCTTGGCATAATAAAATCAAGAAGTAGAGGTTTAACCCAAAGAATTGAAAGTGGGTTAAGAAGTTCCCTTACAGAAATCCGACAGCCTAACGATGTCACTTTAGAATTCATAAAATGAGACAATGAGAGATAAAAATGGGAATCTCATCACTCAGACATAAAATTTATAGAAATAAGGATATATAAGAACATATCCCATCATAATAAGATTAAAAGACCTAACAAAAAGAAGTCTTTTAAAATGAGGAGGGTGAAAGGTTCCCTTACCGATTTGGGTAACTTTCGAAACGTACACCCCATGGAAGAAGGGTCATACAATGAAGACGTAAATACCCATAAATTAAAGTATATTACATAAATAGTAGAATAATGGGCAGTACATATACCACTCAAAGTAAATAGTGGAAAATGTAGCATAAATCTCACAGGAATAAAAGTGAGATGAAAAATCCCTTACGAAAACTTGGCAGCCTAACAACGCCACTTAAAAATTCTTAAAATGAATTGATGAGAGTACGAGGGGGTATCTAATCATATGAAAATAAAAATACAGTATGGTTAATATAAAACAACATCCTCCAACATAAGAACATAGTGGATAAAAAAATGACATAAAAGAGAGTACTTGAAAAGAAAGAGAGAGGTCGGATCCCTTACCTCGTGTCCGACTTGACTCGATCGTTCTTTAATATCCTGAATAATAAACTAGAGTTAATTTATACTTGATTAAGAACCTTTTTTAAGTTCATTATTCCTTTTATATCATTTATTACCATTTTATGAACATTGTGTAATTATTTAAGTTAATAACGGTCGTTTTGTCGATCATTGGTACTTCAGTCAAAAATAAACTTCTTATAATTACAAGTTGTTCATGTGGTAAAATATCCATTATATCCAGAATTATATTCATGATTTAGATATCATATATATCATATATATCCAGTAAATACTTGCATTTATAATATTACATAACATTTAGAGGTAAGAAATGAAATGCATCGTTCATGGAGACGGTAAGCCGTACGTACGCATGAACACTACTTTCACTTCTATTTCATATTCAATGGAATGAAATCATAATGATATGAAGGTATATTATAATTCCAGTATAATATCATATATATAATATCATTAAACCATCCTTTATACGTCCCATATATGGCATTAACGAATCAAATCACTTTGAGGGGGTGGTAGTCCGCACTTCCTAAAATGAAGATATCGCGTTTACCCACAATGAAAACCATAAAGGTATTCCATAAATGAAAAAATACAGAAGCATATTGGAAACATAAACATAATATATATCATATATAAAAATAGTGACATCTTAATGGCCACCATGAAATGTGTTAGAAGAATATTGAACAATCATCATTTCGTGAGGCAGAAATTCGCCATCCACAAAAACAGTATGTTCTTTAACCATTAGACGGAGGTGTGTGTAAGTGTAGCTCGAATACTTATCATAAAAAAATCCTAGTATATTTAAGATACTGGTTTTATTATAAAATAAAGGAATAAAAATAGTTTAGGGGGTTGGAGAAGCAAAATAAAACAAAAGAACATAAGAGAAGACATTACCTTTAAATCAGGTAACTCCTCTTGGTTTGAACCAAAAGGGTTTCTTGAAGAGATTTATGCCTAAGGTAAGGCTTATATGATTAAGAGAGAGATGTGGAGAGATGAAATGAGAATATTTTGGCCGAGCCAATGGCTTAAGAGGTGTGGGTAACGTGGTAGAGGTGGGGGCCTTTTATAAGAGGGAGGAGGGGCACTCTTGGAATGTCTTGAAAAGTTACTTTATTATAAAATGGTTTTCAGATATTAAAGGTCCCAAAATTATATATTTATAGGATAAGGTGATAAGGGTTCTAAATCCACCCATATAATAGGTTTTTGAAAAGTTTAAGTCTTATATTTTATCTTATCTTCTCATTTTATTTAAATCATTCATTAATGAGGTAATCGCTGCATCATCATGGTGTCATAAATAAATTAATTTATTTAATGTCTAAAAATTATAGAAAAAATACTATGATGTAGGAAAGATTTTTATCTTTACAATTAATATTTATAGTCAAAAATATAACTTTTATAACCTCATGTAAAAATTGTTTTAGTAAAACAATACATGTTTGTGACATTTTTATTTTAACTTTAAATAAAAAGTTATTAATGTCATTTTCTTACCCAAGTGGCCCCATGGGGTACCCAAGTTGACCCATAGATTTTATTGGTCGGCCATGACACATCCAATAAGGGTAGTACATATGTCAAGGTAATTTCATATTATTATAACATTATTTTTACCTTAAATTACACTAATTACCTTTAATCGCGATTAATAAAACTTAAAAGTTACTATTCACCAAAAAATTATTTTAATCCCATTGAACCACATTTTACATCCTAATGAAAACCATTTATGTCGGATTTTTGAAATTCAAATCACAGAAGTGGTAAAGTTTCATTTAAACCAAAAATCAGTTTTTTAACTACCACTTAGTCGTTTCACTATTCATCAAAAAATTGAAGTTTTTCAGAAAAATACCAAAAATTCACCCTAAGATATATTTGATATTCAGAATTCAAAAATGATATCTATTTTACAGAATTAAAAACATATAAGTCGCATTAATTAATTTAATAATTAATTCCCGCTGTCAAAACAAATAGCGTGTTTTTAAGAAACAATATCTATTAAAAGATTGACACTAGTTTAAGTCAAATTTCAAAGTGAAATTAATTCCAATGACCAAAATTGGATTAAATGGTAAAAATATATTCTAATTTCACTTTAAAACCAATTCAAAATATGATCTAATCATATAAATAAATTAGATTAAAAAGAGGTTTTGAATTAAAATACAACAATTTTCACTTATTCATTAAAAATGAACTTTATCGGAAAAATAAAAAAAACATACACAAAGTAAATTTTGATGTCCCGATTCTAAAGAAAGATTTTATTTGGTCCAAAATAATGTATTAGAGTGACCATAACTATTTTTAATGAGGGTTCACCATCAAAAGGCGATAAATCAACCTTTTAGTGAATATTAGAGTATTTATGCTTAAAATTGAATTCTTTTCTTATTTTAAGCCTTTATATTTTATTAGATAAATGTAAAAACATTTAAGAAACATATATAATCATATTTTAGTTATTTCTATTCATTCCCGCCAATACAACGTCTACGTGTTAACTACCATTTGAAATAATTTTATTATATTATTAGTGTGCATCGTAAGATTTCAACGAAACTCGTTGTTGCGTATTGGGTACGCCATCGAACATAGCATCCCCTTTAAAGTAATATTAATATTTTATTGAAAAATATTAATAAATATGAAAAATTAATATTCTTTATTTACCTGGTATGTTACATCGACAATCACATATGAGCACTCACTATGTAATATAATCCATTTGTCGCAATATCTCATCAAGCAGGTTGCACATCTGTGTCACCAACCTATATGCTCAATATGTCTTTCTTTGACTATCTAAAATAAATAATTTCATTACACAATGATCATAGAATTTAATTCGACAGTTCTATTCCAATCAAAGGGCTGTGATATTAACTTCCGTAAAGATGGAAGAGACAAATCCTTCCTCAACTTATTTATTAATGACATGTCACTCATGACACACCCAACGTATCCAACTTCTCCATGAACTGTTATCATCATGGTTTATGAAATACATCTAATTATGTGAGTTGTATCATGTATTAATAATAATATTAAAGTTTAAGGACCATCACACACACTCATAGATAGAAATATCTGATGACACCAAATCATGCAGAATTCCTACTGGCGGGTTTGTTCTCATAATCTCCCATCTTTGAGACTATCAAGTGAGAACTTCATGAGAAGAAGCCTCATATTCTTACGAGTATTCTCAACTGACAATCTATGTACTATGTGTCTCTTCATATCATGTAATCCAACCTTAGAACATTATTTGAGAGTATCGTCATAGCACATCAAGGTTCTTATCATAGCGGAGAACTGCTATGACCTTATCAATGCGACATATACTTCAAGACATTATTATATTAGAGTCATGTAGAACAACAAATAATATGTAATAAGAAGTTTTATTAATATTCAATACATCGAATATTCATGTAATTCGAGTACAAATAGATGGTCCTAGGACACCATCTCCAATAGAAATAATAACCCGACTGTTGGAATAATAATCTGATTGTTAGAATAGTAATCTGACTATTAGAATAGTAACCTCACATATGGAAATATAAGATAATATTTAAGTATCTTATAAAATGAAAATATGATATATCCATATCATGGCATAAGTAAATAAATGTTTTAAAAACAATAAATTAAGTGTTTGTATTTTTTTAAAATATATATGTTTTATTTTCATTTTTATAACAAATATAAAGATTTAAAAGAAAGTCCATTTTAATGAAATGGGTTGAGAAATTAATATTAAACCATATTATAATGATAATATAATTTTATGATATCATAATTAATTTTTCAAAGGGTTAGCAAATTGATCATAATATTAAAATTAACATTTTTGAAATAAATGAGGATTTTATTTAAAAATTAAATTCCTTATATCTAGAAAATTATTTTCATAAAATAGATTTAATTTTTTTAATCTACATGTTGAAAAATGGGTAGGGTATTTTTTTTGGTATTTTTCTAAAATAGTTGATTTTTTTATGAATAGTGAAATGCGACAAAATACGATATTTACCAATACAAGCTAAATACATAAATGTTTGAGTTACGAATGATAAATCACCCATTAGTTCAAACTCACATGTACCATTTAATGTATATAATCACAATAATCAATACTATTGATAGTTTTGAGCCAAAATAATATAATAATGATTATAATATTGAAAAACTCACATCTCCTCCCCTTAAAAATATCACCCCGCATCACCCATTTTACTTACAAATTCTAACCCTTGTAGCTTTACAACCTTCCGCCTAAGTATCTTACCAATCATCTCCCCAATTTCTTAGTACTGGTGGTCTCATCCAAATACCAATCCATGGTCCATTAAGTAAAAGCCCAAGAGGAGACATTCAAAGGAGAAGGTAATTCCCTCAACCAATTATTTTAATTTTTTTTCACCCTCATCCTCCAATTTTTTTTATAAAACATGCCATGATAACTTCAGTATCATATAAGTACTATAATTCTATAGTGCTAATTGAATATAGACCATCCATCCTCTTCTCTTCTACTTTTATTCTAAAAACTGAATTGTTGTCTATACTATGCCGGTTCACTGCCTCCATAGATGATGAGTTTTTGTTTTCCATTACCGCATTCAAGGATGGTCCTAAAAATATTATTATGGTTAAAAAATACTATAATAAGTATATTATAACTTATTTCATATTCTAGAATGAATATATAGACATAATATTAAATAAAATAAAATTAGTTTGTGTTGGTTGGTAAAACCGTCTAAATGAACTATCCATATACCATTAACTTTTTTTACTAAAAGAATAGTCCCTATGTCGGAACACTTATGGGTATTTGGGAAAATTATAATTTTTGGAAGTAAATGAATCCTATTTTGTTTCACTTCTGAATTTGTAGTCCCGTTCAACAAGAACTTCAATAATTATCCACAAGTGATTAAACCTTGGAACCATGAAACAAACACTCTCAGAACAACCAAATTAAACATTATATCACATTGAAATGGTTATAAATGAATATAATAAAATTAAAATAAGTAAAATATAGATATAAAAGGTTCTAATTATTTAATTAATGAATCTAATTTGATTATCTAGGATGCTAAGTAAAATTGCAAAGCAATTTTGGAACATAAGGTAAGAGATATCTCAGAACCACCTTTTTTATTTGTGTTATAACTTGTCTCTTCCTAAATCACTTTATCTCTATCTCTCTCTAATGTTATAGAATATTTATAAATTATGTAAAGATGTATCTTACACATATATCTAGCTTATTATTCATTCCTTTGGCGGGGTAATACATGTCTTATGTTCATTTCTCAAATACCTTCTTTAAAATAAAACCCGATTAAGTTGATTTTTTTCTATCCCTTAATCCTTTTATATAACACTCATTAAAAGTATTTATTCCCAAATGAACACCATATTTTTGAGACCCATGATTATATACTCAAATATAAATATCCATAATATTTAATTCGTTTTTCTCTTTGGAATCTCTATGAAATTTTATTTGATTATGATATGAGACAAGATTATGCAACCCATTTCTTTCCATGGACAGTTCTTATGTTTATGCATTGTGATTGATTTCGTTTTGTGTCATACATAAGCATGTACATGTTATGATGGATGATCCTAGATAACGCTCCAATGCATTAGGTAATATTTTTGTCTCATGAGACATTTTGTATGAGTTTATGGAGTAAACATAATCTATGCTGGGACTCTGTCCACCATATGATGTTGTCTTGGAAGTTATCCTTGACTTATGCTTATGTCATGATTTATGTTTCTTCCACTTTCCTATGGTGACATGATCTTATGATTCCATGATCTTTATGTTATGCCTCCATATGATTATACCTGAGCCTTTCCTTTTATGATATCATGTTATGCTGACTCACTCACATGTTTTTCCTTGTTACCATGTTTATTCCCTTACTGGGATTTCTAGAACAACCCTTACTTTTATGTATTCCCCAAGTTATCCTATGCAGTTTTATGAGCTCAAAGGGATTTAGGACCTCATTATGAATGTTAAAATAATGATGTTTTATTTTAGTTTCATGTTGATGTTTTATGTACCTAGTCTTCCAAAGACACTAGGCCTCTCAATCCTTTGGTTGTATTTATTGGATATTTATGTTAAAAATCATGTAATAATATATGTAAAAGACTTGTTCACTATACAACTCAATATAGAAATCAAAGGAAATTATAAGGCAATTCAGGAGAAAGTCGCTGAGGTGAATCGGCTGGTCTTAGACCAACATGTTGGCAGTGTGGGATGAGATGACATCTTGAGAAAGACTACAAAAGTTGCAAGGAAACTTATAAAAGGGAAGTTTCTATAAGTTCAAGTTTTGTGAATTCAGATGAGGGGAATAACAACTTATTTCTAAGTGTCTACATACTAGTGGTATCATGGGTGATTGAATCAGGTGAATTGTTTCACTCAATGAAAGAGAAAGGGTGCATGGTCAATTATATATTTGAAAGATTTGTAAAAGTGCATTTGGCGGATGATGAAGCTATTGAATCCATGAGTAAAGGTGATGTCAACCTCTAGACGGAAAATGTTTTATTGTTGAAATTAAAAGAAGTGAGACACATCTCGGGGCAAAGGAAGAATATAATTTTCATAGGATAACTTGATGAGGTAGGGTTTGGTACAAGATTTTCTAATAGAGTTCGGCAGATCACTCGAGGATCCTTGGTGGTGTTGAGAAGAGAAACATATAGAACACTATATCTGACCAGAAGATCAGATGGAGTGACATTTTTAGTGGCAAAAACTTCTGAATGTACATATTTTTAGCATTGTAGAACCATACATATCAGTGAGAAGAATATAAAGGTTCAAACAACAATAGGCATGATGAAGTTTGATCATACAAAGTTCTAAAGTTATGAGAGTTGCATGTTTGGGAAACAGAAGAGGGTTTCATTCAACTTAAACGACAGGAAGCCCGAATCTTAAAAGTTAGAGCTTGTTCACTCAGATGTTTAGGGGATAACCCTAGTCTAATATCATATAAAATCCCTTTACTTCATTACTTTCATTGATGATACTACTAGGAAAGCATGTGTTTACTTTATGAAACACAAGTATGAGGCCTTCATAGTGTTTTTTCAATGGAAGGCCACAAAGGAAAGAGAAGCTGGTTGAAAGTTAAAATTCCTATGATTTGAAAATAATAGTTAGTATAGCAGAATAGAAATCTAGAAATTCTATCAGAAAAAGGGGATTAGGCAAGAAAATATTATGCATAATACACCTCAACAAAATGGTGTGGCATAGCCAATGAATCAAACATTAACTGAGAAGTGAAAAACACATGAGTATACTCAATAATTCCCAAGGCAATGTGGATAGAAGCAGTGAATATGACATTTTAATTGGTTAATATAACTTTTACCTCTACATTAGGATAGAAAATTCTAAAGTAGCTATGTTCTGATAAACCATCAGAATTTAGCCACCTCAAAATTTTTAGGAGTATCGCTTACATCCATGACGTTGACATGGATAGGAAAAAACTCAAGGAAAAGTCCATGACATGTTTCTTTATAGGATATGATGATGAAAATTTTGGATTCAAGTTATGGGATGATGACAAGCAATAAATCTTCAAAAGATAGGATGTTCTCTTCAATGAGAAGGTATTGTGGAAATATCAAAACTTGGATGAGAAGGAATGTAAAACCCCTAATCCCAATAGTCCAAAGTCAGTGGTCACTTTATTACATTGTCATTAGATACAAATAATCTCATCCCAAAGGACTGAATAGCTTAATAGTCTTGGAAAACTAGATACATAATTGAATATTATAATACAAATGAAAACATAAAATACAACATAGTATTTCCTTGAGAACACCATTATTCTCATATATTATCCTGTATATCAATCATAATATACTTCTTGGTATCCTGGGGAAAATAAATTTAATAAAAAGGGAGATCTTAGATGCTCAGTAAGAGTATAAATACAGTGAAAACTAAATAAGGAATGAATAATATGGTAGGAAATAAATAAAAAAATAATAAATCCATATAAATAATCACATGAACAAAAAACTATACATGGATATCATAACTAATCAAAAAATCACATGGAAATCAATAACTAATCTCATAGAGGAAAATTCATAATGCCAAACATTATAAACATACCATCGAGGCATCGTGATAATACATCTTACATAAAAGGATAAGGCCCCAGCCAATACCCAAGCTAGTTTGTCTCATGAGACCTACCGATACATCGAGGGGCTATAGTGGGCCCCAATCATCACTTACTATGTCCAATGAATTCCTCATATGAAAGGGGTGAAATATAATCAACATAAACATTCATATTGAAACTAACATAAGAAATGATAATAATTACCCCAATCAATAAACATAATCATAACTCATTCAAAGTGGTATGGGGAATGGTACTAAAATAGAACATATCCAATCAAACCAATCATAAACCATCCAATAAAATATAATATATGATACTATAATATAATAACCCCAGTAAAGCATAAAATTTAACAAAGGATGTTGACATAGATGAAAATACATTAAAAAGATCATTGGAAAACTTTTTATGACAATACCCTTTTCACTTTGAACTCATTTATTTTAAAAAAACTGTACACATATAAAAGAGAAAGTTTTATTTGAAAATAACTTTGTAAACTTGTAAAGTAATCTTCAAATAATTGAGACATCATAATGGTAGGAAAATACAATCATTTTGTATAAGTTAATAAAAACATTCCTTCTATATTTTTGTCAAAAAATACACAAAGTGCCTCGTTTGGAAATGATAAAAAGACTCCTTTCAAACAATTTTATAAAAAGTAAAACATGGTAAAAATGATTTTAAACAATTGAATGAGAATATTAAAAATATTTTTAGAATTTTTTTAGAAAAAATGTACAAGAAAGATAAGTATTTCCTAGTGGAGACTTAAACATAAACAATCCCAAATAATGATCAGATTGTGAAATAATTGCTTACCTTAGGTCCGATTTCCTT
This sequence comes from Viscum album, assembly GCA_963277665.1. Classification (NCBI taxonomy): domain Eukaryota; kingdom Viridiplantae; phylum Streptophyta; class Magnoliopsida; order Santalales; family Viscaceae; genus Viscum; species Viscum album. The sequence continues at coordinate 1,688,878,944 of OY728140.1, read as the reverse complement.
CGTACATGTCCGAACCTCCTGAATAATAAATATAGTTTTATTATAAATATATTAAATAAAAATTATCATATATATTATACAATATATGATTTACTCATAACCTTTTATCATCCATTTCATAAAAAAATTCTTTATCAAATTACTATTTTGGGTGATAACTGTTTCATTTTTCAAGTACATTTTGATTCGGAAGTCTCGATCCATATACTTTGATCATGGTTAAATCATATCCAGAATGATAATCATGATATTAATATCATATATCTTCAATATATATGTATTTATTGTAATCCATAAAAGGTAAAGACATAAAAATAAATAACACTGTTCATGGAGATGGTAGGCCATACGTACGCATGGACATTGTTTCCATTTTTTGAAAAATGGAAAGAAATAAAGGTGAATAGTAATTAATATTTATAGAATAATATTTATTTCATAAATATCATACCTATTCACTATTTATATCTTTATAACCATCCAAGTAAATTGGTGACGAAAAACGAATTACATTGTTATGTGGAGACGGTAAGCCATATGTATGCACAAGCGATGTTTTTGATATTCATAAGATGAATAAGAGATGGAAAGTGGTAATCATAATAACATATAAGTATATTTATGATACTATATTTATTACTTTATAATTAGTTCAACACATTAATAGGAAGTAGAATAAATAAAATGGAAAGAGTTAGTAAATATAATTACCATATCTTAAAGAATCCTTCTTTAGATATCCTCTTAAGAACACTAGGGTTGGTCATTTTGGAAGAAAAAGATCTCCATAACTTGTCTAAGGATTTTGAGAAGATATTTAGGTAGGATATGGTCAATATTTATGGCTCAAAGTGGCGTAAATAAGTGAGGGAGGAGGTGACCTTTTATAATTGAGGTGAGAGGTATTTTTGGAATTTCCCAAAAGATTAAATTATAATAAATTCATTTTCATAAAAAATTTCAGGAAATGGAAATGGATTTGAATATAATATATGATAGGGTTGTAATACCATAAACCATTAGAATTTATACAAGTTTTGGTGTCATTTTAAACCTTATCATTTTGATTAACCCCTTTGTTAATTATTTTTGACCTTAATCGTGGTACCCACTATTTTAATCATAAAGATATGTTACTATAAATGAGAAATGACTTATAAATAGAACATGTATGATGTTTTAAACTATATTATATTAAAATGTCTGAATATAATTTTTTTTTAATTTTAAATAATTTAATAATATATTATTTTGATAAATTATCATTAATTTCAATTTTGACACTATTCATTTAATTTGACTTCAAACATATCAAGAAAAAAGGGAATTAGAATATAATAATTTCATACCTCTATAATATTTCATTTAGATCTATAAAATTTATTGGAAACATTAACTCATTCAAATTATATGAAAATTAATATTTTAAAAATGATTTATTTTATTTTTTTGTTAATTAAATAAATACTGTGTTAGCATTGCACAAGTATTTAAGGTAATTATATAATTTATAAAAATTAAAAATAAATTTATATAATGAAAATTACTTTATTAATATCAAAATAGAAATTTATATTTATTCATACATTTCTTTTTTCCCAATATAGATACATAAAAGATATTAAAAACAAAGAGAGTGATATTTTGTAACTATCTTTGATTTAAATAATATTTAATTCATTTTCATGAATAAGTGTCCATTAAACAACTAAAATTATATCCTATAGTGATAAAGGTTTAATCCTATTCATCCAATAATAAATAGTATGAATAATTATGGATTATCACTTAGTTTTAACCTAAATTAATCCAATTTACCTTTAACTGATGCGATAAATTTTACCACGAAAACTATTTATTTTGACCAAAAATAAAAGGGGCCAATTAAAAAATTTTAACCCCATGATTCTAAATATTTAATTTATTTTATCAAATTAAATACCTATAATTTTTAGAAATTAATTTCAAGATAAGTGCACAAAACGTGACAAAAATTGCTTTTTAGAAAATACAGTTTTTAATAATAAAACTGGATTTATTCTTATCTCATGCGTAATAAAAATATTATATGAATGTTAAATTTTTTTATTGAACATAATACATACATTTAATTATAATCATTCACCAATAATGAATAATTAAATTTATTATGATATAATATATTATGTGCACAAAAATAGTTTTTTAGAAAAAAAACTTATTTTAATTAATATATTTTTATAATAAATTGATAACCAGTGAATATATTCTATAAATGTATAAAACACATATTTTTCAAAATTTAATTAGTATTATTTATACCTTACAATTTAACAACTAGGTTATAATAATCACTTAATATATTTCAGTTCTTTTGAACTCAGTGTTGTGTGCAACGCTATTTATTGAAGATATTAAATTTATTTAAAAAGAGACATACCATAAAATCTTGGGGTGTTACATTCTTCCCTCGAAAAAGTTTAATACTTTAAATTTCCATAATTTCACCTTATAAATATATTTATGTCATTCTTCATCATAATTTCCTCAGGTTCCTACATCGCCTCTTCTATCTTATGATTTTTCCAAAGTATCTTTACTAGTCGAGTCGTCCAATTCCTTAACACTTGTTCTCTAGTGTCCATAATCTAGATTGAATCTTCATAGTAAGATAAATCAGTTTCCAATTCTATTTCTTCAGAAGTGATAACACGTGCCAGGTCTTTCATGTACTTCTTTAACAAAGAGATTTGGAACACATCATGCACTTTAGAGAGGCTAGGTGACATTTCCAAATAGTAAGCTACAATTCCAATCCTTTCCAAGATTTCAAAAGGTCCAATGTACATGGGGATCAATTTTCATTTCTTATTGAATCTTACAACACTCTTCCATGGAGATACCATCAAGAAAATTTTATCTCCCACTTTAAATTCCAAATCTTTCCTCTGGTTATCAGCATAAATCTTTTTCCTTCTTTGAACTGATTTGATATGGCTTTGAATAGTATTTACCTTTACCATTGTTTCCTCTACAAGTTATGGCAAAAAATATTCCTTTCACCAACTCCATCCCAATAAGTTGGTGTACGACATATCTTTCCATATAACGCTTTATATGGTTCTATTTGAATACTTGAATAGAAGCTATTGTTTTAGGTGAATTATATCAAAGGTAAATATTGATCCCACATACCTTGAAAGTCAAGTGAGCAGTACCTCAAAATCTATTATAATGTTTGGAAAATACTTTCTGACTACCTATCAGTTTGAGGGTGATAATCAATGCTCAAATTAAGCTCAGTATCAAGAGTATTTTGAAGAACTTTCCATAATTTCAATGTAAATCATGGATCACGATCAAATACAATTGAAAAAGGTGCATCATAAAGTCTTACAATGTTATTAATATAGATTAATGTAATGTGATCTAGTGTAAAATATTCTCTTATAGTAAGTAAATATGAAAATTAGGTAAGTCAATAAACAATAGCCTATATCGCATCATTCTTTCACGGAGTATTTGGTAATCCAATTACAAATTTTATAGTAATGTCATACCATTTACATGTAGGAATAGGTAGGGGTTGCATGGATCCTCCAAGATGTTGTCTCCCAGTATTCACTTGTTGATAAACCAAACATCTTGACACATAATAAGAAATTTCTTACTCTATATTATCCCACAAAAAATGTTCCTTCGAATCCATATAGATCTCAGTGCTACCAAGGTATATAGAGAAATTTTAACTTTGATCATCATCCAAAAATTACCTTTTTAACTTGGGTATATAGGAAACACAAAGCCTCTATCCAAATTTTAGAATTACATCTTCATATATGAATACTTCTAATTTCCCATCATTTATATATTTAATTTTATTTTTAAAATCCTCATCATCAAACTGAGAACTTTTTATCTTTTCCAATAATGATGGTTTGACAATAATTTAAAAATGGATTTATGTTTCCCCTTCCTTAATAATTTCCATATCCATATTTACTAGATCCATGAACACAAGATCCCAATCAATCCTCATTTTGTTCATAACTCTATGATCTTTCCCTCTAAATGCATCTTCTACCTTATTTTCCTTCCCTTAGTGGTAGTGTATTGAGAAATCATAATCCTTGACTAGCTTGAGCCATCTCCTTTACCTCATGTTGAGTTCTTTCTATGAGAATATGTATTTCAAACTCTTATGATCTATATATATTTTAAAATTTTCACCATGGAGATAGTGTCTCCATATATTCAGATAAAAAATTTAAGCTTCTAACTCAAGATCATTAGTTGGTTAGTTTTGTTCATGATTTTTTATCTACCTTGATGCATAGGAAATAACTCTATCATTCTACATAAGGACATAACCAAGTCTCTTCCTCGATGCATCACTATATATTATAAATAAAAAATTTCCTAATGGTAGAGTCAAAATCAAATCATTCACCAAAATTCTCTTAAATTATTCAAAACATTCTTAACATTACTTTGTCCAAATAAACTTAACCCCTTTACGAGTAATCTTGGTTAATATGTTAGCTAATCAGGAATTTTTTTGAACAAATCATTGATAGTAACCTGAAAAACTAATGAAAATATGTACCTAAATTATTTTCATTGGTATAATATATTATTTTAATGCCTTTTTATTTATAGGATCAACTAAGATTCCATCTATAGAGACAATATTCCAAAAAAAAAAGAAACTTTTTAAATCTAGAATTCAAACTTATTAAATTTATCATGTATATCTTTTCTTCTAAGAGTCTTAAGAATGATTCGCAAGTGGTTTTCATGGTCTTCAAATTTCTTTGATTATAAAAATATATCATCAATACATACCAAAATAAAATTATCAATATATTACTTGAATACTCTATTCATTAGATCCATAAAAATAGAGGGTGAATTAGTCAATCCAAATAGAATTACTATAAACTCATAATGTCCATACTGCTGGAGTTGGTGTCCTAGGACCAATTTTTTATACTTTTATTATATATATTTGATATATTTAATATTAATAAAACTTATTATTACATATTGTTCATTGTTATGCATGACTCTAATATAATAATTTCCTGGAGTACATGTCGCATTAATAAGGTTATAGAAGTTTCCCGCTATGATGAGAACCTTGAAGTGCTATGATGATATTCTTAAATAATGTTCTGTAGTTGGAAAATGTACTATGACGGGACACATAGTACATAAACTTTTAGGGGTTAGTACTCATAAGTGGATGAGGATTCTTCTCATAAAGTTCTCACTTAGTAATCTCCAGGATGGGATATTATGAGAATTGACCCACTGGTAGGAATTATACATGTTTTTATTTCATTATATATTCCTATATATGAACGTGTGTAATAGTCCTTAGACTTTAATATTATCATTGATGCATGTCATGAATCATGCACTTAGATTTACTGACCAAAACTATCATGCAATATATTGCTGGGAAGTAGGGTATGTTCTGTGCATCATGCTTAACATGTTATTAATGGATAAGTTGAGGAATTATTTTTCCCTTCCATATTTTTGGAAGCTGATATCTCATCCATTTTATTGGAATAGAACCATCACCCTAAATTCCATATACATGGTGTAATGACGTGTTTATTTCAGATAGCCAAATAAAGAAGTATCGAGCATATAGTTTGATGACATCATTGTACAACCTAATTGATTAGATATCGTGACAAAGTGATTATATCACACAGTGAACATTTTTATGTGGTTGTTGATACTGTGATATTAAGTTCTTTCTCTTAGATATCATGAACAATTTCTAGATAGTAATCTTGGACTTTAGGCAAGCCTGCCTAATACTAATAAGAAAAAATCCTAGAGGATCACACACTAAGGGCTCCGTTGATCGCGATTAAATTCTATTTGAATTTAATTAATGGAATAAATATTACTTTCAATTCCAAGGAATAATTTTATTCAAGTTATATTGATCTCATAAATTTAACAAATATTTATTCACCTAAATGTGAATAAAAATATATTTATTTATTTTATTGAATATTTAATAAATATTTATTCATTGGTATGTGAATGAAATATTTATTTATAAATAAAATATTTATTCAGATATTCAATAAATACTAAGGAGTTTGAACAAACCATGATCATGTCGAGTGATAAATATTTATTTTCAAGCTGGTAAATATTATTTATCAATTTGTGTAAGTTGACGCACACAAAAAAAATATTATTATTATGTGACATGAGGTTTCATTAAAGGTTATAATATTATTTAATGGCTGAAATTTAATTAAATTATTATTTTAACCTAAAACTTATCTCTATAAATAGAAGGTTATGTTTATTGTGTGGAGCATCAGTGTGAAATCTAAAGAGAGAATTGTTGTGCACATTGAATTCTATCTCAACTCCTCCCTCCCTCTCCCTCTCAAGAACGACACACACAAGAGAGATTTCTTCAAGACCAAATAATGAGAAATCAATAATGAATAATGCAAGACATTTGATTCACTATTCTAGCACCCAAAGTTCGAATGGTATTTCTCAAAGATCATAGGAGCATGTATGGATCACCGCTAGAGAGATTCTATCATTGGATCCTCATAGTCTAATGGAGGAAATATGAAAGGGTCTTTTCAGACGGTCAACATTCACCATCAAAGAAAGTTACTAAGCCCAAGTATTCATTTTTTTAAATATTAAATAAATTAATTATAAATTTGATGTGAAAATTCCTTTCTCATTGTTTCTAGAAAAGATAATTAAAATAAATTTTATTATATCACCCACCACCACATGCTTTTTCTATGCCAGGAACCAACACATACCTCATTCGAAATGTTATCTTCGAGATATCTTTCTTCTTTAGTCTCAATTGATGATATCTAGAATGAAGATCCATCTTGGAAAATTATTGAGCTCTATAAAGATGGTTGAATAATTCATTAGTGCGAGGAAGGGGATACTTTTTATTTATCATAATATCATTGATTTATCTATATTAAATACATAACCTCATAGTTTCATCTTTCTTATTAATGAAAAGAAAAGGGGTGCCGCAAAGTGAAACACTAGTGTATATAAATACCTTACCACTCAAATCATCTAGTTGTTTCTTCAACTCAACTAACTTAAAAATGACCATTCTATAGGGAGTCTTTGATATATGTCTTTCATTAGGGATTAAATCAATGGAAAAATCAACTTTCCACTTCAGTGTATACCTAGGTAATTCCTCAGGAAATACATCAATGTATTTCTATATAAAAGGTACATGCTCAATTTGAAGATTAAGTTTTTCATCAGTAGGTTGTATCTTCTCTTCTTCTCCAAGAATCTCATTTAGAAGATCTACTAGAGGTAGATCCATACATTACTTAGATGATAAAGTATCCCCTCTAAAGATAATAAATTACATATCTTCATCATGAATAATAATTTCATTCTCTTTACAATATTTTTTTTCATTATATTTTAAAGTCCAATCTATACCAAGGATTATATCAATGTCAACCATATATATGATAATAAAATCAGCAAGTAAAGCATGTTTATGTGTCATAATAGGAACTTCTTGACACATATTTTTTGTAGTGAGGTTTCTACTAGGAGTTTTGGATGACAAATCCCTTCTTAATATGAATTGTAAATGTCTATTTTCTTAGAAAACTGGGAATATATTAAAGAATGAAATGATCTAGAATCAAATAAAGCATTATCTAAATTTTAGGATATGATTATAGTACCTTACACCACATCATTAGGAACTTAAAACTTAGCTTTTGTGATTTCATAAACTTGTACTTTCTCCCATATCCTTTTTGGGACAAATTCCCTTGATGCTTAGGACAATAATTTGCATAGTGTTCCATCTCTTTACAATTGAAGCATTGAACATTTCATAATTATTTATTTCCCTTGAAATCACATGCCTTGTTTCTTTTTTTCCTATATTTATAGTAAACTAACATTCTAAATAATCTTGTTTCAAGATGTTTCTTTCCACATTTATTAAAAGTTGGAAATTTCACCCTTCCCTTCTTCCCTTTTTTCTTATTTCCTTTATGAAGTACTCAAATTCCCTATTCTTATCTTTCTTCCCTTCAAGGCCATAAGACTTGTAGAATTATTTCTTTGTCTTGATAAAACATGATGATATATCTTCATATGATGAGAATGTTTGGGACATCATTACCCTTCAAATAATTGGATTAATACCATCAAAGAAACAATCAATATTTCTCTTTTTATTACATACATAGTCCGTTATATGCATTGCTAACCTTGTAAAATTGGCTTCATACTTGGAAATATTATCATCCTCCTTTTGTATCATACTCAAGAATTGTATCTTTATATTTTCTCACTATTCATGAGGAAAATATTTTTCTAAGAAAAGATCCTTAAAATCCTTCCATTCTATCTTTTATATTTCCTCCCCTTATTTAGTGTTTTGAATCAATGACTTCTATTTATCCGCATCACCCGAGAGATAATAAAATTCCATGAAAACCTCCCCCCTTTCATTACTTCCCAAATAAATATATATTTTCTCTAAGGAACTTATCCATTTCTCAGTTATAAATGGATATTTAGTCCCTTTTAATGATAGAGGTTGTTGATGTATGAAATGGTATAACATTATTGCACCGCATTGTGGATCATCAAGCTGCTCTATACGGACAAGGTTATTTCTCATAACCCGATTAATATATCCCAATATAGTTATAATTTGTTCATCTCCTGCTATAGATCTAACTCCAATATCATTATCTTTCCTAGGAGGGAAACCCCTAAATAGATTACATGCATTGATATGCTTTCTATTACTTCCACAAGGCGCCATTTCTAAAGAATGACATACAATATATTAGATAATAAATCATAACATATAATTTTGAAACTAGTGAAACTCTTAAAATAAATCATAAATTTATGCATAACTAATATCAAAATCATAATCTTTTCTTCTTTGGTAAAATTATCAAAGTACATTATAGGATTTTGTTTACCTAATCTATTTTTTACTAAATCTAGTTCCCAAGGTTTCTACTAAACTTCCTCTGATACCAACTATTAAAATCCTAATCGAAATAGTCCATATTCGGTGGTTAATTTATTAAATTGTCATTAGATACAAATAATCACATCCCAAAGGATTGAATAGTTTAATAGTGTTGGAAAACTAGATACACAGTTGAATTTTACATTACAAATGAAAATATAAAATACAATATAGTATTTTCTTAAGAACACCATTATTCTACTAGATTATCCCTATATATTAATAAAAATATAATTCTTAGCATCATGGGGAAAATAAATTTAAGAGAAAAGGTGATCTTAGATGCTCAATAAGAGTATGAATATAATAAAAACTAAATAAGGCATGAATAATATGACAAAAAATAAATGGAAAACTAATAAAGCCATATAAATAATCACATGTGATAAAAATTATCTGTGGATGTAATAAAAGTATAAAATAATCACATGGAAATAAATAAATAATATCATAATGAGGAAGATTCATAATTCTAGACATCATAAACATACTGTAGAGGCCTCATTCCAAGAAATCTTATATAAAAGGATAAAGCCTTAGCCAATACCCAAGTTAGTTTGTCTCATGAGACCTACCGATACATCGAGGGGCTATAGAGGGCTCAAACCATCACTTACTCAGTCCAATTAATTCTTCATATGAAAGGGGTGAAATATAATAAACATAAATATTCATATTGAAACTAACATATGGAATTATAATAATTAACCTAATCAATAAACATAATCATAACCCATTCAAAGTGATATGGTGAATGGTATTAAAATAGTACATCTCTAATTAAACTAATAATAAACCATCTATTAAAATATGGAATATGGTACTATAATATAATAACCACAGTAAACCATAAAATTTAACAAATTATGTTGACATAGATGAAAATACTTTAAAAATATCATTGCAAAACTTTTGATGAAAATACCCTGTTCACTTTTAAATCATTTATTTTCTTTTAAAAATGTGCACATATAAAAGAAAAAGGTTTCTTTGAAAATAAAATTGTATAATTTTAAATTAATATTCAAATCATTGAGGCATCATTATGTAAGTAAAATACTCTCATTCCATATAAGTTATAAAAACATTCCTTCATATTTTTTTGGAAAATTCCCAAAGAAACTCGTTTGGAAAACAACAAAAAGATTCCTTTAAAAAAGTTTTGTAAAAATTAAAACATGGATAAAAATGATTTTAAAAAATTCAAGGAGAATAGTAAAAAACATTAAAAAAACACTTTTAGAAATCATGGACATGGAAGAGAACTATTCCCTAGCAGAGACTTAAACATAAACAATCCTGAATAATGATGAGATTGTGAAATAAACTCTTACCTTAAGTCTGATTTCCTTTATACATGTATGAACATCCTATATAATAAATATAGTTTTATTATAAATCTATTTCAGAACCATTATAACATATATAATACAATATATGATTTACATATAACCATTTATCACCCATTTCTTAAAAAAATATTTATTAAATTACTATTATGGGTGATAATTGCTTCATTTTTCATGTATGTTTTGATTCATAAGTCTTGGTACTTGTACTTTTATCATGATTACATAATCTCTATAATGTTAATAATGATATTAATATCATATATATTCATTATATATATATTTATATTAATCCATAAAAGTTAGAGATGGAAAAATGAATAACACCATTAATGGAGACGATAGGTTGTACGTACACATGAACGTTGTTTCCATTTTTTGATGGATGGAAATAAAGAAATTTTAATAGTAATTAATCTTTAAATAATCATATTTATGTCATAAATATCATATATACTCATTATTTTAATCTTTATAACCATCCAAGTAAAGTGGTGATGAAAAACGAATTACACCGTTATGTGGAGACGGTACACAATAGTGATGTTTTCAATTTTCATAGGATAGAGAAGAGATGGAAAATGGTTATCCAATAATAATAATAACATCTAAATATATTTATTATATTATAGTTATTGCTTTATAATTGGTATAAAACATCAATATGATGTAAAATAAGAAATAAAATTGAAAGAGTCAGTAAAGACGATTACCTTATCTTAAAGAATCCTCCTTTGGATCTCCTCTTAGGGATAATAGGGTTGATATTTTTGGAAGACCATAATCCTAAAATCTTAGATAAGGATGTTGTAAATATATTTAGGTAGGGTATGGTCACGATTTATGGATCAAATTAGTGTAAATAAGTGAAACGGGAGGCGCCCTTTTATAATTGACGTGATGAGAACTTTTGGAATTTCTCAAAAGATTAAATTATAATAAATTAATTTTCTTACAAAAATGACTCAAAATGGAAAATTATTAGAAGATAAGATAGTAAAGTATTGTAATCCCACAAAACAATAGAATTTAGACATGTTTGGGTGTCATTTTAAACATTATAATTTTGATTAACCCCTTGGTTAATTATTTTTGACCTTAACCATTATAACCACTATTTTAATCATAAAGGGTTAATAATGTTACTATAAATGGGAAAATGACTCATAAATAGACCATGAATGATGTGTTAAACTCTATTAAATTCACATGTATCAAGATAAGATTTTATGAATTTTAAATAATTTAATAATATATTATTTTGACAAATTATCATTAATGTAAATTTTGAAACTATTCATTTAATTTGAATTCAAATACATCAAGAAAAAATGGGAATTCAAATATAATTATTTTACACCACTCTAATATTTCATATATATCTATAAAATTAATTTGACACATTAAATCATTCCAAGTATATCAAAATTAATATTTTTAAAATCATTTATTTTATTTTTTCTGTTAATTAAATAAATACCATATTAGAATTACACAAGCATTTAAGGTAATTACATAATTTCTAAAAATTTAAAATAAATTTATATAGTTAAAAAAATTTCATTAATATCAAAGTATACATTTAGTTTTGTTCATATATTGATTTTTTCCTACGTGGACACATAAAATATATAAAAAACAAAGAGTGTCATTTTGTAACTATCTTTGATTTAAATAATATATACATCTCTCATGGTAAAGTGTCAATTAAACATCTAAAATTCAAGATTTATGTGATAAAGGTAGAATAAAATTAATCTAATAAGAATTAGGATAAATAATTATGACCTTATCACTTAGTTTTAACCTAAATTAGCCCAATTTAATATTTACCGAGGGGATAATTTTTACCACGATTACTATTCATTTTGACCAAAAATATAAGGGAACCAATTACCAAAATTTATACTCATAATTCTAAATATTTAATTTATTTTATCGAATTCAATACCTATAATTTTAGATTTTTTTTTAAAATAAGTCCACAAAATGTGACAAAAACCACTTTTTAGAAAATGCAGTTTTTAAGAATAAAATTAGATTTATTCTTATCCCATGAATGATAAAAATTTCATATGAATGTTAAAATATTTTATTGAATATAATATATAAATTTCATTAAAATTATTCACAAATAGTTACTAATTCAATTTATTTTGATATCAATATATTGCACACACAAAAATAGTTTTTCAAAAAACACTTCTTTTAATTAATATTTTTATTTATTTCTAATCAACTGATAAACAATGAATTTATTCTATAAATGTATAAACCATATATTTTCCAAAATTTAGTGAGTCCTATTTATACCTTCCAAATTAATGATTAGGTTATAATAATCACATAATAGATTTCAGTTCGTTTGAACTTGGTGTTGCATACAATGTAAGTTATCAAAGATATTTAAAAATAGAAATAATATAAAATATTGGGGTGTTATAAGGAAATTGAGAACAAATAATTAACTATCCAAGTTCAAGTTGATCTGATAAAGAATGTTCGAATAACACATGTTCCAAAGAGTTTATATGGAAACACTGAAAGTACGATAAGTAAACTAGTGAAAGATGTGCCTAAATTATCTAGGAATAATGAATCATGAGGTAGAGCTCCAAATGACAGAACAATGGATATTTCAATACCATAAATATAAGAGTTTTAATTCGAATCCTAGAGATCTACCAAATTTAGAAAACTAGTTCATTGGTTTGGAGGTGACATGAACCTCCTACTTCTAATAGATAGTGGAGAATTAGAATGATTAGATAAGGTGACCACTCTCAGTGACTCTAAAAAGTGGGATTAAATATGAAATAAGAAATGTATTCATTAGATTTTAATAGAACATGAAATATAAATGAGTTATCAATGGGGATTAAATCACTATAGAATAATTAAGTTTTATATTTGAAGGTGGAGAATAATGGTAGGAAAAGGTACAAGACATGATTACTGGTAAATGTATTTCAACATAAGGAAAGTATTGACTTCTTAGATATATTTTCACTAGTTGTTAAACATGCTACCATCTAGGAATCATTGAGTATAGTTGCAATCAATAATCTGCACTTAGAATAAATGGATGTAAAGATAGCCTTTCTTTATAGTAACTTGGATAAATAAATTTACATGAATAAAATGGATGGTTTTAATGATTATCAGAATGTAGAATTGGTGTGTAAGATAAATAGAATCCTCTATGGCTTGAAGTAGGCAACAAAGTAGTGAAATCAAAAACTCAATTCTTTCATGGTTAAGGAAGGTTTCACTCAATGCAACACAGATCATTATTACTACTAAAAGGTATAGTATGATGGGTGTTTCATCATCATTCTTCTATATGTGGATAGATTTTTTATGGCGGGTCCAAAAATTAAGAGGATTCAAGAGTTGAATCATGATTTTTTTGGAAGGTTCAAGATAAAATATCTCAGTCAATCCAAGAAAATATTGATGATGGAGGTTTAGAAAGATAATAGAGATAAGAATATAGTTCTATATCAAATGAACTACATTCATAAGATCATTAAAAGGTTTATAATGACTACATGCAAGATGGTATCAACTCCATTGGTTGGGCACTCCAAATTTTCTAAGGAGAAAGCATCAAAATAGATGATGAGGTAAAATTTATGGTGATGGTTTGTTTGAATAAGTGGTTAGTAGATTAATTATTGTCATGGTATGCAATTTTCTATACATTTCATTTGAAATGGGAGTAATTAGATAGTTTCTATAAAATTTGGGGAAGGAAAAATAAGAGGTCATGAAGTGGATCATCCTGTATTTGAAAAGATTAGAAGATATAACTCTTTTCTTTAAGACTGATTATGCATTGCAAGGTTATGTTGATTTTTACTTTTTGTGGATTTAGACACCTGGAAGAGTACCACTAGTTTTATTTTCACCTATAGAGGAATGAAAGTTAGTTGGATATCATATTTGCAATTGGTTTTTCCATAATGAAAGCTAGGTACATGGAAACAATGGAAGCATGTGAAGAATTGGTTTGGTTTATGTACTTGTTGAAGGATCTCAAAAGGATTCAGGATGGTGGAGTTTTGTTAAGTGATAATCAGAATATAACCCATTTTAATTGGAATCCATTGTTTCACTCATTGATGAAACATATCGAACCAAAATATCATTTCAACTAGAACACACTAGAGGATAAAGTACTATATTTGAAAAATATAACTAGAGACCATAATCTATCAGACATGTTCACCAACTCTCTAGACTAATTATATCTAAGGAAACTTTGCGCCTTAGTGGGACTTTAGTGAACAAGATAAGGATAGATACACTACATGTCACAAAATTGAGGGATTGTATTTTTTCCAAAGTGTTAGAGAGTTATCATGAATTCATCAAAGTGATCCTCAAGTGGGAGATTGTTAGGAATGATGAATCTGGATTCAAGTGACTATTCAAAAGACCATAAGGATAAGATATGGAAGTTAGATAAACCTTGGGATTCAGTATAATGACAATAGAAATCTACAGTGGTATCATGTTGATCAGAGCATACTATATTTTGACAGTTTTGTGTAGTGGTCTGTTTACTGGTTGGTGTGAACAAAAGTTAATATGATTTTAAATATTGGGAAGATTCTAATATTCTACTCCATGTCTATGGTTAGGTTTCATTTGCTACAACCGATTATAATTAACCATGGTTCAATTGTGGTTTATCCGCAAATATCAGAGGTTAGTGAAACAAGATTACCAATTGGGCCCCATTATATTAGTGGGTTAGGACCACTTGTATAGGTGTATTTTATTATAATAGACCATGACTTGGATTATAAATCTAGTATATGATTTTTGGAAATTATTTATTGTGATTTTAAACCCATACAGGTCCTGATAGTAATAAAAATGGAAGAAGTGTTTTCTCATAGATGTAAGACTCATGTTTGAACCACATAAAACCCAAAGTGTTCATTTAATTAATTTGATTAATTTATGAATGTATAAATGTTTATGAGGATAAGTGAGTATGTGTGTGAGGAGTTCAACTTGGTGTAGTGAGTAGGGTGTGAAGAGCTTCCTATATTTAGGCATATCAAGTTAGAGGGAGTCCTCCCGATCAAGGTAGAAGAGGTTCTAATTCCACTAGGTGGTGATTTTGGTGGACAAATTCCTAAAGATCAGTGGTCCAGCAGATTCCCAATAGTATTTTTGGAATTTACATTTATTCATCCACATTGTCATCCCATCCCCCTGATTATTTATTTTTTGCATTCATTTAAGTTTTGTCTATAAAGTTTGGATGTGTATGATTTTTTTGGGTATGGTTATATCAATTATTAATGTTTATGTTTTTATATGATTTCTTGAGTATGTTATGTATTGTTTGGTTTTAACTTATTTCAAAGGTGTTAATTTCACATGGATGGTTCCATTAATATATGTGGTGTCCTTATTGGGTTTCCAGGATAACCCCATTCTTGAATTATTATCGAGGATGAAACTTGATGCCCTAAAACTTATTGTCAAC
The DNA here is from genome assembly GCA_963277665.1 of Viscum album. NCBI lineage: Eukaryota > Viridiplantae > Streptophyta > Magnoliopsida > Santalales > Viscaceae > Viscum > Viscum album. The sequence goes on along the minus strand of OY728140.1, from coordinate 1,688,863,049 downwards.
CCATGGAAACTGAGAATGAACATTGGTCCTTGTGGAAGACTGAATTGGGTATAAGGATAGAATAGTCTGGGTTTATTCATTATAAAATGGTATCAGAGTCTTATTTTCTTAACGTTATTTGGGAATTGGGATAGACATGTGGTAGAGTCATCCGAGAAAAATAATTAAGGTATGAGTAAGTGTCTGGATGAAACTTTTTTCATGAGGAGCCATGAGTTTCCATGGGGTGTCTGGAATATGTAATTTTTTATTTTTAGGATTATTGTTTAATTGATTATGTGGAAATTTAAACTTTGGAATAAAAATTTAACAGCATTCCAAGGATGCATGATCCCCAGATCACACAGCTAAACTGTGTAAGCCATCTGGAGCGATCCAGTAACAAATGCACAATTTAGGCACAATTTGTAAATATGATAAGTCAAATCATGCAACCCATTTTAGTGAATCTAGTGAGTCATGAATGGTTAGAGCATTAATTGGGAAACTGTGTAGTCAAACCATGCAACATGAAAAATAATTTTATTATTGTAGTTCTTCCCCTAATGGTTTTATATGATCTTAGATGATGCTCATGATATATTTTTGATTTATATTGATGATGTTTTACTTTGTTTCAACTATATTACAACATTTGTGATAAAATTATTTATTTTTATGAAATTTTTATAGAGTCATTCCATCTAGATGAGTCCATGTGAATCCTATGTAGGGAGCAACAAAAAATTTCGACAAGATAATCCTCCAGTTGATCAAAATATTATCTAAAAAATTGTATAAATTATCCAATCCATGGAATGAGAAATTAATTTTGGATTAGTTCAAGATAGATATAGATCTTAAGAGTTTCATTTTTAGAATCTTCTTACTTTCCTAGGTAGTAAAGATCCTCAAGAAGTCGATGATTAGATAGAGAAGATAGAGAGTTTTTTTTGAATTTTTCGATACTCTTAAATCATTAAAAGCTGAATGTGCCACATTATTTCTTGAGGTTACTAGTAGAAAGTGGTGGGAATACCTCATTAATGATAAAATTCATGATAATATTTCATATAATTATTTTGAAAACATGTTCAATCAACAGTTATAACCCAAAACACTGTAATTAGCAAAGGTACATGAGATTTTATGTCTTCTAAAAGGTTTCTAGATAATTATGGAATCTCCAAACCAATCCATTGAACTAATTAAATTTTCATCTAAGATAGAAACTAATGAAACTTTAAAATATAAATGGTTTATGATGGTTCTTTTCCCTGACATCTGGTTGAATGTGTTCTTATTATATTATAAAAAAAATCCTCTTAAGTATTTTTGGGTTATGTTTATTTAAACAACATGGCGTTTATCCTATAAAATACTCATTACATTCATGATGAATCTTTACTTGGAATATCAAAAGTTTTGGAGGAATTTTGAGAAAAATATGGTTGAAATATGGCATGAAGGAATTGTATATTCCATGGCATAGTGTTGAAATTTATGTGGTGGTGACCATGATAGGTGGAAATGACTGGGATGATGATGGATTCATCATGGTTCACTCATTGTATAGGAAAAAAGGACTCTAGACTAGGATATTCCTCGACACATGGCATTTTTACTTGGGAAACTATGATTTAGGCTATTTTGGTGCTTGAATGAGTATATTTTCAAGAGTTAGACTTAATATAGGTTTTCAATATAGGTATTTTTATTCATCATAGTATGAAAAATATTCTTTTATAAGAAATAGGAATCCCAAAATGGGAATTTTTCTTTCTATTATGGTATTCACATAAGTTTTAAGTGAATTATTAAAAATATACATATGATTAATTGAAATGGGTAGCTAAATTGGATTATAGTGTAAAGGAATTCATTTTCCTATTAGGTTTTTTGGAGTTATTTTCATAATGGGAAACAAGACATTTTAAGGATTTTATGCAAGGATTTTTTCACAAAATTGATTATAGCATGGTTAGTGGTGCACCATATCATAGAGATAGTCAGAACCAAGAGATATAGAGTCTTCAAATGATAATATTTTTAGGATGTTAGAGATTTGAAGGATAGCTATTTTAGGATCAAAGTTTGACTAACCTAAAAATGGGTATGGTGAATTCTATTCATACTACGATGGACCGATCTTCTATTAATATATCTATTTCAAAATTCTTATCCTTTGGGATGTATTAAGTGATTTAAATTTGAGTGTTTGACTCAGTTTTGGGAGACTAAAATGCAATAATTTTCCCATCATAATTAAGGAAAATTGAAGATCTTAAATAATGTAAATATAGTGATCCTACCTTGAGGATAGATAAAATATCTAACTCTCAAAAAATAAGGAAGAATAAGATCAAATATTGACCATGAACATTGATAAATAAAATTCCATATCTTTTTGGAAAAGAAGGGATGATGCATTCCTAGTGTTTAGTCTTGAATGACAATGGAGATTCATCATAATTATGGAGGATAAGTTTTCTACACCATCATTTATGTAATTCTTATTCTTGGTTTCTGGAAGGTCAAGGAAACACTTGAAGGGGTAACATGTTCTTTCCAAGTGAAGAGATCAGTGAATTATCTATCTTTTTGAGGGTTATAAACCTATAGTGTCAATGTTGTCACTTTGAATTTATAATGAATAAGAAGTGAACTTACTAGATTTTGGTACATTGAAATGTCATTGTCATAACAAATAAAAACCCCTTGTGTCTCTTTTACTCTCCATCACTTTCATATTTTCATGGTGAAGGAGAGAGTTCTGTTCTGACTAACATTGGTACATGATCATTGAAAGGGTCACTTGAAATCAAGATACCTCATTTAGATCACCTCTCACAGGGAATCTTACTCAAATGGGACCAATATGTGGTATTATAGTGGAATAATTAAATTAAATAAGTATATCTATTTTTAATCCATGGAAAGTATTTTCAATCATAAATGGTATTTAAGTTTTTTATGGAGACAACTTTCAACTTTGGAAGAACTGGATGAAGCCCTACTTATGATCATTGGGCATGGATATGTATATGACTATCATACATGGAATTATGGTCAACATTAAAATAGGATCTTTATCTAAAAGTGATCATAAAGAATTGGATTCCAAATCCAAAGGATTGAATGCATTAGGAGGATATTTTCCCAATATAATTTACACAAAGGTGACTATTTTTGACTCTTTCAAAGCTGGGGCATGCATCCTCATAGAAAAATGTATTTATTTCCCCACATTCACACTTTACAAAGGTGGGTGGCCTATGCTACTATTTTTGGTGATGTGTCTCCTTGATCAAAATGGGATAATGGAATGTTGGTTTCTCCTTCCATGGAATCCACCTTGGAGCTAATCTCCTAGTCTGGGTATCCCTCATAGATTTGTGTCATGATCATGAAACTCATTCTTGGTTCCATCTTGAGGTGGAATCCAATTAATTACATTGATTCTATCTCAATTGGGCAGTAACATTTGGTCAGAGTAGGTGGTAACATTGGGAATGTTTGGGAATCTTTGGATTTTTTTATTAGACACCGTTAAAGTCAACTCCTTTTGAAGTTGGAGGCATCTCATGTGTGAGGCATCTTCAGCATGGAACACAAGGCATCCCATGTCAATCATGAGACAGTTAATACCAGGGGTGTAATTTTCCAAGGATTTTACCTCATCCATACCATTTTTAATGTATGTGGTAGGGATTTTAGATTATATCAAAAGTTTAACATCTTGTGGAGATATATGGATCATAGGTTTAATGTATTATGAGGAAATATTGGCTACAAGTTTAACATCTTGTAGGGACTGGTTGGACATAGGTTTAATGTCTTGCAGGGATAGGTTGGGCACATGTTTAATGTATTTTAGGGATATGCTAGGTGTAGGTTTAACATCTTGTGGGGATAGGTTGGGTTTTAGGTTTAACATCTTTTGGGGATAGGTTGGGTCATAGGCTTAACATCTTATAGGGATAGGTTGGGTGTAGGTTTAATGTCTTGTGGGGATAGATAGGTCGCATGTTTAACATCTTGTGGTGAAAGGTTGGGTTGGTTAAGGGTGTCACAAAGGGAATATTCTTAGAAATGGATGGTGTGGGACTTATGCATAATCATCCCTTCTTGGTTTGACTAGGAATAGGAGTTAGGTTATGGGAGTTTAAGAGTTTCTTGAGGAGTGTTTCAACATAAGGTACTCAGGGAATCTAAGAGGAGAATCTCAACTTGTGGAATGGGGAAGGGACCAATAGGAGTAGGTAGAATCAAGTCATTTCAGGTATTTTAGAGAAGTATCTTGACTCATGGTATTAAATGGGGTGAATTTTTGGGGTTGTATAAGGCACAACTAAAAATGTCCTTGACCTAGCCTGAAAAACTCATGGTGTGATTCTATTTTTCATGGGGGTCAATGAAAGAAGTGAAGGGACCAGGACAGATTCCTAGGAACACAACATAACACTGATCCTAAGTGTGTTTTTAGGGGCTTCCCCCTCATGGTATAGACCAATGGGTGTGTTTATGAACAATATTTTGTGCAACTATGCACTTGGTCGCACAACTTTTCACTGTGTCGTGCAACTTTGCAGTTGCATGAAAAAAATTAGTTTTCATGAGGCATGTCTTATAATTGTGATTCTGGAAAGGCATTATTTCATGAAAATTTTTAGTTGCGTGAAAATAGATTTTAATGAAATATTTTACTTTTCATTAAATTTTATTCCCAATGGATATAGTTCTATGAAAAATTCTTAGCAGAATCCTATCCTTTAAAGGACTTCACCGAGGTAATTTCATGAAAATTTAGAACTTAGGGGTTATATGAAGTGAGAAAGACCAATTTGAGTGAGCGAGTGCTTCGAAACTTGAATATCAGAGGTTATCCCCAAAAATAGGGGTTAATTCCATATTTATAGGCATTTCATATGTGTTACGCAACTTAGCCCGTGTCTTCCACCTTTTGGCTGTACTGTGAAATTTTATGGGATTGTGTGAAATGACTTTGTTTTTGGAGGAAGGATCAAATATTCACAATGAATATTCATTTGACATTACCTTTCTTATGTAACTCAGTTGTGAAACCATGAAGAAGTTGCACACAATTTTGGAAAGTCGTGTGTAATTTCATAGTTTGCTCCAAAATATTATTGTTGGACATTTTTCATAAGTATAAATTCGTAAAGCCAAAAATTTTGATACGTAAGTCTATTTGGGATTTTTGAATAGTCAAATAAAAACCTGAGAAACTAAATATGCTCCTAGATAATGTTTTTCAACATTAAATCCATCATTTGATGCATTTTTTCAGCACCAAAAGTGATCTTTTATAAATCCTCACAGATCATGTGAGAATTTTTTTTCAACATATATGAAGGTGACTCAAAATCATGTGAATAAAATTTTAAAGTTAGAATAATGTTGGTCCCAGGAAAGGTAAATACCCGGAGGGGTGGGAAGGGGATCGAGGTATGTTGATATTTCACAAATAACCCCTTACCAATGATATTGCTTCATCATTATTAGGAACAATCCTCTACCTCACAATTTATATAAAGTGATAAAGAAAATAAAGGAGAGAGAAAATAACTCTTATGTACAAAAAAACTGGGCTAATATAAGGAGAACATAACGACAATGTATTATAAACCCAAAACACTAAGTTCATTTCTTATTAGTTATAATTTAGAGAAACCTCACCAAAATCCCAGGTTTAAAACCCTCACAAAAATAATGAACTCACTGCTCTCAACCACTCAAATTTCTCACTACATCCATGAGTGTTGATATCTTGATATTTAAGGAAAAAAGAGAATTTACACCATATTGGTGTACCAATTATGTTTTACTTTCATCCACTGATAAATTTTATGAATTTCCATTGATAATACCTCTTGGATCTTGTTCCTTTTACTTTATAGTACTAATTTTTAATTCCTCCATTATTTTATAAAAGTATTTATGATATTCCATGATCCTTATTTATACTTTTTATAGATAAATATAACTCTAATATCATCAATAATTAACTATAATTCCCTCTAAATATATATTCAATACACCTTTGGTAAGTGGGTATTTTTTCCAAATACCTCTTTCAACATTAATTCAATATCCACAATTTAATTCCCATAAATTCCTACTGAAATATAGGAAATATAAATCTATAGGTTTTCTGACTTAACACTATCATGGAGAAAGTATCACCACCAAAACATGACCTTTATTTACCTTTGAATTATTGAACCTAAGCTTTAGCAACTCCACGATGTGAAAATATTCATCATGGTGTGTAATATGTATCTTCCAAAATCCCCAGATCACATCAAAAAAACATTTCATGGCTACAAATAATAGATTCATATTTGAATCACACACCACAATGTGACTAAATCCTTCACTGTGTGGTCACTTATAATCTAGAAATACTAACTCTTTTATATTTATCTTCCACAACATGATACTACCTCTAGGGCGTGGATGCCTTCAGAATGAAAGAACAACCAAATTGTGCTTCTTCCCCTTTTTAGTGCAGCGATATCCCCCACGATGCAACTTCTTCTTCTTCTAAAAACAAAAAAATAAATAATACTATATATTCCCTTTACCTTTACAAAAATAATATTATGTATGAAAATACTTTACCATATTTTCGACCCTAAAACCATCCACAGAGTAATGTATACTCCCATGATGCGACCACTAAACTAGTTTGAAGCCTAAAAATCATAGAAACCTATCGCGGTGTATATCTCCCCTACGATTCGATTATTCAAAGCTTAATCCTCTATCATTGTTGGGTCAGTACATGACCAATGGTATTATGATGTGACTGTTATAATTCTCCAAGAGACAAAGTATAAAACTTCATGAATGTTTTCAATAACTCTGACATTTCATCCCAAAGAATGTTACATATATAGGGAAGTCTATGCCTTTTCAATTTCATGGGAAATCCTTTCACGATGTCACCAAATGTGTTATGAAGATACTTCTATCCTACTGATATAACTACTATAACTTCTCTAAGATTCTTCAAACTCTTTCAAGCTTATCTCATCACTTAACAAGATCCTTTAGAAATCTTCAACATCCTTATCAACAAATATAACCCCCAAAAGGTATCTAGGGTTTTTTTTCATGAAAATACCATTAATTTTCCCATTATTTTATTTATTTAGTTATTTTTAACCTTATCATTAAATTTTGAGTTGAATTTCCTTGAAAATTTTAAATTTTGAGGTTGCAGTGTTGGGTGCACATTTGGTGCATAGTTAGTACCAACTGTGAAACCAATAGTGAAAAACATGAACTACCTTATCAGTGGATATTTTCATGCTTGGTACATGGTTTACCTAACCTTTCATCCAAATTGAGAAACTCCCCAGGTTTATCTAGTGAGGGGCGCATAATTGGCACACAATTTGGTAAATCATGAGGCCAAACCACATGACCTGCCCAGATTTTGAAATCTTAAAAATAACTATTCTACCCCTCCTTGAAATAAACCCTCTTAATACCTTTTCTTCTTCCACTTGAATGATATAGTTTCTAATGATCCCTATGATACCCCCCATCCTTCCTCCATGGGATTCATGGGTTCTCCTTTGATTCTAGGTAGATTTATGAAGGTTAAAATCTATTTTATCCTCTACTTATCTTCTCCTTCATCTTTCTTATCTTGCTTCTTATTCTCCCCCTCAAAAAAGGCCATATTAACTGAACCCTAAGTGAGGGTTTGGATAAATTTATTATTGTTCTTAATTATAGGGTGTAAATATTTCTCTTTGGGTCCTCCTCTTCCCATATTTAAAGGGTTCGTATCATCCTTACTCAATTTGAGGTTGGTTTACTCTATATATGACAATTTACACTAATAATCATGATTTCTTGGGATTTATAACATTGGGTTTTAATGTTTTATGAACCTTAGTAACCATATTTAGTAGTTTTTGATAAAATAACTTTACTTCGGTTTTCATTGAGTGAGAAAGGGTTTCCATTTTATTTGAGGTTTAAATCATTTTTAAAGGTTCTTGCATGTTTCATGTTCGATTTGATGCCTAATTATCCATTTTTAATTTATTTCTTAATCCATGATGGTTGTTTTGGTTTCTAAACTATCATGAAAGGTTTTTATTTCAAACAATTTATGTGTTATTATTAATTAAATATTTTTTTATTACTCTTGAGTTACTTGAGATACTTTTTGGGTGTTAATGTGGTTTAGTTTTAAAAGTGAAATTCTAAATTGGGGTTTAAATAGTGTTTGGTCCTTATATCAAGTGTGTTAAATGTGTTCATGATGATATTGAGATCCATTTTAATTTAAAAGTATAATTTATAATCTTTGAACCATTTTTGGTTTTGGAAATGAATTTTTTGATTTGGTTATTTCAAAGAGGCATCAAGGCCCAATTGACACTTTATGAAAGGGTCTTCTTTAAAAGTGGGTGACTGATGTGTTTATATGTTTTGGAGTATCATGTATTTTACCTTATTATTTATTTACTAAAGTCTTCTTGGTTGGTCATGGTATCAAAAGAACTTAGGTAGGTTAACCTAGAATGGATAAGGTTCTTTCCACTAGTTAAGTGTGTCACCCTGACTAGTGAGGTAATATATGTGGTACCATAGTTGGAAAATGAAGTTATTATATCTATCCTAATTGTTGAGGGTATCTCCCTAACTTGTGATGTCATTTCACTAGGTAACTCTAATTTTTTTTTCTATAGGGCCACTCACATAACATTATTAACTTTTAGTTATTTCTTTTGTATTGTGTTATATTGTTATTGATTTTTTATTCCCTCCTATATTTCTAATATTTCCATTTAGTTTGAGTACCTTTATCTTATCTCTTGCTACTATTTTATATTCTGTCTTTGTTTCTTATTGCTTGTGGATGATATTTTTGGTTATTAAATTTCCATTTATTTAGTTCACTACTATTACTCATGTTTGAAAATCATGTTATGGAATGTTTTTAAAGAAAATTAATATAAAGTGGTTTTTAAACCCAGTTTCACACCTACTCTGGTTTTCAAAGGAATTTTTGTGTTTTCTTTAAAATGGGTCTCAAGCATACATTTCTTATAATTTTTGGTATTTTTGAAATAAAGCAGTTGGTTTTTAAAAAGGGAAAGTTAAAAAATTATTAATTTTATTTGATTAATAAAAATTATAAGAAGTTCTATTTTCATAAAATGTATTTTGAACTAGAATGAAAGGGTTTAACTTTTAAAGAGTATGCATGGGGTGTGTGGAAGATACCTATAGGGCATTTTGTGATGACACCTAGATATAAATTTTAGGTTATGATCAGGCCTTAGAGGATTTTTGAGTTATATAATCCTTTCCACTACATACCTTTATACCATGTTAGGTGTTAAGGAAAGATAGTGACCATGGGTCACATGGATATTTACAGCTCAGTGTTTGGGTCCTTTTTGTTTATTTGGTATCATGTATATATTATCCCATCCATACTTTTTATATATTGATACCTTCATATGAATTTTTATTCTCTTTTATTCTAAGTTTTTTTTAGATATTTATGTTTGTTTATTCTTTGTTTATTTTTTTCTCATATCTTGAAACTATTTATTGATTTTTCATAGTCGTCCGACTTACAGGAAATTCATTTCCGATTTCTGAAGGATTTATGCTGAATCTATTATTATTGGTTGGAAAAAATATTTCCCATGAGATTATATTTTATATCTTGGTACTTTTATCTAGCTCAGGATAATTGGTAATGTTCATTGGGTCATTCAACAGGCTGGCTTGGGTGCCCATTCCATGGGTGGTTTAGGTTAGTTTTTGAAAAAATTGTACCAAAGACACCTTTTTTATTTGAGAGAGTATGGTAGATTAGACCTAGGACTACTGAAGCTTGAAAGGTAGGCATGGGAATAGTCTAGATATCTCTTACTCATAATGAGCCATGAGTTACCATGGGTGGTTGGGTTAGAGTCATGAATTTTGATCTTGTTCTTTATTAATTTTGATGTGTTTTGATTTGTATGTATGATATTTAGAATGGAATAATGTTTATATGAGTTTTTTTTTATATTTTCATGTTTTAGGGTGAAAATGGGAGAATAAATGAGATCACACTATTAGATCACATAGTCTAGAAAACTATACAGTTTTCATGCACATGGTTCAGTCTTAGGTTCCCAATGGTAGTTTCATGGTTAGTGCATGGTCTACTAAATCGTGTGACCAAACTATGAATAACCCATAACCCCTATTTATTATTTTTATTAGATCCCTTATGTTTTCAATTTTCTTATAGTTATGACTATATACTATTTAAGACAAATAAAATAGGATTTTAAGGTGTTTTGATGTTATTTGATCAAATTTTGATAATGAACTATGTTGAAAAATCAGGTTTGACGAAAAAATGTTAGGGTTCAAAAGTGATGAATGGATTTTCCAAATTAATTTGAAATAATTTAAAGGTTTTGTAATTCTAAATGGTTCTAATAAAGGATTTATGAAATTTAAAAGTTTTTAAGTGGATTTTGGAATTAATAAATAATTATTTTAAGATAAATTGAAATGAACTCAATATTTAGATTTTCCAAATAACTTTGAATAGGGAATTTTGAAATTTCAAGATGATTTTTCCAAATAATTTTATTTTTATGAAACAATTATTGGTTATTTTTAACTTCATTTTTTAAAATAATTTTGAATCAAAAGTGGGTTGATTTTTGGTTTCGTGAAAGAATTTTTTTTTTAAGAGTTAAAGTTAAAGTTTTAAATTTATGAAAGAATCTTTAAAAAGTGAAACAAAATGATTTTTTATAGGGTAGGATGTGTTAATGATTTTAAATATGAACATTAGGATTGATTTTTTTAAGTGGAAATCCCATGTTTTTTGAGAAATGTTAAAATGATTCTTTTATTTAGTTTTGTATTTCAATTCCTTGAGTGGTGGTTATGATTTGTCTCTTTGGGTTTTTATTTTTTACCTTGAGTTTACTTGGTTTGGGATGAGTTGAATTCTGGCGTATTCTTGATTTAAATTTCAAGTTACTTTATTATCTAGTATGCCTCAAATAAAATTACTGGTGGGTTGTAATAATTTCATGTTTATATATGCTCCTAGTTTCGTGTTTCATATGGTTTAGGAAATGTGATCCTTTTGGTTGACAACCTTTACCAGACTCCAAGTGGAGTGCTAAAGTCAACCCCTACTTAGTAGTTGAGCCTTTCCCAAGAGTTATTAAGTTGTTTATGTTTGTATATCATTAAGTGGATTAATTATTCTCAAATAAATGGTTAAAGAATCTATTAGTGTGTGAGTGTCAATAGAGGCCTTGATCCAGGATTTATTTTAGAACTTTTTTCTATTATCACGAGTGTGGTTGGGGGAGTTAGTCCATGAAATTGTGATGGTAGCATTGAATTTGGCTAGGAAGTTTGTGACAAGTGGTTCCTTTACCTATTCCTTTGAAATATTCTATTCATATTTATATCATTCCATTTTTGAAGAGGAGTTTCCTTGGTTGTTCTATATGGTCATCTTGGTCATTCTAATTCCTCTTCTTTTCATTCATACATCCTATCATCATCAAATATGGTTGAGTTATTTTTGAAAAATTTGTGTGTTGGAGTACCATAGTCCAATTTAGGTAGTTGTATAGGACTATGTTCATGGTTTCCTCTTCTCCACCTTTTTTTCCTTTCCCTCCCTCTCATTTCCTTGATTTATGATGTTAGTTTGTAAGTTCTTACGGTTGTACTTTGGGATGTTCGATGTCTGCACCTCATTTTAGAGAAAGAAATAGTTTCTTTAGTATTTATATGGGTATGTTTTTTTGGAAATATGATTTATCATGGATTCCTCAAATGAGGGTATTATATCACCATTTAGTGTCTCCATTAGCTTCACCATGTTAGTGTCACTTTTAAATGGTGAGGATACCAGTTATTGGTCTTAGGTTTTCTTTTAACCATCCATTTTAACCACTTATGTCTATGTTATAGTTTTAAATTATGATATGGGATTTTTGAATGTATATGTATTTGGAGAATTTTTTTTGAATGGTTTGGGTTTGTTTTAGTTTTGGTTCTAATATTTTATATTTTTTTTATCCCACTTATGTTCAATCATGTCCTATCTAACTTAGTGATTTTCTAGGGGCAGAAAGTGGTATTGTGGGGAGAATTTTCACACATCGAGCTTCAATTTCCATATTGTTTTTTATTTTTTTTGATTTTTACCCTCATCCTTGAATTTTGGGTTGAATTCCCTTGAGGTTCCGGTGATAATCACATGACTGACACACTTTTAGTACCAACCATGTGACCAATTTTGAAAAACTTTCAATTCCTTATCAGTGGTGATTTTAATGGTTGGTGCAAAATTTACCTAACCATGTATCCAAATTGTTTGAATCCACTAGGTTTTCTATTGAGGGGTGCATAGTTGGTGATTTACATATTCTTCATGTATTTTATGGGGTTTCCTTTAATTATAAGTGAATTATTAATGTTAGAAGCTCTTTTTTCACGACTTTTCCCCCAGAGCCCCTGCTGTGACTACCCCAAACCCATATTCCATAGGCCAGGGTTTGGTGACTAGCACCGAAAAGACATATCCCCAAAAGGGAATGCATTGAATTTAAACCTATACACTCACAGACTAGGTACACAACAAAAGAAAATCACAAATTAGAACTATTGATAGTAAAAGTGTGGATTGAAAGTAAAAAGTGTTAGTATACAAAACCAACTAAAAATAAAGTACAACAAAAAGGGGAAAAGGTACTTTGAAGGTCGTCCACCAATGATTCTACCTGAAGGGTAGGTATAGCTCATCATTTGTTGTCACTACCGCTTCCCACGTCTATCAATAACCTCCGACCACCCTCTATCCCTAGCTCCCCATGTCTGAGTCAAGCTGTCCGTTGTCTGCATAAGACACAACAAGGTGTGGAAAAATCCTATGCAGGGGTGAGTATAATAGTACCTAGTAGGGACCCTGATACCCCTGAAGGTCTCCCAAAATCCCTCAAAGGAAAAACTACAAAGCATGATCTCAATCACAAAGCATAAGGTAAAAGATAGATCACACCCGGTATACAACTTAGAGAATAGGAATAAAGATGATTAGTCTTGAGCTAGATCATTTTATTCTGTTGAGAGGTTCTGCTACTAATCTATGAAGGGTCGCTATACTGCTGATCCACAAAGGGTCCCTCTATTGCCGATCCACAAAGGGTCACACTACTGCTGATCCACAGAGGGTCGCACTGCTGCTGAACCACAGAGGGTCACTCTCATGCCGATCCACAGAGGGTCTCTATATTGATGAGCTACAGAGGGTTGCATTGTTGTTGATCCACGGAGGGTCTCTCTCATGCCAATCTACGGAGGGTCGCTCTTCACTTGACAACCAACCACAGGATTCTCAAACTTGGTGCACTTGAGTTCCAGAGGTTCTTCTCCTCATACTATCGATCATACCTCAATCAACACAAAATCCCAAAAAGAAGTAACCTAAAGGAACACCTTGTTGTAAGGGTTACAATGTGATAGACGACGCGTCAATCAGACACCCAATCTGTAATATATAAGCAAAAAAGGTAAATAGGGCCCGATTAGATTCGAGTCCAATCCAACCCGTTCTTATTCCAACTTCTGAAAAAACCCAAGTGGAGTATCTCAAAATGACCATCTCATTGTAAGGGTCCTATCTCCATAGATTACATGTCAATCAGACGCCCAATTTGTGAGTTATGTTAGATTTAGTGAAACAGGACTGGTCGGGTCCAGGTTCGGTAGGGGTCTAGCCCGGTTCACAGGTTCGGTAGGGGTCTAACCTACCTAAAAACCTGGCCTGTATGTGGGTTAGTTCTCCCAGCTGGTGGCTCTAGCGGGACACTATCCCTCCTTTCGAAACGGCTAGCTGGAGCTAGAAGTTGGTGTCCAACCGAGCAGCCCGAGTGGCTGCTCCGTCTCCCCCACGTGGCGCGTCGGTGCTGCACCATTCCACCCATTGTGGTTGTCTGACTGCGACTCCTACTGCTGCAACCCCTATGGGAACCAACTCTCCACACGAATGGATCGAATCGGCAGGCACCACTACTGCACCGGTGGTTTCGCACTAGCAGTTGCTTCCGCGGGCCACCAGAGATACTCTGATGGTCCCTTTTCCTTCCCTTCTATGCCTACGGGCCTCTCGGGTTGCCACCTTCACTGCGAGGATCTTACATCCGTCTTACCACCTCCTTTCCCAATTGTGCCCAAAGAACGTACATAAAATAATAACGGAGGGGGTCCATGCCTTTTATGGATTGGCTTGTACCCTCCGCATTAGTGTTCTAACATGGGGTGATAACAATCATCATTTAGGAAGAATAATCTCTAAATTAAGACCCCGCAACAACCACCCACAAGAAAAAAATAGATGCTGATCAATCCATTAGTCGGTTGATCCGAATTCGTTTTATTTTCCAAGAATGGGATGAGAGGAAACATAAAACACATAGAAATAAATTAAACCCCCTACCTAGATTCTGTGGAATCCATTGCAGATGAAGGGAGGAATCTGTGTTCAAATTCATTTGTCATTGTCCAGTTCGAGTTCTCTAAGGGTCATCGATCAATCACCATTCTTCATTGGAGGGTAATGTCATTGGCATTTTGTTAGATCTTCCCCCCATGGTTTGTGAATTCTCTTGCCAACAGTTTTATTAATAAAATAATTAATCCGCACACTGTGTTCATTATTATGATTCATTAATGAATTTTAATTAATGAACCTATTAAACACACAAGAATTACGGTTACACAAACAAGTAACATTGCATTTATTGATCTTCAATTAATAACAGTCGTTACACTACAGTTCCACCCAAAGTCGCTCAATGGTGGAAGAAAATAATAAAATAACTTATAGTTATTTTATTATTATTTTACTAAAGTCCAAAAATTAACCTTTTCATCCGACCCTTGCCGGCTGAAGTTAAGCTTCACCTAAGAGAATCCTGGAAATGTGAATTCAATGGTGCCCTTGGATTTTCAATCCAAGCACTAGTTCAAAAGATAGAAAAACTCACTCGCACATTTACTAAATGTACCTTAAAAAATTTCAAAATGACGTTTCGGTCTCTCTGGGCCTTGAAATCACGTGCCTTCAATTTTCACAGTCTCGTAATATTTCCATATAATTTAAAAAAAAATTATATGAAATTTTTGGGTCTTTACATTCTCCCCACCTTAGGACTTTACATCCCTTAAAGCCACAACAAAAGATAAGGAAACAAATGGGGGTACTGAGCAGAAATCTGAGCCTCCCGCTCCCATGTGCTCTCCTAGAGGTTCCCGTGCTACCACTGAACTCACACCAGAGGAATCAAACATCCCCGTAGGACCCACTCTTGTCGATCCTCTATATCCACCAGGAAATCCACAAACATTGACCCATCGTCAATGTCCAGCTCGCCCCAATCAATGATGTGTGATAAATCATGCACGTATCTTCTCAGCTATGACACGTGTAAAACATTATGCACTCGGTGCATCTATGGGGGAAGAGCTAAGTGGTACACCATCTCTCCAACTCTGATCAGGATCTGAAAAGGTACGATGAACCTTGGAGATAGCTTAATTCCCTGGCCAAATCTTCGTAATCCTCATTGGGGTGATACCCAAAGTAAAATATGATCTCCCTCCTCAAATTCCAAGGGTCTCCATATCTTGTTGGCATAAGACTTATGCCTGCTCTGTGTAGTTCTCATCTACTCCTGGATGATCTACACCTTCTCGGTTGTAGCCCATACCAACTCTAGACCCATAAGTGCTGACTCCCTTGGATCTGTCCAACATAGAGGTGATTTGCATGGTCACCCATAAAAATCCTCAAACGGTGGCATGCTGATGGTGGAGTGATAGAGGTTGTTGTATGAGAACTCCACCAGTGGAAGGTGGTCCTCCCAACTGTGTCCTAAATCAAGGGCGCAAGCACGAAGCATGTCATCAAGTGTATGTATAGTCTTCTTCATCTGACCATCTGTCTGAGGGTGAAAGGCAGTGCTTAACTGTAGCTGAGTCCCAAACGAATCCTATAAAACCTTCCATAACTGAGATGTAAAACGGGTGTCACAATCTGAAACGATTGTTGATGGTACCCCATGAATCTATACTATCTATTGGACATAGGGGAATCCCAATCCTTATACTTAACCCTACTCTCGGATGGGTAGAAAATGGGCCGAATTGGTGATTTAGTCAACGATCACCCAGATAGAGTCATGGTCCCTGGATGTTCGTGGTAACCCCTTCAAAAAGTCCATTGAGATACCGTCCCATTTCTACTCTGGTACCTCGAGTGGATGAGTCAAGCCTATTAGAACCTGGTGCTCGACCTTCACTTTCTAACAAGTGAGGCATTGTGAAACGAACTCTGCCACTACTTTCTTCATCCCTAGCCATCAATACTAATGTCAAGGGTCCTAGTAAATCTTCTCCAATCCAATATGTACTGCCAAAGGGGATGTATGGAACTCCCTCAAAAACTCCTCCTAAAATGTCACTGGTACCATGATTCATCCTCTAAAAAGAATAACATGCTTTCCACCTTCTGAAAATCCATCAGGAGCCTTCCCTGAGGATATCTGAGAATGTCAGGCCTTGCAGTCAACGTCCCCAAGCTGTGCCTCCGGAACTCGATGAAGGAGTGGGGGAGTGACAGTCATAGACTGGAGGTATTCTACTCCATCCCTATCCATGAAGGATATCTGCAACACAAATAGCTGCTCTATCGCCTCACTCAACAACTAAAGAACCAAACTCCTACTGAGTGCATCTACCACTACGTTTCCCTTCCCATAAGTATAGAATATTTCAAAGTCATAGTCCTGGAGGAACTCCATCCATTGCCGCTATCTTAGGTTCAGTTCCTTATATGATAAGATATACCTAAGACTCTTGTGATCAGAGTAGATGGTAAAACCTTCACCAATCAAGTAGTTCTGTCACATTTTCAATGCAAAGACCACTACTGATAACTCTAGGTCATGGTTCAAGTAGTTCTACTTGTGTTTCCTCAGCTATCGTGATCCATAGGTGATCACCGCTCTCTCCTGCATTAAGACACATCCTAGCCCGGTCCTTGATGAGTCGTAGTAGACCACATACCCAATGCTCTCTTCTGGTAGCCTCAAGATGGGGGCACTTGTCTGTCTCTGACTCAGCTCCTAGAAACTCTGCTGGCACCTCTCCATCTAAATGAAGGGATTCCCCTTCTTTGTCAAAGATGAAAAGGGTGCTTTAACTTTGGAAAAGTCAGGCACAAATATCCGATAGTACCCTTCCAACCCCAGGAAACTCCGCACCTCGGTCACACTCCTGAGCGGATCCCCAGTAAGCACTACCTATATCTTTTCTAGATCCACTGAAATTCCAGCCTCTGAGATAACATGTCCTAGAAATTGGACTTCCCATATCCAGAACTAAAACTTCGAGAGATTTCCATTAATCTGGTGCTCTCAGAGTGTATCAAGGACTATCTATAGATGTGTGGCATGCTCCTCCTCCGATGCCAAGTATACCAAGATATTGTCAATGAAGACCACCACAAAGCGATCGAGGTAAGGTTGGAAAATCCTGTTCATGAGTCCCATGAAAACTATTGGGGCATTGGACATGCCAAAAGACATTACCAAGAACTCATAGTGGCCATACCGACATCTGAAGGCTATCTTCGGTATGTCCTCATCCTGCACCCGAAGTTGATGATATCCTGATCTGAGGTCTATCTTCAAAAAACACTGAGCTCCCTTAAGCTGATCGAAGAGTTCATCAATCATTGGTAGAGGATACTTATTCTTCATAGTCACCTGGTTTAGGCATAGATAGTCTACGCAAATCCTCAAACTCCCATCTACTTTCTTGGTGAACAAAATTAGGGCTACCCATGGAGAGACACTGGGTAATACAAACCCCTTCCTCTACAAGTCCTCCAACTGTAACCTCAACTCACGAAGCTCCACGGGAGCCATCCAATATGCTGGTGTAGATATTGGTGTCATCCCAGGGTATAACTCGATGTAAAAGTCTACCTCTCTATGAGACGGTAGTCCTAGAATATCTTCAGGGAAGACATCCGCATATTGTTCCACCACAATAGGATAGTTCAGACTCCTCTCATCCACCACACTGAGGGCGAGGCTATCCAAATTATGAGTTATGTCATGACCTGTCCCCTAGGGCCTAGCCCGTGACTACCCCAAGCTTGCCTTCCATAGGCCAGAGGCTGGAAACTATCACTGAAAATGAATATCCCTAAAACTGGGAAGGCATTTCCCTTTTAACTTGAAAACTCACACAATCCAAGCACACAAAAAGATACAAGCACAAAGTAAACTATATAGTAAATAGGGTGAGTATAGTAAGTAAAGGGGCCTAAATACATGCCCAACTGGAAAATACAAGTAAAACTGAAAACAACTCTTGTGAACACCCGCTAAAGATCCTACCTAAAGGGTAGGTACAAATCTCGAATAGTCTTCTCTATGGTATGTCTCATATAATCGTCCGCCTCCGAGAAGCCTCCAGTCCTAGCACCCTCATCCTCAATCAATGCTGTTCTTCATCTACACAAGACACAGAAAGGTACAGGCGTAGCCCGTGAAGGGGTGAGTATAACAATACTCAATAGGGACCCCGAGACCCCCAAAGGCCTCTCAGAATCCACAAAGGATAAACCACAAAGCAATACCATGATCACAAAGCACAAAAGCAATAGTCAACCCTACTTAGGTATATTCCCATACATATACCTAAGTTATCAAGTTACCCAACTCATTCAAGAGGAACACATAGTCCAACTCTTTAGCCAAAAGCAAAACTATTCCACAAAGGAAAGAATACCACGTAGGTTACATCACATAGAAAAATACCACAAAGGTAAAGAATCATCTCACACTAGGTATAACTTAAGTATGGAAGTATAGATGATTAGCTGTATTGCTATATCATCTTACTTCATCAAGAAGCTCTGCTGTTGACCCACATAGGATCAAAAATGACCGACACAGGATCTGAAGATGACCCACAGAGGATCTAAAGATAACCCAAATAGTATATGAAGATGACCCACACAAGATCTGTAGATGTCTACCCACATAGGATCGAAAGATGACCCACACAGGATCTGAAGATTCTTCAAGTACAACCAGCCACAAGGTTCCTGCACTAAGCACGCTTGATTCTAGGAGGATCCTCTCCTCAAGCCATCGTTTGATACTTCAACTTCTATGAAGTCCCATGAATAAGTATCATGAAGGTCTGTCATGTCATAAGATACCCAACACAACAGAATAAGTGTCAATCGGACGCCTGGTCTGTAAGTTATTAGCATTTCTGTTTCGAGGGCCCAGTTGGATTTGGGTTCGATCCAACCCAGCTATACTCCAACATTATCCAAAACTCAAGTGGAGTATACCAAAAGGACCATCTCAATCCAAGGATTCCAGTGCTGTAGATGGTTTGTCAAACAGACACCCAGTTCTCAAGATATGGCCAAAAGGCGTATCTGGGTCTAGATAGGCCCAGTTCCGGCCCGACCCAGCCCGACCCGGTCGGACCGACCCGGCCCGACCGACCCGGCCTGACCCGGTTGGACCGACCCTTCCTGGGCTGAAATAACCCGGTCTGGGTCCGGCCCAGCCCGCGTCTGGGTGCAGTTTGCCGTGGAGGTGCCCGCCCTAGCTGCCACCCGGGGGAGACACCCCTCAGGATTCCCAAATAGTCCAGTTGGACCGTTCAGTTTTGGCCAACTTGGCGGTGCCACGTGGAACTGCCTACTGGCACGCGGGACCCGCCGGAGCAGGTCCTGCTCAGCATGACACAACCAGCTGGGGTTCCGACCGGCTCCCTTTCCAGCGGCGCTGACTACCCTCTAGGTACGCTGTTGCGGCTCAGCAGCCGCAATCTCAAACATCGGTGGCGCAGACGTGCACCGCCCCGGCTTCCACGCGGCTGACTGGCATGCCGGTCGCCACCCTTCTTTGCCACAATCAATGGGCCACAACCTCTTTTGGTGGCGCTGTTGCGCCGCCACCACATTTGCGGTCGGCCGATGTGCCGCCCGCCGCCTTGTACCTTGCTGGCTCCAGTTGCCGGCACCGTTCGCCGGTACTGTCGCGCCGCCGGGCTTCTGCAGGTCATTGGGTGAGATCTGGTGGCTCGTTATTCATTTAGAAGGCATAAATGTTCATCTTGGGACGTCATCATCACATAAAGTCCATCAAGGTCGAGTTCCGCTCAACCCGAAGTTTCGTCCGCGAAGAACACGTCAAACAAAAAATAGCGGAGGGATCATGCCATGTTCGTTTAGCCCGCACCCTCCACGTTAGATCGATAGTAGGCGGTTCATAGATTAAAAACAATGATTCATCACTAAGAACAATATGAACAATTCCCTACCTCGAAACATTGGAGAGTGCTCATGGTTGAAGATGATGGGTCGACGTTCGTCATTCCACAATAAGGTACAACGGTTGCTCAAACGTCGATCCTCCATTCTTTGCTTGGTGGATTTGTTCTTCCAAGGGTTCTCCAAAGTCCTCTCCTCCAAATTCAATTCTTTTCCAATGAATGACCAAGAGGAAGGAGAGAAGCCTTACTAATTAGTTTAAGTTAATGGTTTCTTTAACTTGTCATTAATGAGACTTCATTAAATGGTGGGTTTCATGGTTACACACTATGTGTAACCAGGCATTTAATGCCCAACATTAAATGCCTAATCACCCTCGTGTGGTCCCCACCTCCAATGAATTATAAAGGATGGAAGGATTTTAAATAAAATAAAAAAAGTTTTTTATTTTAATCCTCCACGAAAACCCACAAAACCAGATCTTCCCCTCGACCTACTGTGGTTGAATTGACGGATCCTTAAAGAGAATCCCAACACTGAGAGTTCAATGGTGCCCTTATATTTTTAATTCGAGCACTGGTTCAAAATTTAAAAAATGACACTTGTGCGTTTATTGAGCTTACCTTAAAAAAAGTTCAAAAATTCATTCTGGGAACACCGGGCCTCAGAATCACGCCCCGTCAATTTTCACAGACTCATAGTATTTCCATATAGTTAAAAAAAATTACATGAAAAATTATGGGTCTTTACAAGTTATTAGATGCACCCTCCTCCATGAAATACCATCCTATGCTACAAAGGTTTTATTCTCACCGGTGAAGGAAAACTTAGTTCCATTCTCACGGACACACCACACTTTGCACCTAAAATAGTTGATCTGAGCATGGACTATGGATAACCAGTCAAGACCGAAGATGACATCGTAAGGGCTCGACGCTACTACTAGGAGATCCCATCTGAAGCTCTAACCTCCTAGATTAAGCCCACACTGCTAGAATAAGTGTGTAATCATCAAATCCTCTCCCGTAGGAGTCTCTAATCATAAGGATCAAGCCAAAGAATCCACCGGAATCTCCGAGCTCCTAACAAGAGCTATGGAAATGAAAGAGTGACTGGAACATGTGTATATAAGAACTATAACTAGGGTAGAGTAGATAGAAATCATACCTCGAATAATATCTGGAGCGCCGTGGTCGTAGGCCTCTTCTACCTGAAGCTGAGATCGTCCCTATCCACCTGCTTCCTGAGGTTGGGGTGGACCGCCTGGGGGTGGTGGCAGTAGTACCTAAAACCGCCACCCACCTCCTGCTACGCGGCCTGCTCCTCTACCACATCCGCCACCCTACGTACCTTCTCAGTCGAACCTCTACCTCAACCTCAGTGTTCCTTTGACCGTCTGCTATTCATTAGTATGGTGGGTTTGGCAATCGCGAGCCATGTGACCCTACCTACCGCATGAGTAGCACTGTCTGCTCCTCTACTGACCTCCTATTCCATGTGAGTTTTGAACCTCTGACCCTACATCCTGGGGTCATAGTTTGAAAGGTCTATCTCTCTTCGGCCTATGTGTCATCCGCCTACTGCCTGCTGCATATGACTCGGTTGCCTGTCGTCTGGTGCTGGATCCCACCATCGGTGCCTTCTTAGCAAGGAAGCTCTCCACCAATAGTGCTTGCTCTAGCACTCCAACCTACTTCAGGATGTTAAGCAATATCATCGACGCTCTGATCTCCCGTTGGAGTCCCCAATCAAAGGTCTGAGCCCTGAATAAAGGGTCCCGTACCATGTTGGTGGAGTAGTGAGAGAGGTCAGTGAATCTCACCAAGTACTGGACCACTGTCAAGCTGCCCTACTGTAAGTGTAGTAACTCCTTAATACACATTGAGCATAAATTCACTGGAATTAACTCCTCCTTGAAGAGGCTCTCAAAGCCCAACCAGGTAAGAGTCATCTCCTTGGGTGTCTGGAGCGTCAGGCTACACCATCCTTTTGTTGTACCCTAAAAGAGGCTAGTAGCTAGGATCACCATCTGGTCTATTGGTGTTTCAACCAAGAGGAAAACCCGTGCCATAGACTCCATCCAGTCCTTAGTTACCTACAGATTTGTCTCACCTCTAAAACTTAGAGGCCTCTATTTATGGAACTCATGCAATGCGCTCAATTGGCGTGCACGGTCTACTGGTGGGACTAGTGGAAACTGCTGCCCTACGAGTGGTGGTGCTGCTGGTACACCACCCTAAAGTGCTATCACTGAAAGAGGGACCTGCACCAACACCTCATCACTCGGTGGGCCGTCATCATGATCTCTCACTAGAATCTTGGCTGGCTGTCTACACAGCAACATCCTGTAAAGAAACAGATGCGCCACTGTCTATAATTTATACCTAGTGAGCTGACTCAAAAGAGATCAAAAGAAAAACATTTTCAAAACACAGGAAAATAGTGTTTTCATGTATTGATTTGGAAATCAGAACTCAGGTCCCTGGTGGATATGTCAGCCACCGCACCAACACTGGACTCCATGAACTATAATCCAAACTCAAGACTCTTAACACTATTGCTCCATTGAAAACATAGACTCTTAGTTATTCTGGTAGAACCAATCCATTTGATACTAATTTGTCATGAACCATCCCCGGGTCCCGTACCGTGACTACCCCAAGCCCTCCTTCCATAGGCCAGGGGCTGGTGACTAGCACTGGAAAGACATATCCCCAAAAGGGAAGAAATTTCCTTTAAACCTGTACACTCACAGACTAGGTACACAACAAAATCAAACCAAAAAGTAGAACTAATGATAGTAAAAGTGTGGAATGAAAGTAAAAAGGGCCAGTATACAAACCCAACTGAAAAGAAAGTACAACAAAAAGGGGAAAATGTGCTCCAGAGGTTGTCCACCAAGGATCCTACCTGAAGGGCAGGTACAACTCATAGTCAGTCGTCACTGCCACTTCCCACGTCTATCAATCACCTCCTATCACCCTCTATCCATTGCTCCCCAAGTCTCAGTAAAGCTGTCCATCATCTTCACAAGACACAATAAGGTGCGGGAAAAGCCCATGCATGGGTGAGTATAACAATACCCAGTAGAGACCCCGAGACCCCTGAAGGTCTCCCAGAATTCCTCAAAGGAAAAACCAAAAAGCATGATCTCAATCAAAAAGCATAAGGTAAAATACATCTCATACTAGGTATACAACTTTGAGAACAGGAACAAAGATTATTAGTCTTGAGATATATCATTTTATTCCATTGATAGGTTCTGTTGCTGATCCACGAAGGGTCTCTATACTGCTGATCCACAAAGGATCTCTCTACTACCGATCCAAAAAGGGTCGCACTACTATCGATCCATAGAGGGTCGCACTAAGGTTGATCCATGGAGGGTTTCTCTCATACCGATCCACATAGGGTCTGTCTATTGATAATACAAGGAGGGTTGCACTGTTTCCAATCCACAGAGGTTCGCTCTCATGCTGATCCATGGAGGGTCACTCTTTACTTGATAGCTAGCCACAGGATTCCTGCACTTAGTGAACTTGAGTTATGTAGGTTCTTATCCTCATAATATTAGTCATACCTTAACCACCATGAAGTCCCATGAATAGGTAACCTGACAGACCACCCTATCGTGAGGGTTCCAATGCGACAGATGACGTGTCAATAGGACACTCGGTCTGTAAGATATAAGAAAAAAGGTAAATAGGGCCCAGTTAGATTCGAGTCCGATCCAACCTGGCTGTATTCCAACTTCTATGAAAACAAAAGTGGATTATCTCAAAAGGACCATCTCATTTCAAGAGTCCTCTCGCTATAGACATCACGTCAATCAGATGCCCGGTTTGCGAGTTACGCAAGATTTAGTGAAACGGGACCGGTCAGGTCTGGGTTCAGTAGGGATCTGACCCAGCCGACCCGGTTTGTAGGTCCGTCCTAGTCGGAAAGTCCATCCTAGATAGCGGGTCCACCCCCTGGAAACCCAGACCGCATGCAGGCCGGTTCTCCTAGCTGGCAGCGCCAGCGGGGCACCACCCTCCTTCCGAAACAGCCGATTGGAGCCGACCGTTGGTGTCCAGCCGAGTGGCCCGAGTGGATGCTCCATATCCCCCATGTGGCATGTTAGTTCCGCGCCATTCCAACCACTGGTAGCTATTGAGATGAATTTTTTAAGGGATAAAAATGTAAAAGAGTTCAATGTGTTGGAATATAGGAAAATATTCAGAATCCGGCTATAATTAACATTAATAATACTCAATACTGTGCTTTCCACTTCTCAATTCATATGATACCAAACTTTTCCCAAATAAATCTACTTAAAATAAGTAAAAATAATATTATGTAATATTAAAGGTTCAATATATTTTTGATTTTTTATATATGGAACATCACAATAGAAATTTATAGAAAATATAGATGTAGAATTGACTATTTCATTGGAAGATAGATAGTCAACATTAGTTGACACATTTTATATTAGATATTTTTATATTTATTACCTATGAAAGAATTAAGATTGTATTTTTTAGAACTATAGTAGCTAAATATATCATGAAAACATAATAATGAACACATATTTTTTTGATAAAGAAAAAAATTAAGGATATTGGAGTTGAGGTGGATTCTCCCATTTCTATCAAGTGTGATAAACCAAGATCTATTGATCTTAGAAAAAATATTATCCACCACTTAAGGAAAAGGCACATTGAGATTAAATATCACTTCATTAAAAATAAATTTGGGAAACCACTAGTAAAGTTGGAGTGTGTGTCCACAAAAAATCAAGTTATAGATATCATAATGAAGGCACAACCTATAGAAGGATTTGAGAAGAATTGGTTGGGACTTGAAGTTAAATAATCTCTAACCACTTAAATGGTTTGGAGAAGTGACCCCCACTCCCCTAAAGTATTTGTTGTTCCACTTATACATCCAAGGAATGGTATTGTTGAAAAGTGATTGATGGAAATCAATGATATATCTTATAAATTAATTATTTTGTTTTTCTAATATTATCTTATGAACTTTTAGATATTTTCTCCGTAATGACCCATGAATTTTATGGGATGTTATTTTGAAATGAAGTTTGAATTTTTGATCTTAAATATGGAGTTATTTATAAAATTAGGATTTGAATGGGGAATCCAAGCATTGTAACATCTTGGGGATATGTTTTTTAGACATTGAACGAGGCCTAGTTTGTGTCTAGGTTATTATTTGAGAGTTAGAGTAAGGCTCAGAGGCCTTTATGAAATACTATTACAACATCAGGATGTGAAATGAACCATTGGCCACACTGTGATGGTCTTCTATAATGCATTGTGATATGGAAACATGAGGAACTACACCATGAAGGTGGGAGGTAATTCCTCACCCCCTGTATAGTAGAACTTCACATTATGACCCTCTCAGTCACACCACTAAATTTTTGGGTGTAGTTGGTCATTTCATAGTGACCCTCCTAGTCATTCCATGAATGAGGCCTGGGTTTGTTTTTTTAGGAGTAAATCCATAATTTTGAGGTTATACCCCTAGGGGTTTTGGGTACTAGGGCACGTTAAGGAGAGACCATTTGATCAGCTCTCCCCCTCCTATTTTAACCCTTCAATCCCCCATGTAGGGGGATTGTTTTGGTTACATTTTGGTGGAAATTTGAGGTAAAATATTCTATTCTTAATATTTTTTGGTTTCCAATTAATAAATTATAATTTTTTAGTTATTTGAGCTTGTGTTTTAATGCTGATTACACCAAATCATGATGAAATTGGGTTATGATGATATGGATTTTGTGAGGCTTAGTAGGATAAGGTCTATAAAGGTTGATCGCACATCATTGGGTACAATTTTAGTTTAGTGTGGATGCATAGTGAATTTTTAGGAGAATATGGAATTGGAATTAATTTAAATAGACAGGCACTCGAGAGTGTGGATGATATT
This sequence comes from Viscum album, assembly GCA_963277665.1. Classification (NCBI taxonomy): domain Eukaryota; kingdom Viridiplantae; phylum Streptophyta; class Magnoliopsida; order Santalales; family Viscaceae; genus Viscum; species Viscum album. Next base: position 1,688,836,735 of record OY728140.1, on the reverse strand, counting down.
GAATGAGGCATAGACAGCTTTTCCTGAGGTAGTGCATAGGCCTAGTGAGGTATTAACTCTAGCATTGAGGTAGGTTCCCCTTTTATATAGGTTCATATGTTTTTTATGCATATGAAAGTATACCTACATACTACATGGGGTTTAGTTAGATGGTTTGGGATCAAGCGTTCCCTTAGTAGAAGATATAGGATGATGCTAGGACTCTTATACTTGGAATAAGTGATCTTTAACACTTAGGTAAATTATAATCACCCAAAGACTATGTATCCAATGGGATATGGTTCTAGTTACATTGATATGAGTCCTTAGATAGGTATCAGGGTATAAGAGGTGATACAAGATAGCACAGGTTGGGTTTCTATGGATAGTGGGTGCATGAGTGGCTTGAGACCGAGTGCTGATGGGTGAGATTACTGTATGTCTCACAAGTGAATAAGAACACCATACCAAGGTTATAAGATAATATTTATAATGAAATAAGATAAAAATATCTTTATTTTACATCATTCCCATAATTTGAACATTAAAAATCACAAAAATAATCTCATAATATCTAGAATAAAAGGTTTAGTGTCTTTGAGGACTAGTTATATAAAAAATTTATTTTAAATTACTTGTGAAAATTTCTCCATATTTGATCCACACTAGACTCATTCTATAATTTTTATAAGTTATACTCATATTTATAAACTGGGGAAGGAAAAATAGAAAATAGGTGAGTCCAAATGATCAGTAATGGTAAATATCATGTCCCAACCCATCTCACTCTATGAACAGTAGAAAACTGATTAGCGATCATGCCTCAAGCATACCTCCTTATACGCCAAAGGCTACTAAATAGTAGCTAGGGTCTAGAGTGTATCCATGAGGAGAGTATGTCCTCATATTAGAGTAATAAACCAATATAAATAACCAAATATTATCCATAACATAAAAATAGATAGAGTAAAGAAGAAATTAATATAACAAGGATGAAATAATAAATGAAATTTAGAAATATCTTGAATGGCCATGTCATACATACAACACTAATTATCCACTGGGACAATCACATATATAGGAATAAATGAAATAAAAAAGTACAAGGATCTACTACTAAAATTTAAATGAACCACATAAATTAAATCCATATACATATTCAAGATATCCCACTCAATCAGTCTCAAGCTTCGACTCATCCTATGCCTACAATCAAGTGAACATCTGGGTACCCCAAAGCAATGGAAACCTAAGCAAGGTTGAGGAAAAAACTTAATAGGGAACCAAAAATGCAGTCCCAGTATACCTATGGTCTATCCACATAGGACTATATATGTATGGACATTCATTACTGAGTGCATCCTCACCTCCTAAGAGGTATGGAGTCTACTCAGTCTGCCGAAGGGACAAGCCATGAAAATAGCACACAAGGGTTGTTAGTGACCCCTAAAATTCATCCATTACAAAATAATCATTTAATTAATTAAAAAAACATTAGTGTAAATTAAACAAGACGAATATCCCCCAGGGAGATCCCTAGTATACACATAATACCATAAACATGAATCAATACCATAGGATAGGTACGATAGACCACCCAAATTTTACAAAGCATTCCAAGTCTAGATATGGTTTTGAAGTCATTGCCAAGGACTGTATAAGCTCATCTAAGACATACCATGGTCCTGTATCTCAACCAACCACTAAAAACTAATTAATTATAATTACACTATAATTAATTAATAAAACTCAACAAGTTATAATAAAAAAAACTTTAATTACAATGGAATAAATCCCCAAAACTCACTAGATGATCACTTTTTATAGGAACCATGATAAAAATATATCCAATAAATCATGATGAATCCTCAACCTTGAATCAAGAATATGACCTAAAAAATGAAATAAAGATAAAAATATAATAATTTAACTTAAGTTTTAAGGATTATAAAATTATCCATGGAAACATACCTCAATGAAATGACACTTAGTGAAGTGTAGATGACTTTCTGGCTTATCCTCTTCCTAGGAAGAGAAAAGTAACTATTAATAGTATTTTATTCCACCATGATATGATGGAATCAAAAATAAAAATCCTAATCAGAGAATCCAAACATAGAGTAATAAGGAGAAGAAAACAATGGAGGAAAATAGATTTGATGTCTTACCTCAAGGCCTACAACGCATCTGACGACATTTGATTCAGATTAAGAATAAGGGATATCTCATATTGAGGAAGGGAGAAGGAGGAAATCATGTTTGGGGGAGTTACTAGATGAAAATAGGGGGGGATAATGGGGTAAAAAAACTTAAGGGTTGGAGGGGAAAAATTATCATTTTCCCTTTTTTAATGGGACTCATGGTTTGCCCACACAGTTGGCCAAACTGTGCACCTCTATTTGTCCCAGGCACCCCCATACATGGACACAATGTATGATTTAATAGATTTTACACCAACCATGAGACATGTATGTAATAAACTGTAGACACCCACATGGTTTTTCTTGGCCTACCACATGTTTTCCCTAACCTGTGAACCTATACAAACAAGGTTGCATGGTTTGGTTGCACGAATAACAGTAAACATGCGCCAACCTTGTGCTATATGCTGTATTTTTCAAAAACTCCATGTTTGGGACCCAAACCCCTGAAATGACCCTGAAACCTCCAAAACACTTTTTGAGCATCAAACCACATCTAAAAAAATGATTTAGTGTCATCATGACATTCAAATTTCTATTCTGAATCTCAGATAAAAATTTGACTTGTTTAGTAATTGAAAATTAAATTTCCTTATGAAATTTATAACTAAAAAAAACACAAGATCTTACAACATAGCCATATTAACATTTCTCATCCACAATAAGTCTTTGTGGGAATTGTAATAAAAAATAGAACCTATTAGGGTCATGAATTCCCACTCAAATGGCCGTGTTGTTCTTCTGAATTCCCAAAGAAATTCCAAGAACCACATTGATCATATGGAACATAACCCACCAAAACCCAAGACAACACTCACCACCATCATAGAAACATCAATGTGATGATTACTTGAGCTCATATTACCTGAGACACGATCATTTCATCATCTCTTCATCAACCAACCTATGGTGATCCTCACTATAGGCTATTGATTTCAACAGACAATTCTAAGCCATATTAATTTTACCATTGAAATTGCCCATTCAAATGAACTCCTAGAACCTTAACAAAAATTGTGGTACATTAATTAACTCCCTAATTTTTATCACACATGATGAAATTTCTCTCAATCCTCAATTTTATCTAAACAATTGAATTACAATCGACCAAAATCAGTCATGTTGCATCAAATTTTCCTTGAAAATCACTAGTTAACCTTTAGATTGCACCTATCTCATCCCAATGGAGTTCCTAATGTGGTTCATCGTTGAAAACATCCATCCATTTGAGAGAATACAGGTAAAACCACCTCTAGATAACTATTCTTGAAAATTCTCAACTTCAGCAGTCGATGCGTCATCAAAACTTGATTCTAGTTATCCATGAAATATCAAAGACAAACGACCGTCTAATGGACAATATTATCCTCACACAAAATCCTTCTCCCCACACTAGGGGTATCCTTATCATCACACCAACAAAATTATTTCTCTATCAAAAAATCCCATTCCCCATATACCTCTATATATAATGAATGGAAGGGCTAGAAAGCCACTCATTCCTGAGTTCCAAATTGCAACATCACCCATTCACACATCTCAAGAACAATTTCCTTGGAAAACCTTGAATTTCAACTCCCAATGAGGGTCATCACCGTCAAAAACCAATGGTTCACTCCCCACTACATAGATTACATTATATCACTCCTCGAGGTCACCCTCAATAGATTCCATCACCAAACATGAGTCACTCTTACCAAGCCAGATGTCTGCCCTGTCAAAACCTGAACCTGATTTAGATAGATCGACCATGACACTACACCCAATCCATTATTGATATATCATCTACCATAGAGGGATATTTATCATTTTATCACAACTACTAGGTAGCATGGACACACTATTTCTTTGAAACCAATAGTATTAATTTTACACATGACCACTCGCCAATTGTCTATTTAAATAGTACCATGCATAACTGACATATACTATTCCTTTCTCACCCAGATCAATGGATGTACTATCCCATGCCACCCAATTAAAGACCCAACTCATACTTATGTGATTCGCTCATTAATAAGGAAAAAATTACCATGTTACATATAATGTTAGTCTTAACATACTCGAATCTCCCTTAGAATTCCACTTCAAAATAAGGAACCTTAACCGTGACATGATTTACCAATGACCACCCATCACGCAATGTTTTTTCTGAAATTAAAGTGTCAACCATAAAACTACCATTTAGAAAGGATAGACACCTGAACAGTGATGCCCATTGAATCCAGTCTCAATACCCAAGCACCCTTGGTTATTTCTTGGAAACTAATGGCATCACCCTACCTAAATTTCAAAACATGAAAACTCCTATGAATCTATATCAACACACGCATACATTCAAGATCACTACCTAAAAAGGCATCCATAAAACTGGGCCAACCTCTCACGCAAGTTTCCTCTATTGAAACCAAACACTAACTCACAGGGGTATGAGTTAAAACTAAGGGCCTCTAGCTCTCCCACCTAGCCTTACCAAATAAGTTTTAGATGGATCAATAGGTCCTACCACTTAGAACATTGGTCAAAACTATCACCATAGTCACATCTAAAAGGTTGTTGTTATCTCACCCATCTTAACACATGTCATCTAGTATTCGTGAAAACTCTATCTAAATGAGGTAAAATTAAGTCAAGTAAAAATATCATCTACCAATCCTCAGCCTACTAGTCCCTAATCCTCTCTGAGCATCCTATTAAGGTTTTATTCCCTAGAGGGTCATAATATCAAGTACAAGGGGGATAATGAACTGATCCTCATAGGCATCTATATATACTAATACCCCCATCGAGGTCCAGTTCACTATAAATGTCCCGGTACTTATTATAATCACCCATGAAGATCCAACTAGAGAACCCCAAATGAAAGTCAGTTAAGTAAAATATCATATAAATATAAATGGGTAAAATCCATTTAGGTTGTTACAAATATTAATTTAACTACACTTAAAAATGACACATCCACAAGGGGTCTACTAAATGGAATTATCTACCTAGGTCAATATGGTTCAGTTAAGAAAATTTTCATTCTAACCCATTTGGGAAAACACTAGATAGGTTTACATTAACACTTTAAATGACTAAACCCAAGTAGAAATTCCCCATGAGGGGTCCAACTCTTGGGAACTATATGCCCTATCAACCTATAAGGGTCACTACATATCATGTGTATGAGGAATGAGTCTTCATCCTCACCATTAATCATTACACCATATGTCCACATGACATGCTATTAGAAGGTGATATATATACAAGTTAGTCTAATTGAGTATAATTTCACCAAGAACCTATATGGGAAAACACCATTTAGGTTATTGTCAACAATTTAAACAATTATCCTCATTATAATTAGTAAAATCACACACTAGTGGTACTATAACATGTGGACCATACATGATAAATACGATGCATGAAAAAATTCTTCTTGCCTTTACCATCTAAGAGTCAAAATCAATCACCCGACTCTCTCTAATGATTCAAGATCCATAAATCCATAAAAAAAATCATAAAATCCACATTACATGTGCATCACTCAAAGTTTAAATCATAAAAAAATATAACATTTCATATCAAGAATAAAAATACCATACCTTGGAAACTGGGACTTCTTATCGAATATGGTATTCTTAATTCACCAGTCCAATATCCATCACAAGTTCCGAAAAATTACTAATACTCCTATCTACCACATACAAAATAGTAATAAAATAGGAAAATAATAGCTCTGATACCACTTTTTCACAACCCAACCCATATTCCTTTATGAACAGTAGCCAAACCGGTTGGCGATAAGCCCTCAAACATGCCTCCTCATATTCCAAAGGCCTCTAACTAGTAGTGAGGGCCTAGGGTGTGTCTATAAAGAGAATATGCCCTCATATCAGAGTTATAAACCATTGGAAATAACCAAAAATAATCCATATAATAAAAATAAATAGAGTGCTAAAAAAATAAATATAACAAGGATGAAATAATAAATGAAATTTAATAAGATCCTGAACGACCTTGTCATAAATACAAGAATGATGGCCTACTGTGCCAATCACTTAAATAGGAAACAAAGAAAATAAAATAAAGTATAAGGATCTAATAATAACTATAAGTTGGGTCACATACCCTATCTCTACATACATATCCAAGTTATCCATATTGATCAATCTAGAGCCTCAACCAATCTTGTTCCTATAATAAAGTGAATGTCCTCTCAGATACCCTAATGAAATGGCGGTTCGAACTGAGTGTGAATACAAAACTCAATAGGGCACCACCAATGTGGTCCTATTATACCTAAGATCTATACACCTAGGATTGTATATGGGATAAAATTCCATACTAAGTGGAGTCTTACCTCATAATATCTTTGGAGGCTATTCAGTCTCTCAAAGTGGCAAGCCATGAAACACGACCATAGGGATTTTTAGTGACCCTTAAGATTCATCCATTACAAAATAGCCATTTTTTTTAAATATTTCAATAGAATAAGTTAAACCAGAGGAATCTACCTCAATAGAGATCCCTAGCATACATATACTACCATAAACATGCTAAAATACCATAGGGATGATATGGAAAACCACTTATATCTTACGAAGCATTCCAAGTCTAGCCATGGGCTAAAAACAATTTCCATTGACCGTCCAAGATCATCTGAGACATACCAGGGTATTGTTACAAAACCAACCACCTAGAACTAATTAATTATAAATACACTATAATTAATTAATAAAACTCAATAATATATAAAAAAAACATGAATTACAACAACATAAATCCCAAAACAACACATTTCGATCATGTCAAACCGAAACCACAACCAAATTCTCGCCAATAAATCATGATGAATCCTCAACATTGAATTAGGAATAATCCCTAAGAAACAAAATAAAGACAAACATCCAACAATTTAAATTAAACTTTAAAGCTTAAAAATTTCACCAAAACAATATACCTCAACGAAACGACACACAATGAAGTGTCAACAACCTCTCGAGTCATCCTATTTCTAGGTAGAGAAAAATACATATCAGCAGTATTGAATTCCACCATGCTATGATGAAATTGGAAATAAAATACCTAATTGGAGAATCCAAACTTATAGGAATAGGGAGAATAACACAATGAAGTATAATAGAGTTTAAGTCTTACCTCAAGGATTACAATTCATCTATAAACATTCATTTTGGACCAAGAATGAGGTAGAAATATCATGGAGGAAGGGAGGAGGATGAAGGAACATGCATGGGAGTTTCTGGGTGAAAATAGTAAGGAAAAGAGGGTAAAAAACCTTAAAGTTCAGATGGGTAAAATAGTAATTTTACCCTTTTTAATTGTAATATCCCGAATCCGAATGCTGCCCAATAGTTCCCCAAGTCTAGTTGGTCACATGGAATCAAGTAAATCTCCCCAAACACTAGAGGCTACTGGCCAGTAGTGAGGGACTAGGGTGTGTCTGTGGGGAGACTATGTCCCCATTATCAGAGTGTAACATAATGGAATAACAATAACAATTAATAGTGGAAGTAGGTACAACAATCAGAAAGTTGATAAATAAACAAGATAGGAACACATAACAAATCTATATGTGTCTCATATACAGTGATGATGATGCATGTATCTATAAAGCATCCAAAATAGGTACAAATTAGTATAGTATAATACAAGTATCCAACATAACAAAAAGTCCAAAATGTACTATCTCCAGAAATTATCACGCACCTCGATTTAGTCCTGTGCTCCCCTTCTATTAAGCATGGTACAAAATTAACTCTCAAACTATGGGCACTTACCCCTGTCTCTACCTACATCCAAATAGTTGTTTTGGGTATCCAATGGTATCCTAAACATGGTATGAGATAAAATCTCAATAGGTAACCACCCAAATATTTATACAATTCCAGAATATGCAACATAACAATCTAAACAATGTGTAGGTAAATAGGTAAGTAGTAAATAAATGTACTAAAATATCCTCTCAAGAATTCATGAAAAATATAGTCAAGCTCCTCTATCAAGGAATCTACAAACAATAAATAAATTAAACACCATGACCTCTCCATATAAACCATAGAACTATATCATCCATGACCATGCTATACAACTTGAACTGTCAAAGAAACCACGACCGAGCCGTTAAACCAAGCATATCATAGTTCTCACGGTTGTGTCATATAAACAAGGTGTTAGGCCACTAAGGGCTAGATCCAATTTATAGAAGACCAAGGCATTCTCATCGAGTCCCAGGAGCATCTCGATGGAAAATTAGTTAAGCACTAGTTGGAGTCCTTATAAAGTGTCATACCAAACATGTCCTACACGAGTCCAAGAAAGTCAGATCTAAGGGGTAGAAAAGCCCAAGGCATCCCACAAAATCAAGACACAAGGAGCATACTCAATCCAAGGATTCCACTACCACATCAATATACAAAGAACAAAGTCTAAGGCATCTATGGAATAAATCACCAATTCATGAAATTTTTCATATCATTCCATATGAGTATACCCACTCACATAACCATTTCACATTCATTACATCACATGAATATACCTCACTCATATATCACATTTGTGAAAAAAACTGTTAAACCAATCTAGAAACAACCAATGAGTATACCCAATCATTTAACCAATTCCACCTAATCCATTTGATCAATTCAAGCATAGCATATCAAAATAGCCTAAGTAAAGGAGGAATAAAATCACTTAAATAAGCAACTCAATTCCATTAAATTATAATTGGGCTTCATATATCTAGGAAAGCATGTGAACTCACCCCTTGGGTGGTCCAACCAAGGCAAAAAAAAGAAATTTCATAAATCACACCCCATGGGTGGCCATGGTTTGGGAAAATACCACCAATTCACCACAAAGGAACTTAAGGGAATCCCTAACATGTTCGATTTTATTTATTTCAATTAAATAGTTCAATTACAGGGACGCACCAAAAAGTCCGATGGGTGACATAACAAATGGCAGCCTAATAAAGCACAAAAACTCAATGAAAAAGTATATAACACTTAGCTCATCTCAGTAGTTAAGTGATCATATGGTATCAAATCATGATTCAACTTAGATCAAGATAAATATAAATAATGGATGAAGAACATGAAATTTGGGAAAATCATCTTGAACCTAAATAGCATCATCGATAAGAAGAATAATGAAAAATGGCTAAAAAGGAATATAGTACTCATCAATGTGGATATAATGAGACATTATGCACTTGAATCAATGATTTTATGGAGAAGAATCCTCAAATCCAAGAATAGACTTTAAGGATGGATAAAAAATGAGCCCTTTGCTAGTAGGGAGAGAAAATGAGTGAAATTATATTTTAAAAAGGATTTAATTTAATTTAAAATTACAAAAATTACCAAAATTTAAGGGATCTCATGGTTTAGGTGCATAGTTTTATAAATCATGCACCGACCATGCATGATTAGATGTAGTGGAAGGGCACCTACACAATTTGACTAACCATGTGCAAATTGTGCCAAAACCCACTGTCAAAATTGTAGACATGGCCACACGGTCATGCACCTCAAGTCACACAGTTTGTATTAATTGTGAATCCTTACCCTACTCTCTACCCATGCCTCACACAATTTATTAAACTATGCGGCCTTCCCTGCATGGTTTTCACTAACTGTGCGCTAGGCTTATTTCACCCCAAAACTTGGGTTCCAGTCTCTGAACAAGCCCCATACACCCCGACACCTCCATGACCTCATGTGGAATTAACATTCCTTTATATTTAATCATTTAAATAGAAAAATTAAGGATTTGTACCGTGTAAAAAAACCCAGGTTCATAGAATATTCCCACTTAAATAAATTCATCCACGAATTTCCTTCTTAAGGGTGGTTAAGATTCATTTGAGAATAACTCTGGCCACTGAGCATGTACATTGGTATCCCACTCCCAAGTCTCATCCTGTAAATGGCTAGGCTTCCATATCACCCGTACTAGAGGAACTAAATGGACTCAGAAAACCTTCTTTCTCCTGTCAACTATATTAATTAGATGCTCCTCAAAGGATACATCAACCTATAGCTTAACCTCCTCAGGCTGAAAATCATGATATGGGTTTGAGTGATAAAAACACAACTAAGATACATGTAAGACTTTGTGTATGGATCAGTACCTCTGAGGTAACTGCAAATGATAGGATACTAACCTAACTATCTCTAGAATCTTGAATAACATAACATATCACAGTGAAAGATTACCCTGTCTCATGATCCTCATTTGTCCCAGCCTCGGTGAAACACGTAGAAAGACACGATCATTGACCTAGAACTATAGAGGTCATCTGCGGTGATCTATGTAAGATTTATGTTGAGGATGTGTAGTATCCATCCACTTCTAAATCAACTAGACCTGCTCAGAAGTCTCATGCATGATACATGGTCATAGTAAAACTGCCCCACCTGCCTCTAACCAGTATAGGGGTGATTGAAATTGCTTATCATACAAATCCATATAAGGCACCATCTGTATAGTCTCCTGATAGTTATTTTTGTAGGAGAAATCATCCAGGAGAATATTCCTCTCCTAAGAGCCCCCAAAATCCTGGACTCATGCTCGCATCATGTCTTCAAGCACCTGTATCATATGATCCAACTAACCATCAGTCAGAGGGTGGTATGCTATGCTCAAAATCACCTGTGTACCCAACTCCCTCTAAAAACATTTCCAAAAAAAATATTTAAACCGATTGTACTTAGATGAAATGATAGTGCATGGGACCCCATGGACTCATACTACCTCACATATATATAACCTACAAATCTCATTCAGACTTAATGTCTCTTTGATTGGTAAAAAGTGAGCAACCTTCTGGAGCCTGTCAACAACATCCCACACATCATCATTACCTCGAGGAAAACTTGGTAAACTAGTCATGAACTCCATCATGACATCATCCCATTTCTAATATGGAATAGGTAACTATTGTAAAATTCCAGTTGGTTGCTGATGTTCCGCCTTCACCTGATGACAGGTGGAACACCTTGTAACAAAACCAGTTACCTCACATTTTTACCCATCCACCAGTATTGATAGTGCAAGTCACAGTACATCTTGGTGATTTTGGAATTCATTACCTAAGATGAGACATGAAATTCCCACATCATCTCCTTACATATTTCCACTGGAACCCATACATGACCATGAATATGTAGGGTCTCATCCTCACCTACAGTCCAACCATGAGGTAGATCCTCACCTTCCACACTCTCTCGCAAGACTAGGACCTCTAAGTCTGATAGCTGCCTTATCCTTACTCTATTAAATAGGGTAGAGGCCATAGCTAAGAAAAAAATATAAGTCTATCCATGACTACCATGCACCTCCAAATGCATCTCAAAGAATAAATCCATGAGATTCCACTCACTACTGGCCGGTTGTACTGCCTATATCCAAGTCCTCCTATTCAGTGCATCAAAAACTGCATTTCCTTTACCAGGCATGTAGGAAAGATCAAAGTCAAAAAACTATAGGTACTACACCCACCTTTACTACCTCATATTCAGATCACACTATGTAAATATATACTTAAGGCTTTTGTGGTTCGTGTACACCAAAAAATTCTCTCCTAGTAAGTAATGTATCCAATAACTCAATGAGTAAACAACCACAACTAACTCAAGATCATGCATAATGTAGTCCCTATCATGTGGAATCAACTACTGAGACCTGTATTCCATGACTATATCCCCTTATATTAGCCCTTCTCTAAGCTTGATACTTGATGCATCACAATATATAGTGTAGATACTGCCCTTATATGGTAGTATCAGGACTGGTGCTGAAGTAAATCACCCCTTCAGTTCTTGAAAGGTTGTCTCATAGGAATCTAACCATAAAAACTTTACACCCTTCTTATTCAAGCCTGTCAGCGGTGCTGCTAAGCATGATAATTCATATATTAAACACTTGTAATATCCATCTTTCCCCAATAAACTTCGTATGTCAAAAACATTATTGAGATGCTCCTAAGAAACTATATCTCTCACATTCTCTAGGTCTACTATGACTCCTAGATTTGAGAAAATGTGACCTAGAAAGTGGATCTGATCCATCCAGAAGTGGCACTTTGTGAGCTTAGCATATAACTGATGCTCTATCAGTGTATCCAAAACAATATCATGATTTTTGTCATGGTCTTGTCGATTGTGAGAATAAAACAAGATATCATACATGAAAACCACCATAAATGAATATATATAAGGTTGTAATACTTAGTTTAACAGCACCATGAAAACTGCTGGTGTGTTCTTAAGATCGAATGAAATAACTAGACACTCATATAGACCATACCTACTACAAAAGGCTATACGAGGTATGCTTGTAGGTCGAACACTTACCTGGTGATATCTGGACCTCAAATAAATTTTTGATAATACCTGAGCTCCTCAAGGGTGATCAAATAATTCATCTATCTATGATAGAAGATATCAGTTCTTAATTGTTAGATGGTTCAATTTTTGATAATCCACACATAGCCTAAGGAGAACATTCACCTTTTTAGAAAAAAGGATCGGCGGACCCCATGGAGATGTACTGGGTCAAATAAACCCCTTTACCTCCAAATACTCTAATTGCCTATTGAGATCCTGAAAATCCATTGTAGTAATATTATAAGAAGGAATGGATAATGATGAAGCTCTTGAAACTAGCTCGATGGATAACTCGACCTCTCTCTCTAGGGGTTAACCAAAAAATTCACCTGAGAACACATCCTTGAAATGATTAACTACTGGAGGAAATTCCATTTGAATCACTCCCTGATCATCTAGATACAAACTAGAAATATGGGCTATCATCCCACCCATCCCACAATTCTCTGGTCCATCTTGGCTTTCCTGTACATCCCATTCACCCTTGTGAGTATAAACTACACCCCCTGGGGATGTGAAAGTCACCCTCTAGTGACAGCGATCAATGTAATCTTGATAATCCACTAGTCATTCCATTCAAAGTATGAATTAAAAACCTATCATCTTGAGGATATAAAGACCCCTAAAGAATTGAAACCCACCAACCTCAAGGGGGAACTCCCTAAACTATCATACACCCTCTGTTCTGATCCCCAATATATTGTCGAGCATCATAACACCCTCAGAATATTATATGAAAATCCCAAGGATTTATACCACAGCTAAAAATATAAAACTATTGATGCACCCATATCAAAAATATTAGATGAAATAGTATAGGATACTAATATTCTACCTCTCAACTTAGATGGTCTAGCCCCATACTCCTTGAGGGAAGGATGTATAGAATAGATCTGGCTTGAACCACGACCCCGTGACAAAACCTCATTACCCAGAGTAGGACCACTCTAATGTCTCGGTGTAACTGGTGTGTAACTGACACATCCACAACCATCACTGCATCAACCTAATCGACCGGTGCTGCTTCAGACCCCTACCTAATATAGAGCTGAGAAACCTTCTCTTGAACCTGATGTTGATGCTGAAAACCTACCACTGACAGATGGAGGGAAGGTCCTACAGAAATACTATATATGGCCCATCCCACCACAAGATCAGCACTCGACTGGGTCTCGGTTGCATTGATTATTCACGTGGTCACATATTCCATATTTATGATAGAGAAAAAAGATACCAGTACTCATAGAATGATTGGTATTCATCTCACAGGAAGCCTCAAAATGGTTCTTCCTTCCTGAAGATGCTAAATCATTGGGTTGAGAGACCACACTGTCCTACTCTACACACCTATATTCCATTAGATTCTGCTATGTAATAAGTTCCTGATTTATAATTTCAGTAATAGAGGTCAATATGAACATGTTTACCTATGATATGATAGTATGTTAGATACCTTCCTCGAAGTATCCCTCTCTCGATAGATCATTAGTAAGGTACTTTTGCGCAAAACGCTGCAACTCTATAAAGCATCCTGAGTACTTCAAAACCATCATAGCTCCCTGATCTAAATGAAAGATCTCACTATCCCTCTATACCCTCATAGTCTCAGGGTAGAAATAGTCATAGAACCTAGTTTGGAAGTCATCCCAAACCATATCTTTCATCCTATGAGTTGGGTTCAGAACATCCCACCAACTCTTTGCTGCTTCATGAAGCATGTAAGTTGTGAGCTTCACTCTCCTCTTAAGAGGTGTATCAAGGTGATCTAATATCAATAGAATCTTCTGTATCCAAATATCAACAACCTATGGACTACTATCCTCTAAAAACATGGGAGGATGTTGTTATTAGAACAAAATCATTAGCTCAACCATAGACAAGTAAGGCTTCAATTCTCCTTGAAAAGTTTGTATAAAGTGATAGAACCCCTCACAGAAATTTTCCTCAGTACCTGTGTCCTGAACAAAAGTTTGTGCCATAGCTATAACTAAAGGAGTATCCACCAATAGTATGTGACCCACCACCTTTAGAGTGTGGTCATCACCTCCCTCATCGTATATTACCAGAGGACGTTATGGTGTAATTCCTCTATAATTCCAAACACATTCCTCAGAAAAGAATGATACCAAGATTCATAGATTAAAAGCATAGGACATGTTATAACCCTCCCAAGACTAGGTCATACCACACAACCTTCTCCTAAAGCTAGTATCATAAAAGAAAATTGTCGTAAACACCACTAGAAACACTACCTATTGCCCACTCAAAATATGGTTCTAGGTTAAGTCTCTGTTTCCAAGTTCACTTTATCTATTTCAATTACATTTAACATTCATTCCTATAATATCATAATTAAATTTAAATGTTAATACAAATGGTATTCCAAGTTTCGATCCATGAGGGCCCATAACACCTCATAAACCAAAATTCAGTGCCTATATAATTCATACCATATCAAATTCACTTTAAATGATTGAATCAAAAGGTGAATTAGTTTCCAATCCATAAGGTCCCATACTCCTTATAAACTGAAATATGGTTCCACTTTTTTCTATCCACTGCACAAAATCTATCACAACAGTAGGTATATTTATCACAACACCTATCACCACAACATGAAATAAGTAATGCATCTTAAATGACATAGTATAATATATGACATGTATAACCTAGAAGGTTCCTATATAATGCATGAGATGGAATACCATCATCTCACTGGGGTTCAACACAATAGAACCCAAAATCTTATCAATAATAATATCATAATTCAAGTACATCACCTAATGGTGGAATCAAATAAACTGAAATATTAAAAATCTAGAAAACAACAATTTAATTTGAGGAAATTTAGATTTTCCAAATAGTAAAGAAAACCAGGAAGGAATCCCTTTGATACCACTTTATCATCTCCCGAACCTGGATGCCACTCAATAGTGCTCTGAGCCCATTTGGTCACATGGCCAAAAACGCATATTCCCAAACACTATAGGCTTCTGACAAGCAGCAAGGTCCTAGTTTGTGTCCATGTAGAGAATATTCCCTCATTACCAGAGTGTAACACAACGTAATAACAATAATAGTCAATAGTAGAAGCTAATACAACAAGAAGACAAACGATAAATGAATAAGATAAGAATGTATAACAAAGCCAAAGTTTTCTCATATACAATGAAAATTATACATGTATCTAGAAAGTATCCAAAATAGGTAAAAAGTATTAGAGTATAATAAAATTATCCAAAATAACAAAAAGAATAAAATTTTCTATTTCCAAATAGCATCACAAGCCTCAGCTCGGTCCCATGCTCCCCTTCTCATAAGCATGGTAAACAATCAACCCTTGAACTGTGGGGGCTTTCCCCTATCTCTACCATCATCCAAGTGGTCTGTTTGGGTACCCAATGGTATCCCAGATAGGGTGTGAGATATAATCCCATTAGGTAACCACCCAAAGATCTATACAATTCTAGGTTGTGCAACATAACAAGCTAAACAATGTGCAAGTAAATAGGTAAGTATAAAATAAATGTACAAATGACCATGGCATGTAATAACTAAAATACCATATCAAGGATCCCTGCAAAATATGTTCAAGATCCTCTATCAAGGAAGCCACAAGAAATACATAAAGTAAACACCACAACCTTGCTGTATAAACCATAGAACCATACCATCCACAACCTTTCTGTACAACCTAAAGTGTTAAAGCAACCACAACCGAGATGTTCAACGAAGTATATAATATTTCTAACAGACATTCCATATAAAAAAAGTTTTAGACCATGAAGATCTATATCCATGGTATAGAAGAACAAGGAATCATCATTGAGTCTTGGGACTATCTAGATGGAAACTCAGTTAGGAACTGGTTAGAGTCATAAGAGCATGTCATACCAAACATGTCCTATGAAAGTCCAAGCAAGCTATATCCAACGGGTAGAAAATCCCGAGGCATCCCAAAAAATCAATACCTAATGAGAATAATAAATAAAAGGAATCCACTACCATGTCAAGATCCGATGAACAATATCCAAGGCATCTATGGAATCAATCACCAATTAATGCCATTTTTCATATCATTACATATGAGTATACCCACTCACACATCCATTTCACATTCATTACATCACATGAGTATACCCACTCATATATCACATTTTCTAAAAAAAACCATTCAAGCAATCTAGAAACAACCAATGAGTATACCCACTCATTTAACCGATTACATTTAATCCATTTGATCAATTCAAGCATGAATCAAAATAGCCTAAGGTAAGGATGCAGGACATCCACTAAACAAGAAACTCAATTACATTCAATTATAATTGGGATTACTACATCTAGGAAAGCATGTGAACTCACCCATTTGGTGGTTTAACCAAGGCGCAATAAGGTAATTTCATAAAGAACACCCCATGGGTGTCCATGGTTCGGGAAACGACCACCAACACACCATAACAAAACCTAAGGTCATCCCCCAGAGGTCTGATTTAATTTATTTTAATTAACCAGTTCAATTCAAAGGTTTCACCAAAAACTCTGGCGGGAGGCATAATAGTAGGTAAAATAATAAAGTACCAAAACTCAAGGAAAATGTATAGACCACCTACCTTAGATTGTAAGTGGAGTGCTCATCTAATATTAACTCCTGATTCAACTTAGATCAGGAGAAATATGAATAGAAAATGAAGAACCTTAAATTAGGGAAAACCCACTTGCACCTAAATAGCATCTTTGATAGGAAGAATAACGACAAATTACTTAAAAGAAATTGAGTAATCACCAATCTAGATTCAATGAGATGTTCTACGCTTTAATCGGAGATCAGATAGAGAAGAATACTCAAATCCCAGAATATTCTTCAAGGATGGCTAAAAAATGATCCCTTTGCTATGAGGGATAAAAAATAAGTGAAATTAGTTTTTAAAAAAAATTTAATTTAATTTAAAATTATAAAAATCAGCCAAATTTTAGGAGTATCATGGTTTAGGTGCATATTTTGTCAAACTATGCACCAACCATGCATAGTAAGTTGTAGGAGAAGGGCACCTGCACGGTTTACCCACACAGTTTGACCAACCATATGAAAACCATGCCAAAACCCATTAAAAAAACTATAGACATGGATACATGGCCATGTGACTCAAGCTTCATGGTTTGACCTAACTATGTTTCCTTCCTCTACTCTCTGCCCATGCCTCACATGGTTTATTAAATAATATGGCCTTCCCCGCACAATTTTCCCTAACCACGTGCCAAGATTATTTTACCCCAAAACCTAGGTTTTGGGTTCCGAATAAGCCCCAGAAACTCCCGATACCTCCATGACCTAAAGGAGAACTCACATTAGGTCATATTTAAGCATTTAAACTGAAAAAGAAATGATCTATAACTCATATGAAAACCCTAGTTCTTACATTAATGGGCTACACATATGGCTAAACCATGTACCAACTATGTGCCTCTACTATCCAAGGAATACCCCTCACACGGGTATGATGAAAGATTAAAGAAACCATGAACCAACTATGTGACATGTCTATAATAAACTAAAGACAGCTGTATGGTTTTGCTTGGCCTACTGTATAGTTTCCCTAGCTCACATGCCTATGAAAAATGTGCTTCATGGTTTGGCCACATGGTTAACACTAACCATGCATCAACCATGCACCCTATCATGATTTTTCCAAAAACCCATCTCCCACATCAAACCCATGGAATATTATCAAAAACTACAAAACAATTTTTGAGCCTAACAAAAAAACTAACAATATTATTTAGTGCTATCCCTACCTTCAAATTTCCATTCCAAATCTTTGATCAAAATTTGACTAGTCTAGTAATTGAAAATTTAATTTCTTTATGAAATTTCCAACTAAAAAAACATAGGATCCTATAGTAAACATAAGCGATAACAACAAAATATCAATCATGAGAATAATATGAGAATATGATTATAATCAAGATATATAAGAATATTATACCCAATAGAACATAGATCATAAATCATGGAATAAGGCTTGGTGTAATATAACACATGAACCAAAAGAGTGTAGAAACACGAGTCAATAAATATGATCCATGAGAGCATAACATAAGAATGTGAATAAGTATAAAACTATGTCATATTCAAAAATATTTCACAAGAATTAGTATAGGGAAACATTAATTTCATGATCCACACCATCCATTCCCACACTTACAATCAACTAAAATATCCTCACGAATACTTTTCTTATGAGATATAAATACTTAAATAATATATTGGAGGGTGATATAGGACCCCACCTTTCATTCATCCATACTTATGAGTGACACTTGAAAAATCATTCATTATATCATAAAGAACCCAAGAGAATAAATATGGGATTCATTCCTCGCATCATAAAGAAAGCATGGAAAGAAAGTAGGTTTCATTAAACACATCATAAAGAACTCATGGAAAGAAAATGGGTTTCATATACTTATAAATTTTATTTTCATAAGAAAATCATTTATAACTCTTTCATAAATCATAAAATAATAAACCTATGGAAAATAAAAAGATATCTAAAGATATTCAGTAACTATATAGGAAAATACCCTTTAGTTAAGATAAATCATATGGTATTTACATCGTATACATAAAGGGTATATGGTTAAGAAAAAAAATTCTCCAAACAGTCAATGTGTGACATCTAGGTTAACACCCTTCAATAAAAGGAATAAAAAATAGGGGATTTATAGAGGAAAGACATTATAATAAAAATTACAGCTATACATTTATTACGATTAAGCAAGACAATTTAAGTGATGGTTCATTTCTCTTAAAAATGAAGGATATAACATAATCCATCTACATACATAAGGTGAATAGTATCATTTTAATAATGTCCTTGATAAAGTATAATATATTTTAAATAATAACTACTTAGATGAAAAACATTTTTTTATCATTTTTATAAATAAATCACTTCATAAATAATTAATATTAATGATCTTTTGAGAGAATTTTTAAAGAAATATTTTATAAAAATAGGATAAAAATGATTTATTTTTGAAACCATGAAAACATATAGAGAAAATTTCATATAAAACAATATATGTGTAAGAAATGTGTGTTCAGATGGAAAAAATTAAAAGAAGAATCTTTTCATACTTTGATGAAAAAAACTAAAAAAAAATTATATTTTTAATTTTTTTAATGAAGTATAAGTAGTAGAAAATCAACTTAATCAATTATTTAGGCATAAATGAAGACATTTTTAAAAGTATCCTATGAACATGTACATGAAAAAAGGTAAATTCCTAATAGATAATAAGAGAGATGGTTGATTTTACTTACATGAAACTCTTCAGGTAAAATATGAGTGAAGGTGAAATAATTTTTTAAGGAAATGTAAAACCCAATGAATATAAAAATAAGTTTATTAGAGGTTTTATAAAGAATAAAAAGTCTCAAGATGAATTATATTTCAAAAACTATCTTGATTTTGAAATAATATAGACAATAAAACCATTATGGTTTGAGTGAAATTTTAATCAAAATCCACTTTCATATTTGGTATCTTTTAAATAAAAATCCATTTAAATTAAAAGATTATATAGATCTTAAAAACCTCATGAATATGGTAAAATAAATTCATTAGATAGTAGATACACAATTTTTTGTAATAGTGGGTGCCCTACATCGAACTAAATAGTACTTTTTGATTACCATATTATGGATATAGTGAGTTATACATGATGCACATTCACAATTATAGTGTAGATATTTCTGCATTCACTATTTAAATGGTAATTTACATTGATTATTTATCATATTAAAAGGTTATACTAGTTCTCAGAATATAATGAGAACCTCAAGATATAATGAAATTAATCTTAAAAATATATCCTATGGTCTAGATACATCATACAGTCTAGACATAGTTTTTGTCTAACTATAAGGTGTTGGAGGATCATAAACACCAATATTTATTCTCATTAATTTCATTCTTGGCGATCTATAGTAGGTGAGAACATGAAGATAGACATGCCAATAGGAACACAACATGTTTTGTGTGTCATTGGATGTTCCTATCTATAAACATGAGTATTGGTCTATTGACTTGAGATCATTATCAATGTGTTCCATTTCATCATGTACTTTGATGAAAGGAAGAAACCATGGTAATAATTTCATGGAGAGGTAGCTTGTGTTGGGTTCATCGTTGGTAGTAGGACATTAATTAAATGATCAAGATAAAATTTTTCACTTCTAAGTTGAGGAAGTAATATCTCAGTCCCTATTGATCAGGATGATAGTACCTTCATAAATCCCTAGGCATGGTATTCAAAGGTATGTTTATCTAGTTTGATCAACAAACAATAAATCAAGAAAGGATGATGAAATATGTGTGCATCTTGCTTTATGATATATCCAAAGACAACGATATTATATTACATAGTATTTGTTCGTAGGATGACTGTCATTACTATGACTATTTCTTATCTCTTTAAGGGTATTGATGGGTTTCTAGACTCTACTCTTGGTCTATGAATTCTATTCACTACTATTGAGATAAAGACCTAGAGGGTCACAAATAATAGCGTATTCAAGATTATTCACTATTCTGAAAAATATGAATATTGGGTTTGGTGGGCCCCACCATAGGGTTTGAGAGTTGTACACGTAATCAACCACCATTGAATAAATAAATTCATTATTATTTGAGTATAAAATAATTGGGTTGAATTTATTTATTAAATGTATTTACAAGTGTTTAAGTAAATACATGAAAACTATTATATGAATGAATATTATTTCAATATTCAAGGTTCGTTTAATATTAGTGGGAATTTCAAGTTGATTTAAATTACTTAGTTTTACCACATAATATATTTAATATATATCAAACGTATGTGATAAAATATAAATAATATTTATGAAGTAGTTAGTTTGTCATAATTAATTATTTATTTCTTATTTAGTGGGTGTTAAATATATGGGGACTAGAGAACCCTATCTTGGTATTTTGAGAAATCCACTATATAAGCATAAGAGGAACTCTATTCTAGTGACTTTTCATGCCAAAAAAATGGGAGCATCTCTCCCTTACCACATTCTAGAGAGATAAAGTCTCCCTATGAGCAACTAATCTAAGAACTCCTTCAATGGATCAAAGGGACGAGATCAAGGTGATCATCACAAATCAGAAGGTTTCATAGAAATATCACCATAAATTCAAGGAATGATGATCTCATAAATTCTTGAAGCATGTGTGGATGATCAAGAGGGGTTCAGATTTAAATCCTTCGAGAAATGGTCCCCAGCGACAAGCTACAGTCCTAAACTATTCATTTTCAAACAAGTTATTTATTAAGTTTAATTTTTGTTCTTATTAAATTTAGTTGAGATCCTCAGACCTCTATTGGGTCACAAATCATTGGTGATGATAAGTTTCATCACTCTAGTTATAAATATTTTAAACCCCTCACCCATAAACTTCCACTGTGCGCCCTGGTACCATCTATTTGTATTATATGGTTATAATGGGTTTTCTAATTCAAAAAAATTACTTTTTATTAAAATTAATTAAAGGGTTTTATTTTAGTCCCAACAAAATAGACTGCACTTCGATTTGATTTCAGATGGTCATGTTATGGTCATCCAAATTTTTTAATACGGACCATCTGTAGTGTTTTTCAGGTATTAAAAGTTTGAAAAAAATATATTTTATATATGTTATTCTTATTATAATAAGATTTTTGTTTCTATTTTGGTGGCATCCCATACTCCGACCAATAACCATCCAGATTTAGGTCACCGGTATAGTTTATTCTGATGGCGATAATTTTCCACTAGTTGTGGAAATTGGTTTTTCAGAAGGACTACTACAATAGGTTCAAGAAAAAAAAGAAAAAAAGAAAAACACGGGGGTCACACAAGTCTCTAACGACTGGATGTAAAAAAAATAAATGGGAAAGTTAGAAAACTTTTTATTTAGAAGTCAAAAAAGGGAGGGCTTTTGAATATTTTGGGTAAAGCTAAATGGATCGATCCCACCCTCTATGTCAGAAATCCACCATGCCCCATAGGTAACCTCTTTCGCTGCTCCTCTGTTGTCACAATTCATAAACCAACATTTCTACCTTTTCAGTGAACACCCATGGCAACCATCTCTTCTGTGCTCTAACTGGTTTGTCGGTGCCATCTCACCTGATCACTACGGCTAGGCCCCACCATGCCTCATTCCCTGAGTGCTACCCTCCCATGTGGAATCAATGATGATGGCTACTGTAACTTAATGATGCATCGGAGGCCACCAGTCTCGGATGTCTTCACAACTTGGGTTGGGCCCTACTGCCATTAAGCTCTCCGACCACAATTGTGTGTGAGCCCTCCCCTACCATGCCTCTACCGTATAGCTAGTAACCATCACTCTTCTCCAAACCACCATGATCCCACCATATAGTTGCACTTTCCCCATGGGCTATGACCCCGACAAGCTACCGGATTCCATAACGGGATGCTGATGTCATCCACAGTAGGTACGCTGCTTAGTGGCCAGACCCTGAGCATGCCTCCTCAACCTCTTCTACCTTCTCCCTTGTCCGACCACACCATCACCCCTAATATCAATCTGTCTCCCTTTGTTTTGAAATGTGTGACCCTAGGGTTATAGAATAATCCTGACATAGTGCGGCCCTTATTGTGGATCGGTCGACTTGCATGTTTTGTCCAACCCAAAACCCCCAAAAACGGGTCTGTTTGACCCAAAACGAGTTAGGGTAGATATTCTTGGCCTAATATGGGATTTTATGGGGTTAGACAAACCCCTATTGTCTATTAATGAGGTTTCAAGGCTCAATTATTTCTTAATTTAATCAAAAATTAAATTAAATTAATTTTTCCTTTATAAAAATAATAATTTTAATATCTCAACTAATTAATTTCTTTTTTTTGAATAAAAGTTAAATTAATATAGGATTGAATAGAAATAAAGTATTTTAATTTAAATAATTAATTTAATTTAATTAATCCCCACATACTTAATTTTTTTTCATTTAATTCTTATTATGATTTACTTTTACCCGCTCACAATTCTTGAACATTGAATGGCAGTGTATGGATATTTTTATCAATTTAATTAATTAATTATTTAATTGTGTGTGATGAATGTAATTAATTAATTAAATAAGATTATTTTCACACCATTATTTTTCCTCTTTTAATAAGTATAAGGGTCTGCACACCCAGATAAAAGTGAGTTATTTGTATTTTTCACTCCTAAGACCCCCTCGTCCGCATGTGAGTATTTTTATACTATGATGAGGATGATGTAAGTCATGGACCATGCCAAGTTGAGGAAAAATAAAAATGAGAATTTGACACACTATACCAGGAAGGATCTGCATCACGAGTCAAGACCCAACTCAGGTATGATACCCCTAGGTCATAGTTGATCTACTAAGTTTAAATGGATCAACCAATAATATATGCTCAATAACAGTCAGGTAATTTTATTTTATTTATGTATTGTTTATTATTTTATTTATTTACATGACAATGGGAAACACATGAAATAATAAAAAATAAAATTTATAAATATATGATGAATGTTATCTATTAATGTTCATCTATGATCGCGACAACATAGAATGAAAAGATTAATAGAATGGAATACATTCATCAAAAAATATTAAAAATCCTAAAATAAATATTAAGTTAAAAATGCCTTCCATAATTTGGATTTAAACAAAACTGGGTGTACGAGGTGCTCGTCAGCCAAATTTGAGAGTGCCTATTACTACTGGGGAGTTCTTAAGAGAGTGATGAGTTGACTTAACTAAAGTTGTAAACAAAGAAGTATCCAAAAATATCTTGTTTTAAATTTAGAGGAAAGTATTGATTAAATCATTTTTATGATTTTAGAAGTGAGTAATTCACTCAAAAGATCAAGGAGCTGTGAGTTAATGTAGTTGACCAGTCAAAAGCCTACCTTGAACTCTCTGAGTTCTGGCATAGAAAAATCTTGTAGACTATTAGGGGAGGTTTCATGGATCCTTTAAACTAGAATAATCAAGCGATAGAGTATTCTGATTCTAGTGCATAGGGTTTCTAGAGTTCGATAAAATATTGGGTGGCATTTAATGATTTAATTAATTAATCAATAATATCTAAATCAGTAGTCAAGATAAAATTGTAATCAATGATATTTTATTTTTGTAAAAAATGTAAAGTAATACCACAAGTGCACTATGATAAATATTATACAAATAAAAATTTCCAAACTAGAATAAGTTTCCAAAATATTGTACAAGATCTTACACAAATTACTACATAGGAAATTCAAGGTTCTAGTGTCTCCAATACCTATTAATCCACCTTAGGAAGTGAGGGTGAGAAAAATGTTTACAGGAGACTCATTTATGATGCATATGATGGTTATGTCATAATGATATCATTATTGTATAATTTAAGTTGTTGATACAATATCAGGACACAGTTGATTTCACATGTTGTCTCATCTCTGAGAATTTTGCATAAAGAAAGTGAATCAAGATATTAACGAGTGATTATTACACTAGATATGTGTAAATTAAAGACAAATTTTGATCTTTGAAGTCACACCTTTCTATATACTTTCACCAATTTACTCTAGTTTCATTTAAAATTATGAAAACAAACACAATGGTGAAAAAAGATTTATTACCTTTTAGGTAAGGTTCACCATGTTAATAAGAACTTATGGAAAGTTTTTATTTCCAATGGAAAAAAAGTTGAAATACCAGGAGAAAAATTCCAATGTAAAGAGTGAATCCAAAAGCACCTTCTCAATGTACTTCAAATAAAATAAGTAATAAATAGGAGGTTATTTTCTTAAAATGTTGTGAAATAAACCGTTGAAAGTTTAACTGTAATGAACTAAATTAAAGAATCAAGTAATTTCTTATTCTTTAGGTGTATTAATAAATTAAAAGTATTGTATCTTTCATACTTCTTGGGTATTAAATAAAATATTCTTATCAACATGTGTATCAAAATATAGTAACCGATTAAGTATAAAAACTTTACTAGAAGCAAGGTGTATTCTCTAATCAACTGAGAAAGTGTGGTTCTTAAGTCAGTAGTGAGAAGTACAAAACTTATATATTTCTATTATTAATGATTACAATATAAATTTTGTTTATTACTACCAAAACTTTAATTTCATGTGTCCATTGTATACAAGGATACATTATTCTAGTTATAGAATGAATGTTGAACCAATAGTTCAGTAATGCATGAATCAATAGAAATACCGGGTGAATATAAAATGTAAGACTCAATTACACCTAATTGTGGCCAGATAATACTTCATCAAGAAAAAATAAGTAGTTTTAAAGGATATACCCAATATGGTTTTAGAATATTCAGAGTTAAAAAACATAGGTATTATTGACACAATTATGCACTTAGTTTTGAACAAAGAAACCTTTACAAACAAAGTTAAGTCACAAAGCCTTCAGAATTAGTTCATATAGAGAGTGTGAACTATTCCAAGTGTAAGGTAGTGGTAAATATACTTCATAAGATTAATTTTAGTGTTATTAAGGAATGAAAAAGTTAATTATAGTTTATTCATGGTTAGAAGATATGAGATGCTTTGGGCTAGTGTGCTAAAGAATATATTGACCAAGAAATCATTGATCATTATAATATAGCATGGAGTAATTAATAAATGCACATTAACTTATACACATCAAAACTATGATAATGATAAGTAGGATCGATGAAGATCCTTACATAAAAAAATTGATCAATAAAATTTAACATGAAGTAATTCCTAAACCAATATTTCCTTGAATGCATCAAATTCATGATGTAAGTAAAAGGTGTATTAATGTTTCAACTTATATTAATTGTAGAAAATTCAAATATATTCAATACAATGTATTGAAAATAATGGTGTTATCCAATAATGACATGTCAACTATCATGAAAAATAGATATCATATGAGTTATAGTTTGATGAAAATATATTTTCTCATAAGAAAATTTATTTTGATGCAAAGAGTTTTTAAGGATATAAAAAAACTTGCATCAAGAAAAACAAAATGTATATCTAAATTAATTACACTAAAGTTTTCTAAGGATATTATAGATATCCCTAATATAGAAAAGTGATAGTCAAATTAATAGAATATATTTCTATATAAGAGTGAACATATCTATTTGAGACAGTGGGAGCAAGATTGACTTGGGTTTAGTAAATGATAGAGATGTACAAAAAGTTTGCATCAGAACAAGTTCCATAAGGGGTGTGAAAGAGGAATGTTTTATAGACACATACTATGTAGGAAGGTTTAAACCATAATTATGGTTTTATATTCACCACAATTGGTGATAGATTATTCATTAAGAATAATAAATCCTACATGTAATAAGTATATGTCAATTAGATAATATTAACAAGATTAATTGAAATTCAATAATTAATTCCATATATCAAAGTGCATAGGATTATTATTTTGAATACTATAGTGGGTATTCAAGTGAATCAATACATGAATGGTATAATCTTGGTACCAATAAGGCTTGATTTGTAATACCAAGTCATTATTAATAAATCCATTATAATTTTACTTGTCATAGATAATTTCCATGATAATTTTATTGAGAATTAGATTTTAATACCACCAATCATGTAATATTTCTATACGACACAAATAGAAAGGGATGGTGACACCATATAATGCTAATAAGGGGTGCAAGTTACTCAAATCCAATTTAGGATTGAAGTAAGAAAAATATCATAGAACATTAATTTGTAATGAATCTTTTCCATATGTCTACAATAGGTTAGTAGGAGCACTATAGTTTTCTAAGTGAAATATGTTTGGTAAAATATGGAAACTAGCTATTGGTATTATAGTTAGACAAGGCTTGGATGAAAGTTACTCACTGGTGATTGGATTAAACTATAAACTAAATTTATATGGAATGAGGTATACTAATGTAGATATAGTGGTTTCTTAGACCAAGTAAATAGTATATATACTGACAATGTATTAAAAAAATATAAGTTGGAACAATTTGAGAGAGAATTGTTACCAATGTCACATGGAATAGATTCCTTCAAGAAGACATATATGGTACATATGATAAGATTGATATGGTGAGTTGAATATCATAAGCTTTTATGATTGATGAATCAAGTATTCCATGATATATAAAATAAATGATATTTAAAAAAAACTCTATTTTAGTTTAATATCAGTTATATCAAGGAGAAATGAAAGGGAAGAAGTCAGAAATATCTAATTGTACTTGATCAAATACAAAATATATATACATGATATTTGGATAGAAAGGGATACTAGTTACAAGGAGACACAAATTATTCTTACTATAATGTCAATATAATCTAATATCACAATTATGCTAAGGTAATAAGTGAAAAAAGCTTATATAAGCCAGTGGTAACCATACCTACAAATACCGAGTATGTTTCGTCTTATAAGGAAGCTAAATAATCAGTGTAAATTAAACAATGATTTATTCCATTTCTTGGAATTGAACCCAGTAAGTAAAGTATTATCATGATGATAATTCTTTTACTAATACTAATAAAGATGAAAATATTAGACACTAGAAAAAAGACATATACTCTGGGATAAAATCTCTTGAGAAGTCTTACTTAAGTAGGTAAAGTCGTATATAATAGAATGGACACACGGTGAAGACATGGAATAACCAAAAACTAAAGTCACGACTCAGTAGAAACTTGATCTTAATCATGCGAGTGCTAACAAGGATAGTTATAAATTATTCTCTAGTGGAAGTGGTAGTGTTGTAATAGTGAGTGACCCAAAACCAACTTAACAGTACTTTTTTATTACCATTTCATGGATATAGTGAGTTATACATGATGTACACTTACTATTATAGTGTATACATTTCTACATCCACTATTTAAATGGTAATATCCATAGATTATTTTTCATACCAAAAGGTTATAGCAGTTCTCAAGCTATAATGAGAAACCAAAGATACTATGACATTAATATTAAACATATGTCCTATAATCTAGTCAAAAAATATTGACTAGATATAGTTTATGTTTTATTATCAGGTGATAGGGTCTCATAAGTTTTGAGACTTCTTTACATGGAGTTCATACATGGTGATCTTTAGTGGGTGATATCTTGAGGACAGACCCGCCAATAGAAACATCACATGTTTTGGGTGTCAATGAATGTACTATCTATGAACATGGGTATTGGTCACCTAAATTGAGATCATTATTAATGTGTTATATTTGATCACATACTTTGATTTAAGGAAAAAACCATGACAATAACGTCGTAGTGAGGTAGCTTGTTTTGGGTGCGTCATTGGTGGTATGGTATTAGGATAAATGATTAAGATAGATTTTCTCACTTTCGAGTTGAGGAAGTAATATCTTAGACATGGTTTATTAGGATGGTAGTACCTTCATAAATACTTGGACAAGGTATTCGAAGTCAAGTCCCTCCAGTTAGATCAACAAATAAGTGTGCATCCTGTTTTATGAGATATCCAAATACAAAGAGATTATATTACATGGTATGTGTTCATAGGATGGTTTTCATTACTATGGTTATTCATTATATCTTTAGAGTACTTGATGTGTGACTATACTATGATCTTTATAACACCATTATATTTTTTGAAATATATATTTTTGAATTAATTTAATCTTTTTGATATTTTTCATTTCACGCAACAATGAAAATAATATATTTATAAAAGAACTATTTTTGTATTGATTTTTATACAAAAAAAAGTTAATTATGCACTACATAAAACATAATTTTTTATTGTTTTAAATGTAACATCAACTTGGCATACTTTACACACAACACCGACTTGACGTACGTTACACGCAATGCTGAGTTTCTGTGAAACATCATTTTATTGTTATAATCATTTAAATGAGATAATTATAACATAGCCATTAAACTTAGAAACATGAATAGTAATAACTACTTTTAAAATATTTTTTATAACGGTTTTATATAAATAAAACATATTGATAATGAAAGATATAATTTTCGGTAAAGTCCTTGTATGTTTAAAAATACTATTTTCTCAAATGAACTGCTTTTAATGTCCTTTTGTGAAAAATAATAAAAATATTTATAGAAAAATTTAGAAATTTAAATTTGATAAATAAAATTTATTTTTAAATTTATAATTTTAGAATTATCTTAGGGTGAATTTATGGGTTTTTTGGAGAAACTTCATTTTTAGATGAATAGTGAAAAATACTGAATTTTAATTCAAAACTGATTTTTCATCTATTTTATTTATATGG
The DNA here is from genome assembly GCA_963277665.1 of Viscum album. Classification (NCBI taxonomy): domain Eukaryota; kingdom Viridiplantae; phylum Streptophyta; class Magnoliopsida; order Santalales; family Viscaceae; genus Viscum; species Viscum album. The sequence goes on along the minus strand of OY728140.1, from coordinate 1,688,806,858 downwards.
TCAAATTATATTTTAATTTTTTTTAAAAGTATAATTATATAATATTTTTATCAATCAATCCAATTTTGTTCATTGTAAAAAAATTTCACTTTTAAATTGAATATAAAAATATAGAAAACTTTTGAATGTTTTACTTTAGAAACCCGCATTGTCGACCTGTCTACGAGATTAAATTTAAATTAATTTCTGCCAATTCTGTGATTTTAATTTGAAAAAATGGATTTAATATTTTGAATCATCATAATTTATAATTTCTAATAATTTATACTTAGTTTTTGACTAAAATGATTAGTGAAATTAATTAAAATTAATTATAATGATTAAGGTAAAATTAAGCTTATTAAGGGACTAAACATTAATCTTAAGGGCGCAAAAACCTAGAAACTTGTACAAGAGAAATTTTATGTAAATATTTAGATCATATCCTACATTTACTTTAATTTTTTCCATTATTTGATCCACTTGACATGTGAAAAACATTGATGGAATTTATTTTCCCAAAATTTACAAGAGTGCCACTACTCCACTATAAAAGGCCTCATCTCCTCTAATTTAATCACACCTCTCAAGAAACTTTGGATTGAAAAATATCTACCAAAATATTTCCTAAAAATCCGTCACCTCATCATATAAGACTCACCTTGGTCATAAATCATTCCAAGGAAGCCATTTGGTGCAAACCAAAAGGAGTTACCTAAATAAGATGTAACATTCTTGCTCAAGTTCTTTTATTTTATTCTCCACCCCTAAAAACATATTATTACATAATTGTATAAAAAATAGTATCATAAATATACTATAATGTTTTTATGCTAAGGGTTCTACCTACACTTACACACACTTCCATCTAATGGGTAATGAACATACTATTTAGGTGTGTGACGAATGACCGCCTCACAAAATGATGATTGTTAATTTTTCCATTAATACCTCTCATGGTAGAAATTATGATGAAAAATATATTTATATATATTATATATTATATTTATTATGTCTTTAATATTATTTAATTCTTTTACAACACATATCTTTATACTTTCTATTTTGTGTATATACGATAATTTCGTTTGAGGAAGTGTGGACTACGACCCCTCAAAGTGATGTGATTCATTCACACACTACATGGAATGTATTAAGGATGGGTCTAGTGAACTTATATGATATATATGATATTATAATTCTAATGGAATAATCACACACACACACACACATATACATATATTTAATTTAATCTCTTCCATTTAATATGATAATAAAATGAAAACAACGTTCATGCGTACATACAGCTTACCATCTTCATGAACGATGTATTCCATTTTGTACTTATATATTATATAGATTATTATAATACACATATAAATAATATATATGATATTTATATAATTTTTTATATTCTGTAAATCATGATATAAGTATAAGGACCAAATATATAACAAATTAAGACCCATGCGAAAAACAAAGAATATATTACCCAAAGTGAAACCTTAACATAGAATTGTTAAAAAAGAGGGTAATATAAGATCATAATAAAAATATGTAAGGTATTAGATATAATAATATTCCTATGTAAAATATTTATAATAAAATTACATTTATTATACAGGAATCCTGTATGAGTATAAAGAGAGCCAAGACACAAGGTAAGGTAATTTCATCTCACTTTTTATTTCCATGAGATACATGATTTATTCACCACACATTGCCTTTTCATGGTGTATATAATTCCCATGAATTTATTATTATATTATTATTATTATTAAATTTATAGGTAATTAAACATCCATTCTATTATCTTACTTTCATGGGATTTATGTTTCAAAAGTTACCAAATCAGTAAGATAGTTTTTTCTCAATTTACCTTCTTTGAGATTCATGCCATGTTATGCATATATTTTTTTATAAGGCGTACATACAACCTTTGACATGTTATATCATAAATATTCTTCTTTTAAAGATATTTTAAGCTTCATGTAATTTAAATATCTTACATGGGTATTATGGTTCAAAGTTACTAAGTGATAAGAGTTTATTGAAACAATATCATCTCTTTTCGAGATTGTTTATGATTATACTTCCTTTATTGAAATCTTATAATCCATCTCTAAAGAAAATTCAAGAATTTTATTATTCTCTTTTTACACATGATATATTCATGTATTGGTACCATTTTTCCACTCTTTTTTATATAATATAGTTAAGAAAGTTTTTTAAGAAAGCCTGACTCTAAGATATCTTCAGTAAAAAATCATTATTCCTTCATAACCATGTTTTATAAAAAGGGTTTCAATGAATATTGTTATATTATCCTGTAATATTTAAAATAAATTTTTTAATTTTTTGTAATTTACCAATTTTTTCAAAGGAATATTCTTTTCTCTTTTCAAAAAGTCATTTTTCCAACCTTTTACCATGAAAAAAGAATATTCTTCTAACCTCATGACATATACATATTTACCCATTGTAATTTATATGAAGCTTACTTTTAATGTTTAAAAGGTTAATTTTTAAGAAAATGTTTTGAAAATAATTTTCAAATAAATGTTTTTGTAAATGTTTTTATGATTTATTTATAAATTTTCAAAGTATTTTTCAAGGAAAGTGTTTTTCAAAAGGGTTTTAAGGTTCTTTTATAAGTTTTTAAGGAAAATTATTTTCAAAGATTCCTTTATATGTTTTCAAGGAAAATTGTTTTCAAAGATTATTTTATATGTTTTCAAGGAAAATTGTTTCAAAATGTTTTTAATATTCTTTTATAAGTTTTCAAGGAAAGTGGTTTTCCAAAATGATTTCAAGCCTTATTTATAAGTTTGAAATTTATTTTCAAAGAAAAGATTTCAAAACATTTTCAAGTTACTTTATAAGTTTTCAAGGAAAATGGTTTTAAAAACAATTTCAAACTCTCTTTATATGTTTTCAAATAAAAAAGTTTCCAAAATATTTTCAAATATTTATTTATAATATTTCAAGTTTATTTTCAATAAAATTGGTTTCAAAATGTTTTTATGTTATAAAGAGCCTTTTAAAAAAAGAAGAAAGGATATTTTTCTCAAGAAATGTTTTCAAAATATATTTCCAAGTTATTTTATATCTAAGATGAAATCTGTTGGTGTTAATATTTCCCTTATATGAAACTTCCAAAGGTTCCATTAATATTCTTTCTTTAGTGGTTTATGTTTTGGTATAATGATGCTTATGAAACCCATTTATCTTTCTAGATTTTTTTGCTTCTGAAACCCACTTCTTTTCATGGGTTACGATTTGATTAAATGATTATGAAACCTTCATTTTTCCATAGGTTAAGATACGATTACATGTTTATGAAACCCTTTTCAGTTTATGGTTTATGATATGATTGTTTATGAATTTGTGGAATATGTATGCATGATTTCATTATGAGATGGGTTAGACCTATATCTCCCTCCAATTTATTGGGTAAATATTTCTATCTCATGAGATAGACATGTATGTAATTAGAAATAAAATTAATTTAGTATTATATGACTAGAAAGATGGGTGAACTCGGTTAAGTAATATAGGGCTGGAATGGGGTGTGAACTCGATTCCGTAAAAGACTTTATCTACTAATATGGCCTCAATATCAATGCCTTGACTGTTATAGAAATAATTATATATTCTTATGTGTATTCTAGAATTCCATGTTTATTCTTATGTTATTCTTTCGTGGATTATGTTTTTATTTCCTTACTATTTTTGTCTTATTAACTACCAAGATTTATGATATGATTCATGCTTATGATCTTTGATATGGTGGGTATGATTTTTTATTTTTATGATCATGTTCTCATACCCTTATGCTCATGATTATGATTACATATCTCCCTTGTTTACCCTTACTGAGCATCTGATCTCACCCCTTTTTATGTTTACTTCCCCCAGGTTATGAAGATATGTATTAAGTATGATGTGTCTAATAAGGGTGATAGTCATGAAGAATATAGTGGGAGATATTATAGCTCACTTATGTTCCAGTGTTTATGTTTCCATGTTTCCAAAGGCACTATACTAATATGGTCTTTGGGAATCTGTTTTTATAATGTTTTAAGTATTCTGAAAAATCTATGTAATGTTAATATATGAAAAGAAATGGTCACTGTATTTGGTATCAGATCAAAGTTTTAGTTAACATTTGGAATCTATGATGAGAAAACCTTAGTGATAACCCTAAGAACATATATAAGGATAATTATAAGGATAAGAAAAATTATAGGAAAATGTCCTGGAATTTTAGTAAAGGGTAGAGTGATTGGTTTTCTAGAAATACATCCATGTATACATACTACAAGTGGATTTAGATTTGGAACAGATGTACCTAGGATTAAAAACTTTGAAAAGATGTTCTGGTCTTGACTTAGGGTAATCTGGTACAAGATAATGGGCCTTGATGCATACCTAGTTAGACACTCCCAGGGGATATGCATTGGGAATTCATAAACTATTCACTAACTATCATGAAGAATTAAAATATAAGTTGGCTATGAATAACCTAGGATGAACATAAGGTCTCATAGACTAAGGAATGTTTAATGATTTACACATCTTATAAGTAATTATTTTCATGACTATGTGGTTTTACACTATGATAAGTAATTATCAAACTATGCCACTAGTTTTAGTAAATGGAGGGAACCAGAAGGAACTGCATTAACGTTGAATGTTATGGACAATTTGATGATGAGTAGTAAAGTGGGATGATCATTAGAGTGAAATATTTTATGATAATGACTAATAAGTTTTCACGGAACATGATTGACAACGTGTACTTTAACCAAATCTTAGACTCACCAAGGAATATAAAAAAAGGAGTTCGATGAGTGTTTGGGTAATGAAGACCATGGAGTAAAGAATATTCAGTTTCCTTTGTATCAAGAATATGGAAATAATCACTCAAGTGAAAATGTTAAAGGAAAAATAAGATGTGTTGACTGTAGAAAAGAATAAAACAAAGCAAGTGACTACAAGAAAAAAATGCAATGTTCGGTTAACGAAATGGATGAGAATATTGGCCTCCCTAAGGCATCATCAAAGGTTAAGTAATTTTAGTGTGGAATAAATGGTTATTATGAAACTCAATATCCTAGAAGGAAAGATCATGAAGATAATTAGCAAGGTGGTGTGAGTAATGGTTATATTACTTCTAATGAAGAGATTACCGATGAAATGTGAAAGGAAAGAGGTATTAAGTAATAGGATGAGGTAACCTTCTTATAGATTAGAGATGAAGTGGAATAATCAATGTTTTTATGAATTTAGGATTCATGAAATATTTTATATGAATGGTTAAATAAAAAAGGGTTGTCCAGTTTATGTTTTTCACTAAGGATTTAAAATATTATGTTGAATGTTTCTGATGGACTGGAAAAGTGATTTAATGACAAGGTGATATTTTGACTAAGGTAAGATAACCCCTAATATGTTACTTGTGTTAAGATATTGTGGTTTGTATAAAGATATATGGGATACAGATAAGTAAATTGGATGGTACTGATTACCTTGAAACTAATTAAGAACCTATTGACAAGTACTTCATGCTATCATGGATGAATTTTACAACTTCTTGGATTTATAGAATATATCTAGTAATCTATGGAATAAGGAAGAATGCCTGTTCTCCAGAATTATTTATGGTAATTTTTGTTATTACCACGTTTAAAGAGAATATATGTTGAAGGTATTCACATGTTGGAATATGAAAACCAAGATTTACTTTGTGATATATGTGGGATCAATGTTAAGATGATTTCATGAATTTATTTCTAAATTTTTGGATTTTCAACTTTCAAAAGGGTTATAAGGTTAACCATTTTTGAAAATTTATGTTAAAATTTGGAGGAAGTATTTATGTATTGAGATTTTATTGAAAATATTATTTAAAAGGATATTTAGTGATTAACCTTATTTCAATGATGTCCCTCATATTTATTTTGAAAATTATATTAGTGTGGTTTTAGAAAAGGACCTCATGTATGTTGGGTGACAACCAATCATGAATGACAAAGCCATAGGTCTTAAACCTATGACCGAAGGATGATAAGGGTTTCATGCCTACCATTGGCCTAGGCAATGTTCCATTTATTATATAATTATTTTTTTATGAATAAATATTTATGATGGAAAAATAGTGTTACTTTTTATGATTAGAGATTAATGTATGAAACATATTGATTTGAAGAATAGTTAGCAAAAAATAGTTATACTTTTCATTCTTTTATGGGCATTAAGATCTTATAAAAGCGTATTTTAGTGCTTCGAGCATCAAAGTTAATTTCTAAACATTCATTTCATGAAGTAATGGATGAATTATAAATAGATAAAACCACTACCAAAGAATGAATTTTTTTATAGATTATATAAATTAATTATATCTCCTTTAATTATTTTTCAATAAAATAATTACTCAAAGATAGGATAAGTATCAATTTTTTTGTCCTAATACCTTAATTTTTGTTGAACTGAGGGCCTTATAAATCATCACAGATTTATGAATTTGAGGTCCTTAACTTTCCTTTGATCATTAAATCATTTGTGATTGATGAACTCAATCACTCCCTATAAATATTTACATTTTACCTCTATGTACAATATTAAATCTCAACCTATGTTCTCCTATGTGGAAACCTAGTTATATGTTACTTTGGGTAACTGTAATGGTTCCAACTTTCCCTTTTTAAAGGAAGTTTTAGTATTCATTCTTAAAATGTGGCTTTCTATGAATGAAACTTTCAAATATTAAAACTTTAATAATCTAGATGAATTTTGAGGGTGAAATTTATTTTAAGCGGGGTATAAGGTAACAACCTGAGATTTTTTGAAATATTTTTTTGAATTAATTTAATATTTTTGATATTTTTCATTTCACGAAACATTGAAAATTGTTTATTCTATAAAATAACTATGTTTGGATTGAGTTATATGAAAACCAAGTTTATCATGCCCTTCATATAACATAAATTTTAAATTTTTTTACATGGAACATCAACTTGGCATACGTTACACACGATATTGAGTTTCTACGAAACATCATTTTATTATAATAATTATTTAAATGAGATAATTATAACCTAGCCATTAAAATTAGTAATATGAATAGTAATAAATACTTTTAAAATATTTTTTATAATGATATTATATAAATAAAACATATTGATAATGAAAGATATAATTTTTGGTAAAGTCCTTATATGTTTAAAAATACCATTTTCTCAAATAAACTACTTTTAATATCCTTTGGTGAAAAATAATAAAATTAATTTTAAAAATATTTAGAATTTAATTTGATAAAATAAACTTCATTTATAAATTTAGAATGTATAAATTATCTTAGATTGAATTTATGGTATTTTTATGTGAAACATCATTTTTGAATGAATACTGAAAAATATTGAATTTTAATTCAAAATTTCCTTTTCATCTATTTTATTTATAAGGGTAAATTATATTTTAATTTCAAAGTTTAATTATATAATATTTTTATCAATTAATACAACGTGGGTCATTTTAATCAATTTAACTTTGAAATTGAATATAAAAACATAGCAAACTTTTGAACATTTTTTACTTTAAAAACCCACATTGTCAACCTAACTATGAGATTAAATTTAAATTAATTTATTCCACTTATGTTATTTTAATTTTTTAAATCAGATTCCATATTTTGAATCAGAAAAATTTATAATTTCTAATAATTTCAACTTATTTTTTGACAAAAAATATTAGTGAATATAATTAAAATTAATTACAACGATTAAGGTAAAATTAAGCTTAATAAGGGACTAAACATTAATCGTAAGGGCCCAAACGACATAGAAACTTGTCCATGAGCCATTTGATGACCAAATTTTGACACTATACTCCATTTTATGGAATTGTTTCCACTATTGGATCCACTTGACATGGAACAAATGTGGGTTGAATTCCTTTTCTCAAAAATTTAGAAGAGTGCCACTCCTCCTCCACTATAAAAAGGAATCCTCTCCTCCCACTTCCTAAAAACTCTCAAGACAATTTGGATCGACCAAGATCTGACCAAATATATCCTAAATACCCCTAAACTAATCCAAGAATCCTTCCCTTGGGTAGCAAGTAATCCAAGGAATCCATTTGGTGCAAACCAAAAGGAGTTACCCAAATTAGAGGCAACATTCTTCCTCAAGTTATTTTATTTTATTCCACACCCCCTAAAAACATATTATTACATGATTTTATAAAAAAATAATATAATAAATATACTAGTATATTTTTATGATACTTTTTTTAACTACACTTACACACACTTCCATCTAATGGGTAACAAGCATACTATTTACGTGTACGACGAACTGCCGCCTCACAAAATGATGATTGTTCATTTTTCCTTTATTTCCTCTCACAGTGGAAATTATGATGAAAACCCTATTTATATATGTTATATATTATATTTATTATTTATTTAATCTTTTTTAATACTTTTACAACACATATCTTTATACTTTCTATTTTGTGTAAATATGATAATTTCACTTGAGGAAGTGTAGACTACCGCCCCCTCAAAGCGATGCGATTCATTCACACAATACATGGAATGTATTAAGGATGGGTTTAGTGAAATTATATTGGAATAATTACAAAAACACACACACACAAACATATATATATATATATTTCATTTACTCTCTTTCATTCAATATGATAATAAAACGGAAACATCGTTCATGCGTATGTATGGATTAACGTCTCTATTAAATGTGTATTCCATTTCATACTTCTATATTATATAGATTATTATAATAAAAATATAATTAATATACCAGATATTTATATCATGGTTTATATTTTTTAAATCATGATATATGTATAAGGACCAATGATATAACAAATTAAGACACATGCAAAAAACAAAGCGGATATTACCCGAAGTTAAACATTAACATAGAATTATTAACAAAGAGGGTGATATAAGATCATAATAAAACAATATATGGTATTAGATATAATAATATGACTTGGTAAAATATTTATAATAAACTTACATTTATTATAAAGGAAGCTTTTATGAGTACAAAGAGAGTCAAGACACAGGGTAAAGGAATTTCATCTCATTTTTTATTTTCATGAGATACATGCTTTATTCAATACCCATTCATTTTTCATAGTGTATACAATACCCATGAAGGTATTATATGATTATTATTATAAAATATATGGGTAATTACATATCCATTATATGATCTTTCTTTCATGGGATTTATGTTTCAAAAGTTACCAAATCTATAAGATATTTTTCTCTCAATTTACCTTCTTTGAGACACATTTCGTGTTATGTATATATGATTTTTATAAGGTGTACATACTAATTTTGACATGTTATATCATAAATATCCTTCATTTCCTGAAATTTTAAGCTTAATTTTATTTTAATTTCTTATATTGGGAGTATGGTTCAAAGTTACTAAGTGATAAGAGTTTATTGAAACAATCTCATCTCTTTTCGAGATTGTGTATGATTATGCTTCCTTTGTTGAAATATTATAATCCATATCTCAAGAACATTCACGAATTTTATTATCCTATGGTTATTCATGACATATTCATGTATTGATACCATATTTATACTCTTTGGTACATAATATAGTTATAAAAGTGATTTTAATAAAGCCTGACTTTACCCTCTCTTCGGTCAGAAATATATGTTCCTTAAAAAACATGTTTTCTAAAAAGGGTTTCCAATAATATTGGTCCATTCTCCTATAATATTTAATTTTTTCCCTTTTTTATTTTACCAATTTTTTAAAGCAATATTATTGTATCTTTCCAAACTAGGCATTTTTATAACCTTTTACCATGAAAAAGTAATGTTCTTCTTACCTCATATGAAATGTACGGATTTACCCACTGTAATTTATGTGAAGATTACTTTTTTATGTTTAAAAGGTGACTTTTCAAGAAAATGTTATAATTTTTTTTTCAAATAAACGGTTTTTAAAACATTTTCATGATTACTTTATAATTTTTCAAATAATTTTTCAAGGAAAGTTATTTTTAAAAAGTTTTTAAGATTATTTTATAATTTTTTAAGGAAAATTGTTTTCAAAATGTTTTAAAACTTATTTTATAAGTTTTAAAGAAAAATATTTTTCAAAATTATTTCAAGCCATATTTATATGTTTTAAAAGTAATTGAAAATAAATGTTTTTCAAAATGTTTTCAAGTTCCTTTTTTAAGTTTTCAAGAAAAATGGTTTTCAACTTTTTTTTCAAGATATCTTTATATATTTTCAAATAAAAAGGTTTCCAAAAGGTTTTCAAATATTTATTTACAATATTTCAAGTTTATTTTTAAGAAAATGGGTTTCAATAGGTTTTTATATTTTAAGAATCATTTTTTTAAAAAGAAGAAAATATATTTTCCTCAAGAAATGTTTTCAAGATATCTTTCCAAGTTATTTTTCATCTAAGATGAGATATGTTGATGTAAATCATTCCCTTCTAGGAAATTATCCAAAGGTTCCATTCATATTTTTTCTTTAATTGTTTATGTTTTAATGGAATGATTCTTATGACACTCTTTTCTTTTACACAAGTTATATACTTTTGAAACCCGCTTCCTTTCATGGGTTATGATTTGATGAAATGATTATGAAACATGCATTTTTTCCATAGGTAAAGATATGATTACATGTTTATAACACCAATTTAATTTCATGGGTTATGATATGATTGTTTATGAATTTGTGTCACATGTATGTATGATTTCATTTTGATATGTTTGGGACCTATATATCCCTCCAATAAATTAGGTAAAGATTTATATCTCATGAGATATACATGGTTGGAATGAGAAATAAACTCGATTCAGTATTACAATGTTGGAATCAAGAGTAAACTCAGTTCAGTAATACAAGGCTAAAATGGGGTGTGAACCCGATTCAGTAAAAAAATTTGTCTATTAATATGGTATCAATAGTAATGCCTTGACTAATATGAGGATAATTATATATGCTTATGTGTCTACCACAATTCTGTGTTTTATTCCCATATTATGATTTCATGGATTATATTGTTTATTTTCTTATGATTTATGTCTTATGAACTACCAATATTTATGACATGATTAATGTTTTTGATCTTTTATATGCAGGGTATGATCTTTTATTTTCATGATAATGTTATCATTCTCTTATAATCATGATTATGATTATGTATCTCCCTTGTTTACCCTAAATGAGAATTTGAGATCACACCATTTTTATGTTTCCTTCCCCCAAGTTATGAAGATATTTATTAAGTATAATATGTCTAATAAGGGTGATAGTAATGAAGAATATAGTGGGAGATATTGTAGCTCACTTACGTATCGGGGTTTATGTTTTGAGGTTTCCAAAGGCACTATACTAATATGGTCCCTGGTCATCTGTTTGTATAATGTTTTAAGTATTACGCAAAAGTTATGTAATGTTAATGTATGAAAAGGGAGGGGAGATATAATATTGGTATATGAATACTATTCACTACTATTGAGATAAAGACCTATAGGGGAACAGACAATAGTGTATTCAAGATTCTTCTCTATTCCAGTGAATAAAAATTTTGGACAAGGTGGGCCCCACCATGGGGTCTGAGAGTTTTCCAAGTAATCAATAACCAATGAATAAATAAATTCATTATTATCCAAGTATAGAATAATTAGGTTGAATTTATTTATTAAATTTATTTACAATTTTTTAAGTAAATATAGGAAAAATATTATATGAATAAATATTAATTTAATATTAAAGGTTTGTTTAATATTAGTGGGAATTATGAGTTGAGTTAAACGAATAATTTTTATTAGATAATATATTTAACATATATAATAAGTATGTGATAAATAAAATAATATTTATAACACATTTATTTCATCATAATTATTTATTTATTTATTTCTTATTTAATGGACGTTAAATATACAGGGGCTAGGGAACCCTATCTAGGTATTTTGAGAAATAAAATATTTAATCATTATAGGGGCTCTATTTTAGTGAATGTTCATGCCAATAGAATGAGATCTTATATATCCTCCCACATTCTAGAGATAAAAATTATATCTCTGAGCGGTCGATCCAATAATGCTTTTGACGGATCGAAGGGACAAGATCGAGATAATCATCATGATGCCAAAGGATTTGGTAGAGCTTCGAGCTAGTACCCAAATTTCAAAAAATGATGACCGAGAGGATTATTAAAGAATTTGTGGAAGATATATAGGGGTTAGGATTTGGATCCTTCAAGAAAAAGTTTCCGGCGATGAGCTACAATCATGCACACTTCATTTTCAAACAAGGTATTTGTTAAGTTTAATTTTTGTGGTAATTAAATTCACACGAGATCCTCAGACCTCAACCTAGACTTAGATCATTGGAGATAACAAGTTTCACAGATATGGTTATAAATTTTTTAAATCACCATCCTACCAGCTTCCACTACATTCCTCAATACCAGAACCATTCAAAAAAAACCTGGTGTATAATAGGAAATATGTTTCAAGGGATGAAAATTTGTGATAAGAAACCCCTACCTTGTTTCCCCACTTAGTCGAATGGAATCTAATATCCTATATAAAAACATAAATATCTTAATAAACTATTTTTTAAACTTTTTTATATACATAAACTTTTATAAACCTCATTTATAATTATTCTCTACTTTTATATTAGTTAGTTGTTATTTATTTTCTACATCAAGTATGAGTATGTCTGATCATTCTAAACTAGTTTCATGTTATAAGTGTTATTGTTCATTACTCTCTAAAATGTTATCATTTATAGATAATAAAATTTACTATAATTAATTTTTTATAATTATTTATAATGTTATAAGTTTATTCAATTGTAGTTTTGGTAACTATACTTAAATAAGAAATCGACGGTGAGCGTGTTTTAGTTATTTTTAATGGACATAGATTGGTATCTTAATTAATGAGTTTAATATTAATTTTACCATTAAAAAAACAAAACAAAATATTTATTTACTCATTCATATCATATATTATGAGTAATTAATTTTCCATAGTCATCTATGATATTATTTTATATCATGGTTCAACTAGGTGGTTATATCGACCCAAACGTGAACGTACCATAATTAATGGATAGTTATAATTATTAAAATAAATTATTTTTGTGAAATATAATTATTATATAATAATAGTAATATTATTTAAATACTTTTATTATTTTTAACCATATTTTAATATATTTTAATAAATAATAAATAAAATAGATGAAAAAATAGACACGTTACTTTGTGGAGGTAGTAGTTCGCACAATGTATGGTTAACATTTTCATATCTCAAAGAAAGAGGGGGAAATAAGATGAATTTAAAATTATATATTATTATTAATAATTATATTATATTTTTAACATTTATTCCTAAATTTCAATTTTATAATCAGTGAATAGAGGCGATGGTGAAACAAAGAAAGTCACCGCTACATGGAGGCGATAATCCACGCAATGCATGACTGATGATTTTGTTTTTATTAACAAAAAAGGGGAAAGTTTGTTAATAGTTATTACCTTAAAATAATAAAATTAAGTATAAAAATAATAATTATTTCATTATATAGTAATTATAAAATTATATTTGTAAGGTAAGGAAGAAAGGAAAAAGAGTCAGGAAAAAAAGTACTCATACCGAGAGCTTATGCTTTCCCTTGGAAGGCTCCTTGGAAATAGAGGTTTTAAGACAATATCTTGTGACAAGATCCTCAAGGAAAAAGAATAAGGCTATAAATTAAGTATAATAGGTAAATTTTTATATGGAAACCACATTTTGGGAGTGGCCTTGAAGGGGTGGTGAGAGGCCCCTTTTAAAGTGGGGATAATAGTATTTTTTTTGAATATTTCAACTTAATATAAAGAGACCACATGTTTCACATGTTGAAAAGACTAAAAAATGGATAATAATAAATTGGGGGATGATATAAGGTTTATAATTCCTAAAAAATTCATTTTTATACATTTTTGAAACATTTTTCAAAGTCCTTTACTCTTATAATTTTCACTTTTATAATTTTTGGTTTTACCGTGATAACTAATTTTTATCTAAGTAATTAAATTTTAATGCATAAAAGTAGAATAGAACTTATTTTATAATTTTTACCTCGTTATCCCAAATAATAACTCTATTTTATTATATTAAATTTATATTTTTATGATTTCTCAATTTTAACATTAGCGCATGCAACACGTAAAAACATGTTTTTAGAAAAAGTGTATTATCAAGCTTAAAAGTTATGTGTAGGATAAAATTATAAATTAATTTTAATTTAATGATATAATTTTTTTATTATAAAACACATATAATATATGTGTCTTTAAAATCAATGGATTTTTTTTACCAAAATAATATTTAATTAAAAGAAAAGGCCAAAAAAATTTTTTATTGGAAAATATTACTTAAGTTCTTAAAATGTTAATCATAAGATTTATAAATTCAATATATTATTTTTAAAATGTATATTTTTACTTTTTAAACACATTTTTGGTCAATTAAAAGTATTATAAACTTATAGGTATTGATTATATAATTATAACATTATAGTTTTGGTAAAAATGGTATTTTCATTATTCATATAAAAATCAATTATTTTAGAAAGATCCCAAAAATTCATTTTAAACTAATATTGAAATTATAAATCAAAAATTTAAGTCTATTTTATCAAATTATATTTCTATAATTTTCATTTTTTATTTTTAAATACAATCATAAAATATAATGAGAAACTATTTTCATATGAAAATAACTTTTCAAAGTATTAAACATTCATATTCTTATTTCATATCAATTAATATTAAAATTAGTGTTGTTTTATTATATATATTATCATATTAATGATATATAATTTATTTATTTTCTTTAAATAATGTAATTAAAATTCATTTTTTATAAAATCATTTTTATGAATAAAATGATCTCGTTAATGTTATTAATTTATTAGTAAATAAGCGTCCTTTTTTCTTTAAAAGTTAAAATAAAAAAATATTTTAAATACATGTGATATATAACTTATTACATTAGTTGTTACCCAATTATATAATTATAATTTATAGTCACATATCCCCTTAAGATATCTGTGTTAGATATATGCATAAGGTAAGATCCGGTGCCAGTCGAGGTTGGTGATACCATTGACATGGGTCTTGTGGAAATTTCCATAAGTTTAAATCTCTCTCGCATATGATTTAAATCATATTATATTTTTTAGTTCATATTGGACTTTGTCTAAAAAAACCCCATGGAAGCTAATTTCTTTTCAATCTCAGACAAATGTATTTCATGAGGGATACTTCCACTACCTGATTCTATTTCTATCCTTTTTCATTATAGATTTCATAATATGGTTACTTCCTTTTATACCTGATAATTTATCAACTATATTATAATGATAATTTTTTTAAAATATCGTAGTTTCATTTTTGTTAGGTGTTTTATTTATAATAATCTATTAACATAATATTTACTTATGGAAAATACATAGTGAAATTTCAGGTCATTGAATTCTCCCCCTTAAATAAAGTGTATCCTTGCAATTTTTATTATCAATTACTAATGAAATATTTAAGGATTTCCTTAATATAGGTATGAATACATATGTATCAACCTAATTTACTTGTGTAGGTCTATGAAACTCATATATTCCTTAATAATATAAATATCAAAATATAGGGTTTCTTCCTAACCATTTAAGCTAAATATTCCTCATGATTTGGGTTAAGAACTATATATGGAAACCAATTTTTATATAGATTTCATCATCATCATTGTACTAATAAGTGATAATAAGTTGATTTGGGACATAAAATATGATCTCATTAAATTTTTTTCCATAGATTCTAGGTGAAGATAGTTAATCCATTTGTAAAACCACATCAAATTCATCTAAAGGATAATAAGATTTTCACAAGGTAATTTCCCACAAACTTAAAATTTGGATTACATAATCATACCACTAGAAATATTTATTAAAAAAATTAACATATAGTCATCTAGTTTATGATTTTATTTAATTATAAAACATGTAAGGTACAAAGGAGTGGGTTTAATAATATTTAAAAAATACATGCAATTATTGAGTGGATGATTAGCGTTCTTCACCCCACATCTTGTTTCATAGTATTTACATTAGTCCCTTGGTCTTAGAAATTTATAATTCATATTATATTTGTTACCCCTTGTAATAGGGAATTTAATTGGTTAATACCCCAGTTCACCGTATTTAAGACATTAAAATATTAATTTTACCTTTAGAAGAAAACTATTTCCTTTCAAAATGTCTATGAAAGTATTTAATTTTCCTTGAAAATTAATTTATCTATACCCTCCTTTAACACATATAAAACATATCCTAGTTCATTTAAGATACCCCTAGGTTATTTTTACCACATTTTTACCACAAATGAGATTTTATATTCTTTCACTCATCATATTTGTCATCAAAAATTTTATGAGACTCCATCCTTCTCTTCATTGGTGAGTTTGGAAAATCAACTAAGTCCAAATTTTTAATCATAATTATTGATAGATGGTTTTTTATAATCACAAGATTTCTCACTATAGCTCTTATCTTATTATATTTTTTATAGGGACAATCTCCACATTATCATTGATATCCAATGTTAAATTTATTCCTTTGAGATCCAACCATTACTAAAACCAAAATGTGTTAATCATGAGTGATAAACAATTAAAAACATAACATAATTATTGTAAGATAATAAAAAGAAAAAATTTACCTCAAAATACCTTACGCTTTGAAATTATTACAGTTTTTTTAGTTCAACCTAAATCGCCCTCAATTCAATCCAAGTTTCTTTCAGTTGTGTTCTCTTATACTTATTGACCTAATACCATAAAGTAATTAGGAAATAAAACACTCATAATTTATTCTAAAGAGAATGTGATTAAATAAATCATATACCATAATAGTGTCTATCCATGTGTGTAGTCTTAGTCCCACTCATCATGCACTAGAGTAAAGATTGATTTGATACTCTACCAACCTTTTTCAGGCTGATTACCCCTAGGCACAATAGCTCCATAGACACATATAATTTCTAGTATCTAAAAATGGATGAAATTTCTAGGTGAAAAAAAATATCCATTTTACCAAAACTTTATGATGCTATCCTATACTTATAATTATCCCTTAGACTGATCCCTAGGGGTTTCACTAATGGTATCATTTCATATATCCAAAATAAATAAACTAATCCTCAAAAATAACTCAAACCTCTTTTTACACCAAATATATCTAACCAAGATAAAAATATATTAATTTTTCATCATTTATTAAATTTAAACATTACATCTCACAACATAATATATAATCCTAAGAACAAAAGGTTTGGTGTATTTGAGGACTAGCTTCATAAAAAATTTATTTTATAATAATTGTGAACATTTCTACATAATTTAGCCACACAAGACTACAAGATTTCACATAAGTTATAATCATCTTCATAACCTATGGAATGGAAAGATAAGAAATGGGTGAGCTCAAATAATTAACAAGGGTAAATATAAGAGATAACAATCTAATATAAATAGTGAGAATAATATGATCATATGGATATAATAAAGATATATAAACGATTTATACATAATGAATCATAAATCATAAATCATGGAATGAATCTTGGAATAAAATAATACATGAATTAGAAGTGTTTGGAAACCTGATTTAATAAAAATGATCCATGAGAGGATAAAATAATATTTAAAATAAGAAGAAAACTGTAACATCTTTCAAATATTTCAAAAAAATTAGTATAGTGAAACATTACTTTCACGAGCCGCACTATCAGTGCTCATGATTATGAGCAACTAAAATGTACTCATGAATACTTTAATTATGAGAAATAAATCCTTAAAAAATGAATTGATGGAGATATGGGACCCCAAAAATTATTCCTCCATACTTATGAGTTCCAATTGAAAAATCATTCATAATATCATAAAGAACCCATGGGAATAAAATTGGATTTCGTTACTCATATAAAAAAGAACCCATGTAAATAAAATGGGTTTCATTAAAAAAATCATAAAGAATACATTGAAATTAAATGGTTTTTAAATCCTTTTTCATTAGATTCACATAAGTAAATCATTTATAACTATGTCAATAATCATAAAATGATAAACCCATGGATAATAAATTCATATCCAAATATATTTATCAACTATTTATGTAAATACCCATTAATAAAGATAAAAAATATGACATTTACACCATAAAGATAAAGGTTATATGGTCAAGAAAATAATTTACTCAATCAATCGATGTGTGGAATATATCTGAACACTTTTCAATTAAAGGAATCAAAAATAGGGTATTCATAGAGGAAATATATTGTAAAGAAAATTATGGTTGTACACCAAAGATGATTAAGAAAAAATGGTAATGACGATTCATTCCTCAAAAAAAGAAGGGTATAACATAATCCATCCATATAATTAATTTGGATGGTATAATTTGAATAATTTCCTCAATCAAGTATTAAATATGTCAAAGAACAATGACTTAGATGAAAAACACCTTTTTAGGGCTTATGGAAAAAGATATATTTGGAAATAAGAAATATCCATAATCTTTTGAGAGAATTTTTAAATAAATATTATATAAAAATAGGAGAAAAATAATTTCTTTTAGAATCTATAAAAATGTAGAGATAATTTTTTATATAAAATCGAAAAGGTATCAGAAAAAAAATTTCACATGAAAAACATTAAAAATAGATTATTTTCATACTTTGATGAAAAAAACCCATATAAAAAATGTTAAAAATTTATTTAAAAACTTTTAGAGAATTTAATGTAGTATAAAATGTACTTAATCAATTATTTAGGCATATATAGAGTCATTTTCAAAAGCATCTAATGAATACGAATATTGAAAATGCTAGTTTCCCAACCGAGAAAAAGTGATGAGTTTAGTTTTACTTATAAGAAACCCTCAGGGAAAAATATGAGTAAATGTGAAATTAAAATTTAAGGATAAATGTGAAACCCCAAGAATATATAAATAAGATTATGAGAAGTTTTATAAAGAATAAAAATTCTATAGATAGACTATCTTTCAAAAGCAATTTTGATTTGAAAATAATATTGGCAACGAAACCCTTATGGTTTGATTAGCATTTAAAAAAAATCCTTTCATCTTTAGTATATTTTGGATCAAAATAAATTTAAAATGGAATATTATATGGATCTTTAGAACCCCATGAATATGGTAAAATACATTTATTTGGAATTATATACACCATTCCATTGAAAATATGGTGTATATTAGAAAATATGTCTCAAGGGGTGAAATTTTGAGATAAAAAATCCTTAAATTTTTCCTCACTTAGTCAAATACACTATAATATTTAATATAATGAACATAATATATTAATCACCTATATCAATTTTTTTTTAATTTATTGAATCTTTTATGAAATTTATTTATAATTATCCTCTACATGTATATTAGTGAGTCATAATCAATTTTTTATATTGGGTGTGAGTACTCTTGATCGTTTTGAACTAGTTTCATATTAGCAGTGTTTTTATTCATTATTTTAAAACATTTAATCATTACCAGATAATAAAAGGTACTGAAATTTATTTCTTAAAATAACTTATTGTTTTATAATTTTATTCTATTTGATCTTTGGTTATGATCCTTAAATATGAAATCGACGATGAGTGTGTTTCAATGTTTTTTAACGAATGGACATTAATATCTTAATTAATGAGTTTACTATTAATATTGAATTTATAGAACCAAAATAAAATATTTATTTCATTATTTATATAATATATTATAATAAATTAAGTTATTAAATCCATCCATGATATTATTTTATATCATGGTTCAAATAGGTGATTAGATCAACCCAAACATAAACATACCATAATTAATGGATAATTATGATTGTGAATGTGTTTTAATTTTGTGTAATATAATTATTTAAAAATAATAATGATATTATTTAGAAAATTTAAAGGTGTTTAATCATATTTTAATAATTTTTAATAAATAAAAAATAAGCTAGATTAAAATGAGATACATTACTTTGTGGAGGTAGTAGTCCGCACAACACATAGTTAACGTTTTCATTTCTCAAAGAAATAGAGGGAAAGAAGTTGTATTATAATTTGTCTCTTAATAATAATAATTATGTTATAAATTTAAAATTAAATCCCCAATTTCACTTTTATAACCATTAAAGAGAGGTGGTGGTGAAAAAACGGAAGTCGTCTCTTCACGAAGTCCATAGTCCGCACAACACATGAATGCTAGTTTCATTTTTCTTAATAGAAAATGGGAAAGGTGGTTAATAGCTATCAAAATTTCATAATAAAATTAAGTATAAAAATATTAATTATTTCATTATAAAGGAATTATAAAATAATATTTGTAATGTAAGGAAGAACATAAAATGAGCTAGGAAAAAAGTACTCATGTTGAGAGCTTAGGATTTCCCTTACAAAACTCCATGGAAATAGAGATATTTGTATAATATATTATGAAAAGAGACTAAAGTAAAATTAATATATTTATAAATTAAGGATAATGTTTTTATTTTTTATGTGTAAACTGATTTTTGAGAGTGGTCTTGAAAGCGTGGTGATAGACCCCTTTTATAAGCGGCGAGAATGAATTTTTCATAAATATTTCAACTTAATATAAAGAGAGAACATGTTTCACATGTCTAGATGATTATAAAATGGATAATAATGGATTTTTGGATTCTATAATTCTGATAATTCTTCAACCATTAATTTTAACACATGTTTTAAACATGTTTCTAAATCCTTTACTCTTATACTTTTAGTTTTACCATTTTTGGTTTTACCGTGGTAACTAATTTTACCAAAGTAATTTGATTTTAATGAATAAAAATAAAATTACAATCATTAAATAATTTAGACCTAATAATTAAAAATTTTAAATCTATTTTATTAGATAAAATTTATATGTATAAGAAATATCAATCTTAGCATTAATGCTGTAACATATAAAAACTTCTTTTTTAGAAAAAGATTATTCTTAAGATTAACATTTATGTTTTGGTTAAAATAATCAATGTATTTTAATTTCATGTTATAAATTAGTTAATTATAAAAAATAAAATTTATTTGGATTTAAAATCAATCTAAAACCAAATTTTACCAAAATATTATTTAATTAAAATAAATGACCAAAAACATTTTTTATTGGAAAATATTACTTATTTCCTTGAAATGTTAATCATAGATTTTCTAAATTCAAAATAATATTTTTAAAATGTATATTTATATTTATTAAAAAAATCATTGATCAATTAATAGGTTTATAAACTTATTGGTCTTTCTTATATAATTATAAATTTATAGTTTTAGTAAAAATGATATTTTTAGTATTAAGATAAAATAAATTAGTTTAGAAAGATCTCAAAAAATATTTTTAAACTAATATTGAAATTCTAAGTAAAAAATTCTTGTTTATTTTGTAAAATTAAATTTCTATAATTTTCCTTTTTAACTTTTAAATAAAATTATAAAATATAATGGGAAAATATTTTTATAGGAAAATTACTTTTTATATATTAAACATTCTTATTTTTATATCCTGTCAATTAATAATCAAATTAGTGTTATTATATTATATATATTATTCATATAAAAAATATATAATATATTTATTTTATTTAAACAATGAAAATAAAATTCATTTTTTAAATTCTTTTAAGAATAAAATGATCTCATTAATGTTATAAATTCATTAGTAAATAACCATCCTTTTTCTCTAAAAGCAAAAAAAGTAAAAAATGTAAAGTACATGTGATAAATAACTTGTTATATTAGAAATTAACTAGTTATAGAATTTTAATTTCTATTTATATATCCTCTCAAAATATTTTAGTAATATTTAATCCCAAGGTATGTTCTGGTGGTATCATGGGTGGTTATTATGCAAGCATGGATCTCGAGAAAATTTCAATGAGTTTGATTTTATATCGTATATGAATTCACTCATACTGTAATTGTTTGAGTTTATCTTAGGATTGGTCCAAGAAAAACCCAAGTGAAGGTACTTACTTTCCAATATCTGACAAATGAGCTTCATAAGGGACAATATCACTACTTGATGTAATTTCTCTACTTTTTCTTCTTAGATTCCATAATACAGTTACTTTCTTTTGTAATCGATAATTTAACAACTATATCATGACTACCAAATTTTTTCTTAACATATCATAGTTTCATTTTAGTTCAGTGTTTCATTTATAAAAAAATATCAACATTATATTTACTTAAGTAAAATACATAATGAAATTTCATATTGTTACATTCTACCCCTAAAATAAATTATTTTCTCATAATTTTAATTATCACTTACTGATGGAATAATTAAGAAAATATTTAAGATAAACATGACTAAGGAATTGATTTATAAAGTGGTATGAACCTTAGTATCTTGTGTAGGTATAAGAAACTCATCTATTCCTTAATAATAGATATATCCCAATATGGGATTTCTTTTTCATGTCCCAAATTGGAAAACAAGACTAAATAGGCTCCGAATCAAACTTCTATAAGACCTAAAGGGTATTCCCAATCCACTTAGGTTGGAAACTAGAACATAGGAATCTGATAATAACTAGGGGGAAATATTTTCCCAACATGAGACATGAGACAAGAGACATGGAATATATATATATAGAAATATAACCATAAAATAAAAATTCCATAACAAAAGAGTTCCAATAGTAAAAATTCAACCAAAGGTAGAAATATTAAATCCCATGGTACATATCCAAAAATAACCAAAAGAAAAAACAAAAAATAAATATCCACTACTACTCTATTTGATATGTGGGAAACATCCCGTCATCTCACCACAAACTATCCATGACCAACTGAACAAAAACCTTACCACATCATTGTAACACCTTTCCCTTTCCTGTATCAGATAAAACATGGTCTTAACACTCATAAGAGAGTGTGTAGGGTGTGAGCTAAAAGGTCACATAAGGATACCACCTAGGTGTTTCATATAAAGTCTATATATAGTAATCTTAGTAATATCAATTTAAATAAAACATGGCATGATAAGTAGTTATCGAATTTTATATCAAAAGCATGGTAAATTTTTTCCCCTTTTTCCAATTCCTTCACAAGACCTGGTAATACAATTTCAAAGAATAGTTTCAAAAAATAATTTATATTTATAAAATCATGTATCATATCATATCGAATCCAAAATAGTACAAATATAAGGAATAATGGTAAACACCCCTAGGATAACAAAGGTTAGGCTAACTAGGGTACTCGTACCCAAATCACAAATAATGAATAGTGCGCACTTAAGTCCCTAGAGTCAATGCATCCATAAACTAGGGATGAGGAATTCCCAAAAATGTGAACCCCACTATAATGTCAATATTAAGTTCCTATATCCAATGTATCTATGATCTAGGAATGGAAGAACATCCCAAAAATTTACCCCCTTATGATTTCAATGGAAAAGGCCCAATACTAAACACTCCACCTAGGAACCCAAGGATCCTATATGAGACATATATCAAATAAATTTCCAAGATCATATCAAATTTCAAAAATAATTCCAAACAACCCATTTTTATCAATATATTTCTTTGAAAACCAATTTCACAATCCATTTCACAGAGTTTAGAAAAACACCTTTCTTTTACCAAAATGAGGGGGGGGGGATTTTTTTTTTCAAAAACCCTTTTTAAAAACACAAACCTATCAACTCAAGGATCATGAAAATAAAATTTTAAAACCATTTATAAAATCGTGAGAATCAACTATTCATCAAACATAGGCGAGATATGGAAACACCTACCTCAAACTTGGGTTAAACATGAACTTCAATGGGATCTAAAAAACCCAGAAGGAAATGAAAGTAATAAAAAATATCATAGGCCCTAATATCAATTATAAAATATTATAATTGAGTTTATATAAGAAAAAATTTTGTTATAGAAGTTAGATCATCTCATACCATGAGATTATCACATGCCACACCACTGCTAACATGAGATCAAACCTCCATAAGAAAAGTGAACAACAAATCTATAAGAGATTGAAGAAGGATAATAATATAATCAATATATCCTAAAAATAAAGCATATATCCACTTCCAATTCAACAAAATAATGGAATAGAGAATAGATAACTAGAGGGATTTCATAAAACAAACCGATTCATTGACAACCAATCTGACTAGGATTAAAACACCAAGTATAGAAGTTTGAAGGAGACTAGAATGGAAAGGAAGAGTATATATAGTTGAATTGGTCTAGTTATATCTATCAAAAAGGGTTTAAAGGGTAAATTAAAGATTTATGGGTCTAAAAATTACATTTAGACCCTTGGTTACTCATAAAATCTCATTTCCACCAGCTACACAGTGTTGTCCACCAGCTAGCCGGTGGTCACTACTACCATGTAATGGCCACTGGATGGCCTAATAGAGCGTCAGTGGAATCCCAATGTCTAATTGGTGGCACCAAAACCCATACAACTTTCTTTCCAAATCCACTGAATAGCTGGTGGATCCCTGTAGAAACCATTCAACCTATGTTTCTTTGAAAAACACTTAAAACTACTCCCAAACCTCCCAAACCTGAATGATAACCTCATAAACATAAAAATAAAATGTAACTTAAATAGGATATTATAAATCTCCACACTATTGGAATTTATATCTCTAGAAAGTCATGAAAAAGGAGGATGATCTAGAAATAGGTGATTCCACTTCTCCCTCATCGATGATTCACACTCCTAAATCTTATGAGAATATGATATGTAATTCCATAAAACATTAACCAATGAAAATAATTCCTATGTAATAATTTCATATGATAATCAATAATCTCCATTGGTTAATATATAGTAGAAACATCTTTCTCTAACCCAATATCCTCTCAACTAATTACATAGGAAGTATTAGGTTGGTACTTATTGAGTTGAGATATGTGGAAAACATCATTAATAATTGAAAATTGAGCTGGTAATGACAACTGATAAGAAACCTAACCAAGATGCTTAATGATATCAAATGGTCCAATATATTTTGGATCCAACTTCCCCTATTTTTCATGCCAACAGTGATCCAACCAAGGAGAAAATTTTAATATAACACCACAACCAATGGAAAACTCCAAAGGATGGTGTTGATGATTCACATATTATTTCTATCGAATCTAATCTATAACAAATACCTAATTTATATTTTTAATGAGACTCGGTCCAACAATAGAGGCCTCTTTCACCTCTGACCAAAAAATAGGTGACCTGTATGAGTGACCATACAAAGCCTCAAAGGGATCCATTATAATAAATGAGTAATCACTACTATTATAAGATAAATCGACCAATCCTAGATAGATAACCCATGATCCACTAAAATATAATATGCAAGCCTAAATCATACCCTCAAGAATCTATATAGAATACTGCATCTAACCACCCATCCATGGATGATAATTTGTACTCAATCTGACATGAGTCCCCATACCCAATTATAGAATCTTTTAGAATATGGAAGTAAAACTAAAATCCCTATTAGATACATTGGAAAAGAAGACCACATGTAACCCCACAATATCCTGCACATATATATTATCCAAATCTTCAACCATAGTGGTGTCCCTAATCAAAATGAAATGAGATGATTTCATTAACTGATCTATCATTACCTAGATAACATTATTTCCTCAGGGAATTCATGGTAACTGAACAATGAGTCTATAAACACCTCATCCAATTTATATACTAGCTTTGGAAGAGGATAAAGCAGACTAGAAGGATGAATGTGTTCAACCTTTTTCTTCTATTAGGTGTAATTGTAGGACCCGTAATCAACAATGTATTACTTAATACCTGGTCACTAGGAATTCCATCTCTTATCATAATACATCATCATTGTTCTAGGATAAAAAACCCATAAATAATTTTGACAGTCATTCAATATTGAGTTCCTAATAAATAATGGGATGAAAAACTAATTCTTAAATTGAATAATCCCATTTAATGTGAGAGACCAATCCAGAATAGTATCCCCACTATATGAGGTTTCCCTGATTCCTCTAAACTCAAATCCTGCCGTTTTTACTACAAAATAGACTCAAAGAGATTTGTTGATAAATAAACACTGGTCAGAATCATACTCAAATCATCTTCATATACATCCAAATACAACTAAGTTAAAATTCCCATAAGGTTCAACTCCTCTTTCAATTACAATAGATCTTGAGAATGAAATTTACCACTAAGAGTATCAATAACAATGACCCCTTTACTAGGAGTATAAGTGATTTCAAAGTCTAATTTTGGGAGGTACTCCACCTTGCACATCTACTTGAGGTTCAATTCCTCCAGAGAAAAGTTGTATATGAGGGTCTTGTGATCAGAAAAGACCGTGAAACTCTCCTTAAAGAGATAGTGCAACTAAAACTTGATCTCATGCATAACAATGGTGATATGAAAGTCATGAGTGGGGTAATTATTTTTATGTAGCTAAAGAGGATGAGACCAATACACCACCACATGATCATCTTTTATAATCACAGACTATATACCAACACAAAAATCATCACAATATACCACATAGACCTTACATAGTTATGGAAATATCAAAATAGGAGTTTGATGTTATAATCCATTTAAATTCCTCCAAGTAAGTCTAACACTTAGTGTCCCATGTGAATTTCATCCCGTTCTTGGTAAGAGAATTCAATAATGATGCTAGCTTTGAGAAATCCTTGATAAAATACTAATAATATCCAACAAGATCTAGGAATATCCATATATATAAGATGTTACATGGTTAATACCATGATAAGAAAACCTTGAAATTATTAGGATCAACTGAAAGTAAATGTTCTAAAATCATATGCCCCAATAACTTCACTTCTTGGATCTAAAAATTTTATTTTTGTAGCTTATGATAAAATTTGTGTCACATAAATATTTACAAAACCAAATTCAAATGGTTTCCATACTCACACTCATATCTCAAATAAATTAGGATATAATCCAAAAATACCACAATGAAAGTATTAATATACCGATGGAATATTTAGTTCATAAAATTTATAAACAATACAAGTGAATTAGTTGTCCAAAGGAATCAGAAGATACTAATAATGTACATACCTTCTCTTAAAAGTGGTCCTTGGGATATTTTATTACCAAACTCATAACCAATTAAATCATGACTAAAGATTGATCTTAGAAAACCACTTCACCCATTTTACTAACTAACAAGGTCATCCAAACAGGGTAAAGGTTACTTATTATTAATAATTACTTGATTAAACTTTTTTATAGTCTACACAGATATAAAAATAACCATTATCATTTTTGGTAAAAAGTATAGGGTCTACCCATGGTGAAACACTGGGACATATAAATCCATTCTCAAGAATATCATCGAACATAATGTTGATATCTTTCAGTTTAGTGGATTATATATGATAAGAGGTTATAGAAATTGGTTATGTACTTGAAACTAATTCGATTGAGAAATATACCTCCCTCTTCATACGAAAACCATATAAGTCATTTGGGAAATCCTAAACAACTAAAGGAATATTAATAAGAGAGGAAACATCACCAGGATCAACTAAAATGATAGAAAAAAACTCTTGAGATCTAGGAAAGAAGGTAAAACATGATCATATCTCAGATCCCACTCTCTCTTGAACAAATGAGACCTCCCATTAGTAGAAAAGAACATTAAATACCAATGATAACAATCAATACCAACTTGATGAGTGACAAGACAATTTATCCCGATGATGGTGCTGAAGAGATACAAATCAAAAACCAATAAATCCTAGACCAAATCTATATCATCTATTGAAAGAGAACAAGATTTAAAATTAAAAACCTATTGTTTCCTCTTTATAAGAATAATTAATAGCTCCTTAAAAAATAATAAGATATTTTTTAGAAGTGTCAACATAAAAATAAAATGGAAATACATGAATTAGTGTGAAGCACCTGTATCAAATAGAGTAGTTGTTATAGAAGTCATAAAAAAATAATACCTGTCACTGTAGTTAGGCCCACATCATCTCCCACAAAAAACTCATCCACTATGTTAAGGTGCTTAACTACCAAGGCTTATGGCTAGATCCTTATGGAATTTGAAGCTTTTGACTATGCTGTAGTGAAATTTAGATATGAATATCCGTAAACAAAATAAGTCATTATAAAATCCTAGAAGAACCTTTGCATATGACCTTAGTGGCCACAAGTACATTAAATATTCATGGGATTAGGACAAGAGTATTGGGCGTGTACAACATTTACACACTAATATTAAGTTAGGGACACACCACTAGATACTTCTGATGGTGTGGAGTATTTACACTACTGAGAACAACCCCCACCACCCTTGTGATTATCATACCACTTTCTCTTCTTTCCCTAAACACCATTGAAATTTACACTGGGTGGAAGTGAGAAGACATAAAAGGAAATATTGCCTTCCACAACCATTTATTCTATGATTTTCCTATTGAACATGTCATCATAAGTGGTGATATTCAATATATAAACCTTTGATTAGATGTTAGGTCACAAACCTTATAGGTATTTTTAAGACTTCAGCTAATTGTTCGTCACCACCTATGAAGAAAAAAAAACCATCTCTAAAAAACAGTTGGTGTACTCTAACATTAATCAATTTACTTACTATAATGAAAGGAACTCCAAATAATTTTATATCATTAGAGTTTCTAAGAAGAAATAATGAATGAAAAGGGTCTTAAAGACCTTCCTCTCTAAGCCCAAATTCCATTTTTCTTGGAACATGGAATACCACCGCCACTTTCTAGGAAATTCGAGCTTAAATGTTGTGCATTTCACCATAACAAACTCTTGTGTCTCTAGGAAGCTGAATAACTGATCGATCTTTTTTGGCTGGTGCTCTACCTCTTGGGCTTCATTTGTACCATTAAAGGATGGGGTTTTCTCATCTAGTAAATCTCTATGATTGATCTCTATCTCATCTATATCCAGGTTGTGCCTCAACAACTCAATTCTGGATAGGTGGTACATTCTGGTCCATGACATGAACTTCCTGTATGATATCCTCTAAGATATTTTTATCCAAATGAGGATTCCCCCCCTCCTATATTAGTGGCATTTCCTTCATCATGTTTGGTGTTCCTATGGTTCTGTTCTTACCCCCATATTTTCCCTTTACCCTCCCTCCCTGGCAATGGTATTCTCACTTTAGCGCATGATTCAAGTATGATTTTCCCTCATTTTATCTCTCTTTTCTCCATTTCACAACATTCATTCCTTTCACTTAATTTCTATATTTGGATCATCGACAATCATGGTCATTTTTCCCCCCCTTCCACTCTTTTTAACTCCCCCATCATTCTTTACCCCATATTGTTCAAGTATAATAGTGCTTATGATGAATAGAGAATGTTTTGTGTTGAGTTTAGTGGCTATTATTACTTTTTTTGGGTGGATTTTCATCTGGTTTGTCTCCTGCAGTTATGATCTATGATGAATCCATTGATTTGTTCATTCATTACTCTTGCTTCTAGATCTATTATACCAGACCCCATATTGTTCTGTTCTGTCAGTTTTCATAGGAGTTTTGGGAAATGTTGGTTGAACGTTTTAATAGTAGTAAAGGGGGGAAATGATTTGGCCTTATATTTTCTTCTATAGTAGAGGTTTTCTTCCTTTGAATTTTGGTCTACTGGGTTTTTGGTTCTCTCTTGCGTTTTAGTTGGTCTCTTGGGAATATGGAATTCTGTTTTGTTGTATTTTTTTGAAGATTCAGTTTGGTTAATATATATGGTGTTTTGGTGTATGGATGGTGTCTTTTATTATGTTTAGTTTCAGATCTATGGGGCAGTTCCATATCCTCTTCCCCCCTCTACTATGCTGTCCTGTTCTAACATGCTAGACCCCACCTCGTTCGGGTGTGATGGGTTGTCAGGGTGGTTTGGGTATGTAGCAACGGTCATGGTGGTGGATTGAGCTTCATTAGGTGATGTATATTTTAGGACTATTCAATTTCATCTCTTTTGGATACCTTGAGTAACTCAACCAAGGATGATGTATATGGTGTTCAAGATTCTAGTTCTATTGCATCTTTTTTTATTAGCATGGTCTCTTTGGTGGTGTTGGTCATTAACGACTGAGTGATTCCAGTGAACATGGGGTCTTTCTAAAGATGATTTCATGATGGTGATGGTGATTTTATGAAAGTGATAGACATCAGGGTTATAGGTATAAGAGGGTGATGTGTTTGGTTTGGTTTGAAATTTTAAATTTGAGTTGGCTGGTGTGGTCCCCAACATTGGAACCTGTTTGAACTTTGAAGTGGTTTACTAGATGTTTTTGAATGTTTTTAAATTAGTTATATGAAATTTTAAGTTTTTTAATTAGTTATATGAATTTTTATGGTTATCACTTAACTAAAAAAATGAGTTTTTCTAAAATAAAAAAAAAGTGGATTTGGAGATCAAGGTCAAAACCAAACATAGGATACATACATCCTAACAACCAATTGTGACTTAAGGATCTTAATAGAAAGTGTTGGTCATGCACTCACTAAAAAACTACCCCATAATTCTCAGAAATCTTATCTCATGTCTACAAATTTCCCAAGACTAATAATAACCATGCACTGATTCTAAATTATCACATCTCATCCTAGAAAAACCATCTAACTAGGATTTGATCCAGACAATGACAAGACCCGAAGAGAGTTCCCAATCCCCATGGGACTAGCACCTAAGAATTAGACAATAATTGATGGTAACAATTTTACTAACCCAAGACAAGATACATAACATATATATATATATATATAATGAAAATCATAAAAGAAACATTTCATAGCAAAATAGTGCTAATGTTAATGACACAAAGAAAGTTAGCAAGATAAAAACCCAAGGTACATGTCAAAAAACAACCAAAATAAAGTACAACCTAAACTATATAATTCTATTATATGTGATATGTATATAACATATCACCATATCACCACTATATACATATAACAAACTAGCCAAAAACCTTTCCAACTCACTACGACACCTTTCCCATTCTTACATCAGATGAAACAAGGTCTAGACATGCCCAAGGGAGTGTGTAGGGTTTGAGCCTAATGAGATCAGTAGGATCCCACCCAGGTGTTCCATATCAAGTATTTGTAAAACAATCCCACTATAATTAATTTAAAGAAAACATGTCATAATAAGCGGTTACATACTTTTATATCAACATTATGATAAAAAGTTTCCCTGTTTTCCAAGTATTCCACAAAACTAGGTAATATAATTTTGAAACATAGTTTCTATAAATAATTTACATTTATAAAATCATGTATCATATAGTATAAAATCCAAAATAATAAAAATCCAAATTACAATGTTAAATACCCCTAGGATAATAAAGTTTGGTCTAACTAGGTCACTCATACCCAAAATAAAAAATAACGACTAGTGCACACTCAAGTTCCTAGAGTCAATGCATCCATAAACTAGGGAAAAAGGAATGCCCCAAAAAGTGAACCACACCAAAAATATCAAGATATTGTTCTTAAAGCTAATGTATCTATGATATAGTAATGGAGGAACACCCTAGAAAGTGAACCCCCTTACAATTTCAATAGACAAGGACCAATACTAAACCCTCCACCTAGGTACCCAAGGCACCCATGTGTGACATATATCAAATAAATTTCAAATGGATTATAACATTTAAAAAACAATTACAAATAACAATTTTTCATTAAAAACATGATTTAAAAACCAATTTCACAATATGTTTCACAATTATTTGAAAAATACTTTTTTGTACCAAAATGAGGGGAAAAACCATTTTTTTAAAAAACCATTTTAACACACACAAACCAATCAACTCAAGTATCCTGGAAATTCATTTAGCAAATCATCTATTAAAGAGTGATCATCAATGGTTCATATAACATAGTCTAGAGACATAACCACCTACCTCAAAACTGGGTTACACAAAAACTACGATGAGATCCACACATATTGGTACGAAAGAAATGAAATAAAGATAAAAAAGGACCTATAATAAATTCTCACATCTTATAATTGGGTTTATATAAGCAAAAAAGGTTGGAAAAGAAACTAGATCATCACATTGCTCAAGATTATCATGCACTACACTAATACCAACCCAAGATATAGCTTCCAAAAGACAAGCGTACAATGGATCTAAAATAGATTAACTAAGGATTATAACATGATCAATGGATCATAAAAATTTATCATAGATATACTATAAATTCCAAGATTAATGGAAGAGAAGAAATAATTAGATGGATTTCATAAAGCTTACCTATTCATTGAAAATAAATCTGAACAAGATCTAAATTCTAAACAAAGAAGTTTAAATGAGCCTAAAATTCCAAGTAAGAGTATCTCTTGGGAACCTGCTGAAATTATATTTATCAAATAGGGTTTGTTGTTTTAATTAAGGTTTTTAGGGGCTAATAATTATGATTAGACCCATGGTTACTCAAGACAGCCTGATGCGATCGGTTACCTGGTGGTGTCCACCAGCTAGCCGGTGGTCAATGCTACCATGCAGCGACCATGGGCCATCCTACGGATTGGATTTTAGAATCCCTTTGGCTAGATAGTGGCATCATAACCCCTACAAGGCTCTTTTCAAATCCATTGGCTAGATGGTGTCTCCCTATAGCCACTGTTCTGCCCATGTTTCTTTGAAAAACCACCAAAACTCCTTTGACATCTCCCAAACCTGAATGAAAACCACTTAAAAATAAAAATAGGATAAAACTTAATAATGATTTTATATTATTCCTAACCATTTAATCTAAATACTTCTTATGATTGGGGTTAAGGCCTATATAAGGGAATAAGTTTTACTGGAGAGTTCATCATCGACATTTTAGCACTAGGCTATAATAAGTTGATTTGGTATATGAAATATGATCTATCCATTTTTTTAAAATATAGTATATTTGGATATAGTTAATCTATTTCCCAAACCACATCAAATTAATCTGAAGGAAGGATACAAATATTTTCACAAGGTACTTTCCCATAAACATAAATTTGGGATACCATAACCACACCACTGCAAGTTTTTATTAAAAACAAAATTCAACATAAATATATCTTAGTGATGATTTTAGGTTCTTAGAAAACCTACTAGGTATAAAGGAGTTGGTTTAACAATATATAAACATAACACAAATAGTTCTTGATTAGATGATTAATGTTCTTCACTCCATATCATTTTCCAAACTCAACCCATTATTTTTGTTTGAAAGGCCTTCACTTATTCCCTCGGCCTTAAAATATTATGATTCCTATAACAACCAATGATTTCATAGTACGTTATCTCTTTAAAGTAATTTAATTGCTTGTGTTACATGCAACACCGAGTTCAAGCACACCACGACTTACCAAACTATCCGTTAAAAAAGTGGTTATGAATAGTATTAATTGCATTTTTAGTTTTATATACTCCATATAATTTTAACATCCATATTATGTGTTTCATAAACACAATATAACAATAAATTCAAATTTTCAGATAAAAGAAGTATTTTTCAAAAAATGAAATTTTACCGCATTTTAATGGAGAACCCTATTTAAATATAATATTGGACACTTTTATATATTAAATTTAATGAAATTAAATCATTATATAGAATAGGGACATAAAAATTTAGTTTGGATAAATTTTGGTACTTTTCTAATGACTTTCATATTTTGATGAATAGTAAAAAATACTAAATTTTAATAGAAAACAACTTTTTTAATCAAAATAATTTAAAGTGTAAAATCATTCATTTGAATAGTTTTAAAGTATTATTAGATTATATTTTTATAATTTAATATAATGTAGGTCATTGTAAGAAATTTTACATTTTAATTGGACATAAACACATGTCAATCTTTTGATAGTTTTTACTTCTTAAAAACCCGCTTTCTGGTTTCAACAACGAGAATTGATTTTAAATTAAATAATAAAAATTATATGTTTTGAATTTTGTAAAATAGACATCATTTTTTAATTTGTAATATCAAAATTATCTTTGGGTTATTTTTTGGTATTTTTCTGAAAACATTCAATTTTTGATGAATAGTGAAAAACACGGCGTTATTGTTTAAAACCTACTTTTTATTTAAATAATTATTTAATTTATTTAAATTTATTTTAGGTCAAAATAGATACATAATACCTATATAAGTTCAATTTAATTCATTTTATTCATTTTATATTAAAATTAGATGTATAAAATTTTATTGATCATTTTAACGTCTTTCACCCACCTTCTAGGCACATTTGCAAATTTGCATAAAACGTAATTTTACTACTTATGTGAATTGAATTTAAAAAATATGAGAGACACAGTCGACATCAGTAAGTAAAATGTGGTTTAATAGGATGAAAATAATTTTTGATGAATAATAAATTTTGAATTTCATTTACCACAGTTAAAAGTATATAGGGTAATTAAATGTAAAAATGATATTATAATTACCCAAAAACATGTAATAATTATATTGGATAAGTTTTTTTCGAACAAAATAAACCTTAGGAATAAAATATGATCCTATTTGATCCACTTGTATTAGATTAGGACATTTATTATTATTTTATTTAAAGAAGAGTTAAAAGTGTTAAATTCAAATTTTCATAACTAATTTTTTTTAATATAGGGTTATACATAAGATAAATTCGACTATAAATATGAATTAGAAAGATAAAAATATTTCCTACATAATGGTATTTTATTTTTAATTTTTAGACATTAAATAATTAAATTTATGTATGACACAATGATGATGTAGTAATTACCTTATTAATGAAATATTAAAATAATCGATATTATAAATATCTAAATAAATGTAAATTGATACATTTGATTCATTTAAATAATTTTATAGGTTAATATGACATGTTAGTATTTATTTAATTTATTTTTTTCTAAGCAATAAAGTTTTTTTGACTTTTAAAAAAACCAAATACTAAATAGTGTCAAAATTGACATAAATGAGTTTTTAAAACAAATTATATATAATTAATTTATATAATTTTCTTAAAATATAAGCTTTGTACAAAGGACTTATATAAGGTTATATATTTCAATAATTAACCACTTGGTTTTCTCTTGGATTTTTATAGTAAGTTTATTAACCATTTATTATAATAATACAAGAATACATGGTAAAAGTTAAACTATTTAACTAAGAATTAAATCTAAAAGATAAAGTTAATATGGTGACCTAATCCCATATAAAACCTATTGGTTGAGAGTTTTTAGACCCATCCCAAACTTAGACTCTAAATAAATCCTTTTTGAGCCATTATATACCGAATATGATTGTATAATAAATTAATATTTCAAGCTTTTCCTAAAGTGACCATCACCTCTCTTATAAAAGTGTACTTCCCCTTATCTCAAAAGCACACCTCCAAATCCATTTGGCTTGGCCAAAACCTGCTCAAATATATTCCCAAATACCCTTAATTCAACCTATATTCCTTAATTTGATCAGAAAGCCTACCTAAGGACCCCTTTTGATCAAATCAAAAGGAAGGACCCGAAGAAGAGGTAATAATTTCATCACCTCTTTCAATGTTCTTTTCTTCTTCCACTCCCTCTTTATTTGTTGTTTCCAAACCAAAATAATAACTATAGTACCTTCTAAATACTATGATGTTATTATAAATATAGTATGAACATATTCATTATTCTATCCATCCTATGAATGAAAAAGTCACCATACATGCATATGTACGACTTACCGTCTCCACGTCGTGGTGTAGTTTGTTATTCAACACTTAATTATTTGGATGGGTATGATAATGGGTATAATTGATGTAAATAATAAATATAACATGTTAATGATTCTGTATATATTATATACCATCCAATTTCATATTATTTCACCATCAATAGAATGATATTGTCGCTCATGCATACGTACGGTTTACCATCTCCACGAATGCGATGAGATTCATTCCCCATCATAACCATTCAAGAATAATATTCATTTTATAATTAAAAATAATGTTTATAAACTTAATATCATTATGGATATGAATCAAATACATTCTATCCATAACAAACATTACTTACGTAGAAAAACATATAAAGGAAAATGAATCAGTTAACACCCGAAACAATGATACTACTAAAATATTATTAGCAAAAAAATATTAGAAAATAATATATAATATAACATTTATATATATAGTTCTTGTATAATTTAATAACAATGATTTAACTATTATACATGAGGTTAACGTACCCTCAACCAAGTAAATGTACAAGGTAAGGGTTAATTTTACAATCTCTTTACTTATCTGAGGTTGTTTATACGTAAATATATACTTGGACTTCTTTATCATCCACATATGTGTTTCTTAAAAATGTATTTCAAAACATTTTTAATATTTACTAGAATATGGGTTAAATTAATTTATAACCTTGTTTGACTTTTTATAAAATATTTTGAAATGAATCTTTCATTTGTTTTCCAAAAAAGGTACTTTATGACCTTTTTGAAAAATTAAGGTAAGAATGTTTTTTAACTTATATGGAAGGTGCAAATATTTTCCTCCATTATAACACCTTCGAAGATTCCCTTGAAAGATTATAAGAATATTTCCAAAATAAATGTTTTCTTTTATAATTATGTGAATTTTAAATGATTTAAAAATAGAACGAGATATTTCTCTCAAATAGTTTTGATTTCATCTATGTCAACATTCTTTGATGGATTTTACACTTGTTTGAAGTTGATTTATTATGATATAATATTCCATATTGTATTGAATGTTTTGTGATATGTTTGACTGTGAATGTGTTGTTTTTACACCATTCATGGTTTATGGTTAAAGTATTAACATTTCTTATGCTAGTTTTAATATGAATGTTTATGTTATGTTTCAACATTTTCATATGTGGAATGCATTGGACTTAGTAAGTGACAGGTGGAGCCCGCTATAGCTCCTCGATGTATCAATAGGTCTCATGATACAAACTAGTGTCTTAGCACAAGGCCTTGAAAAAAATAATATTTTTAGTCCTGACATGAGGCCATGACCAGTGGTTATGATGTCCAGAATTATGCATTCCATCATTATGAAATTAGCTATTTATATTACATGTGATTATTAGACTAGTATAATATCCATGTGAATAAGTAAATGGAATTATTTAATTTATATTTTCCATATTATGCCAAAGTTTAATTTTAAAAGGATTGTGTTTTAGTCTTATACATTTCCTTCAATGTTTTTGCTTATTTATAAAAGTTTCCACTATATTGTTATCCTTATTGAGTATCTGAGATCACCCCTTTCTTATGTTTTATTTTTCCCAGGATTTGAAGAAGTATATTATGATTGAGCTGTAGGGATAAAATATAAGATATGACTTTGTTCAAAGTATACACAATGATGTTTTTTTATTTCATAATGTAATGTAAAACTTATGTATATATCTATTACTTCCAAGGCTACTAAAATAATCGTTCTTTCGAGACTTGATCTCTTGTGATCATGCCAATGTTATATAATAATGCACCAAATCTGGGTAACTAGGGTTGGGGTGTTACAATTCCTATCATCCTCATTACCCTTGGATTAGTGAATTGATTTTATTAATTCCCAAGTTAAACATATTTATGAAATTTAACTATTTGTGGTACATCCAAACAAGCACTATTTCCTTGCAAAATATCCACTTTTTTTTATCATTTTTCCTTGAATATTAGTTAATATATAACCTCATTTACCACATAGAAAACATCTCTTAATTACTTTAAGACACCCCCTGGGTGATTCTTATCATATTTTGACATGGAGGATATTGATTTTTTTTCCTTCATCATCTTTGTCACCCGAACTACTAGGAGACTCCATCCTTCCCTTATTTGGTGAGTTTGGAAAATCTAAAAAGTTCTTGTTGTTAATCATAATTCTTGATATTTGGTTTGGAATAATCATAATATTTTTCACTCCATCTTTTATCCCATTATATTTTTGATGGTCACAATCTTCAAATTGTCCATGACATCCATTATTAACTTGGTTACTTCATGCTTCAGCCATTACTAAAACCAAAAGTGGTTAATCATGAGTGATGAACAATCAACACCATAAGGGAATTATTTTAATATAATTACATGAAAAATTCAACCTCAAAATTTCTTACTCTTTTAAATTATTACATGATCTTGAAGTTAAGCCTAAATTACTATCAGTTTAATTTAGTTTTTTTAACACGTGTTCTCTTATAATTCTTAAAATAATATTACAAATTAATTAGGAAATAAATCCTTCATAATAGACTATAAATAGAATGCTATTAACCAAATAATATCCTTTATGAGTGTTTGTATTGTTTTTCAATATTAAACCCACTCATAGTACACTAGAGTGACTATTGACATTTTTTAGGTTGATTACTCCTAGGGGCATATGCTCCATATCCATATCCACTTTCCAGTATCCTGACAGGGATTTAATTACTAGGAGAACCACACAACCTATAATTTAATAAAACTTACAAATGTTATCCTATACTTATACTTTTCACTTAGACTCATCATAGGGTTTTCATTAATGTTCTCTAGTCATATATCTGAAATAACTAAAATAATCCTAAAAAATTAACAAACCCCAATATAATACCAAAGATAGAGACCCAAGATAAGCATATATTTATTTGACATCATCTCCATAATTTAAACATTACATCTCACAAAATAATCTCACAATCCCATGAACAAAAGGTTTAGGGTCATTGAGGACTAGCTATATAAATAATTTATTAAATAATAATTGTGAGCATTTATTTATAATTGATCTATACTAGACTTATTATTTACTTTTAATAAGTTATAATAATCTTCATAACATGTGAAATGGAAACATAAGAAATGTGTGAGAAAAAATGATCAGTAAGGGTAAATAGAAAAATAGCCTCATCCTGATTGGTGAGGACTTAGAAAGTTCATCCAAGATACCTAAGTTCAAATCTAGACAGTGACATAATTTTTGAGTTATTGTAGCATGTACTGTTTGACACTCTAGTAGCCAGGAACTATTCATATGTTTGTGCTTTTGGGCCATCAGTTTGGTCCTTGGGTCCTTCAAGGCCTTTGGTCCACCCAAGGCCTTCGAGACAATAATCCTTTCAGGATAACTCAAGGCCTTTGGGCCACCTCAAGGCTTTCAGGCCACCTCAAGGCTTTCAGGCCACCTCAAGGCTTTCAGACCACTTGAAATTATACTTAATGGACTAGGCAGACTCTACAAGGAGTAGAATCTAGATGAGGATTCAGAGCAGGTGCATTCACCAGAGTAGAAGCTAATAGATTTGGAAGAAATATAGGGCATGACATTGCCGTCAGGACCCGCCTATGCATGCATAAGAAGCCTAGAAAAACTACCATGTGATGGTGGAGAGATGGCATCATGATATAGAAGTCGGGGAGGAGCATCTCTAAGTAGTTATAATCTGGATACTTCTTATAAGACCTAGAGATCATGTAATATCTAATCCTACGGGCCTTGTTAGGGTTCCCCCTTATCCCTTGAAATGGGGGTTATAAAAAATCAATAAAAAGAAGGCCTTCAGGCCATTTGGGTAAGGGTAAACATAAGTGATAATAATCAAATTTCAATATCGAGCATAATATGAGAATATGATTTTAATCAAGATACATAATAAAATTATACCCAATAAATAATAAGTTATAAATCATAGAATAAGGCTTATCATAATATAATAAATTAATAAAAAGAGTGTAGAACCATGATTCAATAAACAAGACCCATGAGATCAAAACAAAATAATGAGAATAATAATAAAACTATGAAATCTTTAAAATATGGAAAAAACATTAGTTTAGGGAAACATTACTTTCCTAAGCCACAACACCAGTGCTCATTCTTATGATAAAATAACAGGAACTTTTAAATAATTTTATTAAGATATATAAACCCTTATCCAATGTATTGGAGGGTGATATAAGACCCTCTTCCTCATTAATCCATAATAATGAGTGCTGCTTGAAAAACCATTCATCATATCATAAAGAACCCACTAAAATAAAAATGGATTTTATTACTCACATCATAAATAACCCGTGGAGATAAAATGGATTTCATTCAACACATAATAAAGAAAAAATTGAAATAAAATGGGTTTCATATTCTTTTAAATTAGATTCAGATAATAAAATCATTCATATCTCCATCAATAATCATAACATAATAAACCCATGGAAATTAAATGGGTTTAGAAGTATATTTAATAATTATATAGGTAAATACATTTCAATGAAGATAAAGAATAATGAATTTACACCATGTAGAAAAAGGGTATACAATTAAGACAATAATTTCCCCAAGAAATTGATGTGTGAAATCTATTTGAGCACACTTCAATTAAAATAATCCAAAATAGGGTATTCATAGAGGAAATACATTGAAAGAAAAATTATTATTATATATTGGAGAGGATTCCATAAGAAAAAGG
This sequence comes from Viscum album, assembly GCA_963277665.1. Classification (NCBI taxonomy): domain Eukaryota; kingdom Viridiplantae; phylum Streptophyta; class Magnoliopsida; order Santalales; family Viscaceae; genus Viscum; species Viscum album. The sequence continues at coordinate 1,688,766,279 of OY728140.1, read as the reverse complement.
AAGAAATTGATTAACCCTTAAAAGTAGAAGGATAAAACACAATACATTCATATAAATATGGTATGTGTTATCATTTGAATAATTTACTTTATCATATATAATATATTTCAAATAACAATGACTTAAATGAAAAATACTTTTATAAATATGTTTTCACATAGAAAATGATAAAAAGAGATGCTTTTTACATTTTAATGAAAATAACCCATGCATAAAATGTTAACGATTTATTTTAAACTTTTTAATAAAGGTAAATTAGTTAAAAATAACTTTAATAAATTATTGAGTCATAGATAAGTAAATTTTAAAAAGTATCTTTTGAATATAGGCATGAAAAAAGGGAGGTTCCTGACCAATAAGAAGCGGCGAAGTCAGTTTTACTTACAAGAACCCTTTAGGTAAAATATGAGTAATGGGGAAATGAAATTTTTAAGGGACTTGTGAAACCTCATGAATATAAAAATAATATGATGATAGGTTTTATAAATTGTAAAAATTACCTATATATATTATCTTTTAAAAATAGTATTTATTTGACAATAAGATTTGCAATGAAACCCTTACAGTTTGAGAAACATTTTAATAATAAACTCCTTTCAGAATTGGTATATTTTAAATTGAAGACACTTAAAATAGAACATGACATGAATCATAAAAAAATAAATATTATAGCATTAATTCATTATATATTATACATACCATTCCAAATAAAACACGTTCTCTAATATGAAATATGTCTCAAGGGGGCAACATTTGAGATAAGAAACCCTTACATTGTTTCCCTGGTTAGTCAAATGCACTCTAAGATCATATTTAACAAACCTAAATATATTAATCACATATTTCAGAACCTTTTTAATATATATAATGTTTTATAAATTATATTTATAATTATTCTTTATATTTATATTAGTTTGTTATTATCTATTTTTAATATTGGCTGTGAGTAATTTTGATTGTTTTTAAACTAGTTTTATATCAGCAATGTTTATTTTCATTATTTTACAAAACTTGATCATTCCTAGATCATAAAAGATATTTTAATTGATATTTTATAATTATTTATAAAGTTATAATATCATTTGATTTTATTTTTGGTTATGAACCTTAAAGATGAAATCGATGATGAGCGTGTTTTGGCGATTTTTAATAAACGAATGTTAGTATGTTAATGAATGAGTTTAAAGATTATTTTACCATTCCAAAACCCAAAAAAATATTTTTTTAGTCATTTATATCATATATAACTAGTAATTAAGTTCTCATATTCATGTATTATATTATTTTATAGCATGGCCCAAGTAGGTGGTTATACTATCCTAAGCATGAACATACCATACTTATTTTGAAATTAGTTTATTTTGACATAATATAATTATTAAAAAATAATAGTGATATTATTTAGAATTTTTTTTATTTTTTGAATAATATTTTAATAGACATTAATAAATAATAATGAAACTATAAAAAAATGAGGTATGTTACATTATGGACGTGGTAGTTTACACAACACATGGTTAACATTTTCATTTCTCAAAGAAATAGAAGGAAATAAGGTGGGTTATTATTTTTATATTTGTAAAAATAATTATTTTACATGTTTCAAATTTATTCATTAATTTCACTTTTATAATCAGTGAATATTTTCAGAGAAGAAAAAACAGATTTCATCGTTTCATAGAGGTGGTATTCCTCACAACGCACTAATGAAAATTTCATTTTTCTTAATAAAATGGGGAAATTTGGTTACCCACTTATTATAATAACATTTAGTATAAAAAATATTTATGTATTTATATAGGAATTATAACGTTATATTTGGAAGTTGACAAAGAAAAGAAAAGGTGTTAGGAAAAAAAGTACTCATGTTGAGAGATTAGGATTTCCCTTGGAATATTCCTTAGAAATAGAGGTCTTATGAAAATATATTGTAAAAAAAACCTCAAGAAATATGAATAAGATTATAAATGAAGGATAATGGCTATATTTTTATGTGAAAATTGGATTTTGGGTGTGTTCTGGAAGGGGTGGTGTGAGTCCCTTTTATAGGTGGTGAGAATGAATTTTTTTAAATATTTCAAACTAATATAATGAGAGACCATGTTTAACATGTCAAGAAGACTAAAAAATGGATAATAATAGATTTAATGATTATATAAGGTAAATATTAAATCAAAAACTCATTTTCACACATGTTTTAAACTTGTTTCTAAGTCATTTACTCTTAGAATTTTAACTTTTACAATATTTTATTTTACTATGGTAACTAATTTTTACCAAAGTTATTTACTATTAATATATACAAATAAAATTTAACTTTTTTAAATAATTTAGACTCACTTATTCCAAATATTAACTCAATTTTATTAGATAAAAATTATATTTTTAAGATAACTCAATTTTAACATTAGTGTATGCAATACATAAAAACTTGTTTTTTGAAAAAGTTTATTCTTAATAATAAAATTTATGTGCAGGGTAAAATTATTAATGTATTTGGATTTAATGATATAAACTAGTTTATTAAAAAAATTATTCATCTTTAAAATCAATCAAAAAACCATATTTTACTAAAATAATAATTAATAAAAAGAAAAGGCCAAAAACAGTTTTTATTAGAAAATATTACTTAAGTCCTTAAAATTTTAATCATAGTTTTTTTAAATTCTATATATTATTTTTAAAATTTATATTTTTACTTATTAAACAAATATTTGATCAATTAAAATGTTTATAAACTTATTGATCTTGCTTATATAATTATAAAGTTATAGTTTTGTTAAACCTGATATTTTCACTATTCACCTAAAAATCAATTATTTTAAAAGGGTCAATTAAATTAATCTTAAAATTATAAATTTAAAAATTATGTTTATTTTTTCAACTTTAATTATTTTAATTTTCTATTTTAACTTTTAAATAAAATAATAAAATACAACGAGAAACTATTTATTATCGGAAAATATATTTTTAAAGTATTAACCATTCTTATTCTTATTTCCAATCAATTACTAATAAAATTAGTATTATTATATTATATATATTATTCATATAAAAAATATATAAATATTTTTATTTAAATAAGGAAAATAAATTCCATTTTTAGAAAAACATTTTTAAGAATAAAATGATCTAGTTAATGTTATCAATACATTAATAAAAAAATATCATTTTTATTTAAATGTAAATTTGAAAAAAGAGTAAATTATATGTGATAAATAGATTATTAAATTAGTAATTACCAAATTATATAATTATAATTTATAGTTACATATCCCCTCATGATCTCCATGTATGATATAAACATAGGTTAATCATTGGTGGCAATCGCAGGTGGTGATTCTACTAGCATTGATACAACATCTCGAGATTTTATGAAATATATTCTTTCAAATATATTTAAATTGTTTGATAGTTTGATTCAAATGAAATTAAAATTTTATATTTCATTATAAAAAACACTAATTTTATCTTTAATTTCATGTAACATCAAGTTTCTTCGATAACTTGTATTACATGCAAGACTGAGTCTTACCGAACAGTAATATACTATTAGTATTATTATTATTTAATATGGAAGTTATCACCTATCAGTTATATTTTTAGGTGTGAATATGAATAAATATATTATGTTTACACAAGTTTATAATTTTTTTTACATTCAACCAATATATTTTATAGGCATAAGACAAGAATAAATCCAGTTTTATGCTTAAAAACCGTATTTTTCTTAAAAAGAGCTTTACCGCCTTTTAATGGTTCACCTATTTTAAAATTAAATTTTGAAACTTTTTAATTTTTAAATGAAAAACGAAAATAATTTTTTTAAATAATAATATAAAAATTTAATTTGGGTTAATTCTTTCTATTTTTTGAGAAGTTTCATGTTTCGATGAACAGTGAAAAATATAAATTTTAAATGAAAACTGTTTTTTGTCTAATATATTTATTGAGTGAAATTATGTTTTTAATTGATTTTAAAGTATAATTAGTTAAATATTAAATACATAAATCTAGTTTAGGTTATTTAAATCAATTTTAATTTTAAATTGGATATAAAAACATGTCAAACTTTTGAACCTTTCTCTTTAAAAAACCCACTGTCTCATCTCGTATACGGGATTAATTTTAAATTAATTTCTACCACTTATGTAATTAAAAATTGGAAAAATGGATTAAATATTTTTAATTATAATAATTTATAAGTTATAATAACATAAAATTAGTTTTTGATCAAAAATATTAATGAATGTAATTAAAATTAATTACCGTGATTAAGGTAAAAATGTGTTTACTTAGTGGTTAAACTTTAATCTTAAGTAAAAAAACGACCTTGAAACATGTCCAAAACCCATTATATAGAGATATTTATATCATAATCACCTTATTATATATTTTTACGAGTTATTGGGATACAATTCCATGAAAGTAACTTATGTAATAAGTTAAGTAATGGAAAAGACAAAAAAAGAACCTTCATTGACTTTAACACATTTTAAAGCTTTGGAGTCAGGAAAAATTTCTAAATAAGTTTAGTTATAAATATTATTTTTTAATATAAATGGGTGTTTTTTATCATAATAATTTATATTTAATTTTTAGAGATGATATAATTACATTAAATTCTTAAGAAACGCCAACACATGGATTATTTAGTTAATAATAAAATAAAATAAATGATATTTTATTAATTAATTTAAAATTACTAAAAATATTTTATTCTTTAAAGTAATTCTTAAGTATTAATAAATATAAATTATGGTCCATTCATGGGATGATTTATTTTTTATAATGAACATATTGACCCATACATAGTAAAAACTTTGTTAGCACACTTAGGGTTAAAATAGTGTTTTTGGGCGTTACATGCGTTTATGTTAAAATTCATTTAAAAAAAATATGTAATTTTTATATTATAAATTATATTTAATATTTTATAACAATTTTTATAATGTTTCTAATAATTCTAAATTTAATTTAGTCTTAATTGATTAATTACATAGTTACCTAAATGAAAAACCAAAATAAAAAAATCAAACTTAAAGACTAAGAAACAAATGATTAAAATTATTTTATTTTTGTGTGTTGTGAGTTTGGATTGACCATAATTCACCTTTAATACATTAGTTTTAATTTTTTAAGAACATAAGTTAATAAATATCTCCCAATAATGTTTACTTTTGGTATTTACAAGAATACTACTCCTCCTTCACTATAAAAAGGAATTCACTAGTCTCCTCTATTCACACCTATAAATCATTTTGGACCCCACAAAAACATTCCAAATAAAATCCCAAAATCTCAAATATCATACTAGAATCATCACTTTTGGATTAAATCCAACCAAGTAAGCCATTTGGTTCAAATCAAAAGAAGTTACACGAAAAAGAGGCAATGTTCTTCAACATGCATTTCTATTTTATTTCTTTCTCAAACCACTTAAATTATTTTTATTAAATATATTTATATAATAACATCAATATCATAAATATATGGAGATTTTTTATGTTTTGGTTTAAACCTAAACCTAAACACACTTCCATTAAATGCACAACAAAATTATAGTTCGTGTGTATGACAAACTACTGTCACACGAAACAATGTCATTCATTTTTTCCTTCACCACCTCTCATGGTTGTGAATTAGGATGTAAATAATATTTTTATATGATATATATTATATTTATGTTCTCTTAATACTTCTATAATTTTTATTTAACACATAACTTCATGCTTTCCATTTTGTGAAAATATGATAACATCGTTTGTGGATGTGTGGACTACTGCCTTATCAAAGAGATATGATACATTCATACATTACATGAAATGTATTAAAGATGGGTTTAATAAAAAAATGTGATATAAATGAAATATATATGATAATAATTACATTATTATATTTTTGGAAATATAATATATTATTTTATTTATTACCTTTTCTCACACTAAAAAAGTGATAACGTCATTCGTGGATGTGTGGACTACGCCTCCTTGAATTGATGTGATTCCTTTTACATCACAAGAATTATATATATAAGTATTTATGATTAAATAATATGATATATATTAAATAATTATCATTATTTAAAGATAAATTTTACTTAAATTCTTTCAATAATGATCATTGAAAAATGGAAATGTTACTCATGTGTACATACGACCTACTGTCTCAATGATTGCAATGATGGTTCATTTTTCATAAACACATTTCATGATTGATTTTAAAAGTATAATTGATGTATAAATATGATAATTATTTCATTATTATTATTCTATATATGTTTATATAATGAACTCATTGACCATAGACAACTAACCTTAGTCGTTTTGGCACATAAATCGACTATGGTCAAAACACCCGACATAGACTTAATTGTTTAAGTAGTTGTATAAAACATTATAATAAGTGAAATAAAAGTAATGATAAATTTGAAAAAGTTTCGGAAGAAATTAAATAATTAATATAATTTTATTATTCATGAAGATAAAGACACACATGACAAGTGAGACTCAAGATAAGGGATTTCATCTCTATCTCCTTTCATTGAGGTATTTCTTGATGATATACACATTTATTATTTTATAAGGTGTATATACATCCCATTTGATATTATATATCCATATTTTATCTATTATAATGTTATTTAATGTTTTTAAATGTTATTATTTCATGGGTATTATTATTTAAATGTTCAAATTGTTATGGGATACCCTGAATGTTTAAATATTTAATTTCAAAATCTTTTCTCCATGTCAATTTTTTGATATTATTTTATATATTTATTTATATAGATATAAAAGTATTATAATGTAAATTTTATGACAAATTTTAATTTCATGAAATGGTTTTAAAAATGAATCTTTTTAAGTGTCTTAAAAGGAATATTTGGACAAATGATAAATGAAATTCCATATTTTTAAAATACGGTGATAATGATTTTATAAGTCATCGTGAATTTTATTTGATTTCTAGATTAATTTAAAATATTAAATGTTTTATTAAATGAAAAACTATATTTCATTTTATTTTTTATTTTGGTATTTATAATGGGTTTTCAAAGAAAAGGGAGTTTGGGTAATGAAAATGGGTTCTCAGAAGAAAAGGGTATTTTCATCCGAATGTGTTTTCATTTTGATTTAAAATAGGGTTTTAAAGGGTTTTATAAATATAGTGTTTTAATCTTGATATGATACATGAGCATTATATGAAATGGGTGATCCTAATAAATCTTATGAGAAGGGTTGATCCCCATTATAGCTCACTAGTGATCCCAATATAGCTTATACTAAGGGTTGATCCCCATTTTAGCTCGTGAGAAACAAGTAAGCCCAATATAGCTTATATGAAGAGTTGAGTCATATTATAACTCACAAGTGATCCGGATGTAACTTATAAAAAGGTAAATACCCATTATATATATATATATATAAATCATCGGGTAATGATAATTTTGGAAGTATTCCTTATGATTATTCCAATTAAAAGCGTTTGTAAGGGTTTATGTATATGATGCACTAGGTCACCAACATAGGTTTAATTGATTGATTTAGATTTTAATGATTTTATTTGAGAAAAATGTGTGTTTTTTATTCATGTGAAAATGTTATATTTAATATTCTCAAAGAAATATGAAGATAAATCTAAACGTTATATGTGTTTTCATTTTTTACTGAATTAATAGTTTCCTTTATTTTTATATTCCTTAATGAGATTTTTTTATCATAAAAAGTTTTTAAAATGTTTTCATAGGGTTTAAGTATGATTTAGGTATTAGAAGAAGTCATGTTGAAATTTATAGAGTCTTCATAAAATATATCATGATTTATTTTAAAATTTTTAGATTATGAGAGAGATATATACTATTTGGAAGTGTTGACTTTGTATTTTATAGTTTTGTTATATATAGGTTATGGAATAATTATCTAAAAATATAAACCTAAAAGGATACTCAATGTGAAATAATATAATTTATTTAATAAAACTTAATATAATGTAATGTTTAAGGCTTTTTTCTTATAGTTGGTATCAATTGAAAGGTTTAAATAATTTTAGAGGTTAGGATAGTGTTAATAGAATTCAATTAGAAGATTTTAATTTTTGGTTAATTTTAAATGATAAATAATTTTAATATTTTCATGGTTATTTATCAAAAGTATGTTCAGAATTGTTTTCCATAGAGGAAATAAGAAAGATGTAGTAGGAAGGAATCAATGGAAAAAATCCTTCCAAATCATCATACCAAGAAGGTTGGAATTGGAACTGAGTAATTTTTTACATTGATGGATTAGTTGACCCAAGTTATAAATGGTGGTGGTATCCATTCTAAAGAGGATCCTGAACTAATATGAAGGAACATGATGATAGTAGAGAATTTCATGAGGCAAAATCCCCCATTATTCAATGGATCATCTGACCTAGTGGTAGATGAAGGATAGATCGATTCCCTAGAGAATATGTTTGAAGTATGGGATGTTTCAAATGTCAAAAAGTAACTCTTTCCAACTATCATTTTGAAGGTAAAGCTAATAAATGGTGGTCTTTGTTTAAGAATACTAGAGAGAAATATAATCATGATGCCATGGAATGTGAAACATTTAAGGATCTTTTCCTTGAAAAATATTTCCCTAAGGTTGTTCAATTTAGGATGGAGAAAAAATTCCTAGAGTTAGGGAAAAAATGATGATTCTGTGGCTGCATATGAAAAAAACTTCACAATATTGCCTATGTATGTTTTAGATTTTATTCGAGACTATGACAGTAAAATTAATAGATTTGACTTAGGATTGAAACCAAGTTTACAAAGAGACTTGGTCTCTCAAGAATTTAAAAGTTATGAGAAAGTGGTTTATTGTGTTGAGAAAGTTGAGATAGAGTTTTCTAACACTTATGTTGTAACGACCCGGCCCCAGTTACCCAGAGTCGGTGCATTATTACATAACATTGGCATGATCACAAGAAAGATCAAATCTCGAAAGACCGATTAGTTTAGTAGCCTTGGACACACTAGATATATTCATAAAGTTTTACATTACATAATAAAGTGAAAAACTACTACAACAACATATTGTCTCCATAGTCCACACTATTATCCCCTCATAATATCCCTACAGGTCATTCATAATTTACTTCTTCACATCCTGGGAAAAATAAAACATAGAAAAGGGGTGAGCTCAAATGCCTAGTAAGGATAAAAATATAGCAGAAACTTTCATAAATAAGAATAAACATTTAAGGTAATGTATAACTAAAACAAAAGACTTTTAAACTTGAAGTTCAAAATAGTATGGAAAAAATAAAATGAAATAATTCCATTTACTTATTCACATGGATATTCTACTAATCGAATAATCACATGCAATATCAATAACCACTTTCATAATGATGGAATGCATAATGCCAGACTATCATAACCACAAATCCAAGGCCTCGTGCCAAGACTACAAATAAGATTTTGCCAAGGCCTTGTGCCAAGACACTAGTTTGTCTCATGAGACCTACCGATGCATCGAGGAGTTATAGCGGGCTCCACCCATCACATATTAAGTCCAATGCATTCCCATATGAAAAGGTTTAAACATAACATAAAAATTCGTATTAAAACTAGCATACGAAATGTAAATACTTCATCCATAAACCATGAATGGTATAAAAATAACACATCCACAGTCAAACATATCACAAAACCTTCAATAAAATATAGAAGTTTTGTATCATAATAAATCAACTTCAAATAAGCGTAAAATCCATCAAAGGATGTTAACATAGATGAAATCAAAACTCTTTTTAGAGAAATATCTCTTTCTATATTGAAATCATTTAAGAGTCATATATTTATAAAATAAAATATTTTCTTTGAAAATATTATTATAATCTTGAAAAGGAAGCTTTGAAGATTTTATAACGGCGGAAAATAGCCGCACCCACCTTATAAGTTAAAAAAAACATTCTTACCTTAATTCTGTTGAAAAGGTTAAAAGCACCTCGTTTGGAAAACGACGGAAAGATTCCTTTATAAACCTCTTATAAAAAGTCAAACAAGGGTATAAATGACTTTAACCCATATTCTTGTAAATAGTAAAAATGTTTTGAAATACATTTTTAAGAAACATGGATGTGGATGATAAAGAGATCCCAGTAGATTATTACGTATAAACAACCTCAGATAATGAAGAGATTGCAAAATAAAACCTTACCTTGTACTTTTACTTGGTTGGGGTAGGTTAACCTCCTGTATAATGGTGAAATAATTATTATTAAATTATACAAGAATATGATATCATATATGATCTTTTAACATTGATTTGTTAATAATATCTTAGTATTATAGTTGTTTTGGGTGTTAGCTTACTCGTTTTCTTTTATATGTTTTGTTATGTAAGCTGTGTTTTTCATGGATAGGTTGTTTCTTAATCATATACAGAATGATATCAAGTACTTAGATACTATTATTAATCATCAAATTAGAATTATACTTGAATGGATACGATGGAGAATGAATCTCATCACGTTCGTGGAGACGGTAGTCCGTACGTACGTACGAGCGACAATATCATTATTTTGATATTAAAATAATATATAATTGGATGGTATATATTATATACAGAATCATTATCATGTTTTATTTATTATTTACATGAATTACACATCATTATTATACCCATACAAATAATAATTTATTGAATAACAATTACACCACGACGTGGAGACGGTAAGCCGTACGTACGCACGTATGGTGACATGTCATTCAAAGGATGGATATAATACTGAATATGGTTGTACCATATTTATAATAATATTACAGTATATAGGAGATACTGGATTCATTATTTTATAATGGGAATAACAAAGAAAGAAGAAGTGGAAGAAGAAAGGAACATGAAAAAGGGTGGTGAAATCATTACCTCTTATTCGGGTTCTTCCTTTTGATTTGATCAAAAGGGCTCCTTAAGTTAGCTTTCTGACTAAAAGAAGGCCTCTATGATGAACTGAGGGAAGTTGAGAGAGTATTTGGGCAGAGTTTGGCCAATACAAAAGGCTTTTAAGGTGTTAATTAATGATAAGGGGGAGTGCCCTTTTATAAGAGGGGTGAGGGGCACCTTTGGAAAAGCTAGAAATATTATTTTATAATAAATTCATATTCGGTTTCTAATGGATCCAAAGTGGATTATTTAAAGGTTAAGGTGGGGATGGGTCGAAAAATACTCAACCAATAGAATTTAGACAGGTTTGGGTTACTATATTAACCTTATCATTAAGTATTAACTCTTAGTTAATTAGTTTCACTTTTACAATGTCTATTTGTATTTTTATATTATATGGTTAATAAACTTACTATATACATCCAAGAGACCCCCAAGTGGTCCATTAATGATACACATATCATGATATAAGTCTCTTGGATGAACCTTAGATTTTTAGGAATTTAATATCAATTAATAATATAATATTTGTTTTAAAAACTATTTTATGTCAATTTTGACACTATTCAATAATTGATTTTTGTAAAAATCATAACAGAATGATTACTTCGAACAAAGTTAATTAAATCATTCCTAACATTTCATATTAACCAGTAAAATTAGTGTAATTCCTAAAAAGTCTCAAATTATATTTATTTGGGTATCTACAATATCAATCATTTTAATTTTTTTACTATTATGGTAATTACTTTATCACTATTGTGTCATAAATAAATTAAATTATTTAATGTATAAAAATTATAAATAAAATACTATTATGTAGGAAATATTTTTATCTTTCTAATTAATATTTACAATCGAATATATCTTATGTATAACCCTATATTAAAAATGTTTTAGTAAATAAACTTTGATTTTAACTCTTTTAACTCTTCTTTGAATTAAATAATAATAAATGTCCTAATCTAATCCAGGTGGACCTAAATGATAATATTTTATTCCTAAGGTTGTTTTTGGTCGAGATACACTTGTCCAAGATAATTAAGACATGTGTTAGGGTAATATTAATATCATTTTTACCCTTAATTACCCTATTTACTTTTAACCGTGGTAAATAAAAGTAAAAAGTTACTATTCACCAAAAATTATTTTCATCTCAATGAACCACATTTTACTCCTTGATATTAACCGTGTTTCTCTGATTTTCGAAATTCCATTCACAGAAGTGGTAAAATTAAGTTTTATGAAAAATTCAGTTTTTTTAACTACCACTTAGTGGTTTCACTATTCATCAAAAATTGAAGTTTTTCTGAATAATGCCAAAATTTCACCCTAAGATATAATTGATATTCCGAATTCAAAAATGATGTCTATTTTACAAAATTCCAAACATATAAGTCGCATTAATTAATTTTATAATTAATTCTCGCTGTTACAACAAATAGCTTGTTTTTAAGAAACAATATATATCAAAAGATTGACAATTGTTTATGTCCAATTTCAAAGTGAAATTAATTCTAATGAACACCATTGGATAAAATGGTAAAAATATATTCTAATTATACTTTAAAACCACTAAATAATATAATTTATCACTATAAATTATTTTGATTAAAAAAGTTGTTTTTAAGTATTTTTCACTATTCATAAAATTGGAAGTTCTCAGAAAAATACCAAAAATTCAACTTAGGATAATTTCGATATTCTGAATCCAAAAATGAAGTCCATTTTGAAATATAAAATATATATAATTTCAAAAATTAGGTATTACTATTCATAACGGCTAGTTTGATTGGTTGTGGTGTGTGTTAGAACTCGATGTTGCGTACAACACACGCTATTACATTATTCAAAGGGAAACATACCGTAGAAGCTTGGGGTGTTACATTCTCCCCTCCTTCAAATAATTTCGTCCTCAAAATTTCTAGAATAATACCGCATGAAAAGACTCAGGTGGTTCTTCATAATAAGTTCCTCAGGTTCCTACGTTGCCTCTTCCATCTTATGGTTTCTCCACAAGACTTTTACCAGACGCGTCGTCCGGTTTCTCAGTACTTGTTCTCTTGTATCAAGAATTTTGACGGGCTCTTCTCAATAAGACAGATCGGGTTCCAATTCTAATTCCTCATAGGTGAGTACATGCATTGGGTCAGGCATGTATTTCCTCAATAGAGATACGTGGAACACATCGTGAACTTTGGGAGACTTGGCGGCATTGCCAATCGGTAAGCTACATCCCCAATTTGTTCTAGAATTTCGAAAGTCCCGATGTACCTGGGACTCAATTTACCTTTCTTACCAAAACGTATGACTCCTTTCCATGGAGATACCTTCAAGAAAACATGATCACCGACTTGAAATTCTAAATCCTTCCTTTGATTATCGGCATAACTCTTCTGCCTACTTTGAGCTGCTTTGATATGGTTTTGGATTAACTTAACCTTTTCCATCGTTTCCCCCACCCGTTCTAGGACTAAAAGTTTTCTTTCACCAATGTCATCCCAAAAGGTTGGTGTGCGACATCTCTTACCGTATAACGCTTCATATGGTTCCATCTGAATACTCGAATGGAAGCTATTGTTATAGGAAAATTCTACCAGAGGTAAATATTGATCCCACATACCCTGAAAGTCAAGTGAGCAGGATCTCATCATGTCTTCTAAGGTTTGAATAGTTCATTCTGATTGTCCATCTGTTTGAGGGTGGTAGGCAGTTCTCAAATGAAGTTTAGTATCCAAGGATTTCTGAAGACTTTTACAGAATCTTGAAATAAAACGAGGATCACAATCAGAAACAATCGATAGGGGTACTCCATGAAGTCTCACAACTTCATTAATATATAGTCCTGCTAGTCGTTCAAGTGGTAAATCTTCCCTTATAGCAAGAAAATGTACTGACTTGGTAAGTCGATCAACAATGACCCATATTGCATCGTTCCTTCTAGGATTATTTGGTAGACCCATGAAAAAGTCCATCGTAATATTGTCCCATTTCCACTCCGGTATGGGAAGAGGTTGCATGACTCCTCTAGGCTGTTGCCTTCTAGCTTTCACTTGTTGAAAAACCATACATCTTGACACAAAATCAGCAATATCCCTCTTCATGTTGTCCCACAAAAAATGTTCCTTCAAATCTCTATACATTTTGGTGCTCCCAGGGTGTATAGAGAAATTGGAATTATGAGAATCATCCAGCAATTCCATTTTTAGATCAGGTATATCGGGAACACAAAGTCTCTTCCCAAATTTCAAAATTCCATCTTCATACACAAAGTCTTTCAATCTCCCATCATTCACAACTTTAATCTTCTTTTGAAATTCTTCATCATCGGTCTGAGAACTCTTAATCCTTTCTAATAAATATGGTTTGGCAACCATTTGAAAAAGAATTGATGTTTCGCCTTCCCTGGTTATTCCCATGTCCATCTTCACTAGATCCATGAAAATTGGATCCCTTTCAATTCTCATATTGTTCAAAATTCCATGATCTTTTCTGCTCAAAGCATCTTCCACCTTGTTTGCCTTCCCCGGGTGGTAGTGTATCGTGCAATCATAATCCTTGAGTAATTCAAGCCATCTCCTTTGCCTCATGTTGAGTTCTTTTTGTGAGAAAATATACTTCAAACTCTTGTGATCAGTATAAATTTCACATTTTCACCATAGAGGTAGTGCCTCCATATCTTCAAAGCAAAGATCACAGCTGCTAACTCGAGATCATGAGTAGGATAGTTTTGTTCATGAATTTTCAACTTTAGTGATGCATAGGCAATAACCCTATCATTCTGCATAAGGACACAACCAAGTCCTTTCTTCGATGCATCACTATAAATAATGAACCCATAATTCCCTGATGGTAGATTCAATATATAATCATTGACTAATATTCTCTTCAGTTCTTCGAAACATTCTTCACACTATTTTGTCCAAAAAAATTTAACCCCTTTATGTGTGAGCTTCGTTAATGGGTTTGCCAATCGGGCAAAATTCTGGACGAAACGTCGATAATAACCTTCCAAACCAATAAAACTGCGTACCTCAGTTATACTCGTAGGTGTTGGCCATTCTTGGATTTCCTTGGTCTTAGAAGGATCAACATAGATTCCATCTTTAGAGACAATATGGCGAAGAAAAGAAATCTTCTGAATCCAGAATTCACACTTGCTAAACTTCCCATATAATTCATGTCTTCTCAGAGTCTTCAGGATAATGCGCAAGTGATTTTCATGATCTTCATAGCTGCTGGAGTATACCAAGATATCATTAATAAATACCACCACAAATTCATCGAGATATTCCTTGAAAACTCTATTCATCAGATCCATGAATACAGAGGGCGCATTAGTCACTCCAAAAGGCATTACTTTAAACTCGTAATGCCCGTACCTGGTTCGAAATGCTGTCTTCGGAATGTCTTCCTTCTTCACACACAATTGATGGTATCCAGATCGAAGGTCAATCTTTTAAAAGTATTGAGCTCCATGAAGTTGGTCAAATAAATCATCAATGCGAGGTAGGGGATACTTATTCTTTATTGTTATGACATTGATCTCCCTGTAGTCGATACATAACCTCATAGATCCATCTTTATTTTTTAAAAAAAGAACAGGGGATCCCCATGGAGAAACACTAGGGTGAATAAATCCTTTATTACTCAATTCCTATAGTTGTTTCTTTAGTTCAACTAATTCTACAGTGGCCATTCTATAAAGGGTCTTCGATATAGGCCTTGATCCAGGAATTAAATCAATGGAAAACTCAACTTCTCGTTCTGGAAGATGTCTAGGTAAATCTTCCGGAAACACATCTACATATTCTTTCACAATGAGTACATCCTCTATTTGAAAATTCCTTTCCTCACCCACAGTCATTTCATTCTCTTTCTCCCCAATAATTGAATTTAGTTGAGCTACTGGGGGTGGATCTAGATAAGAATTAGGTGGTGATGATTCTTCTCTAAAGATAAGGTGTTCCTTATCATCATCATCATCAAAAATCGTAACCTCCTTCTTCTTACAATAAATATTCGCATCATAGTTTGAAATCCAATCAATACCGAGGATTATATCAAACTCAGTCATAGGTATGACGATGAGATCAAAAAATAAAGAGTATTTATGTGCTCTAATGGGGACTGATTCACAAAACTTTGTTGCAATGATACTTCCCTTAGGAGTTTTAACTGACAACTCCCTTGTTAAATCAAATTGGAAACATCTAATTTTCTTAGCAAACTGGGAAGATATGAAACAATGCGATGATCCAGAATCAAATAATGCATTTGCTAAACTTGAGGAAACCATTAAATTACCTGCCACCACGTCTTTCGGAGCTTCTACCTCAGAAGTAGTAATAACATAAGCTTGGCCTTGATCCCGTGGCCTTTTCTGAGGTAATTTACCCTAAAACTTAGGACATTCATTTGCATAATGTCCCATCTCCCTGCAATTGTAGCATTGAACATTGGTAGCTTCCTTCTTTCCTTTACAATCACGAGCTTGGTGGCCTTTTTCACCACACTTGTAACAGACACCCATTCCCTTAAAGCAAGTACTGGGGTGTTTCTTCCCACATTTACCACAGGATAGATATTCAACCTTTCCCTTATTCCCCTTATTTCTATTCCCATATTGATCCGCAGATCTCTTCTTCTCTTGCTTTGCTTTAAAGTCATAAGACATAGAGAATTCCTTTTCTGTCTTGATAGCAAATGAGACAATGTCTTCGTACGACGAGAAGGATTGTGAGACTAATGCTCAACGGAGAAATTGTTTTAACCCATCAAATAAACGATCAATCTTACTTCTTGGGTTACATATATAATCTCCAGCATACCTTGCTAACCTTGTAAAGTTATCCTCATACTTTGCAACATTCTCATCCTCCTTTTGTCTCAGACTCAGAAATTGCCTTTTTCATATCTGCTCGATGGTCACGAGGAAAGTATTTTTTATAAAAATAGATCTTTGAACTCTCTCCATTCCATATTTGATACTTCATCATCTTCCTTCGTGTTTTGAATCAATGACCACCATTGATCAGCATCTCCAGTGAGGCGGTAAACTACCGTGATAACTTTTTCCCTTTCACTACTCCCCAAAGCCTGAAATATTTTCTCTAGGGAATTTATCCATTGCTCAGCTACTAAGGGATTTGTACTCCCATTGAACGTTGGTGGTTGTTTCCTCAGGAATTGATCTATCATTGATCCTCCACGCTGTGGATTAGGGTGCTCCATACGGGTAAGGTTATTATTCATAACCTGAGTGAGTTTTCCCAGTATGGTGATTAGCTGATCAGCACCAGTTGCATCACCATCCCCACTATAATTATCTTGAGCAGAAGGGAAATCCCTACATGGAGTGCATGCATTGATTCAGTTTCTGTTTCTTCCACTAGGTGCCATTTCAAAACAATGGCGTAAACTAGATCAGTTTATGAATCAAAATACATAATTCTATAGTTATAAAACACTTAACATAAATTGAACTATCTATGGATATAATCCATAATCATAAAAATGTTTTCTTTGAGGAAGTATACACTCATAAACCCTTCATAATTATTTGTAAAGAAAATGAGAGTTATCCTAAGCATATCCCCTGAGAGTGTCGTAACCAAGAGTGCAACAAAGCCCGTTGTCGTGCACCAGTTCCCGTTCGAGTCTAGATCAAAGCGGTGTTTTCGGGTTTTACACCTAGGTACATCTGTGCCAGAGCCGCCTCTACCTGCTCGTATTAAGAAAGGGATGTATTGCTCGGAAAACTCACAAAATCTCCACAATACCAAAATTCTAGGAAGTTCTTCTATATTAATCCTCAAATTTCATCTTAGGTCTACGTGCTCTAATCAGAGTTTATCTAAATCTAGCTTCCAAGGTTTGTAACAAACATCCTCTGATACCAACTGTAACGCCCCAGCCCGAGTTACCCAGAGTCGGTGCATTATTACATAACATTGGCATGATCACAAGAAAGATCAAATCTCGAAAGACTGATTAGTTTAGTAGCCTTGGACACACTAGATATATTCATAAAGTTTTACATTACATCATAAAGTGAAAAACTACTACAACAACATATTGTCTCCATAGTCCACACTATTATCCCCTCATAATATCCCTGAAGGTCATTCATAATTTACTTCTTCACATCCTGGAAAAAATAAAACATATAAAAGGGGTGAGCTCAAATGCCCAGTAAGGATAACAATATAGTGGAAACTTTCATAAATAATAATAAACATTTAATGCAATGTATAAATAAAACAAAATCCTTTTAAACTTGAACTTCAACATAGTATGGAAAAAATAAAATGAAATAATTCTATTTACTTATTCACATGGATATTCTACTAATCGAATAATCACATGCAATTTCAATAACCACTTTTATAATGATGGAATGCATAATGACAGACTATCATAACCACATAGCCAAGGCCTTGTGCCAAGACTACAAATAAGATTTTTCCAAGGTCTTGTGCCAAGACACTAGTTTGTCTCATGAGACCTACCGATGCATCGAGGATCTATAGCGGGCTCCACCCATTACATATTAATTCCAATGCATTCCCATATGAAAAGGATTAAACATAACATAAACATTCGTATTAAAACTTGCATACGAAATGTAAATACTTCATCCATAAACCATGAATGGTATAAAAATAACACATCCACATTCAAACATATCACAAAACCTTCAATACAATATAGAAGTTTTGTATCATAATAAATCAACTTCAAATAAGCGTAAAATCCATCAAAGGATGTTGACATAGATGAAATCAAAACTCTTTTTAGAGAAATATCTCTTTCTTTTTTGAAATCATTTAAGAGTCATATATTTATAAAATAAAACATTTTCTTTGAAAATATTCTTGTAAGATTGTAAAGGAATCTTCAAAGATTTTGTAACGGCGGAAAATAGCCGCACCCGCCGTATAAGTTAAAAAAAACATTCTTACCTTAATTCTGTCGAAAAGGTTAAAAGCACCTTGTTTGGAAAATGATGGAAAGATTCCTTTATAAACCTCTTATAAAAAGTCAAACAAGGGTATAAATGACTTTAACCCATATTCTTGTAAATAGTAAAAATGTTTTGAAATACATTTTTAAGAAACATGGATGTGGATGATAAAGAGATCCCAGTAGATTATTACGTATAAAAAACCTCAGATAATGAAGAGATTGTGAAATAAACCCTTACCTTGTACTTTTCCTTGGTTGGGGTAGGTTAACCTCCTGTATAATGGTGAAATAATTGTTATTAAATTATACAAGAATATTATATCATATATGATCTTTTAACATTGATTTGTTAATAATATCTTAGTATTATTGTTGTTTCGGGTGTTAACTTACTCATTTTCTTTTATATGTTTTGTTACATAAGCTGTGTTTTTCATGGATAGGTTGTATCTTAATCATATCAAGAATGATATCAAGTCCTTAGATAATATTATTAATCATCAAATGATAATTATACTTGAATGGATACGATGGAGAATGAATCTCATCGCGTTCTTGGAGACGGTAGTCCGTACGTACACACGAGCGACAATATCATTATTTTGATATTAAAATAATATATAATTGGATGGTATATCTTATATACAGAATCATTATCATGTTATATTTATTATTTAAATTAATTACACATCATTATTATATCCATCCAAATAATAATTTATTGAATAACAATTACACCACGACGTGGAGACGGTAAGCCGTACGTACGCACGTATGGTGACCTGTCATTCAAAGGATGAATATAATACTGAATATGGTTGTACCATATTTATAATAATATTACAGTAAATAGGAGATACTAGATTAATTATTTTAGAATGGGAATAACAAGTAAAGAAGAAGTGGAAGATGAAAGGAACTTGAAAAAGGGTGGTGAAATCATTACCTCTTCTTCAGGTTCTTCCTTCTGATTTGATCAAAATGGCTCCTTAAGTTGGCTTTCTGACTAAAGGAATGTAACACCCGAGACTTTTATGTTATATAAATCATCAAAGGAATCTTTTTCTACACAACACTTTCTTGGCTTGCTTTACACGAAATCGTGACCTTCCTCGATAGCTTGCGTCGTACGCAATACCGAGTTTCACTAAACAACGATATGCTATTAAAATAAAACTAGCCGTTATGAATAGTAATAACCAATTTTTGAAATTTTATAAATTTTATTTTTCAAAATGGACTTCATTTTTGGATTCTGAATACCGAAATTAGCCTAGGGTGAAATTTTGGTATTTTTCTGAAAACTTTCAATTTTTGATGAATAGTGAAACCACTAAGTGGTAGGTTAAAAACTGAATTTTGCATAAAACTTAATTTTACCGCTTCTGTGAATGGAATTTCGAAAATACGAGAGACACGGTTAATATCAAGGACTAAAATGTGGTTCAATGAGATGAAAATAATTTTTTGGTGAATAGTAACTTTTTACTTTTTTTACCATAGTTAAAAGTAAATAGGGTAATTAAGGGTAAAAATGATATTATTATTACCCTAAAACATGTCCTAATTCTATTGGACAAGTGTAATTAGACCAAAAACAAACTTAGGAATAAAATATGACCATTTAGGTCCACTTGGATTAGATTAGGACATTTATTATTAATTTATTTAAAGAAGGGTTAAAATAGTTAAAATCAAAGTTTAATAACTAAATAATTTTTAATATAGGGTTATAAATAAGATAAATTCGACTATAAATATTAATTATAAAGATAAAAATATTTCCTACATAATGGTATTTTATTTATAATTTTTAGACTTTATATAAATTAATTTATTTATGACACAACGAAGATGCAGTAATTACCCTTTTAAGGAAATGTTAACATAATTGATGTTATAAATGCCCAAATAAATGTAATTTGAGACTTTTTATGAATTACACTAATTTTATAGGTTAATATGATATATTATTGTTGATTTAATCAACTTGGTTCGAACATATAATTCTGTTATGACTTTCACAAAAATCATATATCAAATAGTGTCAAAATTGACACAAAATAGTTTTTAAATAAAATAAAATATTATTAATTGTTATTTTATTCCTAAAAATCTAAGGTTCGGCCAAATGACTTAGATAAGGATATATATATTAATAATAAACAACTTGGGGTACTTTTGGCATGTTATAGTAAGTGTATTAACCATATAGTGTAAGAAAACAAAAAGTCACAGTAAAAGTTAAATTATTTGCCTTAGAGTTAAATCTAATTGATAAGGTTAAAATAATAACCTAAACTTGTCTAAATACTATTGGTTGATAGGATTTAGACCCATCCCCACTTTAACTTCTAAATAAGACCCTTTGGAACCATTATAAACCGATTTTGACTTTAATATAAAATAATATTTTGAGATATTCCTAAGGTGCCCCTCTCCTCCCTTATAAAAGGGAACCTCCTCCCCCTCCTCCTCACACCAATTTGAGCACTCAAGCTCGGCCAAACCCTGACAAAATCCCTTATCCACTTCCCTAGAATAATCCTAGAGGTCCTGGTCTTCTTCAAAGACCAATCTTAGTTCCCTAAGTGGAGGATTCAAAGAGGCGTTTCAAAGAAGAGGTAATATCCATTACCGATCTTTTCAATTTCTTTCTTCTTCAACTTCTTCTTCTTTAGTTGTTTCATGATAAAGTAATAACATCAGTATTAATTACATACTGATATGTTATTATAAATATGAAACAACCCTAATTCACCTTCTATCCATCCTACGGAAAAATGAAATCACCGCGCGTGCGTACGTACGGAATACCGTTCCCACGCCGTGGTGTAATCTATTTTCCATCATCATCTTACAAGGATGGGTATAATGGTGTAATGAGTAACTATATATGATTATTATAAAGTGATATTGATACTTAAATAGTATTAATACACTTAAATACAATTCCACGATCATGGGAACAATATCATCACTCGTGCGTACGTACGGAATACCGTCTCCACGATGTGATGCGACTCGTTCTACATGATCATCATTACATAGTAATTATATAAATGAATTGAATGAATAAATATGATATATGTTACACTAATAAAATTCTGGATATAAGATATCTATAACCTTAAAAGAAGAATAAGAATTTATTCGGCAAAACACGCATAAGAACAAAAGGCAATAAAGACCCGAGTAACAAGTAACAATGAAATATTACTAATAAGAAGCTAAGAATATGACCATATATGATATCATATCAATATGTATGATTCTGGAATAAGTCAATAACATTATTTAAACCATTATACAGGAGCTTCGGACACGTACAAAGCAAATCGGACCTAAGGTAAGGGAAATATCACAATCTCATTTTTATCCGAGATTGTTTATACTTTAGTATTTACTGGGGTGTATTTTATCATCCACATCCATGTTCCCTCAATATGTAATATTATTTCCATCCTTCTACAATATTTTATATCCAATTTTACCCTTCGGTAAGTTTTTGTAAAAGATATGAAAGGAATCTTTTGTCATTTTTCGTATGAGGTACTTTTTGACTTTTCTGACAAAAGTACGGGAAGAATGTTTTTTTTAACTTATACGGGATGAATGGATTTTTAAAAAATTATTTCCAAGAAGCTTACTTTATAAGTTTTCATGTTTATTTTTAATCAAATTCTTTTAGTTTATAATTGTATGACATGTCAAGAAAAGAAAAGTGTTTTTGAAGTAGAAAGGATATTTTCCTCAAGAATGGAGTTCAAATGTTTTATCAAAATTATTTTCCATATAAGATAATATAGGGTTCTGTTTTTATCCCTATTAGTACATTTATTTGATTATGTTGTGAGGGAATTATTTTTATGAAGTCATTTACCTTATATGATTTGTTTTATGATGTCATGATGTTTCAAGAATCCCATTTTTGTTACATGTGTTATGCGATGATGTATGATTTATGATTATGTGGAACACATAAGAAAGGATTCATTATAAGATGGGTGGGACCTATATCTCTCTCCAATGCATTGGGTAAAGATTTATATCTCATGAGATAGACATGGCTGAAACAGAAGGTTATTTCGGTTCAGTGATTCAGGACTGAAACGAGGAGTGAACTCGGTTCAGAAATGGACTTTGTCCGCTAAGATAGTCTTGGCAATGAGTCATGACTAACAAGAAATGATTTTACATGATTATGTGTGCATGACACAAAGTTTCAAGTTTTATGTTATGATTATGGGGATCTCATTTTCACTTCTATGATTTATTCCATGTTAAGATATTATGATCTCTTTTGCAGGTTATGATTTTCAAAAAGATATGATATGATTTTTATTTCCTTTATTTTCCCTTGCTGAGCATTTGAGCTCACCCTTTTTGTATGTTTTCTTTTCCCCAGGTCAGGAAGATGGATATTAAGTAGAATATGCTAAAAGGGACCCTAGATATGATGAAATAAATAGGAGACACTGTAGAAGATTTATGAAGTAGTTGTTTATGTTTCCCAATTTCTAAAGACACTATACCTATACGGTCCTTTGTGGTTTTGTCATATGTTGTAATAAGTGTGCTTCAATTTTGAAGTATTAACAATGTATGTAAAGTATGGGTCGTTATAGTTAGTATCAGAGGAAAGGTATAGTCAACCTTTGGAAACTAGGATGTGAAATCCTTAGTAAGAACCCTAAGGATAAGTCTAAGCATAGAACACAATCTTAGTGTTTTAGAAATGGCCATGAATAACCTAGGATAAGACCTTAAGCATGAAAATTTTATTCTTGAATTATGTGGTTTTCCTATTATTATTAGTGTTGCTCACACTATTCTTCTTGGTTTTAGTCAATGGCTGGAACCCAAAGGAACCGTGTTAATGTGGAATGCGATGGGCAATGCAATGATTGTCCCCCTGAGCATCCAAACGATATGGGAGCTGGAATGCAAAATCTTGTAGCCATGCTCACACAACTTTCTCAAGCTATGAATCATGCAGGACTTCCAAACGAGCAAAGGAAGGAGCAACATTCTGTTGAATCCTTCATGAGACAGCGTCCACCTTATTTCAGCGGGTCTACTGATCCATTAGTTGCTGAACAATGGATTAGTACTACTGAAAAGATATTTTTAGTTCTTCAATGTTCTGAACATGATAAAGTCATCCTAGCAGTGTATCGTTTGGAAGGAGATGCTGATCAATGGTGGAATCTTATTAAGAATATGAGGCAAATGGATGAAATTGAGTCCATGGAATGGGACGAGTTCAAGAACTTATTTTTCAATAAGTACTTCCCTCGTATTCTCCGAACAAAGATGGATAAAGAGTTTCTTGAACTGAAGCAAAGGGATGATGAATCTGTTGGTACCTATGAATCAAATTTTACAAGACTTGCAAGGTACGCTTCTGGTATTATTATCCAACCTGAGAGTAAGATCGATCGATTCTTTAGTGGCTTAAAACCAAGTCTTCTAAGGGCGTTAGCCATAAGGGACTTCAATAGCTACGAGGAAATCGTTTGATGTGCTCTCAAAGTCGAGATGGAGATTGGAGTAACCCATCAGTCATATGGGTTTGATAAGAAGAGGAAAATGGAATTCAAAGGAAAATCTAAAGATCACACTGAAAAGAAGATGAGCTTTCCCTTATGCTCAAAGTGTGGAAAGAAACATGGAGGGAGTTGTCTTAAAAGGACAAGTAAATGTTTCAAATGTGGAAAGGAAGGTCATCGGGCATTTGAATGCCGCGATAATGGGAAGAAGATGTCTAATGATGCAAACAAAGGAAGGGATACACAGAATGAACCTACTACACTTCAATGTTTCAAGTGCAAGGAGATGGGGCATTATGCCAATCAATGCCCAAATCCAAGGGTTGATGATGATGGTCGACGTCAACAAACTCTTAAGGCTAAAGACAAAGGAAAGTCACATGCAATTTCTATCAGCGATGTGGAGTACGATAACGATGTGGTGAAAGGTACACTTACCATCCACTCTAAAGTAGCAACTGTTTTATTTGATTCTGGATCCACCCACTCTTTTATTTCTGAAGAATTTTCTAAGGGTATCACCGTATTACCTCAACAATTAGATGTTGAGTTAGCTGTGACAACACCTAATGGCACATCAATCGAATCAAAAGTTTATAATTCTTCTCTGATCGAAGTTTGTGGGAAAGTGATTCCTGCAAATCTTGTGATCCTTCCTATAGTGGAATTTGATGTGATTCTTAGCATGGATTGGCTTTCTTTATACAGAGCTCATATCAATTGCCAAAGAAGGGAAGTCACATTTCATATTCCAGATCAATCTATGATCGTCTATCAATGCAAGGATGAACATAACCTTCCAGTGGAAATTTCTTCCATTTTATGGGTATTGATTCCACTAAATAAAGGTTATTTATCTCAAATGGTTGGTGAGAAACTCGTGATTAAGAATATGCCCATCGTATGGGAGTTTGATGATGTCTTTACAGAGGAATTACCAGGTCTTCCACCAAATCGTGAAGTTGAGTTTTCAATAGAACTCGTACCGGGTGATTTGCCTATTTCAAAGACACCTTATAGAATGGCCCCAATTGATTTGCAGGAATTGAAGAAGCAACTCCAAGAGAATCTTGATAAGGGATTCATACGACCTAGTGCGTCACCTTGGGGAGCACCTGTTCTATTTGTTAAGAAGAAAGCTGGATCAATGAGACTCTGCATTGATTATCGATAACTTAACAAGATCACTATCAAGAACAAATATCCTCTCCTGCGCATTGATGACTTATTTGACCAACTACACGGAGCTCAATACTTTTCCAAGATTGATCTTCGTTCAGGGTATCATCAATTAAGGGTCAAAAGGGAGGATATACCAAAGACGGCTTTCCGTACAAGGTATGGACACTATGAATTTATAGTGATGCCTTTTGGTCTTACTAATTCCCCTGCTATCTTCATGGATCTAATGAATAGAGTCTTTAAAGAATATCTTGATCAATTTGTGGTAGTCTTTATAGATTATATTCTTGTCTATTCAAAGAGCAAGGAAGAGCATGAAGATCACTTGAGAATTATATTGAAGACCCTGAGAAAGGAGAATCTTCATGCCAAATTTACCAAGTGTGAATTTTGGCTTCAAAAAGTTGCATTTTTGGGTCACATAATCTCAAAAGAGGGGATATTTGTGGATCCAGCAAAAACAGAGGTTATCGAAAGATGGTCGAGACCAACAACAGTAACTGAGATCTGAAGTTTTCTTGGTTTGGCTGGATATTATCGACGTTTTGTAAAATATTTTTCACAATTATCTAATCCACTCACCATGTTGACTCGTAAAGGAGTTAAGTTTGTTTGGACAGAGGAATGTGAAGAGAATTTCAAGGAGTTGAAAAGAAGGTTATCCAGTGCACCTGTGCTCACACTGCCTTGTAGTGGAGAAAGGTTTGTGATCTACAGTGATGCATCCAAGAAGGGATTGGGGTGTGTTCTTATGCAAAATGATATGGTGATAGCTTATGCCTCACGACAGTTGAAAATCCATGAGAAAAATTACCCAACACATGATTTGGAGTTAGCTGTGGTAATCTTTGCATTAAAGATTTGGAGGCATTACCTTTATGGTGAAAGGTGTGATATTTATACTGATCATAAAAGTTTAAAGTATATTTTCACACAAAAGGAGCTGAATATGCGTCAAAGAAGATGGTTGGAGCTGATTAAGGATTATGACTGCTCAATCCATTACCACCCTGGGAAAGCAAACAAGGTGGCAGATGCATTAAGTCGACAAGACCATGCTAGTTTATCCATGATGAGGATCACAAAAGATCCAATATTTATGTATTTACAAAGGATGGATCTTGGAATTATAATGGAAGGGGAAAAATCTTATCTTTCTCAAATGAATGTTCAACCATCTATACATGTAAAGATTAAAGAGGCACAGAAAGAAGATGTCGAGTTACAAAAGAAAGTGAGAAATGTTCCTGAATTCAACCTTGATTGTGATGGGATAATAAAGTTCAGGAATCGGGTTTGTGTTCCTACCATCCCCGAATTAAAGAAGGAGCTGCTGGATGAGGCTCATAGTTCTTCATTATCTATTCATCCTGGAAGCACAAAGATGTATAGGGACCTGAAAGAGTACTTCTGGTGGGATGGCATGAAAAGAGATGTTGCTGAATATGTCTCTCGATGCTTGGTTTGTCAACAAGTTAAAGCTGAGAGACAGCAGTCTAAGGGGATGTTACAACCATTACCCATACCTGAATGGAAATGGGAAAACATCACTATGGAATTTGTCACAGGACTTCCTAAAACATCCAAAGGCAATAATGCTATCTGGGTCATAGTTGATTGTCTTACAAAGTCTGCACACTTTATTGCTATTAGAGAGGATTTCTCTCTAGATCAGCTTTCCAGGATATATGTAAAGGAAGTGGTAAGATTGCATGGAGTACCACTTTATATTATATCTGATCGGGATCCGAGATTTACCTCAAAGTTCTGGCGAAGTCTTCAGCATACTCTGGATACAGAGTTGAGTTTCAGCACTGCTTATCATCCTCAGACAGACGGTCATTCTGAGAGAACAATTCAAACCCTTGAAGATATGTTGAGAGCTTGCTCCATGGATTTCAAAGGAGGTTGGGATCATCACCTACCTTTGGTGGAATTTTCTTATAATAATAGCTTTCACTACAGTATTCAGATGGATCCTTATGAAGCTCTCTATGGAAAGAAATGCAGGACTCCAACTTACTGGGATGAAGTTGGGGAAAGAAATCTATTAGGACCTGATCTCGTTGATGAAATGGCAGAAAAGGTCAGATCTATTCAACAACACATAAGAGTAGCTCAGAGTCGATAGAAAAGTTATGCCGACAACCGAAGAAAAGACCTAGAGTTTGAAGTGGGTGATAAAGTGTTCTTACGAATATCTCCTTGGAAGAGGGTTATGAGATTTGGAAAGAAGGGGAAGTTGATCCCTAGATATACCGGTCCTTTCGAAATACTGGATCGTGTTGGAAAGGTAGCTTACCGATTGGCGCTTCCACCGAATCTCTCTCAAGTTCACGATGTGTTCCATGTATCTCTCCTGAGAAAGTACATACCCGATCCTTCACATGTACTCAGCTCAGAAGTTGTACCGCTGGAGAAAGATCTTTCTTATGAAGAACAACCGATAGAGATTCTGGATCGTAGCGAAAAAGTCCTACGAAACAAGACCACTCTATTGGTGAAAGTTTTATGGAGGAACCACCAACTTGAAGAAGCTACATGGGAGCTTGAGGATATGATGAGGGAGAAGTATCCTCATATGTTTGTTACAAAGTGACGAATTTCGAGGGAGAAATTCATTTTAAGGGGGGTAGAATGTAACACCCGAGACTTTTATGTTATATAAATCATCAAAGGAATCTTTTTCTACACAACACTTGCTTGGCTTGCTTTATACGAAATCGTGACCTTCCTCGATAGCTTGCGTCGTATGCAATACCGAGTTTCACTAAACAACGATATGCTATTAAAATAAAACTAGCCGTTATGAATAGTAATAACCACTTTTTGAAATTTTATAAATTTTATTTTTCAAAATGGACTTCATTTTTGGATTCGGAATACCGAAATTATCCTAGGGTGAAATTTTGGTATTTTTCTGAAAACTTTCAATTTTTGATGAATAGTGAAACCACTAAGTGGTAGGTTAAAAACTGAATTTTGCATAAAACTTAATTTTACCGCTTCTGTGAATGGAATTTCGAAAATCCGAGAGACACGGTTAATATCAAGGACTAAAATGTGGTTCAATGAGATGAAAATAATTTTTTGGTGAATAATAACTTTTTACTTTTTTTACCACAGTTAAAAGTAAATAGGGTAATTAAGGGTAAAAATGATATTATTATTACCCTAACACATGTCCTAATTCTATTGGACAAGTGTAATTCGACCAAAAACAAACTTAGGAATAAAATATGACCATTTAGGTCCACTGGGATTAGATTAGGACATTTATTATTAGTTTATTTAAAGAAGGGTTAAAATAGTTAAAATCAAAGTTTAATAACTAAATAATTTTTAATATAGAGTTATACATAAGATAAATTCGACTATAAATATTCATTAGAAAGATAAAAAGATTTTCTACATAATTGTATTTTATTTATAATTTTTAGACTTTATATAAATTAATTTATTTATGACACAACGATGATGCAGTAATTACCCTTTTAAGGAAATGTTAACATAATTGATGTTATAAATGACCAAATAAATGTAATTTGAGACTTTTTATGAATTACACTAATTTTATAGGTTAATATGATATATTAGTGTTGATTTAATCAACTTTTTTCGAACATATAATTCTGTTATGACTTTCACAAAAATCATATATCAAATAGTGTCAAAATTGACACAAAATAGTTTTTAAATCAAATATTATATTATTAATTGTTATTTTATTCCTAAAAATCTAAGGTTCAGCCAAATGACTTAGATAAGGATATATATATTAATAATAAACAACTTGGGGTTCTTTTGGCATGTTATAGTAAGTGTATTAACCATATAGTTTAAGAAAAAAAAAAGTCACGGTAAAAGTTAAATTATTTGACTTAGAGTTAAATCTAATTGATAAGGTTAAAATAATACCCTAAACTTGTCTAAATCCTATTTGTTGATAGTATTTCGACCCATCCCCACTTTAACTTCGAAATAATACCCTTTGTAACCATTATAAACCGATTTTGACTTTAATATAAAATAATATTTTGAGATATTCCTAAGGTGCCCCTCTCCTCCCTTATAAAAGGGCACCTCCTCCCCCTCCTCCTCACACCAATTTGAGAACTCAAGCTCGACAAAACCCTGCCAAAATCCCTTATCCACTTCCCTAGAATAATCCTAGAGGTCCTGGTGTTCTTCAAAGACCAATCTTAGTTCCCTAAGTGGAGGATTCAAAGAGGCGTTTCAAAGAAGAGGTAATATCGATTACTGATCTTTTCAATTTCTTTCTTCTTCAACTTCTTCTTATTTAGTTGTTTAATGATAAATTAATAAAATCAGTATTACTTACATACGGATATGTTATTATAAATATGAAACAACCCTAATTCACCTTCTATCCATCCTACGGAAAAATGAAATCACCGCGCGTGCGTACGTACGGAATACCGTCTCCACGCCGTGGTGTAATCTATTTTCCATCATCATCTTACAAGGATGGGTATAATGGTGTAATGAGTAACTATATATGATTATTATAAGGTGATATTGATACTGAAATAGTATTAATACACTTAAATACAATTCCACGATCATGGGAACAATATCATCGCTCGTGCGTACGTACGGAATACCGTCTCCACGATGTGATGCGACTCGTTCTACATGATCATCATTACATAGTAATTATATAAATGAATTGAATGAATAAATATAATATATGTTACAATAATACCATTCTGGATATAAGGTATCTATAAAATTAAAAGAAGAATAAGAATTTATTCGGCAAAACACGCATAAGAACAAAAGGCAATAAAGACCCGAGTAACAAGTAACAATGAAATATTACTAATAAGAAGCTAAAAATATGACCATATATGATATCATATCAATATGTATGATTCTGGAATAAGTCAATAACATTATTTAAACTATTATACAGGAGCTTCGGACACGTACAAAGAAAATCGGACCTATGGTAAGGGAAATATCACAATCTCATTTTTATCCAAGATTGTTTATACTTTAGTATTTACTGGGGTGTATTTTATCATCCACATCCACGTTCCCTCAATATGTAATATTATTTACATCCTTATAAAATATTTTATATCCAATTTTACCCTTCGGTAAGTTTTTGTAAAAGATATGAAAGGAATCTTTTGTCATTTTTCGTACGAGGTACTTTTTGACTTTTCTGACAAAAGTACGGGAAGAATGTTTTTTTAACTTATACGGCATGAATGGATTTTTAAAACATTATTTCCAAGAAGCTTCCTTTATAAGTTTTCAAGTTTATTTTTAATCAACTTATTTTAGTTTATAATTGTATGACATGTCAAGAAAAGAAAAGTGTTTTTGAAGTAGAAAGGATATTTTCCTCAAGAATGGAGTTCAAATGTTTTATCAAAATTATTTTCCATCTAAGATAATATAGGGTTCTGTTTTTATCCCTATTAGTACATTGATTTGATTATGTTGTGAGGGAATTATTTTTATGAAGTCATTTACCTTATATGATTTGTTTTATGATGTCATGATGTTTCAAGAATCCCATTTTTGTTACATGTGTTATGCGATGATGTATGATTTATGATTATGTGGAAAACATAAGAAAGGATTCATTATAAGATGGGTGGGACCTATATCTCCCTCCAATGCATTGGGTAAGGATTTATATCTCATGAGATAGACATGACTGGAATGGAAGGTTATTTCGGTTCAGTGATTCAGGATTGAAACGAGGAGTGAACTCGGTTCAGAAATGGACTTTGTCCGCTAAGATAGTCTTGGCAATGAGTCATGACTAACAAGAAATGATTTTCCATGATTATGTGTGCATGCCACAAAGTTTCAAGTTTTATGTTATGATTATGGGGATCTCATTTTCACTTCTATTATTTATTCCATGTTAAGATATTATGATCTCTTTTGCAGGTTATGATTTTCAAAAAGATATGATATGATTTTTATTTCCTTTATTTGCCCTTGCTGAGCATTTGAGCTCACCCTTTTTGTATGTTTTCTTTTCCCCAGGTCAGGAATATGGATATCAAGTAGAATATGATAAAATGGACCATAGATATTATGAAATAAATGGGAGACACTATAGAAGATTTATGAACCAGTTGTTTATGTTTCCCAGTTTCTAAAGACACTATACCTATACGGTCCTTTGTGGTTTTGTCATATGTTGTAATAAGTGTGCTTCAATTTTGAAGTATTAACAATGTATGTAAAGTATGGGTCATTATAAAGAAGGACTCTAGGATTAAGTGAGGGAATTTGAGAGATTATTTGGGTAGAGTTTAGTCTAGCCAAAAGGCTTTGAATGTGTGAATTAATGAGAAGGGGGAGTGCCCTTTTATAAGAGGGTGAGGGGCACCTTTGGAAAAGCTAGAAATATTATTTTATAATAAATTCATATTCGGTTTCTAATGGCTCCAAAGTGGATTATTTAAAGGTTAAGGTAGGTATGGGTCGAAAAACACTTAACCAATAGAATTTAGACAGGTTTGGGTTACTATATTAACCTTATCATTAAGTATTAACTCTTAGTTAATTAGTTTCACTTTTACAATGTCTCTTTGTATTTTTATATTATATGGTTAATAAACTTACTATATACATCCAAGAGACTCCAAAGTGGTCCATTAGTGATAAAACTATCATGATATAAGTCTCTTGATTGTACCTTATATTTTTAGGAATTTAATATCAATTAATAATATAATATTTTTTTTAAAAAACTCTTTTATGTCAATTTTTACACTATTCAATATTTAATTTTTGTAAAAATCATAAAAGAATGATTACTTCAAAAAAAGTTAATTAAATCATTCATAACATATCATATTAACCTATAAAATTAGTTTAATTCATAAAAAGTCTCAAATTATATTTATTTGGGTATCTACAATATCAATCATTTTAATTTTTCACTATTATGGTAATTACTACATCACCATTGTGTCACAAATAAATTATATTATTTAATGTCTAAAAATTATAAATAAAATAAAATTATGTAGGAAATCATTTTAACTTTCTAATGAATATTTACAATAGAATTTATCTTATGTATAACCCTATTTTAAAAATGTTTTAGTAAATAAACTTTGATTTTAACTCTTTTCACTCTTCTTTGAATTAAATAATAATAAATGTCCTAATCTAATCCAAGTGGACCTAAATGATAATATTTTATTCCTAAGGTTGTTTTTGGTCGAGATACACTTGTCCGATAGAATTAGGACATGTTTTAGGGTAATATTAATATCATTTTTACCCTTAATTACCCTATTTACTTTTAACCGTGGTAAATAAAAGTAAAAAGTTACTATTCACCAAAGATTATTTTCATCTCATTGAACCACATTTTACTCCTTGATATTAACCGTTTCTCTCTGATTTTCATAATTCCATTCACAGAAGCGGTAAAATTAAGTTTTATGAAAAATTCAGTTTTTTTAACTACCACTTAGTGGTTTCACTATTCATTAAAAATTGAAGTTTTTATGAATAATGCCAAAATTTCACCCTAAGCTATAATTGATATTACGAATTCAAAAATGATGTATATTTTAAAAAATTCCAAACATATAAGTCGCATTAATTAATTTTATAATTAATTCCCGCTGTTACAACAAATGACGTGTTTTTAAGAAACAATATATATCAAAAGATTGACAATTGTTTATGTCCAATTTCAAAGTGAAATTAATTCTAATGAACACCATTGGATAAAATGGTAAAAATATATTCTAATTATACTTTAAAACCACTAAATAATATAATTTATCACAATAAATTATTTTGATTAAAAAAGTTTTTTTTAAGTATTTTTCACTATTCATAAAAATTGGAAGTTCTCAGAAAAATACCAAAAATTTAACTTAGGATAATTTCAATATTCTGAATCCAAAAATGAAGTCCATTTTGAAATATAAAATATATATAATTTCAAAAAGTAGGTATTACTATTCATAATGGCTAGTTTGATTGGTTGTGGTGTGTGTTAGAACTCGATGTTGCGTACAACACACACTATTACATTATTCAAAGGGAAACGTACCGTAGAGGCTTGGGGTGTTACATATGTTCCATGAGATGAAATGAGTAATAAATGGTTAAAACAATATGAAATTGAGAAGCTACAAACTAATAATTATATAGGTAAACCTAAAACTTGTTTCAAATGTGGTAAAATACATTTTAGTAAATGTATGTTAGGATATGGAAAGTGTTACCGGTTTCATATGTCTAGTCACATGGTTATAGACTATAAATAGAAGAGTTATAAATAATCCAAGATTGATATAATAGATATCCAGTCAACAATGATATGTTTTAGCTATAATAAGTTGGGAAATTATACTATCGTGTGGATGAAGTTACTTAATCAGGGTGGAAATCATCAAGATCAGAATAGAAATGTATGGAAAAATATTTTTCTGCTAATATAGTTGATGTTGGGACATCTGGTGAAGTAATCGAAGCTCCAAGTATCTCAATATTTTTTTAAGGTTAACCATAAGTTCAAATTTTTAGACACTCCTGAGATTTTAAGTGATGTGATCATAAAGTGATTAAAAAATTTTGGGAGATTTTTAGTAGGATTTATGTTTATCTAAGGCTTTAGTTTATTGATAATTATTACTTTACTTTTTGAAATTAATTTTAAGTTATTTATAACCTTTAGGGTTTATATTATATTTAATGATAAAGGTTATTTTTAGAGATGTTCATCATTTTTCTGGGAATGTTAGGAGGATGAAATTGTGCATATAGAAATATATAAAGTATATTTCATTAAATTATTAGAAGATAAAATAATTTATAAACATTATGAATATTATCTTTTCAAAAATGGCATTTTTAAATGTCCAACCATTGTTTACCGAGATAAATTTTAAATTACGAAGATGTAATTTTTTCAGTGGGTAAGATGCGACATCCTGAGATTTTATAAGATTTATTATTTCAAATTTATTTAAATTATTTTATATATTAAGTTACATGAAATGAATAGTTTATATTTAATTATACACAACACCATGATTATATTTCATTACACATAGCATTGAGTTTCTTCAAAAACTTATGTTACATGCAAGGCCGAGTCTTACTGAACAATAATATAATATTGATATTATTATTTAATATGGAATTTATCCTCTAGATTTTATATTAGAGGGTGTGAATATTAATAACTATATTATGTTTACACAAGTTTTTAAAATCTTTTTACATTAATATAATTGGTTTTATAGTCATAAGATAATAATAAATCCAATTTTACGCTTAAAAACTATATTTTTCTTAAAAGAAATTATACTGCCTTTTATGGATCACCTATTTTAAAACTAAATTATGAAAATTTTATAAATTTTATATGAAAAAATAAACTTTTTAAATTTTAATATTAAAATTTACTTTGGGTTAATTTTTGGTATTTTTTTTGAGAAGTTTAATGTTTCAATGAATAGTGAAAAATACTGAATTTTAATTGAAAACTTATTTTTTGTATTTTTTATTTATATAGTTAAATTAGGTTTTGAATTTGTTTTTAAAAATAATTAGTTTAATTTTACATCAATAAATCCAATTTATTTCATTTTTATCAATTTCACATTGAAATTGGATATAAAAACATGTCAAATCTTTGAACCTTTCTCTTTAAAAAAACCTGTTGTCTCATCCCGTCTGTGAGACAAAGTTTAAATTAATTTCTACCAATTATATGATTAGAATTTGAAAAATGAATTCAATATTTGTAATCATAATAATTTATAATTTATAATAAGGTCAACTTGTTTTTTGAAAAAAATATTAGTGAAAGTAATTAAAATTAATTTGAGCAATTGAAGTAAAAATGTGTTTACTTAGTGGTTAAACTTTAATATTAAGTGGAACAAAAGACCTAGAAACATGTCTAAAACCCATTTTATAGACATATTTAGACCCTAAACACCTTATTATATATTTTTAATGAATTATTGGGATACTATTCCATGAATGCAATCTATATAATAAGTTAATTAAGGCAAAAGACAAAAAAGAACCTTCATTTACTTTAATACTTATAAAGATTTGGAGTAGGGAAGAAGCTACACAAGTTTGGTTATAAATATTATTTTAGAATATAAATGTTTAATTTTATCATAATAACTTATAATTAATTATAAGATATTATATAATTACATTAAACTCTTAAGAAACACCAACACATGGATTATTTAGTTAATAATTAAATAAAATAAATAATATTTTATTAAATAATTTAAAATTACAAAAAATATTTTCTTCTTAAAATTTATTTTTATGTTTTAAAAAATATTAAATATGTTCCATTAATGATATAATTGAGATTTTATAATGAAAATATTTAACTGTAATTAGTAAAAAATTTGTTAGCAAAGTTAGGGTTAAAGCAGTTTTTTTGCGCGTTACATGCATTTATGTTAAAATTAATTTCCAACACATATGAGATTTTTATTTAATAAATTATATTTCATATTTTATACTAATTGTTTCTAATTGTTTTTAATAATTCTTACTTTAATTTATTCTTAATGAATGAAATACAAATCTACCTAAATAAAAAACCAAAATCAAAAAAATAAGGAAACTTAAAGACTAAGGGAAAATGATAAAAATGATTTTATTATTGTGTAGTGTGAGTTTTTATAAAAAATAATTACCCTTTAAACCATTAAATTTCAATTTTAAAGTACATTAGTTGAGGGAGACTTCCCAATAGTGTTTACTTTTGGTATTTATAAGAATTCCACTCCTCTTCCACTATAAAAGGCAATCACTATTCTCCTCTATTCACACCTATAAAGCCTTTTGGATCATAAAAAACATGCCAAAATAAACTCCAAACATCCCTACTATAATCCCATAATACTCAATTTGTTTATAAATATAACCAAGGAATCCCTTTGGTGAAAACTAAAAGTAGTTACCTAAAAAATAGGTAACGTTCTTCAATATACATTTCTTTATTATTTCTTTCTCAAACCAATTAAATTATTATATATATATATATATAAATATAATAAATTCATTATACTAAATATAATAAATTTTTTTTAAGTTAATGTTTCTACATACACCTACACACCCTTCCATCAAATGGGTAACGAAATTACCATTCGTTTGTACGACGAACTACCACCTCACAAAATGATGTCATTAATTTTTCCTTTACCACCTATAATGGTTGAGAATTATGATGTACATACTATATTTATATTATATATATTATATTTATATTTTCTTAATACTTTTTTAATTTTTATATAATACATACCTTTATTCTTTACATTTTTTAAAAATATGATAACATTGTTTATGGAGGTGTGGACTACCGTTTCTTCAAAGCGATGTGATACATTCACATATTACATGGAATGTATTATGGATGATTTTAATAAAAATATGTGATATAAATGAAATATATATGATATTTGCGACATAATTACATTCCTGAAAATATAATATATCATTTTATTTGTTACCTTTTCACACACTGAAAAAGCGATAATGCCGTTCGTGAACATATGGACTACCACCTCCTCGAAGTGATGTGATTCCTTTTACATCACAATAATTCTATATATATGTATATATGGTTAAATAATATGGTATATATTATATAATTATAAGTATGTAATGATAAATATTACTTACATTCTTTTCATAATGATCATTGAAAAATGGGAACGTTACTCATGCATACGCACGACCTACCGTCTCAATGATTGTAACACTGGTACTTTTTTCATAACCATATTTCATGATTGGTTTTAAAAGTATAATTGATGTATAAATATGATAATTATTTCAGAATTATTATTTTTTATATGTTTATATAATTAAATCCTTGACCATAGACAACTAACCTTATTTTTTTCGACACATAAACCGAATACAGTCAAAACACTCGATGTAGATTTAATTGTTTATGTAGTTTTATAAAACTTTGTAATAAGTGAAATAAAAGTAATGATAAAATTAAAAAGGTTTTGAATAAACTAAATAATTAACATAATTTTATTATTTAGGAATATAAATAAACACGTGACATGTTAGACTCAAGGTAAGGGATTTCATCTCAATGTCCTTTTATTGAGGCATTTCTTGATAATATGCACCTTTATTATATAAGGTGTATATACAGACCCTTTGACATTATATATCAATATTTTATCTATTATTATGTTATTTAGTGTTTTTTAAATGTTATTATTTCAATGGGATTATGATTTAAATGTTCAAAGTGGCATGAGATACTTTTAATGTTTAAAGATTTAATATCAAAATCTTTTCTCTATGTTAATATTATTGATATTATTTTACATATTTATTTCAATGGATATAAAATGATTATAAAATAAAATAAAATTTTTAATTTTAATTTCATTGATTTTTTTAAAAGTAAACTTTTTTACATGTCTTAAAAGGAAAATTTTGACAAACTACAAATGAAATGTTCTATTTTTAAAGTACGGTGATAATGACTTTTCATATCATCATGAATTTTATTAGTTTTTTGATTCCTTTGAAATATTATGTGTTTTATTAAATGAAAAAACAATTTAATTTAATTTATTTATTTTAGTATTTAAAATGGTTTTTCAAAGAAAATGGTGTTTGGATATTGAAAATGGATTCTCAAAAGAAAAGGGTATTTTTATCCAAATGGGTTTTTATATGGATTTAAAAAGTATTTTTAAAGTGTTTTATGATGAGAGTGTTTTAATATTGATATTTTACATGAGAATTATATAAAATGGAAGATCTTTATATATCTTATATGAAGGTTTGAGCTCTATTATATCTCACGGGTGAGCCTGATATAGCTTATACGAAAGGTTGATCCACATTATAGCTCATGAGAAATTGGTGAGACCAATATAGCTTATATGAATGGTTGATCCACATTATATCTCATGAGTGAGCCTAATATAGCTTATATGAAGTGTGATCCCCATTATATATCTTCAATTTATTGGGTAATTATAATGTTGGAAGTATTTCTTATGGTTATTCCAATTAAAAGGGTTTTGAAAGGGTTTATATATTTGATGCTCTAGGCCACCAAAAGAGTTTTAATTAATCTCTATGGGTATTAATGATTTTACTTGAAAAAAATGTTTATTTTTTTCTTGTGAAATTTCTTTATTCCATTTTCTAAAATAACTATGAAGTTAAATTTAAATGTTATTTGGGTTTTCATATTATTACCAAACTAACATTTTCCTTTATTTTTATATCCCTTACTAATCGTTTTTATCATCCCAAGTTTTTAAAATGTTTTCATAGGGTTTAAGTATGATTAAGGGAATATAATAAGTAATGGTTAAAGTTTTGAATAATATTCATAAAATATATCACGATTTATTTTAAAAGTTGTAGATTATGGAAAAAATGGATACTTTTCATAAGTTCCCACTTTTATTTTATGGTTTTGTTATATTTGTTTTGTGGCATAATTTTATAAAAATATAAACCTAAAATGATCCTCAATTTAAATGAAAGAAATTTCTTGACTAAAACACAAGATTATGTAATGTTTTAAGATGGTTCCTTATAGTGGATCTTTTGGGAATTTCCATGACTTTAAATTTCTATTGCATATGACTCCGATCATACTATAATTGTTCATGTTTATAATGGGATGAGTATAAGGAAAACCCTAGTGAAGCTACTTAATTTAAAATCTTAGAAATATGATATTCATAAGGGATAATTACACTAACAAATTTCATTTCTCCCCCATTTGTTTATAGATTTCATAATATGGTTACTTATATTTTATACAGACTAATTTATTGACTCTATTATAATGATCAAATTTTATTTTAATATATCATGATTTAATTTAAGTTTGGTTATTTATTTTGAAAAATACTTTAATATAATATTTATTGAAGTATAACACATTGTGAAATTTTGGGTTGTTACATTCCCTTTAAATAAATTGCATCATCAAAATTTTAATTATCACTCACTAGTGAAATAATTAAGGATGTACTTAAGATAGGAATTTATTTATAAATAGGTTTCAACCTTAGTAACTTGGGTAGGTCTAGGAAACTCAACTATTCTTTAATAAAATAAATATCCCAATATGGGATTTCATCCTAACCATTTAAGATAAATACTCTACATTATTGGGCTTAATGTCTTTATAAGGGAATCAATTTTTTTTAGTGGTATTATCATAAGAATTGTAGTGATAAGTGATCATAAGTTGATTTGGGATATAAAATATGATCTCTCTATTTTGTTACTATAAATTCTATGTGGAGATAGTTAATTCGTTTTCCAAACCACATAAAATTCATTTAAAGGAATTAAAATACTATTTTCATGAGGAACATTCTCAAAAAAAACTTGGGATACCATAATAATACTAATAAAAGTTTTTGTTCATAAAATTCAATATATAGCCATCTAGGAGATGATTTTATGTTCTTAGTAATCATACTAGGTACAAAGAGGTGGGTTTATGAAGATATAAATACATTACACACAATTCTTGAGTGGATGATCAATATTCTTCATTCCACTTAATTTTTCAAACACAATTCTTTTGTTGTGGTTTAATAGGATTTCCATTATTCCTAAAGTCTTGTAAATTTTTGATTCCTATCATCCATTTTTTTCCTTGGATTAGGGTATTTATTTGTGTAATTCCTAAGTTCACCACATTTATGAAATTAGACAATTAGTGGTACCTACATATGAACACTATTTATTTTGAAAGAATCCATTGTGATACTCACTTTTCCTAAAAAATTAATCACTCCATGTTCTCCTTTACCATAGATAAAACATCTCCCAGTTCCTTTAATATATTTCCCTTGGTGATTCTTACCACATTTTTAACACAAATAATATTTAACTTTATTTCCTTCATCATCTTTATCATCAAAACTTCCATGTGACTCTATCCTTATATTATTTGGTGATTTTGGAAACTCAAGTAAGTTCATGTTTTTAATAATAATTATTGATAACTATTTTGGAATAATCATAATATTTCTCACTCCATCACTTATATTTCTATATTTCTTATAGGGATAGTCTTCATATTGTCTGTGGCATCCATTGTTAACATGGTTTCTTCAGGCTTCATACATTACTAAAACCAAAATGGGTTAATAATGAGTGATAAAAAATTAATACTATTATATAATTATTCTAAAATTATTACATTAAAAATTCAACCTAAAAATGTATTACTCTTAAAAATTATTAAATTAGATTACTGTTCAACCTAAATCACTCTTAGTTTAATCTTGGTTTTTGTAAATTGTGTTATATAATACTTCTTAACCTAATATAATAAATCAATTAGGAAATAAATCCTTCATAATGAATTTTTAAGAGAACATGATTAACAAAAGATAATCCCTTGGGAGTGTCTAGGAAGGTGTGTAGTCTTAAGCCCACTCATCATGCACCTGAGTGAAGATTGAGTTTATACTCAAACAAACTTTTTCTATGTGATTTTCCCCAAGTTCATTATCACCATAGCCATATACACTTTCCAATATCTAGATATAGATTCAATTTCTTTGAGAACCACAAAATCTTCACTTTACCAAATCTTTATGATGTTATAGTATACTTGGACTTATCCTTAGGATTTTCACTAATATTCTCTAGTCCTATCTCCCAAATAACTAAAATAATACACAAAAATAACTAAACCCTAATCTGATACAAACTATAGTTACCCAATCTAAACATACATTTATTTTATATCATTTTAATAATTTACACATTACATATTACAAAATTATCTCACAATCCTAAGAACAAAAGTATTATTGTCTTTGAGAACTAGCTATACAAGAAATTTATTTTATAATACTTGTGAAAATTTCTCTATAATTGGGCCACACTAAACTTATTATAGACCTATCATAAGTTATAATCATACTCGTAACTTGGGGTTTGGAAACAAAATAAAGGGGCTAGGTCAAATGATTAGTAAGGTTAAACATAATTGATAACAATCGAATATCAATAGTGAGTATAAGCTGAGAATATGGGTATAATCAAGATAAATAAGAAACTTATTCCCAAAAAAGCATAGATTATAAATGATGGAATTAGTATTATAATAACATAATACATGAATCAAAATAGTGTGAATACATGATTCAATAATCATATACCATGAGAGTATAACATAATAATGAGAATAAGTATAAAACTTTGACATCTTTAAAATATGGAATAAACATTAGTATATGGAATCATTACTTTCATGAGACACAACATCAGTGTTAATTCTTACAAGGAACTAAAATTTACTCAATGATACTTTTATCGTGATATATAAACCCTTAACCATTGAATTGGAGAGTAATATATGCCCCCAACTATCATTCATCCACATTTATGACTTCCACATGAAAAATCATCCACCACATCTTAAATAACCCATGGGAAGAAAATTGGGTTTCATTCCTCACATAACAAAGAACCCATGAAAATAAAATGGGTTAAATTTAGTAGATAATAAATAATAAATTGATGAAAAATGGGTTTCATAACATTTTAAATTGGATTCAAATAAGTAAATCATTTATAACCCCATAAATAATCATAACATAATAAACCCTCATAAAATAAATGGGTATCCAAAGATATTAAGTAACTAACTAGGTAAATTATAATCAATCATGATAAATCATATGGTATTTAAACCATATAGATAAAGGGTATATGGTTAATATAATAATTTCCCCTATCAATCGATGTTTGAAATTTAGGTGAACACCCTTTAATGAAATAAATCAAAAATAGTGTATTCACAGAAGAAAAACATTGAGAGAAAAAGTATGAGTATACATCGAAGAATATTAAGTAAGATAAAGGAATTGATGGATAATTCATCCAAAAGATAAGTATATTACCTAATCCATATTTAGAAATGAATTTAATTTTATCTTTTTAAGAATGTCTTTGATAGTGCATAATACATGTAAAAGAAAAATGACTTTGATGAAAAATAATTTATAGAAGTTTTTGAAAAAATAACTTTTTAAATAATAAATATCATTGATATTTTGAGATAATTTTTAAATAAATATTTTTATAAAACAAATATAAATGTAATTTATTTTATAAATGATAAAAATTTATATGCAATGTTTCATATAAAATAACAAATGTTACATAAATAACCCTTATGGAAAGTGTTAAAAATTTCCTTAATTTTTTAAAATAAGTTTAAGTGCTAGGAAATGTTATTAATAAGTTATTTAATAATATATAAATAAATTTTCAAAAACATTATTTTAATATGGACATGGAAAAAGATAGGTTCCTGACCAAGAAGAAGATACGGGGTCAGTTTTACTTTAATGAAACCTTTCGGGTAAAATATGAGTCAAAGAGAAATGAAATTTTCAGGGAAATATAAAACCCCATTAAAATCCATAGAATACGATGATGGGTTTTAGAAATAATTTAATTACCTATATGAATTATCTTTCAAAAAACAATATTGATTTGAAAATAAAATTGGTAATGAACCCCTTACGATTTGAGTAACATTTTAATCAAAAACCTATTTTAGCTTGTTATCTTTTTAATAGAAAATAAATTCAATAAATAATATGAAATTTATCTTAAAAACCCCATGAATATGGTAAAATACATTAATTATTCATTAGATACACCATTATAAATAAAACATGGTGTATAATAGGAAATATATCTCATAGTGTAAAATTTTTAGAAAAGAGACCCTTACCTTGTTTCTTTGATTAGTTGAATTCACTCTAAGATACTATATAAAAAACATAAATATATTAATCACCTATTTCATAAAAATTTTCATATACATAACCTTTTATAAATATCATTAATAATTATTCTCTACTTTTATATTAGTTATTTTTTATCTATTTTCATTATCGAGCGTGAGTAATCTTGATCGTTTTGAAATAGTTTCGTATTAGAGGTATTTTTATTCATTTTTATCCAAAATATAATCATTAATATATAATAAAATCTAATATAATTTATGTTTTATAATTATTTATAATGTTATAATTTAATTCTATTATTTTTTTGGTCATGATCCTTAAAGATGAAATCGACGATGAGCGTGTTTCTGTGATTTTTAATTAATTAAGGTTGAAATCTTAATTAATGAGTTTAATATTTTTGTAAACATTTTATAAAAAAAAAAATCATTATTTACTTATTTATGCCATATATTTTTAGTAATTAGGTTCTCACAATCATCCATGATATTATATTATATGATGGTTCATGTTGGTGGTTAAACCAACCCAAACATGAAAATAACATTATTAATGGTTGATTATGATAATGAAATTGGTTTATTTTGGTTTAGTATAATTATTATTGAATAAAAATGTTATTATTTATATAATTCTAATTTTTTGAATTATATTTTAATAAATATAAAAAACATATTAAAAATGATATTTGTTA
Organism: Viscum album; assembly: GCA_963277665.1. Lineage (NCBI taxonomy): Eukaryota > Viridiplantae > Streptophyta > Magnoliopsida > Santalales > Viscaceae > Viscum > Viscum album. Next base: position 1,688,722,169 of record OY728140.1, on the reverse strand, counting down.
CTTCATGGAGGTGGTAGTCAAAACAATGCACGATTAACATTTTCCTTTATTAAAGAAAGAGAGGAAAAGAATGTGGATTATACTTTTTCTCTTAATAATAATTATTATATTATATTTTTCACATTTATTTATCAAGTTTACTTTTATAATTATCAAAGAGAGGTGGTGGTGAAAAAATGGAATTCGTAGCTTCATGAAGGCGGTAGTTCACACAACGTGGGAATGACTGTTTCATTTTTATTAATTTGAAAAGGGGAATGGTTTTTAATATTTATTCCCATAGTATAATAAAATTAATTATAAAAAATATAAATTTTATTATATTGGAATTATAAAATGATATTTGGAAGGTAAGGAATAAAAGAAGGATTTAGGAAGAAACAATTACTCACGTTGAGAGATTACGCTTTCACTTAGAAGAATCCTTGAAAATATAGGTATTGATCCATTATATTATGAATAGAGACTCAAGGTAAATGAAAATGGTTATAAAGGAAGTATAGTGAGAATATTTTTAGGTATAAATCAAATTTTGGGAGTGGTTATGAAGGGGTGGTGAGAGGCCCCTTTTATAAGTGGTGAAAATTTCATTTTTTGTAAATATTTCAATTTAATATAAGGAGAGAACATGGATACCATGTAAATAAGAATATAAAATAGATAAAAATTTATTTATATACGAGATAATATTGATACTAACTCATCCATTAATTTTCATATATGTTTTGAACATGTTTTTGAGTCCTTTAGTCTTAGAATTTTCAATTCTACCATTTTTGGTTTCACTACGGTAACAAATTTTTATTTAATTAATTTATGTTTAATGCATTAAAATAAAATATTACTTATTAAATAATTTGGAATTAATTATTATAAATTTAAAATCTATTTTATTAGATAAAATTTACATGTAAGAAAACATAATTTTAACATCAGTGCATGTAACATGAAAAAACCTAATTTCAGAAAAAGTGTATTCTTAATCATAAAATTTATGCGTTGGGTAAAATTATTAGTTTATTTGAATTTAGTGATTTAAAATTTTTTATTATGAAAAAATAAAATTTACGAGTCTTTCAAATAAATCCAAATCTAAATTTTTCCAATATAATATTTTATTAAAAGAAAAGATCAAAAACAGTTTTTATTGTAAAACATTACTTAATTCATTAAAATGTTAATAATATTTTTAATAAATTCATTATAGTATTTTAAAAAAGTATAGTTTTAATTATCAATCAAATATTTTATCAATTAATAAGTATATAAAATTTTAGTTATTTATTTTATAATTATAAGGTTATAGTTTTTGTAAAAATGGTATTTTCATTATTCACCTAAAAAGAAATTATTTTAGTATGATATCAAAAATTCATATTAAAACAATATTAAAATTATAAATCAAAAAATTATGTTTTTTTTAAAATTAAATTTATAGAATTTTCATTTTTAAATAATGAATAAAAGTATAAAATATAACGAGAATATGTTTTTATAGGGAAAACACTTTTTAATGCATTAACAATTATTATTCTTATTTTTTATCAATTAAAGATAAAATTAGTGTTATTATATTATATATATTTTTTATTTCAAAAATCGGTAATATATTTTTTTATTTAAACAAGTTACATAAAATTCATTTTTTAGAAAAACATTTTTATGAATAAAATGATCTTGTTAATGTTATCAATGAATTTGTAAATAAACATCCTTTTTTCTTAAAAAAAAACGAAAAATGTATAAATTATGTGTGATAAATAAATTATTATATTAGTAATTACCTGATAATGTCATCCTAATTTCTAGTTACACATCCTATCGAGATCCTTATGTAAGATCAAAACATAAGGTAATATGTGGTGGTAGTCAAGGGTCGGTATTCAGCTAGCATATATCTCATGAAAATTTATACAAGTTTGAATTTATATTTCATTTTATTTCACTCATAAAATAATTATTCAAGTTTAGTTTGGCCTTTGTACAAGATATTTTTTTGAAGATAATTCCATTCTAATCTTAGAAAAATGAACTTTATAACAAAGACTTCCGCTACCCGATGCTTTCTCTCTCTCTTTTATTTATAGATTTCACAATATGGTAACTTCATTTTGTACCCAATAATTTAACATCTATATTATAATAGTAAAATTTTATTTTAAAATATTAAAATTTCATTTTAGTTTGGTTCTATATTTAGAACAAGCTATTAGAATAATATTTACTTAAGGAAAATACATAGTTAAATTTTGGGTTGTTACATTCTCTCCCACTTAAATAAATTATAACCACAATATTTTAATTATCACTTAGTAATAAAATTATTAATTATGTCCTCAATGTAATGCCCTGACCCCAGTTACCCAGAGTCGGTGCATTATTTTAATACATTGGCATGATTACAAGGAATCAAGTCCCGAAGGACCGATCAGTTTAGCAGTCTTGGAAAATAGATTACATACATGAATGTTACATTACACTTCATAACAAACAAAACAACATAAATAATCCTTTATGAATGCCATTATTCCCTTGTCTTAACCCTGCATATCAATCACAATAAACTTCTTGGAAACCTGCGAAAAATAAAACATAGAAAGGGGTGGGCTCAGATGCTCAGTAAGGATAATAATATAGCAGAAACTTTCATAAATAAAAATAAATATTTAAGGCAATGTATAAATAAAACAAAAGCCTTTTAAACTTGAACTTCAGCATAATATGGAAAAGATAAAATGAAATAATTCCATTTACTTATTCACATGGATATTCTACTAGTCGAATAATCACATGCAATATCAATAACCACTTTCATAATGATGGAATGCATAATGCTAGACTATCATAACCACGTAGCCAAGGCCTCGTGCCAAGACTACAAATAAGATTTTTTCAAGCCCTCATTCCAAGACACTAGTTTGTCTCATGAGACCTACTGATGCATCAAGGAGCTATAGCGGGCTCCACCCGTCACTTACTAAGTCCAATGCATTCCTCATATGAAAAGGTCTAAACATAACATAAAAATTCGTATTAAAACTGGCATACGAAATGTCAATAAATTTCCCATAAACCATGAATGGTATAAAAATAACACATCCACAGTCAAACATTTCACAAAACCTTCAACACAATATGGAATATTTGTATCATGATAAATCAACTTCAAAATAAGTTTAAAATCCATTAAATGATTTTGACGTTGATGAAAATGATTTCTAAAACTCTTTGAGAGTAATACCCCTTTTTCATGAAAACATTTAAAAGTCACAAAATTTGGAAAATAAATCATTTAAATACATTTTTGAATCAAATTTTACCATACCACTTTGAAACTTTTGAAAGGAATTAACATTTTAAAAACATTCATGTCCATATAAATAAATCCTTAAAAACCATTTTGAAGAAATGGACATAAATGAGAAAGATTTAGAAGAATAAATATTTAGAACATTTGAAATGATGTTTTAATAAAAGTACCTTAAAATAATCCCTTAGAAAACTATTTCATAAAACATGGACATGGATAATAAATATGTCCCAGTAGATACTTACGTAAAAACAACCTCGGATAATAAAGAGATTGTGAAATTAATACTTATCAATTTGGTAACTTACGAAACATACACCCCATGAAAGAGGTATCATACAATGAATATGTAAATACACATAAATAAAAGTGTATTACATAAGGAATACAATTATGGGCAGTATATACACCACACAAAAGGTAATAGTGGCAATATGGGATGAATCTCACAGGAATAAGGAGTGAGATGAAAACCCCTTACCTTGCACTTTACTTTAGTAGAGGGTACATTTAGCCTATTGTATGAAGACTATAGCATGTTATTAAATTATAACAGAACCATATTAATATTTATGATATCATAAATTATTCATTTATGACTTTATACTACCCATTTAATAATAATTTCCATGTTATATTAATAATTCGGGTAATAATCGCTTTCTTTATCGTACATGTTTTAACTTGTTACTCTTGATTGTATCACTTAGATCATGATTTAAATACTTCCAGAATATAAAACATGATTTATTTATCATATATATTTAGAATATAAAAATTTATAATAGACGTATATATGAAATGGAAAACACTTTTTATGGAGACGGTAGTCCGTATGTACGCATAAACGCTGTTTCCGTTTTCATATAGTATTGAAAGGAAGTAAGTGAATAAGATATATGTTAGTACATAAATAATTATATATATATAAATATATACATATCCATTAGCATTATTATGTCATATATTAAATACTTATTAGTAATATATATTTTTTATAATCGTCGATGAATGGTGAACTTGGAAATGAATCTCATCGCGTCGTGGAGACGGTAATCCGTACGTATGCACAAGTGAAAATATCATTCTTTTGATATTAATATAATATATAATTGGATGATATATAATATATACAGAATCCTTATCATGTTATATTTATTATTTATATCAAATACACATCATTATTATACCCATCCAAATAATAATGTATTGAATAACAATTACACCACGACGTGGAGACGGTAGGCCTTACGTACGCACGTATGGTGACATGTCATTCAAAGGGTGGATAGAATAATGAATTTGGTTGTACCATAATTATAATAACATCACAATATATAGAATATACTGGAGTTATTATTTTATAATGTAAACAACAAAGAAAAAGGAAGTGGAAGAAGAAAGGAACTTGAAAGAGGGTGGTGAAATCATTACCTCTTCTTCGGGTTCTTCTTTTTGATTTGATCAAAAGGGATCCTTAGGTTGGATTTATGATCAAACTAAGGCCTCTAGGTTTAATTTAGGATAGTTGAGAGGGTATTTGGGCAGGGGTTGGCTGAGCCAAATGGCTTAGAAGGTGTGAATCAGAGAGAAGGGGGGGTGCCCTTTTATGAGAGGGGTGAGGGGCACCTTAGAAAAAACTTAAAATATTATTTTATAATAAATTAATATTCAGTTTATAATGGTTACAAAGTTGATTATTTAAAGTATAAGGTGGGTATTGGTCTAAAAAAACTCAAACAATAGGTTTTAGACAAGTTTAGGTTACCATTTTAACCTTATCATTTAGATTTAACTCTAAGTTAAATAATTTAACTTTTGCTGTGTCTTCTTGTATTCTTACACTATATGGTTAATAAACTTACTATATACTTACAATAGAACCCAAATTAGTTCATTAATGTCATAAATGTTATTATATAATCCTTTTGGACGAACCTTATATTTTTAGGACCATTATATCAATTAATGATATAATATTTGTTTTAAAAACTATTTTATGTCAATTTTGACACTATTTGGTATTTGTTTTTTGTTAAAATAACAACAACATGATTAATTCAAAAAAAAAAAATGCATTGAATCAATACTAACATGTAATATTCACCTAGAAAATCCGTGTATGTCATAAAAACTTGAAATTATATTTATTTTAATATTTATAATACCATTTATTTGATTCTTTCACGAATAATGTAATTACTACATCATCATTGTGTCATAAATAAATTTATTTTTTAATATCTAAAAATTATAAATAAAATACCATTATGTAGGAAATATTTTTAAATTTCTAATGAATATTTATAATCGAATTTATCTTATGTAAAACCCGATATTAAAAATGTTTTAGTTATTAAACTTTGATTTTAACTCTTTTAACTCTTCTTTTAATTAAATAATAATAAATGTCCTAATATAATCCAAGTGGACCTAAATGATAATATTTTATTCATAAGATTTTTTTTGGTCGAGATACACTTGTCCAATAGAATTAGGACATGTGTTAGGGTAATATTAATATCATTTTTACCCTTAATTACCCTATTTACTTTTAACATTGGTAAATAAAAGTAAAAAGTTACTATTCACCAAAAATTATTTTTATCTTATTGAACCACATTTTACTCCTTGATATTAACCGTGTCTCTCAGATTTTCGAAATTCCACTTACAGAAGCGGTAAAATTAAGTTTTATATAAATTTACAAATTGTCCTAGGAGGTGGGTAAAAGGCGGTGAAAAGTTCAATAAAATTTTTATATATCTAAAATTATTCTAAACTAAATTCAATGAATTAAATTGAACTTATATAGGTATTATGTATCTATTTTGACCTTAATTAAATTTATATAAAATAAATAATTATTTAAATAAAAATTCGGTTTTAAACTATAACTCAGTATTTTTCACTATTGTTCAAAAATTGAATGTTTTCAGAAAAAAACCAAAAATTTGGCCTAAGATATATTTGATATTATGAATTAAAAAATGATTTCTATTTTACCAAATTCAAAAAATATAAGTTGCATTAATTAATTTAAAAATTAATTCCCGTTGTCAAAACAAATAGCGTGTTTTTAAGAAATAATAACTATCAAAAGATTGACACTTGTTTATGTCTGGTTTAAATCTGAAATTACATCCAATGACCAACATTGTATTAAATGATAAAAATATATTATAAATATACTTTAAAACCACTCAAATTCATAATTTATCACTATTATTTATTTCGATTAAAAAAGTTGTTTTTAATTAAATTTAGTAATTTTCACTATTCATCAAAATATGAAAGTTATCTGAAAAGCACCAAAATTTCACCCTAAGCTAATTTCGATATTCCAAATCCAAAAATGAAGTCTATTTTGAAAGATAAAATTTATAAAATTTCAAAAAGTGGGTATTACTATTCATAACGGCTAGTTTGATTGGTTGTGGTGTGTTATAACTCGAAGTTGCGTACAACACATGCTACTGTATTATTCAAAGAGAAGCGTACCGTGGAAGCTTGAGGTGTTACATTCTCCCCTACATCAATAAATTGAGTCCTCTCAATTTTAAATTGTTCTTTGGAAATAAATGGTTGAAAATAGAAAATATATTTGTGGGAAAACCCACATCGGAAATTGGGTTAATAAAATTTAGTCTTAATAAGAGGAAAAGAGAAATGAAAGGGTCACCACCAAATTATGATCCTGATTAGGAGACCATTGGTGGAAATTAGAGACACGTAATTGGAGGAAAAACGTAAATATTTATAGGGAGTGATTGAGGTCATCAATCATAAGCAATTGTAGAATTGTTTGCCTCATAGCCACCAATTTATGATGATTTAAAAAACCATCGGTTCAAAAAAACGTAAGTTATCAGGATAACACATTTTTGGTTTTAAGATCCCTTCCCTAATGTTTAATAATTAATTTATCCATAAAATAAGAGGAAATATATATATATATATATATATATATATATATGTATTTATATATACTTGACAAGTAGAGTTTCATCCTTCAACTAATTCCTACTATAAACTCATCTTTCACTCTAAAAGATTTAATATATATATATATATATATATTCTATTTATCCTAATCGTATAGGGTTCCACAAATAATGAATTTATAATTCACATATCAGAACCTTTAAAAAAACTACATTATTCAATCCAGTACATTACATGGGCTAGTGGTAGGTGATACACCCTTGTCGCCCTTCGATTGTGGGTTCAAGTCTTGCGGCCTTGCCGGGCGCGATGAGTTGCCTCCCAACCTATGGGTTGTCCTTTTTATGGAAATCTAAAAATAATCTCAAACTAGACTTATCCAAAATACTACTTCCCAAACTCACAGTCAAAAATTTATAAGGTAGGTAAACACAATTAAGATCCATTTTTTTCACATAATAACATGTGAACACCTTCATCATGTATTCTTTTGAAATATGGTAACACCCTGAATTACCTTTAAACTTTATTTATTACATTCATGCTCCCTTGTTACTTATAGAATATTAGATATATTCCTTATATCCAAAAACATTGAATATTATAACAATGATGAAATAAACAAACCATTAATCAGTGTCAAGGTAGTCAAGAATATCCAATATAATTCATCTAAATCAACCATCTATTATTCCAAAATTACTACCTTAGTATCAAGACCATATTAAGGATTACCTTTCCTTCAACCATGTATTTTCAAAAAAAGGTTTAACTTGCTGTTGAGTCACTTTTCATAGTACCATAATATCTCAAATCCTCAATGAAATAGTATTACAGTACAATCCTTATTTTTCTCCTTAATTCATATAACCAGTACATCGTTGATACAACACTCAAATGAAATAATTATTTAATAACAACATAATAACACTAGTCATTCCTCTTCATCTGTGGTAGTATCATAACTTTATTGTTATCCAATAGCATCATTTGATGCATACTCTGATGATTTGGACATTGGTTTGCATAGTGTCCCAACTACTTGCAGATGAAGCATTGTACATTTGAAAACTTTTTCTTTCCCTTGAAATCACGTACTTGGTGTCCTTTTTCTCCAAACTTATAAAAAAACTCCCATTCCCTTCAATCATTTACCAAGGTGATTCATTCCACATTTATCACATATTGGAAAATCCTTCTTTCCCTTATTCACTTTATCCATATTTATTTCTACCATCCTCTTCTTCTCTGTCTTCCCTTCAAAGCCATAGGATTCAGAGAGTTCTTTACTAATCTTTTGATACTATTTATTAATAGGATGATAATACATGGGAGACTGTTTTATTTCTAAATTTTGTCTTAATACCATGAATGATATGACCCTTCTTACTCTTTGGATCATACGTATTGCTGGAGTTCTCATTCCTTTTACTAAGCGCCATTTCTAAACAATGGAATACACTAAGTCAGTTTATGAATCACACTTCATATTTCCAAACATGTAAAATACCTAACATTAATTGAATAGTTTATGGATATAATCCATAATCAGAAAAATGTTTTCTTTGAGGAGGTATATACTCATAAACCCTTCATAGCGGTTTGTAAAGAAAATGAGAATTATCTTAAGCATATCCCTCGGGAGTGTCGTAACCAAGAGTGCAGCAAGGCCCATTGTCGTGCACCAATTCCCGTTCGAGTCTAGCTCAAAGTGGTGTTTTTGGGTTTTACCCCTAGGTTTATCTACGCCAGAGCCGCCTCAACCTGCTCATATCCAAACATGGATGTATTGCTAGGAAAAATCACAAAATCTCTTGAATACCAAAATTCTAGGAAGTTCTTGTATAATAATCCTCGAAGTCTATGTTAGGGTAATGTTCTCTAATCAGAGTTTATCTAAATCTAGTTTCCAAGGTTATTGATAAACTTCCTCTGATACCAACTGTAACGCCCCGACCCCAGTTACACAGATTCAGTGCATTATTTTAATACATTGGCATGATTACAAGGAATCAAGTCATGAAGGACCGATCGATTTAGCAGTCTTGGAGAATAGATTACATACATGAATGTTACATTACACTTCATAACATACAAAACAACATAAATAATCATTTATAAACACCAGTATTCCCTTGTCTTAACCCTGCATATAAATCACAATAAACTTCTTGGAATCCTAGGAAAAATAAAATATAGAAAGAGGTGATCTCAGATGCTCAGTAAGGATAATAATATAGCGGAAATGTTCATAAATAAACATAAACATTTAATGAAATGTATAACTAAAATAAAAGACTTTTAAACTTGAACTTCAACATAATATAGAAAAGATAAAATGAAATAATTCCATTTACTTATTCACATGGATATTCTACTAGTCGAATAATTACATGCAATATCAATAACCACTTTCATAATGATGGAATTCATAATTCCAGACTATCATAACCACGTATCCAAGGCCTCGTGCCAAGACTACAAATAAGATTTTATCAAGGCCTCGTGCCAAGACACTAGTTTGTCTCATGATACATACCAATGCATCAAGGAGCTATAGAGGGCTCCACCCATCACTTACTAATTCCAATTCATTTCTCATATGAAAAGGTCTAAACATAACATAAACATCCGTATTAAAACTAGCATACAAAATGTCAATACATTACCTATAAACCATGGATGGTATAAAAATAACACATCCATAATCAAACATATCACAAAACCTTCATCACAATATGGAAGATTTGTATCATGATAAATCAACTTCAAAACAAGTTTAAAATCCATTAAAGGATTTTGACATTGATGAAAATGATTTGTAAAACTCTTTGATAGAAATACCCATTTTTCATGAAAACATTTAAAATTCACATAATTTGGAAGAGAAATCATTTAAATACATTTTTGAATCAAAGTTTCCCATACTACTTTGAAACTTTTGAAAGGAATTAACATTTTAAAAACATTCAAGTCCATATAAATAAACCTTTAAAAACCATTTTGAAGCCATGGACATAAATGAGAAAGATTTAGAAGAATAAATATTTAAAACATTTGAAATGATGTTTTAGTAAAAGTCTATAAAAATAATCCCTTTGAAAACTCTTTCATGAAACATGGACATGGATAATAAATATGTCCCAGTAGATACTTACGTAAAAACAACCTCGGATAATAAAGAGATTGTGAAATTAACACTTACCAATTTGGTAACTTACGAAACATACACCCCATGAAAGAGGTATCATAGAATGAATATGTAAATACACTTAAATTAAAGTTTATTACATAAGTAATACAATTATGGTCAGTACATACACCACACAAAAGGTAATAGTGGCAATATGGCATGAATCTCACGGGAATAAGGAGTGAGATGAAAACCCCTTACCTTGCACTTTCCTTTAGTCGAGGGTACGTTTAGCCTCCTGTATAAAGACTATAGTTTGTTATTAAATTATACCAAAACCATATTAATATTTATGATATCATAAATTATTCATTTATGACTTTATACTACCCATTTAATAATAATTTCCATGTTATATTAATAATTCGGGTAATAATCGCTTTCTTTATTGTACGTGTTTTAACTTGTTACTCTTGAGTGTATCACTTAGATCATGATTTAAATACTTACAGAACATAAAACATGATTTATTTATCATATGTATTTATAATATAAAAATTTATAATAGATGTATATATGAAATGGAAAACACCGTTTATGGAGACGGTAGTTCGTACATACCCATAAACGCTGTTTCCGTTTTCATATAGTGTTGAACGGAAGTAAGTGAATAAGATATATGTAAGTACATAAATACTTATATATATAAATACATATATATCCAGTAGCATTATTATTTTATATATTACATACTTATTAGTAATATATATATTTTATAATCATCGATGAATGGTGAACTTGGAAATGAATCTCATCGCGTCGTGGAGACGGTAATCTGTACGTACGCAGGAGCAAAAATATCATTCTTTTGATATTAATATAATATATAATTGGATGGTATATAATATATACAGAATCCTTATCATGTTATATTTATTATTTACATCAAATACACATCATTATTATACCCATCCAAATAATAATGTATTGAATAATAATTACACCACGACGTGGAGACGGTAAGCCATACGTACGCACGTATGGTGACATGTCATTCAAAGGGTGGATAGAATAATGAATTTGGTTGTACCATAATTATAATAAAATCACAGTATATAGAGTATACTGGAGTTATTATTTTATAATGTAAGCAACAAAGAAAAATTAAGTGGAAGAAGAAAGGAACTTGAAAGAGGGTGGTGAAATCATTAACTCTTCTTCAGGTTCTTCCTTTTGATTTGATCAAAAGGGCTCCTTAGGTTGGATTTTTGATCAAACTAAGGCTTATAGGTTTAAGGGAGGATATTTGAGAGGGTATTTGGGCAGGGGTTGGCCGAGCCAAATGGCTTAGAAGGTGTGAATTAGAGAGAAGGGGGAGTGCCCTTTTATAAGAGGGGTGAGGGGCACGTTAGGAAAAAAATAAAATATTATTTTATAATAAATTCATATTCGGTTTATAATGGTTAAAAAGTTGATTATTTAAAGTATAAGGTGGGTATAGGTCGAAAAAAACTCAACCAATAAGTTTTATACAAGTTTAGGTTACCATTTTAACCTTATTGTTTAGATTTAACTCTAAGTTAAATAATTTAACTTTTAACGTGTCTTCTTATATTCTTACACTATATGGTTAATAAACTTACTATATACTACCAATAGAACCCCAATTGGTTCATTAATGTCATAAATATTATTATATAAGTCTTTTGGCTGAACCTTAGATTTTTAGGACCATTATATCAATTAATAATATAATATTTGTTTTAAAAACTATTTTATATCAATTTTGACACTATTTGGTATTTGTTTTTTATTAAAATAATAACAACATGATTACTTCAAACAAAACTCATTGAATCAATCCCAACATGTCATATTCACCTATAAAATTTGTGTATGTCATAAAAACTTTGAAATTATATTTATTTTAATATTTATAATACCATTTATTTGATTCTTTCATGAATAAGGTAATTACTGCATCATCATTGTGTCATAAATAAATTTATTTATTTAATGTCTAAAAATTATAAATAAAATACCATGATGTAGGAAATATTTTTAAATTTATAATTAATATTTATACTCGAATTTATCTTATGAAAAACACTATATTAAAAATGTTTTAGTTATTAAACTTTGATTTTAACTCTTTTAACTCTTCTTTGAATTAAATAATAAAAAATGTCCTAATCTAATCCAAGTTGACCTAAATGATAATATTTTATTCCTAAGGTTGTTTTTGGTCGAGATACACTTTTCCAATAGAATTAGGAGATGTGTTAGGGTAATATTAATATCATTTTTACCCTTAATTACCCTATTTACTTTTAAACGTGGTAAATAAAAGTAAAAAGTTACTATTCACCAAAAATTATTTTTATCTTATTGAACCAAATTTTACTCTTTGATATTAACCGTGTCTCTCGGATTTTAGAAATTCCACTCACAGAAGCGGTAAAATTAAGTTTTATGTAAATTTCCAAATTCTTCTAGGTGGAGGGTAAAAGACGGTGAAAAGTTCAATAAAATTTTTATATATCTAAAATTATTCTAAACTAACTTCAATGAATTACATTGAACTTATATAGGTATTATGTATATATTTTGACCTTAGTTAAATTTAAATAAAATAAATAACTATTTAAATAAAAATTTGGTTTTAAACTATAACTCAGTATTTTTCACTATTCATCAGAAATTGAAAGTTTTCTAAAAAATACCAAAAATTCGGCCTAAGCTATATTTGATATTATGAATTAAAAAATGATGTCTATTTTACCTAATTCAAAACATATAAGTTGCATTAATTAATTTAAAAATTAATTCCCGTTGTCAAAACAAATAGTGTGTTTTTAAGAAATAATAACTATCAAAAGATTGACACCTGTTTATGTCTGGTTTAAATGTGAAATTACGTCCAATGACCAACATTGTATTAAATGATAAAAATATATTCTAAATATACTTTAAAACCACTCAAATTCATAATTTATCACTATTAATTATTTCTATTAAAAAATTTGTTTTTAATTAAAATTTAGTAATTTTCACTATTCATCAAAATATGAAAGTTATCCGAAAAGCACCAAAATTTCACCCTAAGCTAATTTCGATATTCCGAATCCAAAAATGAAGTCCATTTTGAAAGATAAAATTTATAAAATTTCAAAAAGTGGGTATTACTATTCATAACAGGTAGTTTGATTGGTTGTGGTGTGTTACCCAGAGTCGATGCATTATTTTAATTCATTGTCATGATTACAAGGAATCAAGTCCCGAAGGACCGATCAGTTTAGTAGTCTTGGAAAATAAATTACATACATGAATGTTACATTAAACTTTATAATATACAAAAAAACATAAATAATCCTTTATGAACGCCATTATCCCCTTGTCTTAACCCCGCATATCAATCATAATAAACTTCTTGGAATCCTGGGAAAAATAAAACATAGAAAGGGGTGAGCTCAGATGCTCAGTAAGGATAATAATATAGCAGAAACTTTCATAAATAAACATAAACATTTAAGGCAATGTATAACTAGAAAATTCCTTTTAAACCTGAACTTTAGCATAATATGGAAAAGATAAAATTAAATAATTCCATTTACTTATTCACATGGATATTGTACAAGTCGAATAATCACATGCAATACCAATAACCACTTTCATAATGATGGAATGCATAATGCCAAACTATCATAACCACGTAGCGAAGGCCTCGTGCCAAGACTACAAATAAGATTTTGTCAAGGACTCGTGCCAAGACACTAATTTGTCTCATGAGACCTACCGATGCATCAAGGAGCTATAGCGGGCTGCACCCGTCACTTACTAAGTTCAATGCATTCCTCATATGAAAAGGTCTAAACATAACATAAACATTCGTATTAAAACTAGCATACAAAATGTAAATACATTACCCATAAACCATGAATGGTATAAAAATAACACATCCACAATCAAACATATCAAAAAACCTTCAACACAATATGGAAGACTTGTATCATGATAAATCAACTTCAAAACAATTTTTAAATCCATTAAAGGATTTTGACATTGATGAGAATTATTTTTAAAACTCTTTGAGATAAATACCCATTTTTCATGAAAACATTTAAAAGTTACACAATTTGGAAAAGAAATCTTTTAAATACATTTTTTAATCAAATTTTCACATAAAACTTTGAAACTTTTTAAAGGAATTAACATTTTAAAAACATTCATGTCCATATAAATAAATCCTTAAAAACCATTTTGAAGAAATGGACATAAATGAGAAAGATTTAGAAGAATAAATATTTAGAACATTTGAAATGATGTTTTAGTAAAAGTCCCTTAAAATAATCCCTTTGAAAACTCTTTCATAAAACATGGACATGGATAATAAATATGTCCCAGTAGATACTTACGTAAAAACAACCTCGGATAATAAAGAGATTGTGAAATTAACACTTACCAATTTGGTAACTTACGAAACATACACCCCATGAAAGAGGTATCATAAAATGAATATGTAAATACACATAAATGAAATTGTATTACATAATGAATACATTTATGGGCAGTACATACACCACACAAAATGTAATAGTGGAAATATGGCATGAATCTCACGGGAATAAGGAGTGAGATGAAAACCCCTTACCTTGCACTTTCCTTTAGTCGAGGGTACGTTTAGCCTCCTGTATGAAGACTATAGTATGTTCTTAAATTATAACAGAACCATATTAATATTTATGATATCATAAATTATTCATTTATGACTTTATACTACCCATTTAATAATAATTTCCATGTTATATTAATAATTCGGGTAATAATCGCTTTCTTTATCGTACGTGTTTTAACTTGTTACTCTTGATTGTATCCCTTAGACCATGATTTAAATACTTCCAGAATATAAAACATGATTTATTTATCATATATATTTAGAATATAAAAATTTATAATAGACTTATATATGAAATGGAAAACACCGTTTATGGAGACGGTAGTCCGTACGTACGCATAAACGCTGTTTTCGTTTTCATATAGTATTGAACGGAAGTAAGTGAATAAGATATATGTAAGTACATAAATACTTATATATATAAATATATATATCTCCAGTATAATTATTATGTCATATATTACATACTTATTCGTAATATATATTTTTTATAATCGTCGATGAATGGTGAATTTGGAAATGAATCTCATCGCGTCGTGGAGACGGTAATTCGTACGTACGCACGAGCGAAAATATCATTCTTTTGATATTAATATAATATATAATTGGATGGTATATAATATATAAAGAATAATTATCATGTTATATTTATTATTTACAACAAATACACATCATTATTATACCCATCCAAATAATAATGTATTGAATAACAATTACACCACGACGTGGAGACGATAAGCTGTATGTACGCACGTATGGTGACATGTCATTCAAAGGGTGGATAGAATAATAAATTTGGTTGTACCATAATTATAATAACATCACAGTATATATAATATACTGGAGTTATTATTTTATAATGGAAACAACAAAGAAAAAGGAAGTGGAACAATAAAGGAACTTGAAAGAGGGTGGTGAAATCAATACCTCTTCTTCGGGTTCTTCCTTTTGATTTGAGAAAAAGGGCTCCTTAGGTTGTCTTTATGATCATACTAAGGCCTCTAGGTTGAATGGAGGATAGTTTAGAGGGTATTTGGGTAGATTTTGGCCAAGAAAAACTTCTTAGAAGGTGTGAATTGGAGAGAAGGGGGAGTGCCCTTTTATAAGAGGGGTGAGGGTCACCTTAGAAAAAACTTAAAATATTATTTTATAATAAATTTATATTTGGTTTCTAATGGTTCCAAAGTTAATTATTTAAATTATAATGTGGGAATAGGTCGAAAAAAACTCAACCAAAAGGGTTTAGACAAGTTTAGGTTACCATTTTAACCTTATCGTTTAGATTTAACTCTAAGTTAAATAATTTAACTTTTACCGTGTCTTCTTGTATTCTTACAATATATGGTTAATAAACTTACTATATACTGCCAATAGAACCCCAATTGGTTCATTAATGTCATAAATTTTATTATATAAGTCTTTTGTCCGAACCTTATATTTTTGGGACCATTATATCAATTAATAATATAATATTTGTTTTAAAGACTTTTTATGTCAATTTTAAAACTATTTGGTATTTGTTTTTTGTTAAAATAATAACAATATGATTACTTAAAAAAATGTATTTAATCAATACTAACATGTCATATTCACCTATAAAATTCTTGGATGTCATAAAAACATTGAAATTATTTTTTTTTAATATTTGTAATACCATTTATTTGATTCTTTAATGAATAAGGTAATTACTGCATCATCATTGTGTCAATTTTTTTTTATTTATTTAATGTCTAAAAATTATAAATAAAATACCATGATGTAGGAAATATTTTTAACTTTCTAATGAATATTCATAATCGAATTTATCTTATGTAAAACCTTATATTAAAAATGTTTTAGTTATTAAACTTTGATTTTAACTCTTTTAACTCTTCTTTGAATTAAAAAATAATAAATGTTCTAATCTAATCCAAGTGGATATAAATGATAATATTTTATTCCTAAAGTTGTTTTTGGTCGAGATACACTTTTCCAATATAATTAGGACATGTGTTAGGGTAATATTAATATCATTTTTACCCTTAATTACCCTATTTACTTTTAACCGTGGTAAATAAAAGTAAAAAGTTACTATTCACCAAAAATTATTTTTATCTTATTGAACCACATTTTACTCCTTGATATAAACCGTATCTCTCGAATTTTCGAAATTCCACTCACAGAAGCGGTAAAATTAAATTTTATGTAAATTTCCAAATTCTCCTAGGAGCTGGGTAAAAGACGGTGAAAAGTTCAATAAAATTTTTATATATCTAAAATTATTCTAAACTAAATTCAATGAATTACATTGAACTTATATAGGTATTATGTATCTATTTTGACCTTAATTAAATTTAAATAAAATAAATAATTACTTAAATAAAAATTCGGTTTTAAACTATAACTCAGTATTTTTCACTATTTATCAAAATTTGAAAGTTTTCAGAAAAATACCAAAAATTCGGCCGAAGCTATATTTGATATTATGAATTCAAAAATGATGTCTATTTTACCAAATTCAAAACATATAAGTTGAATTAATTAATTTAAAAATTAATTCCCGTTGTCAAAACAAATACCATGTTTTTAAGAAATAATAACTATCAAAAGATTGACACTTGTTTATGTCTGGTTTAAATGTAAAATTACGTCCAATGACCAAAATTGTATTAAATGATAAAAATATATTTTAAATATACTTTAAAACCACTCAAATTCATAATTTATCACTATTAATTATTTCGATTAAAAAAGTTGTTTTTAATTAAAATTTAGTAATTTTCACCATTTATCAAAATATGAAAGTTATCAGAAAAGCACCAAAATTTCACCCTAAGCTAATTTCGATATTCCGAATCCAAAAATGAAGTCCATTTTGAAAGATAAAATTTATAAAATTTCAAAAAGTGGGTATTAATATCTATAACGACTAGTTTGATTTGTTGTGGGGTGTTATAACTCGAAGTTGCGTACAACACACACTATTGTATTATTCAAAGAGAAGCGTACCGTGGAAGCTTGGGGTGTTACATTCTCCCCTACTTCAATAAATTTCATCCTCTCAATTTGATTTTTTTTTCGAAAATAAAAGGTTGAAAATAGAAAATATCTTTGTGGGAAAATCCACATCAGAAATTGGGTTAATAAAATTTAGTCTTAATAAGAGGAAAAGAGAAATGAAAGGGTCACCACCAAATTATGATCTCGATTAGGAGAATGTTGGGGAAATTAGAGACACATAATTAGAGGAAAAACATAAATATTTATAGGGCGTTATTGAGGTCATCAATCACAAACAATTGTAGAATTTTGGGCCTCAAAGCCACCAATTTATGATGATTTAAAATACCATCGGTTCAACAAAACGTAAGGTATTAGGATGACACATTTTTGGTTTTAAGATCCCTTTCCTAATGTTTAATAATTAATATATCCATAAAATAAGAGTATATATATATATATGTATGTATTTATATATACTTGACAAGTAGAGTTTCATCCTTCAACTAATTCCTACTACAAACTCATATTTCACTCTAAAAGATATAATATATATATATATATATATATATATATATTCTATTTATCCTAATCGTATAGGGTTCCAAAAATAATGAATTTATAATTCACATATCAAACCCTTTAAAAAAAACTATTTTATTCAATCCAGGACATCACGTGGGCTAGTGGTAGGTGATACACCATTGTCGCCCTTCGGTTGTGGGTTCAAGTCTTGCAGCCTTTCCGGACGCGATGGGTTGCCGCCCAACCTCCGGGTTGTCCTTTTTATGGAAATCCAAAAATAATCTCAAACTAGAATTATCCAAAATACTTCTTCCCAAACTCACAGTAAAAAATTTATAAGGTAGGTAAACAGAATGAAGATCCTTTTTTTTTCACGTAATAGCATGTGAACACCTTCATCATGTATTCTTTTAAAATATGGTAACACCCTGAATTACCATAAAAATTTATTGATTAAATTCATGCTCCCTTGTTCCTTATAGAATATTAGATATATTCTTTATATAAAAAAACTTTGAATATTCCAACAATGATGAAATAAACAAACCATTAATCAGTGTCAAGGTAGTCAAGAATATCCAATATAATTTATCCAAATTAGCCATCTCTTATTCCAAAATTTCTACCTTAGTATCAAGACCATATTAAGGATTACCTTTCCTTCAACCATGTATTTTCAAAAAAAAATTAACTTGATGTTGAGTCACTTTTCATAGTACCATAATATATCCAATCCTCAATGAAATAGTACTGCAGTACAATCCTTATTTATCTCCATAATTCATATAACCAGTACATCGTTGATACAACACTCAAATGAAATAATTCATTAATAACAACATAAGAACACTAGTCATTCCTCTTCATCTGTGGTAGTATTATAACATTATTATTATCCAATAGCATCATTTAGTGCATACTCTGATGATTTGGACATTAGTTTGCGTAGTGTACCAACTCCTTGTAGATGAAGCATTGTACATTTGAAAACTTTTTCTTACCCTTTCAATCACGTACTTGGTGTCCTTTTTCTCCACACTTATAAAAAAACTCCCATTCCCTTCAATCATTTACCAAGGTGATTCATTCCACATTTATCACATATTTGAAAATCCTTCTTTCCCTTATTCCCTTTATCCATATTTCTTTCGACCATATTTTTCTTCTCTGGCTTCCCTTCAAAGCCATAGGATTCAGAGAGTTCTTTACTGATATTTTGTTACTATTTATTCAAATGATGATAATACGTGGGAGACTATTTCATTTCTAAATTTTGTCTTAATACCATGAATAATATGACCCTTCTTACTCTTTGGATCATACGTATTGCTGGAGTTCTCATTCCTTCTACTGGGCGCCATTTCTAAACAATGGAATTCACTAAGTCAATTTATGAATCACAATTCATAATTCCAAACATGTAAAATACCTAACATAAATTGAATAGTTTATGGATATAATCCATAATCACAAAAATGTTTTCTTTGAGGAGGTATATACTCATAAACTCTTCATAGAGGTTTGTAAAGAAAATGAGAACTATCCTAAGCATATCCCCTGGGAGTTTCGTAACCAAGAGTGCAGCAAGGCCCATTGTCGTGCACCAGTTCCCGTTCGAGTCTAGCTCAAAGCGGTGTTTTCGGGTTTTACCCCTAGGTATATCTGTGCCAGAGACACCTCTACATGCTCGTATCCAGATAGGGATGTATTGCTTGGAAAACTGACAAAATATCTACAATACCAGAATTCTAGGAAGTTCTTCTATAATAATCCTCAAAGTCTATCTTAGGGTAATGTTCTCTAATTAGAGTTTATCTAAATATAGTTTCCAAGGTTATTGATAAACTTCCTCTGATACCAACTATAACGCCCAGACCCCAGTTACCTAGAGTCGGTGCATTGTTTTAATACATTGGCATGATTACCAGGAATCAAGTCCCGAAGGACCGATCAGTTTAGTAGTCTTGGAAAATAGATTACATACATGAATGTTACATTAAAATTCATAACATACAAAACAACATAAATAATCCTTTATGAACACCATTATTACCTTTTCTTAACCCTGCATATCAATCACAATAAACTTCTTGGAATCATAGAAAAAATAAAACATAGAAAGGGGTGAGCTTAGATGCTCAATAAGGATAATAATATAGCGGAAACTTTCATAAATAAATATAAACATTAAAGCAATATATAACTAAAACAAAAGCCTTTTAAACTTGAAATTCAGCATAATATGGCAAAGATAAAATGAAATAATGCCCTTTACTTATTCACATGGATATTCTACTAGTCGAATAATCACATGCAATATCAATAACCACTTTCATAATGATGGAATGCATAATGCCAGACTATCATAACCACGTAGCCAAGGCCTCATTCTAAGACTACAAATAAGATTTTGTCAAGGCCTCATGACAAGACACTAGTTTGTCTCATGAGACCTACCGATGCATCGAGAAGCTATAGCGAGCTCCACCCATCACTTACTAAGTCCAATGTATTCCTCATATGAAAAGGTCTAAACATAACATAAACATTCATATTAAAACTAGAATACAAAATGTCAACACATTACCCATAAACCATGATTGGTATAAAAATAACACATCCACAGTCAGACATGTCACAAAACCTTCAACACAATATGGAAGATTTGTATGATGATAAATCAACTTCAAAAAAGTTTAAAATCCATTAAAGGATTTTGACGTTGATGAAAATGATTTGTAAAACTCTTTGAGAGAAATACCCCTTTTTCATGAAAACATTTAAAAGTCACAAAATTTGAAAAAAAAATCATTGAAATACATTTTTTAATCAAAATATCCCATACCACTTTGAAACTTTTGAAAGGAATTAACATTTTAAAAACATTCATGTCCATATAAATAAATCCTTAGAAACCATTTTGAAGACATGGACATAAATGAGAAAGATTTAGAAGAATAAATATTTTGAACATTTGAAATGATGTTATAGTAAAAGTCCCTTAAAATAATCCCTTTGAAAACTATGTCATAAAACATGGACATGGATAATAAATATGTCCCAGTAGATACTTATGTAAAAACAACCTCAAATAATAAAGAGATTGTGAAATTAACACTTACTCATTTGGAAACTTACGAAACATACACCCCATGAAAGAGGTATCACACAATGAATATGTAAATACACATAAATTAAAGTTTATTAGATAAGGAATACAATTATGGTAGTACATACACCACACAAAAGATAATAGTGGCAATATGGCATGAATCTCACAGGAATAAGGAGTGAGATGAAAACCCCTTACCTTGCACTTTCCTTTAGTCGAGGGTACGTTTAGCCTCCCGTATGAAGACTATAGTATGTTATTAAATTATACCAGAACCATATTAATATTTATGATATCATACATTATTCATTTATGACTTTATACTACCCATTTAATAATAATTTCCATGTTATATTAATAATTCTGGTAATAATCGCTTTCTTTATCGTGCATGTTTTAACTTGTTACTCTTGACTGTATCACTTAGATCATGATTTAAATACTTCCAGAATATAAAACATGATTTATTTATCATATATATTTAGAATATAAAAATTTCTAATAGACGTATATATGAAATGGAAAACACCGTTTATGGAGACGGTAGTCCGTACGTACGCATAAATGCTGTTTTCATTTTCATATAGTATTGAACGAAAGTAAGTGAATAAGATATATGTAAGTACATAAATACTTATATATATAAATATATATATATCCAGTAGAATTATTATTTCATATATTACATACTTATTATTAATATATATTTTTTGTAATTGTCGTTGAATGGTGAACTTGGAAATGAATCTCATCGCGTCGTGGAGACGGTAATCCGTACGTACGCACGAGCGAAAATATCATTCTTTTGATATTAATATAATATAAAATTGGATGGTATATAATATATACAGAATAATTATCATGTTATATTTATTATTTACATCAAATACAGATCATTATTATACCCATCCAAATAATAATGTATTGAATAATAATTACACCACGACGTGGAGACGGTAAGTCGTACGTACGCACGTATGGTGAAATGTAATTCATAGGGTGGATAGAATAATGAATTTGGTTGTAAAATAATTATAATAACATCACAGTATATAGAATATACTGGAGTTATTATTTTATAATGGAAACAACAAAGAAAAAGTAAGTGGAAGAATAAAGGAACTTGAAAGAGGGTGGTGAAATCATTACCTCTTCTTCGGGTTCTTTCTCTTGATTTGATCAAAAGGGCTCCTTAGGTTGGATTTATGATCAAAATAAGTCCTCTAGGTTGAAGGTAGGATAGTTTAGAGGTTATTTGGGCAGGGGTTGTTCGAGCCAAATTGCTTATAAGGTGTGAATTAGAGAGAAGGGGGAGTGCCCTTTTATAATAGGGGTGAGGGGCACCTTAGGAAAAACTTAAAATATTATTTTATAATAAATTAATATTCGGTTTCTAATGGTTCCAAAGTTTATTATTTAAAGTATAATGTGGGTATAGGTAGAAAACAACTCAAACAATAGGTTTTAGACAAGTTTAGGTTACCATTTTAACCTTATCATTTAGATTCAACTCTATGTTAAATAATTTAACTTTTACCATGTCTTCTTGTATTCTTACTCTATATGGTTAATAAACTCACTATATACTGCCAATAGAACCACAATTGGTTCATTAATGTCATAAATATTATTATATAAGTCTTTTTTCCGAGCCTTAGATTTTTAGGACCATTATATCAATTAATAATATAATATTTGTTTTAAAAACTATTTTATGTCAATTTTGACATTATTTGGCATTTGTTTTTTGTTGAAATAATAACAACATGATTACTTCAAAAAAAAAAGAATTGAATCAATTATAACATGATATATGCACCTATAAAATTCGTTTATGTCATAAAAACTTTGAAATTATATTTATTTTAATATTTATAATACCATTTATTTGATTCTTTCATGAATAAGGTAATTACTGCATCGTCATTGTGTCATAAATAAATTTATTTATTTAAGGTCTAAAAATTATAAATAAAATACCATGATGTATGAAATCTTTTTAAATTTATAATGAATATTTATAATCTAATTTATCTTATATAAAACCCTATATTAAAAATTTTTTAGTTATTAAACTTTAATTTTAACTCTTTTAACTCTTCTTTGAATTAAATAATAATAAATGTCATAATCTAATCCAAGTGGACCTAAATGATAATATTTTATTCCTAAGGTTGTTTTTGGTCGAGATACACTTGTAAAACAGAATTAGGACATGTGTTAGGGTAATATTAATATCATTTTTACCCTTAATTATCCTATTTACTTTTAACCGTGGTAAATAAAAGTAAAAAGTCGCTATTCACCAAAAATTATTTTTATCTTATTGAACCAAATTTTACTCCTTGATATTAATCGCGTCTCTTGGATTTTCAAAATTCCATTCATAGATGTGGTGAAATTAAGTTTTATGTAAATTTTCAAATTCTTCTAGGAGGTGGGCAAAAGACGATGAAAAGTTCAATAAATTTTTTATATATCTAAAATTATTCTAAACTAACTTCAATGAATTACATTTAACTTATATAGGTATTATGTCTCTATTTTTACCTTAATTAAATTTAAATAAAATAAATAATTATTTAAATAAAAATTCTGTTTTAAACTTTAACTCAGTATTTTTCACTATTCATCAAAAATTGAAAGTTTTCAGAAAAATACCAAAAATTCAGCCTAAGATATATTTGATATTATTATTTAAAAAATTATGTCTATTTTACCAAATTAAAAACATATAAGTTGCATTAATTAATTTAAAAATTAATACCTTTTGGTAAAACTAATAGCGTGTTTTTAAGAAATAATAACTATCAAAAGATTGACACTTTTTTATGTCTGGTTTAAATGTGAAATTACGTCCAATGACCAAAATTGTATTAAATGATAAAAATATATTATAAATATACTTTAAAACCACTCAAATTCATAATTTATCACAATTAATTATTTCGATTAAAAAAGTTGTTTTTAATTAAAATTTCGTAATTTTCACTATTCATCAAAATATTAAAGTTATCCGAAAAGCACCAAAATTTCACCCTAAGATAATAAAAATATTATGAATCCAAAAATGAAGTCCATTTTGAAAGATAAAATTTATAAAATTTCAAAAAGCGGGTATTACTATTCATAACGGCTAGTTTGATTGGTTGTGGTGTGTTATAACTCGAAGTTGCGTACAACACACGCTACTGTATTATTCAAAGAGAAGTGTACCGTGGAATCTTGTGGTGTTACAATCAAGGTATATATGAGTGAGGATTTTATTTATAAAGAGGTATCACAATTAGTAATTTGTGTTTGTTTAGAAAACTCATCTATTCCTGCATAATAGACATATCACAATATGGGGTTTCTTCCTAACAATTCAAGATAAATACTACTTATGATTGTGGTTAATGGATATATAAGGGAACCAATTTTCCTAGAGAGTTCATTGACATAATTGTAGTGATATGTGAAAAAAGTTTATTTGTGATATAAAATATTATATCCCTATTTCATTATAATGGGGTATATATGGATATAGTTAATATATTTTTTAAACCACATAAAATCCATCTAAAGGAAGGATAATAATATTTTCACAAGGTACTTTCCCAAATACTTAAACTTGGGATACCATAAATATACCACTAGAATTTCTTATAATTTTTTTAAATATATAGTAATCTATGTGATTATTTTATGTTCTTTGCAAACATACTAAGCAAAAAGGAGTGGGTAAAAATATATGTAAATAAAAAATTTATAGTTATTGAGTGTATTATAAAAATTCTTCACTCTAAATCATTTTCTGAATTCACTCCAATAATCATTGTTATAAAGGATTTCCCCTATTCCCTTTATTTTTGAAAATTTTAATGCATATCATACTTTTTATCCATTGTATTAGGGTATTTATTTGGGTAATTTCCAAGTTTACCATATGTATGACATTGGAATATTAGTGGAAACTATAGATGAACACTATTTCATTTCATATTGTCCACTAATATCTACACTTTTAATCAAAAATTAGTTTCCATATTTCCTCCTTTACCACAAATAAAACATATCCCAGTTCCTTTAAGACATTCCCCTAGGTTATTCTTACCACATTTTTCACACGAAGGAGATTAAACATTATTTCCTTCACCATCTTTATCACCAAAACTTCCATGATACTATATACTTATCTTATTTGGTGAGTTTTGAAACTCAAATAAGTTCATATTATTAATCATATTTTTTTATGGATGGTTTGGAATAATCATAATATTTCTCACTATAGCTCTTATCCAGATAGATTTCTCATTGGTATAATCTTCATATTGTCCATATAATTCTTTTTTAAACTAGTTCCTTTAGGATTAAAAAACTAATAAAATAGAAGGTGTTAATCATGAGTGATGAATTATTAAAACCATAAGAGAATTATTATAAGATAACTACATAAAAATTCAACCTCAAAATATCTTAATATTTTAAATTATTACATTATCTTGAAATTCAACCCAAATCACTCTCAGTTCAATCTAAGTTTCTTTAAGTTACATTCTCTCATAATTGTTAACCTAATATCATAAATTAATTAGGAAATAAATCCTTTATAATGGATTTAAAAGAGAACATAATTAGCCAAATAATATCCATAGGAGTATCTAGCTAGGTGTGCAACCTTAAGATCACTCATAGTGCACCAGAGTGAAGATTGGGTTGATGCTGAACCAACCCTTTTTCGGGTGATTAACTTTGGGCGCATCTGTACCATATATGTATCAACTTTCTAGTATCCATACAAGGGTGAAATTAATATGGGGTCCACAAAATCTCTAATTTACCAAAATAGATAGATTTTATCCTATATATAGACTTATTCCTTAGACTTATTACTTGGGTTTTCACTAATGTTCTCTAGTCTTATCTCCAAAATAAATAAACAAATCCTAAAAAATAACTAAACTCTACTCTGATACAAACTATAACAACCCAATCAAAACATATCTTTATTTTATATCATTTTCATAACTTAAACATAACATATTAAAAAATAGTCACATAATCCCAATAATTTAACTTTAGTGTATTTAAGGAGTGGCTATATATGAAATTTATTTTTTAATACTTGATAAAATTTATCCATAATTGAGCCACACTAGACTCCTTTTGGAATTATCATAAGTTTTACCCATCATCATATCTTTGAGAATGGAAACACTAGATATAAGTGAGCTCAAATTCTGAGTAATGTTAAATGTAAGCAATAATAATCGAATATTAGTAGTGAGTATAATATGAGAATATGGGTATAATAAAGACACATAAGAAACTGATTACTAATAAATAATAGATCATAAATCATGGAATAAGGCATATAATAACATAAAATATGAATTCAAAGAGGTGTGGAAGCATGAGTCAATAAACATGACTCATGAGATAATAATAAAATAGCGATAATAAACATAAAATTGTGAAATCTTTAAAATATGGAACAAACATTATTCTAGGGAAGCATTACTTTTACGAGCTACAATTTTAGTGCTCAAACTTATGAGAAACTTAAATGTACTTGTGAAAAATTTTCTCACAAGATATAAATACTTAACCATAAGAGGGTGACATAGGTCCCCACACATCATTCATCTAAACTTATGAGTGACACTTGAAAAATTATTCATCATAAAAAAAATAATCCATTGGAATAAAAAATGCGATTTGCTCCTTAGATAAAAAGTATCCCATGGAATGAAAATGGGTTTCATTCAATGTATTGTAAAAAATACATGGGAAAACAGGTTTCATATAATTTTAAATAGGATTCACATTAGAAAATAATTAATTACTCTATTAATAATAATAACATGACAAACCCATGGAAAATAAATGGGTATCAAAATATAATCCGTAATAGTCTAGGTAAATACCCTTCAATCAAGAAAAGTAATATAGTATTTATGACGCATAGATAAAGGGTATATGTTTAAGAGAATAATTTCCACAATCAATCGATTTATGGAATCTAGGTAAACACCCTTTAATCAAAGAAATCAATTATAGGGTATTTACAGAGGAAAGGAATTAGGAGTAAAATTGTGGTTATACATTGAAGATGATTAATTAAGACCAAGGAAATGATGGATCATTCTTACAAAATAGAAGGATATAATATAATCCATCTAGATAAATAATATGGATGGTTTCATTTGAATAATGTTCTTGATCATGTATTAGATATGTTAAAGAACAATAAAATTGATGAAAAATACTTTTAAGTGTTTTAGAAAAAATCACTTTATAAATAAGAAATATCCATGATCTTTTAATATAGTTTTTAAAGAAATATTTTATAAAACTAGGATAAAAATAATTACTTTTATAAACCGTGAAAATGTAGAGATAATTTTTTTTCTATAAAATTACAAAGGTGATATAAATTTGTGTTCCCATGGAAAATGTTAAAAAGAGATTCTTTTCACACTTTAAAGAAAATGACCCTTATGAAAAATGTTAATTTTTTTTTAATTTTTTTAAAGAATTTATAGTAGTATAAAATTATCTTATTCAGTTATTGATGCATAGATAATGAAATGTTGAAAATCATCCAATGAATACAAAGATAGAAAAAAGGGAGTATCAATTTTACTTATAAGAAACACTTTGGGTAGAATACAAGTCAGGTGAAATTTTAATTTTTAGGAGACATGTAAAAACCCATGAATATACAAATAAGATGATAAGTGGTTTTATAAATAATATAAATTCCCTAATTGTATTATATTTTAAAAACAATATTGATTTTAAAATAATGTTTGAAATTAAATCCTTAAAGTTTGAGTAACATTTTAATTAAACTCCTCTTTTAGATTTGGTATCATTTAAGTCAAAATAAGTTTATAATATAAATTAAAATGGATATTAAAAACCCCATGAATATGGTAAAATAAATTCATTAGGTAGTATATACACTATTCCTAATAAATCATGTTTTATAATATGAAATATTCCTCAAGAGATGAGAAGTTGAGATAAGTAACCCCTAACTTGTTTCCCTACTTAGTGAAATGAACTCTAATATCTGAAGTAAAAAACCTAAATATATTAATCAACTATTTATAATTAATTAAATATATATAAACTTTAATAAATTGAATTTATTATTATTCTCTACATATATATTAGTTATTTATTATCTATTTTAAATATTGGGTGTGAGTAATTTTTATCATTTTGACATACTTTTATATTAATGGTGTTTTTCTTCTTTATTATCCAAAAATTCATAATTCACTGATCATAAAAGGTACTAGAATTAATGTTTTATAATTATTTATAAATTTATAATCTCATTATGTTTGATTTTTTATTAATATCCTTAAAGATGAAATCAAAGATGAGTGTGTTTAATTGATTATTAACAAATAAACACTGGTATCTTTATTAATGAGTTTAATATTAATTATACCATAAAAGAACCAAAATAAAATACTTAATAAATTATTTATATCATATATTATTAGTAATTATTTTCACATAGTAATCAATGATATTATTTTATATTGTGGTTCATGTTGGTGGTTAAACCAACCCAAACGTGAACGTACCATAATCTATGGATGATTATGATTATGAAAGTAGTTTATTTTTTCATAATATCATTATTATAGAAGCAAAATTATAGTATTTATATAATTTTTAGGTTTCGAATCATATTTTAATTTAATTTAATAATTAATAAAGAAACTATATGAGAAAATAGATAAGTTACTTTGTAGAGGCGGTAGTCCGCACAACATATGATTAACGTTTTAATTTATAAAATAAATAGATGGAAATAAGGTAGATTATAAATTTTATATTTATAATAATAATAATAATTTTTTTATTTCAAATTAATTCCTGAATTTCTATTTTATAATTAGTGAAGATAGGCTGTTGTGTAAAATGGAAGTTGTCGCTTTGTGGGTGCGATAGTCTGCACAACACTTGATGAAAGGTTTTATTTTTCTTAATAGAAAAGGGGAAATATGGTCAATAGTTATTAAATTAAAATAATAATATAAATTATAAAAAATACTGATTTTATTATAAAGAAATTAGAAATTATATTTATAAGGTAATGAAGAAAAGAAAAGGAGTTTGGAGAATGTAATCATGTTGGGTGCCCAGGCTTTCCCTTGGAAGACTCTTTGGAAATAGAGGTATTAAGATAATATCTTATAACCATATGCTCAAGGAAAAGTGGTTATAAAGTAATTATAATGGGAAGAGTTTTATTTGGAAACTAAATTTTGGGAGTGGTCTTGAAGGGGTGGTGTGAGGCCCCCTTTATAAGTTGTGAGAATGAAATTTTTATAAATATTTTAACTTAATATAAAGAGGCACATGTTTCACATGTCAATTAGACTCCAAAATTGATAATAATATAGTGGTTATATGATATAAGATTAATAATACCGCTACCATTCATTTTCACAAATGTTTTAAACATGTTTCTAGGTCCTTTACTCTTAGAATTTATACTTTTACCATTTTTGTTTTTATTGTGGTAACTAATTTTTACCATTATAATTTACTTTTAGGACTAAAAATAAATGGACCTTATTAAATAATTTATAAATACAGATTCAAAATATGAACTCTAGTTTATTTGATAAAATTTATATGTGTAATAAAAATCAATTTTAATATTAGCGCATTTAACATATAAAAACCTATTTTTAGAGAAAGTGTATTCTTAATCATAAAATGTATATTTAGAGTAAAATTATCCATGAAATTGAATATCATGATATAAATTGGTTTATTATAAAAAATAAAATTTATGAGGCTTTCAAAGTAAGCTAAATACAAATTTTAACAAAATAATATATAATTAAAATAAAAGACCTTATGGAGTTTTTATTAGAAAATATTTCTTAAGTCCTTAAAATGTTAATTATAGGTTTTTTAAATTTAGCATAACATTTTTTAAAATATATATATTTGATTATTAAACTCATTTTTTTAAATTAAAAGGTTTATAAACTTATATATCTTTCTTATATAATTTTAAACATACATTTTTGGTTGAAATGATATTTTTACTATTCACTTAAAAATAAATTATTTTACAATAATTTCAAAATTTCATGTCAAAATAATATTGACATTCTAATTCAAAAAAATGAATTTTATTTTTTTATTTAAATTTATAAAATTTTCTATTTTAACCTTTTAATAAATTCATAATATATAATGAGAAACTAATTTTTATAAGAAAATATATTTAAAAGTATTAACTATTATTATTCTTGTTCCAAATTAATTACTAATAAACTTAGTGTTATTAAATTATATATATTATTCATATCAAAAATATATAATATATTTTGTTTCTTTATAAAAGTCACATAAAATTTATCTTTTAGAAAATTATTTTTAAGAATAAAATGACCTCGTTAATACTATCAATGCATCAATAAATAAACATTCTTTTTTTAAAATTAAAAATGAATATTATGTAAAATAAATGTGATAAATTAGTTATTACAATAGTAATTATAGGATTGTATCATACTAATTACTAGTTTCATATCCACTCAATATCTCTGTGTAATATTTAAGTATAAGGTAAGCTCAGGTGGCAGTCAATGGTGTTGATTTTGCTAGCATAGATCTCATGGAAATTTCCATGAGTTTGAAGTTCTCTCACATACAATTTTTATCATGCCGTAATTTTTTGTGTTTAACTTAAGATTAGTCTATGGAAAACCTTAGTGAAGATTCTTCCTTTCCAAGCACAAATAAATGTGAATTATAAGGGAGACTTCTACTACCTGATTCTGTTTCTCTCCTTTTTTATAATATATTTCCTAATACAATATCTTTCTTTTATACCTAATAATTTCATTGATATACTACAATAGTTAAATTTTATTTTAACATATCATGGTTTCATTTATTCTAGTGTTTCATTTAAGACAATATTTTAACATAATATTTAATTAATGAAAATACATTGTGAAATTTTGGGTTGTTACATTCATCCCCTAAAATAAATTTTGTACTTGAAATTTTAATTATCACATTCTAATGAAATAGCTATGGATGTACTTAGGTATAAATGACTCAGGATTTTATTTCAAAATAGGTATCAACCCTATTAACTTGGGTTAGTCAAGTAAACTCATCTATTTCTTCATAATAGACATATTACAATATGGGGTTTCATTCAAAACATTTAAGCTAAACAATACTCATGATTCAGGTTATGGCATATATAATGGAATAAATTTTCCTAGAGACTTAATTGATATACTTGAAGTGATAATTGATTAGATATTTATTTAGGATATTAAATTTGATCTCAATATTTCATTATAATGGAGTCTATATGAATATAATTAATCTACTTTGAAAACAACATCAAATTATTATAAAGGAATCATAGTAATATTTTTACAAGGTACTATCTAATAAACTTAATCTTGGGATACCATATTCATACCAATAGAATTATTTATAAAAAAATTCAATATATAGCCATATAGGTAATGATTTTATGTTCTTATCAAACATACTAGATATAAAAAAGTGGGTTGAACAAGATTTAAATACAACAAACATGGTTCATGAGTGAATGATCAATTTTCATCACTCTACATAATTTTATTAACTCACTCCATTAGTTGTGGATTCATAGGATTTAAATTATTCTCTCGTCTTTGGAAATGTATGATTCTTATCATCCTTGTTAGCCCTAGGATTAGGGAATTGATTTGGGTAATTCCCAAGGTCACCATATTTTTATCATTACACTATTAGTAGTACCTATTAATAAATATTATTTATTTTTATAGTTTCAACTAAGCTATTAACTTTTTCCTAAAAATCAGTTTCTCTATTACTTCCTTTACCACATATAATACATCTATAAGTTCTTTTAATACATTACCCTACAAGATTATTACTACATTTTTAACATGAATAAGATTGAATATTTTTTCCTTTATAATATTTTTCACCCAAATACCCATGAGACTCCATCCTTAACTTATTTAGTGAGTTTAGAAACTCACTAAGTTTATTTTATTAATCATAATTATTGATATATGGTTTTTCATAGTCATAGGATTTATTACTCTAGCTCTAATCCTTTTACATTTCTCATGGGTAAATTTCTTCATTGTCTATGGTATCTATTATTAACTTTATTCCTTTAGGATCTATCCATTACTAAAACTAAAAGGGGTTAATCATGAGTGTTGTAAAATTAACACTATAATACAATTATTTTAATATAATTACATGAAAAATTTTACATCAAAATATATTACTCTTCGAAATTATTTATTTAGTATGTAGTTCAACCTAAATCACTTTAGGTTCAATATAGGTTTTTAAAGTTGTGTTCTATTATACTTATAAACCAAATATCATAATGTAATTAAGATATAAATCCTTCATAATGTCTTGTAAATTAAATTTTATTAACCAAAGAATATACCACAGAAGCATCTATCCCAGTGTGCAGTCTTAGGTCCACTCATAGTGCACCAGAGTGAAGATTTAGTTTATACTCAACCAACCTTTTTCAGGGTGATTACACGTAGGTGTGTCTATTCCATATCCACATAAACCTTCCTGTATCCAAAACTGGATGTAATTTCTAGAATAACCACACAATATCAACTTTACCAAATCTTCTGGATATTATCATATACATATAATTGTCCCTAGTTTTTCCACAAATGTTCTCTAATCCTATCTATAAAATAACTAAAATAATATTGAAAAATAACTAAACATTGATATTCTACCAAATATGGTGACCCAATTTTAACATATCTTTATTTTACATCATTTATATAATTTAAAAATTACATCAGAAAAAATAATATAGCAATACAAAAAATGAATGGTTTATTTTATTTGAGGACTAGATACACAAGAAATTTACTTTTAAATACTTGTAAACATTTATCTATAATTAAGCCACACTAGGATCCTTCTATTCTTATAATAAGTTACAATCAACTTCATAACCCATGGAATGGAAACATAATAAATGGTTGAGATCGAATGCCTATTAAGGGTAAATATAAGCGATAATAATAAAATATCAATAGTAATCATAAGATAAGAATATTTTTATAATAAATATACATAAGAAACTTATACCAAACAAAGAATAAATTTAAAAATATGGCCTAAGGAATGACATAAAATTATAAATGAATCAAAAGAGTGAATAAACATGAGTAAATAAACATGATCCCTGAGAGAATTTCATAATAATGAGAATAATCATATTAATATGACATATTTCAAATATTCCACAAACATTAGTATATGGAAACATTAATTTCATGATCCACACTATCTGTGCTCATGATTATGAGTAACTAAAATTTTCTCAGGAATACTTTTATCATGAGACATAAATCCTTAACCAAAGAATTAAAGGGTGATGTTGTAACCCATTCATCATTAATTCATACTTATAAAATCCTCTAGAAAATTCATTCATCATATCATAAAGAACCCCTGGGAGAAAAATGGGTTTCATTCCTCACATCATAAATAGCCCATGGAAAGAAAATGATTTTCAATAAACACATCATACAAGATTCATTGAATAAAAATGGGTTTCATATCATTTTAAATTAGATTCAAATAACTAAATAATTAATAAATCAATTAATACTCATATAATGATAAACCCAGGTAAAATAACTGGTTATATAAAGATATTTAGTAACTATCTAGGTAAATACCATTCAATAAAGATAAAGAAAGTGATGTTTACACCATATAGATAAATGGTGTATGGTTAAGACAATAATTTCTCCAATAAATAAATGTGTGTAATATAGGTGAAAACCGTTCCATAAAAGGAATACAAATATAGTATTCATATAGGAAATACATTGGAAGAAAAATTACGGTTATACACTGAAGTTGATGAAGAAAAAAAAAACGAATTGATGAATCATACCTCCAAATAAGAAGGATATAACATATGTAAAACATAGAAATATTGTGGATGGTATTATTTGAAAAATTTACTTGATTTAGTATAATATATGTCAAAGAATAATGACTTAGATGAAATTTTTTAGGGGTTTAAGAAAAATATCACTTTGAAAATAAGAAATATCCATGATCTTTAGAGATTTTTTTAAATAAATATATTATAAAAATTTGATAAAAATAATTTCTTTTAGAATCCATGAAAAAATTGAGAGAAATTTTCATATAAAATTACAAAGGTGGATGAAATATTTGTTCACATGGAAAATGTTAAAAAGGTAAGATTTTCACACTTTAACGAAAACGTCCCATACAAAAAATACTAAAAATTTATTTATAAATTTCTAAATAATTTCTTGTGGTATAAACTGAACATAATTAATTATTGATTAATTTATAAGTATTTTTTGAAAATCATCCTTTGAATATGTACACAGAAAATGGTGGTTCTCAAATTAGAAGAAGAGATGGGGTTATGTTTACTTATAGGAAACCCTTCAGGTAAAATATAAGTAAAGGGGAAATGAAATTTTTACAGGACATGTAAAATTTTATTAATATCTAAAGATGATGATGAAGGGTTTTATAAATCATTAAAATTATATATATATATTATCTTTCAAAAATAATCTATATTTGAAAATAAGATTGGTAGAGAAACCATTATTGTTTTAGTAACATTTTAATAAAAAAATTCAGATTTAATATCTTTTGAATTAAAATAAATTTAAATTAAAAAATGATATAGATACTAAAAACCATAAGAATATGATAAAATAAATTCATTAGGAATTATATACACCATTACAAATAAAACTTTGTGTATAATAGAAAATATGCCTCATAACTTGAAAATTTTAGATAAGAAACACTTATAGTGTTTCCCTTACAAGTCAAATGCACTACAAGCTCTAGTATAATAAACATAAACATCTCAATAAAAAAATTCAATTTTTTTTCATATTTGTAAAATTTTATAAACTTAATTTATAATTGTTATATATACGTATATGAGTTAGTTATTATCTATTTTCAATATCTTATGTGAGTAATTCTGATCGTTTTGAACTAGTTTCATATCAACATGTCATTATTTATACATCTCCAAAGGTACATAATTACCATTTCAAAAAAGGTAATTTAATTTATGTCTTATAATTATTTATAACTTTGAAATTTCATTTTTTTAGAGTTTTGGTTATGATCCTTAAATATGAAATCCACAATGAACCTATGTCTATGTTTTTTAACAAACGAATGTTGGTATATTAATTTATGAGTTTAATATTAATGTTTCCTTTACAAAAAATAGAATATTTATTTACAAATTTATATAATATATTATCCATAATTATGATCTCATAGTAATCAATGATATTATTTTATACCATGGTTCAATTAGGTGGTCAGTGTAACACCCAGATGTTTTTATGAAATATTTTCTCTAAATAATTTTAATTCTTCAATAGCTAGCATTGCACGTAATCATGAGTTTAAAAGAACAACAAGATTACCTTAGTATAAAATGTACATTTTAACCTAGCTATCAGGTTAGAAGGAATAAATATAACTATGTTATGAAAATGTATGGTGAAGTCATTCGATACCAATTATTTATGAAAAACATAAATCAATTATGTATTTGTATTTTTTTGTATTAATAAATTGAGTGAATTACTATTAGTAAATAAAATTAATGAAATATATATGTTATATAATTAATAAAATATTTTTTATTTTCGTCCAATTGATATTTTTTTCATAGGGTATGAATAAACCCTATTTGATGTATAAAAACCTATATTTTTAAAAGGGAAATTTTATCGCCTTTTAATGGAGAAACCTTTTTAAATTACGATCTTGACACATTAATAATTTATATATGATTTTTTTTCTTTTGAATCGGGATATAAAAAATTAATTTGGATGAAATTTTAATATGTTTCTAACAACATTCACATTTTGATGAATAGTAAAAATACACTAAATTTTAATTAATTTTTTTTTTCATCAAAATAATTTAACTAGTTAAATTATAATATTTAAATGATTTAAAGTATAAATAAAATATATTTGTATCACTAAATATAATGTATGTCATTATCATTAATTTTACATTTAATTTTTATGTAAAAACATTTCATTTTTTTGCAATATCTTAACTTTTAAAACCTGTTCTCTCTTTCTCACAACATTATTAATTTTAAATTAATTATTGAAAATTATGTGTTTTGAATTTGTAAAAATTTAATTTCATATTTGGAATCATTTGGTCTAAATTATGTAAATAGCTTTATTTTATATTTGGGCATTATAAATAGTAACTTTGATAATTTTTATTAATACTATAAAAGGGTAAATCAGGTCATTAAGGGTAAGAATACTATTATAAAATCACCCTAACACTTTTATTAATATCATTAGATGAGTGTGTTTCAATCTAAGTAATCCTTGGGTCAAAATGATGTCCTTTTAGAACCACTTGGATGAGATTATGACATGTAATTTATTTTATTTAAAGAAAAGTTAAATGTGTCTCAATCAAATTTTAAAAAATAAATCAGTTTTTATATAAAGTTATACATAAGATAAATTCTCTTATAAATACTCATTTTAAATCTAAAATGTTTTTATTTATCATGATAATTTATTTTTAATTTTTAGGATATAAATAATTACCTTAAGGACTTATACTTTGATGATGTAAAAATTAATTAATTGATGAGAAATCAATAAAACATTTTTTATTTAAATTATAATAACCATCGAAGGACCCAAAAACTTGATAAAATATTATTGGTTGAGTATATATTTACCATAAACATACAAGGGTCGAGTTAGTGACCATTTAGATCCTTATATAAGATATTGCAACACTTATATTATTTATTTAATGTGATGTTAAAGTTTTATCATTCATAATTTAATAAGTATAACATTTTAAATGTTGAATTTTACAAAAGATAAATTAGAACAAATATATTCTTATTAAATATAGTAGATTTATATTCATCATAGTTTTTTATTTTTTATTTTTATTCAACAAATAATCTTTTTAAATAGTTACACAAAATTGATGGAGTAATTATTTTATGAATAGAGATAACAAATAAATGTTATTAAAAATATTAAAGAAATTATAATTTGGGACAATTAATATGTCTAATTAATTTTATAGATGACCTTGACCTTCTAATAATATAATAAAATATTTGGTTTGAAGTTATATTTTTATATTAATATTTTTAAAAATTAATGAATTGAATAGTGTCAAAATTGACATTATTGATTGTTTATTAAAATAATGTTTTATTAAATTATTTTAAAACCATAAAACATTTTTAAAAATATATAATAATTATTATATTTTATAAAATGTTCTAATATATTTATTTATGATATAATTGACATCAAATAAGTAAATATTACACCCTTTTAATATTGAAATATTTGTTACCCTAGTTAAGAATTAAATAAGATAACTAAGTGTTAATTAAAATGATATGGTTTCAATTGACAGGAATACGTGTAAAAAATTTAATTTTTGATGAGACTAAAACCTTATATAATATCATATTCTATTTTGTTTTCATTTTAGAGGTTTTTAATGGGGTTTTATTTTATTATAAATTAATATTTTTAGAAATCCCAAAAGTACCCCTCACCTTAATTATAAAAGGGCACCTCCTCCCTCATCTCTTCACTTCACTTTGAGCCTTTAAGATCGAACATCCCCTACCATTTTCCCTCTTAAACTTCCCTAGTAACATTCTATTGTTTTTTTATTCTTCAAAGATATACTCTAGTGCTCTAATTAGAGATTTAGAGGAAGAATGTCGAAGAAGAGGAGGTTTAGATACATACAAAGGAAATCAGACCTAAGAGAAGGGATAATTTCACAATCTCATTATTATCTGAGATTTTTTATACATAAGTATTTACTGGGATATATTTATAATCCACATCCATATTTTCTAAATATACAATACTATTTATATTCTTCTATAATTTTTTAAAATCTATTTCACCCATTGGTGAAATTTTTTAAACGATATAAAAGGAATATTTTGTCGTTATTTGATATGAGGTACTTTTTGAATTTTTTGGAAAAAGTATAAGGAGAATGATTTTTTTAACTTATATGGAATGAACGAATTTTTACACCTTCATAATTTTTTATTTTCATGAATATTCCTCTACAAAATTTTAATTTTATTTTTAAATAAATTCTTTTCTTTTAAATCTTCAAGGAATTTTGAGAAAAGAAAATGTTTTTTAAGAAGAAAGGATATTTTCGTCAATAATTAATATCAAGTATTTTATTAAAATTATTTTACATCTAAGATGACATTATTTAAATATGGTTATGTTTATTTTCCTATTATTACTATGGTTTGATTGTGTTTATGATGGAATGATATTTATGAAATGTATTTGTTTTATATGGATTATGATGAAATGATGTTTAAGAAACCCATTTTATTCCTTAGGTTATGATATTCTGAATGATTTATGTTTTTGTGGAACACGTAATAATAATTTCATTATGAAATGGGTAGGACCTATATATCCCTTCAATGAATTGGATAAATATTTATATCTCATGATATAGACATGGATGGAATAGATAATGATCTCAGTTCAGTAATACAAGGCTGGAATGAGGAGTGAAATCAGTTCAGTAATGGACTTTATTTGTTATGATGGTCTTGGAAATGAGACTTGAATAAAATGAAACGATTTTCTATGCTAATGTGTATTCTAAAAAATTTCACATCTTATGTTATGACTTTTGGGATTACATTCATTGATTCCTATGAACATTTATTATTTATCCCATGGAATGATATTAAGATCTTTCATATGTAGGATAAGATTTTCAAATGTTATATTCTCATGTATTTTGATTATGATATGATTGATATCTCCCTTGTTTACCCAGACTGAGCATCTGAACTCACCCTTTCATATGTTTCTTTTCCCTAGGTCTTAAAGAAGGGTATTAAGTAAGATATGTCAAAAAGGGGTCTAGTTATGCTGATATAAGTGGGAGACAATAAAGATGTCTATTGAATGAGTTGTTTATGTATCCCAATTTCTAAAGACACTATACCTATATGGTCCTTCCATGGATTTTTTTAATGAATATTCTTCAACTTTTAAGTAAAATTAATGTGTGTAAAGTATTAGGCATTATATTTAGACCAACCCAAACATGAACATACCATAATTAATGGATGATTATCATTTTGAAAGTGGTTTATTCTAGTGTAATATCATTATTATAGAATAATAATGATATTATTTAGATTTCTTTAAAGTGGTAAATAATATTTAAATATATTTTAATAAATAATAATGAAACTAGTTGAAAAATGAGATACATTACTTCATGGAGAAGGTCTTCCTCACAACGTACAATTAATGTTTTCATTTATCAAATAAATAGAGGGAAAGAAGGTGGGTCAATTTTTTTATCTTAATAATAATATTTATATTATTCTTGTCACATTTATTCCTCAATTTAACTTTTAAAATCAATGAGGAGAGGCAATGGTAAAAAATGGAAGTCGTCGCTTCGTGGAGGTGGTAGTCTGCACAACATACAAATGAAATTTTGATTTTTATTAATAGAAAATGGGAAATTTGGTAAATAATTATTCCCTTAGAATAATAAAATTAAGTATAAAAACAATATTTACATAATTATATATAATTTATAAAATTATATTTAGAAGGTAAGTAATAAAATAAAATGATTTAGGAAAAAAAGTACTCATACTGACAACTTTGACTTTCTGTTGTAAGACTCCTTATAAATAGAGGTATTAATATAATAGTTTATGAAAAAAGGATCAAGGAAAATGAATAGATTTATAAAATAAGGTTATTGGGAATATATTCAAGTGTAAAAACGTTTTTAGGAGTGGTCTTAAAGGGGTGTTGAGAGGACCCTTATAAGTGGCGAGAATGAAAGTTTTGTAAATATTTAGACTTAATATAAAGAGAGAACATGTTTAAAATTTAAAGAATACTATTAAATGAATAATAATAGAGTTTTGGACTACATAAGGTTTATAATATTTCAAAAAATTCACTAAAAAATTTGTTTAAAACAAGAATCTAAGTTCATTACTCTTAAAATTTTTACTTTTATCATTTTTAGTTTTACCGTGGTAACTAATTTTTATCTAAGTAATTTAATTTTAATTCTTAAAAATAAAATGTAATTTATTAAATAGTTTGGTATTATTTATTCAAAATAATAATTCTATTTTTCAGAAAAAATTTATATGTGTAAGAAAACAAAATTTTAACATTAGCACATGTAACGCGTAAAAACCCATTTAAAAAAAAGTGTATTCATAAGATTAAAATATATTTTTAGCATAAAATTATAAATATATTAGAATATAATTATTTAAATTGGTTATTATAAAACAAATAACAGATACATGGTCTTAAAATTATGCCAAAACCAAATTTTATCAAAGTAATATTTAATTAAAAGAAAAGAACAAAACCAATTTATTGAAAAATATTACTTATGTCCATAAAATGTTTATAATAGATTTTATAAATAGAATATAATATGTTTTAAATGT
Source organism: Viscum album (assembly GCA_963277665.1). Classification (NCBI taxonomy): domain Eukaryota; kingdom Viridiplantae; phylum Streptophyta; class Magnoliopsida; order Santalales; family Viscaceae; genus Viscum; species Viscum album. The sequence goes on along the minus strand of OY728140.1, from coordinate 1,688,680,889 downwards.
ATAATTAAAATTTTTAAACACATATTTTATCAATTAAAAGGTTTTTAAACTTCTAGGTATTTTTTATATAATAATAAAGTTACATTTTTTGTAAAAACAATATTTTGACTATTCACCTAAAAAATTTATTTTGGTAAGATCTCAAAAATTCATCTATAATTAATATGGAAATTATGAATAAAAAAATGATGTTTATTTTTTCAATTTATATTTCTATAATTTTATAATTTATATTTTAAATAAAAATATAAAATATAACTAGAAACTATTTTTTATAGAAAAATAATTTTTCAAAGTAGTAACTGTTCCTATTCTTTTTTTTCTATCAATTAATAATTAAATTAATGTTATTATATTGTATATATTATTATTGTAAAAAATATAAAATATATTTAGTTTCTTTAAATAATACATATATAATTCAGTTTTTAGAAGATTTGTTTTATAATAATATGATATCATTAATGCTATCAATGAATTAGTAAGTGAACAATTTTTTTCTTTAAAAGTAAAAAATAGAAAATATGTAAAATAAATGTTATAAATAACTTATTACATTATTAATTAAGTGATTATATCAACCAATTTTTTAGTTACATAGCCCCTCAAGATCTCTATATAAGATCTAAACATATGGTAAGATATAGTAGTAGTTGCGGGTGGTGATTCCGCTAGCCTGGATCTCATGAAATTTTTGATTAGTTTGAATATATATTACATATGATTTCACTTATAATTTATTTGTTCAAATTTGTCTTGGGATTGGTCTAAAGAAAACCCTAGTAAAGGTAGATCATTTACAAGCCTGAAAAAATGAGCTTCATAAGGGAAACTTTTGCTACCCGATGCCATTTCTATCATTTTTATTCATAGATTTTTCAATATGGTTACTTAATTTTATAACTACTAATTTAATAACTATATTATAATGTTAAAATATTATTTTAATATATCATAGTTTCTTTTTAGTTTGGTGTAGAATTTAGAACATGATATTAATATAATATTTACTTGAAGAGAATACATAGTGAAATTTTAGGTTATTACATTCTTGGATTGTGTGGTGAATGAGATGAGTCCTTTAGTACATAGAGTATGTGATATAGGGGGTCTTATTTTAGGTGGTGGGATGAGAGATCTCCCTTTAGATATGCAAGACGATACCTAGAAAAGGGTTGTTGAGAGTTCTTGATGACTTTGAATTAGGATTCAAATATGGTTTTGGGTAGAATTTAGACCTCTCTTATTGAGGAAAAACTCAGGATCAGTCTATAGGTTTTGAGGTTACTCTGGGGTGATGAATACGAGTTGGTGCTAGTAATTGGATATTGAGGTCTAGATCTCAAATTACAAGCACCCTAGGGATGAGATGGCGAGTTGTGTGGTGGGATGTGTTCCCTATTTATTATTTCATGATTTTATTTTGATTATAAACAATCTCTAGTGTGAGGGATTGATCCAAAGGCTTGTCCTTTCCTTTATTGAGATGGCACTGGTTGGATTTCCATGAGTGAGATGGGATCCTAGTAGTTCATGAAGTCTGGTCACAATTTGAGTGAGAATGTATGGATTTAGACTCATTGTCTTCCCCTTGAGTGAGAAGTCATTTCCATGGACCTTTCATTTAGTGAGAAGGAGATTGTTAAGATCGAGATGCGATAAAGGGACATACCTCAAATGGGAAGGTAGCGGTTCAAATACATAGAGTGTGAAGAGATCTGGGTTGTGATGTGATATAGGATCAGATGATGGGATCACCTAGAGTGATAAGGTCAGGTTTATATATGATGATGATATGGATATATGGGCCCCTACATGAGTGATAAGGTTGAGGTTGAGCATTGAAATTATGACTATCCTTGAGGAAGGGAAGGTTCTAAAGTATGGTACCAGACAATACCCTAAGGTGGGTAGTGGGTAGGATTCAGATGACACCCTACCTTAAGTCATCAATTACATTATAGTATATATGGACTGATGAAATAAAAAGATTCATGCATGGAACCAAATTAGGTATGGTTAGGTGTCATGGTGTTTTGGTTAACACAAGATGACATGATGAGAATGTGTATCCCATCAGGTGTTAGGGGGTCTAAGTTATCACATGATGACCTAAAAACCATGTTTATTTATGCATTTATTTTACGCATGTATATATATATGTAGGAAAACATATATTAGGGGTGATTAGTGGGACCCTACTTAGTTATATGATCACACCTTGCATGGGAAATCTAGCGCATGTGCATACCTTATGTTGGATTTCAAGTTAGATCACAAGACTAGCAGTTGATCAAATTAGAGAAACTCGAAGGCATTAGTAGATTAGAAGTTTAGTGTGTTCTAGGAATGGCAGTATAACCACTTTTTGTATTTTTATGTTTTTTTATTATATATATGGGGTTGGGCTGGTGGAATACTAGTTGTGATGTATGACCGTATGATTCAATATCTTACATTTTATAGAACATTGTGCATAGTGATTTATTCTGTTTACTCTATTATCATAGATGAAAGTTTAGTTATTTTTATGAATGTTTTCTTATTCTGTTTCAAGGTAATAGACTCTCCAATGTGTGATTTAGGCCCTCACCACTATTTTACAACCTCTCGAATATGAGGAGGGATTCATGAGGTCATGTAGCACACTACTCCGAAGCACAATGGAGGGACCTCCGAATTGAGATGTAACAAAGTGGTATCATATATCTTTGTTTGGTTTAATATTAAAGTAAATAAAAGATAGGTGTTCTATTTATGTGTCTAATATTGTTATAGACCTCATATTCATGCATCACCAACACATTTATGTTGGGAAGTCTTGCTTACCAGGGTGGTGGGATTTGTATTTTTTGGTTTTTGATGAAAATATTTCGATATTTATTCAAGTATGATGTTTCTTTTTGAGAACCTTATTATGGGTTTTTTATCTTGGTCTAATGGAAAAAGGCCAATAATCATGTATCACGGTTGGAACATATTATTCACATAAAATATGCGTGCTTGTGTGTGATTGATTTCACTAATGGGAGTTTAGTTGTTTAAAGTGTCAATGACAACTTATAAGATGTTTTCCCATATAATATTTTGGTGTAATTACACTCAACTAAACAAAAATATCTTTTTATGACATGAAATGTGATTAAATAGTGGGTGTTCCCTGAAAAAAAAACCATATAGTCCCTTTGGAATATAGATTCATAGTGTGACCCTTGGTGGGTTGGTATAAGAATTTGATGCCTAATGAATGACCAGAGGATGATAAAAAGTTTTCCAAGGATATGGTTTAGTTATTTAAAGTGTAAAAAAACAACTTATATGGTGTCTTCTAATATAGATCATTTTTTGAATTCTAATAAAGTGAACTGGATAGTTATATGAAAAACATAAGGGGTTATAGATAAAGGCATGAAAATTCCATTTAATTGTAGTGTAAAGCATGCGAGGTGATCATGTTATTAAGGCTAGGTGAGAGTGTAGGATCCCAAACCCTATTATTGTAGATGCACATTTTAGTGGAGTGATTGGATTATAGGTAGATGATTTTTGTTTTTGAATGATGCCCCTATGGTAACAAGTTATGTGGTTAGTCTTGGCATGAGTGAGATGCATTGGGTTTTTGGTTGAGACTAACCTACCAGGGGTTATGGCCAGTGGGTTAGGTGATTGAACCTTGGTTTGGTGGGACATGACTCATGGGATCTTGATTCAGTCTATGAATTTGGGTTTTGTGGGAGTATATACCCATTGGGTTCAGTTAATATTGGGGTAGATAAGGTATAAGAACCTATGAGAGGGTTCTTATAAGGTTCACTCTACCTTGAGGAGGAGAGTGAGTGTTGGTGTGGTTGTTTAAGAAAAAGACTCAGTGTACAAGGGAATGTGCATTCTAGTTACATACGATTCCCATTGAGTTATGGATGGGTTAGTGGTTGTGTGTTGGATGAGGACCTATGGGTTTATCGAGATACCTATGGTAATGGTATCCCGAGGTGTTTGATGAGGTTGAGATATGTTACCCCTAACACTGATGGTGACAACATTGATGTATGGTGCCATGGTTGAAAAGATGGGCGATTGTGGATTAGGAAGAGTGAAATGTGTGTGTGGTAGAGCCTATATAATGTTTTACTATATGAGTGTGGTAATAAAGTCCTATGGTGGGGAGTGAACCATTGGATATTGGAGGTGCGATCTACACTATGATTGGATTACTGAACAATGAGGACGATTCTCCTAGTGATCTAGGAACTTGCAGCTTTGGTTTTTTTTATTGTCACTCAAGTATGAGCAAGATGACCTATCCAATTTCTATGTACGGTAATGGATATATCATAGATAATAAATATTGGTGTTTGGTTAGTCAAGGTGATGATAATGATACTCATATGGTGGGGGGAATCATATTGGTCATGGGTTAAAGAGCCTTGTACTAGATCAGTCATGGGTGTGATGAGACCGGACAATGGACGTTCGAGGTGGAACCAAGATGTTGGTGTATGGTAAGATATGATGTGTTATAGTTCCTTAATAAATACCATATTTTATATTTGGATGTGGTGTCATATAGAGTTTGTGGGTTGGAAATAGGATCAGGGTGGAGATGTTTGGATTCGAGAGTGAGTTAGATCAGAAGGGAGTTGGTGCTCGAGGTTGAAGCATGAAAAATAGTTTGCTTGGTATGTGGTCCAACTATGTAACTACACCAAGAGTTATATTAGGACCTTGGTGTGGGGTTTTTAAGATCTTGTGATGCCTTTAGGAGTTAAACCATCATATTTAGTTGAGTGATCGCCTGTAAGTGGGTACTGACGAATATTTCTAGAGGTGGTTATACATGGGATGAATTACTATTATTTTTGCATGAAATTAGATTTGGTGAGGTGTAAACCACATAGAAAATATTGATGGATCATTGAGAGTGAATATTCAATAGGCAATTACTATGATAGGAAGAACCATGGCACATAATCTGCTATTGTGAGTAGATCCTTATGGTATGGAACACCATAATCCCAAGGATACATTTATTGAAGACACAATTGTGTTTATTATAAAATGGGTAAGGTTGGATGCATTCTAGGTGTTGGTTTTATTGATGTGTAGGTTGAATGACTTTTGGTGAATAGTGTGACTTTGTGTTTGGGGTATCACAAAAGAATCTTGTTTAGTATTTGAGGGTAGAACATGGTGAGTTGGTGGTGAATTAATAACTGTGCTAGGTTGATATTGATGGTTAGAAGCTACCTGATGCTTCTTGAGGATGATACGACTTATTTTGGGGATTTTTAATGACCCAAAGATTTTATGGGCTATTAGTTTGAGAACAATTTTGATTTTTTATCCTAGAGTAAGAGTCACTTGTAGAATTGGGATTCAAATAAAAAATCTAAGTATTGAAATATCTCAGGGAGATGTTTTTAGATGTGGAATGATGTATGGTTGGTGTTTGAGTGCTTAAGTGAGAGTTTGAGCAAGGATTTAAGTCCTTTTAGAAATTCTTTTACTGAAAAAGTCCACACTATGACCCATAGTCCATGATGCAATGGCTTATTATAGCATGTCATCCTATAGGGGCATGAGGCACTACACCGTGAAGGAGATACGTAATTCATCCTCCTCTTCATAGGAGTGCTTCATGCCATGAACCTATTGATTATGACATGAAATTATCATGAAAATCTGGTCATCACCCTATAACATTCCTTCTCACACAATGATCAAGACTTTGGTCTGTTTTTTTTAGTAGGGGAAAAAATACTTTTGGTGCCACCCCATTTAGGGGTTTGGGTACCAAGGGATGTTAGGGAGTGGGCATTCAACTAGATACTACCCCTAATTCCTACTTAGACCCACCATGTAGGGGAGTGGGTTGGGTTTCATTTTGGAGGTGGTTTGAGGTAAGATCTTCTATTATTACTCCATTTTGTTTTCCTCATTATAGCTTCAATATTTTGGGATATTTAAACTAGGGTTTCTATACCAATTACACTAGATCATGGTGGAATTGGGTGAGGAAGATAGGGATTTCATGAAACTTAGTTTGAAGATGTCTCAAGAGGTTTATCACACATCATTAGCTACAATTTTAATTGAGGAATAATGCACAGTGAAATTTTTGGTGAATACAGATTTGGAATTAATATGAATAGTTAACTAAAAATGATAATAATTAATTAATACCATCTCTTAGAATGAGATAGATTCTCAAGAGTATGGATGAGGATAAATGAGGCATAAAAAATCTTCCCGGAGGTTGTGTAAAGTCTTGGTGAGTGGTTAACCCAAGTATCAAGGTAGGTGGTCTCTATGATACAATTGAATATGTTTTCTTATGAATGAGAATGCATTCCTGTATAATACACGGGGTTTGATAAGATGGGTAGAGACCAAAGGAACATCGGGTAGAAGAGATAGGATGAAACTGAGACTCATATACTTGGAATAAGTTCTCTTTGACACAGGTAAATTTTGATTTCCTGATGACTATGTCATCAAAGGGAGAAGATGATGGTTATGTTGACATGAGGACTTGGGAAGGTCTTGGGGTATGATTGATAATGCATGATATCCTAGGTTGGGTTATTAGGGATAGTATTCTGACATCAAAGTCTGGGGTTATAGTGTTGAGGGGAGAGAACTACTACCAATAGGCCATTAACAACACTAAAAATGGACTTTATCAGCATTAGAGAAGCGATAACTATAGGAGAAAGATTAAAATAATTAGGCTTTTATCATTACTAAAAAACACTGATAAATGGGTCCTTTATCATAGATTTTAATTAGCATGGAAAATGGGGCCCTTTATTGGTTCTTATATAAGTACTGATAAAGGGTACCTTTATCAGTGTTTGCAAAAGCACTAATAAAGGAGCATATTGGAGTGTGTTGTAACAACACACTGCATCACTAGTTTAGTGTGCTGTAATAATACACTAAAACACTAGAAACACAACCATATATCAAAAAAATCATGTACCAATATAGAATTTAAATTAAATAAAATTAACAAGAAAAATAAAAAATACTATATTATAGACATTTCAAACATTTTTTTATACAATTACATAACTAAAAATTATTACATACATTCAAAAATATCAATCTTACTATATATTTTGATCTTGACCCCAACTCATGTTATCATAGAACAAACCACCCCTGACTGAGAAAAAGAACACACCTATATAAGAAAAAAAATTCGTATGTTATTATTAATATAAATAAATAAATAAATTAAAAAACATGTTAATTTTAAACTAAAATTTGAATCATACTATGAACACTGTGTATAAGATTGAGATGCAACTGATTCTTGCATGTCACACCATTTCTTATTCATATTCAAGAATTATCTATGTGAAAATTAATTAAATAAGTATAAGATTAAAATGATAATGAAATTAATTAACAGTAGATAGAATGATGAGAAAACAATCTAGGCTCATATTCTCTGTTTTAGTGATGTGATGCCCATTTTAAACTAAAATGACACTAATATATTGAAAAGACACACATAGAGTCATATAGGTCAAACCATGAATCATCTTGAGGTGTGGATAATTTCTACACGTACCAAATGACTTATGGATCATTTTTCTAAAGTATCAAAAAAATATGAATACATTTTCTTAGTTTTGAGTACGTCTCTTGTCTTTTTTACCAAAATGACATTTTAAACTGGAAAAATGAAATTTCAGTAATACTGGTCACATAGTGTGTCAGTTAGATGCGAGATTGTTTTTTACATTTTAGAAATGAATTAATAATAATTTTCCTAAATTATTAAGGCAATCTGAGTACGTTTTCTTGGTTTTTAGCGAGTGACACTTTTTGAACTAAAATATCAATTTTAAACTGATAACAAACTCTTTGAAGCATACTAGGAACATAGTGTTTCATATTGAGTTGAAGATGATTCTTATATTTCATAAAATGACTTATAGATAATTTTCCAAAATTATCAAAAAAATATGGATGTTTTTTATCAGTTTTGAGTAGGTTAACTGTCTTTTTTACAAAAATTAATGTCAATTTTAAATAAAAAGAATAAAATAGAGTCATATCGGTCATAATGTAGTTCATATTGAGGTGATTTATACACATATCAAAATACATATGGATCATTTTACCAAAGTATCAAAATAATATGAATGTATTTTATTGGTTTTAAGTACATCACTTGTCTTTTATACTAAATTGTCTTTTCAAACTAGAAACACACACTTTAACTCATACTAGTTAAATTGTGTATTGGTTTTATGTGAGAATGATTCCTACACATAAAAAATAATTGATGAATATTTTTAATATATTATCAAGAGAATATGAGTGAATTTTCTTTATTTTTTAGCGAGTAAAACTTTTTGAACCAAAATGCTTATTTTAAACTGATAATAGACACTTTGAGTCCTACAAGGAATATTGTGTATCAAATTAAAGTTAGGACGATTAATAAACATAAAAAATGACTTATATATTGTTTTAATAATGTATAAAAACAAGCTAAATGTGTTTTCTTGGTTTGGAGTTGGCAAGTTTTCCTTTTTACTAAAATTGATGTTAATTTTTAATAAAAAGACGCATTTTGAGACAAACCAATCACACCGTGAATTAGATTGAGATAAGGATGATTAATACATGTCTCATATGAATTATGGATCATTTTTATAGATTATAAAATGAATATAAATGTGTTTTCTTGGTTTTTATAATTCCACTTGTCTTTTTTACTAAAATGGCATTTTAAATTAAAAACACGCACTTTGAGTCATAACGATCACATCGTGTATCAGTTTGATGTGAAACCAATTCCTGCACATCAAAAATGAATTATTAATAATTTTAGTAAATTATCAAGAAAATATGAGTGTTTTTTCTTGGTTTTCAATGAGTTACACTTTTTGAACTAAAATGCTGATTTTAAACTGATAACAGACACTTCGAGTCATACCAGGAACAACGTATATCAGATTGAGATGAGGATGATTAATACACATAAAAAATGGCTATGTACTATTTTCATAAAGTTTCAAAACAATCCTAATTAATTTTCTTAGTTTCAAGTAGGTTGGTTTTTCTTTTTACTAAAATTGATGTCAATTTGAAATAAAAAGACGCACTTGGAGCCACACCAATCACACTATGTGTCATATTGAGGTGAAAATAATTTATAAATATCAAATGACTTATGGATCATTATACTAAAGTATAAAAACAATATTAATGTGTTTGATCAATTTTTAGTATGTCACTTGTAATATTTACTAAAATTTCATTTTAATCTGGAAACATGAACTGTGACTCATATCGATCTCATTGTGTATCAGTTTGATGTGAGACTAATTAATACATGTCAAACATTACTTATGAATTATTTTAATAAATTATAAAGACAATCCAAGAACGTATTATTGGTTTTCAGTGAGTGACACTTTTTGAACTAAAATGTCAATTTTAAACTCATAGAAGACACTTTGAGTCATACTAGGAACATCCTGTATCATATTAATGTCAGAAGGATTTCTACATATCACAAATGACTTATGGATAATTTTACTAAAGTATAAAAACAACCCGAATATTTTTTCTCAGTTTTTAGTAAGTTAGTAGTCGTTTTAACTAAATTTAATTTCAATTTTAAATAAAAATACAGACTTGGAGTCATACCGATTACACTGTTCGTCAGATTGAGAAAATAATTATTCCATTATGGTAGGTGTTATCCTCTAAATTCATCCAAATGTGAAAGTCATAGAAAACTATCATCCTCATCAAATCATCTCCCAAATAGTTATCATTGATTTTTTTTGTTTGATACTCATCCTCCATATCTTGTGGAAATGAACCTATATTGATTGAATTACACTAAGTTGTCATCCATGGGATGACTACTAATCAGAGTAATACAAGAAACATTAAAGAGACGGGGGATGAGTTTAAAGAAACAAATTACAATAATAATTGTTCAGGAGATGAATTTTATGATGATTACAGTTGTACTCCAATGTGTTCTCTAAAAGGGGTAATTTTTACCATTTGTGACAATTAAACCATGTGCATTAGTTATTAACTCATGGGCTATTGAAGGCGATATTTGGGGGGGGGGCATACAAATTCTTGTTTGTGATTCAAGGGGACTTGATGGGGATATGTTATGATATATGAATCCTTTGGGACTCTATGAATTCTATATTTATAGGAGAAATTCCACTTTTAATACTTTCAATCCTATGACTAATACTATTCTTACCTCTATTAAAATGAGCCACCAAGTCTTTATTAAATCCCCTAAACAAATGAAAGTATAATATATGAAATTAAAGAGTAATAAGAAAACCAAATATGATAAACAAGAATAATAATATCTCATCCCATCAACTAAAATATATAAAATTGTATTGATAATTTTTTTAGTAAATAAAGAGTTATTTGATATACATGGATTATAATCAGAGAGTACCAAGGGTGGAACCAATACGCATAGAACAAAAATGATGAATATGTAAAAATAATTTCTAATAATTATTCCAACATATATAGAATTTTATAACCTGTATTCTATTTTTTGGAACAAGTGATGTAATAACCTAAGGAATTATTACATTTAATATTAATGGTATATCAAATATTTAAAAACATCTTAAAACTATAATTTCAATTCCAATTAATAATCAATGAGGAATAGAAAAAATAATTTTAGGAAAATATTATACCTAATAACGATGATGGTTTTAAACTTCTCAAAATTTTTAGTTGATAAATTTATTCAATAATCTTTTCTAGATAGGTTGAAAATAATAATTATTTCCAAGAATACGAAGATTAAGCTTTATAATAAAATTTAATTTTCATAACCATTGTGGGTTATATGGTGATTTTGGGAACATAGTATAAAATTTTAATCATAATGAGATAAATAATAGTAATTATGGAAGATATATAGGTTTTAAGTTAAAGGGGGTATTACCCACTCTTATAAAAATAGTTTTGAAGTGAGACAAATCTTCCTAAGTAAAATTGGATGATAAATTTCAACCATTGAATGAACTATATTGAAAAAGTGACAAATTAAATGGTTGTATGAAGGGTTATAAAGATAATATAAAAATATATATGAAGGTTACAAAGATTTTTAACCTAATCAATATACTTGTAACATATAAGTAAATTCATGTACACTAGGGGAGTATCCTTGAGGTATAAATTTGTTCTTTATTTTTTTAAGCATGGATTCCATTTAAATAATGGTATATCTTGGGACTAAGATTTATTATTATTTTTTCAGTGTGTTGATTAAGTGGAAATATATCCTTATAATAATCTACACAAGCCCAAATTAAGGGTTAACTCATAATTATATTTCCTTTCATTACCATGAATTTACAAAGCCTCATCACCTAGCTACCTTGAACCAACAACTGCTACCAAACTACTAGACATCTATACATGACAACAATCTAGCCACATATAACTTTATCAACATACCATTTAATCACATCATTATTAAATTATAAATTCACTATTATTATCCACAGTATATTCAATTATCCAATTTTAACATTTAATTCATTTTTTTCCTTATTCATATTCATCACAATCCTCACATGTTTTTTTCAATCAAAATTTCAAATTAGTTCATCAATTAACCCATTTCTCACCACTTTCTAGTCAATTAACCATAATTAATTTTATTCATACAACCATTTTTCCATGATACCTAGAAGTTAAGACTCAATCCCACCAACCCCTCATAAAATTACACCATCAACCACACTAACCCATACCAATAGTTATCACACCCATTCCATCTATGATATAATAGTTATAACCATACCCTTTATGGATAAACCATCCATACAACCACCATAATGAAAACAAAACATCATCAACTAAACCCCCACCATCACATCTACATTATTAAACCACCCCAAAACCAACATTCATAGACCATAACTAGAACCACCAAAACCCTATTAAAAAAGAACAAAAATAAATAAATAATGAAAATAGTAAACATAGTAGTAAACCACACTAAATAGTTTCTTATTTACCATACTTAAATATTAGTTAAGAACCATATACATAATCAATGATTGGGGAGGAGGATAAAATAACATACTCGATTGAAGCTTTGAATCGTCTGAGAGAAAGTAAAGATATCGCCAAACCTGGAACTCATTCGAGCAATGGACTCATTCAACCTTTTAATCATTTAAGCATTAGAATTGTTCGTGCTCAGATTTAATGAGGAGGAGTGATGATAGTAGATGGATTATGTGGAAAGTTTCAGATATCATGACTAGTTAGGGTTCTTTATATAGATCGGGACACTTTTATTAGCACTTTCAAAAAAATCACTAATAAAGATCCCTTTTATCAGTGCTAAATAAATATTAACTGATAAAATAAATCTTTACCGAATTTTTTTAGTGTTGATAAAGCTCTTTCTTTATTAGTGTTAAAAAATTAATGATAAAATGAATCTTTATCAGTGCTAAAATTTTTGTGCTGATAAAGGATTTATAAATTACAAATAATTTTTTGTCAATATATTTATATAATTATATATATTTAATAAATATATATAAACATAAATATAGTAAATATATTAATTATTTAAATATATTTATTATATTTTTATAATTATTTAAATATATAATTAATTATTTATAACTATATATATATTTTTAAAAAAATAATATTCATATATTTAAGTCATTATATATATTTATATAATTATATATATATCATAAATATATATAAATATAAATATATTAAATATATTAATTACTTAAATAAATTTATTATAATTTTATAATTATTTAAATATATATATTTAATTATTTATAATTATATAAATACTTTTTTTAAAAATATTTATTTATTTATAATTATAAATATATAAATGTATAAATATAGTAAATAAACATTACAATTATATTTATTTATAAATATTTACTTACAAATATTTTTTTTGACATTATTAATGAATATTTTATTTTAAGTTAATGCATGTTAAAAATGAGTGAATTTGGATAATTAAAATTGAGTACACATTAACAATATTAAAATATTTGATAAGTTTTATTAATTAAATATAAATCATTAAAAAAATATTGATGTATATTGAAATAAATATGAATACATATTAAAAATATGAAAACATAGTAAATGAATATATATAAATAAGTAATAAAAATTGATTGAATTCCCCATAAAATAAAGAATAAAAAAATATTAAAAATAAATTAATACCTAGCTGTCATAAAAATGAAAATATATAAATAAAAAATATTATTAAAGATAATATCTATTAAATGTATTTATAATGAAATTCTAAAATGAATACTAAAATTTGAATAAATTACATAAATATTAGGTGTATGTGTTTCTATATAAGATTTCATTACATAAATATTTGTGAGTGTGCATTGAATATAAAAATGCATTAATTATGTATACATGCATATTAAATTAATATAAAACATGTTTGATATATGTTAAATTGAAAAATCAAACAACATTCAATTATGTCCATTACTCGATGTAATTAGTCAGTATTTTTAATTCATATTAATTTTTTATTATAAACCATTATTCACTAAATATATGACTTATTTAATGTAAATCATAAATAATTTCTTATTATATATATTATATTTATATTCATTCATATATATATCTATATATATCTAATATATACTATTTATTAATATTATCAATAATTATTTAATTAATAAAATGTTTAATATTTTTCTTAATTTATTTTTTCTTAATTTTTATTTGTTTACTTTTTATTTTAAATATATATGTATATATATTTAATATATACTATTTATTATTATTTATAATTTATATATAATATAATCAATTTATTCATTTTTATCAATAATTATTTAATTAATAATTTTTTTAATAATTTTTTAATAATTTTTTATTTATTATCTATTTAATTATTTCATTTTATTCGGGACCTTTATCAATGATCAAATATAATGCGATAATAAATAGTATATTTTATGAGTGCTAATGAAAAGTGCTGATAAAGGCTAACACTGTTAAAGACCTGTTTTGTAGTAGTGGACATGATTATACATCTAAAAAGTGACTAAGAACTCCCTCCTGAGGTTTTAGGATAGTCTTGAACTATATAGAAATAGGATTTAGACCTTTTGAACTTTGTGTATGTGACAAAGAGGGTTCTCCTCTTGGTGATACACTGAGAGATTTCCCTTAGGATATGTGAGATGAAACCTAAACATAGATTGTAGGAATTGATTGAGGACTTGGAATTGTTATTCCATGATGTTTTTGGATAGGAATTGGACTCCTCATGTTTGGGACAGGGTTTGGATGAGTCAATAGTCTATGTGGGAACCTTGGGGTGATGTATGTAAGCTGGTTCCCATGATGGTAGATAAGGGGCTAGGTCTCAAGTTACTATAACCCCAATGATGAGATGGTGAGTTTTGTGGTGGGATTTATGAACTATTTGATGTTTTATGCATGTGATTTTGATAGTAAACGGACTCTGGAGCGGGGGCCTGATCTGGAGGCTTGGTCCCCATGAGTGATATGGAACTGGCTTGATTTCCATGAGTGAGATAGGATCCTAGTTGTGTATGAAATCTAAGCATTCCTTGAGTGAGAAGGTATATATTGAGACCAATTGGATTCACCTTGAGTGAGAAGGTATTTTCATAGAACTTTCCTTACCTCAAGTGAGAAGGTAGCATTCAGACCACCTTGAGTGTTAAGTGGTCCATGTTGTGATTTGATGTGGGATCAAACAACATGATTCCTATAATTGAGAAGGGAAAGTAAAGATTTTATGTGGAGATATATCGATGAACCCCACCATAAGTGATATGGTAGAGGTTAAGTTTTAGATGTATAAACATCCCAAGGAGATGAATTGGGGTGGAGGTTGGTACTGGACCCTGAAGTGGGTAGTGTTCGGGATTTAGATGATGCCCTACCCCGATTCTTTGGGTAAGGGGTGTTACGTATGGATTGTGGTGATTATGGGATTATAATATGGCATTACAGTAGGTATGGTTGGGTGTAGTGGTGTAAAGGTTAGAACATGACAACCTAATTGGCATGTTTATCTCATCGGGTGTTGTGGTGGTCTGGTTAGTGCACGATGCCCTGACACACATGTTTATTTATGCATTTGTTTTTCTCTTACATACACATGTGTATGATGGCACATATTAAGGGTGCTTGGTGAGACCCTACTAAGTTATATGATCACACATAACCAAGAACTATAACATCATAGAACTGATTCAATCATAAGTAATGAAACCCAGTTAGCAACATGTCCTCAAGTGTGCCACCCCATATAGAAGAGGATATCGACTAGTAGTGGGGGAATTTAGTGGTGTGATGGGGATACTATACCCCTTTTATCAGAGTAGCAGCATAATGGTATAATAATGAGAAAACAACAGAAACATTTTTTTGAAGAAGGTGGTGCCTGGCCAAAAGACCAAGGCATAATTATTATAAGGAAAAGGGCTACAAGTGTCTAAATTATGGAAAAATATTACAATCTTTGTGATGAAAGGGGATTAGATCAGCAGAAAGATCATAAAGCCAGGTAATATCACAATTAATCCCTTTATTTTCAAGGCCATCAAAAACCATGTTAGCTTCTCGATAAGTGTGAGTGATGATGTAGTTGATGTCAAGAAGAGTATGGATACAACTCATCCATCGAGTGGTGATCGACCACGCGAGATGAATCACACCATTACAAATAGATTGCACAATAGTGGTAGAGTCACTCTCAATCCAAAGTTTGGTCCAATCATGTTGTTTGGAAAAGGGAATAGCATGAATCATGCTCACCATTTTAGCTTCCAAAGAAGAGGCATTACCACAAATCCCATAGAAACATCCAAGGATCTAACCAGCATGATTCCTAAAGATTCCACCACAACATGCAGGGCCCGAATTTAATTTAGAAGCACCATCCATGTTAAGTTTAATCTAGCCAGGAATAGGGGCATTCCAAAATACTTTGAAAGTGCGACGAGGTTGGCAGTAATTTCCATCAATACTAAGTCACCGCAGAATGCCAAAATTGCGCACCATGTTGTTTCAATGTACCTTTTGGATCGAATCAGCTTCACGTATGGAAATAAGTATCCTCATACGCCCTATATCATGACTTAATAAGCATTTATTATGAATAAGAGCATTTCTATCATACCAGATCACATGGTGGAGCTCTGTGACAACATCAAGGAAAATATTCTTAATATGTTGAGAATTATCCATCTCTTCACATCTCTTTAATTGATATTTTATAGAGTTATGTATCATCCACCTATATTTAATAATGTCAACAATATAATTCCAAAGAGTAGAAGCAATGTCACAGGAAATAAATAGATTATTGGAATCTTCTCTATGTTGGTTTCAAAGACAACATTTAGAACATAGTTGAATACCATGAAATTAAAGGCAATAATCAGTTGGGATCTTGTTGTCAGTAAGCCTCCATATGAGGGTAAACCATGAAGGTTTTATCCAAGGTTTTTCAAAGTGATTAATCCACCCAAAATAAGATTTAGAGTTGCAATAAATTTGTTTGTAATAGTTTTTTGAGTTAATAATTCCATTTTAAGAAGGTTCCTGGACTAAGAAATCATCACAGATGGAGAAAGTATAAGTATAAATGCAATTATTGATGTTTTCAGGCAGATGATCATTTTGGGAGCATAGGACATCTCTGATGGAGAGGTTGGTGTTCTCATGACTTTTTCCAAGAGCAGTTCTGGATATTAAGGGGGTTCTAGTCTAATTATCCAACCGAAAATTCAAGGTGGAGTCTCTAGAGACCATCCACCAGGAATTATTCATAATGGAGGAAAAGGACTATTTTATAGAAGGCCAGATAGAGGAGGCAAGAAAAGTTGAGTTACCTTTTTTAAGCTTTTCTAGAAATCTATTTATAAGAAATCTAGTTGAATTATAATTACTATATAGGAGATCCCAGGTGATCTTGTATTGAAGCGCCTCATTAAAGTGTTTGATATTTTTAATACCAATTCCTCCTTTATCAATGGGTTTGCAACAAGTTGACCAAGGTATGGTGATAAGTTTCCTTTCCATCATGATACCTGTACAATTTTTTTATTAGAGGTGTTATTTTAATAATAACAATAGGCCACTTGTAGATCATAATAGAGTAGACCATTTTTGAGACAATAGTAGATTTAACATGAAAAATTCTACCTACCATAGAAATGGATTTTCCCTTCCAAGATGAAAGTTGGTTTATGACCTGGGTGGAAATTTCAGAGAAATGTGAAGCTTTAGGTCTTCCCCAGAATATGGGGAAACCTAGGTATTTAAAAGGAGGATATCCTTCCTTTATACCTAAATCAGTTATAATGCTTCATTTTCTATTAAGAGGAATATTTTTCCCAAAGAAGATAGAAGATTTGTTCCAACTAATCACTTGTCCAAAGATCTCCTCATAGTTAGCAAGAGATTTTTTGAGGGTTTGAATGTTTCTTTTATCGCCTTGGAGAAAAATAATTATATCATCAACATATAACAAGTGAGTGGGAGCATTCAAATTGCGTGACACGTGAATGGGCTTGAGTTTATTTTGTTCAACAAGACAAGTGAGTAAATGACTAAGATAATTTTCCACAATGGAGAAAAGGATAGCAGAGAGGGGGTCCCCATATCATACACATTTAGTGCATTTGAAGTATCATCTGGGGGAGCCATTGATCAAAATGGAGATAGAAGCCGAATTGAATAAGGTTCTGAGTGTAGTGAGGAAAGAATTACTAAAACCAAAAGATTGAAGCACCTTAAAGATAAAACTCCTGTCCATTGTATCAAAAGATTTTTTAATTTGAAGCTTAATTGAAATATTACCTCCTCTATTAACTTTGTTTAAAGTGTTAAAACACTCCAAAGAAAGAAAAATGAAATTTTGGATGGATCTACCTTTGATAAACCCAAATTGATTCCAGGAGACTATTTTATCTAGGATGCACGAGTGCCTATTTGAAATTATTTTTGTAACAATTTTTTAAAGAGTGTTGATGAGAGCGATGAGCTTAAACAAATTTATCTCAGAAGTATTGTCAACTTTGGGTATTAGAGATAGGAATTGTGCATTTAGACCATGAGGAAGACAACCATTGGTGAAAAAG
Organism: Viscum album; assembly: GCA_963277665.1. Classification (NCBI taxonomy): domain Eukaryota; kingdom Viridiplantae; phylum Streptophyta; class Magnoliopsida; order Santalales; family Viscaceae; genus Viscum; species Viscum album. The sequence goes on along the minus strand of OY728140.1, from coordinate 1,688,662,698 downwards.
GATTTGACAAGTTTGCAAACATTAGATTGAATAATATCCCAGTAGTGTTGGAAGAAACCATTATTAAAGCCATTAGGTCCTGAGGAACTATCAGGATTTAAAATGAAGACCGCATATTTAATTTCATGATCTAGAGTAGTGTTAAGAAGAAAGGTGTTATATTCATCATTGAACACCATCATAATGATCCCTGATAAGAGATACTTTTTGTTATCAAGGCCATTGAAAATAGTTTCAAAGTATGTGACAATATGGTTAGCAATGTAATCTTCAGTGTCTAAAATGTTGTCTCAATCATGAAGAGTGGAAAGAGGCCTATAGGAACCGCGGGCTCTTTGAAGAGAGTTATAGAACTTAGTTTTTCTATCACTGTCATAAATCCATTTAAATTTGAAGGCTTTCTTCCTCATGTTCTCCTTAAAAGTGAGCAGGGAATTGAGCTTTATTAAGGTGGTAATTTCGAGATTTGGATCAATGTTAAAATTGGAGCTAGTGCTGTAGGTTTGGAGTTGGTTGAGATCATTCTCAAGGAGTATGATATCTTCATTGATTTGTTTATCATGTAGGCTACACCAAACTTTAAGCATCTATTTAAGAGATTTTAGTTTGTAAGAGAAAACAAAAGCATCATTGTAATGTGTCATAGAGAGACAAAAGGTTTTGATGATATCAGTGCATTCAATGTTTTTGAACTAAGAATTATTGAATATAAAAGGAAGAGGATGTCTAATAGTGTCAGCTGAGAGAATGACCAGGATATGATGGTGGTCAGAATGGAGCTTGTGAAATGTGGTGCTATTGATGGAGTTCCAAAAATCTAAAGCGGTAACATTCATGAAGGCTCTATCCAATTTAGAGGCAACCATCCTATTTTAATGCTTCCTATACCAAGTGTATTTGGCACCTGTAATATTTATTTCAATGATATTGTTGTATTCCATAGTGGATTTGAATTCTCTTGTTGAGATTGTAGCATGTGAGGGGCCAATTTTCTCATTTGAGTTGAGTATATCATTAAAATCTCCAATAACTAACCAAGGAGAGTTGATATTGGTACCTAGTGAAGTAAGACCATCCCAGAGGGGCCTTATTTCTTAGTATCTGTTCTTGGCATAAAAAAAGGAGAAAAAAATAGAATTTCCTTCGAATACAAACTCATAGGTGAAGGCTTGCTCTGAGATGTTAAAAATATTGATATTTTGAATAGATCAGTGTGAAAAGATCCATATAGTATCAACTAAAGAGGAGTTTTTTGTTTCACCAACAAAGGAATAACCATGATGACATAAGTGATGAAATTTAGAGGAGAAATTTACTTTTGGTTCATCAATAGAAAATTAAATAGGGCAGTGAGTGTTAAGCATACTTTTTAAGATATAAAGGGTGTTAGAGTTGGCAATTCCCTGACAATTCTAGAAAATAATCTTCATTTGAACCTAAGTTTAGAGTTAGATCTCCATTTTTTTTATTTTTTGGTCCTTTATTATTATTAGATCTTCTATTCTATTTGGTAGGATTTGGGTTCTTATTAATGAACAACAATAGAAAATAAATCATCTAGATACACTAAACAACCAACTATAATCCACAAGTAGAACCTAAAATCCAGTAACATATCCAAAAGAAGATAATCAATCATATAATACTTTGGTTTCCAAATATTCTTCTCTTATTATTTTTAGATGAAAAAACTATCTATAATGGTTCTTTATCTTTTTGGCTAAAATCACAAACCTTTTTGTGATTATTTAAGAAATGAAAGATCATCTCTTCTTAACATCATCACAATTACTTCTTGTTCAGTCAGAATGGTATAACTATTATTATGGACTAAAATACTTAAATTAATATATGGAAGAAATGATAATTAAATGAATAAATATTGAATCCTAACATCTTATTTGATAGAAAATAATATAAATTAGTGTATCAGGGTCTTATCCTCTTTCCTCTATACTCAATATAAATCAATGAGAGTATTGGTTCTTCTTAGTGCAACAAAATATCTCAAAACCACCAATTACATGGAGAAGAACATCTCATCTTATGAATGTATTTTAATTATTCATAACACTATCACCAAAACTTCACATGAACATTTTCATTTATTTTATTATCAATTTATGTTTTGTTCAAGGTTCACACATGCATTCTCATTCTCATTACCATGAATGCACACTTCATATGATAGTGTGTTTAATATATATACTATATTTGTTTTGAATAACTCTTCCCATATGGTCACATAAGTTATCCCAATGTATTTTTACTTAAAACCCTTTATCTATTCAAATAAGAACTAGGTTCAGGTATCTCAAACTATGTTTATAAATTTCATGTTCATGCATGCACTAACTGGCACAAGAAAACCCAAATAGGTATATGAGTTATTATTCTTAATTTCACTAGTATGATATTAAGTTCATGTTAGTTATTAAAATTCATGAATATAGGAAATATATATGAGATAATAAAATCCTACATGTGTTTAAGGGACTTCATGCATATAGAGAACTTCATGGAATAATTTCTTCATGATTCTATTCATGTGTGATAGACACAAGTGAAGGCTCACAGTTCTCATTCACTATTTCTTTATGTAACTTAGTGAGAGTGTATCACTTATACAATGGTTCATGGAACCAACTTATTCATTACATAACAGAGTATGTGGGTATTATTATTCACAAAAACTAGGGCATGTAACACCCATATTCACATAGCTGAGTAGGCTCACTCATCTTCTTACCTTCTCACAAAAAAGAATTCCCTAGAGATGTTTTTTTCTTGGAAAATGAGAGCACTCATATATAATGAGAGAAATAAAAAATATCATTGGGTTCATGCCTCTGTATTTATAGGAAAAACCACTTTGCCTTACACTTCCTCATATTTTCATTTTATACCATGTATATCAACTCTTTGAAATTACAAAGATATCAAATTTCATATTTTAGAATGCATATTTACATTTAAACCCCATGATGTTGTTAATCATGGAGAATCTTCCTTCATGAAAAAAATCCTCACTCAAGTAATTATTATCACAACCTCCTCACCATTTAACCAAGATTCAACTCATCCATGATGATCAAATGACCGAACGGTCTCCTATAACTTTTTTTTCATTCAAAAGAGGTTTGTCTTCTAATATCCACATTCATGAAATATAAAATTTCATGCATGATATCAATATGATTGAAAGATTTACATTCTCCTAGAGAGATCATTTGATATGGATGAAATTGAGGATAATAATGATCACCAGATACCTTGATTAAGAACCTATCCATCACAGGTCGGGAGGTTGAAGATGATGGGTGGTCTCAATCGAATAGTCCAGATGTTGTAGATCAGGTATACATGAAAATGTCCATATATTTTAAGATGGTGAACAATACACATGAATTATGTCCACCCTGCATTAGAAATGTGTTTATTCTAGTCCAAAATTTGTTAATTATTTTATGCTTCTATAACTCCATGCTATCTATGAGGGATCAACACCCACATACACATGAAACTCACACCTCATGGTTTGTGCCTCACATGCACTGTCCGAGCGGTACATTGTGGGCCTAATATAGCTTACCCATTCATGCCTTATACATGGGAATGATATTTAAGGTCAATAAATGGACCACCCACTCCTTTTCCACCATGAAACCTCCTTTAGTAGTGTCTCCCATGAGGGTTGAACCTCATGTCCCCCTAAATGTGGTTGAGGGCTATCCCTTTACAGATTATATGGTTGGACCATATTTTTTGGTAACACCTAGAATTATATAAGTGTAAATACCACTTCATTTAACCATAAAAACCAATTTCAAAACCCTCATAAAATAAATTATTCTTTATGAAAAATAGATACACACTTCTCTATTTTTTCACGACCTTTGAAATACTTCATTAAAATTGACGTTTTCACGGTTGCATGGGATTATAATTGTATAAAACTTCTCATTATCCAAAAATGGATTGAACTTCAATCATAATCATTATTGTTTGAAAATGTTATTGAACCAAATATCAATAAAACATGTTATATACATTGAAAATTAGTTCACACAATCATCATATTTATAAAATCAAACTCTTAAAAATAACTTCCTTAACATTATAATACATGAGTGATACCTTCTCTATCTAGTAATAAAAGCTATATTCAGGTTAATATTATATATCTTGTATTCTTCAAGCAACTTATTTCTCTATTACTCCTTCAACATATTGAAATCACAAAAATATTACTATTTAATTGACCACCATTGATAACCAAAAACAGTCATTGAAAAAATACAACTCATACATAAAGTGGGATCTTTAATCTACCAATTTTTATTTGTTGAAAATACCTTCAAAGTTATTTTCAAATGAATGTGTCGATATATGAATTTCACCCATTTACGTTTTCAAACATTCATTTCACTTTCTCTTCCCCTTATCAATAAGAAATAAAAAGTTCATGAGAAAAGGGAATTGATTCATACTTAATCAATGTGTCACCCATCATTTCACTATAAGTCTATGTAATCAATGCTTGGTGTAGAAAATAAGAGGATTTTATTCAGAAAACAAAGTTTTCCATTACCAAATAATCTTGATACCATATGAAATGTGAACTTATATAATTGTCTTAAAGGTTTTTCCATTTTTATTCTAGGATGAAGATATTAAAACGAGATATGATTTTTTTATAAAAAATATCAACATGAAACTCTTACACTCACTCTAAAAAAATAGTCAAAAAAATTCAAGTGCAATAGGAATGATAAATGGACTTATAGAACATCCATTTTTCCACAATTTCTTAGGTCATTGATTAACTAAATTACTCCCCCTTTTTGTGAATTTTGTTATTTTTTATAACCAATGATGAGAAATTAATAAAAGGCATACCTTTTACCATGACATGATATTCAATTAATTTCCAGAATAATTAAATTTGAAACATATTTAAATATTGTTTCTATTGGTTCTTCATATTAATTCATTTGTATCTCCCTAATGGGAAAATATTCTCATCATATTCATTGTTGGTCAGAGTGGAATCTCAAGAGGGGGGGTGAATTGAGTTCCTACATAAAATTTATGTTAAAAACCTTATTTTAAAAGGATCCACCAATTTTAAAATGGCCCAGTTAATTAAGGAATTAGAGATGTAAATGTTTAGTTGGTCAACATGTTTCTTAAAGGGTGATTAATCCTCAGTTGAATCAGTGTAAAAAACCTATTTGAATTTTGAAACAAGTTTACTAAATTAAAAAAATACACACACTAACCAAAACTAACTATCAAAGTGAAAGAAAAATATCTTTATGTTTTATCAAATATAAGCAACAGAAAATATATAAAATAGAGTATAACAAAATATAGTGCACAATGAAGTAAAAAAAGGCGTTTAGTCTCAAGCCGAGACATAATCCTCTCCACTTGGTGATCAACTACCACCAAGTAGTTTATATTAGCAATAAACTAGATACACATCCTGTATTGGGCTTTACAAGAGTTTCCACAAACTATCTAGGGTTCACACCCTCTTCCACAGTTCTTCATGGGTAAAAACAACCAGGCCACATAGGGACCTCTTCCACAGTTATATTTGGGAAAACAAATGTAGATGAAGTTTGATGTGAGGATATTCAGTATCCTCCAGTTTAAGCACAGGAGACAGTGTGTGAAACAGAAAGACACACACACTTCTCAGAAATGTAAAATAAAAGAACACAATAGAGATTAGACTATAAGCTTGAGTTTAGAAATCTCTTTGTGTTAGAAGTTCAACTTTTGACTCCTTGGAGTGAAGAATTTGATGTTTGGGTCTATCTCTGGAAGTTGTCTCCAAAACAGAGTGTCGCAACTCCAGGTACTAGCTTTCATGAATTGAGTTTTCTGCTTCTTGAGTTGATTGAAAGTTTATGAGACATAGAAGGCAACCTCAAGTTGTTTTCCCGAAATGATCTTCTTGATGTTCTTGGGGTTCACAGTGAAGGTGCTTGAATGGTTCTTCCTTGTTCTTTAGTAATTTCTTCCTCATGTATTTAACTTCTGGACTTTCATTTCTCGTTTTTCTCTGTGCCTCTATGTATCTTTCTTCCTCAGTCTTCTCCTTCATATTTGAGGTCCGATAATAGGAGTAAGTACATCACGTTCAATCTTTCTCGTACCTTGTACGGTCAAGATATGGTCTCCTGATATGTCTACAATAATCATTAATTATTTCAGAAGCATTAATGTTAAAAATATAATCGTTAGAATAATCATGAGAATTTGACAAAGTATGGAGTAGAAGAGTATGGTAGACTTGTAATGGTAGCCTTCAAATCAGTAGGCTTCAATATCAAGTGCACATCGACAACCTCCGACTATAACCTTCCATCGTTAACCTTCAGCGATGACCTTAAATAGTAGGATTACATCAGTAACCTTTGTATTGATGACCTTGTATCAGTGACCTTGTATCGATGACCTTGTATCGGTGACCTTGTGTCGATGACCTTGTATTTAGATAAAATTTTAACTGTAAGATTAAAATGAGAGTAATGAGATTAATAGTACATAGGTATTACTTTGTGAAAAGCATGATTTTCACATAAACACTTATCCTGTAGGAGAAACAAGATGCTTTATGTAAGAAATAGGTTCTTATTTTTGAGGTATGGGTTTCTTCTTTTCCCTTTTCCTTAAGTGTTTTTGAGAAAATAAGGAAAATGGGGAAAATACCAAATTTTGTGGGTACACGCCGTGTACTTTTCCACATGCCATGTACTTTGCCCGTGTGGGATGAGTACACAGGGAGTGTAGGCCTGTCGGAAATGAAGGGTGTAAAAACGGACTACACGCCGTGTATTTTTCATTTACATGCCGTGTAATCAGTCAGCCGGTAAACAATAAGGTGGTGGAGTCAGCCGCCAGCAGAGCGACAATACACACCATGTAATCATGAAAACATGCCGTGTACTTATGTTGACGGATGAACAGTGCCGCAGTGGAAAGTAGCCACCAGAGGAATAGTTAAAAAAAATGAAAAGTACACTCCATGTACTTGAGAGTAGACGCCGTGTAGTTTGTTTTTTTCCTTAAAATGGGAAGTATCCTCCTCATTCAGCATAGGAGGCTTTGAGTTCATTTTGGAGCTGGGAGAGGAGGCCGAAGCTTCGGAGATCTCCCAACCGCACACTGGGAATCCAAATCCTTCTCTGACGGCCTCGATTGAACTGCACAAGTGAGTTATTCTCTCTCCTTGTGTGTTTCTTAACAATTCTTTCCCAAGGGAAAGTTGTTTGAGTTTTAATGAGTGAATGTTTATCCCAGATCTACATCGCTCTTAGATGATTCGGGAGGCGTCATTCACGTATACCGATTAGAGATGACCGAGGTAGGTGGTCTGATGTTCCTTTCAAATGTTGTGTTGAAATTGTGTACCATTGTGCTACGCACCCATGGTTGGGGTTTCTTATGGCCGAGGCCTTTGTTGAAAGATATCTAGAATTGCGTAGATAATCTAATGATAAATTAAAACTGCTTTTTGGGATCACCTCTTAGATCCAGGGCCACCCCGGGGGTGCGTTCCTCTATTTAGACATTTGGCCTGGAGACCCAAGGGTATACCATGATTATTTCCTATTTAAAGTTTTCTTGAGAGGATATTTTTGTATTAAATTGATTGTTATGCATTTGGCTCGGCCCAGTTACTTGCGCCTGAGGGCAGTGTTTTACTTTAGCCTGAGGGCATGGTTATATTATCCTGAGGGCGTGGTTATATTAGCCTGAGGGCATGGTTATATTAGCTTTAGGGCGTGGTTATATTATCCTTAGGGCGTAGTTATATTGTCTTTATGGAAGGGTGATAATTAGCCTGAGGGCATGAAGATAATTAGCCTGAGGGCATGACTATATTAGCCTGAGGGCATGGTTACATTTAGCCTGAGGTTTTGGTTCTGATTAGCCTGAGGGAATGGTTCTGATTAGCTCAAGATTAAATTATGTTGAATAGTTAAAATGAATATAAAAATGGAGATGAAACTGGTAGTGATAGTTACTTTTGTGTACTTACTAGATTACTGCATTTACTTTGGCACACAGCTGTTGCATATTTTCACTGATAGTTGGGCATGGGCCTTTGGTGGGTGCCTACTGGGATTTATTTCTCACACCCTATTTGGGTCATGTCTTCGGCCCAAAAAAGACTATATTTCTATAGGTGTCGATAGGGGAAAGGGTCCCTATACAGGTACATTATTGTAGCAGAGGAGTAGGAGAGCATGGGACCGAGCTTTGGCTTACGATGCTGCTATGTTCTATTTACTCTACTTTGTTTTGTTTGGATGTACCTTGTACTTTGAGTTGTATTGTATTTTATTGTAGTGTATCTTGTTCTGGATACTTTCATAGAATTAGAGACATGCTGCATCTTTATATATATGACTGCTGGTTCTTTTTACTACAGTTGTTCATTTCTAGTTCATATTGTTTACTGCTTCTGCTGTTGTATGTTATTTTCTTTTCCGCTATGCTCCACTTTGAAAAATGAGGGCATAGTTTCCCCACTATCATACTAGGACCCTCACTGCTAGTCGGAAGCCTCTGGCATTTGGGGAAATTCTCTTGAGGTCATGTGACCAACCGGCTTTGGGGCACCCGTTGTGTGGCTTCTGGATCTGAGACGTTACAAAGTGGTATCAGGGGGGTTCTTTTCTTTGACTTACTATTTGGAGCCTTAGTCAGGGATAGGATGGAAATGGTATTTGCTAATAAGTTATGCCTAGGAGTAACTAACCCATGTATAGGGAAAATCCAATCTACCTCGTTATTGCAATTTTTATGATTTGGAAATTTTACAGTTGATTTGATTTTCACTGTTGGGTGACACACTGGTGGTGTGCTATTTATATATTATACATGGGTTCTATTTAGTTGAAACCCTTTGATATGAGGGTATGACATCTCATGCATCATTTAGGCACATGCTAGAAATCACATGCCATTCATAGTTTCATGCCATGTAGGAGCATTAGAAATTGCATGTTGTTGTGATAGTTACTATGCTAGAAAACCATGCTGTTGTGATAACTGATTTGATAAATACCTTCTATTCTATAGGGTATTTTTGTGTGAGGTTGTTAATATAATGAACGCAAAACTTTGGTTTTTGGGGAGTATGGCCCCTCAATGATCAGAATTCGGTGGATCATTGATGAGTTTACTTTGTTATAACATGTATAAGATGCCAAACTTTGATTCGTGGGGAGTATGGGACCTCACGAATTAGAATTTGGCACTTAGGTGTTTGTTTCAATGTTTTTATGGGTTCCGGAGTAGTTTCTGAGGCTTATTGTCCGGAAAACCCAGGATACATGTCGTGTAGTTCTATGGACACAGGTCATGTGTTCTTCTGTTCAAAAAGAAGTGAGAACTTTTTTTAAGTACACGTCGTGTACCCTGCGTACACGCAATGTCGTCTCTTCCCATGTCATAGGCCGTGTGGGAGAGGACATGGGGTAGGGAGTGGCTTGGAGGAACACGCCGTGTTGTGTTGACCCGGTGTCTGCCCATGTAAATAACAACACGGACGGAGAAAAACTTAAGGCATACACGCCATGTCCACATTGAACACGCTGTGTAGTCTGACCCAGGTACCCAGCCGTGTCACGAACAACACCGGTCAGTGTTATCTTTTCTAGTACATGCTGTGTCCTCATGGAACACGCCGTGTAGAGTCAGTCGTGTAGCCAGCCATGTGGTGAGAAACACGGGTCGGTCTGGGGCTTCTTTGAACACGTTGTGTCTTTTTGAAACATTCCATGTAGTGTGACCTGGGTACACAGGCCATGTAGCGAACAACACAGGCCTGTGGAAGCCTGTCAAGTACACGCCGTGTGCCTGTGGGACACGCCGTGTAGTTTTGTTTTGGGAGAGCCATGTGCCTTAGCCATGTATAAGGACTTGGGTAGGGAAGAAGGATTCACGTACACGCAGTGTATTCAGAAGACACACCGTGTGTTTGGGGTGTTACACGACCAGTTTTAGCTGGAGTACACGCCCATGGGAATGACCTGTAAGAACACGTCATGTGGTATTTATACACTCCGTGTAGTCCAGTTTTGTAAATATTGAATGATTTCTTTCTCCTGTTCCCTTCTTGGTCTCCTTGTTTTCAGTCTTTGATATTATTGATCTAAGGCACATGTTTGACCTTGTAGAGTCATGCCGCTGAGACGACCACCGGTTGTTCTCCAAGAGAGTGGCAAGGATTATACTCCTGAGATGGTGGGCCATGGACTAACAGTGGATCCTCCTGCCGTGCCAGATGTGGCCCCAGCCGTTATACTGGACACAGGCATAGAGGTGCAGTTCTGTGAAGGCTTTATGCGGTTAATGCAGACCTTCCAGGTACCACTGTAGGCTGCCACATCTATGGCAGAGCTGACACGTATCTTCCAGCAATAGCATCCGCCTATGTTTTCAGAGGATGGAAGACCACAGGCTGCGAAGTCATGACTAGATTCAGTGTAGACTATTTTCGAGAATCTTGAGATGCCTCTATGTAAGAGGGTCAAACATGCGACTTATATGCTATATGATTCATCCAAGAGGTGGTGGGATGTTACCACCCAGTATGAGCATCACCGAGACATGGTGTGAGAAGATTTTCAAATAGTATTCTATGAATTTTTCTTCTTAGAGACGTTGAGGGCATATCAAGCTCAAGAGTTTATGAATCAGTAGCAGGGCACCATGTCAGTGGTGGATTATTCTGCTCGCTTCACCGAGCTTCAGCGTTTTTCACCCGTTCTGGTTGGTGATGAGATGTTGAGGGAAAGAAACTTTGAGGATGTTCTTTGGAGTGACATCCGAGCACTGGTAAACATTTTCTAGTTGCCTACCGTGCATGCTATTGTGAACCAGGCACTAATTACTGAGCTGAACCTGTGGGAAACTAGTGGTGTGGGCCAAGGCGGTTCGACACCAGTTTCTGGTACTATTTCTACTGGAAAGAGAAAGAGGCAGATAAATTTCTCTCACGGTAGCAGTACTAGCTAGAGGAACTCTATAGTTGGCCCAATAATGTGCTACTAGTGTGGTAGACAGGGGCACAAGAGAACTCAGTGTACCTGTGAACCAATGGTGTGTTGATCTTACGACATGATGGGTCATCTGCATCATTTTTTGCAGGGCATTTCTACCAGTGACTAGTGAGAGGGGTTCTGTGCAGACTTCTTGTGTAGGATCAGGACCAACAGCTTCTTTCCAGTCAGGGAACTGGAATACATCAGGGCATGCAGGCAGAGATGGTGGTCATGGCCGTGGTATCCAGACACCAGGATCTCAGAGACAGCAGGGCAAGTCAGCTCAAGGTAGCTAGGCTGTGTCGTAGGGCTGTGGCACTGGGCATGCATATACAGTGCAATAGACCCAACATGAGCAGGATCCCAGACCTTCCACTATCATAGGTACTATTTTAGTTGCTTCTGTTTTATCTTCTTCACTTTTCAATACTGGTGCTACACATAGCTTCATATCTGTAACTGTTGTGGAGACCCTTGGGATTTGTGTTTCTTATTCTTCTAATATCATGATGCTAGACACTCCGTTGGGAGTGAGGATGATAGGTTTGCATCAGTGCAGAGAGTTCCCCCTTGAGGTTGTTGGGTGTCACTTCCTATGAGACCTATATGTCTTAGATATGACAACTTATGATTTCATTCTCGGGATGGACTCGTTGTTACCCTTTCGAGCCTTTGTGGGTTGTATCGGCGTAGGGTGAGTTTTACATCACCTGAGGGCAGAGAGTTTCTATACAAGGTGAATGGGATGTCCATGTGAGCCGAGCTGGCCCCGAGCATCGTGGGTGAGGTGGAGTGATAGCCCAGATTGCAAACTTATATCTGGATGATCTGAGGACTTGTCAGAAGGATTTCCCTCCAGTAGTTGATCATTTTAGGGATGTCTTACCGGATGAATTTTCAGGTCTTCCTCTAGAGTGAGAGGTGGATTTCACTATTGAACTTGCACCAGGAGCGGCACCGGTGTCCATTCCTCTTTATAGGATGGCTACACCTGAGTTGCAGGAGCTCAAGAGGCAGTTAGAGGAGTTGCAGGCAAATGGTTTTATCTGACCCAGTACTTCTCCTTTGGGTTTTCCAGTCCTTTTTTTGAAGAAGGCAAACGGTACCCTCAGACTCTGTGTGGATTATCGGAAGCTGAACCAGCTGATGGTTAAGAACCAATATCCCTTAATGAGGATTGATGATCTTTTTGATCAACTTCGGGGAGCAGAAGTGTTCTCAAAGATTGAATTGAGATCCATATATCTTCAGTTACGCGTTAGACCATCTGACATACCACTTATAACTTTTCAGAGTTGATATGGTCTATACGAGTACTTGGTTATGCCGTTTGGACTCACGAACGCACCAACAGTTTTCATGGCTCTGATGAATCGTGTGTTCCACCCTTATCTAGATTCTTTTGTGGTTGTCTTCATGGATGATATCTTGGTGTACTCTCACACTTGACACAACCATGCCACCCATCTTGAGATCGTACTGAGTACACTGAGAGAGCATCAATTATATGCTAAGCTCTCAAAGTTCCACTTTTGGATGGACCAGATTCACTTCCTAGGTCATATTATCTTCGAGGTAGGAGTTGCAGTAAACCCAGAGAAGGTGAGAGCAGTAGTTTCATAGGAGAAGCCTAAGAATATGTTTGAGACACAGAGTTTCTTGGGGATGGTTTGTTACTATAGGCATTTTATAAAATACTTCTCCCACTTAGCAGCGCCATTGATGGGTTTGACTAAGAATGGTGTAAAGTTCGTTTGGTTAGAAGTTTGCGAGATAGCCTTTCAGTAGCTGAAGGGTAGGTTGAAATCAGCACCAGTCCTGATCCTTCCAGAGCAGGGGAAGAGGTATACAGTTTACTATGATGCATTAGTGATTGGGATGGGAGTAGTGTTGATGCTGGGCGATCGAGTTGTTGCGTACGGCTCTCAGAAGTTGAGGCCACATGAGAGGAATTACCTAATGCATGACCTCGAGTTGGCGTCAGTTGTTCATGAGTTGTGTTGTTGGAGACATTATCTCTTCGGAGAACATTTTGTGGTTTTCTACAACCAAAAAAGTATTAAATACATCTTTACTCAGTGTTAATTGAACCTGAGACAACAAAGGTGGGTCGAATACCTTCAATCCTTTGACTTTGAGCTTGCCTATGCACCTGGTAAAGGTAACGCAGTTGCTGATGCACTGAGCAGGAAGACTCAGATACATGCAGTGCAGGAGGCCAGTGGTGAGTGGAACCTTATGGCTTTGTTCTCCGAGATGCATTTAGAGGTGCACGATAGTCAGGGGAAAACTTATATTTCATCCTTAGCTGTGACTTCTACCCTCCTGGATAGAGTGAGGATGAGACAAATATCAGATTCAGAAGGCCTAGTTCTACGGGAGTCGGTGGCATGTGAGGTCCCTTATCCTGGATGTACGATAGGCGAAGATGAGGTACTACGTGTCCATGGATGAGTGTGGGTTCTAGGGGATATATGCGAGGAGATGATGGGGGAGTTTCATGATTCAGCTTGGATAGTTCATCCCAAAGTTACCAAAATGTACCGTGACTTGAGATTTCAGTATTGGTGGACTGGTATGAAACGGAAGGTAGCTGATTTTGTTGCGAGATGTTCCATATTTCATCAGGTGAAGGCTGAGCATCCGAGGCCAGCTGGACTGTTATAGCAGTTACCCATTCCGGAGTGGAAATGGGATGATATAATGATGGACTTCATAACTGGGTTGCCGAGGTCACCTCAAGGTAGTGATGCCATGTGGGTTGTTTTAGAATGAATTACGAAGGTAGCTCACTTTTTGCTGATCAAGGAGACCTACGATGTTGACGAGCTTCAGAAGCTGTATATCCGAGAGGTAGTACGTCTTCATGGGGTCCCTCGTTCTATCGTTTCAGATAGGGATGCCCGCTTTACGTCTCGTTTCTGGAAGGTTTTACAGAGGGAACTGGGTACACAGGTGCTTCTGAGCATAACTTACCACCCTCAGACCAATGGCCAGTCAGAGAGTACGATACAGGTACTTGAGAACATGCTGTGTGCATGTGTCCTAGACTTTGGGGGCTCCTGGGAGAAACACATACCCATGGTCGATTTTCCCTATTATAATAGTTTTCAGGTAACTATTGAGATGGCACCATACGAGGATTTATATGGTAATCCATGCCGATAACCTTTGTGTTGGTTAGAGGTAGGTGAGGCAGCTTTACTAGGACCACGTCTTGTGCAAGAGACTTCTGAGCAGGTCCAGTAGATTTAGAAGCGGATGGCTACTACATAGTCTCATCATAAATTTTATGCTGATCACCGTAGAGGACCCTTGAAGTTCATGGTCGAGGATCAGGTTTGCTTGTGTGTTTCACCAAGGTTGGGACACATGCAGATCCAGAGAGAGGGTAAACTTTCTCCAGGGTATGTGGGGCCATTTGAGATTCTAGAGAGAGTCGGGCCAGTTTCCTATCGGTTGCAGCTACCACAGAGGTACCGGGCCATGCACGACATCTTCCATATATCTCAGCTACACCATTATCACTCAGACCCGTCCCATGTTTTTCAGACTGAGGAGATTGAGCTTCAGGTTGATGCATCCTTTGAGGAGCATCCGATTCTTATTGTTGATAGGAGTACAAAGGTTCTCCAAGGCCAGTCAGTTCTTCTCATTCGGGTTCTATGGCAGTATGGATGTGTGTTGGATGAAACCTGGGAGCTGGAGACCGATGTACGTGCTCAGTGGCCAGAGTTGTTCTGATCTTTATCTTTGACAACCTTGGAAGGGAAATTCAGGGACTAATTGCTTTAAAGGGGGGGGGGGGAGTTTGTAAGAACCCGGTTCTTATTTTTGAGGTACGAGTTTCTTCTTTTCCCTTTTCCTTAAGTGTTTTTGAGAAAATAAGGAAAATGGGGAAAAATACCAAATTTTATGGGTACATGTTATGTACTTTTCCACACGTTGTGTACTTTGGCCGTGTGGGATGTCTACATAGGGAATGTAGGCCTGTTGGCAATAAAGGGTGTAAAAACTGACTACACGCCGTGTAATCATGAAAACACGCCCTGTACTTATGTCGACGAATGAACAATGCCAGGGTGGAAAGTAGACGCTAGAGGAACATTTAAAAAATGAAAAGTACATGCCGTGTACTTGAGATTACACACCGTGTAGTTAGTTTTTTTCGCTTAAAATGGGCTATATCCTCCTCATTTGGCAGAGGAGGCTTTGAGTTCATTTTGGAGCTGGGAGAGGAGGCCGAATCTTTGGAGATCTCCCGACCGCACATCGGGAATCCGGATCCTTCTCTGACGGTCTTGATTGAAGTGCGCGGGCGAGTTATTCCCTATGCTTGTGTGTTTATTACCAATTATTTCCTAAATGGATAGTTATTTGAGTTTGATTAAGTGAACGTTTATCCCAGATCTACGTCATTCTTGGACGATTCGGGAGGCGTCATTCACGTATACCGATCAGAGATGATCAAGGTAGGTGGTCTGATGTTCCTTTCAACTGTTGTGTTGAAATTGTGTACTGTTGTGCTACATGCGCATGGTTGGGGTGTCGTATGGATGAGGCCTTTGCTGAAAGATATATAGAATTGCATAGATAATCTAATGATAAATTAAAACTACTGTTTGGGATCACCGCTTGGATCCAGGGCCACCTTGGGGGTGCGTTCCTCTGTTTAGCCGTTTGGCCTAGATACTCGAGGGTATACCACAGTTATTTCCTGTTTAAAGTTTTCTTGAGAGGAAATTTTGGTATAAAATATCTTGTTATACATTGGGATCATCCCAATTACTTTCTCCTGAGGGTAGTGTTTTACTTTAGCCTGAGGGCATGGTTATATTAGCATTAGGGCGTGGTTATATTTTCTTGAGGGTGTGGTTATATTATCCTAAGGATGTGGTTATATTATCCTGAGGGTGTGGTTATATTAGTTTGAGGGCAAGGTGATAATTAGCCTAAGGGCATGGAGATATTTTGCCTGAGGGCATGACTATATTAGCCTGAGGGCATAGTTACATTTAGCCTGAGGGAATGGTTCTGATTAGCCCGAGGGCATGGTTCTGATTAGCTTAGAATTAAATTATGTTGAATGGTAAAAATGAATATCAAAATGGAAATGAAACTGGTAGTGATAGTTACTTTTGTGTACTTACTAGTTTACTGCATTTACATTTGCACACCGTTGTTGCATATTTTCACTAACAGTTGGGTACATGCCTTTGGTGGGTGCCTACTGAGATTTATTTCTCACACCCTATTTGGGTCATGTCTTCGGCCCAAAAATACTATATTGCTGAAGGTGTCGATAGGGGAAAAGGTCCCTATACATGTACATGATTGTAGCGGAGGAGTAGGAGAACATGGGACCGAGTTTTGTCTTGTGATGCTGCTACGTTATGTTTACTCTGCTTTGTTTTGTTTGGATGTACCTTGTACTTTGAGTTGTATTGTATTGTATTATAGTGTATCCTATTCTAGATGCTTTCATAGAATTAGAGACATGCTGCATCTTTATATATATGACAGCTGGTTCTTTTTTACTACAATTGTTCATTTCTAGTTCATATTGTTTACTACTTCCACAGTTGTATGTTATTTTCTTTTCTGCTGCACTACACTTTGACATATGAGGGCATATTTTCCCCACTATCAGACCTAGGCCCTCGCTGCTAGTTGCCATCCTCTGGCATTTGGGGAAATGCACTTGAGGTCATGTGACCAACCGGGTTCGGGGCACCCATTGTGTGGCTTCCAGATCTGGGACGTTACACTTTATATAAATGAAACATGATTTGTGATTATCAAAATAGGTGAGTCAAAAAATCTCCCCCTTTTTGATAATCACAAATTATGTCATTGAATTTTTAGGTTTAAGAGTTTTTAATCAAGGTTAAACACATATGCTAATTTCATCAGTGATGTGAGCACACACAAATTATATGATGAACACTACATTGAGGTCAGAACATATATATATAAACACTTCTCCCCCTTTATGATTAACAAAAAGTCATACATAACAAAAATAGAGAAAAGAGAGCATTTGTATTAATAGAACAGGAGTACAATAGACAAAAAGAATACACCGATCCCTATCAGCTAAGACAATTCACACTCAATCCACATCAGAGATGTACAATAGAGCTTTGTCTTTGTAAGCTGAGGAGGCAGGTTCTGAAGGTGGAGGGATAGGCAGAGGGATGTCAGTGAGTAGTGTAGGAGGAGTAGCCACCAAGGTATTAGTAGACCTATAGTGAGTAGATCTATGAGTAATCATTGAGGTCAAACTTTTGATGGCCTGGGCAGGAGTCATCGAAGGAGCAGTAATGGTGGAACCTAAGACAGCTGAAGAAGTAGGAAAAGCAGGAGGAACAATGATGGGTGTGCAGTCCACATGGAGGAAGGGTAAAAGAATATACTTGAAGTCTATAATTATGCTTCCCCATCTTTACATAGCTATGATGAAATAATTTTTGTTTTCCATGAATCTCTTCAGGGAAGAAGTCAACTCTCTATGATTTCTCACTTGATCCTTAAATGCCCGAGTGACAGGAGGGATTCTAAAATTTTCCAAAAGCAGCTTAAAGTGACCATCCATCTAATTCTTAGTGTATACCCGTTTGTAATAGAAGTCAACTTGATCCTTGATGGACTTCTGATCTTGAGCAGCTTCCCTTAAATAATTTCCCACAAGGTTATGAATTTCCCTGGTAATGGAAATGACCTGAGAGTTTGAGGTACTAGAACTAGAGAACTTTTTCACTTCTTCTCTAACAATGGTACTAAAGGCTTCAATGTCAACTGGAGGAGAGGTTGAATAAGATACAGATTCACCAAGAGGTGACATAGATAAATCCACAGTCTCTTTAAATGATTTGGTTATCCCACTGACCATCCTTTTTACATCATCATCTTGGCCTTTCACATGTGTTTTCATAGACTTCTTAAAATCCACAAACACTATGACCATTTGATGAACCACACTTTTAACATATCTAAGGTATCTGTCCACCTGTTCCCTTAAAGGCATATATGCATCTAAGTTGGAAATACACTGCTTCACTGATTCCATAGAAACTGCCAAAGTTCTTACCTGATTCTGACATTCCTTGACCTCATGTAACACAACTGAGTGAGAGGTAGATACTATCCTTTCCACTACAGATGTCATGGGTATTCGATTGTGATCTATTATTCTCGCTATCTCAGTGGCTTTATCGTCAATATGCCTCTTCATGTTTGATTTCAAAGAATCCAATTCATCCTTCTTTACATAGTCTCGAGGTAACAGAACCACTGGCTACACAATGGTAGTTTCTGAGATAGTAGGAATTGGAGGACTTCTAATAGGCTGGTCATATTCAGAATCTCCATAATTTAAGCCTAAAACCAAAAATCAAGGAGCTTCTGTCCAGTACTCTATCTCATGAGCAACCACAACTGATCCTATAGCAATAGGTTCCTCCTCCTCACTTGGAGAATTCTACGGATCAACCACAACTCTCTCCATTAGACCTCCTTGATAAAATTCATTAACAGGAAGGTCCACTGCCACTTCCTCCACAAAATCTTCAACGACTTCCAAAACAATTCCAGCTTCAACTGAATCAGCATCTTCTTCATCTCCACTTTCTACCCTTTTTTGTATGTCCTATTAGAGGACTGAGACTTAAAAATTCTTCTTCACTTGTAGTAGTAGCTGTTTCAAAGTCATATTGACTTGAATCAGTTTCCTCATCCTCATCTGAGGTATCTATAATGTCTTATAAGAAATTTTCAGCCCCTTCTTCTTCACTGGTTTCCTCATCACTATCCACTAGGATAGTCTCCCTTTTAGGCAATCTCTTTGGTGTTCTAGGATCACCAGAGGATACAGTATTAGCACGAGGATTTGAGGGAAGGTTAGGATCAATCCTTTCATCTATATGAGAATCCTCTCTTTCTTGTACAACAGCAACTTTTTCTCCTTCTTCATCTGAATAATCATGCTCTACTTCACCAGGCTTAAGACCAGGGTCTCTCTTATTTTTAGGCCTAGTAGGATGAGAAAAAGGGTTATACTATTCATATACCTTAGCCTCATCATTCACCCATCTCCTCATCCATGGATTTCAATTGATCTTCATCATCTTTAAAATCAATTTGGTGATGCAATTGTTTTCTTTCACAACAACAGTTTCCTCCTTAGCTTCAGCATCTCCTTTCACTTTCAACATAAGGGATATCAACTTAGCATGAAATAGTGCATTGGATTTGGAACTAGGCTTGGTCATATCTTCTATTTGAATCATCAACAACCTACATAAGTTGATATTCTATTCATTATTTAACAGATACAGAAGAAAAACATCCTAAAACTTTAAATTTTCAAAGTCCCCTCTCCTGGGAATTAAAATATGATGGATAAACTTGAAAATTAGCTTATCTTATCCTTCCATATCAGCAACAATAACTTTTCTAGGGATCACACTCCCTTTACATTTAGCCATAGCTTCTTCATAACAAAATAACTTAGTAGTAGGAGGCACCAATTTTGATTAATAGTAAAAAATCCCTTTATGTGGTACTCTCAAACATTCTGCCCATTCAGTAGAGGAGAAGCTCACACTTACTCCATTCACATGTGAAGAGATTCTGTGCTCATCCTCATACTGCTCAAACTTGAGGTACTCATAAAATTCCTTCACTAATTTTGGGTAATAGGGTCCATTTTTGTTTAAAAAACACTCAACCCAGCCCTGAGCTTAATATGACTTCAGTACTAAAGACCGGCTCGACAGCAGCCACTCCGAACTAAACTCCTTCTCAACCAATATTTCCCTCTTCCATAAATGTGGGTTTGGCACCTTTTCCACTATCTGGCTTCCACTACTAAACTCAGATCTTGGTCTCTTAGGATTCGGCGCATCTCCTTCATCACTGATTAACAGCCTCTTCAATCTAGCCATCAATTTAGAGCAGTTTGAGGGTTTCAGTAGAGGTTTCAGGTTCAGGAGAAAAATATTTGGGAGAGGGTTTGATGGGGATCAAGATGTGGTATGTGTTTTAATTTTATCATTTAGGGATCAAAAAACAACTCAAGTAAAGGAAATAAATAAAACTAAAAACATTTCAAATTCTAGAAGAAAAACACTAAAGTCCCAGACTTAAGTCGACTATTGGTAAGGTGTCATCGGTAAAGTCTTAACAGTGAGGTCCTATTGGTTAGTTCCCAATGGTGAGGTCCTAATGGTAAGGTACAATGGTGAGGTCTTAATGGTCAGGTTTCTAATGGTGAGGTTTCTAATGGTGAGGTTTCTGACGATGAGGTTTCTGACGGTGAGGTTTCTGATGGTGAGGTTTCTGATGGTGAGGTTTTTAACAGTGAGGTTTCTAACAGTGAGGTTTCTAAAGGTGAGGTTTCTAATGGTGAGGTTTCTATCGGGGAGGTTTCTAATGGAGAGGTTTCTAACAGTGAGGTTTCTATTGGTGAGGTTTCTAACTCAATGGTTTATCATATTGAACTCATGTTTGATGTAATTTAACCTCTCAGAATTCAAAGGATTTGTGAATATATCAGCTAATTGGTGTTCAGTACCAATTAATTCAAGAGAGATATCACCTCTTTGATAATGATATCTCAAGAAGTGGTGTATTACATCAATATGCTTTATCCTAGCATGAGATACTAGATTTTTAGAAATGTTAATAGCACTTTTATTATGACATTTTATTTAGACATGTTTAAATTGATATCCATAGTCTAGTAAAGTGTGTTTCATCCACAGAATTTGAGCACAACAACTACTAGCAGCTATATATTCAGCTTCAACAGTAGATAATGCAACAAAATTCTGTTTCTTACTACTCCATGACACTAGTGACTTACCTAAAATGTGACATGTTCTGGAGGTGCTTTTTCTTTCTAAATTGCAACCAGGAAAGTTAACATCCGAATAACTTATTAAATCAAATGACCGTCCTCTTGGATTAAATAGTCCTAAATTTACAGTATACTTGAGATATTTAAAAATCATTTTAACAGCATTTAAGTGATACTCTTTGGGATTGGCTTGAAAATGAGCACACATGCATACACTGAACATAATATCAGGTCTGCTAGCAGTAAGATAGAGCAGACTCCCAATCATACCTTGGTAATTGGTTTGATCCACTGATTTACCAGTTTCATTAGCATCCAACTTGAAAGTGGTACTTATAGGTGTATCACTAACTTTACTACTATCCAAACCAAAATGTTTCAAGAGATCCTTATTATATTTACTTTTATTTAAAATAATACCATTTTTAATTTGAAAAATTTGAAATCCAAGAAAAAAATTAAGTTCCCCCATTAGACTCATTTCAAATTCATCTTGCACCATTTTTGAAAAATCAGTACATAGAGAGTTTTTAGAGGATCCAAAAATTATATCATCTACATAAATTTGTACTAGTAAAACATATTTGTAAATCCTTTTAATAAATAGAGTAGGATCTTATATTCCTTTAGTAAAACCTTTTGAAATAAGAAAGGAACTAAGTCTATCATACCAAGCTCTTGGAGCTTGTTTTAGACCATATAGGGATTTATAAGTTTAAAAACATGATTTGAAAAATGGGGATTTGTAATGCCAGGGAGTTGTTCAACTAACACATCCTCAACTATATACCCGTTTAGAAAATCACTTTTAATATCCATTTGATAAAGTTTAAAATTCAGGTGAGATGCATAAGAAAGTAGTATCCTAATGACCTCTAACCTAGATATAGGTGAAAAGGTCTCCTCATAGTCTATTCATTCATCTTGACTATACCCTTGTGTAAATAACCTAGCTTTATTTCTAACTATATTTCCAGATTCATCAACTTTATTTCTAAACACCCATTTAGTGCCTATGGTCAAGGTGTCTTTAGGTCTGTCCACTAATTCCCAAACTTTGTTTCTTTCAAACTGATTCAATTCTTGTTGCATAGCTATCACCCAAAATTCATCACTGATTGAATTATTGATATTTTTAGGTTCAATCTGTGAAAGAAAAGCTTAATGTTCAACCTATTTTCTCAGAGAAGCTCTAGTTTGTGTCCCTATATTTAGATCACCTACTACAACATCTAAAGGATGATTTTGTGAGTTCTTATACCTCTAAAAAGAGTTTAACTAGACTCCTCATGAATATCTGTAGGTTCAGATTCACCATGCACATATTTTGGAAAGTTTCCAGAACTGGTTGTTTTCACTAAGGGTTCACTATATTTGTCATTTAGGTATAGAATTGACATATCTTCCTCAAGATGTTTAAGAGTGGTTTTGGGTTCATGTGGACCAGTCTCATCAAATTTGACATGAACTGATTCTTCCACACATTTGGTTCTCTTATTAAATATTCTATAGGCTTTACTAGAGATTGAGTAACATAGGAAAATTCTTTCATCACTTTTTGAAGCAAATTTTTCAAGATTATATTTAGTGTTAAGGATAAAGACTTTTCAACAAAAAACCCTAAAGTAATTTACCTTAGGGTTCCTATTATTCCAAATTTCGTATGTTGTCTTCTTAAGAAGATGTATAATTAAGACTCTATTGATAATGTAACGAGCTGTGTTAACAACTTCAGCCCAAAAGTAAATAGGTAAATCATATTCAATGAGCATTGTCCTAGAAATATATTGAAGGGTTCTATTTGTTCTTTGCACAACTGCATTCTATTGAGGTGTTCTAGGAGCAGAGAAATTGTGAGTATTGCCATTTTTTTAACAAAAAGATTCAAATTCATGATTTTCAAACTCACGGCCATGATCACTTCTCAAGGTATTAATTCTAATTCAACTAAGATTTTATACAGACTTGGAGTATTTGATAAAATAAGAACAAGATTCACTTTTTTGAGCCAGAAATTATACCCAAGTGTACCTAAAAAAATCATCTACAAGAACATAAAAACAGTGCTTCCCATTTAAACTTGAAACTCTAGATGGTCCAAAAAAGTCCATGTGAACCAACTCAAGAGGTTGAGAAGTAGAAACTTTTTTATTTGGTTTGAAGGAAATTTTTTGTTGTTTTCCCTTTTGATAGGGATTACACACTTTGTCAAGTGGGAATTCCAATTTAGGTAAGTCTCTAACTAAACCTTTCTTAGATAGTTTCCTAAGAGAGTTGACATTGCAGTGTCCTAATATTCTATGCCAGAGCTAAGATTCCTTATGAAATACATTTAATCAAGAAACATTTTTCTTAGCTAAAGAATATAAATCAACAACATATACATTCTCATTTATAATAGATGTAAATATTAAATAATTTTTAGAATTAAAAACAATACTTGCATCATTTTTAAATTTAACATTGAATCCATCATCACATAACTGAGAGATAATTAGCAGATTGTATTTTAAACCATCAACAAAAAGTACTTTTGAAATTAATATATCATTAAGGTTACCAATCTGGCCTATGTAGATGATTTTTACTTTTTCATTATCCCTGAATGTGACATGTCAACCATCAACTCTAATTAGGCTTTTGAAGCATGAGTAGTCTCCTATCATGTGTCTTGAACATCTGCAATCCAAGTACCATAAAGTTTTACAGGATCTCTTCAGACAATTTCTTGCAAAATAGATTAAGTGCATGGTAACCTTGGTACCCAGATTTTCTTGGGTCCAGAGAGGTTAGAAAGTAAAATTTTGGGAACCCATACTTGTCTTATAGATTTTCTATAATAAAAAGATATATTTTGAGACATAAACACTTTGTTTAGCCCTTTAGAGAATTTTTTTCAAGAAATGGTCCAGAACTTGTACTAGCTATGAACTGTCCAGATTTTGGAACAAATTTAGTTTTAATGATCCTTCTATGTACTGGTTGATACCCTAGACCAGTTGTATATTTTTGATCAATCTGTTTTCCTAGTAACTGAGTCAAGGTATCTCTACCCACAGTAAAATTCTCAGGATCTCTCTTTAATCGCTCATTTGATAATTTGAGTTCAGTATTTTCTTTTAATAGCTTAGCACACTTATCTTTCTCAATATCTAGATCAGATTTGTAATTAGCATTTAAATCATGTTGTATTTTAAATAATTTATATTTATCGTTGAGTTCATTAAAGGTATCCTCAAGAATTCCATAGTATTCAAATAGTTCACCCTTAGTCATATTTTCATCATTTTTTGATTCACTTTCATTCCCAGAATAGTAAGTATTATGTACAGAAGAATTGTGTGTTACCTCAGATGTTTTTGTCATGAAACACAGATTTTCATGTTTGTTGTTGTCACTATTAGTAGTGTATGATACACTTGAGCTATCTTCTGAGGCACTCCAAGTATCTTTCATATCCCTTTTATAACCCTTGCCCTTTTCTTAATATTTTTTCTTAAATTTAATCTTGGGGAAACCAACCTTCACATGGCCTTTGCGTTTACACTCATAACAGACTATATCGGTTGTGTTGTCATTCCATTTTCTATCCTTTTTCTACTATCATTTATTATCATACCTTCCTTTGTAGATAGATTTTCTAATGAAATTTTTCTATCGATAGAACTTCTTGAATCTTCTTGAAAGATGAGCCATCTCATCATCACTGTCAGAGTCAGAGTCTTCACCTGTGGAAGTATCTACAAGAGCATAAACTTTTTCTATATCCTTGTTCTTTGAGGTAGCAGTCTTGAATGCTACAGATTTCTTCTTTGGTTCTTCATATACTTCTTGATTCACCTTAATTTATTCTTTATACATCATAAGAGTTCCAATTATTTCCTTTATTGGTAGCTTGGCTATGTCACAAGATTCTCAAAAAGAAACAAAAGTTCCTCTCCATCTTTCAGGTAGGCATCGAAGCAATCTCATAATTTGGTCCTTTTTGTCCACTGGTTTCCCAAGAAGACTCATAGTATTCACTATTTCATTGAACCTGAGATACATTTCAGAGATAGGTTCATCAGGCTTCATTTTAAAATTATCATATTTAATAGTATAAGTATTTAATCTCATTTCATTAACATTGGTTGTTTCCTCATGAGAAACAGCTAAAGTATCCCAAATTTCATATGCAGTTTTAAAAGAAGATATTCTATTTAATTTCTCATCACCCAGAGAACATTACAAAGCATTTATTTCTTTACAGTTATTATTATATGTGGCTTTAGTCAACTAAGATCATGTGTCTCTAGTAGTAGTAGGCAATATATGTTTTTCTTCAATTGTGTCCCTGATTTTAGGTCCCATGCTCTCTAGATACATTTTCATTTTTAATTTCCACTGAGCATAGTTATTACCATTAAAGAAAGGTGGCCTGTTAGTATCAGCACTCTCAACTATGTTATCCATTGTTAATTAGAATTTAAAGAACTGAAAATTTAGATATGACAGAAATGTTAAGATCTTTAAGATACAACCACTAGTGCAGAAAACGTTTTTTACGTCACCATTTTTTACGTCGGTTATATAAAACCGACGTCATAATATGTAAAACGAGGTTTTTTACGTCGGTTAAGAAATAACCGACGTAAAAACCTGTGTTCGGTACACATTTAACGTCGGTTATACAAATAACCGACGTTATTAATCTCGCGGCTTCGTTTTTTACGTCGGTTATTTTTATAACCGACGTAAAACACGCGGTTTTCGAAGGCCCTTTCACGTCGGTTATTGAATAACCGACGTAACAAACGCGGTTTTTGAAGGCTTTTTGACGTCGGTTATAAAATAACCGACATAAAAAAAGAATCCGCAGATGTTTTTGACGTCGGTTATTCCATAACCGACGTAAAAAAACGCGGATTTTGAGCCATTTTTTACGTCGGTTATTATATAACCGACGTAAACAATGAATCGGAGGAAGTTTTTTACGTCGGTTATTGAAATAACCGACGTTATAAATGTTTTTAAAACAATTATCACGTCGGTTATTGAATAACCGACGTGATAACTCAATTAAAAATTTACCCAGACCCGTGGATTGTCATTCGCGAGTTTACCTTCGACAGTCGCGACTCGTCTCTCTCGCGCGTAAACCCGAATCGGCTCGTCCATTTCGTTGGTTTAGATTCGTTTTGCGATCATCGTTTCTCATATTTAATCTCCTCGGTTCAATCATCTAAACTCGCAGCACTCAGGTAATCCTCCCACTCGTTCGTTTTTTTTCGCGGATAGTAAATATATATGTGTTGTGATTTTTTTGTTGAAACTAGCTAAGATTCTTCGATTGCGAACCCTTTTAACTCGTTTTGGCACCATAATCTTATTTATCATCCCTAGATCTATTTGTTCGACTTGCAATATTGAGTAATTTTATGATTTCACTAATTTTTCATCGTTTTCTATAAATCCCCGAGAGGGTTGGGGCGTGTCCATTTGGATGGGTTGCCCTTTTACAGTTGTTACTACTTTATTCACACACAACCATGGCATAGGTGCATGGATTTGGGGTCGGGGGGTGTCCAGGGGGGTTTACAAGGGGGTGGGTGGGTGTGGGGGGCTGTCCAAGGGTGTGGGTGGGTGTTGGGGGGTGTCCAGGGGGGTGTCCAAGGGGGTAGGGGGTGGGGGGTGGTGTCCAGGAGGGGTGGGGGGGCTGTCCAGAGGGTTGGGGGGTGTCCAGGGGGGTGTCCAAGCAGGTCGGGGGTGGGGGGTTGTGTCCAGGAGGGGTGGGGGTGCTATCTAGAGGGGTCGGGGGCTGTCCAGAGGGGTCGGGGGGTGTCCAGGGTGGTGTCCAAGGGGATGGGTGGGTGTGGGGGGCTGTCCAAGGGGGTGGCGGCCTGTCCAGAGGGGTCGGTGGGGTGTCCAGGGGGGTGTCCAAGGGGGTGGATGGGTGTGGGGGGCTGTCCACGTGGGTGGCGGCCTCTCCAGAGGGTATTTGGGGTTGTCCGGGTGGGTGGGGGGGCTGTCCAGAGGGTTGGGGGATGTCCAGGGGGGTGTCCAAGGGGGTAGGGGGTGGGGGGTGGTGTCCAGGAGGGGCGGGGGGCTGTCCAGAGGGGTCGGGGGTGTCCAGGGGGGTTTACAAGGGGGTGGGTGGGTGTGGGGGGCTGTCCAAGGGCGTGGGTGGGTGTTGGGGGGTGTCCAGGGGGGTGTCCAAGGGGGTAGGGGGTGGGTGGTGGTGTTTAGGAGGGGTGGGGGGGCTGTCCAGAGGGTTGGGGGGTGTCCAGGGGGGTGTCCAAGCAGGTCGGGGGTGGGGGGTTGTGTCCAGGAGGGGTGGGGGTGTTTTCTAGAGGGGTCGGGGGGTGTCCAGGGTGGTGTCCAAGGGGATGGGTGGGTGTGGGGGGCTGTCCAAGGGGGTGGCGGTCTGTCCAGAGGGGTCGGTGGGGTGTCCAGGGGGGTGTCCAAGGGGGTGGATGGGTGTGGGGGGCTGTCCAAGGGGGTGGATGGGTGTGGGGGGCTGTCCAAGGGCGTGGGTGGGTGTTGGGGGGTGTCCAGGGGGGTGTCCAAGGGGTAGGGGGTGGGTGGTGGTGTTTAGGAGGGGTGGGGGGGCTGTCCAGAGGGTTGGGGGGTGTCCAGGGGGGTGTCCAAGCAGGTCGGGGGTGGGGGGTTGTGTCCAGGAGGGGTGGGGGTGCTTTCTAGAGGGGTCGGGGGGTGTCCAGGGTGGTGTCCAAGGGGATGGGTGGGTGTGGGGGGCTGTCCAAGGGGGTGGCGGCCTGTCCAGAGGGGTCGGTGGGGTGTCCAGGGGGGTGTCCAAGGGGGTGGATGGGTGTGGGGGGCTGTCCAAGGGGGTGGATGGGTGTGGGGGGCTGTCCAAGTGGGTGGCGGCCTCTCCAGAGGGTATTTGGGGTTGTCCGGGTGGGTGGGGGGGCTGCCCAGAGGGTTGGGGGATGTCTAGGGGGGTGTCCAAGGGGGTAGGGGGTGGGGGTGGTGTCCAGGAGGGGTGGGGGGCTGTCCAGAGGGGTCAGGGGGTGTCCAGGGGGGTTTACAAGGGGGTGGGTGGGTGTGGGGGGCTGTCCAAGGGTGTGGGTGGGCGTTGGGGGTGTCCAGGGGGGTGTCCAAGGGGGTAGGGGGTGGGGGTGGTGTTTAGGAGGGGTGGGGGGGCTGTCCAGAGGGTTGGGGGGTGTCCAGGGGGGTGTCCAAGCAGGTCGGGGGTGGGGGGTTGTGTCCAGGAGGGGTGGGGGGCTGTCCAGAGGGGTCGGGGGGTGTCCAGGGGGGTTTACACATCGATTTGTTTTATATTTCAAAATTGTTATATTCAAATTATGATTTTTTTCATATAAACATATATTTGTCTTATCTAAAAAATATATATATTTTTGCTATTTTTTATAGGTAATAATGAGTCGAAGTTGGATTACGGCACATCGAATGAGCAATGAATATGAGGAAGGTGTTGATGCCTTTTTGGAATTTGCTAAACGAAATGTTCCAAGTAGTGACATTTTTTTCTGTCCATGCCTGAAATGTCTGAATATGAAGAAGTTGAAAAGTAGAGAGATAAAAGATCATCTGATTTGTCATGGTTTCAATCCGAGTTACAACCCTTGGATTTGGCATGGCGAAACTGGACAGAATGTCACTGATGATAATGAATCGCAAGATGGTAACTCCGATGGAATTGATGAAATGATTCGCGATATTGTAGCAGAACAAATTGAGATAGAACCGAGAGTTGCACGTCTATATGGTGATGCCGAAAAACCATTATATCCTGGTTGTACAGATTTTACGGTTTTTTCGGCGGTGTTAAGATTGATTAACCTGAAGGCGAAACATGGATGGAGTGACAGAAGTTTTACAGAGCTGCTACAATTGATGAAAGACATTCTTCCAAAAGATAACGATCTTCCAGATTCACATTATAAGGCCAAAAAAATATTATGCCCGATGGGATTGGGATACAGGAAAATACATGCATGTCCGAATGACTGCATTATATATAGGAAGGAATATGAATTTCTGAAAGAGTGTCCCAAATGTGGGACATCACGGTATAAGGTGAAAGAAAAATCACAAGCTGATGTAGAGATTACAAAGCTCCCTTCAAAGGTATTTTGGTATCTTTCTATAATTCCTCGTTTCAAACGTTTATTTGCTAATTCACATGATGCAAAAAGGTTAAGATGACATGCTGATGAGCGGGTATGTGATGGAAAAATACGTCATCCAGCTGATTGTCCACAATGGAAGAAAATTGATGCCCAGTACCCTACATTTGGAAATGAAATTAGAAATCTGAGACTAGGCTTGTGCACAGATGGAATGAATCCATACCGAACCCTCAGTAGCACACATAGTTCATGGCCTGTTTTATTGGTAATTTACAACCTCTCTCCTGAAGTTTGTATGAAGCGCAAATATGTCTTGTTGAGTATCATGATCTCTGGTCCAAAGCAACCCGGCAATGATATTGATGTATACTTGTCACCGCTGATTGATGATTTGAAACTTTTATGGGCTGATGGTATTAGGGTGTATGATTCTTATAAAATGGAATATTTTCAACTGCATGCAGTGCTTCTATTCACTATAAATGACTTCCCAGCATATGGAAATTTGTCTGGATACAGTGTTAAAGGGAATAAAGCATGTCCAATTTGCGAACAACAGACGTCATATTGTCAATTGCATCATGGGAGGAAAACAGTGTACATGGGTCATCGAAAGTTTTTGCCTATGGATCACCCTTATAGAAGACTAAAAAAGGCATTCAATGGCTCACAAGAATTTGATACTGCACCTCAACCTTTATCCCCAGAATTGTATTTTGAGAGGGTGAAAAACCTTGATGTGACATTGGGAAAGACACAGAAATCTGGTAATGATAGACATATTTGGAAGAAAAGGTCAATATTTTTTGAGCTACCATATTGGAGGTATCATGAAGTCAAACATAATATTGATGTCATGCACGTGGAGAAGAATATCTGTGATTCTTTGATCGGAACATTGCTAGATATTAAAGGAAAGACAAAAGATGGGTTGAATGCAAGGTTAGACCTACTGTCAATGGGAATACGTTTAGAGTTAGCTCCCACTCCTAAAGGAAGACGAACATTTCTTCCCCCGGCTTGTCATACATTATCGAAGAGGGAGAAAAGTAGCTTCTGTCAGTGTCTTCATGATATCAAAGTGCCTCAAGGTTATTCTTCAAATGTAAAAAATTTTGTCTCATTGAAAGACTTGAAGTTGATAGGTATGAAATCACATGATTGTCATGTCATGATGCAACAAATTCTACCAGTTGCACTGCGTGGAATATTGCCCATCCGTGTCAGAAAGACTATAATGAGGTTGTGTTATTTTTTCAATTCAATTTGCAACAAGGCGATTGATGTGAATGCTTTGAACATTTTGGAAAAGGATGCAATTATTATACTTTGTCATTTGGAAATGTATTTTCCTCCAACTTTTTTTGATATGATGGTGCATTTACTGATTCATCTGGTTCGAGAAATAAGGCTTTTTGGACCTGTATATCTTCATTGGATGTATCCTTTTGAAAGGTATATGAAAATATTAAAGGGATATGTTAAAAATCCATATCGACCTGAAGCCTCCATTATTGAAAAGTATATTTCTGAGGAGGTAGCAGAGTTTTGTACGAGTTACTTGGCTACGGCGCAACACATAGGTTTGCCTCCATCTCGCCATGAACGGGTTAATAATGAGGGAAAGGGGATTCGTGGCTTGAAAGTCAAATCACTGTCAGCTGAACATATGAAGAAGTTAGAATCATACATCTTGAATAACATAGCTGATGTTCAACCGTATATCACATTGCATATTAATGAGTTGAAACAATGTCATCCAAAGAAGAAAGAAATGTGGATTTTGAATGAGCACAACAAAACTTTTTTGCCATGGTTTAAAAAGACCTTGCTTGGTAGATCTGATGTATCAGAGACATTAAAATGGATAGTGGGTGGTCCATCTTTAAATGTGATAACATGGTCCGCTTATGACATTAATGGCTATACATTTCATACGAAAGCTCAGGACAACAGAAGTGCAGTTCAGAATAGTGGTGTATTGGTGTTTGCAGAAGCAATGCATTTTTCGAGTGCTAAGGACAGAAACCCAATTTCGGCATCAAGTGAATATTATGGAGTGATTGAAGACATATGGGAGGCTGATTACTTTAAAATTAAAGTTCCCGTTTTTAACTGTAAATGGTTTATCGGTAACAACAGTGTCAGACACGATGAATTTGGAATGACACTTGTTAATCTGAATAGATTGGAAGACACAGCTGATTCTTTTATAATGGCAACACATGCCAAACAAATTTTCTATGTAGTAGATCAATCAGATATGCAGTGGGCTGTTGTTTTACAAGGGAAAAACCAATATGTTGGTGAGGATGAATTTGATGAAGATGCTGATTTATGTGAGATCCCTACTTCCATGGAAAGATTAACAGAACATAATGATGAGTATGTTGAAGACATGGTTTGTGCCATTAGGAACGATCACGACGAAGGAATTTGGGAAAACAATCCAACTGTACATTCCTAAAATTACAGGTAACACAAGTATATATCTTGTTTACATTTAGTTTTTTCATATAATGTTAGATACTGTAAATTTTTTACTTATTAAAATATGTATCAAACCAAAACGATAA
Source organism: Viscum album (assembly GCA_963277665.1). NCBI lineage: Eukaryota > Viridiplantae > Streptophyta > Magnoliopsida > Santalales > Viscaceae > Viscum > Viscum album. Next base: position 1,688,631,104 of record OY728140.1, on the reverse strand, counting down.
AACAATAAAAACCGTAAAGAGGAGAAGTCCTGCGCGCACCGGCAACCGGTCCTCTCTGTCTGTACCACCGGCCGGCCGCTGGCTCACCACCGGCCGGCCGGTGGTTCAGACAGAGAGCCTTCCTCTCTGTCTGGATCACCAGCGGCCGGCCGGTGTTGAGCCAGCGGCCGGCCGGTGGTTCAGACAGAGAGGAAGGCTCTCTGTCTGAACCACCGGCCGGCCGGTGGTGAGCCAGCGGCCGGCCGGTGGTACAGACAGAGACAGAGCCTCTCTGTCTGGATCACCAGCGGCCGGCCGGTGTTGAGCCAGCGGCCGGCCGGTGGTTCAAACAGAGAGGAAGGCTCTCTGTCTGGTCCACCGGCCGGTCGCTGGATCACCACCGGCCGCCCGGTGGACCAGACAGAGAGCCTTCCTCTCTGTCTGGATCACCAGCGGCCGGCCGGTGAGGAGCCAGCGGCCGGCCGGTGGTTTAGACAGAGAGGAAGGCTCTCTGTCTGGTCCACCGGCCAGCCGGTGGTGATCCAGCGGCCGGCCGGTGGTCCAGACAGAGGAAGGCTGTCTGCTCCACCGGCCGGCCGGTGGTGAGCCATCGGCCGGCCGGTGGCATCAGTGAGTCCACTTTTCAGCTTTCTTATGCCAACTCCTTGGCAACATTTTGCCTGTGTTTACCATGTTTATCATTGTTTAACATGCTTATCATATTACCGATGTTTACTATTATGTAATTTAGTACACTTTTCTATTTGTGAACTAATGTTTGTTTTTTTGATTTGAAGGAAAATGACAGATCAATCAGTTGATCAACCACATGATTCTGGAGATGAGCATATTGGTCATACATCTGGGGAGGAACATTCACATGCTCCTATTACGAAAAAGAGTTCAAAGGTTGGTAAGCGTGGGTGCACACGTTTACCAAAATTATCACTTGCCCGTACGAAGGAGGAGAGGATAGTCGTGGAGTTTGATGAGGATGATCTTCCTAGAGGTCCAAATGCTAAAGATTTTAAGGGTTTTGTAGCAACTCAGGCTAAGAGCAAAGTAAGCATTCTTTATGATGATTGGAGAAGTGTGGATAAGGCGATAATTTCTCAGCTGTGGGAGACCATTTTGGTAAGATCTTTTGCTATTGTTTGACTGTTCTTTAAATGTTTCTAGTATATATAATATTTTTAACCTCTTTTTTATCAGATGACATTTGATATTCCTGACACTGGAGGAGTCAGGAAGAAATGCTTATCGTTGGCTGCTAGGAGATGGAGGGATTTCAAATCAACCCTCTCATCTGATTTCATTTATGGTCATAGGAGTCGTGAGAATCCATGTCGTATATATCCTTTTATAGATGAAGACACATGGAGACAATTTTTTGAAAGTAGAAGAAAAGAATCATTTTTGGTAAGGGCAATGTAAACTTTTATAAGCTTTCTTATATAAATGATCTTATTATTGTTTTGTTAATGATTACTTATTCTTAATTTACAGCAAACAAGGAAAGCTCATCAAGAGATCCAATCTAAAAATGTATACCCTCATAGTTTATCTCGGGGAGGGTATGCATTATTGGAAGAACAAATGATGGCAGAAAAATTTCAACAACTAAGAGCTGAGTCTTCAAGCTCTGGAGAGGTGGCCCCTCCATCCCCTCCATCTAGACATGAGAAATGGAAAAGAGCTCGGAAGGGCAAAAAAGGACAATATCTTTCGGAAGAATCGAGACTCGTAGTTGAGAGGATTGTAAGATATCTATTTTATTTATTTAAGTTTACTATTTTCGTCATATATTTCCAATCATTATAGAAAAGTTCAATTAATTATTACAGGACTCTCTTGAGGAGCAGAGTTCACAGGGGACATTTACACCATCTGGGAGGGAAGATATTTTATCTGTGGCATTGGGAAAGCCCGAACATCCTGGCCGTGTAAGAGGATATTCGGCAGGTGTATCGGTAAGAAAAGTGTTGCCACGTTCCTCAACTTCTAACGTTGAGGGAGTTTATAAAAAAAAATAGAATCGTTGGAGGCTGAAGTCCATAATATTAATGCGACAATGGAGGACAAGATTAGAGCATCGATGCAGTTAATGTTTGCAGACTTGCAAAGACAATTTCAGGGTGCAGCTCCCACTCCACCTCTCCCAGTAGCTCCCACTCCCCCACCTCAGCCTGCGGACCCCATTTTTGATCCTCCTCCTCCGCCGCAGCTACCTACTTATTGTGAGTTGTATGTTGATGATCCTCAACATCATATAGTTGCATATGGGATGGTATATTGTATAGGAGATACAGTTCATCATCAACAGTTAGAGGTAGAGAATCAGAGGGTCACTGTACAGGATATTATAGATAGATCAGCTCGGATACCATTACCTACAGATGAGATGACGACAGTTGGACATAGTATCGGCCATTTTTTACTTTGGCCATCCAGACTTCTTCGACTCATTACCATAGAGGTATGGATGTTATATCTTTTATTTTATATTTTTATTAATGTTTTATCATTTGAAAACTAATATATTTTTCAATTTATTTTTACAGGAATACTTCAAAGGTAAAGAAATACTGTATAGACAACAACAAAGACAGATAGCTATGACATCAGATGCAGATACTAGCAGTCTTGACAAATTGTCAAGATATTCAAATTTGTTGGCGGATCATTATGACTTTACAATGGAAGCTCATGTCTGTGGACGTGAACTATGTGTGGGGATTATGAAAAGTGATATCATGGAGTTTGTCACTGGAGATAAGATGGGCATCAACGTGGTGCAAATTTTTATCATGTAAGTCTTAACTCCTTTTCCTTGCGTTATATTTATTAAAAATGTATACTTATGTCTGCTTTGTATTAGGTATATGTATAAAATTTGTGAGAGGAATGAGCTGACAGATGTATATGGATTCATGGACCCACAATTGATTTCCCCTGAAGCATGTGCATTGGATGAGGAACAAAGAATGCTTTATATTGCTGATAGATTTGAAAAGAATGTAATCACACAGTGTTGGATGATGCCTTTTTGTGAGAGGTATGAAACACATCCCTCTCAAAGAGTTAATTATATTTTAACATAAAAAACCACTAACGTTAAATTTCCTTTTCTCAGGGATCATTGGATGTTAGGGGTTTTTTGCCCTAGGGAGAAAACACTTTATTGGATATGCTCTCTCCATGATGATGTGCGAGAAAGTTTTAAGAATATATTGGAAACGTAAGTTTCAATTTCACAATAGTTTTATATATTATAATGAATTTTAAATTTACCCCATTCGTATTATTTTCTAACAGGGCATGGGTCCACTTTCGAAAAAGCGCAAAGAAAAGGAATTACAAGATCAAATATGTACATGCGAAGGTAAATATCCATTTATAATTTGTACATTTTGATTTATTACATAAAAATAATATATTGAATTTACACTCATTCAAACAGAAATGTCATGAGCAACAAGGCATCATCGAATGCGGATATTACATGTTAAGATTTATGTATGAAATAATAACAACTGGGACAGTTCTGAGTTTTGACCTGGTAAGATTTCCTCTTTCTAATAATATTTCAATTTGATTTATTCATTATACACGTTGACTACTATCCTTTTCCTTTGTAGCTTTTTGATGACCCTCAACCCTTTACTGCTGAAGATATCAAACACTTACAAGTGGAGTGGTCAAATTATTTTACAGGTTCGATTGACTTTTAGTTGTTTGTAATGTAAAATGTAATTTTGAATATTGTCAATGTAATTGTGTATTTCGTAGTCGTTTAGGTTGGATTTAGTTTTTTTTGAAGTTGACATTGTAAGTTTTGAATGTTATATAAGTGAATGTTTAATTTTTCTCTACTTCTTGTTTTGGTCTACTGTTGATGGTTTTTCTGGTCTGGATTTTGGTATGGGGGGAGAGGTTCCAAGGGGGTGGGTGGGTGTTTGGGGGGTGTCCAAGGGATATGGGAGGGGTGTCCAAGGTGTGTTTGGGGCTGTCCTAGGGGTCGGGGGGGGGGGGGGTGTAAATGAGGGTGGGGGTGTCCAAGGGGTGGGGGGTGTCCAAGGGATATGGGAGGGGTGTCCAAGGTGTGTTTGGGGCTGTCCAAGGAGTCGGTTGGGTGTCCAAGTGGTGGGGGGGTGTCCAAGGGATATAGGAGGGGTGTCCAAGGGGTGTTTGGGGCTGTCCAAGGGGATGGGGGGGTTTCCAAGGGGTAGGGGGGGTTTCCAAGGGGTAGGGGGGGTTTCCAAGGGGTAGGGGGGGTTTCCAAGGGGTCGGGGGGGTGTCCAGGGGGTGGGGGGCTGTCCAGTGGGTGGGGGGGTGTCCAAGGGGTGGGGGGGGGGGTGTCCAAGGGATATGGGAGGGGTGTCCAAGGGGTGTTTGGGGCTGTCCTAGTGTTCGGGGGGTGTAAATGAGGGTGGGGGGGCTGTCGAAGGGGTGGGGGGGTGTCCAAGGGGCAGGTTGGGTGTAAATGAGGGGGGGGGGGTGTCCAAGGGGTCTGGGAGGGCTGTCAAGGTGTGGGAGGGTGTCCAATGGGTGTTTGAGGCTGTACTAGGGGTCTTGGGGGTGTCCAAGGGGTGGAGGGTGTCCAAGGGATATGGGAGGGGTGTCCAAGGGTTGTGGTGGGGCTCCAATGTGGTGGGGGAGGGCTGGCCAGGTTGTTAGGTGGGTATAGATGAGGGTGGGGTTCAGTTGGGGCTTGGGGGAGGGCTGGCATGGTTATTTTTGTTTGGTTTCTGGTTGCTTTTTGGTGAGAGCAGTGCAATTATTTAAAAAAAAAAAAATCTTTCACGTCGGTTATAAAATAACCGACGTGGTAAATAAATCGGTAGGATTTTATCACGTCGGTTTTTTCTAGAACCGACGTGATAAACCTTTCCCGGGGATTTTATCACGTCGGTGCTTAGTATAACCGACGTGATAAAAGGCCTGGGAATCGATTTACCACGTCGGTTATTGAATAACCGACGTGCTAAAACGTTTCCCAGGCCTTTTTATCACGTCGGTTTCCTAAATAACCGACGTGGTAATAGGCCAGGGGAAGGGTTTATCACGTCGGTTATGACATAACCGACGTGATAAACGATATCCCAGGCCTTTTATCACGTCGGTTTAGGGAATAACCGACGTGATAAAGCCCCCCGCGCATATTTATCACGTCGGTTATTATATGAACCGACGTGATAACCACCGTGAAGTTAGGGATATTACGTCGGTTTTAAATAACCGACGTAAAAAACGTTATTTATAACGTCGTCCGTATTAACGTCGCCTAAAAACCGACGTAAATAATAAAAAATAACCGACGTAAAAAACGTTTTCTGCACTAGTGAACTAAAATCATAGTTGAGAAGAATTTGAAACCTTGGCCCAATAGTTCAGATGGTAGAAATAATTAAAAACAAATTTAAATCCTTTGATAACAAATTTTGGTCATAGTGTAATTTCAAGAGGGGGTGAATTGAGTTCCTACTTAAAATTTCTGTTAAAAACCTTATTTTAAAAGGATCCCCCAATTTTAAAATAGCTCGGTTAATTAAGGAAGTAGAGATGTAAATGTTTAGTTGGTCAACAGGTTTCTTAAAGGGTGATTAATCCTCAGTTGAATCAGTGTAAAACCCATATTGGACTTTTGAAACAAGTTTACTAAATTAAAAAAATACACACACTAACCAAAACTAACTATCAAAGTGAAAGAAAAACAGTTTTATGTTTTAGACAATATAAGCAGTGGAAAATAGATAAAACAGAGTATAAAAAAATATAGTGCACAATAAATTGAAACAAGAGGTTTAGTCTCAAGCCGAGACATAATCCTCTCCACTTGGTGATTAACTTCCACCAAGCAGTTTATATTATCAATAAACTTGATACATAGCCTATATCAGGCTTTACAATAGTTTTCACAAACTGTCCATGGTTCACACCCTCTTCCACAGTTCTTCATGGGTATAAACAACTAGGCCACACATGGAACTCTTCTACAGTTATACGTGGGAAAACAAATGTAGATGAAGTTTTATGGGAGGATATTTAGTATCGTCTAGTTTAATCATAGGAGACAGTGTGTGAAACAGACAGACACACACACTTCTCAAAAATGTAAAATAAAAAGAACACAATAGATCTAAGACTATAAGCTTGAGTTTAGAAAGATCTATGTGTTATTAGTTCATATTTTGACTCCTTGGAGTGAAGAATTTTATGTTTGAGTCTATCTATGGAAGTTTTCTACAAAACAGAGTGTCACAACTCCATGTACTAGATTTCAAGAATTGAGTGTTCTGCTTGTTGAGTTGATCGAAAGTTTATGAGACACAGAAGGCATCCTCAAGTTGTTTTCCCCAAATGATCTTCTTGAAGTTATTGGGGTTCACAGTGAAGGTGATCGGATGGTTCTTCCTTGTTCTTTAGTAATTTCTTACTCATGTATTTAACTTCTGGACCTTCATTTCTCATTTTTCTCTATGCCTCTATGTATCTTTCTTCCTCGATCTTCGATTTCATAATTGAGGTCCGAAAATAGGAGTAAGTACATCATGTTCAATCTTTATCGTACCTCGTAACATCAAGATATGGTCTCCTAATATGTCTACATCAAGAATTAATTAAGTCATAAGAATTAAAGTTAGAAAATATGCTCGTTAGAATAATCATAAGAATTTGAAAAATAATGGATTAGAAGAGTATGGTAGACTGGTAACGGTAGCCTTCACATTGGTAGGGTTCAACAAAAGGTACACATCGACAACCTCCAACTATAACCTTCCATCAGTAACCTTCAGCGATAACCTTCAACAATAGGCTTACATCCGTTACCTTTGTATTGGCGACCATGTATCGGTGACCTTGTATCAGTGACCTAGTATCGGTGTCACGACCCCCTCCCACCAAAGATGCCCCTCCTGAGCTAGAAATAGTGAAAGGGAGATAATGACCCCCGAGTCCCGCCTCCAGTAGGCCCTGGGTTGACAACTAGCACCAAGGTTATGAGTTTTCAAAAATATAGGAGGCATTACCCTTTTATTATTTTAAGATCGGGAAATATGACAAGTCAACCACCAAAAAGGAAAAGAAAAAGTGTATAGAAATAAACCCAAACCAAGCCCACATGCATGTTTAAAGAATTTTATAACAAGGTTCAAGTACAAGAAATCTCAAAGTACAATACCAAAAGAAACAAGTGTACAACAATAGCAACAACTCCAACTGTCCGACTAGTAGGGTCCCGCACGGCCCTGGTAGTCCTCCTGGAAACCTGAAAGTAAACGTAGGGTGAGCATATAAGTATACTCAGTAGGGAAACCTAATGCTCTCGTGCACAAGTGGGGAGACATCCTAATGTCCCGTGAGAACAACAGAAGAAACCTAGCAAGGAATTCTATCCACCCAACCTCACCAGCCACACTCACCAAAAACAAAATCACAATAGGTAATAGTATATAAGAACAAGAGTATTGGGTACCCCACACCATTTCCCTTTAGTTAGCTTCTCTTCCTAACGACGAACGTCCTGACGCTGCCACACTCTCCCCGCTCGAACACACCTGGGCCTCACAACCATGTATCCCACCCACACACACCTAGGCCTCACAACCACGTATCCCACCTGCACACACCTGGGCCTCATCCCGAAGATTCTTGGGAAATAGTAAAACCTGCCCGAAGAGTCTTGGGCTAGAACCACCCCAAACGAAACCTACCTGAAGGGTCTTAGGTGTAAGGTCGCCTCAAGCCATCACATCATAGGGAAGAAGGAGCAGGCATGAGCTAGTAACTAAGAAGAAAACACCCTCTCCCATGAAGTGGGAGTGTTTGGCACCAAGTGCTCAACATGGGTGGGGTGCGATAAAACACAAAATATACATATATATATATATATATATATATATATATATGTATAGCAACCACTCAGCCCAACCTATGGCTTCTAAACAGAGAAACTGAGCACGTGCCTCGACACTGCTACCACGAAGCATGCATACAACAATAACCCCAACCCCATTTAGGCTTTCACGTTTCATCAGAATTTGTTTATTAGTTCCCTAACTACTGGGAAACAACCGCAACCAACCATATCAATCGTTCGTGAAACATATCTCTGCCATCCACAAATCATGTTAGGAAAACACAAGCATCACAACAAGTCCCTTCTTATTAACCAACCAACCCATTGATTATTATTCCCATTCCATTACCATACCCCACCATTTATTAACTCTTACACTTTATTTATTATTCAAAACCCATAGTTCGTTCACATTCATGCCCATCCCTGCAGCCCCACTTCCAACCACCATAAACACACCGAAACTCATACATCATTATCCCTTTAATACCATTTATCGCAGCCCCGCAGCCCGTCACCAACATAGAATTCACACCATCCCACAACCAAGCCAACCATAGCCCCACTGCTCACCCGATCCACAACAACCCCCAAAACACCCCCATCACATGCCACGTATCCAAGGAAACACCCACATGTTCATTATTCCATTTTGTTCAACTGGGGTGATCAAACAAGGGTTCCGGATTTTAAATCATTCAACTGTACATGATTAACCAAGTTTTACTTTCCACAAAGTTCCATTCACAAAAAATGGTCTAGAAAGATAGGGCAACATTTAATTGCACAAAAAAGGCCCCCAACGACCATGATTTTCAGTAGGCATAATCCTATTCAATTCACAACATAATATAACATAATATAAATAAAGTAACCGCATTCACAAACTTCCCATCCCTGTTATATAATCCATTTATTATCTGTATTAAACCGGTTCAAGAGTGTTTGACGTAAACAAGAGGACACCCACCCCACATGATGCACAATTTAGAGAGACGAAGGTAAGATATCTACTTCAACAGGTTCTGATCACAACGCTCCCCCGGATCAACTTTAGAAGACATTCGTCGGCATCCGTCACTTCTGTCGGGTCCTGGAAAAAACTCCTCGGGTGGAATTCGGAAAGTAAAGGCCGAATAAAAGACAACGGATCCAAGCTCAGAAGTTCCTCCTCATCGTTGTGATCCCGTGGCCACTGACGGATCGTAAATCGGAGCTCGAATGAAGAAGTTATGGAAGAAAAGGATCCTTTGAGTCTCTTAGGAGAGCTCTGCTCAGAGGAATGGGGAGGATAGGGGTGAGTTGAAAAGGAGGAGGGGACCCCTCTTTTTATAGGAGAGAAAAGAAAAAGTACACGTCGTGTACTTTATGGTACATGGCGTGTACTCGACCATTTCACATGGTCACCACACAACTTCCAACACGGCCTTCAACGCGGAACGTGGCCATTGACTGGTCAACACACGGCTTAAAGGTAATGCATACGCGGGGAGGGACTACACGGTGTGTAGTATTGGATACACAACATGTACCCATTTATTTCACATGGCTCCAACACGGAACACGGCCGTTGACTGGTCAACACACAGTAACACGTATGCGAGGAGAGACTACTCGGTGTGTAGTATTGGATACACGGCGTGTACCCATTTATTTCACATGGCAAGGACATGACCTTCAATACGGGGTATAACCGGCAAGGGGGTACACGGCGTGTACTCAAACTATACAGCGTGTAGTTTCAAAATTCTGGAAAGTTTGGGAAAAGTTCATTTTACCCTCCAGAACACTTCGTGGCCTTCTTTTTGACAAAGGAATGATATGGAAGGTCCGAGGCATTACATCAGATACCTCTTAAAACATTCTCATCCCCGAGAATTCAAAAACCAACCCAGAGGAACCCAACAAGATACCTCATAGGGTTCTCGTTATAATAGGAACCCAACCAACAACCCTAATCATAGGTGTTAGGAATTCCCCCTCCTATGTCGATATATTATCCGCTTTAGGCGGTACTGACTCGCCTGCACGGATTTAATCGCATCCTCATTAATGTGTCTCGATTAAGGATTGGGCCTTCCCACTTCCATATATTAGGATTTTACAACTTACACTACCCCCAACACCACACAACCAACACACTGCCTGAACATGTGGTTTGGGGAAAAATTCCTTCTCCTATGTCGAGATATTATCTGCTTTAGGCAGCACTGACTCGCCCGCACGAGTTCAATCGCATCCGCATTAATGCTTCTTGATTAAGGATCAGGTTTTTCCCTTTCCCCACACATCCAAACATGTTTCACATTACCAGGGAACAAGGAAACAAAAGGTCTCACAACCGACAAGCCAATAATTCCATATATCAAAGGTACAAAGTATAACATCAACACAAGCTCAGAAGAACAAGGGAAAAACACAAGTCAAAACAACTCTGGGAATTGAGCGTGCATCTGGGTCTTCCGCTCCCAAGTGCTCTCCTCAAGGCCTCCATGCCTCTATAACACACGAACCAACGGAATGGTTCTTCCCCTGAGCACCTTCTATTTATGATCCTCGATTATGACTTGTCATTCCTCGATGGTCGCATCGTCTCCCATATCTAACTCTCCCTAGTCGATAACGTGAGAGTCGTCGTGTAAGTATCGACAAAGCTGGGAGACGTGGAAGATGTCATGAACCTTCTCCAACTGAGGTGGTAGGGCCAGCTGATATGCCACCTCGCCGACTCGCCTTAGCACCTCAAAAGGTCCGATGAACCTAGGTGAGAGATTGCTCCCTTTCCCAAACCTCTACTGCCCCCGTCGAGGGGAAACCTTCAAGAACACATGATCTCACACCTCTAACTCCAAGGGCCTCCTCCGACGATCAGCATAAGACTTCTGTCGGTCCTGAGCTGCGTTCATCCTCTCACGTACAAGCTGGACTTTCTCTGTGGTGCTCTGTACTACCTCTGGCCCAAGAGCACCTGTCTCACCAACCTCTGCCCAACAAATTGGTGAATGACATGGTCTTCCATACAAATCCTCAAATGGCGCCATGCCAATAGTAGAGTGGAAGCTATTGTTGTAGGAAAACTCTACTAAAGGCAAGTGTCATACCCATGATCCTCCGAAATCCAGAACACATGCTCGTAGAATGTCCTCCAGCGTCTGGATAGTCCGCTTTGTCTGTCCATTTGTCTGGGGGTGGAAAGCAGTTCTAAGGTGTAGCTGGGTGCCAAAAGCATGTTGTAACCCCCTACAAACTCGTGAGGTAAACCGAGTATCCCGATCTAAGATGATAGTCTTTGGGACTCCATGAAACCGCACAAACTCGTCTACATACCTCTGTTCTAAGGTACTCACTGGGCCTGACTCCTTAGTTGCTAAGAAGTGAGCTGATTTCGTTAGTCGATCCACCACTACCCAGATAGCATCATAACCACCCTGAGCTCTGGGTAGTCCTATGACGAATTCCATTGATATGTCATCCCACTTCCACTCGGGGACATCTAAAGGATGCAACAAACCGCTGGGGACACGGTGTTCAACCTTCACTTGCTGACACACTAGGCATTTAGCCACAAACTCTGCCACTGCCCATTTCACCCCGGGCCACCAAAACTGTTCCCTCTAGCCTTGGTACATTTTTGAAACACCAGGATGTACCGCCCAGGCTGAGCTATGGAACTCACAGAGAAATCCCTCACGCATTGTCTCCGGAAAAAACAACCTTCCATGGAAAATCATTCGATGTCAGCTATCCTCTGACCATACCTCTGGAGCATTCCCCTGATCGACACGATCCCGCATCACTTCCGCCTCAGAGTCCCCCCACTAAGATTCTTCCACCTGCTGAAACAAGGAGGACTGCACCGTTATTTGAAACAAACAGCCTCTAACACCTTCTACCCTTGCATCCAAGTGCAAGGTAGCCAACTCTCTCATCGATTTCCAAGCATCAGTGGATTCCCGAACCACTTCCTGATGCGACTTCCTGATCAGGAAATCATCCAAAAAGTTTCCCTTACCTTCAGTGTAAGAGATCTCAACATCATAGTCTTGGAGAAACTCGACCCATCTCTGCTTCCGCAGGTTCAGGTCACACTGGGAGAAGATATGGTGTAAGCTCTTTTGATATGAGAAGACCAAAAAGTGCTCCCCAAAGAGGTAATATCACCACAACTTCAGTGTGAACACTACTGCTGCAAGCTCTAGATCCTGGGTGGCATAGTTACGTTCGTGAGGGTGTAACTTCCTAGACCCATAACAGATCACTCCCTTCTTCTGCATCAGCACACATCCCAAACCAAGGCCAGAAGCATCACAAAACACCTCATGCAACAACCCTTCTTCTGGAAACCTAAGTATGGGAGCACTGACCAACTTCTTCTTTAGGTAGTCGAAAGCCTTCTGGCACTGCTCGCTCCATAGGAAGACCTGGTTCTTCCTCGGCAAAGCTGTCAATGGAGCAGCAACTCGAGAGAAGTCCGAAACGAACCTCCGATAGTAACCTGCCAACCCCAGGAAACTACGAACTTCTACCACGCTCTTGGGTTCCGCCCAAGAAACAACTGCCTCCACCTTCAACAGGTCCAATGAAACTCCATGCTGAGACACCACGTGCCCAAGTAAGTTTACTTCTTGCATCAAGAACGTACACTTTGACAATTTCCCGTAAAGCTGGTGGTGTCGAAGGACTTCCAAGACTGCCCAGAGATGCTCAATGTGCTCCTCCTCTGATCTCGAGTAGATCTAGATGTCATCGATAAACACAATGACGAACCGGTCCAGAAACTCTTGGAAGACAAAGTTCATAAGTCCCATGAACATATACGGTGCATTTGTAAATCAAAACGGCATCACTACAAACTCTAAGTGCTCATACCTACACTTGAAAGCCGTCTTCGAGATGTAACTGTCCTTTACCCTCAGCTGATGATATCCAGATCATAGATCAATCTTTGAAAACCAACCTGCTCCCCTCAGTTGGTCGAAGAGATCATATATCCTTGGAAGGGGGTAACGGTTCTTGACAGTTACCTGGTTCAACCTTAGGTAGTCTATGCATAGCCTGAGACCACCGTCTACCTTCTTCACGAACAAAACTGGAGCACCCCATGGTGATACGCTGGGTCGAACAAAACCCTTCTCCATCAGATCTTCAATCTGAATCCGCAACTCCCGCAAATATGAAGGTGCCATCCGATAAGGGGCCATCGAAATCAGACGAGCACCAGGCTGTAAGTCTATCCAGAACTCAACGTCACATCGGGGGGGGGGGGGGGTAGAGTCACAAACTCCTCAGGAAAAACATCGAGGAACTCCCCAACAACCTTCGGGACATCCATCATCTCTGTATTAGCTGGAACAACTGATAACCCGCCTAACAAGGAAAAAAGAGGCTCCACATGCCGAATTCCTACCCGATATCTCCTCTCGCCAACAAAAGATACGCGCTGCCCATCCACGCTGGAGAACACAAATCTTCTCTGGAAGCAGTCGATAATGGCACTAACAGAAAACAACCAGTCGATTCCTAGGATGACATCGTATGGCCACATCTGTAATAGAAGAAGGTCCCCACTAGATTGATGTGGTCCCAACGTCAGCCCACATCTCTGGAAAACACAAGATCACTGGTCTGGCCTCCAATTGGTGTAATCAGCACCAGTGGTACGGAAAGTCGCTCTACGTCTAGTCCCAAAGCATGGGATAGACCAGGTGCAACAAAGGAGTGCAAAGCTCCTGAATCGAACAAAGCAGAAACAAGAGTGCTGAACAAAAAAATCGTACCTCGCACCACCTCTGTTCCTACTGGAGCTGTCAAATCTGCTGCGTGCAACTGTCCACGCCCAGCTCCTCTACCTCTCTGATGTCGTCCAACTCCCCGACCATGCCCTGGTCAAGGTCCCTGAGGAGCACCCTGAGGTCGGCCTCCTCCTGAAAAGTCTTCCCTCAGATGAGCTTTGTCCTACTGTAGCTGGAAGGGCCTCACTGACAACTGGTGCTGCTGAGGTGGGTGCTGAACCTACCCACCTCCACCGTACTGAGCTCGGGTCGGGCACTGACTCTGAACATGCCCAAAACCTCCACAAGAAAAACACTTCGGTCCTTGGCTCGTGAAAAAGGGATGAGGACCCGAAGATCTAAACTGGAACTGCTGGGGCCTGATCCCCACTGGCCTGAACCTGGAAGGGTCCCATCGCAGGAGAGCTGCTGCTGACTGCCTTCCCCCTCGACGAGCCTAGCTGGATCCCCTCTCATGGTGCACCTCCCAACGAGTGCATCTTCTCTACAACCTCTGCCTTCTTCTGTACCTCCAAGTACGTCGGAAGGGTGAAGGGGGGTGACAACATACTAGAGCGAAGGGCGAAGCGCCTCCTCCAAATGTCTCGCCCGAGACTCCCCCATCCGGAAAGAGATCCAGAGTAAAGCGCAGGAGATCCTTGAACTTGATCCCAACTCTTGTACTGACATACTCCCCTGCTGAAGGGAGAGTAACTCCTGCCTCTTATCTGCCTTGATCATGGAAGAAAGGAATTCCTCTCGGAATTCCTTCTCAAAGTCAGCCCATTTAACCTCTGCCTCTACCCTCTCTCCGAGGTAGATCATCCACCACTGTCGCGCCGCGCCTCTCAGCTGACTGACTGATAGGGGAACCCAGTACTCCCTCGGAGCACGGATCAAGGTAAAAGTGATCCCTAGCTTCTCAAGCCACCCCTCTGTCTCCGTATCCGAAGTAATACCCTCATACTTCTTGAGGGTCTGCCACTGAAAAGAACAGATAGTCTTCTGCCACTGGCTATCTTCCTCCTCTCGGTCAATCCTCAACTGATCGTCCGCCTGAATCTGCTGGGCCTCGGCTGTCTGAGCCACCCGGGGACGACGTCCAGGTGCCATAACTGTATGGTAAATAGAGATCACCTAAGCCCAAGTAGTAAGGAAATGTCTTAGGGTTTCATTTTATCATTTTATTTCAATTTCTTTCCCAGAACACCCAAATCAAGTAAAACACAATCATTATGATGCATGTACCTTCCCTAAGGTCTCTACCCTGCAATCAATGTAGTCTTACTTGGTCATTCGGTAGACTCAGATTCCTTGCATCAGATCATGGGGGGCCCTAAAATCTCGTGTCCTGGCCGGTCTTCCCTGGACTATGTAACACACCAAGATTAACTAACACTGTTTCCCTACCATCCCATGCAATCCTCACTATTCCAAACTCCAGACTCCATCCTATCTCTCAACCATCAGCTCTGATACCATTCTATCACGACCCCCTCCCACCATAGATGCCCCTCCTAAGCTGGAAATGGTGAAAGGGAGATAATTACCCCCGAGTCCCACCTCCATTAGGCCCTGGGTTGGCGAATAGCACCAAGGGTATGAGTTTTCACAAATATGGGAGGCATTAACCTTTTATTATTTTAAGATCAGGAAATAGTACAAGTAAACCACCAAAAAGGAAAAGAACAAGTGTATATAAATAAACCCAAAACAATCCCACATGCATGTTTAAACAATTTTATAACAAGGTGAAAGTACAAGAAAGCTCAAAGTACAATACCAAAAGAAACAAGTGTACAACAACAACAAAAACTCCAACTATCTGACTAATAGGGTCCCGCACGGCCCTGGTAGTCCTCCTAGAAACCTGAAAGTAAACGTAGGGTGAGCATACAAGTATACTCAGTAAAAAAACCTAAAGCTCTCATGCACAAGTAGGGAGACATCCTAATGTCCCGTGAGAACAACAGAAGAAACCTAGAAAGGAATTCTATCCACCCAACATCACCAGCCACACTCACCAAAAACAAAATCACAACAGGTAGTAGTATATAAGAACAAGAGTATTGGGTACCCCGTACCATTTCCCTTTAGTTAGCTGCTCTTCCTAATGGAGAATGTCCTGACGCTGCCACACTCTCCCCA
Source organism: Viscum album (assembly GCA_963277665.1). NCBI lineage: Eukaryota > Viridiplantae > Streptophyta > Magnoliopsida > Santalales > Viscaceae > Viscum > Viscum album. The sequence goes on along the minus strand of OY728140.1, from coordinate 1,688,615,345 downwards.
CCCGCACACACCTGGACCACACAACCACGTATCCTGCCCGCACACACCTGGGTCTCACAACCACGCATCCCGCCCGCACACACTTGGGCCTCACAACCACATATCCCGCCCGCACACACCTGGGCCTCATCCCGAAGATTCTTGGGAAAAAGTAAAACCTTCCCGAAGAGTCTTGGGCTAGAACCAACCCAAACGAAACCTACCTGAAGGGTCTTAGGTGTAAGGTTGCCTCAAGCCATCACAGCCTAGGGAAGAAGGAGCAGGAAGGAGCTAGTAACTAAGGGGAAAACACCCTATCCCTTGAAGTGGGAGTGTTCAGCACTAAGTGCTCAACATGGGTGGGGTGCGATAAAACACAAAAGATACAGATATATATATGTATAGAAACCACTCAGCCCAACCTATTGATTCTAAATAGAGAAACCGAGCACGTGCCTCAGAACTGCTACCACGGAGCATGCATACAACAATAACCCCAACCCCATTTAGTTTTTCACGTTTCAACAGAATTTGTTTATTAGTTCCTTAACTACTAGGAAAACAACCGCAACCGACCATATCAGTCGTTCGTGAAACATATCTCTGCCATCAACAAATCAAGTTAAGAAAACACAAGCATCACAAAAAGTCCCTTCTTATTAACCAAACAACCCGTTGATTTTTATTCCCATTCCATTACCATGCCCCACCATTTATTAACTCTTAAACTTTATTTATTATTCACAACCCATAGTTCATTTACATTCAAGCCCATCCCTGCAGCCCCACTGCCAACCACCATAAACACACCGAAACCCATACATCATTATCCCTTTAATACCATTTATCGCAGCCCCACTGCCCATCACCAACATAGCATTCACACCATCCCACAACCAAGCCAACCGCAGCCCCACTGCTCACCCGATCCACAAAAACCCCCAAAACACCCCCATCACATTCCATGTATCCAATCCAACACCCACATGTTCATTATTCCATTTTGTTCAATTGGGGTGATCACACAAGGGTTCCAGATTTTATTTCATTCAACTATACGTGATTAACCAAATTCTACTTTCCACAAAGTTCCATTCACGAAAAACGGTCTAGAAAGATAGGGCAACATTTAATTGTGTAAGCAAAGGCCCCTAACGACCGTGATTTTCAGTAGGCATAAGCCTATTCAATTCACAACATAATATAACAGAATATAAATAAAGTAACCGCATTCACAAACTTCCCATCCCCGTTATATAAGCCATTTATTATCTTTATTAAACCATTTCAAGAGTGTTTGACGTAAAAAAGAGGACACCAACCCTGCATGATACACAATTTAGAGAGACGAAGGTAAGATCCCTACTTCAACAGGTTCTGATCACAACGCTCCCCCAGATCAACTTTAGAAGACGTCTGTCGGCGTCCGTCACTTCTTTCGGGTCCCGTAAAAACCTCATCGGGTGGAAGTCGGAAAGGAAATGCCAAAGGAAAGACAACAAATCCAATCTTGGAAGTTCCGCCTCATCGTTTCGATCCCGTGTCCACTGACGGATCGTAAATCGAAGCTTGGACGAAGAAGTTATGGAAGAAAATAAGCCTTCAAGTCTCTTGGGAGAGCTCTTCTTAGAGGAATGGGTAGGAGAGGGGTGAGTTGAAAAGGAGGAGGGGACCCCTCCTTTTATAGGTGAGAAAAGAAAAAGTACACGGCGCTTACTTTATGGTACACAACATGTACTCGGCTGTTTCACATGGTCACCACGCGGCTTCCAACATGGCCTTCAACGCGGAACGCGTACGTTGACTGATTAACACACGTCTTGAAGGTAAGGCATACTCGGGGAGGGACTACACGACGTGTAGTATTGGATACACGGAGTGTACCCATTTATTTCACATGGATCCAACACGGAACACGACCGTTGACTTGTCAACACACGGTAATGCGTACGCGGGGAGAGACTACATGATGTGTAGTATTGGATACATGGCGTGTACCCATTTATTTCACACAGCAAGGACACGACCTTCAACACGGGGTATACCCGGAAAGGGGGTACACGACGTGTACTCAAACTACATGGCGTGTAGTTTCAAAATTCTGGAAAGTTTGGGAAACGTCCATTTTACCCTCCAGAACACTTCATGGCCTTCTTTTTGATAAAGGAATGGGCCGGAGAGGTCCGGGCCATTAAAATCGGTGACCTTGTATTGGTGACCTTATATCAGTGACCTAGTATTTGGATAAATTCTGAACTGTATGCTTAAAATGAGAGTAGTGTGATTAACAGTACATATGTATTACTTTGAGATAAACATTATTTTCACATAAATGATTATCCTATAGGAGAAACAAGATGCTTTATATAAATGAAACATGATTTTTGATTATCAAAAAAGGTGATTCCAACATTCATAATGGTGAATCTATTCAAGAATGGATATCAAGATGTTACAATATGAAGAATACACTAGAATAGATCTTTAACTTATGACTTTACAGATATTAAATCTTCTATAACTTTAACACAAATTACCTTCTTTAATACTTGTTCTTTAGGATGAAAAATATAAGATCAAACCAAGATTATATATTCTCTATCTTTATTTCCCATGATATGAAATCATATTTTTAAAATTAATCAATGATGATCTTCTATCATATTTTTATTTGAGTACTAATTGAGAAATCATTCAGGGATGGATAATTATTTTGGTTTTTTATCAAGAATTTATAGCTCATACTTCTTCTCAGGTTATCCCCCAAATAACATACTTCACCTTCAATTTCATGAATTATAAGAACAAATACAATGAACATTGATAAAGTTTATAAGGTGTATTTTTCTGGTTCATCAATTTGAACAACAAGTTTGAGATGGATTTCTCAACCATGTTACTCTATTTCCATCACTCTTTACACTTTCACACTTGATCTTCAATTCTGATTGAGGCAGTGTAGATCTTATCAATAATTCAATTTCTTTGTGTGTGTATATTACTTTCTCAAGGTAATAAAAATAAATTTTATCACTTGGTGAAATGTTAATATTCTTAAATAACTCTTCTTATACTAGAATAATTTTAGAACCATTTATGATAATTTGACCAGCCATGTTGCACCTCACACATAAAGATTCATCTTCTTCCAGTGGAATATTTTATTTCCCTTTTTACTAGCCTTTTCTTACTCTTATTTAATTTTACTCATCCTTTCTAATTTTTTTGGCCATATAACTAACATTTCATTAAGAACATTTACAAAAAGTATGTATTTTCCACATGGATTCATCAGTGTTCTATGCATATTTGTGATTTTACATTTTAAGGATTGTACAAATTGTCTAATGCACAATGACAAAATTTGTAGCATCACTAACATTGACCCAAAATCCTTGATCTTATAATTTATTATGTAGGATGGGTTTGGATTTTTTCATAACTTTTTGGTATATTTTTTGGGAGCCATCTTCCACATAATTTTTCATATCCACCTTAGTCATGAGGGTAATATTCTTATCACCTTTCTTCATATATACTTGTATATATTTTTTCCTGACTAGTACTCTTCATGATAAAAAATTTAGAAAAATTATTACAAGGTGGTATAAATGGTAACCATTGTTTCATAGATTATTGAGATAGATCATTGAATGAAGTCATGATCTTCTTATCAAATATTTTATGTCTTAAAACCTTAGATTCCTATAGTGAGCATTGAGTACCGGTAGCATCTGTCTCTTTCTTTTGTGAAGTATCAATATGGTTCTTATATTGATAGGACAATTGAAATTAAAATCCTAGAAATTTCATATTGATGATGATTTTATAATATTAAATCATAACCATCTTCTATTTACAATCCTTATTAATTATTTAAACTTCATCTTCATGCATTTTGACTTTGTTTTGTAACAAAGAGTCAAGTTATTTTCTCTTCTTTAATTTTTCATCCAACTATATATCCTCGACACCAATGTTGTTTTTCAATTTATCATCAAGTGAATGGATATTTTATTCCTGATCCATCATGACTCACTCTTTCTCATCAACTTTCTTGATCTATTTTGAGGAACTTATTTCAATTTACCTCTTTGTTGCTTCAAAGGATCCAACCAATCTTGAGATCTTTAAACTTTCGAAATTTTTTCATTATAAAGAAATCTCTAAATAATTTGATTCTTATTCTAGCTGACTGATATCTTCATGCATACATTAAAAAACTCCACAAATAAGAAATATTATTTATATGGCAAAAAATATATAATATATCTTAATTTATCAACTGATATATCTTAAGAAGTTGTAGATCAATCATCATCATCAATTTTTTAAAAACGTTATTCTTGAGTACATTTTGTATAAGAATTTCTACATACCTCATGATCACTTACCATTATTGATTCAGTTGTGGTAGGAATTGTTTCCTTATACATAGTTGAAACTTAATCCACCTACTATTTAATTTCCTATACTAAGACATCTTCATTGTTGAAAGGTCATGGAGATTATAATAATTCATATTCTATAGATAATAGGGGCTTATTATTAATATTTTGTTTATATTTATTTCACTTATTCAATATAGTCTTGATAGAAATTGAATTATTATCTAATATAACTAAATATTCACCAAAATCTCACTTCTTTATAAACACAAGAAATAAAATAAAATCCTAAAAATAGAATAAATATAAACTATATAATCCAATAGAGGAAAAAATTTCCTTTGATTCCAATTGAGGAGACCACTTTGGGATATACAAAACACTGAGAGGGTGAGGGTGAATCAGTGTTGGGAATTGTTTCAATAATTATAAATTTTATCCTTTATAACACTTAGACCTTTTAGGATATTGATTCTCTTATTCTAATTTTATTATCACATGTAAGTATATGAAAGAAGTAAAGGATGACACATGCTGTTTTTATAGGCTTCATTACTTAATGATAGTATATTTTACTTATGACTATATGGAAATAATCCAACCACACAACCATTAGAAAATAATCAATTAAATGTGGTTACAACAAGCATGTAATATCCTTTTACTTTCATTTCACTATAATCAATTGATAGTGCGTGTTTTAAATCTCATGAATAGGTCTTTATACTGCCTATGAAGACAATATTATTCAATGTTAAAGGTTCTTTGTAACACAAATAAATTCTTCCAAAATATGAAACTTCCATTGGATGTCACAATATTGATTTTTTTCTCCTACTTCTTCACTTGTGACTTGCATAGCATTAGGAAAGTGACCCTTGTTTTTCTGACTTTAGTGAAAATAACATGAATGTGTTCTGGAATAATAATATTAGAATTATTCTTTGACCCAAATTATAATCAATTAGATATTAATTATTTCACTAGATCTTCTTATCTTCTTCTTTTTTCAATGAAAATAAAAAGTACACTAGTTTTACTTATTTTTGGATAGAATAACAAACATTTTTTTTGATTATTGAAGCAATAAAACATTAGATCAACTTAGCATCATCAAAATTACTTATTCTTTATTCAAAATGATATGAATTTTACTATAGACTAAAATATTTTAATTCTTCTATTTACCAAATGATAATTAATTAAATAAACATTAGGAAATCACTTCTTCCTTGACATACAAAAATATGTAGTATTGTAACTATGCCTTATCCCCTATCCTCAATACTCAATATCAAAAAAAGATAGTATCAGTATATATTAGTGAAATCAAATTTCTTGAAAAAAATAATTACATTGCACTAAACATCACATATTATGAATGTATTTTAATTATTTCAAAATTTATCACCAAAACCACATGTGAAAATAATCCCTTTCTTTTATTAACAATTTATGATTTGTTCATTATTCATTCATGCATTATAATTCTCATTACCATGCATGCACACTTCATATGATAGTGTGTTTGATATCTATGATCTATTGTTTTTTTGCAAACATATTCCCACAAGGTCATGTAAGTAAGATGACTACCTTTTTTCTTAAAACTCTTTGTCTCTTCACAGAAGAACCTCATTTAGATATCTAAAACTGCATTTATAAATCACTTATACATGAATTCACTAACTTCCACATTAAAAACAAAATAGGTATGTGAGTTCTTCTTCTTCCCTATAAAAGTATGATTTTTAGTTCATGATAGTTTTTCCCTTCATGTAGATAGGAAATATATATGAGATAAAAAAATTATACGTGTTTCTAAGGATATTTTCATAATAAGAGATATTTATGGAATAAGTTATTCATGAAGCTCTTCAAGTGTGTTAAAAACAAGTGCAGGATCACAGTTCTTGTTCCCTTTTTCTTCATAAAACTCAATGAGAGTGTATCACTTATACAATGGTCAGTGAAACCAAATTCTTCATCATGTAACAAAGTACATGATTCTTCTTATTCATAAGTATCAGTGTGTGGAACACCACTCTTTACATATCCTCAGATGTTCATGGATTATCTTTCCTTATTGTGTAAAATAACACCCCTGAGGTGTTCTATTTTTATGAGAAATGAGAGAACTAAGATATAATGTGAGCAAAAAAAACTCTCCTCAGGTTTATTACTTGGTATTTATAGGAAAAAAATACTTTTCTTGAACCACATAATCTTTTAATTTTATGCCATGTCTATCAACTCTTTGAAATTCCAAAGATATCAAATTTAATATTTTTGAATTCTACTTTCCTTTTAAACCCCTTGAAGTCGATAATAATGATGCCTCTTACTTCTCAAATAAATCATCACTTGCATGGTTGTTATCACATGATCCTTATCATTTAACCAAGATCTAATTCATACATGATAATTTAATTATCAAAGATCCTCCTATAACAGTTCTTGAATTCAGTTGAGGCATGTATTAGAATATCCATAGGCATGCAAGATGTAATTTCATGCATGACATTGATATGATCAACCGAGTCACATTATCTTCGAAATATTACTGTAGATTTTATAAATGGAGTATAGAAATGATCACTTGATACCTCGAGTGAGAACATGTACATTCAAGGTTGGGAGGATGGATATGATGGGTGGGCTCGATCGAATGGTCTAGATGTACTATATCAGACAGACACAAAAATTTCAGTTTCCTTTAAGTAGGCGAACAATACTCGTAACTTTCAACTATCCCACATTAAAAACATATTTAGAATAGACCATAGTTTATTAATAAATTCATTCCTCCATCACTCTGAGTTTTCTGTGGGGAATCAAACCCGACATACACATGAACCACACACATCATGGGCCTCACCTTGCATGTGCTAGCCCACCAACACCCTATGGGCCCAACATGGCCTACACATGGGTTCTATATACATTCTTATTCTCATGTAGACCTATACACAAATTTCCCACTTTTTTTTTTCACAATGATTCCTCCTTCGGTAGAATCTACTATGGGGGTAGACCCTCAAACCCCCCAAAGTGAGGTTGAGGGATATCCCTTGGGGGATTCTATGGTTGGACCCTATTTTTCAGTAACACTATGGATTATTCAATTGTAAATACCACCTCATAAAACTAAAAAAACCAATTTCAAAACCATATTAAAATAAATGGATCTTCATGAAAAATAGATATGTTTTTTCTATTTTTTCATGGCCTTTAAAATTCTTCATGTAAAATGAAGTTTTCATGGTTTCATGGTATTATAATGGTTTAAAACTCCTATTCATCCTCAAATGGAAGAAAATTTAATCATCCTCGTTGTTGTTTTAAAATGAGCTTTCACCAAACACAAATAGAAAATGATATTGAAATTGAATATTAGTTTAAATAATCAACAGAGTTACAAAATGAAACTCTTTAAAAGAACTTCCTTACCATTATAAGACTTGATTTATATCTTCTCTATCCACTAATCCAAACTATATTCATTTCAATCTTGGATATCTTTTATTCTTCATAAAAATTATTTCTCTCTTACTACTTCAACATATTGAAATCAATTAAATATTACTATTTCATTGACTACCATTGATTACCAATAACAACCATTGATAAAAAAACTCATACAATAAGTAGTCTCTTCACTCAATGCATTCGCTACCTTATTTTCCTTCCCTAGAAGGCAGTGTATTGATAAATAAAAATCTTTGAGTAGATCAATCCATAAACATTACCTCATATTGATATTTTTAGTTGAAAAGATATATGTTACAGTCTTATGATCCATGTATATCTCAAATATTTCACTATAGAGATAATGTATCTATATCTTCAATGACAATATTATGGATTAAAAATCAATATCTTGAGTTGTATAGTTATATTCACGAGTCTTTAATTGATTTTATGAATAGGAAATAATTTTACCCTTATGTATAAAGTAACAACCATGTCCCTTCTTTGATGAATCTCTATATTTTAAAAAACCATCATTTCCCAATGGTGGAGTTAAAATAACAGCTTTCACCAATCTCCTTTTCAATTATTAAAAACATTTGCCACATTCCTTTGACCATGTGAACTTAACAAATTTATTTGTAATCTAAGTTAATGGGTTATCCAATCAAGAAATTTGTTGAAAAAAATTGTTGACAGTAACCTACCAATCCAATGAAACTATATACCTTATTTATGTTTGTTGGTGCATGACATTAATTGAACACAGTTTTCTTATAGGGTCAATCAAGATTATATACTTAGAGATAATATATCCAAGAAAAGAAACTTTTTGAAGCCAAAATCAACACTTTTCAAATTTCCTATATAAACACTTTTCTATAAGTGTTTTAAGAATGATATATAAGTGATTCTAATGGTCCTCATATGTTTAAAAGTACACAAATATTTCATTAATAAATACCACAAAAAACAATTATCAAGATATTAATTGAATACTCTATTCATTCGATCCCTAAAAAATGGTTCATTATTCAATCAAAAATAGTATTACTATAAAATATTAATGTACATACCTCATATGAAAATATGTGTTTAGAAAATATTCCTTTTTTACTCAAAATTAATTATATCCAGAATGAAGTTCAATATTTGAAAATATTAATATTAGTAAATATGATAAACAAGTCAAAAATTCATTGAAGAAGATACTGATTACTTACAGTAATAACATTGAATTCATTATAATCAATTCATGTCCTCATAAATCCATCTTTTTTATTAACAAAACAGACATGGAATCCACAAGGTTAAACACTAGGGTATATAAATCAACTTTTACACAACTCATATATTTGTTTTGTTGACTCCACGAATTCTATAGTAGCCACTCTATAGGTATTATTTGATATAGGTATTGTATCAAGGATTAAATAAATAGAAAAATAAACTTCAAGTTTCAGTGGATGTATAGATAATTCCACAAGAAATACATCAATGTATTCCTGTACAATAGGTATATCCACAATTTAAATATTACCTTTTCCATCCATAGATCGTGTTTTCTCTTCTTTCCCAAGAATCCCATTCAAAAGATTTAATAGATGTGGATATAGATATGAATCAGATGATGAAGTCTCCCCTCTAAGGAAAAATATTTCTACATCCTCAACACAATTCATAATTTCCTTCTCTTGGAAATAAATATTTTTATTATATTTTGAGAGAAAATGCATACAAATTATTATATAAAAATAAACCATAGGTATAATAATCAAATATAAAAATAGGGCATGTTTACATGTCATAATGGGAACTGACTAACACATTCTTGTTGGGGTGAGATCTCCACTTGGATTTTGACTAGAAATTACATTCCTAAGGTGATTAATAAATATCTAATTTTCTTAGAATACATGGAATATATAAAAGAGTGATAATATAAATAATCAAATAAATAATTGGCTAAATTTTTGGCAATAATTATAGTATAAACTACCACATCTTTATGAACTTAAGCCCCAGCTGTAGTGATCACACAATCTTATACTTCCACTATTTACCTCTTATTTGGTAGGTTTCATTAATGCTTGAGACATTAGTGATAATAATGACCCATTTATCTATATTTGAATCACTATAAAACATGTATTTCTTTCCATCCCTTGTATTCATTAGCCATGTGACCCTTATCTCATCACTTTTAATAACATCCTATACCCTCAAAATATTTTCTTAGATGTTTCTTTCCACAATTTTCATATTATGGAAATTACTTCATTACTTTATTTTTATTTGATACTTTACCTTTTTATTGATGATCAGATGAAATATTATTCTCTTGATTTCCATTGAAGACATAGGATCTAAAAGATTTCTTCTGTGTTTTGATGGAAGGTAACCTTATAATATATATCAATATCTCCTTCATTTTAATTTAATATAGGGAACTTTCACTTCATTTCAGTTCATTACTCATGAAGGAAATATTTATCAAATAATATTACTTTAAAAGATATCCATTCCATATGTTCTATTTCTTATTCTTACCTAGTATTATGGATAAATGACCGACACTGATCAAAATCAACATTAAGACAATACAACATCTATATAAAATTTTCACTTTTATTTCATCCCAAATAAAAAAATATTTTCAAGAGACTTAATCCATTACTCAGCTAAAACTAGATTAGTAGTTACACTAAAAAAGGGGGATTTTTTCAGATGAAATGATTCAATATAGGTGTATAATTCTATATAACATCATGTTTCTACATATGTTCAAGGTTATTATACATAAACTAGTCCAAATTCCCTAATATGGTCATGATATGATTTGCTTCAACACTAGTTATATTGGCTTTCTCAGTAGGGAAATTTCTACACTGACAACTAGTGTTGATTTGATTTATTACATTAAGTTCCATCACTAAATAATGGAACACACTGAGTTAGCTCATAATCATCACTAATATTGAGTCATAAAATAAAAATATCTATAATAGTAAAATTTCATTAATACTATAAGGGGTTATCATAATTATCATGTTAGTAATGTTCATTTAAAATCTATGTCCTAAGGTTTCTTGTAAACTTTCCTCTGATACTAACTATAACAATCCTAACTATAGTAACCTAGACACAGTGTTTACATTATTAAATTGGCATAAGATACAACAGATCACATCTGAAAGGAATAATTAGTTTAGTATCCTTAATGAACCAAATACATACTTTATTACCATTTTTAAGTAGTATTTAAAATATAAAAGATAAAAAAATAAAAAGTTTGAAATCTTGAAACTCATTCAAATATTTAGTCTTCATAATATAGAGAAAGGAAAAAACAAGGGTGAGATAAAATGCATAATAAGGGTTAACTATAATGAGTAAATAAAGAATAATCAATATGGAAAATTAAATAACTAAAAAAAATTCCATTTAATCAATAATTTGAGCATGAAATTCATCCATGGATAATATTACATGAAATAATATCATGGATAATAATAACTGAATTATCAATAAAGGAAATTATAATACTAGATGTTATGATCTTAGAAACCATTATATTTATCAGGACCTTGTGCCAAGATAGTTTAAACTATGGGTATACATACACCAAAGAAACCATTTAATAAGGTTATCCATCTGGTTTGTCTCATGAGAGCCATTAATGCATCTAGGGGATATATAATTTTTATCCCCAGTAATCACTACATTTCCAATGAATTACTTATATATTAAATTATCAATTTAATTCATAAAAAACATACCTTATCAAAAACTTTATTTATTAAATAAAGAATATGGAATATCAATATCTCCCCAATCCATCAAATAAATTTAAAAGTTAAACACCATATGTAGAAATAATATTTATATTTAATAGAAATTTAGTTTCTAATGATCATAATAAATTTAATGTGTCATGATAAAGTTAATGAGCACAAAAATTATTAAGATAAAAAATGTGACAATTAATTAATTGGAAATATAGGTTTTCTAATAAAATCATGACTTTAAAGAAATATAGAAAATATAAGAGAGTTATTAAAATAATATATCATTAAATAGTTATCTTTTAAAAACCCTAGAAAAATTATATAATAAGCTAAAATATTAAAATGTTTAAGGTGGTAGGAAAATCCATTAACACCATATATGTTAAAAAACATTCCTTTTGACTTTTTATAAATAAAATTTCAAGTGACCCTTTTAGAAAAAATTATAAATATTCCTTGAAAACCATTTAAAAATTAAATTATAACTTATAATAAACTTAAAAAATAATTTGAGTAAATAAAATGATGTTTTAATATAAATTTTGAAAAATATGGACATGGAAGAAAAATATATCTGATCAAAAAGTAACATAAGACTGACTTTTCTTTAAAACATTCCTCTTGAAAAAGTAACTTGAATTGAATCAATAATAATAATTAATAAATATATATTAATGTTATATACCTCAATGTTGTAGTATATACACCACTTAAAATTAAATATGTTCATAATACCAAATAAGTCTCAATGGAGTGGAGATTGAGATGAAACCCCTTACCTTATGTTTTTCTTTAGTTAAAAAGGATATAAAATAATTTATAATTGTTTTAAACAAGTTAATAATGTATAAAATAACCATAATAATATTAATAATCTCATATATTATCTTATTATAACTTATTATCTCCCTTTTGTTAACAATATTTCATTATTATCATTATTTCAAGTGTTAGCTGCTTTATTTTCTCACGCATGTTTTTTCATAGAAGTTTCTGTCATTTCACTTTGATTATGGTTACATAATATCTCAAATCTTACTAATGATATAAATAATATATATAGTCATTATATATACATTTATATTCATTCGTAAAATGTATAAGTAGAAAAATGGATTACACCATTCGTGGAGATGGTAGACCACATGTATGCATGAACACATTTTTCACTTTTTGATGGATGGAACGAAAGAAAGGTAAATAATAATTAAACTTTAAAGAATAATTTATATATATCATTTATATCATATATAATCATTAAATCTATCCTTATTACCATCCATGTAAACATAAATAAATAATGATCACATTATTTCATGGAGGTGGTAGTCCAGACGTACGCATGAGTGACGTTATCATGTTCCAAGAGATTGAAATATAAGAAGTTAGATATGATATTAAAATTATAGAAGTATTATTATTTCATGAATATCATATATATATATATACTTTAATTCTATCTTTATAACCATCCATGTAAAGTGGGGATGAAAAACGAATGACACCACTATATGGAGAGGATAAGCTGTACGTATGTACGAGTGATATTTTCTCTTTACATAGGATGGAAAAGAGATGGAATATGGTTTTAAAATAATAATAACAATATATAAATATATTTATAATACTGTATTTCTTATTTTAGTATGGGTAAAATGGATTTAGAAGAAGTAGAAGAGTAAATAAACTTGAAAGATTTAGTAAAGACGATTACCTCTTCTTCGATAGACTCCCTTTAGATTTCCTATTAAGGGACCCATGGTTGGTATTTTGTAAATAACAAAACCTATAGAACTTGGATACATATTTTTATGATTTTAAATAATTTAATAATGTATTTTTTTTATAAAATATCGTTAATGTCAATTTTGATAGTATCTATTTAATTTGACTTAAAAAACAACATAAAAGTAAATGAGTAAGAATATAAACCTTAAAAAATACATAATATGTTATAATAATCTATAAATTTTTTGATGAATAATATTTCAACCAAAATTTATTACTTTTAATATTTTTAAAAATACTTATTTTATTTTTCTATAATAGAATAAATATTGTGTTGGCAGTGCGTAATAATTTAAGATAATTATTTAATAAATAAAAATTAATTTTTTTTTATCATGATAAAAATAAATAAATTATTTTTAAAATTGTATTTTATATTCATTCATAAGACACTCTTATCCTTATTTGAAAAAATACTTAAATTAAAAGTAAGAGAGGGACATTTTTGGAATTTTCTTTATTAAAAATAACATAAATGTCACCACCATAGTTAAATGGAACCAAAATTACATATGTTCAAGTTTAGGATGTATATGAAAAAATTAATCCCATAAAATGAAATAAAATCACATTTTGGTATGATTTTTAATGTCTTATCACATTATTTTTAACCTTAATTACCCGATTTTCCATTTACCGATGTGATAAATTTTACCACAGTTACTATTAATAGTGCCTAAAAAATGAAAGGGTCATATCTATAAAATTTGAATCTATTAATTCAAAATAAAGTATAAAAATTTAAAGATTCATTTTCTAAAAGTGGAAGAAATAAATTTTAATATAAATTCCAAAAACACAACAAAAAATAGTTTTTAGAAAAATACATTTTTAAGCATAAAAATTAACTTATATAAAAATCATGAATATTATTGATTAAAATCAAATGATTCTAAATAAAGTGGATTATATTTTACTTTAAGAAAAAATTAAAAATATAATTGGATATTTACTTTTCTTTATTTAATGAAAAAATGATAGTATTTGAAAAATTGGTATTTTGTACTATTAATTTAAAAATCAATCATTTTATAAAAATACCAAAATTCATCTTTAAGTTAAATTTGATATATTTATTTATAAAATGAAATTAATTCAAGAAAAATAAATTTATAAATTTATAAAATTTTATAATTTATTTTTTAATCATATTGATGAATAAAACCATGTATATTGTGCCATTGTTTCTTTTAAAAAAGATTACTATAATTGAATACCAGGTGTTAAAAGTTTCCCCAGACTAGAGGGTTTGGGTTTAGGGTATGTAGGTATATTACATGTTATTTGAAAGGGGAAAATGGTTAATTCATGGTTTCTTTTTTAAATTTCTTATGCATTTTTGACAAAAAAAATTGGAAATTTTATTTTTATTTGGGGTTGACGTAGAGTTATAGAAATATATTTTCATGTGGGACATACATGGAGAAATGGAAATTAACATTTTAATTTTTCTGTATACTTTTGTGATGAATGTTTATAACATTAGGAAATATATTTCAACTTGTATGTTTATTATCGACTAATTTTTAATATAATTAAATATGTACTTAGCCACTAGAATATTTCATGATCAATTTTTATATCTTTCTAATTCTCTATAAACAGTGAATTATCACTCCCATCCCTGGAAGTATGGTTTTTTTCCTGAACCACATAAATAATTATGATCAATTTTTTTTCATTATGATTTTGTTTTTTATTCTCTAATTTACACAATAAGTGGCCTTGAAAATTGGTTTAGGTTCGGCAGATCCAAAATTTATCATGAAAGATGGGAATAAAATAAAGAAAGGTAAATATTGATCAATTTGAGGGAGAAAAATTCAGATCAAAAAAAATACATAGATTAAATACAATATATATTAGGAGAAGATTCATCTATCACTAATGAGCGAAAACGAGCAATAATTTCAGATTCAGATTAATATTTGTTTATTTGAAAATCCTAAGGAATTATATGCTTTATTTTGGTGAGAAATGTTGCTAAAATATTAAGGCACATATTACTGTTGTGATATTGATGAAGTATTTAGTAAATATAAAAAAAAATCCCTCTACATATTTTTTTTCAAATGTATAAACTATTCATCCCGATGGTAGTAGAAGTTAATTCTATCACCGACCATATTAATGAATTTAATATTATTAAAATCCAGTTGAGATAAGTATAGATTGATTTTTCAAATGAAAATTATGAAATTATTCTCCTTTCATCATTATCATAGAGTTGACATGTGATAACAACAATGATGAGTGGTTCCTATGGAATATATAAATTGAAATTAAATCATGCTCACGATCTAATCCTTTGTGAAGATATTCAAAAAAGAGAATCAGAAAAATTATTAAGATCTTTTATGAATGTTGGTAGAAGAGAATGATAACAGAATTAGGGAAACTCTAGAGAAAGGATTTAATATAGATGATAGAGTATAGAGAAATAAAAAGGATAATTTCACATATATTAGAGTTGTGGAAAATAGGGACATGCCAAAAAAGATTGCAAGGATAAGTGGAAGACATCAAGAAGTGAGTTAGTGAATACTACATCATAAATATATGAAGATGTATTTGTGATTAATGTTGATAGTCCCATAGAGTATTCTATATTAAGATCTAGTTATTATTTCTATTCAATCGTGGATAATGAACATCTATAAAAAACATCTATGAAATTTTTGGGATGGTACATATCACAAACATTGTAACTATTAATATTTTCAAAAAGTTGATGTACAAATTAAAACCCAAAGTAGATATTTTTGTGTTTTAAATAATTTAAGATGTATTCATATACTTTGATGAAATTTAAAATCCATTAGGAAACTTTTGGATAATGAATATTATGCTAAATATTTTAAAGGATCATGGTAAATAACTAATAATGTTTTGGTTATATCATATGGAGTGAAAAACATAAAAATTTACATGAAAAATATTTAAAAACATATAGAGACATATTTTAAGTAAAAAAATATTCCAAAACATAAAATTGAAAAATTGGTTATATAATTTAAATGAGAATGAATGTTATTACTATGAAAAGAATTAAAATTGATATAAAATAGTTTGATATTAGATTATATTTAGATTGTATTTATAGGATGCTAAAGAAAGAATCATTTATAAACCAAGGAAGAAAACCAAAGGTAGGAAAACTGGATCTTATATTGGTAAATATATGGTTCCCAATGCTTGTACATTCTCTTAGTGGATAAAATTATTATGTGACATTCATTAATGACTCAAATATAAAGGCATGAATACTTTTTTTTGAAAAATTATCCTGATGTTTTTTAACCTTCTATAAATTAAAGTGTCTTGTAGAAAATGAAATTGGTATGAAAGATAACTTTTTGAGATTTGGTAATAGTGGATTGTGTAACACCTTGAAATTATAAAGTATAAAATTTTATTTGATAGTGTGTATGACACGCAACACCAAGAACATAATTTAATATAATATCATAAGAATTTATAATATATTTACTATTTTAAATAAATTCAATCTTGTTGGGACCAAGATGGATAGAGAAGCATATTTTTATCTTCTTTTTGTCAAAAAGGGGATAAATCAATTCACTTTGTAAAAGTCTTTAAAAAATAGATGATGCTTTAATGATAGAAAATTCCCAAATATCATAAGTTTTGGGAACTTTTGATGGAATCCTTATAAAGAAAAGGGGGGAGAAAAGGTGATTCTAATCATATTCAGTTTTGATTGGAAATAATGATGTTGTTGGAAGATAGGGAAGTTAAAGTACTTTCCATTAAAAATACAACAATTCTAAAGGTGTCCAGTCAAAGACTATATATCATGAAAATATGGTTCATGATGAAAGTAGCCATTTATTGAATAATCCAAATGATAGTGAAGTAGTATTGTTGTTATTGCTAAAGCTGATTTTAATGTCGCACTATTTTCTAATGTTTTCCATATTTTTGGGGCTGAAAATCAAGAGATGGAGAAATATGTTGTTGGAAAAGTATGTTGCATTCAAGTTTGAAGATGGATTGGTATGTTTCACATAATTGGATTTCTAATATTTGAACATAAAAATCTAGAAATGTAAATACCTACGTGAAAGATTGGTTTTTGCACTCAAGATTGAAGGAAGTTTGGAATGTTTCACACAAGGAATGATTTAAGGTTAGAACATCGAAAAATGGAAAATGCATGAAGTGCATGAAAGATTCAATAAGTGCATGAAATATGAGGTTGGTGTGAAAAGGACTCATACACCTAATTCAAGTCAAATGGTGTTTTGTGTGATGCATCGAGATATTGCACAACCCATTTGGGTTTTTGTGCGCAGGGGTTAGTGATGCATATAAATAAGAGGTGACCCCCTCTCATTTGTGTATCTCGACACTTAGTGAAATACAGAGCTCTGAAGCATGGAATTATTTTATATAAAGGGAGTTTAATGAAAGAAATAGAGTTGTGTGTAAGAAGGATAAGTTGCATGCAAGAAGAGAGTTGTGCATAATATTGAAGTTGCGTGTAAGAGGTGTTTCAAGACAAAAGTTAAACCTTTCATCAGAGGAATGAAAGTTGCACACAAGACACCTAAAAGAGTGTGAAAAATATTTGAGTTTATCACAAGCATTATGTTGTGTGAAAGGTAGTTCTTACCAGCTTCTCGGTAGGAAGGAAAAGATTTTTTTTGAAAGATCAAACTGTGAAAGATGATTAAGAAGCACTAAAAATTTGGTTTTTTCTATTTGTTCGAAGAGGGTGCACATGTGCTTGTGGATTTTTTTTCAAGTGCTACACGAGTGTAAGAGTATATCCTACTCATTTTATTCCACATTAAAGGATTATTTTATAGTGGCTTGTGTGGAACTGGATTGTTTCCATTCCATACCAAGGACGTATCTACTCTTGTTGAGTAGTGAACCTTATAAATCTTGTGTTCTTATAGATGTGTGTTTTGATTGTGTTAAGTAGGGAAAGAAGTATTTAACTAGAGGTAAAGGTTGTTTCAAAAAGAAGGAAATATAAAAGAAAAATATATCACTAATTCACCCCTCTCCCTATATGTGATACTTGGATCCTAACTGGGAAAATTAAAATATAAAATGCAGCTTACAATGCACGCAAAACTGAGATAGCGTGTGACACACGCAACACTGAGTTTCATTGATGTCTTGCATTACATGCAAGACCGATTTTTACTATACAATACATTATTAAAATATTATTATTTCATTTAATAAGACTAAAACTATCCATTATATTAGTGGTTATGAATATTATTAACTAAATTATGAAAATATAGTTTTTATAAAATTAAAATATGAATTCATTGGTTACAAATTAATTAGAAATGTATATAAGAATCAATTGAATATAAAGGGAATATTTTTATTAAAAACTATTTTTATGACAATAAAACTATTTTAAACTAATAAATTAAATTAATTAAAATTAGTGAGTGTTATTAATGTAATATATATATATATATATATTATATTCATACAATTTATTTTATAAGTTTAAGATAATAACAAATGCAATATTTCACATAAAAAACTATATTTTTATTAACATTTTTTAATACCTTTTAATGGAGAATACATTTTAAATATGAATTTGGATACTTTAAATGATTTAATAAGTAAAAATAAACATATTTTTTTAAATATAAACATAAAAATTAGTTTTGTGTAATTTTTTAATATTTTTTGGAAACATTTTTTTTAATGAATATTTAAAAATATTGAATTTGGTTCAAAAATTCTTTTTCATATAATTTATTTTTAAAGTTAAATTATAATTTTAATTAGTTTCAAAGTTTAATTAGATCATATTTTTATCAATTAATACAATTTATTTCATTATAAGAAAAGTCACTTTAAAATTGATTATAAAAACATAGAAAACTTTCAGACTATATTTACTTTAAAAACCCACATTGTCATCCCGCCTTTAGGATTAAATTTAAATTAATTCTTTCCACTTATGTGATTGGAATTTTGAAAAATGGATTCCATATTTGGAATCTATATAATTTTTAATTTTTAATAATACCTAATCTTTTTTTACGAAAAATATTCGGGAATATTATTAAAATTAATTACAATGATTAAGGTTAAATAAAGATTAATAAGGGAGTAAACCATAATATTAAGGCCCAAAAAGACCTATAAACATTTACAAGAGCTATGAGATGGACATATATTCACCATATTCTCTCTTTTATAGAAATTGGACCACTATTTGACCCACTTAGAATAGGAAAAACGTGTATGAAATTCCTTTTTCAAAAAATTACCAGAGTGCCACTTCTCCTCCACCATAAGAAAGCCTCTTATCCTCCCAGTTCCTCACACTTATAAAGACACTTTGGATCGATAAATATATACAAAAACATATCCTCCAAATCTCTTCCCTCATCTTATAATCATCCCCCTGTGAAGGAATCAATCCAAGGAATCCTTTTGGTACAAACCAAATGTTGTTACCCGATTAAGAGGTAACAAACTTCCTTAAGCTCTATAATTTTATTTCCATTATCCAAACCCTAAAATTTTATTATTATATGATTTTATAAAAATAAAGTATAAAAAATATACTAGGATGTTTTTATGCTATGTTTTTGACCTACACTTACACACACTTCTATCTAATGGGTAATGAACATACTGTTTCTGTGTACAATGAACTATTGCCTCATGAAACGATGATTGTTCATTTTTTATTTAACACCTCTCATGGTGTCCATGGTGATGAAAACTATATTTATATATGTTATATATGATATTTATTATACATTTATGCTTATTTATTTCTTTTATAAAACACACCTCTATACATTCCATTTTTTATAAATACAATAACATTTTTTGTGGAAGTGTGGACTACAGCCTCCTCAAAGCAGTGTGATTCATTCAGACTATTCATAAAACATATAATGGATGTTTTAAATTAACCAAAATATGAAATAAAAACTCTATATGATATTCATTTCATAATTACCTTTATGGAAATAATATATATATATATATATATCGTGTTTCTTATTACCCTTTTACACACTTAAAAAGTGATAATGTTATTTTTGTGGACGTGTGGATTACCACCTCCTTGACATAATGTGATTCTTTTTAAATCATAATATTTATATATATATATGTATATAATATTAAATAAAATGTTAGTTATTATATAATGATCATTCTAGAAAGATATATTGTTACTTACCTTCTTTCTATAACGATCATTAAAAAAATGGGAACGTTACTCATGCGTACATATGACCTACCATCTCCATGATTGTAACAATAGTTCATTTTCAATAACTATAATTAATGATTAGTTTAAAAATTATAATTTATTTATCAATATGATAATTATGTCATTATTATTATTATGTAGATGCTATGTAATGAACCCTTTGACCATAGTAGACTAACCAAATTTATTTTTGACACATAAAACGAATATGGTCAAAACACATGACATAAACAAAACTGTTTAAGTAGTTGAACACAACATGGTAATAAGTAAAATAAAAGTATATCTAAAAATGAAAAAGGTTATGAATAAAGTATTAAATTAACATAAGTTTATTATATAGGAAGTTAAATGACGTTCACCCGAAAGGAAACACATGGTAAGTAATTTCATCTCAATTTATATTCCATGGAGACTTATTTGTTGTTATAAACCTAGTTTATTTTATATAGTTTATTTAATACCCTTTTACATGATATATTATGAATATAATTACTCTCATGATATTATAACTTCTATTTAGTTTTATTACTTCATGAGGAATATGATTCAAAATGTTTCAAAGTGGTATGGGACACATTGGAATGTTTAAAAATTATTTTCATCAAGATTAACTTTACTGATAATTAATTTCTATTTGAGAAAATTATATGACTATTGTTCAATAAACCCTATAATTTTACTCTCCTATGGTTAATCATAAAATTTTCAAGTATTAGTACCATTTTCCACTCTTCGGTATTCAAGGTGTTTTAGAAAATGTTTTTAAGAAAACCTGAATTTATTTATTTCTTTAGTTGGAGAACCTGTTTTCTTCTAAAAACTATATTTTATTAAAAAAATTTCAAAAATGTTTTAAAAATGATTTGGTAAATAAGTTTTTAATATTTTTTTCTTTTACCAATGTTTTCAATGGAATATTCTTATCACTTTCTAAATAAGGCATTTTTCTAACCTTTACCATGAAAAAGGAATATTTTTTTTACCTTGTACAGTATGTATGGATTTACCCATATTCATCACTTTGAAGATTCATTTTCATGTTTAAAAGGTTAATTTTTAAAGAAAATGTTTTTAAAATTTATTTTAAAAAAAAGTTTTTTCAAAAGGTTTAAAAAATGATATTTCCCTCAAGAATATTTTTAAAAGATATTTTTATAATATTTCCATTAATCAATGGAAATAACCCTTTTTTTACTCCACATGGGTTATATTGTATTGATACCATCCTTAATATTCCTATGGATGGTTTATTATTGATTTTAATGAGGATAATTTTCACATTCACTTCATTGATCTCTTTTTTCCCCTTGAAATATTAAATTTCGTATGATTGTTAAACATTTAATTTTTCCTCCTCCAATGGCCCAAAGGCCTTTAATTTTTTTATTGATTTTAATAATCCTCTTTTAAAGGGGTGATGTGGAACCCATACAAGGCCCGTAGGCATAAGTATTACATGGCCTGTAGGCCTTAGAGGAATTCATTACCTGTAGGCTTCAAACATTACATACAACCTAGACTAACTACTTGGAAATGCTCCTCCCTAGCATCTTCATCGTGAAATCTACTCTCCACCTTTGCAAAATTGTTTGGCTATTCTTTACCGTGCATGCATAGGCTTTTCCTGATGGAAGGTGCCACACCCTCTCATTCTTGCAATCTGTTTAGATTCTGCTATGGTGAAAGCTCCTTGCTCCTCCTCCTTTTGAAGCTTATTCATTGTAGGTTGTCTGGTTTGTATATGTAATTAAGGTGGCTCAGAGGCCTTACTAACCCAAAGGCCTAGGTGTCCTGAAGGCCTTAAAGGACCCGAGGACGAAATTGGTGTCCTGAAGGCCCAAACATGGGAATATTCCTAGCTGCTACAGTGCCAAACTGTGCCTGCTACAGTTCCCGCTACAGTACCTTCTACAGTTCTGCATAGTTATTTCTACAGTCCTGCTATAATACCAGCTATAGTACCTGCTACAGTACTCGCTACAGTAATCTGGAAATTAGCCTCTACTAGGATTTTATCTCGGGTCTCCTGGATGCACTTAAGGAGTCCTCACCAACTGGGCTGAGGCTCATGTGCAATTTTCCCTATATCACCATATGATTTATCATGAATATGCTCATTTCTTAAATCTTATATCATTTTTATATGGTGTTTACTTTGAATGTTATTTGATTATTTGGGTAAATATTGATTAATACTTATCTCTTACTTCATATAGATATTCGATAAGGCACATTGTTAAATAAATTATTCGATATATAAGGAATGTTTTGGACTGGAAAGACATTGGCAGGGCCCAATAATAGATAGCCCCTCGATGCATTGGTAGTCTCATGGGACGAGTCATTTGGATAACTTCCTTAGATGGGGTTTTACCTGATATGTTGTAAATTGTATCATGAAAGGTATTAATGGTAAAGGTACCATATACCTAGGAAATAATACATCCAATAATAAAGCACTAACCTTATATATTTTCAGTTATTATTCATCCATGATATTATGCATCGACATATCTATAGATATATTTAATTTTAGTTTATTGATTAAATAACATGCATTTCAGTTTCTTACCTTGACATATTGATTTTTTTATTTAGTTATTTGAATGGAATGTGTTTCCAGTTATTATATTTCTATATTTTTTATGCACTTCCTTCTCAGTTTGTTGATTAAATGGTATGTGTGTTCAGTTATTTACCATCTCTTAATTATTAATCTCATTGATTCATTATTTCTTCCTCTATATTTTCCCTTACAGAGAATTTGAGCTCACAATTATTTTGTTTCTTTACTCAGGAATCAAAGAATCAAACTATGAGTGATATGAATGGATTTACAAGATGAATTAGAGTTATCCTCAAATTTATTTATATAGTTATAAAAAAATAATGTTATAATTAGTATATTCATTTATAATATAATACTTATTTATGTATCTGGTTTACTAAGACTACAAAACTCTTTGGTCCTTTGGGAATTTATTTATTTTAATCATGAAAATATAATAGTAGCAAACACTGGCTCTAGAATTTATGGGGTCAGGTCGCTAGAGTTAGTAGTAGGGGAAGTTTAGTAGAAACCTTGGGAAATAGATTTTGAAAAAAATATATTATAGAACATAACCCTAAGGTATAATTTTAAAATAAGTATAGAAGAACATTCTAAAATTTTGGTAAGGTAGAGATTATGTGGGTATTCTTATAAATAAATCCTTATATATATACTAAAAGTGGATGTGGTTCTAGAATAGATGTACGTAGGAGTAATAGCTCTAACAAGGTGTTCTGAACCTGAATCCGGGTAACCTGGTACATGACAACGAGACTTACTGCACACCTGGTTTGACACTACTTGGGGATACACTTAGGATAATAACTGTTTTCTTTAAAAACCATTATCAAGAATTTGAATAGATAATGAAAATGAATGACCTAGGTTAAACCTTAGACCAAGGAAAGACCTATGTGAAAAAAAGTGGGTGAAGTATTTATGTATTAGGGTTGTATTAAAAACCTTAGTTAAAAGGCTATTTAGTGATTAACCTTATTTCAATGATATATATCATTTTTATTTTTGAAATTATACTAATTTGGTTTTAGAAAAGGATAAACTGTATACTGGGTGACAACCAAACAAGTTCGTTAAGGCCATGGATCTTGAACCCATGACCGAAGGATCATAAGGGTTTCACACCAACCACTAACCTATACAATGTCTTGGTTAATTTTTCATTGTTTTTAGTTAAAACATTTGATGAAAATATGTTAATAGTGAACTAGTAATATCAATTTTTAGTATTAGAGATTAATATATTAACCATAATAACTTTGGAAGATATCTAGAGACAAATAGTTAGACATTTTACTCTTTTATAGGCCTTATAATCCATTGAAAATTTATTTTAGTGCTTCATGCATAAAAAATTCATTAATTGTAATTAATTTCAAGGAGTAAAGGGATTAATTAGAATTTGTCCGAAGAACAACCAAAATATAGGATTGTTTATAAGAAATTCAATCATACAAATTAAGAATATTTCCTTATATTCATGGTTAGTAAAAGAATTACCAACAATAGGAAGATGACTCTGAAATAAAATGTTGTCCTAATACATTAATTTCTGTTGAACCGATGGTCTCTTAAATCATTAATGATTTATTTATTTGAGGCCTTTAATTTTCTATTGATCATTCAATATTTTATGATTGACGAACTCATTCAATCCCTATTAATATTTACAATTTTCATCCAAGTATATATTTTCACTTACCATTAATTTTATCTTACTTAGAGACAAAGTTACATGGTAGTCCATGTGACCTATGTACTTCCCATTCTCTATTTTCTAGAGGTTGTTTTATGAACCCTTCTCAGGATGTAAGATTATAATGTTGTAAAATTTAATCAATCTATTACCAAGATAGAGTTTAAATTGATATGATGTAATTTAATCAAGGAAGGGAAAATCTAACACCCTGAAATTCTAAAGTACAACTTTGTATTTGATAGTGTGTATGACACAAAACACCAGGCGCATAAGGGAATATAATATCCAGAGAATTTATAATATATTTACTGTTTTAAATAAATTCAATCTAAAATACAGCATGAAATGCACACAACACTAAGTTAACATGAAACACATGAAACGAAAATTTTCTTTGATGGTATGCATTAGACACAAGACCATGTTTTACCAAACAACATATTGTGAAATATTATTATTCAATATAATAAGAAAAAAAACTAGCTATTATATTAACTGTTATGAAAAATATTAAATAACTTATGAAAATATATGGATTTTAAAATTATCAGTTGAATTCATTGGTTACAAATTAATTATAAATAGATATAATAATCAATTGAATATAAACAGGAATATTTTTATAGAAAACTATTTTTATGACCATAAAGAAATTTTACCCTAATAAATTAAATTAATTACAATTAGTGAGTGATATTAATGTAATATATATTATATATTCAATCAAATATTTTTTATATTCATCCAATTTATTTTATATGAACAAGATAAGAACAAACCAAATATTTTACATAAAAACATATATTTTTATTAAATCACTTTTATTAACTTTTAATGGAGAACCCATCTTAAATCTGAAATTTGATACTTAAATGATTTAATATGTCAAAATAAACTTCATATTTGAAATCGAAACATAAAAATTCGGTTAGGATTAATTTTTAATATTTCTTGGAAATATATCTTTTTTTAATGAATGGTTAAAAATATTGAATTTTAGTTGAAGACTTCTTTTTCATCTAATTTATTTATAAAGTTAAATTATAGTTTTAATTGTTTTGAAAGTTCAATTAGATAATATTTTTATAAATTAATATAATTTATTTCATTAGAATCAATTTCACTTTGAAATTTATTATAAAAACATAGCAAAATTTCAGACTTATTTTACATTAAATAACCCGCATTTTCATCCCTATTGTGGGATTATATTTAAATTAAATTCCTCCACTTATGTGATTAGAATATAGAAAAATGGATTCCATAGTTTAAATCAGAATATTTATAATTTCTAATAATACCAAATTTATTTTTAACCAAAAATATTAGTGAAAGTGATTAAAACTAATTAACATAAGTTGATTATACAGGAAGTTAAAGGATGTTCAC
The DNA here is from genome assembly GCA_963277665.1 of Viscum album. NCBI lineage: Eukaryota > Viridiplantae > Streptophyta > Magnoliopsida > Santalales > Viscaceae > Viscum > Viscum album. The sequence goes on along the minus strand of OY728140.1, from coordinate 1,688,589,031 downwards.
CCGAAAGGAAATATAATATATGGGATTTCATCTCAATTTACATTCTATTGAGACATATTTGTTGTTATGAACCTATTTTATTTTACATGGTGTGTATACTACCTTTCTTACATGATATATCATGAATCTACTTACTCTCATGATATTATAACTTTAATTTAATTTTATTCCTTCATGAGGCTTATGATTTAAAATGATTCAAAGTGGTATGGGACACTTTGGAATGTTTAAATATTATTTTCCTTAAGAATAATTTTACTGATTATTCATTTTCATTCGAGAAAATTATAATACCTTTATTAGACAAACCCTTTCATTTTTCTCTCCTCTAGTTAATCATGACCTTTTTCAAGTATTAGTACCATTTTCCCACTCTTTGTTACTCAACGTGTTTTAGAAAATGTTTTTAAGAAGACCTGAATTCATTTCTCACTTTAGTCGAAGAACCTATTTTTTTATAAAAACCATTTTTTGTATAAATGTTTTAAAAAATGTTTTTAAAATGATTTGTTAATACATTTGTACCCTTTTTTCTTTTACTAATGTTTTCAATGGAATCTTCTTGTCTCTTTCTAAATAAGGAAGTTTTCTAACCTTTTATCATGAAAAAGGAATGTATTATTCATTGTATGGAATGTATAGATTTACCCAATGTTATTCATTTGAAGCCTCCTTTGAGTGTTTATATGGTTAATTTTTAATTTTTTTTAAAATTTATTTTCAAAGAAAAGGTTTTTCAAAATAAAATGATATTTTTCCGAAGAATGTTTCTAACAGATATTTTTATAATATTTCCATTCATCAATGACAACTAATCTTTATTTTAATGAACTTGGTGTAAGTTGTATTGATACCATACTTAATCTTCGTCTGGATGGTTTATGATTGATTTGACCAAGGATAATATTCACATTTACTTCCTTGATTCCTTTTCCCCTTAAAATATTCAATTTATTATGATCATTGAACATTTAATTTCCCCTATTTTACTATATCATTTATCATGGATATTTTTATTGCCTAAATTGTATATCATTTTTATACAATGTTTAATTTGAATGTTTTTTATTAGTTTGGTAAACATTGATAAATTAGTATCTCTTACTCTATACAGATATTTGATAAGGAACTTTATTAAACCAATTATTCAATATATGAGGAATGTTTCGGACTGCTACAACATGGGTGGGGCCCAATTATTGATAGTCCCTTGATGTATCTATAGTCTCATGGGATGTTTCATTTTTCTAGACACTTTAGATGGGTTTTTACCTGATATGTTGTAAACCGTATTGTGAAAGGTCTTGAAGGTAAAGGTACCATGTACCTAGGAATCATGGTGTCCAATAATCAAGAAATTACCTCATTTAGTTTCAGTTATTATTCATCCAGAATATTATGCATCAACATATCTATAGATACATTTCATTTTAGTCCAGTGATTAAATGTCACGTGTTTCAGTTTATTTCCTTGCCATATTTATTTTTCCTTATCTAGTTTTTTTAATGGCATGCAATTCTAGTTATTACCTTGACATATTGTTTATACACTTCCTCCTCAGTTTTTTGATTACATGGTATGTGTGTTTAGTTATTTACCATTTCCTAATTATTACTCTCATTTATTAGTTATTTCTTTAGTTATATTTTTTCTATAATGATAATTTGAGCTCACCCTTATTACGTTTCTTTCCATATGAATCCAAGAATCATACTTTGAAAGATATGTATATATTTACTAGATGGATTAGAGATATCCTTGGAGTTGTGTTTTTAAATAGAAAAAAATATGTTGTAATTAGTGTATTCATTTTTAATACAAGACTCATTTATGTATCTAATTTACAAAGACTACCAAACTATTCAGTCCTTCAGGATTTTATTCCTTATAATCATGCCAATTTAATAATAGCGTACACCAATTCTAGGCTATCTGGAGTTGGATCATTATAGAATGTATGAAAGTTAGGATTTCAAGGTTTTTTATATATGAAATGGAATTTATATTGAGAAATTTATTATTCAAATACCACAATAAAATGGAGTGGAAGAATTCATGAACAAAACAATAGTTAACCATTCCAGGAGTATGTGGTTGCATGCTGGATTACACAAGGTATATTTGGATGAAGCTGCTAATATGGAATAATACTAGATAAATCATAGCTTGTCTATACTGTTGGGAGAGAAAATACTCAAATAATTATGGAAATTGAAAAAGGTAAATATTTCACATTTTAATGTTTTTTATTATCTATCATATATTCAAGTTGAATTAGATTCTAGGGACATTTTAGATGAAAATTCATAAAAATTTCCATTATTGTATATGGAAACTAAAAATTTGGTTAATTCTTTCAGGATAGTGAAAATAAAAAAGTTAACTAGAAGTTTTAATTTAATCTTTCATGATCATGTTTATTATAAGGATAGATATTTTTTTGAGTACAATAGTGTGAAAAATAAACCCTTATCTCCTGATTAGGTTAATCATTAAGGCATACAAAAAAAAGAGATTGAGAATATTTAGAATTATATAAAAAAACCTAGAATGTAGATACATATTTTAATAGGTTAATGAGGGTACATAAGATATATATAAATTTTATATTCAATAATTATTATTAAATTATATCTTAGAAACCAAGTGTTATGGAAAAGTAATGTAGGTGAAGGATTCAAGAAAGTGGGAGATGGGTATTAAGGATGAAATTTCATCATTATATTAAAACAAAACATTTGGAATTTCTACTTTACTAGAAATTAAGAACTAAACACATAAAAAATGGGTATATCATGTCAAGGAAGAACATGAAGAAGACATATTATATAAGAAAAAACTAGTTATGAAAGGGTTCCAATAGATGAAGTGTGTGGATTATAATAAAAATTATACTCTTTTTGTTAAGATAACCACTATTAGAGTTCTGTTCTCTATAGATGGATTACATTTATAGTAGATGGATATAAAAATAATTTTCATCATTGAGGATTTAGAGTAAGATATCTATATCATGAAACTATAAGGTTTCATTAAGATTATGAAAAATGATATTATTTCCAAACATAATAAGAATATAAATGGGTTGAATTAGGAACTGAGGAAGTACAATAAAAAATTTAATACATTAATGGGAAATAATGATTATTTGAGATGATAAATAGATTATTATTGTTATTTCAAATCATTTGGTAATTTTTATACCATGATTTTATTATTCATGGATGATATTATCATTAAATGTTCCAGTGAGAAAAAGATCAATGAGTTAAAGATGAAATTATTAATAAAATTTAAAGTAAAGAATATTAGAAAGAAGAACAAGATCTATGGGATAATTATTATTTGAGATCATGTACCTAGAATGTTGAATTTATCAAAAAATATTATATAGAGAAGGTTTTGATAAGGTTTAATATACTTGAGGTAAAACCAATTTATATTGAGAATTATATCTATAAAGGGATTACATGTACAAAAGATGGGTTTGAGGACAACCTTCTTTCATAGTGAATTGGAGGAGGATATCCATATGAAGAAACTGGAAGGTTATGCCGATTCAAGGATAAAGGATATTATTTAAAATCTTTACAAGATTTTATATGGGCTGATGTTGGAACCAAGAAGTAGAATCGAAAATCTGATTTATTTATTAAAATAAATGATCAGAATAAATGTGACATAGATCAATGTTATTATTTTAAATCATTTGGTAATTTATGTATCATAATATTATTGTTTCTTTATGGTATTATCATTGTATGTTTTTGTGAGAAAAGGACTACTGAGTTAAAGATGCTATTATCAATAGAATTTGAAACAAAAGATCATGGAATAATGAATAAGTTTACTGGGATGATGATTATTCAAGATCATGTCACTGGAATATTGAATCTATTAGAAACAACCTATGTAGAGAAGGTTTTTAGAAAGTTCAACATGATTATGGAAAAAAAATTCTATTCCTTTGGCTAGTTATTCTTTTGTTATCAAAGTACCAGTCACTGTAGTCTAGTGATGAACACACTATAAGAGAAACAAAGTATTCAACAACAATTTTTAGAACCTAACAATAGTTTAAAGCACTATTGAATGTTTCTTGGAGATTTCTAAAAACCCTAAAATATTTTTGTGTCAGGAGTTAATTCACAGTGGTTGTATCATGAAGGTCTTTTTAATCCATGAATATTTTTAGTGGTAATTTAAATTACTGCTAATCATTTCGTGATAATTTTTATTTAACATTTTTAACAATTATTAAAAATAAATTTTAAATTTATATAGTTATTAATTATTAATAAATATTTTTATTTATTTACTATTTATTTTTTATTTTCTACTTGTTTTAATATTTTTTATACATGGCACAACAACTTCCCAAAAGGTTACCTATCCTTACACTATTTTCATTCATTATCATATTACTTTAAAAGTATTAACCACTACATCAAATGAATTTACATATATTAACATGTTAAGAAATTTTATTTAATCTACTTATTTTAGTTTTTTTATACATGGAAAAACAACTTCCTAGGAGGTCACCCATCCTTACAATACTTTAACCCATTCTTTTTTAATCCTATAAGTATTAACTACTCCCCCAAATGAATTTACACATAATAACATGTTAATAAATTTTATTTTACCTATTTGAAAAATAAAATTCAGAATATAAATAACTAATAAATATAATTACATATTCCCAATGAATTAATAATTATTAATAATTATTAATAATTAATATTTAATATTAAAAAATTATTAAATAATTAATAACAAAAAATTCATTAATAAATAGTAATTATTAATTTAAAATTATTTAATAATAAATAATAAATAACAAATAACAAATAATAAATAATAAATAATAAATAATAAATAATAAATAATAAATAATAAATAATAAGTAGTTAATAATTAAAAATTAATTCAAACAATAAATAATAAATAATTATTAGATAATAATCATTAATTACTAATGAATAATTAATAATTAATAACTAATAACTAATAATTAATAATCAATAAATAATAAATAATAAATAATAAATAATAAATAATAATTAATAACTAGAAATGGAAAAAAAAAATTAAATAATAAATATCAAATAATTATACACAATAAGTATTTGATAATTAATAATAACAAAAATAATTAATAATTAGTAATTAATAATTAATAATTAATAATTAATAATTTATAATTTATAATTAAAAATAAAAAACTTATAAAAAATTCTTAACGAATAATAATTAATGAATAATAATTTATAATTGATAATTAAAAATTAATTAAAGTTTCAAATAATAAATAATGATTAATTATAAACAATCATTTAATTTAATACATTTCATGGTGTTTTTTTTAAAACTATAGGTAAAAATAAAAACATAAAATAAAATTTAGTATCTAGTGAAAATTTAAATCACTATTAAAAAACCATCAATAAATAATTTTGGTTTTTTGAAAAAATGACTATGAAATAAAAGAGTTTTTTAAAAATCACCACTAAAAAATTAAACCTAGAAATTTTGTGGTTGTTTTAAAAACCATCGTAAAATTACTTTTTATTGTAGTGACATAACTTCATGTAAAAAATTCCTTATGCATCGATTTTATGAAGCTTCATGTATGCCATGATTTTCACTTGACTTGATATAAAACATGCAATGAGAGTTGTTAGTAGGTACATGAGAGATCTTAGAAGACATCAGTTAAAGGTCATGACGTCTGTATTGAGATACTTGATGGGTTGCAAGTGTATTCCTCTATGCTCAAAGTAAATGATGAATTTATAGGGAAATGTTGATGTAGACTTTAGTTGTGTTGTTTCCAGTAGAAGAGTGTAACTTGTTATGTTAATACTTTTGGTTACAGAATAATCATTCAGGTGTCATAATTATAAAATATTGTGTCATTTTATGTTATGGAGGCCGAATACATTAATGATACTAAAGACATAAAAAAGATAATATAGTTAAAGAGTTTAAAAAAAGAGTTATGGAGGGATACAATGAATTTATTATTCTAAGACAACAAAAGCGTAATGCATCTTGGAAAGTATCTATAATTCCATTATTGGATGAATCATGTTCAACTAAAATATTATTTTACCAAAGGGTTACTAAAAGATGGATATTTGGACCTAAAAAAGATTCATGGGATCCTAAATCTAATGACATGATAACACAGGTTATGGTAATTAATTTTTGTGGAATTATTTATGCCTTAATTAGACTTCAAAGATAATGAATATTTTAGGGGATCAATACATCAAGGGATATTAGAGGAGAGGAATAATACAAAATATTATATGTGGAACTATTCTATATGTGGGAGATTATTGAAATATATATGGGGTTTGATTAAATGTGATCTAGATTTTATAACAATCCCCCAAATTCAAATTATTGATCTTGATGTAGAGGTTATGCGAGGTTATATTGGGGTAGTTCCCCCTTCCTAAAAGGTTGGGGGTTCTATGGTGTAAGGTCCCCAAATTTTCTTTTGAAAAAAATGTCGGGTGAATACATAACGCGGAATTGATAATAGAAATTAAACCCAATTCTCATGAAGAATTCAACATTTAAAATTAAATTTTCATGAAAAGTTCATTGAGAGTTATATAAATAAATTTTCACTTGGTATATACATAGATATGTAGAATAAAAAATTCACCTAAATATTCATATGGAGGAGTTACAAATTTATTTCACATGGAATGCTATTTAAACAAAACAATTTATTACTCCCTATATTTTTAGTATTTATTACTCATTGGGGTTTTCTATTATTAAATTTAAACATGGAAACTAGAATATTTTGTTTTCAATTTTTATGGAATTTTAATTATCTAATAATAGTGAATTTTTTTTCTACTCCAAGATGTAGGGTTTTTTTGAACCACATAAATCACCATGTTTATTTTTTTAGCTTTCCAATTTTTTTCTTTATTATTTAATTTCCATAATAGGAAAAACCTTTTGTAGAAGAGAAAATAGATGTCTATCCAAGATTATCCTACACTATAACTTTCTATCTCTAAGGTCTTCTTTCATTCATAGGTCTTAGCATCAAAATTAGAAACCACCAAGTCCATATGTAGCTCCCTTAGAAAACTCAACCTCTCAAAGGATAATTATATATTATCAATCCAATTTTCAGAAATCTACAATCCCAATCCACTATTAAAAGGTGGGTGAGACAAATATTCAAAAAAATGGATGTCCCTAACCTCCATATCTTCTTCTTTCATAAAGACTTTTTTAAAGACTCAGAACACAAGAAAAATGCCCACTGCAAATGATAAATCCAATGAGTTACAACCCCTAAGAGATATCACCATCATCTTTAGTTTATGATTAATAGGGGAATTTGAATCATACATCATCAAAAATGATATTATTCATCTATTAGTTTACCTTTTCTATATATCTACCATTCAAAATTCTTTTAAAATAAATAAATATCTCAAAATACACCCCTTGACCCCAAATAAGGGTTGATTATTACACAAGAACAATATAAAAAGTTCATATCTCCCACTTAAAGAATTTTGGATAAAGTATCATCTATAAAAAATAAGTACCAAAAAAAATAATTTCTCATCCTATAAGTCTAAGAATTCACTCCTTGAGAAAGTCTACACACTCATTCTTGATTTCCACACACTCAAATCAAACTATTAAAAGATTTATTTCCCCTATCCTAGACTGCAATTCCCAATCAACCCAGCTAAGCATCCCACATGACCACCATTTACCAATGAAATATATAAACAATCACTATACATTATTTTTACTAATACATACTCATGGAAATCCACATGCTAAGGAAAACCACCAAGGCAACCCTTAACTCTCCCACCTACATCATGATATTACCATAATACTAGAAATTACAATATATATCCAATATAATTTGATGAAACACCTCCTAAATTTTATATAATACTCAACACATAATACTTAGTGTCACACCTCATCATCTATGGGTTACTTACCCAATTTAGGGACCATATCTTCCCTTTAATTTATAGCTCACGAAGCAAAACCTAAAGATTCTATCTCACAAAGATCAATGCATATCCCACCAATGCACCCATATTAGGGATATAACCTATATCAAGGTATCCAAATACTTTTATCACCCACTCTAAGGTTATTTTTATCACACACATGTTGATATCACACAGATATCTCAATCATGTGATGAGTATCACAATAGTTATCAATTTTGGGTTGAGTTAATTAAGGTTCCACCAAAAATATATTGAAGAAAATTACAATATGAACCAGTTAATAATAATTTATTCATGAAAAATATGATAAATTTATTATTAAAGTTTTAATTTTCCAAAACCATGATTTGAAATGCGTTTCTTAAAAAAAATTTAAACTAGTTTTTAAAAATATTTTCCAAATTTCCATTTTCTAGTCACGCAAAATCTTGGACATGTCATGTGAACATATGTGTCAAATATGATGCATATACGTAGAACTCACCAAATTATAATACTTAAAACCAAGCCTATATATACTCATAATAATATATCAGTTAATTCCCTATCAGGGGATCCATATTCATCATAATAATCTCTTAGTAAATTAACACAACACAATAAAAAATATATTTTAGTGTAATGATACAATTGAGATGCATCACCCTATCCACCAATATATGACTCTGTGAATAACCTACTACACCCCATGTATCGCATCCCCCGAGCCCTCAATACATGGGGTCAAGCATCCAAATCTTGGCTCAAAACTCACAATTTATAATAACTTAGTCCCTTATGGAATAAGTCATAAATTCATCACCCCAGGTTCATGATATAAAAACAAGCTTGTCTAGAGTATCACCCTCCTACCCATGGTAGGTATTCCATTAAGATTACTAAAAACCACCCTTGGTCTAAAAAAGTAGTCAATGACCAACTTACAAGTCTTATTTTCAGTTGTTACATAACCCTTATGTCCTATTATTAGAATTTTCATACTTGAGAATCCTAGGAAAAACCACTCGCCATAGGCTATTGAAAAATCATCCCTTGGTAGAATATCACCCATGGATCTACAAAGCCTATCAAGGCCTTCTACCAGTATATCACACTAGACCCATATATCGCAAATATTTATAACTTATTTTAGTAATGGATTCATATCTTGACCTAAACTAATATCTCATAAATAGATCATCTACATCGATAAAGTATAAAACATCCTCAAACTAGACCCCACATGTTTACCCAAACTATAACTTATCAAAGAACTATATCAATGGGTACCTCTTTTAACTACATTGACATAATCACTGGATGAAATGAAAATCATGGATTCCACATGTAGCATACCACCATGTTTTTATAAATCCTCTCTCAATATCTCAAAAAACACTCAAGACCTATCATCTTGAGTTACAGACCACTACACTTTCTTACTCAGGGATGAAACTATACAATGTATGTATAGATCCTTGGACCCACACTCTTAAATCTGGTTCCAAAAACACATAATTTACATATTATATTTAATACCCATTTCATATTACTATAAAAAATTATCCCATAATCACGTGACTTAAAGAAAATATTACACTACAAAACATTCCCATGACCTTTTATGTTTATAGATTTATAGAATAAGGAAAAAATAACTAATAAATCCCATGTATTTATCAACTAAAGAAAATTCTCCCACTATATAATAAATTACTTGATCCATAATAAGTATTTAAAATGTCCCATGAAATCTCCACACCTGCTATTTTCTTATAGACATAAAATGTGTAATAATTTTCCTCATAAAATTGGGAAATAGAGACATAATAAGGGTGATCTCAAATAATCATTAAGGGAAAATGTATAACATAATCTATCTTGGCATGAATAATATGTTAGGAATAAATAATAGTTGAATAATGTCATATAACTAAACACATGAGATTAAGATAAATCAATAGATGACATAAAAATATAAAAAATAATCAGGATAACAATAACTAGTTCCTTAGTGATAAAATACATAACTTCAATTAAGTAATTCAATGCCCTACAACAAGACAACATTATCTTAGGCTTCATGATCTTACCATCAATGTCACGAACCGTCCTTGGGGCCTGTACCATGACTACCCCAAGCCCACCTTCCATAGGCCAGGGGCTGGCGACTAGCACCAAAGGCGTAAATCCCTAAGCTAGGAAGGAATTGCCTTTATGAAAGTAATAAAACACAACAGAGTATGCAACAGTAGTAAACACTATGTAAATACTGTATACAAAAAGTAAGTGTTGAAAGGAAAGGGGGCCGGAAATACAAGCCCCACAGTAAGTACAGTACAACTGAAAAGCGAGTACAACTGCAGAAAAGTAAAACAATAACTACTGAGTCGTCCTCCGGGAATCCCACCTGAAGGGTGGTACAGATGGCATCCTTAGCACCTCAGGTCCCTCCTTCTGCTCCGTGTACGTCTCGCCAAGTGGTCCAACTCCGGGTACTGTCCAACTCTACAAGTATCCTCCTCAATCAGTGCTGTCTGTCGTCTACATCCAAAAAAATGTAGTGCGGGCATAACCCGTGCAGGGGTGAGTATACGATACTCAGTAGGGACCCCAAGACCCCCGAAGGTCTCACAGAATCCACAAAGGATTAAACACAAAGGAAAGATACAACCACAAAGTATCAACCGACCCTACTTAGGTATATGCCCATACATATACCTAAGTTATCAATCTCAGTTCGACTCCACTCTCAAGCCAAGGTACAACCCAGTCCACACAGGAAAGTAAAGTGAATCACAACGATGATAATGATTGTAAGTCAAGACTCATCTCAAATAGTTATACATCTTTCGTATAGAGATAGAGATGATTAGATGTAATAACTAATTCATCTAAGTTGTCGGACCCACGTAGGATACTAGACCAGGTAAGCTGTCGGACCCACGTAGGATACAAGTACAGGAGTCATCGCTGTTGAACCCATGGAGGATTCCAGTACAGTTGTCGTCGCTGCTGAAACCACGGAGGATTCCAATATAGTTGTTGTCGCTACCGAACCCACAAAGGATTCCAGTACAGTTATCGTCACTACCGAACCCACAGAGGATTCTAGTACAGTCGTCGTTGCAGTCGTTGCCTGCTCTAGGGTTCCTGCACACAGCACGCTCGATTTCAGGAGGGTCTGCTCCTCGGGCAAAGGGGTCGATACATCAACTATCACGAAGTCCAGAGTTGATTTATCCGAAGTTCCGTCTCGTCAAAATAAACCCAACACGATAGACGACGCATCAATCAGACGCCCGATTTGAGAGTTATTGGCTTTTCCGTTCCAGGGGCCCAGTTGGAAATATGCTCATTCCAAACCCGACCATTTTTCAAAGTTGTACAAAACTCACTTAGAGTATCACAAAAGGACCACCTCCTCGTAAGGATCCTAGTGCCGCAGACGACGTATTGATCGGACACACTGTCTTAAAGTTATTCACGTTTAAGTGAAAATGGGCCCGACCCGTCAAGCCCAGTGGGATAACGGGTCGAGTTGAACTGGTTTTGGCGGATCTGACCCGGATGGTGTTGGATCGGCCCGGTGGGGTGAGGCCTGGCCTGAGGGGCGCGGGCCGGCCCGGCGAGGTGCGGAGCAGCCCGACGGGGTGCAGCCCGACCTGACTGGCCGCAGCTCAGCCCGGCTGACCGAGCACTTCGGCCCGGGTGGCCGAGAAATGCAGGGGGTGGGGGGGGGGGGGGTTTCCCAAACCACCCTCCTGTCCAACCGACCAAAGCTGGTCGGTGTTCCCGGCGCGAGCGGCCCGCACGGGCGGGCCGCGGTCCTCCTGTGCGGCACCTATGGGTGCCGCGACCTTCATCAACCCGGCCGGCTGATGAGCCGGCCGGTTCACCCATCGAAGCGGCCCACAGAGCGCGGGCTGTGGTTCTCCGTAGCATGGTGCTGCGGTCTCCCTTATTCCAGGCCGGTTCTTCTTCGACCGAGCGGCCCGCGGTTGCGGGCCACAATTTCTCTCCACGGGGCCGGCACACGGCCGCCGCTTCCTCCTGTCACCGCCACCGTTTTCCGTCACTACCTCCATTGAAATAAAACAAGGATCAACAGAGGGTTGTCGGGCCGTGCTCATTCAGCGCGCGCCCTCCACGTTAGGCGGTATCATAAGTCCGAAGATAAAAAATGGTTTCAACGAAGAACGAAGAACAATTTTATTCAATTAAAATTGATGCAAACCCCCTACCTCAATTCCAAGAGCGGAGCACGTCAACGAGTCGCGAAAGACAAGCATCACATAGGTCAGGCATCATGGAAAAAGGACGTCGATTCCGTTGATGTCATAGTGCACCCGAAGAAGAAGAATTATTGGTGACTTCCTATAATTCGTTGGTGATATTCTTCGTTGAGAGAAGAATGATGTTATTCTATTTCTCCAGATCCTTCCCAAAATTCTCTCCAAAACAACGTGTGCCAAATAAAAATAATAGCTAATGCTATTATTTTATTCACACATGAATTCAAAATTAAAACAATTTAATTAATTAATTGAAGAGTTCAATTTATTAATTAAAAAGTGTTAGAAAAAATTAATTGGAGAGAGGTAGGTGAATAGATCGCATTAATTAAGGGGGAGTTGTAAAATTAATTAAATGGGGTGTTAATGGAGAGTTAAGGGAAGTTGAAAGGTTAGGGGTTCGTGTGGGACCCACCTCACATTAACCTCTCATGGGAGGTTATGTGGGTGTGGGCCCCACCTATAAATTCCACTTATAGGATATAACTACCAAATATAAATAAAATTGTGTGCAATAATTTTATTTAATTTATTCTAAATCCCCAAAAATTAACTTTCAACCCGCATAAAACACAACTGCGGTAAAGGTCCCCTTAAGAGAATACTGGCGCTACGAGTTCATCGGTGTCCTCAGATTTCAATTCTGAGCACATGTTCAAAATATAGAAAAACCCGCGTGTACATTTACTGAACGTACCCGAACAAAACTTCAAAAATTGATTCTGGGCACATCGGGCCTCAGAATCATGTGCCGTCAGAAACCATAGACTCGTAAAATTAAAAATTATTTTAAAAAAATTTCTTTGAAATTTACGGGTCTTTACATTACTCCCACATCTGGGCTTTATGTCCCCGTAAAGCTACAACACATACTAGGGAAACAAATGGGGGTATTGAGCTTGCATCTGAGCCTCCCGCTCCCAAGTGCTCTCCTAGAGGTTCCCGTGCTGCCAGCGAATGCGCACTAAAGGAATCGACCGATAACGCAGGACCCACTCTTGTTGATCCTCGATCTCCACCAGGACGTCCATGAATGTTTCCCCGTCATCGAAGTCTAGCTCCCCATGGTCGATGATGTGGGACGAGTTGTTCACGTATCTCCTTAGCTGAGATACGTGGAAGACGTCATGCTCCCGATGCAACTGAGGTGGAAGGGCTAGGCGTTAAGCCACCTTGCATACTCTGCTGAGGACCTGGAAAGGTCTGATGAAACATAGAGATAACTTGCCACCCCGACCAAATATCCATAGACCTCGTCGAGGTGAGACCCGTAGGAAGACATGGTTGCCATCCTCGAACTCCAGTGGTCTTTGTCTCCTATCAGCATAGGACTTCTATCTGCTCTGTGTAGTCATCATCTTCTCCTGGATGATTTTCACCTTCTCCGTCATATCCTGAACCATCTTTGGTCCTATAAGTGCTGACTCCCCAGGGTCAGTCCAGTACAGAGGTGATCTGCAAGGTCGGCCGTACAGTGCCTCGTAAGGGGCCATCCCGATGGTGGAGTGGTAGCTGTTGTTGTCCGCAAACTCCACCAAGGGTAGGTGACCCTCCCAGCTGTGACCAAAGTCGAGGACACATGCACGGAGCATGTTCTTGAGAGTCTGAATGGTCCTCTCAGTATGATCATCCATCTGAGGATGGAAGGCGGTGCTCAAGAGGAGCTACGTGCCGAAAGCCTCCTCTAACCCCTTCCATAACCGAGAAGTGAAACGAGCGTCTTGATCAGAGAGGATAGTCGATGGCACACGATGAAGACATATGATCTCCTGAACGTAGAGGAGTCCCAAGCTCTCTACTGAGCCCTACTCTCTTATTAGTAGGAAGTGGGCCGACTTGGTGAGTCGGTCAACAATCACCCAAATAGAGTCGTGTCCCCTGGATGTATGTGGAATCCCCATCACAAAATCCATAGATATACCATCCCACTTCCACTCTGGGACCTCTAAGGGCTGTACCAAGCCTACTGGTACATAGTGCTCCGCCTTCACTTGCTGACAAGTGAGACATCGTGAAACGAACTCTGCTACAACCTTCTTCATACCCGACCACCAATGCTGTTGTCTGAGATCCTATTACATCTTCGCCACTCCTGGATGTACCACTAGAGGGAAAGTGTGGAACTCCATCAGCACCTCCACGTATAGTATGACTGGTACCATGGTACGTCCCCTTAAGAGGATGACGTTCTCCCCTCCTTCATAAAATCCATCAGGTGCCTGTCCTGAGGATATCTGAGCACGTCGCGTCTCACAGTCAATGTCCCCATGATGTGCCTCCCTAAATTTCTGAAGAAGTGGAGGAGTGACTGTGAGAGAATGAAGAAAGGCTACTCCATCTCTATCAACAAAGGATATTTGCAATGCGGCTAGCTGCTCCGTCACCTCTCCTAGCAGCTGAATGCCCGATCTCCTGCCGAGAGCATCAGCTACAACGTTCCCCTTCCCAGAAGTATATAATATCTCAAAGTCATAGTCCTGGAGGAACTCGAGCCATCGTTGCTGTCTCAGGTTCAAGTCCTTCTGCGAGAAGATGTACCTAAGAATCTAGTGGTCAGAATAGACTGTAAAGTGCTCGCCCATCAGATAGTGCCACCACATCTTTAAGGCGAAGACCACTGCTACTAAATCCAAGTCATGGGTAGCATAGTTATGCTGATGCTGTCTCAACTGTCATGAACCATAGGTGATAACTTCTTGCTCCTGCATCAGGACACACCCGAGTCCGGTCCCTGATGCGTCGCTGTAAACTACGTACCCAACGCCCTCCTCTTGTAGCCACAAGTTGGGCGCACTGGTCAATCTCTGTCTCAGCTCCTGAAATCTCCGATGACTTCTATCTGACCACACGAAGGGTTTCCCCTTATTCGTCAAAGCTGAAAGTTGTGCTGTAACTCTGGAGAAGTCTGGAAAAAATATCCGATAGTACCCAGCCAGGCCCAGGAAACTCCAAACCTCCGTCACACTCCTGGGTGGATCCCAATCAAGTACTGCCTCGATATTCACTGGATCCACTGCAACTCCAGCCTCTGAGATGACGTGTCCCAAGAAGTGAACCTCTCGAATCCAAAACTGGTACTTTGAGAGCTTACTATAAAGCTAGTGCTCTCGGAGTGTATTCAGTACAACCCGTAAGTGGTAGGCGTGCTCCTCCTCAGTAGTGGAGTAAATCAGTATGTCTTCGATGAAGACTATGGAAAATCGATTGAGGTAAGGCTGGAAGATCCTATTCATGAGACTCATGAACACTGTTGGAGCATTGGTTATGCCGAAAGGGAATAAAAAAGAACTCATAGTGGCCATACCTACACCTGAAGGCCATCTTCTACACATCCTTGTCTCGAACTCTGAGCTGGTGATAGCATGACCTGAGGTATATCTTCGAGAACCATCGTGCTCCCTTGAGATGATCAAAGAGGTCGTCAATCCTTGGAAGTGGATACTTATTCTTCACGGTCACCTGATTCAGGTGACGATAGTTAGCACACAGTCACATGCTCCCATCCGCCTTCTTAGCGAACAAAATCGGAGAAGCCCAGGGCGGAACACTGGGTCGGATAAATCTCTTTCCCTACAAGTCCTCCAACTGTACCCGCAACTCACGAAGCTTAGTGGGAGCCATCCGATATTATGGAGTAGATATAGGTGTTGTCCCGAGGCACAGGTGTATGTAGAAGTCTACCTCTCTACGAGGAGGTAGTCCTAGAACGTCTTCAGGAAAAACGTCCACATACTGATCCTCTACAACAGGAAAACTCAGACTTCGCACATCAACTGCTCCAAGGATGAGGCTAGCAAACTGATGTGTTATCGGCTGCCCTCTCGTCTGTGTAAGTCCAACCTATGCTGCAACGACTCCCTTCTCGCCAGTGAAGGTGAACCTACTCCCATCCATGCAGACACACCACACTTTGCGCCTAATACAGTCGATATGAGCATGAACTATAGATAACCACTATATACCAAAGATGACGTCATAAGGCCTCGATGCCACTATAAGAAGATCCCAGCCGAAGATCTCACCTCCTAGAGTAATCTCACACTGCCGGAACAAGTGTGTAATCATCGAGTCTACTCTCATAGAAGTCTACAGCCGCAAGGATCGAGCCAACGGCTCCGTCGGAATCTCCGAGCTTCGAAAAAGGGTAGCGACAATAAAACAATGACTCACACCTATGTCTATAAGTACTGCAACAAGAGTGGAGTAGACACAGATAGTACCTCGAATCATCTGAGTTGTGTCGTGGTCGTAGGCCTTGACTGCCTGGAGCTGAGCCCGCCTCTGTCCACCAGCTCCCTGTGGTCGGGGTGGTCCTCCTGGTGGTGGTGGTGGTAGAGCCTCAAAACGTCGTCCACCACCCTCCCTATAGACCGCCATGGTCGAACCTCTACCTCTTCCTGGGAGGTCCCTCTACTATATTCTGTTCATCTTCATGGCGGGTTGGACAGTCTCGAGCCATGTGGCCTTGCCCGCCGCATGCATACCACTGCCTGCTCCTCGTATAGCTGGATCTGTTTTGGGTGCCCCGCACAACCGAACTTGTATCCAGAGGTCCCCAACCTGATGGCCTGGTCCACTTGGACCTCTGCGACATCTGTCTACTTCCAGATGCAGAAGACTCCGCTATGTGTCGCCCTGTGGTGGGTCTCGCTACTAGAGACTACTCAGCGAGGAAGCTCTCCACTAGAAGGGATCGCTCTAGCACCCCTGCCTATGTCGAGATGCTGAGGGGAATCGTCGAAGCCTTGAATTCATGCCTAAGTCCCTGTTCGAAGATCCGGGCCCTAGAGAATGGGTCTCGTACCTTGTCTGTGGAGTAGCGTGAGAGGTCAGTGAACCTCATTGAGTACTGATCTACTGTCATGATGCCCTGATGCAGGTGAAGTAACTCCTGAATCTGCACCGCATAGATGGTGGAAGGAACAAACTCTGAGTGGAAGAGACTCTCGAAGTCTGTCCATAGTAAAGATGCCTCGTCATGCACCTAGAGAATCAATCTCCACCATCTACCTACTTCTACGTGTAAGAGACTCGCATAAAGGATCACCATAAGATCGGCTAGTGTCCCTACTTATCTGAAAACTCTCACAACCACCTCCATCCAATCCTTGGCTGCATGTGGGTCCATCTCTCCGTGGAACCTGGGTGGCCTATATCGCTGAAACTCGTGCAATGTACTCAGGTGGCGTGCACTCTCTACTGCTGGGGTTAGTGGTATTAGTGGCCTAGCGGGTACTGTTACCGCTAGTACCTCCGCTGTGATGGGGCCCTGCACCGAGGCCTTGTCGCTCGGTGGGCTACCATCCTGTATGGAACTCGGAACCCTAGCAGGCTGCATTCATGGGGCCATCCTGAAAAGAAATAGGTGTGTCACAGTAAAATAGTATACCTGGTGAGCTGACACAAAGTAATCACAAAGAAAACTTTTGAAGCACACATGCAATCAGTGTTTCCGTGCACTGAGTCGGAAGTCAGAGGTCAGGGTCCTGCTGTATGGATACGTCGGCTGCCGCACAAACACTGGACTCCCTGAACTGATAACCACACTCAATACTCTTAACACTATTGCTTCACAGAAAATAATAATTAGAGTCCTGATTTCTGCAGTAGAACAGACTCCTCTGATACCAATTTGTCACGAACCGTCCTCGGGGCCCGTGCCATGACTACCCCAAGCCCGCTTTCCATAGGCCAGGGGCTGGCGACTAGCACCAAAGGCGTAAATCCCCAAGCTGGGAAGACATTGCCATTATGAAAGTAAACAAACACAACAGAGTATGCAACAATAATAAACACTAAGTAAATACTGTATACAAAAAGTAAGTGCTGAAAGGAAAGGGGGCTGGAAATACAAGACCAACAGTAAGTACAGTACCACTGAAAAGCGAGTACAATAGCAGAAAAGTAAAACAACAACTACTAAGTCATCCTCCGGGAATCCCACCTAAATGGTGGGTACATATGGCCTCTTTAGCACCTTAGGTCCCTCAGTCTACTCCATGTACGTCTCTCCAAGTGGTCTACCTCCGGGTACCATCCATCTCTACAATTATCCACCTCGATTAGTGTTGTCTGCCATCTCCATCCAACACAACGTAGTGCAGGCATAGCCCGTGCATCGGTGAGTATACGATACTCAGTAGGGACCCCAAGACCCCCTAAGGTCTCCCAGAATCCACGAAGGATTAACCACAAATGATGATACAACCACGAAGTATCAACCAAAACTACTTAGGTATATTACCATACATATACCTAAGTTATCAATCTCAGTTCGGCTCCACTCTCGAGCCCAGGTACAACCCAGTCCACACAGGAAAGTAAAGTCAATCATATCGATGATAATGATTGTAAGTCAAGACTCAGCTCACACAGGTATACATATTTTGTATAGAGATAGATATGATCAGATGTAATCACTGATTCATCTAAGCTGCCAGACCCTCGTAGGATACTAGACCAGCTAAGCTGTCAGACCCACGTAGGATACAAGTACATGAGTCACCGCTGTTGAACCCACAGAGGATTCCAGTACAGTTGTCGTCACTGCCGAACACACGGAGGATTCCAATATAGTTTTTGTCACTGCCGAACCCACGGAGGATTACAGTACAGTTCTCATCGCTACCGAACCCATGGAGGATTCTAGTACAGTCGTCGTTGCAGTCGCAGCCAGCTCTAGGGTTCCCACACACAACACGCTCAATTATGAGAGGGTCTTCTCCTTGGGCAAAGGGGTTGATACATCAACTATCACGAAGTCCAAAGTTGATGTATCCTAATGTTCTGTCTCGTCAAAAGAAACCCAATGTGACAGACGACGCGTCAATCAGACGCCCGGTCTGAGAGTTATGGGCTTTTCCGTTCTAGGGTCCCGTTTGGAAATACGCTTGTTCCAAACCCAGAAGTTTTCCAAAGTTGTCCAAAACTTACTTAAAGTATCACAAAAGGACCGCTTCATCGTAAGGGTCCCAGTGCCATAGATGACGTGTCGATCAGACACGCGGTCTTAAAGTTATTCACGTTTAAGTGAAAACAGGCCCGACCCGTCAAGCCCAGGGGGCTGGTGGGTCGAGTCGACCAGGTTTTGGTGGGTCTGAACCGGCTGGTGTTGGACTAGACGACCACGACCTTCATCAACCCAGATGGCTGATGATCCGGCTGGTTCGCCCGCCGAAGCAGCCCGTGGGGCGCGACCCATGGTTCTCCGCAGTGCGATGCCCCTTGTGGCGCTGCGATCTCCCTTCGGCCCGGCCGGCTTTAGCCAACCGGTTCTTCTTCGGCCAAGCGGCCCGTGGTTCCTCTCCATGGGGCTGGAATACGGCCGCCGCTTCCTCCTGTCGCCGCCACCCATTTCCGTCACCGCCTCCATCGAAATAAAATGAGAATCAACTGAGGGTCGTCAGGCCTTGTTCGTTTGGCCCACGCCCTCCACGTTAGGCGATATCATAAGTCCGAATATAAAATATGGTTTCAATGAATAACGAAGAAAATTTTTATTCAATTAAAATTTAATCCAACCCCTACCTCGATTCCAAGAGAGGAGCACATCAACGAGTTGTAGAAGACAAGCATCGCGGAGGTTGGGCGTCGCGGAGAAAGGACGTCGATTCCATTGACGTCAGAGTGCGCCCGAAGAAGAAGCGTCGTTGGTGAATTTGCGTTCTTTGTAGGTGATAATCTTCCTCAAGAGAAGAACAATGTTCTTCTATTTCTCGAGAGCCTTCCCAAAATTCTATCCCAACACAACGTGTGCCAAATAAAAATAATAGCTAAAGCTATTATTTTATTCACACATGAATTCAAAATTAAAACACATTAATTAATTAATTGAAAAGTTCAATTCATTAATTAAAAAGTTTTGGCAAAAATTAATGGGAGAGAGGGAGGTGAAGAGATCACATAAATTAAGGGGGGAGTTGTCAAATTAATTAAAGGGGGTGTTAATGGAGAGTTAAGAGAATTTGAAAGGTTAGGGGTTCGTGTGGTATCCACCTCACATTAACCTCTCATGGGAGGTTATGTGGGCGTGGGACCCACCTATAACTTCCCCTTGTAGGATACAACTACCAAATATAAATAAAATTGTGTACAAAAATTTTAGTTAATTTATTCTAAATCCCCAAAAATTTACTTTCAACCCGCATAAAACGCAACTATTGTAAAGGTCCCCTTAAGCGAATAACGACGCTGCGAGTTCATTGGTGTCCTCAGATTTCAATTTCGAGCACTGGTTCAAAAGATAGAAAAACTCGTACGTACATTTACTGAACGTACCTGAACAAAACTTCAGAAATTGATTCAGGGCACACCGGGCCTCAGAATCAAGTGCCGTCAGAAACCAAAGACTCGTAAAATCCAAAAGTATTTAAAAAAAATTCCTTGAAATTTCTGGGTCTTTACAATCAAGGCCCTATGTTTAGCTAATAATTTTTTTCTAGGAAGTCATACACCAAAAGACCCAAACTAATTTGCCTCATAATATCTATTGATAAATCAAGAGGATATTTATACTTGGACCCACCCATCACTAATTAATTGCAATGTATTCATTATATGAAGTAATTAATAAACTATACAATACAAAATGGGCTTATGATCTATGTAATGGGTTGCATGCCAACTGGGCCTTCGGGAAAAATATATATAATGTAATTAAGTGGGTGGTTGGGTGGTAATCCCTTAGTGGGGGGTATGACCTTTTTTTTAGGCCTATGTGTGTGTGGTGTGTATGTGTTTGATGTAACTATACCCCATAATAACCTAATATATATATATATATAATACATAACCAATATACCTTAGTAATCAATAAACATCTGTATTGAAATAATAATTATATATATTGTGAATATTTATCCAATAAATTAATTGAATTACTTTCTATGAAAGAGTACTCAAAATAAAATTGTATTGAGTAATGGTATATGTCTAAGTCAGTAATTTCCACGATCAGTCAATGTATGTCTATCTAGGTAAATTACCTTCAAACAATGTAATGAAAAACATGGACTCATAGTGGAAAGACATTGGAAGATAAATCATTCCTATAGAAGAGGATGATTTGTAAAAGAATATATAGTGATGGATTTACACAAGTTTAATCCCATAAAGTAAAATAGTATTAGGGTATTTATAAAGTAATCCATGACCAATATCTACACCACAAAAAGGAAAAAAATAGTCAATACGAATCATATCTCAATGTTACAAAATTGAGAAGCAAAAACCCATATGAAAATATTAGTCTATGATTTAGAAGAACATGATTGGGGTAAAATAAAAATAAAATATAATTAAATGAAATATATTAATTATAATTAAATTAAATAGGGTAGTGAATACACAATATATAAGAAAATATGGTGTAAAATATAAAACTTGTATCATGGAATGGAAAACAGAGACAATAACACTTAAGAGTTTAGAAATTTTCAAATCAATACCACTTAAAGGATATAATTTAAAGTGAAACTTTAAACGCAATTAATAATTATAGGATCATGATATAAAAAATTAAAGGGGAATAAGATACACCATAAAAAAAATACATGCTGTATAGTACGGAATTTGTCTTGAGTGGGTGATAATTAAGATAAGAAACCCCTTTCAAGTAATATAATATCTTAGGTGAGAATAATTTAATACTATGGTTATTAGGAATAATTGTAGAAAATCCGAAATTAAGGAGAAACTAAAATATAAATTATTCATTTAGTAGAATAAATGAAGCTTGGAACAATAGAGTTCAATAAGAATGTTTGTAACTCAGTGTAAGAAAATTGGGTTAGCACAAACCATTACCTTAATTACTGACTTTCACAAGAGCACTAAAATATGCTATATAATAAAAATAACTATATTAATAACATATTTAAGAATATTTTAAATATATATTACCTTTATTAAACTTCATTTATAATTATTTTATATATATTTATATTAGTTAGTTATTAAATATTTTCAATATCAGGTGTGAGTAATCTTGATTGTTTTGAACTAGTTTCATAATAATGATAATGTTATTCATTATTCTAAAAAATTTCATCATTACCATATCATAAAAGATACATGAAATTTTTCTTTATAATTATTTATAATGTTATAATGTCATTTTATGGTGGTTTTGATTATGGTTCTTTTAGATGAAATTGATAAAAACATGTTTTAGTGATTTTTAACAAATGAATGATGGTATCCCAATAAATGAGTTTAATATTAATATTACCATTAAATAGAAAAAATAAAATATTTTTGTTCTTATTTTTATCATATATTATCATTAATTAGTTTTCATCACCATCCATGATATTATTTTATAGCATTTCTCAAGTAGGTGGTTGGACCGGCTAAGACGTGAACATATCATAATTAATGGATGACTATGATTATTAAAGTGGCTTGTTTTGGGAATAATATCACTATTATATAAGAATAAGGATATTATTTAGATACTTTTATTGTAGTTAATTATATTCTATTATATTTTATTAATAATAGAGAAACTATATGAAAAATGAGATACATTAGTTTATGGAGGTGGTAGTCCAGCCAATGCATAATTAATATTATCATTTCTTGAAGATTGAGAAGGTAAGTAGGTGGTTTATAAATTATATATAAATAATAATAATTATATTATATATTTAATATTAATTATTAAATTTCAACCTTATAATTAATTAAGAGAGTTAGTGGTGAAGAAATGAAAGTCATTACTTCATGGAGATGGTAGTCCGCAAAATGCGTGAGTGATGACTTCCATTTTTCTTGATGGAAAAGGGAAAATGTGGTTAAATTTTATTAAATAAGAATAAAAAATATAGTACTAAAATAATAATTTTTTATTATATAGTAACTATAAAATATTATTTGGGAATGTAAGAATAAACAGAAAATAAGTTAGGGAAAAAAAGTACCCACCTTGAGGACTTTAGCATTCACTTGGAAGACTCCCAAGAATTGGAGGTCTTAGGCCAATTTATTGTGATGAGAGGATCAATAAAATTGAATTGGATCATATGGAAAATAATATAGTTATATTTTAAACAGTAAATATAATTTTTAGGGAAGTATTTAAGGGATTTTGAGAGGCATCTTTTATAAGTGGCCTGAATAGAATTTTTGTAAATATTTTAACTTAATATAAAGATTACACATGTTTAAAAATCCAATAAGTCTAAATAGTGGAAAATATTATAGTGGAGGATGTTATATATATGAAAATAACTCAAAAATTAATTTTCACGCATGTTGTAAATAATTTTTAAGTCATTTACTCTTAGAATTTTCTCTTTTATCATTTTTAGCTTTATAGTGGTAATTAATTTTTAACTAAGTAATTTAATTTTAATTCATAAATATAAAATAAAAATTATTTGATAATGTGGAACTAATGATTTGAAATATGAAATAAATTTTATTATATAAAATTTATATTTATACAAAATTCAATTTTAACATTAATGCTTGTAAATCCTTAAAACCAATTTTTAAAATCAATTTCTTTTTAAGAAAAATATTTAGGTGTAGGATAAAATTTTCAAATTATTTTTTTTTCACGAAATTAATTGGTTTATTATAATAAAATAAAATTTATATGAATTTTAAATCAATTGACAATAATTTTTTTTCAAAATAATATTTAATTAAAATAAAATGCCAAAGATAATTTTTTGTTAGAAAATATTACTTAATTTGTTAACCTTTGATTTTCTAAACTAACACTAGATTTTTAATATATATTTTTACTCCTTAAAAAAATATTTATCATGAATGTTTTTTAAAGTTTTTAAGTTATATTTTTTTCTTTATATAGTCATAAACTCTGTGATTTTAATAAAAATTATATTTTTAACTATTCACTAATAAATAAAATATTTTAGAAAAATCTAAAAAAATAACTTCAAGTTAACTTTTAAATACTTAGTTTTAAAATGAATATAATTTTATCAAATTAAAATTCTAAATTATATAAATTTATATTTTAAATATTAAATATAAATTAAAACTATTTTTGATGAAAAATTAATTTCTTTTTTCTTTAAAAGTCAATATTTTAAATGTGTAAAATACCAGTGATAAATAAATAATAGAATTAATAATAACTTAATTATATCATTCTAATTTATAGTTACATATTCCCTAAAGATATATACATAATATTTATGCATAAGGTGCACTATATTGGTTGCCGAATGCAATGATTATTTAGCATAGATCTCATGGAAATTTCCTCAAGCATGAATTTCACTTGCATAGGTTTCCCACATGCCATAATTAATTGAGTTTAGAATGTGGTTTGATTAAATGAAACCACATTAAAGATATATCATTTATAATCTATGAAAAATGATATTTATAAGGGAAACTTCGATTACCCGATTCGTATCTTTACTTTTTCTTTATAGGTTTTGTTGTGATGACCCAAACATTTTGAATGAAATTTGTTTCCTGAGAAATTGTGTGTTCTATTATTTTGTGCTAAATAAAAATATATCTTCTTAATAATAAAGTGGGTATAAATTAAAATTTTACCTTCAAGTTTCGACAATTATATGAAAATTGGTTAGTATAACCATTGGAAACTATAATGTTAATAATAATTTGGATATTATAATTAGTGTTTATAAGTAGAAATAACAAAAGATAATTAATACAGAGAGGGGAAAAATGATGTAAACCAGCAGAGTCACACCATACGAAGCCTGGTTTTTAAAACATGGTAGGGTTTTCGCATAATTAGGGTTCTCCCTTGACCAAGCCCAAGCCGAGCTTTAACAAGTGAGGTTAGAACAAAATCTCTTACGGGAGTTGTTCACATTAGTGGAAATTACCACTCGGGGGATGCTAGTCGAGCCACCTCATGAATCTATCAACATTACACACTTTACCCTTAGGTTATATGAAATTTTTATAATGGGTTATGTGTTGAGGCCCTAGTTACTTAAAGTATAATCCCTTTGTATAAATAAAATTGTTGCTCCATCAATTTCGTTTTAAGAATAGTTTTTCTTAATAAAAAAATATGAGGAATTTTATAAATTGATTTTTTGGATAAAAAGTGAAATTTTAAGAAAAGATATAAATTATTATAATAAAATAATATATTATTAATTATGTCTTTTTTAATTAAATAGTATGATAAAAATAGAATTATTTAAATATAAAGGAAAAATAATTTTATTTTTCCAAGTGTCTGAAATTTCACTATGCATTTTCAATCTGCAATTATTTTTAATAAATAAGGATTTTTATCTTTAAAAGTTATAATTATAATATTTATAGAATTATTATGATAAAATAAATATCAGTTTTGAAATCATCATATATAAATTAGGTTATTTTTAATTTTTGATAATTCTATAAAATACACTATTTTTTCATGAAAAATAAAAATACATTTTGACTTATTCGATAGGTTTAATGACATCATAATTGTGGGAAAATGATTTAATAAACAATTAAACACAATAAAAAGCTTAAAATATGTTATTTTATTAATATCATTTATTTTAATTTATATTAATAAATTTTCAAATATATAACTTACTTTCAAAATTCTAAAATGGAAACTTTAACTTTAAAAATGTTATTTTGTGTAAAATTTATTTTTCAATTCCAAAATAAGTATTATAAAATTATGGTAAAATATTTTGGATTAAAATAAAATAAAATTTGTCTGAAGTGTCTAATACCATGGTAAAATACCCTAAGAAATCCCATCGTTTTTCATTTACCACTACCGAGGTGTCTAATGTATCAATTTAAAAATTAATAAACAAATCCCCCACTTTTTCTACAAATACAAACCCATTTATCCATTTACATTCACTCCCAATTATTCCTCCATGATTATATTATTTTTTTACCTCCCAAAAAGTCCTAACTAGGATTCTTCAATCCCCCAAGGTCCCGATCCTCATGTTTTAGGAACTACTCTTTAAGGTAAGGGAAATCTCCATTTCCCTTTTCCATTTGTGTTTCTTATTTATGTGTTATGTCTTTAAAATTTCCAAACTAAGTTCTTGGGTACAATTTATTTTATTAATTTACTATATTAAGTGTCTTTTATTAATGGTATAACCATTTCCACTCTCATTTTTATCTTTTCTAAAACCATGTTTTATACCCATTATGATGCAGATTTTACTTCCCAAAATATATGTCTTCTCCTCAAGAAATTCTATTTTATTTTCTTTATATGAATACAGAAACCAATTTATTTTCTAGGTGTATTCAAAAATATTTAAAAATGATTTATTTTCGTATGGTATTGGCATACATAAAACCCTCACTCCCTTCCTATGGGCTATAAATGACATAAAGATCTTTTCTTTAAGCACTTTTTTAAAATGCCATGCTTTTTATATGAAACTTGTTTATTTTATTATCCGTATCTTATTTATGAAATGTTTTATTATTATATATTTGTCTAAAATTAATTAATACATATTAAGGGTGTTCCCTAATATCACTCTAATGCATTGGGTAAATAATTTAATCTCTAGAGATGACATGTTTTATGACACCTTGGTGAATAACCTTAGTAATTTTTATGACACCTCGGTGAAAAGCCTTGGTGATATGATTATGAATGTGTAATTTAAATTTTTTATCCACATTTCAATATTATGATTCAAGTTATTTTTATTATGATATCCCCCTATTCTTTTTCTCATTCTTTTATTATATTCCTCAAGTTATTATTGATAATTTCAAGATCACATGTATACTATTTCCCTAGCTTTCCCTTATAAGGACTTATGCTCAACCTTTCCTTTTATATATGTACCTAGGTTATGGGTTGAAGTAATTATACTTATGATGAACCTATGGTAAATCATTTCAAGTGTATTATAATAATGTTTTATGTTTTTTATGTATCATGTAACTTTTTTCAAGGAAACTAAAATTTAAAAGATCCTTTATTTATACCATATATATGAAAAGTCATTTAAAAAAAGGGTGATCTAGTAGTTGGTATAACACGATGGTTTATTTATTTGTGGAAATTTGGATTTGAAAACTTTAGGATATAGATTAGGGACAAGT
Source organism: Viscum album (assembly GCA_963277665.1). Taxonomy (NCBI): domain Eukaryota; kingdom Viridiplantae; phylum Streptophyta; class Magnoliopsida; order Santalales; family Viscaceae; genus Viscum; species Viscum album. The sequence continues at coordinate 1,688,561,678 of OY728140.1, read as the reverse complement.
TGAAATATAGTAAAACATCCTGGTATTTTGGTAAGGTATTATGTAAGTGGTTTTTGAACAAATAAATTTCTATCTGGATACGAACAAGTGGATGTGGATTTGGAATATATGCATCTAGAGGTAAAACTGAAAAGCATCACTTTGAGATATACTCAAACAAGAACTGGTGAAAGAAGATGATCCTTTCTACACTTTTGGTTTGACAATCCTGGGGGATTTTTTTTGTTAATCACAAGATTTTTATTAATCATTGTGAAGGGTTTATAGAAAATATATTTTTTGTTAAAGAATAACATATTTAAGCATGATGTTTTAAGAAATAAAATTCCTTCAGAGTTATAAGATTATTAAAAGTAACAAGTTTCTCACTAAGGTTTTATTCTATTATAAAATGTATTTAAATAGGAGGAACCACATAAATGTTAAGCACAATAGACCATGCACTAATATCCCTACGATGGATGGTTAAATGAAAAACTTCATGAGAATGATGAATGAACTGACTTGGTTTATGATAAATAATGTCAATCAAGATAAGATACCATGTCTAATTCAGAGTAATTTTTTTCCACTTAGTCCTTTATGAATCAACAACCACCTTTTTTCAATGGATCTTCTGACCCATTGATTTTTGAATAATAGATAAGATCTATAGAAAAGATATTTTATGTACTCTGTTGTTATGAATAAGAGAAAGTCAATATAGAATGTACCACTTAGAGGGATAAATGATCAATGGTGGGAACTGATTAAAAACGCAAAGCCAAGAAGGGATACTGAATACATGGAGTGGGAAGAGTTTATGGGAACCTTTTTCAAAAAATATTTCCCCCATTTGATGTGATAAAAAATGGAGAAGGAATTCCTAGAGCAGAAGCAGAAAGAAAATGAATCTATGGGAAGCTATTAGATGAATTTTACAATACTTTCTCACTACACCTATAGCTTTTTCATGGATCCTAATGGAAATGTTGATAAATTATTTGATGGACTAAGACCCAATCTATGGAATAATATCTACAATTGAGACTATGATAGCTATGAGGAGAAAGTGAGAAGTGATATGAAGATTGAACATGAGTTTATAGATACACAATGGTCCAATAGATTGAATTAAAATAAGAGATAAATGGATCCAAGCTTAGGGAGGAACTTTGATCACAGAAGAGAAGGAAATCAAGTGAAACTTACAACATGAAACAAATATTGGAAGAATAAATTAGATAACTAATTGCCTAAGAGTGGGAAATATTACATGTGTGGAAGAGATGACCATATTTCTCAAAATTATCATAGTGATGTGAAGCCTAAACTTCTTAACACTAATGAAAATAGAAAGATTGTGTAGGCCCAACCTAAAGTCCAATGCTATAAATGTGGAAAACATTTGAAATTTTCCAACCATTGTCCTAATTAGAATATAATGAAGGGGAATCACCATAAAACTCATCATAGAAAAAAAGGGAAAGGTTGGTCATTTTCTATCATGATGGATGACAAAGATTCTCCAAATGATGTGGTGGTAGGAACACTAATTGTTATATCAAGGATATAAATTACTTTTTTTGATTCTTGGCCTACACATTACTTTATTTCCTCCATGTTTGTAAAGAATATATAATAAATCCCTAAAATGATAAAATTAGAGTTATTAGTTAAGACTCTTGGAGGGATCATCCAAGAATCAATAGTGTATAGAAACTCTAGTATTCACCTTGGTGAGCATAATCTCATAAAAAATATAGTAGTCATTTATATAATAGAATTTGACACTATATAGGGGATGGACTAGCTCTCAAAGTATAATTATAAGATCAAATTACGAAGTAAGAAAATATTAGTTTTAAACTTGATCTTTTATAATTTTAGATAGCTTAATAACTTCTTTGTAAAAAGAAACTAACTCTCAAAAAATCTCACTCTAAAATTTTAGTTTAGAGAAGCAGAGGAAAGAGGAATTCAGAAGGAGGGAAGAAAAAATGGATGGGGGGTATATATAAGTTAGATTAGTTGTAACTAGATTATTTGCAACATGATTCCCATTGCAAATAGTTTTTTTTGCGATGGGACCCGTGACAAATACCTTTGACCACATTAATTATGGTCTGCGGTTAAAAGGTTATTTTTGACAGGTCCCGTCGCAAAATGTAACCTGCCCATACACTATTTGCAATGGGACAACATCCTATCTCCAATAGCTTTTTACCACCACCAGTTATTTGCGACGGGGGATACCCCATCACAACTAGTTCTTACCATCTCCTGGTATTTGCGACAGGATGTGACTACCTGTTGTAAATACCCTTTCATGCGGTTTGGCGCATAAACCGTTCCAATCCGCGCATATGTTTTTGCGATGGGGTGCCAATACCCAATGCAAATAATTGGTCATTTGTGACGGTTGAATGTCCCGTCGAAAAAAACTATTTTTTCCGTAGTGATATAAGGGTTATATTAAAAAATATGAAGAATGATATTGTATTTGGAAAATTTAGAAAATGTGAATATTGTTTACAAAAAGTTTTTTTCTTGGGGAAAATTGTAACCAATGAAAGAATATCAGTTGACCCTACCAAGGAAAAGGGGGTGGAGGAGTGGAATCATCCTATAATAGTAACTTATATTCATAGTTTCTTTGGTTTATCAGGATATTATTATTGATTTGTGAAAAATGTTTCATAAATTTATAACCCACCAACCAAGTTAACTCGAAAAGGGACCTAGTTCATTTTGGAAAAAGGAGCGTGAAGACCATTTCCAAGAGATAAATAAGATATTTTTTACAATAACTATGTTAACTCTACCCTCTATCAGATAAGGATTTGTTAATTTTAGTGATGTATCTCAAAAAGGGATTGGGTTAATCCTCATACAAAATGAAAAAGTGATTTCTTAGTCATCTTGACAGTCAAAGCCTCATGAGTGTAATTATCCTACGCATGACCTAGAGCTAGCTATTGTTATTTTTTCTCTAATGATCTAGACGAACTATATTTAAGAGGATAAATATGATATATACATAGACCACCAAAGTTTGAAGTATATTTTCACACAAAATGAATTGAACATGAGACAAAGGAGATGGTTGGAACTTCTTAAAGACTATGATTGTTAAATTCATTATCTCCTAGGAAGAGAAAACAAAGTCACTAATGCATTAAGTAGGAAAGACCCTATAATTTTGGTAATGATTAGGATTCAATTAGATCCTTTGATCAAAGAACTATAAAACTAGACAAGGGAATCGTAAGGGAAGGGACATCATCAACCCTATACCAAATGATTTCTCAACCATTATTATTAGAGAAGATAAAGAAAGCTAAATGAGAAGATCCTTTGTTATAGAAGAATATAGAGGCTAAAAAGAATTAGAATATTCATGAGTGAACTATTGATCAAGAAGGTGTACTAAAATTTCATACAAGGATATGTGTTCCATCTATTCCAAAAAATAAAGAAGGTGCTGATGGATGAAGGTCATATCTCTACATTCTCTAAAAATCCTGGAAGCACTAAAATATATAGGGATATTCATGGTAATTTTTTGTGGGATAACATGAAATGGGAGATTTCAAACTACACTACATGGTGCCTGGTATGTAAAAAATTGAAGGTAGAGCCACAAATTCCTAAAGGGGTATTACAACAACTACCCATACCAACATAGAAGTGAGACAATATCACTATGGTCTTTTTCACTGGTCTCACAAGAACATCCAAAGGAAAACATGTGATATGGGTTATAGTGGGCTGCATCACCAAGACAACCAATTTTAAATCTATCCTGGAAGAATTATCTCTTGATCAACTTTCGTATATTTATATAAAGTAAATGGTGATGTTGTATGGAGTAACACTTTCTATCATTTTTTTTCATGATCCAAGGTTCACATCAAAATTATGGAGAAATATTCAATACACGCTAAATAATGAATTGAATTTTAGTATGTCCTATCACCCCAAACTAATAGACAATCTTTAAGTACTATTCAGATGCTCTAGGACATCCAAATAACATGATCAATGGAATTTAAAGGTGTATTGGATCAACATCTATCATTAGTTTAGTTCGAATTAAACAACTTTGTCCATTAAAGTATTCAAATGGAATTATATAAATATCTATATGGGAAGTGATGTAGAACTCCTACATATTGGGATTCTGTTTTTAGGGGAAAGATTCTTGGGCCTGATCTTATGCAAGAGATGGTAAAAACGGTTCATTCCATCCAAAAACACAGAAATACTAATTTGAGTCGGAAGAAGAGACATGCTTATAACCGTCAAAGGTACTTGGAGTTTAATGTTGGTGACAAAGTATTTCTTCTAATTTCACCTCGTAAGAGAGTCATGCGGTTTGGGAATAAAGAGAAACTCAACCCCAAATACATTGGCCCCTATGAAATCCTTGATCACATAGGGTCAGTGGCCTATCAACTTGCAATCCCTCCAAATCTAGATCAAGATCATGATTTATTCCAAATATCCATCTTAAGTAAGTACATACCCGACCCTTCACATGTACTAAGTCCTGAGGTGGTAAAACTGGAACATGATCTCTCTTATGAGGAGTATACGATGAAGATCTTGAACTGTGGAGACAAGGTTTTGCACAACAAGACTTCCCACCTCATCAAAGTGTTATGGATGAGCCATAAATATGAAGAAGGGGTATGGAAACCAGAGGAAACAATGAGGCGGATGTACCCACACCATTTCTCAACTAAGGGAACATTTTGAAATTTTGAGGAAATAATTTCTTAATGAGGGAAGAATGTTATGACCTATACTTTTTGAATGAAATTTATTTCTTGATAAATTGTGTGTTATATTATTTTGAACTAAAAAAAGTATCTCTATAATAATTAAATGATTATAAATTGAAATCTAACCATAAAGTTTTGACCATTATATAACCATTCATGAATATAACCATTTTAAACTATACTCTTGATAATATTTTTAATGTTCTAATTTGTGTTTATAAGTATAAACAACAAAGGATGATTAATGAAGAAATGATAAATGATGGCCTCAACCAGTTAATTAGTTTTGTACGAAGCCCATTTGTCAAAAATTGGGAGGTAGGGAGGTAGAATCACTGGGTTTCTACCTTGATTAAGGCCAAGATTAGCTTTAAAAAATGAGGCTATAATGAAATTTTCTATTGGATAAGTTCAAGTTCGTGGAAGTGACCACTCAGACGATGTAAGCCGAGCCGCCCCATAAATCTATCACCATCACACACCATAACCTTAGGTCTTATGAAGGTTATATAATAGGTTATATGTAAAGGAACTAGTTACTTAAAATATAATCCCTTTGTATAATTAGAATTTTTGTTCCATCAATTCTCTTCTAAGAATAGTTTCTCTTAATAAATAATATGCCTAATTTGATAAATTTATTTTACATACAAAAATTTCAATATTCAGAAAAGATATAGATAATTATAATAAACTAATATATTATAAATAATGTTTATTTAAATTAAATAGTGTGATAAAAACATTATTATTTAAATATAAAGGATAATATAATTTTATTGTTCCAAGTGTCTGAAATTTCACTATGCATTTTCAATATGCTATTATTTTTAATAAATAAAAATTTTTATATTTAAAAGTTAAAATTATCATATTTAGATAATTATTATGATAAATAATATAATTTTTGAAATCATCACATTGAGATTATGTTAGTTTGAATTTATGAGAATTTTTTAAAATACATCATTTTTTGTGAATAGTAAAAATACAGTGTGAGTTTTTCGACATGTTTAATGAAATCATAATTATATCATAATAATGTAATTAATAATTAAAAAAAAATCCAAGTATTAAAATATTTTATTTTTTTAATTTCATGTATTTTAATAGATTTTAATTAATTTCAAAATATATAACTTACTTTCTAAATTCTAAAATGGAAGCTTTAACATTAAAAATGTTATTTTGTGAAAAGATAAAATTTCCTTGAAAAAATATGTAATATAAAAGGATGGTCGACTCTTTTTGATTAAAATGTCATAAAGGGTGTCCCATGTGTCCAATAACATGGGAAAATACCTTGGTAAATCCCATATTTTTCTATTTTCCACTAACTATGTTTCTAAGGCCTAAATTTAGAAATTAATAATAAATTCCCAACTTTTTCTATAAATAAAGACACATTTCTCCATTTAAATTCACTCCCAATTCATCCTAAATGATGATATAATATATTTAATTCCTAAGGAGTCCTACCTAGGTTTCCTCAATCCCCCCAATGTCCCGATCCTCAAGTTTTAGGAACTACTCTTCCAGATAAGGTAAATCTCAACTTCTCTTTTCCATTTAATTTTTTTTATTAATGTGGCATGTCTTTAAAATTTCCAAAATAAGTTATTATTTATAGTTTATATTATCACTTTACTATATTAATAGTATTTTATGAATTAAATACCAATTTAATTTCCCTTTTTACCCTTTTATAAAAACTTTTTTTACCCATTATGTTGCCGATTTTACTTGCCAAAATGTTTCTCTTCTTTTTTAGAAAATCACTTTTAATTTATTTATGTGAATAACCAAACAAATTTATATTCAAAGGGTATTCCCCAAGATAAAAAAATGATTTATTTTATTATGGTATTGACATAAATAAAACCCTAATTTTTATTATGTGTGTTATAAATTACATAAAGATCTTGTCTTTAAGCACTTTTTTTAAAACTCCATGATTTTTATACGAAACTTATTTCTTTTATTCCATACAAGTTATTTATAAAATTTTTGATTTTGATCTATGTGTCTCAAATTAATTAATAAATATGAATGGTGTACCCTTATAGATCTCCAATGAATTGGGTAAATAATTTAATCTCTAGAGCTAACCTGTTTTATAATTCCTTGGTGAATAACCTCAGTAATTTTTATGACACCTCAATAATAAACCTTGGTGATATGATTATTAATGTACACTTTAAATGTTTTAGCCATATTTATATATTATTATTAATATTTATTATTATTATATTTCCCTTTTTTCTTGGTTCATTACTTTATTATATTCCTCAAGTTTTTATCAATATTTCTCAAGATCACATATAAACTATTTCCCTTAATTTACCTTAGAAGGCCTTATGATCATATTTTACTTTGATGTATGTTCCAAGGTTATGAGATTTAGTAAATGTAATTATGATGAAACTATGATGAAGAATTTAAACTGGATTATAATAATGTTTTATGTTTTGATGTATTATATAGCTTTCTTCCAAGAAACTAAAATTTAAAAATTCTTCTGTTTGTACCGTGTAAATGAAAAGTAATGTAATAAAAAGGTGGGATTCCATATTTGCAATACAATTACTTCCTTCAATACCTACTAATTTAATAGAAAATTTCTAATGATCAATTTTTATTCTAATATATAACTTTTTTGTTTTAGTTTAGTGTATAATATAAAACAAGCTATAAACATAATACTTATTTAAGGAAAATACATAGTGAAAACCAAGTTCGTTACATTCTACACACATTAAATAAATTAAATCCCCAAAATTTTAATTATTCATAAATAGTGAAATATTTAAGGGTGTATATAATATAAAAAATAATTCATATTTAATTTCTAATTAGGTTTCATCCTTTATATACATGGTATGACTTGTAAACTCACATTTTCCATCACAATAGGAATATAACTAATGTTGAGTTATTATTTAAACATTTTTTTTATAAATACGCTAATATAATTAGAGTATTTTTTTTTAATAGTGATTTTATAGTGAATCTTAATAGGTGATCATGAGGTTATTGTTTTCTATGATTTTATTATATTGGCAATTATTATGGCCTTTATGTCAATAGATCCAATCCGTTCATAATATCATTTCAAAATTTAATAAAATAAGGATAACATAAATTATAAGAAGCACATTATTTTAAATATAAATTATATAGGAGTTATATACTTGGGATAAAACAATAGTTCCTCTAGAAATTATTTTTTAATAGTTCAATATCTAGTCATCAAGGTGATGATTTTATGTTTTCTGTACATAGAAAAAAGATATGAATACAAAACTTACAGTTCATGAGTGGATTATTAGTGTTCCTCATTCTATATTATTTTTAAAACCAGCTTTTATTCTTGTGGTTTCATAGTAATTACCTTATCTCATAATTTATTTGTTCCTATAATACTTGTCATCCATTGGAATAGATAATTGACTTTATAATGTCCCATTTTCACACATTTAATACATTAAACTTTTTTTGTTACATATATATGAACTCCATTTTATTTCACCATGTCCACTAATATATTCAGTTTCCTAAAAAATTAGGTTGTATATGACCTCTAATTTATATGAATAAAACATCCCACAAATACTTTAAGATATTCCCCTTGAAGATTCTTACCATGTTTGTGCCATGAACGAATTTTAATCTTTTTTCAATCATTATATTTATCACCTAAACATCCGTGAGTCTCGATCCTTATATTATTTAATGTAATTTAAGACTTGAAAATATTCAACTTGTTAATCATAATTAAAGATATCTAGTTTGGAATAATCATAAGATTTATCACTCACTCCAATATTATTAGATTTCTCATTATGAAAATCTCTTCATTATCTATGGCATCTATTATAAACTAGAATCCTTCAAGTCCTATAAATTATAAAAACCAAAAGGAGTTAATCTTGAGTTATGGAAACAAAAATATAATTATTTTATGATAAATACATGAAAAATTAAACAACATAATTTCTTACTCATTAAAATTATTACATTAGATTTCTGTTTAATCAAAATCACTCTCAGTTCAATCAAGGATTATCTAGGTTGGGTTCTCACATATCTATTAACCTAATTCATTAACATAATAAATATTTCGTATTAGATTAAAAATATATCTTTATTAACCAAAGAATATCCCTTAGGAGTTTCTATCTAGGTGTGGAGTCTTATGAACACTCATCATACACTAGAGTGAATATTTTTTTAATACTCAACTAGCATTTTTCAGGGTGATTACCCCTAGGTGGAACTATTACATAACTGTATCCACTTGAAATTATCCATACTGAGATATAATTACTAAGAGATCCATGAAATCCACACTTTAACAAAACATTAGGATACTATTCTATATTTAGACTTATCCCATAGAACTATCCCTAGGGTTTTCAATGAATTTATCATATCCAAACCATTAAAAATCATAATATATTCAATATTAATTTAAATAACCCAAAGGGTCATATTTAACTTTTAAATTATCTTCAAACTTAACTTATAAAACCTTAAAATTTCATCAACTAACATCCTAACCTCTAATATTATCTGAAACCTACTTTTATACCAACTATAGAGCCACATACCCATACTTTGGGATCAGTTGAAAAAACACATACTTGATATAATAGATCTGATACTAATAGTATATTACCAAACATAACTATAACATTATCACATGACTTAAAGAAACTATTTTATTATAATACAATACCATGAATTTTTAGGTTTATAGATTTTGAAAATAAGGAAAAAATATTAACCAGTAAATCAGATGTATTCCTCAAATAAATGATACTTCCCCACTATATCAGATACTATATATCCCATAATAATCCTTAAACATCCACCCACAAAATATCCACATATGACATTTTATTCTAGACATATTAGGTGTATTAATTTTCTTCATAACCTATAGAAATGGAAAAATAAAAAGGGTGAGCGTAAACACTTCATAAGGGAAAAATATATATTAGAAGCTATCATATAATGAATAATATGGTAGGATTAGATAAGATCTTAATAATTCCATATAACTAAACACTTGATATTGTAATAAATCCATGGATGACATAAAAAATCAAAGGGATAACAAAACCTGATTTCTTAGTAATTACGTTCATATTAATGGATAGCTAATTACAATAATAAAGATAAGATATCATGATATTACCATTTAGTCCACGTGTTTAGGTAGTATTTGTTTAGGGTAGACATAAACCAAAATAACCAAGTTAATTTTTCTCATTAGTCCCACTGATGCATCGAGAAGTTATCTATACCGGGCACAACAATTACTAATTAGGTCCAATGTACTCATCATATGATAGAATTAATAAGCTATAAAATACATAGATAACATGTCTTAGTAATAAATAAACATTCTTATTGAAATAATAAGTATATAAAATGTCAATATTTCCCAAATCAATAAATAGAAGAATATGAAATAACAAGTACATGAATTAATTTCTATCTAAGAATACCAAAAAATAATACCATATAGAGTAATGATATACAGTTAAGTTAATAATTTTCCACAATAAATCTATGTATGGATATCTAGGGGAACTCCTTTCAAATAATGTAATTAAAAATAGGGTATTTATATAGAAAATAAATTTCAAGAAAAATAAAGCCTATAACAAACGATGTTTTGGAAATGAAAAGGTAGTGATGGATGTCCACAAACTTAGTCCCCCAATGTAAAATAGTAGGATAATATTTATAATTTAATCCATGGAAAATATATACACCACAAATAGGAAATCAGTAGTGAATATGAATCATATATCAACGAATCAAAATTGAGATGCAAACACCATTATTGTAATGGTAACATAAGAATAAAAATAAATGAGTGGGATACCATGGAATTCAAATATAATGAAATAAAATATATTTATTATACTTGAAAGAATTAGGTAATTGGGTACACCTTATAAAAAAATATGGTGTATAATATAAAAAATGTCTCATGGAATTGAAAATCAAGAGAACCAACTCTTAAGAACTTAGAAACCTTAGAATAAAAACCCCTTGGTGTATATAATTTGAAATGAAACATTAAATACTATAAATAATGAGAGGATCATGATAAAAAATTTGAAATGTGTAGCATATAAAACATATGAAAGAAAACATGGTATATAATAATAAATATGTCTTAAGAAGGTGAAAATTATGGTAAAAAAACCCCTTTTAGGAAACATAATCATTGTGGAATGGTTCATTTTATAATGAGGTTATAAGGAAGAACTATAGAACCCCAAAAATATAGTATTAAATAAAATAAAATTATTTATTTAGGATAACAAATTTAAATTTTAACAATAGAGATGAATAATAAGGTTTATAACTCAATAGAATAAAATTGAATTAGCACCAATAGTTACCTTAATTCCTGAATTACACTAAAGCAATTGAATATTTTGTATAATAAAAATAACTATCTAAATTAAATATTTTATAACCTTTTTAATATCTGTATCCATTTATAAACATCATTTAAAATTATTATTATATATTTATATTTATCAGTTATTATCTATTTTCAAACTCAGGTGTGAGTAATCCTGATCGTTTTGAACTACTTTTACAATAGTAGTGTTGTCATTAATTATTATCCAAAATTTTATCATTCATAGAACATATAATACATGAGAAAAAATATTTATAATGTTATAATTTTATTCTATTGATGTTTTGGTAACGATTCTTGTAGATGAAATTGGTGACAGTCATGTTTCAGTGATTTTTAACAAATGAACGATGATATCTTAATTAATGAGTTTAATATTAATGTTACCATTCTAAAAAAAATAAAGTAACTATTTTATTATTTTTATAAAATATTTTGAGAAATTATGTTATCATAGTCATCCATGGTGTTATTTTATATCATTTTTCAAGTAGGTTGTTTGACTGACCCAAACAGGAACTTACCATAATTAATGGACGATTATGATTATGAAAGTGGTTTATTTTAGGAATAATATGAATATTATAGAGGCATAATTATTTTATTTAGATAATTTTATGTCTTTTAATAATAATTTTAGGTATTTTAATAAATAAAAAATAAACTATATAAAAAATGAGGCATGTTACTTCATGGAGGCAGTAGTTTGCATAACACACAATTAATGTTTTCATTTCTCAAAGAATGAGGGGGAAAGAAGGTAAATTATAATTTATCTATTCATAATATTAATTATATTATATATGTCACATTTAGTCTTCAATTTCACCATAATAATAAGTGAATATGGGCGGTGGTGAAAAATAGAATTCATTGCTTCATGGAGGCTGTAGTCCATACAACAGACAAATGAAAATTTTCATTTTTCTTAATGGAAAATGGAAAATGTGGTTAATAGTTATTACATTAGAATAATATCATCATGTATATAATTCATACCTATGTAATTATATAGTAATTATAAAAATTTATTTTTTAAATTAACAAATAATAGAGAAGTAGTTAGGAAAAAAGAGTACTCACATCGGGGGGTTGGGATTTGACATGGAAGAATCCATGAAAATAGAGGTCATTTTCTATTATCATGTGAATAAAGCCTCAAGGAAAAGGAATTTTATTATAGGGTATGTAATAAGGGTATATTTGCAAGAGGAAATAATATTTTTAGGGTGGTCAAGAAGGGGTGGTGAGAGGACCCTTTTATAAGCGTTGGTAATGTCATTTTTGTAAATATTTAAACTTAATATAAAGAGAGCACATGTTTCACATGTCAAGAAGACTCAATAAATGGAATATAATGGATTTTTGTATGATATAAGGTCGAATATACTTCAATAATTAATTTTAAAACATGTTTTTTTTAAATTTTTAATGCCATTTACCCATAGAATATTCACTTTTATCATTTTTGATTTTACCATGGTAACTAATTTTATCCTTAGTAATTTAATTTTAATTAATAAAAATAAAATGGATCTTTTTAATTAATTGGGACCTAATGATTCTAAAAATGAAATAAAATTTATCAGATAAAATTTCTATGTGTAAAAAAATCAATTTTAATACTAGCATATGTAACATATAAGAACCCATTTTAAAAATAAGTGTATCTTTAAGATTAAAAGTTATGTGAGGGATAAAATTATCATTATATTTAATTTAATAATATAAATAGATTTATTATAAAATAAATAAAATTTATGTGTCTTTCAAATCAAGGAAAAGCTAAACTGCACCAAAATAGTATTTAATTAAAAGAAAAGACAAAAAATAGTTTTTATTGGAAAACATTACTTATGTTATTAATCATAGGTCTTATAAATTCACACTAGTATTTTGAAATTCATAGTTTTAATCCCTAAATACTTATTTGTCAATGAAAAAATATTTTATACTTTTTTATGTTATATTTTTAAATAGTCATAAACTCTTTGATTTTAATAAAAACTTTATTTTTAACTATTCACCTACAAATAAATTATTTCCAAAAAAACTCAAAAATTAACCTTAAGGTAAAATTGAAGTGATTAATTTTAAAATTAATTTCATTTAATAAAATTAAAATTCTAAAATTTTTGAAATTAGTTTTGAAATATAAAATATAAAGAAAAAACACTTTTATAGAAAAATATATTTTCTTTTTCATTAAAAGTCAATATTGGAAATGTGTGAAATATAATTGATAAATAACTCATTATATCAAAAATTTCCAAATTATACCATCAAAATATCAAGTTATATATTACCTCAAGATATTTATGTATGATCTTAGAAAGTGGTACCCTTAGTTTGTTGTCGAGGGTGGTGATTCCACTAGCAATGATCTTGTGGAAATTTCCATGAACTTGAATTTCACTCACATACGATTTCAATCAACCCATAATTATTTCATTTTGGATTGGGATTTGTCTAAAGAAAACCATAATAATTATACCACAATTCCAATTTTTGAAAAATGAGCTTTATAAGGGAGGCCTCCTATACACGATTCCATTTCTTTCATTTTTTATTTTTTAGTTTTTAATATGGTTACTTCCTTTTATACCCTCGAATTGAAAAATTACATTATAATGGTAAAAATTTATTTTAAAATTTCATGGATTTGTTTTAGTTTATTGTTCCATATAGAACAAGATATAAATATAATATTTATTTACGGAAAATGCATGGTGAAAATCATGTTTTTACAACAGTAAAAAAGATATGAACCATGGAAAAATGATAGTGACCACCTAATAGTTGTTCGTAAGAGTTATCTCATGCATAATAATGAAATAATTCTACCTTAAAAGAATAAAACTAAATAATTAGATAAAAACACTAAATTTAGTTATTTATGGTGGAGTAGTGATGAATAATGAGTGAAATTGGGAAAATAATTTAACAAAAAATTATCATTATGACTATGAGTTAATTTTTATATATGGATCATCGATTGATAAAAAATTTATGATGCCAGATCTTAGAGGAGGGGGGAGCACAGGTTTATGTTTTTCCTAGGGTGTTCAGGTGGAAAACATTAGGATGAGGAGGTGTTAAAATATCATTATAAATATTTTATAATTTAAAATAATTTCTAAAAATCATGAAAACAAGTTATCAGGTACCCAATTCCCACTACTAGGTACCTAGTTTTGTACTGACCACTTCTAACAAGTCCATAACTTACTCGATGGAATTCTTGAAAGTTTTACCTCCCCATATAGGAGTACCGAGTATGTAGTGAACCACTACTAGGTTCTTAGTGGTGTTTGTTAAAGGATATCAACAACACCACTACCTTAAATTTTAATTAAATTTAAAAAATTAATTTTAAAATTTTAAATTCTTGTAAAAACCTTTAAAATTAAGAATTTCAGGGGTCAAAACCAAAACCATAATTTCCCACCCCAAAATTTGATTTATTATATATTATTATTGGATTTTTTTGATATATGATGCTACCCCTATCATCTTCTTTGTTAAACTATAAATGGGTTTTGACCAAAATTTTAACAGGATGCCTTATTTAATTATTTAAAACACTAAATATAATTAATTTATTTTTATATTTAAATTGAAATCAATAAGGATATGTTTATGTTTTTTTAAGGTGATTTCTAAAATTCAAAACTAAACTTCAATTTTTTTTTGGTTTCCCATTAAATTATTTAATTGGTCATGTTATTTATGTAAAAAATTTATTCAAGATTAACGAGAGAGATTTATACAAAATTAAAATTAAGAGGAGAAATATTAATTAATTTTAATGGGAATGGATTCATGGGAATAAATTTATAAATACATATTCTATGATTTTTGAAATATTTTTTTAAACTCGGAGTTATTGTTTGAAAACCCAATCTCACATCAATTTGAGATAGTGAGTTTTGGTTAACATATAATATTGGTGGGATACTCCACCTATCCCTGATTAGTATTCGAACGAATCCCCACTTTTTTCTTATATGTTGGCTCTAGTAAGGTATGGGTAGAAGGATGATCCAGATAAGTGGTATTAAAGGTATAGTTTAGTTATATTGTGATGTGTATAACATATCCTTGGTATAATATTGAAATGATAATGATTTCTCAATTATAATATGTGGATCTGGGGTGGTTATTTGTATTGAAAGTTTTCCTAAAAGTAGTATTCAAGAAATGTGTCCTTGTAATGAAAAAATGATGATTCAAGATGATTGTATCATATGGGTTTTCATTGATGGTGGGGATTTGATGTCTTGTATTTCATTTTAGATAACATATAACCTTGGTGGGATATTCATCCTATAAAAAATTGGTATTGGAATAGAACCCTGTTTTAGACTATATGCTGGGTTTAGTAAGGTATGGTTTAGGAGGATGACCTTGATAAAGGATTATATAAAAGATGTAATTATTTGAAAGGAAAAGGGAAAGTCATTAAGGACTTTGAAGTTCCCTTAGGATGATGAAGGTGTTTTATTTACTATCAAATATGTTTTATATAATGATTTTGATTTGGGCTGTAATTTTTTTTAAATCGAGGAACAATGAAAAAATACCAATTTGCAGTGGTTTAAATAACTATAAAATGATTTCGTGAATTGTTTTTCCAAAAATCACCACAGAAGGTGGAGTTTAAAAATAATTCATAGGGATTTTCAAAAACCATGGAGAAATGTGTTCATAGGGGTTTTTCAAACTACCACTAATTATTTATCTGTGAGTTTTTATTATTTATTATTCTTTTACATATTATTTATTCATTGAGATTTTCATAAATAATATATATATGTTTATATATATATGAAAACTGGGATAATAGATTCTTACCTATTGGTTATTCTGCAAATATTTTACCACTATAGCAATCTATTTATATTATGACTAAACAGACTTTAATATACCCACACAGAAAATATATGTAAATACATATGCATACATATCTTTATTTGTTATTTTTTTATTACTTATTAGTTATTATTTATTATGCATACATATATATACTTAATTTTGATAATAAATTATAAATAAATAATAAATAATAAAATAAATAATAAATAATAAATAAATAAAATAAAATATATGTATGCATATTTATAAAATAAATATGACAAATAAATAAAAATAAATAAATAAGAAATAAATACATAAGAAATAAATATAAAACAAATAAATAATTAGAAAAGAAATAAATAAGAAATAAATACAGAAATAATAATTAATAAAAAAATAATAAAAAAATAAAAATAAAAATAAAAAATAAAAAATAAAAAAGAAAAAATAAAAAATAAAAAATAAAAATGAAAACAAAAAACAAAAAACAAAAAACTAAAGACAAAAAACAAAAAAAATAAATAATATTAAAGAAATTATAAATAAAAAATAAAAAATAAAAAATAAAAAATAAAAAATAACTAATAATATACATAAATATAAACACACACACACACATGAATATATATATATATATATATATATATATTTATAAATAAACACAAATGTACATAAATAGATATAAATATCTATAAATATATAAATATAAATAAATATACATCTATTATAAACAAATATATAGAAATAAAAACACACACACACACACACACATATATATATATATATATATTAAAAACTACATAATAAATGACAAAAAATAGGGAAGACCACTATAGTCTAAACACAATAATATCAATAGGAATTTAATTTCTGGGAATAAAATCATAGATCACCCAACAAGAATAATAAGACTATATTAAACAAAAATGAAATTCCATCAAATGTTCAAAAATTAGGGTATCCCAAAAAAAACTAAGATTTTGAGGAATTTTAGGCCTTTTTTTACTGATAAAAATTAGGGATCATATTTCCCTTTACTAAAATTATTTATATCACATTGTCATCTTTAATTTGATAGGTTGCAGAGCCTAAATGGACACCCAAATAAAAAGTTATGGATGTATTCAACTTCTATTAGAAGCATATTAAATTTATTATTAATAATTATTACCCAATTATTGTGTAATTTCATTATAATTATTTTTGATAAGCTTATATTTGATAGGTTTTAGAACATAAACGGACACCCTGATTGAATGTTATGGCCATTTGATGGTGAAAAGTGGGTTTCAATTTCAATTAGAACTAATTTAATTTCGTTGTGGTTTTTTAAAAATCTCCATGAATTGGTTTTAGACTCTTGAAAATCACTAAAAAAACAATTGAGTAGATTTTTCTAAAACATCTTCTGAAAAAATTGGGACATTTAGTTTTGGTGTTCAAAACCACCACTAAATGGTTATTTCAGTATAATGATAGAACCAAGTCCATGGATTTTCATAAGTTCACCAGAAGATCATAGAGGAATGAAGAGTTGGAGGGTTACCAGAGAGAACTTTGGAGGGTAAAATTGGAAATACATGCATCATTCTATAAAATTTATAAATATTACATTGAAGGAAGTCCAATAATGGTTCAAGATAAGTTGGTTGTATGTTAAGTCAACTGATAGATAGGTTGTTGTCAAAGCTTAAGAAGAAGAAATAGATTCAAGTTGCGATTTCACCAAAAAAGGGAGAAATGAAATTCCATAGGATGAGATAATAAAAAAGAGTTACTGTAGGTTGAATTTTTAATACAATGTTAGTTCAAAGGATTAAGACCACTAAAAGAAAATATTTTATATTAGAAATGTTCGATGTACTAGAGGCTATAGAATGTTGAGTTGAGCCGATGAAGAGTTAGAAATATAAGATTCCCTTTTTGAATTATATAAAAGTTCATTCACATGAATTTGTTGAGATACTTTACATAAAAATTGGGAAACCATAACCATTATGAATATTTTGTGATATATGATCAATATTTTAATATTCAGGAATGTAATTTTGTGATTCAAGAAGATATTTATAGAAGTGTTGAAGGATTTTTAGGGTTATTTTTTTAGACTATTTGAATAAGTCAAACTCTATTATCTTTAGAATTTATTAAATTTTTTTGACCAAATACTTTAAGTGAGTGGGGGTTTCAATACAAATCATTCATTTTACCAGCATTTACAGGTGAAATTTTTGATATATAAAATGGGAACATCATTCTAGTTATGATTTTTGAAGCTGTTGTACTACTGATTGTGATGAGTACTCTAAGCCAGGATCCCGAAATAAATTCACCTAAAGATAAAATCGGTCAAATATGGAGATTAATAATCTGAGGTGACTGATATTTAACGAAACAATCAATAAAATTTCTATACATCTATGTTCTAGAAATTTGAATTTTGGAGCAGAATCTATTTTTCTATTAAAAAGGTATAAGCCCAAATTGCTCGAAGGCCTTCATATTTATTGATTTTTGATAACCCCCCTTTGAAGGGATGATGGGGAACCCTTACAAGGAACTTAGTCTCAGAGATTACAAGCCCCGCAGGCTTAGGAGATTACATGACCCGAAGGTCTCAGGGAATTCAACCAGACTATCTACAAAGAACTGCCCCTCCTCAGCATCTGCGTCATTGTAGTAGCTCTCCACCTTTGCATGGCCGTCTGGCTAGGCTTCCTATGAAATCACAGGCTGGTACCGATGGCATAGTCATACCCTCTCATTCTAAAAATCTATTTGGTTCTGCTCTGGTGAGTTCACCTGCTCTGAATCCTCTTTTGGGGCTGCTCCTTTTTTGTAGTGTGTCTAGGGAAACTGCTTGTGGCCCGAAGGCCTTGAGGTGGCCCGAGGGCCTTAAAGGTGGCCCGAAATCCCTACTGACTTGAATGCCTGGGTGTCCTGAAAGCCTTAAGGACTCGAAGCCCAAACCAGTCACCCATGGTGAATAGTTCTAGCTACTACAGTACCGAATAGTACCTGCTACAATAACCGCTACAGTGCCGGCTACAGTACCACACATTGTACTGTTCTGCTACAGTACCTGTACAATGTACATTTCTGCTACAGTACCACACAGTGTACATTACTGCTATAGTACTACTATAGTACCTGCTACAGTATTGCTACAGCCCCTGAAAATATGCCTCTACCTGGTTTTGAACCTGGGTCGTGTGGATGCACTTAAGGATACCTCACCAACTGGGCTGAGGCTCATGTGCTATTCAAAAGGTTTAAAATAAAATCTATATTATTATATAGTTGGGTCCGAATATAATCATCTTATTGAGAGATATAAGTGTTTCATGCACTTATGGGTTAAGTTTGATCCCTTCCTAAACCATTATACTTGATAATTGATTATTTTTGAAAATATTTGACTTGGATATCCCGATAACTATGGGGAGTAGGTACCCTCATTGGGGCCAAACCTTGTAAAACTATATGCACATTACTTTCCTATTTACTTTATAACATACATGAGTGAGTGAGTTTTATTACCTGAGAAGATCATGACCTCAATAAGTCACGGAGGTTAACTTAATTTTAAAAAATTCTTTAAAAATTATATGATGAATCCCCCCTCTAAGTGGTTCTCATTTCCATGTTTCAAAAGTGGTATCAAATCATGGTTCCCTATTTTGGATCTATTTCTCAAATATGGAGAACTTAATTTATATTAATATTAGAAATATATCTTCCTTTTTTTGTAAATAATTTCATGGATTGAAGAATAGAATGATACCCTATCTCCAATATATTTTCTTGGAAGTGGTGGATGATAGTACAATTAGTTTTCCACCTAGAGAAATGGATACATCGATGAATTATACATATAAAAGGAACATATAAGTTTATGGTAAGTATTATAATGTTATTATCATATATTTTTCTGGTGACTTTTATACTAATGTGAT
This sequence comes from Viscum album, assembly GCA_963277665.1. NCBI lineage: Eukaryota > Viridiplantae > Streptophyta > Magnoliopsida > Santalales > Viscaceae > Viscum > Viscum album. The sequence continues at coordinate 1,688,541,651 of OY728140.1, read as the reverse complement.
AAGTATTCAATTAGCTAAATAAAATTGAGATAAGATAGAATGTAAATTTAAAGGAAATGTTAAAGTAAAGTAAGAGAAACATAGAATTTTGAGAATTTATTTTGAGGACTTGAAGATAGATAATGAGGAAAATATATATGATTATTTGGAAAGGGTTAATTAAATTGAAGGTTATTTAGAGAAACTTCGATGGACATAATATCTAGAAAAAAGTTAATGAGAAATTTCATTAACATATTTGAATATAATTTCCTATCCTCAATAGATAAATATGATTTATCTCTAGATGAACATCAAAATATCGTGGTGTCTTAATAAATGAGAAATGATATAGGTGTTATGAAAAAGTATAGGGAAGAAATGGATTTTAAAGATATGAATAACCTCAAACTCAATACATTAGAAAATTATCCTTCCAATGAATCATAAGATAAATATCATGTAGATAAGGAGAAAATAATAATAATTCATCTTATGTCTCAAAATTTTATAAAAGGTAAAGGGAAGTAGAATATAAATATTCTAATTAAATGACTCTGGTGATGTAGAGTTGGGAACATTTCTATCAATTTCCATAAGAAGATAGTTAATAAAGATTAATAAGATGAAACTAATGAAAAACCTTAGAAGAATAAGCTGAATAAAAATAAAAAGTATGGTGGGAAATAAAATAAAGGCAAAATAATGTTTACTTAGAAGAATAAAAAGAATTTTTTTTTTTAAAAACAAGAATAATATGACTCATAAAAGTTTTTATTATCTGATGAACATTTCAATAAGAATTTATAAAATTTATGTCTCTTGTGAAACATGTGGAAACATCAAGTGAATAATTAGTTGACGGTGAAGTAACATACTTAGAACACATGCTGAAATCAAAAGTTGAAATTTATCTTGAGAAAAACAGTAAACTCAAGAAGGAACATTTTATGTTAGAAAATAAAAAAGATAAAATTATTGAAATTGAATAATATTTCCTCCAAAAGGATCATGCATACATTGAGTAAATCAATAAACACATGTTTAAGATGGATGATAAGGATAATTTTATAAAGCTTGTTGTATTGGAATATGAACAAAGAAATATATTATCTAAGAATATTTTGGTTGAAAAAACTTTGAAGAATTATTATATTTATTTCTACAGGGTAATGGAAGTTAAAGTGGAATCTTCAAAATATATTGAAAATTTTGTTCTGAAAAATCGGGAAAATATATTCCTACTAAATATGATGATAAATTAATTTCTACTAAAAATTCAGGTTTCTAAACTAAAAATTAGAAAGTATGGATTGATAATAAAAATATAAGTTCTTTTGTTAAACCAACTAAATACAAGTATAAATTTCAAAAGAAAATTCCCCATGATAGAATATAAAATAAATTCATATCTTCCAATGAACCATCATGAATGTTTTACATTGAAAAATTCTATCAATCAAGTAGGTGGAGGTTTGAAGAACACATCTATTTCTATGAAAACTATGAGCATAAAGCCTAGAATTGCCGAGATGACTTGTCATTATTTGGGATAAGGAATGATTTACAAGGAGAAACTTTACAATAAAGCAAAATACTAATTATTATATGAGAAGTAATATTTTATGGAAAGAGTAATCATAAGATAATAACTCTTCAACCAAAAATCATTTTTACTTCAAAGAAGAAACTTGTAGAAGATGTGATCTGACTGGTCAATATGAGAAAGAATGCATGAAAAATATTTCAAGGTTGGTTCTATTCATCGATATAGAAAAGGATAAGGGAAAAAATAGATGAAAAGTATCAAATTGTTTATGTCACCTTGAAATATATCCAAAAAGAGAAAACATGGATTTTAGATAGTGTATACTAATCAATTATGAAATGTGAGGTTAAAATAATAAGAAACTTTATAGAACATAATGTAGGATCTATTACCTTTGGAAATGTATATTCCTTAAAAATAAAATGATGTTGTAAAAATAATTACATATTATCATAAGTTAAATCCCATGAAATTTCAATTTTGTATGGACATAAACATAAATCATAAGTGAATGTAAGCTATGTGATACTGGAAATGAAGTGGCCTTCTAGAGGAACAGTTGTATGAACCAGTTCTTTAAGAAGTGAAGAACTATTTTTGAAGGAGTAACAACTAAATGAAATTTATTTCAGATTGTATATTAGAGTAAATATTGTTACCTAAGTGGGAAAGATAAACCTAAATCGTGTTATTAATGACTTTTTCATTTGGGATAACAAATACTAAGAAAATTTCCAAGGATGAAGCAATGAGATATTTAAATTTACTGTATATTGAAAGAACCATCATCTGTGAAGCTCTTTAAAGAGGGAAGATGGCTGAAGGAAGACATAAAAGGTTTAGGATTTGTTCTTATATACCTCTTGAACTTATAAATTCCAAAGTATGTGGATCAATAAGTCATTAATGGATAAATGGAGATTTATAATTTATCAATTTTATTGATTAATTCACCCATATGACTAGTCTTTTATTTATGAAGCATAAATCCAATGATGTAGAAATGTTCATGTTTTATAGAATAAAATAAAAAAGGAACTTCTCACACATATATAGAAGATAAAAAATGAAAATTTAAAGGGGTTTATATGTAACACTTTTTAATCATATTTTCTAATGTTGAAAATAAAATATTAGTATAGTAATCCCTAGGTCCATTGACAAAATGAGGTTGCATAAAGGTAAAATGGGTGTTTGGATGAAATTAGAAGGAACATTATTGTAAAGTATATGCTTCCAAAATTCTTTTAGAGAGAAGCTATATATATTACAGACCATGTGTAGAAAAGATATCTACTAAAATTTACGGTAAAAATTAACCCCTATAAGATGTGGTACAAGAATAATCTAACATTAAAATATTTTAACGTTTATGAAAGTATTTTCTTAGTAAAGATAAAAAATAAAAACTTAGGAAAAATTTATGAAAAGGATAAAGAAGGAATTTTCTTTGGTTACACCATGATCAGAAGAAGATATAAGTGTAACGAGAAATGATCACAAAAAAATATGGAATCATATGATGTTAATGTGATCAAAAAATAAGTTCTGGTAAAAGGATGAAGAGAAAATTGAATTCAATGAACCAACATAAGATTTCACAGAGTCTTCTAGAGTTATTGTTGAACAATATTTAAATCATGCTTCCAATATCGATTTTTTGGGAAGTCCACCCATTACTTCTTGGATTATAGTGTAAAAGGGGGAGTGTGGTGAAACTCTAAGTCAATAGGAGGAGTAAAAAACTTTCTACCATCCTATGATTTTATGATAGAGTCCTTATAAAGAATGGGGAAATAGCTTAGAGGATCAATTGAGGGGGAGTACACCAAAATCACTTGGCCAAAAATTTCTTGTCATTGAGATATATAATTCTATTTTATTTTGTTTTTCTAACATTTTTGTTTTCAGGTATTTTCTCATTGATAAAGGGTATGTTTTTATGGTAATGAAAAAGGGTTGAGTATTGAAAAAGTGTCATGCTTTTAAAAAATACAATGGGGGAGATTCAAGTTACCTTAGGATTATGAAGGTGTGGTATTTTTTTAACTTTGTTTGATATAATTTTTGGAGTTGGGATACAAATATTTTTAAATATATAGAGTCTAGTTACATGGTTTCTCTATGTTCATCATAAGATAATAGTGGCATAAAGAGTCATATATTTACCATAGGTATCTTTGGAAGGTAAATCAAGTGATGCTTACACTATTATCTAAAAGTTGTAAACATCATTTTTAGTGAAAATTCAACAATGGATCAAGCTATGTCGGTGGAATATTAAGTTAATAGGGAGATAGATTGATGTAAAATCTCTAGAATAATGAAAAAAGATGAGCTCTAAGTTCATTGGAAGAGTAAGAAATACAAGTACATAAGATGAGTTGATTAAAAATAATTTCCATAGTCCAATGTTCGAATGAAGTGTTAGTGTAACAAATTTAGATCAACAAAAGACTATTTTTTAGTTTAAAGCTATCTGATTCATTATATGATGCATAAGGTTGAGTTTTGATTAAGTATAAGAAAAACTGGATGATGTATTATTTGAAGTATACAAAAGTAGATTCACCAAATGTTTTCAAGTGTCTTGACATAGAAATTGTGGAGTCACTGTCACGACCCCCTCCCACCAAAGATTCCCCTCTTGAGTTGGAAATGGTGAAAGGGAGATAATGACCCCCCGAGTCCCGCCTCCAGTAGGCCCCAGGGTGGCGACTAGCACCAAGGGTATGAGTTTTCAAAAATATGGGAGGCATTACCCTTTTTATTATTTAGGATCAGGAAATAGGACAAGTCAACCACCAAAAAAGGAAAAGAACAAGTGTATATAAATAAACCCAAACCAAGACCACATGCATGTTTAAATAATTTTATAACAAGGCACAAGTACAATAAATCTCAAAGGTACAATACCAAAAGAAAACAAGAGTACAACAACTGTAACAACTCCAACTGTCCGACTAGTAGAGTCCCGCACGGCCCTGGTAGTCCTCCTGGAAACCTGAAAGTAAACATAGGGTGAGAATACAAGTATACTTAGTAGGGAAACCTAAATCTATCGTGCACAAGTGGGGAGACATCCTAATGTCCTGTGAGAACAACAGAAGAAACCTAGCAAGGAATCCTATCCACCCAACCTCACCAGCCACACTCACCAAAAACACAATCACAACAGGTAGTGGTATATAAGAAACAAGAGTATTGGGTACCCTGCACCATTTCCCATTAATTAGCTGCTCTTCTTAACGGCGAACGTCCTGACACTGCCACACTCCCCCCGCCCGCACACACCTGGGCCTCACAAACCACACATTCCGCCCGCACACACCTGGGCCTCACAACCACGTATCCCGCCCGCACACACCTGGGCCTCACAACCACGTATCCCGCCCTCACACACCTGGGCCTCACAACCATGTATCCCGCCTGCACACACCTGGGCCTCACAACCACGTATCCCTCCCGCACACACCTGGGCCTCATCCCGAAGGTTACTGGGAAACAAAAGAACCTACCCGAAGAGTCTTGGGCTAAAACCACCCCAATTGAAACCTACCCGAAGATTCTTAGGTGTAAGGTCACCTCAAGACATCACATCCTAGAGGAGAAGGAGCAGGAAGGAGCTAGTAACTAAGGGAAAACACCCTCTCCCATGAAATGGGAGTGTTCGGCACTAAGTTATCAACATGGGTGGGGTGCGATAAAACACAAAAGATACAGATATATATATATATATGTATACCAAACACACAGCCCAACCTATGGCTTCTAAACAGAGAAACTGAGCACATGCCTCGGCATTGCTACTACGAAGCACGCATACAACAAACAACCCCAACCCCATTTAGGTTTTGACGTTTCAGTAGAATTAGTTAATTTAGTTCCTTAACTACTGGGTAACTATCCACAACTAACCACATCGATCATTCGTAAAACATATCCCTGCCATTCACAAATCAAGTTAGGAAAACACAAGCAACACAACCAACCTTCTTATCAACCAACCCATTGATTATTAATCCCGTTCCATTACCATGACCCGCCATTCATTAACACTTCAACTTTTTATTTATTAATCACAACCCATAGTCCGTTCACATTCAAACCCATCCATGTAGCCCTGCTTCCAACCACCATAACCAAAACCGCACCGTACATCATTATCCCTTTAATACCATTTATCACAGCCCCGCTGCCCATTACCAACATAACATTCACACCAACCCACAACCGAGTCAACCGCAGCCCCGCTGCTCACCCGATCCACAACAACCCACAAAACACCCCTATCACATGCCACATATCCAAGAAAACACCCACATGTTCATTATTCCATTTTGTTCAACCGGGGTGATCACACAAGGGTTCCATATTTTAATTTAATCAGCCAACTTTACGTGATTAACCAAATTCCACATTCCATAAGGTTCCATCCACAAAAACGGTGTAAAAGATAGGGCAACATTTAATTTCACAAGCAAAGGCCCCCAACGACTGTGATTTTCAGTAGGCATAATCATATTCAATTCATAACATATCAATAGGATAAACAAAGATAAACATAACAACTTCCCCATCCTCGTTCTTTAACCAGTTATTATCTTTATTTAATGGTTCAAATATTTCTCATGAAAACAAAAGGATACCCACCCCGCATGATGCACAAAAATAGAGAGAGATGAAGGTAAGATCCCTACCTCAACAGGTTCCGATCACAATGCTCCCCCAGATCGACTTTAGAAGACTTCCATCGGCGTCCGTCACTTCTGTCGGGTCCCAAAAAAACATCCTCGGGTGGAATTCGGAAAGGAAAGGCCGAAGGAAAGACAACAGATCCAAGCTCGGAAGTTCCACCTCATCATTACGATCCCGTGGCCACTTACGGATCGTAAATCGGAGCTCGGACGAAGAAGTTATGGAAGAAAGAGCCTTCGAGTCTCTTGGGAGAACTCTGCTCAGAGGAAAGGGGAGGAGATGTGTGAGTTGAAAAGGAGGAAGGGACCCCTCCTTTTATAGGAGATAAAAGAAAAAGTACACGGCGTGTAATTTATGGTACACGACATGTACTTGGTTATTTCACACGGTCTCCACGCGGCTTCCAACACGACTCTGTGGCCGTTGATTGGTCAACACACGGTTTGAGGGTAACACATACGCGGGGAGGGACTACACGGCGTGTAGTTTAGACACACGGTGTGTACCCATTTATTGCACACAGAAAGGACACAACTCCAACATGGTACACGATCGTTGACTGGTAACGCGTATGCAGGGAAGGACTACACGTCGTGTAGAACTGGACACACGGCGTGCACCAATTATTTCGCACAGCAAGGACACGGCCTTCAACACGGGGTATACCCGACAAGGTGGTACACGGCGTGTAGTATGGACACACGGCGTGTACCCACTTATTTCACATGGAAAGGACACGGCCTTCAACACGGGGTATACCCGGCGAGGGGGTATATGGCGTGTACTCACACCACACGGCGTGTAGTTTCATAATTCTGGAAAGTGTGGGAAAAGTCCATTTTACCCTTCAGAACACTTCGTGGCCATATTTTTAACAAAGGAATGGGCTGGAGAGGTCCAGGACATTACATCATATACCTCTTAAAACATTCTCATCCCGAGAATTCAAAAACCAACCCAGAGGAACCCAACAAGATACCTCTTAGGGTTCTCGTTATAACAAGAACCCAACCAACAACCCTAATCATATCTATTAGGAATTCCTTCTCCTATGTCGAGATATTATCCACTTTAGGAGGCATTGACTCGCCTGCACGGGTTTAATTTCATCCTCATTAATGTGTCGCGATTAATAATTGGGTCTTCCCACTTTCATACATTAGGATTTTCCAACTTACACTGCCCCTAACACCGCACAACCCACACACTGCCCGAACATGTGGTTTGGGGAAAATTTCTTCTCCTATGTCGAGATATTATCCTCTTTAGGCTACACTAACTCGCCCGCATGGGTTCAATCGCATCCTCATTAATGCATCTCGATTAAGGATCAGGTTTTTCCCTTTCCCCACACATCCGGACATGTTACACACTTTCAGAGAACAAGGAATCAAAAGGTCTCACAACCATGCATTCCATATATCAAAGGTATATAGTACAACATCAACACAAAGCTCAGAAGAACAGAGGAAAACACAAGTCAAAACAACTCTGGGTACTGAGCGTGTATCTGGGTCTCCCTCTCCCAAGTGCTCTCCTCGAGGCCACCATGCCTCCACAACACATGAACCAACAGAATGGTTCGTCCACAGAGCACCTTCTCTTTGCGATCCTCGATTCTGACTGGTCGTTCCTCGAAGGTTGTGTCGTCTCCCATATCTAACTCTCCCTAGTCGATAACGTGGGAGTTGTCGTGTAAGTACCGAAAAAGCTGGGAGAAGTGGAAGAAGTCATGAACCTTCTCTAACTGAGGTGGCAGGGCCAGATGATATGCCACCTCACCAACTCGCCTCAGCACCTCAAAAGGTCTGATGAACCTAGGTGAGAGATTTCTCCCTTTCCCAAACCTCCGCTGCCCCCGTCGAGGGGAAACCTTCAAGAACACATGATCTCCCACCTCAAACTCCAAGGGCCTCCTCCGAAGGTCATCATAATACTTCTGTCGGTCTTGAGACACTTTCATCCTCTCACGTACAAGCTGGACATTCTCTGTGGTGCTCTGCACTACCTCTGGCCCAAGAGCACCTGTCTCACCAACCTCTGCCTAGAAAATGGGTGAACGACATGGTCTCCCATAAAAATCCTCAAACGGTGCCTTGCCAATAGTATAGTGGAAGCTGTTGTTGTAGGCAAACTCTACTAAAGGAAAGTGTCGTACCCATGATCCTCCGAAATCTAGAACGCATGCCCGCAACATGTCCTCCAATGTATGGATAGTCCGCTCTGTCTGCCCATCGGTCTGGGGGTGGAAAGCAGTGCTAAGGCGTAGCTGGGTGCCAAAAGCATGCTGTAACCCCCTCCAGACTCGTGAGGTAAACCGAGTATCCCGATCTGAGATGATGGTCTTTGGAACTCCATGAAAATGCACAACCTCGTCTACGTACCTCTGTGCTAAGGTACTCACCAGGCCTGAATCCTTAATCGCTAAGAAGAGAGATGATTTCGTCAGTCGATCCACCACTACCCAGATAACATAATAACTTCCCTGAGCTTTGGGTAGTCCTGTGATGAAGTCTATTGAGATTTCATCCCACTTCCACTGGGGGGAATCTAAAGGATGAAACAAACCACTGGGAACACAGTGTTCAACCTTCACTTTATGACACACTAGGCATTTAGCCATAAACTCCGCCACTTCCCATTTCACCCCGGGCCACCAAAATTGTTCCCTTAGGCATCGGTACATTTTTGAAACTCCTGGATGTACCTCCAAGGATGAGCTATGGAACTCACGGAGAAATCCCTCACACATTGTCTCCGGGACAAACAACCTTCCATGGAAAAGCATCCGATGTTGGCTGTCCTCTGACCATCCTTCTAGAGCATTCCCCTGATCGACACGATCCCACATCACTTCCGCCTCGGAGTCCCCCCACTGAGACTCTTCCACCTGCTGCAACAAGGAGGACTACACCGTCATCCGAAACAACCAGCCTCTAACACCTTCTTCCCTTGAATCCAAGTGCAAGGCAGCCAACTCTCCCATCGCTTTCCAAGCATCAGTGGATTCCCGAACCACTTCCCTATGTGACTTCCTACTCAGGGCATCAGCCAAAACGTTTCCCTTACCTTTAGTGTAAGAGATCTCAAAGTCATAGTCTTGGAGAAACTCAACCGATCTCCGCTGCCGTAAGTTCAGGTCATGCTAGGAGAAGATATAATGCAGGCTTTTGTGATCTGAGAAGACCACAAAGCGCTCCCCGAAGAGGTAATGTCACCACAACTTCAGTGCGAGCACTACTGCTGCAAGATCTAGGTCATGGGTGGCATAGTTACGCTCATGAGGGCTTAACTGCCTAGAACCATAATAGATCACTCCCTTCTTCTGCATCAGCACGCACCCCAGACCAAGGCCAGAAGCATAAAAAAACACCTCATACAATAACCCTTCATCTGGAAACCTGAGTACGGGAGAACTGACCGACTTCTCCTTCAGGTATTCGAAATATTTCTCGCACTGCTCGCTCCATAGGAAGACCTGGTTCTTCCTAGTCAAAGCTGTCAATGGAGTGGAAACTCGAGAGAAGTCCGAAACGAACCTCCGATATTAACCTGCGAACCCCAGGAAACTACGTACTTCTGCCACACTCTTGGGTTATTCCCAAGAAACAACTGCCTCCACCTTCGATGGGTCCACCGACACTCCATGCTGAGACACTACGTGCCCAAGGAAGTGTACTTCTTGTGTCAAGAACTTACACTTCGACAATTTCCCGTAAAGCTGGTGGTGTTGAAGGACTTCGAAGACTGCCCTGAGATGCTCAACGTGATCCTCCTCTGATCTTGAGTAGATCAGGATGTCATCGATAAACACAACGACGAACCGGTCCAGAGACTCTCAGAAGAAAAAGTTCATATGTCCCATGAACATAGCCGATGCATTCGTAACTCCAAACGGCTTCACTACAAACTCGAAGTGCTCATACCTGCACCTGAAAGCCATCTTCGAGATGTCACTATCCTTTACCCTTAGCTGATGATATCTAGATCGTAGATCAATCTTGGAAAACCAACCTGCTCCCCTCAGTTGGTCGAAGAGATCATCTATCCTTGGAAGGGTGTAGAAGTTCTTGACCGTTACCTGGTTCACCCTTCGGTAGTATATGCATAGCCTAAGACCACCATCTTCCTTCTTCATGAACAAAACCGGAGCACCCCATGGTGATACGCTGGGTTGTATAAAACCCTTCTCCATCAGATCGTCAATCTGAATCTGCAACTCCTGCAACTCCGAAGGTGCCATCCGATAAGGGGCCATAAAAATCGGATGGGCACCAGGCTGTAAGTCTATCCTGAACTCAACGTCACGTCGGGGGGGGGGGGGGGGGGGGGGGGGGTAGAGTCACAACCTCCTTAGGAAAAACATCGAGGAACTCCCCAACAACCTCTGGGACATCCATCATCTCTGTATCAGCTGGAACCACTGATAACCCGCCTAACAAAGAAAATGAGAGGCTTCACATGACGGCTTCCCACCTGATAGCTCCTCTCGCAAACAAAAGATACGCGATGTCCATCCACATCGGAGAACACGACTCTTCTCTGGAAGTAGTCGATAATGGCACTAACAGAAAACAACCAGTCAATTCCTATGATAACATCATATAGCTGCATCTATAACAGAAGAAGGTCCCCACTAGACCGACGTGGTCCCAACGTGAGTCCACATCTCTAGAAAACACAAGATACGCTGGTCTGGCCTCCAACTGGTGTACTCAGCACCAGTGGTATAGAAAGTCTCTCTACATCTAGTCCCAAATCATGGGATAGACCAGGTGCAACAAAGGAGTGCGAAGCTCCCGAATCGAACAAAGTAGAAACAAGAGTGCTGAACAAACAAATCGTACCTCGCACCACCTCTAGTCCTGCCAGAGCTGTCAACTCTGCTGCCTGCAACTATCCACGCCCAGCTCCTCTGCCTCTATGATGTCGTCCACCTCCCCGACCATGCCCTGGTTGAGGTCCTTGAGGAGCACCCTGAGGTCAGCCTCCTCTCGCAAAGTCTTCCCTCGGAGGAGCATGGTCCTGCTGCTACTGGAAGGGCCTCGCCGGCAACTGGTGCTACTGAGGTGGGCGATGAACCTGCCCACCTCCACCGTACTGAGCTCGGGTCGGGCATCGACTCTGAACGTGCCCGAAACCTCCACAAGAAAAACACTTCGGTCCTGGGCTTGTGAAAAAGGGACGAGGACCTGAAGATCTGAACTGGAACTGCTAGGGCCTGCTCCCCACTGGCCTGAACCTGGAAGGTCCTGTCGCATGAGACCTACTGCTGACTGCCTTCCCCTTCGATGAGTCCGGCTAGATCCCCTCTCGGGGTGCACCTCCCAGTGAGTGCATCCTCTCTACAACCTCTGACTTCTTGTGTACTGCCAAGTACGTCAGAAGGGTGAAGGGGGTGACAACATACTAGAGCGAAGGACGAAGCACCTCCTCCAAACGTCTCGCCCGAGACTCCTCATCCGAAAAGTGATCCGAAGCAAAGCTCAGGAGATCCTTGAACATGATCCCCAACTCTTGTACCGACATACTCCCCTGCTGAAGGGAGAGTAACTAATGATACTTCTCCACCTTGATCATGGAAGAAAGGAATTGCTCTCGGAATTCCTTCTCAAAGTCAGCCCATGGAACCTCTACCTCTATCCTCTCTCCGAGGTAGAGCGTCCACAACTTTCGCACCGCACCTCTCAGCTGACCGACTGCTAGGGGAAGCCAGTACTTTCTCAGAGCATGTATCAAGGTAAAAGCAATCCCTATCTCTTCAAGCCACCCCTCCGTCTCCGTATCCGATGTATTACCCTCATACTTCTTGAGGGTCTGCCGCTGAAAAGAACGGAGAGTCCTCTGCCACTGGCTATCTTCCTCCTCTCGGTCAATCCTCAACTGATCGACCGCCTGAATTTGCTGGGCCTCGGCCGTCTGAGCCACCCGGGGACGACGTCTAGGTGCCATAACTGTACGATAAACAAAGATCGCCTAAGCCCAAGTAGTAAGGAAATTTCTCAAGGTTTTATTTTATCATTTTCATTTCAATCTCTTTCCCAGAACACCCAAATCAAGTAAAACACAATCATGATGATGCATGTACCTTCCCTAGGGTCTCAAACCTGCAATCAATGTAGTCTCACTTGGTCGTTTGGTAGGCTCAGAGTCCTTGCATCGGATCATGGGGGCCCCTAAAATCCCGTGTCCTAGCCGGTCTTCCCTGGCCTATGTCACACACCAAGATTAAATAACATTGTCGCCCTACCATCCCATGCAATCCTCACTGTACCTAACTCTAGACTCCATCCTATCTCTCAAACATCACCTCTGATACCATTCTGTCACGACCCCTCCCACCAAAGATGCCCCTCCTAAGCTGGCAATGGTGAAAGGGAGATAATGACCCCCGAGTCCCGCCTCCAGTAGGCCCCGGGGTGGCGACTAGCAACAAGGGTATGAGTTTTCACAAATATGGGAGGAATTACCCTTTTTATTATTTAGGATCGGGAAATAGGACAAGTCAACCACCAAAAAAAGGAAAAGAACAAGTGTATATAAATAAAATCAAACCAAACCCACATGCATGTTTATACAATTTTATACCAAAGCACATGTACAAGAATGCTCAAAGGTACAATACAAAAAGAAGAAAAGAGTACAAAAACTGCAACAACTCCAAATGTCCAACTAGTAGGGTCCCACATAGCCCTGGTAGTCCTCCTGGAAACCTGAAAGTAAATGTAGCGTGAGTATATAGGTATACTCAGTAGGGAAACCTAAAGCTCTCGTGCACAAGTGGGGAGACATCCTAATGTCCCATGAGAACAATAGAAGAAATCTAGAAAGGAATCCTATCCACCCAACCTCACCAGCCACACTCACCAAAAACACAATCACAACAGGTAGTAGTATATAAGAAACAAGAGTATTGGGTACCCCACACCATTTCCCATTAGTTAGCTGCTCTTCCTAACGGCGAACGTCCTGACGCTGCCACACTCTCCCCGCCCGTAGAAACTTGGGCCTCACAAACCACACATACCGCCAGCACACACCTGGGACTCACAACCACGTATCCCGCCCGCACACACCTGGGCCTCACAACCACGTATCCCGCCCGCACACACCTGGGCCTCACAACCACGTATCCCGCCCGCACACACCTGGGCCTCATCCCGAAGGTTCTTGGGAAATAGTAGAACCTACCCGAAGAGTCTTGGGTTAAAACCAGCCCAATAGAAACCTACTCGAAGAGTCTTAGGTTTAAGTTCGCCTCAATCCATCACAACTTAGGGGAGAAGGAGCAGGAAGGAGCTAGTAACTAAGGGAAAAAACCCTCTCCCATGAAATGGGAGTGTTCCGCACTAAGTTCTCAACATGGGTGGGGTGCGATAAAACAAAAAAGATATAGATATATATATGTATACCAAACACACAACCCAACCTATGGCTTCGAAACAGAGAAACTGAGCACATGCCTCGACACTGCTACTACGAAGCATGCATACAACAAACAACCCCAACCCCATTTAGGTTTTCACGTTTCAGCATAATTAGTTCATTTAGTTCCTTAACTACTGGGAAACTATCCACAACTAACCACATCAATCATTCGTAAAACATATCCCTGCCATCCAAAAATCAAGTTAGGAAAACACAAGCAACACAACTAACCTTCTTATCAACCAACCCATTGATTATTAATCTCGTTCCATTACCATGACCCACCATTCATTAACTCTTCCAATTTTTATTTATTATTCACAACCCATAGTCCGTTCACATTCACACCCATCCCTGCAGCCTTGCTACCAACCACCATAACCACAATGACACCGTACATCATTATCCCTTTAATACCATTTATCGCAACCCCACTACCCGTTACCAACATAACATTCACACCAACCCACAACCAAGTCATCCACAACCCTGCTACTCACCCAATCCACTGCAACCCACAAAACACCCCCATCACATGCCACATATCCAATCCAACACCCACACGTTCATTATTCTATTTTGTTCAACCGGGGTGATCACATAGGGGTTACAGATTTTAATTTAATCAGCCAACTTTATGTGATTAACCAAATTCCACATTCCACAAGGTTCCATCCACAAAAACGGTCTAAAAGATAGGAAAAAGTTTAATTGCACAAGAAAAGTCCCCCAACGACCGTGATTTTCAGTAGGCATAATCATATTCAATTCATAACATATCAATAGGATAAACGAAGATAAAGATAACAACTTCCCCATCCCCGTTCTTTAACCAGTTATTATCTTTATTTAATGGTTCAACTATTTCTCATGAAAAAAAGGATACCCACCCCGCATGATGCACAAAAATAGATAGAGATGAAGGTAAGATCCCTACCTCAACAGGTTCCCATCACAACGCTCCCCCGGATCGACTTTAGAAGATGTCCGTCGGCATCCGTCACTTCTGTCAGGTCACGGAAAAACCTCCTCGGGTGGAAGTCGGAAAGGAAAGGCCAAAGGAAAGACAACAGATACAAGATCAGAAGTTTTGCCTCATCGTTATGATCTCGTGGCCGCCGACGGATCGTAAATCAGAGCTCAGACGAAGAAGTTATGGAAGAAAGAGCCTTCGAGTCTCTTGGGAGAACTCTGCTTAGAGGAAAGGGGATGAGAGGGGTGAGTTGAAAAGGAGGAGGGGACCCCTCCTTTTATAGGTGAGAAAAGAAAAAGTACATGGAGTGTACTTTATGGTACATGGCATGTACTTGGTTATTTCACACGGTCTCCACGCGGCTTCCAACTCGACTCTGCGGCCGTTGACTGGTCAACACATGGTTTGAGGGTAATGCATACGCGGGGAGGGACTACACGATGTGTAGTTTAGACACAAAACGTGTACCCATTTATTGAACACAGCAAGGACACGACTCCAACACGGTACACGACCGTTGACTGGTAACGCGTACGCGGGGAAGGACTACACGACGTGTAGAACTGGACACACGGCGTGCACCCATTATTTCGCACAGCAAGGACATGGCCTTCAACACGGGGTATACCCTACAAGGGGTTACACGGCGTGTAGTATGGACACACGGCGTGTACCCACTTATTTCACACGGCAAGGACACAACCTTCAACACGGGGTATACCCGGTGAGGGGGTACACGGCGTGTACTCACACTACAAGATGTGTAGTTTCAAAATTCTAGAAAGTGTGGGAAAAGTCCATTTTACCCTCCAGAACACTTCGTGGCCTTCTTTTTGACAAAGGAATGGGTCAGAGAGGTTCAGGCCATTACAGTCACAATCATGGTGATGATTCTAATATGGATGGCCAGAGTTCCAATATTCATAAAGGAATGTTCATGATTCAATACAATATCAATAAAAGAGTTAAAGAATATTGATGGTATGTTTTATAGAGGATTTAATGAAGTCATGATCTAATATCATTTGAAGATATTGAAGGTTTTTGATTGAAGACTTGAAGTGAGTGGATATTTCAAATTAGATTACAATCATTATAAACATTTATAAGAAAATGTTTTGTTCTATAAATGGAGAATATAATTCAAGTTATGTTTTATAGAGATAATTTATTACTGATTATGTTGAGTATTCCAAGTCGAATACGTTATCTAAATTCACCATAAGTGGAACTTGGTAGAAGAAAGATATTTATGAGTTGTGGTGGAAGGAATTTGAAGTATATGAAGATACAAGTTCCAAACATCTATGTTAGATAAATTATAGTTTTTGATTAGAATATATTTTACTAATTTGAAGGATCAAAAGAAAAGTGATAATATGATACTGGTGGGAATTGGTATAATCATTTTTTTGGGGTTATAATTACGGGATTCATTTTTCGGTTAAGGACAATACCTTACCAAAACACTTTAATTGATAATTTATTATAGTGAAAAATCTGTGACTTGGATATCTTGAGCACAACAAAGAGTTGATACCCTCTTTATAGAATAACCTTGTAAAAATTATAGTAATTTTATTTCTTGTTTACTTTACTACATACAAGAGATAGTGAGTTTTATTACATGAGTGGATTATGACCATACAATGTTATATTGGATAGATTAATTTTAAATAAAGTTGCAAAAGGGAACCACTGATTCAACCCCCCTATTAAAGGTTCATCTATTATAGTTCCTTAAAAATTTGAGGAGTTTTAAAAATGTTTATTGTGACGTCCTAGAACTGGTTCACTCTGGAGTAACTGAACATGATATGACACATAGTCTTAATCATGTTTTCTTGTATACCAAAGGATTATAACTAGATGTTTGGGCCTCGGGTGTGTCCATTGGGAGACTATTCCCTCTGGCCATAGTGGATCACAATGGTTAAAATTATTATTAAAGAATGATATCATAATAATAATGAATATGGAAGTATAAACAATCATATGCATCAAAGAAATAAATAATCCTAAAAAGATATAAACTATTAAAAAATTATGGAATGTCCATACAGAAAGGTAAAAATAGGAATACATGGAATTAGGAAGATAGTAAAATACATGATATATAATAGAATTGAAAATAAGAAAAACTATCCAAGCATCTTGAGCACTGGCTCATTCATCTACTACCAAGATCCAATCAGAAAGTAAGAAGTTATCTATCCAAAGAAGGATTCTTTCATTTTTCCACTCCTATGATCATATAATCTTATCAGGTGACAACAACGGACTAGATAGGGTGTGAGATAAAATTAACAGGCCACCACCAATTACATCTATAAAAAATAGTTTGTGAATATAAAATGTAATAGTGTGAAAGTATAAAAAAGTAAAACAATGCTAATGAAAACAACCCATACCTAATTTATCATCATATGGTGTCTTTGAACATAAATTCATTTAATTAATTATTCATTGGATTATAATTATAATATAATTCTAATTATAGAGTAAAAACGATGATACTAATAAAAGAGGATTCAAGGAGAAACCAACGCATCCTTGACCTCAGGGGTTGATCCAAATCATAACGGTAATTCATGTAGTTAGGCTGTAAGGGTATGAGTGAAATGCAAGGGGTATATCCAATTCATTCTACTATAAATGAATCAACTGAGTCTATGCATCCTATCCACAATAATCTTGGGATAAGAATGATTAGGCCCTAGGGGGTGATTTCATGGTGTCGTGTATATGAAGTTATCAACTTGAATCATAGGAGGGTATCCAATGAATTCTAATATTTTGAGAAGTGTCAAGTGAATCATCAGTACTTCACCAAGGAATTTATGTAATAAGACAAAGACCAAAATTTCTGGTGGGTGTCTCCTACAAAAACTAGTTCAATGAATTGGGGTGTCATCCTTTGAGTTTTCAAGGCATTCCCTTGGAAATCCAGGGTTGTCTCAAGTCTCACCACTCCTATAAAGATGAAAAAGGTCCATATGAAATCAACACATTATATATTTAATAAATAAATATATATATATATAATAAGTCATTTTAGGGTGTTTAATACTCATGAAAATTATATTTTCATTAGGTTTAATCGATTACCTTTCATCATACATGATAAGGTGAAATAACGACATGAAAACTATTATAAAATTAACTAATAAAGATAAGGGTAAAGGTATATCTATACATAATAATATACATTTTCTATTTAATTCATTAAATATTTATTTATTATGATGAAACAATTACCTTATCAAAGGTCAAGTCAAATGCACCCAAATGGTGTCTCAAGTAATCCAAACATGGGTTACTAAAGGCATAACAAAGAGCACACCTAACTTGGAGTGGTTAAAATGGAGGTTTAAACCTCAAATGATTTCAAGTGGTGTCATTAGGGGCTTAGAATGAACTTTAAATGATTTAAAATAAATTAATAAGAATTATTAAAGCAATTCTTATTGAAAATGGTGTGTGCACAATAAAAAAAGTTTATTAAAGGGAAAGAGTTCGAGGGAAAATTCATAGAAAATATACCTTATGACTGTATTAGATTATTCATTCAATATCAACACTTGGTTTGGCCTTGATTAGAATAGAACAAAAGAAATTGGAGAACACCTTTGAAATATGGCACAGGATCTCACACAAAAATAACATTGTTGATGTAAAAAAAAATAAATGAGTTAAAGGAGTGTGGATCTTACGAGTGGTTATTCAACATGATAGATTCATCTTGTTTCTAAGGATGGATGAAGATGATCTTAATATACCTAGATTATAAGGGGGGAGTGTCTCTTCATGAGAGAAGCGAGGGGAGTTCTTTTATCTACAGGAGGATAAATTAAAGGGGGGGGGGGGTTATTTAAAAAGAGTGAGGGGGGAAAAAGGTAAAAAATAAAAAGTAACAAGGTTTGGCTGTACATTTGGGAAACAATTATGACCATATTTTCCTCAAGACTCCCCTTGAATGCGATATACAAACTGTTTGACTAATTGTGTGAATCCTTTAAAAAACCCCTCTATCTCATTCCTAATACAATTCACATGTCCTTGTAGCCTAGGTTACACAATTAGGGAAAACTATACATCCCTTTTCTATTCACTAAAACACCCTACACAATTTATTCTAACAATGTAGACTGGGATGGATGGTTTCTACTAACCATGCAACCTAGCTGTTTTCTCTAAAAGTTGGGGATCTATGCTATGAACAATCCCCAAACTCCTTAATTTACTCAATAGCCTTACTATACATTCAATAAGGATAAAAACAATGAATTAAACTGAAAAATTATGGTTATATAACTCATATAAAAGCTGGGTTCTTCTAATGTCCCTATTAAAGGAACCCATCCCTAAGATTACCTTCCAAGGGTGGTGAAAGTTCAACTTAGAATAACTCTAGACACTGAAAACATACACCAAAATAATTATCCTAAGTCTTATCCTATAAAATACCACGATTCCATATCATAAACACTAAAGGGATATTCTTTCCTTGAAAATCAGTCATGCTATAGTCTATGATGTGAATGGGATACTCCTCAAAAGAAGGATCAACATCCAATTCAACATCCATATGATAAAAAGTATGAGATATGTTGACATGATAATAGTGAATATGTGTAGTGTGGAAGATATCACACATGTAATGGTACCTATGAGGTAGTATAAAATGATAAGCTACTAGCCCAACTCTATATAGGATCTCAAAAGGCATGACAAAACAAGGGGATAAATTCCCTTGCATCTATATCTGCCTATGCCCTACCAAGATGATACTCACAATAAATCATAATCCCCATCCTTGAACTATAGGGGTCATCAAAGACAATAAACATTTGATTTATTTCTATACTGAGAAATATCCATTCATTTTCTGATCAAATACATTTAATTCGAAGTCTCTTATACGAGACGAGGACCTAGTTGCACTACCTTACCTGCCTCTAGTCATCATAGAGGATAATGACATATAATACCATATAAGGCCTCATAAATATCCATCTAAATCATCACCTAGTAACTGTTATTGTAGGAAAACATGGAAATAGGTATATGTTTCTCCCAATATTCCCTTAAATCAAGGATTTATGCTCAGAGCATGTCCTCTAACACCTATATAGTCTGTTACAAATGGTCATTAGTTTGTGGGTAAAAAGATGTTCTCAGAAGCACATGTGTACCCAAATATTTCTATAAAACTTTCCAGAAACTTGATGTGGAATGAGAATCCCTATCTAAAATGGTAGTATGAGGGACACCTTATGGGCATATAATCTTGAAGACATATAGACTCCACATATTATCAGCTTAGAGAGTCTACTCGATAAGAAGGAAGTGGGATACCATCATCAGTCGATCAATGACTACCGAAACCACATATCTACCCTAAGGATAACATAGTAAACTAGTCCCAAAATCCATCATTACATCATGCCATTTTCACTTTGGGACTTGTAGGGGTTGTAATAAGCCAGCGGACTACTGGTGTTCTACCTTCACTTACCATATAGTGGAATACCTAGTGATAAAACCCATGATATGATGATTCATCCTATGCCAAAAATACTAGTGGAACATATCACGATACATATTGGAGATACTTGGGTGGATTTCCCATGGAGAAGAATCAGATTCTAACATCAGATCCTCTTGTATATCAGTAGGCTCCAAGATATTCCCATGTATCCGCATGATTTCATCTCCATCGATAGTCTAATCCAAAGGTGGGTCCTCACCTAAAATACATTCTTGTAGTACTAAACAACCAAGTTTCTTTAACTTCCTTCTCTTCACCCTATCGAACAGTGAAGAGGTAACTGATAAGGCTGTAAGTAATGGATACTCATGTCTCTCTTAAAACTCTAGATGCATCTTAGAAAAGAGGTCTATTAACATCCATTTATCATTGGCTTCTTGACTAGATTGTGCTTGAGTTTTTTTGGATTAGTTCATCAACTACCACATTACTCTTTCCAGGAATATAGGAAATAATAATGTCAAAAGAATAAATTAATTCAACAATATTCGCTATTTTATATTCAGGTCATGATTTGTAAAGATATATTTGAGGATCCTATAGTCTGTAAACACTAAAAAGAATTCTCCCATAAGATAATACCACCAATAATGTAAGACATGAACAACCACTAAAAGCTCGAGGTCATGCATTGGGTAATTACACTCGTGAGGTCTCAAATAGTGAGATCAGTCTACCAAAAATTGATCCTACTGAATTAATAATACATTCAACTTGATGACTGATGCATCAAGAAACTCTATATAGCCTCTACCAGGCTTAGGAAAGATCTAGATCAGTGCTAAAATAAATCTTTCTTTTATCTCCTAAAATGAATTCTCACACATTTCATACCACAATAACTTCACAAAACTCTTAGTTAGACCTATAATAGGTACTTCAAGGCATGAAAAAATATCACTCAACTTCTTTGGGTCAACTTATTCTCCGGATTCTAAGATAATATTACCCAAGAAGTGAACCATATCGATCCAGAAGTCGAAATTTGTCAACATAATATATAACTGATGCACTTTCAGTGTCCTCAATATGATATCAAGATGTTTGGCATGGTTTCTTCGAGTTTGAGAATACACAAATATGTCATCCAAAAAAACTATTACAAAGGAATCATGTTAAGGTTATAAAATTCTATTCATCATGGTCTATAAAAAAATAGGTGTGTTTGTCTGACTGAACGACATAAGAAGGTACTCATACAAATTGTACAAACTTTGGATGGCTATATATGGTATATATAAAGAACTAAATTGGACATGTTGATATCCTTCTCTTAGTTTAATCCTAGAAAACAATTTATCTCTTCAAAATTGGTAGAAAAGATCATATATGTGAGGAAATTGATACAATATATTAACTATAAGTTGGTTCAACCATTGGTAATCTAAGAAAAGTCAGAGGGTTCCATCTGAATTCTTAGAGAAAAGGACCAAAGAACCCCCAAGAAAAGTACAATGTCAGATAAAACCATTAGATTCTAAATCCTCTAACTTCCTGTTGATCTCTTGGAGTATAGTAGGTTCCATCCTATACTAAGAAATATATACTAGAGATGATATTAAAGTAATCTTGATTATAAACTTAACCTATCTCTCAAGAGGTAGTCTATAGAAGTCATCCATGAACAAATCCATTAAAATATCCATCATTGTAGAGACATATGTCATACACACCATCCAATCATCCAAGAACATGTTAGAAATATGTTCTAGCACTACACCCATCCCATGATGCTCTAGTCATGCTCAAGAAGCCTAGAAATCCCATTATCCCTTATGTATATATCAACTACCCTCATGCAATGTAAAATTAACCTTTTAGAGATAACAATAAATGTGGGCATGATAAGGCATGATCCAATATATCCCAAATAAGAAATAAAACCCTATCATCTCAAGGATGAATAAATTCTATAAGAAGTGATAACCACTAATCTCAAGAAGAAAATCCTCACATTGGCATATTCCCTATAACTGTACAACCAACAGTGTGTTCGAGGTTGTCACTACAAAAAATGTACTAAATTTGAAGCCCACAACTTCCATTATCAATACATGGATAATGGATTTCTAGAAACCTATATCAAACAAAGTAGATACATTAGTAGAGGCAACTAGAATAGTACCTCATATAGTAGGTGGTCTCATACTCTACTCCTTAGGTGTCTGATATAATGCATGAAACAGGCATAACCCATGGTTCTAAGCTATAACTAGACTACCCTAAGAAGGTCCACTTTTCTAGAGATAAGAACTAGGAGTCTTCCTACATCATACATGGATCCCTCCTTAGCTTGTTTGGTTGGGGATACTCTAGCTTCCTACCTGATGTGGATTCAACAATCCAGCTCCTAAAGGTAGAGCTATTGTGGGTCCTCTTCCACTAGAAACATGAAGAAAGGTCTAGAAAAGCCATTGAATATACCCCATATTGATGTAAACAAAACACTCCAGAAGGTCTCTATTTCATTGTGACTTCACATGCCTCTGACATCCACACCGATGGTATAAAATAGAGCTACCAGTGAATATTATCTAAGGACCCAAACTATTATAAATAAAATTCCCATTTTTATTTAAATTAAATGTCTATGTTTATAGAAAAACAAATGAACTTATTTTATTTTATCTTATTTGTTTTAAAATACCATTAAATAACCATGAACATTGATAATATATCCTTCAAATAGTGATCACATGATTATTATAAATATAGGGGCTTAATAAATAAAATTGAGACAAAAAAAGTGAGTGCCATAGATTATAGGATCATACCATATGAATCCCATTTATCAGAGCTTTTGAGGGAGATAAAATAACTAGTCTTTTCCCTTGACCAAGCCCAAGCTGATATCCAACAACATAATCATGATCGAAACCATTTATATGAGAAGTTCAAGCTCATCAATATCATAACCCAAACCATGTATGCCAAACCGCCCCATGGATGTCCCACTACCACACACCTTACTCTTAAGGAGTTTTCTAGTGTATTAAAGGGATAATTATCAATACCCTGTTAATATGATTATGTAAACTATTTTTTTATAGAATAATGAATATATTTTCATCCTATTATTGTTACTTTATAATTTTTTTTATTTTGATACAATAAAACACAAATATTTTTTGGGTAATATTAGAATTCATATGAGGAATTTATTTTGATGACTCAATGTATTTGAAAAAATTATATTTTAACAAAATATTATTATTATATAATTTTTTTAAATACAAATGATCATATAATATTTATGAAGTCAAATGTAATTTTTATAATGGTTTAAAAACTTTTATTGTCTTAAAACCCATCATTTCTCAATAAATATCGATTAATTTTTTAAAATTAAAAATTTACATATTTATAAATTATTTCAATAAAATAAATATTATTTTCTGAATTATAATGTCAAAATTTTCCTATGGAGAATTTTTCATAATTTTCTGAGACAGTCAAATTTTCGGGTAAAAATTGAATA
Organism: Viscum album; assembly: GCA_963277665.1. Lineage (NCBI taxonomy): Eukaryota > Viridiplantae > Streptophyta > Magnoliopsida > Santalales > Viscaceae > Viscum > Viscum album. The sequence goes on along the minus strand of OY728140.1, from coordinate 1,688,517,995 downwards.
CCGTATAAATATAAATTGTGTATTATCACACCATAATGATCTAAAAGTGATGTAATAAATACTATAAATGGTATCCAAGACCTGAAATATGTTTTAAATTTAAAATAATATGAATTTATATTTATTTGATTAATTTTATGAAGCTGTTATGAATCCTTGAAAACCATTATTATATTTTAAGGGTTTAAATCCATTTCTTTAATAGTATGGCTCACCTCCACATAATAAAGGGTATTATTACATTAATTTTGGACCATGTACTTATAAAATAATGACAAGAACTTCCATTTTTAAGAAACCATGGGAAAAACCATGGGATGGTTTGTGTTTTTAGTTATTTTATTATGTTGAGTCCAAATCATAAATATTAAAGAAATCCCACACTTTTCCTATATAAACCCACCCAAGATCCCATTTATCATCACTAAAAATTATTGGATCTTTTCTATACTCTATATTAAACTATCTATTGTTATCCCAAGGCACCCGCAAGTAATTAATAATCCCTTCTCAGGTTTTGGGAGTCACAAACTCAAGTAAGAGATATTTTACTTCCTCCTCTTTATTCAAGTATCTTCTTTACCTTATGTATTTTATCTTAATTTCCTTAGGATTGGGATATGTTATTACATATACCCCTTACCGTTTAGTTTATTTAAAAAATATAATACATCCATTTCTATCTCTTCAACCCATTTTATGAATTTATATATGATGACGTTATAGTGCTGAAATTTCACCACAATTTTCCATGCCAAAACAATTGTGTAGTGAATACCATACCCATTTTCAATAAATGATATTCACCATTATATAATTATAAATCACTGAATTTGGATTTACATGTATGTATTCCAAACTCCTTGGTCATGGGATAAAATATTAGGTTGAATGAATCAATGTAGTATGATCTATGTGGCACACTTAAGCATGAGAATGAAATGAAAGTGATAGGTTCACCCAAAATTATACAGTGCTAGAATACATTGGTTAATGTTTACTATAACAAGACTTCATGTAGGGAAAGGGAGTGAACCTGATACCTTTAGGTAACTTTTTCTACCATGATGTCTTGGTAGTTTATCCATGGCCAGTGTTTTTGATGCAGTGTTTTATATTGTTGCCACATTTACTATGTTATGATTATCATGCTATATCATATCTCATGTTCTGTGTTTATAATTATAACTCTTCTTATGCCCCGTTTATATGATTATTGTTTAAATAATATCACCTTATTCTACATTTATTTTCTTAATGGGATTTATATCTCTCCCCTTTTTTTATGTGCGTCCCTAGGTTATCTCGTGCAGTTTTAAAAACCATGGAATTTTAGAAGCATGATAAGAGATTTTTTAATAAAGTTTTTCTATCCCATTTTGAAGATGTTATACTATGTAACTAATTCCAAAATAATATATAATTATGAATGTTTCAGGTTGTATTATGTGAAATTTTATGAAATAAATCATGAATTATTGTGTAATAATGAATAAAATTTTTATAGTTAGTGTTTGTGGAAAAGTTTAGTTATTTTTGGGAATAGTTTTAAAAAACTATAGTGGAAGACTTAAGAATAATAATAAGTATAATAAGACTTCCCTAAATGTTGGTAAGTAAATATTAATTTTTTTATCAATAAAATACATCCCTTCATGGATACTACAAGAAGACGGGGTTATGGAATAAATATACCTAGGGGTAATAACTTTGACAAGGTGTGCTGGGCTTGAATCGGTGTAACTTGGTACAAAAAATGGTCCTTATTATTCATTTGGTTTGACACCCCTAGGGGATATTCTTTTGATAAATTCATAAGCTCATTTCAAACCATTATTAAGGGAACAAAAAATTCCCATAATAATATATGTTAGTAAATATATCATGGTTGACATAGATTGAATCCTAGAAATTAATGAGTTAAGGAAATAAATGTAAGTCATAAGTTACATCCTTAATTTAATAAAATTTCCATTAATGTGTTTCATAGTTTAAAAATACTCATCCATAATTTTCATTTTATTTTATACAATGTCCAAAAATAGGAGGAGTCAGTTAAATAATCAATGTGATGGGAAATGTGATGACTACCCCAATGAGATGCCCAACCCAATGGGAGTAGGAATAATGAACTTAATGATGATACACTCTTAGATAAATTAGGTTTTGAATATAAACTTTGATCAAGAAGAGTTTCCAAATCCCGTTAAGAGAGAAAAAGCTGTGATTAAGTCCTTTATACGATAAATGACTTTGACATTCAATGGATCATCCAATACATTAATCACGTAACAATGTATCAAATACATTGAGAAGATCCTCTCCATCCTTTAATGTTATGATAAAGAGAATGTTCAACTAAATATTTATCGTATGGAGGGAGAATCTAATTTGTGACAAAAACTGATCATGAATACAAAACATTATAAAGAGATTGAAGCGGTGGGGTGGAAGGAATTCTAGAAATTGTTTTTCGATAAATATTTTCCTCTCACTATACATGTTAAAATTGAATGGGATTTCATTTTCTTCAAGTAGAAAGACAATGAATCAATTAGGGTGTACAAGGTAAAATTCACAAGACTTTCATGATACACCTCTGGATCTTTCATTACCCTTGAATTCAAGGTTGATCGCTTCTTTGGTGGGCTAAAACCTAGTATATGAACATCACTGATGATCCATGAATTTGATAACTATGAAGAGATTTTCTGATGTGCACTCAAAGTTGAAATGGATATCGAATAATCTCAAGGGTACCATAGGGATAAGAAGGGAAATTGGAGTTTAATTATGATGGCCTGATGGAGAAATATAATAGTGCAAAGAAATTTCAATATCACACTTATCAAAGCTGTGGAAAGAAGCACCACATAAATTTTAAGGGGGATGAGTTAATGATTTAGGTTTAGGAAGAAATGGAACCTAGCCAATGACTGCCGATAAGGGAAAACGACTAATGTGGTCAAGGAAAGGAATTATCTAGTCAACCCACAGTGCATTGTTCATTACATCAAATATAAGGAACCAAATCACTTTGAAAATAAATGCACTAAGCCAAGGGTTTTTGGAGATGATGGTAATGTCTCAAATTTTCCATGTATTATTTTTGGATATTTTATAGATTATCTTTAAAACCAGGTGTGATGACAGTGTGCGATTCTAAGGAATAGTGTGGATATAATAAATGTTTGAAATATATTAAATATATTAAATAGCACGTGTGTATAGTTTCTTGAAAAAGTCGAATAAGATATAAACTATTTCCCAGATCAGAAATATGAGGGCACCATCACTAGTGAAAAAACAATTTTGAGGTTAGTTTTTATTGGGTTTTCATGTAATATTTATGGAGATGTTGTTGCTGGAGATGTAAAAAAATAATATTTTTTAACATTGGTTAATATAACCAACATAAAAAATATTATTTTGGATTTTTTTATGTTGATTATTAAATAAATGTCATTAAACATGCTTTAGTGAAGTTTTTTCACGTTAGTTATTAAATAATTGATGTAAAAATTAGTCTACCATGTCCGTTTTTACAAAAATGATGTGGAAATCCCTGATCCTGAGGAATTATTTACAACAGTTATTTAATAACCAACATGAAAAATGCTTTGGGATGAATGTTTTTTACCTCACTTATTAAATAACCAAAGTAAAAAACTATATACCACATCAGTTATAAAAAAAGACGTTGAAAAACACGATCACAATCATTTTTATGTTGGTTATAAAATAACTGATGTAAAAAAAGAAACCTACAAGTGTTTTTAAATTAGGTTATAAAAAAGCTGATGTAAAAACTATTTTTTTAAATAATTTTTAAAACCCTTCATCTCAATTGTTGAACCAGACTTGAAACAACCAAAAACAGACCAAAAACAAGACCAGAAACAAGTAGAAATAGACCAGAAACAAGAAAAACTAGCAACCGAATTACACATTCACATTTATAACATTAAAAAATTATAATATTAACTAAAAAACCAAAATAAAACCAAAACAACTAGCAAATACACATTTTAAATTACAATATTAAAAATTACAATATTCACTAAAAACAAACTAAAATCTAATCAAAACTGTAAAATAATTTTACCATTCCACTAGTAAGTGTTTGAACTCTTTTGATCTATAAGTTTTAGGGTCATCAAATATCTACAAATTAAAAAGAATGTAGTTAACATGTATAATGAGTAAAATAAATGAAATATTAAGTAATAATTTATAAGGAAATATAACCTGGTCAAACATTGTAACTTTTCCAGTGGTAATTATTTCATACATAAATTTTAACATACAATATCCACATTTGATAACACCTTGTTATTTATGAAAATTGCTTTTAAATGATTTTTTCAATTCAAAATGTCATTTTTATATAATACATTAAAAATGTACTAATTATAAATGGATATTCACCTTTAATTTTACAAATTTGATCTTGAAACTCTTTTTCATTGTGGATTTTCGAAAGAAATACCACCCCCTATTAGAAAATAACATGAATGAAATAAATTTAAAATTCATTGTAATATAAAAAACTATTAAGAAATTAAAACTTACTTTTCCAACATGTTCTTAAAATTTCCTCGCACATCACCATGGAAATAGAATATCCAATAAAGTGTTTACACCTAACACCCAATGGTCACTGATATAAAAGAAAATTTAATTTTAGTGGTTAATATGTTAAAATATAAATAATAGTTTGTGAGATATATCTTTTATACAACTCAACATAAGTAAATATCAAACACTGCATAATTATATTATGTTGAAATCTTTCATTGATAAAAACTACTTTTTGTTCCTCATCCAATTCATGCCCTTCAGGTGAAGTCAACTATGGGTCCATCAACCCATATACATCTGTCTGCTCATTCATATCACACATTTTATAAAGATAACCTAATAAAAAATAGAGATACATATAAATTTACAATAAATTTAATGTAAGAAAACATTTGTGTAAGAATTACATGGAAAAAAAATTCCAAGACAATGCTTCCCAACTTATCCTTAATAATAAGCTTCATGATATCATTTTTCACAATCCCCAAGTATATTTCACATCCAAAAACATGAGCTTTCATTGGAAACATATAATGACCTAGAATTTTTTGTGAATATCTTGACAATATATCAAGGCTACTAGAATCTAAATCTAATGTCATAAACCTTTGTCTTTGTTGTTGGATATATGATATTTCTTTACCTTTAAAGTATTTTTTTAAATAAATATATAAATATATTAAATTTTAAATGTTAAAACAATTTAGTACAAAAATAAAATAAAAGATATAACATACACATACCACTATGGTTATGGATCATAGAAGTCTATAAGGAAAAACTAAAAAATGGCTAATACTTTGTCCAACTGTCATCACCACATCTGTACATAATGGTAGTCCGTCTGATAAATCTATAATATCCTGTACAGTGACCCTAGGCTACTATACCTATAATTATTGATGATGAATTGTATCTCTTATATTATATATAAGCCCATATACAACTATATGATTGTGAGGATCATCAACAAATAACTCACAAGAACTAGGAAGCTGTGGAGGAGGAGGTGTAAAAGTTGGATACAAAATGGGGACTATAGGCAGAGGTGGAGGATAAATAATGAGATTTATAGGTGGAGGTGGAGGATAAATAATGGGGTCTACTGGTAGAGGTGGGGGAGTGGGAGATACTAGCGGAGGGGGAGTGGTATCTTTAGTCTGAAATTGTCTTTGCAGGTCTGCAAACATAAACTATACTGACACTATGATCTTTTCTTCCATCATCACATTAATATTGTGAACTTCCACCTCTAAAGATTTTATTTTTTTGATATAAACCCTCTATGTAAGAAGATGGAGAATGTGGTAACCCTTTTCTTACTGATACACCCATCGGGTATCCTCATACATGACTCAAGTGTTTGGGATTTCCCAATGTAGTTTATAAAATATCATGCCTTCCATTAGCTTTAAATACACCATGTTTTCTCTACTCCTCTAGAGAATATTGTATGAATTATTTGACAAATTATATAATTATTCAAAGTATATAAAGAATTGAATTGATTTAAATAAATAAAATAAACAACTTACAATCCTCTTAGCTACGATTGTCAATTCTTCTATAAGATATTTCCCCTTTTTACTCATCCAAGCCCTCTTCCATTTCTCATGTCTAGATGGAGGGGATGGAGGGGAAACCTCTCCAGAGCTAGAATACTTAGCTCCTGGTTATTGTAAATTTTCTACTATCATTTGTTATTATAATAATGTATACCCTCTATAAGATAAACTATGAGGTTATATGTTTCTATATTGGATCCCCTGATGAGCTGTCCTTGATTCCTGTAAATTAAGAATGATAAATCATTAAGAAGTCATTAATAAGATCATTAATATAAGGAATCTTCTAAAAGTTTAAATTGAAATTAAAAAAAGGAATATTTTCTTCTACTTTAGACAAACTTTTTCCATGTGTATTCGTCTTTAAAAGGATATATATAACATTTAATATCACGTTGTCGATCCCCAAAAATGAAATCAGATGTGGGTGTTTATTTGAAATACCTCCATCTCCTAGTAGCTATCGATAAACATCTCCTCCTGACTCCTCCAGTGTTATGTATATCAAATTTCATTTGATAAAGAAGACATAAAACATATTATATTATAAACATTTCAATATTAGTAAAACAATAACAAAATATTATACCAAAATGGTCCCCCACAACTGAGCTAGTGTTGTTTTTTCAACACTTCCCCAATTATTAAAAAAAATTCTGACTTTTCTTTTACCCTAAGTTGGTACAAAACTCCTGAACTATTTTTCATTTGGACCTATTGGAATATTATTATCATCAAATTCTACAACTATCCTCTGGTCGTGGCTATGAGTAAGTGATAATTTTGGTAAATGTGTGTTGCCACATTTACCAACCCTCGAACTCTTCTTTTCCATTTTGGGTGCACATGAAGAAGATTCAGAACACCAAGATAAGCATGTAGATGTTCCTCCTCAGAGGTATGATCATGATGCTCATCTATAAAATTTTTGGTTGATCAACTGATTGATCTGTCATTATCCTTGAAATTAAAGAAGCAAACATTTAGTACACAAAATATACAAATTCACATATTACAATACTAATGTAAATAAAAAAATTAAAATTATGAAACACAAAATTAAACATAAACAAAACACATTATTATTCATATTTTTTATAGTTAACTAAAATTATAACAATAGTAATGATATATGAAATGTCATGTAAATGAATGAAAAAAAATCCAAAATTGGTGTAGGAATATTAAAAATGGTCCAACCTAATAAATCAATTTTTTACACAAAAAAAGAATATTTTTTAACATATAGATTTAAAATAAGTGTCATTAAAAAAATCAATAAATATATAAGTTATGTAATGGTAAACTTGGTAAACTAAACAAAATTAAACTAAAATAATTTTTTTTATACTTATTATTTTTAATACCTATTTTAATAAAGAAAAAAATACAATATCTAAAATTTTATGAAATTAATAAAAGTAAATGCAAAATAAAAATATGTTATCTGTAATATTAGGAATGTACTAATGGATTTTTCCCCAAATTACTTCTTTATGATCATTACTTATGGCACAAACCATGTCTACAACATTCTCATCATTATTATATGTTAATATTTCAATGGAAGTAGGGATCTCATATAAATTATCATCTTCATCAAGTTGATCATGACTAAAATATTTTTTTCCTTGTAAAATAATAGAATATTCTATATCAGATTGATAAAGAACAAATAATTTTTTTTCATGTGTTTCCATTATAAAATAATCAGCTATTCCTTCCAATATATTCATATCAACAAGTGTCATTCCAAATTCATCATGTCTGATACTTTTGTTACCAATAAACCATTTGTAGTTAAACACATGAACTTTAATTTTAAGGTAATAAACCTCCCATATTTCTTCAATGACTCCATAATATGCACTTGATTCATAAATTGGGGTTTTGTCTTCAGAACTCAAAAAATGCATTGCTTCTGCGAACACTAATAAATCAATATTCTGAACTGCACTTCTGACGTTTTGAGCTTTCATATGAAATATATATCCATTAATATCATACCCTGACCATGTTACCACATTTAAACTTGAACCATCCAGTAGCCATCTTAATTTCTTTGATAGATCTAATCTACCAAGCATTTTCTTTTTAAACCATGGAAAAAAAGTTTTGTTATGGTCATTAAAAATCCATATTTCCTTCTTCTTTGGATAACATTATTTCAAATCATTAATATGAAATGTTAAATATTTTTGAGCATCATCCATGTCATTAAATATGTATAAATGTATCTTTTCATCTATTCAGTTGACAAAAATATGACTTTCAATCCACGAATCCCATTTACCTCATTATTAACTCATTCATGGGGAGATGGAGGCAAACCAATGTGCTCTTCTGTGGAAAATTAGCTCATACAAAACTATGAAACCTCCTAAGAAATATAATTTTAAATAATGGATGATTCAGGTCAATATATATTCTTAACATACCCTTTAATATCTTTCTATACCTATCAAAAGGATATATCCAACATAGATATACATGTACAAAAAGATTTATTTCTTTAACCAGATGAACCATTAAATGCACCATTATTTCAAAAAGAGATGGAGGAAAATACATTTCCAGTTGAAAAAGTATATAAATTGATTTGTTTTAAAAATGTTCAAAGCATCCATATGTATCACATTATTACAAATTTAATTGAAAAAATAACACAACTTCATGGTAGTCTTCATAACACTGATTAACAATATTACACACAATGAAATTGGTAGAAGTTATTGCATCATGACGTTAAAATAATGAGATTTCATACCTATCAACTTCAAATCCTTCAAAGAGACAAAATATTTTACATTTGAAGAATAACACTGTGACACTTTAATATCCCGAAGACACTGAAAAAGATAATTTTCTCCCTCTTGGATAATTTATGACAATCCGGGGGAATAAATGTTCATCTTCCATCAAGAGTGGAAGATAAATCCAAACATATTCCCATTGATAGTAAGTATAATATTGCATCGAACCCATATTTAGTATTTTCTATAATATCTACCAATGTTCCAATCAAACTGTCACATATTTTCTTCTCCATGTGCATGACATCAATGTTATGTTTCACTTTATGATGTCTCTAATATGGTAGCTCAAAAATATTGACCATTTCTTCCAAATATGTCTATCATTACCAGATTAAGGTGCCTTTCCCAATGTCACATCAGGGTTTTTCACCCTCTCAAAATAATCATCAGTGGATAATGGTTTTAGAAAAATATCAAATTCTTATGAGCCATTGAATGCCTTTTTTAATCTTCTATAAAAGTGATCCATGTGTAAAAAATTTCAATGACCCATGTATACGATTTTTCTCCCATGATGAAATTGAAAATATGAAGTCTGTTGTTTGAAAATTAGACACACTTTATGCCCCTTAACATTTTACCCAGACAAATTTCCATACGTTGGGAAGTAATTTATAGTGAACATAATCATTGCATGTAGTTGAAAATATTCCATTTTATAAGCATGATACACTCTTATACCTTCCTTCCATAAGAGATTCAAATAATCAATAAATGGGGACAAGAAAAAATCAATATCATTTACGGGTTTCTTTGGTCTAGAGATTATTAAATTCAACATGACATATTTACGCTTCATAAAAAATTCAAGAGATAGGTTGTAAATTACCAATAAAATAGGCCATGAACTATGTGTGCTACTAAGTTTTCGATATGGATTCAATCCATCTTTTCACAACAAATGCCAAAGATTTCTAACTTCATTTCTGAATATAGGATACTACACATCAATTTTATTCCACTGTGGACAATCTATTAGATGAAATATTTTTCCATCACATACCCACTCATCAGCATGCCATCTTAACCTTTTTCATTATGTGAATTAGCAAATAATCATTTCAAATGGGGAATTATAGGAAGATACCAAAATACCTTGGCAGAGAGTTTTGTAATCTCTACATCAACCTATGAATTTTCTTTCAAATTATACCATGAAGTACCATATTTAGGACACTCTAACAAAAATTCATATTCCTTCTTAAATATCACATAGTCATTTAGACAGACATGTATTTTCTTATATCCCAATCCCATTGGGAATAACATTTTTCCGGCCGTATAATGTGAATCTAGAAATTTTTTTTAGAAGAACATTTTCCAATAATTTTAGTAGCATTGTAAAACTCTTTTCACTCCATCCATGTTTGGCCTTCAGGTTAATCAATCATAACATTGACGATAAAACTGTAAAATCCATACAACTAGGATACAATGGTTTTTCAGCATCACCATATAGACGCTCAATTTTTTATTCTTTCTCAACTTGTTCTAATTTAATGTCACTAATCATTTCTTAAATTTCATTTGAGTTAACATTATGGAATGCATCATCATCAGTAGATCTTAAATTCTACACAATTTTACCATTCTAAATCCAAGGGCTATATTTCAGATTAAAACCATGACAAATTAATTGTTATTTTATCTATATACTTTTCAAATTCTTCATATTTAAATATTTCAGGCATATAAAAAAATGTTTTTTAGAACATTTTGTTTATAAAATTCAAAAAAATAATCAACACTTTCCTCATATTCGTAACTCATTTTATGTGTTATAATCTAACTTTGACTCATTATTACCTATAAAAAATATCAAAATTATACATCTTGTTAAGATAAACCAATTTTATATTTATATGAAATATTTCATAATTTGAAAGTAATACAATTTTGAAATATAAAAAAAATATATGCATATTTGAAAAATATAATTACAAATTCTATACAATAATGGAAGATAAGTTTAAATATAAATGATAAATCATAAAAATATATGCATGGAAATAATTTCAAAAAGAAAATATATTTAGATAAGCCAATTTTATATTTATATGAAATATGCCATAATTTAAGAGTAACACAATTTGGAATTATAAAACATATATATGATTATTTGAAAATTATAATGATATTTTTTTAGAAATAAAATAGAAAACTACTAAATTAAAAAAAACAGCATCCACTACTGTGATGCATTATTAACCCATCACATCATGAGTTTTTACTTAAATTTTTATCCTATTTATCTAAAATATTAACCTAGCAGGTCTTAAGATTGTATTAAATTGAAATATTTTCTTTATTTAATTTAATTTTTATGGTCACATTTATGGGTTTTAACATTCTTATTGAGATTGTTGTGGAAAATGTTATTGTGGAAAAAGGTCTTGTGTACAAGACTTGAGAGGAACCTAGATTGTCTTGGGAAGGTGTTGAACATATCCCTTAAGCATAATAAGTACTAAATACTTCATTATCAAGATTTATAAGTGTTTTATAGTATCTTAAATACCGTATCATGCATTTATAACACATCAAGATGCAAAAAATGTAGATTGTGGGACATGGTATGCATATCTAAATGAAAATCCATATTTAATTTATCTCACTGAAAAACTCATTGGAAATAAGGTAAGTAACTAAAGGGAAAACATCCTTGAATAAAAATTCTTGGATACCAATTATAAAACAATATAAAGATACTAAACCACCTTCAACAATTAATAGTGAAAGACACGATGAATGAAATCTAAAAACATATATTTTGGGCATCTGCGAATGGCCAATGATTTATAACATGATGGATGGGTTGGATCTTAGACTTGTGACTAACATGGGGTTAAACACTATGTTCTTTGGAGTCTTTATTTTATTCTTCTTGTTTTTTACCTATATTAATTTTAGTACATCATTTAGTTACATTCATATTTTTCAACCATTATATTATTTTTATTTAGATTTATTCCCCTTTTCCAATCTAATCATTAGATTCTTATTAAATTATTCACATTATTTTTTTATTCACTAAAATCTTCTATTATATTTTTTCTCTCACTGCAACACTTTACAATACTTTATTTCCTCCACACTATATTCCTTGCAACCTCAATATTATTCAACAACTTTTAGTACATGTGGAGGCTTACTTGAAATCACATAGTCAATTGACCAGGTCACAAGATGGAGCACTAGGTTGGGGACAATTCATGAATTACATTCATATGTTAAAAAATTAAAATATTCTTAGCTACACAAATCTCTTAGATATAAATATAAACTATATTAAAAACCACTATTAATCCATACTTGTAAATATTATAAGAAATCCCAATAACATCTCTTATTTAATGAACTAAAATTGACTATTTTCATCCAAATGAGGCAGCATTAACCTCTTCATTCACCTCAAACATATCTATAACCACCCAAACAAAGAGACAACACCCTAATGATTAGAAATAGTATAAATCTATAATATATTATCTAGTGTATTCAAATGGGAAAAAATTAATAAAAAAACAATGTTAATCTAATCAATAATAAACAGTGAAAATGGAATCACAAAACAAGATTTAGGGAATCCATAGATTTAGGGAATCCGTGAATGACCAATGATAAAACAATATCAGGATACAAAACCACTTTCAATAAGAAATACATAAATACATGATGGAATCACAAAATGATATTTTGGACATCTGTGAATGACCAAAGTCAATGTATATGAAGCTTACTTGATAGTTGAAAGTTGAGAAGATAGATAAACATATGAAAAACATAATGAATACAGATTTAAAAATGAGTTTGGAGGCCACAAGATCAAAGAATCGATTGTAGGGTTTCCACATGAGAGAGACTGAGTCCCTATCACTCGAAAGAAAAACTGTTGAATTACACGAAATGAAACTTCATAAAATTTTTAAATGATTTATCATGTCAGTTATTTGATAACCAACATAAGAAATATTTTTTTACTAAATTTATCCTATTGTCTATTTTATAACTGACATGATAAAATGATTTATAAAATCAGTTACTTAATAAGTGATGTGATAAAGCAATGATGATTGATTTATTACATCCGTTATTATATAACCGACATAATAAATTGGCTCTATCATGTTGATTATGTTATAACAAACATGATAAATCCAAATACTTGATGTATCATTTCAGTTATAAAATAATCGATGCGATAAATCAAGATAATTTATTTTTTTACATTGGTTATAATATAATCGATGTGGTAAATCAATTTTTCATCTTTCCACGTCATTTATTTATATGCAATTTAATAAATTTCAACGTGGTCTATACATTTTGTACTAGTGCATTGAGTTTAAAATATGAGATTTACCCTAGGTGCAACTTAACATTAGTTAGTACGAGTCATTTGAAGAAGAGTCATTGCGGGCAAAAAATGTATAAAATAATAAAATAAATTATTTTAATTCATCTTATTGATGCATCAATTATTATGTCTTTAAATAGACTACTACAGAAAAATCCCAGGGTTAGTCTCGTAAACCTATAACCATTGAGGATCCGTTGAGATAACATTGGAGGAATTATCTCAGGAGGACGATGATGAGATCATGAAATGATGATCGAAGAACCTTAGATTCTACAAATATTGCGTACAAAAAAAGGACAAAAATATTTCTTCATCAGTGACATATCCAAATCAAGGTAGGGTGTGTGTTATATTTAGTTTTCTTACCCATTATTTATCTCTATTAAAAACATATGTCAATCAACGAACAAATTGATCCACCGTTCAATCTTTATACGGGATGGGTTTATTTTTGCGAGTATATTTTCTTTGGGAGTTTATTATTTTTTTATTTCTTTTTTCATCATTATAATTGAAAAAAATCAAGGATAACCGAACATGACCAAGGTTAATTCCTATTTTTAATGTTTTTTGGTTTTCTACCATCTTTATTCCTTCACCACATGTGTTCTTTTCTTGGCCTGCAGTTCGACGCTTTATCTATGAATCGATCATTTCACACATGTTTCTTGGAAAAACGATCGTAGATTTTAGATCTGAACTCAGTATGATGCTAAAAAGGTGTAATAGTGGTAGTTGATAATGAATTAAACCAGTTTGGAAACCCCCAATTTGGTGTGAGGCATACAAATGGGGATTGGGATGAAAGGAATCCATTTTTTGAACAAATTCAGACCCTAGATTCTAGAAGGCAAACATGGTAGGATTCAGTCGATGTAGATCCATGTTTTTTGGTCGGATTGGAGACATATTTAAAAGAAACAATAACAAGGGCATGAGTGAGATGAAGAATAATGGTTTCTAGAAAAAATGATATATATAATGTGTATTCTTGACTATATGGCATGTGTTACCATTTTAATGACTTGAAGTGTACTCTGGAAAGTACATAGACATGAGGTAGAGTACATGGGATTCCTACACAGTGTGTACTCCCCCACACAACATGGCCTGGACCATGTAAACGGGCTGCTCTGTGTACTGGTATAAGGGCACGGGTACACAGTTTGATACTGTGTACTGGCACATGACTAGAGTACATTGGTAGGACCTGAGATATAGGGACACGACATGTAACCCCTCATACATGCCGTTTAATATATTAAACTTGGATTAGATCTATTTTCCTCCATATATTAGAAAAGTTTTATTAAGGCTCATTCCCCTTATCCTATCCCTGAAGGTTGGTATCAAATTGTTTCCTACTCCTAGTACAATGATCCATTCAATAGGACTTCTTGGATTGGGTTGTTGGATTCCCTCTGTGAGTTCTAGAGTGAGATCCTCTATTCATATTTGTTATCTAGGTGGAGTTCTTGGCATTGACATGACTAAAACTATACGAGCGTCTATCCTCTACTTAGTAGGTTAATCGTAATTGAGTTTTTTGGTATCACCCCATGGCCTTGGCGGGGATTGTCATCTATGTATTGTATTCTCTTCAAACTATCAGTATGTTATTTTTCATAATGAGACTCAACGAGTATTACCTCTTAGAAAAATGACATCAATGCTATCACACTTAGGAGTGTGTTCTACCGAATTATTTATTTGCAGATCCTCTGAGTTGTTATCCTAGGGATAGTATACTATAGTTGGGAATTACCATTAGACTATGTTTCTTCACTGATTATATATAGATATTCTTTTTATATATATTATAGACATGTACATTTCTAGATTTGATAGTATTTCCTTTGTTTTATACTTTTTGGGTTTGGGGTGTCTTACTAAGTATTTTTATACACACCCATGCATGGGATTTTCCCAAATGTGTTCTATATTATATAGATGATCAAAATTTCGACAGAGTCTTAGATGGACTAGGAATAGATGGTGATTAGTGGGACCAGATAGATCGAGGTGTGTTCCTAGGGATTATATACAACAATCTATTTTTGTTTTAGGTTGGACTTGTGTTTCATACTCTTTGTGGTGGTCTTGTATTTGGCTCTGTTTAAGTTATTTTACTTATTTTCATACTTTGGTTACATGATTTATATGTATACGTTCATGGTTGTTAATTTTTTACATTTTATCATTTTATAGGATTGGAGATCTGTGTGTATATATGTAATCAGGATAAGGCCTCCCATGTTAGTGATATGCCTAATCGGTTCTAGTCACCATCCCCTAGCTTATTGGAGGTGGTCTTAGGGAGTGTTGGAATGGGCCCCACTGGGAAGGGTCAAGACAGAGTGGTATCAGAGCTGGTCTGTTCTACCTTAGGACCAAGAGTTTCTAAGACTGGTTTCGGGAAACCATGTTAAGTGTTTCAAGTTCGTCTTTTTTGTGGGAGACTCTAGTGTTGGTGCGGCGACCGATGTATCCATACACCCAGACGCTGATAACCTACTTTTAAACTAGTTACATGAGAACATTAGTTGTATAGAAAAAATGTTACATGTACCATATAAGAATGGGTTGTGTTTCCATGTACTTATTGAGTCATCTCTCTAGATATACTCATTGACTATTGTAAATATTGTTTAATTTTAGGATGCCTCTATCACATCTACCATCTAGGATTCAACATGATGATCATGAGGATGATCCCCTCAGTGATGAGGCATCAATTCAGGGACCAGTTCTCAAGATGTTACCTCCAGGTGGTGCACCATCCATACCACTTACAGAGCAACACATGGTACCTGTAGTACCAGCGGATGAGGTGCACAAGATGAGCATGATTCACGAGTTTTATATATAGTGACCCCTCAAGTTTTGAAGAGATCTCAAACCATAGGTGGTTCAGGACTAGCTTGAGGAGGTGACCTGAGTTCTCCCTCTTGTCAAGACACTCGAAGATCATATTGTGGTCCCAGCAGCGAGCCTTCTTCATAGCTCGACAGGGCGATGGTGGGGTTTAGAGACCCAGACTTATGATGTGGTGACTCTTTCATGGGTGGATTTTGAATTTATTTTCAGAGAGGATTTATCATCATCATTGCAAATGAATGTAATATCTAGGAGCTTCTACAACTCTAGCAGGGATGCATGATAGTGGCTGAGTATTCATCTAGGTTTACTATTCTCTCTAGGAACTCGATGAATATGGTTTGAGATCAGTTCTTCCGGGCTTGGACCTTCAAGCTAGGTATGCATAGAGACATCCAATCCAGATTTATCCCTATTTTTATTCCTACTTATACTGGGGGTGATAGAGTGTGCTTTGGTGTTTGAGAGTTTCTTGGCTAAGTATATACAACCATTGGTTGTTAGCAGTGGGCAAGTGGGAGTGGAGACCTCGATAGTAGGGATCTGATTTTAGTCTCAGGGACCTAGATGTGCAATATGTCTCAGGAAGAGGTCCCATGATATAGGATTTAATGTTCATATCTCACAAGGTTGGTCCAGTAATCCTAGAGAGAGACAATACTACTCATTTGATTGAAGGGGACATCTCACCCAAGATTGTCCAACCCACCGTATAATTGATAGAGAAGCCATAAATGGGCCACCGAGGTAGAGGCAGTGAAAGAAGAAGGTAGGTTCATAGGGTGTAATATTTGACATAGGATATATGAGAGAAGTAAGAGGAGTTATAAAATATGACTTGTTACCACCAACACTCTTAGGTGGTTTACGTCAGGCTTAAGGAGCCACATGACATGAGAGGGGATAACTACAGGCGATCTATGCTTATGTCCAAGACAATTTTGGAATTATTCAAGGTAAGATATATTTAATTTATACTTTATTTTTAATACTGATAGACAATGATTCTAGTCATTACTTTTTGGACACATATCTTGTTTGACATTTATAGATTCTGGTTGAACTGTTTACTCGACCCTTATGCTTGGAGACTCATACTAGAGAAGTCTTGGTGATCACGCACATATACTGACAGTGTGAACTTAATTTGGGAGGTGAGAGTCTCGGTTGGGATATCTTGGTAGTATAATTGAGTACTTATGATTTCATTCTTGATATGGATTGTTTATCTACATTCCATGCCCATATTGACTGTTTTAGTTGAAGGGTGCAGTGCGTCCGTAGTGATAGAACCGAGTTTTCCTTTTTCAGTGAAAAAGAAACTCAGGTAGTGTAGGATAGACTCATTCAATGGAGTGTGTATAATATTACTCATTATTTTGATATCCTAACCCTTGGTTTAGTGGATTTTAGGAGTTTTTAGGTTCCTACATTGGTGGCAGGGTATGAGGACGTCTTCCTCAAAGATGTTTTAGGATTACCTCCATGCCGAGAGGTAGAATTATACATTTATCTACACCCAGGGATGACACCAATATCTTTACCAGCATATCTAATGGATCTTGAAGAGATTCACAAGCTGAGGGTGCAGTTAGTGGACTTGTAGAGGAAGGGATTTGTTACCCCCAATGTTTCACCCTGGACAACCATGATTTTGTTTTCCAAAAAGGCATATGGGAGCTTGAGAATATGTGTGGACTACCAATGCTTGAATAATGTGACCATGAATAATGATTATCCTCTTTAAAGGATAAATTACATATTTTATTAGTTGAGAGGGGAATAATGGTTCTTAAAGGTTGACCTCAGGTCATGCTATCACCTGCTGTGATTATGAGATGTGGATATATCGAAGATGACATTCAGATATCTCTATATTCACTATGAGTACTTGGTGATTCTCTTTGGCTTGAAGAACTCCCAAAAGGAGTTCATGGTACTCATGAACTAGATATTAAAACCTTTCTTATACCTTTTTGTGGTTCTCTTCATCATTAATATCCTTATGTAATCAGCATCTGAGGAGGATCATGAGACACACTTGAAGATGGTTCTGGACATACTATGATATAACTATATTTATAGAAAGCTCTCGAAGTTTCAGTTATGGATACAAGAGATTCAATTTCTGAGACATGTTATCTCAGTATATGGATTGGTGGTGGAATTGGACAAGGTTGAGGAAGTGTTATCTTGGGATCCTCCTAAGATCATGATGGAGGGTTAGAGCTTCCTTGGGTTGATAAGCTATTACTAGAGATTCATACTTAATTTATATAGAATATCAGCACCCATAAAAGCTTTTACATGAAAGGGGAATCTTTTCTTATGGATAGATAGGTGTCAAAAGTATTTTGAGAAGTTGAGGCACAATTTGATGAGTGCTCCCATATTGAGATTTTCATGGAGGGTGTCAAGTATGTGGTGTTTTGTGATGCATTAGGAATTGAGCTTTGTTGCATTCTAATGTAGAGGCAAGAGGTGATTGCCTATGGTTCTTGCTAGTTGATAACACATGAGTAGAACTACATGACCCATGATCTTGAGTTTGAAGGAATAGTCTTGGCTTAAAAGATGTGGCAACACTACCTGATGGGGGATTGTTTTATCGTATACTCTGACCATAATAGTCTCAAGTATATCTTAATTAGAATGATCTCAACTTGAGATAGAGGTTATGGATAGAGTTCCTATAGGATTTTGAATTCAAAATTGTCTATACTCTTGGGAAGGGAAACATGGTAGCAGATGATCTTAGTAGGAGATCTTGTTTGCAGTTGCTGAATGAGGCGTCAAGGAAATTGGCATCATTATAGTTATCATTTATGGATAGAGATGAAGTAGCTTACCTATATTAAATGGTTGATACCCCTAAAATCTTATAGTGAGTAAGGGAGGAACAGTTTGAGGATATTGAATGTTATACTATACATGCTAATATATCTATAGGTCATGCTACAGATGGATATTCTAAAGGTGGGAAGTAGGCCATTCATTTCGGAAGGTGCAAGATGGTACAAGTTTTGTTGTGAGAGGAGATTCTGAGAGAGTTTCATACATAACCTTTGATGGTACATATAGGTGTTTTGAAGATGTACTAGGAACTCTAACATTATTTTTGGTGGCCAAGAATAAAGAAATTAGTTTTATGGTTTGTCTTATGATGCCTTACTTGTCATCATGTGAAGACTAAGCACCAAGTTATAGAGGGTTTATCTCAACCCATTCAGGTTACAGAATGGAAGTGGAATGAGATATCTATAGAATTAGTGATGATATTACCACATACATCTAGGGGACATGATTCCATCTGGGTGATCATAGATTGAGTCACCAAATTAGCCAACTTCATAGATATATGAGAACATAGTTCAATATAGAGCTTGGGATGTATCTACATTCAGGAGATAGTCTGACACCATGGAGTTCCATCAATGATTATTTTTTTATCGCGATTCTCACTTTACATCCCATATGTGGAAGGGATTAAATGTGTCATTTGGTACTTAGTTATACTTGAGCATAGAATTTCACCCCCAAACTGATGGTTGGATTGAGAAGACTATTCATGTTCTGGAGGACATGCGACAAGCTTGCATGTCAGACTTTAGAAATAGTTGGGAGGACCACCTTAAGGCTATGTACAGTTGACCCTATAGGTTACCACTTTGTGGGACTGACCTAGGAGAGTTAGTAGTCATGGGCCCAGAATTGGTGCAATCTACAACAGAGAAGGTTCTAATCATCCATGATTGGAGGGAGAGTGCACATAGCTATCATAAGTTTTATTCTGATAGGTGACATAGGACTTTGGAGTTCAAGGAAAGAGACCATGTGTTTTTATAGGTTTCACCTTGATGTGGATTATAGATATTTGTTCAGGGTGACAAGATATCTTTGAGGTTCATGAGCCCTTTACAAATACTACATAGAGTTGTTAAGGTGATATACTATTTAGCTCTACCTCATCAATTAGAATGGGTGCTCGACATATTCCACATGTCGCAGCTAAGTAATTACATGCATGAATCATCAGAAGTTATTGAATAGGGTGATATAGACATCGAGGATGGAACAACCTTTGATGAGTACCTGGTGGAGATTAAAAATATACAGGAGATGATCCTTTGTGGGTGGTCGATTCCTTTGGTGTGTTATCAGTGGCAGTAGGGGACCATTTAGAAGATATCATGGGAGTAGGAGGCTCAAATTCATGCTCTGTACCCATATATTTTTGAGTATACCTTGTTTTGGATTTTCAAGACATAAATCCACAAGGTGGGGATAATGTAATGTATCAAATTTTCTATGTATTATTTTCGGATATTATATGGATTATTTTCAAGATAAGGTGTGAAGACTGTGTGAAATCACAAGGACCAGTGTTCCCAAAATAAATATCTGAAATATATTAAGTATATTAAATAACATGTTCATAGAGTTTCCTAAAAAATTGTAATAACTTTAAAATGGATACCTAGATTAGAAATATGAGGGAACCATTAAGTTCATAAGGGGAGGTTTATCCTAGGTGCGACTTACCATTAGTTGGTATAATTCGTTTGTAGAAAATTCATAGTCAGCACAAAAATGAATAAATTATTTTAATTAATCTTATTGACACAACGATTGTTATATATTTAAATAGAATGCTATGAAAAAATCCCAGGGTTAGCTTCATAACTGTGGAGCCATTAGATATTCATTGAGATACATTTAGAGGAATTGTCTTAGGTGGGTGATGAAGAGATCATGGACCGATGATTGATGTGCCTTATATTTGATGGATATTTCCTAAGATAAAGAAACAATAATCATTCATTATCGGTGATAGATCCAAATCAAGGTAGGGAATTCGTTTTATTTAGAGTTATACCACATTCTTTATCTCTAGGATGAATTTGAATCAATCAATGAACAAATTGATTTGTGGTTTGATCATTATACGGGATTTGTTTATTTATGTGGAAATATTTTCTTTGGGATTTGTTTATTTTTTTTGTTTCTTCGTTCTTTATTCCAATGGAAACATATCAAGTTTATCCTAACCTGGACAATGTTTGTTACAATTTTTCATATTTCGCGGTTTTCTACCATAATTATTTGTTCATTTAATGCATTCTTCACTAGGACCATGATTCGATGTTTTACTAGTGAATCGAACATTGCACACATGTTTCATGGTGCAACAAATGAGATTTAAGATCCAGAATCAGTACCGCGCAACCGAGGTGTGATGATGGTAGAAACAAATGAATCAAACCATTTTAAAAACCCCCAATTTTTAGAGAGATGTAAGAATGATGATCAAGATGAAAAAATATATTTTTTGAACATATTCAGACCCCAGATTTCTAAGAGAATCAGTGGAAGGGTTTGGATGGGGTAAGACCATGTTTCTTTGTATGATTGGAGTTGTATTTCAAGGGAATACTGGTGCAGGTGTGTGTAGTTGGAAGAATAAGGGTTTTTGAATAAACACAATACATACGTTGTGTTGTCTTGACTATACAGTGTGTAGTACCCATTTAATAACTCAACATGTACTCTGGAAAGTACAAATACACGGGTTGGAGTACATGGGTTGACTACATGGTGTGTAATCCCCCACGTGACACAACCAGGACCATGTACATGGGATACCCTATGGACCAGTACATGGGCACAAGTACATGGTCTGATGCCATGTACTAGCACATGGTCAAACACCGTGTTATGGCACATGGCAGGTGTACATGGATGGGAAATAGGATACAAGGGCATGACATGTAACCCCTATTACATGGTGTGTATTCTATTAAACTGGGATTTAATTATTCATAATCCATATATTGGATAGGTTATGTTAAAGTTCCTTCCCCTTATCCTATCTTTTAAAGTTGGTATGGAATCGTTTCCTACTCCTAGTATAATGATTCTTCAACAGGACTTCTTGGATATAGTCATTGGAATCCCTTGGTGAGGCCCATAGTGAGATCCCCTATTCATATTCATGCCCTAGGTGGAATTCATAGTATTGACATAACCAACATTATGCAAGAATTGGTCATGACCCCCTCCCCACAAGGTGTACCCCTATTGGGCCAGTAATGTGAGAAGAGAGATAATGACCCCTGAGTCCCACGTCCAGTAGGCCCCAGGTTGGTGACAAGCACCGAGGGTATAGTAAACACATAAATGGGAGGCATTACCCTCTAAGAGAACACATTAGAAAGATATAGATAAGATAGACACCAACCAAATCCAACTCAGACAACAAAATAAATGAAATCCCAATTACACAGATGAAATTTCACGCAAAGATACTACAACTAAAAGGGGAAAACTACAAGTACCCAAAGTAAAGTAAAAACAACAGCAACCACAAGCCCGAACAGCTCCTGCAAACCCAAGCTAGTAGAAACCATCTTGATCTCCAACCTACTCCAAGTGACCTGAAAAATAGTTTATATAGATATAGGGTGAGTATAACAGTATACTCAGTAAGATCCTCCCCAAATCCTCTCATGAAAACGTAAAGAAAGCATGCTAAAGTACAATGAACAACAAGTGAAACAAACTCATCTCCTAAACAGGTATACTAAGTTCCCAAACTCACCAGGAGTACTCTCACCAAGTAACACATACCATAGTATATAATATAATAAAGAATATCAAGGGTACACCACTACTACTTACCCACTGGTTTTCCGCTTTTCCCCAACATCGCACGTCCTTAGCATCTCTCTCCAAAAAGGCTTTCCCGCAGACACCTAGGAGGAGCACCAAGACATACACCTCATGCAACAAAACCACCATGTCCATGTAATAAAAGTAACCAGGTAGTTTCTGGGATCCACCACAACTCGTATAACATGTATCATACATCGGGTGTTATACCTCAAGCCATTACAGCCCATACACAGAGTAAGGATCCTCAAGAAATCACAACCTATACATGTTACACCTATAGTAGTCCATGGGAAAATATATCTAGAATATATGTGTATGAATAACGACAATCCATTACAACCCTCTACACACATATATGGGGAAAAATAACTGATGTGCAAACCAGCAGAAGTTACTACCAAGAGAAGAGAGCATAGCCAAAGGGGGTAGTCAACCATCCATCCTCCCACCAGAATGTTTGGGAAAACCCCTCCCAGGTCTTAGAATCCCTGGGGTGTCAGTTGTCCTAACTGACAAGGTGGAGTATCATATATAAACACAAAAAGTTTAGAATATACTATAGCTCACAACCACACTAAGGGGATAACCTAGTCTTAGACTCAATTGCAGCTAACGTCTTTCGAACTCCCAACTTCCACTTCTAAGACTAGGTATCCTATAAGAACACAACCATTTAAATATATTTATTACATTACTTCATTCCCTTTATATCATTTTCAATTTACGTTAATTAATTCTTTAAAAACTAATTAACTATAATCAATTTCCACCTTATATTTCATTAGAATCACACCCAAAGTCCACTGTCACTTTAAATTTTAACCTTATCATTGCATCCCAGTAAGCTCCAACCCCATGGGTTAACATCATTTATTAAATTATTTATTTAAAACATTACATTCCCATATTCTCATACATTCTAGAAAACATTCTATGCTACTAAAAACAAGGGGGATCAACACGGTGAGTAGATGAACTACCCATCGAGTCTTTGCCGCCTACAGTAAGTGCGTATACCCATCCTTCCTTGAGAAGCTAAACACAGAAAGCACGTGGCATACCCCTTGTGTGTTCTCCCCTTTCAGAAGAAGGGTAAGCAAGACCTTCTTCCTTGAGCAGTGGAGAAAGTAAAGCAGATAAACAACCAATAAGAATCAGCAAGAATCCAAACATTTACATCCAAACAATTTCATCATCCGTGGTGTCCTCCTCGACACCCCCATGCATAAACCGATGCATCTCGCCACTCTAGGAATCAAATTCTACCACAACCAGTAGGCCTCCCTGCCGCCACATATCACAATAGCCATCCAGGCTCACATCACAACACAAGTAGCAGGAAAAAAAATCATATCAATTGGGATCTTGGCCCTTAAACAAGCAAGAGGGTAACTTAGAACCCTACAAGGAATTATCTTTTATTAAACAACTAGTTCATTAATACATCTTGGATTAACAAATTTATTATTCATAATTTACAACTTCAGGAAAGATAAATTGTAAGCTATCACAAATTAATCATGCTTACTGTACCAAATTGATTAACATTAAATTACAACAAGAAGAACAAGATTCATTTACTTGCCTCTTTATTTTTATCCAAACAATTATCAATTAATTTCCGGTTTATGTTTGTTACCAATCTCCATCAATAATGAACAGCTAAACAAAGAAATCATAGGTATCACACTATCTAGGAAAATGAGAGACAATAACATACGATCGATAACGATTTATTTATACGGTTCAAATATTTATTATGTCAATTCCATTGTGATCCAATGGGATAAAACATGCTAACTATACAGTTTCATGTAAAAGAAAAGATAAGCAATGAATCCCCTACCTCAAATGGGTTTTGACATTCTTTATATGAGAACGATCCACACAATGAGTTACAATCTCCTCCCCTCGTGACAACTGTATCCACCCGAGGATGCAGAGACACCACCACATTGGTCAACACCCAAGAAAAGTCCTTTAAGAACATGGAGATAGTATTCCATCAAATAGAAAGGAGAAAAAAAGGAGATGAACCCAAAATAATGACGATAGATCATACCATATATTGAAGATTGATCGATACAAATTGGTTGCATCAAAATAGAGTGGAACCAATCCAAGGAGGAAATATTGATGGTGCAACTCCTATGGGATGGAGTGAAAGGTTTGAGCATCTCACAGCTTAGAATAAGGAGGAAGAACTAGGGAGGAAGATATATCGTCCCTTTAGAATATTTTTTAGAGAAGGAGTTTAAGATATGATGGATTTTCCATTAAAAATGGATCACATTAACCCATGCGGTTTGACCAAGTAAATGCATCCCGAGCCTTAGGAATAATTAATATAGGAGTTATGGCCATTGAATCGGCCTTAGAGTCCTTAAAATGAGGTTTTAAATACATTTTACGTCAAAGGGGTAAAAATGTAGGAAGCTGGAAGCACTGTTCGTGAACACAAAATTTGGGAATGGAAATAGAGGCTGCAGTTGGAACCTCACCGTTCTGGAAACACTATACATAATCCTCATTGTTTTGAAAACACTATTCATAAACCTCACCATTCTAGAAACACTGTTCATAAACCTCACCATTTTGGAAACACTATTCATAAACTCAAAATTTGGCAAAGGAAATATAGGATACCATTGGTACCTCACCGTTCTAGAAACACTGTTCATGAACTCAAAATTTGGAAAAGTAAATATAGGCTACTGTTGGAACCTCACCATTCTAGAAACACTATTCATGAACTCAAAATTTTGCATAGGAAATATAGGCTACTGTTGGAACCTCACTGTTCTGGAAACACTGTTCATGAACTCAAAATTTGGCAAAGGAAATAGAGGCTACCTTTGGAACCTCATCGTTGCACTGTTCACATAAGGCTACCGATGACCTGTTCACAGAAGGCACCATAGCACTGTTCACCTTAGGTTACCGCTGCACTGTTCACCTAAGGCTATCGATGACACTATTCACCTAAGGATACCGATGCGTTGTTCACCTAAGGCTACCTATGAAACTATTCACCTAAGGCAACTGATGACACTATTCACCTAAGGCTACTGATGACACTATTCACCTAAGGGTACCGATGACACTGTTCACCTAAGGCTACCGATGCACTATTCACAGAACTGGAAAGTTGGAAAAGTGTTGGGAATAAGTCACCTTGACCTCCCAGAACACCTCACTCACCAGATTTTCGCAAAGGAATAGACCAGAGAGTTCTAGGCCATTACATCAAATACCTCTGAAAACATTCTCATCCTTAAGAATTCAAAACTAGCCTAAAAGGGAACAGAAAAAAAGTCTGAACAACCAACCATTGAGATACCTCTCAAAAAAGAGCAAGCCACAAGAAGCAACCAAAGAAAGAAATTTCATAAACACGAAAAGTTTATAACCTCAAAGGGGACATCGTTACATGAAAAGAGTTAAACATCAAACAACTATAGGTACTGAGAACATATCTATAACTCACGTTCCTAGGTACTCTCCTCCATGGGACCATGTCACCACAAGACATGAACCAAGGGAATTGAATGCATGTGAAACACCTTCTCTTTATAGACTTGGATCTCTACATGTCACTCCTCAAAGGTCGCATCATCATCAACATCAATATCTCCCCAATCGACGGCGTGAGAGTCACCATGAAGATAATGACAGAGCTGTGATACATGGAAAACATCATGTATCCAACTCATCTTTGGGGGAAGTGCTACTCGATACGCCACTAATCCAACATGATCTAACACATTTAGAGTCCCAACAAACTGCGGAGAAAGCTTTCTCCCGTGACCAAACCATTGCTACCCATGACAGAGAGTCACCTTCAGAAACACTTGATCCCCCACATCAAACTCTAAGGGTCTCCTCCTTTGAATGGAATATGATTTATGGCGATCTTGCGCTGTCTTCATCCTCTCACGAATCACCTGAACCATATCTGTTGTATTCTTCACTAGTTCCAGTCCAAGAATTGCAGAATCTGTGACCCCAGTCAAGCATAATGGAGAATGGAAAGGATGGCCATACAAGGCTTCAAATGGTGCCATACCGATGGTGGAGTGAAAACTATTGTTGTAAGTGAACTCCACCAAGGGTAAGTGCCTCATCCATGAACCTCAAAAATCTAGGACACATGAGAGTAACATGTCTTCTAGAGTATGGATGGTTCACTCTCTCTGAACATCCGTTTGGGGATGAAAGGGAGTGATAAGGCATTTCTGAGAACCAAAAGCATGCTGGAGGCCTCTCCATACCCTAGAGGTAAAATGAGGATCTTGATCAGAAATTATTGTCCTTGGGACACCATGAAGTCTCACCACCTCTTCCAGATACTTCCTCCAAAAAACATCCACTGAGCATGCCTCATAGATTTCTATAAAGTGGGATGATTTCATCAAACGGTCCACTAACACCCAAATAGCATCATGTCATTCCCGAGCTCAAGGTAAACTAGTAAAAAATTCCATTGAGATGTCCACCCACTTCTACTGAGGAACATCTAATGGTTGGATTAGACCACCCGGAACATGGTGTTCAACCTTCACCTTCTGGCAGACCAAACGTTGAGATATAAACTCTGCAACCGCACGCTTCAGCCCAGGCCACCAAAACTGAATCCTCAAGGCTCAGTAAATCTTCTTCATGCCAAGATGCACCACTAAATGAGAATTATGGAACTCTCTGAGAACCTTCTCACGCATCTTCAAAGGAAAAAATATCCTTCCATGATACAACACTCAGTGTTCTTCATCCTCAGACCAACCATCTGGGGTCTCTCTACAAACAACTCGGTCTTTCCTGACCTCCACCTCTAGATCCCCCAACTGGGACTCTTCCACCTTCTGCACCAGAGATGACTACACCATAATCTAAAAAATACAACCTCTGCCCCCAAATTCTCCTATATCAAGATGTAATGATGAAAGTTCTTCCATTACTCTCTAGGAGACACTGGATTCACGGACTGCATCACTACGTGACTTCCGACTCAGCGCATCAGCTACAAAATTCTCCTTTCCAGGTGTATACAATATTTCAAAGTTGTATTCCTGTAAGATCTCCATCCACCAACATTGTTGCAAGTTTAAGTCACGTTGGGAGAAAACATACCTTAGGCTCTTATGATCGATGAAAACCACAAAGTGCTCACCAATGAGTTAATGTCTCCACAAATTTAGAGCAAAAACCACAACTGCCAAATCAAGATCATGGGTGGCGTAGTTACATTCATGGGGACACAACTTCTGAGACCCACAAAAAACAACTGATCTCTGCTGCATCAGAACACAACCTAACCCCAGATGCGAAGCATTGCAGATAACCTCAAACTGAACTCCCTCAGATGGAAGACAAAGAACTAGAGTACTTACTAACTTCTTCTTTAGATACTCAAATGTTTCTTAACACTGATCGATCCATATTAATGAATGATCATTCCTAGTCGAAATTGTTAGAGAAGTCACAACTTGAGAGAAATTGGATACGAACCTCCTGTAGTAGCCTGTGAGACCAAGGAAACTTTGCACCTCTAACACTATTTTGGGGGATGCCCAAGACACAACTACTTCTATCTTCGATGGATCCATAGCTAATCCCTACTGGGACATAACATGTCCCAAGAAATGGACTTCTTGAGCCCAAAACTCACACTTCAACAACTTACCAAACAATTGATGTTAACGAAGAACTCCAAAAATGGCGTGTAGATACTCCACATGCTCCTCCTCAGATGTGGATTACACAAGGATGTTGTCAATGAAAACCACCAAAAACATGTCCAGGAACTCACGGAACACATAATTCATCAATAACATGAACACAGATAGAGAATTTGTAATGCCGAACGACATTACAAGGACTTCATAATTCCCACGAAGACAACGGAATGCAGTCTTCGAGATATCCTCATCCTTCACACGCATCTGATGATATACAGACTGCAAGTTGATCATTCAGAACCAACTTTCACCCTTTAGTTGATCAAATAAATCATAAATATACGGAATAGGATAATGATTATTCACTATCACTTTGTTTAAGCGATGATAATCTACACACAAATGCAAACTGCCATCAGCCTTCTTCATGAATAAAAAATGGGTGCACCCCACAATGACACACTTGTCCGAACAAAACCAAACTGTAAAAGACCATCATGATGTTTACGTATCTCTTGTAACTCAGAAGGGGCCATACTATATAGAGACATAGATATATGAGACACTCCTGGTTGTAGCTCGATCCCAAACTCGTTCTCTCATCGAGGGGGTAATGTTACAACCTTTTCTGGAAAGACAGCAGGGTACTCTTATATGACCCTAAGAAACACCAACTGTTGAACCTCTGAGGAACTCAGAATTAGACCATCCATCATAGATGATATGGACGTAACATGCCTCCAACCCATCTGAGGGTCTCGCTCTCCAACAAACACCAGTAGCTCTCCATCCGCATCCAAGAACACAACCTAAATCCTGAAGAAATCCATGATAGCCTACACCAAATACAACCAATCCATGCCAAGGATGAAATCATATGGTTGTATTTGTAAACATAGGAAATCTCCCCAAGAGTGGTGCTACCCCAACACTAGCTCACAGTCTCTACATACTTCAAACAAGTCAGCTCGACCTCCATCTGGCATAGTCAACACCAAGGGCACTGGTAGCCTCTCTACCTCAAGTCCCAATGCATGGACTAGGGTTGGTGATATGAAGGAGTGTGTCGCTCATAAATCAAACAAGGCATACACCAGCAAAGGGTACCTCAAATGATGTCTGGCTCGCTTGGTGCTAGAAATACTAATGCATGAAGCTAACCATGACCACCTCCATGGACTATCTAACCCTGATGAAAAGCACCACCATGGTCGCACTCTTCTCTATGAGGATGGAGAGCATCATGGGGATATACTCTTCCTACACCATCTACCGTCTACTGATCTAAAGCTGGTGCAACCTGCTACTACTGCCTCGGATGAAACTGCCTAAATAGAGGAACCTGGAGTGGAAAACCTGGTGCACAATGAATGCTTTGAAAGGTTGGGCACTCTTGCTGTTGATGAACTCAACCACCACAAGAAAAACAAGCTCATGATTCCTTGACATAGGTATGAGAGATGCTTCCCCTAATGAAACGATATGCTAAGGGTTTGGATCTACCCCCAACCAAACTGAAACTCTTCTGCCCAAAAAACTGAGAACCTCAGACCACAACTCTACTTCGTGAGGAATCATGATGACCCCTCTCTCATAATGATCTAGTTCTGGAAAATTTCCTCTCGATGACCTCTGCCCTAGCCAGCACCTCAATATATATCTTCAACATAAATGGGGTGACCTGGCGCTGGATCTTGGGATGAAAATCCTCCTCAAAGTGCCTCTCCCTAGCCTCCTCATCTGGAAACAGGTTTGAAGCATATCATAAAAGTTTCTGGAACTCGATTCCAAACTCTTGCACACTCTAGCTCCCTTGTTGAAGGGTAATAAGCTTCTAGCGACTGAACGTCTTCGTAGTTGAATAAAGAAACTCGACTCTAAACTTATCTCAGAACTCCTCCCATGATATCACCGACTCCTCGCGATCCCCAAGGAATAAGAACCACCACTGTCTCACTACTCTACAAAACATTGTCACAACCAAGGAATCCCAGTGCTCCTTCCAAGTACGGATCGAATTGAAGCCTATTTCGATCTCCCCCAACTAGTCTTCCATGTCTGCATCAGAAACGGAGCCCTCGTACTTCTGAAAACTCTGGCACTGAAACTCTCGGTGTGTCCTCCTCCAAGTGTCATCGTCGTCAACCTTTACCCTATGGTGATCTACTAGCACAACCTGTTGGACATCTTCTAAGTGATCCTGATGAGGACGTTGACCTAGAGCCATACCTATAAAATAAAAAATAGTTAGAGCTCCTAAAATTGGAATATGAAAGACTCAACATTAATTAATTAATTGTTTTCTTATATTCATTTTAGGTTAACCTATCCAAAGGTCTACCCATTCAAAAACATGCACAAAGAAGAATTATGCATGATCCTTTCCTAGGTCTCTACCCTACAACTAGTATCACCTCGTTTAGTATCCATTGTTAACTTAAAGGTCCATACATCAGATCATAGGGGGCCCTAAACCAATATGTGTCAGCCGGTCTCAAGTGTTAACATCACTTTCTAAACATGAATGACACTGTTTCCCTACCTACCCATGCAACCTCACCTGTGCCTAAATCCAAACTCCAACCTATCTCTCAACTTACCTCTGATACCACTCTGCCATGACCCCCTCCCCGCAATGGGTACCCCTCCAAGGACAGAAATGTGATAAGGGAGATAATGACCCCTGAGTCTCACCTCTAGTAGGCCCTAGGTTGGCGACTAGCACTGAGGGTATAGTAAACACACAAATGGGAGGCATTGCCCTCTATAAGAAGACATGCGAAAGACATAGTTAAGATATACACAAACCACATCCAACTTAGAAAAAAAATAAACAAAATCCCATGTACACTGATGTAATGTTATGAAAATATACTACAACTAAAAGGGGAACACAAAAAGTACCCAAAAGAAAGTAAAAACAGCAGCAACCACAAGCCCGAATAGCTCCTGCAAACCCAAGCTAGTAGAAACCAGCTTGGTCTCCAACCTCCTCCAAGTGACCAGAAAGACATTTTATATAGACATAGGGTGAGTATAACAGTATACTCAGTATGATCCTTCCTGAATCCTCTCATGCAAAAGTAAAGAAAGCATACTAAAGCACAATGAACAATAAGTGAAACTAACTCATCGCCTAAGCAGGTATACTAAGTTCCCAACCTCACTATGGATACTCTCACCAAGTAACAAATACAAGAGTATATAATATAATAAATAATATCAATGGTAACACACTACAACTTCTCCACTGGTTTTCCTCTTTTCCCCAACATCACACATCCTAAGCATCTCTATCCAAAAAGGCTTACCCACAGACACCTAGGCGAAGCACCACAACATGAACCTCGTGCAACAAAACCACCTCGTCCAAGTAAAAAAAGTAACTGGATAGTTTCTAGGAGCCACCACATCTCGTATAACATGTATCATATGTTGGGTATTATACCTCAAGTCATTACAACCCATACAACAAGTAAGGATCCTGAAGCCATCAAAGCCTATACACGTTACACCTATAGTAGTCCATGGGAAACGATATCCAGAATATATGTGTGCAAATAACCATAAGCCATTACAGCCTTCTACACACATATATAGGGAAAAATAACTGATGTGCCAACCAACACAAGTAACTACCAAGAGAAGAGAGTGGGGACAAAGGGGTTAGTCAGCCATCCATAATCCCACCAAAATGTTGGGGAAAACAGCCCTCGGGGCTCAGAATCCCTGGGGTGTCAGTTTCCCTAACAGACAAGGTAGAGTAGCGTATAGAAATACAAAAAGTACAAAATATTATATAGATCAAAACCACACTTTGGTAATAACCTAGTATTATACTCAAATACAACTAATGTCTCTCAGACTGCCATATTCCACTTCTAAGACTAGGTATCCTATAAGCACACAACCATTTAGAGAGATTTATTACATTACTTTATTCCCATTTTATCAGTTTCAATTTACGTTAATTAATTATTTAAACACTAATTAACCATTATCAACTTCCACATTATATTTCATTAGAATCACACCCAAATTCCATTGTCCCTTTAAATAGTAAACTCATCATTTCATCCCAATAAGCTCCATCCCCATGGGTTAACATCATTTATTCAATTATTTATTTACATCAATACATTCCCATATTCCCAATCATTTTAGAAAAAATTCTATTCTACTAAACACAAGGGGGATCAACACAGTGAGTAGATGAACTACCCATTGAGTCTTTGCTGCCTATAGCAAGAGCATAGACCCATCCTACCTCGAGAATCTAAACACAGAAAGCATGTGGCATACGACACATGTCTTCACCACTTTTGGAATAAGGGTAAGCAAGACCAGCTGCCTTGAGTAGTGGAGAAAGTAAAGAAGATAAACAACCATTAAGGATCAGTAAGAATCCAAACATTCACATCCAACCCATTTCATCATCCCTGGTTTTCTCTCCGACACCCAAATCCATAAACTGATGCATCTCTCCACCCTAGGTGTCAAATGATACCATAACTAGTAGGCCTCCTTACCCCCACATATCACAACAACCATCCAGGATCACATCACAACACAAGTAGCATGAAAAAAAATTCATATCAGTTGGGCTCTTGGACCTTAAACAAGAAATAGGGTAACTCATAAACCTACTAGGAATTATCTTTTATCAAACAACGAGTTCTTTAATCCATCTTGGATTAACTTATTTATTATTTGTAGGTTCCAACTTCGGTAAACCTAAACAGCAATCTATCAAAAATTAATCATGCTTACTATGACAATTTGATTAATATCAAGTTACAACAAGAAGAACCAGATTAATTTACATGCCTCTTTATTTTAGCCAAACAATTATCAATTAATTTCCAGTTTACATTCCTTACCAATTTTCTATCAAGAATGAATAGCTAAACAAGGAATTTATAGATATCACACTATCCAGAAAAACAAGAGTCAATAACATATGATCAATATCAATTTATTTATCCAGTTCAAATATTTATTATGTGAATTCAATTGTGATCCAATGGGATAAAACATGTTTATAATATAGTTGCACGTAAAAGAAAAGAGAAGCAACAAATCCCCTACCTCAAATGATTCTTGATGTTCTTTATATGAGAATGAGCCACACAACGGGTTACGATCTCCTCCCTTCATGAAAACTATATCCAACCGAGGATGCAGAGACACCACTACACATGTCAACACCTAGGAAAAGTCCATTATGAACATAGAGATAACATTCCATAAAAGGGAAAGGAGAAATAAAAGGAGATGAACCCAAAAGAATGATGACAGATCATACCTTATATCGAAGATTGATTAATACTACTTGGTTGCATCAAAACAGAGTGGAACCAATCCAAGGAATAAAGATTGATTGTACCACTCTTATGAGATGGAATGAAAGGTTAGAGCATCTCACAGATGAGAAAAAGATGGAAGAACTAGGGAGGAAGATATCTCCCCCCTTTAGAATATTTAATGGAGCAATGGTTTAAGATACGATGGAATTTTCCATAAAAAACAAAGCACATTAACCCATGCGGTTTGACCAAGTAAAAGCATCCCGAGCCATAGGAATAATAAATATAGGAGTTATGGACTTTGAATAGGCCTTAGAGTCCTTAAAACAAGGCTTTAAATGCATTTTACAATAAAGAAAATGTCAAAGGGGCGAAAATGTAGGAAGCTGCAAACACTGTTCATGAACACAAAATTTAGAAAAGGAAATAGAGGCTGCAGTTGGAACCTCACTATTCTAGAGAAACTGTTCATAAACCTCCCCATTCTAGAAACACTATTCATAAACCTCACCATTCTACAAACACTGTTTATAAACCTCACTATTCTGGAAACACTGTTCATAAACTCAAAATTTGGAAAAGGAAATATAGGATTCCATTGAAACCTCACCATTATGGAAACATTGTTCATGAACTCAATATTTGAAAAATGAAACATAGGCTACCATTGGAACCTCACCATTCTAGAAACACTATTCATGATCTCAAAATTTGTAAAAGGAAATACAGGCTACCATTGGACCCTCACCGTTCTGGAAACACTCTTCATGAACTCAAAATTTGGAAGAAGAAATATAGGCTACCGTTAGAACCTCACCATTGCACTATTCATATAAGGCTATCGATGAAACTATTCACATAAGGTGACCGTTTCACTGTTCACCTATGGCTACCAATGACACTATTCACATAAGGAACCATTGCACTGTTCACCTAAGGTTACCATTGTACTGTTCACCTAAGGCTACCGATGAACTGTTCACCTAAGGCAACCGATGACACTGTTCACCTAAGTGTACCGATGGAACTGTTCACCTAAGGCTACTGATGCACTATTCATAGAACTGGAAATTTGACAAAATGTTGGTAATAAGTCATCATGACCTCCCAAAACACCTCAGTCACCATATTTTTGAAAAGTAATGGACCAGAGAGGTCTGGGTCTTTACATCATTGATCATATACATAGTGGTTTAATCAATATTGAGTTTGTTGGTATCACCTCATGGCCTTGGTAGTGATCCTCATCCATGTATCATATTCTCTTTGGACTATTAGCATGCTATTTATTTTTACGCAACCTGACGAGAAGTACCTCTTAGACGAACATCATCAGTACTATCGAAATCAAGAGTGTGTTCTCTCGGATGAGTGCTTCATGGATCATTTGAGATGGAATCATAGGGCTGGTATAATACAATTTTGACTTACATTTAAATCATTATTCTTTGTTGAGTATATCTGGATATTATTGTTTTATGTATTTTAGACATATAACCATGAAGATATGACTATATTTCCTTTGTTATACGTTTTTTGTTTTTTGTGTGTCTAACTGAGTATTGTTATACTCACCCCTGTAGGGGATTTTCTTGTATGTGTTGTGTCTTGTGTAGATGATCGACCTTTCAACAGAGTCTAAGAAGGACTAGGAATATATGGTGGTTAGTGAGACGAGACACAACAAGGTGTGTTTCTATAGCTATCATACATCAGTCCCTTTTTATTTTAGGTTGGAATTGAGTTTTAGACTCTTTGAGGTGGGATTTTATTTGGCCTTGTTTACTTTATTTTACTTCCTATCTTACTCTAGTTATGTGATTTAGATGTATGGATTCATGGTTGTTTAGTTTTTACATTTCATCATTTTATAGTCTTATAGATGTGTGTTTGTAATGGTATTTAGGTTAAGTTCTCCCATGTTATTGATATGCCTACTCGATACTAGTCTCCATCCCCTGACCTATTGGAGGCGTGGATGGGGAGTTTTAGCGTGAGAGTCACAAGGAAAAGTCATGACAACAACCAAAAACCTCCAAGATTTCAAGGGCAATCTTTTTTCCAACACAACCACTGAGGTGGATCCCGACAAAAATGTGTTGGCAGGTACACTAGTTATTCATTCAAGAATAAAAAACCTACTTTTTGATTTGGTTTCTATGCATTTCTTTACATTAGGAAAGTTTAGTAGAACTATTCAAATACTTTCACAAAGCATTGAATTAGAGTTTTCGAAGAAAATAGCAACTAAGGAAATTATTGAATCCCAAGTACATAACTTCTACCCTCTAAAAATTTGTTGTCTGAAGTTCTCAGCAAACCTTGTCATACACCCTTAGGAAGAATTTGATGCAATTCTAGTTATGGATTGGATTTCCCTATATAGAGCCAACATAAATTTCTACGAGAAGAAAATCAACTTCTGTATTTCAAATCAACCCCCAATTTTGAATAACTACAAGGAGGATGATGAATATTCTTTAGAACCAATATCACAAGAAAGGATATTATTTCTTATGAGAAACCATATCTTGCTCAAATTATTGAGTCTAAATTAATAACCATCCTAGAATACATACCTATTGCGAGGGAATACATTGATGTGTTTTTTGAGGAATTTCCTAGTTTTCCTCCTAGCCGAGAGGTTTAATTTTTAATCGAGTTCATACCTGGGGCATTACCATTATCCAAGACTCTGTATAGAATGAATATTGTGTGACATGAATATCTAATGCAAAAACTAAAAGAGAATATGGAAAAAGGGTTCATACACCCAAGTTATTCACCAAGGGGTTCCCCAATTCTATTTATCAATAAGAATTATGGGTCAATCCATTTTTCATTGACTATCATGAGAATACTAGGATCACGATAAAAAAATTATCCTTTACCATAGATTGATGACTTGTTCGAATAGCTATGTGGAGCACAAGATATCACCAATGTGGATCTGTGGTTAGGATGCTACCAAGTTAGGGTGAAGAAGTATGATATCCCCAAGACTTCTTTTCATAAAAGGTACAAGCACTATGAGTTTATAGTAATTCTATTCTAACTCACCAATGTAATAGAAATCTTCATAGAAATGATTAATATAATCTTTAAAGATTACCTAAATTTTTTTTGGTAGTATTTAATGATGATATTATAATAATATCCTAAAATAATAAGGATCATGGGGAGCATCTTACTAATATGCTAAAGACCATTCTAAAGGAGATTCATTATGAAATGTAAAAAAAATGAGTTCTGGTAGAAAGAATTATAAATATTGTGGCATATCATCACAAGAAATGGGATATATGTGGACCCTTTAAAAATTGATGAAATTAAAGGATGGATGAAGCCAACATTTGTAATAGATATTGTATTATATAGGTATTATCATCGATTTGTGTGAATGTTCACATGATTTTCAAACCCACTAACCAAGATAACTCAGAAGGGGGTAAATTTTTCTTGGAATGATGAATGTGAAGTGAGAATTAAAAATCTTAAAAGGAGGATTATCATTGAACCTTGTCTCACACTACCCACAAGTGGAGAACTTTTCATGGTCTTCAGTGAATCTTCAAAGAAGGGATTGTGCTGTGTGCTAATGAAGAATAAAAATGTCGTAGCCTATGATTTAAGGAAGTTGAAAGTTCACAAACATAACTACCCAATTTATGATCTGGAGATGGATGCAGTGATATTTTATTTGAAAATAGGGCATCATTATCACTTTGGGGAGTAGTGTGAAATTTATACAGATAAAAAAAATCCTCAAGTATATATTAAAATAGAAAGAGATGAATATGTTCCAATAAAGATAGTTAGAGCTGATTAATGACCATGATTGCTCAATCTACGACCATCATAGTAAATCAAATAGAGTGGTAGTTGATATAAGTATAAACGACCTGAAAATTATATAATTTATGATAATTTAAAGGGATTTGATCTTATTAGGTTTGGAAAGGATGGATATGGGGATCATAGAGGAAAGAAAATATTCAACCCTTTCACAAATTATTGTTCAACATCTCTTCTAGAGAGGTTAAATTATGGTCAATGATATGTTGTGGGAATTTAGAAGAAAGTTGAAACTATAAGAAAAGGAAAATCCTCATAGTTAGAAGTTATTGAATAATATTTTGTACGAATTGGGTCCAAAATATGTGTACCATAAAATCATGAGTTAAAGGAGCTGTTGGATGATTCACATAACTTAACCTTCTCTATCCATCTTGAAAGAGAAAAGATGTACTGAGATATATAAAAACACTATTGGCGGGATAGTATAAAGATATAGATCATAGAATATAAATCAATATGTATTGTATGTTAGTAAGTGAAGGTGGAAAAAGAAAATATATAAGGGGATGATGCAACCATTACCCATACCTACAAGGAAAGGGGAGAAATCACCATGGAATTTTTCATGAGACTTCTAAAGAAATCCAGAGGAAACAACACTATCTAGGTTGTTGTGGATCACCTTACAAAGACAGCATAATTCATAGGAATTTGTGAGGATTTATCACTGGATCAACTTTCTGGATATACATCAGAGATGTTGTAAGGTTGCATGGAGTAACACTATTGATTGTATCCAATTGAGATTCAATATTCACACCCAAGTTCTGGAAAAGTCTATAACATGCTCTAAACACAGAGATGAAATTCAGTATGGCCTATCATCCTTAATATTATGGATAGTATGATTAGCCTTTTTAGGCACTGTAAGACATGTTGAGAGCATGTTCTATGGACTTATAAGAAGTATGAGACCAAAATACTCCTCTATTAAAGTCCTCTTATAACTACAGTTTCTACTTAAGAATCCAAATAGCCCCTATGAATCCCTTTATGGGAAGAGGTCCAGAACACCTTCTTGAAAGAATATTTTGAGGAAAATATTGATGAACTTGGAATTAAAAAAAATACAAATATTGGAACATTATTGAAAGAATCATCAGAGTATTTGGATCAAATTAATGATGTTATTGATCAACTAAAAAGAGAGTTAGGAGAACATTTAACAACTCTATAAAGATCAGAAGAGTTTTTGGAGTTTAAACTTAGGATTAAAGAGAAGGAACAAGTAATCAATGACCATACATCAATACTAGAGAAAAATTATAAGATATTTGAGGTTTATGAAGAAGTGTTTGTTACTTAAAGATTAAACTAAAAACTGAACCACAGTCAAGGGAAACAAAGAATAAATTATAGTTTAGATGATTTTTGGATACAGAGATTTTGGAACGAGATAAATATGGTTCTAAAGTTGTAGATAAATCCTTAAATGATCAAATATCAACATTTATGGGAAAAAGTGGAATTGACTATGATATAAAAACATCAAATGCAGGAAATTTGGATGATCCAAAGTGAAGGGAGTGTAAAGTTAGACATATCACAAAGGCACCTGATGCCCTAACAAAGACAACATCAAACCAAATGGGGATGAGTGATGTGATTAAATATTATTCATCCAAATAGGATCTTCAGTCAAATACCTTTACAAAATAAGGGAAAATTTTGTGGAATATAAATGATAAGATATTTACTATTCTGAAATGGATTCTTTTTGGATTTCTAAGACATACCATGTATTAATTTGAAGAGGCAATGAGATATCTAAATGGGGAAGCACTTGGAAGTCAAAAAAGGAGAATGAGACCATATCCTTCATCATA
This sequence comes from Viscum album, assembly GCA_963277665.1. NCBI lineage: Eukaryota > Viridiplantae > Streptophyta > Magnoliopsida > Santalales > Viscaceae > Viscum > Viscum album. The sequence continues at coordinate 1,688,478,459 of OY728140.1, read as the reverse complement.
TATAAGAAATTATATATATGTATATTGTTTTCACTACTCTAACTTAGTACATAAATCTATTCATTACAGGAAGAGGAATATAGGAAAACATAAGTACATAACTTTGAGATAAGTCAATATCAATAAACCCTAATGAATTAAAAATGAATAGAGGTATTCTCATATGAAAAAATAATATGAGTATGATGAACCCATGAATGTTTAAAAGAGATTATATAGGCAATATTTCCCCCCTACTCAAATAGGCATCTCATGAAGGAAAATAAGAATATTGAGAGAGCCAACTAAGTAGAAACCACTCTTGAAGCTATAATGAACTGTATGAACTAGATTATTGATAGTGGATTCTCATCTCAGATGACAATAAATTTAATTTATTTTGATTTTTTTAATAAAATGGTTGATGTAACAGTGAGATTTAGTAACAATGGTTCCTTAAAGATCAAAGGAAGCGAAAATACTGAATTATAAAATGACAATAAAATAAAAACCAAAGTTCTCTAAGTGGAATGATTGCATAAAAATCTTGTGAGTGTGTGTCAAATCTATGAATCAAGACTAGTAGTGATATTTTATCAAAAGGGGCGAATGATCAAAGAAAGTAAAATTAATTCTCTCATGAAAGAATTTAGAAAACATGTAAATTTACACTAGGTAGACATTAAATAAAACACTCGTTTCTTAATAATTTAAGTGGAAAACAACTTGTGGAACTGATGTTTGGGTCACATTAATAAAAATAAACATGTAAAATATATCTAAGCTAAAGGATTTTTTCAACATTCTTAATTTGAAGTGTGACAGAGAAAAGACATGTGTTGCTTTCATGTGAGGAAATATGGTTCAGAATTCATATAGGCCAAAGAAAAAAATTGTACGGAATCTGGTTGATCTCATTTATAAATATGTGTGTGGTCTAATAAATTTGGATGACACATATATAGATAGATAATTCATCCTTTTTATTTATGATTATAGAAAAATGGATTGTGTGATGTTTATGTAGAAGAAATGAAATGTAATCAATTGAATGAAGAGATATCTTTAAAGATTTGAGAATGAAATTGGACACATAATCAAGATATTATGATATGAAAATAGAACAAAATACAGACATATTGAATTATAAAATTAACTAAAAAACATGGGATAAATCATGAGCTATCTTCAGTGAGAACACCTTAACAAAATGGGGTCATTGAACATAAAAATAAATAGATGAATAATATTAAGAGAAATATGATGATTGAGAGTGGTGTTTCTCATTATTAATAGAAGGAGGTTTTTCAAGTTTCAATGTTCACTTAAAAGTGAAAAATGCCATTTATATGATAGGGAATGACAGAATATGAAATATGTCATGAAATGAATCCCTCACCAATTTTTTTAAATATTTTTTGGAGTAAATGTTTCATATTAAACAAGAACGAAATATTGGAAAGTATGGTGATACTATAGATGAAGGAATGCTACTTGGATATTCAATGTAGAGTAAATCCTAAAAATTATAAAATTATTACCTAATAAAGATTGTGTAGAGAAATTATTTCAATATTATTTAGGAAAAACCATAAATAAACCTTGGAGCTCATATGTTGATATGATTAATGATGAAGAAGAATGTAGAAAAGGGATATCTTTAAATATAAAAAATGTGGAAGGCTTGACCAACATTCAACACTCTCAGAATTATAATGATTCAGAAGTTAAACAGGAAGAGGAAACCATTTCTGAAAATACTCTTCTAAAACCTCATAGGATAAATAGAAAAGTTGAAGTTGATCAATCCAATATCATAAGATATTGAAATTCCCCATCAAAGATGCTAAAGTATTATGAATGAATCAAAATTTTACCTCTTATTAGTTGTGGAACCAACCACACTTGAAGAATCAACAAAGAATGAATAATGGGTTAAGGCCATGAATGATGATCTAGATTTGATTGATAAAAATCAAACTTGGTATATTATTAAGAGACCATAAAATGAAAATGTGATTAGATTAAGGTGTATTTTTCAAAAAAAAAATCGATGAGCATGGAAATGTGATCAGAAAAAAGCACACTTGGCGAGTAAAGGATATCTATAGATTGAAGTCATTTAAGTTGAAGAAACATTTTATTCAGTAGCTCGACTATATTATATTAAGCTCTTATAAGTAATGGAAATAAAAAGAGAGTAAAAAGTGTATTAGATATCTATAAAAAAACATTTTTAATGGTTTTTTTAAATAATAGTAATACATTGAAAAATCAATAGGAATTATGATTGGTAATTATTAGAAAAAAGTTGAATATTAGTGAAGGAACATTATGATATAAATAAAGAACAGTGAGAAATGTATTATAGAATGGATGATTATCTAATGAAGATAAAATTTAAAATAGGAGGTATTGATAATAGTCTTTATGTAAAGAATTCACAAAGAATCAATTTATGGTTCTTTTTTTTTTGTGGATTTTATTTTATTTTGGGGGAAGTAGGCATGGATCTGTCAAATAAATCTATATTCACATGAAATTAGAATATTAAATTTCCATGATCGGTGAACTCAAATACTTATTAGGTATTCTGGTAATTTAGAAGAAGGAATACACCTTCATTTCTCAGGAAAAGTATATAAGAGATCTTCTAAATAAATTCAACATGCCTGATTCATAGCAATGTAAACTCTGATTATAGTTGGGAAATAACATGGAAAGCACAAGGAAAGTAAAATTTTAGACCCCACCTTATACAAAAGGTTCATTATATTCTTATTATATTTTATTGCAGGATGACCATATATCATCTTTTCAACATGATTTGTTTCTCTCTTTCAATGTAATATGAAGGAAGATCATTTTGCAGTAGTTAAAAAAATCATGAGGTATATTTTAAGTAATCTCCAATTTATATTATACTGTTTAACTAGAATATGAATTGAATTTTTGTGATTTTATGAAACTAACTGGGATTGAGATGTGGTGGATATAAAGTCCACAAGTGGCGGTGCAATTTTTTTTGGAAATAAATGTGTTGGATGGTTGAGAAAGAAATAAGAAATAAAATCTCCTAGTACATTTGAATCACAATATATTGGTGCGATAAAGGAATTCACACAACTAATTTGGATGAAGCCACAAATTACTGATATTGGATATGAGGTGAAACAACTGATGGTGATACCTTGTGAAAATAAAAGCACAATCTCTCTTGTGAAAAATATAATTCGACACCCTCATACTAAACAAATTGAAATCAAATATCACTTTATCAAATAAAAAATTGAACAAGGTGTGATTAAAATGGATAATTTTGGAACCAATGATCAAGTGGGTAAAAATATGACTAAACCATTGATAAGAAAAAAGTTAGAGAAACATCAGTTAAACTTCAGTGTTCAACCACCTCCAATTGCATGAGGAGGTTCCTGTTGACCCCCTTTCCCATTTATTTCAAATTTTTTAATATGTTTTTGGATGTGGTATAGGTATCTGGGGAAGATAAAATCCTAGGGTATTTTTTTTGATCACTTAAACTTAAAATATAGTTGCATTGTGTTTATTTACAATGGGGAGATAAATGAAATTCAATGTATTTTAGGTTTGTTGGATTGGTTAGTGGTATTTTGATGCATGAAATTATCTTTTTCCACTCATTTTTTCTTCACTAATATTTTATCACACATATTTATAGTGATGGATGAGTTTTTTTCTTTATTATCTTGTTTTTTATAGGCTAGTGCTTTATCAAATTTTATCTACATATTTAGAAAAAACCCAATGCGGGATATTTTTGAAACCAAGGTTTCTCATAGAAATAAATGGATTATTTTTTGTTTTTTTTAATCCACACTGGATTAATCAAAGAGTGTGCAAGATAAGTGATATTATAGTTACATTGTATTTAATTTTTAAGTTGATTCCATTTTACATCATTTACCACATTTTGGAGTTCAAAACGAGGATGAAGGATCAAGATTTTTGAAATGTGGATTTCCAGGGCTGATTATTTTAAAATATGGAGATGGAATGGATTTTATGATGATTGAATTATATCAAATATTTGGAGATTCATGATGTAATTTGGATTCTGGTTCCCCAAAGGTTTGACGTTCCATGAATGATGTTTTGTGAAAAATGGATGTGGCATGATGGGATAATGGTAATCTATGTGACAATGAGAAGTTTCTTAAATTGAATTATTTCACTAACTATTCATGAAGAAAAGAATCATTGTGAATATGAATATAAAGCTTCATGAAAAATCCATAGTGATCCCAAAAGAATCATGAAATAGGGGTTTCATATAAATAGGAGATCACAAATCTTTTGAGACATGAAGTGAATTTGTAAAAATGGTGAAATGATATGATTTCATGAAAGTTTTTTGGGAAGGTAATTAATTTGAAATTATGGAACTATTTACTAACTAAAGTTTCATGAGATGTGTGTTTTGGAACTGATTGACCTTAAGGAATTTTAAAAAATGGGGTTTTGAGAAGGCATGAAACATTGTGATCGTTTATAGTTCCACAGAGGAAAGGATATTTATGAAGGTTGGGAGCTTTATGAAATCTTGAGGTTTTACGAAGGCTAAAGTATCATTGAAAAAAATAAGGGGTTTTCATGAAGTTTTGGTGCTTTACAAATAGTAGTGTTAAACATATGTTTTTAGGGAATAATTATTCCAACTTCATCAATTCAGGATTATAGTGAAGTTAGATTCTTGTTCAATGTAGTTAAAAAGACATAAATTCCCAATATATTGAAGCAGCCTTTAAGTCGATAAATAAAATAAGACTTCTCCCAATGTAGTGATCAAGGGGGATGTAACCCCCCGAGATTTTATGAGAAAAATTATTATTTATAAATTTCTTTGATGTCTTGTGTTGTATGCTACAACAAGATTAGATTTTACTATACGCAACACTATATTAGCTTGAAGTATACACAACACTATTCTTGGATTTCATTACACGCAATCACGACCTTCCTCGATAACGTGTGTAGTACGCAATACCGAGTTTCATTAAACAACGATATATGGTTATAATATTATTATAAACTAGCCATTATGAATATTATTAACAAAATTTTTAATTTTATAACATTATTATTCATCTTACACATTTTCTAGAACATGGTATAAGAACAAAATAAATGTTTTGGGTAAAATAATTATTTTTCAAAAAATACAGTTTTTCCATCTTTTGATGGCGCACCCACTTTAAATATAGTTTTTGACATTTTTATAAGTTTAATTTGGAAAAATAAAATTCTTATTTGGAATAAGGATATAAAAGCTTACTTTTGATAAAATTTTCATCTTATTCTGATAACTTTCATATTTTAATGAATAGTAAAAACACGCTACATTTTAATTAAAAAACCTTTTTTCATCACAATCATTTATATGGTTAAATAATAATATTTATTGGTTTTAAGGTATAAATAGAATATGTTTTTACCATTTAATATAATGTATGTGATTACAATTAATTTTACATTGAATTCATCGGTAAAAACATTTCAATCTTTGGCAATGTTTTAACTTTTAAAACCCGTTTTCTTAACAACATGATTAATTTTAAATTAATTACTGCAAATTATAAGTTTTGAATTTTGAAAAATAGATTCCATATTTGAATTAATTTGGTACAAATTATGTAAATAGGTTACTTTTATTTTTTTATATTATGAATTGTAACTACGGTAATATTTATTTACTGCAGTTAGAGGTAAATCGGGTACTTAAGGGTAAAAATAAGATTATAAAATTACCTTAACACCTTCTAAAATTCTATTGGATGAAAAAAAGTCGACCCATATCACTTAAGGGTCAGAATAGATTTATTTTATGGAATTAGGACAATGAAAATAATTTAATTATTATTAAAACCAAAGAAAGTAACAACATGTCACTCTCTTAAACCTTATAAGTATAATAATTTTAATTTAGTGATAAACTTCATGAAACTTTGAAAATGAATAGTATCCAGAAATATAATCAAATTATCTACATAATTTAAATTTAGATATAATTTTTAGGGATTAAATAATTATCAATAAATATGACACAATAGTGATGTTGAAATTATTTTATTGATTGAATTATCAATTTAATTATTTTAAAAGTATTAAAATAAATATTATATGAACTATTTAATGTGATCCACTAATTTTATAGATAAATATGACATGCTATGAATCTATTAAAGCTTTTAGTTCTAACATATCTTCTGTATAGATTTTATTTAAATTCAAATAAATGAATAGTATCAAAATTGACACAATTGTTATTTTATAAAAATAACGTAATATAAAATTGTTTAAAAATCACAAAAATATTTAAAAACTAAAAATTAAAATTTATATGGTCTAAAATGTCATAAATTATCCAATTATGGAAAATTCACAACACATAAGTAATTATTTATAACAATTTAAAAATTAGAATCTTATTACCATAAATAAAATTAAATATATTAAATATGGATAAATCAAGTTGATAATGCTCAAAATAAATTTCCAAAATTTCTAAATTTTATTGTTTTATGAGATTACAAACCTATATCATCTAATATTCGTATTTGAGTCATTTTTGGAGGTTTTTAAATGAGGTTGAATTTATTATAAAATAATATTTCTTATATTACCAAAGGTGCCCCTCTCGTCCCTTATAAAAAGTCCACCCCTTCCCTCTTCTCTTAACACACTTATGAGCCTTGAATCTTGCCCAAACCCTGAAAATTAATCTTATCAACCTATCTAGTTATATCATACATGTTCTGGTATTCTCAAAATACCAACTCTAGTGCCCTAAGAAGAAGTTTAAAGGAGGTGCGTCGAGGAAGAGGTAATCTCTTCTACCGACTCTTTCAAGTTTCTTTCTTCTTCAAATTCTTATTATTTAGTTGTTTCATTATAATGTAATAACATCAGTATAAATAATATACTGATATATTATTATAAATATTAAACCACCCCTTTTCACCTTATATCCATCCAACGGAAAATGAAATCATTGCGCGTGCGTACGTACGGAATACTGTCTCCACGTTGTGGTGTAATCAGTTTTCCCACCACCACCTTACTTGGATGGGTATGATGGTGTAAATAATAACTAAATATGGTTATTATAACATCATACTGATTTTGAGATATTATATCATCCACTCCAATTCTATTAAATAATTATGGGAATGATATCATCGCTCGTGCATACGTACGGACATCCGTCTCCACGAACACGATGCGATTCATTTTCCATGATTTACCATTAAAGTATTATTATAAAGTATATATAATAAATAATAATGAAATATATTACATAAGAATGATACTGGATTTATGTACATATATGTTTCATTTACTTAATTCCATTTAATTCAATAAGGAAACGAAAACAACGTTCATGCGTACGTACGACCTACCGTCTCCATGAACGGTGTATTTCATTCCATTTATCGATCTATCATATATATTTATATTCTGAATATATTATATATATAAATCATTTTTTAAATTCTGGAATGAATTAAATCAATATATAAGTAATAATATCAAGAACGAAAAGTCAAAACTCGTACGATAAATGAAACGATTTTACCCAAAACGCTGCTTTAACATGGAATTTAAAAAAGAACCGGTAATATAAAGTCATAAGTGAACCATATATGATATCATAACAATTAATATGATTCTATAATAAGTCAATGACATTATTTATATCATTATAAAGGAGGTTCAGATACATACGAAGCATATAGGACATAAGGTAAGGGATAACTTTTCCAATCTCATTTTTATCCGAGATGGTTTATTCGTAAGTATTTACTGGGGTTATATTTATTATCCTTGTCCCTGTGTTATAAAAATGTTTTCATGTATGTTTAAAGTTTTTTTATCCATTTTTTACTTTTACTACATGGTATGTAAGGAGTCTTTCTTTTGTTTACCATATGAGGTACTTTTTGACTTTTCTGGAAAAAGTACGAGAAGAATGTTTTTTTAACTTATATGGAATGAACAGATTTTTTACTGTTTAATAAAGCATTATTTTCATGAAAATTCCTCTACATGATTTCATGATTACTTTCCATAAAAAACTTTTCTTTTAAAATTTCATGGAATTTTGTGAAAAGAAAATGATTTTTAAGAAGAAAGGATATTTTCCTCAAGAATTCATTTCAAGTGTTTTATCAAAACTATTTTCCATCTAAGATGAAATTATTTAGTATATTTATGTTTCCAGTATAATGCCTCTATTATTTAAATGGTTTGATTCTTATTATGATGAAATGATATCCATTTGTTTTATATGGATTATGTTATGATGGGATGATGTTTACGAAACCCATTTTATTCTTTGGGTTATGATGGATGATTTATGTTTATTTTGTGGCACAAGTAAGAAAGATTTCATTATGAGATGGGTGGGACCTATATCTCCCTCCAATGAATTGGGTAAATATCTAATGAGATAGACATGGTAGGAACAGAAAGTTAATCTGGTTCAGTGATATAGGACTGGAACGAGGAGTGAACTCTGTTCAGTAAGGGACTTTGTCCACTAAGATGGTCTTGGCAGCAATGCCTTGGATACTATGGAAATCATATCAAGTGCTTAATGTTTTTCCACAATTACATGTTTTATTCCCATGATATTTTATCATGATTTATGTTCCATTATGATATATTCCTTACGTACTGCCATGTTTTATTTCATTGCTCAATATTTTGAAGAATAAACATTATGTTCATGTTTTTCAGTTCAAATATTAATGGTTGGTTTTATTTTCTCCATGCTTACCCTTTATAAACATTTGAGCTCACCCTTTATATGATTTCTTTTCCCCAGGATATAAAGAAAGGTTTTTGATAATAAAAAAAGGGGAAGATCTTTATGGGAGATGTTGAAGATATTTCACCATGATTAGAAGATTATGTTTCGAGTTTCCAAATACACTAATCTATTACGGTCCTTGAGTGTTGGTTTTTTGTTATGTATTATGTATTCCTCAAAAGTAATGTAATGTCCATGTACGTCATGTTTGGAGTCTCTATAGTTGGTATCAGAGGAAAGGTTTAGTCAAACTTTGGAAACCAGTATGCAAAATCTTTAGTGAGATCCCTAGAGATATTTAGAAGGTATGTCTAGGGATGTGCCTAAGGTTAAGTATAACTATAAGTTATAGTCCTAGGATTATGGTAACGATCATATAATTAAACCTAATATGTTAGATATTGAATGTAATTCCCCTTTATTAAGTTGTTTTACTAGAATTATTTCTTCCTCTTACACTTTTCTTTTTGGGTTTTAGACGATGGCTGGAACCCGAAAGAACCGTGTTGATGAATGTAATGGACAATGAAATGATTGTCCTCCTGAACAAACCAATGTTATGGGAGATGGAGTGAAAAATCTTATTGCTATACTTACACAGGATATGAATCATTCTAGAATTATGAAAGAGCAGAGAAGGGAACAATATTCTATTGAGTCCTTCATGAGGCAACGTCCACCTTCTTTCAGTGGGTCTTCTGATCCACTTGTTTCTGAACAATGGATCAGTACCATTAAAAAGATATTTTCCATACTTTACTGTTCAGAGCATGAAAAAGTCATTTTGGCTGTTTACCGTTTAGAAGGTGAAGCAGACCAGTGGTGGACTCTAATTAAGAATACAAGGCCCCAAGATGAAATTGAATCCATGGAATGGGATGAGTTCAAGAACTTGTTTTTCAATAAGTACTTCCACCGTATTCTTAGAACAAATATGGAAAAGGAGTTCCTCAATATTAAGAAAAATGATGATGAATCTATTGGCATATACGAGGAGAATTTTACACGGCTTGTAAGGTATGAATCTTGATTTATCATCCAACCTGAAAGAAAATTTGATCAATTCTTTAGTGGATTAAAACCAAGTCTTCGAAGGGAATTAGTGATAAGAGAATTCAGTAGCTTTGAAGAAATTGTGCGTTGTGATATCAAGGAAGAAATGGAAGTTGGTGTTACATATCCATCTCATGGTTTTGATAAGAAACGAAAGATGATGTTCAAGGAGAAATCTCAGAATAATGGCGAAAAGAAGATGAATGTTTCTTTATGCTCAAAGTGTGGAAAGAAGCATGGTGGAGATTGTATTAAAGGGACTAGAAAATGTTTTAAGTGTGGAAAAGAAGGTCATCGAGCAGCTGAGTGTTGAATTAATGGAAAAAGGGTTGCTAATGATGTGAATAAAGAAAAGACTGCCGAGAACGCACCACCAACACTTCAATGCTTCAAGTGTAAGGAAATGGGGCATTATGCCAATCAATGTCCTAATCCAAGGGTTAATGATGATCGACGTGAGCAACCTCTTAAGGAAAATGATAAAGGGAAGTCACATGCGATCACTATTTGTGATGTTGAGTATGACAACGATGTGGTGGAATAAATAAGTGTTTATGTAATGGGATTCTTAGATAATGTTGTGGAATCTCATTTAAAGTATTGTGGAATATTGTAATATCAATGTATTGGATCATTGTGGTTTTTAATAATTGTATGGTACCGGTAACCATGAAAAGTGATTGAAATATTTTTGGAAAGCAGTTGAAATATGAATAATGAAGGGATAAGGAGAAAATAATATGTATGATAGTATTCAGGATCTCATGACTGATATAAGGACAAAGTTATATCATGGTTTGAGTATATAGAAATTTTTGGATTTTGGTATGTGGAAAGAGTTACCTTTTGACAGCATTCATGTTTTCACTAAGGTTCTATGGTAGTTTATGATTCAATAAATTACATGATTAAGGTATTCACATGTTTGTAATGTAATCAACAAAATATACCTGGGATAAATGATGGTATTCACATGCTTGGTAGATGACATTTCTAGTAATTGTTTTCTTTATACTATGAGCTTGGACATAAGTATTTTGGATAAGCCTAAATATTAGAATGGATTATGTTGACAGAAGTTAGTATTGTATAAGGATAGAAATTTTTTCAATATTATTGATGGGATGTTATAATAATGTAGTTTTAGAAAAAATGACAACCTGTTGGATGGGCGACAACCTGTCGCGTCAAACAAGGTTGCGGGAATCAAACCCACAACCGAAGTGCGACAGGCCTTTATCACCCACCACTGGCCTACAGGAAGTCCCTGGTTAGTAGAAAATAGTTTTATTTTATTAAGCAGTATTATAGATGAAGTATAAGTCCATTTTTGGAATCATATACAATTAACCTCACCATAGATGGACTTATGTATATTTGATAACTTTTTTTGCCCTTTTTTTTGAGACAGATGGAAGGATCCATCATTCTATCACATGATCTTCTACACTTCAAGAATGAAAAATTCAACTTTATTTATTTAAGATATGAAGTGGAAATTGTTCAAGGCACGAACAATGGTGAGATTGTACCGAAATAAAGTAAGTATTTATTCTAATTCAAATTCTTCAACTTTATCGAAATGATATTGAAAACCAAAAATGTTGTCCTAGTGTCCTCACATACGATGAATTAGATGGTACCTTAGATCATCACAATTTTATGGCTTTGTGATTGTTGTCTTTTTCATAGCCATGTCTTCTACCACTCTCCATCAGACCTTGATGGATAGATTTCTCTTCCATATCCATATCTTCACCTATGTTCTCCTACGTGGAAACCCAGTGATGAGTTAATTTGGGTAACCATTATGTTTTATACTCCACTTTTTAAAATTAAGATTTAGTATTCCTTTTTATGATGTGGGTTTCTATGAAAGAAACTTTAATGTAGTAAACCATTTATAACCCTGATGAATTTTGAGGGAGAAATTCATTTTAAGGTGGGTAGAATGTAACACCCCGAGATTTTATGAGAAAAATTATTATTTTTAATTTCATTGATTTATTGTGTTTTACGCTACACCAATATTAGATTGTACTATACGCAACACTGTATTAGCTTGAATTATACACATGACTATTCATAGCTTGCATTACATGCAATCAAAACCTTCCTCGATAACGTGTGTAGTACACAATACCGGGTTTCACTAAACAATGATATATGGTTATAATATTATTATGAACTAGCCATTATGAATAGTATTAACTACATTTTGAAATTTATAATATTATTATTCATCTTACAACTTTTCTAGAACATGGTATGAGAACAAAATAATTTTTTTGGATAAAATAATTATTTTTAAAAAAATGCAGTTTTGCCGCCTTTTGATGGCGCACCCACATTAAATATAGTTTTTGACATGTTTATAAGTTGAATTTGACAAACTAAAATTTTTATTTGGAATCCGGATATAAAAATTTACTTTGGATAAAATTTTCATATTATTCTGATAACTTTCATATTTTAATGAATAGTAAAAACACGCTATATTATAATTAAAAACAACTTTTTTCATCGCAATGATTTATATGGTAAAATTATAATATTTAATGGTTTTAAAGTATAAATAGATTATTTTTTTACCATTTAATATAATTTATTCCATTACCATTAATTTTACATTGAATTCATTGGTAAAAACATTTCAATCTTTGGCAATGTTTTAACTTTTAAAACCCATTTTCTTAACAACATGATTAATTTTAAATTAATTACTGCAACCTCTGTGTTTTTAATTTTTAAAAATTGATTCCATATTTTAATTCAGTGGGTCAAAATTATGTTAATAGGTTACTTTTATTTTTTATATATTATGAATAGTAACTACGGTAATTTTTATTTACTGTAGTTAGAGGTATATCGGGTACTTAAGGGTAAAAATAAGAATATAAAATTACCATAACACCTGCCAAAATTATGTTGGATAACTAAAAATAGATCTATATCACCTAAGGGTCGGAATAGATTCATTTTATGGACTTTTGAACTTGAAAATAATTTAAATATTATTAAAATCAAAGAAAGTGACAACATGTCACTCTCTTAAATCTTTTAAGTATAATAATTTTAATTTAGTGATAAAATTCATTAAACTTCAAAAATGAATAGTCTCCAGAAATTTAATAAAATTAGATACATTATGTGAATTTATTTATAATTTTTAGGGATTAAATAATTATCATTAATTATGACACAATAGTGATGTTGAAATTATTTTATTGATGCAATTATCAAATAAATGATTTTAAAAGTATTAAAATAAATATTATATGAACAATTTAATGTGATACACTAATTTTATAGATAAATATGACATGATATTAATCTATTAAATATTTTATTTCGAACATATCGTTTGTGTGGATTTTATTTAAATTCAAATAAATAAATAGTGTCAAAATTGACACAATTGTTATTTTATAAAAATAACATAATATAAAATTATTTAAAAATCACAAAAAATATTTAAAAATTATAAATTAAAATTTATATGGTCTAAAATTTCATAAATTATCCAATTATGGAAAATTCAAAACACATAAGTAATTATTTATAACAATTTAAAAATTATAATCTTATTACCAAAAATAAAATTATATATATTAAATAAGGATAAATCAAGTTGATAATGTTTAAAATAAATTCCAAACATGTCTAAATTTTATTGGTTGATGAGATTACAACCCTATCTCATCTAATATTTGTATTTGAGTCATTTTTGGAGGCTTTTAAGTGAGTTTGAATTTATTATAAATTAATATTTCTTATGTTACCAAAGATTCCTCTCTCCTCCCTTATAAAAAGGGCACCCCTTCCCTCTTCTATTAACACCCTTTTGAGCCTTGAAGCTCGGAAAACCCCTACCAATTAATCTTATAAACCTCTCTAGTTATATCATAGAGGTTATGGTCTTCTCAAAAGATTAACTCTAGTGCCCTAATAAGAAGTTTAAAGAGGTGCGTCGTGGAAGAGGTAATCTCTTCTACCGACTCTTTCAAGTTTCTTTCTTCTTCAACTTCTTCTTATTTAGTTTTTTAATTATAAAGTAATAACATCAGTATCACTAATATACTGATATTTTATTATAAATATGAAACAAACCCATTTCACCTTCTATCCATCCTATAGAAAACGAAATCACCGCACGTGCATACGTACGAAATACCGTCTCCACGCCGTGGTGTAATCAGTTTTCCCAACACCACCTTACTTGGATGGGTATAATGGTGTAAAGAATAAATATATATGGTTATTATAACATCATATTGATTATGAGATATTATATCATCTACTCCAATTCTATTAAATAATTATGGGAACGATATGATCGCTCGTGCGTACGTACGGACTACCGTCTCCACGAACACGATGAGATTCATTTTCTATGATTAACCATTAAAGTATGATTATAAAGTATATATAATAAATAATCATGAAATATATTACATAATAATGATACTGGATTTATATACATATATGTTTCATTTACTTAATTCCATTTAATTCAATAAGGAAATGAAAACAACGTTCATGCGTACGTACGACCTACCGTCACCATGAACAGTGTATTTCATTCCATTTATCGATCTGTCATATATATTTATATGATGAATATATATTATATATAAATCATGTTTTACATTCTGTAATGAAGTAATTCAAGATATAACTAATAATATGAAGAACAACAAGTCGAAACACGTACGATAAATGAAACGATTTTACCCAAAATGCTGCTTTAACATGGAATTTACAAAAGAACTGGTAATATAAAGTCCTAAGTGAACCATATATGATCACATAACAATTAATATGATTCTATAATAAGTCAATGAAATTATATAAATCATTATATAGGAGGTTCGGATACATACGAAGCATATCAGACTTAAGGTAAGGGATAACTTTTCCAATCTCGTTTTATCCGAGATTGTTTATTCGTAAGTATTTACTGGGGTTATATTTATCATCCAAGTCCCTATGTTATAAAAATGGTTTCATGTATGTTTAAATTTCTTTTTTACCCCTTTTTTACTTTTACTACATGGTATGTAAGGAATCCTTCTTTTGTTTACCATACGAGGTACTTTTTGACTTTTCCGGCCAAAGTACGAGAAGAATGTTTTTTTAACTTATACAGCATGAACAGATTTTTTATGGTTTCATAACACCTTATTTTCATGAATCTTAATATCAAAGATTTCATGATGAATTTCCATAAAATACTTTTCTTTTAAAATTTCTTGGCATTTTTTGAAAAAAAATGATTTTGAAGAAGAAAGGATATTTTCCCCAAGAATTCATTTCAAGTGTTTTATCAAAACTATTTTCCATCTAAGATGAAATTATTTAGTATGTTTATATTTCAAGTATAATGCCTCAATTATTTAAATGTTTTGATTCTTCTTATGATGAAATTATATCCATTTGTTTTATATGGATTATGTTATGATGGGATGATGTTTATGAAACCCATTTTATTCATTGGGTTATGATGAATGATTTATGATTATTTTGTAGCACAAGTAAGAATTATTTCATTATTATATGGGTGGAACCTATATCTCCCTCAAATGAATTGGGTAATGATTTATATCTCATGAGATAGACATGGAAGGAATGTAATGTTAATCTGGTTCAGTGATACAGAACTGGAAAGAGGAGTGAACTCACTTCAGTAAGGGACTTTGTCCACTAAGACGGTCTTGGCAACAATGCCTTGGCTACTATGGAAATCATATAAAGTGCTTAATGTTTTTCCATAATTCCATGTTTTATTCCCATTCTATTTTATCATGATTGATGTTCCATTATGATCTATGCCTTACGTACTGCCATGTTTTATTTCATTGCTCACGATTTTGAATATTAAACATTATGTTCATGTTTTTAAGTTCAAATGTATATGGTTGGTTTTATTTTCTCCATGCTTACCCTTACTGAGCATTTGAGCTCACCCTTTATATTTTTTCTTTTCCCCAGGATATAAAGAAATGTTTTAGCTAAGAAAATAAAAGGGGAATATCTTTGTGGGATATGTTGAAGATCTTTCACCATGATTAGAAGAGTATGTTCTGAGTTTCCAAAGACACTAAAATATTACAGTCCTTGAGTGTTGGTTTTTTTGTTATGTAATAAGTATTCCAAAAAAGTAATGTAATTTCCATGTATGTCATGTTTTGGGTATCTATAGGGGAGTTGACAGAACTGATTCATGGGATGTTGTGCGTTGTCCCTAAAATTCATATATAGGTAGTGTGACTAGTATAGAGTGATAATGTTTGAAAATTTGTAATCCAAACAATCTAGTGAATATTAATTGATTTAGGTATAACTAACACACTGTTAGATTACGCTACATGGACTAGTCCTTAGCGGTCAACCAAGTAAAAATGTTGTGTTATTTTTTTATTTCTGTCTCTGGGTGTTTAATAACAGCATGATTATATTAGAAAGGTTTGATAGGTTCTTACCAATGTGGGGAGAAGATCCATCTCATTTGAAGAATATTTTGAAAACCTGATTAACACCTCCCCTCTCAAGGTTTTCTAGGGTCTTAAAAAGACAAACATGAAGATAAATTCATACATATTAAGAATAGATTGGTCACTACACTTGAAATAACACCACCATCTTGTGAAAAACTATTAGTGATATATAATATTACATCAATGAAGTGTTCAACTTGGGATCTTATTTAAATTGGCAATATGATATCCTATATCTCAAGTTACTTAGTGATATATGAGAATAATTACCAAACAAATGATATGATGTTATAAGTTTAAATATTTTCATTAAATATCATATGAAAATTATCTACATGCAGAGAAGTTTGGTAAATTGGAAATAAAATTTGAAAGTATTTTTTTTGAATAAAAGGAGATATTATTCACTATGAAGATTGTTTGTAGTTGGTTAAGGATAAAAAATGATTGGCACATTACCAAATTAAGAAGACAATCAAAATGGTTTATGCTCACAGAATAATGGATAAAAGACCATTATTAATGATAATGATTAAAAAATATTAAATTTTTGTGGATATGTAATGGATGAGCATATAAATTATAATGTTAGGGGAAAATTCATACCTTTCCCAACTGATTTCTCAACCATCTATCAAATTGAGATGTAAGATGAATATAAGGATGTTTTGAGATAAAAAATATAGGTAATATTCTAGATTTTAAAATTTAAAATAATAAAGTTATATGATTTTAGATATGAATATGAGTTCCATAAAATCAATAATTAAGTAAATATTAGTTAGATAATTCAAACATATCTCCATTTTCCATTCTCTCTATAATCACTGAAATGTTTAGATATCTCTAATAGAAAATATAATATGATACCATAAAGAGGTATATTGTAGAGTTTACATCACAATTATTGGTATCCTATCATGTTAACTAGTAATTTTAAAAGTCTAAGGGGATGCTAAAAACTTACTTATACCAACAAGGGAATTGGATAACATCCCCATGGATTTCATCATAGGACATGTTAAAACTTATAAATGAAATAAATCTATTTTCTTTGTAGTTTATTGACTAAAAATATCAATTGCATTTAATATAATTTGAGAGTATTTATTAGTCAATAAAATTTTCATGATATTTATATTGAAAGTAGTAAGTATGTATAAATTCCAACTTTAAATTATATCTAAATTAGACTGAAAGTTTAATTTATTATTCTAGAGACGTATTTTTAAACAATTGATTTTTGGAAAAAAATTTATCTCTAATTATCTTCATAAAATTTATGGTTACTATTATGGAAAAATTAAAAGTTTAGAATATATGATTACATCTTATGTGATGGATTTAAATGGAGGTAGACATCAATATTTTCTACCAGCTGAGTTCTCATTTAATACCTTCTATTATCGAGCATTTAAATAGAAACATTTGGGGATATTTATGGGAAGAGTGAAAACTTTTTATGCTTTCAAATGATGTTTAAGATAGAAATATGTTTTACCTAAACTTGTAAGAAAGAATAAAAAATATTTATTCCATTTAATAATACATAAAAATAATACAAAGTTGATAAAGGTGATTTTTTTATTATCACTGAAGTGACGATTAGTTTAATTTTTGGGAATTGTTTTATTCTCCTAATATATACCTAGAATATCATTGTGAGGCTAAAAAATAAGGAAAATATATTCCCTAGATATATCGACCCCAATGGGATTATTTATCACATGGGGACCATAATTTATACCCTGGAACTTCCACCAAACCTCTATTAGGTATATAATGTGTTCCACGTTTCACTTTTGATGATGTACATATTGATTATATTATATTTATTGAATAAAAGGCTATAAATATAAATAATTACCCTGTATATAATGAATAACCCATATATATCTTGGATTAAAGAGAGAATGTTTAGTTAAATAAGAACACAAACCTGGTCATAGTTCTAGGGAAAAATAAAAAATATGAATAGATGATGTGGGAACCTGAGTATGTAATAAAAATGAACATATTTTTTCTCATAAGTGGAACTAAATTAACATTTCTCAATTAAAACTATGAAAGGGGGAATGATGTAGTAATCTAATGTTTTCTTCATCCTTAAATAAATCATTTTTATTTTTTGAGACTCATTTTATCAACTAAATCACAAAAATAAAAAATGTGGTAAAAATTCATTATTAAAATAATACAAATCAAAAAAAAAATATTCACTATAACATTAATCTAAAAAAAGGATAATAAATTCAAATAAAGATCATGGCTATAATATAGAAAACTAGTCCTTTTTATTCCTCTAAAAATTTAATATCCAATAGATTCATTGGAAAAAAATGAAATTTTTTAACAATATAATAAATATTTTTTGGATGAAATTATGCAATGGGATGAATTATTTTTATAACAGTACTTGAGTTAATATATTTGAATATTGAATTGTAATGTGATCATTATATAGGATATATATATATATAGACTCATTGGATATATTATATATTTTTTATATTTGATATATAATCACTATGTATAGGTTGAAAATATATATTAACCATTCTAAATAATAATTTATATATATAACTAAATAAATATCAACCAATAAATAAAAATTTAAATAAGAATATATTATTTTATTGGTAAATACATATTGTTTTAATTTTTTTAAGGAATAATGATATTTTGTTTGATAATTAAATTCAAAATATTTGGAAGTTTATTTTAATAAAATCAATTCTATATTTTGATTATAAATATAAAATTATATATTATTATAAATAGTTTTTCCAAAAAATAAATTTCTTGTATAAATAGTTAAATACATCACTAAATAGTACATACAATAAAACATATAATATGGTAATTTTAGTCTATAATTTTATAATAAATAAATATTTATAATATTAATTGATTAATATATGAAAAAAATTTCATTTTATCATTTAGGTCACAATCCACACTAAATTACATTTATTAATCATCATGTAATGATTATTTTAAAATATTCCACTCAATTCCACTTATAAAATAACCCCTCCACCACAATTTAAAGACCACAATTAAAATTTAATATTCAATATAAATATTTCAAAATTAACTATCTTAGACACATTCTAAATGTTTGGTAAGTTGTAGTTATAAGAAGTCCCAAACTCTTCAATAAAATGATGACCCAAAGTGATGATTTTATTTCTTCTTAATGGTAATAAATTCTCCGCATGAAATTTTTTATTATATCATTTTAACTCTTATTAAATATGATTAGTATATATAATAACATTAAATTATTTCCAAAAGTATTCTTAAATATGGATATAATAATCTCATAATATTTCCATTTTATTCTTCAATTCTTTTAGAATGTCCATTTTTTGAAAGATTTGACAATATAAATAGACAATGTTATTGTGTAATCATTTCAACCTTCATGGATGATTAATTAATAGTTATATAGATAATTAATTATTAATTTTTTTAATATTTAATTTTTTGGAATTATACATTCAAATTTAAATAATTATTAAAATAAATCATAATGATTTTCCAAACCGTCCAAAATTAAAAAAAAACCATCAATCAGATGATATGAAGCAATTCCTATAATAAAATTTCAATATAAATTTAGAAATAATTAGATTAATATTAAAAAATTATATTTACAAATAATTTTTTTAATAACTCAAATACATTAGATGATGGTTGTCTTTACAATTATTATGAAACTATAAAATACTTGGAAAAAACAATTTTCCAATGACTTATATAAGCTTTTCATTCTAAATAAAAAATTAATAAATGAATTAATACGACTTATAATTATTTAAATAAATGGAATTAGGTTATAAAAATTAGTAATTAATATACAAAAATTTTATTGTATATTGATTTAAAGCTTATGGAAGAGAGCTAAATGTAATGGTAAGGAAAATTACATCCATTTTTATTAAAATTAAATATCTTTATCAAATATTATGTAGAAATATTAATATATTTATTTCATCATAGTTATCCTATAATATATCTTAATTGTTTACAAGTATTTACTTATACTTACATTAATTTACTTTTAATTCTTAAATTCTAAAGCATGTTGTGTAATTTTCCTATTAATCTATCTCTATTATTTAAATCACATTATCATTATTTAGATTACTTGTAATGTTTTATATTAAATTTATATGAATTTTTTATATTATTTTAATTTTTTTACTTACCATATTTATTTTTATCTCATTACGGTATCCTATTATTTTTTGTGTTTATTTATCACATTAGGAAAATGATAAGAGAATACCTTCTTGATTTTCTAACAATTTGTTCACTTCCAATTTAATAATATTTCCCTTTGTTTATAATTTTTTTTTGTTTTATATATTGAATAATTTTAACTTCATAATTGATATTTTATGATGATTATATATATTTACAGGATCTTTTACATTAAAACTCATTGATTGATTGTAATTTGATATCACCTGATTTTTTTTCACAACTTGTTCCTTAAGTGGGATAATAATTTCATTTCTTACAATTCATATTTGATAATAATAGATTTTTTATTTCTATGTGTTTTGTATACATTTAAGGATATTATGGTATGAAATATAACACCCATTATTTTATTAATTCATTTATCTAATATTAACTTATATTATCTAGAGTCATCATGAGATTCTAGGAGTTTTAGGAGAGAATTTTAAAATATTTAAAAATTGAAAAGGGGAACACGGTTAGCCTGGACGAATAATAAACCATGTGACAACCATGAATGGGGGTATGTTAAGTGGAGTGTTCTATTGTAATGGTCAGAAAATTATTAGTTAAATCGTATGAGATCCAAGTAGTAACTATTTAGGGTTTTTTGGGGCACCTAGTGCAGGATGCACATGTACTACACTGTTAATTTAACATTGTGATTTTATCATGATTAAATTTTTTTTAGTTTTTTATTTAATTTCTGTTTTTTGAAAACACCTATTATCCTATATCCCTCACTGAATTTAATATAATAGTCATCCTTCAAAGTGAACATCTACCTCACTCACCACCCCTTTCCTGATCTACCCTCTCTATATAAATTCAACATGATTCCATGGTGATTCACAGTTCGCACAACTAGGTAAGGACACTTCTTCTCTATTTTCTCATTCCTCTTGTGTTTTACTCCCCACTCTTCCTGCATGTGAATTGGACGAACCTTAGGTGGTCTTTTAGTCGAATTTTTCTTCCAATTCTTGATTTAGGGGTCTTGTAGGGACTTTCTTACTTACTTGGGAATTCATCCCTTGAGGGGATACATTTTGGCATTTTTCCAGAAATTTGAGGTAGGATTATTGCAAGTTTTAGATTTTAATATTACAACAACGATTATAATATATTTTTATTTTATGTTTTAATTGTTTTATTATGATATTAATTATTTTAATTGAATTTATAATGTTGAAATGAGTGTTTATCCTAGTTTCCATTGTAAGAGAGGGTTTTCTAAATTTTAAAAAATGATTCAATTTTTATTTTATTAAAATACATTTTCCAATATTTATTATTAATCCCTAGTATCCCTTTAAAAATTATAGTGTAATCATTAAATATGTTTTGGGTCTTTAAATAAAATATTTAAGGTTTTTTAAATGTCATTTTACATGGTAATAGAAATTCCAATTATTGGTAAATTATTTAAAATTTTTATTTAAATAAAAAGTGATGTTTAAGAATGCATTGATTTCAATTGCGTTTCCTGAGTAATTAAAGTGTAAGATTTTAATACAATTGATTTTTATAAAATAGGAATTGATTAATATTTGGATTTCTTAAATTTTTTGTAACAGCGATTACAAATTCACGATTTTATGAATGGATTTATAAATGGGTTTGAATTAATATTAAATTATTGACATATTGATTACATTTTTTGAAGGCTCTTTTAAAAAATTGATTTTTTTTCTAAATGTTAAGGTGTGGTGAGATCCTCTTGATCCCCTTTATGGATTCTACACATGAGAGGTATTGTTCATTATTGATATATATTGTGGCCTATGGGGAGTGATTTATGTTCTTTATTCATATATTGTGAACTTCATGATTATATATATTTGTATTAAGAGGTTGATTGAGGTAAGGAGATGTTAACATAGACTTTTGGTGCTTGTACTATTTATGGTTTTATTTTAGTTGTCACATCCATCCTTTTATTTTTATGGGAAACCATGTGTAGTTAGGTTGTAAATCTAGGTACACAAGCATCACTAGTTTAGTATTGCGTTCCAGCTAGAAGACCTGAGATATGAAATGTTCTACTTATGGGGTATGGCCCTCATCTAGAACTATGAGGGTGACACTGAGTGTTTATATTAGTTTATTGTTATTCAGAACTAGTATTTATTTATAATAATTTTATAGATGTGTCTTATATTCCCCCCCAAAGCTCCATGGTTCCCATGATTGTAGAAGATTATATTTTAGAAACTCTCCCTCCATCCCTCCCTCCCTCCATATATATATATATATCATTCTCCCTAGATTAATTAGAACTTGAGAATTTTGTATCATTGTTTTCCTTGTGAAATAACACCTTATTGATTATTTATATATGATTTGTTAATTTATCCATTTATTTAACTATTCTAAAAATAGATTCTATGTTATTTATAATGTCATTTAAAATTTTGATTCAAATTGGTTTCTTTTATTAATAAGGGGTTAATGATTGGTTAAATGGTTTTAAATGACCATTTTTATTTAAAAGTAAAAGAAAATAATGTTTTAAAAGGTATTATATTTGATTCTGGCTTTTGATAACTAATGTAAAAATATATTATTTTGTTTTTTTTATATAAAAATATTCTTAAATGAATTTTTTATTAAATTTTTGGCATGTTAAAAGGTGGGTGGTGGCCTAATAGGCATTTATATGGCAATTCCTATTTAATTTTTAGTATTAGGATATTATTTATCTATTTTTCACTCTAAGGAACACTATCAAAATTAGGTATAGTCTGTTACTTTTGGGGATTGAGGTTAGTATTATTTAGTTTTATTTATCAAATTTGTAATGTGGTTCCAATTACTTGATTTGGAGTAATTGGATTTTATTTTCATAGAATTTCTAGTTGGTGGGTCCCTTTAAATGATTTAATCTAGCCAATTAAAAATTTATTTATTTTTGTTACGGTTATTTTTGAATTGCATTATGTATATGGGAGACTGGGGATACTAGAGGTGGTCATTTCTATAAGAGATTGATTTCATAGGGTGATCAAAGGGGCTAAACTTAATTTGTATTTCATCTATTTATATCAACCTACCTATTTTTTCATATATGATTTTGGTATGTATTTTTGACTTATAGATAGGGCGTTGATGAAATTTATAGAGAAAATTTATTATTCGTAAATTCCCATTTAAAGGAGAAATAATTCGC
Source organism: Viscum album (assembly GCA_963277665.1). Taxonomy (NCBI): domain Eukaryota; kingdom Viridiplantae; phylum Streptophyta; class Magnoliopsida; order Santalales; family Viscaceae; genus Viscum; species Viscum album. Next base: position 1,688,454,659 of record OY728140.1, on the reverse strand, counting down.
ATTGTATTTGTCTTATTCCCTAGTTCTGTTCAATAGAATGTGGGGATATATAATGCACCTCAGGTATATGATGGATTGGTTTCAGTGCTAGTTCAGATGTAATCCTGGGCTAGTTTATTACAAATTGTATCAAAACCTAGGTTATTTAGTGGCAATCTATCTTATTGAAAATCCATTATATTATTTTGGGTGACATGAAAAGATAAATATAAGTTTTATCATTGATAAATATAGGTTTGGATGTTTGTGGATTCCTAATCATCATATATCGTGATGATTCTTGAGTCACCATTGGCAGTTGGGATTTGAAATTTGAATTTGGGATTTTGTTTTATTTATTATTAATGATGTGTTAATCTCTATTGAAATTTTGTGAGTTTTAATGAGGGTTATATTTTATTTTTGGGATGAAAATATAATATGGGTTGTGGTAATAGGTTTTCTTTCATCGAATGTGAAACCAGGTAGAGACCAGACAACTGATCTCGATACTTCTAAGAAATCATTTTGTAGTTGGCCCATGGTCCATCAAACCTAGTAATTGAGTTTTTCAGGATTATACATCACATTTAGTTTAGATATTTAAACATTTTTTGGGCATCACCCAGTGATGGGGTGTGAGGTTAATGATTTCTTGTGATATGTTGAGGAATTGGATTTGATTTTTACGGGATTTTGGTTGTCTGTGTTTTATGTAAAATTAGTTTTGGGTGAACGTGTTTTAGAAAGAAGATTTTTTTAATGTTTTGTTCAGTTTTCAAGAAGATGCATGATGTTATAGAAAATGTTTTGGAAATATTTTATCAAGTAATTAAACATTAAAATTCTAATAAAGTGTGAAGTTATTTTTGTTGGCTTTCGATATATAAGGATTTTATAATAACGTTTTATATCAAATGCGTGTTTGGTAAAATTGTTTTCAAATCTTTTATAGGGGGTTGGTAATTTTAATGGAAAAGGAAAACTTTGTGATTTTTGATTTGTGTTCTATTTTTTTGGTGTTATTGTTTTGGTTGAAAATTTTGGTTGGGTGTGTGAGAAATAAACTATTTGAGTTTATGTTTTGAGTTATTTTAACTCCACCTCTCTGAAAATTCATGATAATTTATGGAATTTCTATTTATGCGGATTACTTATTTGGTAATTATCTTTTTCACTTTGGTATAATTCATCAAATTGGGGGCCCCACCTTGACTCAAAATCAAGGGTGGGAAGAAATATTTCTTTCTATTGAACCCATTTTAGGATTTCATAAAAAATCATCCTCTATCATTCATGGTGATCTCCATTTTTCATAGGTGTATTAAAATAACCAAGTTGGATTCCATGGATGCTTGGGGAATTTTTTCATCATATGATACTTAGTTTTGATGGTTTATTTTTTAGATTAGTAGATAAGGTGATTCTATTGGGTGTTTGATATAGTTTTTACTTTGAGAACAATATGTTGGTGATTATGTGATGTTGGTTATTATTTTTTTTTCTTAGGAAATGTTGGTTTGTGTTTCAAAGTCAATAAACTGGGAATTTGGTTTAGTTGGGTTGAACATGAGAGACCTAGAGATTCATGCTTGAGTAACTTGGATCCGTGTTGTTATTAGTAAGGACCTGAGGGTATTAATTCTTGGATGGGTTTCCAAGAAATGGTTCCGTTGTAGTTGAGGTTGTAGTTGTATATGTGGGGTACATTTACCTAAGTCTAATAACATTATTGGTTATTGGTTTTTAGGGTTATTGGATTTTCATCTTTTTTTAGTGTTTTGATATCACCTTTTCAGATAATTGGCATGATTTATTGAGGAACTGTAGTTTCATTTGGTGTTTTTTAGAAGTTTGTTTTTCTTATTTGTGTGTTTTCTAGAGAATGTTAATGTTGTTGACCAACCATTTTAGACAAATTTTAAATAGTTGGGAGACTATAATAGGTATCAAAATTAGTAAAACCTAGTCCCTTCTATTGGTTTAATTCCACAAGGATATGTTGGATTCTATATGAGGACATTCTTTTTTGGTCTTGTGGAGTGGTTGGGTTTGTGGTCTTACCCATTAAGGTCTACCATAGCTTCTTCATATCTGTCACTATTTTTCAAGGTGATAGAGTTTTAAGTTCCTTTTGTCTTCCAACCATTGTAAATACATTTCTTAGGGGAGAGAGAATTATTATGGGGAGGTTGCAACAAATTATATTTTACAATATTTAATATATTTTATATTATATTTATTCTTCATGTCATTTGGATAGCTTTGGGTTGAAATTTTCATTGTTATAAAATTTTTAGGGGGAGTAAGATTAGATCATACAATTAGTAAATGGTGCAGAGACCATGCATGGGGGTATGTTATGTAGAAAATGATATTATAATGGTTTTCACATGGTCAATTAAACTATGAGGTCAGTTAGGCATAATTATGAGAAACGTTTTTGGGGTGTTCAGTGTGGGCCGCATCGGTACCACATGGGTTATTAAACCTTGCGAGGTACCCATTATTTAAAATATTATATTATATTATTTTATTTTATTTTAAAACCCTCAACACCAGATCTCTCCCATATCCCTTATGCATTGTTACCCCTAACAATCATCCCATTACCTCACATGACACATCTCTCCCAATCTACACTCTCAATGGTGATTCAACTGATTCATTTTCGATTATTGGTCATCCCTCCTTGGTGAGTATACCTGTTCCCTCTTTTCTTCTTACTAATTCATTTTCCCCATTATTTCAACATATGAATAAGGTAAACCCTATGTAGGGTTTTTTTTTTCTAATTTTGGTTTTGTTTGTTGATTTTTTGGCTTGTATAGACACTTTCTTCCCCTCTTGGGAATCCTCTATTGGTGGTAATTCATTTTGGTGGTTTCACCAATAATTCTTCGAAAGTTTTACCGATATTTTAGATTTTAATTTTCAAACCATTATGTTCCTAGTTTTTTAATTTATGTATTAATTATTTAAATATATTATTAATTATTTTCATTTAATTAATAAAGAGGAAATTGGGTTTTAGCTGGAGGGTCTAGAAGAATTGATAGTCCTCTGCCACTATAACTATATAGTTAGTGGATCCGTACTAGCTAGATAATGGAACTCTAGAAGCTCCAAGAGGATGGTTTTTGGATCCACTCACTTTGGATATAATTATAATCCCTTAAAAATATCTAATAAGTCTCTAAAACACAATTATGGTATTCCAAAACCTAAATTAATTAACCTTTCAATTTCACGGGTGTCACAAATATCATCCTCCAATGACTTATCATCCTCACAAAGTGCCTATAGTGGTCCTGTTCGAACAACTTAGGACATTGATACCCAACATTATATTCCTACTCCTATGTAAATTCTTATATCCATCAATGTTTCCATAAGAATTGAACAATTGGTACCATATTCCCCCTCAAAACATTCCAATTGTAGTTTATAATTCACATGAAGTTCTCTAAAAATAATGTATCTAGTTCCAACTCAACGTTCTTGTAGTCAATCACATGCACATGGTTGGGCTTGTACCACAAAATTTAAGAGACATAGAACGTTTTTTACAAATATTAATATCATGGAGGGAGGTACCATCTGTGAGACACTAATATGATACACTTAGTCAACACAAATGATCCCACAAGCCCCATCGCCAATTACATTTTTCTATAAAAAATATGATTCCCCAACTATAGTGAAACCCAAAATAAAATTTGATCACCCACTGTGAACTATAATGTTCCTCTCCTCTTGTGAGCATATGATTGGTGTTTACTCTGAATTGTAAAGAACCACTCCCTCATGGAAAGAACTCAAATAGAGTTCTCCTTCTCTACACTTATCCCAAAAAAGATACCTCACCTTCCTATTTTCAACACAATGGTGAGCATCATAACCAACCTTAAATAACATCAAATATAGAAATCTGAATCAAATCCTAGAAACTGTAATTTTATACAAATTACACCAAGGAAATATGATCATTTCATGTTCCACTAATGTCAAGAACACATGTTCAAATAATATCCTCTATGATCTGGATTGTCCTCTCCAACATTCGATCAGGCTATGGATGGCACACTTTACTCAGCTTTAACTAACACCCTGATAAATTTGTAAGCCTATCAAAAAAACAATACATAAAACAATCATATCTATCTGACACTATAATAGAAGAAAATCCACGAAATCATGAAATATTATTGATATAATGTTTTACCAACTCATCTATATAGTGAGTCTCTCAAATCAGCAATAAATATGACACTTTAATTATCTGATCAACTATCACCCAAAAAATATCTCTACTTATCAGGGTCTTGGGTAACCCCTTTAAAATTCCATCACCACCAACTCACACTTTATCATAGTCTTGATATGTATTTGAAGATAAACTTATAGTTAATGATGGTTCACCTTTATCCTCTACTAAGTTAGGAAATGGGAGATGAAGTCTACAATGTATCTCTTTATTACCAACCACCAAAACCATCACTTGAGGTATGAAAAAATCTTCATTGATCCTTGGTGCACTACTCACTAAGAGGAGTAGGGTTCCCTCATCATCTCTTCCCTTATAGAATTAGTAACCAAAACTCTCCGATGAACATGACCATTCCATTACTATCCATTGACCATCCCAGATCTAGGTCACTTAGTTCCAACCATACCCTCATCAATAATAATTCAAGACCATACACCTAGATAGAATTTACTAGGGAAAAAATGTTAATGTGATAACCATGTAGAACATGACATCACCTCTTAGTCCTTTGATTCATCCACCAACCATTCATCCATTAAGACCATCAATTTCCATGCCACCTCTGAAGGTCTCTCTCCAATCACTTTCTTTTTATCAGTGAGATAATCCTTGAAAACATTACCTTTTCTTTGAGGATAATCCATATCAAAATAAAACTTCTAAAAATAATCCACCCAACCACTCTACCAGAGATTCAGGTCCTTATGGGAGAAGATGTGAATGCAATTATGGTCTGTGTTTATGATAAATCTATCATCAAATAGATAATGGTGCTAAAACTTTTGACCATTGAACACATATACATACATTAAGTCATGTGTATGGAAGTTCCACTCAATGGATAATAACTAGATAGAACCATATGATTCTACCTAATCCTATTGTATCCTTATATCTCATAAACCAACACATAAGGAATTGACATAAACCACATATCTAATCCCAGGATCAAGAAATATCATGATCAGATTTATCATTAGTCTCATATTCAGATATAAGAAGACCTATTCACATTAACTAGTCCATAAAAACATAACATCCCTTATTAGTAAACATAGTTATATACACCGATAGGGCTGACAATTCCGAAATTAACCATATATAGTTTTCCAAAAACATAAGGAAACTCTTGATTTTAAACACATTTATAGGATATTACTAGGATCCATACAAATCATTTTTTATTTTATTAATAATCCACTTTTAAGGAAAATTGGTAACCATACAAAACATACACCGTAATAACATAGGCCATAGGAGGACCCTCCAAAAACACAGTAGATTTCAAAATTCAAAAATTCAACATCCTCGTGCCTCGCACTCCACCTGGGTACTGATCCCACAACACACACATGATCAAAAATATTCAAAATTCAGAATTCAAAAGGATTCATCATCACCATTATTAGATTACGATCCACCCGTGTCAGCCTTCACCATCATACGTGTCACCCATCACCAAATCCGAACACCGTCCTTCCTGGATGCATCAATTCAACAGTGCATCCATCCTCACCGTCCCATTTTCGGAAACCAATCCTAACCATGAAAACATCATCACCAACCACACCATTGTCTTCACTGAAGAAAATAAGCAGTATTTACGAACATGGAGCACATGAACTAGGGATTCGCGGGCAACATAACAAAACCCGATCAAATTAGACCTCTAAAAAGACCTCCTCGAACAGCCAGCTGATGAAACCATCGACACCAGCCCCAATCCACAAACCCATAGGTGAATTCCAGTTGGAATCCACCGAAACCGGCCAAATCCATGAGTTGAACTCTTGAAACAATGGGAAGAACACATTCCACAAAAACAGAGCCATTGTGAAGTCAGATCGAGGAAGATACTGACCAGGTACCATCCTATCGTCGCTTCACCATCTCCATTGTTATCCACATCACAACAGACCCCCCCAAAAAAAGAACTGAGAGGAAGAAGAAATGGGGATGAAACCCTAATCGATTCTAAGAAAAAACCACAAAAGGAAAGTGAAATAAAACCAAAAGACACAAATGCGAGGGGATGAAACCCTAAAACAGAACTGGGGGATGAAACCCTAGAAGTGGAAGAAAGGAGACGCCAAGAGGACCTTCACCCACCAAATCACAATCCCAGAGCCTCAATGTATCCATCCTTCTAGATCTGACCTAGAGAGGAACAATGGAGCTTGAGTCCAGAGTGCAGAATAGCGGCTGTAACAAGATCTAGATGGGTAGAGGAAACAAAAACAAGCGCGAGAGAGAAAGGAAAACAATCAGAATAACCGAGGGGAATCCCTAGGAAGGGGAAGATGCTGAGCCGAGGCGAGAGCCCGAGAATGGCCTGGAGAATGAGGCACCATCTTCTATAAGATATTCCTAGGATATTAGCACTTATACATTATAAATGTATACATAAATATAAAAATTAGGGATTAAATTCCCAAGATAATGTAACTCTTAAATCTAAAAGTGATACTATGAGAGCATTTCATAGAGCTGATTCACTCATAGTGTACTCAACATAATATCCATGTGTCTAACATGGATCTCCAAGATTTTTATGTATACGAGGATGTAATTAATAAAAAATATGATAAATGGCTTCAATAGATGGATGAAAAAACCTATTAACAACATTTATGAAAAAAACTAGTATATTTTTAACCTAAAGTTCATGACAAGTCACTCATACAACCCATATCTACTCCATTTTTTTATTATGAATATCCTGATCTCTTACCCAATGTTTGTGGTATCCTGACAATAGTTAAATCTTGAAGAACCACTAGGATCACTATATTTGATCAAAAAATTCAAAAAAACTTGGTATGAGGTATCTATTATTCATGGTTACTCGATTTATCCCCTATAGTCCACAAAAAAAACAATGACTACCATCCTTATTCTTTAAAAACAACATCAGAGTACCCCAAGGAGATTTGACTGGTCTAATAAAACCCTTCAATTCCAAATCACTGAGTTGCACATTCAGATCCTTCATCTCATTTAAAACTATAAAATACAGTTGAATCAATACAGGTTTTTCACCTTGTATGATTTTGATCTAAAAAACAAATAATCTATTTTGAAGAAGTTATGAGAATTGATCATGAAAAATACTATGATATAGGTCCACTATTTGAGGAAAAGAGGGGGGAGATACCACCGTAACTATAACAAAAACATCTTCTGCAACCTATTTCTTGATATCCACAACTCCACTTAGATATGATCCCATTCTTCCCAATCCAACATCGCATTCCCCAGTAAGAAAAAAAATCTCTCCCATAAGTACAATGAAGTATGTAATCCTCTTCCAATAGATGATTTTTTCATGATAACTAGTCTAACATTTCATACTAAATATCAAATAAAATCTATCATTTCTTAAATCATGAAATCCTACATATGTTCATATCTATTAAACACTACAATACATGATGGAAAACTTTGGAGATGGTCTAATTTAGTCCCCAAGGGTGCGTCAGGAGATAATAACTTAGAAGACAACTTGACTAAAAAATAAATCCCAACAAGAACATGAGTAGATATAAATAAATAAGAATCTCATATATCAAATAATCTTGAATGTAATATAGATGTGATGAACATAATACCTCAAAGAGTAGACAGAACATCCCCCTATTAGTAAGGAGCTGGTCCAATACATCAACTCTTCTTACCTTAGCTCCATAGCCCTACCATGAGGTGTATAAATATTCTGGGTTGCCTAATTATATTGGTTTTGAACCTATTACTAATAGACCTAAGAAGACCTCGGGGTGATGATCAGTATCTTAACCCACACCCCCATGATATCTTAACTGTGATTCCCTCAAACATAATAGTTCATGATGTATGATCATTACATATCAGTGAAATGTGTTTTTTTGTACTAAGTATTTTTTTATAATTACCACTTTATCCACAATTTACACACGTGGGATGATCTCATCCCATATAGGTGGTATAAGAAACTATACTCTTCTCTAATAACTCACCATCACCCTGATACAACTCATTGATCTTATACTTCTTGATACCAAAAGAAGCACCCACTACATCATAATAATTCCCACCAGCTAATCCACTATGAACTGGAATAATTACATCAGATCTATCCTCATGAAAAAAATTCATGGTTTTCATGGCCCTGTAAAACACTATTTTATATTTCATAAATTCAAAGTTCTTGACTCTATACCTCAACTCTAATCATAGGCTTATATTAAATTTAGGAACCTTGTGTTCTTTATTCCTATCAAAAAAGAGGACCAATGAGAAAAAACTATCTAAAATTAGTAGATTAATTAGAAAATTAAATCAGTATATACTGAAGCTCCATAAACTTTTTAAGATGACCTAGGTTTAGTTGATTTGGGAAGAACTTTTCAAAATAAATATCCTTGATGGTTTCTTATATAATACCATCACATCTTACGACCTTGTTCATAACACACCACCACCTTTTGGAGAGTTTGTAAAGTGTAAAATTAGTAAAATTTACCCATAAATAATATTGGGTCTCAACTATATAAAATAATAAATTGATGGAATAAATATAATCCTCAACATATTGTGGCTATCAAATTCATGGGAAGGTTGGGAGATGCTGAAGATGGACGTTCTGGGTGTAATCGAATAATTTCCTAGAAATACCTTTTCCATGAATTGGGATGATTCTGAAGACTTATTTCCTTAATAATTACACTACCAAAACCTCAAGATCATTTATAGAAGAATTCCCAATTTTACCCCCTATACATTTGGTGGTAGAATAGGGGTACTCTATCTTGTGAGAGCATTCTAAGCTACATCCACCAGTGTTCCGATTTGAAATCATCTAAGAGAAATTATCTATAATACCAAAAGAATTCTTATAATTACTATGAAAACATAACTAAGAAATTAGTTTAATCTATTTATAGGAACATATAATGTATTTATATAGGAAAACCCATCCTAAGAGGCTACCAATGATGATACATGGTAACCCTTCGAGCACTACCTAAGGCTCAAGCTTGGTTCACCATACATGAATGCTAGTAAAAGTCATATATATATATATATATATTAAAAAACACACTCAAGTTAATATTACCTAAATTTCAACACATTATATCATTGAATCAAAATCATAGATCAAGATATTTAATTAAATAAACTACCATGCATAACGTGAAAATAAATATATAACACGTGATCCAACAAGACTAGTCATGATACATAAATTCAAAAAAATGAAATAAATTGTAACAAATAAACATACTTATGATTATAATGAAAGAATTAATCCATAACTACAATGACATTTCCATCATTGGTAACTCGAAGGTCCCTCACATAACAGTTATCCATACACTTATTTGACTCCCCTACCCAAGTTCCTTATAGCCTATCTCGGTTCGACCTTTCCAAAAACATAGTTAAGAATAAAATAAAAATAATATATTCTTTGATAGAACTTTATAATTCCCTATCTGAATCACATGGTCTAGGCAGATGAGCTATATGGAAATATGGGAACCTCCCTGTACACAAGATGTTGTTGACTAATAGTGAGGGTTTGAATGTGGCAGTGGCGAGATTATACCCTCAGTATCAAACCATAAAACATAATAATATTAATAAAAGAGTAATAAACTCTTATATAATAGTGAAACTAAATAATAAACATGCTATAAAAGTTGAAATGTAAATTATCATAGATTCACACAAGTAAAAACCAAAGCCCCCCCAATATGGAAGGTCAAACCAGTGTATAAGAAAAGTTTCAAAAAAATAAATAAAGAATCATTGACATCACTCCATAACACATCTTAATACCACATATGAAAACAAAGTTCCACTTCATTAGCCACATCTTTCTGATCCCTCACCCTTTCTTAGATACCTAATCAGGACGTTTTCATGTGCATCAAGATGCCAGTGTAGGGTGAGAGTATAAACCCAACATGACACCACTAATTCAATCTTGTCAAAATTTTATATGTTTAAGAACGGTATTGTATGATAATTTATAAATATTAAAGTATGTAACTATCAATAATTTAATTAGTGATCATGTTCTCACCAAGATTATAAGAACCCTGAGTGTACATTATTTGACTACCTTCCAGAAAGAATTTCATAACAGAAGTCATGATTATGAGTCAGCCATAAGGACACCATATATATCTATGAATTCACATGGACAACAAGGATTGGGTTAGGCCACAAGGTTGTAGTTTCCTATATCTATCATGGTTTAGGTGAAAAGGCCATCATACCCAATCCATATCAAGGGTTAGGACACAAGGACATCATACCTTGTCCCTATCAGGAGTTATGAAACAATTCCATCATACCCTATCTTTACCTTAAGTCAGGTCACAAGGCCATTATACCCCTACCTCATGTATAGGTCCCCCATAATCAGCATAATAAGACACACATGCTACACCTCTAAGGGCTAACTATGTTATGGTTTTCCACCTGAAACCAATAGAAAAATATCCATAGTCCATACATTGATACACAATAGGGAATAACACAGATAAACACAACATATCATATCAAGAATTAGTCTTGAAAGCCACAAACACACACACACACACACACTAGTGATTGTAATCAAACATAAAATCATGATCCACACACACACATGTAATAATTATCTTGTATATTATCATAGGATACATATTCACACACGTGTGATCAAATCAAAGAAAAAACTCATATATGAGCCATATATGGTAAAGAACTTCCTAACATAAGAATGTTGATGCGAAATATCAAGAATTATCAAGAGGGAAAACCCAAATCATGCAAACAGACTTACTAGATTAAGAACCCACACTAATAATCTTATAAAAAATCCAAATTCATCACAAAAGGGATTTTGGAACAATATTTGAGAGGGATATGGAGTTATGGTCTTAGAATATTATCAACTTAGGCAAAACAATAGTCATTAATGGTCGATCTATATCCATTCTATGGAATGGTATCCAACTCTCTATATATGGTTTTAACATATCAAATGATCAATAATACTTCATTATATCATGAATTAATGCATATATATAGAGTAAATATCTTACACCCATGGACAATTATATAAGAAAAATTTAATTTGTGAAAGAATGAAAAAATATAACATCATGGAAGCTGAAATATCGATTTAGAAATCAAGTAATAAAGAGAGTAAAAATAGAGGACCAAATTAATTAAAAGGGAGTTTCTATGGTTAATGTAAAAATTGGTTGAATACATAGAAGGGATATATAAAAAAGTTGAATTAGTGTAAAATTACAGAGTTAATTTTACTTACCAGGCCATCTAGGAGAAAATGGGGAGTCAGTGGCCCTCACTAGTCCATCGATGGTTCCACTGATTGACCTGTACTAGGCTTCTGGATGTTTGGTGTTATTGATAGAGGTATAAAACCTCTAACAAATCAATTTAATGTACGGTTTGACCAATATAAGTGTAGGTCATTTTCCATCACCACTCATTTTTTTGGTGGAACACTAGTATCCCGATGCTACTGGTTAGTGCCTCTAGCCCCTTTACCTCTAGATGAATCTTAGAGAACAGAGCCATAAGCTGCCACTCACTACTGGCCTCCTGAACTGCCTGAATTTGAGTTCTCCTGCTCAACGTATCTGCCACTATGTTGCCCTTTCACGGTGTATAGGCAAGATCGAAATCAAAGGACTGAAGATACTCAACCCACCTGTGCTGCCTCAGATTTAGATCACGCTGAGTGAAGATATACTTGAGACTCTTGTGGTCGGTGAAGAACACAAATTGATCTCCCAGAAGATAGTGTCTCCAACTGCATAAGGCATGAACAACAGCCACCAACTCCAGATCGTGTGTAGGGTAGTTCCTCTCATGTGGCCTCAACTGCCGAGACCCGTACGCAATGACTCCATCTTCATGCATAAGCACATGGCCTAGTCCAATACCTGGAGCATCACAATAGATAATATAACGTTTTCCTGACTCTGGAAATACTAATATTGGTGCCGACGTTATACTTCCAATCAGCACCTGAAAGGCTGACTCACAAGAATCTGACCATAAGAACTTCACCCCCTTCTTGTTCAGACCTGTCAATGGTGCTGTTAGGCATGATAAGTCCTGAATGAAGCGTCTGTAGTATCCATCCAGCCCTAGGAAACTCCGTACCTCAAAAAAGTTCTTCGGATGCTCCCAGGAGACTACAACTCTCACTTTCTTTGGGTCCACAGATACTCCTGCCTCTGAGATGACGTGACCCAAGAAGTGAATCTGTTCCATCCAAAAGTGGCACATCGAGAGTTTAGCATAGAGCCGATCCTATCTCAGTGTAATCCGAGCGATCTCAAGATGTGTGGCATGGTCGTGTTATGTGTGAGAGTACACCAAGATATCGTCCACGAAGACCATGATGAAGGCGTCCAAGTAAGGATGGAACACTCGGTTCATCAGTGCCATGAAAACTGCAGGCGCGTTCTTGAGACCGAACGACATGACTGTATACTCGTATAGACCATATCTACTCCTGAAGGCTGTCAGAGGTATATATGATGGTCTAACACGCAACTGATGATAACCGGACCTCAATTCGATCTTCGAGAACACCCGGGCTCCTCGAAACTGATCAAAGAGGTCCTCGATCCTTGCCAAGGGATATTAGTTCTTAACCTTCAACTGGTTCAGCTTCCGATAATCCACACAAAGCTGAAGGGTACCGCCTCCCTTATTCGCAAACACGACCGGAGAACCCCAAGGAGAAGTACTGGGTAGGATGAAACCCTTTTCCTGCAACTCCTCCGACTGCTTCTTGAGCTCCTGCAACTCAGGTGTAGCCATCCTATAAGGAGGAATGGACACCGGTTCTACTCCTGGAACAAGATCAATTGGAAAGTCCACCTCACGCTCCAGAGGCAAACCCGAAAAGTCCTCAGGAAATACATCCTTGAAAAGATCCACCATTGGAGGAAAGTTCAACTGCGAAGTCCCCTGATCATCCAGATAAAGACTAGAAATCTAGGTTGTCACCCTTCCTAGACCATGATGCTCGAGTCCTGATCGACTCACCTGAACATGCCATTCGCATATATGAAGAAAAAATTCACCCTCTGGTGAAACAAAACTCACTCTGCGGTGATAACAGTTAATGACTACCTGGAAGGGAACCAACCAGTTCATCCCTAGGATGAAATCATTGCCTATCATCTCTAGGACATAGATATACCATAAGAAACAATACCCTACAACGTAGAGAGGGCACTCCTTACACTGGCGTACACTAGATGTCCTCATCCCCAAAGGTGTGTCTAGTGTCAAAGAGTCAGTAGAAGAAAAGAAACAGAGCACAAGGCTCTCCACAATAGAAACATAGATAAAGATATGCATAGAACCAGTATAGAAAAGTGCTGAAGATAAAACTGAGGCTACTAAAATCATACCAGAAACTGTAGAAGGTCTGAGATCCTACTCCTGATAGGTCTGCTCCACCGCAAAAATCTGGCCTGCATCACGTCCCTGTGACCCTGCGTGACCACTCTAAGCTGAACCTCCCTATTGGTGCTAAAGGACCGGTGACTGACTGCCATGGCCTCAACCTCCACCTCGGCCCAAATGGATGGAATAACTCCAGTTCCCCGACTTGTGTGAAACTGGTGGTGCTGCTCCTAAATGAGGAGTTATGGATGAACCATCGTCACCAGCAACTAGTGAGAAAACCTTGCAGAAATGCTGCAGGTGACCCATCTTGCCGCAAGATCGGCACTCCACTGGGTCCCTCTGGAACTATGACCTTGTATTCCCACTCCTACAACACTGGTATGATAAAAAATGGCTACCAGAAGATGTATCTCGCCTCCTCGGGTCACCACGCCAAGACTCCCTACGGTGTTTCCTACTATCAACTGGAGGAACACTAGCTCTGGAAGTAGAACCAGCCTGGATCGCAGCTCCAGAGTCTCTCATATTGTGCTCCACAATCAGTTCCTGGTTGATGATAGAAGATATGGAAGTCAACTGGAAGAGATTCACCTACGAGCGGATCTCCCACCTGAGACCATCCTCGAAATTCCATGCCAAAAACATCCCATCTCCACCCTGGAGGGGTGTGAAATGCTGCAGATTGGTAAAATCAGAGTAATACTCCATAACAGATAGAGTACCTTGCTCTAGACTCATGAAATCCTGGGCTCGATCGGCCCTCAGGGTCTCCGGGTAGATGTAGTCGTAGAACACGCGCTGGAACTCCTCCCAAGCCATAACCTGCTGATGACCCGCCTGCAAGATCACGTCCCACCAACTCTTGGCGGAGTCTTAGAGCAAGTAGGTAGAGAGCTTGACCCGCCTTTCTGGAGGTGTCTCCAGATGCTCAAAGATAGTCAGCATGGTTTCCATCCATGACTCTGCAGCCTGTGGTCCTCCTTCCCCTGGGAAATTAGGAGGATTCTGCTACTGGAAAACCCGCATCAAGTCTGCCATAGTCATGTATGGAGGCGGTTCTCCTTGAAAGGTCTGCATCATCCTCATAAAACCTTCCCTGAATTGTGCATCAGCACCTGCAGCTGGTATGACAGCCGGTGCTAAGGCTGGCCCGACTGGAGGATCAGCAGGAAGTCCCTGATCAGCCATATCTGGCGTCTGATAACTGCCTAATGACTGACGTACAAGCGGAGGACGTCTCGGAGGCATAACTCTGAAAGATCAAAAGAACACCTTAGATCAGAATTATCAAAGACAGAGAACACAAGAGTACAAAATTAGAACAGGGAATGGAAAACACACAAGTTTACAAAAAATGACTACACGACGTGTATAAATACTACACGGCGTATCTTCTTAAGCCACTAACATGGGAATGTACCCCTGCCCTACAGGTCATGTTACACCTCAAACTACACGGCGTGTTGACCCCACACATGGCCTGTACTTGAAAACTATTCCCCTTCCTGAGTCTCTTTACATGGATAACCCACACAGTCCGACTTAACCCAAGACTACATGGCCTGTTCTGAACAAACACAACGTGTACTAGACAAGGATTCGGCGGCCCCGTGTTGTTAAATACATGGCTGTCTACATGGATGAACCTTAAATGGCGTGTTCCAAACAAACATGACGTGTATATGTGAAGGTGACCCCATCCCGTGTTGTTCGTGACACGGCCGGGTACTTAAACAAGACTACACATCGTGTTCCGAAAACAACACGGCGTGTCTAAGAGAAGGTAACGCCGACCCGTGTTGTTTGTGACACGGCAGGGTACCTGGACAAGACTACACATCATGTATCTTTACAACATGATGTGTTCTACTCGAGCTTCCCCGACCCATGTTGTTAGTGACACAGCCGCGTACACGGCTCTGAACTACATGGCGTGTACCTACCGTACACGGCGTGTTCCTGAAGTTAATTATACAATAGCGTGTCACTGCTCACATGGTCAGTGATACGGTCTATAAACTACAAGATGTGTAGTCAAAAGTACACGTCGTGTATTCTGGGGTTTTCTGGGCAGTAGCTTAGAAACTGCACAGAAGCCCAAAAAACATAGGAAACAAGGCAAAGAAGTGCGAAATTACGATTCGTGGGGGCCCATACTCCCCACGAATCAAAACTTGGCATTCATTTAAGCAATGTAGAAAACAAAAATCTTCTAACAAGGCAGTAGAGATTATATCAAACATCCATCACAACAGTATGCATAATCTACCCAAGGTCTATTACAACAGCATGCAATCGCTAATGCACCCTAGATGGCATGACAAGAATGTAGGGCATGTGATTTCTACAAGTGCCTATATGATGCATGAGATGGCATACCCTCATATCATCAGGTTGTGACAGAAATAGAACTTCAATAGTCAAGAAAATAACAATACAAAGCATGTGAATCACTCTAGGTGAAATCATATCAACCGTAAAATCTCAAAACCAGCAAACTTCAATTAACAAGGTAGTATGGCTTTTCCCTGTACACGGGTTAGCTACTCCTGAGCACAACTTAATATCATGTACCGAATCCATCCTATCCTTGGATAAAGGCTCCAAACTGTAAATAAAGAGAAAAGAACCTCCTCTGATACCACTTTGTAACGTCCCAGATCAGGGTGCCACTCAACGGGTGCCCCGGACCCGGTTCACCACATGACCTCAAGCGCATTTCCCCAAACACCAGAGGCTGCCGACTATAATCGAGGGCCTTTGTAAGTTATTGGGGAAACTATGAACTCATTTGGTAAGGTATACAAGGTAAGGAAAACAACAGTCAATAGCTGAAACAGTAACAACATACATAACTGTAACCAAACATTGGAAGAATAAATATATAGCAGTGATGATAATGATGCAGCAGGTACAAGTATCTAAGGAAAGCAGAAAACACAACAACGTGCTGAAATACAACTAAACACAAAGTACGAAAGCAACAACAACTCTAGCAGCATCGCAAGCCGTAGCTTGGTCCCATGCTCTCCAGCACCATAGAAATTCAAACACCTGAAGTAGAAGGGCGCTTGCCCTTATCTATACCTACAACAACATAGTCTACTTGGGCCCAAAAGCATGGCCCAAAAAAGTTGTGAGACAGAGTCCCAGTATACAACCACCCAAAGATCTGTGTCTAATAGTCAATGAATACATGGCAAGCAAAGTACAGGAACAGTAAACAGTAAATACATAGCAGCTACAATTTATAGTCTAGCATATAAACTACACAAGTATAAAGCAATCAACAAGTAAAACAAAGGTAACCCCCCTGTGTAGTTCTCACAACCTAACCCTTATGGTTCAACCTATAAGTACAAGCAAACCCCCTGGGAGGCACACACAGTCTCACCCCTTTGGTTCAGCTAAAGAATAGACTCTCCGGGGAAGCACTCACTGTCAATTCCCCTTATAGTCCCGTATCGTACTAAAGGCTCTCTGGGGAATCACTCAACATCAATCCCCCTATGGACTGTGTCGAAGAACTACAGACTCTCTGAGTAAGCACACAATGTCAATTTCCCCTATGGTCTCACATTGTAAATTAAAGACACTCTGGAGAAGCCCTTACGTCCATTCTCCCTTTTGTCCATACACTAGGTTCTCTCAGCCCTGTGTAATATAAACATGCATAGAATGCGTGTATTGCCCAAGTAATCCTCATGAACTACTTGGATATCATTCTAAGTCTCAGCAGCAAAACAACACAACAGTTCCACTATCCTACAACTAGGCATGGCAACTAGTATAACGCCTAACAGGAAAAGAAAGTACGAAAAACATCCAGAGTACGACAAAAACTACTCTGTTTTCAAAGGTAAACCTCTAACATAGAAATCAAGCCAGAAGAAAATCAATCAGGGGCAAAACAAGAAAACGTACAATTCTCATTCAAGGGATTTGGTGAAATTGCACAAAAATATTCAAATAATTTCTACATTAAGGCACAAACCACCTACCTCGATCCTAGGAGATCGATTTACGTGAACAATGATGAAAGATTGTCCTTAGAACGTCATAGATCTGAGAAAACAACCAAAACACATAAACAAAGATAACTTGAGAAAGAGGAGGAATTGGAAAACAAGGCTCATGTAGAAGGGAGAACTCACTGCCGCGATTCCAACGCAATCAACGGTGCTCGAATCGGAGAACGGATGGAGAGGCGGGGGTACATCAAAGATTCACGGATCCTCGGTGCTCTTGGACGAACAAAACCTATAAGAAGACCTTTCTGTGCATCAAGCGTGACCCCCGTCTATTTAATGAAAAAAAATAAAGTACACGACATGTACTTTTAGAGTACACGACGTGTACTAGGTTTTTTCTGTACTCCGCTAAAAACGGCCTCCAAATCATCCCTACACACCGTGTGTGTGGCCCGGACATGGCAAACACATGGCTTAGAGTGGGAAAAGAGTACACGGCGTGTACTCATAAAGTACACGGCGTGTACTTTGAAAATTTCTAGAAACTGC
Source organism: Viscum album (assembly GCA_963277665.1). NCBI lineage: Eukaryota > Viridiplantae > Streptophyta > Magnoliopsida > Santalales > Viscaceae > Viscum > Viscum album. The sequence continues at coordinate 1,688,436,461 of OY728140.1, read as the reverse complement.
ATTTTTCTCAAAAACTCCAGAAAAGGAAAGGCGTACCTGAAAAGAAGATCTGGGTTCTTACACAAACACCTCTGAAAAGTCTATAAAACAAAACTAAGGTATTCCAAAACATAAATTAACGCAAATTTTAATTTATATGGTTTCTCATAAATGTTTAAATTATTTATGTAAGGAATAATTTAATACATTACTAAACACATGAAAAATTAATTTAGTTTTTGTAATTTAGTTCCAATAGCTAAATTGTTTTATATTTGGTGATCAATGATTGTGATTTTATGTAAAATAATCTATGATTTTTCTAAAGAAATATTTTTAGTATATTATTAAAATATATAACTATAAAAAAGATATTTGTATTAAAAGAATTTGGTTTCTATATCTATATAGAAAAAAATATATTTTTTGAGAACAAATATGTTTCCAGTGGTTTCTATTCTATGGGAAATATTTTTGGATAAATTAAATATAAAATATATAGTGAATTTAGTGAATTAAAACACAATATTTAATTATTTTTTAAATAATTTTAAGTGAAAGAATATTTTGATTGATCCCTTTATTCAAAGAAAGAGAAGAATACCCAAAGGTTTATAAATTAAGAATGAATGTTAGATTAGAAGAAAGAGTAGATATTGAATATATAGAGTATAATTATAAATAAATATTCATAGAACTCCCAAGAAGAAAAAGATAAAGTAGGAAGTAATTTAATAGGTTGAGATCTCCTTTAAAAAAAGAAGAATAAGTTGAAGAGAAACTATAGAAAAATGAAATACCATTATAGAGGGAAGTGTTATTATTATTAGTTATATATAAAATATTAATAATGTTACTTATGTTAAATAATAAATATTGTGATCCTTAATCATATTTGTACTATATTGATGGGGTATTAATCTACCTAAAAAATATTTTGCTTAATGAGTTTTTTATATGCATGATAAGTAGTAGACTTTCTCACTTGTTAGACAATACAATTCACATTTGAGAGTAAAAACATAAATTAATTTTTTTTATGATTAATTTAATTTATCATATTTTTATATACAACATTTTTTCATGTTGTGGATGAAAAATTAACTCTTGTTCTTTCTAAACATGGTGAGAACATCTATTTTTGGGTTGACCTAAAAGAAAAATTTTAAACAACTAGTCACCATAATTCACTCCCTCTTAGAGTGAGTTCATTTATTTAGTAACTGGTTTATAATAAGGGATATAAAATAAAATAGGTTCTATCATGGTTTTATATGTTTCCTTAATTTTTTAATAAACATATTTATATATAATTTTCATATCAAACACTATTTACATTTATTTAGAATGATAAATAATAAATGGTTTATTTATAAAGTATATTATTGAAAATTGGAGTTTGATTGTTTTATCAAGAAACATTAAATATTTATTGTTATAAAAGATGTATAATATAATCAATCATGGTGATACAACCATTGATATTTTTAAATAATATAAAAGTTTCAAAAATAATTTCCCACAAGAAATATTTTTTTGGAATGATTTGATGTATGATATTATGATAATATTTATATAAATTATGAAAATAAAAATTATGTGGTTCAAGAAGTATAATGAATAATTTTAAGAAGAATAATTTTGAGATTGAGATCCCTACATAGGTGAAAGAAGATATTATTAATGGTAAATATGAAACTAATCGTTCAATAGATAGTTCTTGAAGATATTGAATTAGATATTTACATTCATATAAAACTTTAAAGGAATGTTATAATGATTTAAAATAATTTAAAATTTCAAAATTTTAGATATTGGGGATGTGTTCCCAATATCCTTTTTCAAGAAGATGAATGCTGGATTCAATCTTGTGAAATGAATATTCTCTATCTTTAAATATAGTAAAAAGATAATTTTACAACAATAGTAGAATAAAATTTAAAAAATGAAAGGATTAATATTTATGATATGGATTAATATTAATAAATTATTGAGATGAAGATAAATTAGTAAGAAAAATTTTATATGGAAAATGATTCTTCTCATGAGGTCACTGAAAGTATAAAAATGGAGAAAAACCATAAAGATGGTATTATTTCTCCAAAGAAATAATTTTAAGAGTAACTTCAATATGTGAAAAATTAAAGGAATTATAATATGTATGAGAAAATATATTTATAAAAAGATACCTACATGTGTATAGTGGATCTTGATAAAGAATTGAAATCAACTAAACAAATGATAAAATCTAATGAGAATCATGTTGATGATTCCAATGAGGCATTGAACAGTCTATGTAATCAATTTCATAAAAAATAAATTGAAAATTAGATAAAATAGAAATATTATAAATCATTAAATATTATAGAAGAGTATATTTTGTAACAAATACGTAATAAGTTGATAAATAAAGGACCTTAAAAATGGATATTTTTAAATATATATTCCAATAACTACATAATGAGAAAAATACAAATATAAAAATTGAGAAAAAGAAAATATTTATTACTAAATATAGAAGAAATAATTATCATTATAAATATATAAAGAGTTCTTACTGTAATAGTGAAATGGGGCCTGCAATAGATGTATGCAAACAAGTCATGTAGGTGAACATAAAAGAAGAATATTAATATTTTAGATAACAAGGAAAATTGTATGGATTTTTAGTAATTATTTCAATATGATATATATATTTATATAGAATTATATTATGAAAATGGATATGGTGAATAAGCAATAAAGAAATACATATGTCCAATTCAAATGAGAAATCACACTTACAAGGTAGAAAATTTATCAACTATAAAAATGGAAATATTTATCTGTTGAAAGAAAAATATTTATGTGACAAAGGAAAAATGTTGTATTTATATAGAAAACATCTTGGAAATAAAGGAAATAATATTTTATTCTATGAAATAGAAAAAATATCTTTTATCGTATGCTTGGGAGTAGTGAATAAAATATCAGCCTTGATAAATAAGTAATCAAGAAAGTGAAAAATAAAAGATGATGAGAATTATAATTGTTATAATATGTAGGGAAAGATTAAGAAAGATAAATATGAATATAACTATATCTCATATGATAGTTGTGTCATCTAGAGTGTTTATTAAGTTTGAGTAGTCACACATTGAGTTAAATCATAATTTTAGGATGATGGAAGAGAGTGAAATAAGAGGACTAAAATGAATAAATTTCTTCTAGTGGTATGATTCATAAAATTATAATAGTGAATAATGAATATATATTAAAGGATGATACTTGTGGGGGGGGGGGTAGTAGGTAATAAAATAAAAATAGAATCCAATAAATAAAGAATAATTTAATTTTATCCCCTCTCCCCAACGAAATTAACGTTTTTTTTAAAATAATCACTTGACCTATTATCAAAGACATCATTATTATTCTCCAAAAAAGTGAAGTGAAAATGGATATATAGTCCCTAGGTTATTAAAATAAATTAAAAATAATAAAATGAATACTAATTTCATTTATTATCACATCCAAGGGGAAATATTTCTTAAAGAATACATCAATTTGAACTGAAGTAATTTTTTGAAACTCTCAAAGAATAAGTAGGAGAATGAAGCTTGATAAAGAAGAAAAATAATTATAAACTAAACTATCTTTAATAATTAATAAAAAATTGGTATCATATATATTATATTATACTCAATGTATATTGGAATATGAATTATAGGAATGATATTCTGATTTTCTAGCGATGATATTTTAAGTGATCGAAGGTGATAAAATTTTAGGTTAGTGAACCCAAATAATAATTTAATTTTGAAAGGAATAAATGAATATAAAATTGGGATTTAATATCATATTTGGATTTATATAAAGGGATGAATTTTAGTTTTAATGAATTCATATAGATAAATCTCAAAATGGTAAAATTATTGAACCATTTGATTATGTGTTAAAGGGGATGATATTGAGACAAAAATTCATTATTGATTCCATGTTATACTATTATTTGAATATTTTTTGTGAATATAAATAAGATATTTATTATAAAATGCTCATATATAACTATTTTTCAATGATGTTTAAGAGTTAAAATTGAATTATGTTGATAATTGAGTTCATGGTCTCTATGAATTCTATTTTTTTTTATAAAAAACACTGAATATGTTTTGAGAAATATTTAAGAAGTATATATATTGAAATATACTAATTTATAATGAGGTATCTTGACTGAACTGGATGAAAATGGATGAAACCAAGGGATGAAAAAATCTTAGTTTTTTAAAGCACAGTTCTAATAGATATTTGATGGATATTTATTAGTTATTTAAAAAAATTGAAAATTTTAATTTTAATGAATCATTGTCATGTGAGTTTTGGTTTACCCCATCTTGATACTTGGAATATACCCTAAAAATTGATTGAAGTCACTTGTAATAGATATAATTATATTATACAGGTTAATGGATCAAATTATAAAAAGGTTCAATAATGGTATATATTAGTTCATGAGACTTGAATTTGAATTAAAAATTTAAAGGATTCTATGAATTCTTTAAGTGATGATACAATTTGGGATAGTCATTAAAGGGGATAGTAGATAATTGAATCATGGGAAGTTGGATACTCATAAGGAATAAGATGATAAGATAAGAGTAAGGTCCAAGTGTATTCAAGAAATACTAGTGTTTAAGTCTTGATATCTCTTGAAGTGAAGTGAAGAATACAAATTTTATGCATTCAAAGAAGTCTCAAATTTCAAAATAATATGTCGCACATATTTTTATATGTATAATAATGCGAGTCACTAATGTTCTTATATATTATCAATTAGAATACATATCCTTATTGACCAGAATTAAAATCTTCATTGAAGAAAAATTGGAAGACTATCTCTTATTACTAATGTGTAGATTTTTATTAATTTTCTAACACCCTGAGATTCTGTGAGATATTTTTTTCAAATAAATTTAATATTTTTGATACTTTATGTTACACAAAACAAGGATTATATCATGTGTTACATGCAACACCATGTGTATCTTGTGTTACATGAAACACCAATTTTAAATGAAATGTGACATACTATTAAAATATTATTATTTAATATGATAGTTATCAGCTAGCCGTTGGAATAGAAGATATGTATTAGATTAACAGAATTATAAAAATATATGGTCTACACATGTAATGATCCTTGTTTTTGATCCAAATAAAAATCCAATGATATTTAAACTTTTTCATTTACCAGATGGGCCATTTTTAAAACCAGGATTGAGATTGAAATTTCGAGAGATGGAACACTTCAGCACATTTTGTTGGACTTGGGTATATGCCTGAGAGGACCCTTGGTGGTATAGGTTAGTTTTGGTAGCGCCAGGCGTAGAAATAAATTTTTTTAATGGGCTATTGATGGTGCATAGATTTTTTGAGACTGTGCAGCCCCCAGAAGCTAACCACACAGCTCGTTTCAGAAGCAAAATATGAAGCGCAAGGTCTGCGCATTGTTTTTCCTAACCATGCACCTAGACCAAATGATTTGTTTCCAAATAAAAAGTGCCTATAAACAATTCAACATATGATTTTTGAATGGTTTGACTAATCTTGTGGGAAAAACTGTGCAAGGTGGATCCTTAAACAAATAGTGTCGCACGGTTGGTCCACAGTTTGGCTAATATTGTGAAAAAAACCATGCATTATGTTATTTTTTAAAAATAACCCTATAATTACCCTTACACCCTCCATTTTTGATGCACCCATTCTCATACGAACACCCATGGCACGTGACCCCCTCTCCCGGGTCCCTCACCGGTGTTCCATTTCCACTTGTTTTACTTCATGATTTACACTCCATCCATTAAGGTAAGACTCATGGATCCTTCCTTATTCTTACTAATGAGTTTTTATCTTCTCCTTTCATAAATCTTGTGTGGTTGAACCCTAGGGTTAGGGATAATCCATATTTCATATTCTTCTTATGATGTTAGAGTGCATGGTAGGCTTCCCAGGTTAGCTTTGTGCATGTTTCGGTGTTCGCCACCAAAGGTGAGGAGATTCTATCCTTTTTAGATTGTAATTTCTTCTCGGGATAACATTTTTCTTCCGTTTTTTTGTTTAGAATATTTATTTTTGGGTCCTTTAGTGATTTTGGGTCCCTAGTTGATTTTCTAGTGCATTTTGGTGACCTTAGAGGTGGGTTTGAGTTGGCAGAGTTAATAGTGAATTACCGCATATAAAAAAGTATATATATATAAATATGTAAGTTACATTGTTATATATAATTCCACCCATAAAATCATGAATAAATATATCGGTCTAGGTTTTATTTTTTATATATATGAAAAATGCATACGGGTGTAAGTGGAAACATACATGTGCATATAAGCTAAATTTAAGGACACCCTTATACATATTCATGGACATGAAGATATTTACATAGGTGCTAGGTATCCTTTTATATATGTGATGGCGAATATAATTAGAGGTGGGTATTAGTATCTTTGAGTGGTCTCGGTTGAAAACGTCATGTTCTAAAGTTTTTTTTCTTGTCTTGGTCTTCTCTTGAGGTAGGACCCCTTTCCTTTCCCATTTAATTTAAGAATGCACTAATCATTAAATTTTTGCACATTCCCTTCATTTAATTGGTGTTTATTTATGATTCTAGAATGAAATGTTCAATATGATTAAATTAATTGTTTAAAGGAACAATGCCATGATTTTATAATAAAAAACATCAATGGAGGTGCGCTATCTTCTAAACTAGAAGTGATGATTTGTGTTTTGAAATATGATTAGCCTTGTTACCTTGACACCCTTCTATAAAATTAGAGCCTTGGAAATGGTGTTTCCTTGTGTAAATGAATTTAATTAGTTAAATGGAAGATCTTATGCATGTTGGATTGATTTATAAAGGGAATTGGCCTTGTAAGTAATTTCCCCACCAATGTTGGCACCTCCTAAGTGCTCCCATGAGACTTATCACTTGAACCTACATGTTCTGTTAATTGAATGAGTTCAAATGAATTAAATATTCTTGACATATATAGGATGGTTAGACCATTAATTCTACTTATTCCTTATAAAGTTCCATATGTGAATTGAAATGTTTTAAATGGAATTGAATATGTAAAACGACATGCCTGATATTTATTTGCCTCATGAATGGAATTATATATGTGACCATGCCATTATTAATGTTTAATTGAAATGAATAAGTGGTTATTACTTATGTATTATGATATAAATAATTATTCCTTGTTTATTTATAATTGGTATATATGGAATTAATTGAATGGGAGGTAATCCCCCGTGCCAGCTATATATGTTATACACCTTTATAAAGGTTGTTTATGATGGTAAGGGGCGATGATCTAGAAGGGTAATCACACTTCCTTTCATCGGTGTTAAGTATGACATATCACACCACTTATACTAAATGGGAGATGAGATTTTTAGCACCAAATTTCATATTAGAGTGTTTCCTAGTGGCCCAGTCTTCATCTCAAGTGTTGTGGCATAGAGTCTCTCACTCTATTGGGATGTAGGGAATATACCATATCCACAAGTGATACCATATGGGTGATGGGATTTTAAGTGCCATGTTCTATATTATAGTGTTTCATGGTGTGTACACTTTCTATCCTGAGTGAAGTAGTATGGAATATCTCACTTGAAATGGATGTTGGGAAGATACCCTATCTTTTGGAATTTTAGGCTTTAAGAATTTTCATGGATACCTGTGTGTTACATCCTAGTCTATCCAACACTAGTATTCCATGTATGTGGCTATATGGTGTGGGAACACACATGGATCCAATAGGTGGATATAATATATATATATATTATACTATATATATATATACTACTATATATATAGTGACACATCAGGCATTACCTCCTGCAATGAGCCAAAGCAGGTATAACCATTTAGTGTCCCATAAGAACCTGGATGGGTGGCCATTTATTTATTCAGTTATGTATATTAATTCCATATATATTAACACTACTATAATTTATATTCCATGGAATGTTTCTGGCTAGTCACTCTGGGTGCCGACCTACTGATTTTTATATCTCACACTTTGACCAGTCTGCCATTTCACTAGGATAACTGAGTAAACCTTATGTTTGTAGGACCATGGACCATGCTTGTTGATGTGTGCTTGTACTTGGGAGTAAGAAGCAAAGGACTAAGTTGGAGCTTATGATGGTCACTGAGATCTCATTCTGAGGTTTTTTTGTTATTTTCTTATTTCATGTATTGTACCATGAATTTTCCTGCTATATGTCAATTATTTTAAGTTATGTTTCATCACTATGAAATGTATGCATGCTTATTATAAACTGGAATAGGGAAATTTTATTAAGTTATTATAATATTTGTCTTCCTCCACTCTTCCATTCATTTATTTACATATTCCACTATTATCTTCTATTTAGTTTTTTCTACACCACTGTGATACTATGATTATGAGGGTAGAGGCTATCTAATATCACTCCTTTAAACACTTGTTTCTAGTCAAAAACTTATTACATATGGGGAGATGTGCTTGAATCCCTATGACCCCCCTGTCTGGTTGCCATCTTAGTGGTCAGTCGAGTTGGGACATTACAAAGTGGTATCAGAGCTTATTTTTTCATGTCTTACTAGTTTGGGCTAGTAGATAGGAGACTAGTATTGTTTCTACACTAATAAAATATTCATATTAGGGATTTACCTCCCCAACCATGGGTAAATGACCATGTATCCCATAATGGGATTATTATTTTCTATTACAATTAATTATGATTTCCCCTCGATTGATTGGTGTACTTTCCACTGTGTATTGATTTATGAATTTATAGTATTCATCCCTTTCCATGGTATGGAAAGGAAGAAGTATTTCACACATCAAAATAGACACATGAAAATTAACATGTCACACATATTCCATTCCATGTAGTTGAATTTGTAGAGATTCCTACCGATTTTAATTATGCGCCTTGAGTGTTTTCCATGCCCTATATTCATTATAATTATTGTTATATTCTATTCCATGCTAGGTGTTTATTAACATGATTAGTTTTTTTACCTACTTTGGTAATTATTTAGCATTCCTTTTTAATAACATGTTTAGGTGATTATTTTCCATGATTTTATACTTATAGGATACTTTCCATGTTAGCAACTTATAAAGACATGTTAGTTGGTTTGATATATAAATGGTTATATGTGATGGATTTAATTGGTTGCGATTAAACTGTAATCAGTTTTCATTTGTAAGGTGTATGACAAACTTAAAAATGGGAAAATGTAGCCCAAGTAACCAAACCATTTTTTGATCTTTATACATGTTTAGAAATGTTGTTAAAATATAAAGGATTCTAAAGGTTAAATTTTAAAATGGTATGATTTTTAAGTAAATGGGATCCAAATTCCCAACTATAAACTGTATGGGTACTATTTGTGTTTGTAGATATCCACCCATATGATTGGACCATTTTATATGAGCATGTTAAATTCTCAAATGAAATTGGTTACCTTTTAAAATGTGCAACTATACCCAAGTTGGTCAGTTGGGACATGTATCTTATGGGATGATGTAGTTGGATATTTGTAATTTATATAACTATGAAAATCTATTGTTTTGATTTCTAAAGTACCCAGGTTTTCTTAATGCGACCCCATAGGTCACCTTATCTGATAAAAAAATATTTTTATTATAAATTGAACAATAAATATGGGATGCCAATAAATGTCAAATATTTTAAAAAGATTTCTTATGATACTTACGTGTTTTCCTTATCATTACCAAGTTCTTAAATGTTCTAAATTATAACTTGATAATTTAGATTAAAATATTTTAAATTAATAAAGGTTAAATGTGAATCAGTTTAATGTTTTTAAAATGGAACATGTAGTGGTGTCCTCTATTTAGAACCTCATTTAAGGGATATTTATGTTTCCCCTTTGAGTTTATTTGGAAGAGAAGCACGAGCATTTTCTATATGTCTTCTTCTTTTTATCAATGGATTATATGATTGGATTTGATCGTAGTGACGTTATTTGGCATGAACTAGTGATAGGTTCGATGCTTGTTCTTTGTAAGGGGATGAACCGTGGTTGGTATCATCCTTATAGCTTCAACAACTAGCTATATTCCATGAGTTTTTTGACATTTGGTACAATTTGGGTTCCATTATCCCTTAAAGGAAACTTGGTTTCTCAGTGACTACCTTGTTCAAATGGGAGTTCATCGTATCCTTGAACTTGTTATGGGGTTGATCATTGAGTAATTCTTATTTTTAGTAGGTTAGACATGAATAAGCCATGATTGGCTACTTCATAGGTCGTTTGACCCCTTTTCTTCTTCCTATGTAATGCATGACATGGTATGTCATCATCCTAGTCAATGGTCCTAAAGGATAAATATGATGCTAGCCTTAATATATTGTATGGGCCATCTGATACTAGAATAAATAGGACTGGTGAACCTATGGGAAGTATTCAGGGTGATCTAGTTTCTCAAGAAGGCTTGAGGTAGTTTGTGTTCATGTACATGGTGTTCATTGAGTCCTAAATGTTGTTACGAACTAGTTATGTTTTTTTAAATCGTTGATCCTTGTGTTCTTGAGTACATAGTTAGGTTATCTTCATGGTAGAGTGACCTAGGAGTTAAATGGAATCAAATTCACCCCAATGTTTGGTATGAATTTACAATAGGATTTGGTGTTGTGACATGCCGATCAGTTTGGTTTTGGATTTCTTGTTGAATGCCTTCACATATTTCAGCGTGACTCGGAGTAGCGTCACATGTGAATTTAATTTGAATATGGTCTAGTGCGCTTACAAGAGGCTGGTTTGTATATTCTTTTGATGACTAGAAAACTCCAAAGGTGGGGATTATCACGTTAGTTATGGAGTGTAATGGGCTAGATTTTCCATGTAATTTTTTAATTATATGGAATTGTTATGAGTTTGCGAAAATTGACGGCACATGATTCTATGGCCTGGTGTGTCTGAAATGAATTTCTGAACTTTTTTAGGTATGTTTAGTAAATTTACGGTCAATGTTTTCTATTTTTTGAACCGGTGCTCAGATTATAAATACGAGGGAACCATTGAATCTTCAGTTCTGAGATTCTCTTAAGGGATGCTTCACTTTGACCACAATAGTTTGGGAGAAAAAGTTATATTTTGGACATTTAAAAGAATAATAAAATAAAAAATTTATTATATTTTTCCTTTTCCTCTTCCTCTAATGGAAAAGTGGTGGTGGAAGGACCAATGACATCTGATTCCATTAAATGGATTGACTTCTCAAAATTTGTAACAACACTGTTGGATTTTCAGAGGTTCATTCATTAAATGAACCTAATAAATTCCCAATGGATTTACTCACCCTCCCCTTATCCTATTTATATGGAGCTTGAGGAGGGGTATTGGAATGACTTCACCAAGTGATGAAGCTCTAGAAAAGTACCACGATTCTAACCACCTGGAGGATGGGACCGATTCCAGTGGGTGGTGATGAATGCCACCAAATCACGAACTGACAAAAACCAACACCTCCCCAAGTGAGGACTTTCTTCAACGAATCATGATGTACCGATTTATATTGTTTTAATTTCAAGAGTTTTTTAATCCTATTATTTCTCCATGTTATCAATCCAACATGGAGGGAGTGGGCCAAACGAACAAGGCCCAGACCCTACGCTACCTTGTTGATCTATGTGTTCTTCACATACTTTTTACTCAGGTTGGACGGAACCCAAAATGGAGGGTCAAGAAGTAAGGAGGGCATACCGGGGAGGATGTTGGTACCTTCAAACTGAAAAATAGGCAACCGTAGCTCACCTTGTGACCCGCGGAAGACTGCCGGCATGACATCACTGGTGACCGGCGCTGGAAAGTGATGGGGGCGGCCGACAATGACTAGACATAGAAGGGATGGGGGCACGCCATCATGCGCCGTCGGTATAGATGGTCGCGACCAAATCCATGACGGACAACGACAGCCAACACTTGCCGGCCGTGGGTATAGGTGGAGCGACGCGCCGCTGCGTGCCGCTGGAGATGGTCACGACATGAAGCCACATCAGTGGAGGAGGGACCTACCCCTTCAGGTCCAGTAGAGATCAGGCGATGCCATAGGGCGCCGCTGCCACTTCACCCCCGATCGGATTATCTATTCAGGACAGGGGGGGAGGGGGGTGTTACCCTCCAACCACAGCTAGGGAGGGACCCAGTCACCAGGCCCCACCCCTCCGTGGGCAAAGGCGTGTGAGCCTAGAGGGCCGGGCCTCGCGAGCCTAGCAGTCCAGGCCACGTGAGCTTAGGAGGCTGCGCCCTCAACGGGTTTGGCAGTGCGAGCCCAGCGGGCCATGCTAGGCCAGCGGGCCACCCTTCCCAAGCAGACCAAGCTGGTCTGTGACCCAATGGGCCGAGGCCACTATGGCCCAGCCCAAAAAGGCCGGGTCAGACCCAGACTAGGTCAGGTCGACATGAACTGGGTCTAGTTAGCCCAGACCGGGTCAGGCCGGACCTAGACCCTTTGAGGTTGAGTTTCGCTAAAAGAGCCATAACTTGTGAACCATACATCCATTTCAAAACCCGTCTATGGAGTTGGGATCCTTAGAGAAATAGTGTTCTTTTGGTATAATCCACTTGAGTTTTGGATAAATTTGGATTATATTCGGGTTGAATTGAACCTGAATCAAACCGGGCCATCGGTATTTAACGCCTATAAGTCACAGACCGGGCATCCGATTGATGCACCGTTTTTCATGTTGGACCCCTTATGAAATGGAGGTCCTTTAAGGATACTTTTTCATGGAACTTAGTGGAGGTTAAGGTACGGTCTATGGAATGAGGAGAGGATCCTCCCGCAATAAAGCGTGCTTAGTGTGGGAATCTCGTGGCAGGCTGTAAAATGAAGAAGGAAAATCGATTATATGTGGATCAGCATCTGTTGATCCTATGTGGGTGAACATCTAATGATCCTATATTGGTCAGCACTCAACGATCCTTGTGGGTCAGTATCTTTTGATCCGGTGTGGGTCCGCGCCTAACAATCCTACGTGGGTCAGCATCTATCGATCATATGTTGGTTAGAAATAGAGCCTCTCAACAGAATAAGATGATCTAGATTTATGAATAATCATATGTACTTTTGTACTGGAGTTATATACCATTTATAAGCTGATTATTTACCTTTTTGGTACTTTTACCTTTATGGTGTATCCTTTGTGGTACTTTTACCTTCGTGGGGTTACCTTTGGGGTACTTTTACGTTCGTGGAGTTACCTCCGTGGTAGTTTTACCTTTGTGGTGTTACCTTTATTTTATTCTTCCCTCGTGGATTAGTTATGCAAATAGTGTAAAAGTTGGAGCCTTATGCTTCCTCATGTATGAGATAAGTATATTCCGATAACTTAGGTATATGTGTGGGCATATACCTAATGTAGTGTAGATGAATACGGCTTTGTGCTTTGTGATTGAGGTCTAGATTTGTTTTTTTACTTTTTGGAACTCTGTGAGGCCTTCAGGGGTCTTGGGGTCCATACTGAGTATCATTATACTCGTACCTACATGGGCTACACCTGCATCTTGCTGTGTCTTGTGCAGACGATGAACAATGTTGATCGAGGCATAGGGAGCCCAGACTGGACGGTGCTCAGAGGTGGACCATCTGAAGTGATGTACTGTAGTGACTACTGATCGTGAGCTATACCTACCGTTCAGTTAGGATCCTTGGTGGATGATCGAGGAGTTGTTTTCTCTTTTCAGTTGTACTTGTACTTTTTAGTTGGGCTTGTATTCTGGCCCCTTTACTTTCAGTACACTTTTTACTACAGTAGTTTACTTTTTGGTTTCTTCTAGTTGTGTTCTTGGATTGTGTGTTTGTATAAGTTTAAAGGGAATTCCTTACCATTATAGGGTTATTCCTTTTTGGTGCTAGTTTTCATCCCCTGGCCTATGAAAGTCTAACTTGGGGTAGCCATGACATGGGCCCTGGGGGATGGGTCGTGAAAAAGTGGTATCAGAGGATTTAGTTTTATTGAAGAAATAAGATTCCCATATTTTCTATGTGGAAATAGTGTTAAGTTTTATGAGTGTGGTTTTCAGTTTGGGGAATCCAGTGTTGGTGCGGTGGATGACGTATCCATACACCAGGACCCTGAATTTTGATTTCTGACTCAGTGCACGAAAAAACTAATTGCATGTGTTCTGAATAGATTTTCTTATGATTTCTTTGAGTGAACTCACCCGATATAACTTGTTGAAATTTTCACTCCAGTTTTCTTTCAGGATTCTTCCACATAGATAGTTATTTAAGATTTCTAAGAGAGCACACGATGAAGGCCCACCGAGCGATGAGGCCTCGGTGAAGGGCCCTCTTACGGTGTTAGCACCTTCGGGTGGTGTACCAGCAACACCACTACCTGTTGGGCAGCTATTTCCACAAACCCCACCAGCAGAGGGTGCACAACGATTGAGCGCATTTCATGAGTTTCAGCAGTATAGGACTCCATGGTTCTGAGGCGAGATGAATCCACAGGTGGTTGAGGACTGGATGGAGGCTGTAGCATGAGATTTTGTCTTATATGGGATACTAGCTGGTCTGATGGTGATCCTAGCTACTAGTCTCTTCTTGGGAGTAGCTGTGAGATGGTGGAGTCTGACACTCCAGATACATGACGAGTTGGCCCTCACGTAGGAGGATTTTGAGGGCCTTTTTCAGGGTAGATTTCATCCCAGCGACCGTATTCTCAGTGCTTATATAGGAGCTACTGCACTTACAGTTGGGAAGCATGATCATGAACCAGTACTCGGAGAGGTTTACTGATCTTTCCAGGTACTCCACCGACATGGTATGGAACCCTTTCATCAGGGCACGAACCTTTAAGTAGGGTCTCTGAAGAGATATCAGAGCATCAATGTTATCGCTCAGCATTCTGACGCAGGCTGGGGTGCTAGAGAGAGCGCTTTTGGTGAAGAGCTTTCTAGATGAGCAGTCACCGACAGTGAGATCCACCACCAGACATCAGGTAGAAGAGTTATCCGCAGTAGGCAGTAGACAGATGATGTAGGGGCCCAAGTGGGCCAGGCCTTCTAGTGGATGACCTCATGATATTGGGTTGGAGGTGTGGGGCTCACGGGACAGAGGATGACAGATGAGTAGCAGGCAATGGTACTCGTGCGGCAAGTAGGGTCACATGGCTCGGGACTGCCCTAACTACCATAAAAACAACCAACAAATGGTTTAGGTACTTCCAAGGCATTGGCATAGGTTTGAGTGAGAAGATCCGTAGTGTGACAGACGTGGCATAGGAGCTGGTCGTGCAGCAGGCGGTGGGCGGCGATTCGAGGTTCTACCACCACCACCTCCAGGTGGTCCGCCCCGACCACATGGAGTAGTTGGATAGGGACGGGCTCAACACCAAGCAGCTGAGACCTATGACCATGATGCTCTGGAGACGATTCTTGTTATGATCTCTGTCTACTCCACCTTAGCTATTGTACTTATAGACATAGGTTCTAGTCACTATTTCTCTGCCACGCCCCTCATTTGGACCTTTGAGATTTCGGTGGAGTTTTTGGCTCGATCCTTACAATTAGAGACTCATAATGGAGAAGATTAAAAGATTACCCACTTCTTCCGGTAGTGTGTGCTTACTTTAAGAGTCAATATCTTTGGCTAGGATCATCTAGTAGAGGCGTCGAGGCCTTACAACATCATCTTTGGTATGGACTGGTTATCCACAGTCCATGCTTAGATTGACTATATTAGGCGTAAAGTGTAGTGTGTCCATGAGGATGGGACTAGGCTTTCTTTCACCGGTGAGAAGAGAACCTTTGCAGCACATGATGGACTTACCTGGAGGAGGGTAAAACCGATCATACCTCAGTTGGCTAGCCTTACCCTCAGAGCAGTTGATGTTGAGAGTCTGAGCTATCCTGTAGTGGTGGACCAGTATGTTGAGGTCTTTCCTAATGATGTTCCATGAAAACCTGTTCACAGAGAGGTGGAATTTTACATCGACCTATACCCCGTGACAACACCAATATCCACACCAGCATATTGGATGGCTCCCGCAGAGCTTCGTGGGTTACGGGTACTGCTGGAGGACTTGTAGAGGAAGGGGTTTATAAGGCGCAATGTTTTTCCATGGGAATCCCCGATTTTGTTTGCCAAGAAGGTAGAAGGGAGTTTGAGACTCTGTGTGGACTATCAGCACCTGAACTAGGTGACTGTGAAGAACAAGTATCCACTTCCTAGGACTGATGATCTTTTTGATCAGCTAAAGGGAGCTTGATGGTTTTCAAAGATAGACCTTAGATTTAGATATTATCAGCTCAAGGTACAAGATTGGGATGTGCAGAAGACGGCCTTCAGATGACGTTATGGCCACTATGAGTTCTTGGATATGCCATTCGGCATGAAAAACAATCCTATAGTGTTCATGGGACTCATAAATGGGATATTTCAGCCAAACCTCAATCCCTTTGTGGTGATATTCATCGACAACATCTTGATATACTCAGTGTTAGAGGAGGATCATGCATATCATTTGTAGATAGTTTTGGATAAAATCTGAGAGCACCAACTTTATGGTAATCTCTCGAAGTTCTAGTTCTGGATACAGGAGGTCCACTTTCTGGGAAACATTATCTCGGAGGCTGGAGTTCTATTGAATCCAGAGAAGATAGGGGCTGTGCTAGCTTGGGAGCTATCCAGGAGTGTGGCTGAGGTACAAAGTTTCCTTAGGTTGGATGGGTACTACTGAATATTCATACATGTATTTTCTAGAGTTGTGGCACACTTGTCAGCTTTAACAAAGAAGGGATAACCCTTCGTATGGACGAAGATGTCTTAGCACTGTTTTTATGTGATGAGATAGAGACTGATGAGTGCCCCCATATTTAGGGTACCAGAAGAAGGCGTTGGGTATGTAGTCTACTACGTCACATCAAGGACTCTACTTGGATGTGTCTTGATGCAGGAGTGAGCAGTGATTGATTATGGTTCATTATAGATGAGAAAACATGAGAATAACTATGCCACCCATGACATAGAGTTTGCAGCAGTGGTCTTCACCTTGAAAATGTGGCGACAATACTTGATGGGAGAACATTTTACTATTTACTCTGACCACAAGAGTCTCACGTATATCTTCTCACAGAAGGACCTGAACCTGAGACAATGATGTTGGCTAGAGTTCCTCTAGGACCATGACATTGAGATAGTATACACTCATA
Source organism: Viscum album (assembly GCA_963277665.1). Taxonomy (NCBI): domain Eukaryota; kingdom Viridiplantae; phylum Streptophyta; class Magnoliopsida; order Santalales; family Viscaceae; genus Viscum; species Viscum album. Next base: position 1,688,419,261 of record OY728140.1, on the reverse strand, counting down.
GGAAGGGGAACGTAGTGGCATACACACTCAGCAGGAGGTCCGGTTTACAGTTTCTGAGTGAGGTGACAGAGCAGCTAGCTGCGTTGCAGATATCCTTTGTGGATAGAGATGGAGAAGCTTACCACCAACTATGATTGTCACTCTCCCACTACTTCATCAATTTTGGGAGGGGCATCTTGGTGACATTGACTACGATGCACGACGTACTCAGATATCCTCAGGACATGCACCTGATGGATTTTCTGAAGGTGGGGAGCACCTCATCATCTTTAGAGGACGGACCATGGTACTGGTGGTGCTATGGGAGGAGGTGTTGTGGAAGTTCCATACATCCCATTTGGCGGTACATAATGGTGTGGCAAATATGTACTAGGACCTCTAGAATCAGAAATGGTGGCCAGGGATGAAGAATGTAGTGGTAGAGTTTGTTTCACGATGCCCCACTTTTCATTATGTAAAAGTCGTGCATCAGGTTCCATCAGGTTTAGCATAGCCACTAGAGGTGCCAGAGTGGAAGTGGGATGGTATCTACATGGAATTTGTGACAGGGCTTCCATGTACGTCCAGGGGACACGATTCCATATGGGTGATCATTGACCGACTCACAAAGTTAGCCCACTTCCTACCCATCTGAGAGAAGGGATCAGTAGGGGGCTTGAGGAACCTCTACGTACAAGAGATTATATGACTTCATGGGGTTCCATCGATGATTTTATCTGTCCATGACACACGTTTTACATCCCGATTGTGGAAGGGATTATAGGAGGTGTTTGGGACTTAGCTACATTTGAGCACCGCCTTTCATCCACAGATGGATGGTCAGACGGAGCAGACCATTCAGACACTCGAGGATATGATTCGTCCTTGTGTCCTAGATTCTATCCGTAGTTGGGAGGATACCTTACCCAATTTGGAGTTCACATACAAGAAAAACTATCACTCCACCATCTGTATAGCACCATTTGAGGCATTGTATGGTAGACCTTGAAGATCACCTCTATGATGGACAGACCTAGGAAATTCAACACTTATGAGTCCAAAATTGGTATGGGATACCACTGAGAAGGTTCAAATCATCCAGGAGTAGATGAAGGCTGCATAGAGTAGGAAGAAGTCTTATGATGATAGGAGACATGGACCTATGGAGTTCTAGGAGAGGGACCATGTCTTTTTACAGGTCTCACCTCGACGAGGTTTGCAAAGATTTGGATGGGGTAGCAAGTTATCTCCAAGGTTCATCAGACCTTTTAAAGTTCATAATAGAGATAGCGAGGTGGATTATGGCCAATGTTTTCCCCTACAGATGCACTGGGTGCATGAAGTTTTCCACGTGTCATAGCTGAGGAGGTACGTGAATGATCCATCACACGTCATTTGTCAGGGCGAGCTGAAAATCAATGGTGGGGTGACATTTACAGAGGTTCTAGTGGATATTGAGAATCGACCGGAGTGTGTCCTTTGTGGATGATCAATACCTCTATAGTGCATTCGTTGGTAGCACGAGAACCTCTAGGAGAGAACATGAGAGTGTGAGGCTCATATTCGTGCTCAGTACCCCCTTGTATTTCTATAGTCTATGGTGTGGCTTTCAGGGACAAAAATTCTTAAGGAGGGGAGACTGTAGAGACACAAATTTTCCATGTATTTTTTTAATTATATGGAATTATTTTGAGTCTGTGAAAATTGACGGTGTGTGATTCTGAGACCTGATGTGCCTAGAATGAATTTCTGATCTTTTTTAGTTATGTTTAGTAAACGCACGAGTGACGTTTTCTATCTTTTGAACCAGTGCTCAGATTAAAAAAATGAGGGAACCATTGAATCCACATCATTGAGATTATCTTAAAGGAGGATTCACTTCAACTGTAGGAGGTTGGGAGAAAATGTTAGATTTTGTCCATTTAAAACAATAATAAAATAACAAAGTTATTTTATTTTTTATTTTTATTTTTCCTCTAATGGACAAGAAGAGGTGGCAGGACTAATGACATGTCAATCCATTAATTTTCTTGACTCCTCAAAATTTGTAGCAACACTGTTTGAATTTTGGAGGATCATTCATTTAATGAACCTCATAAATTCCCAAGGGCGTTACTCACCCTCCCCTTCTCCTATTTATATGGAGCATGGAGAGGGGTATTGGCATGACCACACCAAGCTACGAAGATCTAGAAAATTACCTGTATTCCAACCACTAGGCAGATGGGACCCGTTCAAGTGGGCAGTGAAAAACTCACCCGAATCACGAACTGACGAACAACAACTCCTCTCCAATCACGGAAGTTTTAAATGAATCTTGAGGTATGGATTTATCTTGATTTTATTTGAAGAGTTTTTTAAATCCAATAATTTCCTCATGTTATGAAGAAAACACGAAGGGTGTTGGACAAATAGACAAGGCATGGACCCTATAATTCTTTGTTGATATATGAGTTATTTGCGGAAATTTTACTTAGGTTGGATGGAATCCGGAACGGAGGGTCAAGAAGCGAGGAGGGAATCCCAAGGAGGCTATTGGTACCTTGAAACAAAAATAGGGGCCACCAGAGCACACTCGGTGACGTACGGAAGATCGCTGACATGAAACCAGAACAGAAGCACTGACGATCAACGCCTTCAGGTGATAACTGCGACCGAAAATGACCAACTGCAGACGGAATGACAACCTACCATTGTACGCCCCCGATTGAGAAGGCCGCGACCGAAGCCTCAATGGACAACAACGACATGAACTGGCTGGCCATGAGTGGAGGAGAAGCATTGCACCGTTGCACACCGCTGGAGATGGTTGTTGCACAAAGCCACAATAGTGGAGGAGGGAACCTCCCCCACAAGTCCCGTGGTGACCAGGCATTGCCACATGGCGCTGCCTCTCCCCCCCGAATTGCTTAGATGTTTGGGATAAAGGGGTGGTGAGTTACCCCCCCCAGCGCTAGCTAGGGCGGACCCCAGTCAGTGGGACATGCCCCTCTGCAAACTAGGCTGTGCGAGCCAAGTAAGTTGTGCCACCTCACGGGATGGGCTACACGAGTCCAGAGTGCCGCACCACTCCGTGGGATGGGCCGCGTGAGCCCAGCGGGTCGCGCCCTCTGTGGGTTGGGTCAGTCTACAGTCCAACGGCCCGAGCCTACTGCAGCCCTGCTGAATTGGTCTGGGTCAGACCCAAACGAGTTCGAGTCAACCAGAACCGGGTCGGGTCGGCCTAGACTGGGTCGGTTAGGCTAGGTCGGACTAGACCCAAACCCTTTCAGGCTCAGTTTCACTAAAAGAGCCATAACATGTGAACTGGATGTCAGTTTGATGAACCGTCTATGGCGCTAGGATCCTTGGAGAGAGAAGGTCCTTTTGGTTTAATGTACTTGAGTTTTGGAGAAAGTTGGAGTACGACCGGGTTGGATCGAACCCAAACCCAACCGGGCCCTCATTACTAAAACTCCTATAAGTCACAGACTAGACGTTCGATTGACGCACCGTCAACCGCGTTGGAACCCTTACGACATGTTGGTCCATTAGAGATACTTATTCATTGATCTTAATAGAGGTTGAGGTACGATCGATGGATTGAGGAGCAGATCCTACTAGAATCAAGTGTGCTTAGTGCTAGAATCTCGTGGTTGGGTGTAACATGAAGAAAGAATATCGATCCTATGTGGGTCAGTATCTATCAATCCTATGTGGGTCAATATCTAACAATACTATGTGGGTCAGTGCTCAGTGATCCTGTGTTGGTTAGTATCTATCGATCCTGTGTGGGTCAGCGCCTCATGATCCTATGTGGGTAAGCATCTATCCATCCTGTGTGGGTCAACAGCAGAGCCTCTTGACAGAATAAGGTGATCTAGATTTACAACTAATCATCTGTACCTATGTACTTGATTTACATACCCGGTATGAGTTGACTCTTTACCTTTTTGGTATTTTTACATTTGCGGTGTTACTTTTATGGTGTTACCTTTGTGGTAATTTCACCTTCATGGTGTTGCCTTTATGGTACTTTTACCTTCATTCTATTACCTTCATGGTGTTACCACTGTGGTACTTTTGCCTTTGTGGTGTTACCTTTGTGGTGTTACCTTTGTGGTGTTACCTTTGTGGTATTATTCCATCTTGGATTAGTTGTGAAAATAGATTAAAAGTTAGATCCTTATGTTTCCTCATGTAAGATATGAGTATGTTCTAATAATTTAGGTGTATGCATGGTCATATACCTAAAGTAGTGTTGATGAATACTACTTCGTTCTTTGTGATTGAGGTATGGCTTTGTGTTTTTTCCTTTGTGGAACTATGGGAGACCTTTGGGGGTCTCAGGGTCCCTATTGAGTATTGTTATACTCACCTCTACATGGGCTATGCTTGCACCTTGCTGTGTCTTGAGAAGATGACAGACAACATTGATCGAGGCTGAGGGATCCAGGACAGGACGGTGCTCAGAGGTGGACCATCTGACGTGATGTTCTATAGTGACTACTGATAGTGAGTTGTACCTACCCTTCAGTTAGGATCCTCTTTGGATGATCCAAGAGCTGTTTTATATTTTCATTTGTACATTTACTTTTTAGTTGGGCTTGTATTCTGACCCCTTTACATTAAATACACTTTTTACTATAGCAGTTTACTTCATGGTTGCTTCTTGTTGTGTTCTGGGATTGTGTATTTTTACAGGTTTAATGGCAATGATTTCCCGATATAGGATTACACCTTTCTGGGGCTAGTTTCCATCCCTTGGCCTATGTAAAGTGGGATTGGGGTAGTCACAACACAAGCCCCAGGGGACGGGCCATGACATAGTGGTTATATGACCTTCTAAGTAGAAAGAACTCACCAATAAGGACTATTTGGGTGAAATGGTTGATCTAACATAAATACCTTTGGGGTTAGACTGTTTTAAAATGTGTCAGTGATTTCTTCGAAGCCAAAAATTCTTTTGTTTGGTTGGGTTTGCAACCCTGAAAAAACACCATTGGTCTTGGTGGAATTTGGTGGTTATGTATGAACAATCACGTGATGCCTCAGTGGTGACGGCTTGTGATTAGTTGGTGATGATGCATTGGATTTTGAAACTGAACTTATTTCTTTAAGTTGAATAGTTGTGGTTTGACTATCCTTCTTTATTGTATTTGGGTATGATTGAATTGAAATCTGGAAAAATCCTCTTAGAGTATTATTCTATGCGATGAGTGTGTCCCTTATCTTGATGTCTTCATGATGCATTAAGAGGACATCAGTCTTACACCACACTAAATATTTAAAACCATTGGGATTTTTTGGGAATTTTCTCTTAGTGTTACATGATGACACTTTATTTTTATCGAGGAATGGTGATTCTAAGTGAAACTTGTGTTCCCAAGTAGGAACGCTTTGGACTGACTCTTGGACACTAGTTTTTTCTTTTAACACAAATTCCAAGCGAATGTTGATCTAGGTTTGGTCAGTGTTTTTGATGTGGGAGTTGTGTATTTTTACCAAAATCTATATTCTAAACATTGTGTGTGGGTAAATAGGGTTATGATTCCAGTGTATAAATCTTGATTTCACCCATGCTCGGGCTGCAGCATGACAGGTAAATGGTCAAGTGATGCTTTGACTAAGGAATGTAACCGAGAGTCATGTATGATCTTCAGTTAATATGTCTGTTGTAAATGAAAAGTGCATTGGGAGAAGGTATTTCTATTTATTTTTTAATACTCTAAACCTCTAAGTTGATAATCCTTGAATGGATGGCTAGAGTGGATCAACTTTGTTTTTTCATATTGATTGATGTAAATGGTCGGTAAAGGGCCATTTTTGGGAACATTGTTAGGTGGAGGCATGTGTAGTGTGTGTTAGATGAGGTAGTTTAGTAAAAGATAGCTTAACCTGGATAATAATGTTAGTGTAGAAATAACTATTCAATCATTTAAAAATTCATTCCCAAATCATTGTTTGAATACTTGTGTGTTCAATGTAGGAAATTCCAATGGTGGAGAGGTCATTGCTTGAAATTATCCCATTTTTCGAGTATTGATACATATGGTGGGGAGAACCATCAACTAAAGGCTTGAAGAGATTATGAAGTGACCATGTCATTAGTTTAATAGGATCAGGTAAGTGCAGTTTAGGTGTTTCAATTGGAAAATGAGTGTTGGATCAGATTTAAATAGATTAAGCACTGTATTCTTAAGGTCTTAATGAGGGTTCATTGGGTGTTAGGAAATGAAAGATGACTATTTGGACAGAACTTAATGACCCTTTTAGGTTGGGTGATGTTTTCTTTGCTCTAGAGGGCCTCTCGGGGGGGGGGGGGGTGTGAGAAGTTCTATGATGGGGAGGTTGTAACGACCTATTTTTTTTGAACCAGATAAAAAATATTAAGGAATTTGAACTTTAGCCTTTACCAAGTAGTCCATTTTTAAAGACAAGTTTCATAATGAAATTCCCAAAGTTTTAATACTTCAATGTGTTGTTTTTGGACTTTGTTGAAGGCCTAAGAAGACCCTTTGTAGTCTAGGTGAGTTTCGAGAGTTTTGGATTTGGAAATACAAATTATGGAGGGGATGTAGAGTGCACATAGTTTGTTTGATAGAGTGAGGCCTCTAGTGGCAAACTGTGTGGTCTGTTTCACGAGAAAAATATGAAGTGCAAGGGCTTCTCATGGGTTTCCCATACCGTGCACCTATCCCAACCAGTTTGTGCCAAATAGGAAGTACCTACACACTATTCACCTAATGGGTTGTTCATGGTTAGGTGTACTATGTGGGAAAAACCATAGAAGGTGTATCCTTAAATAAATATTAATGTTTGGTTGGCGCCCATTTTGGATAACCGTGTGACCCAAACTATGCGGTATGTTTTGTTTTATGAAATTAATTAAATTAATTAAAATAAAAATAAAAATAACACAAAACCAATAATATGCCTTCCCCCCTCCATTTTCGATGCACTCCTCCTTGGCTGAACCCACCCAGCATGTGACCCCCTCTCCTTGTTCCCCCTCTAGTGTTTCGTTTTCACCTACTTTCCTTTACAATTTCCACTCGATCCTTTGAGGCAAGACTCATGGATCCTTCCTTCTACTTCATTGGTTGTTTTTATATTCTAACGTTATGCCTCTTGTGAAGAGGAACCCTAGGGTTTGGCTAATCCGGATTTATGATTCTTCTTCTAATGATAGGGAATGCGTAAGGCCTCTCGGGTTAGCCTTGTGCATGTTTCAATGTTCACTGCTGAAGGTGAGGTGCTTCAGTCCTTTTTGTCTTGTTGTCACAACTTGGGATAAGGGTTTTCTTTTCCTATTGTTTTATCACCTTTTGTTTTGGGTCTTTAAGTGATTTAGGGTCTCTAGATAATTTTGTAATGTGTTTTGGTCACCCTAGAGGTAGGTTTGAGTCCCCACTATTAATGGTGACCTAAAACATATGCATTGGTAAGAATATATATATATATATATATATATATATAAGTTCCCCTATTACATGTAAATATAACCATGGATGTGTGAATACATATATGGGGATAGGTGTGATTATGCATATATATATAAAATGTATATGGGTGTAAGTGGAAATGATCATGTGTATATTAGCTATATATAAGGACCCCATTATATATATTCATGTCCATAAAAATATGTACATAAGGGACAGGTTTCCATATATATATATATATGTGAAAGTGCATATGATGGGAGGAGGTTAGAAGTATCTTTGAGTGGTTTCCATTGAAAACTTCAAGTACTAAATTTTTTTCCTTGACCTGGTCTTCTCTTAATTTAGGATCCCATTCCTTACCCATTAAACTTAAGAATACGGTAATAGTTTACTTTTCACACCTCCCATGAATTTAATTAGTGCTGAATAATGACTCTATAATTAAATTTTTTATGTTCTTAGATGAATTGTTCAAAGAAAAAGTGTCATGATTTTATAATAAAACCCATCTATGGAGGTGTGATATCTTATAAACTAAAAGTGATAATTTTTGTTTTCAAAATTTTTTTCCCCTATTTAATTGACACCCTTACCTAGAATTTGTCCCATAAAAAAGGTGTTTCCAGGTGTAAATGAATTTACTTAGTTAAATTGTAGAGATTATGCAGGTTAGATTACATTATAAATGGAATTTCCCTTTTAGGTTATTTCCACACCAATGTTGGAACCCCCTACGTTATCCCTTGAGACTTATCACTTGAACTTCTGTGTTATGATACTGGAATGAGTTGAAATGGATTAAATGGAATTGAAATATATTGGATGGTTAAACCATGCCTTATGATTATGATTTATAAAGTGCCTTATGGAAATTTAAATGTTTTAAATAGAATTGAATATGGATAATGACATGAATGAGAGGTCTTTGGCTCGTGAATATAATTATATATGTGACCATTCCATTGTTAATGTTTAATTGAAATGAATAAGAGGTTATTTCTTATGCCTGAATGGCCTGAAGGCCTTCATTTTTATTGATTTTTGATAACCCCCCTTTCAAGGGATGAGGGGGAACCCTTACAAGGCCCATAGGATTAAGAGATTACATGACCCGAAGGTCTTAGGGAATTCAACTAGACTATCTACAAAGAACTTCCCCTCCCCAGCATCTGCGTCATGATAATAGCTCTCCACCTTTGCATGGCCGTCTGGCTAGGCCTCCTGTGCAATCACAGGCTGGTACCGATGGAATAACCATACCCTCTCATTTTGAAAATCCATTTGGCTCTGCTCTGGTTAGTGAACCTACTCTCACTCTATCATGAAGTTGGGAATATAATCTATCCACTAGTGACACTATAGGGGTGGTGGACTTATGAGAACCATGTTCCATCTAAGAGTGTTTTCATGTCTGGAAAACTCTCTATCCCAATTGAAGTAGTATGGAATATCTCACTCTATAGGGATTTAGGGAATGTGCCCTATCATTGGAGCTTTTAGGATCGAATACAGGTCATGCATTCCTATTCATTACTTCTCGGTCCAACCGGCACTAGTATTCTAGGTGTGTGGCCCTTCTGCATTTAAAAAAACTAACTCATATTGGTGGATGTAATATATATACTTATATTACACCACACACACATATATATATACTACTCTATTTATATATATAGTGACACTTCATAAACTCCCACTAGCAATGAGCTAAAGAAGGTATATCCGTTAAGTGTACCTTAAAAACCTGGATAGATGGTTATTTATTTATTTAGTAACATTTATCAATTCCTTATACTTGCACACCACTGTAATATATATTGCATAGAATGGTTTGGGATAGACACAGTGGGTTGTGGCCTACTGGGATTTTTATCTCACACTCTTCTCAGGCCGCCATTGTACCGGGGTACCTGAGTAGACCAGATGTTTACAGGATCATAGACCTTTATTGTTATTGTGTGCTTATACAAGGGATTTAGGAGCAAAGGACTGAGATAAATCTCTGGATTCTTGCGAATATCACCTTTAAGGATTTTTTCTTATTTTATGTATAATACTATGTTGTTATCTAATGTATGTATTTTTTTTCCAGTTAAATATATTCCCTATAAAACATATATATGCTTTTTAGAAATTGGTATTGGACACTTTTATTCAATTATTATAATATTGGTCTTATGATGGTATTTCATTCATTTATTTACTGGTTCCACTATTATATTATATATAGTTTATGTTATATCACTATTGTACTCTAATTATGAGGGTATAATGTCTCCACCATCACCCCTTTTCACTCTCAATTATAGTCGACAGCCTGTGACATATGAGGAGATGCACTTGAGGCAGAGTGACCCACTGATCTATCTATCGTATTAGTGGCTAGTCCATCCAGGATGTTACAACCCATATATATAAAATTATTTTTTTGGTGACTAATTAACTAGAAATGAAAATAAAAACTAATTTAAAATAATGTAAATCTTTTTTTTGAAAAACTATTGTTTTTTCACACAAACATGTTTTACATTAATAAAATTACCAAAAACCATTTTGGTTAATTAATTTAATGAATTTTATTTATTATATAATTAATAAAAAAAATTACAATAATCTTTTTTTTCAAGTTAATGGATAATAATAAAAGAAAATTTATGATTCAATTCAATATTTATTTGAACAATAGTTTTATCGCATTTTCACACTTATAACAAAATTATATTTTTACACTTTTAGAAAATTTATTTGATAAAATAAATTTTATATTTGAAATTAAAATATCTAAATTATCTTATGAAGAAATTTTTATAATTTTTTGAGATGATAAATATTTCAATGAATAAGGAAAATACTGTTTTTATCTATAATTTTCATTTACTATAATGATTTTTAAAACTAAAAAGTTATTTTTATATGGGTTTAAAAGAAAAATTAGTTAAATTATATATCTATTAATCCAATAAATTACATTGTAATATTTTTCATTTTTATTTTTTATATAAAAACTATTTAAACTTTAGAATATTTTCTCTTTGAAAACTAACTTTCTCATTGAGTCTAAGGAATTAATTTTAAATTAAATTGTGACACTTATTTGAATATAATATGAAAAAAATGATTCTATATTTTTAGTAATATTAATTTATATAATAAAATAAGGTGAAATTAATTTTTCTACCATAATGAATAGTAAAACACAAAAAATTATTTACCGCGGTTGTGGTAAAATTTGTTTACGAGGGGGTTAAACTAAAAATATAAGGGTTAAAAAAGATTCATTTGTTTCATCAGATAATAGTGATGGATTAGAGATGGTATAAATCCTATGATGATTTTCATTGATTCACCTTGGAGTTTTTAGTTTTGATTAGTTTGTTTGATAGTTTCACCATTGTTGGGTCACTGATAACATAGAAAATGAGAAAATCATACACTGAGATATATGGGACCACTTAAGGTTGTTTAAAATACTAGAAAGGTGGTCTTATATAAAAAGTTTACACCTCAACTGACATCTATTCATGAAATATTCTACATATCTTATCCTAAAAAGTATCTCTATAACCCATATCTTGTTTTGAGTTGATAAGACCTTTTTGTGGAACTTGCTTTATCTATAATTGAGTAGCCAATTATGATTTTTGATTATGAGAAAAGTTTTCTTCCAGGAAAGTATATGAATTTGGTTTGTGTGGTTTAGATTTATGGTTCTGATTTACATGATACTTGATAGTGTGAGGCACTGATGAGAGGGTAGTAACCCCATATCTTTGATATGGAGTGTTCTTGATATTATTTATTGGGGAGAAATATGTTTATGGTGGGGATATTGTAATATCCAAATAAATTATTTTAGGAAATTTTATCCCCTATTTTGATCATATTTTTTTGGTCTTGTTTACTATTATTTTTATAGAACTTTTGAGTTTTTGGGATTTTATTTAGGATGTGAATGGTTGACGTATGTTTAGTGGAAAATATGTGATTTGGCCCTAGAAATCGTACACCATAGTTAGTGGTTCTAGAAGGGGGTGTAGGGTCGGCACATGGTCATCCCAAAATGTGTGGCCTCCCCTTTAAACCATGTGGAATGAGAAATTGGGTATTTTCATGGTTGTTGAATAGTTTTTCAAACCGTGTGGACAATCCATGCATCTCTTCTAGAAGCCTAGTGAGTGTACATAGTTAGGTGTACTATTATATCAAACTATGTGGCTCAACCGAGGAAACCATGAAAACACGTTTTTAATCGATATTTTTTTAATTAAAACCAAAGACCCATGTTTTAAACCCTAAACACCTCCCCTTTGACGTGAAGTTATTCCTATTTTTTTGAAGGCTCTCAAGAGATGATTTTGGCTTCTCAAACTACTTTTCTCTCGGATTGAAGTGCTAGTGAATGAGTTTGATCCATCTTTAATAAGTCTTATCTATTTGATTTGAAACCCATCCTTCTCATCCAAAATACTCCTTTAAGGGGAATGGATCCTCATGTTATTAAGGGATGTAAACCTTGATTTTATGAACCATGATTATAGGGATCCTACATTCATCTTCATCCCCTTCATATTTTCATTGGTAGTAACTATTTTATGTTATTTATTAATTGATCATGTGATAAAGGTTATGTGGTTATATAATAAATTTACTACATTTTAAATCTTTATTTTCTTGGATGATTTGGAAACAATTTTTAAATGATTCCCTTGATCTGAAAAGATTTTATACTTGTTTTTTAAAAGGCATGAAATTGTGAAACAATCTCCCTTTTTAATGGTTTTAAAAAATTTAATGGATTTTGAGAAAAGATGGATTGAAATGATAATTAATTTAATGAAATTAATTGATTATTATTCTTAATATAAATGGATTTAAATTAAATATTATTTTTAAAGTAATGATTTTGATAAAAAAATTTATTTAATTTGGAAATTGTAATGGAATATTAAAACATGAATTTAGGAAACTGAATTGTGAGTGATGAAATGAAATGAAATTATTTGATTTTCAAATGAATGATTGATTAAGAGAACACATGAACCGGAGTAGTTAGTGCATGATTAGGAAAAAAAATCTAGGAATCTAACTCCATAATAATAAATTTACTTTGAAAATTCTAGCTACACCATTTTGGCCTAATTTTTCTTGATGAGGTCTTGATTGATTCTATTTTGATGTCATGAGCCTTAGAAATATATGTACATACATTGATCCATGATGATTGAATGAGTATTGTGAGGACCCCATAGCCCAAAAATAGTAAATATAAGGGTATATGACCATTTTTCTTATTTTATTTGATTATTACATGTTGTTAATTATAGAACTGTTTTATTCATTCCACCTTATATATTATGAAAATTTTCATTTAATCCTCTTTTGATATATTTTTCATCTACCTTTGTTGAAAGAATGTTTCATTCAAAATCATGAAATGATTTACCATGATTTTTTTTTAAAATTGATGAATTAATGGTTTATTTTTATTGTAATTTCATGTGTAATTGATTCATGGGACCTTTGGTGGTGATGATGATTAGTGGAGATGTGATACACTCTTTGTAAGGTCTTTCTGATTTCTCTCCTTGATAATGTTTTTTTCACCATTTGTATGTTGTATTACCCTGAGATATTTATCTAACTTATTATGGTACTTTTCCCCTTGAGGAGTATTTTACATCTCAGTTTTTCATTGATTTATTTTCTGTTATTATATCTTGTTTATTGTACTTGATGGAAAACCATTCCCCTTGACACCATTGATGACACCATGTTCTTATCGTGAGACCTTTGTGATTAGGAATTCCCTTCAGGTCATGTTAGTAATAGTTTGGGTACTAGTGTACTAGGGTGTCTTGGTAGAATTTTGATAGTTTTGGAACATGTAATAATTATATTCACTAAAATCACTTTCAAGCCCTCAAAATATCTTCATCCCCATCCCAGCTAATATACATAATATATTCATACAATGAAAGTAAATGAAATATAGATAAAACACCTTGGTTTAATGTGGTTTTAACAGATAGTACTATATCAACTAGTGGGACACGAGAACATTTCATTTCATAAAAAAGAAAAGATCAAAACTTGTGACTAATGATCCAAATGGATCACTACAATAAATAATCTGAAGAAAACTTGGGAAATACGGACCAAAAATATATTTTATAGATAGGAGTAGTTGGTTAATATGTTAAATTTAATTATAAAACAAATTAGTGTCCATCTATTTCACTATGAAACTTCTTATTATCTATTTAAATCCCTAGTGTTACAAGCACCTCATTGTGAAAAAAACATACTTCCCTTCAATAAAATAAAAACCATCACCATTTTGAAGATCCATAAAATCCTAAACAATATGACCACCAATGCTAAGTGAATAATAATAAGATTCTTATGAACACCAAACCAAAAACCCCCTTCCAAGAAAAAAAAAATACATATTCTAAAGATATTATAGTATCCCAACTTCATTATAATGGATGGTCTTTTGGAACAATTCCTTTCAGAAAACATGAAGTAGAACTCAAAAACAACCCAAACACTTGTAAGGTTAAATATGATCTCAAATAATAGCTTTAAAATCTTATTAAAACATATTACATAAAACTAGGGGTCAACTTAACATATATTTTAACACCCTGAGATTTTGTGATTTTTTTCCAATTTGATTTAACGTTTTTGATATTTTTCATTTTATGAAACACTTAAGATATCTTATTTTATATTAAAGTACTATGTTTGGTTTTCTTTATACACAAAATATTTAACCATGAGAAACACACAACACAAAAATTAGATTTCTATACATGGTGCACCATTTTTATCTTGTGTTACACACAGCAATGACTTTTTTCAATGGCTTGTATGACACGTAATACCATGTTTTACAGAATAATAATATATCATTAAAATATTATTACAAAATATAATAAGATATAAAATACCTATTAAAACAAATATTAAGAATAATATTAACTAATTTATGAAAATATATATTTTTCCCAATATAATAAGAATTCATATGTTACCAATTAATTATAAAGTAATATGAAAACCGATTGAACGTAAAAGGAAATATTATTATATTTATGGCCACAACACTTTTTACCATAATAAATTAAGTTAAATACAATTAGTGAGTGATAATAATTTAATATATATTTTATATATTCAATAAAAATATTTTTTATATTCATTAAATATATTTTATAGACATAAGATAAGAAGAAACCCAATTTTATACTTAAAAGCATTTTTAAATATTGTTTTCCCACCATTTAACGTGGAACCCATTTTAAATCCAATTTTTGGAACTTTATAGAATTAACATGTAAAAATAAAATTCATATTTAAAATAAAAACATTGAAATTAGGTTAGGATAATATTTTGGTATTTTTCTGAATGGTTTCAGTTTTTAATGAATAATTAAAAATACTGAATTTCAGTTCAAAACATCGTTTTCATATAATTTATTTATATGGATAAATTCCATTTTAAATTGGTTTAAATGTTTATTTAGATAATATTTTTATCAATTAATATAATTTAGTTCATTGAGATAAATTTCACTTTGAAATTGGGTATAAAAACTTAGGAAACTATAGAATATTTATATTTTAAAAACCTGCATTGTCAACCTGACTACATGACTAATTTTAAATTAATTTCATCCCCTTATGTGATTATAATTTATGAAAATGGATTAAATATTTTGAATAATAATAATTTATAATTTCAAATAATGTCAACTTAGTTTTCCACCAAAACTATTAGTGAAAGTAATTAAAATTAATTACACTAATTAAGGTAAAATTAAGCTTAACTAAGGACAACACCTTAATTTTAAGACCCAAAATGACTTAGAAACTTGTCCAACACCAATTTTATGTCACTCATTCGTCCATAAAACTTCCATTATTGATTTTGGTTGGTTGTTTATAACTTTTTTGGAAAACACATGGGTACACCGAAATTGTTCTTAAAAATACAAAGCGAGTGCTTTATCTTCCCTATAAAAGGCCACCGACTCTCCCTCTTCCTTATAACTCTCAAAAAAATTAGGTTATGAAAAGATATTCCAAATAAAATTCAAAACTTTTCTAACTTCTACATATAGGCCAGACCTTGGGTATAATTCAATCCAAGTAACCATTTTGGCACAAACCAAAAGGAGTTACCTGATTTAGTGGTAAAACCTTCTCTCAAGATCCTTTCTTTTATTTTCCTTTGCCACCCCCTCAAATATCTTTATTCCATTATTTTATAAAAAAATTATTATTCTAAATATACTAGGTTGTTTTTATTATAAGGGTTCAACCTACACTTACACACACCTCCATCTAATGGGTAACAAATATACTGCTAACGTGGATGACAGACCACCACCTCACTAAACGATGATTGTTCATTTTTTCTTTACTAAATCTCATGGATGAAATTATTATGAAAAATATATTTATATATGTTATGTATTATATTTATTATGTATTTAATATTTTTTATTCCTTTTACAACAAATATCTTTTTTACATTCCATTTGGTGTATATACGATAAGTTCGTTTGATGAAGTGTGGACTACTGCCCCCTCAAAGCGATGTGATTCATTCAATCACTACAAAGAATGTATTAAGGATGGGTTTAGTGAAATTATATGATATATATAACATTAATATTATAAATTATTTATATTATATTCATATATACAAATAGATCATTTTATTTATTTCTATCTTTCAATACGATAATAAAAATAGAAACAGTGTTCATGCGTACGTACGACTTATGGTCTCCACGAACAGTGTATTTCATTTCATACTTCTATATTATATAGATTATTATAATAAAAATATAATTAATATATATGATATTTATATAATTTTTTACATTCCTAAATCATGATATAAGTATAAGGACCAATG
Organism: Viscum album; assembly: GCA_963277665.1. Classification (NCBI taxonomy): domain Eukaryota; kingdom Viridiplantae; phylum Streptophyta; class Magnoliopsida; order Santalales; family Viscaceae; genus Viscum; species Viscum album. The sequence goes on along the minus strand of OY728140.1, from coordinate 1,688,402,926 downwards.
ATATAACAAATTAAGACACAAGTGAAGGACAAAAATAATTTTACCCGATGTAAAGTCTTAACATAGGATTGATAAAAAAAGGTAATATATGGTTATTATAAAACAATATATAGTATTATATATAAGAAAATGTTTCTATAAAATTTTTATAATAAATTTATATTTATTATATCAGTTTTTTCAAAGAGTATGACTAGAGTCAAGATAGAAGGTAAGGAGATCTCATCTCACTATTTATTTCATTGAGATAAATGCTTTATTCATGACACATTACTTTTTTTTGGTGTTTATAATACCCCTGGATGTATTAAATTTTTATTATATTTAAATTTATTGTTATTTACATATCCATTATATGACCTTTATTTCATGGGGTTTATGTTTCAAAAGCTAACAAGTCGGTAAAATAGTTTTGTCTCAATTTTCTTTATTTGAGACTCATGTTTTGTTATGTGCATAAATTCATTTTAAGGTGTATGTAATTAAATTTTACATAATATATCATGAATATACTTATTTTCATGATATTATAATGTTCATGTAATATTCTTTTCCTTAATGGTGTGTATAATCCCTAGTTACCAAGCCATAAGAATTTGTTGAAACAATCTCGTCACTGTTCTAGATTATTGAGGCTTATGGTTATTTTGATGAATTATTATGATCCATATCTCAAGAAAACTCATGAGATTTATTCTACACAATCTCTTCATGACATATTCATATACTAGTACCAATTATTTCCACTCTTTGTTACATAAGATAGGGAATAACATTTTTTTAAGAAATCCCAACTTTACCCACTGTTTGATCAGAAATCAATGTTTCCTCAAAACCACGTTTTATTAAAAGGGTTTCCATGAATATTCTAATAATATCCAATGATAATTAAAAGAAAGTTTTACACTTTTTCATTTACAAGTGCTACAATATTAATGTTATTATCTCATTCTGCATGAGTCATTTTTTTGACAGTTTTACTTTGAAAAAGAAATATTATTTTTACCTAATACGACATGTATGTATTTATCCACCGTCAATACTTTGATGTTTTATTTTCATGTTTAAAGTATATTTATTAATATTTTTTTTAAAAAGATATTTCAATTTTTTTTTTCAATATTTTTTCAAGATCCTTTTATATTTCAAAAAATTTTCAATATACCTTTATAAGTTTTCAAATAAGAAGGTTTCTGAAAGGTTTTCAAGGATTTATTTATAATATTTAATGTTTATTTTCAAGAAAATGTGTTTCAAAAGTTTTTATGTATAAAATATGATTTTCAAATAAGGAAGGATATTTTACTCATGAAATGTTTCCAAAATCTCCTTCCAAGTTATTTTACATCCGTGATAACATCCATTGATGTTACGCATACCCTTATAGGAAATAATGAAAGGGTTCTATTCATATTCAATCTTGAATGGTTTTTGTTTTTTTGGAATTATACTCTTGAAACCCGCTTCTTTTCATGGGTTATTCTTTGATTAAATGATCATGAAACCTATCTATTTTCCATAGGTTTTGTTGTACTGAAATGTTAATGATACCAATTTTATTTCATGGGTTATTACTTAATATTTATAAAAACCATATGTTTTTATGGGTAATGATATGATCAATGTTTTATTATATTTTGAAACATGTGTGAATGATTTTATTATGATATGGATGGTACCTATATCTCACTCCAATGCATTGGGTAATGATGGATGACTCATTAGTATAAATGTTAGGCGTGAGCTTGATTTCATGTTCACAATGTTTTGAATGGACCTGGTTGCATGCCCATATGTTTATGAGTGAACCTGATTAGATGTTCAAAATTTTATGATTGAACCTTATTACATGTTCACAATTTTATACATGGACCTTTTTTCAAGTGCCTATGTTTTTTCATGAGCCTAATTACATGTTCAAAATGTTATACATGAACCTCATTAAATGTTCACAATGTTATGAATGGACTTAGCTTCATTTCCATAAGGTTATGCATGAACTTGATTATATGTTCACAATGTTATGATTGTCCCTAGTTGCATGTACATATATTGATGTGGGTCCCAATTTTATTTCCTTCACTTAATGAGTTAACTAATTTCTGTTTATACATGTTCACATTGTTATAAACCAACGTTCATGCCACAAGTTCCATGTATTATTCTTATGTTATGATTTTATGACTTATGATCTTAATTATCTTATAATCCATGTATTATAAACTGACAATCTTTATTATGATTTCTATTATGTAGGTTATGATCTTAAAATTATATTCTCAAGTTCCATACCCTTTTTGTTCATGTCATGCTTACACATTTCCTTTATTTACCCTTAATTAGTATCTAAGCTCACCCCTTTATTATGTTTCCTTTCCCCTAGTTATGAAAGAAGGTTTTATGTATAAGTACTGAAGGTGGATATATTCATTGGATATGATTAATATCATTGACTAGGATATAATATTTTGTTTCCAAGTTTCCAAAGAACCTCAAATATTACATCCCTCAGTTGTATATTATTGAAATGTGCCAAATATTCATCTAAAATGATGTAATATCCATGTATGTTAAGCCTAGGTCTCTATATATTTTTAGTAGGTTCCTAACCAATATCTCGCATGTTAAGGTAGAAGAATAATACTAAATATTTAGTGGATTAGAAGTAAACTTATTTGTTAACCCTTCCCAGGTAAAATCTGTGAGACCATTTGTAACTTGTGTTTTTGTTAAAAATATATAATCAATTTGATTTTAAATAATACCTTTGTGTTAAATAAAAGGTGAATGAATTTTATTTATATTTTTAATGTTATTTATTTTTTTAATTTAAAAAATAATCTTTGATTCATTTTTGGACATAGATATTGAAAATATAAAAGAAAATTACTGGTTTATATTTTAAAAATATTATTGATTTTAAATTGATAAAATATGTTTGTGTGTGTGTGTGTGTTTATGTGAAAGTAAAACTAATTTAATTGGAAGTAAATTTTTTATATTTTGTAAAATCTATAAGGACTCTTTGGAGTGTCAAATTAAATTTTATTTTGATTTGAATTATCTAGGTATGTGTTTTTATAATTCTAGAAAAACACATATTTTTATGTGAATTAATTATGATAATTAAATATTCATTCTTTAAAATGAATTTAAAGTATTGGAAATGTATTTTAAAAATTAATTTTGAAATATAAAATTACATTTTAAAATGATTAAGTGATAAATCATTTTTTAGTATGACATTTTTTTAAAATCAAAATTGAATATTATCATTCCTTTTAATTTTGTTGTGAATTTTAGGTGTCATAATTGATCCCTATGATAAAAGAAACCCAAGTAAACTAATTTAAGTGGTATATTAATCTACTCAAGGACACACAAAATATATAGTTTATAATTAATCATAAATCCCTTCTATATATTTTTTTTAAAATGGTTGAAGGGATAAGAACATAAAATTAGAGTGGAGACTTACCAAATTACTTCATAGTGGATAAACCCATGTTATGTCCCTCAGATGAATTAATTTTACTTTGGTATGGTTCTTACATTGGGGGTTACTATAAGTTTTTTAAAACTAAGAGGCTGGGTAGTTTTGTATTACTCTTAATTATGGAGGCCAGATGTTGTGTATCATATAATTGGGGGTCTAGTGTAGATATTATGATTTTAAAAAGTGATGGTAAGTCATCGAATATTAAGATAAAGGTGAATTTTCACTAATTCATATGCATTATTTTTTTCATATAATGGGGCTCATACTCTATGTATAATCTGTGAGTATTTTACATTGGATGTCATTTATTTGTGAATTGCATGCTTTAATCAAAAGAGTTTCTTAACCACTATTTTAGATTGTCCATTCCATTGAAGATATGATTTTAAGGAGGTGGGATATTAATTTTTATGTGTTATTTTGGTGTCCCATTATAATTATATTTAAAGGGGAATATCTTAGGCCATTTCAATGATTTAATTAGGCTAGGAGATCTGGATGAGTTGATTCTACAAATAAGATACTATATTAATTACTTAAAAAAGGTATTTCAAGACCAATGTAGTTGTCTTCCATATTAACCAACCAACTATTAGTCATTAAAAATTCTATTCCAACTCCTCTTCCAATCACCCAAATCCCCTTATACTTAAAAAACTCCAAAAACTCTATTAATTACCTATTCCAAGTCCACCCTTCCAAACCATCCCTTAAAATTTGATTTGGCTATTTACCGCACCTAAAATTCTATAAACCACCAAACTAGCCAAAATTCACACCCAAGTTCTAAATGTAAACCAAAAAACCATTTATAAACCCTCTATCACCTCTATTTTAGCTATAAGCTAGCCACGCGTCAATCACTTCCTTTAATCTCACTCAAGATTAATTTAATCTAATCTAGAACCACCTACCCTAAAGCTTATATTTCTTCCCCACAACAATAAACCCGTCACCAAGGCTAACCTCACCCAAATTTCTGGCCAATCAATTTACTACTGCTATTGGGATTGTGTGAAACACACATTAGTTGATTAGATTCAGTCTACCACAAGGAGTGGTTTTTAAAGATATTTAGTTTTCTAATGTTGGGGTAGTAATGGTTTTTTACTTCATTAGTTCAAAAAATGCATGTTTCCAAAAGGAGGATGGTTTAGAAGAAGGTTATTTTTATGTTTTTAGTGTCATTTGATATTGTTTCACAAGTTTGGATGGAACTTCTATAATTTGGATGATGCTAAATTTTCTATTGGAAGGTAATTTGTTAATTATAGCTAGTAGTCATTCTGAGGATTTCTAAAGGAGACCTGCAATGGAAATAGAGGAATAGATAGACTCATGTATTTCTCGATAGATGTTGTGATTGTATGACTTATTGGAACTCTCCATAAAAAATAGGATGGAGCTACCTTCATAGAGGTGTATTGTGATTATTGGTTATAGTATCAATGCGCCCCATTGGTAATATGTTTTAATATTTTTCTTTCTAGTGAAATGAAATTATTGAGTGTTTCTCCCATAGATGTAGGAATTTTAGTCAAAACCATATAAAACCAAAGTGTTATTTCTCAATTAACCCTACTCTCCATTACATGAATGTATTGTGTGTGTTAAAATTAATAAGGATGAATATTTATTAACATTATTTTGGTAATTTGGGTAAATATATTTCTTATATGTTCAAGAGAACTGAACTTTTGATAGTTTTATACCTGAATCTGTTTCAACCAAATTGATTTTTGATTATCTATTTTATATTTTTGGAAGGATGGTTTGAGGAATTATAAATAATTGGTATCAAGGAGTGGTTTCAAAAAGTCATATTATTTCTCTTCTCAGTTAAGGTAACAATATCACAATCAGATGTTTTTTCAAATTCTAGTAGGATTAATTATATTTCAGAAAGATTGATTTAGAATATATAATATTCTATATCTATAGATTCAATGTGGTATAATTTAGTTTCTAGAGAATATAGATATATTACTATATCATTCAAAAAAATATTTAGATTTCATTGAATGGCGTTGAACTACAAGAAATGGATAAGGGTGAATAGGAAAAGGGGATAAGAAGGAACTTGGTATGATATGAATGTCATTAGTAAAGAATGTTCCATTGAACATTTTTGATAATAAGAAAACTTTGGTGTTAATGGAAACCCATCTATATATGTATGATAAACATATTACAATAAATAAACTGTGCACGATTTGGAGGTTATTCAACATGATGCTATCAAAAAGAAGATATTCCTCATATAATGTGAATGAATTAAAATTGATCTGAAGCTAACTTAAGTCTGTTAAAGTGTCATTTATAGATGATGTTAATGATTTTTTTTGAAATCTACTAAAATCATGGGATTCTGTGGTGGTATCTATGGGCACAACCAGAGAGAAGAATGACATAGTGTTCACTGATGTTTGGAACTTGATTCTCAATGAGGGACTGTAAAGTGAAGAGTATTTAGAATCTTTTGGTGATGTATTGATTATAGAATGAAGAATATTATCAACTTAATAGAATAATTAGAAGTGATTTAAAATGAAACAAATGGAAAAGAGTATAGGTAATTGTTAAATAACCAAGACTATTTGATGTCATTGTGTAAAAAATGTTAAAAAATGAATGATTTTAATGACATGAAGGAATCCTTCATAAGGAATGTATCTATAAAACTGATTTTTGTAGAATAGAGTAGTGAAAATATACTTTTGAGTATTTATTTTCATGTGAGATCTTGGATCATAGATTTCAAAGAATTTTTAACATTCCAAAATAGAGAAATGATTCATGTTATATTATGTATCCCTATACTATGGAAAATTTCATATTTTTGATGAGGAATCTATTGACATTATAGGGAATGAATAAATGGATTTTCAATTGAAAAATATAATTTTCCTTGCAATGAATGTAGTGAGGCATGTTTGAAGTCCCAGGAGGAATCTTATTTAAAATAGTCAGATGGGTGAAGATGGTTTTGGACATGTTTTGTGGAAGGAGTTTAGAAAATTACTCAATGATATCTTATCATAGATATAGGTGTAAAAGACAGGTCATTATATATAATCTGAAGTAAAATGGGATTTAAAATTTCCATAATGTCATATTCAAATTTTTCAAAGCATTATCATAATCAGTTTGGGAACCTTAGTGATACATGTAGCAAGATTATAGATAATAGAAGTATAATGAAGTCGGATCATTCAAAATTTAGAATATGTGAGAGTTTTTTACTCCGTAATCCATGTGAGTTTTATTTAAATATGTTTATATGAGCACAAAAAATTTGAAATATGGAGTTAGTACATATATATTTTTAGAGACCATCCCCAATTTATTCTCATAGAAGAGAAAGGTATTTTATGAAATTCATCAATGATTCCATAGGAAAGGTATAAAGAACTTTTTGACGTATAAAATTAAAGTGTTTGGAATCCTTTTTCAATGTAATGATATGGTGGTAATGAAAAACAAAAATCAAATTAAAATTTATTATGTCAGACAATTGTGGTGAGTTTAAAGAGTTGAGATTCTGAAATTACTATATATATATAGAGAATTTACATGGGAAGGCTATTCTAGGAAAACCTAAGAAAAATGGTGTAGTAGTGAGAATAGATCAAATATTAATGGAGAATAAAAGAAGTATATTGATACATTCTGGTATGCTTCAGGGGTTTTTGGGTAGAAAAAGTGGGAACAAATACATTATTAATCAATATAACTCCATCAGATCTAGTAGAAAAACAATAAATGAATTAACTATGGTTTAGAATGATTCTATAAATTTATCACCTCATTGTTTTTATTTGTTGAACTTATATTCACATGGATGATAAATAAAGATATAACCATAATGAAAAATATTAGACATTATTCTTTATATCCATAATGATGAAGACATTTTTTTAGTTTTATGATGATAAGAAGAGGAATGTTTCTAGAGGCTACAATATACTCTTCAACGAGATCATACTATGAAAATATTGGAATTTTAAGGAAAATGAGGTTGAGGTTAATGATTTAGTTTCAATTTATGTTAATTTGAGTACATGTTATAAAAGATAATTTGTTATAGAAAGTTCAGATGTCTTTGATCCTCTCAAAAGATCACATATTCTGGAAGGAAGTTTAGAGAGTATTTTAGAATTATTAGATGTTACACTAGTCGAAGATATACCTAAAAGATCGCAAACTGATGAAGATCTATATATAGTTCAAAAATTTGTATTTTTGAAATTTATAGTTCTAGAATAAACTGAGTTACAATTTAGTTTATGTTGAACACCAAGGGTTATACAACCAGTGTAAAAGTATGGAGAAAACATTGTTTCTTACTTAAATTGATGTGGGTGAACCCAAAATACTTCAATAAGATGTTATTATAAGCGGTTTTAAAAAATTATAGTTAGATATATAGGATGGGTCAGATTCACTATATGTGAGTTACACATGGGAAGTAATAGGGGTACCACAAGGGAAAAAATAAACTATTAATAATTGGGTATTCTAGTAGAAAGAAGAAGATGAAAAAAGATACATGAATATTTCAAGACTCATTGTGAAATGTTTTCAGTAGATTAAATCCACTGACATCATTGGAATATTTTCTCTTCAATAGATGAAATACTATTATTCAAAATTTTAAATCAAAGTTTCTTCCGTAACTTTATACATTGAATGAATTGACGTAAAGATGAATGTTTATCATACAGATTTATAGGAAGAAATTTATATAAAGCTACTAGTTGGATTCATGGGAAAATAGAATAAAGGATTGGTGTGAAAACTAAAAAGGAGTATTTATAGTTTAAAAAAAATATGGCAATGGAACCAAAATTTTAATTCATTTATGTAGTTGAATGGTTTCAAACATGGTATCAGTGATCATTTATTTTCTCCCTAATTATTTAAAGGAAAATTAATTCATTGTATTACTCTTATACAAGGATGATATACTATTTATGGGTTCAAATTATCATCTAACTTAGTAGTTGAAGGAGGAATTATATGGAATGTTTGAGAAGAAAGATATTGGTGAAGTGAATAAGTTCCTAGGAATGTGGATTGAACTTGATAATAGGAACTTCATCTTGGTTTTATCATATGAATATTGTATCTAGAATATTGTTGAAAGATTCAAAATGAGGGGATGTAATCCAATTTCAATTCCTCTTCCTGGCCTCTTCAAACATACCAAACAATATGCACTATATATGGAAAAATAAATAATGTACTTGGTAAATTTTATATATGCTTCCATAGTTATAATATTGATGTATTCTATTGTGCGCACTCATCTAGATATTTATTATACAATTGGAGTGATCATTTGGTTTATGAAAAATCTAGGGAGAGATCATTGGGAATCTATAAAGTGGATTATTTGGTATCTCAAAGGAATAAAAGGTAAATATACATATTTTATAGATGATTATCCATTTCTAATGTTTATAGATGAATAATTTAGGAGAGATTCCAATTTTGGGAAGAGCATAACCATATATGGTTTTTACATTGGACAAAACTGTGATGAGTTGATTGTCCTGGTTATATCCATTGATTGTAGTTTTCAAAATAAAAGGCGAGTATATGGTTGTGATGGAATCTACAAAAAATATTTTTCCATTGATTTTTTTAGATTAAAAACTTAGATAAAGTTAGGGGGAAGGGTTTCTCTACCATGGTAATCTTAGTGCAATCTATTTGGTTATGAATCCATTATTTCATTCAATAACTAAACTCATTAATCTGATGTACCATTACATATGAAAGATGATGGAAGATGGATAGTGGAATTCAAGGAAGATATTCATGAAATGAAATCTAGTGTAAATTTTTACTATGTGTTTAGGTATGAACATTTTGAGGCAACCAAAATCCTAAATTAGGATTGGGTGAAAAGTAGAAGGTGGAGAATTATTGTTCTTAGAGTAAGTAGAAAGATATTTTACAAGCTAAAGGTGTTGTCATGGTTTTACCTAATTCAGTAATCAAGTATAAGATTGTTGAGATAGTGTGAATAATAATTATTTATTAGATTAATTCTACCAGAAGGAGTAGTTTCATAATATCTTTAGTTCACTGATGTTGTGGTGGAAGAGGTTTTTCCTCCATAATTTCTATATGGTGTGGTTTTTGTAAGAGGTTCTTATAATTTTTTCAGTGCTTGGAGGTGTTTTTATATAAGTCTAGATGGTAATTTTAGATGATGGAAGATTTTCAGTATTCTAATAGGAGGTTTACATTTTACCAGATATGGAAGTCATTATGGGGATTTCAATAGGAAACCAAAATTAACAACAATATAATCGATAGAATCAATCATATATCAGAGGTTGGGGAAACCATATGACGTAATGGAACTACCTATAAATAAAATGATGGAGATAACTTTTATGTAGTTTATTATTAATTTTTTTTATAGTTATCTACATAGCTTATTAGTGAAAGTTTTAATATCTTTCCTTTTCATGAATTTAAAGATATAATGTTCCCCACATAGATATAGGTCTTTTAATCTAAACCCTATAAAACTGATGTGTTCTTTCTTATTTTATTTTAATTTTCATTACATGGATGTATCATGTGTGTTATATTAGAGAAGGATAAAACTATCCTGACTAAGTATAGTGATTTGTGTGAATAAATTTGTTATATTTTATGAAGAACTTTAGTCATGGGAGTTCTATTCTAGAATCTTCTTTCGCCAAAGTGATTTTAGATTAACTACTTCTAGTTTTTGTATTAAAAATGTGAGGAATTATCAATAACTTCAACATTTAACCCATCAATACCATCCCATATTACCAAAAATAGTCCTGACACACTTAAAAATATTCTATTCGAGCTCCAAAAACAATAAATATAAAATGAAATCTAGGGGAACTCTTGAACTGATATAATTTCATTTTTTATTAAATAAAATTCACTCAAGAAAAGATATTTATTATTTGGGGTTTTAGGTTGTCATATTCTTCTTCTTCTTCATCATCATCTTATATTACCCTTATATTTATTCTTCTAAATTTATTTATGTTCTTTAATATGTTTTTTGTCTACTTTATGTTTGTTTCTATTCAATAAAATGATGTGTTATTTTATTTCAAGGGGGAATTGATCTGTGATGATTTATATTTATATATATTAATTATATTTCATTTCTATAATGATTTCACATTGTTACCAATTTAATTATTTTTACTAATAAATTTTAAAGACATATACACATTCATTTTTTGGTCACATCTATGATAATAATTTATCCTCCAATTTTCGTTGACTAATAAAACAAGGAGATACATGCATGAATTTTGAAAACAACCCAATTATATGCCTGATTGGTATGCTTTTATTTGTAACTATCTTTCTCTATAAACATTAATTGATCCATCCAAATATTGAGAAATATGAATACATATATCTTTTTCCATGTGAATTACCATTTTTTAATTATTGATGATTAATTTATTTCTTTGTTTAATTTCATATATTGAACTATATAGAAGTTACAGAAAAAATAATTGGTAAATAATGATAAAGGTTATTCCATTGATGGATTCTAACATTGGTCATTATAAAATGTCCATTTTTTATAATATTGGACCATATTTTAAACTAATCCAGTCAGGTACCCATTATATTTTCAATTCTTCATCACCTTTCCCTTTATTTCATGTGTGATATTGGATTTTTATTTTTATGGTAAGAATAAAAAGATAAAAATATATTGAAAACCAACTCACTACTATACTAGTTGAATTATGTTAAAAAATAAAACTATTTTTGATAGCTATGATCAATGAAAAATCTAATGTTATTTCATGTGAATGGTAGTAATTCATTTTTAGGATTTTCCCTCTTAATTTAAAAAAGTCAAAAAAATATATGTTTTGAATAAATTTATGAGATGAAAGACCATAAAATTATGATTTATGTTTATACTATTAATTGTTATTTTATTGATATATTGAATTTATAACTTTGATTTTCTATATACACTGGCCCTTTGTTCTCTCAAAATCCAGTTGTTGTTTGTACTTCTACTTGTTTGGGACCAGAACAATTAGAAATCAACCACTGAAGAATGATTTATTATCTACTTAATTTTTACTCTTTAACTTTGTTATTTCAAACTAGAGTTTCAATTATTGTGTATTATTATGAAAATGGAAATTAAATCTTGAAAAAATATTAAAAAATTTAGATACTTGGAAACAATCATCACTTAATAAAATGAATAATCTTTTTTTATGCATGAGGCAAGTTTAATGAAATATTAAATAAATGTTCAGAACCTAAAATTACTTTTATATTTTACATTAACTATTTATTTGATGGATTTAGGAAATTTGATCAATATATATTGGATTTAAAATTTGATGGATTTTATATGTGTATTAGAAATGAATATTTTTTCAAATTTGTATTTAAATTACTTAGAATCAAAGAGAGGTTGTTTATTCACATTGTTTTGGAGTTTTTATACCATCACTAAGAGATAATTAAAAGGATATTTTGTTGCTTAATAAAGAGATAAATTATGAAATCTCACACCACATGACAATAATGATTTTAGATTATTAGATAAGGAATGGAAAAATACTTCCCAATTTTTTCAAACTAAAATTATAGGGATAAAATAGAGGTTTAAAAACATTGAATCATGGATTAAAAAAAGTAAAAAATGGGGTAAATATTTTTTTTGGTATGTGATAAATTATTTTAATTCATTTGAATAAAAATTCACTTCTTTTAAAATAAATAAAGTCAATCAATTAACCAAATTTTTCTAGTAGAGGAACATTCAAGTATGCTTGTGGTTTAGTAAAAACCAAGACTCTAAAAATGAAATATTGATTTCAATGATAAAATTATTATTAAAAACATCATAATGGTGATTAGAATTGTATTATTTGATCATTTTTATAAAAAACATTAATATTAGATGAAATGGAAGTTCATAGTGCTGAAATCTACCCTAATGTATTGATAATTGAGGAAGTTGACTCAGATCTAAATTTTAATGGGAAAAAACTATTCAATCCAAATTGAAAAAACTTATTCCTACAGAAATATTTCAAAATTCAGTAGATATTTCATTTTTATGGATTGCGGGGATAAGTATACACCTACAAAGGATTTTTATCTACTACAATTACTTTTAAATAACTTAAATAGTGTTAACTTTCACTCATAAATGGTAGAGGAAACCATATTACTGTTGATTACAAAAGGATAGAACTAAGGGAACAAGGGAGTGACACACACATATTGGTTCCTTATTATAATGAAATATCCACCATTAGATTTTATATGGCCACTCGATCTATCTAACTAAGGATAGTAAAAATACAACACCACTTGGTGGTTTACCCATTATTTATTTTTCTTTTTTTTTCTATTTTATAGTAAATAAAATTTCTTATGTTGTTTTTTTCTCTATAGGTACATTGTGGGAAATAGTTTTCATCACCATGAGTATATAATTGAGAAAATAAGACAATGAACAACATTATAACAGGTTTTCCCAACTAGAAATAATTAGGTATTCTTGAGTATGGTAGCCTACACATGCTCATAGATCCCACGACCTACTATTTTCTCAGAATGAATCAGACCTAGGGAATCATTCATAGTAGTTATACAACTATTTGAATCTCTTTAAATGGATTTCAACTATTTAAATAAATATTTCCATTAATTTTTTCTTATGTTTTCATCTTTAGAAATTAATATTTTGTTTTCATTAATAGATAAACAAAGGGGGTAGTAGTTGTGCATTTAATAGTAGAGAATTAGAGGTGTCTTTCCACTATTCCATTGAATGAATAACTAACCTTATGATATGTCCCTAAAAATTATTTCAATTTAATTATTTTATTGTATTATATTTGACTATATTATAAAAATTAAAAAGTTTTTTTATTTAAGATAAGACAAAGATTAAGTGCGGGGGAGGATGTTTGTTCTTTTTGAGATATAGTTTCTCTATGTTTTTCTATTTTATTTTTTATTTTTTTAGTTTTATTTCATAAAATGATTTGAGTTTCAAGGAAATATTTATTTATTTATGATATAGAGGAAAATGTTTTTTGAATATTTATTATATAATTCACATGACTATTGATTTATTGATTCCCTGATTTAATGTTGATCATTAAATAACTCTAGTCACTAATATAACCTAAGGTTTTGATCACCACAAAATGTTAATATCACATGATTAATATTTTTAAAATAATTTTAATAACATCTTATAATTCGTAATTTTTAAGGGAACGTGGTTTATTTTAACTAATTAGAACTTTTTTTATTCTATTTCAAATCCATAGAAAATTGAGAATCGTTTTCTAAATGATTAATTAATTTTCATTTAGAATCCCTTTTTCAAAATAAATATCTTTTAATACTACCCATTAATTTGAACTTCATTCCTTTCCCTTATAGTCCATGGATAATGTAATAGGTATATTTATCAAAATTTTAAATTCTCACTTACTCGAGGGATGATTACTTTTTCATGAGTTGCAATGAAGAATGATCAGGGGAGGGGATTTCTTAAGGAATTAAATGGTGGGGAATGGGGTCATTGATTTTACTATAAATTTAAATTTTTTACTTTATTTATGTAGATAGAATATATAAAAATAATATAGAAAAAAACAATAAAAAATATAATTATAATATCATGAAATGTTTACATATATAATAAAACATGCCAATAATGTACCTTATTCCCACTTCCCCACCAATATCATAGCCATCACATCATATCATTATATTTCATAGAAAACACATTAATTCATATTTTTGTATTCCACATAATAACATAACCTCATCATCCTCATATAACATCCAAATCAAAGTTTATATCATAAAATAACCACAACCATATCACATTACAAAAGGATGAGTAGAGAGGTGGTGTACTCAACCATATATTTCAAAAATATCCTAGTTATAGGGGGTTCACCCAATATTTATCTCCACATGAAAATAATATAGTATAAAAGATGATGATTAGTGTAGAGTGCCAAGTGAGAAGATAATTGGGGGGATGTTGAAGCTAGAGGAGTGCACATGTGATTAAGAGGAGTTGTCTAGAGATAATCTATTCACTGAGTCATTCCATTCCCAGTTTTGTATTTCTTATATTTTATTTCCATGTACCTAAGGTTGTGAATATTTATATAAAAATATAAAAAACAAAATTCAAAAATTTTCTATATTCTCATGTTTTTCAATTGTTCATATTTATTATTATAACCTTGAAACTCAATGATTTTACCACACTCATAGGGGATAGATGAATATAGGGGGTTTGAGTGAGTTTTTAAGAGTTGAAGCTCATACATAGATCTAAGGGTAGGAAACACAAAAAATATGATGGAAAGTGTAGGAGTGTGAAAACCAATACCCTAGGTGATTCAAAACCAGACACATTAATATTGAAATCCCTAACATTGATCTAACCACAAGGGAGGGAGGATACACACACATCATAGAGGAGGGAGAACTTAATTCCCTAGTTTTAATACTATGTAAAATATTATGGTAACCTATAAGGCGGTTAAGAGTTATTGAATAATGAATTTAGATTACTTACTTGATAAATATTTTATGGTTTATCATTTTAATTTGATAAATATTTGGTAGTTTGGGGTGAGTAATGTGGATTCACTTCCCCTATAAGATAAGACCAGTCTAGTGGATACCAACTCATTATCATTTTAATAATATGGTGAATTATACTTCACCATATTCCCATATATCCTTCACATTACCTTTTTAACATTCCACATTCTTACTTATTTCCATATACAAACCTAATAATTACACTTGTGAAAAACACTTGTTTATATGAAGAAGACTTGGTACTCATTAGTTTTTGTGTTACATTGACCATCCACACGTTGGCTAAGAGCTTTTGGAATAATTTCTAATGATAGAAGTAAAAAACCAGGTAATCCTAGATATAAGAAAATATTATTATTTAAAATTATTTATTTTATGTATTTATATAATTTATAGTTTTAAAGATAATTTTATAAATTTTCTTTTGTCAGAAAAGGATTAGTTTTATTTAACAAATATTTTTCCTTGAATTAAATGGTTTTATTTAAAAGATAAAATTATTGATTTTAGAAGTTTAATTTTATAAAAATAAATTAATTCTAGTAATTAATATACATTATATATCTTATAATTATTTTTTTTTATTTTTCAAAAAATATTGTTTTTTGAGTGAATAATGAAAATTGTCGATTTATGAAAAACTGTCATTTCTTTTATTTAAATCAATTACTTTAAAACTCATATTATATTTTGGATTTTTTTTAATATTTATCATAACTTACATTTTATTATAAATAATTTAAATAATTTCATATTAATAATTATTATAATTTATTTTGGTATATATCTATTTTATATTAAAAGATACTATTTTTTAAAAACTATTATTAATTGTGTTCTATAAATTTGTAATAAAAGTGATTGATGAATCGTAAAATAAATTTCATCATAAAAAATAATTCCATATTTTTAATAAATATGTTAAAATTTATTAATGAGTTAAATTTCATTTTTGGTCATTACGAATAGTAACCACAGAAAAAGTATGTCACTACAACAAAGGTTAAATCATGTTAATTAATGTAAAAACATTGTGATAAGGACACAAAATTTCAAATTAATTATAATTGGATGATGGTATTTTGAAAATTTTCTAATTATATTCACAAATTTTTAGTTTCATATCCACTTTCCAATGATTAATAATTTGTCATATTTAAATGTTTTGAAAAATTACAATTTTACAACTCCTGTCACTTATTTAAGAGAACCCCATATCCTCCCATACCCACACATTTTGAGAAATATTTTTGATAAAATATATGATAACAAATATCCCCAAAACCCCTGATCATATCATATGGGTTATACTATTTTCGAAATACCAATCGTGGAAGGATTAAGGTGTTAAATTATGTGAAATATCCACGGAGATGGTATATGTCTCAACTGATATATTTCATGTTAATTTTTTCTTCCACATCCTTAAAATCATCATATACCATGATGATATAAAATAATCAGTAACTGAACTATAAATTTAAATTATTATGTTTATTGTACAACCCTTATTCCTATTATTTTCCAACCCATGGGGAATGAAAACATAATTCATGCGTATGTGTGTGTTGCCACATCTACTTAGAATCAGGTTTAAATTTTTATCACCACCTCGTAGGGATTTTTATAATGATGGATTTAATTTATATATATATTATTCATGAAATTAATACCATTTTTATATATAATATATCATATATTTTTGACCCTTTTATATGTTGAAAAATGATAATGTAGTTTATGTATACGTATGTCCTACCACCTTTATAAAGTTATGCGATTTTTTAATGTATTACTATAATTGATGTTTATAACCTTATATTTAATGAATAAATATAAAAATAATGTTATGATTAATATTTTTTATTTTACAGAATAACGACCCCTTTGTCCATGGTCAACCCACTGAAGTTGTTTTGTGATTATGAACCAAGCATTCGTAAAATATCAGACATGAACTTAACTGATTTAATAACTATATAAGGTATGGTAATAAATGAAATAAAATGGATAATAATAATGGAAAAAACAAAAAAATTTCTTTTTAAAACTTTAAATTTTAAATAATTTCATTTTATAGGAGTTAAAGTATGTATGTGGAGAATTGGACTTGAGGTAAGATATTTTTTCTTTAAAACATTATTTTGAAATTTTTAAATTTTTTCGTATATTTTTTATCGATAACCATGTTCTTTAAAATGTATCAAGTCTTTTATAAATATAATAAAATTTATTTTTATTGTAATTTTATACAATTTTTTGTATTTTTTATGTAGGATTTAAAATAATACTTTTAAATCATTTCCAAATGGGTTATTTTTGTGGAAATTTTTACAAAATTACGAAAGGAATATTTTTTAACATGTATGAAATAAGTGTAATTTCTATAAATAATGAATATTATTATTTAATAATAGTAATATTATAGTTTTCATGGTTCTTCAAAATAATATCTAATTTATTATTCTTCTATGAAGTTTTTTTCAAGAATTTTTAAAGATAAAGGGTTTTTATCCTAATTTTTACATGAAGATAGAAAGTGGTTTTTGTTATGCTTTAAAAGGAATAATTTATGATAATCTATGATATAAATGAGATATTCTATATTTTTTATATTTTTATGGTGTTTTTATAGTTTTCATTATGATGGGTGATCCTGATATATCTATCCAATGCATTATGAAAATATTATATTCTTTGGGAAATTTAATTATAATTAACCAAGTAGGTTATTCCATTTGTAAGAGTGATTATAGGAGTGATATTTAGATTAATATGATGATGATATACCAAGGTAACTGCATGATTTTTCTATTCTTTGAACTATGTTTCTATAGAATTCTATTTATTTCATATTGTAAGATAATGAGATTATATTTATAGGAATGTTCATGACCCTTTTAAGGATGGAAAATATTTTTTTTCTAGGAAATGTTTTCAGGAGTACCAATGTTTCAAAAGAAACACTTGTGATTAATATTTTTTCTTTATTAATACAAATTATATGTTTTATGAAAAAATTTTGGGAAAGAAATCATATTTAATGGGTAATAAATTGAGAATAGTATCTTAAAAATGGGAAATATTCTTGTGGTATTATAAGATTTTGAAAATACATTTATGGGTTTACTTATTTTTGTATATCTTACAAAGAATTTTATGTTCATCTATTGCATTAAAATGTTTTTCACATAGATTAAGTATGAGTTAGAAAATATATAATGTTCTAAAATTAATATATATGGATTAAACATTAAATTATTGGAAATGATTTTAATGGAACATGTGATTAAATTTAAGTATCATGTTTTGTGGAAATATGAATATTAAGTAAAAGTTTCCACTTTGTTTTATATGGGATTTAAATTTAAGTGTTTTTCCTAATTTTATAAAACTATAATCCAAAAATATCACAAAATTTAGGAATATTAATGACTTTTTATAAATCATGTAATCATAGGTTCTTCAAGAGACACCATGTTATAGTTGGTATCTAGGGAAAGGTTTATATAAAATTATAAATTAGGGTGTTTTTATCGAAATTATTTTTAGGTATGTTAATATATTGACTAAATTATCATATAGAAAATTTTGGGTTCCCATGTTGCTTAATATAATTTATACCTATTTCAGAATCGTTTTTAATAGAGGAATCAAAGTGAACAGAGTAGAAAAGAACAGTAAGGATAATTTAATTTTGAACCAGTTAATTTGAATGATTAAAATTAGAATAGAATAGTTTATAGATTTGTTAAATAAATTAGAGAATACTTTTAATGTTGATACCCATTACAAAGAGTGACCAAAAACTTTACATAGGAACATATCAATAGTTGACAATTTCAGGAGACAACACCCTCCTAATATTTTTGGAACATAAAATTTAGTGGTAGATAAAGGGTGGATCAATGAACTGGAAAATATATTATATGTTTTGGGTTTTCTAAACCACAAATGTAATTAATTAAATTTATCATTTTTGTGGTGAATCTGATCAGTGATGGTATTTAATTAAAAATACCAATTATAATGATGAGTTTGATTTCATTGGGTGGAAAATTCTATAGATATTTTCCTAGAGAAGTTTTTTCTTAATGTTGACCAACATGGGATAGAATGGAAATTTTTGGACCTATAGCTAAATTTTTCAGAATCTACAAAAGAATCTTAATATTATTTTACAAGATTGAACACGTATACACTAAATTTTATTCAGTAACATGATTATAAAATTGAACACTTTTATGACTGATTGAAACCTGAATGTAACAAGAAGTGATCCATAAGGATAATAATGAAGAAAGTATCCATTGAAGAAATCTGAATGTAAGAGGTATAATTTTACGCTTTTTGACAGGTGTGGGAAGTGGAATCTAAGAGAGTGTTTTTGAAATATATAAATTTCTAAAAGGGTGGTATTATATGACATTTTTCTTCTCACATTAAAGAAAAGAATCATGTTAATGGTTAGAATAAATATGAAATTAAGAAGTGTGTTTATTATGATTATTCATGCCAGAAGAGAATCATGAATAATGGGAATCATCATGACCATAAGTATATTGGTGTGACAAAGTCATTCATTAATACCACAAAATTTAAAATACCATAAAATAAAGTAGTGACTTGTACATTACTTTTCACACAGATTATGTCAAAATTTTGATTAATTTTTTGACTACACATTCTTTTATTTATGATTAATTTTCTAGTAAAATAGAAATATTATCTCAAGAAATTGAGAAATAAATTTTATAAAAAGCTCATTATAGAGGTTTTAAGGTACGAATTTAAAAGAATCATTATTATGCTTATCTATGGAATGTTTTTTTTAAATATTATTATCTAGACTATAGTCAAGTTTGATGTTATTCTGAGTATGAAAGAGTATTTAGTTTATTATTGTATGATTTATTATAAAACCAAGGATTTTATATTCAATTTTTAGAGTTATATTAATGTTTTATATATGAACATGTTCATACCTTTGATAACATATAAAAAAGATGAGAAACTGATTAAAGATTGTAGTGAATGTTATCTTACTCATATTCATGAAAAAGAGAAGTTTTTAATATTAGAGAAGTTCCAAAAGTAAATGAATATGTTGATGTATTTTATGATTATTTTCTTGGTTTTAATCCAAATTAGGAGGCTGACCTCGTTTTTGACTTTATTTTAGAAGATAATATAATTTCAAAACCCCATTATCAAATGAATCTGTTAAAATAATTGGAATTAAAAAAGTAGTTGCAAGAGTTTCTTTATAATGGTTCCATTCCCCATATCATTTCACTTAGGGTGCACCTATTTTTTTAAATAAGCATAGTTTAATGGATTTTAATTGAATATAGAGAACTCAATAACATTAATGTTAGGAAAAAGTATTAGTTTTCTCAAATTGATTACTTATTTGACCAGCTTTAAAATTTGTAGTATTTTTCAATGATTTATCTCGAGTCTACAAATAATAAATTAGAATTGAACGTAAAATACATAATTAATATGGTATTTTATAATATATATGGCTATTATGAGTTTTTGTTTGTGCCCTTCAAGATGAATAATTCACCCACTCTTTTGAGGGATATTTTGAATAGAGTTTTCGATGAGTATTTGTAAAAAAAAATTTCTTTTGTTTATAGATGAAATTATGGTTTATTGAAAAGTTATGGGGAACATGAAAATAATAAAAGGATTTTTTTACAAAATTTAAAAATAAAGTATGGAAAATTCATTAAATGTGAATTACGATTACAATATATTTCTTTCCTTGGACACATTATCTCTAAAGAAAGAATATCAATTGATGCTACTAAAACTATGGTGGTGGAAGAGTCTCTAAGATATATAAATATTTATGATATTAAAATTTTTCTTGAATTAGTGAGTTACTAATGAAATTGTGTTAATTTTGTTTGCCAATTATCATCCCTAACAGCTATGTTAACTCTAAAATAAGTTAAATTCCCCTAGATAATGGAATGTGATGGATGTTTTCATGAATTGAAAATAATATTGGATAATGCACTAGTGTTTTAATTTACATCTAGGAATGGTGAGTTTTTTAATATAAAATGATGATTATTTGAAGGTACATGATTTTTTCTGGATTCATGATGATCATGTAATTATATATGAATTATTAAAATTAATAATCTCAAAAAAAATTACCCCATGCATGATATAGAACGAGTATTAATAGTGTTTGATTAAAAATTTTTGATTCATCTTTTATATGGTATAAAATATAAAATACATATTGACTATAATATTTTATAGTATATATTAAACAAAAGGAGTCGAAGTTATGTAAGATAATATGATTATACTTGATGGAATACTATGATATTATATTTCACTATTATTTAGGAAAGAAAACAAGTTAGTTGATTCCTTGATCAAAAAATATAATACACCAATAGATATTCTACATTTGGTACATGATACTCTGGTAATTGATTTTATTAATGCTCTCATAGAAATTATGAATGTAGGAACTCCTTCTATTTTAGTTAAAGTGTCCGTACAATCATTATTGTCAGAGATAATTATGAATTCTTAGAAAGAAGATTCAGGTTTGTAAGAAAGAGTAAAATTTATTTAAAATGTTAAGTTAGCAAAATATAATTTTGAAAAAAGAAGGTGTTGCAAGATTTATAAATTGGTTGTGTGTACCAAATAATTCCCATATGAAGAAGAAATTATTAAGTGAATCTCATAGATATCCATTTTATATTCATCAAGGCATCATAAATACTTATAAATACCCTCAACAATATTACTGGTGGGAAGGAATGAAGAAGGATAATGTTGATTTTACCATGAAATGTTATACATTCCATTAGCTTAATGTTAAATGAAAACTACTAAATGGGATACTTCCACATTTTCTGGTGCCTTAATAGAAATTGGAGTATATATGGATGAATTTATTGGTGGTATTACCAAATAAATATAGAGGAAATAATGAGATTCAGATTATGGTTGACAATTTGACTGAATATTTACATTTTTTCTAATAAGGATACATTGTCTTTGGATAATATTGAGAATCTTTATCTTAAATATATAATTATATTACATGAAGTCCCTCTAAATATTGTATCTGAACATGATCCAATATTTAAATAAAAATTCAATAAGGTACTTCAAAAGTTTTTAGGTACTAAATTAAATTTCATTATAACATTTAATTCTCAATTGAATATACACCTAGAGAAAAAAATTAAAACATTAGAGGGTATGATTTGGGATTTATCTCTTTTTCTAATAGGGAATTTGAGATCAAAATATTACTTTTATATAATTTTCTTTTAATACCAGATTTCATTCTAGTATACAAATAGATCCTTTTGTGGAATTATATGGAAAGTGGTTTTAAAAAACGTCATGTTTTGATGAAGTCAAAGAAGTAACGTTGTTGGGAAAATAAATACTAAATGAAATAGTTGAGAAGGTCAAGATTGTTCAATAGAATATATGGTCAGCTCAATGCAGGAAGAGGAGTTATGGATATAACAGGAGGAAATAACATTAATTTATGATAGGTGATTATTTCATTCTAAGAATATCTCCTTTGAAACGCGTTATACATTTTAGAAAGAAATGATAACTAAACCCATATTTTACTTGAGTATATGAAATTATGGAAATGATGGATTATTTTTATTATTTATTATCATTCCCTCTAAGTTTATGCCATGTACATGATGTGTTTCAACTTTCTTTATTAAGGATATAAGCACCAGATGCATTTAACATTTTGAGACAAGAGGGAGTATAGTCGGAATAAAATATTTCTTTTGAGGAAAATCCTATATAGAATCTAGATCATAAATAGAAGGTATTAGGTTATAAGGAAACTCATATAGTAACGTTTTTCTAAAAGAACCATATGATCGAGTATTCAACATGGGAACCTAAAAATCATACGAGGGAACAATATACATACCTTTTTAAATGATGAATATCATTTTGATGATGTAATTTATTTAATCGGGGAGGAACGTGAAATCCTACTTAATTATATATATAAATAACTTTTAAGACTTATAATTTTTAATTTTATGGATTTATGTTCATCATAGTTTTATAAACAATTTTATAAAAGTTTACAGTTCAAAAAAGAATATTTTTTATTTAGCTAAGTTAATTTTCCAGGAATTAAATGGTTTTAGTTAATAGATAAATTATTTAATTTTATAAATTTAATTTGAGAAAAATAAATTCATTTAAATATTTTGAAAAATAAATACATCTGATGATGATTTTTTTGAAAATATTGATTTTTGAGTGAATAGTGAAAATACTATTTTTTGCAAAACTATGATTTCTTTTCTTTAAATAATTTATTTTAAGAGGACCATTAGGTTTTTATTTTATTTCAAAGTAACATTTGATACATTTTATTAATTATAATCTGAATAATTTCATATGA
This sequence comes from Viscum album, assembly GCA_963277665.1. Lineage (NCBI taxonomy): Eukaryota > Viridiplantae > Streptophyta > Magnoliopsida > Santalales > Viscaceae > Viscum > Viscum album. The sequence continues at coordinate 1,688,379,341 of OY728140.1, read as the reverse complement.
ATAAAAATTAAATTATATTTTTGTATATGTTTATTTTTATATAGAAAAAGGTTTTTTTCTTGAAACTATTTTTCATTGAATTTTGTGAAATTATATTAAAATTAATTTCACACACTTATGAAAATTTAATCATGAAAACTTGATTTAATATTATTTATTATGATGGGAAAATTTATTAGTAATTTCAATTTCATTTTTATCATTTGGAATAGTTACCATGATAAAAAATGTGTAACCATAGTAATGGTAAAATTAGGTTAATTAAGGTTGAAACATTTTTATAAGGGAAAAAATTCATCTTAATTATTATTGGATGATTTTATTTTGACCGTTATCCCCTTATATTTTAATTTTATAGTTTTTGAGATACTTTATTATAATTAATACTTTATAATATTTTTATGTTTAGAAAAATTAAAAGCATGCCACTCCCCTCACTTATAAATGGGAACATCATCTCCTCCTTTACTCACACATTTTTTATCACTCTAGTTTATCCCAGACCTACCAAAATATTTCCAAAAAATCAATTTCCATGCCTTATAAGTTATTTTATTCTCAAAAGAAAATCCTATAAAGATTAATATTTAATCCAAAGAGAGATATCCTAGGAGAAGGTATAAGCTTTAACAAACCTATTTCAAGATTATTTCTTCTTCTACCTCCATAAAAAAATCTTAAAACAAGATTATATCATAATAAAAGTATATGTACTATAATTAAAGATTATTATTTTTATTTTACCACCCTTATTCATCTCTTTTTTCATCATATAGGGACTAAAATCATCTTTTCTATGTATATGTGGGCTACTATCTCAACAAAGTGATGTGTTTTATTTTTTATCACTTACTCTCATGTATTTTTATAAGGATAGTTTTAGTGTTTATATATTATATTAATGAGATAAATATTATTCTATATAAATAATACATCATCTATTTTTTTTTACCATTCCATAAATTTGAAAATGATAACGTCGTTTGTTCATACATTTGGATTACCAACTCTTTGAATCAATGTGATTGGAATTTCATGTACTCAATTAATATATGGCTATAAAATTTTATTTAATGTATAAAAATGATAATTATTCTAGGATTAATATTCTTTATATGATATAAAAATTCCCCTTTGACTAGGTTCAACCCACCAATGTTGTTTCATGATTCTGAACTAAGCATCCTCAAAACATTTTCCATGAACATACTTGATTTAATAACTACATAAGACTTAGAAATAAATAAAATAAAAATTATATTATACAGATAAAATAAAATAAATAAAATGGATAATAATAAAGTAATACACCTAATTTTTTTTCTTAATAAATATTTAAATTATTATACTTTTATTATATATGAGTTAAAGTATGTAAACGGAGAGTCATACTCAATGTAAAAGACTTTTCATTAAAACCTTCATTTAAATGTTTTGGAGTTTTTCTTATATTTTCCTTCACAACCAGGTTCTACAAGACATTTGAATAATTTTATTAATATATATAAATGAATATTTAACTTAATTATTTACATTGTTTCACTTTATTTTGGAGGGTTTTAAAAGATTAATTTTAAAATTTTTTCAAATTGGTTATTTTTTAGATTTTTACAAAGGTGATAAAAGACTATATTATTTAACATATATGACATGAGTGAAATTTCCTTCTATCATGACTATTACTATTTTATATGATTACTCTTTCTATTTTTATAATTTTTAAATGAATATCCAATTTCAGGTTAATCTATTATTTTTTAAAGAGTTTTCAATGAAAATAGAATTTTATCCTTATTTTTACATAAATCCAGAAATTAATTATTCTTTTGTATTAAAAGGAATAATTGATTACATTTTATGATGTAAATTCAAGATTCTATGTGTTTTTTTGTATTATATTGTCCTTGTAAATTTTATATGATAACAGATGATACATATAAATATCTCCAATGAAATTTGTAATAATTATATTCTCTAGGGAATTATGTTGTAATTAATCAGATAGGTTATTACATTCATAATATTTCAATTAAAAGTGTCACGAAGAGAATGTCCCGTGGCACCTTTATGAATTTCCTATGATTTAAAATGAGTTTTCAGTAAAGTATTTTGATTTCATAAGTTATGATAATGAAATTATATTTATATGAATATTTATTCCCATATTAATGGTGTAAATTATGTTTTATCAGGAAAATATTTTAATTAAAACCCATATTTTACAAAAAAACTACCATTATTATGATTTTTCATTAATATTTAAAATGATATGTTTTATGAAAGTATTTGGAAAATAAGTCTTAATTAGTGAGTAATAAAATAAATATTTTTGCTCAATGTTTATTATATAGAAAGGGAAAAATTTCTTATGGTATTACATGATTTTGAAACTGTATTAACGTGTTTATTTCTTTTTTATCCCTTATTGAGATTTTTGTGCTCATCCAAATTCTTCAAAAAACTCATGCTGACTAAGAATGAGAAATAAAATATGTAATGGTATAACATTATTTTATATGGATTTTCATTCAAATAAGAGAAAATGTTTTTAGTTAAATGGGTGTTTAAATTTAAGTATCTTATTTTTGTAGAAAAAATAAATATTGAGTGGATGTGACCACTTTTTATTGTAAGGGTTTTATATATAAGTGTTATAACTAATTTTATAAAACATAATATAAAAAATATCCATTAAATTTAAGAAATTTAAAGACTTCCTATAAATCATATCATTTTAGTTTATTTAGGATATGTGGTTTTATAATATGATTAATAATTACAAGTGTTTTGGGGGAAAGCAAAGAAAATAAATTAAAAATTAGAAAACTAAAAAACATGAATTTTATTATTATATCCATTATTTATGTTATTCTAAATCTCCTATGGACAGTGTTACTTATTCATATTTTTTTATTTTATTTCACTTAACTTTTATTTCAATGTTTTACTTGATTTTGAGAAAAATAAAATTTTTGGGGTGAAAGGATGTGAAAGAGAACATATGTGGATTTATTGAACCTTATAAATACATTTTGAAAATGTGATTGAAAAAAATGAAGGATTTTAAGGTAAAATAATGTCCTAGGTGGAGAAGAGAAAAATGAAACTTCCTTGGATGTGGAATGTTGTTGTGGAATATTAGTAAAACCTGAGGAGAACACCCCCAACATTTCTATACCTTCCTTGGACTCAACTGTACTCAACTAAATATTATTCAGGGTGGACTATTTGACAAATATTATTAGATAGGGGGATATCTAAGGTACTATTATATCTTATAGAGATAGGGTTGATTCCATAAAGGATTTGGGTTTTACTACTAAAAACATCATAAAATTGTGCCAAAGAGTGGCCCATATTTTTTGGTTTTAATCAAGTATGAAACTCCCACTTATTAATCATGAATTATACATTACAATGATAATTATTGAAAACTTTTAAATTAAATAATGTTTTTGGAGGAAACCCAAGAAAACTAGGATGTTTTTCATTTTGGATTAATTTTAATTCTAATAATGTAAATTCAATACACCAAGAGATGCTAGATATTTATAGGATAAAAGAATAAAAAGAGAACAAGTAAAACAAAGGAAAAAAACATGGAACATAAAGTAGATTAATGATAAAAGAGTACTATAATATACCCTTACTTTCATTTTGAATATCATTATATATAATCCAATGAATTTCACACATTCTATGAATATTATTTTTACAATAAAAAGTAAATATGTGGTGGGGGGGGGGGGGGGGTTAGTGGGTGTACATATGTGTTGTGTGTGATTAATCCATCTTTAGAGTTCTATCCATCATGACCTATGTGAAAAACAAGCCCTATAATCATTAAATTAATTCATATAATTAGATAAATTGACTGTAGCATGATAGAATTTAGTTGAGTCTTAATTGAGACATAATTGGAATAGTTTCTTGAAAGTAATTAAGGGAAATTTTTTTGTGGTGAAAATTAATTGATTCAAGTATTTGAAATAAAAAATAATTTTATAATTCATTTAAACCAGAGTACCAAGGTAAATTTCTATATGGGTAAAATTTTCTTCAGATGGCATAATAACAGATTGTTGTATAAAAAATAAAATCCATCAATAAGATTAAATGATTACATAAGAGATTATAAACATCACATTAAAACCATGAACTAAAAATTGTAATTATTCATAGTGGATGCCTTCTATAAGGTATTGTTTAGATTTTGGTGGTTCATAGTCACTAATAACTGAAATATCATATTCTATGACATAAAAAAAATAAAACTATGTGTTTCAAGTTATTGAGGGTGACATATAGTGAGGGGAATATTGAAATCATTCAAACAGGGGGTATATAAATTATATTATTATTTTATAAGTTATATGAAGGATGTTTTAAATGTAGTAGTGGATGAAAATACTTAGGGAATTTTATTTCAAAAGGTATGTGTTTTTTGAATTTTGATTCAATTTATCTCATACCATTTATCGTTAATTGACAGAGGGATCACTTTTATTTTGATTGAAAAGGGGTGAGAAATTTTATTGAGGACATGTAATATCTTAGGAGTGGAAGGATGTGTGAATAATATATTTTTCCTTATTTTTAGGTAGTTTATAATATTATTTCAGTTTATTTTCTATTAATTTTAATAGTTTTTATATAGTTTTCTAATTTTTAGGAAATATTGAGATTAATCTTTCATCTTGGTTGAAAGTGGTGATTTTTCATTATTAAAAGAAATTATATGATTTCTTATTTAATAAAATGTTTTTAATTGGGTTTGGTGTTAATTTGTATAGTCTAACTGGCAAAAAAAATAAAATGAAGAAATTATTAGCTGTTATAAAAATGTTAAAAGTTAGTCCTGGCTTTATGATGGGAGGGAAACATAATATGGAATTAGATGCTTAGACTACACCACTACCCCAATTTAGTGTAATATTCAAATCCTCGAAAATAATTTTAGTTCTAATAATATTCATTACATCGCTATATATTTCACTACCTCACCAATGTATCCTAGAAAAAGACCCTCATGAGGTGTTTCACACCTAAAAAACATCACCTAACAACTTGAAATGGAATTGAGATAATAATTTAGTACCAAAGAGAATATAAATATCACATCTCAAAACCAAAATAATGGTGAAAACCAATGCAAGATACAAAGTCACTTTAATGTTAATTATATTGTGATACTTTATTTTTTTTAACTTGAAACACCTCAATGTTGTATTCTGAGGGAGACTCTATTTAGTCACATAATCATGAATCATCCTATAAAATCAGCCCAAAATAACTTTGCCTCATTATAATGTATATTATCATGAAAATTCTGTGTCACATGGGATTCCAATATTCCATCAACAACTAAACTTATCCACATTCTAAACCCTAATAACACACCTTCCCATAAACAGATACATATTTTATTAGTTAATTGTCTCAAACTCACATGGCATCCATGATTTAACATTTTATTATAAAATCAATATAACAATCATGTGAGAGTGAGGAAGGGACTAGAAGATTGACAGAGATATTTTTAGATATTCTCCACTCCATGTGGTACACATAAAAATCCCAAGGGGACCATAAATATTACCTTTTATATATTGAAAACAAAATCAGGTAAAAACCTAAATAGATTTCTTTATAGAGGAAGATCAAGATGATATGGGGAATATTGAAGATCATGGGATCAGGTGTTAAAATCATGTCTTAACAAAGAAAAAAATCAGTATTTCCACCTATTAATAATTAGTATTACAATAACAAATCACACATTTTTTTGAAAATGTTACCATATGAATATTTAAACTCAAAATAATTTACCAATTTTCCTCATTTTTAATTACCACACTAAGAAATTATATATATCATTTATTAAATCGTTATATATCCTAAATTTCACTAAGTTTATCTTCTTTAATTCATTCATTCTATATCCATGGAAAACATAACATTATCTATACTTCTAATTCCAAACTCACCACACATCTACATCAATATAACAATACCAATTTCCTAATATTATATTTAAATATCTATTATAAAACCAAGAAAACATTAAAATTAACCAATAGATAATTACATATTCCTTATAAATCCATAGACCTCCTATGTCCTAATTTATTTTATCAAAGTTGAATAAATTTAAACCACATAATTATAAACCTAAGGAAAAATAATTTCACATAAACTTGTAATTAAATAATGTTATAGAATAATCCACTTGAACCCAAGACTTGAATCCTTATGTCATCTATTAGAACCGATGTTTTTCAATTTGGAAAGATAATTTTATTTATTTTATCAATTTTTTCCTAGTGTTATTTTGAATATTTGTATCTAATAATGAATATATTTTTTACTAATAAGTCCACTTAAGACCATGAATAATAATGGGGAATATTTCATCATTTTTTTGTGTGTACTAAATTTTTATTCTAAAATTATAGTGTGTGAAGGTTTTTTGTAAGAGTATATGATGGTCACACAATCAAATAAGTTAGAAAATATCATGTGATCATGTGAGTACAAAATAATTTCATGATGAAATCTAAATAATCATATCTTGATTAAGGTTTTATGTGCGGAATTTATTTTTAGCAATTTTGAGAATAAAAATACACTAGAATGATATAGTTTTCGAGATTAAAATATAAGGGTTATAGGTTTAGTGGACCAGCCGATCACATGATATTGAATAGATCATGTGACAGAGTCCTATGAAATAACATAACCAGAAAGGTGTTAGGTGATCACGTTAGGAGAATCACATACTGACAGACTAAAATAACAGTTGGATTATAAGTTGTCAAGTCAGTAAAATTTAGAAGTAGTTGTAAAATTGAAGCTGAAAAAAGAATAAATGACCAAGGTGTTTTATGAACTAAATTATTCTATAAATTATTGAAAAAATAATCACTACTACTTGGAATCAAATGTTTTTTATCTAATAAAAAATTGAGAAAAAAATCAAATCAAGTGATCCATTGAAGAAACATCATTTTAGGAGGTTCACAAATAGCGAATTGATAGAATATTTCAACCGAGGATCAAAAGGTGTCAAGAAAATCATAGATAAAAAATACCTATAATTGAAGAGAAATGTGGAGTTAGATATGATGAAGAGACATTAAAAGTTAAAACATTGATGAAATAAGATAAGGGAAAGTGGATGGTTAGAGATCTTTCCCACAATACTAAAATAGTATCTACATAGAAAAAGGAGTATTCTATTAAGAGAAATTATATGATTGGAAAAAAGTCTCGATATAAAATAGTTAACCAATAATAGTTTAGTTTTAAAAATATTAGAGTCATATAGATTAATGAAGGATAAAAGATACTTCCTCTTATGAAATGTTAGTTTTTTGGATACCTTGGTAACCCTATATCCTATTATTATTAAGTAATAATATTTTTTAATAGAGAAACACCTATTATTAAATAAAATAGGATGGGAGAATATCCACCATATCATAAAATTAGTTATTTCCATGGATATCTCTTTTATTATTTTAACTTTTTTTACAAAGCAATTGATTACTTGGAAAATAGAAGAGGTGATTACAACTATAAAAATAAAAGATAATGAAATACAATTAGACCTAATAAAATTAACCCAAAAAATAGATACTCAACATTTTAGGAAGAATCCGTATATGATTACAAGTCCCATGCTAAATAATGATAGAAAATCCATTTTATGATCCAACTTGTTGGACTCCTCATGTATTACTCATGTTTTAATGATCACAAATCTATTTAATTATCACATATATTATTAATGATCACAAATATCATTCAACCTAGTTGAATCCTATAAATTATAACCAATCATATGTATTTTTGTTTCAAGTTCTCTCATGATTTATAATGGTTAAGCTCAATCCATTTCATGCATATTACTGTTTATATCTGAATACTGTTATTTGCCTAAGTATAAGACATAGTTAGCTAGACACTGTGAAGCAAGACATAGTTAGCTAGACACCATGAAGCAAGACACTATTTTCTAGACACCATGTAACAAGACATAGTTAGCCAGTCACCATGAAGCGAGGCACCATGACCGAGACACCGTGACCGAGACACCGTGACCGAGACACCGTGACCGAGACACCGTGACCGAGACATCGTGACCGAGACACTGTATGCCAAGATACCATGAAGGAAAGACACTGTGAAGATCAAACACCATGACACTCAGATCGTGACACTCAGAAACCGTAAAGGAGACACCATTTTCTCAACTTACAATGACATCGTTTCTTAAACTATTTTGTCGTCTTTCAATTTAATGTTTAACGGTCATATTTGATTCCTTTAATGCACTGACATAATTAATGTTTCTTTGTAGTAATAGTACAAGCTATGAGGTATGAAACATATGGAACCTGTCTGTTAAATCTCATACATTTTCGAAGATAAAGATTAGAGAGTGCCCAACGACAATAGTGCACGATACTGAACAGAAAACAAGCGTGTGAGAACGACCACGAAGAACACTTTGCAATATTTTCAAAGAAATCATTTTCACATGCATACAATCCAACTCTGATGAAGAACATATGAAGTACACTGGAATCCAGAGAACATATTCACATTGTCAACGCTCGTGGAGAACACAAGATGTATCGCGACACTCAGTTTTTCAATACAAAAACCAGAGAAGGACTTAGAAGCATTTATTCTAAATCAAAGGAGTCCAGAGCTGCACTTCAAATCACTAGAGCATTCTAAACTCATATCTAACCTCTCTTAGTTATTATTTTACTTACCTTTTGAGCAGTGTGTGTACTATGTATATTCCACACACACACTGACTCCTATGCAAAACTGAAGGATTTACAAATCCTTAAACCAAACTCTCTATTTCTATTTAACCATGAAAACTGTGGAAGAGGGCCCTGTGTGGCCTGGTTATTGTTTTTATCTACCCAAAAAAACTATGGAAGAGGTCCCTGTGTGACCAAGACAGTTTGTGTACTGTTGTTAACCCCAATTCAGGGTGTGGATCAAAGTTTATTTATATAAATATCTTCGTGGAAGGTGATCACCAAGTGTAGTGGATTAGGTCTTGTCTTGAGACTGAACCACTTGTTTTATATCCGTTATGCTGTCTAATTTAGTTTTATCTGTTTTAACTGCTTTATTGCATAATCCAGAAAACTCTAATTTCACATTGATTGTTAGTCTTGGAAAGAAGTTATAACCTATTTGTCCTACTAGGATAAATTCAAAAGTAATATTAATAAAACACATTAAGATTACTGAGAATTAATCAATCTTCTAAGAAGTTGTTTAAATAGTCAAACTCTTATAATAGTATAACCTTGATTAATTGGGTTGTATTTGTTTTTGGGAGAAACCTTTTCTTTTAAGATAATATTTTTTGTAACGAATATTTTTATAGTCACTCAATTCACCCCTCCCCTCTTGAGTGAACTACTCTGACCAACATTTGGTATCAGAGGAATTTTTTATTAGGACTCTGGGTAATCTTACTCAACTGTGATTGTAGTTGTACTTTAAATATCTATAAATTTCTATAAATTCTAAATTTCTAGCCCTTTTAAAGTAATTTTTTAGTATAGATAATAGATTGGAAGGTTCTGCAACCAACAAACCACCATTCTTTAATGGAACCAATTATGCTTAATGAAAAATTAAAATGAAATTGCATCTAGAGAGTATGAGCTTTGAAATCTAGTCATAAATTATAGATGAATACAAACTTCATGTGACTGATAGAATTACATGGGATGAACCTACAAAACTCTCTTATAATAACAACTGAAAATCCATGAATGCTTTATAATGTTCCTTAGGAGGTGAAGAATTTAATAGGATTTCTGCTTGTAAAACTACCCATGAAATTTGGGATACCTTGTCTGTCTCACATCAAGGCACATCCAGTGTAAAAGAAATGAGAATTAATACTTATATAATAAAATATGATAATTTTAAAATGAAACCCGATGAGCCTATTTCTGACATGTATCTCAGGTTCAATGAAATTGTCAACACAATGATTTCTCTTGGAAGAGAAGTCACTTCCAAAGAACAGATCATGAGAATTCTTAGATGTCTACCTGACAGATGGAGGGGAACCTCTGTCTCAATGATAGAATCGTGCGACATCAACAAGATACATGTAAAAGAACTCATTGGTAAACTGATGATGTATGAGGAAGATCTAAAAGTAAATAAAGAAGAGGAGGATGAACCAAAGAGGAAATCTGTAGCATTCAAGACCACCTTCTGAAAGCACAAAGGAAAAGGGAAACTGGAAGCTCCTGTAGAAAGCTCTACCACTGAACAATCATCACCTGATAGTGTTGAGGATATTTCTCAACTGTTCAGATGATTCAAATTTTTTTATAAGAAGAAAAACTTTTTCATAAATCATAGTTTGAAGGGAAAGTATGATAAAAAAGGAATCTGAAAAAAGGACTGGAAAAGAAGTGATAAAACTGATGAAGTTGTATTCTATGAATGTAAGCACAAAGAACATATAAAGGCTGACTATCCAAAGCTCATGTATAAGAATAAGTATGAGGAAAAGGACAATAAGTACAAAATTACAATGAAAGAAACTTGGAGTGCCTCTGAGGATAGTTCAAGAAACTCAGATACATCGCATGATGAACATGCTAACAACGCCAATATGTGTTTTATGACAAACACATCTGAGGAGACACTATACTTTTCTATGCATAATCCATACTATTTTGAAGAGGAAAGTGACTCTGAAAATATGACTAATGAAGAAATGTTTGAAAATTGCAACATTCTTGAAGAGGAATTCAATTAATTAAAAGATAAATCTAAATCATTAAAGAAACAACATGCTCTCACTATAAATGTTAAACTTGAAATTACTACTGAAAAGGAGGAAAATTCCCAAATGCTCAAAGAAAACAATGAATTAAAAATGTCTAATTAGCAATTAAAAAGTGATCTAAATTTTTTTACTAATGAGTAAAATAACCTTACCGAAATGCTTGGAAAACAAATTTCCCCCAAATACAATACTGGCATTGACTATCCACCTTGTAAAAGAAACCTTAGTAGAAAAACTTTTCTTTCAAAGTCTAGGAAATATAATTTTGTTCCTAGTTCTAGACACAACTCATCTAGATCAATTCATTATACATACTCTAATATTTCATCTTTTTGTGGACCAAATATAGTTTATTTTTCAAATACTTTACACAATTCTTATAGGAAACCTATGAGAAAAATATGGGTTCCTAAAGTACTTATTACTAATGTTACTAAACCCAAAAAAGTATGGGTACCAATATCTATCTTTTCTTGATCATGTTATAGGAAAGCTACTTGAAGATCTCCTATAAGAATCTATGGTACTTTGACAGTGGGTATTTAAGGCACATGATAGGGGACTACACATGCTTCAGGAATTTGATAAAATTAGATGTAGGAAACGACACATTTGGTGACAATTCCAAAGGTAAGATCATTGGTTTAGGCCATATTGGTAACTCTGATTCAATATTAATTTCCAAAGTACTGTTTGTTAATGGATTAAAATATAATTTTCTTAGTATCTCACAATTATGTGATGAGGGATATCATGTTAAATTTGAAAATGATGCATGTATTGCCTTTAATTCTAAAGATTAATTATTATTTTCTACATCAAGGAATGATAATGTTTATTATTTTAATTTTTATTCCTTAGCCTCTCAAAAGGATTCATGCTTAAGTGTATTTCATAAAGAATCTTGGCTTTCACATAAGAGAATAGGACATTGTAATTTTCAATCCCTTAAAAATCTAAGTAGAAAAGGCCTTGTTAAAGACTTACCGAAACTTGAGTTTCCAAATGACAAAAGTGTGTAATCCTTGTCAAAAGGGAAAAAAACACAAAATATCTTTCAAATCAAAGAAAGAAGTGTATACTTATCAACCTCTAGAGTTGGTTCACATGGATTTTTTTGGACAATCTAGAGTTTCTAGTTTAAATGGGAATCACTATGTTTATGTCCTGGTAGATGATTTTTCTAGATATACCTGGACCTTCTTCATGGCTCACAAAAGTGAAGCCTGCTCTTATTTTACTAAGTATTCCAAGTCTATAGAAAATCTTAGTGGACTTAGAATTAAATCTTTAAGAAGTGATCATGGTAGTGAGTTTGAAAATCAAAAGTTTGATTCCTTTTTCTCACAAAATGGTTATACTCACAATTTCTATGCCTCTAGAACACCTAAGAAAAATGTTGTTGTAGAAATAAGAAATAGAACCCTGTAAGAAATTTCTAGAAAAATGTTTAGTGAATATGACTTACCTATTTACTTTTAGGGTGAAGATATTAATATAGCATGCTATATAATCAACAAAGTCTTAATTAGACCAATTCTCAAAAAGATTCCATATGAATTCTAGAACAATAGGAAGCCTAAGGTTAATTACTTTAGAGTTTGTGGCTGCAATGTCTTTATTCTCAACACTAAGTATAATCTTGACAAATTTTCATCCAAAAGTGATGAAGTAATTTTCCTAGGTTACTATATATCAAGTAAAGATTATAGAGTATTCAATAAGAGAGATAAATGTGTGGAAGAATCTGTTCATATCATGTTTGATGAAACAGATCCACATAACCTAGAACCATCTTAGAAAATTTGGAGGATGATGTATCAAATCTGAACATGAACTCAAAATCCTGAAATTATCTATGAAAGAATCTGTGAAAACTTCTAATTCTAGAAATTCTCTTCAATCGAGTCATAATGAATGAGAATCTATTGATGAACTTTAAATCACTAGTCCCTCTTTTTCTAGAAAGGTTATAACCCATAGAAATCATCCCTTAGATGCTGTTGTAGGAGACTTATAGAAAGGAATACAAACTAGATATTCTCTTAGAAATCAGGTTGAACATCAAGCCTTCTTGTCACAACTTGAACCTAAAAACATTGATGATTCCATCAACAATGAATGTCGGGTAGTGGATATGCAGGAAGAACATAATCAGTTTTAAAGAAACAATGTTTGGAAACTTGTTGAAAGACCCTAGGACACTTTCATCATAGGAACTAAATGGGTGTTTAGAAATAAAGTAAATGAATCTGGAAATATAGTTAGGAACAAGGCTAGATTAGTTGCACAAGGCTACAATCAAGGAGAAGGAATTGACTATGAGGAGACCTTTGCTTCAGTATCAAGACTTGAAGCCATCATAATACTACTTACTTATGCTGCACATTTCAATTTAACACTATATCAAATGGATGTTAAGAGTTCATTCTTAAATTGGTATATAGTTGGGGATGTCTTTGTTGAACAACCCCATGGATTTAAAAATTCTCATTTTCCTACTCATCTTTTCAAACTGTAAAAATCTTTATATTGTTTAAATCAAGCTCCAAAAGCTTGGTATGACAGATTAAGTACTTTTCTTATTTCAAAAGGTTTTAAAAAAGGAATAGATGATCCTACTCTCTTTATAAAACTAATTTCGAATGATGTTTTAATTGTTCAAATCTATGTAGATGATATTTTTTTTATATCTTCAAAAAATTCATTATGTATAGATTTTTATAAAATGATGAAAAACGAATTTGAAATGAGCATAATGGGTGAACAAAAATTCTTTCTTGGATTTCAAATATTTGAAAATAATGATGGAATTGTTTTAAATCAATGTAAATACACTAGAGATCTTCTAAAACGTTTTGGATTGGATAACACTAAAAGTAGTGACACTCCCATGAGTAACACCTATAAGTTGGATCTTGATGAAGATGGAAAATCTGTTAATCAAACCACTTATAGGGGAATGGTTGGAAGTTTACTTTACTTAGCTTCTAGTCGTCCTGACATTATGTTTTGTGTGTGTATGTGTGCTCTTTTTCAAGAAAATCCTATAGAATCTAATTTAAATGCTATTAAGAGAATTTTCAAATGCCTCATGCATACACCCAATCTAGGAATGTTCTATCCTAAAGGAGAATAATTTGAACTAGGTAGTTATTCTGATGCTGACTTTGGTGGCTTTATGTTATATAGAAAGAGTAACTTTGGAACATTTCACCTTTTAGGCAAGTCACTAGTATCCTGGTGTAGTAAGAAACAAAAATCTGTTGCATTCTCTACTGCAGAAGCTGAATACATAGCTGCTGGAAGTTGTTGTGCACAAATTTTGAGGATGAAAAACACATTACTAGACAATGGATATCAATTCAGACATGTACCAATAAATTGTGACAACACGAGTGCTATTAACATCTCAAAAAATCCTATTTCACATTCTAGGACAAAACATATTGATGTATGACATCACTATTTGATAGATCATTATCAAAAAGGTGATATCACCTTGGAATTCATTGGCACTGAATATAAACTTGCTGATATATTCACTAAACCATTAAATTATGAGAGAATTGACTACATTATACATGATCTTGGAATGATGAATCTCAAATAGATATCTTACTTTCCTTACTGTTCAATATTTTACTATGTTTTACTTTACTGATTCATGATTATGGTTTCTAAGTTACTGTTTCTCAAGTTTACGGTCTCACCATTAGTATTTTTCATTCACGGTCTGATATTTACTATCTCACCATAACACGCACTAACTATCTCACCGTAACGCGAACTAGCTTTTACTTACTGTCTCATCATGACGTTCGCTCACTGTCTCACCCTGATGACTTCTCACTATCTCACCGTGAAAATTCCTTATAATTTTGTTTAAACCCGTATCGCGGGATTTTTTATTTTTCCACCTCTTTTACTTTCCCACGTTTTTGTTTTTGTGACGTTTGACATTCCCAAATGATAAAACAAAGAGTTTTCACACGATTCTTCACGCGGACATTCTCCTACTCACTCATTTCGAACCCCTCTCAACCTTATATCCCTCTTTCTCTCTCGTGAACTTCAGTGGATTCCAAGAATGAAGCGACCATCTTCATGCACACCTGCGAAGAACCACTCAAAGAAGAAGAAGATAACACCCAAGCGGACACCCAAAGTGCCTCTGAATCCGAACCTGGTAAATCACAGTGTCGTACCTGAAAAAGAAATCTTCCCTGAATGGCTTTTATCTAGAAAATCTCTAGTCCTGAAAGTGTTAAGAGAACAAGGATAGTTATAATGCTTCTCAAGGGAGAATAGACCCATTTATCTGAGGTTAATTGCTCAGTTCTACCAGTATGCTCAGTTTTCTTTTGACTGTGGTGAATGTTTTGCTGTGAGAAGCTAGATTAATGGCCAAAGATGCTCCTTCTTGTCGAGGTTATGGGCTGCATGCCTTAGGATACCTCACGATGGAATCTGTGATGATTATCAAAGAGAACCCCCACCTACAACTGATTTCTTTGACCTTGAAGATGCTTTGAAAACCCTAATAAGAAATGGCACCAAGAGAATGGCCATATCTGCTGAACTTGATGGAGAAACAAGGTTGTATTTTAAGTTTGTTCAAAATCTAGTTTTCCTGAGGAAAGGTGACTTTTCTATTTTAAAGTATCACGATGTGTTCTTGATTCATCTTATGAAGAATGGCTACAAAATCAACCTGTGCAAGTACATCATTCACCATATGTGTGATTTGATCAAGGTCACATCCAAATCCACCTCTCTATTCTACTCTCAGCTGATTTCATCCATGCTTGTTGCCAAAGGAGTAGTTGGACCCAATGAAGAAGTGCTTGTGGATTGCGAGTACTGTCTCTCTAAACCCATCATCAGGAGAATGAAGATTAGCTGGAACCCTTGGAAAAGGGAGTGGGTGGAAGATAACGATATGATTTATGATAAGTTTAATCCTGTGGATTATCCATCATGGTCGAATGAAATTTTTGATCCTGTTTTGGAACCAGATGAACTTGGTGAGTATTCAGAAGAAGAGGAAGAAGAGGCTGAAGTACCTCATAGGGAAGAAGTTGTTGCTGAGGAAGAAAGGACTATTGTTCCTCCTGTTTTTCTTCAAGAAGAAGCTCATATACCTAGAGATGATGTCAATTTGGAAATCTAACCCAAGTCTGAAAGAGAATCAATTGTCCCAGAACCTGAGCAGAAAGTCATGGATGAACTTGTTCTGGAAGAACTCCCTACAATGAAAGAAACAAATCTAAGAGAAATCCCTGTTATGGAAGAAGAAAATATTTAAAAACCCCTAGAGAAACAACCTGTTCGTGAGATAATACCCTCTGATGAAGAGAGGATGGATATAGCCTTTCAGTTGGCTAGATAAGAGATGATTGAGGAACATAGAAATGAACCTGTGGTTTTAGAACTAGCTCCTGAGCCTCTATGTCCTGAAAAGGAAGCATCTATTGAGGGGTAGGAAGCACAAAATCTTGAGACTGATGAAGCATCACATCCATCTAAGTCTATTCCCATGGACACCCAGTACAAATTCCCTAGCTTTTATGATGTGAGTGAATATCAGCAAGTTACTGCAACTTGGCATGATCTTTCCTCACTATTTTAGTTTAAGTCGGTTTCTATATTTGTCCCTGAGAAGGAACCAGAACTAGAACATTCCCCTATACCAATTCCTTCAACTGAACCTGCACCTGGAACCCTACCTGAACAGTTGTCCTTTGTCAGTAAG
The DNA here is from genome assembly GCA_963277665.1 of Viscum album. Lineage (NCBI taxonomy): Eukaryota > Viridiplantae > Streptophyta > Magnoliopsida > Santalales > Viscaceae > Viscum > Viscum album. The sequence goes on along the minus strand of OY728140.1, from coordinate 1,688,362,737 downwards.
GACAATTCAAATTATTTTGGAGTCACTATCATGTCTGGAGTTGAGAATATTTTGAATTCCCAACCTCGTGCTATGACACATCTGAGTGAGAGATATGCCTCACTACTTTTGGAGAAGATTATTTGGAAAATAAAACCTAAAATGCACCATGAAATTCATGATGTTTGTGTTGAAAACAAGTTGTTGAGTAATGAAGTCTGAACCCTGAAAAGCATGGTGGAAGATATGCAGAAAAAAGCTATATTCCAGATCAGAACCTATTGATACCTCTATAGAACCTTCTGTGTCTCAAATTTCTTGAGATGTTGTCTCTGAGATTCACCCTTACCAATTATCCTTTGATGAAAAGATTGCAGAAAGGCACAAACAGTTGTTGAAAAAAATGAGAGAGTTGGTGGTGAACTTAAATAAACTCACTGATGAATACATTGGCTGTCTTCAAAAGGTACTGAATAATCTCAAGTCTCTAAGCACAGTAGTCAAAGCTTCTCATACCTCTGGTGAATCCTCTACACCTGCCTTGGATATTTCCTTGATCAGATCGATATGCCAAGAAGAGCTTTAGAATTCTTTAAGTGGCTTCAATGTGACTTCTTTATTTGAAGTTGTCATGAACAATGATAGAGTTCTTGACCTTGTACAAATCCATTCCAAGATTTCCAATGATGACTAGGAGGAGATCTCTATGAAAGTGTACTTCTATTTCAACTAGATTTTCTCCAAGACTGATATGACGAACCACTTCAAATACATTTTAAAGAATCTGTGAATTCATCCTGTAACCCAATCCTTTAAAAACCATTTCTAGAAGCTCACCGAGTTTACCAGATTGTTGGAAAAGTTTATGAAAAACAAAGATGATTTTGAAAAGGCCATGCAGTATGGAGGATAGATTATTGTAGAATTCATTAAACATCTGAGACCATATCTTCATGTGCAATGTAAAACAATTGTTGCTCCAGTGGATGCTCCTCTCAGACCTGGATTACCTACTTTGACTTCTTCCTTAGGTTCAACAACCATGTCGGTTGGCCAGGCTCTTAGTAAGATCAGGCCGATCATCCTTGACCAGCAACTGCCTCGATCTTATTCTCCTCCAACATTGGCTCCCTCAGTCTTCAAAGGTCTCCCTTTACCCTCTCTCTCCACTACATCTCTACCTTCTTCCACATTAGCCACTACACCTATGTATTCCTCTTCTACTGCTGATAAAGGCAAAAAGAAGGCTAATCCTTGAAGAATACGAGTGCTTACTACTGTTTGATAAGGATGTCATTGATTTTTTTCTTTCTACATTATTTTGTACTACTCTCTGATTACTTTTAATGGAATGTGAACTGATTACCCTCTCTTATTTTAACTTTTTGATAATCCCAAAAGGGGGAGAAGTTATATTCTATGTTATATTCTCTATAGTTGCATCCAATTTACACTCTTACTGTACATGATTTGTGATCATAAAAAAGGGGGAGATTATTGGACTCCTCATGTATTACTCATGTTTTAATGATCACAAATCTCTTTAATTATCACATATCTTATTAATGATCACAAATCTCATTCAACCTAGTTGAATCCTATAAATTATAACCAATCATGTGTATTTTTGTTTCAAGTTCTCTCATGCTTTATAATGGTTAAGCTCAATCCATTTCATGCATATTACTATTTAAATATGAATATTGTTATTTGCCTAAGTATAGGACACAGTTATCCAGACACCGTGAAGCAAGACACAGTTAGCCAGACACTATGAAGTAAGACACAGTTAGCCATACACTGTGAGGCAAGACATAGTTATCCAGACACCGTGAAGCGAGACACCGTGACTGAGACACCGTGATAGAGACACCGTGACCGAGACACTGTGACCGAGACACTGTGACCGAGACACTGTGACCGAGACACCGTGAACGAGACACCATGACCGAGAAACCGTAAGCCAAGACACCATGAAGAAAAGACACCGTGAATATCAGACACCATGACACTTAGACCATGACACTCAGACACCGTAAAAGAGACACCGTTTTCTCAACATACTATGACACCGTTTCATAAACTATTTTTTCGTCTTTCAATTTAATGTTTAACATTCATATTTGATTCCTTTAATGCACTAAAATAATTATTGTTTCTTTGTAGACATAGTATGAGGTACGAGGTACAAAACATATTGAAGCTGTCGGATAAATGTCATACATTTTTGAAGTTAAAGATTGGAGACTGCCCAACGACAATAGTGCGCGATACTAAATAGAAAAAAGGTGTTTGAGTGTGACCACGAAGAACAAATTGAAATATTTTCAAATAAATCATTTTCACATGCATACAATCCGACTATGCTGAAGAAAATATGAAGTACACTGGCATGTAGAGAACATATTCCCATTGTCAAAGCTTGTGGAGAACACAAGCTGAATCGCGACACTCTGTTTTTCAATAAAAAAACCAGAGAAGGACTCATAAGCATTTCTGCTAAATCAAAGGAGTCCAGAGCTGCACTTCAAATCACTATATCATTCTAAACTCATATCTACTCTCTCTAAGTGATTCTTTTACTTACCTTTTGAGCATTGTGTGTACTATGGATATTCCACACACACACGGACTCCTGTGCTGAACTAAAGGATTTCCAAATCCTTACACCAAACTCTCTATTTATGTTTACCCCTGAAAAATGTGGAAGAGGTCCCTGTGTGGCCTGGTTATTGTTTTTATCTACCCACGAAAACTATGGAAGAGGTCCCTGTGTGACCTGGACAGTCTGTGTACTATTGTTAACCCCGATCCAAGGTGTGGATCAAATGTTATTTATATAAACTGCTTGGTGGCAGGTGATCACCAAGTGGAGTGGATTTGGTCTCAGCTTGAGACTAAACCAATTTTTTTATATCCGTTGTGATATCTAATTTTGTTTTCTTTGTTTTAACTACTTTATTTCATAATCTAGAAAACTTTAATTTCACTTTGATAGTTAGTCTTGGAAAGAAGTTATAACTGATTTGTCTTACTAGGATAAAATCAAAAGTAATATTAATAATACACATTAAGATTACTGAGAATTAATCAATCTATTAAGAAGTTGTTTAAATAGTCAAACTCTTATAACAACATAACCTTTATTAACTGGGTTGTATTTGTTTTTGGAGAAAACGTTTTCTTTAAAAAAAATATTTTTTGTAACAGAAATTCTTATAGTCACTCAATTCACCCCTCCCCTCTTGAGTGAACTACTCCGACCAACACAACTCAAACATAAATCTAATGGAAGGAAAAGAGGAAGATTTATAAGAATAGTATAATGTAAATTTTTCTCAAAGTGATAAAAAAGAAAATCAATTAAACTATTTATTGTGGTTAGTCTTCCCACATAATTTAAAATTGAAATTTATAAATAATTTGAACAGAATAGTTAATAGAATAGTACATTTTGGGAATGATGGGGAATTGAAAATTAATGGTAGGGGAAATACATGGTTGGATGTGGATGAACTATGTAAAATGGAAGCTTTCTATGTGGATTGTTTGTGACACAATATATTGAGTGTGAGTTAACAATGTGACTAGGGACTCAAATTATCAATCAATTAGAATGAATTAATTATCAAAGGAAAATCTAGGGAATCAATCATGGAAGGCTGGAGGACTAATAATAATCTATACCAGGTGGAAAATAAAGAGAATACCTATTTTCTAAAATTTAAAGAGGAATTTCTTTGTGGTAATAGAGGATATGTCACATTAACCAAAAAATCATGGATAAATTTATATGTTAAATTATATAGCAGATATTCCAAATCTGCAACATGATCATGAAAAAATTTGTATTGATTTTATGTGGGGAAAATGGTCAAAAATACATATATACTAAATGAAAAATGGGAACTGAATCTCCTTGATATAATTCAAACTAATGTTTTTGGTCTAATGTACATATATAAAACATTTGGTGAAAGATAACTCATTCAATTTATTGAGGAAAACAACATAATTGAGCATTTCATGTTTATGAAAATCATTCTAGATGTCATATAATCGAAGAAGATATATCTAAGAAGAGTTGAAAATAATGAGGAGTGTACTATTAAAAAATTTTATACAAAAAATGGAAAAATACACGTACATTAAGATTGAAAATTATCTTGAAAATAATGTAATTAAACATGAGGAATCATCTTTCTATACCCCAAAATAAAATGGTTTTATTAGAAAAAGAAATTGATTGTCACAAAAATATGGATAAAACTATACAAAAAAAATCATTTTTATCATCACCATGTGAAATTGGTTGGTCAAGATGTTTTGTGAACTAAAAAATGGGAAGTGATAAGTATAGGAGAAGATATAAGACCATAAAAAAATTTCCTAGAGCAGAAACCTTCAATAATTAAATTTCAGGTTTTTGTAAGCCAATGTTATATTTAAAAAAACAAGGATACAATAGATTTTAAAGAGATTTATAATATGAGGGAGTATTTCTTTAATACTATGAAATTATAGTCCTAGAAATTCTATAAAAATAGTGTAAGAAAAGATTCAAATATAAATTATGTTAATATCATCGTCGTGAAAGATTTTAATAAAAATAAAAACGAAACTTCTAAGATGTTTGGTGAATATGAAGATGAATTATAACATAATATTGGTTAAAATGTTGATATAATAGAATATATACCAAATGTTTAGTAATATACAATTTAAGAAGATTCAGAATCTGAATCATAGGAGGAAAGTTTTCATAATGAAAGTCATCATGTACTATAAAAAGAAAATTAGAGATAAAAGTGTGATCCATATAATATTTTTATCGTTAAATGTCCTCTATCTTAGAAAATTAGGAAGAAGATTATAGAGCATGATGATTTTCTTTACAGAGTGTAGAAACCTTCATATGAAGAAATATAAAATGATGATTCATTATTAAATCCATGAATGAAAATTTTATCAGATTGAAAAAAACTATACATTTAATCTTGTAAAAAATATAGAACAATGAAATGTGTTTTAGAAAAAATAGTTCTTTTAGAATAATTATTATGAGAATAGAAATTTAATTTGAAATTATGAGTGTCATGTTTGAAAAGGATATACAAAAATATAAGGTATAGATGTTGATGAAAACTTTACTCATGTGGCTCGACTCAAGTTTAACACACTCTTTGTACAAATTTATTTTTAGAGTGTCTATAGGATATATAAAATAGTTGTACATTATAAATTATTGAATTCTATACTTCAATAATATTTTTAAATTAAACAATCAGTAGGTTTCTTGAAGATAAAGGATGAATCCAAAGTGTACCGATTGAATACAACCTTTTAATATATAAATATGGAACAAAGAGTATGATATTATCAACATAACACTTTTTTAATAAACATGTAATTAAAAAGAAGTAGATATCCCAATCATTATGTAAAAATTTATAGGATGAATAGTTCTTTTTGCTCATTTATGTTGATGATGTCATATTTGGTGTAAGTAAAACAAATCTATAGATGAATTTAATAAATGGTTGAATTTTGTTGATATGTTTATTATTGGAGATTTAATATGTTTTCTTGAGGAAAAATTGATTTAGAAGAAGATATATTATTTTTTTATCTTTTTGAATATAAGCAAGAGAGATGCAGAAGAAGTTCAAAATATATAATTTCGAAGCAATTTCTACTCTAATTACAGTTGATAAAAAACAAGGAAAGAATATGGATGGGAAATATTCGGATTCTTGGTTGTATAAGAGGATAATTGGAAGTCTTATATATTTGACAACAAAATTACTTTTTATTGTCTTTTCAGTATGTTTTTCAATTTGTTTCTAGAGTAATATGATGGAAGAGAATCTTACAGCAGTCAAAGACATCATTAGATACATCAAAGGTACACTTAATTTGGTCTTACAATTTGATATAGGATTTGATCATAGATTTTATACTTTTTATAATGGGTATTGGGATAATGATGTGGTGAATACAAATATAAATATGTGGAAGTTCTTTTTTTATCAAAGATAATTGCGTTGGATGGCTAAGTATGAAGAAATAAAGAACTTTACTAAGTACTATAAAATTGGAATATTTTTCTATAACTAATTCATGAAATCATATTCCATGAATAAATAAATACTTAGAAGATATCATTGAATTAATGAAACAAACTATTGAAATTTGGTATCATTTGATTAAAGAGAAGATGAAATAAGAGATTTTAATAGTAACACTTTTAAAATAATGGTGTAGGTAGCTGATATCATGATAAAACACTTTGCCACTCTATTGTTTGAGAATAATTATCCAATCCTTGTTTTCCAACAACCTCCCTCGTCCTAAATAGCTTAGTAATCTCACTTATCATAATTGTATATATATTTTTTAAATACTTGTTCATGTTTGTGAGGTTGTACCACATAAATTTTATTATAAAATGGGGAGAATGATTATGTGAAATTCAATGATTACATGTTCATGTTTAGAAACATATTATTTCTAAACTTCATATAACTCTCACATTTAGGTGGAGTTTTTGGTATTGAATTTATGTTAGAGATACGATCCCTGGGGATGTGATGTGTGTGAATGGTATGTAATCTAGTCAAATCATGGAGATAGGGGGAGTTTATAGAACATTTTGAGGCATATGTTTCTCTCTCAAAATATTATTATCTATATTTAGAACCACTCAAATAGACTTAAATTAATGCAAGAGATATTCCATGGATGTTTTAAGGATGCGTCGAAGTGAATTTCACTTTGTATTTTCAACAAAACCAAAGTGTGGAGAGATATTTTAACTGTGATGATTTGAGTTATACAGATGGTGTTTTTTATTATCAATCTATTTTTTGTGTGTTAATATTTATTATTGACTAAGGAGAATTTTTTTAAATAATAAGTCCCTTTGTGACCTTAAATAATGTTTTATAATATATCATGTGATCAGAAAAGCTAAAATAGTTTCTTAATGTGATCTAGAGAATCGCTAATGGATTGTGGGTTAATGAGAAAAAGTTTCTTTTATGACTAGGAGATGAAAAATAAACTGGAAATGAAAAAAGTTTTTAGGATAAGGGTGATATGAGTTTAGTTGATGTAGGTCATGTGATAGATTCTCGTGAAATCATATGATTATAAAGTTGTTTGGAAATCACATAACGTTAATAGTATATTGAAAGATACCATAGTTTTTATATATTTCACGAATGAATGTGTGAGGTGGATTTTTCTAACTACATATGATAGAGGTTGAGTGTATAAAATTTAAGTATTCATGTGATAGGAGTCAAGGGAACCAGAAGAGATGAGTCTTGGAGATGAAAATCATGGATTTAGATAGGAAATTTTACCTTGGGGTGGTGTAAAAAATATCCAAATGTGTTTTTTGGAGTTAAGATGGTAGAAATCATCTATAAATACCCCCTTATCCATTCATTAAATATTTTATGTATTTATTATGTTAGTATTATAAATATTAGAGATTTCAAAAGTATCCCACTGGAAGGGGTTATGTGTTAATGTCCTGGAAGTGAGAATGAACTGTGAAATCTCGTGTTTGAGGTTACCTACCCAGGATATTTTGATTGTGGTTGTGTGATTGGGTTATATACTATTCAGACTTGATCTCAATGTCACTTGATTGAATCCTTTATCATGAGGTTAGGCATACGAGTTCATGCACTCAAATTCATGTTCTTTGAGTATTGTTCTTGGAGATATGATATAAACAAGGATTCCAAGATAATTGATGAAATTCTCAAGGGGTGTTTTCCAAAGCTATTATGAAGATAAAGGAGAATATCATAGAATTATATTCTACCTTTAGTGATGATGAAAATTAAACATATTCTAGATGATGAGACTGTGACCTCCATGTTGTTAAACTAAGGAAGACTTCATTAACAACAATGTGGAAGGTGGATTCAATAGATTTAATACAATGGAGTCATTTTACATTCCATAAACACATTAAAAAGGTAGTTATCTTGGAATTGAATGAAAATGAAAAATTTATAGTCCAACAAATCTATGGAATCAAACTAGAGTCAGATAATACCAACACCTCATCGACATATTCTCATTTGATGTATCATTTTTTAGTGAACCACATAAAATTTGGTGTGTTCTTCTTTACTTTGTTTTCACTTCTATGATTACAATATATGTGATACTATCTAATAGATTTAACAAGTTCCTACCAACATGGGAATAATATTCTTTCAATCAAAATACAAATGTAACTCCCTAATTAATATCCCCCATCACTAGGTGTTCAGGGTCTAACATAATTGAAGAATTAGATCTAGTGCTACAATTATAACATCCTGATGAAGGATTTAAAATTAATTTATAATAAATTATTACCTTGTAAAATATCAATTTAATTTATGGTTAATTATCATGGTTTTGTGATGTTTCTACTATGTATAAGGTAACTCAAAGAACATATATCATCTATTTTTAATGGGATTGGACACACATTATTTGGTGGTTTCTAGGACATTATGTCTGGACCAATGTTCAAAAAGGATTCCTTAAAACCTTTTTTTTATTATTTTGGGATTTTGATTAGTGAATTAGAGAAAAAAAATTCCTGTATCATTATTATTGTTGTAGGTTACTAGACCATTTGGGAGACTCATAACACTTTTCTTCATTATAGTATTAATCCCTTCATTGCAGACATTAAGGTTATGAAAATTCTCTATAGTTAAGAAGTTTTCTAGGCTAATTAAAGGTACCAGACTCTCATATATTTTTTACAAGATCCTTTCTCGCCATTATCTGATCATGTTTAGTAGCTATGGGAGACCTCAGGGTGTTGGGTTGGATGAAGATCACCAAGGTAAGACCTTTTTTCTAAATAATTTTTATTAATATTGATCGGGAATTCTCATGGAACAATACAACATTAGGATAACCTTAAATTGTTAAGCCTTATAGAATCACTTAAAAAAATGTTCACTCGTTCGAAATAAAAAATCCCACACTAGAGAAATAAGTTATATTTCCATCCTAAGGGCCTTGGAGGCATGCAAGTCAAATGCATTATTCGCCTCTTGTTTGGAGTGAATGATTTCTATGTTATTAATGATGAGATATTTGCACTTTATAATTCAATAATAAATGATCGAGGGTGTTGAACATATCCCATGGAGTTAGTTATACAAAATAAGAGAATTAATTCCCTCTACAGAAATATTAATTCCCCTAGAAGAACATATCTTCAACCGCATGAGTTGCACATTTGATTCGACCTAAAGGGAGTATCTACACCTGAAGTAGGCCATAAATGCTATAATGGTAGACCCTATGATATATTTCATTAATCCAAAATCCCTCATAACTCCCACACATAATGATCCTTCAATATTATGTTTTACATCATTAGTGTGGAGATTCCACCTGATCCATCAACTTGTAGTAGGAGAGGAATGCGAAGATTGATAGAACCAGATATTCTATAGGAAACTGAGATATAGATTATCAACTATGTTCTTAATAAGTTCTACTAGGTCAATCATATATATTATGTTATTGAACAACAATCTCATGATTTAATAGATAAATCCCTCATGCTGATCCCCATTTCTTACGTTTCATATGATCCATCATCCTGTAGTAAGATTGACCAAACTCACCTTATTCTAAGGGGTGTTTTCCCCACACATTGAAAATGAGACTCAAAAATTATTTTGTGAAGGGTTTTGAGAAGAGTATCCCATAAAGCATCTGAACTCTATCCAGATGATTTTCACCCACTAGAGGAAAATTAATAAGTTCCTTGTAGTTTCAGATTTATAATCAATGCAACAAATTCCTCTAGAAGTCATATGTATTACAATGTAATTAATATTATCATCAGTGGGAAATTATTGGTTCTTGAAAATCCAGACAATAAAGTTGAACTTGGTCAGGATTTCTTATTCCCATGCCATCTCACCCGACCTATCATGCTCACTTGGAACTTGAATATTTTTGTGATATTCTTTTATATTAAGGAACCCAACAAGGAACCAATGAAGCTAAATTCATCTAGGTACCGATTCACAATAATACCATTATCAAAATTGTACCAATCCTTATTTAAAATAGTTGAAATTATTTTTAGATATATAATATCTTGTCTGAAAGTAATATCATGTGTAGAAAAACAAGGGAAACTGAGTTGATTCCACGACCATTTTTTATGCCAAAAACTTATATCACCCTTTCCAACAAACCACCCCTCATGACTCTTAGTTATTGAAAGATGATATTGAACCAAATTCCAAAATACCATCATATTACCTCTACACATACCCTTCAAACATCCATACTTTTTATTAGTAAATCCTCTTCAAAGTGATTGGTTCTAAATGAAATACGATGTGAGTTTCCTATGCACGAATCATATTGCATCTCTGAGGATCCAAATATTAATACTTTCTTCTCTCACTAGTTTGGAAAGCCTATCCCATGAGGCCCAGTGCTTCCTTCCCTCCAACAGAGAATCCAAAATAAATGAATCCACGATATTCAAAATATCCGAGATGATAGAGTTCTGAACTTTGAGAAATAACATCCCATAAATGGGAATGGATCATAGAATTTTGTTTACTATAATTATTTTACCGATGAAAGAAAAGGGATTTCTCTTTCATTTACTGATGTAGTAGGTAATTAGACTGGACACCTTATTAAAGTGATATTTGAAGAGACTACTATTAGATATTAGTACACCCATCTACTATATAGGAAATTATCTCATCATGATTCCCAGAATAGAATATGAGACACTTTCCATTGTTATTGAGCATATACCAGATATAAAAATGTCACTCTTCTCTCTATTAACTAGTCAACCACTCCATCCGAATTATTCACTGAGGATCTTGTTGATTCATTAGATCAAGTGTTTTCATTTATTAATAAAAAAGATCTCATCGTCTATGAAAATTATATGGGGAATTTCATTGATGAGAGATCTACATCGGAAGGGGATAACAGTTACTTCAGTTAGGATATTATTTATGTATATTCACATTTCATAAGAGAGTGGAATAATAATCATCATAAAATTCACTTTTCAAGGCTATCTACCAAGGAATTCGTTACATGTTGGGATTTGGATAACTAGCCATGTACCCTCTTTGGTTTTGGGACAATGTCACGTATACCCTATTCTTGGATTTGGATAACATATAATGTACCCTTTGATCTTATGACATTTAATAATTACCCAATTTATTATAGAATAATAACATACCCACCAATCAAATAATCATAATCCATTAATATGAATGCTAAAAAATCTTGAAAACATTTATCATTTCACTATATATTAACCCATGGAAAATAAAATTTGTTTCATCATGATTTCTTCATCATAATAAATACCCATCAACATAGAGATTAATGATAGAATCACTAGATCATATGTAGAATTAATAATTTGTAAAAAATAATGGTTTTATAGATGAAAATACCTTTAAATGATTTATAGATTTTTTCTTGAAGAAAATACCCTTTTCATTTTAAAAAGACTTATTTATAATCTCAAAATTCCCTTAATATTATGGAAAATATTTTCTTTTAAAACAACCGTGGAAACATGTAAATCAATATTAAAGGTATATAATTTTCAAGATAGTGGTAAAATATTTTTTCGTGGAAAATGTTAAATCAAATATTATGTTCACACCATTGTTAAAAAGTACCACATTCAAAAAATAAGAAGAATATTTATTTTAATAATTTTATTATAGAAAGTAAAAAAAAGGAAACAATGTTTTTAATCATCCATTATTTAATATTACAAACATTATAGAATTGTTTAAGGAAAATATGGACATTGATGAAAATATTCTTGACCAAATAGAAAAACAAATACAACTTTCCTTGAATATATTATATCAAAATTATGAGTACGTAGAGAGAGGAATATGGAATGAAAAATTTTAATTTATTGAGATAAATATATGAGAATAAAATATCTAACATTTTTAGAGATATATCATATTATTTCATCATTGGAAATATAAGAAAAAACAAATTCGTTAAAAAGTGCGATTATAACATAAAACCATTACATATTTGGTAATATATGAATCAAAAGAACATGAAAGATATAAACTTATACATATTTTTAAATCCACATATATTTCATTAAATGGATCATAAAATACATTTATATTAATTATATACACCACACATAAGAAACATGTTATGAATATGTAATATATCTCCTAGAGTTAAAAGTGAGATGAGAAACCCTTACAAGTTACTTGATTATTGATTATTGACCAAATAAGAGATGAAATATAAAATAAAAATTTAAAATAGAAACATATATATAGGATAATAAAAATATATGAGATTTAATAGATAAGGATAATATAAATTCACTTAGGGTAAATTATAGGTTAAACTATCTTAATTAAAAAGAGATTTAAACTTATATGAATTGCTTCAGAGGTGCTCTAAACACTTGTATAATAAATTTAGATATTTTAAATTTCTATAACAGAACCATATTCATACTTTTAATACCATATGTGGTAAAATTATAACATCTTATCACCCATATCATTAATAATATTTCATTATCATCCTTATTTCATGTGTTAATGGCTTCACTTTTTCATGTGTGTTTATGTTCAATAGTTATGGCCCTTGAACTTTGATAATGGTTATATAATTTATAGAATATTAATAATTACATAAGTATCATATTTAAAAATTACATACAATATTATAACTGTTAATATTTTGTGGTGATGAAAAATGATTTAAATCATTTCACGGAGACGGTAGTCCGTATGTACACACAAGTGATGTCTCCACCTTTAAATAGATGAAAAAAATAATGAAAAATAATAATATAATTTTAAATAATTCTTATTATATCATAAGTAAAATATAAATTCATTAAATCATTCATTATTACGAACCATGTAAAGTATAACTGAAAAATGAGTCACATCATTTCATAGAGGTGGAAGTCCAAATGTATGTACTACCGACATGATCATTTAAATAAAATGGGATGTCAAAGAAGGTATATATGATATTATAATTCCATATCCATAGTTATATCATAAATATTATATACAATATTTAAAACCATGTAATAAAAATCCATAAATGATGGTGATGAAAAACGAATCACATATCTCTATGGAGTTGGTAGTCCATATGTATTCATGAGCGATACTTCCTTTCCCAATTTGATAGAAAGGGGGTTGAAAATTGTTGTATCATAATCATAATAACATATAAATATTTTATGATACAATATTTAAATTTTCTTAATGGTTCAATAGATTAATAAGAAGTAAGAGAAGAAACAATTTTTGAAAGAGTCAGGTATGCTGATTAACACTTCTTTGAGAGACCTTCTTTCTCTCAAACCATAGGATATATTAGGAAGTACTTGGTGTAAACAAATATTCTCAAAAAAAATTAAAGAATCTATAATGGTTTTTGGGTAAGTATTGGTTACCATAAAATTTTCAAATTGTGTGAGTAAGGGTGGAGAAAAGGTTTTCTTTAAAAAGTGAGGGACCGACATTCATGGAATTTAAAATGACCCATACTTTACATACATTGTTATTACTTCAGAATTGAAGCATAATTATTACAAAATATAACAAAACCATGAAAGGACCGTATAGATATAGTGTCTTTAGAAACTGGGAAACATAAACAACTGGTTCATAAAATCATCTACATTGTCTCCTGTTTATTTCATCCTATCTAGAGTCCCTTTTTTTAATATTCTACTTAATACCCTTCTTCCAGACCTGGGGAAAAGAAAACATAAAAAAGGGTGAGCTCAAATGCTCAGTAAGGGGTAAACAAAGGAAATATCAATTATATTATATCCATAAGAACAAAACATTTTGAAAATCTTAACCTGCAAAAGAGATCAAAATATCATGACATGGGATATATCATAGTAGTGAAAAGTAATCCCAAATAATCATAACTTAAAACATGAAACTTTTTGGCATACACACATAATCATAGAAAATCATTTCATATTAGTCAAGACTAATTACCAAGACTATCATAGCGGACAAAGTCCATTACTGAACTGAGTTCACTCCTCATTCCAGTCCTGTATCACTAAACCAGATTAACTTGTCGTTCCAGCCATGTCTATATCATGAGATATAAATCATTAACCAATGCATTGGAGGGAGATATAGGTCCCACCCATCTCATAATGAAACCATTCTTATGTGTGCCACAAAATCATAAATCATACATCATAGCATAACCCATGTAATAAAAAATGGGATTCTTAAACATCATGACATCATAAAACAATTCATATAAGATAAAGGACTTCATAAAAATAATTCCTTTACAACATAATCAAATAAATGAAATAATATGGATAGATACAGATCCATATATTATATTAGATGGAAAATAATTTTGATAAAACCCTTGAACTCCATTCTTGAGGAAAATAACCTTTCTACATCAAAAACATATTTCATTTCTTAACATGTTATAACATTTTAAACTAAAAGAATTTAATTAAAAATAAACCTGAAAACTTGTAAATGAATCTTCATTGAAATAAGGTTCTATGGAATCATATAAAATCCATTCATGTCGTATAAGTTAAAAAACATTCTTCTCGTACTTTGGCCGAAAAAGTCAAAAAGTATATTGTACTGAAAACGAAAAAAGATTCCTTTCATATATGTTACTAAAAATTCACCAATAGGTAAAATTAGATTTAAAAAATTGTAGGAGGACAGAAAAAATATTAAATATTGAGTAAACTTGGATGTGGATGATAAATATGCCCCAGTAAATACCGAAATATAAACAATCTCGAATAAAAATTGAGATTGCGAGATTTTACCCTACCTTAGGTCTGATATGATTCGTATGTATCCGAACCTCTTGTATAATTATTTAAATAATGTCCTTGAATTTTTAAAGAATCGTATTCATTGTTATTATATCATACCTATTCATATTATTATCTTCTTATTAGTAATATTTCATTGCTACTTGTTATTCGGGTGTTCATTGCTTTATGTTCTTATGCATGTTTTTTCGAATAAATTCTTATTACTCATTTTAGGTTATAGATACCTTATTTACATAATGGTATTAGTGTAATATATATCGTATTTATTCATTCAATTCATTTATATAATCATTATTCAATGAATATCATGTAGAACGAGTCGCATCACATTGTGGAGACGGTAGGCCATACGTACGCACGAGCGATGATATCGTTCCCATGATCATGGAATTGTATTGAAGTGTATGTATACTATTTCAGAATCAATATCACTTAAAAATAATCATATATAGTTATTATTTACACCATTATACCCATCCAAGTAAGGTGGTGGTGGAAAACAGATTACACCACGACGTGGAGATGGTATTCCGTACGTACGCACGCGCGGTGATTTCATTTTCCTTAGGATGGATAGAAGGAGAAATAGGGTTGTTGTATATTTATAATAACATATAAGTATATGATTGATACTTATGTCATTACTTCATAATGAAACAACTAAAGTAGAGGAAGTAGAAGAAGAAATAATTATGAAAGAATCGGCAACAGATATTACCTCTTCTTCGACACTCCTCTTTGAAACCTCCTCTTAGGGAACTAAAATTGGTCTTTGAAGAAGACCATGACCTCTAGTATGTTTATAATAAAGTTGATAAGGGAAATGGTCAGATCTTGGACGATCTTTAAGGCTCAAAATGGTGTAAGGAGGAGAGGGAGGAGGTGCCCTTTTATAAGGGAGGAGAGGGGCACCTTTGGAAATCTAAAAAAATATTAATTTCTAACAAATTCAAACCCCACATAAAAACATCCAAAATTACTCAAATTAGAATATTAGATGAGACAGAGTTTTAATATCATCAAAAAATAAAATTTATAAATGTTGGGAATTTATTTTAAACATTATCCACTTGATTTATCCTTATATAATCTATTTAATTTTATTTGTGGTAATAATACTCTAAATTTTAAATCATTATAAATAATTACTTATATGTTGTGAATTGTCCATAATTGTATTATGTATTACATTGTCGACCATATAATTTTTAATTTATAATTTTTAAATATTATTGTGATTTTTAAACAATTTTATAATATTTAATTTTTATAAAATAACAATAGTGTCAATTTTGACACTATTCATTTATTTGAATTTAAATAAAATATACACAGAAGATAAGTTCAAAATAAAAGTATAATAGATTCATAACATGTCATATTTATCTAGAAAATTAGTGTAGCATGTTAAATGGTTCATATAATATTTATTTTAATACTTTTAAAATCATTTATTTGATAATTCAATCAATAAAATACTTTCAACATCACTATTGTGTCATAATTAATGATAATTATTTAATCCCTAAAAATTATAAATAAATTCACATGTTGTATATAATTTTATTAGATTTCTAGAGACTATTCATGTTTGAAGTTTCATGAAGTTTATCACTGCATTAAAATTATTATACTTATAAGATTTAAGAGAGTGAAATGTTGTCACTTTCTTTGGTTTTAATAATAATTAAATTATTTTAATGGTCAAAAGTCCATAAAATGAATTTATTCTGACCCTTAGGTGATAAGGCTTGACTATTAGTCATCAAATAAAATTTTTGGCAGGTGTTAGGGTAATATTATAATCTTATTTTTAACCTTAATTACCTGATTTACCTTTAACTCCAGTAAATAAAATTACCGTAGTTACTATTCATGATATCAATAAAATAAAAGTAACCTATTAATGTAACACCCCGACCCCAGTTACCCAGATTCGGTGCATTATTACATTACATTGGCATGATCACAATAAAGATCAAATCTCGAAAGACCGATTGGTTTCGTAGCCTTGGAAACACTAGATATATTCATAAAGTATTACATCATAAAGTGAAAAACTACTACAACAACATAGTCTCCATATTCCACACTCATATCCCCACATACTATCCATTCAGGTCATTCATAACTTACTTCTTCACATCCTAGGAAAAATAAAACATAGAAAAGGGGTGAGCTCAAATGCCCAGTAAGGATAACAATATAGAGGAAACTTTCAAAAATAAGTATAAACATTTAAGGCAATGTATAACTAAAACAAAATCCTTTTAAACTTGAACTTCAACATAGTATGGAAAAAGTAAAATGAAATAATGCCATTTACTTATTCACATGGATATTCTACTAATCGAATAATCACATGCAATATCAATAACCACTTTCATAATGATGGAATGCATAATGCCAGACTATCATATCCACATAGCCAAGGCATCGTGCCAAGACTACAAATAAGATTTTTCCAAGGCCTTGTTCCAAGACACTATTTTGTCTCATGAGACCTACCGATGCATCGAGGAGCTATAGCGGGCTCCACCCGTCACATATTAAGTCCAATGCATTCCCATATGAAAAGCTTTAAACATAACATAAACATTCGTATTAAAACTAGCCTACGAAATGTAAGTACTTTATCCATAAACCATGAATGGTATAAAAATAACACATCCACAGTCAAACATATCACAAAACCTTCAATACAATATAGAAGTTTTGTATCATAATAAATCAACTTCAAATAAGCTTAAAATCCATCAAAGGATGTTGACATAGATGAAATCAAAACACTTTTTAGAGAAATATCTCTTTCTATTTTGAAATCATTTAAGAGTCATATATTTATAAAATAAAACATTTTCTTTGAAAATATTCTTATAAGCTTGTAAAGGAAGCTTCGGCGATTTTATAATGGCGGAAAATAACCACACCTGCCGTATAAGTTAAAAAAAACATTCTTACCTTAATTTTGTCGAAAAGGTTAAAAAGCACCTTGTTTGGAAAACGACGGAAAGATTCCTTTATAAAACTATTATAAAAATTAAAACAAGGGTATAAATGACTTTAACCCATATTATTGTAAATAGTAAAAATGTTTTTAAATACATTTTTAAGAAACATGGATGTGGATGATAAAGAGATCCCAGTAGATTATTACGTATAAACAACCTCGGATAATGAAGAGATTGTGAAATAACCCTTACCTTGTACTTCTCCTTGGTTGTGGTAGTTTAACCTCCTGTATAATGGTGAAATAATTGTTATTAAATTATTCAATAATCATATACATTAATATGATATCATATATGATCTTTTAACATTGATTTGTTATTAATATATTAGTATTATTATTGTTTCGGGTGTTAACTTACTCGTTTTCTTTTATATGTTTTGTTATGTAAGCCATGTTTTTAATGGATAGGTTGTATATTAATCATATCCAGACTGATATAATGTCCTTATATTCTATTATTAATCATCAAATGAGAATTATACTTGAATGGATACGATGGAGAATGAATCTCATCGCGTTCATGGAGACGGTAGTCCGTACGTACGTACGAGCGACAATATCATTCTTTTGGTATTAAAATAATATATAATTGGATGGTATATCATATATACAGAATCATTATCATGTTATATTTATTATTTACATGAGTTACACATCATTATTATACCCATCAAAATAATAATTTATTGAATAACAATTACACCATGACGTGGAGACGGTAAGCCGTACGTACGCACGTATGGTGACATTTTATTCAAAGGGTGGATATAATACCGAATATAGTTGTACCATATTTATAATAACATCACAGTATATATAATATACTGGAGTTATTATTTTATAATGGTAATAACAAAGAAAGAAGGAGTGGAAGAAGAAATGAATTTGAAAAAGGGTGGTGAAAACATCACCTCTTCTTCGGGTTCTTCCTTTTGATTTGATCAAAAGGGATCCTTAGGTTGGATTTTTGATCAAACTAATCCCTCTAGGTTGTATTGAGGGAAGTTGGGAGAGTATTTGGGCAGAGTTTGGCCGAACCAAAAGTCTTTGAATGTGTGAAGTAATGAGAAGGGGGAGTGACTTTTTATAAGAGGGGTGAGGGGCACCTTTGGAAATGCTAGAAATATTAATTTATAATAAATTAATATTCGGTTTCTAATGGATCCAAAGTTGATTATTCAAAGGTTATGGTGGGGATAGGTCTAAAACCACTCAGCCAATAGAATTTATAGAGGTTTGGGTTACTATATTAACCTTATCTTTTAGTTTTAACTCTTAGTTAATTAGTTTGACATTTACCATGTCACTTTGTATTTTTATATTATATAGTTAATAAATTTACTATACACATCCAACAGACCCCCAAGTGGTCCATTAGTGATACAAATATCATGATATAAGTCTCTTGGCCGAACCTTAGATGTTTATAATTTAATATCAATTAATAATATAATATTGTTTTTAAAAACTCTTTTATGTCAATTTTGACACTATTCAATTGTTGATTTTTGTGAAACTCATAACAGAATGATTACTTCAAAAAAATTTAATTAAATAATTCCTAACATGTCATATTAACTTATAAAATTATTTTAATTCATAAAAAGTCTCAAATTATATTTATTTGGGTATTTATAATATCAATTATTTTAATTTTGCACTATTATGGCAATTACTGCATCATCATTGTGTCATAAATAAATTAAATTATTTAAAGTATAAAAATTATAAATAAAATATCATTGAGTATGAAATCTTATTATATTTCTAATGAATATTTACAATCGAATTTATCTTATGTATAACCCTATATTAAAAATGTTTAAGTAAATAAACTTTGATTTTAACTCTTTTAACTCTTCTTTGAATTAAATAATAATAAATGTCCTAATCTAATCCAAGTGGACCTAAATGATAATATTTTATTCCTAAGGTTGTTTTTGGTCGAGATACACTTGTCCAATAGAATTAGGACATGTTTTTGGGTAATATTAATATCATTTTTACCCTTAATTACCCTATTTACTTTTAACCGTGGTAAATAAAAGTAAAAAGTTACTATTCACCAAAAATTATTTTCATCTCATTGAACCAAATTTTACTTCTTGATATTAACCGTGTCCCTAGGATTTTAAAAATTCCATTCACAGAAGCGGTAAAATTATGTTTTATGAAAAATTCAGTTTTTTAACTACCACTTAGAAGTTTCACTATTCATCAAAAATTGAAGTTTTTCAGAACAATGCCAAAATTTCACCCTAAGATATAATTGATATTCTGAATTAAAAAATGATGTCTATTTTAAAAAATTCCAAACATATAAGTTGCATTAATTAATTTTATAATTAATTCCCACTGTTACAACAAATAACATGTTTTTAAGAAACAATATATATCAAAAGATTGACAATTGTTTAGGTCCAATTTCAAAGTGAAATTAATTCTAATGAACACAATTGGATAAAATGGTAAAAATATATTCTAAATATACTTTAAAACCACTCAAATTCATAATTTATCAATATAAATTATTTCGATTAAAAAAGTTGTTTTTAATTAAAATTTAGTAATTTTCACTATTCATCAAAATATTAAAGTTATTCGAAAAGTACCAAAATTTAACCTTAGGCTAAATTTGATATTCCGAATCCAAAAATGAAGTCCATTTTGAAATATAAAATATATATAATTTCAAAAAGTAGGTATTACTATTCATAATGGCTAGTTTGATCGGTTGTGGTGTGTGTTAGAACTCGATGTTGCGTACAACACACGCTATCGCATAATTCAAAGAGAAACGTACCGTAGAAGCTTGGGGTGTTACGTTCTCCCCTACTTCAAATAATTTCATCCTCGAAATTTCTAGAATACTACTGTATGAAAAGAATCAGGTGGTTCTTCATCATAAGTTCATCGGGTTCCCACGTTGCCTATTCCATCTTATGGTTTCTCCACAAAACTTTTACCAGACACGTCGTCCGATTTCTCAGTACTTGTTCTCTCATATCAAGAATCCTGACGGGATCTTCGCAATAAGATAGATTGGGTTCCAGTTCCAATTCCTCATAGGTGAGTACATGCGTTGGGTCAGGCATGTATTTCCTCAATAGAGATACGTGGAACACATCGTGAACTTTGGAGAGACTTGGCGGCATTGCCAATCGGTAAGCTACAACCCTGATTCGTTCTAGAATTTCAAAAGGTCCAATGTACCTAGGTCTCAATTTACATTTCTTACCAAAATGTATGACTCCCTTCCATGAAGATACCTTCAGGAAAACATGATCACCAACTTGAAATTCCAAATCCTTCCTTCGATTATTGGCATAGCTCTTCTGCCTACTTTGAGCTGCTTTGATGTGACTTTGGATTACCTTCACCTTTTCTATCATTTCCTCCACCAGTTCTGGACCTACAAGTTTTCTTTCACCAACGTCATCCCAACAGGTTGGTGTGTGACATCTCTTTTCGTATAACACTTCATATGGTGCCATCTGAATACTCGAATGGAAGCTATTGTTATAGGAAAATTCTACCAGAGGTAAATATTGATCCCACATACCCTGAAAGTCAAGTGAGAAAGATCTCAACATGTCTTCTAAGGTTTGAATAGTTCATTCTGATTGTCCATCCGTCTGGGGGTGGTAGGCAGTGCTCAAATGAAGTTCAATATCCAGGGATTTCTAAAGACTTTTCCAGAATCTTGAAGTAAAACGGGGATCACGATCAGAAACAATTGATAGGGGTACTCCATGAAGTCTCACAACTCCATTAATATATAGTCATTCTAGACGTTCCAGTGGTAGATATTCTCTTATAAGAAGAAAATTTGCTGACTTGGTAAGACGATCAACAATAACCCATATTGCATCGTTCCTTCTAGGAGTCTTTGGTAGCCCCATGACAAAGTCCATCGTAATATTTTCCCATTTCCACTCCGGTATGGGAAGAGGTTGCATGAATCCTCCAGGGTGTTGCCTTCCAACTTTAACTTGTTGACAAACCATACATCTTGACACGAAATCAGCAATCTCCCTCTTCATATTGTCCCACCAAAAATGTTCCTTCAAATATCTATACATCTTGGTGCTCCCATGGTGTATAGAGAAATTGGAACTATGAGCATCATCCAGCAATTCCCTTTTTAGATCAGGTATATTGGGAACACAAAGTCTCTTCCTGAATTTCAAAATTCCATCTTCATACACAAAGTCTCTCAATCTCCCATCATTCACAGCTTTAATCTTATTTTGAAATTCTTCATCATCGTTCTGAGAACTCTTAATCCTTTCTAGTAAAGATGGGTTAGCAACCATTTGAAAAAGCATTGATGTTTCACCTTCCCTGGTTATTCCCATGTCCATCTTCACTAGATCCATCAAAATTGGATCCCTTTCAATTCTCATCACGTTCAAAACTCCATGGTCTTTTCTGCTAAAAGCATCTGCCACCTTGTTTTCTTTCCCCGGGTGGTAGTGTATCGTACAATCATAATCCTTGAGTAATTCAAGCCATCTCCTTTGCCTCATGTTGAGTTCATTTTGTGAGAAAATATACTTCAAACTCTTGTGATCAGTATAAATCTCACATTTTTCACCATAGAGGTAGTGCATCCATATCTTCAAAGAAAATATCACAGTTTCTAACTCGAGATCATGAGTAGGATAGTTTTGTTCATGAATTTTCAACTATCGTGATGCATAGTCAATAACCCTATCATTCTTCATAAGGAAACAACCAAGTCCTTTCTTCGATGCATCACTATAAATAACGAACCCATCATTCCCCGATGGTAGAGTCAATATAGGAGAATTGACTAATATTATCTTCAATTCTTCAAAACATTCTTCATACTCTTTTATCCAAACAAATTTGACCCCTTTACGTGTGAGCTTCATTAATGGGTTAGCCAATCGAGCAAAATTCTGGACGAAACGTCGATAATAACCTGCCAAACCAATAAAACTACGTACCACAGTTATACTCGTAGATGCTGGAAATTCTTGGATTTCCTTGGTCTTATAAGGATCAACATAGATTCCATCTTTAGAGACAATATGGCCAAGAAAAGAAATCTCCTGAAGCCATAATTCACACTTTCTAAACATCCCATATAATTCATGTATTCTTAGAGTCTTCAGGATAATGCGAAAGTGATTTTCATGATCTTCGTAGCTTTTGGAGTATACCAAGATATCATCAATAAATACCACCACAAATTCATCGAGATACTCCTTGAAAACTCTATTCATCAGATCCATGAATACAGAGGGTGCATTAGTTAATCCAAAAGGCATTATAGTAAACTCGTAATGCCCATATCTGGTTCGAAATGCTGTCTTCGGAATGTCTTCCTTCTTCCCACACAACTGATGGTATCCAGATCGAAGGTCAATCTTTGAAAAGTATTGAGCTCCATGCAGTTGGTCAAATAAATCATCAATGCGAGGTAGGGGATACTTGTTCTTTATTTTTATAGCATTGATCTCCCTGTAGTCGATACATAACCTCATGGATCCATCTTTCTTTCTAACAAAAAGTACAGGGGCTCCCCATGGAGAAACACTAGGGCGAATAAATCCTTTATTAATCAATTCCTCTAGTTGTTTCTTTAGTTCAACTAATTCTACAGTGGCCATTCTATAAGGGGTCTTCGATATAGGCCTTGATCTAGGAATTAAATCAATAGAAAACTCAACTTCCCGTTCTGGAGGATGTCCAGGTAAATCTTCTGGAAATACATCGACATATTCTTTCACAACAGGTACATCCTCTATTTGAACATTCCTTTCATCACCCACAGTAATTTCATTCTCTTCCTCCCCAATAATTGAATTTAGTTGAGCTACAGGGGGTGAATCTAGATAAGAATTAGGCGGTGACAATTCTTCTCTAAAGATAAGGTGTTCCTTATCATCATCATCAAGAATCGTAACCTCTTTCTTCTTACAATAAATATTCGCATCATAGTCCGAATGCCAGTCCATACTGGGGATTATATCAAACTTAATCATAGGTATGATGATGAGATCAGCAGATAAAGAACATTTATGTTCTCTAATGGGGACTGACTCACAAAACCTTTTTGCAATGATACTTCCCTTAGGAGTTTTAACTGACAACTCCCTTGTTATATCAAATTGGAAATATCTAATTTTCTTAGAAAACTGGGAAGATATGAAACAATGCGATGATCCAGAATCAAATAATTAATTTTCTAAACTTGAGGAAACCATTAAATTACCTGCCACCACATCTTTCGGAGCTTCTACCTCAGTAGTAGTGATAGCATAAGCTTGGCCTTGATCCCTTGGCCTTTTCTGAGGTAAGTTCTCCTGATGATTAGGAAATTCATTTTCATAATTCCCTATCTCCCTGCAATTGTAGCACTGAACATTGGTAGCTTCCTTCTTCCCCTTGCAATCACGAGCTTGGTGGCCTTTTTCAACACACTTGTAATAGACTCCCGTTCCCTTCAAGCAAGTACCAGGGTGTTTCTTACCACATTTACCACAGGATGGATATTCAACCTTTCCCTTATTCCCCTTATTTCCATTCCCATATTGATCAGTAGGTCTCTTCTTATCTTGCTTTTCTTTAAAGTCATAAGACTTAGAGAATTCCTTTTCAGTCTTGATAGCACATGAGACAATGTCTTCGTATGACGAGAAGGATTGTGAGACTAATGATCGACGGAGAAATGGTTTTAACCCATGAGAGAAACAATCAATCTTACTTCCTGGGTTATGTATATAATCTCCATCATACCTTGCTAACCTTGTAAAGTTATCCTCATACTTTGTGACATTCTCATCCTCCTTTTGTCTCAGACTCAGAAATTCCCTTTCCATATCTGCTCGATGGTCGCGAGGAAAGTATTTTTCTAAAAACAGATCTTTGAACTCCCTCCATTCCATATTTGATACTTCATCATCTTCCTTCGTGTTTTGAATCAATGACCACCACTGATCAGCATCTCCAGTGAGGCGGTAAACTGCCATGATAACTTTTTCTCTTTCACTGCTCCCCAAAGCCTGAAATATTTTCTCTAGGGAATTTATCCATTGCTTAGCTACTAAGGGATTTGTACTTTCATTGAAAGTTGGTGGTTGTTGCCTCATGAATCGATCTAACATTGATCCTCCATGCTGCTGATCAAGGTGCTCCATACGGGTAAGGTTATTATTCATAACCTAAGTGAGTTGTCCCAGTATAGTGATTAGCTGATCGGCACCAGTTGCATCACCAACCCCACTATAATTATCTTGAGTAGGAGGACAATCCCTACATGGAGTGTGTTCATTGATACAGTTTCCATTTCTTCCACTAGGCGCCATTTCTAAACAATGGCATGAACTAGATTAGTTTATGAATCAAAATACATAATCCCATACTTAAAAAACACTTAACATAAATTGAACTATTTATGGATATAATCCATAATCATAAAAATGTTTTCTTTGAGTAAGTATATACTCATAAACCCTTCATAATGATTTGTAAAGAAAATGAGAGTTATCCTAAGCATATCCCTTGGGAGTGTTGTAACCAAGAGTGCAGCAAGGCTCGTTGT
The DNA here is from genome assembly GCA_963277665.1 of Viscum album. Taxonomy (NCBI): domain Eukaryota; kingdom Viridiplantae; phylum Streptophyta; class Magnoliopsida; order Santalales; family Viscaceae; genus Viscum; species Viscum album. The sequence goes on along the minus strand of OY728140.1, from coordinate 1,688,337,279 downwards.
CGTGCACCAGTTCCCGTTCGAGTCTAGCTCAAAGTGGTGTTTTCGAGTTTTACCCCTAGGTACATCTGTTCTAGAGCCACCTCTACCTGCTCGTATCCAGAAAGGGATGTATTGTTCGGAAAACTCACAAAATCTCTACAATACCAAAATTCTAGGAATTTCTTCTATACTAATCCTAAAAGTTAATCTTAGGTATACGTGCTTTAATCAGAGTTTATCTAAATCTAGCTTCCAAGGTTTGTACTTAACCTCCATCTGATACCAACTATAACGCCCCGACCCCAGTTACCCAGAGTCGGTGCATTATTACATTACATTGGCTTGATCACAAGAAAGATAAAATCTTGAAAGACCGATTGGTTTAGTAGCCTTGGAAACACTAGATATATTCATAAAGTATTACATCATAAAGTGAAAAACTACTACAACAACATAGTCTCCATATTCCACACTCATATCCCCACATACTATCCCTGCAGGTCATTCATAACTTACTTCTTCACATCTTAGGAATATTAAAACATAGAAAAGGGGTGAGCTCAAATTCCCAGTAAGGATAACAATATAGCGAAAACTTTCAAAAATAAGCATAAACATTTAAGGCAATGTATAACTAAAACAAAAGACTTTTAAACTTGAACATCAACATAGTATGGAAAAATTAAAATGAAATAATGCCATTTACTTATTCACATGGATATTCTACTAATCGAAAAATCACATGCAATATCAATAACCACTTTCATAATTATGGAATGCATAATGCCAGACTATCATAACCACATATCCAAGGCCTCGTGCCAAGACTACAAATAAGATTTTTCCAAGGCCTTGTGCCATGACACTAGTTTGTCTCATGAGACCTACCGATGCATCGAGGAGCTATAGCGGGCTCCACCCGTCACATATTAAGTCCAATGCATTCCCATATGAAAAGCTTTAAACATAACATAAACATTCGTATTAAAACTAGCATTAGAAATGTAAATACTTCATCCATAAACCATGAATGGTATAAAAATAACACATCCACAGTCAAACATATCACAAAAGCTTCAATACAATATAGAAGTTTTGTATCATAATAAATCAACTTCAAATAAGCGTAAAATCCATCAAAGGATGTTGACATAGATGAATACAAAACTCCAATTAGAGAAATATCTCTTTCTATTTTGAAATCATTTAAGAGTCATATATTTATAAAATAAAACATTTTCTTTGAAAATATTCTTATAAGATTTTAAGGGAAGCTTCAACGATTTTATAACGGCGGAAAATAACTGCACCCACCGTATAAGTTAAAAAAACATTCTTACCTTAATTCTGTCGAAAAGGTTAAAAAGAACCTTGTTTGGAAAACGACAGAAAGATTACTTTATAAAACTCTTATAAAAAGTCAAACAAGGGTATAAATGACTTTAACCCATATTCTTGTAAATAGTAAAAATGTGTTGAAATACATTTTTAGGAAACAAGGATGTGGATGATAAAGAGATCCTAGTAGATTATTACGTATAAACAACCTCGGATAATGAAGAGATTGTGAAATAACCCTTACCTTGTACTTTTCCTTGGTTGGGGTAGGTTAACCTCCTGTATAATGGTGAAATAATTTTTATTAAATTATTCAATAATCATATAAATTAATATTATATCATATATGATCTTTTAACATTGATTTGTTAATAATATCTTAGTATTATTATTGTTTCGGGTGTTAACTTACTCGTTTTCTTTTATATGTTTTGTTACTTAAGCCATGTTTTTAATGGATAGGTTGTATGTTAATCATATCCATAATGATATCAAGTCCTTAGATACTATTATTAATCATCAAATGAGAATTATACTTGAATGGATACAATGGAGAATGAATCTCATCGCGTTCGTGGATACGGTAGTCCGTACGTACGCACGGGCGACAATATCATTCTTTTGATATTAAAATAATATATAATTGGATGGTATATCATATATACAGAATCATTATCATGTTATATTTATTATTTACATGAGTTACACATCATCATTATACCCATCCAAATATTAATTTATTGAATAACAATTACACCACGACGTGGAGACGGTAAGCTGTACGTACGCACGTATGGTGACATGTTATTCAAAGGGTGGATAAAATACTGAATATGGTTGTACCATATTTATAATAACATAACAGTATATATAAGATACTGGAGTTATTATTTTAGAATGGTAAGAACAAATAAAGAATGAGTGGAAGAAGAAATGAATTTGAAAAAGGGTGGTGAAAACATTACCTCTTCTTCGGGTTCTTCCTTTTGATTTGATCAAAAGGGCTCCTTAGGTTGGCTTTATGATCAATCTAAGGCCTCTAGGTGGTAGTGAGGGAAGTTGGGAGACTATTTGGGCAGAGTTTGGTAGAACCAAAAGGCTTTGAAGGTGTGAAGTAATGAGAAGGGGGAGTTCCCTTTTATAAGAGGGGTGAGGGGCACCATTGGAAAAGCTAGAAATATTAATTTATAATAAATTCATATTCGGTTTCTAATAGCTAAAAAGTTTATTATTCAAAGGTTAAGGTTGGTATAGGTCGAAAACCATTCAACCAATAGAATTTATACAGGTTTTGGTTACTATATTAACCTTATCTTTTAGTTTTAACTCTTAGTTAATTAGTTTGACATTTACCATGTCACTTTGTATTTTTATATTATATAGTTAATAAACTTACTATATACAACCAACAGACCCCCAAGTGGTCCATTAATGATACACCTATCATGATATAAGTTTCTTGGCCGAACCTTAGATTTTTAGGAATTTAATATCAATTAATAATATAATATTTGTTTTAAGAACACTTTTATGTCAATTTTGACACTATTCAATAATTGATTTTTGTGAGACTCATAACAGAATGATTACTTAGAAAAAACTTAATTAAATCATTCCTAACATGTCATATTAACTTATAAAATTAGTGTAATTCGTAAAAAGTCTCAAATTATATTTATTTGGGTGTTTATAATATCAATCATTTTAATTTGTCACTATTATGGTAATTACTGCATCATCATTGTGTCATAAATAAATTAAATTATTTAAAGTCTAAAAATTATAAATAAAATATAATTATATTTCTAATTAAAATTTACAATCGAATTTATCTTATGTATAACCCTATATTAAAAATGTTTAAGTAAATAAACTTTGATTTTATCTCTTTTAACTCTTCTTTGAATTAAATAATAATAAATGTCCTAATTTAATCCAAGTGGACCTAAATGATAATATTTTATTACTAAGGTTGTGTTTGGTCGAGATACACTTGTCCAATAGAATTAGGACATGTGTTACGGTAATATTAATATCATTTTTACCCTTAATTACCCCATTTACTTTTAACCGTGGTAAATAAAAGTAAAAAGTTACTATTCACCAAAAATTATTTTCATCTCATTGAACCACATTTTTCTTCTTGATATTAACCATGTGTCTCGGATTTTCTAAATTCCATTCACAGAAGCAGTAAAATTATGTTTTATGAAAAATTCAGTTTTTTAACTACCACTTAGTAGTTTCACTATTCATCAAAAATTGACGTTTTTCAGAACAATGCCAAAATTTCACCCTAAGCTATAATTGATATTCCGAATTCAAAAATGATGTCTATTTTAAAAAATTCCCAACATATAAGTTTCATTAATTAATTTTATAATTAATTCCTGTTGTTACAACAGATAGCGTGTTTTTAAGAAACAATATATATCAAAAGATTGACAATTGTTTAGGTCCAATTTCAAAGTGAAATTAATTCTAATGAACACCATTGGATAAAATGGTAAAAATATATTATAAATATACTTTAAAACCACTCAAATTCTTAATTTATCAATATAAATTATTTCGATTAAAAAAGTTGTTTTTAATTAAAATTTAGTAATTTTCACTATTCATCAAAATATTAAAGTTATCCGAAAAGTACCAAAATTTCACCTTAGGCTAAATTCGATATTCCGAATCCAAAAATGAAGTCCATTTTGAAATATAAAATATATATAATTTCAAAAAATAGGTATTACTATTCATAACGGCTAGTTTGATCGGTTGTGGTGTGAGTTAGAACTCGATGTTGCGTACGACACACGCTATTGCATTATTCAAAGAGAAACGTACCGTAGAGGCTTGGGGTGTTACAATTAAAATAATTTAGACCCACTTAATCTAAATAAGGAATCCATTTTTAAAAATTCAAAACAAAGAATTTGCAGTAATTAATTTAAAATTAATCCTGTTGTTAAGAAAACGGGTTTTAAAAGTTAAAACATTGCCAAAGATTGAAATGTTTATACCTATGAATTCAATGTAAAATTAATGGTAATGACATACATTATATTAAATGGTAAAAATATATTCTATTTATACTTTAAAACCATTCAATAATATATTTTATACATTTAAATTATTTTGATGAAAAAAGATGTTTTCAATTAAAAATTAACGTATTTTTACTATTCATCAAAATATGAAAGTTATCCGAAAAGTATCATAAATTTATCCAATGTAAATTTTTATATCCTGATTCAAAGGAAGAATTTTATTTTGTAAAATTGAACTTATAATCTTTTCAGAAATTAGATTTAAAATGGGTGCACCATCAAAAGGCGGAAAACAGCATTTTTGAAATAAATAATTCTTTTATCGCAAAAATTGATTTTTTTCTCGTATCATATGTACAAACAATTCTAATGTTATATAAAATTTAAAATTTTGTTAATACTATTTATAACGGCTACTTTATAAAATATTTTAATAACATATCGTTTTTTAGTGAGACTCGATATTACGTACAACACACGCTATCAGGGAAGGTTTCTTTTGTGTATAACGCAAGCAAAGGTAGTGTTGTGTGTAGTGAAAGATTCCTTTGATGTTGCGTATAACATAAGACATAAAAAAATACTTCTCATAAAATATCAGGGTGTTACATTCTATCCCCCTTAAAATGAATTTCTCCCTCGAAATTCATCACTTTGTAACAAATAGACGAGGATACATCTCCCTCATCATATCCTCAAGCTCCCATGTAGCTTCTTATAATTGGGGGTTCCTCCATAAAACTATCACCAAGTGAGTGGTCTTGTTTTGTAGAACTATTTCACTATAATCCAGAATCTCAATCGGCTGTTCTTCATAAGAAAGATATTTCTCTAGTGGTACAACTTCTGAGCTTAGTACATGTGAAGGATCGGGTATGTACTTTTTCAGGAGAGATACATGGAACACATCGTGAACTTGAGAGAGATTCGGTGGAAGTGCCAATCAGTAATCTACCTTTCCAACACAATCTAGTATTTCGAAAGGACCGATATACCTAGGGCTCAGCTTTCCCTTCTTTCCAAATCTCATTACTCTCTTCCAGAGAGATATTCATAAGAATTCTTTATCACCCACTTTAAACACTAGGTCTTTTCTTCAGTTGTCAGCATAATGTTTTTGTCGACTTTGAGTTGCTCTTATGTGTTGTTGAATAGATCTGAACTTTTCTGCTATTTCATCAACAAGATCTGGTCTTAATTACTTTTTTTCCACAACTTCATCCTAGAAAGTTGGTGTTCTCCATTTCGTTCCTTAGAGGGCTTCATAAGGAGCCATTTGAATACTGGAGTGAAATCTATTATTATAAGAAAATTCTACCAAAGTTAGGTGTTGATCCCAACAACCTTTGAAATCCATAGGTCAAGCTCTTAACATGTCTTCTAGAGTTGGAATTGTTCTCTCAGACTGGCCATCTGTCTGAGGATCATAAGCATTGCTAAAACTCAACTCTGTATCTAGAGTATGCTGAAGACTTCTCTAGAACATCGAGGTAAACCTCGAATCCGGACAGATATAATGGAAAGTGTTACTCCATGAATTCTTACCACTTCTTTTACATATATCCTGGAAATCTAATCCAGAGAGAAATCTTCTCTAATAGCAATGAAGTGTTTCGACTTCGTAATGCGATCAAAAATGACCTAGATAACATTATTATCTTTGGATGTTTTAGGAAGTCTGGTGACAAAGTCCATAGTGATGTTTTACCATTTCCATTCGAGTATGGGTAATGGTTGTAACATCCCCTTAGACTTCTGTCTCTCATCTTTAACTTGCTGACAAACCAAGCATCGATAGACATATTCAGCAACATCTCTTTTCATGCCATCCCACCAAAAGTACTCTTTCAGGACTCTATACATATTCCTGCTTCCAGGATGAATAGATAATGAAGAAGTATGAGCCTCATCCAACCGATCCTTCTTTAATTCTGGGATGGGAGGAACACAAACCCAATTCCTGAACCTTATTATCCCATCACAATCAAGGTTGAATTCCAGAACATTTCTCACCTTCTTTTGTAACTCTACATCTTCTTTTTGTGCCTCTTTAATCTTTACATGTATATATGGTTGAACATTCATTTGAGAAAGATAATAATTTTCCCCCTAAATTATTATTCCAAGATCCATCCTTTGTAAATCCATAAATATTGGATCTTTTGTGATTCTCATCATGGATAAGCTGGCATGGTCTTGTCGACTTAATGCATCTTCCACATTGTTTACTTTCCCAGGGTGATAATGAATTGAGCAGTCGTAATCCTTAATCAACTCCAACCATCTTCTTTGGCGCATATTCATCTCCTTTTGTGAGAAAATATACTTTAAAATATTATGATTAGTATAAATATCACACCTTTCACCATAAATTTAATGTCTCCAAATATTTAATGCAATGATTACCGCAGAAAACTCCAAATCATGAGTTGGGTAATTTTTCTCATTGATTTTCAACTGTCGTGTGGCATAAGCTGTCAACATATCATTTTTCACGAGAACACACCCCTTTCCTTTCTTGGATTCATCACTGTAGATCACAAACCTTTCTCCACTACACGACAATGTGAGCATAGGTTCACTGGATAACCTTCTTTTTTTAACTCTTTGAAATTATCTTCACACTCCTCCACCCAAACGAACTTTACTCCTTTTCGAGTCAACCTGGTGAGTGGATTAGATAACCTTGAAAAATCATTCACAAAACGTCGATAATATCCATCCAGACCAAGAAAATTTCGGATCTCAGTCACTGTTGTTGGTCTCGACCATCTTTCGATAACCTCTGTTTTTGCTGGATCCACAGATATCCCATCTTTTGAGATTATGTGACCAAAAAATGAATCTTTTTGAAGCCAAAATTCACACTTGGTAAAATTGGCATAAAGCTTCTCCTTTCTTAGGGTCTGTAATACAATTCTCAAGTGATCTTCATGTTCTTCCTTCTTCTTTTAATAGAAAAGAATATCATCTATAAAGACTACCACAAAATGATCAATATAGTCTCTAAAGACTCTATTCTTTAAATCCATGAAGATAGCTGGGGCATTAGTAAGACCAAATGGCCTCATTATAAATTTATAATGTCTATACCTTATACGGAACACCATCTTTGGTATATCCTCCCTTTTGACCCTTAATTAATGACACCCAGAACGAAGATAAATCTTTGAAAAGTATTGAACTCCACGTAGTTGGTCAAATAAGTCATCAATGCGTGGGAGAGAGTATTTGTTCTTGATAGTGATATTTTTAAGTTCTCGATAATCAATGCAGAGTCTCATTGATCTATCTTTCTTATTAAAAAATAGAACAGGTGCTCCCCAAGGTGACACACTAGGGTGTATGAATCCTTTATCAAGATTCTATTGGAGTTGCTTCTTCAATTCCTACAACTCAATTGGGGCCATTCTATACGGTGTCTTTGAAATAGGCATAACACCCTGTATGAGTTCTATTTAAAACTAAATATCACGATTTGGTGGAAGACCAGGAAATTCCTCCGGAAAGACATCATCAAACTCCCGTACAATGGGTATATTCTTAATTGTGAGTTTCTCGCCAACCATTTGAGATAAATAACAATCATTTAGTGTAATCAAGACCCATAAGATGGAATAAATTTCCACAGGAAGGTTATGTTCATCCTTGCATCGATAGATGGTTATAGATTGATCAGGAATATTAAATGTGATTTTCCTTATTTGGGAATTGATATGAGATCTATATAATGAAATCCAATCCATGCCAAGAATCACATCGAATTCCCCTATAGGAAGGATCAAAAGATTTACAGGAAGCACTTTCCCACAAACGTCAATTGGAGAAGAATTATAAACTTTTGATGCGACCATTGTGCCATTAGGAGTTGTCACAGCTAACTCAATATCTAATTGTTGAGGTAATACGACGATACTATTAGAAAATTCTTCAGAAATAAAAGAGTGGGTGGATCCAGAATCAAATAAAACATTTTCTACTTTAGAGTGGATGATAAGTGTACCTTTCACCACTTCGTTATCATACTTCACATCGCCGATAGAAATTGCATGTTACTTTCCTTTTTCTTTGGCCTTAAGATTTTGTTGACATTGATCATCATCAAAAACCCTTGGATTAGGGCATTGATTGGAATAATTCCCCATTTCCATTCACTTGAAACATTGAAGTGTAGAAGGTGCATTCTATGTATCCCTTTCTTTGTTCACATCATTAGACATCTTCATCCCATTATTTCGAAATTCAACTACCCGATGACCTTCTTTTCGGCACTTAAAAATTTTACTTTCCCTTTAAGAAAATTCCCTCCATGTTTCTTTCTGCAGTTTGGGCATAAGGGAAACCTCATCTTTTTTTCAGTCTGGTCTTTATATTTTCCATTGAATTCCATTTTCCTCTTATTATGAAACCCATATGATTGATGGGTTACCCCAATCTCCATCTCAACCTTGAGAGCACATCGAACAATTTCCTCATAGCTATTGAAGTCCATTATGGCTAATGCCCTTCAAAGGCTTGGTTTTAAACCACTAAAGAATTGATCGATCTTACTCTCAGGTTGGATAATAATTCCAGAAGTGTAAATTGCATGTCTTGTAAAATTTTCTTCGTAGGTACCAACCGATTCATCAACATTTTGCTTCAGTTCAATAAAATCCTTCTCCATCTTTGTTCGAAGAATAAAAGGGAAGTACTTATTGAAAAATAAGTTCTTGAACTCGTCCCATTCCATGGACTCAATTTCATTCCTTTTCCTCGTATTCTTGATAAATTCCACCATTGATCAGAGTCACCTTCCAAATGATACACTGCTAAGATGAATTTGTCATATTCAGGACATTGTAGAAATGAAAATATCTTTTTAGTGGTACTGATCCATTGTTTAGACACTAATGGATCAGAATACCCACTAAATGAAGGTGGATACTGCCTCATGAAAGATTCAACATAATTTTGCTCCTTCATATTCTTGTTTGGAAGTACTACATGATTCATAGCTTGATAAAGTTGTGTGAGCACGACTACAAGATTTTTCATTCCAGATCACATAACGTTTGGTTTCTCAGGGGGACAATCATGGCATTTCTCGTCGCATTCAGCATTAACATGGTTCCTTCGGGTTACAGCCATTGACTAACACCAAGAAGCATAGTGTGAGAAACACTAATCATAATAGGAAAATCACATAATCAAGAATAAAATTTCACACTTTAGGTCTTATCATAGGTTGTTCATGGCCATTTCTAAAATACTATGATTATGTTCTATGCTTAGAAAAATCCTTAGGGTTCTTACTAAGGCTTTCACATCCTGGTTTCCAAAGGTTAACTATACCATTCCTCTGATTCCAACTATAACGACCCATACTTTACATACATTATTATTACTTCATAATTGAAGCATACTTATTACAACATATAACAAAACCATGAAAGGACTATATAGGTATAATGTCTTTATAAACTGGGAAACATAAACAACTGGTTCATAAAAGCATCTACATTGTCTCCCGTTTATTTCATCATATCTAGAGTCCCTTTTGGCATATTCTACTTAATACCCTTTTTCCAGACCTAGGGAAAAGAAAAAATACAAATGGGTGAGCTCAAATGATTAGTGAGGGGTAAACAAATGAAATAACAATCATATCATTTCCATAAGAACATAACATTTTGAAAATCTTAACCTACAAAAGAGATCATAATATCATGACATGGGATAAATCATACTAGTGAATAGTAATCCCAAATAATCATAACTTAAAACATGAAAATTTGTGGCATACACACATAATCATAGAAAATCATTTCATATTAGTCAAGACTCATTTCCAAGACTATCATAGCGGACAATGTCCAGTACTGAACCGAGTTCACTCCTCGTTCTAGTCCTGTATCACTGAACCAGATTAACTTGTCATTCCAACCATGTCTATGTCATAAGATATAAATATTTACCAAATGAATTGGAGGGAGATATAGGTCCCACCCATCTCATAATGCAACCATTCTTATGTGCTCCACAAAATCATAAATCATACATCATAGCATAACCCATGTAATAAAAATGGGATTCTTAAACATCGTGACATCATAAAACAATTAATATAAGATAAATGACTTCATAAAAATAATTCCATCACAACATAATAAAATAAATGAAATAATAGGGATAGAAACAGAACCATATATTATCTTATATGGAAAATAATTTTGATAAAACACTCGAACTCCATTCTTGATGAAAATATCCTTTCTACTTCAATTTTTTTTCCTTTCTTAACATGTTATAACATTTTAAACTAAACGAAGTTAATTAAAAATAAACATGAAAACTTGTAAATGGAGATTCATGGAAATAAGGTTCTATGTAATCATAAAAATCCATTCATGCTGTATAAGTTAAAAAAAATTCTTCTCGTACTACGGTCAAATAAGTCAAAAAGTATATTGTACTGAAAACGACAAAAGATTCCTTTCATTTACGTTACTAAAAATTCACCAATAGGTAAAATTGGATTGGAAATTTTTTCGGAGGATAGAAGTAATATTAAATATTTAGTAAACATGGATGTGGATGATAAATATGCCCCAGTAAATACCAAAATATAAACAATCTTGGATAAAAATTGAGATTGCGAGATTTTCCCTTAACTTAGGTCCGATATGATTTGTACGTATCCGAACCTCTTGTATATTGATTTAAATAATGTCATTGAATTATTATAGAATCATATTTATTGTTATTATATCATACATGTTCATATTCTTATATTCTTATTAGTAATATTTCATTGTTACTTGTTATTCGGGTGTTCATTGCTTTATGTTCTTATGCATGTCTTGTCGAATAAATTCTTATACATTTTTTTGGTTATAGATACCTTATTTAAATAATGGTATTAGTGTAATATATATCATATTTATTCATTCAATTCATTTATATAATCATTATTCAATGAATATCATGTAGAACGAGTCACATCACATCGTGGAGACCGTAGGCCGTACGTATGCACGATCGATGATATCATTCCCATGATCGTGGAATTGTATTCAAGTGTATGTATACTATTTCAGAATCAATATAACTTTAAAATAATCATATATAGTTATTCTTTACACCATTATACCCATCCATGTAAGGTTGTGGTGGAAAACAGATTACAACACGACGTGGAGATGATATTCCATACGTACACACGCGATGTGATTTCATTTTCTGTAGGATGGATAAAAGGTGAAATAGGGTTGTTTTATATTTATAATAACATATATGTATATGAGTGATACTTATGTTATTACTTAATAATGAAACAACTAAATAAGAGGAAGTAGAAGATGAAATAAATTTGAAATAATCGATAACGGAAAATACCACTTCTTCGACACGCCTCTTTGAAACCTCCTCTTAAGGCACTAAAATTGGTCTTTGAAGAAGACCAAGACCACTAGTATGTTTCTAAGGAAGTTGAGAAGGTAAATGGGTAGGGTTTGGCTGATCTTGAAGGCTCAAAATGGTGTGAGGAGGAGAGGGAGGATGTGCCCTTTTATAAGGGAGGAGAGGGGCACCTTTGGAAATCTAAAAAAATATTAATTTATAAAAAATTCAAACCCCATGTAAAAACATCCAAAAATACTCAAATTAGAAGATTATATGAGATAGGGTTTTAATATCATCATCCAATAAAATTTATAAAATTTGGGAATTTATTTTAAACATTATCCACCTGATTTATCCTTATATAATCTATTTAATTTTATTTGTGGTAATAATATTCTATATATTAAATCATTATAAATAATTACTTATATGATGTGAATTGTCGATAATTGTATTCTGTATTACATTTTAGAGCATAAAAATATTAATTTATAATTTTAAAATATTTTTTTTTTATTTTTAAACAATTTTATAATATGTAATTTTTATAAAATAACAATCGTGTCAATTTTGACACTATTCATTTATTTTTATTTAAATAAAATATACACAAAATACATGTTCGAAATAAAATTTTAATATATTCATAACATGTCATAATTATCCATAAAATTAGTAGAGCACATTAAATAGTTCATATAATATTTATTTTAATACGTTTAAAATCATTTATTTGATAATTCAATCAATAAAATATTTTCTACATCACTATTGTGTCATAATTAATGATAATTATTTAATCCTTAAAAATTATAAATAAATTCGAATGATGTATATAATGTTATTAGATTTCTGGATAATATTCATGTTCTAAGTTTCATGAAGTTTATCACTAAATTAAAATTTGTATACTTATAAGATTTAAGAGAGTGACATATTGTAACTTTCTTTGGTTTTAATAATAATTAGATTCTTTTAATGGTCAAAATCTATAAAATGAATTTATTCTGTCCCGTAGGTGATAAGGGTCGACTTTTAGTCATCCAATAGAATTTGGGCTGGTGTTAGGGTAATTTTATAATCTTATTTTTAACCTTAATTACCCGATTTACCTTTAACTCCAGTAAATAAAAATTACCGTAGTTACTATTTATAATATCAAAAAAATAAAAGTAACCTATTAAAATGATTTGGAGCCACTGAATACAAATAAGGAATCCATTTTTCAAAAATCAAAACACAGAAGTTGCAGTAATTAATTTCAAATGAATCCCATTGTTAGGAAAACAGGTTTTAAAAGTTAAAACATTTCCAAAGATTGAAATGTTTTTACCTATGAATTCAATGTAAAATTAATGGTAATGACACACATAATATTAAATGGTAAAACTATGTTCTATTTATACTTTAAAACCATTCAATAATATATTTTATCCATATCAATTATTTTGATGAAAAAAGTTGTTCTCAATTAAGAATAAGCATATTTTTACTATTCATCAAAATATGAATGTTATTAGAAAAATATCAAAAATTTATCCAATGTAAATTTTTATATCCTGATTCAATGGAAGAATTTTATTTTTTAATATTGAACATATAATCTTTTAAAAAATTATATTTAAAATGGGTGCGCTATCAAAAGGCGGAAAACTGCATTTTTGAAAAAAATAATTCTTTTATAAGAAAATTGATTTTTTTATCGTATCATATGTAAAATTAATTCTAATGTTATATAAAATTAAAAATTTTGTTAATACTACTTATAACGGCTACTTTATATAATCTTTTAATAACATATTGTTGTATAGTGAGACTCGATATTGCGTACAACACACGCTATCGGGGAAGGTTTCTCTTGTTTATAACGCAAGCCAAGCTAGTGTTGTGTGTAGTGAAAGATCCCTTTGATTTTGCGTATAACATAAGACATAAAAAAGTACTTCTCATAAAATATCAGGGTGTTACATTCTATCACCCTTAAAATGAATTTCTCCCTCAAAATTTGTCACTTCGTAACAAACATATGAGGATACCTCTCCCTCATCATATCCTCAAGCTCCCATGCAACTTCTTATAATTGGGGGTTCCTCCATAAAACTATCTCCAATCGAGTGGTCATTTTCCGTATAACTTTTTTGCTATGATCCAGAATCTCAATCAGATTTTCTTCATAAGAAATATCTTGCTTCAGTGGTACAACTTTTGAGCTTAGTACATGTGAAGGATCAGGTATGTACATTCTTAGGAGAGATACATGGAACACATCGTGAACTTGAGAGAGATTCGGTGGAAGCTCCAATTGGTAATCTACCTTCCCAACACGATCCAGTATTTTTAAAGGACCAATATACCTAGGGCTCATCTTGCCCTTCTTTCCAAGTCTCAGCACCCTCTTCCAAGGAGATATTCGTAAGAACACTTTATCACTCAGTTTAAACTCTAGGTCTTTTCTTCGGTTGTCAGCATTACATTTTTGTCGACTTTGAGTTGGTCTAATGTGTTGTAGAATAGATCTGACATTTTCTGTCATTTCATCAATGTGATCTGGTCCTAATAACTTTCTTTCCCCAACTTCATCCCAGAAAGTTGGTGTTGTTCATTTCTTTAATAGAGGGCTTCATAAGGAGCCATTTGAATACTGGAGTGAAACCTATTATTATAAGAAAATTCCACCAAAGGTAGGTGTTGATCCCAACAACCTTTGAAATCCATAGAGAAAGATCTTAACATGTCTTCTAGAGTTTGAATTGTTCTCTCAGACTGACCGTCTCTCTGAGGATCATAAGCAGTGCTGAAACTCAACTCTATATCTAGAGTATGCTGAAGACTTCGCCAGAACTTCAAGGTAAACCTCGGATCCCGACAGATATAATGGAAAGTGTTACTCCATTCAATCTTAACACTTCCTTTACATATATCTTGGAAGGTTGATCCAGAGAGAAATCTTCTCTAATAACAATGAAGTGTGCCGACTTCATAAGACGATCAACTATGACCCATATAGCATTATTGCCTTTGGATGTTTTAGGAAGTCCGGTGAAGAAGTCCATAGTGATGTTTTACCATTTCCATTCGAGTATGGGTAATGGTTGTAACATCCCCTTATACTTCTGTCTCTCAGCTTTAACTTGCTGACAAACCATGCATCGAGAGACATATTCAGCAACATCTCTTTTTATGACATCCCACCCGAGGTACTCTTTCAGGTCCCTATACATCTTCGTGCTTCTAGGATGAATAGAGAATGAAGGACTATGAGCCTCATCCAACAGATCCTTATTTTATTCTGGGATGGGAGGAACACAAACCCGATTATTAAACCTTATTATCTGATCAAAATCAAGGTTGAATTCATGAACATTTCTCACATTCTTCTGTAACTATACATCTTCTTTTTGTGCCTCTTTAATCTTTACATGTATAGATGGTTGAACATTCATTTAAGAAAGATAAGATTTTCCCCTTACATTATAATTCCAAGATCCATCCTTTGTAAATCCATAAATATTGGATCTTTTGTGACCCTCATTATAGATAAGCTAGCATGGTCTTGTCAACTTAATGCATCTGCCACCTTGTTTGCTTTCCCAGGGTGATAATGAATTGAGCAGTCGTAATCCTTAATCAACTCCAACCATATTATTTGGTGAATATTCATCTCCTTTTGTGTGAAAATATACTTTGAACTTTTATGATCAGTATAAATAACACACATTTCACCATAAAGGTAATGCCACCAAATATTTAATGCATAGATTACCACAGCTAACTCCAAATCAAGAGTTGGGTAATTTTGTTCATGGATTTTCAACTGTTGTGTGGCATAAGCTATCAACATATCATTTTTCATGAGATCACACTCCAGTCCCTTCTTGGATGCATCACTGTAGATCAAAAACCTTTCTCTACTACATGGAAGTGTGAGCATAGGTGCACTAGATATCCTTCTTTTTAACTCTTTGAAATTCTCTTCACACTCCTCCGTCCAAATGAACTTAACTCCTTTTCGAGTAAACCTGGTGAGTGGATTAGATAACCTTGAAAAACCATTCACAAAACGTCGATAATATCCAGCCATACCAAGAAATCTTCAGATCCCAGTCACTGTTGTTGGTCTCGACCATCTTTCAATAACCTCTTTTTTGCTGGATCCATAGATATCCCATCTTTTGAGATTATGTGACCCAAAAATGAAAATTTTTGAAGCCAAAATTCACACTTGGTAAAATTTGCATAAAGCTTATCCTTTCTTAGGCTCTTTAATACAATTCTAAAGTGATCTTCATGTTCTTCCTTATTCTTTGAATAGACAAGAATATCGTCTATAATGACTACCACAAACTGATCAAGATAGTCTCTAAAGACTCAATTCATTTGATCCATGAAGATAGCAGGGGCATTATTAAGACCAAATGGAATCACTATAAATTCATAGTGTCCATACCTTATACGGAAAGTCTTCATTGGTATATCCCCCCTTTTGACCCTTAATTGATGATACCCTGAACGAAGATCAATCTTTGAAAAGTATTGAGCTCCGCGTAGTTGGTCAAATAAGACATCAATGCATGGGAGGGAGTATTTTTTCTTGATAGTGATCTTTTTAAGTTCTCGATAATCAATTCAGAGTCTCATTGATCCGTACTTCTTCTTAACAAACAAAACAGGAGCTCCCCAAGGTGACACACTAGGGAATATGAATCCTTTATCATGATTCTCTTGGAGTTGCTTCTTCAATTCCTGCAACTCAATTGGGGCCATTCTATATGGTGTATTTGAAATAGGCATAGCACCCTGTATGAGTTCAATTGAAAACTAAACTTCACAATTTGGTGGAAGGCCTAGAAATACCTTTGGAAAGTCATCATCAAACTCCCGTACAATGGGAATATTCTTAATCGTGAGTTTCTTGCCAACCATTTGAGATAAATAACCTTTATTTAGTGGAATCAAGACCCATAAGATGGAAGAAATTTCCACTAGAAGGTTATGTTCATCCTTGCATCAATAGATGGTCATAGATTGATCGGGAATATTAAATGTGATTTCCCTTCTTTGGAAATTGATATGAGCTCCATATAAAGAAAGCCAATCCATGCCAAGAATCACATCAAATTCCCCTATAGGAAGGATCACAAGATTTGCAGGAAGCACTTTCCCACAAATGTCAATTGGAGAAGAATTATAATCTTTTGATGTGACCGTTGTGCCATTTGGAGTTGTCAGAACTAACTTGATATCTAATTTTTGAGGTAATACGGTGATACCATTAGAAAATTCTTCAGAAATAAAAGAGTGGGTGGATCCAGAATCAAATAAAACATTTTATACTTTATAGTGGATGGTAAGTGTACCTTTCACCACTTCATTATCATACTTCACATCGCCGATAGAAATTGCATGTGACTTTCCCTTGTCTTTGGCCTTAAGAGTTTGTTGAAATCGATCATCATTAACAACCGTTGGATTAGGGAATTGATTGGAATAATTCCCCATTTCCTTGAACTTAAAATATTGAAGTGTAGGAGGTGCATTCTGTGTATCCCTTTCTTTGTTCACGTCATTAGACATCTTCTTCCCATTACTTTAACATTCAACTGCCCGATGACCTTCGTTTCCACATTTAAAAAATTTACTTTCCCTTTAAGACAATTCCCTCCATGTTTCTTTCCACACTTTGGGCATAATGTAATACTCATCTTCTTTTCCATGTGGTCTTTAGATTTTCCATTGAATTCCATTTTCCTCTTCTTATCAAACCCATATGATTGATGGGTTACTCCAATCTCCATCTCAACATTGAGAGCACATCGAACAATTTCCTCATAGCTATTGAAGTCCCTTATGGATAACGCCCTTTGAAGAATTGGTTTTAAGCCACTAAAGAATCGATCGATCTTACTCTTAGTTTGGATAATAATTCTAGAAGCGTAACTTGCAAGTCTTGTAAAATTTGCTTCGTAGGTACCAACCGATTCATCATCATTTTGCTTCAGTTCAGGAAACTCCTTCTCCATATTTGTTCGAAGAATATAAGGGAAGTACTTATTAAAAAATAAGTTCTTGAACTCGTCTCATTCCATGGACTCAATTTCATCCCTTTTCCTCGTATTCTTGATAAGATTCCACCATTGACCAGATTCACCTTCCAAAAGATACACTACTAAGATGACTTTGTCATGTTCAGAACATTGTAGAATTGAAAATATCTTTTCAGTGGTACTGATCCATTGTTCATCCACTAATGGATCAGAAGACCCGCTAAATGAAGGTGGATGTTGCCTCATGATGTATTCAATAGAATTTTTCTCCCTCATTTGCTTGTTTGGAAGTCCTACGTGATTCATAGCTTGAGAAAGTTGTGTGAGCATGACTACAAGATTGTTCATTCCAGCTCACATAACATTTGGTTTCTGAGGGAGACAATCATTGCATTGCCCGTCGCATTCAGCATTAACATGGTTCCTTCGGGTTCCAACAATTGACTAAAACCAAGAAGCATAGTGTGAGAAACACTAATCATAACAAGAAAATCGCATAATCAAGAATAAAATTTCACACTTTAGGTCTTATCATAGGTTGTTCGTGGCCATTTATAAAATACTAATATTATGTTCTATTCTTAGAAAAATCATTAGGGTTCTTACTAAGGCTTTCACATCCTAGTTTCCCAAGGTTGACTATACCTTTCCTCTGATTCCAACTATAACAACCCATACATTACATACATTTTATTACTTCTGAATTGAAGCATACTTATTACAACATATAAAAAAACCATGAAAGGACCATATATGAATAATGTATTTTGAAACTGGGAAACATAAACAACTGGTTCATAAAATAATCTACATTTTCTCCCATTTATTTCATCATATCTAGAGTCCCTTTTGGCATATTCTACTTAATACCCTTCTTCCAGACCTGGGGCATACACACATAATCATAGAAAATCATTTCATATTAGTCAAGACTCATTGCCAAGACTATCATAGCGGACAATGTCCATTACTGAACCGAGTTTAGTCATCGTTCTAGTCCTGTATCACTGAACCATATTAACTTTTTGTTCCATCAATGTCTATCTCATGAGATATAAATCGTTACCCAATTCATTGGAGGGAGATATAGATCCCACCCATCTCATAATGAAACCATTCTTATGTGTGCCACAAAATCATAAATCATACATCATAACATAACCAATGTAATAGAAATGGGATTCTTAAACATCGTGACATCATAAAAAAATTCAAATAAGAAAAAGGAATTCATAAAAATAATTCCCTCACAACATAATCAAATCAATGTAATAATAGGGTTTGAAACAGAAACCTATATTATCTTAGATGGAAAATAATTTTGATAAAACACTTGAACTCCATTCTTGAGGAAAATATCCATTCTACTTCAATTTTTTTTTCCTTTCTTAACATGTCATAACATTTTAAACTAAAAGAAGTTAATTACAAATAAACTTGAAAACTTTTAAATGAAGCTTCGTGGAAATAAGGTTCTATGGAATCATAAAAATCCATTCATGCAGTATAAGTTAAAAAAACCTTCTTCTCGTACTTTGGCCGAAAAAGTCAAAAAGTATCTTGTACTGAAAACGACAAAAGATTCCTTTCATATCTTTTTCTAAAAATTCACCAATAGGTAAAATTGGATTTAAAAAATTTTAGGAGGAAAGAAATTATATTAAATATTGAGTAAACATGGATGTGGATGATAAATATTCCCCAGTAAATACCGAAATATAAACAATCTCGGATAAAAATTGAGATTGCGAGATTTTCCCTTACCTTAGGTCCGATATACTTTGTACGTATCTGAACCTCTTGTATAATGATTTAAATAATGTCATTGACTTATTACATAATCATATTCATTGTTATGATATCATACATGGTCATATTCTTATCTTATTATTAGTAATATTTCATTGCTACTTGTTATTCGGGTGTTCATTGCTTTATGTTCTTATGCATGCCTTGTCGAATAAATTCTTATTCCTATTTTTAGGTTATAGATAACTTATTTACATAATGGTATTAGTGTAATATATATCATATTTATTCATTAAATTCATTTATATAATCATTATTCAATGAAGATCATGTAGAACGAGTCGCATCACATCGTGGAGACGCTAGGCCGTACGTACGCACGAGCGATGATATCGTTCCAATGATCGTGTAATTGTATTAATGTTTATGTATACTATTTAAGAATCAATATCACTTTTCAATAATCATATATAGTCATTATTTACACCATTATACCCATCCAAGTAAGGTGGGGGTGGAAAACATATCACACCACGGAGTAGAGATGGTATTCCGTACGTACGTACGCGCAGTGATTTTGTTTTCCGTAGGATGAATAGAAGGTGAAATAGGGTTGTTTCTTATTTATAATAACATATTAGTATATGAGTGATACTGATGTTATTACTTCATAATGAAACAACTAAAGAATAAAAAGTAGAAGAAAAAATAAATTTGAAAGAATCGGTAACGGATATTACCTCTTCTTCGACACGCCCACGGGGGCATCCCGTCGTCGAGGTTCCTGGTTCAAGTCCTCGCAAAGGCAACATGCACCATTTTCCCACGATCCTCTCATCCCCTCGACTTCGTGGGAACTCGTCCAAGCCCAACGGTGGGACACCTTGGGCCTAGCTGGGGAGGTGTGGCATTCGGGTGGTGTAAGGCCGCACCTATACATGCGTTAACCATTAAACACTTTTGCACATGAGTCTCAGCCCAATTGGTGAGGTCTCTGTATGTGCATCCAAGAGACCTAGGTTCAAATCCCGGTGGAGGCATAATTTCAGAGGTACTGTAGCAGTACTGCAGTTGGTACTGTAGTAGTTACTATTCAGTACTGAAGCAGCCGAACATATTCACCTTGGGCCACAGATTTGGGCTTGGAGTCCTTATGGCCTTCAGGCCACCCAAGGCCTTTGGGTCAGTAAGGATTTCAGGCCACCTCAAGGCCCTCAGGGCCACCTGATTTGTAGTTGCAAAAACATATTCTATAAGGAACCACTCCAGAAGAGGAAAGAGCAAGGAACACCCACCAGAGCAGGGCTATATGGAATTTGGAAGAATGAGAGGGTATTGCATTTCCCATCGGTACCGTGCCTGTGTACCCCTGCACATGGACATGCTAGCCGAAAAGTCATGCAAAGGTGGAGAGCTGATCACAATGCAGATGCTAGGGAGGAGCAGTTCCAAGTAGTCATAGTTTGTATGATTTCATTAAGACCAACAGGTCATGTAATGTCTCCAAGCATACGGGAAATGTAATTCATTAAACCTACGGGCCTTGTAAGGGTTCCCCCTAATCCCTTGAAAGGGGGGTTATCAGAAAATTAATAAAAAAGAAGGCCTTCAGGCCATTTAGTCTTCGAGACGCCTCTTTGAAACATCATCTTAGGGCACTAAAATTTGCCTTTGAAGAATACCATGACCTCTAGTATGTTTCTAAGGAAGTTGAGAAGGGAAATAGGCAGGGGTTGGCAAATATTTAAGGCTCAAAATGGTGTGAGGAGGAGAGGGAGGAGGTGCCCTTTTATAAGGGAGGAGAGGGGCACCTTTGGAAATCTAAAAAAAATTAATTTATAATAAATTAAAAACCCACTTAAAAACATCCAAAATTACTCCAATTCTAAGATTAGATGATATAGGGTTGTAATCTCAAAAACCAATAAAATTTAGATAGGTTGTAAATTTATTTTATCCATTTTCAACTTGATTTATCCTTATATAATCTATTTAAATTTATTTGTGGTAATAATATTCTAAATTTTAAATCATTATAAATAATTACTTATATGTTGTGAATTTTCCATAATTGTATACTTTATTACATTTTAGAACATATAAATTTTAATTTATAATTTTTAAATATTTTTGTGATTTTTAAACAATTTTATAATATGTAATGTTTATAAAATAACAATAGTGTCAATTTTGACACTATTCATTTATTTGAATTTAAATAAAATATACATAGATGATATGTTCAAAATAAAAGATTTAATAGATTCATAACATATCATATTTATCTAAAAAATTAGTGGAGAACATTAAATAGTTCATATGATATTTATTTTAATACTTTTAAATTGATTTATTTGATAATTCAATCAATAAAATAATTTCAACATCACTATTTTGTCATAATTAATGATAATTATTTAATACCTAAAAATTATAAAAAAATTCACATGATGTAGATAAGATTATTATATTTCTGGAGACTATTCATGTTACAAGTTTCATGAAGTTTATCACTAAATTAAAATTACAATACTTATAATATTTAAGAGAGTGACATGTTGTCACTTCCTTTGGTTTTAATAATAATTAAATTCTTTTAAGGGTCAAAAGTCTATAAAATGAATTTATTCATACCCTTAGGTGATAAGGGTCTACTTTTAGTCATCCAATAGAAATTTTTCTGGTGTTAGGGTAATTTTATAATCTTATTTTTACCCTTAATTACTCATTTTACCTTTAACTACAGTAAATAAAAATTATTGTAGTTACTATTCATAATATGAAAAAAATAAAAGTAACCTATTAACATAATTTGGACCCACTTAATCCTAATATGGAATCCATTTCTCAAAATTCAGAACACATAATTTTCAGTAATTTTTTTAAAATGAATCTCATTGTTAAGAAAACGGGTTTTAAAAGGTAAAACATTGCCAAAGATTGAAATGTTTTTACCTATAAATTCAATGTAAAATTAATGGTAATGACTTAAATTATATTAAATGGTAAAAGTATATTCTATTTATACTTTAAAACCATTCAATATTATATTTTAACCATATGAATTATTTTGATGAAAAATTTTGTTTTCAATTAAAAATTAGCGTATTTTTACTATTCATCAAAATATGAAAGTTATCAGAAAAGTATCAAAAATTTATCCAATGTAAATTTTTATATATACTGATTCAAAGGAAGAATTTTATTTTGTAAAATTGATCTTATAATCTTGTAAAAAATTAGATTTAAAATGGGTGCGCCATCAAAATGTGGAAAACTGCATTTTTTAAAAAAATAATTCTTTTATCCGAAAAATTTATTGTTTTCTTGTATCATATGTAAAATGAATTATAATGTTATATAAAATTCAAAAAGTATTTAATAATATTTATAATTGTTACTTTATATAATATTTTAACAACATATCTTTGTTTAGTGAGACTCGATATTGCGTACAACACACGCTATCGAGGAAGGTTTCCCTTTCATATAACGCAAGCCAAGATAGTATTGTGTGTAGTGAAAGATTAATTTTATGTTTCATATAACATAAGACATATAAAAATACTACTCATAAAATATTAGGGTGTTACAGAATTACATAAATGATTTAAATAATATAAGGTAACTTTCATCTGATAATGAAAATAAAGGGGAAAATAGAAGATAATATAATTTTTGTTAAAATATCTTGAAATAATATGATTTATAAAAGTTTATGTTGTATTTTTTCTCTTATCTCTTTTTTTAACCCCTGATAAACTTGTTTAAACACTAATCATAATAACAATTTTTTTTCTATTTTTACTATTCATTATGGGCCCAAATAAAATTGGAATAATTTAAAAATTTATATATAGTGTTTCAAAATATGTAATCCACTTTATCAAAATAAATTTTTCTAATTATAATAAATTAATTTTAAAATAATCATGGAAACCGCAACGAAAAACTGTTTTTTGGAAAACACATTTTTAAGAATAAAAAAAATATTCTCATTCATTGCATAGTTATATCTACTAGATTAATTTTAAAATATTTTATTGAATATGTTTTTTATAGATTTAATTTTAATAATTAACCAATAGTTATTTTTTAAATTTATTATAAAAAGTACGTTTCACACATAATTAATTTCCCACCAAATAACTATTTTACCTTGAAATCATTTAATTATTATTCCCAACTATTTGAAAACTAATTTATTAATTCTTTTTCATAAATTACCAATACATTTCATCATAATAAAATTTTAATAATGATATATATATATTTTTTAATTAAATTTCCGAACTCCAAGAAAAATACACATCTTTAGATAAATTGGTCTTTTAATCATGAAATAATTTTATTAAAATTTAATGATTTTTTCATAGGCATTAATAAATATATTTTAATTATAGGAAAAATTTATATATATTTCAAAATTTTTTAATCCTATTAATATATGATAATTCAATGGATATGTTATAAAGACCGTAATATATCATGGTTCATTTAGACTTAGTGTTGCATGTAATGAAGGCTATTGAATAGTTAATTTTATTAAATGAAATACATATAAAATAATGAGGTGTTATATTTTTTTTTCTAAAAAATAATAATAATTTAATGACATGGGGGAGGAAAATTCAAATTTGTAAATGATTTTTGATGGATAAAACCATGGAATGGTTCCATTATCCTTGTTTTCGTTCATGTCAGTCAACCCATATATGAAAACCATGGAACCTAAAATAAAATTCCCTTTATATTATTACTACCCATATTATTTTTTAATATTCTGGTTTATAAAATGAAGAAATAGTAATGAATAAAATCATGTCAATGTCTAAAAATTATTTTAAAATTAGAACTTTGACCAATAGATTATCCACTCTTATCATGTTAATGAAATGGAATATTAAACCACCTTTATGAACTACCACGAAAAGGTTTTCATAATCAGGAAATGGTTTTATAACTTCTAATTTCTTGTAACATCATTAATGGAATTTAAAATATGATTATAAACAATTTATTTTTTTTGGATTAATCATATAATAATAGATAAAATCACCTATCAATTTATATTTCATATTGACCAATAGTATCATAAAAAGTAATGTTTCTTTATTATTTTAACACTTAATCAAATCTACCTATTTATATAAAAAATATTTCGAAATATGTAATAATCATGATATGGGATTTATGTGCAGTTTTATTTCACTTAAATTCAACTCTTAATCTCCCATTTACTTCTCCATTTATCAAAAATCACAAAAAAGGAGTAATATATAGTAAAATACACATCCACTATATTAGAAACCCCTAAAAAATCATATAATAAAATATGCGAAACATATATATAAAGAAGAAAATACTCTAAGAAAAATTTCAAGGTCTCTAAATCAAACACCTATGCACACTCATAGCATCAAAATGGACTTTTCAAATATTGGTATTAAAAATTTATAGAAACCCTCATTATAATATGATTTTATCAATGAATCATACTGAATAATATATTTCTCCAAATCACAAAGCCTGTACAAAAAACACACCAATAGAATATCCCATCCCCATAAGACCTTCTCATGTTAATCCCTACTCTTTATAGGGGTTTACAAAAATGTTTTATATTTTTTAATATCATTCTCAAACTAATGGAATCATCAATAAGGAACTTCCAATGCTACACCACAAAAAACAAATCATAAATCCACTCCATCCAAAGTGTATGTACCAACATTTACACCACTTTTAAATTCACTCCAACACCATTAATGTTAAAATGAAGTATGGTGAAAGATTTCAAGCTACAATTAATTTGTTCTTTCCAGGTCTAGGAGAGACCTTATATAACATAAAATATACAACATTATCCTCTATGTTTATTTTCCTATTATTTTCTTAAGATTATTAAAAATATTATATAATTTTAAACTACATGCAAACCACTTGTACCTTTTCTATAAATATTAACCTTATCAAACCCAATTATCTCTATATCACTATCCACTATCCAATATAATTGTGGTTTACATGGATGTATATAAAAAAACCATATATGGATTCATGAAAATGGATTAATGATATAAATATTTACAGGAAAACATAACCAATGTTAAATGAATCACTCATTATCCTATCAAATTATGGATATATGTTAGTAAAGTGTGTAATAATGTATGATTATTTTCCCAATATTCCAATCCTTTAGAGGTAATAATGTTGTACTATGTAATAAATGATTTAAAAAATCATGTTACAATCCATTCCATGACAACAAAGTGAAGCAAGGATCTTGTTTAGATGGAGTCTCATCACTTCTTCTTTATAATAACTTTCTAATGAATCCACCAAATTCAACTATTTAATCATCAAAAAATAGAGAAACATTATTACTCAATCCATAGTAACCAAAAAAGGATCACATCCACTCAATAATCATGGGGAACACAAAACAAAATCTACAGATATATCTTCTTATTCCAATTGAAAAACATTTAGTGGCTATAACAAATGAGTCAGATCTTTGTGCTCATTATTAACTTGCTGATATATAAGGAATCAAGATACACAATCCTTCCCCAAAAAATTCCTTCCAAACCACCAATTTTACTCCTTAAAATATTGATATATCATTTCAATATATGGATATATTGATAGAGGTTTGTTTTGAGTAACATTTAAAACCATATCTCTCATTTCTCAGAGAACATGAAAATTATCCGAAACAAAAACATGATGTTTATCATCCTCCATCTATAAAAAAAGAGAATATCTCTTAATAATTTCTTTTCTCCATCCTACACCTTGAGATATCCTGGAATAAAATCATCATCCTACATGAAAGAATGACAATTTAATATCAGTTGATATAAGAAAAATCTAGCACTATCCTCATCCATGTCCATATGAAGAACCAAAGGTTTCCTCATCATACTTCGTTCCTAAATAGTATCATGAGGAGAAAGTCAATATATGTTCTTACTCAATGTGTTGGAAATAATGTAACCCTTATAAAAATTATTTCAAATCTCAAAATTTTTATCCTATGAGAACTCCAGTCATAACCACTAGCATAGGTTTATATCCCATTGAGAGATGATATAATAAAAAATCTTATGGTTTTTAAAGACTACAATGTGTTCCCCAAGTATATCATGTTACCAAAGATTCAGAAAAGATACAATTTCTACAATATCACTTTCATGAGTGGAATATTTACACTCATTGAGGTTGAACTTCTTTGAACCATAGGATATCACAAACCTAACATTCATTATCATACAATCGAAGATGAGATGATAAGTTTGAGGGTAAACCATGAACATATGTTCCTGATTATATAAGTGATGGAATGCGATATTGATCAAATTAAATTTCAAATACATAAACTCAATATGAAATTAATTCATCCATATCAAATATTCCTCTTTTCTAGTAATGGTATTCAAAAGATCCATGATTTTAGAGAAATAAAACATAAACATATTTTAATATCCCACCAAAAAAATAAAATTTCTTATCTCCAAAAAATTAATTTGAACTTTCTTTTGAAGTAATATAGAGTATTTTATGGATAAATATCTATGACTTACTGAAACACAAAATTTTTAAGGAAACAAACATTACATTCTAATAATTTTCCCATAGGTAATTTTCCATATAACAGGTGTCAATAATGATTCTATAAAATACTCCTTAGATGCTTTGAATATTCATCCTCTATATTTTAATAAGTTGGGGTATATTCAATGAAAATCACCAAAATATTATCCACAATCAAATAAAATTATATGTTGATAAATCCTAAAAATACCACTTGTTCATTCATGACTGTAACATCCCTAGTCAATGACCACTCACCTATGATTTAGCTGGTGATTCAAAATCACATAAGCCGCACCTACTATAATATTATAAGAATATTATTAGTAGTGAGGGTATAAAGTGTTAGCATGGGGAAAATATTCAATAATATCAGAGTAAATAAATAGTAAAAAAATAAAAACAACATCCCAAATAATCGTTTAATAAAGTTGATGAAAATAAATAAAATCACGCTAAAAAGATGAAATGTAGTTGTAAAATCATACACCTCAATTGGTATCTTAATGTTCCAACCACATATATAAATAAGAAATTATATAAAAATAATAGTAGACTCTACTACTATCCCCAAGGATCAACAAATACAAATATTTAAATCTTGTTGAGCAGCTCAATCATGGTCATCCAACATGGGGCATTTGACTAAATTGAACCTATGAACATGTGGTCTTCTTGGGTACCGAAGTTCTAGGGCCACTTGAGTTGGGTGTTAGTAAAATTAATTATGTCACAACCAATAGTTTCACTAACATAACCACTAAAAAGTTTTATACACATGTGATATGACTAGGAACTATTATCAAGACATTATTACCCAAGGATTTTATCCCACCTCAATAACTAATCCCTCATTAAAAAAAATATAACATGAATTATAAACCTAGGTTGGCCACTTTCAAAAACATGGAACTCATCCCCTATGTTAGCCTCTCAATCACACAACCTTGACTTGTCAATCAATCCCTAGAATATATCTCAAAGCATGTATCCTCATCGATTTTTCTCATAGACTAATCTGCTCAACTCTATCCCAGTAGCAAAAGTACACCATGATGAACCCATCATTATATTTATCTATCTCACATGAGAATCCACTAGGGTCCTCAAGAACCACACTATTCTCTTACCACTTCACATGACCCACTTTAACAACACATGGTATTCTAATTTACACACAAACCCTTTCCTGATCCTAGTCTCATGAAGTATATACAAACCTCATCAAAATATCACATCACGACACAATACCACCCAACATGGTACATTTATAGCTACCCCATACAATATACTTTGGAAATCCCTTTCTGTGACATCAAATCATCATTGTGACTCTCACTTAGCTTGCATACCACATCTTCCTTAGTAGATATTGTTTCATTTTAGAAGGAGGAAACCCTCTTATTATATATGATGAACCCATAAAATAATTTTTTGGATCATGGCACAAACCATGACCCTTATTCCCTATACAGAGTGTGATAAAAATATTGTGCAAGACATAAAATCATTACACTCACCCCCACCATGCCAAAAAATCTCATGCTAACCAAACTGGACCAATAACTCATTATAGGTTATCCATATATCATTCCCACTATGAGAAAACCATAAGCCTTTAAATACCCAATATAATCACATTACCCTATTTTAAATACTCACTGAGTTACCTCGTTCTCCATAACATCACTGGAGCACCATCATTGATCTCATAATGCTCATAAACAACTTATATACATGTCTTTTAGGTTATTTAACTTAATTTAATTTTTATTCCCATTTGGGGTATGTGTTTCACAACCCACATAATTATAATAAAATAGTCTATGATTGGTAACCAAGGAAATATACTGGTGTTAATGGTCAATCACATCCTAAGACACCTTGTTCTATACAAAGTAATATATAGAAAATTCCATTAATTTTAAATATCTATCCCATATTCTTAGAGAGACTATATATAAGATGATAAATAACCATTATTAATAAACCATATAGAGTTATTTATCCACCACTTATCAATATAATTCAAGAATAACCATAGATCACATAATCACCGCAATCCAATATCAAACCATTACATCCAAATAATTAATTATAAAAAATTATAAAAATTATTTAATTTAACTTAAAAATAAAAACTCACTTAAGAACTTACTACACCATCTCACAACACAGAAATAGTGATCAACCTCATCTAGAAGTTCCATGATCCACCCTCAAAGTCATCTTGACCAAATTCCCAAACACCTGACATGGATTCCTCTACCAATTAAATTCCAATTTTATGGAAACCCCAAAATAATATACAGAAGTGAATAACCTCTAATGAAATGATGAGTGATAACATGTGATCACCCTCAAGATATGTCCTCTATCTGAAACAAGAAAAATTCCCATTATAATGGGATGATTCAACCGTGATATGATGGAATCATCAACAAAACCCTAATATAGAGACTATGATTGACCATTATCAATGTTTTTTAATGGAGGGAAGAATAGGAAAGAGCCACCTCCACTCAACCCCAAAACTCCATCAAGATAACCCCATTTTAAGGGGGATTGAAGGAGGAATTTATTAGGGGAGAATCCTTATTCTAAACATTTGAGAGGTAATGTAATGTGGGGGAATTTGTTTAAAATTAATATAGGGAAATGGTAATTTTACCATTTAAAACAATATTTGAGAAATAAAATTTTTACAAACCACACACCAATCTTACAGATCACACTGTCTTGTAGTACATTCCCTTATATGGTTTGGCCTTATATATTACTAAATCATGAACCAACAATGTATCTACCTCTAAGAAATTATATCAAGAAACCTCGTTTCCCATGTATGGTTATCCTTAATCAAACAATAATCATGAACCCTAATCCCATATAAAAACTCATCCATGTTGTTTTATTTATAACTCCATATGGTTTTCCCAAACCATGCAGTATCCATGCTACTATAGAAGAAAACCCTTCAGTAACCCAAATTTCAACCCAATGTTCCTGAAATTCACCCGAGAACCCCAAACCACTTTTGGGCCATGATAAATATCCAATGAAATCTCTTTATGATTCAATAACATTAAAAATTCCAATTCAAACATCGATTCTTAAAACATCCCCTACTCTAAGACAAAAAATTCAAATTCCACATGAATTTTCTAACCAATAACAACTTGAGTCTTTAAAACCTACCCACTATCATAATTATTGTAACATCCCAGGTAAATAAAGAACATGACATTTTTTATATTTATTAATATTGGTTAACTAAATATTATTTTTACTTTAAACGGTATGCTATGTTTGATGGCGTACTTGATAAACAACAATGGGTTTCTTTGAAATCATACGTTGCACACTAATAATATAATATTATTATTTTAAATTTTAGTTAACACCTAACCGTTGTAATGGAGGGAATGAACAGAACTAACTAAAAACTTATTATATATGTTTGTTAAATGTTTTTACATTTATCCAATAAAAGTTAGAGCCTTAAAATGTGATTGAATCTAAATTTAGGCATAATTTACTTTAAAAGGATGATTTACTGCCTTTTAAGGGATAACCCTATTTAAATATAGTTTTGGTCAGTTTTATATGTTCCATTTGACAAAATTAAATTCTTATTTATAATTAGGACATCAAAATTTACTTTGGGTAAATTCTTGGTATTTTTCTAATAAAAATCATTTTTATGAATAGTGAAAAATACTGGTTTTTCATCAAAGCACAATTTATTGAAAAGCAAAGAACATTACAAGAGTCTGAAATAAGGGATTTTTTTACAATATCTATCAAAAATATAAAATAAATCAGTAGGTAGAGACTCCATCCAAGTCATGTGCTGGTGAACTCTTTTGTTGGCAAGAGCATCAACAATGGTATTTGCTTCACGGTAGGTATGAGTAGCTATATAATCAATCCCATAAAGCCAGTTAAGGTAGTTCATCCAACGAGTAGTATGCTTCTAGGCCATATGAATGCTGCCATTCCAGATGGCATGAATAATAGTGATTGAATCACTTTCAAACCACAACTTTCTCCAACCTCTTTGAATTGAAAAGTCAACAACATGGATGACCCCCAACATTTCCACTTCCAGCGATGACAAGTGACCACATCCAACGAAGAAGCATCCCTGACACTGACCAGCAGAATCTCTGAAAATAGCCCTGCAGCTGGCAGCGCCTGGATTTCCATTAGAAGCACCATCAACGTTGACTTTGATCCATCATGGCATTGGTGATTTACAGAATACTTCGATGGTGCGTTTGGGCTTCGGGTAAATGCCAGGAACTCGGAGGTGGCTAAGGATCTCAAAGTCCCCAACTGAGTAGTTGCAGTAGTCTTTTTGAATTAAAGCAGCTTCATGGATCATGACAAGAATCCGAGATTTTCCTACACTAAGACTAAAAGAGTGATTATTATGAATAAGTTCATTTCTAATGTACCAAATCTCGTGAATGAGTTCCTCCACTGCTGTCAACAAGATAATTTTTATCTGCAAAGAAGATTCATATCTAGTGCAGTTTTTAAGAAACAAAGAAATAGAATCAGTAAGAGACCATCTACAGTTGAATAAATCAAAAATAAAATTCCATAAGGGAGAGGCTGTCGCACAAGACAAGAAAAGATGATCTGCATCCTCCCTGTGCTGGTTACACAGGCGACATTTAGAACACAGTTGGATGCCAAAAACATGAAGACCAGTATCCGTAGGCAATCTATTATGAGAAATATTCCAGATGAGAGTGAGCCTAGAAGGTTTAATCCAGTGTTTATTAAACTGGCTCACCCAAAGGTAATTCGATTTAATATGGGGAAAATTCTGCTTATAAAAGTTTTCAGAGTTAAGTATGCCATTTGGGGTAGGTTCCCAAATAAAGAAGTCACCATCAAAAGAAAAAGAATGATTATCAATGATCTTCATAATGTTATCAGGGAGACCATGACGATGAAATTTAAGAACATCTTCTATAGATTGATTAGTGTCCATAGGAATTTGACTTAGAGGTAACAATGTTATCAAGGGGTTATCATACCATTTGCCACACCAAAAATTAATGGAAGAATAAGCACCTACCATGCATCTAGATTTCTCCATGATCTTATGATATGAGTCCCTGATAGATGGCCAGATGTAGGAGTTAATATAAGTAAGACTCCCTTTTAAAAGATTATAGATAAATCTGTGATACAAAAATTTAGTAGCTTTAGAAGAGGGATTAATAATATGCCAAGTGAGACTGGCCGGGAGAGCATCATTGAACAAATTTAAATTTTTGATGCCAATTCCACATTTATCAAGAGGTATACAACAAGAGTTCCAAGGTATAGTGACAAGCTTCCCTTAAAAAATACTTCCTGTCCAAATGAAGTTTTTAATATAAGTGTTAATTTTCCTGAAGATTCCAACTGGCCATTTATAAATCATAAGAGAGTAGACCATATTAGAGACAATGGTTGATTTCACCAATCAAATTCTCCCAGCCATGGAGAGGGATTTCTCTTTCCAATTAGAAAGTTGGTTTATAATCTGGTCAATAATACTAGAAAAGTTGGTAGCTTTGGGTCTCCCCCAAAATATTGGAATGCCCAAATAAGTGAAAGGTAAGAGACCTTCTTTAATTCCCAAATAAGTGGTAATATTCGATTTGCTTTCAACAGGAAAATTTGTTCAAAAAAAATGTATGATTTATTCCAAGAGATCACTTGAACAGAGATTTCCTCATAATGAGCAATAGCTTTCTTGGGAACATGAATATTCTTTTGATCCCCTATGAGAAACAGGATAATGTCATCAGCATATAAAAGGTGAGTAGGGGAATTAATCTTTTTAGCAACTTGTATAGGTTTAAGCTTGCTTTGATCAACCAGATTATTGAGAAGTCTACTGAAGTAATCTTCCGCAATTACAAAAAGAATAGAAGAAAGAGGATCACCCTGTCTGACACCTTTAGAACAATTAAAAAAACCTCTAGGAGTTCCATTAATAATAATAGAGATATATGCTGAGTGAAATAAAGTCCTAATTCTTCCGATGAATGAGTCTTGAAATCCAATGATTTTTAGGACTTTAAAGATGAAATTCCAGTCAATGGTGTCAAAATAATTTTTGATATCCAGTTTGATGGTCACACTTCCCCCTATATTTTTTTATTTAAACTGTTAAAGAGTTCAGAGGCAAGAAATATAAAATCTTGAATAGATCTTCTGTTAATAAAGCCAAACTGATTCCAAGAGACAATTCTATTACAAATAGGAGCAAGTCTATTTGCAATGATTTTGGTTATGTTTTTAAAAATCGTGGTAATAAGAGCAATCGACCTGAATTGATGGATCTCCGATGCATTCTCATCCTTAGGTATTAAGGTTAAGAATTGAACATTGATTCCATGTGGGAGAAAACCACGAGTGAAAAAGGTCTTAACAAGGTTACAAACATCCTTGTGGATTATGTCCCAATGATTTTGGAAAAATCCATTGTTGAAACCGTCCGGGCCAGGAGAACTTTTTGGATTAAGTCCAAAAACCGTTTCATTAATTTCATGATCAAGAGGAGTGCTTAAAAGTGACTCATTGTCCCTTTCATCCACCATTAGAGGGATAATATCAGGTTTAAGATTAGTGTTTATACCTAGACCATTAAAAATGTTATAATAGTACGAGGTCACATGATCCATGATGGTTTCTTCAGAGTCAATGATCACTCCATTATAAATTAATTTAGAAAGAGGACAATTGGTATTTCTAATTCTTTGAAGGCAATTGTAGAATTTGGTATTACGATCTCCATCAGTAAGCCATTTAGTCTTGAACATTTGTTTACGAATATTATCCTTGAATGTGAGCAAGGAATTAAGTTTGATGGAGATATTAGCTTCCATTTGAGGATCCAAGTTGAAGTCAGAGTTGGTGTTTTGCGTTTTTAAAAGACTAAGTTCATTCTAAAGATAGGATATATCCAGATCTAATTGATAATTGGAATATTTACACCAACATTTAAGAGCCTGTTTGAGAATTTTCAATTTATGCATACAGTTAAAAGAGTCTTGTTGATGTTTCATGGAGTTCCAGATGTTATAAATAAATGAAACACAATCTGGATTCGAAGACCAATCATTATTAAATTTAAAAGTAAGAATAGGTTTTCTATCATTTGTGAGGATGCTGACAAGGATAGGATGATGGTCATAGGTGATCCTAGGGAGAATAACACTTGAAATATTATTCCAATTATCAATGGACTTCATATTAACGAAGGCCAAGCGTACTAGAAACCTTTTTATTATTGTGTTTTCTGTACTAAGTAAATTTAGCACCAGAAAGAGTGATTTCAAAAAGATTGCAATCTTCAATAGCAGATCTGAATTCCCTTGAGGATATGGAATGATGAGAGGGACCAAACTTTTCACCGGGGCTGATGATGGCATTGAAGTCTCCCATGACCACACAAGGAACTTGAATGAATTTATCCAAATCAATAAGGTCATTCCATAAATCTCTTCTATATTGATATATATTCATGGCATAAACCAAAGTACAAAAGGTATGTCGATCATTCCACAAAAAATAACAGGTAAATTTTTGATCAGAGATTCTAAAGATGTTGTCATTTTTCAAAGAGCTATGGGAAAAAATCCACATATAATCGGAGTGAGGGTCTCTTTTGCAAGAGCCTCGAAAATTGTAATTGAGAAAACCAAACCTCAAGAAGTTCATTTTGAAAGTGAATTTATGTTCATAAATAGCAAAGAGATGAGGTTTGTGAGTGGTTAAGAACTTCCTGAGAGTGATGGATGTATCATTGTTAGCCACACCTTGACAGTTCCAATAGAGAAAATTCATTTCGAATTGTTTTTTGGGTTAGAGCCCTTATTGTTTTTGATTTCCCAGATCCTTTCTTCCCTTGAGATCTCGTGACCATTGGAAAGGATGGAGGGTTTTGTTTGATCTCATGATTTTCAGAATCATGCATGAAATCAGATTTCAGATTAGAAATAAGATTTATGGCAGAAACCGAAGAGTCCATAATTTCAGATCTGTCCAGTGAATTTTTTTCCATAGTTTCATGAACAGGGAACTGATCATTTGGAGGCTGCTCCACATCTTGAGAAACATGATTTGGGTTAGATATGATAGAAGGGAGGGAAGAACTGCTCTTGGAGGGCTCCAATATAGCTACAGAAATAGTGGAATGCTCAGAGAGGGAAGTCCCAGCCACTTCCTTGAGAGATTCGGTTTTTGATGAGGGGATAGTATTGTTTTCAAACAGAACTGCATTAGAACCCTTAGGATTCTGAGTATCAGAAGTGGGATTAATGATAAGAGCAGCTTTTGTTTGTCTACAAGGGAAACAGGAGAAGCAAAGAGAGACAAGATATGTGCAGTATGTGTAAAAGCTAATGCAATAGGGGTAGAAGTTTAATCAACAGCTAACCGAATGCACTTCTCAGCATGATGATTCAACTGTGAAGCATTCTGAATGTCAACCAAAGGGTTGAAAACATATTTTTTAGCATAATCAGAATCAAATTGTGCAATAGTTTTAGGTGCACATGAGCTATTGTGAACAAAGTTAGGTGAGACAGAACCAGTAATAGACATTTTATGCTCTAATACAGACATTTCAGAATTAGAAATATCAGTTTTTTCAATAGAAATATCTTGAATAGAATTACCTAGGTCTGATGTTTTCCCTTTTTCACCTTGTGTCTTGACAGAAAAATCAAAAGTACCTTCCTGAACCGAAGGAGATGAGGCCTCCTAGTCCTTAAAATCCTTTTCATGAAAAACAAAAGTACCAGACGCATAGGCAATAAAAGCCGAATTAGAGATAGTGGGGGAATTATTTCCAAGGCTATTTCCAGTTCCTCCAGCTACTATGGTCTCTATTCCCAAGGTAGTAATTTCATTCTTATGAATGGATTCTTCTTCATCAACTAAGACACCCCAGGATTTACCTTCTAGAGAAGTCGGTAAATTGAGCTTTTTAACCCAAATTTCTTGCTTTATTTGGAGGGCTCAGTTTTATCAGTGATATTATTATCTTTTTTACCATAATTTACCTCTTTCCAATCATTATTAATTGGAGGATCCATTTGTTTCCTAACCACCCTGCATGTGGAAAAATTATGTCCAATCAATTTTCACACATCACAAAAGGGATGTTTCTTTTCGTATTGAATGTTGATGTCAAATATATTGTTAGGTGTGTTGAAACCAATAGTAGTTGGTAAATCACTGGTTAGGTTGATCTCAACCATTAATCTAGCATATAGACCAAGGTCACCATTTAATGTTCTATGGTCTATTTTGATAGGGGATCATATACAAGAATCCATATCATTCAATATTTTTGGATGAAAATAAAACCAGTTGAGACCATGAATTCTAACCCAAACATGTGCCATAGAATTTTTATGAGTAAAAGGGTTAAAATCAGCATCCCAATCTGATATTCTAAGAAATCCTGGCTTAAGGTGCAAATTAACCAGTTTCCATACCTGATCAAGTTCAACTTGTGAGATGAATAGGATGTGATAATATCCTTTACCTATGGGAACCTGATTCTATTTTGAAGAGCCCCAATAGTGATAAATCCGATTCTTTAAATCGAGCAGAGGCCAGGGCCGGTCCCCTGTGTTGTAAGAGATTCGGCTAAGAATAGATTACTTCCATAGTTGCTGTCTTTGAGAAAGGGATTCCGGATCTGCATCGACCAAGAAACCACCATCTTCAAACTTTCTGTAGATAGGCTGTTTGGATTCCTTTGCATCACTAAGATCAACTCCTTTTAATGCATCATGAAAGGAAACATGTAAAACGCGAAGAGGGATTTCAGAGATTCCAACTTCGGTTTTCATGGCATCATGATCTAGAGAGGCGAGGGAAGAAGGATAAGCATATTCCTAATCTGGATTGAAACCAGCCATCAGCAGATCTCAAGGAAAATCAAAAGTGCAAGCTAGGTTTTGCTGACCATTGAAGCGCGCTTCGAGATCTCCCATCGCCGTTTTTTATAGTGAAAAATACTGTATTTTAATTCAAAACTGTGTTTTAATATAATTTATTTATATGGTTATATTATATTTTTAGTTGATTTTAAAGTGTAATTATATTATGTTTTTACCATTTAATTCAATTTTTGTTATTGGAATTAATTTTACATTGAAATTGGTCATAAACAAGTATCAATCTTTTGATAGTTATTGTTTCTTAAAAAAGACACTATTTGTTTTGATAACAGGAATTAATATTATTTAATTAATGAAAATTATATGTTTTTAATTTGGTAAAATAAACATCATTTTTGAATTTGAAATATCAAATATATCTTAGGCTTAATTTTTAGTAGTTTTTTGAAAAACTTCAATTTTTGGTGAATAGTGAAACCACTAAGTAGTAGTTAAAAATTTACATTTTCATTGAAATGAAATTTTACCACTAATGTGGATTGAATTTTAAAATCATACATCCATGGTTGTTATTAGTAAGTAAAATTTTGTTCAATAAGATGAAAATATTTTTTGGTGAATAGTAACTTTGGACTTTTATTTACCACGATTTAAGGTAAAAAGGGTAATTAAAGTTAAAAAGAATATTATAACAATACAAAATTAGCTTAACATTTGTCCAAACCTTATTGGATGAGTCATGACCGACCATGGGAATCCTTGGGTCTATTTTGAGACCCCATGGAGCCACTTATGAGTGATAATGACACTTTAGATTAATTAATTTAAAGTAAATACAACAATGACACAAACAAATATATGTTTGTAAATTATTTTTTACATGAGGTTATATAAGTTATCTTTTATAATATAAATATTAATTGGAAATATAAAAATATTTCCTACATCATGGATTTTTTTTATAATTTTTAGACATAAAATAAATAAAATTATTTATGAAATAAAAATGATGCAGTATTTACCTCATGAATAAATGATTTAAATAAATAAGATTATAAATATTAACATAAAATACAAAACCTATACAATTGTTATAGTATGATTTTATTTCTAACAGTAGTCATATTATATTAGACTTTAATTAGTTTTGGACCTTTAGAAACCGAATATCATTATATAATAAAATAATATTTTCACACTTTCCTAAAGAGCCTCTCCTCCACCTTATAAAAATCCCTCACTTATAAATCATTCCTCAAACCTATGAATCCCCTTGGCTCGGCCAAAAACTCACCAAATAAGCTCTCAATATCCATCCATTCCTCCTAGAAGCCTTACCTTTTGCAGAAGTCACTTCAAGAAGTCTTTTTGGTGTAAATGAAAGGGAGTTACCCAAATTAAAGGTAACAATTTTTCTTAACTTCTTTTCTTTTATTTCACTTCTCCAACCCCTAAACTCATTTTATTCCTTTATTTAATAACTAGAACAGTATACAAAATATACTAGGATTTTTTTATTAGAATTATTGTAACTACACTTACACACACCACCATCTATTGGGTGAAGAACATACTATTTTTGTGAGTGGACAACTAACACATCACGAAACGATGATTGTTCGATTATCTCCTACCGACTCTCATGGTGGCCATTAAGAAGACAATATATTTATATATGATATATGTTATGTTTATATTTTCTTTATTCTTATGTATTTTTATTTTATATCATACCTTTACAGTTTCAATTATGGTTAAACGAGTTAATTTCATTTGAGGTAGTGCGGACTACCGCCCCCTCAAAGTGATATGACTCGTTAATGCCATATGTGGGACATATAAAGGATGTTTTTAATGATATTATATATGATATTTTATAGTAATTATAATATTCCTACGTATCATTATTTTTTAATTCCATTAAAATAATAAATAGAAATGAATTTAGCGTTCATGCGTACGTACGATTTACCGTCTCGATGAACGATGCATTTCATTTTTACCTCCAAATGTTATGTATTATTATAAATACATTTATATACTAGATATATATGATATATTTGATATCTAAATCATGAACATAATTCTGTATATAATTTACTTTTGACTATGTGAACAACTTGTAATTCTAAGAAGTCCATTTTTGACTCAAGTACCAAACATCGAGAAAACGAACGTTATTAACTTAAGTGATTACATAATGGTTATAACATGGTAATAAGTGATATAAAAGGAATAATAAACATGAAAAATGTTATTAATAATGTATAAATTAACTTTAGTTTATTATACACGAAGAACAAGGAACAAACAAGCCAAGTCGGACACGAGGTAATGGATTTCTTATCTCACTTTTAATTCCGTGAGATTTCCACTGTGCGCCACTAATTTATTGCTTGTGGTGTATTGTGTACTGCCAATTGATATATATTATCATGATTATTTTTATATTCATGTTATTCTGTGAATTATTTGGTGGTTATTAACTTTTGTTCATACGAGTCAATTGATTACAACGTGGAAAGGGATTTTCATCTCACTTTTTATTTCCGTGAGATTCATGATATATTTGACACTATTTCCTTTTGTGTGGTGTATGTACTGACCATGATTGTATTAATTGTGTACTATAATTCAATTTATGGGTATTTACATCTTCATTTTATGATCCTTCTTTCATGGGTTTCATGTTTCGTAAGTTAGCAAATTGGTAAGAGAACCCTTTAACCCAATTTCTATTCCTTGGGTTAATCTTATAATTCTTAATTATGTCATGCTATGATTATGTGTATAATGAATACTTATTTATCTATGTTGTAATTTCCACTCCCCTTTCAGTGGATATACTTTTGATACA
Organism: Viscum album; assembly: GCA_963277665.1. NCBI lineage: Eukaryota > Viridiplantae > Streptophyta > Magnoliopsida > Santalales > Viscaceae > Viscum > Viscum album. The sequence continues at coordinate 1,688,297,360 of OY728140.1, read as the reverse complement.
CATAATAACTCCATTGATAAATTCTCAAGTCACCGATATGAACTTGATAAGAGTAATTTTAACTCAATTTCAATTCATTGAGTTAAACATCCAACTTATTGGTTTTGTATTAAAAAGAATGTGTGTGAATTTTCTCTGATTTATTTAAATTTAATATCTAATCATATTGAGTGTATTTATATTTTTCACACATTATTATGTAATTGATTTATCCTTAATCTAAGGATACTGTTTTTATAAGGGATTTCGTGTCAATTTACATTCCATTGAGACTTCATTGTTGTTATGAACCAATTCATTTAATATGGTGTATATACTGTTCTTTGGAATATTATATCATGAATATCTTTATTCTAATGATATTATAGAGTTTTTTTTAAATGTTATTCCCCAATTATTTTCATTGAAGCATCTCTCATTTGGTTAATAACTCCTAAACCAAAATATTTTTTAAGGATTTATTCTTCTAAATCATTCTCAATAATGTCCATGTTTTCAAAATGGTTTGAAGGATTTATTTATATGTACATTAATTTTTTAAAATGTTAATTCATTTAGAATCTTCAATGTGGTATGGTACACTTTGATTAAAAAATATCTTTATTAAAGGTTTTAAATGGTTTAGAAAATGGTTTGATAAAGCATTGATTATGTCTATATCTTGAAATGATATGTTGAGATTGCAATGTGGAAATGTTATATTTCATTTATACATGATTTATGTGTTATGAATATGTTATGATTATTGGACACTATTTACGTATATGGGTGGCTCCGTGATAAACCTAGGGCGGGTGAGCCTGAGATAGCTCTCCAATGCATTAGGTTACATGACTGAGGTAAACATTAATATTTCTCCTAAGATATTTAGGGAATATACTATGATGGGAATTCCAAATTCTACTACCTATAGAGCTATGATAGATACAATGTATGTATTTAATAGATTCCATAAGTTACCTTTATGATTTATGAGTTGTGCGTGTTATTCTTAAATCTTTTCATTTCATAAGGTATGTTATGATTGAAAAGTATGGTTTCATTAATTTGTATTTAATGATGGGATAATGTTTTCCTTCCTTATTTATTAACCCTTAATGAGATGAATAGGGTCAAGGATGGGATCAAGGAAAATTCATGCTCTCTAAAAAATGGATGTAGACATGTTTCTTTTTAAGAGTTTTTTATTTTATGAAAAAATGGATACTGAGTAGTAGTGTCTAGAAGTAATTTTCAAGTTGATATGTAATAGTTATGGCCTAATTCACTAAAACTCTAAACCTAAAAATATAATGTAAATTATTCATTTCATTCAGGATTATGTAATGTTTAAGGTCGAGTCCTTATAGTTTCCATCATAGGTCGGTTTAGAAAACATTAGGGATTATGAGTTTTCATTAAATACATGGTTAGTCCCTATGTCTATTATTTCCGTTAAATCCTTGTTTTATAACTTTTTCAAATCATGGAAACTCAGTTAAAAATGGATGGAGGAGGATCTAAAATGACATTCATATCTCTTCCTAATGACTTTCTTACAATAATTATTGCAAATTCATTTTCGGATGATTGTGAAACTTTTTCTAGCATACAACTCACTTGAAAGAAGTTGTTTGAGATATCAAACACCTATGCTATCCCTATTTATCATCACGGATCATGGGTTGTATTTAAACAAATCATATTTCCAAAATATTACCAAATCTTCAAGAAATGTAAATATTATCAAGGCATTTTTTAATATTTTACCTTATCACAAGGTTTTGAAGCATAATATGATTTTGAAAAAGGTTTTGAAGAAGGAGACCCTTACACAAAATATTTATATTTTCTTTTACAATATAGTCTCACAGCACATACCAATGGTAATTTAAAAGGACCATTAATTGAAATTTTCAACTAAAATCCAGTTCGACTGTTGTATAGAAATCATTTTTTATCATATGTTTTGAAATTATATGTCACACAGGATTATTTTCCAAAACTGTTTTTTTGTGAACACCCATATGACCCATGTTGTACTAGGTGTATTTGGATGAAAGAAGCAAATGATGTTGAAGGATCTCTAAATCATTATTACAATGAATGGACCTTCTACCTATGTGAACAAGATGACGATGAAACCAAATGGACACCTTGAACAAGGTATGATGTTCTTCATTTTGGGGATCATTTTATTTTATGGTAGTGAAATAATAAAAATGACAATATATATAAGACTTCAGAGGGTGTAAACACATTACACCTCGCGATTGCCATATAACCCCCTTTTTTGATTCAATAAATTTGTTGGACATGAACTGGGAAACAAGTTCATGTCAACTTTTAAAAAAAATATGCCTAAAGAAGATAGAATACTATGAGATTTCAATTGTGGAATAATTGTTGAAATTTTAGTTAGAAAAAATCTATGTTTTTATTGTGGACATATGACAATTTGGGTTTTTTATGAAAATGATTAAACTATCAAGGGAAATATGTGATTAGGTTAATTAATTTTCAATATGATTCTTTATGAGAAACTAATGTCATTTGGAGATAAATGTTAAGATTTATCTTGGAATACTATGTAATTAAATCCTTATGAGATTTGGGTTTCAATCTTATTTTAGATTACTTCTGAAATTTTTTTTGGACAATTGTTTATTGAATGGAGTTTGTGGAACTTTGGGTTTTGTTTGAAATTTTTTGGAGATTAAGAGTAGTTTTTATTTTTGTAAAAGATATTCCTTTTTGGGTATTATCTGATATCGCACTAAACATTTTGGTTTTAGTTGATGTCTAAATACATGGGAAATATATAGTTCTTCTTTTTTGGATTATGTTATTCTCTAAAAGGTTATTCTTGTGCTTTTGATGTGACCAAGTATTTTTGAATTCTTATTATATGGAGAACATATTAGTTTTTGGTAGAAACATAATATAGGATGAAACTCTACTTGATGGTATGTATATTTCCTTATGCTCTTATTCTATGTAGTAAATGAATTCCTCAAAAATATGAAAAGGAATGTAAACCAAAAATGTTGTTGGTTTACGTTTCCTACTGGGTAATCAAAGATCATTTAACACATCATAAGTTTGTGATTTTCTGGTCGTTAACTTTCTCCAAATCATGTTTTCTATTACTCTCCATCAGAACATGGCCGTTTGTTCTCTCTTCCATATCCATTTTTCCTACATGGAATCCTTGTATGAGTTATCTTGAGTGACCATTGCACTTCACTTTATTTCTTTTATAGTGATAGTTTTACTGACTCTTTTGTGATGTGGAGCTTTTAATGAAGTATCCAAGCCCAGTTTTAAAATTGCGAGGACACAATTCCCAAAAGGGGGGTAGGAAGTAACTTCTCAGGTAAATAAAGAGCATGAAATTTTTCATATTTATTAATATTTGTTAACTAAATATTAATTTATTTTATAGGGGACTCTATGTTCAATGGAGTACTTGATACGCAATAATGGGTTTCTTTGAAATCTTATGTTGCACACTAATAATATAATATTATTATTTTAAATCATAGTTAACACCTAGATATTGTAATGGAGAGAATGAATAGAACAAACTAAAAAAATGATTATATATTCTGGTAAAATGTTTTTTCATTTATCCAATAAAAGTTAGAGGCTTAAAAATTGATTGAATCTAATTTTAAACATAATTTACTATAAAAGGTTGATTTAACGCCTTTTAATAGAATACCCTCATTAAATCATGTTTTCGTCAGTTTTATATGTTCCATTTGACAAAATAAAATTCTTCTTTAGAATCATGACATTAAAATTTACTTTGGGTAATTTTTTGGTATTTTTCGGATAAAATTCATTTTTTATGAATATTGAAAAATACTATATTTTAATTCAAATGTGCCTTTTAATATAATTTATTTATATGCTTATATTATATTTTTAACTGTTTTTAAAGTATAATTATATTATGTTTTTACCATTTAATCCAATTTTGTTCATTGAAATTAATTTCACTTTGAAATTGGACATAAACAAGTATCAATCTTTTGATAGTTTTTGTTTCTTAAAAAACAAGCTATTTGTTTTGATAACGGGTATTAAATTTAATTTAATTAATGAAACTTATATGTTTTGAATTTAGTAAAATAGACATAATTTATGAATTTGAAATATCAAATATATCCTGGGCAAAATGTTTGGTAGTTTTCCAAAAAAACATCAAATTCTGATGAATAGTGAAACCAGTAAGTAGTAGTTAAAAACTGACATTTTCATTTAAATGAAATGTTACCACTTCTATGGATTGAATTTTTAAAATATGACATACATGGTTTTTATTAGTAAGTAAAATTTGGATCTATAAGATGAAAATAATATATTGTGAATAATAACTTTTGACATTTATTTACCCGAGTTAAAGGTAAATAGGGTAATTCAAGGTAAAAAGAATATTATAATAAAACAAAATTACCTTAACATTTGTTATAAATTTATTTCATGAGTCATGGCCGACCATGGGTATCCTTGGGTCGATTTTAAGACCCCATAGAGCCACTTGGGAGTGATAATGATACTTTAGATTAATTAATTTAATGTAAAGACAAAAATAACCCAAACAAATATCTTTTAGTTAATTAATTTTTAAATGGGGTTAGATAAGTCATATTTTCAACAATAAATATTAATTGGAAATCTAAAATGATTTCCAACATCATGGTATTTTATTTATAATTTATAGACATCATATAAATAATATTATTTATGACACCAAAATGATGCAGTATTTACCTCATTAATAAATGATTTAAATAAATAAGATTATAAATATTTAAATAATATCCAAAACCTATCAAATTGTTATTGGATGGTTTTATTCCTATCATTAGTCATTTTATATTATACTTTAATTAGTTTTGGACCTTTATAAACCGAATATCATTATATAATAAAATAATATTTTCATAGTTCCCTAAAGAGCCCCTCCTCCCCCTTATAAAATGCCCTCATTTATAAATCATTACTCAAACCTATAAATCCCCTTGGATCATCAAAAACCTGCCCAAATATTCTCTCCAGATCCCTATCTTTCACCTAGATGCCTTACCTTAGGCAGAAGTCACTTCAAGAAGTAATTTTGGTTTAAACCAAATGGAGTTACCCAAATTAAAGGTAACAATTTCTCTTAACTTCTTTTATTTTATTTTACTTCTCAAACCCTGAAAATAACTTTATTAATATATTTTATAAAAAAAATATAATAAATATACTAGGAGGTTGTTATAATAATTATTCTAACTACACTTACAAACACATCCTTCTAATGGTTGAAGAACAAAATATTTTTGTGACACGAAGTGATGTTTGTTCGATTATCTCCTACCACCTCTCATGGTGGCCATTAAGATGAAACTATATTTATATATGATATATATTATTTTTATGTTTTATTTATTCTTCTGTATTTTTCTTTTATAGAATACCTTTATGGTTTCCATTATGGGTAAACACAATAATTTCATTTGAGGAAGTGCGGACTACCACCCCCTCAAAGTGATATGACACATTAATGCCATATGTGGGACATATAAAGGATGGAGTTAATGATATTATATATATGATATTATAATGTAATTATAATATAACTATTTATATTTATGTTTTAATTACATTAAAATAAGAAATATAAATTAAAGTAGCGTTCATGCGTACGTATGGCTTACCGTCTCCATGAACAGTGCATTTCATTTCTTACCTCCAAATGTTATGTACTATTATAAATACATGTATATACTTGATATATATGATATATATTGTATCTAAATCATGAATATAATTATGGATATAATTAACTTTTGACTATGTGAACAACTTTTAATTATAAGAAGTCCATTTTTGACTCAAGTTCTAAATAGCGACAAAACAAATGTTATTAACTTAAATGATTACATAATGTTTATAACATGGTAATAAGTGATATAAAAGGAATAATAAAATTGAAAAGGTTCTTAAGAAAGTAGAAATTAAATTTATTTTATTATTCAGGAAGAACAAGGAACAAATTAGTCAAGTCGGACATGAGGTAAGGGATTTCTTATCTCACTTTTAATTCCGTGAGATTTCCATTGTTTGCCACTAATTTATTTCATATGGTGTTTTGTGCACGGATAATTGATATATATTATCATTATTCCCTTTATATTCATGTTATTTTATGAATCATTTGGTTGTTATTAACTTTTGGTCATAAAACTTGATTGATTACAACGTGGTAAGGGATTTTCATCTCACTTTTTATTCCCGTGAGATTCATGCTATATTTTCCACCATTTCCTTTTTTGGGGTGTATTTACTTCCCATGATTGCATTAATTGTGTAATATACCTAAATTTATGGGTATTTACATCTTAATTTTATGATCCTTATTTTATGGGTTGTATGTTTCGTAAGTTACCTAATCGACAAGGGAACCTTTTAACCCAATTTCCATTCCTTGGGTTAATCTTCTAATTCCTAATTATGTCATTCTATGATTATGTGTGGAATAAATACTTATTTATTTATTTTTTAATTTACACTACCCTTTTTGTGGATATAATTTTGATACACATAATCAATCCATTGATAAATTCTCATGTCACCGATATGAACTTAATAAGAGTAATTTTAACACAATTTCCATTCATTGAGTGAAACATCCAAGTAATTGGTTTTGTATTAAAAAGAATGTGTGTGAATGTTCTATGAGTGATTTACACTGAATATCTAATCATATTTAGTGTATTTATACTTTTCACACATTATTATGTAATTGATTTATCCTTAATATTAGGGTATAGTTTTTATAAGGGATTTCATGTCAATTTACATTCCATTGAGACTTCATTGTTGTTATGCACCAATTCACTTTTATATGGTGTATATACTATCTTTTGGCATATTATATCATGAATAACTTTATGCTTATGATACTACAAAGTTTTTATTAAATGTTATTCCTCAATTATTTGTATTCATGCATCTCTCATTTGGTTAAGAACTCCTTAAATAAAAAATTGTTTTAAGGATTTATTCTTCTAAATAATTACCATTAATGTACATGTTTTCAAAAATGGTTTTAAGGATTTATTTATATTTACATTAGTATTTTAAATTTTCAATTACTTCAAAATCTTCAAAGTGGTATGGGACACTTTGATTCAAAAATCCATTTATTAAATGTAATAAATGGATTTGAAAATGGTTTGATAAAGCATTGATTATGTCTATATCTTGAAATGATATTTTGTGATTGAAATGTGGAAAATGTTATATTTTCATTATTTTTGATTTATGTGTTATGAATATGTTATGATAATTGGGCATTTTTTACATATACTGGTGGTTCTGTGATAACCTAGGGTGGGTGATCCCAAGATAGCTCCCCAATGCATTGAGTAACATGCCGGAGGTAAACATGAATGTTTCTCCTACAAGATTTAGGGAATATACTATGATGGGTATTACAAATGCGACTCCCTATGTAGATGTGATAGCTACAATGTAATTATGTTATGAATTCCATAAGTTACCTTGATGATTTATGATTTTTGTGTGTTATTCATAAATCTTATGATTTCGTAAGGTATGTTATGATTGAAAATAATGGTTTCATTGATTTGTATTTAATGACGGGATAATGTTTTAATTCCTTATTTTATTACCTTTACTAATATTTTTATGCTAATACCAAGTTTTTTAAATGTTTTCCATAGGACTTAAATAAGAATAGGGTAAATGATGGGATCAAAGAAAAGTCATTCTGTCTAAAACATTGAACTAGAAATGTTTTTAAGAGTTTTTTGTTTTATAAAAAAATGGATTATAAGTTGTAGTGTCTACATGTAATTTTCAAGTTCATATGTAATAGTTATGGCCTAATTCTCTAAAACTCTAAACCTGAAAATATCCTCAATGTTAATTATTCATTTAATTCAGAATTATGTAATGTTTAAGGTCGGGTCCTTATAATTATCATCCCCAAAAGTCTCCTTTATCATTGTCTATAAATCCTGACCAACCTATATTATGAATTCATCATTGACTCATCTCATTATATCTCTGAATGTTATACGAGAATCATCTTTGAAAATACCCACAATATGGTTCAATATTTGTTAAAAATAGAAATGATATTTTCATCATCAACATAACTGATAAAAATATCAACCAAAAAAATCTATACAAAGGCATTAAAAAACCATCAACTGATCATCACAATGTCTTATGGTTCTACCCACAATAATACTTTAATGATAAAGGATGATTCTAATCCATGGTGCACGCAAACATTTGAATATCCTACAAAATATGATTTCCAAGCACTCTAACAACACAATGGTATGATTTTGAACTAAAAAATAATAATTTCATACAATGAAAATAGTTAAACCACTACAATTAAACCCTTCATAAATCACATGGTCATACCATTCGACAGGATGTCACATTGCCTAATCATGATTCCAAAATTTCCTAAAGTAATCCATAATCATCTAAACACCCACACCAAATTTAAAACCAAAGAATTTGTGTAATTACACGGTTTAATACTCATATGTAGAAAAATTTCATCACACTTTTCTTGTGAGCATTAATGTATCTCTAATCCAAATCACTCTCAGATCGTGCCTGAGTCCATCCCAACCCGATTTTAAAATAATAATCCCTCTTAAATCACTAAAAGAATCATAAATATTTTTTAGAAAAAACCATCAATGATTTTTCGTGGTGTTTTTAGGTTGATTTTTATTGTTTAAAAATATATATGACCATGAATTAGTAGAGTTGGTGTTTCCAAACTAGATATTTAAGGTGGAATAGTTTCCCATTGTTTTTCAATTTTTTGGGCCTCCAAACATGGAGTTTGTTTTATGAAAAAAGAAGGTTTTTTGTACTTGAGTTCGCGGACCATGATTCATAGTTCTCGGTACACAAATTGGTGCAAAGAATGACTATTGAAAATAGATAAAGGAATATTTCCACATAGCATATCTATGCCGACCAGGAAGCATGCTATGCAAACCGTATACCCAGATCAGTTCATAGGAGGTTCATAGTTTTCAAGAGGTTAATCATTACCTGAAGAACCACAATTTATATAATGGATGGATATATTTTTCAATCCTCAAAGGGTTTTTGTTTTCATAAGACTTCAGTTGCTGAAGAGGATTATGGTTCTATGTGGTATGTATATCACAGATGGCAGTGACGACTATGACACATCTATGTTTTAGGTAAATTGTATTATCATGTTTTTTAGATTTATTTTTCTATATAAAGTTTTATAATCATATATATAATGAGATAAAATTTCATTATAAAAGATCATCATTTTTTGGAAGTATTTATGGAAGATTGAAGTTGTTCAAAATGAATAATTCCGTGGAAGAGAATTATTCAAAATGGATGATTCAGTGAAAGAGTTTTTTTGGGGGGGGGGGGGGGCTCGGAATCCCGCAAATTAAAAGAGAATGACCAGATAAAATTTGACCATGAGGCATTATCCATCCATGGAGTAAGGGGAGATCCCTAAAGAAAAAGGATATTGTGAAGCACTCATTCCATTTGGAGCAATATAGTTCATGGAGGATTGATGGAAGTTCACCAAAGATGAAGGACTATTCATAGAAGGTACTAAAACAGTTCACAAAAGAAATTTACACAAACTAAATGTACAAAGAAAACTGGATTTCATCTATGGGTGAAAACAGGAACTCAATAGAATATATGTCTATAACTGAGGATGTGTTCATTCATGAAAATTACTAGAACTAGAAGTCTATAAACTCTATGTGGATCCTTTCTAGAGTGGCGAGGAAAGGAAGTAGAATACAGTGATCCTTTCTACTTGTAGTGATCTAGAAAAAGATAGTTAGTGAGTGACCCTTGGGTAATTAGTGAGATGATCCTTAACATTTAAAGGTAGTGAGACTATGTATAGAGGTGACCTAGTCCAAACCCAGTAATTTGTATGCATGCCTTAGTGGTTTTGGTACCTCAAAACATTTCTATTTTATACTCATTGGATGTAACCCAGTGGGGGTGAACTAAGTAATTTTTTTTCTCAGGCATGATTTAATTTCAATTCATAAATTTCTAAGGGAAGGAGAGAGAAGAGTGTTTTGTTTAACAATGAAGTAAGATCTGAAGGGAAAATTGTTTGAATATGTCATACACCAATTTACCTCCTGAGGTTATTTAACCTAATTTGGCTAAAAAATATAGTACCTACTAAGGAGGCATATAAAATCTAATAATTTATAATACCTAGTGTCCATAAGGGCATGAATTTAAAAGAGGTAATTTGAGTATTTTATTTTGTTGGATGGTTCATTTTATAAATTTGGATTTAAAATAAAATTTTGAGAGTCTCAGAACCTCTAATGGGTGTTTCTGGATGTGCAATGCAACTAATGAGGAATCATGTGGTACAAGATAGCCCAATAGAGGCTATATTGGTTATTATATCCTATGTAACAAAATATCACTGACTACCCAGTGGCCTCCATTGGCTAGACATTAGGGTCTTTAAGGGAAAAATATTTATCTCGTAATTGAACGTTAATAGGAGAAACCACTTTCTACCCTCTTATTCCTTCACACATGATGAAACCCCCATATTGTTCTTTACATTAGATCTGTAGAAAAGAGTATCTATTATTGGAAATATATAGTGATTTCAGGTATGTATAAACCATTATCATCCTCTATTGATATCCTATTCCAGTTGTTATAGTTTTCTACTTCTTCAGCATAGGGTTTCCTTGGATATTCCACTAGAGTATAGTAGAATCACCTTGTTCTCAGGAGGGTTTTGGTTATCCTAGAACAAGTTCATCCCAAGATGATGTCTGGGAATATTTTTTAAATTAAATAATTAAGGTTATATCTTGATAAATATTTATTTTCTAATTTTCATTTAAATGAAATTAATTTTATAATGTAAATGGTTTTGGAAACTAGGGCATGAGTCCAGATTGGTATTTAGGGTCTATTGTGGGCCTCATGTGATCGGTTTTACATGGTTCTGGTGTGAAATGGTGGAAAGGTGATTATTTAATGATTACTCCATTTTTTTAAAATTTCTTTATGAAGTCTAAATGTTTAAATTAATTAATTATTAAAGTTTGGTGTCAGTTGGATTGATCTAGGGTTTCAGGTGCCGATCCTCAATTTGAATGGAAATCATTGGTTTTTATCCAGCATGGATGGTATTTGGTAGTGTTATTGACAACTATAATAAAAATTAAAATCTTCTTGGATGTGGTAGGTGGTCTTGGTATATGACCTATGGTATAATTATTTATTAGTTTTGATGAATTCTGAAATATGGTCTCACCATCGGGGTTGATAACCTAGTTTACAAAGTTAATGGCCTAAGATAAATGGATGAAATAGAATTAAAATTAATTATATTGATTAATTAATTAATCAATATCCCTTGGAACCTATAGATATCTAAGGGGAATTATTTTCCCAAACTCTCTTGATAGATTCCTCCACCATTGATTTATGGGGCCATGACAACGAGCAATTTTCCATGATCAAGGAATTCTTCTTGAGGTATATGAGTTAATGAAAAGGGAAAATACATTTAATGGACCTTCATGTGAGTTTTAGACACCCTTAATAGGAGGTGTGGGTTTACTTTTGATGGATGTCCCAAGTAGGCCATGGAAAGGCATGCAATAGGAATGTTTCATGAACTCTAGAAGCACCAGTATGGGCATGACCCGCTCATATTTTTTTTTTCATAATTAATAATTAATCATAGATTTACATGATAATGAAAACCATTAAAAAAATAATAGAATTATTTATTAATGGACATGATAATTCTCAAAACAAACACAAGATAATAAAATAATGATTTATGATTAATTTTATTTTTTATAGTATAACATTGTGATGAATTATTTCTTTATTGATGAATCTAGAAACACATCTCTGTTGTATCATCATTGTGTCAAAATATTCTAGTGTATATTCCATTTGATAGTGATATACATGTGCACTAAAAACCTATGAGTGATTCCCTTGGAATATTCAACTACTAGAATGAAAGATTCAAACAATTACATCATTTATCTATGACTCCCAAACGAATTTATTAAAAGATGGAATCTTCTTCGTCTCTCTATAACTGAGAGGGATGGTGGAAGAGGAGCACACGACATTCTTGGGAGTGTTCTTGGATTGGATCTCTCTATGGATTGAGAGGAATCTCCAAATTTTTTATGCACAACAAACAAATGGGTCATGTTAGTGTTGGAAATAATATAATTATTTTTAAATAGAATTTAGTCTAAGAAATAACAACTGCACATAATGCCTTATTGTTTTTCAATTTCCATAAAAATAATTTCCTATAGTAATAATAATATTATTTCGTAACATGTGCTAAACCAGTGAATAAATTAATTATACATTTTGAATATTTTTTATAATTTATTCAAATAATATTTAATTCATATTATTTATCACTAGAACATTAATATTGGTCTACCATTACTCTAAAATATTTATTGGGTCTTGAATAATGACTATTTAAAAAACAAATAAATATCAACGCATTATTCTCTTATAAAAAAATAAAAAAACTATTATATTCACTAAATAACAAATAAATTTTTTAGTCACAAAATATTTGATCTAATAACTAGAAATTGAATATATATGATCAATAAAATATGAATAATTATTAATCCCTACACATGAATAATATTTATTCAACATGTTAAATAATAAATAATAAATAATTATTAATTGGGATTCTGGATACACTTAGTGTGTGACCCTCTAGACCACTTTTTCAATGACATTATATAGAGTCACCAAAAGTTCAAAGTTGGCATATAGAAACACACCAAGGAACTCATAGAGAAATAATTAATGTCATAATTGTCTAAAAAGTCATATGTATTCTTATATTGTAATATAACCCCTTTATCATGGTATCTCTAATCAAGCATTTTTCATGCTAGTGTAATGAACCTATAAGTAAGATGCCTGTTTCTTTGACGTTATAGAAATGAACCTACCCAAAAAACACCATGTCTAGAGATTTATTTTGGTCATTAATTCCCATAAAATTTCATAAAAATTAAATTTCAATTAAATAATTCTAGTGATAAAATACATTCTTACATTATTTATTAATTTTATATCAATCATTACACTCCCAACATATCAAACTTACTCACAAACATATATCATTCGTGTTTTTATCAATACCTAAATCTACATGACTAAAAGTATCAAATAATAATAATATTAATATCCATGTATTAGTACATAAATCCACATATAATAACATATAATGACACTTATAATTCTAGATTAACTACTGGTTGATCGTGTTTTCATTATCTCCCACACTTGAAATTACTAAAGGAGTAAAACTAATGAAAGTGGATAAATGTCCAAAGAGTCTCCACCCATGATAGACTTTATCATTTTGTCTCACAAAATGATATCATGTAGATATGAAACATATATTTATCAATACTTTCATGCAACTTATAAGTTTTCATCATAATAGGGAATATATACAACCTTTCAGTATAAAAATTACTCTTAGTATATTATAAAAAATTATTTGTCATCAATGAATAATCATGATCTAATTAAAGTTCATTAATATTAAAAACAATTAATATAGGTAATAATAATTTATATATAACTTTGTTTTAGGGAATCAACTACAACTGAACCCCACTAATACTAGAGAAAACCACTAACAACTTTCAATCCTACAGTTATCACATGGTAGTCATGGTTCTGTTGAGACAAATAATTCTTCAAAGGGTCTAGCTTATTTTCCTCAATATAAAATATACTCATTATAACCACACCCTTTTTAGAAAAATACCTTAAGAGGTAATACTTCCAAAGTATGTTCTTTTCCATGGGTGTGAGATTAGCTCCTTTGCGAGAGCCACCACTATATTATTTTCACAATATAATGTGATAAGTTATATACTAGTAGATTCTAGATAATGATATTATAAAAATATTAAAATCCATATCGATTCATTAGTTGAAATAAAATTCTCAATGTACTCAAAATCTGGTTAAGAAATAGTAATAACTGGCTACATTGAACTCTTTCATCTCAAAACTCCTCCATTGAGATAGAGGAAAAATATGTAATACAACATTAGATTGTTCTATTCTATTTTAAATCTGGCATCATTATAATCCATGATGACCACCTCATTGTTTCCTCCATACGCCGGGAACATATCCTTATCTCTTATCATATACTTAAGGTTCTCCTTAATATCCATCTATTGTTGTTCACATAGATCCATCTAATATCTACCAAACATAATCAAAGTGTAGACAATATCAAGCCCAGTATATAACATGGAATAAATTATTGATCCTATCATTGAATTGTATTGTATATTTCTCATTCTCTCTATTTCTTCTCATTCTTTAGGACACATTTTCTTGGATAGATGTGTACTATGTGACATGAGAACCAATCTAATCTTAGATTATATCATAGTAAATATATTTAGTATATGTAATATTTATTTAACATTACATAGTCTTTGAAACATCTTGGATCTATAAAGAATTATATTGAACCCTAGAATATATGCTACTTCTCCCAATTACTTCATTAAGAGGTACTTTTTAACTATTCATTAACTGATTGTAAGAATGATATATAGTTTTCTATAAGTAATATATCATATAAATGTAATACTATGATAATAAATTCACTCTAACAAAATTTATTGTAAACACATGGTTCACATTTATTCTTAATGAAACACAATTCTTTTACAGCTTTATTAAATTGATTTTTTATGACATGGATTCTTGCATCAATTAAAAAATAGATATATTAAACTCGAATTTTTTTTTGTTGTATTAGCTAGATTCAAAAAACCTTATAGATCTATCATATATACATCTTTATGAATTTTCCCATTAAAGAGATCTATTTTCACATCCATTTTAAAACTTTTATTATCATGGCAAGCTACTAATGTAAGTATAATTCTACTGGATTTAAACATGTAATTTAGAGAAAAGTTTTCATTACACTCAATACATTGTTGTTTTTTAAAACCTTTATCAACTAAACAATCTATGTAGGTATTTTCATTACCATCCATGTCTAGGTTTCTATTTAATAGCCATTTTCTCCCAACATAATTTACATTAACTAGAAGATTGAATAGAACCAAAACATGGTTCCCATACATGGAATCCATCTTAAAATTCATATATTATTTAAATCTTATAGCATTAGTGTTCTTTACTATCTTTTTGTAGGTTATAGTTTAATTACTGTCAACAAATAATGAATCATCATCATTGGTAAATAGAAATCATATATTTATGGTTCTATTTTCTCTATGGTCCTCTTACACAATAATGGGTTTTTAAGAATAACTTCTCTAATGGGGACTTAGGAAAATTTTTTATATAACAACTCTTTCAAATCCTAATCATCAACATCATTGAATTCAATCTTCCTATTATTATTTTTCTTGAGGATTTTCTCTCTTTCAAGATACATAGCTTGTCTTGCAGAAATCATTTTCTTATCTGAGGG
Source organism: Viscum album (assembly GCA_963277665.1). NCBI lineage: Eukaryota > Viridiplantae > Streptophyta > Magnoliopsida > Santalales > Viscaceae > Viscum > Viscum album. The sequence goes on along the minus strand of OY728140.1, from coordinate 1,688,281,777 downwards.
GTGTTATAAAGGTAAACCTCATTCTACTGGGTGTTATTTTTTTTATAATATGTCCTTAAAAATGAATCGTATCTCAATATATGAATATGTGAGTAAACACATTTCATCCCATCCATTAAATCATAAGAAATGTTTTTCTACTTTAGTTGCTACCTAGTCTAGATTGTCTACTGTAGAATATAATTCATAGCTGAAAAAGGATAATGGAAGATCGACCCGACTCATCACTGAACAAACCATTTCAAGAAATGCATGATTTCTCCCTTCAACAGTACCATTACACTACAGGTTACATGGTTGAGTGAGTTGGGATAAAATCCAAAACACCAATATAAATTTTATAAACTGTTGGTTATGATATTCACCAACCTGATTAGATCAAAACTTCTTTATATCCTTACCAAGTTGATTCTCTCCTTAATTACCCAATTATTTTAATTTCACAAAGGATATAAAATTATAACTCATCAAATATACATAAATATATCTTCTCAATTCATTTGTAAATGTCATGAAATAAGAATATCCACCTCTAGCTTCTACTAGAAAAGGAACCCAAACATTAATTTGTATCAAACCTAAACGAACTATGTCTTTTTTATCCTATCCATTGAATGATTTTTTTTCATTTTACCTTTAAAACAAGAATGATATCTTTCAAGTCACCTTAACTGAAAAGGAAAAAAACCAACTTGATAGGGTTTTATAAAATGATTCTTGTTTATGTGACCATGATGGTGATGTAATAATTGGGTGTTATATGGGTCATATGAACATTATTCGATATCTGTTTCCAAGTCTTGGATTTAATGATTTAATACACTAAGACTTAAATTTATTCATTCCATTCCATAACTAATGTTATCTTTGAAAAATTATCATTCTTTATTCCCAAAATTTAAAATAAATACATCCACCCCATAGAAAGAAACAAAGATGATGTTCTTTGTAACACTTGGCACAAAAAAATGTTCTTAAAAGGAAATATAATTCCAATTGGAAAAGGAATTTTTTAGTCTTTTATAGCAAAAGAAGTGGGTTGTGCTCCATTGGCTACTTGAAGATCAACCTCACCTTTATAAATATTATGAAATATAATTAGATATAATATTTGGATATATATATATATGTATATATATGGTTACCCAAAGATACAACTAATAAAAAATTCCTAGATATAGAAATATTAATATTGTTAATGAAAATAACATTAGATCCCACTTTCTTCAAGGTACTATTTTATTAAAGTGTCCTAGCTTGCTATATGAAAAATATATTTCATATTTTTCCCTTTTCATTCACTTATAAATTACTCTTATTGGAAGGATTATTCTCATGATTTTTATACTCAGTATGAGTCTTGGGACCCGTTTCCATTTCCATTCTCTTCTTATTCGCCATAATTACTTAGATTTTTTCAGTCCCTATATCTTGTCCAACATCCTGAATGAGAGTAATAAGTTCCAAAATCTCTTATCATTATTTCTCATATTTTAATTCACAATAATAATGAATAATGATTTATGTAATGAGTAAAGTATGGGATTCATTCCTAGATAATTAGGGAACATAGTGACCAAGATGTCTAAGGGCTCTATGTATCGAATCATCAAGCCTACATGAGGCCCATCTGGTGCTGACTCTCAAATATTTCCCATGAATAGTGAATTTGAGATCTCATATCTCTCTTGTCTCTCCTTCTCTTGGTAGATATCATAAAGGTGAGACATCATGCTATACGAATCCATATATTCACGTTTCAATGAAATAAAATTGGGAATGGATGATAAAATGAAACACTAGACTTATGTAGAATTATAAAAATGTTTTTTATATATGGATAATTCTTCCTTACTAGCCTCTTGGACATGAACATCAGAAATGGTTTTTTCTAGTGCTTATAATTTCCTTTTAGGGTGTAGAGTAACATGAAAGTGACTCTCTATTATTTTAAATTAGTACCAGTGTGAAGTTTATCCTTATCATGTTTGTATGACATTGATATGGTTGATTTCATGTGTATTATTATTATATAATAAATAAGAGTAGTCTTTTTGTTGTTTATCTCATAAAATTACATAATATATATTAAATTTATTAATATCACACTATATAAATGAAACTAAATATCCCATTCAATTAGATTTGAAATATCTTATTACATGGGTAATTCGGTGGAAATAATCCATATGCCCCTTCTCATAAACTAGAAGGAGGGTTCTCATGATATTAAATGGTATTTAGGTTGGTGTAACTTGTGTACTACTTTACCTCACAACTACTTGATTTTTTGTGTGGAATACCCAATCCTAAAGTCATGAATCTGGATTTTCTCAACACTATTCCTAATAGTTCCAAAAATTATTATAGATGTGACCAATACATAATTAGAGCTAGGTTAATTTGGCCAAAAAATCAATATATAAATTCCTAAAAAATTGAAATCAACCTAATAGAGGTTGGTCAAACACATTGAACTATGCTTGGATTCCTACATAAGTAGTTTAAGTATATACCAAATTGATATATATAATTGAGGGATTTTAATCATTATGTGAAAATAACCCATTTTTATCAGTTTCATTATTGTTAATATTAATTGGATTTACATAAATAATTAAAAAAGTCTTAAATAATTATTATGTATACTCCAATTAATTATTAAATTATATTATATGCTTATTAATTCATTAATTCATGTGACCACAACAAAATATCCATATTTAAATTAACCTCAGAACATGATATAAATAAAATAATAAGAGTGGTATGATAATTATCTTGTCCATATTTTTAGTTTATCTTAATTATGATAAAATAACCATCGAATGAGTGGAAAAACACCTTCAACTATGACTTGGTTCAAGTGGAAAATTTCTACCTATCGTACTATGTATCTATTGGGATGGTTACACCTTAGCTCCAAATCCAAACCAACTCCACTTTCTTGGGAGCTCCATACATTACCTATTCTATCCCTGACATATAGGTGAGGGGAACTAAATAATTATTATAGGGTTTTACAGTAAATGAAAATGCGGGCATGCAAGACCTTAAAAAATGAGAGCAGGGACGTGAAAAATTCCATAAATTTAATTTAATATTAAATTAATTATAAACCAATCATATAAAAATTTCTAATCTATGTTAATGATCATCCACATAAATGAAAATAGTTATAAATTTAAATTACTATAATTCATTCTAAATTATCCATATTTAAGATAAATCACCCTCAAATGAATTAATTATCTTCTTTAAATAATCAATTCTGTTATATTAATTCTCATAAAACTTTCATGTGATTATTATCCATAAAAATTTTAATTGAATTAAATAAATATATTTAAAATTGACCATGTACAAAATATATTCCTTGGAATAACCCAGTGAGTACTCTTACAAACTACCCAATGTGTATTATATTCATAAATTGATTACTCATGAATATAGTATAGACATATTATCACCTTACTTACTGGTATGTACTATCAAATAAATGATACAAGAAAAAATGTTTTTATGTAGAATGTTATATTTTATTTTTGCTAGAGTAATCACTATATCATGAATAATAAATGATATATAATTATTAATATTATACTGAAATTAATTAGACATTTATTATATATATAACTCATCACATAGAATGTATGAATCAAATTAATGATAAATAAAACACATGCTTATAAGGTTTAAACCATATAGCAAATTAACATTAAATATTATGTGAAAAGGTAATATACAATATGTGTACTATTCAGATACAAATTATGTAAAAATAGTCACTATCAATCTTTGATACATTCCTAGGAATAGGGTGTGTTGGCCTACTATGAATATTAATGGAGTATAAAAAATTTATAAGAGTAATAAATCATTTAGTCTCTGTGTTACATGGTTACCTGTCAGATGTACCACATAAAACCATATAAGGTACATTTGACAAATAGACTACACATCATGTGAAAATTTTAGACACCGTGTAGGCCAATTAACCATGAACTAGAAAATACAAGTCAACACAAGGTGTATTAAATACACACCTTTTGAAATAAATTCATAATGATCTGAAGTAATTCATTATTCATCCAGGTGCATTGAAAACTGTTACACCATGTGTACTAATAGTCTACAATACATATACCAATGGGATGAATGTTTTGTACTCTTCTGATAAATGGATGTAATCCTTGGAACCTCTATAAGAGCTATTTTATTGTTCTAAATTTATAAATAATGCATTTTGAATTACATTTTCAATAACAAAGAAAAATAATAGAATATATCTTGAATTGGATTAATGAATGATTAAAACAAAATTTAAAAACTAATGATTAATTTTTAAATCAATAATGTATTTATATACAGTTATAAATAATTATGAAGCCTCCATTTGATACAACTTTAAGGTGTTGTTTATAGCTAAAGAATTGGTAGGAGAATTCCCAAATCAAATTTTTACCTTAATGGATGATTAATTCTAGATTTATAGGACCTAGAATGTCATAAAGAACAGAATTTAATCAAATATTAATTCACAAGAAAACACCAAAACCAAACACAAGATCATCACATAATGATTTATAATTAATTTATGAAATTATAATTTACCTTGTGGTGAATTCTTTTTTTGTTGATGAATCTGACAATGTATCTATGTCATACCATTGTTGTGTTGCATGACTCAAGTATAAATTACCTGTAGTGTTCATCCAAATGTTAACTATGTACCTCTAAGAGGTTCCATAAGAATATATGAGTGCTCATGTAGAAGATCGTAATTCCTTCACTATCCTTCTTTGGTCACAATGAGAATTTCTTTAAATACAGAATCTCCTGAATCTATTTAGAATCGAGATGGGTGAAGGTGTAATATATCTAGACATTCTGAAAACCATTATTGGATAGGATCCCTCTTGGACTTAAGAGGATCTCCTAGAGTCATTGTGTGTAACCAACAAATAGTTAAAATTAGGGTTTGAAATAATATAACTAGTTTCAATAGTTCCAAGATTAGAAACAATTGTTGCACATGAACCCTTAATATTTTCTTAATCCCCAGGGAACACCATGTATATAATAATAATATTATTATTTATTGACATGTGAAACACTATATAATAAAGTAAAATTTATTTCTTGAATAAATGGTTTATTTTTTTCAAATAATATTTAATAAAGATATTTTATTTATCATTGAACCTTTAAGCACGTTGTGATATTCCTCCACAATATTTATCAAGCCGCAAATAATTACTATTTATTTAAGAAATAAAATTCACTACAATATTATCCAAATAAATAAATAACTAAATATTATGCTAAATTCACTAAATAGAAAATAAATATATATTAAATTTTATTATCTGAAAATATTCTATCGAACAACTAGTGAATAAATATATATAATAAATGAAATATGAATAATTGTTTAATCACATATATGATTAATATTTATTGAACATGTAAAATATAAAACAAAATTTAATATATAATTGATGTTATGAATACACTTAGTGTGTGAACCACTAGGTCTTTTTCTCAGTTACATTAGTTAGAGCCACCCAAAGTCCAAGAATAAAATCTTAAAAGACACCGAGTCACCCATATAGAAAAAATTTAATGTCATGACAATGTAAAAACTCACACAAATACTTATTATGTATTATAATATATTTATCATGATATCTGTAATCATTTTGGTTGTATAGTGATGTCATCAACCTATGTGCTCGATGCCTCTTTCCTTGACTTTCTAGAAATGAACCTGCCGAAAGAAAAAAAAAGCAATTTATTTATTTATGATGTGTTATTCCCATAAAAGGGCCTATGATATAATATTGGGTTAAATTATAGAAGAGAATAATCCTTTCTGACATTATTAATTAAATAATTATCACTCATGATGCTCCCAATGTATCATACTTCACCGTGAACCTATGTCATCATGGTTATTATCACTACATCGAAGTACGTGACTAATGATATCCAATAATAATAATTGTAAATTTTATATTTCAATACTAACATATGTAGATTGGACCATCCAATGAAACTTATAACAATGGATTTCCTAATACCGGTTCATGGACTTATAATATTTTTAATGGGAATTATTAAGTAGGTATACCAAGAGAAGGTGCCTCAATGTCCAATGAGTTACTACCCTTGATAGATTATGTTATTTTTTCCCAAAAAATGATATCCCTTGATTATTTAATATATATTTGAGAATACAATGGGTGGAATTCTAGGTTATAATCTTCCAAGGAAGCTAATATTATCTTATAATGTGAAAATAACTCTTATGATATTATCACTTACTATGTCACATAAAATTACACTCATGATGTGATAATACATATAATAATATAAAAAACAACGAATATAGGTAATCAGAAAATACACAGAAGGTGGTTCAAGGTATCCAACTCCAATAAGAGATACATGAAAGATGATGAGATCAGTAACATGAAAAGGGGTTAGGTTATCTATAAGGCCCCATCCTTAAACATTACTTAATCTTGGGTTATTTCAAGAATTTACATTAATGATCTTTTCAGGTTTAGAGTTTTAGATAATTAGATTATAAATCATGCATTAAATTCCACATTTAAACAAGATGGTTACATCAAAGACAATATTAATTTTTTTCCACCAAAGGAAAAATATTTAAAATAAAACCTGGTTTCTTTCTTGAAACTTCCTTGACACTATCATCACATCATGTACTTTTCCCTTGACCAGTGAATTACATTTCAAAACCTTGGGATGAGCATAAAAATCTTAATAAGGGATATAAAAATACATAAAGAAAACATTATTCCATGTATACATAAGAATCATTGAAATCATACTTTACTCATAAAACATAAGAACTTTAACATACCTCATGAAATCAAAAGATTTACGAATAACTAATAGAAATCATAAGACGTAAAGGTAACTTTAGGCATTTATAGCATTCTTATGTAGGGAGTAACCCTCATGGTTACATTTGGAATACCCATCATAGTATATTCCCTAAATATATTTGGAGAAACCAAATCATTTAACTACTTCACATTAACCAATGAATTGGAGAGATATATCGGGCTCACCCGCCCTTAGTTTATCACAGAACCACCCATCTTCATAAACAATGCCCAAGAACCATAATATAATCATATCACATAAAAAATGCATAAAGGAAACATAACATTTCAACATTTCAATCACAAGATATCAATATAACACATTGATATAATCAAAACATTATCAAAACCATTTTCAATACCAAAATAAAAGAAATGTAAAACATGGTATTTATTTTTCATTTTAAAAAAGTTATGGCTTGTAGAGGAAACCGAAACTCAAATAATGGTCACAGTGGCGGAGAAGTCGTTGTCGCCACATACGTAAGACAAAAACATTCCTTTTGAAGTTTAGTAAAACGCTTCGTGTAAAAAAATTTCTTTTGAAAGAAAATAAAATTCAAAAGAGTTTATTATACAACTAATAAATGATGGTTGTATATAAATTGAAGTATGCCTCAACAAAAGGAGATTGAGATGAAGTCCCTTACCTCAAGTCCGACTTGTCTTGTTCGTTTCATTATATTATTAAATAATAAACATTGGTCAATCTATAATTTCTTAAATACTTCCTTTAAATTATATTATTCAATTCATATCTCATATTATCATGTTATAATAATTAGTTAATTATGTGAGTTCATATCATACGTTTTGTTGATGTTCTATACATGTTTAAAAAATGAACTTGTTTGAAAAGAATTTTGGATGTAGTTATAAGTACATCATCTCCAGAATGATATTAATAATTTAAATACAATATATATATATAGTATATATTCATTTTATACTATTACATAAAAATTTGTGATAAAAAAATAAATGCACCGTTCATGGAGACTGTAGGTCGTACGTATGCATGAACGCTACTTTCATTTCATTGTCATATTAAAGGAATTAAAACTAAATGAGAAAAATATATATTATAATTACATTATAATATATATGTTATATAGGTAACATAAGTTCATTTATTACATTCTTTATAAATTCCATGTTTGTCATGAACGAGTCACATCCCCTGAGGGGGCGGTAGTCCACACTTTCTCAGATGAAATTAGCGTAGTTCCACAACATGAAAAGTATAACGATTTGATTTAAAAATAAAATTCAGAAGCATATAGAAAAAATAAATACCATATATATCATATATAAATACAGTGACATTATAATGGTTACCATGAAAGGTGTTAAAAGAAGATAGAACAATCTTCGTTTTGTGAGGCAGTGACTCACCACCCACTGAAATAATATGTTCTTTAACCATTAGACAGGGGTGTGTGTAAGTGTATTTAGAATCCTTATCATAACAAAAATCAAGTATATTGAAGATATTGTTGTTATTATGGGATCAAATAATAAGAAGATAGTGGTGAGTTAAGAAGGAAAATAAAAGGAAGAAACTCGAGAGAAGACATTACCTCTAAATCGGGTAACTCTTTTTGATATGAGCCAAAGGCTTTCTTGGAAATACTTCTGCCCAAAGTGAGGCTTATAGGAGTAATATAGGGATGTGATGAGATAATATGAGTAGAGGTTGGATGATCCAAGGGCCTGAGAGGTGTGGGTAAGGGGGTAGAGGTGGGGGCCTTTTATAAGAGGGAGGAGGGTCACTTTTGGAAAGTCTTGAAATGTTACTTTATTATAAAATGATTTTCATATTTTAACAGTTCCACAATGAAATATTTCTAGTATTAGGTGATAAGGGTTCGAAATACACCCATCCAATAGGTTTTCTATAAGTGTAATTCTTGGATTTTACCTTATCTTTTCATTTTATTTAAATCATTCATTAATGGGGTAATCACTACATCATCATGGTATCATAAATAAATAAATTTATTTAATGTATAAAAATAATAAAAAAATACTATGATGTAGGAAATATTTTTAGATTTCCAAGGAATATTTATATTCTAAGAGATAAGTTTTGTAAACAAAATTAAAATTGTTTTTCTTAGGATATACAAACCTTTGTTGTATTTCTCTTCTTTTTAAAAAATAATGTCATAAATGTCACTATCACACCCAGGTGACTCCATGGGCCCTCAAGTTCGGTAAAAACCTTCCCATGGTCATCCATGACTCAAAAAAGAGGATTTTGACACATGTTGAGGTCATTTTATATTATTATGAAATTATTTTGTCACCCTTAACTACCCGATTACTAATTAATCACGATAATTACATATAATTACCGTCGTTACTATTCATAATGTCAAAAAAAAAAGAGTCTTAATTACATAATTTGGACCATCTTTTTCCAAATATGGAATCCGTTTTACCCAATTAGAAACACAGAAATTGCAGTAATTATTTTAAAAATAATTCCCGTTGTCAAAACAAATAGCGTGTTTTTTAGAAACAATATCTATCAAAAGATTGACAATTGTTTATGTCCAATTTTAATGTGAAATTAATTATAATTACCACCATTGGATTAAATTATAAAAATATATTATAATTACACTTTAAAATCAATTAAAAGGACAATCTAACTATATAATTAAATTAGATGAAAAAGTGGTTTTGAAGTAAAATGCAGTATTTTCACTATTCATTAAGAAATTAACATTGTCAGAAAAATACCAAAAATTTATCCAAAGTAAATTTTAATGCCCCAAATCTAAAGAATAAGTTTATCTTAAAAAATATAGCTTGTAAAATTGTCAAAAGTTATATTTAAAAATGTTTTGCCATCAAAAGGAGGTAAAACAATCTTTTAAAAATATTAGAGTATTTTAGGCTTAAAATTTGATTTATTCTCATTTTAAGCCTCTAATGCACTACCTAATTCATAAATAGACATAGATATGAAAATATATTATTCTTTACTTACATGGGATGTTACATCCTTCCCCCCTTTAGAAAATTGGGTCCCCACAATTTATTTACTTATCAAAAAAGTGGTGGTATTTATCCCTCATTGCCTTTTCAGATTCCCATGTCGCCTCTTCAACTATATGGTTTTTCCATAGAAACTTTACTTGATGAATCAAATTATTCCGCAACAATTACTCCCTGTGGTCAAGAATATGGATCGGTTTTTCCTTATAAGATATATTCTCTTCCAACTAAACTACCTCTGGACTCAAAACATGAGATGGATCTGGCATTTACATCCTTAACTTTGTAACATGAAAAACATTGTGTACCTGAGATAAATTTAGAGGTAATGCCACTCTGTATGAAACTGATCCAACTCTCTCCAGAATTTCATATGGTCCAATTAACCTTGGGCTCAACTTTCCTTTCTTATCAAATCACATCACACTTTTCCATGGTGAAATTTTGAGGAAGACATGATCACCTACCACAAAAGAGAGATCCTACCTCCTATTGTCCGCATAACATTTCTGCCTACTCTGAGCTGTTCTCATGTGTTTCTATATCAGCTGAACTTTTTCTTCCAACTCTTGTACCAATTCTAGTCCCATCAACTTCCTTTCACCTACTTCAACCCAAAAAGATGGAGTTTGACACTGCTTCCCATACAATGCCTCAAATGGTGCCATCTGTATACTGGAATGAAAACTATTATTATAAGAAAACTCAACCAATGAAAGATGTTGGTCCCAAATTCCATGATAATACATCGAACAAGCACGTAGAATATACTCCAAAGTCTGAATTGTTCATTCTGAATGCCCATATGATTGAGGATGAAAAGCTGTACTAAAATCTAATTCAGTACCCAACAACTGCTGAAGGACTTTCCAAAAGTTAGAAGTGAACCTGGGATCACGACCAGATACAATGGAGAGGGGAACTCCATGTAAACTGACTATCTCTTTAAGATATAATCGAGAAAGTTGATCTTGGGAAAAAGTATCTCGTATAGCAATGAATTGAGCAGATTTATTCAAGTGATCAACAATAACCCAGATTGCATTATTACCTCGAGGTGTCTTAGGAAATCCCACAATGATGTCCATGGATATATTCTCCCACTTTCACTCTGGAACTGGTAAAGGCTGATACATCCCTTTCGGTAACTGCCGCTCTGCTTTAACCAGCTAATAGGTCAAACACTTCACAGTAAAATAAGAAATATTTCTTTTTATTCAATCAGACCTGTAATACTCCTGAAGATCTCTTTACATCTTAGTACTGCCTGGATGAACTGAAAATGGAGAACTATGAGCTTCACATAACAACTCTCTCTTCAACTGTGAATCACAAGGCACACAAAAACTCTTCTCAAATCTCAAAATAAAATCACTATAAATGTTGAATTCAGGTAACATACCCTTCCGAACCAGCACTACCTTTTTCTACAACTCACTTTCTTGCTTCTGTGCTTGCTTAATTCTATCTGATAGAGAATATTTCACTGATACCTGAAACAAAAAAGAATAATTTCCTACACCAATAACCTCCAAGACAAAATTCATCAAATCCTTAACCAAAGGATCATGTTCCAAATGTAACATGGTTAATGAAGCATTACTTTTTCAACTCAAAGCATCTTCCACTTTATTTTCTTTTCCTGGGTGGTAGTGAATCATGCAATTATAATCCTTGATTAATTCTAGCAATCTCCTCTATCTCATGTTCAATTCTTTCTAAGTGAATATATTCTTTACACTTTTGTGATATGTATATATTTCACTCATTACACCATACAAATGATGCCACCAAATTTTTTAGGAGAAAATAATAGTATCTAATTCCAAATCATGTATAGGGTAATTTATCTCGTGAGTTTTCAACAAACGCAAAGCATAAACAATTACCTGATAATTCTGCATTAGGATGAAACCAAGTCCTTTCAATGAAGCATCACTATAGATAACAAACTCACCATTCCTGGAAGGTAGTGCCAACACTGGAGCATTCACCAATCTACTTTTCAATTCCTGAAAACAATTATCACATTTGTTTGTCCATATAAACATAATACCCTTCTGAGTTAGCTTAGTCAATGGGATGGAAAACCATGAAAACTTTTTAACAAACCTTCGGTAATAGCCTACCAAACCAAGAAAACTACGAATCTCGGTTACATTTTTGTGTCTTTTCCATTCTTCAACAACCTTGGTTTTTGCAGGATCAACAGTTATTCCATCTTTAGAAACAATGTGACCAAGGAAAGAAATTTGTTGCAACCAAAACTCACACTTTCTGAATTTCCCATAAAATTTATTTTCTTTTAAGTTTTGAAAAATAACCCTTAAATAAATTTCACACTTCTCTTTACTTTTAGAAAACACAAAAATATCAATAATGAAAAAAACCACAAACTTATCCATGAACTCATGGAAAATTCTATTCATAAGGTCCATGAATACAACATGTGCATTAGTTAACCCAAAAGTCATAACTACAAATTCATAATGGCCATATCTTGTAAGAAACACGGTCTTCAAAATATCTACTTCCTTTACTTTCAACTGATGGTACCCCGATCTCAAGTCAATGTTTGAAAAATACTGAGCTCCCTGGAGCTGATCAAACAAATCATCGATATGAGGAAAATGATATTTGTTCTTAATGGTGATGTCATTCAAGGCTCTATAATCAATGAAAAGTCTCATTGAACCATATTTCTTTTTAACAAATAAAATAGGAGCACCCCATGGTGATGTTCTAGGTCAAATGAAACCTTTCTCTAATAAATCATGCAATTGCTCCGTTAACTCTAAAAGTTCAATTTGAGCCATTCAATATGGGGGTTTTGAAATTGGTTTAACATCAGGAACTAAGTCAACAGTAAATTCAACTTCCCAATATGGTATTATTCCAGGAAACTCATCAGGAAAAAAAATCCTGATACTCATTTACCACTAGCACATCATTAATCTGAACGGTTCTTTTGTTTTCAACAATATGTGAAAGGTAAAATTCATTTCCATCTTTTACAAGTTTTTTAGACTCTTAATATGTTATCAAAAGAAAGGGTTCATTCACGTACACAAACGGAAAGCCATTCTAAAAATAAACTTCTTTAGCTATACAGTCAATCTTATCATGGTAAACAGAGAGCCAATCCATACCCAGAACAGCATCAAACTCTACTAGAGGTAAAACAATAATGATTGAAAGTTGGTTCTTTCCACGGATAAGGATAGGAAGATTCTTATAAATTATTTTTGCCTCAACATTTCCCCCAGGTGTTTTTACAACAAGTTCAGGAGTCATTTCTTGTGATGGAATTCCGAATTTACTAGAAAATTTTTCAGAGATGAAAGAATCTGTAGACCCTGAATGAAACAACACATTGGCATAATCTGAAAAAACAAACAAAGTACCTGATACTACTTCATTTGATGGCCCAAAATCTACCGAAGTAGTTGCAAAGGATTTCACCACACCTTTCTGCTTGTAGTCTGACTGCTTCCCATCATTCGAGCTCTTTGTCGAATACTCATTTGCATAATGACCCGTCTCATTGCACTTGAAACATTTCACTAACTGTAAATCAAATTTGGTATTACCACTACCCTGATCTTCTCTAATGAAATAACGAGCCTTATGTCCCATATTACTACATCAGAAGAACTTTCCAGTTTTCAAATTACATTCCCCATCATGCTTTTTACCACATTTATCACAAACTGCAAACTTAGTTTTCTTACCATCAATCCTTTTTGAAGGATTCTTCCCTTTCTCCTGCCACCTCAGTCTCTTCTTCTGTTAGTTTTCATAGAACACTTGATCATCGATAAACTCCATTTCCACCTTCTCATCACATAAAACATGATTTTCATAACTTTTGAACTCATAATAAGCTAATGACCTTTGATATTATGGATTTATTCCTGGGTAAAAACAGTTGATTTTACTACCAAGGTCTCAGATAAAATTTGGAGCAAGCCTTTTCGATCGTGTGAAATTTTCTTCATAAGAAGACACCGAGTCGTCCTCTTGCCTCAATTCCAAGAATTGTTTTCTATACTAAGTCGAACAGCCTTAGGAAAATATTTCTCAAGAAACGTACCTTTGAATTCATCCCAGTCAAGAGCATCAATCTCATTAATGTCGCTGATATTTTTAACCATCGACTACCACTAATATGCTTCACCGTACAAACGGTAAACAACAAGAATATCCTTTTGATTGTCTGAACACCCCATGACATCAAAAATCATCTATAGTAATTTAATCCTCCATTCAGCTAGCATAGGGTCAGATGATCCTCTAAATAATCGGGGATGTTGCCTCATGAAATTTTCCACCACCGTCATGTTCCTATGCGGTTGATCTTGCTAATCTCGTGCATGGATACCACCACCATTTATCTCTTGAGCCAACTCCGCCATTACTGCAACAAACTATCCAGTTCCAATTCCGACCATCTTTGAATGCTGATTTGGGAGGTCATTTCCTTCTGCATGCTTTCCTAGCACTGCTTCTCTGTTTCCTATACGGAAAACCATTCTGAACAAACATGTATTAGATAAAGTAACATGGTAATCTTCAAATTCTATATTATTTCAATTTGACCATAATGTAAAAAAAATATTTTTGGATAATCATTTAATAGAATTCTAACTACTACAGTTATCTAAACCGACCTTTGATACCAACTATAAGGCCCCATCCCTAAACATTACTTAATCTTGGGTTATTTCAATAATTCACATTGAGGATATTTTCAGGTTTCGATTTTTAGAGAATTAGATCATAAATCATGCATTACATTCCATATTTTAACAAGGTGGTTACATCAAAGAAAATATTCATTTTTTCCACCAAAGGAATCATATTTAAAATAAAACAAGGTTTTTTTCTTGACATTTCCTCGACACAATCATCACATCATGTAAATTCCCTTGACCCATGAAAAACATTTCAAAAACTTGAGATGAACATAAAAATCTGAGTAAGGGATATAAAAATTCTGAAAGAAAACATTTGTCCATGTTTACTTAAGAATCAATGAAATCATACTTTACTCATAAAACATAAGCACTTTAACACACCTTTTAAAATCATAAGATTTATGAATAACTCATTGAAATCATAAGACATAAAGGTAACTTGAGGCATTCATTACATTCTTACGTAGGGAGTATCCCTCATGGTTACGTTTGGAATACCCATCACAGTATATTCTGTAAATATCTTTAGAGAAACCTTAGTGATTAACTCCTTAGTGTTACCCAATGTATTGGAGAGATTTCTCGGGATCACCTTCCCTTAGTTTATCATAGAACCACCCATCTTCATAAACAATTTCCAAGAACCATAACATAATCGTATCAAATAAAACATGCATAAAGGAAACTTAACATTTCCACATTTCAATCACAAGATATAAATACAACACATTGATATAATAAAAACATTATAAAAACCATTTTCAATGCCAAAATAAAGGAAAAGTAAAACATGGTATTTATTTTTCATTTAAAAAAAGTTATGGCTTTTAGAGGAAGACGAAACTCAAATAATGGTCACAGCGGTAGAGAAGTCGTTGTCGCCGCATACGTAAGACAAAAACATTCCTTTTGTCATTTAGTAAAACGATTCATGTAAAAATATTCCTTTTCAATGAAATTAATAGTCAAAATGTTTTATTATAAAACTAATAAAATAAGGTCGTATATAAATTGACGTATTCCTCAACAAAAGGAGATTGAGATGAAGTCCCTTACCTCAAGTCCGATTTGTCTTGTTTGTTTGTTTACATTACTAAATAATAATCTTTGGTCAAGTTATAATTGATTAAGAAAATCCTTTAAAGTTTATTATTCAATTCATATCACATATTATCATGTTATATTAATTAGTTAATTAAGTGAGTTCATATCATACTTTTTGTCGATGTTCGGTACATGAATAAAAAATGAACTTGTTTGAAAAGAATTTCCCATGTAGTTATAAGTACATCATCTTTATAATGGTATTGATGATTTAAAAATCATATATATCGATTATATATTCATTTTATACTATTCCATAACATTTGGAGATAAAAAACGAAATATACCGTTCATGGAGACGCTAGGCCGTACGTATGCATGAATGCTACTTTCATTTCTTTGTCATATTAAAGAAATTAAAAATAATTGATACATATATATATTTTAATTCCAGTATAATATATATGTTATACAGGCAACATAAGTTCATTAATTAAATTCATTATAAATTCCATGTTTGGAATGAACGAGTGATATCTCTTGAGGGGGTGGTAGTCCACACTTCCTCAGATGAAATTATCGCAGTTCCACAACATGAAAAGCATAACGATGTGATTTAAAAATAAAATTCAGAAGCATATAGATAAAATAAATACCATATATATCATATATAAATACAGTGACATCATAATGTACACCATGAAAGGGGTTAAAAAAAGATTGAAAAATCATCGTTTTGTGAGGCAGTAATTCGCCACCCAGAGAAACAATATGTTATTTAACCATTAGACGGAGGTGTGTGTAAGTGTAGGTATAATAATTATCATAACAACATCCTAGTATATTGAAGATACTTTTGTTATTATGGGATCAAATAATAAGAATATATTGGTGAGTGAAGAAGGAAAATAAAAGGTAGAAACTCCAGAGAAGACGTTACCTCTCAATCGGGTAACTCTTTTTGATTTGAGCTGAAGGCTTTCTTGGAAAGACTTATACCCTAAGTGAGGATTCTAGGAGTAATAAAAAGATTTGTAGAGATAATATTAGTAGAGTTTGTAAGATACAAGGGGTTGAGAGGTGTGGGTAAGGGGTTAGAGGTGGGGGCCTTTTATAAGAGGGAGGAGGGTCACTTTTGGAATGTCTTGAAATGTTACATTATTATCAAATTCTTTTCGAATTTAAAGGTCCAAAAATAAAATATTTAGAGTATAAGGTGATAAGGGTTCTAAATCCACCCATCCAATAGGTTTTCTACAAGGTTTGTCTTATATTTTACCTTATCTTTTCATTTTATTTAAATTGTTCATTAATGAGGTAATCACTGCATCATCATGGTGTCAGAAATAAATTTATTTATTTAATGTCTAAAAATTATAAAAAAAATACCATGATGTAGGAAATATCGGTATATTTAAAATGACTATTTATAGTATAAAATATCATTTATGGAAACAAAATTAAAATTGTTTTACATAGGATATAAAAACCTTTATTATATTTATCTTCTTTTTAAAAAAATAGTGTCATAAATTTCACAATCACACCCATGTGACTCCATGGGCCCTCATGTTCGGTAAAAATCTTACCATGGTCGCCCAAGACTCAAAAAAGATGATTTGGACACATTTTGGGGTCATTTTATATTATTATGATATTATTTTATTATCCTTAACTACCCAATTACTAATTAATCATGATAATTAAAGATAATTACCATCGTTACTATTCATAATGTCCAAAAAAAAAAGAGTCTCAAGTACATAATTTGGACCTTCTGATTCCAAATATGGAATCCATTTTACCCAGTTACAAAACATAGAAATTTCGGTAATTAATTTAAAAATAATTCCCGTTGTCAAAAAAAATAGCGTGTTTTTAAGAAACAATATCTATCAAAAGATTCAGAATTCTTTATGTTCAATTTCAAAGTGAAATTAATTCTAATGACCATCATTTGATTAAATGGTAAAAATATATTCTAATTACACTTTAAAACCAATTAAAAGGACAGTTGAACTATATAATTAAATTAGATGAAAAATCAGTTTTGATGTAAAATGAAGTATTTTTCACTATTCATATGAACATTGTCAGAAAAATACAAAAAATTTATCCAAAGTAAATTTAAAATTCCTAATTCTAAAGAATATGTTTAATTTGAAAAATATATCTTATAAAATTGTCAAAATTTAGATTTAAAAATGGTTTTCCATCAAAAGGCGGTTAAACAATCTTTTAAAAATATTAGACTATTTTATGCTTAAAATTGGATTTATTCTCATTTTAAGCCTATAATGCACTATATAATTCATAAATAGACATAGAGATGAAAATATATTATTATTTAATTACTTGGGATGTTACATTATCTATCAAATTTAATGTAATTAGGCCTAGGTTAATAATACTTATGCATACCGGGATCGAGTAAAGTGAATAGACCAACCTAGTGGGATATTAAGGACCAAGATAGGATATGGGAAATCTCCTGACTTGTACCAATGTAGTGAACCCCATGTAACAAGTGAGGAAATGTTATTTGGATGATGATTCTATGATAGAAGACATCTTTAGAGTGTAGGCTGTTTTCCTAGAACCATGTAGATATCATGTGCCCTTATGAGGCTACCTCGGTGATATTATGACCGAGGGGACCCTTGGGGAAACCATATTAATAAATTGACCCAAAGTGTGTGTGTGTGTTGGGTAGTGATGGTTGTTGGTGGAATATTAAAACCCTAACCATTGTGAAAGCCTTAGAGGGAAGTATTAAAGGTGATGGGTGTGGGAATTTACATAACCATTGGTATATATTTATCTATTTATGATTATGATAGATTATATGTGATTACCACAAATACCTAGGAATAATCATTTGGGCCTAACACTGATATGATTTTCTGGGGAGCATGAGGAGTGTCAACTGATATAGATGAGAACCTAGGATGCCCAATATACTTTGCATCCGGTCTCATGATATATATGGGGAAGATTCCTAGTTTGGATAGAATATATTATTTTCGTGATACAATAATAGATGCATAGAGGTGAAACATATGATAAAAAATTAAAGGATATGAGAGAACAATTTTCCATAAATGACCACGGTTCATGGGATTAAATTCATACTTTAAAACCATTATAAATTCTAAATAATCCTGGTATTTGATTGGTCTTACTTTAGACCCTTAAAAATTCATGGATCCTTCAAAAATCTAATGTTGGTATGGTGTGATGGGTGGGAATATATCCAAAGTCTTATATATTGTACATCCCAAGGGTAAAATTGGTATCCCCTTCATCAATGACTATGATAACCACTAGGATTGTGGGGATTCACTATTGATGCATTTGATGAGGGGACATGAGTTGTTGGATTCCCAGGTGAGGACCATAGGAGAAAAGTTGGTATTCCATTCTATTTCTTAGGTCACACTGGAATTAGTCACACAAGGACATATATGATTTCCTAGGGACTCCCCTCATAGTAAATAGATACTTTCGGAAGATAAATAATTCCATGGTACCACCGCGGGGTTTATCTTGAGGGATTGAGGATGTGATATGACTAGTGGTACACCAGGGTCCACTAATTCTTTAGTGGAGGACTGAGGAAAGTTCCCCATTGAGTGGGAAGAGGTTCCCATGAGGTTATTCTTTTACTGAGAGACACTATATTTCTGAACAAATAATGTATTGTTGATCAGGGTTATAGAACTGAGGATCGTTGATGGGTATTGTTCATAGCCATGGATACCTGAGTATTCCCTTGGGGCTATGGTGACACTATGGCTGGTGAAATAATCTTCACATGATCAAGTACATTCCAACATCATGATGAAGTATATAGTTCTGGTGGATGTTTATTTATTTATATTTATCAAATTATTTCTTATTTATAGTTGATCATGGAATATGCCCATATCAAAACCTTTATATTTCGGCATGGTACCATGATAGTGGTACCCTATTGAATTATTTACTCATATCGTTATTAATATATAGTTTTAAGTATATACCTGAGATAATCACACTTGTTACAAGAATGTGTTTGTGCAAGGGCCATATAGTGTTTTAGTATTCTCAAGCACGGATGCTATAACTTTACAGACCAATCTTTAATACATTACACAAACACACACCTAGGGAATATAATATTTAGTTCCCTTATAAACATGGAACACAATATCATTAATTCATGAATGATTGTAAATGTATCCTATAAATATATTCTCCTTTATTAATCTAACTTAGAAACATTCTTTATAACCTGGGGAAAGGGAACATAAGAAGGGTGTGCTCAAATTCTTAGTAAGGGTAAAAAGGGAGATATATATGCGTAACATGACTATAAGTGTATGATGAAATAAGAATAACATTTTAAAACCATAAATTTCACATCAAAGATCATAATATTGAATCATGGGGAAAATATTGGTAGTTTAGAGGAAATATATCATAAGGGGATCAAAGAACATGAGCCATGAGTGAATAAAATTGGAATATTAAATAGAATTGTGGCATAAACATAATCATTGAAAATAATTTACTTAGTATTAAAGGATCATTTACAAAACATATAAAGGCACTCCATTTGGGAATACACCTCCTGGGAGGGCCAAACAACCATCCCTAATAGAATACCTTTCTTCATAGTAGAATGAATTCACTCACTAAACCATCATTATAGTCAAGTTTCACTCCCAAGGCCATCGTAATAGAGAAAGCACCTTACAGATCTGAGTTCACTCCCTATTCCTATCATATCTCTCTCATGAGATATAAATTTTTACCCAGTACATTGGAGGGAGAAATATGCCTCACCCATCTTTATTTATAATTTAACCAACATCCATGGTTATAACATAACCACCCCCCTTGTTTATAACATAACCAACATCATATAATAAAAATCATAAATATGAATTCTATAATTTCATGAAACATTAAACATATAATAACCCACGAAATGAAATGGTTTTCATAAATATTTCATCACATCATAACCAATGAAAAAAATAGATTTTCATAATAATTTTATCATGGTATATCCTGTGAAAGAGAAATGGGTTCCATATACATCTTTTCACCATAAACAGAAAAAATAGAAAGAATAACAATGGTATATTCGATCATAACCCCTATAAATCATAATTAACATCAAATAATATCCCCTTATATGTAAAATTATTTTGATATATAACTTTGAATTTTTCTCGAGGAAAATTCATTTTACCTAAAAATCATTTTTTAAACATAAAATCGTTTTGAAAAAATTTCCCTTGAAAATAACCTTGAAAATTATAATTTAAGTTTTAAAAATCATTTAAAAACATTATTAAATAAATCATCCTATCATTTTTGAATTTTTTTTAAAACATAAAATGTAGTAACCCGACACTAGAATCCAAGAGACGATGTCTACTACTATTACATTGGATTGATTACAAGGAATAAAACCCTAAAGGATTGAAGAGTTTAGTAGTATTTGTAAAAATGATACATATATGAGTAAGTTTTTAAAAATAAATAAACTAATTAAAACATAATTTTTTCTTTTGTGGATAACTTTATTCCATATACGATATCCTTGCATATCTTTCTTAGTACACATCATGGATTCTGGTCGAAAGAAAAAAAATAAGTGGGAGCTCGAATGTTGTGTAAGGTTAAAGTATAGAGTAATAAATAATTAATAAATGACAATACACAATATGGAAAGGTAATTACAAGAGAATAATGCTTTTTAGTCAATAAACTGAGAAGAAAGTGCATAAAAATATGTAAAGTTAAATAACTTAACACCCTTGCCACATAATTTATAAGTTTATAAGGATGTGAACAAAGAATATAAAAATGTAAATACTAGAAACACATGCCATTAAAATAACTAGATAAGGAATGATCAATATAAAAAGGTAAGAAACTAAAAACATGTTCCATTTAATCAATAAATTGAGAATGAAATGCATCTATAGAATTTTCCATAGTGAAAATCTCATGGATAATAAATTCAGAATCAAACTGAACGAAATGCTTAATTATTGTATGTCATGTATCAGAAACATGAAAATATATACCAATGAGATGTTTCACAAGGAAGTTGAAAACTATAGGTAGAAATAATTCCTTGTGAAACTAATTTGTCTCATGAGAACCTAATGATGCATTAGGGGCTATATAATGTTTGGGCCTCACCCGTCACTACTTTTACAAAGCATTCCTTATATCAAATAATTGATTTAATTAATAAAAAATATTCCTTATAAAATATCAATTCTGAATTAATAATATAGATTTATTAATAATTACTTAGTGTGGGATAACTAACAACACAGTTTGTTAATTTTGATGAATGGAGATACCATTGAAATATCATTAAAACATTCTTGAGAAAAATAATCTTTTAACAATCTAATGTTTCTCATTCCACTTTGACACATTTGAATCATAATTCCCTATGAATTAAATGAAACAAATTATATCATGAGAATAACTATATTCATGATATTTCATGTTAAAGTAAACACCATAAGGAAAAATGATATATAGTTTAGGAGATAAACATATCCATGATATGTGAAATGGATAATTAGGGGCAATTCTATGTCAAATGATTATAAGAAATTGAATATTTAAAATGGGACTAAAAAATTAATCAAGGGAGTGAATGAACATAATATGTATGTAAAAATAAATCCTAAACCACATCAAAGAATAATAAAGATTGTATCAATAAAAAATTTCTATAGTGGATTAAAATAAATTGTTTTTGTCGTTGATGAAATAAATGAGGAAATTTAGAAACATTAACATGTAAAATATTTTTTTGTTTTGAAAAAACATTTGGAAGAAGTTTTCTTTGAATTTTATTTAAATAGATCTTCTTGAAAAACCATCCTTTTTAATTTTCAATGGAATCATCAAATAAATAATGATGAGTAAATTTTTACATGCCATAAAAGGTAAAAACAATATTCCCTTTTCACAATAAAAGGTTAGAAAATTTTCTTGTTCAGAAAGGAATAAAAATATTCCTTTAGAAAAAATTTTTAAAGAAAAAAATGAGTAAAAAGTTATTTAATAAATATATTTTAAAATTTTAGAAACATTTAAGAAATAATATTTTTCAAAAAATAGGTTATATGGCTAAAGATATAAATGTAGTCGAGTTTTCTCAAAAAATATTTTATATGAACTTTCAATTTTCAAAGAGTGCCTAAATGGTAAAATTACATGATAAAGTTCATTAATAATCAGAGGTGAAGAAAATTAAATGGTTTATGGAACAATGATATAGTATTTTCCTCTAATTGAAATTTAAGTATAAACAATCCTCAACAAAATGAGATAGTGAAGTAAACCCATAAAAGGCCATAATTTTGATATGAGAATCAATCCATATGTAGATTATGTGAGAAAAATTTAAATCCACATAAAAAAGTGAAATTACAAAAGTAGATATTGATAATTGATTACACACATAATCTTACAATATTAATGAAAAAAAGGAAGTAATATAACCTGAAGAAAAGAAATTGGGTTATGAAATTATTTTCAACTTGGTAACAATTAATTCAAATCCACTTTGAGGAAATAAGTCAAATTGAAACTCAAACTAACATGAAGAATGAATGAATCATGTTATTATATGTCAATGTGGTATTATTTACACCATATATAAGAAATTTAGTGCACAAAAATAAAGTATGTATCAAAGAATAGATATTGAGATGAAGTCCCTTACTACTTATTTACTTTGGAATTATAATCCTAACAAAATAAATTAAATAAAATAAACTCTAAGTACCCTGAAGATAAATTTAATCATGATATATAATAAAATCTGGGATGTATAGTCTACAAAAAATAAATAAGTGGTGAAAATGCTATATGCCTCGTTAAACGAAAAGTGAGACAAGAATCCTTTACCCTATGTTTCCTATTAGGTGAAAATCCTCTAAAATATTTTACAATGATTTTAATCATGTCACTATGTTATAACATAACCATAATAATATTTATAATTTCATATGTTATCTTCTTATAGTATCTTATTACCTGTTGTTTAATAATCCTTCAAAGATTTAATAATTTTTGGTGTAAATTACCGTGTGTTTCAAGTGTGTTGGACTTGATATTTTTTATTCTTAAATCAATAAATATTTCATAATATTTAAAATTTAAACCCTGATTTATTTAATATATATATTTAGTAGATATATTATATATAATCTATAATATTTGGAGATAAGAAATGAAATTCTCCGTTCATGGAGACAGTAGCTGGTATGTACGTATAAATGATACTTTCATTTCATTATCATATTTCATAGAATGAAAATTAAATGATATATATGTATATTATAATTAAATTATATTATCTTTGTCTTATATTTTACATTGTTTTATCAAAAAATATACTTTATACATTTCATGCATAGCATGAACAAATTTAATCGTATTGAGGAGGAAACAGTCCACACCTCCACAAACGATGTTATCATATTCCCAAAAAATAGAATACATAAAGGTATTTGTTATATTGATATTATAGAAGCATAAATACATTATATATATCAGATATATAAAATTTAAATATCATTTCCATCATAATTCCCAACCATTTTCGGTAGTAAAGGAAAAAATGAACAATCACCATTTCGCAAGGTGGTTGTTCTCCGTTCATGAACAGTAAGTTAACTACCCATTATATATAAGTGTGTATAAGTAAAGGTATAAATATTAATTTAAAAAAAATCTTATTATATTTAGTTTAATGATGTTATTATTTAATAATTTAATAAAAATAGTTCAAGGGTGCATAACAAAAATAAAACAAAAGATCTTGATGAACGATGTTATCTCCTCCTTAGGTAACTCTGGTGGTTTATCCCCAAAGGCATTACTTGGACATATTTTTCTCAAATAATGGATTATTTGATTATCAGAGGGAATTTTAGTATAAAATATTTCAGATAATGGTTGAAAAAAATATTTCTTCAGAGGTGAAAGGATGTGGTAGGTGTGAGTGCCTTTTTATAGCGGAGGAGGAGTGACATTCTGGGAAATGTTTGAAAAGGGAATTACACCCATATATTTTCATATGAAATATGGATGAAATAATAAATACAATTCTATCCAAGGGATTATACAGTCGATATATGAATATTAAATTTATTTGGGATAAGTTTCTAGGTTATTTTGTCCCTTAAGTATAAGGATTAGTCCATTGTTAAGCTAATTATTCTCTTATTCATTATAATTAATTGTAATTACTTTAAAAAATATGTTACTTATAAAAAACATTATTGAACATATTAAAAATTAGAAATTATTTTTTTCCAAATATAGAATCCAATTTTAGATATTCAAATCACATAAGTGGCTGAAACAAATTTAAATTTAATCATGTAGATGGGATGACAATGCGGGGTTTTAAAGTAAACATGTTCTAAAATTTGAGATTGTTTATATCCAATTTCAAAGATAAATTGGTTCCAATTACATAAAGTAGATTAATTTTTTTAACTGATATAATATTACTTTAATTTCAACTTAAAATATAATTTAACTTTATAAATAAATTAGATGATAAAGAAGTTTTGAATTAAAATTCAGTATTTTCACTATTCGTCAAAAAATGAAACTTCAAAGAAAAAGAATTCACGATATGATAAATATTGTGTTTTGATCTAAAACATTTTTTTTTATTTTTACATATAAAATTTATAGAAGTTCCAAAATTGGATTTAAAAAAGTTTTTCACATAAAAGGTGGTAAAGCTATATTTATAAAAGTATAAGTTTTAATTAATCATATTGGGTTTGTTCATATCTTATGTCTATACATTAAATTTTATGAATATATAAAATATATATTTCATTATTTTAATTTACTAATTTAATTTATTAAGACAATATTCCTTTGGAGGTATTAAAACAATTCATTTATATTGGTTTTTAAATTAATTTATAAGTAATTGATAAACAATGAATTGATTTTATATTTTTATAAAACAAATATTTTCATTAGTTAGTTTATAATATTTATAACAACTAATTTAATGGAAATTTTATGTCTTATTATGTTAAATAATAATATAATAATAATATATTATTGTTTGGTAAAAATCAGTTTTGTGTGTAACACAAGTGAGCAAAGAATGTAATTGTTGTGTGCAATGTATGATAACTCGGTATGGTGTGAATTCTAAGATATATCGTAGATTTAATTTATTAAAATTGTAAATATATTATAATGTATTGGGATATTATATTACCATACTCACTTGTTGTTGAGTTTCATGAACATTGTTGAATACAATGTCCTTACTTTAGAATTTTGTGGCATTTCATCCCTCGCACCTTAAATAAATTGCATCCTCACAATTTAAACTCAATATTGGTAATATATTGTTTTATATTTCATTTTTTTAATCCCATATTTTTAGAGGTGTTCATAAAACATCCTCTTGAAAATAGATAATGATATGTACAAAGGTCTCATGGGCTAACATATAATAGGGACTCTAAGTAGGAAACATTAGTGGCATGTGAAGATAAATACATAGAGGAAAAGAGTAAATATTTATAGGGAGTGAATGAGGTAATCGATCAAAAAAATGTGAATGATGAATGGAAGTTTGAGGGCCTTGAATCCATAAATCTATGATAATTTAAAAGACTAAAAATTGTACAAAAATTATGGTATTAAGACAACATTTTGGTTTTAAGATAATTTTTCTAGTGTCGAGGAATTTTTTTATTGAAAAAGAATATAATGAAATATATTAATTTATAAATATCTATAAAAATAGTTTCAGATTTTGTTTTTCCTCATTCAATTTAAAATATATCCATTAATTAAATAAATGGATATCCAAAAATCAACTATAACTCATGAAGTACTAAAATACACTTTAAATTGACCGTAAGGCCCATAAAAGAGTGACTAGTCTAAATATTTGTCTATAACTATTTTACAAAACCAATTTGGTTAACAAATTAATCTCTAAACCAAAATATTAACACTAATGGTTTATTATTTATAATTATTTTAAAAAATTTTATCTAAAAACAATGAAAATATTACCAGGATATCGAATAGGCCAATGTTAGGCATGAAACCCTTATTAGCCTTTAGTAATGGGTTTAAGTCCCATGACCTTCCAAGATATTTTTTGTTGTCAACAAAAATATAGATTTTCCTTTTTATAAAACCAAATTAATATAATTTACACAATTTTTTCAAAAGTTTTTATGGAAATACTCGAAATTTAGTCATTAAATAACCTTTTAACTAAGGTTTTAAATGAAACCCCAATACATAAACACTTTATCCATTTATTTACACATAATTCCTTCTTTCATGAATAGTTTACCCTTTTGAAGAAGAAATTGACTAAGGTAATGTCTAATTTTCCTATTTTTAGACAACAAACCATAAATAGATCATTTGGATGAGTTTAATTTCCTTCCACTAGAGTCGTTATTTTTCTAGAGAAATTATTTGCTTTATGTTTTTATTTTTTAGACATAAATCATTTCTTCATTTCATTGAGACACTTTCTTGGGTTTTTTACTTCCATATTTCGTTCATGATGGAAATAGATCTCTTTTTCCATGGTGGCCACCACTCGAGCTCTTAGAAACCTCCATCCTTCTTTTATTTGGTGATTATAGGAGTTAGTTAAGATTTTTTTTGGGGATACTATTCCGGAATGAACACAATATCTTTTACTCAAATCAAAATTCTATTTTTTTCTCATTTCCACCACTTTTTCCTTCATGTTCCATGTGAACATTATTATTTTGGGTTTCATCCATTGACTAAATCTATAAAGAATAGTATGAGAAACAATAGTCATAGTGAGAATATAATATGATAATTTATAGGATAACAAAATCATGAACCCTTATTTTCAATCTAAAACACCTTAGGTTTAATATTGGTTATTAATTTTTGTCACATATTCAAATAGTCCATAATGGTTTATATAAAATATGTAAATTATCCTAATCATATTCCCCAGGAGTGTTAAACTAGGTGCCGAGTATGTTGTGTTGTCATGTACCAAGTTTCACTTAAGTCGGGAATTATGCACCTTATCAGAGTTATTACCCCTAGATATAACTATTCTAGAATGACATCCACATGTAGTGTCTTGATAGGGATGAATTTATAGGAAGACCAACATAATATTAATCTTAACAAAATTAGATATTTTTCTTCTATAATTATCCTCAAATTAAACCTTAGGGTTATATTCTATAACATATGTTTTCTTAAATTTAATTCCCATGGTTGCCACTGAACTTCTTCTGATACCAACTATGGTGACCTGAACCTAAAACCTTGGAGCCAATTTCTACTACCATTAAATTGGGATTATTACAAGGAATACAATCCCAAAGGACCAAATAGTTTAGTAGTCTTGGTAAAACAGATATAAACATGAGTCTTGTGTTAAAAATAAAAAACACTAATGAAAATATAATTTTTTTCTTTCAATGATAAATTTATTCCATATATGATGTGATTACATATATTTCATAGTATAGGTCTTGGAATCCTGGGGAAAGAAACAAAATAATGGTGATCTCAAATGATTATTAAATATTAATTATAGTAGAATCAGTAATGAATCCCTGATATTATTAAATTTGGAAAGGTAATAACTGAAGGCAAATTTCATATAATAAATAAACTGATAAGGAAGTGCATAAATAAATAAGGAAATATAAATAACTAATGTAAGAACCAAGATCTTCATTTTAGGTATGGATCTCTATTTCTGGTTGTTTTCAAGGACAAATAAAGAACTGAGAAATTTTCTAAGTAAACAGTGTATAATTTTGAGTACATGTCGTGTACCTAGTTTCCACACATAACTGTTTACTAGCCATGTCATGGACAAGTACATGTCTATGTAGGTGACTTGGAAGACCGCCTAAAGTGGGGGCTAGTTAAAGCTATTACCTGATTTGTAAACTAAATGAACACATTGTGTATTATTCTTATTAATTGATGAATCAGAGTGGGGTCGCCTCTCATCTCTAGAACACACTTTTTCTCCCCATTTTTTGTACATGCGAGCGATTAATGGCCGAAGAACTTCAATATCATCCCGTTCCTCCATCCGATATCCGATTGAGATATCGCTAGTTACATTGGATTCCCTTGGATGGGTTCTATCTTTCCATTGATCCTTTCTTCTAGATTTATCCTCTATCACGACTTATCAAAGGTTGATTGTTTTTACCCATTTTTAGATTTACATCATTCTAGGCTGATTCAGGGGACGAATTTCAAGAGTGTTGGTCGTACTACATCAAGTACGGTGGTTTGTGCCTTTATTTGATTCTATTTAGATTATATATACATAAAGTATGAAATACCCATGTTGGGGTATTGTGCATTTTTGGAATTTGACCCTGTTTAATACATACTATGGATTGATTGATAAAGGAGTAATTGATTATGCATAAGGTTTTATACCTTGTTATTGGAAACCCCATGTGTGCGTTCCCTTGATTGATTATTTATTGCCATTTGGTCTATATTGCCCTGTTTTCCATGCCTTGTGCTATTAATATGGAGATACTAATTATATTATTATATGAGATTGAACTGTTTCAAATTGTGAATGTTTGAAAAAGGGGAATTTCACTGCGAGAAATTCCCATAGTAGGGTCATTTATGTATGAGTTGTTGTCATGTTGACCTAGAGGTATTGACTGTGAGAGCTGGTGGGTGGTCATAGACCTAAGGGGTTACACCATGAGAGGTACCTAGAGGGTCATTATTATTTTATTTTTTGACCAAGGGGGTGTTGAATATGAGAGCATCCATGTGGTTATTATAGTTTATTATAGCTTTTCAGACCAAGGGGGTGTTAACTGTGAGAGCTGTCTAGGAGGTCGTCTATAATGATTAGAGCCATGTGGGACCAAAGGGGTTAACCTCTGTGATCTTTCCCTAAGGGTCAGTATTTATTTAAATGACAAGATGTTAAACCAGAGGGGTTCGACTGTGAGAACCTCCCGGTGGGTTTCTTTGAAATGTTTGAATTATTGTGACAAGTTTGCCAAGCTAAAGCACAAGATTGAACTCGTTCATACTTGATTGTTTAAATGGTTTTTTGAGATGCTTTTTAGATTATGTAGAGGTATATATAGATTATGCTAGATCACACGATTCATTATTAAATGATTTGAAAAATTAATAAATGAAAATGAATGTAATTGAAAACTATATGATTTTTTACTTCTGAGTACTTCCTAGTTTTCTGCTTCATTTCTGCATATTGTCTTATATATATATATTAACTGACAGTTAGAAACAAATATTTTTGTGGTTTCATACTAGGTTTCATCTCACACCCAGTTTGGTTCATGATTTTGTACCCAAAAAGATTATACGTTTGCAGGTATAGATAAGGTCAAGTTCCCATCTTCATCAAGAACTTGACTTCTGTTAGAGAAGGAGACAATGAGACCAAGATTAGGATTGTGGTGCTATTGGAGTTTACTGTTTTCTTTAACTTGTTTCTAGTATTGTATTTCCAGAATTTTGACTTGTTTGTATGCTTTCCTTGATACACATTACATATATCATTTATTTATATATGTTGGAGTTGTTTATACTATCATCCTGTCAAATTTTACTTCTCTTTTATGGTATTACTACTTCTATTACTATTTAATATT
Source organism: Viscum album (assembly GCA_963277665.1). Taxonomy (NCBI): domain Eukaryota; kingdom Viridiplantae; phylum Streptophyta; class Magnoliopsida; order Santalales; family Viscaceae; genus Viscum; species Viscum album. The sequence goes on along the minus strand of OY728140.1, from coordinate 1,688,251,399 downwards.
TGATCCATTGTGTTACTCTTCCAATGAGGGAATAGTTCCCCCACTATCACACCCAATGCCATCACTGCTAGTTGGCAGCCTTTGGCTTTCAGAGAAATGTGCTTGAGGCCATGTGACCAACCGGGTACGAGGCACCTTTGGGAAGCACCCAAATAAAAGACATTAAAAAGTGGTATCAGAGGAGTTCATTTCTTCTTTGTCTTACTTTTTAGAGTATATATATGGGGATAGGAATAAATAGGTAGTTGTTAATAAGTTCTTCTCGGGAGTAGCTAACCTGTTTACAAGGAAAAGCCAAGTTACCTCGAATATTTCTATTTTATGGAATTTTCAATTATTAGGGTTGATTTGATTTCACTGTTGGGTGATTTACTTATTTTGTGATGTTATCAATGATATTATTGAGGTTCTATTCTCTTGAAACCTGATGAGATGAGGGTATTCCATCACATGAATCATATAGGCACTTGTTAGAGACCCCATGTCATGCATTATTGTAAATCCATTTAGGGTGAATTACTTATTTCATGTTGTTGTGATAGATGTTGTGCTAGATATTCATGTTGTTGTGATATATTCCGTGATTGATTACCTTCTATTTTGATAGGGTATTTGAATATGTAAAGTTTCATTCGCATGGATTCCAACCTTTGGTCCCTGAAAGTGTTATGGGACCTCTAGGATCTGAATTTGGTGGATCATTTTGAACATTAATTGAATCACATAAAGTTATGATGTGAAAAAGGATTCCATACATTGATTCGTAGGGAGTATGGGCTCCCACGAATTAGAATTTGTCAATCCTTGGACAAAAGAATAAATTTTTAAGGGTTCTAAAGAAGTTTTAGTGGCTTACTTTCTAGAAACCTAGACAACATGGAATGTGATGTTATGAACACATGCCATGTGTTCTCCTGTTTGGGAAGAATGAATTTTCTTATGTACATGTTGTGTACTGGGAGTAAACTCCATATAATTGTTGACCGTGTGATTTGACTGTGTGAGCAGAGATACAAGGTTGGGAAATATTTGGTGGAACATGCTGTATATTGCGAGTACACGCCATGCAATAGTGCACTGTGTGTCTGGCCGTTTGACTAATGGCACAATTGGGTGAAACATAGGTTGTACACGCTGTGTCTCGTTTATACATTCCGTGTATAGTTGATAGTGTATCTGGCCGTGTGACAAATGACATCGGTAATTAGAACATAAGTCGTACACACTATGTCCTGTGTGAAACCTCTATATAGTGTTAAACCAGGATAGAACCATGTAGTTCTAGCAGTGTAGAAGAACCTGGGAAGGAGGGAAAATTCAAGTACGTACTGTTTCTTAAGAGGAAGACACTGTGTGTACGGGGTGTTACACGACTAGGATTGGTAGTGGAACATGCCATGATACAATCTTAATGTAACATGTCATGTAAACCTGTTTTATAAAACCTAAATGTTATACTTATCATGATACATTATTCAACTTCTAAGTTGCTGTCATTGATAATCCTGATCTGAGGTGTGCGCTTGACCTTTTAGAGTCATACCCCCAAGATGTCCTTTGGTTGTATGCCAGGTGCAAGGTGATGACCAGACATGAGAAAGGGTAGACTAGGGACTACCAATAGATCCTCTTGTCATTCCCATCTTGGAACCAACTATTATACCAGACACAGGTGTTGATTAATAGTTCCATTAAATGTTTTTTAGGATGTTATAGACTTTTCAGGGAGCACCGCATCCTACACCGACTATGGAGAAGTTGACGAGAGTATTATAGTAGCAGAATCCGACCAATTTTTTATGGGATGGAGGACCATAGGCTATATAGTCACGGATGGAGGCCATACAGTCTATCTTTGAGAATCTAGAGATTCCTCTATAGAGGAGGGTGAATCTTGCTACGTACATGTTACATGATTACTCCAAGAGATGGTGGGATGTTATCTCATAAGTGGGAAATCATCAGGATATGGATTAATAATATTTCAAGAGGACCTTCTATGATTACTTATACCTCGAGACATTGAGTTCCAATCGAGACCGAGAGTTCATATATTTCGAGCAATGTGCTCTTTTAGTGATGGACTAATCATCTAGTTTCACATAGCTTCGGTGCTTCACATCTATTTTGGGTGGTGATGAGTTAGATTTGGCATGGAGATTTGAGTATGGTCCTAGGTATGACATTCAATTGTAGGTGAATGTTTTCAGGATGAATTTGGTGATGACTATAGTAAACCGGACGCTGATTAATGAGTGCAATTTGAGGGAGTTGGGAGCTGTGAGGAAAGGAGGTTCAACATATATGGTTGGTACTACTTCGATTGATTCCATAAAGCTCCGTAGGGAGATTTCAAGTGATATTTCTTCAGGTTTCCAGGTGCCATGCTACCAGTGTGAGAAGAGTGGGCATACAAGACCACATTTCCTGAAGGACCCAGTCAGGTAACAATATTGCAGCAAGATGGTCCATATTCAGTGCTTTTTCCAGATGATCTCACTAGTTGTGAGTGATAGGGGAACTATTATGACTCCACATTTAGGATAAGGACCACCAGTTTTTAATCAGTTAGGGAACTAGAGTTCATTAATCCATTTAGGACGGGGAGGTGGTCATGGAAATAGTATCCAAATAGAAGGTTTTCAGCCATAGTAGGGTGGATCTACTCAGTGTAGTCATGCATGGTTGTAGGTCCACGGTACAGGTCAAACATTTGCAATGGAGCTGACCTAGCAGGATAAGGATCTTGGACCCTCTACAGTTAGAGGTACAATTCTAGTTACCCTTGTTTTAGCTTATTCAATTTTTGATATAGGGGATTCCCATAGTTTTATATCTATTTCCATTGAGGAGAGCCTTAGTATCTATATATTTACTTCTAATGATGTTATGATTCTAGACACACCATGGGGGCTTAGGATGACTAGTGTACGTCCGGGCAAGGAGTGACCTCTTGATGCTGGTGGGTGTCACTTATTTTGGGAACTCTATGTCTTGTAGATGAAAAAATTCAATTCCATTCTCAGAATGGGCTGGTTAGTCTCCTTTTAGGCCTTTGTTGACTGTTATCACCACAGGGTGAGTTTCACGTCACCGCAGGGTGGGACTTTTCTACACAAGGGTGAATGTGATATCCAGGTGAGCAGAGCAGGACCCAAGCATCATGGGTTAGGAGGAATTACAACCCAGATTCCAAGTTTATATCTGGATGACTAGGGGACATTATAGATGGACTTTCCTCCAAGGGTGGATCATTTCTGATATGTCTTTACAGAAGATTTTTCAGGTTTTCCTCTGGATTTTGAGGTAGATTTCTTTATTGAGCTTATGCCTGGAGCTTCACCAGTGTCAATTCCTCCATACTGGATGGCTACATCAGAGTTATAGTTGGTCAAGAAGAAATTAGAGGTGTTAGAGGCTAAGGGTTTTATCTGACCCAGTACTTCTCCTTGGGGTTCACCTTTCCTTTTTGCGAATAAGGTGGATGGTACCCTCAGACATTGTGTGTATTATCGGACGTTGAACCAGTTGATGGTCAAGAACAAATATCCCTTGTGGAGGATTTAAGATTTCTTTGATTAGTTTCATGGACCCCGAGTGCTCTCAAAGATTGAACTGAGATTCGGTTATCATTAGTTTTATCTTAGACCATCAGATATACCTCTTACAACCATTCAATGTAGTTATGGTCTATAAGAGTATTTGGTTATACCGTTCAGTCTCACGAACGTGCTGACAGTTTTCATGGAACTAATGAACCATGCGTTCCATCCTTACTTGGATTATTTTATGGTAGTCTCCATGGAAAAAATCTTGGTGTACTCTCACACTCGAGACAACCATGACATGAATCTTGATATAGTATTGATTACTGTGAAAGAGCATTAGTTATATGATATTCTCTCAAAATGACACTTTTGGATGAACTAGATTCACTTCTCAGGTCATGTCATCTTAGAGACAAGAGTGTCAGTAGACCTAAAGAAAGTGAGAGTGGTAGTTTACTAGAAGGATCCAAAGAATGTATTCATGTTATAGATTTTTCTGGGGAATGATGGTTACTATAGGCACTTTATACGAAACTTTTCATTCTTATCTGCACCACTAATGGGTTTGACTATAATGGGTGCAAAGTACTCGTGGGAAGATTCTGGTGATTCAGCCTTTCAGGAGTTGAAAGGGAGATTGAATTCAGCATCAATACAGATATTTCCAGATCTAGGAAAGAGTTACACCATATAGTTGAGGCCACATGATAGGAATTACCTGATGCACGATCTTGAGTTGGTTGTAGTTGAGCATGCTTTGCACTATTGAAGATATTGTCTGTTGCGAGAGTATTTGTGGTATAAATAGACCAAAATATTCTCAATTATATCTTTTCTTAGTTTGAACTGAATTTGAGACAGTGAAGGTGGCTTGAGTACCTTCAGTCTTCTGATTTTTATCTTTCCTACATCTATGGGAAAGGCATCATTATGGCTGATGCATTGAGCATGAGGACATAGATATAGGTAGTTTATGAGGCCAGTAGTGAGTGGAAGCTTATGGATATGTTCTCTAATATTTATTTAGAGATTCACAACAATTAGGTGAATACATTTTTTTTCTTCTACAACTATTACCTCTACTCTTTTGGATCGAGTGCGAATGAGGAAACTATCAGATTCCAAAGGCCTATTACTATGGGAGAGTGTGTTAGAAGATAACACTACTCTTGGGTGGACCATAGGTGATGATGAAGTATAGAATATTTATGGGTGCATACGAGTGTTAGCATAAATATGTAAGGAGCTTTTGTGCGATTTTCATTACCCAGTTTGATCAATTCATCATGGTGTCACCAAGATGTATCAAGTTCTACATCGTCAATATTTGTGGTTAGGCATCAATATATATGTTTATTGTTTTGTTATGAGATTTTCCACCTATCTATAGGTGAAGGTAGGGAATTAGTGATCGACAAGGAATTATAGTAGTTACCCATTCTCGAGTGGAAGTGGAATGGTGTTGCGATGATTTTCGTGATGGGTTTACTAAGGTCACCTCGAGGGAATGATGTGGTTTGGGTTGTTGTTGAAAAAATCATGAAGGTTTCAAATTTCTTTTTGGTCAAGGCAACATTTAGTTTTAATGATCTTGGAAGGTTTTAAATTTGAGAGATTGTACATTTTCATGGGGTTCCACACTCTATCGTTTCAGGTAGGGATGCCTAGTTTACTTCTCGTGTCTGGCAGGGACTATAGAGGGATTTGGGAACATTTGTACTTCTAAGTAAAACTTACCATTCCCAGAAAGATGGCCAGTTTGAGTGCATGATTTAGGTTTTAGAGGACATGATTCTAGCATGCGTCCTAGATTTTGAGGTATCTTGGGAGAGACACATACCCATAGTGAGGGTTTCCTACAATAACAGTTTTCAGGTAATGATTCAGATGGCACCTTATGAGGTGTTGTATGGTATTCCATGTTGATCACCCTTATGTTTTTGAGAGGCCGGAGATGTATCTATGCCGGGACCTCATCTCTTCAAGGAGACCACTGAATAGGTGGAGTTGATTCAGAAGAAGATGGATACTACACCGTATCGGTAGAAATCATAGGCTGATTTTCAGAGAGGACCTCTTGAGTTTGAGGTTGGAGATCTAGATTTAATATGTTTCACACCGAGTTTGGGACACAAATGTATTTGGAGATAGATGAAGCTTTAAGCTAGATATTCCAGACCATTTGAGGTTTTAGAGAGAGTCGGGCTAGTGGCCTATCGGTGGAAGTTACCTCATAGGTACTAGGCTATGCACGGTTTCTTCCATGTTTCTCACCAATCAGCTTACTTTTCAAACATGTATCATGATTTACAACATGATGAGGTTGAGTTAGATGTTGATACATCCTTCTAGGATCACCCTATTCAGATTATGGATCACAACACAAAGGTTCTTCATGGATTGTCTATTCCTCTGGTATGGGTGCTATGGAAGCATATGTGAGTACATGATGAGACTTCCAAGAGGGATACCGATGTGAAATCCCAATGGAAATAGTTGTTTGAAGTTTCTTATTAACCACCATTTGAAGGGAAATTCGGGGATGAAATTCTTAAAGTGGGGAAGTTTTTAAAAAATTGGATCCTCATTTCAGGTATGGATATTTGTTTCAGGTTGTTTTTGAGGAAAAAAGAAGCATTGATAAATTTTCTAAAGAAATGGTATGTAATTTTGAGTACACACCATATACCTGGTTTCCATGCATAACCATGAAATGGCCATGTAACGGCCGAGTACATGGATGTGTAGGTGACCAGGAAGACTGCCTAAAGTAGGGGGTGATTGAGGATAGTACACAACATGTATATTACATGAACATGCCATTCATTTTTTTAATCTATGAATTGGATTAGGGTCATTTATTATCTCTAGAACGCAATTATCCTTCTTGTGTTTTGTACAAGAGAGTGAAGAATGGCCAATGAACTTTGAGCTCCCCATTCCTCCATCCAAGATCTGATTGAGACGCTGCAGGCTGCATTGTAATCCCACCAGTGAGTTCTCTGTTTCCATTGAGCTGTTATTCCTGATTTATCCTCTCATGTGAGTTATCAAGGGTTGGTAATTTTTACCCTTTTTTTAGATCTACACCGTTCCAGGCCAACTCGAGGGCTGATGTTCTAGAGTGTTGGTCATACAACATCAAGGTAGGTGACCTGTTCCTTTATTTGATTGTCTTTGGATTATATATGCATAATGTTCTGAATACCCATGTTAAGGTATTGCGTGTTTTTGGAATTTTACCTTGTTTAATACATACCATGGGTTGTTTGATTGAGAAAGGGGTAATTTCTTATGCATAAGGTTTTATTCCTTGTTATGGTACACCCCATGAATATGTTCCCTTGATTGACTATTTATGGTCGTTTGGTCTAAATTTCCTTGTTTTCCATGCCTCGTGCAGTGAGGATAGAGATACTAATTATATGATTATATGAGATGCATGTGTTTCACATTCTGAAAGTTTGACCAAGGGGAATTTGACCATGAGATCATCCCAATGTAGGGTCATTTATGTATGATTTGTTGTCATGTTGACCAAATGGTATTGACTATGAGAGCGGACGGGTGGTCATAGAATTGAGGGGTTAAACTATGAGAGCTACTTATAGTGTCATTATTAGGTGAACATTGGATCAAGGGGGTATTGTCTGTGAGAGCTGTCAGGTGGTCATTAGAGTTTATTATTTGTTTAAAGACCATGGGGGTATTGACTGTGAGAGCTACCTAGGTGGTTGCCTATAATGATTAGTGCCATGTGGGACCAAAGGGGTTAGACATCGTGAGCTTTCATTGAGGGTAAGAATTTATTGAATTGATGAGATGTTAAACAGATGGGTTAGACTGTGAGAACTTCCCAGATGGTTACTTTGAAATTTTTGAAATATTTTGAAGTGTCTATCAAGACAAAGCATAAGCTTGGACTCAGTCATACTAGATTTTTGAATTGTATTTTGGGGGCATCGGTTTATTATATTTCACGGAGGGATACAAAGCTTAGGATAGATACTGGGAAACATTAATAAAATTTTTTAATCATTAAAAAAGGAAAATGAATGTGATTGAAAACTGTAGGATTGTTTACTTTTTATTACATCCTAGTTTGTTTCATCATTTCATTATATTATCTACTATATATATTCACTGATAGTTTGTGACATATATTTTGGTGGTTTCCTTCTAGGATTCATCTCTCTCCCTATCAGGGTAATGATTGTGGACCCAAATTGATTATATGGTCACTGGTATAGATAAGGGAAAGTGTCATTCTTCATCAGATACTTGATCGATGTTGGAGTAGGAGATAATGAGATCAAGCTGAGGCATGCAATGCTATTGGAGTATACTATTTCATGTACCTTGCTTTCATTATTTTTTTTCTTACATTGTGATTTTTTTTTTCTGATTTCCTAGATTCATGTGAAAGCATAATTTGTTTATATATGTTATAGTTGTTTATACTATTAGTCTTTTACTATTTACTTCTTTTGTATGTTATTACTACCTCTGCTACTGTTTATTATTTTTTCAACTGTGTTACTCGACCAATGGGGTTATAGTTTCTCCACAATCACACCCAAGGCCCTCGATGCTTGTTATAAGCCTTTGGCATTTAGGGAAATGCGATTGAGGCCATGTGACCAAACGGGTAGGGGCACCTTGGGGAGGCACTCGAATAGGGACATTACAACTGAACACTCATGCCATATAATCAATAAACTGAGATGGAAGTGTACACAAAATATAGAAAGGCAATAACTTAAAACACATTACATTCAAATAAAATAGATAAGGAAAAATCAATATTTCAAGGTATGAAACTAAAAACAGATGTCATTTAATCAAAAATCCAAGAATATAATGCATCCATAAAAGTTTTTATAGTGAAATTCTCATGGATAGTAAATACTTAATCAAAATGAAATAAATTATTAATTATTTTAGGTCATGTCTTTGGAACATGATAACATATATCATTATGACCTTTCATAAGGTGGTTTAAAAATACAGTTAGAAACCTGTTTAATTTACGCAACTAATTTTTATCATGAGAAACTATTGATGCTTCGATGGGATATATAAAGACTTGGACCGACCCATCACTATCTGTTAAAATCATTTCTTATATCAACTAAATTATTTAATTTATAAAGAATATGCGTTAAAAAATACACATTTTGAAATAACAATAAAAATTTATTAATAATTTCTTAGTGTAGTATAACTAACAAAAATGTGTTTCGACATTGATGAAAGGATATTCCATTGAAATATCATTAATACATTTTTGAGGAAAATAATCTTTTTTGAATTCCAAAGTCCCCATACCACTTTTAAAAATTTTAATCATAATAACACATGATTTAAACGAAACATATAATATAATGAAAATAAAGAGATTCATGATATAACTTGTCAAACAAAACATAATATGTAAAAATGATATATAGTTTAGGAAATAAACATATACATGATAAACGATTTGGATAATTAGGGGAAATTCAATGCCAAATGATCATAGGAAATTGAATATTTCAAAGGTGACTAAAAAAGGAATGAAGGAAGGGAATTTCAATACTATCCTTGAAAAACTAAATCATAAACCATCCATAAGAAGAATAAGGATGGTATCAATACAAAATATTCCAAGTGGATTAAAATAAAGGGTTGTTGTCAATGATGAAATAAAAGAAAAAAATTAAAAAAATTCTTGAGGAAAATATCCATTTGTTTTAAAAAACCTTTAAAAAATTATTTGAAAATTAATTCTTTTAAAAAATTATTTATAAATTACACTTTTAAAATTTTTAAGGATTATTTAATTAAATTGTGGAAGGTAAGTCTATACATGTCTTACTAGGTAAAATGAACATTCATTTATCACAGTAAAAGAGAAGAAACATCCCTTATTCAGAAATCTATACAAGTATTCCAGTGAAATAATTTTTAAAATAAAAAAGGTTAAAAATTTCATTAATAAATTAGTTTTGAAATTTTAAAATCATTTATTGAAAATATTTTTTTAATATAGGGTTTTTATAAGAAAACATGTTCTCTAACTAAAGAGCGAAATGAATTTTGTGTTTTCTTGAAAATATTTTCTAAAACATATTAATTAATAAAGAGTGATAAAATGGTAAATTTACTTGAAAAAGGTCAAAAATAAATATATTATAAGAGAATTAAAGGTTTTATTAAGAAATTAACCTATAATTTATTCTAGTGTAAATTCATGTATAAAAAAGCTCGATCAAAATGATATTGTGAAGTAAAACCTTTAAAAGAGCATAATGTTGATTAAAGAGTAAATAAAAAAATCGATTATGTGTGTAAAATTAAAATCCACATAATAAAAGTTGAAATACTACAATATATATTGAAAAGTTATTACATAAATAATTTTATAAAATTTAGGACAACAAGGATGTAATATATACCAATGAAAAGAAATTAGGGTATAGAATTATTTTCCACATGGTAATGCTTAATTGAAATACCATTTGATGAAATAAATGAAAGTAAAGATAAAAATATAATAAATAATGAATTAATCATGACATTTTATATTAAATTTTAAGTATGTACACCATATACAAGAAACTAGGTTCACAATAATAATGTATGTTTCAAAGAATAGAAATGTAGACGAAGTACCTTACCACATGGTAACTTCAGAATTATAATCCCAATGAAAGAAAACATTTAAAATGAAACACTAAATAGCATTAAGATAAATTGATTTATTATATAAAATAAAAAATGATTAGTATATAAACCACATAAAATAAATAACTGGTAAAAAATGGTGTATTGCTCATGGAATGAAAAGTGAGATAAGAATCCCTTACCTTGCATTTCATTTCAAGTGAATGTTCTTTAACATACACTATAATTATTATAAAAATGTTGATAACTTAATAATATCCATAATTATGTTTAAAATATCATACACAATCTTCTTATATTATCTTATTACCCATCTAGTAATAATGTTTCATTATTTTCACAATTCTAGGTGTTAATTGCCACATTTGTTGAGTATGAATTGACTTGATATTTTTGTTCCTACAAGGTAGATCATGATTTAATAATCTCAACAATGTAAAAAATTATTTAATAATAATATATATTAAGTATATATGTATTTATAATAATCTGTAATATTTTTATATCGTAAATGAAATACAACATTCATGGAGATGGTAGGTTATATGTACACATGAATGCTACTTTAATTTCATTTTCATATTTAAAAGAATGATATATAAATAATATATATAAATAATAAAATATCAATATAATGTCTATGTCATATATGTAACATATTTTTATTAAAAACATAATTTATAGGTTCAATGCATAGCGTGAATGAATCACTTTGCTTTGAAGAGGCAGTGGTACACACTCCCACAAACGATGTTATCATATCCCAAAAAAATAGAATGCATAAAGGTATGTGTTATATAGAGGTTCCAGTAGAATAATTAATTTATAAATATAATATATATCATATATGAAAAGTTCTCCGATCATAATTCCCAACCTTGAGTGGTGGTAAAAAAACGAAAAATTGATGTTTTACGAGGCTGTAGTTCGACATACATGAATAGTAAATTCATTATCCATTAGATTTATGTTTGTGGAAATTTTGGTAAATAAATTAACCTAAAAAATATTTATGCATTTATAATACTTATTTATTATTTAATCATTTAACAATTATTGTTTAGGGGGTTCATAATGAAACTAATACAAAAAATCTTGAGGAAGGATGTTACTTCCTCTTTGCGTACCTCCATTTGGGTTGCAGCAAAGGTCATAGTTGGATGGTTTTTGTTTCCAAAAATGAGAAATCTAGGATTAGAGGAGGGATTTTTGGATATATTTTGGTAGATCATGGTTGATCCAATGTGTCTTTAGCGGTGTAATTAAGTGGGAGGTATGTGTGCCCTTTTATATTGGAGGAGGAGGGGCATTCTTGTAAATTTTTGAAAAGGGAATTCCACCCACGTTTATCAAATAAGAATGGATCCAATAATGATAAAAATTATATAATAGGGATTTTTAGTTCTAAATATGATCATTAAATTTATTTGGTACATGTTTTTAGGTCATTTTGGTCCTTATGTTTATGGTTTAGTCCCTTGTTAGACTATTTTTTCTCTTAGTCATTTTAATTACTTTATCCAGTGTATTTTACCAAAAAATATGTTGACATTATTAGATATTATAAATAACTTTGATTCAAAATATTTAATCAATTATAGAAAATTTCAATTCCATAAGTGGAAGAAATTAATTTAAACTTAATCTGACAGACTGGATGACAATGTGTGTTTTTAAAGTAAAAACGTTCAAAAGATCGAGATGTGTTTATATACAATTTCATTGAGAAATTTATTCAAATGAACTACATTGGATTAATTTGTTTTTATAATTGATATAATATGACTTTAAACCCAATTTAAAATATAATTTAACATTAAAAATAAATTTGATTAAAAATTGGATTTGAATTAAAAATCATTATTTTTTACTATTCATCAAAAATGAAACTCAATAGGAAAATACAAAAAATTCACCGTAAGATAATTTTTATGTTATTATTTTTAAAATGAAGTTTATTTTTTAATATAAAATTATAAAAGTTAAAAAAATTAATTTAAAATAGGTTATCCATTAAATGGATGTAAACCAATATTTAGAAAAATATAGATTTTTATGTGTAATATTGAGTTTGTTCTTATATTCTGCTTATAAAAACAATTTGATGAATATCAAAAATATTTTATTGAATACATGGCATATATAGTTCAGTAATATTATTTAATAATTTAATTTGTTATAATAGTATACCTTTGAGAATATAACAATATTTCCTTTATATTGGTGTATAAATCCATTTCTAATCAGTTGGTAACCTATGATTTGATTTTATATTTTTATAAACTATATATTTTCCTAGGTATGTTAATACTATTTATAAACACTAATTTAACCGTTATTTCATGTCTTTATATATTAAATAATAATATAATTAAAATATAATATTTTAAAGTAAAAGTCGGTCTTGTGTGTAATGAAAGGCATCGAAAAAAGTCATTGCATGCAACACAAGCTAAATCAGTATAGAGTAAATTTCAAGCTATATCATAGATTGAATTTATTTAAAATAGTAAATATATTTTAATGTATAGGTATATTATATTACCATGTGTTATTGCTGTTGTGTTTCATACATTCTATTTAATAAAATTTTCATACTTTATAATTCTAGGGCGTTACATTAAAAAATTTGGTAACATTTTTAGAAAACATGCTTTTGGAAGAAAATGGTGTTTCTACGAAGAATATGTTTTTTCTTAAAAACTTATATTTTAACTATTGATTAAAATAATATATTAAATGATGGGAAAAAATTTATTCACTCAACATAACAAAAGGAGAAGAAAATTCATTATTTCATTAAGAGATAGATCATAATATTTCATCATTAGAAACATAATCACAAACAATCCAGATAAATGATGAGATTGTAACATAGAACTCTTACATGTTTGTTAACATTTAAACATAAGAACCACGAATTAATACCATTAAATAAAACATAAACTATCATTATAATAAATAAATTCATGATATTTCATTTTAAATGGCCTATATATACACCAAATAAAAGAATATAGGTTCATAAAGAACATATGTCTCAAAGAAGAAAAATTGAGATGAAAGTACATTCCAATTTGTTAAATTTTTTTATTATAGACCCAATGAAATATATATCCAAAAAATATAAATTTAAATAATAATATTATTTATGAGAATAATCATAAAAAAATTCATAGGTAGTATACACACCACCTAAAATAAATAGGTGGTTATTACGAAAAATGTCTCACAAATGTAAAAAAGTAAGACAAAAATCCATGACCTTAAGTCTCAAATTCCTTCAAACATGTTCAAAAATCATGTAAAAAAATTTTAATTCAGTTGTAAAAATATTAAAGAACCATAATTATAGATATCAAACTATATATGATTTATTTATTCCATTTTATTACCCATTTATTTATAATTTCATGTTAATGTCACATTTTGGGTAATAACCACTTGGTTTTTCATATGTGTTTTGATTTTTTATTTTCGGTGCACTCGATAATTATTAAATTATAATAAAAATTAAAATAATCATGAAATAATTAGCATAATTATATTTCAATTATACTCTTTATATCAATCATGAAAGATGGTTTTGAGAAATGAATTAAGTTATGATACAGGAGATGATATATCCTACATACGCTTGAGAAACATTTCCATTTATTAAGAGTCATTATAGAAAGATGGTAAGTAATATTTTATATTTATTTAATGATAATAATATCACAATTAACATTATATTTATTTAAAAATAAATATAAATTTAATCCCTGTGCTGTGGTGATGAAAAGTCGCTTTGTGAAGACAGTAGCCCAGACATACAAGAACAATGTTATCATCTTTCATGGAGAAAAATGATATCAAATAAAGTTATATATTATAATTTCATTAATATAAATATGAAACTAATATAATTATTATGTCATGTTGATCACTTATATTTATCCTTATTATCTTCTTTATAAAGTGTTAGTGAAAACAAATCAGATCGCTTAATGAGGTGATAATTCACTGTACACAGGAACGACATTATAGTATCCATGATGGAACAGTAAAAAAAGGCATATTTAAGATATAATGTTTTTAGTTATACTAATATTATATATATCATATATATACTTTAGATCTATCATCATACCCAACTGTGAAATTAGGTAATGAAAAAATGAATGGCACCATTTTGTGAGGCGGTAGTTCGGCATACACATGAATGGTGATTTCAGAACTAATTTGATGGAAGTGGAGATATTTATAGGTAATTAACTTAACATAAAATCATCTAATAATAAGTAATATTCTGAGTTTATTATATCATTATAGTCAAAAAATAATTTAATGTGGTATAGAAAGGTATAAAAAAAATACTCATTGAATATCGTCACCTCTTTTAGGTAGCCTTATTAGGTATGAACCAAAACACTTCCTAGGTTGTATTTTAATAGAATAATGATTTTATTATTAGAGGAAGTAAGTTTTTAATGGATTTAGGTAGTTTATATATGATCCAAATGACATGGTAGGTTTGAATAAGTGAGGGGAGTAAGTGCCATTTTATAATTGAGGAGTGGCATTGTTCAAAATACCCAAGATTATTCACTTTTGGGGTGTCACTATTACATCATATGCCTCAAAAATAGATCATTAATTATTTAGAGGGACTATATGGTCTAGAAAAACCTCCACCCCAAAAAATAAAAAAAATATTTTATTATTTTATTCCTTACTCTTATAGTAATTAAATTTTACCCTATTAGTTTTTACACAATAACTTCTATATTTTTATTTACCTAAGTAATTTTTTCATTTAGAAAAAAATTTAAATGAGAAATATTTGATAATATATACGTAATTATCCTAAATATTAAAACCAATTTATTGAACCAAAATCCTATGCCTTTGTAGAACTAATTTTCTCATGAACACTTGGAATGAACAAAAACCCATTTTCACATTAATCACAATCATTATTTTTAACACTTTTCGATAATAATTATGGAAAAAAATTAAGTTAAAAACATTATAAAATTTAAATAATTTTTATTCAAAATATTTAATCTGTTTTTCCAAATTACATTCACACAAGTGGAAATATTTAATATAAAATTAATCTTGTCAATGCGACGGGAAAGCTGGCTTTCAAAGAGAAAATGCTCAAAAGTTTACCAGGTTTTTATATCAAAATTAAAAATTAAAATGATTAAAATGAGATAAACTAGATTAATAAATATATAATTTATCTAATTTTATATTTAAAAAATTAAAATATAATTTAACTTTATAAATTATTTAAACGAAAAGGCATTTTTCAATAAAAATTCACTATTTTCCACTATTCATCAAAAAAATAAATCATTTCTAAAAAATCCAAAACATTAACCCTAAGATAATTTTTAAATTAGGATTTAAAAAATTAAGTCTATTTTTTCAAATAAATTTTCTAAAATTTGTAAAAATTAACCTTAATATAAGTGTGAAAAAGGCGACGAAACTGTATTTTATAAGAAATATTATTGTAAGCATAAAAATGGATCTATTATTATATCCTGTACAGAAAAAACATCAAATTAATTTTAAACATTATATTTAAAATTTAATATATAAATTTCATTAATATTATCCACCAAAAGTTATTTTTTAAATTTATTGATTTAGAACACATTTGTGCACATAACAGTAGTTTTCCAGAGAAATATTTTCTTTTACCATCGAAAGGGTTTTATTTATTTTTTCATAAAATAATTCAATATATATATATGAAACCCATATTTTCATAATTTATTTAATCCTATTAATAACATCCATTCTAAGGGCTAGGTGACAACTATCATTTTTAATAATTATATTTCAATAGTATGTTGTGTTTCATTTAAACTCATTGTAGCATGAAATAAAAGATAAAAATTGTGTTTCATGTAATGAAATCCAAAATTAGTGTTTTACATAATTAAATTAATCCAAAATATTAAATTTATTTGAAAAAAAATCTACAAAATCGCATGTTATTACATTCTACCCACCCTTTAAAATGGATTCTCCCCCGACGTTTATATCCATCATAAATGGTTTATCATTTGAAAATTACTTCATGGAAACCCACATATATCAATTGAATACTAAAACATCGAATAAAAATGGAATGTTTGAAACATTTAGGATAGCTAAAGTAACTCATAACTAGGTTAACAATTAGAAGAACATAATTTGAAATTGAATATTCAGATATGTAATAAAAGCATAAAATATTCTAGAGGGAGATATAGATCATTGATCATAAAAAAGTGGGTGATAGAGAGAAGGTTAAATAACAAAAAATGATAAAACAAAGAGTCATGAAAAAGGTAAATAATATAATCAAAAAAATTTATAACATGAAAATATTATTTTTCATGATACCTTTCCTAATGTTTAATAACAATCACAAAAAGATACAATTACATGATTTCATTCCATTTCATTTTCACAATCTGACCCTTTGGTTGTTCCGTGATCAATTTCCACTTTATCTCTTACTAAAAGAAATGATTGTGAATTTGTTTTTCATTAATCACTAATGGATCCTATAATCTATAAATATAATGATAATTCATTCCATTTATCATTAGTTATCATCACAACAAAATAGTTTCCATATGTTATCCTATATGCATTAATCTTCATATGATGAAGTAATAAATTAATCTCTAAAACCATAACCGAAGATCAAATTAATCCACTATAGAAATAGTTAGCCTTATAGCCATTCGAAAATTCAATGTTTATAAATATGGTGAGTAAATTTCTCAAAATCAACATAACATTAATCACACAAACAATACAATGTAGTTCTCAATTGTCAAAGACCCCATATGTGAAAACATTCATCGTGTATTCTCTTAAAACATGGTAATAACATGAATTAACATAAAAAATAATTAAAAAACACATGATTACTTATTCCATGATTAATCAACATATTATTTAATATATTCTGTAGATCTAATAATGCTATAAACTGAAATAATGATAACATAAAACACTTTTCCAAAAAATCCTTTATTTGTTATACGGTCTTCAATACTATCCTATTTACTTTATCCATATCAATAATAACTTTATCCAAACAACATAGTCTCAAAATTACAAATATTTTTTGGGTTATCATTCCCTTAGACATGTGGTTTCCCTGAATATCACCTTTTTATTAAAAAAAATTTCTAGGTTATCATCACTATGGAACATATTACTTCAAATAATTAACAAAAAACTTGTACTAAACAATCCATATATACTTCATAATTATTTAATTCCAATACATAAACACTTCAATAATTCTACTTAATTATTATACCATTAACCAAGACCCACCATCTTATTCCTTAATACCTCATTCCTTTAATATATCAGTTATAGTATCTTCATTATCAACATAAAAACCATTACTCATACATCCTTTATTATTATCTTCACATAAATTACCCTTAAGTTATTTATTTGGATAATACCCCTAATTTACATTTTTAAAAAATTCAAAAGTTGATGATACCTAAGGTAGACCATTATTTTCATCCATTTTGATAACCAATTTTTTTATTTTTCCTTTGAAGTTACTTTCTTTGTGTTTTTTCGTTTCCTTTGTCAAAAAATATTCTTATTCCTCTAGGACATTCACATGAGTGTTTCTTCCCACATTCTCTATGTTATGGAAACAAATCATGTTTCTACATTGGTCTCCATTACCCGAACACTTAGTGAACTCTATTTGTCTATTATTTTCTGAATTTGAGAGTTGGATAAGGTGTTCGATGTTAATAATATATCATGATAACTAATTTAGAATAATTACAATAGCCTTCACTCCAATAACTATTCCATTTGGTTTATCATGGAAAAATTGTCCACAAAATTGAATGTTGTTAGGTCCAGTAGGTTAGATACCATGAGGGGGGGAAAATTAGAATAGCCTTCGCTATTGTAACCACCACCACATAATGTAACCACCACCACATAATTAAAATATTATATATATATATTCCATATGATCATAAAATATTCAACATTTCATAACCCATGAAATGAAATCTGTTTCTTAAAAATTTATTCATATCACTACCTATGATAAAAGTTGGGGTTTTCATAATTTTTTTATCTTGGAAAAACACATGGATGACAAATGGGGTTGATAAATATATTTTCATCATAAAAATAAACCATTAAAAGAAGGAATAAGAATGGAATAAATTTATGATGACCCAAATAAATTATAATAAATGTTAAATGATTTTATATTATATGGGAAATGATTTTTAAATATCCCTTGGAATGTTTCCTGATGTAAATATCTTTCCATTAAAAATTATTTTTTAAAGATAAAATAGTTTTAGAATAAATGTATTTTAAAATAACCATGAAGACATATAAAGGAAGCATTAAAGATAATTTAAAACATTTCATGCAGAAAATAACCTTTCAGTTTTGAAAAAAAACCTTTTTAAAACATAATACATTTCTATAAAACTTTTAGAAAAGATAATTTTAGAATAAAAAGGGTTTTCTTATCACACCCCGATCATGATTTATGAATTATTTAATTATATCTATTTTTTCTTTTGAGTTATAAGTCGAACTAGTTTTAAATTTAAAATTTTGGGGGTCTTCAATAGAGGTTCATGGCTGGGGCATTGTTTGGGAAACTGTGCGGACGAATCGTGCATGATTTCCTGGCTTATTAAAAATAAAATTAATTTAAAAATAAAATGAAAAAAATAAAAGTAAATTTATTAATAACAATAATAGTAATATTATTGTTGTTATTATAGATGTTATTATTCTTATTAACTTTATTGTTAGGATTATTATTATTATTATTTAGGGGTTTTTATTATTTTTTAGACACCCTATAGGGTCTCCTTCTTCCTCCCCCATACCCCCTTATGTGATCCAAACCCCCCATCCCCTCCTCCCTTCCCACACAACCCCCACTAGGTAAGGCCCTTTGAGATGCCTCCCTCCCTCCTAAGGAGGAAGCTCCTCCTTTCACAATGGACTTCCCCCTCCCCATCTCACACAAACAAACCTCCCCCCTCTCTTGTTCCCATGATCCAGCTGACTGAGAGAGATCAGATGCACCGCTCCCTCCTTTATAGATGCCTCTTTTCTTCCTAATTTTGTGTGCAGATCTCTGCTTTGAGTCTGGTATCCCTTCTTTTCCCGCTATTTCATGGTCATATTATATTTTAATTGATTTATGCACCTTTCCCAAACACTAATGTGTTTTCAGGTTCTTCTTTTAATCTATTCTTATTATTTAGCACTTGTGAGGTCTAGTTGAGGCTAGTTCTAGCCACAGTCGTCAATGATAGTGGATTCTCCATGGTTTTCAGAAGGTTTTTTTAAATTAGTTTCAATTAGTTTCAATTTTAATTTTGGTTTTTTGTGATATTTGAGTTTTGAAAAATTTATTTTGGGTGCGTGGGTATTTTTCGTGGTTTTTTGAGCTGTATATAAATTTTTTTCTAGCGTGTGTTGGACTTCATTGCGTTTTTTTTGGGCTGCAGGTGTCTAGAATTCCTATATGTACATTCATAGGGAAAGACACACACACACACACACACACATATATATATATATATTCCATCTTTGTACATAATCCCTCATGGAATGGGTAATATGTGCAATGCAGCTGGGGGTATATATATATATATGTATAAATTCAAGTGCATGTATGCGCCAAGTGTCGGTTGAAGTGGTCATTAGAAAATAGCTGCGTGTATTAAGAAAGCACCATATTACTATGAATTTAATTTAAATCACATGGTTTCTTTCTTGTTTTAAATACATGCTTTATATTCATTCAATATACACATGCTATGAAATCTTGTTATAGTTTCCAAAAATGATTATGCATTTGTTTTAGAAAATGAAATGTATTTATAACACCCATTTGATCTTAAGTGAATTTTCATGAAAAGTGATTTCCAAACTGGTTTTGAGTTAGTAATAAATATTTCCAATGGGTTTTTTCCTTTTATCCGATTCAGTTATAAAAGTGTAATGACATGTTTTTGTTTTCCCAAAAATCTCCACTGTGATTTCCAAAAATCGGTTTTGTGTGAATATGAGGTTAAATGGGGGTTTGAATTTCTTGGATGAATTGATTTATTTTAAACACTACTTCAATATTACTTGAAATGTATAGTACGTTATATTTTCATTTTATCTTTTAAATGCTTTTGAAACTTAAAATTTTATGGTGATTATGTGTTCTAAAATGAAATGTAACACCCCGACCCAAGTTACCTAGAGTTGGTGCATTATTACATAAAATTGGCATGATCCCAAGGGATCAAATCAAAAAAGACAAACCAGTCTAGTAGCATTGGAAGTACTATTTGTATACATATGTTTTACACAACATTATGAAAAATAACAACAAAATTGTGTCTCCTTTGAACACATTCATCTCCCTTAGACTATCCCAACAGGTCAGGCATAATATACTTCTTTGCATCCAGAGAAAAATAAAATATAGAAAGGAGTGAGCTCATATTCTCAGTAAGGATAAAGATATAGCGAAAACCATCATAAATATGAATAAAAATTTAAGGCAATGTATAAGATTAAAACACAAGACTTTTGAACCTATAATTCAGCATAATATGGCAATGATAAATTAAATATTTCCATTTTCTTATTCACATGGATATTCTAATAGTCGAATAATCACATGTAATATCAACAACCAATTTCATAATGATGGAATGCATAATGCTGGACATAATAAACATATAGTAAAGGCCTCATGAAAAAACTAAAAATATGATTTTGTGAAGTCCTTGTTCCAAGACACTATTTTGACTCTTGATAACTACCGATGCATCGAGATGCTATAGTGGGCTCCATCCATCATTTACTAAGTCCAACACATTCCTCATATGAAAAGGTAGAAACATAACATTAACATTCATATTAAGACTACTATATGAAATGTCAATACATTAACCATAAACCATGAATGGTATAAAAATAAAACATCTACAAACAAACATATAATAAAACCTTTAATATAATATAGAATACAGTATTACAAGAAATCAACTTCAAACAAGTTTAATATCCATCAAAGGATGTTGACATATATGTAATCAAAACTATTTGAGGGAAATAACTCTTTATATTTTGAAATAATTTAAATGTGACATAATTAAAAAAGAAAAAATTTATTTTGAAAATATTGTTATAATCTTGTAAGGGAAGCATTGAAGGTGTTATAACGGAGGTAAATGGCCACACCTGACGTATAAGTTAAAAAAAATATTCATTCCTTATTTTGTCAAAAAGGTCACAATGTACCTTTTTTGGAAACTGATGGAAAGAATACTTCCAAACCATTTTATAAAAAGTAAAACAAGGGTAAAATTACTTTAACCTATAATCTTGTAAACATTAAATTTTTTTTTGAAATATATTTTTAAGAATCATGAATTTGGAAGATAAAGAGGTCCTAGTAGATACTCACGTATAAACAACCTTAGATAATGAAGAGGTTGTATAATTAGACCTTACCATGAAATTTTACTTATTAGAGTGTACTTTAACGTCCCGTATAATAGTTAAATCATATTTATTAAATTATTCAAGAACCAATCACATAAATATGATATCTTATATGATCTTCTAGTATTGCTTTGTTAATGATATTTCAGTAGTATCATTATTTCGGGTGTTAACTGATTGGATTTAAATTATATGTTTTTTTATGTAAGTCATGTTTTTTATGGATAAGATTTATTTCAATCCATATTGATATTAAGTTCTTACACATTATTTTTAATCAAAAATGAAAATTATTCTTCAATGATTATAATGAGGAATGAATATCTTCACGTTCGTGGAGATGGTAATCTGTACGTACGCACGAGAGACAATATCATTCTATTGATTGTTAAATCTAATTTAATTGGATGGTCTATCATATATAAATAATCATTAACATTTTATATTTATTATTTACATCAATTATACTCATTATTATACCCATCTAAATAATGATGTGTTGAATAACCAACTACACCACAACGTGGAGACGGTAAGTCGTACGTTTGCACATATGATGATTTTGTCATTTATAGGAAGGATAGAATAATTAATATGGTTTTAACATATTTATAATAACATGAAATTATTTATAATGTTCTGGATTTATTATTTTGGTATGGAAACAAAAAATAAATATGAATTGTAAGAAGAAAATAACTTTGAAATAGGTGATGAAATTATTACCTCTTCTTCGGGTGCTTCTTTTTGATTTGATCAGAAGGACTCATTGGGTGGGATTATGATCAATTCAAGGAATATAGGTTCAACTGAGGGTTTTTGGGAAGATATTGTAGAAGGTTTGGCCTATCCAAATGGATTTGGAGGTGTGATTTTGAGAGAAGGGGATGTGCCCTTTTATAAGAGAGGTGAGGGTCACATTAAGAAAAGCTAGAAATATTATTTCATTATACAATCATATTTGGTTTATAATGGAACCAAAAGGATTTATTTAGAGGTTAATGTAGGTATGGGTCGAAAACTTATCAAAAAATAGGTTTTAGATAGGTTTAGGTCCCCATATTGACCTTCTCTTTTATATTTATTTCGTAGTTAAACAATTTAACTTTATCCATGCATTCTGGTATTATTATAATAAATGGTTAAGAAACATACTATAAAAAACAAAGAGAACCCCAAGTGGTTAATTATTTATATATATAACCTTATCTAAGTCCTTTGGATGATCTTTAGAGTTTTAGGAATGTTATATCAATTAATAATATAGTATTTGTTTTAAAAACTCATTTATGTCAATTTTGACACTATTTAGTATTTGGTTTTTGTGAAAGTCATAAAAACATAATCACACAAAAAAATATATTTAATCAACCCTAACATGTCATATTAACCAATAAAATTAGTTTAATACATAAAAAGTTTCAATTTACAATTATATTAATATTTATAATATCAATTATTTTAATCTTTTAATAATAGGGTAATTTCTGCACCCTCATTCTGTCATAAATAAAATTAATTATTTAAGGTCTAAAAATTATAAATAAAATAAAATTATGTATGAAATATTTTTATATTTCTAATCAATATTTATAGTTTAATTTATCTTATGTATAACCCTATAATAAAAATGGATTAGTTATTATACTTTGATTTTAACACTTTAAACTCTTCTTTTAATAAAATAATAAAAAGTGTCCTTTTTTAATCCAAGTGAACCACAAAGAATCACATTTTATTACCAAGGTTGGGTTTTATCTAAATAAACTTATATAATAGAATTAGAACATGCGTTAGGTTAATTATAATATCATTTTTACCTTTAATTACCCTATTTACTTTTAATCGTTGTAAATAAAATCCAAAAGTTACTATTCATCAAAAATTATTTTCATCCAATTGAACCACATTTTACTTTCTGATTTCAACCATGTCTATTAGAATTTTTATATTCAACTAACAGAAGCAGTAAAATTACATTTTATGAAAATTTGCTAATTTTTCTAGAAGGTGGGTAAAAGACGTTAAAAATTTTAGTAAAATTTTATACATATAATTTTATAATAAAATGAATCCAATGAATTAAATTGAACATATATAGTTATTATATAACTGTTATTACCTAAAATAAATTCAAATAAAATAAATAATTATTAAAATTAGATGTTGGTTGTGAACAATAACGCATTGTTTTCACTATTCATCAGAAATTGAATGTTTTCAGAAAAATACCAAAAATTCACCCTAAGATAATTTTGATATTATAAATCCAAAAAGGAAGTCCATTTTGAAAAATAAAATTTATAAATTTCAAAAAGTGCGTATTACTATTCATAATGGCTAGTTTTATAGGTCATAGTGTGTTTGAACTCGAAGTTGTGTACAGTGCAAGATATTATATTATTTCCAGAGAAGTGTACCATGGAAGATTGTAGTGTTACATAAAATGTTTTCCCTGTAGATAATTAATACCATTTGGAACTTTAAAAGTGATTGGTGTAAAAGGAAAACCCCTCTTGAGGCATACCCCTTATTTTAGAAAATTATGTTGTTGAATTTATGAATTGTGATACATTCTGAGTAAAGAGACTTGTTCATTTATTTGTTTGACAGAAATATGGGGATATACAAAAGGAGAGATAATATGGGTGAGAGGAAGAGGGTGGTTTTGAATAAAGTGAATGATGTATTCATTTATGTTAGTTTGATGAAAACTCACCATCACTTGAAATAGAGCACATGAGAAGCCCATGGTATTTAGGTGAGAAGACTAGGACTAGTATGCTATATGATTTAGAAGTGCTTCATCTTGGTTTCATCCAGCAGGATTGATGCTACAACTATAACTACACATGGATGATTATTGAAGACCACTAGGTTTATGGAGATGTCCCCTTCTAGTGGCTCGTTCATGAGAACATATTCGGTCATAGTATCCATACAATATTTCACTGAGATACAAGATTCCTAGTGTCCCATTTGTGCTAGTTACCTATAGGGATTGACCATGGTGATCACTTATGATGGGGTTTTTATGAAATTATTTCCATTATATTTTCTTCAAGCCTATTTCCCTCATTTTAAAAATACTTGTTTTCAATTTTAAACAATTTCTATTTCATTTTAAAATTACCATCCCTGATTGTAAAGTATTTTATAAATTTGATAAAAAGGGAATGATTTTTCTGGAAAATTTATTTCCTAAAATTTTAGGATTGGTTAAATATTATTCTCATGTGGTTTTATTTTCAAACAAGCATGATTTGGGTTTATTTTTAAAAGTAAGGGTATAGGGAACTATTATTTGTTGGGATTCATACTGATCATATTGGTGCTATTTCCTACATTATTTTTCAGTTTCTATTTCCTCTAGTTTTGGATCCCTCTTGGGGTGAGTGTGTTTTATGTTCCATGGTGACCATCAATATCACTTGAGGTATGTTTTATCGCTTAGTTTATTACTTTTGCCACTTCCTATTTTTTAGTTTATTTTTTTATCTATTTTTTTAGTTTTTGTTTATTTATATTTCTTTTGATATGGGCCAAATCCTTCCCAACTAGTTCATTTTGATTCCCGACACTAGTTTCGTTCCCATGGAGATCGAGAACTCCCTTCGTGCCTTGCCACAGATCGAATCGGGTGACTGGTTCAGTGTTGACCATGGTGGGTTCATTAAACAATGGTATTATAGGAGGCCATTATTATTTGGGGTATTACGTAGATTAGAGATTAGGTTTTTTAGGATTCGAGAGGTAGGTGTTTTAAGGACTCTATGAACCCCTGCTTGTCCCATGCCTTGAGTTGTTAGGGGTAGTGTGGGATTAATTTTATTTCATGATTTGTGAGGATAAGGGATGAAAAAAAAGTGATCCAGTGTCAAGTGATGAGATTTCATAGAGAAACGACCCATGTACAACCCGATTTCATGGTTCAAAATACTTCTTGTGGTGGATGCTCCCTTGGATCATGTTCTGGTAAGCCATTTTGCCGGGTGTCATAGCCACTAGTTCAATATTTTTTGAATTTTGATGTGACTTATGTTTGGACTTCATTTTTTCATCTTGAGTGGATTTATTAAAATGAAAATTGTTTTTTGGAACATGGTTTTCAAAAGGAAATACAATTTTTGTAGTGGTAATATGGTTTTCGAAATAGAAGTGGTTTTCTCTCAATAGAATGTGAGGTTTTATAGGGAATGATGGAATTTTTTTTCTAAATAATTGGGTTTTTAAATACTTTTTGGAATGTGAAATGAATGTTGTTAGGGAATTTGTGCTTTTCGTTGAATGATTTGTTTTGAAAATGGGAAGTGTTTTGAAATGGACCTTGGTATTCTTATGAGTGATCCCATATATGGAGGTACACATGGGACACATGGATAGTTGGTGGTATATATGGACGGGTTATAGATCTAGAAAACCAATATATATATATGAGATACACCATGGTATACCCATGGGGGATATTTATGTAGTTTTTTTTGCTGAAAACTTGGTTTTCAGAAACGGTAACTTCAATGTTTTGAAAAGTGAGGGGGAAATTGTTTACCATTTTATTTACATGTTTGATGTCCTTTTTTTGGGGATTTTGGTTTTGGTAGGATGAGAATTTGTCCAGAAGGGTGATTTGAGTTTTAGTTTTGGTTTTTGATTGATGTGTGAAATTTTGATTTATGATGTGTTTTATTCTGCTTCATGCTTCTTGTTTTTGAGTATGCTGCCTAGAAAAGTCCAAGAGGGTTCTAGTGAGTCGCTTATAGTTGTTGGTTCTAACCATACTCTTAGAATATTTGTGTAATTGATTTATTTTTTTTTGTACATATTCCATGGTGATTGTGATCTATTGAAGTTAGTGGAATGGCTTGGTGAAATAGTTGGAGTATTCAGGTTATTGGGAACTCCCAAAGCTACAAGATCTTGTTCTAGTTAGAGTACATTTTAAGGTTCAACATTCGACTGGTGAAGGAGATAATCCTAGATTCGTTGTATAATGGAATGTATTGGAAGGTGTTTAAGAGAAATTTCATTTGATGGTTTATACCTGAGGAGGTGAAGGCGAGAAAAGTGGAAGAACTCTTGAGTGTACAACAAGACCAATGAATAATGAAGGCCTGTGTTGGGGATCTTAACGAGTTGGTTCCTTTTTCGGTGAAGGTAACTTCATGGAATCTGTTAAATTTTATATTGTGTGGGATCTCCTTCCAAGGTTCAAGGAATGATTCCTTTTTGGAATTTTGAAAGGTTCCCCATTTGGTGAGGAGAGATGTAACACCCCAAGCCTCCACGGTGTGTTTCTTTTTGAATAATTTTGTAGCGTGTGTTGTATGCAACTTCGAGTTCTAGGACACACCACAACCAATCAAAGTAGCCATTATGAATTGTAATACCTAATTTTTTAAATTTTACTAATTTTATCTTTCAAAATGGACTTCATTTTTGGATTCGGAATATCGAGATTAGATTAGGGTGAATTTTGGGTATTTTTCTGAAAACATTCAATTTTTGAGTAATAGTGAAAAACACTGAGTTATAGTTTAAACCCAAATTTTTATTTAAATAATTATTTATTTTATTTAAATTTATTTTATGTCAAAATAGATACATAATACCTATATATGTTCAATTTAATTAATTGTATCCAGTTTATAATAATTTTAGATATATAATAATTTTATTGAACTTTTCATCGTCTTTTACCAATTTCCTTGGAGAATTTGCAAATTCACAAAACATTTAATTTTACCGCTTTTGTGAGTGGAATTTCAAAAATCAGAGAGACACTGTTAATATCAAGGAGTAAAATTTGGATCAATAAGATCAAAATAATTTTTGGCGAATAGTAACTTTTTACTTTTATTTACCATGGTTAAAAGTTAATAGGTTAATTAAGGGTAAAACTGATATTATTATTACCCTAAAACATGTCCTAATTCTATTTGATAAGTATAATTCGACCAAAAACAACCTTTGGAATAAAATATTAACCTCTTTGGTCCACTTGGATTAGATTAGGACATTAATTATTATTTAATTCAAAGAAGAGTTAAAAGAGTTAAAATAAATGTTTAATAATTAAAACATTTTTAATATAGGGTGATACATAAGATAAATTCGATTATAAATATTAAATAGAAAGCTAAAAATATTTTCCACATAATTTTATTTTATTTATAATTTTTATACATTATAGAATTTAATTTATTTATGTCACAATAGTGATGCAGTAATTACCTAATTAAGAAAATATTAAAATAATTGATAATATAAATATCCAAATAAATGTAATTTGAGACTATTCATGAATTAAACTAATTTTATTGATTAATATGACATGTTAGGATTGATTAAATTAAATTATTTTGAATTAATAATGTTTTAGGAATTTAAAAAAAATCAATTATTAAATACTGTCAAAATTGACATAAAGGAGTATTTAAAACCAATATTATATTATTAATTTATATTCTATTCCTAAAAATATATGGTTCGGAAAAATGACTTAGATAAGGTTATATATATTAATAATGAACCACTTGGGGTTCTATTGGCTTGTTATAGTAAGTTTATTGACTATATAATATAAAAATACCAAGAGACATGGTAAATATTAAACTATTTAACAAAGAGTAAAATATAAATGATAAGACTAATATTTTGACCCAAACCTGTATAAAATATATTGGTTGAAATGATTTCTCTCATCCCCACCTTATCCTAGAAATAAGTAACTTTGGAGCCATTATAAATGGAATATGAATTTATTATAAAATAATATTTTAAGTTTTTCCTAAGGTGCCCCTCACCCCTCTTTTAAAAGGGAACTCCCTCTTCTCTCAAATTCATACCATCAATGCCTTTTGGATCAGCCAAACTCTGCCCAAATATCCGCCCAACTTCACTCACTTCAACCTAGAGGCCTTAGTTGGATCAGAAATCCAACCTATGGAGCCCTTTTGATCAAATCAAAAGGAAGAACCCGAAAAAGAGGTAATGTTTTCACCACCCTGTTTCAACTTCCTTTATTCTTCAACTTGTTCTTTCTTTGTTATTTCCATTCTAAAATAATAACACCAGTATATTATATATACTCTGATTTTATTAAAAATATGGTACAAACATATTCAGTATTCTATCCATCCTTTGAATGACATGTCACAGTACGTGCATACGTACAGCCTACCGTCTCCATGTCGTGGTGTAATTGTTATTCAATACATTATTATTTGGATGGGTACGATAATGATGTGTAATTGATGTAAATAATAAATATAACATGATAATGATTCTGTATATATGATATAACATTCAATTATATTTTATTTTAATATCAAAAGAATGATATTGTTGCTCATGCGTACGTACGGACTACCGTCTCCACGAACAAGATGAGATTCATTCCCCCTCGTATCCATTCAAGAATAAATTTCATTTATGGGTTAAAAATAATGTTTAAAGACTTAATATAATATGTATATGAATAATATAAAACCTATCCATAACAAACACGGATTTTATAACAATTCATATAAAGGAAAACGAATCAGTTAACACCCGAAACAACGATAATACTAAGATATTATTAACAAAACAATGTTAAAAGATCATATATGATATCATATTAATTTATATGATTTTTTATAATTTAATTAAAATTATTTCACCATTATATAGTAGGTTAACCTACCCTAGACCAAGGAAAAGTACAAGGTAAGGGTTTATTTCACATATCTTCATTATCCGAGGTTGTTTATACGTAATTATCTACTAGGACCTATTTATCATCCACATCCATGTTTCTTCAAAATGTATTTCAAATCATTCTTACAATTTTATAGACTATGAGTTAATGTTATTTATACCCTTATTTGATTTTTATAATATGTTTATAAATGAATCTTTCCAATTTTTTCCAAACAAGGTCCATTTTAACCTTTTCGACAGAATTAAGGTAAGAATGTCCTTTTTAACTTATACGGCGGGTGCAGCTATTTTACACCATTATAAAATCATCAAAGCTTCCCTTAGAATTTTATAAGAATATTTTCAATGTAAATGTTTTAATTATGTGGCTTTTAAATGATTTCAAAAAAAGAGATATTTCTCTCAAATAGTTTTGATTTCATCTATGTCAACATCCTTTGATAGATTTTAAGCTTATTTGAAGTTGATTTATTATGATACAAATATTCCATATAGTATTGAGGGTTTTGTAATATGTTTGACTTTAGATGTGTTATTTTTAAACCATTCATGATTTATGGAGAAATTATTGAAATTTCCTATGCTAGTTTTAATACGAATGTTTATGTTATGTTTAAACCTGTTCATATGAGGAATGCATTGGACTTAATAAGTGACGGGTGGAGCCCGATATAGCTCCTTGATGCATCGGTAGGTCTCATGAGGCAAACTAGTGTCTTGGAACAAGGCCTTGAAAAAATCTTATTTGTAGTCTTGGCACAAGGCCTTGACTATGTGGTTATGATAGTCTGGCATTATGCATTCCATCATTATGAAAGTGGTTATTGATATTGCATGTGATTGTTCGACTAATAGAATATCCATGTGAATAAGTAAATGGCATTATTTCATTTTATTTATTCCATATTATACTGAACTTCATGTTTAAAAGGATTTTGTTTTAGTTATACATTTCCTTAAATGTTAAAGCTTATTTTTGAATGTTTTTGCTATACTGTTATCCTTAGTGAGCATCTGAGCTCACCGCTTTTTATGTTTTATTTTTCCCATTATGTGAAGAATTATTTTATGAATGAACCATCGGGATAGTATTAGGGGATATGAGTGTGGTCTATGGAGACAATATGTTGTTGTAGGTTTTCACTCTATGATGTAATGTAAACTTTATGAATGTATCTAGTGATTACAAGGATAATAAACTAATCAGTATTTCGAGACTTGATCTTTTGTGATCATGCCAATGTTATGTAAAAATGCACCGACTCTGGTTAACTGTGGTCGGGGCATTACAGTTGGTATCAGAGGAAGTTTAATACAATCCTTGAGAGTTATATTTATATAAACTCTGATTAGATCACATAGACCTAAGATGGACTTTGAGGATTAGTATAGAAGAACTTCCTAGAATTTTGGTATTGTAGAGATTTTGTGAGTTTTTCTAGCAATACATCCCTGTCTGGATACGATTAGGTAGAGGTGGCTCTGGCACAGATGTACCTAGGGGTAATACTCGAAAACACTGCTTTGAGATAGACTCGAACGGGAACTGGTGGATGAAAATGGGCATTGTTGCGCTCTTGGTTATGACACTCCTAGGGGATATTCTTAGGATAAATCTCATTTTCATTTCAAACCATTATGAAGGGATTATGAGTATATACCTCCTCAAATAATTTTTCTTATGATTATGGATTATATCCATAAACTGTTCAATTTATGTTAAATGTTTTAGAAGTTTGGATTTATGTGTTTTGATTCATAAACTAATCTAGTTTATGCCATTATTTAGAAATGGCGCATAGTGGAAGGAATGGAAACCATATCAATGCATGTAATCCATGTAGGTATTGCCCTCCTGCTCAAGATAATTATAATGGATCTGGTGATGCATCTTGTCCTGATCAGCTAATCACCATACCGGGACAACTCACTCAGGTTATAAATAATAAAATTACCTGTATGGAGCACCCAGATCCACATCATGGAGGATCAATGTTAGATCACTTCATGGGGAAAAAACACCAAAATTTAATGGGAGTACAAATCCATTATTAGGTGAGAAATGGATAAATTCATTAGAGAAAATATTCCATTACATGGGGAGTAGTGAAAGGGAAAAAGTTATTACGATAGTTTACCGCCTCACTGGAGATGCTGACCAATGGTGGTCATTGATTCAAAACAGAAAGGAAGATGATGAAGTTTCAAATTTGGAATGGAGGGAGTTCAAAGAGATTTTCTTATAAAAATACTTTCCTCATGACGATCGAGAGGATATGGAAAGACAATTTCTGAGTCTGAGGCAAAAGGAGGACGAGAATGTTGCAATGTCTGAGTATAACTTTACAAGGTTAGCAAGGAATTCTGCAGATTATATACGTAACCGAAGAAGTAAGATTGATCATTTCATTGATGGGTTAAAACCATTTCTATGTCGAGCTTTATTCTCACAATCCTTCTCATAATACGAAGATATTGTCTCATGTGCTCTCAAGACAGAAAAATAATTCTCTAAGTCTTATGACTTTAAAGAAAAGAAATAGAAGAAGAGATATTTTTATCACTCTGGAAATGGAAATAAGGGGAAGAGGGGAAAAGATGAATATCCATCCTACAGTAAATGGGGGAAGAAACACCCTGGTACTTTCTTGAAGGGAATGAGAGTCTCTTACAAGTGTGGAGAAAAAGACCACCAAGCTTGTGATTTCAAGGGGATGAAAGAAGCTACCGATGTTCAATGATACAACTATAGGGAGATGGGACATTATGCAAATGAATTTCCTAAGCGTCTGAGAAACTTACCTAAAAAAAGGCCAAGGGATCAAGTCCAAGCATATGCTATCACTACTACTGAGGTTGAAGCTCCGAAAGACGTGGTGGAAGGTAATTTAATGGTTTCCTCATGTTCAGCAAATGCATTAGTTGATTCTGGATCATCACATTGTTTCATATCTTCCCGATTTGCTAAGAAAATTAGATATTTCCAATTTTATTTAACAAGGGAGTTGTTAGTGAAAACTCATAAGGGAATTATCATCACCACAATGTTTTGAGAATTAGTTCCCATTAGAGCATATAAGTGTTCTTTATATACTAATCTCATCATCATAACTGTGATTGAGTTTGATATAATCCTAGGTATGGATTGGCTTTAAGACTATGATTCAAAGATTTATTGTAAGAAGAAGGAGATTACAATTTTTGATGATGATGATATGGAACACCTTATCTTTAGATCATAATCATCACCACCTAATTCTTATTTGGATCCACCCCCAGTATCTCAACTAAATTCAATTATCAGGGAGTAAGAGAATGAAATAACTGTGGGCGAGGAAAGGAATGTTCAAATAGAGGATGTACCTATTATGAAAGAATATGTAGATGTGTTTTCGGAAGATTTACCCGGACATCCTCCAGAACGAGAAATTGAGTTTTCCATTGATTTAATTCCTGGTTCAAGGCCTATATCAAAGACCCCTTATAGAATGGCCACTGTGGAATTAGTTGAACTAAATAAACAACTAGAGTAATTGAGTAATAAGGGATTTATTCGCCCTAGTGTTTCTCCATGGAGAGCCCCTTTCCTTTTTGTTAAGAAAAAAGATGGATCTTTGAGGTTATGTATCGACAACAGGGAAATCAATGCTATAACAATAAAGAAAAAGTATCCCATACCTCGCATTGATGATTTATTTGACCAACTACATGGAGATTAATACTTTTCAAATATTGACCTTCGATCTGGATACCATCAGTTGTCTGTAAAGACAGAAGACATTCTGAAGACAGTATTTCAGAATAGGTACGAGCATTACGAGTTTACAGTAATGCCTTTTGGATTGACTAATGCACCCTCTGTATTCATGGATATAATGAACAGAATTTTCAAGGAATATTTTGATGACATTGTAGTGGTATTTATTGATGATATCTTGGTAAAATCCAAATGATACGAAGATCATGAAAATCACTTGGGCATAATCCTGAAGACTCTGAGAAGACATGAATTATATGGGAAGTTTAGCAAGTGTGAATTAAGGCTTCAGAAGATTTATTTTCTTGGAAATATTGTCTCTAAGGATGGAATCTATGTTGATCCTTCTAAGATGAGAGCTATCCATGAATTGCCAGCAACAACGTGTATAACTGAGTTACGCAGTTTTATTGGTTTAGCAGGTTATTATCCACATTTCGTCCAGTATTTTTCCCGATTGTCTAACCCATTAACGAAGCTCACACATAAAGAGGTTAAATTTATATGGACAAAATCTTGTGAAGAATGTTTCAAAGAACTAAAGAGAAGATCAGTCAATGATTCTATATTGACTCTACCATCAGGGAATGATGGGTTTGTTATTTATAGTGATTCTTCAAAGAAAGGACTTCGTTGTGCCCTTATGCAGAATGGTAGGGTTACTGCCTATGCATCACAATAGCTAAAAATTAATGAGTGAAACTATCCTACTCATTATCTTGAGTTAGCTTCTATAATAATTGCTTTGAAGATATGGAGACATTATCTCTATGGTGAAAAATTTGAGATATATACCAATCACAAGAGTTTGAAGTAAATTTTCTGAAAGAAAGAGCACAACATGAGGGAAAGGATATGGATTGAACTACTCAAGGATTATGATTTCAGGATACACTACCACACGGGGAAGGAAAATAAGGTTTCAGATGCTTTGAGCAGAAAGGATCATGGAGTTTTGAACAAGATGAGAGTTTAAAGGGATCCTATTTTCATGGATATAGTAAAGATGTATATGGTAATAACCACAGAAGGTGAAACATCAATGCTTTTTCAAATGGTTTCCAAACCATATTTACTATAAAGGTTTAAGAGTTATCAGATCGATGATGAAGAGTTTCAAAAGAATATTAAAGCTGTGAATGATGGGAGATTGAGTGACTTTGTGAATGAAGATGGAAATCTGATATTTGGGAAGTGACATTGTGTTCCTGATATACCTGATCTAAAAAGCAAATTGTTAGATGATTATCATATCTCCAATTTCTCTATAAACCCTGGGAGCAGCAAAATGTATTGGTATTTGAAGGAACATTTTTTGTGGGACAAAATGAAGAGGGAGATTGCTGATTTTGTGTCAAGATGTATGGTTTGTCAACAAGTGAAAGCTGAAAGGAAATATCCTAGAGAAGTCATGAAACCTCTTCCCATACCTGAGTAGAAATGGGATAATATCAGGATGGGCTTTTTCATGGGACTACCAAAGACTCCTATAAGGAAGGATGCAATATGGGTCATTATTTATCGTCTTACCAAGTATGCACTTTTTCTTGCTATAAGGGAGGATTTACCACTTGAACGTCTAGAAAGACTATATATTAATGAAGTTGTGAGACTTCATAGAGTACCCATATCAATTGTTTCTGATCATGATCCATGTTTTACATCAAGATTATGGAAAAGTCTTCAGAAATCCATGGATACTGAACTGCATTTGAGCACTGCCTACCACCCTCAAACTGATGGACAATAAGAATGAACTATTCAAACCTTAGAAGACATGTTGATATCTTGCTCACTTGTCTTTCAGCATATGTGGGATAAATATTTACCTCTTTTACAATTTTCCTATAACAATAGGTTCCATTCAAGTATTCAGAAGGCACCATATGAAGCGTTATACTGAAATAGATGTCCCACACCAACCTGTTGGTGAAAGAAAACTCATAGGCCCAGAACTGGTGGAGGAAACGATGGAAAATGTGATGTTAATCCAAAACCACATCAAAGCAGCTCAAAGTAGGCAGAAGAGCTATGCTGACGACCGAAGGAAGGATTTAGAATTTCATATAGGAGATCATGTTTTCATGATGGTATCTCCATGGAAGGGAGTTATACATTTCTGTAAGAAAGGTAAATTGAGTAATAGGTATATAGGACCTTTAGAAATTCTAGAACGAATTGGGGTTGTAGATTACCGTTTGGCAATGATTCCAAATATCTCCCAAGTTCACGATGTGTTCCACATATCACTATCTTGAAAATACATGCCTGACCCAACGCATGTACTCACTTATGAGGAAGTAGAACTGGAACCCAATATGTCTTATTGCGAAGAGCCCGTCAGGATTCTTGATACCAGAAAACAAGTACTGAGAAACCAGACGACTCATCTGGTAAAAGTTCTATGAAGAAACCATAAGATAGAAGAGGCAATGTGGGAACCCGAGGAACTTATGATGAAGAACCACCTGAGTCTTTTAATGCAGTAATATTCTAGAAATTTTGAGGACGAAATTATTTGAAGTAGGAGATAATGTAACACCCCAATCTTCCACGGTATGCTTCTCTTTGAGTAATACTGCAGCATGTGTTGTACGCAACTTCGAGTTCTAACACACACCACAACCAATCAAACTAGCCATTATGAATAGTAATATATACTTTTTTTAAAATTTTATAAATTTTACCTTTCAAAATGGACTTCATTTTTGGATTTGGAAAATCAAAATTAGCTCAGGGTGAATTTTTGGTATTTTTCTGAAAACTTTCAATTTTTAATGAATTGTGAAAAACACTGAGTTATAGTTTAAAACTGAATTTTTATTAATAATTATTGATTTTATTTAAATTTAATTTATGTCAAAAAAGATACATATTACATATATATGTTCAATGTAATTCATTGGTGTCAGTTTATAATAATTTTAATTATATAAAAATTTTATTGAACTTTTCACTGTCTTTTACCCATCTCCTAGGGGAATTTTCAAATTCACATAAAACATAATTTTACCACTTATGTGAGTGTAATTTAAAATATTTGAGAGACACGGTTAATATATATGAGTAAAATGTGGTTCAATAATGTAAAAATAGTTTTTGGAGATTAATAACTTTTTACTTTTGTTTATGTCGGTTAAAAGTAAATAGGGTAATTAAGGGTAAAACTGATATTATTATTACCCTAACACATGTACTAATTCTATTGGATAAGTATAATTAGACAAAAAAACCTTAGGAATAAAATATGAACCTCTTTGGTCCACTTGTATTAGATTATGACATTTATTATTATTTAATTAAATAAAGAGTTAAAAGAGTTAAAATCAATGTTAATATAACTAAAACATTTTTTATTATAGGGTGATACATAAGATAAATTAGATTAGAAATATTCATTAGAAATATAAAAATATTTCCTATATAATTTTATTTTATTAATAATTTTTAGACTTTAAATAATTTAATTTATTTATGACAAAATGGTGATGCAGTAATTACCTAATTAATGAAATATTAAAATAATTGATATTATAAATATCCAAATACATGTAATTTGATACTTTTTATAAATTCCACTAATTATATAGGTTAATTTGACATTTTAGTATTGATTAAAATAATTTAGTTCAAATTAATAAAGTTTTTATAACTTTAATAAAAATCAATTATTAAATAGTGTCAAAATTGAGATAAAGGGGTATTTAAAAAAAATATATTATTAATTGATATTCTATTCTTAAAAATCTATGGTTTGGCCAAATGACTTAGATAAGGTTATATATATTAATTATGAACCACTTGGGATTCGTTTGGCTTTTTATAGTAAGTTTATTAACCATATAATATAAAAATACAAAGAGACATGGTAAATTTTAAACTATTTAACTAAGAGTTAAATATAAAAGATAAGGTTAATATAGTGTCCAAAACCTATATAAAATATATTGGTTGAAATTATTTCGACCAATCCCCACCTTATCTTCGAAATAAGTCAGTTTGGAACCATTATAAACTGAATATGAATTTATTATAAAATAATATTTTAAGTTTTTCCTAAGGTCCTTCTCACCCCTCTTATAAAAGGGAACTCCCCCTTCTCTCAAATTCATACCTTCAAATCCTTTTGGTTCTACCAAACTCTGCCTAAATATCCTCCCAAGTTACCTCACTCCAACCTATAGGCCTTAGTTAGTTCCTAATGTCAACCTAAGGATCCGTTTTGATCAGATCTAAAGGAAGAACCCGAAAAAGAAGAAATGTTTTCACCACCATCATTCAAGTTCCTTTGTTCTTCCACTGAATCTTTATTTGTTATTTACATTCTAAAATAATAAATCCAGTATATTCTATATATTGTGTTGTTATTAAAAATATGGTACAACCATATTCAGTATTCTATCCATCCTTTGAATGACATGTCACCATACGTGCGTACGTACGACCTTCCGTCTCCACGTCGTGGTGTAATTGTTATTCAATACATTATTATTTGGATGGGTATGATAATGAAAATTAATTGATGTAAATAATAAATATAACATGATGATGATTCTGTATATATTATATACCATCCAATTATATATTATTTTCATATCTAAAGAATGATTTTGTCACTCGTGCGTACGTGCGGACTACCGTCTCCATGAACGCGATGAGGTTCATTTCCCACCGTATCCATTCAAGAATAATTTTCATTTGATGGTTAAAAATAATGTTTAAAGACTTAATATCATTTTGGATATGAAAAATATACAACCTATCCATAATAAACATGACTTACATAACAATGCATATAAAGGAAAATGAATCAGTTAACACCCAAAACACCGATAATACTAAGATATTATAAACAAAGCAATGTTAAAATACCTCATATGATATCATATTAATTTATATTATTTTTGTATAACTTAAAAACAATTATTTAACCATTATAAAGGAGGTTAACCTACCCTCAACCAAGGAAAATTACATGGTAATGGTTTATTTCACAATCTCTTCATGATCTGAGGTTGTTTATACATAATTATCTACTGGGACCTCTTTATCATCCACATCCATGTTTCTTAATAATGTATTTCAAATCATCCTTACTATTTTATAGACTATGGGTTAATTTCATTTATACCCTTTTTGACTTTTTATAATATGTTTATAAAGGAATCTTTCCATCATTTTCCAAACAAGGACCTTTTTAACCTTTTCGACAAAATTGAGGTAAGATTGTCCTTTTTAACTTATACGGCGGGTGCAGCTATTTTCCACCGTTATAAAATTGTCGAAGCTTCCCTTATAAGCTTATAAAAATATTTTGAATGTAAATGATTTAATTATGTGGATTTTAAATGATTTAAAGAAAAGATATATTTCTCTCAATTACTTTTGATTTCATCTATGTCAACATCCATTGATAGATTTTAAGCTTATTTGAAGTTGATTTATTATGATACAAATCTTCCATATAGTGTTGAAGGTTTTGTGACATGTTTGACTGTGGATGTGTTATTTTTCTACCATTAATGTTTTATAGAGAAAGTATTGACATTTCGTATGCTAGTTTTAATACGAATGTTTATGTTATGTTTAAACCTGTTCATATGAGGAATGCAATGGACTTAATAAGTGACGGGTGGAGCCCGCTGTTGCTCCTCGATGCATCGGTTGGTCTCATGAGACAGACTAGTGT
The DNA here is from genome assembly GCA_963277665.1 of Viscum album. Lineage (NCBI taxonomy): Eukaryota > Viridiplantae > Streptophyta > Magnoliopsida > Santalales > Viscaceae > Viscum > Viscum album. The sequence goes on along the minus strand of OY728140.1, from coordinate 1,688,212,512 downwards.
CTTGGAACAAGGCATTGAAAATATATTATTTGTATTCTTGGCATAAGGCCTTGACTATGTGGTTATGATAGTCTGGAATTATGTATTCCATCATTATGAAATTGGTTATTGATATTGCATGTGATTATTCGACTAGTAGAATATCCATGTGAATAAGTAAATGGAATTATTTCATTTTACCTCTGCCATATTAGGCTGAAGTTCATGTTTAAAAGTATTTTTTTAGTTATACATTTCCTTAAATGTTTAATCTTATTTATGAATGTTTCCGCTATATTATTATCCTTACTGAGAAACTAAGCTCACCCCTTTCTATGTTTTATTTTTCCCATGATGTGAAGAAGTATTTTATGAATGAACTACAGGGGTAGTATGAGGGGATATGAGTGTGGTCTATGGAGACAAGATGTTTTTTTTTAGTTTTTTACATGATGATGTAATTTAAACATTATGAATGTATTTAGTGAGTCCAAGGCTACTAAACTATTCGGTCTTTAGAGACATGATCTTTTGTGATCATGCCAATATTATGTAATAATGAACCAAATCTATGTAACTAGGGTCGGGGCATTACAAGAGAGAACTAGAGGAACCTATTTCTAACAAGTCTTCTTATCAGTCCATCTTCTAATAGTCAAGACTCCCTCTTTTTTTCTGTTAGTTCAGTCGATTTGAGTAGTTTAAGTTGCCTTATTGTCATACTTTGAAGGTTATCTCTCAATGTTGGTTATCCTTTTGTGGATTGAAAATTTCAAAATTGAGGTGGTTAATTATTTTTAGGAAATTCTTATTGTGTGTTTCTCATGATATTTCATTGAAAACTTTACCCAGACTCTGAATTGAGTCGTGGAGATAGAGACTTTACTGATTATGGGCCACTCTCAAGTATTATGGGTTTTTTTACCCACCTTCACTAGCGAAAGAACATAACAACGTTTCATTCAGAAGTTAAAATATGTACTGTTTAGCATGGTTTCTTGGGTTGTTTTAAGGGATTCAATGATTCGAACTACTGAAAGAGATGTTTAAGTTGGATATCATTATCTCTAGACTATGAGGTAGTATGTGCTTAAAGACATCAATGCTCCAGCTATACGTCTCAGAGATATGTTTTTTACACGGTCAAGAAATCATTAGTTGTGGAGAACCTTGACCTAACTTTTGTATCCAGTGATGGAATGAGGACGGTTTAAATTTCTATATTATATATTTTTCATCTTTGAAGGTTTTGTTTTGTTATAAGAGCCATAGTGTACTCATTTCCTCATTATGGTCATTTTTTTCTTGAATACCCCACTTTAGTTGTAAGAAGTCATGGTGATCTTGTTTTCTTGTTTTTGTAATTGTTGTGCCTCCAAAAATGTGGGCCTTTGAAGGTGGTCTTTTTATGAATGTGATTATCGATATTATTTTATCTCTTATGTGGGTAGCTCTTTTTGTGACCCATTTTTGTTATAGTAAGTGCTCATTATGGAGATTCACGTGTCATGGGAAATAATGAATAGGGGTTTGGTTCGTTATTTGGGTTGGGGTTTTTGTTGGAGACCCTACATGGTGGGGGTTTTTTCTATGAAGGGTGATTTTAGGCTTCTCTATATTGGATTTTCTATGTTAATTCCATTGAAAGGGTTTAGTTTTAATGGTGGGTAGACCTTTCTCTCCCCTCTATGGTCCTCCATTTTGTGGGTTGGTCCAATGATGGTTTATGTTTATTTTTTTGGGTTTCCCTTGTGATAAGGGTTTGTCATTTGGGTTGGAAATTTCCAATAGATGTGTGTTTTGGTCTTTGGGGAGAGTTTTTGGGTCTGTTCATGTTGGGTTTCCCATATTGGCATATATATAGGGTGGTCAAAGCTGATCAGTTCCAAAATTGCGGGGATACCCACCATAGATCTTATTGTGGTTCTTTCTAGAGAGGTCAAAGATAGTTGATTTCTTATGATGGGGAGAACCCTCCTTTTTTCCCCATGATTCTACTCATTTCAGTTTCCATTAAACCTAGTCGAGTGTGAATGGTGGAGTAAAAAGTCACACCAAATTTTTGATTTCTTTGGACTCGTTCAGTTTCATACTTGAGTTTGATTCCTTATTTGGTTGAGTGACTTAATGGGGGATGATATTGTTTATGGACAAAATAATTCTCCCACCCATACCATAATTTATTAATCATTTAATTATTTCTAATTTTTCTTTTGAGTTTCGGGTCGAATAGGTCTTAAATTTTAAATTTTGGGGGTCCCCAGTAGAGGCGCACAACTAGCACAAGGATTTTCCAATAGTGAGGCCAAATCATGCATAGTTTCTGGGATATAAAAAATTAAATTAAATGGAAAATGAAATGAAAATAAAATAAAATAAATGTAAAAGTAATTGTCTTTATAATAAAAATATTAATAATATTGTTGTTATTCTGGATATTATTATTATTATTATTAGTATAAAGTATATTATTAAGAATATTATTATTATTATTATTATTATTTAGGGTTATTTATTCTTTACAGACCCCATATGGTCCCCTAATTCCTCCCACTACCCCTTATGTGACCTGACCCCTTCCTCTCCTCCTTATGCAAGAGACCCCCACCGGTCGAGTCCATATGGTGCACCATCCTCCCTCCTCTATTAGTGGCTCCTCATGGCATGAAATCCATCCCCCACCCCTACTCGCATGACCTGTACACCCCCTCTCTCCATTTCATGATCTGTATGGCTTGGAGAGCTCCTGATTTCCATTCCCTCCTTTGAGCCACCACTTTTCCTTCCGATTTTGTGTGCAAATATCTCTAGTGAGTTCCCTCTACCTTTTTCTCCCTCTATTTTATTTTTTTATTCTCTTTTGGGTGATTCTTGAACACTGTCCAAACCCTTAGGTGTTTGTGGGTTCTTCTTTTAATCAATTATTATTATTTAGGGTTCATCGGGTCCCGTTGAGGATGGTTCTAGCCCCCGTCATCAACAGAAGTGGATTCTCCATGGTTTTCGGTATGTTTTATTAATTTTCTCACTTCAGTTTGATTTTAATTTCGGGATTCTATGATATTTGAGATTTCATAAATTTATTTTGGGTTTTTGGGTCTATTCCCCAGTGTTTTGAGTTGTTGGTAAATTTTTTCTAGAGTGTGTTTGACCTCGTTGTGGTTGTTTTGGGTTGTGGGTGTCAAGAATTTCTATATGTACATGCATAGGGTAAGAAATATATATATATATATATATATATATCGTATTTGTACATATTACATCATATCATGAGGAATATATGAAATGTAGATAGGGGTATATATATAAATGCATGCGCATGTATGCGCCAATAGTCGGTTCGAGTGGTCATCGTCAAATATAGGCAAGTCTGAAGTAGGTCCCATATTCTTATGCCTTTAATTTGAAACCCATGATTTTGTTCTAGTTTTAAATAATTTTTTTATATTAATTCAATATCAACATGCTATGAAATCAGGTTTCAGTTTCTAGAAATGATAATGTCTTTGTTTTGGAAAATGAAATGCAGTTCTAATGTCCATTTGGTCTTAACTGAGTTTTCTTGAAAAGTGATTTCAAAAGTAGTTTTGAATTGGTAATGAATGTTTCCAAATACATTTTTCCATTCAGCCAATTTCTTTATAAAAGTGTAATGAATTTTTTTGGTTTTCCCAAAGTCTCTAATGGGATTTCCTAAAATAGAGTTCGGTGTGAACTTGAGGTTAAATGGAGGTTTGAATTTCTTGGAGGAATTTAATCATTGTAAGAATGGGTTCAATATTTTTTTAAATGTGTTGTACATATGATGTTAAATTGAGATTTAAAATTATTTCAGAAATTAAAAGTGTTGGGTTATTATTTGTTCTCAAATGAAATGTATTCCATGTACATAATTATGCATGTTGGCACTTTTATAATGATTTTTGTAAAAGGAAAACCCTTCTTGAGGCATGCCACTTCTTTTAGAAAATTATTTTCTGAATTTATGAATTGTGATATTTTCTTAGTAAAGAGACTTGTGCATTTTTGTGTAATATAAAAAGGGGGGGTGTACTTAAGGAGGGATATGAGTGGTGAGAGGGTGAGGGAGGTTTTGAATAAAGAGAATATTGTATTCATGTATGTTAGTTTGATGTAAACTCACCACAAATTGAAATAGAGCACATGGGAAGCCTGGGGTATCTAGCTGGGATGACTAGGACTAATACTCGATATGATTCAGAAGTGGTTCATCCCAGTTTTGTCTCGCAATACAGACACTAAAACTCTAAATAAATATATATTATTATTTGAGACCACTAAGGTTATGAGGATATCCCCTACTAGTGGCTCGTTCACAAGAACATAGTTGTTTGTGGTTACTATACCACATTTCACTAAGATACGAGGGTCCTAGGGTCCCATTTGTGCTAGTTACTTATAAGGATTGACCATGGTTCTCACTTATGAAAAGGTTTTTGGGTAATTACCTCCATTTTAGTTTCATTAATCTTGTTTCCACCTTTGTAAAAATATTTTTTTTCAATTTTAAACAGTTTTTCATTGATTTTAAATTGACCATGCATGCTTATGAACTATTTTGGAAATGTGATAAAAAGGGAAAGTATTTTATTTGAAATGGACTAACTAAATTTTTAATAATGGTAAATATTATTCTTATGTGGTTGTATTTTCAAACTATCATGATTTGTGTTTCTTTTTAAAGGTAAGGGAATAAGGCGTTGTTATTCTTTGGAATTCCTACTGAGCATCTGGCTGCTCAGGCCAGCAATACATTTCTATTTTAGGTTACTCTAGTTTTGGATTTCTTTTGGAGTGAGTATGGTTTAGGTACCTTGGTGACCCATGAGGTCACTTGAGGTATTTCTCATTACTTAGTTTATTCCTTTCTCCACTACCAGTTTTTTTAGTTTATTTTCTTTTATTTAACTATTTTTTAGCTTATGTTTATTTATCCATCTTTTTTATGGGAAAAATCATTCCCAACTGCTTTATTTATATTTTGGTCACTATTTTATAGCCAATGGGGATTAGGAATTCCTTTATATCTTCATCTCGGATAGACTTGAGTGATTGGTTCAAGCTTGACCCTGGTTGGTTCGTAACATTTCTTATGAAAAGATAAAATTTATTAAATTATGTCTGAAGTATTGAGTACATGAAGAGAGGAAAATGATGGGAAATATTATTCTCATAAAATAACTAGATTAGAATAAAATTCAAGTGTTTCTTGAGATATATATCATAATATTTCATCATTGGAAGCATAATCAAAAACAATCTTGAAAAATGATGAGATTATAACATATAACTCTTACTACATTGATAAAATTGAAATGTAATCCCGATGAAGGAACAACATAAAACAAAACATAAAATATAATTAGGATAAATAATGTTGTGATATTACATTTCAAATTGGTTTTATATATACCTCGTAAGAGAATACATGGGAAAAACATAACATATGTTTCGAATAAGGAAAATTTCGACAAAAACACTATACCGATTCATTAACTTTTTAACCATAAATCCCATGAAAGAGAGATCTTAAAATGGATATTTAAACCCAAATAATTATTAATATGTTAATTATTATATATATTTATGGGCATTGCATACACAAAATAAAATAAATAGGTGGGGATTATAGAAAATGTCTCACGAAAGTAAAAAGGGAAATAAAAATTACTTTACTTAAGTATCAACTTCTTTGGTGCACATTTAAAACACCTTTATAATCAATATAATTATTTAATAAAAATATTAAATAAAAATACATATATATATATCTCATAAAATATATTATTTACTTATACCTTGTTATTACCCATTTATTAACCATTTCTGTTAAATTGATGTTTCAGGTAATAACCGCTTTGTTTTTTATATATGTTTTCATTTTTTATTTTTGATCCACTTGACCATGATTAAATTATAATAATAACAATAAATATGAAACAATTATCATATTTATACATCATTTATACTATAATAAAAAAATTATATTTTTGTGAAATGAAGTATGTTACGATCTTTGAGAAGGTAGGTCGTACGTACGCATGAGTAAGGTATCTATTTCTCAACGATCATTATGAAAAGAACATAAGTAATATTTTTTATTTATAGATATATAATGATAAAAATATAACAAATTATTTTTTTAAATATTTTTATATGTATCATCCATTTGGTGTGGTGATGAAAAGAGATAGCCACATAACTCTGTGAAGGCAGTATTCCACACATACATGTATGACGTTATAATATTTCTATGAGTAAAAAGGTAAGAAATAGAATGATTTTTTATCATTTAGTAATGATAAATATGAAATTAATATCATAATAATTTCATGTATATCACATATATTTATCCTTATTATCTTCCATTTATATTGTTAATGAAACTGGATCACATCGCTTTACAAGACAGTAGTCCATCGTACCCATAAAGGATGTTATCATATCTATCACCAAATAGGAATTAAGAAAGTTATATATGATATAATTACATAATAGGTATAATAATTTTATAAATATAATAAGTATAATTTTTATCTATCATAATACACAACCACGAGATGTGATAATGTAAATATAAATGATTTCACATCATGTGATTGTAGTCCGTCGTACACCTGATCGTTGATTTTATAACCCATTTGATTGAAGTAGAGAAGGTGGTAATAAACTCACTTAACATAAAAAACCGAATTATTTTGAATATGATTAGGTTATTATATTATCTTATATATATAATAATTGAAGGAGGTGGTGGATGATATAAAATAAAAACGCTCGTTTAAGACCATTACCTGTTCTTCAGGTAACCGCCTTATGTTTTCAAAAAATTCCTTACTATGATTGAATTTTATCTAAAATAAGGATTCTAGTATGATATGAGAAATATTAGGAAGGAATTTTGGAAGTTTATGGTTGAGAAAAATGTATTGGGATGTGTGAAGAAGTGAAGGGAGTGAGTTCTCTTTAATAATTGAGAAGGAGGGACATTTTCTTAAATACCCAAAATTATTCACTATTGGGGGGGGAGGGGTATATATTACCTTATATGCATCCAAAATATATCAATAATGGAGTGGAGGTATGTTTTTGTTGATAAAAACAACCACCTCAAAAAATAAACAAAATGTTTTGTCATGTAAATCCCTAGTCTTTATGTTTACTCAATATTACCATTTTAATTTCAACGATAGCTTGAATAATTTTATTTACCAACAAAATTTATCCATTAATAATAAAATTAAAATGATATCTATTATAAAATTTAGAAATATTTTTTCAAAATATTAAATCCAATTTATTAAATGAAAATCTAATGAATGTGGAGAATTAAATTTGTCAAAAACACATATAATGCACAAAAACCCATTTTAGCCTTAATCAGAGTAATTAATTTTAACTGTTTTCACAAATAATTAATTTCAAAAAATAATTTAACCATATTAGATAATATAAATTATTATTTATATATATATTTAATCTAAATTTTTAATTCCCATTCACATAATTAGAAAAATACAATTTAAAATTTATACTGTTGATGCCAGGAGAAAACTTGGTTTTAACGAGAAAATATTGAAAAGATTAAATAATTTTTATATAAAAATTAAATAGAAACATGATTTAAATGAACTAAATTAGATTAATACATATATTTTTTATCTAATTTTAAATTTAATTAAATTTAAAATATAAGTTAACTTTGAAAATAATTTTAAAGAAATGGCAGTTTTCAATTAAAATTTGGTATTTTGAACTATTGATTAAAAAAGAATATTTTTGGAAAAATAAATAAAAAATAATTAAGATAATTTTTCAATTATTATTTAGAAAATTATTCATTTTTTTACAAATAAATTTTTTAAAATTGGTAAAAATTTATAATAATATAATTGCACTAAAGGCGACGAAAATGGTTTTTAGAAAAGTACAACATTAAGAATAAAATTAAATTTTTACATATCTTTTATCTAAGAAGCACATAAGATTAATTTTAAAAATTATATATAATATATAATATATATGTTTCATTAATATTATTGAAAAAATTTTATTTTTTTAATTTATTTATGTAAAATACACTTCTGTGAGTAAAATTATATTTTTCAGAAAAATATTTCCTTTTATTTTCAATGGGTTTTTATTTTAATTTATAATTATTTGGTAACCTAAGGATTAATTATATATAAATGTTTAAACCATATTTTCATAATTTATTTAATCCTATTAATATTCAACAATCCAGTTAATATGTGATAACTATCATATTAATTAATAATAGTTTAATATTATGTTTAATTTCTTTTAAACACAGTGCTGTGTGTCACACAATTTAAGTTATTATGGATCCTATGATTGGATTAATTATGATGATGTTAGTGATACAGTTCCTTTAGAAAGGGATGCGAAGAGACCCCAAGGGGTTATTAAATGAATATAAGGTCTTAGAGATGAACCTATTTTGGGTAAGTTTCATGTATGTGTGGATATTTAAATGGTTAGTGAAATCATATATGGAATTTTCATTCATATATTGGAATGAAATTATAATTAACTAAACTATGAATCTTTGGTTCCTTAAACTAGATCATCTCATACAATGTCTTAGGGGATCAACTGGAGATTATGGTTCTCAAGGGAGGAGTCCTATAGAAGGATGTTTGGTGAGTATCAATTCCTTAGTATGCTATTCTAATTTCAGTGATAGTGATATGTTGTAAGACCCTTGAGGGGGTGTGACACATGAGATTTTGTATGGGTTGTATATGGGATCATCAGATTTTTTTGGTGATTTTGACATCTAGAGAGGTCCAGAATTTTCTATCTAGGTGGGAGACCTAGAGACCATTTCTTTCAACTAAAAGATTTTTGATTGAGAGACTATATTTGTAACACCCCAGCCCTAGTTATGAAGAGTCAGTGCATTATTACATATCATTGGTATAATCACAAGAGATCAAGTCCCAAAAGACCGATCCATTTAGTAGCCTTGGAAGTATATATACATAAGTTTTGCATGACATTCTAAAATGAAAAAGCAACATTATGTCTCATTTGAACGCGCTGATATCCCTTAACCTATCCCTGTAGGCCAGTCATAATATACTTCATCACATCTTGGAAAAAATTATAACGTAAAGAAGGGGTAATCTCAGATGCTTAGAAAGGATAACAATATAATAGAAACTATCATAAATAAGCACGAACATTTAAGGCAATGTATTAGACTAAAACACAATCCTTTTAAACATACACTTCGGCGTCCTATGAAAAAGATAAATCAAATAATTCCATTTAATTATTAACATGGATATTCAAATATCCCATTAATTACATGTAATATCAATATCTAATCTCATAATGATGTAATGCATAATGATGGACATCATAACCACATAGTCAAGGCCTCGTTCCAAGACTACAAATAATAATTATGTCCAGGCCTCGTGCTAAGACACTCGTTTTTCTCATGACACCAATAAATGAATCAAGGGGATATATCGGGCCCCACCCATCACATACTAAGTCCAATTCATTCCTCATATGAAAATGTTGAAACATAACATAAACATTCATATTAAAACTAGCTTACAAAATGCCAATACATTAACCATAGACCATGAATGGTATTAAAATACCACATCCATAGTCAAACATATCATAACTCATTCCTTACAATATGAAAGATTTTATTATAATAAATCAACCTAAATCAATAATAATATCCAGTAAAGGATATTTACATAGTTGAAAATGATAAGTAAAACACTTTAAGAGAAATATATTTTTTGTGAAATCATTTAAAAGCTGCACTATTTATCAAAGTAGTCATTTAAAAGAGATTTTTTGTGTCAATGTTTCCCATACCAATTTAAAAATTTGAATGGAATTTTAATTTTAAAACATTCATTTACATATAAATAAATCTTTAAAACCATTTTTAAAATATATACATTAATGAGAAATATTTAGAAGAATAAATATTTAAAACGATATTTTAGTTAAAGAGTTCTTAACCAAAAGAGAGACTTTTGAAAACAAATAATTGAGTAATAAAATTTAATCCAAAATTTATAATATCACGAGAATAAAGGACTTCATGATACAATATGTCAAAGGACAGCATATACACCATATATAAGTAAATTAGTGGATAAAAACAAAGAAGTATCAAAGGAATATAAATAGAGGTGAAATCACTTATAAAGACTGTATCCTTAGATTATGGATAAATAAATGACATAATTATGTGTGAAAAATATAAATATAGTCAATATGATTTGATATTAATTTTAAATCAGTTAGAGGAAATTCACACACGTTCTTGTAAAAACAAAACCAATGACTTGTATGTTTAACTCAATAAATGGAAATTGAGTTTAGATTACCCTTACCAATTTCATATCAATGAATTGAGAATTTATAAATGGAGTGATTATGTGTATCAAAGGTACATCAACAGAAATGGGAGTGGAAATTACAACAGAAATAAGTAAATAGTGATTCCACACATAATCTTGGAGTAAAATAAACAATGAAGTATGTGTAAACCCCAATTATTGGAAATTGAAATTGGAAATTACTTTACCAATTTGGTAACATATGAAACATACACCACATGAATTAAGGTTCATACAATAGATATTTAAATACCCATAAATTAAAGTATATTACAAAAATAATACAATCATGGTCATTACATACACCAAACAAAAGGAAGTAGTATCAAATATTGCATGAATCTCAAGGGAATAAAAAGTGAGATGAACACCCCTTACATTGTACTTTTCCTTTGTCGAGGGTATTTTAACCTCCTATAAAATGGTTAAATCATTGTTATTGAATTATACAAGAACCAAATACATAAATATGATATCATATATGATCCTCTAATTTTTCATTTTTCATAATATTTTAGTAGCATCATTGTTTCATGTGTTAACAGATTCATTTTACATTATATGTTTTGTTATGTATGTAATGTTAATTATGGATAATAATTATTTTATTGATATCCAGAGTGATATTTTAAACATTATTTTTTTAATCATCACATTGAAATTATTCTTGAATGGATACCATTTGAAATGAAATCTCATCGTGTCATGGAGACGGTAAGCTGTACTTATGCACGAGCAACAATATAATTATTTTAATGGTGAAATAATATGTAATTGAATGTTATATTATATATAAATAATCATTAACATGTTATATTTATTACTTAAATCAATTATAATCATTACTATACCAATCCAAATAATGAAGTGTTGAATGAAAAACTACACCATGACGCGGAGACGATAAACTGAACATACACACATATAGTGACATTGTCATTCATAGGATGGATAGAATAAAGAATATGGTTGTACCAAATTTATAATAACGTCATAATTTGTATAAGGTACTAGATTTATTATTTTGGTATGGAATAACATAGAAATAGTAAGTGGAAATAGAACCGAACTTTGAAATAGGTGATGAAATAATTACCTCTTCTTCAGGTTCTTCCTTTAAATTTGAATTAAAGGGATCCTTAGGATGGATTTATGAAAAAAGTGAGGACTATTGAATTAATTTTCAGTAGTTGGGAGGAGATTTGAGAAGGGGTTGGTCGAGCCAAATGTCTTTGGAGGTGTGAATTTAAGAGAAGGGTAAGTACCCTTTTATTAGAGAGGTGAGGGGAACTTTAGGAAAATCATGAAATATTATTTAATATAAAATTATTTTTGGTTTCTAATATGTCCAAATTTATTTATTTCTAGGATAATGTGCGTATGGGTCTAAATGCTCTCAACCAATAGGTTGTATACATGTTTAGGTTACAATATTTACCTTATCTTTTAGATTTAACCCTTGGTTAAATAGTTCCACTCTTACCGTGTCTTCTTGTATTATTACACAATATGGTAAATAAACTCACTATAAAATGACAATAGAACCACAAGTGGTTCATTAATAACATATATAACATTAATTAAGTCCTTTGGATGAATATTATATTTTTAGGAATATTATATCATTTATTAAACTAGTATTTGTTTTAAAAACTCATTTATGTCAATTTTGACACAATTTAGTATTTTATTTTTGTGGAATTTAAAACATTATTACATCTAAAAAATACATCTAATCAACCCTAACATGTAATTTTCACCTAGAAAATTTGTGTATGTCATCACAAGATTAAATTTACATTTATTTTAATATTTATAATACCAATTAATTTATTCTTTCATTAATAAGGTAATAAATGAATCATCATTGTGTCATAAATAAATTTACTTATATAATGTCTAAAAATTATAAATAAACTACCATTATGTTGTTAATAGTTATATCTTTATAATGAATATTTATATTCGAATTTATCTTATGTAATACTCTATATTAAAAATGGTTTAGTGAATAAAATTTGAATTTAACACTTTTAACACTTCATTCAATAAAATATAATAAATGCCTTAATTTTACCCAAGTGGATAAAAAAGGATCATATTTTCGTCCTAATGTTGATTTTGGTTAAAAAAAACTTATCTAAAAGAATTAATACATGTGTTGGGGTAATTTTATATAATTATAATATCATTTTTACCTTTAATTACCCTATTTACTTTTAACTGTGGTAAATAAAATTCAAAAGTTACTATTCATCAAAAAATATTTTCATTCTATTGAACCACAATTTATATAATGATAACAACATTATGTATTAGATTTTTGAATTTCAATTCACAGATGTGGTAACATTACGTTTTATGAAAATTTTCAAATGTTCTTAGAAGGTGAGTAACAGACATAAAACAATTTAATAAAATTTTATATGTTTAATCGTATTATAAAATGAATCCAATGAATTACGTTGGACTAATATAGGTATTATGTATCTATTTTGACTTTAAAAATAATGTTAAATAAAAAATAAATATTTAAATAAAAATTCAGTTTTAAACAATAATGTAGTATTTTTCACTATTTATAAGAAATTAAATGTTTAAAAATAAAACAAAAAATTCACCCTAAGGTAATTTGGATATTCCGAATCCAAAAATGAAGTCCATTTTGAAAAATAAAATTTATAAAACTTCAAAAAGTTTTTATTACTATTCATAACTACTATTTAAACATCTAGTTTGACTGGTCATGGTGTGCTTTAACTCGGAGCTACGTACAATGAAAGATATTAAATTATTCAAAGATAAGTGTATCATGGAAGTTTTGTGAGTTATATTCCACCCTCCTTCAATAAATTCCTTCCTTGTAATTTAATCCTAGGATTCAAAACTAGGGGTTTTACATTTGAGAATATCTTAGTTGAAATCCCACATCAAAAAATGGATTAATGAGGCCTCTATTTTAAAAGAATGAATGGTACGTATGAAGGATTTAAGAAATAACACATACTAGGGTTCCATGTAGGAAATCATGGACATGGAAGAGAAAACTAACCATAAAGTTCTGATGAAGAGTTATAGAGAATATTATTAGGACAAAGTTAACAATCTGAAATCCATAAACTTGTGATGAGTTAAATGGACTTTGATTACCCAGTAGGAAGAGTAAAATGACAACGTTTTTGTTTTAAGTTCCTTTTCATTATGTAGAGGAATTTATTTATAGTATTTACTAAGAACATAAGGATATATACTTACTTTACACGTATAGATTCATCCTTTAATAAATTTCTACCACAAAATCATCTTTTCTCCAAACAATGAGTATTCAAGATGGCTTAGTCACACATAAAGTGCTAGAATAAACATATATAGAATCACATAATCCAAAAAATATGAACCATATATTTCCCTTTTCTTTATACATTATCCAAAACCAAAATGGCTAGTACAAGATCAGATTATCCCCAAAAAGGATAATCCTTTAGAGGAAGAAATGTTACCCTTCATATCCAAAAATAAACAAACAATACCCAAAGTTCTACAAAGTCCATCAAATAAACAATTTCCATAAAATTCTTCGAAATAATCCAAATTAAATTTGAAACCCAAAATTTAGAAGGATTTTATTACATTGTCTTCCATGATAAATCTTATCATTTATCTCCAAATAACATCGACTAATCTTAAAGTCACATACTAAAAAGTTATTAACCTAATCACATATTCTCTGGGATAAGTTAATCATTTCCACAAATAACCAAAATCTCTCTATGTCGACAAGAAAAACATATATTTTTCTGAAATAAAAATGCACCATTACTCCTCAAATGTGTTGGGACCACTTTGTGTTTGAAGATTGTATTTGTTGTCAACAATTGTCAATGCTGGTCAAAATAAAGAAGTATATGAAGAAGAACTCCAAAGTTAATGGAGATCGGCTGAAGTGAGGTTGCCTGGAGAATTGTTATGGAATCATAGCATTGGATTTCATACTTGAGAAATTCTCTTAGACGATAAATTCAGACGATTGTTGAGCTGATCCTAAGTTCAAAGAACATGTGTCAATGGTGACACATTGTTTACAACAATGAAGAATGGAGAAGTATCATCCATCTGAGGATTATTGAAGAAGAATGAGGATTTGAAGAAGACCATGAAATTCTTCATGATAGTAATCCATGCAAGAGATTACTTGACGAATAAAATCATATGATTTGTAGGAAGTGTAGAATGATGGCGGAAGAAGAAGAGAGAATGTGGAAGGGTTTGGAATTCTGAGGTAGCCATGCATTTCACATTATATCCAAATCAGATGATGCTTTTCTGATATGTATTTCTCAAATATCATAAGCCAGGAGAACTTGTGATGCAAGCCTTATGATAGAAAGGGGGAGAAATGATGATGCCAGTCATATATAGTTTTGATTGGAAGGAGTGATGCTGCTGGAAGATAGGGAAGTTTCTGTACTTCCCATTGCAACTCTGACGATGCTAAAGCTGATCTATCAAAGGATAAATATCACGATAGTGGGATTCATGATAAGAGCAGAAGAATGATTATGGGAAGTAGTAAAGAGATAAAATTACAAAGCAATAGACAATCTGGGGATGGAAGAAATGTGCTTGGCAATGGATGTTGCGAGCATGATTGTAGATGGTTTATATTTTCACGTTAAAGGAGTTATTCAAGGTCAGAACATTGAGAAATGACCATGGAATGGAGTGTGCGGAAATTTAGGCATGTTGTGCGCAAAAATAAAGTGGTGCACGCAATATATGCAGGCTGCGCGAAATAGGAGCGGGTTGTGCGAAAAGTTGGATCATTGGGCGAAATATTTGCGGGATGCGCGAAATAACTGCGGGATGCGCGAAATAGAGGAATGATTTTTTTCGTGCAAAAGGTGGTTTGAGATCAGAAGCTCAATAATTGGCAAAGGCATGAAATGCGCGAAAGATTTGTGCAGTGCGCGAAATATGATGTCGCGGGAAAGATTGGGTTTGCGCGCAATATGGAATGCGGTGTGGAATTTTGCACGTAATTGGTGCTTTGTGCTTAGAAGGATGAAAAATGGCAAAGGCATGAGGTGCGCGAAATATTGAAGCATGGTGCAAAATATCGTGTGCATATCTTTACAGCTTTCTATTATTGCATGAGATAGGGAAAAAAGAATAAGAGAATCAAGATCCTAACAGGTCTAGAGGTACAAGGATAAAAGTTGGAATTGGTTTAAAAAGTCCCCAACACTGATTCACCCCCCCTCTCAGTGTTAGGTATATTCCAAACTGGTCCTATCAAAATGAAATCCCGTAGTATTTTATTCTCCTTAGCCATACGGTGTTCACAAAAGAGAGAACGTCTTCCAAAATAACATTTATCACTTAATCACCAAATCATTTACCTATACTGAGGATATCCATTTGATAAATCATAAGTTCCAAAAATCAACATATTATTGATCTATAAATTCATTAAACTAAAAATAATTATTCATACTAACTAGGGACCTCACATATTCCTGTGGTAGGTGATAAATCCCACTCACACTTTAGTTATGGGTTCGATTACCGTAGCTTTTTCCAACGTGACTGGTTGTCACACCGTTTGTGTGTTATCATTTTTTAAAAAGCTATATAAATTTATAACATTCCCAAAAATGAGTTAAATTCCACAAAAATAACCATAAAATATTTGAACCATAAATGTTATCTCATACCTTGCATTTTCATCCCAAAAGGTAATAACATGTAATTGCTTAAAATTCAAAGATCATATAAACCCAAATTGTTCTTTACAATTATATCCAAAAAATAAAATACAATTCCTCCTTAAATAGAATTTTCACATAACAAACTGAAGGGTTACACATAAAATAGAAAATCTTCAAAATTAATCCCATCAATAAAGAGCATTAATACTTTTAAACGTTTCCCCATCCATTTATTTCCATATAGGTTCTTTCTTGACCTTGAAGTTACCCTATAGAATATAGTACTGACATGGGTAATTCCCATGTCCCATACATTTATAGTAAATGATTGTAAATGTATTCTAATGATCGTTTTCATTTTCTTCCATAATGATCTTCATTTTTCCGTGGCAATTCTCTACTTTATGTCCCTCTTTCGCACACATAAAACATTTCTTTGTTCCATTGAGACACATTCATGGATTTATTCTTCAACAATTCCTGAATGATGTAAAGTGATATTTCTTTTCTCCATGGTATCCACTACTGGAGTACTTATCATTATCTTTCTTTCTATACTTTGTTGAGTTCTGGAGTTGGTTGTTGTATATATTATTAATCCTATTTTTGGAAAACTAACTCAGCATGAACATGATATCTTTTATTTCTATCAACATTCCATTTCATTGCTCATTTCCACCACCGTTCCCACCTTATACATCATGTTCAATGTTACTATGAATTTCATGGAATCCAGCCATTGACTAAAACATGAAAGCATAGTGGGAGTAACAATAGTCATAAAATCATTTAGAAAATATCATGACACCTTATTTTCAATCTAAAACACCTTAGGATTTATCCAAGGTTATTTATTCTCATCTTATATTAAAATCCTACAAATTGGATTGTAAATAAAATGTGAATTATCGTATGTATATCCCCTAGGAGTGTCAAACCAGGGGCACAGTAAGGCCCGTTATCATGTCCCATGATACCCTGAGTCCAGCCCGAAACTCCTTGCCAGAATTTTCACTCCTAGGTATATCTAGGCCAGAACCATGTCGACTTATAGTATCCAGAAAGGGTTGTATTTCTTGGAAAACCCACATAATATTTACATAACCAAATTTTTTAGATATTATTCTATACTAATCCTCAATGTATATCTTAGGGTAATGTACTCTAATCAGATTTGTTTCAAATCTAGTTTCCATAGATTGTACCAAACTTCCTCTGATGCCAACTGTAATGCCCCAAACCTAGTTATTAAGAGTCGGCACATTATTACATAACATTTTCATGATCAGAAGAGATCAAGTCTTGAAAGGCCGGTCAGTTTATTAACCTTAGAAGTATACATACATAATTTTTACATTACATTATGAAATAAAAATTAAACATTGTATCTCCTTTGAACACACTCATATCCCTTAGCCTAACCCCGTAGGTTCGTCATAATATACTTCATCGCATCCTAAAAAAAATTGAAACATTAAAAAGAGGATGGCTTAGATGCTCAGTAAGGATAACAGTATAATGAAAACTATCATAAATAAGAATAAAAAATTTAAGGCAATGTATAAGACTAAAACAAAATCCTTTTAAACATAAACATCAGCATAATATGAAAAATATAAATAAAATAATTCCATTTACTTATTCACATGGATATTATAATAGTAGAATAATCACATGTAATATCAATATCTAATCTCATAATGATGGAATTCATAATTCCATATATCACAACCACATATTCAGGGCCTCGTTCCAAGACTATAAATAATAATTTTGTCAAGGGCTTGTGCCAAGACACTAGTTTGTCTCTTGAGAACTATTGATGAATTGATGGGATATTGCTGGCCCCACCTATCACTTACTATGTCTAATTCATTCATTAATGGAAATATTAAAATACAACATAAACATTCATATTAAAACAAGCATTCGAAATTTCAATACATTAACCATAGACCGTGAATGGTATAAAAATAACACATCCATAATCAAACATATCATAACTCATTCAATACAATATAAATGATTGTATTATAATAAATCAACAACAATCAAGAATAATATCAAATACAAGATGTTGACTTAGTTGAAAATTACCAGTAAAACTCTTTGATAGAAATATCACTTTTTTGGGAAATCATTTAAAAGTTGCACTATTTATCAAAGAAGTTGCATAAAAGAGATTTTTGAGTTTAAGTTTCCAATACTACATTGATTATTTTAAAGGAATTTTAATTTCAAAACATTAATGTCCATATAAATAAATCCTAAAAACCATTTTTAAAACATGGTCATTAATGAGAATGATTTAGAAGAGTAAATCATTGAAACGATATTTTAGTTAAAGAGTTCCTAACAAAATTAGAGACACTTGAATACAGATAATTGGGGAATAAAAATTAATCAAAACATTATGATATCATGAGAATAATAGAATTCATGATATAATATGTCAAAGGATAGTATATAAACCATATAAAAGTTAATTGGTTCATAACAAAAAATAAGTATCAATGGAATATAAATTGAGATGAAATACCTTCTAAAGACTATATTCTTAGATTAAGGATAAATTAATGAAATAATTATGTGTGACAAATATAAATACACTTAATATGATTGGATATTCAGTGTAAATCAATGGGAGTACATTCACAAATGTTCTTGTAAAAACAAAAGGAATTATATGGATGTTTAACTGAATGAATGGAATTTGAGTTAACATTACCCTTATTAAGTTCATATCAATGACATGAGAATTTATAAATGGAGTGATTATGTGTATCAAAAGTAAATCCACACACATGGGAGTGTAAATTACTACATAAATAAATAATTAGTGATTCCACAAAAAAAACTTGGAGTAAAATAATCAATGAAGTATGTGTAGAACCCAATGATTGGAAATTGAAATTTGAAATTCCCTTACTGATTTTGAATCTTACGGAACATACACCCCCAAAAAGAAGGATAATACAATGAGGATTTAAATACCCATAAATTAAATTATATTACCCAAAAAATACAATCATTATAAGTAAATACACCCCACAAAAGGAAATAGTGAAAATATAGTATGAATCTCACAAGAATAAAAAGTGAGATGAAAACCCCTTATCTTGTACCTTCACTTAGTCGAGGTTACATTAACCTCATGTATAATGGTCAAATAATTGTTATTAAATTATAAAAAACCACATACATAAACATGATATCATATATGATCTTCTAATATTGCTTTGATGATAATATTTTATAAGTATCATTGTTTTGGGTGTTAACAGATTCGTTTTCCTTTATGTGTTTTGTTACAAAAGTCATGTTAAGTTATGGATAGGATATATGTTATTCATATCCATAATGATATTATGGTCATAAAAATTATATTTTAATCTTCAAATGAAAATTATTAACCTTATCTTTATGATTTAGGCAAATTTATGTCACCATATTAACCTTATCTTTAAGATTTAACCCTTAGTTTAGTAGTTTAACTCTTACCATGTCTTCTTGTATTATTACACTATATTGTTAATAAACATACTATAAAATTTTAATATAACATCAAGTGGTTAATTAATAACATATCTAACATTATTTAAGCCCTTTGGATGAATATTAGATTTTTTGGTATATCATATAATTTTATAAAATAGTATTTGTTTTAAAAACTCATTTATGACCATTTTGACAATATTAAGTATTTGGTTTTTGTGAAAGTCATAAAAACTTGATTACTACAAAAAAATACAATTAATAAACCCTAACATGTCATAGTTACCTATAAAATTCGGGGATGGAATCAAAAGTTCCAATTTTAATTTATTGTAATATTTATAATATCCATTATTTTAATCTTTCATTAATAAGGAAATTACTTCATCACCATCTTGTCAAAGATAAATTTAATTATTTATTGTTGAAATATTATAAATAAAATACCATGATTTTGGAATTTGTTTAATCGTTCTAGTGAATATATATAGTTGAATTTTTCTTATTTATAACACTAGATTGAAAATTTGTTAGTTAATAAAATTTGAATTTAACACTTTTAACACTTCTGTAAATAAAATATAATAAATGTCATAATCTAACCCAAGTGGATCAAAAAGGATCGTATTTTTGTCCTAATGTTGATTTTGGTTGAAAAACCCTTATACAATAGAATCGGGACAAGTGTTGGGGAATTTTAGATTATTATAATATTAATTTTTCCTTTAATTACCCTATTTACATATAACCATGGTAAATAAAATTTAAAAGTTACTATTCACCAAAAATTATTTTCATTCTATTGAACCAAATTTTACTTACTAATAAAAACCGTGTCTATTTGATTTTTTAAATTCAATTCACAGAAGTGGTGAAATTATGTTTTATGCTAATTTTCGAATGTGCCTAGAAGGTGAGTAAACGACGTTAAAAAGAACAATAATATTTTTTATATTTAATCTTATTATAAAATGACTCCAATTAATTAATTTGAGCTAATATAGGTATTATGTATCTCTTTTTAAATTAAAATAAATTTAAATAAAATTATAATTATTTTAAAAAAAATTGGTTTTAAACAACAATGAAGTATTTTTCACTATTTATCAAAAATTGAATGTTTTTAGAAAAATACCCAAAATTCACCCTAAGTTAATTTTGATATTATGAATCAAAAAATGAAGTCCATTTTAAAAAAAAATTAAAAATTTCAAAAAGTGTGTATTACTATTCATAACTTCTTTTTAAATGGCTAGTTTAACTGGGAGTGGTGTACTAGAACTTGGAGCTGCGTACATTGCAAACTACTATATTATTCATAGAGAAGCGTACTATGGAAGTTTGGGGTGTTACAATATGAATGTATGAAACTCGTGATAGGGGTTGGCCTATGTTTATTAGTGCATTTTAGGTATGAATCTTAAGTGTTTTGTTCATGCTATGTGATTGATGTCCATAAGACATTTTTGGATATATGATGAAGATATGATTATGCCTTGGGATTTTGTGGGATCAAGTACCTTGGGAGATAACACTTTGGTATCGAGATTAGATTTGAAAGAAATGGCCTCTTTTGGTTGGAACTTGTGGAGCAATATAACATAAGCCATATCATTGGGAGTACACTATTAATTTATTAATGGTGAGACACTTATTATGAATAGGGTATCAGTGGGTCAGAATTATAACATTTCAATGAGTTGGGAATGGGAGGTAGATTGATAATTCATGTTAGCACCCGATTATGAGTGTGATGACCATATCTAATTATCAAAATTGATGATTTAAAGAGTGTTGATTATGGTGAGAATGAACTAAATATAAAACTTGAAGATAGTGAATCTCTTATAGAAGGAATTGCAACATCAGTTGTGGTAATACATCTTCAATTGGGAAAGGTCATGGATGCATGAATCCAGACACCAATCGGTGGTTATGATATTTTTGTGGGAGTGAGTGAAGAGGTCTAAATACATCTTGATCCCTCAGTGAATTATAGGTATAAATTCAAATATATTATCAGGTGGGGTCGGAGAATGGGTGTCAAGATCAGGATGAGTTGAGATGATTTGAATGTGATCGGGTTGGCAGCATGTCAATTATCTAATTAGGGTATGATGGTAGAAAAGGAAAATTGACGGTTCAACCTTGGAATGTCATTAGAAGTTGAGTGTAAAATTTAATTGGAATATTTTAATGATCATGATATGCCTTCAAGGATAAAGGATTTATGATCATATAATTTGGATGAATAATGGTGGTTGAAGCCAATTATCTTTGAGATATGTAAACCAGAGAGGGTCTAACCAATCATTTTACTTGCAATTGGATGTTTTAGGTTGGGAACCATAGTGGGTTTATCATTTTTGAAACGATTCTTTCATTTTAGGAATTAGTTCGGGCTCCTCAAAAAAATCCATCATGTAAATGGGGATAGATTAGAAATTTAATGTGAATTAGATTCATTGAGATTAAAAATTAAGATCTCATGCAATAATTTAACCATCATATAGGTGTATGATTGGGTGGGGTGATTTGGAAACCACACCACGATATTTTTTGGAAAGTAGTTATCGAGTTACAATATGTAATTGTATGGATGAACGTGAAAATGCCTCTAAATTAGTAGTTTTTAGTTAAATATTTTGTTGTGGAGAAACATGGTGGAGGTGATCAATTGGAAAATGAAATGTACATGTATTTAGATAGATGTGAATGATAAAGAGTCACCATATATTTTTAGTGGAGGTTATGAGTGTTGGATTATAATTTGGTAGATTTATCATTATGAATTAATGGTTTTTTCATGTATTTTCATTAGTAAATTGAGAATGGAATGAGGATGATTACCTTGAATTGATGATTGATGAAGATATGGGTATGAATATGGATGACCATCATTACTTCTCATGTATAAGAAGTGTTACAGTGAAGATTTAGTAATTCCTGATGTCCCTATGGGCATAAAAATTATTATGGAATTTATTTTTTGATTTTGGTGGATGAGTCATTTCTCGAATCATTTTAGAATTTAATTATGAGAGTTTGAGAACTTAAAATTAGTGTTTCTAAATAATTAGTAAAGATTAAAATGCGTCCCAAGGTTTTGTAAGATTATAAGAGAGATCACGGTGGTCGTTTTATCCTAAGATGTAGTAAAAAACTCTCTTCCCATCAACTCTATATTCTCATCGGTGTGTCCGATAGTGGAAGCATCCACTGTCTATAGCCACCAGATATCTAGTGGGGATTTAAGGGGGGAATATGACTATGATCCCCATTTAATTTTAAGAGGGGGAAACTTCTCTTCTCACCTCTTCTTCCTTATGGTGAGATGACGTCCCGTCTAAATTCTTTCTTTGCTTCAACCTAAAGCAAGGAGGTATTTTTAGAGGTAACCTCCAGCTATTTGAGGTACATCTAAAACTCTGTTATCCTCCATTTATCATCTCTTCCCTCCATTAAAATTATATACTTCTCTAGTTTTGGTTTTCATTGGATATTCTACCAGATAATGATGGGATCACCCAATTATAAAGGGGATTTTTTTCCATCCTATCTAGATAGAATCCCAATATGATGGTAGGGCACGTCTATTCATAAAAGTTTGAATGGTATGTCATGTATGACAATTATTTGAGTGTTTTAATATAAGTTAAAATAAATTTATTATCTAAATGTAAATGATAATTAGGTCATGGGGATGGATCAATATAGGGGGTCTACTATGGGACTATAGTGACTAGTTAGACATAGTTTTGTTGCAGTGTGGAGGCATGGTGAGGATTTGGTGATTAACCCTTTTGGTTAAAATTTATTTATTATTTTTATATTTTTAAATTAATTAATTTGAGATGTTTTCTATTTTTTTGATTGACATAGGGGATCATTTGTAGAATAAAATTTGTAATAGACTTCTTTAGTCTTGGTTGAGCTTTGATGGGCCTTAAGAGAGCTATCATCCCTAGGAATTAAAATGAGAAACTTATTGGATGAGGTAGGTGGACCTGGTAATCACCGAAAGGCATAATTATTATTTAGTTTTGATTCATTGTGACATAATGTCTCTCCGCTGGGGGTATTAAACTATATATTAATTTAATGGCCTAAAATAAATTGGCCAATGATAATTGTAATTAAACATATTATTTAATTAAATGAATGATATCCATTGATGCTAATAGAGAGCCTAGTCAAATGAAGGTCCCTTACTCTATGGCTAGATACCTCGATCGTTGATGGATGAAGCCATGACCATGAGTACTTTTCTAAGACATAGGAATCACTTATGAGTGATATAAGTAAAAAAATGAAAAAATATATTTGGTGTCTGGTCATATGGTTTTTAGACACCCTAAAGTGGATGTGTGAGTTAACCTGTGATGGATTTACTGGGTAGGATAAGGACGTACCTTGATAGAACCAAGGGTTGACAGGCTCATTGATTAAACCAAGGGCGATCAATATTTACTATTTAAAGAGATCAATCTTAGGTAAACCATATGTAGGTAAATGAGGATTAGGTTCAGTGAGCATATTGACCATGGTAGAAAATTAAGACTAATATGGGTCATTGGACATCTTATTAATTTCACCTATAGGGTTAATTACATATAACAAGTGAGGAAAATTATTATTATTATTATTATTATTTAATGGGATGTGACATCCTTAAAGATTTGAGTGTTTTCCTAAGACCTTATTTAGATCAGGGATCCATGTGAGGGTTCATCAGTAATATTGTGACCTTGGGGACCCTCATGGGTGCCCCATTGATAGATCAACCCTGATCGGGTGTTTGTGTTTTGTAGTTATTGTTGTGGGGGGAACCACATAGCCTAAACCGGAATTCAAGCCTAAGGAGGATATGATGAAGGTGATGGGTGTTTATCTTTATCCATACCTTTTTGTTTGTGTAGTTTTATATGTTTATAATAGATTACCTGTGATTTCCCAGGAATCATGGGAATCATATATTAATCCTAACACTGATTTTATTTCCTGATTTACCCAGGAATCAACTATTTAAATAGATGATACCATGGGATGCCTGAAATGTTTATGATGTAGTCTCATAATATATATTTTTGTTGGTTTCCAAATTTGGCTAGCACCTAGTTCTTGGGTGATAGTGTAGTGAAGGTATAGAGGTGGAACCTAGGAGCCAACATTGGAGAATATGTGACTGTATGTGTACAATATTTCTTAAGGAATCCATTGAAATAGTGATACCATTTTGAATAAATTGGAATCTTGGTGTTTGAATGGAAATACCCTTAGGCCATTTCAAATTCTTAGAACCTATGATACTTAAATGATCTTATAAGGGATTGGGTGGGAATATATCCATGAGTATGGATATTGAACATCTCAAGGGTAATAATGGTATCCCCTCAGTCGATTCCTAGTATACCCATTAGAATCAGTTGAATGTAACATTAATGGATTGTATTATGGGATGTGAGTTGTTGGATATAGATGTATGGACCATGGGATCCAAGATGGTATTCCATTTGATTTCCTAGGACACCTAAGAATTAATTCCATATAGAAGTATAGGATTTATCAGGGTTCCCCTTCATATGGATTTGATTTCAGCCTAGAATTTAGAATACCCAAGTTCTACGATGGTTTTTAAACGGAGGGCTTGAGGATGAGGGGTTTTTAGTGATTCCATTAAGTACGATACTAATTATTTTATAGGAATGAGCATAGGATCCCTATTGAGAGGAAAAACATTCCCATGAGGTGATGCACATGCCCAAAGTCACTCTTACAATATCCATTACAATTATAGTTGATTGAGGTCATGGAAACGAGGACCGAGGATGGGAATTGAGATTTTTCCATGATACATAAGTATTCCCTTAGTTAAATGCTATCAATGTGGTTAGTGTGTTCATTAAGACATGCATGGAGACATTGTGACATCTAGTCGAAGTAGACATTGTTGTTGGTTTCTTATTTATGTATGTTTAATAGTTTACTTATTTTTTATAGTTCAGCATGTGACATGAACATAATGAAAAATTATAGATTGAGCATGAGGCTGTGTTAGTTGCTCCATACATATTTAAGCACTCACACACTGATCGATCTACCAATTTACATGGGTACCTAAGATGATATTACTTGTAGTAGAAAAATGTTGGTCCAAGGCATGAGATTTCATGATTAAGATAGATAAACTTGGATGAGATTTAGTGGTCAAGATGAGATGAGGCTCTGGGATTATATTGTATCCTTCTATAAATTTATTTTTCTATATTTTTCTTTTTATAAAATTGAATGAGTAGTGGTAAAATAGTATTTATGTATGAATATAACATCCAAGTTGATTTAATTATTGATGATTTTATCATATTTCTGATACACATTATATTAAATTACTATAGTGAATAATACTTGGTTTATATTTTATTATTTCACACTCTGATAGTAGGAAAATATCATCCCTATGGTGACTACTGATACCCCGTCAACTAGTTAGTAACCTCTGAAATTCAAGGAAGGGAGACTAATGTCACATAATGGTTCAATATGATTAATTTTTATAGTGAGTTGGGTCAGGATATATCATATTTTCCACACACTGACATCCTAGTGTAATCTTGAACACCCACTGATTGGGTTCAAAACTTCAATGATTCTTATGATGTAAAAGTTGTAAACCCTCAAAAAAATGATTCCACCACTATAAGTGTATCCTTATCATGAGTCCATTGAACCAAATTATTATCTTCATATCCCATACATCATTCATTACTATACAATATGGCTCGATGGGGTCAGATAATTCATACCTAATCATCATAAAATATACCATTCACTATCCTTCAATAGCTCACTAGGAACATCATTCTCGACATCAAATAAATTTTCATTCGCAATGTGTGTCACACCATCAAATAAAAAATAACACACATTCTACAATTATGTATCCCTTAATGTGATCCTCATGTTTAATTCCTAAATGATTTTCAATATCACATTTGTGTCTATATTCCCATTCATTACTCACCCCACCCTGAAAACCCATATAAAAGAACATGATTGGATCAAATATGACACCGTAATCCAATCCATATATTTTTCACTTACTACCATAAAGAAAAAAATTTAAATATTATAAAAAACATGAGCAACCATTGCTGCACACATTCTACGGAATCCATCAATTCTCATCCTCCTAACAACCACTCCCTAATTCCCAATCCAATAGACATCATTAGTAACTAGTTATCACTTTTTTTTCAGAGTGGATTCCCTATACCCAACTCTTATGAGTACATTTATTACCATTACATGGTTATAGTTTGATATATTAAAGTTAATATTTTACCATGGTAACAAAATTTCTTCAATATTTATTATTCTTATAGTAATATTGTGATGACCTGATCCTGCACTCCATGATCTGATGCCATAAATACATTATTTATACATATGATTTTATTCTAACTATATATTCTCAAACAGAAGTATCCCATAATCACATTAATAAAAAAAATATTTCATTAAAAACTTTCTTAAATACTTTAATTTTTAGAGATTTAGATAAATATAAAAAATATAAACTGATAAGTCCAATATGTATCAATTTATTTATAATATTTACCACTATATAATAAATTATTTAATCCAAAACTAGTATTCCATACCTCACAAAAAGTATTCTAAACATGATATCCTTATAAACATATCAGGTTCACTATTTTCATCATAACCTAGAGAATGGAAATATATGAAATGGTGAGATAAATTATATTTAAAGGAATCATATAACTGAAGATATAAAAAACATAATCATGAAAAATTTAATATCATAAAAATAAATAATTTGAATAATTCGACAATCAATAGAAAACGAGAGCATGAAAATACATGAAAATAAATGAAACGATTGATATCAATAATATTGATTTCATACTGGTGGAATGAATAATGACGAACATCAAAGACATGATGTTAATTCCTTATTCTAGGAAACTATAATAACATGGGGTGACATATGCAACCATTCCCATGTTGTTTTTTCTCATGATACATATTGATTCATAGAGGGGATATATAATTATGATCCTCAACCATCAATTATTTCAGGCCATTATATTGACCATAAGAGTCACCATTAGGTTCCATAAAATTCTTTAATGACCCTATGGTTGAATGGAAACATATATATCTATATAAAGAAAAATATTGACTTTCGTCACATAATGAAACTGTCTTAGCACTGAATAATCATCAAGAATGTAAATAATTTTACCATGTATAATAAAAGGGATTACATGATCATAACTCTTCTAGAGAAGGAGGTGTATGATAAAAATATAGATGGTCAACATTCCAATAATTGTGAATATTGAAATAAAAACATATAGAATTCCAAAAATCTTCCCCATCAATAGAATAAAATTATTTTTGGGAGAACATAATCCAATATGAAATATGAAAAATATGATGTTCACACTATGTAGAGAAACAGTCTAATAAATAATTAAATTTTGTAATAACATGATCATAATCCATCCATGGGATGAAGGTGGATAATTTGAAGAGAATAAATCCACTGGGTAATAAATGAAACATAGAAGGATGTTGACAAATATAAAAATATCATTGAAAAATAATTCTTAAACCATACAAACAATTAAGGGATTAAGAATTGGATTATCTTGTATTACGATCTCATTAACCAAACATATAAATATATAAATTTTGAAACACAAACCCTATTTGGTTTAATTCATTAGAAAACTAATAGGTAAATATAAGTGAAAACAAAAAATAGATATTAGAAATCATTTTTAGCATTGATGTAAATGGCAATGTTAGTGGTAACATTCAAAAGTCTCTTTTTAAGTTGAAGTAAAAAATCATTGAAAAATTACTTTTTAAAAAAACACAAATAATAGGTTATTTAAAATAAATAAGGTTTATCTTGGAAAAATTTGGAGTGGATGACAAAATATATTATAATGGATGGAAAACCCCATTTTAATATCTTGATAAGAAACTTTGTTCAAAACTCACATTGTGAAAAGAGTAACAATAAATTATTTTGAATCAAGATATACTATATATAGAAAAATTATGATAAAATAATTAATTAGTTTGAGATAACACATTCATGAATGAAATATGTTCCTAATGAAAAAATATAACTCTATGATAGGAGACATGAGTAATCATTATCTATTACGAGAAACATACTTATAAAGGTAAGAAATATTTTTAATTTTTTATTATAAATTTATATTTATAGAAAATAATTTATAATAAAAAATATAATCAAATGGTACAATTTACCAAACTTTAAAGTCCAATACTGTTATTATAAATCAATAAATTGAAATTGAATTAAAAAAAGATTTACAACATGGTTCAAAATATAGTAAAAATCCATTTGCAGAAAATAAACTAATTTTTATGTGTATTTCCCATAGATAAAAAATATAACATATATATAAATCCATGGTAAGTTAATACACCATTCAGAGTAAAGTATCTTTATAACATAACCATATCTCAAGTAATTAAATTTTTAGAAAAAAAACCCTTCTAGCTTATATAACATCTTAATGAAAACTCTTGAAAGAGAGGGATTGTAATTAAACTCCAACTACCATAATTAAAATATAATGAATTATATTAAATATCATATAGTAATTGTAAAAACCACATAAATCAAATTATGTGAAGAATACCAAATATTTCTCAAATAGAGGAATTTTAGAGGAAAACACTTACTCTGTTTCCATTCCTAGTTGATTACACACCAACTTCATATAAACCAAAAATATATACAATAATAATATATTTAATATCCTTATTCATATATATTACCTTTTATACCCCAAATTTAATATTATTTTGTATGATTATATTGGTTAGTTATATCTCATTTCATATATCAAGGGCTAATAACAGTCACCATTTTTAAAAATTTTATAATATTTATATCAATACCCATTCATTGATACCATGCTAATAATTAACATAAAATTTAATATTCAGTCATTTATAAATTATATTTATTTATAATTATCTTGTATCCTTCCATATTTTTTTTTCTATATGAAAATTGAA
The DNA here is from genome assembly GCA_963277665.1 of Viscum album. NCBI lineage: Eukaryota > Viridiplantae > Streptophyta > Magnoliopsida > Santalales > Viscaceae > Viscum > Viscum album. Next base: position 1,688,182,817 of record OY728140.1, on the reverse strand, counting down.
TTGGTGTAGGCCTATTTTATGGATTTTAGAGTAGAATGTTGATACTTAAATAACGAGTTAAATAATAATTTTAATATTTCTAGCTCCATATAGAAATAATTATTTATTATTATTTTATAAAAAATTTAGTATTTATTTTCCAATTGACATAAATTATATAGTTTTATGGGATCATTCATATAGGTGGTTAAAAACACCTAATCACGAACTCACTTTATCTCAATGGGTGTGTATGGTTAAAGAGGTGTTTAATTTGAAACAAGATCATAATAACAGAATAATAATGATATTATTTTTATGTTTTTATTATTTTGAGCCATATTATATGATTTTTAGATAAATACTGAAAATATAGATGAAAAATCAATAAATGGTTTATCATGGAGGTGGTAGTCTACACAGACACAATATTAATATACTTTTATTATTCTAAGTGAATTTAAATAAATAAATAGAGGTTATAACCTTAATATGAAAAAATTTCAATAAACTGATGATACTTAAATCATAATATTATTATGGTTATAAGATATTTTCAAGAGTAATATGAATAAGGAAAACATATTAAGTATATAATTCTTACTTTGGATACATGATATTTCCATAGAAAACTCATTGGGGTGAAGGGATTAGGATAACATAGCATGACCATGGGCATTAGGATGTGGGATGGGTTATATTTAGAGAAAAATTGAAGACATTAAATGAGAAATTCTTATTTTAAGTGTATCTATTAATGGGTAAAGTTATATCATATTATAAGAGAAGAAAATGGTACTATTGGAAACACACAACATTTTTCAATAATACAAGGAAAATATTTATGATTAAATGAATCCAATAAACAAAATATGGGGTGCAGGAAAATATAAGTTTTAAAATACTATAATACATTAATTTTAAGACATTTTAAGAATGACTTGTGGTTTTTTTTACTTGTAACCTTTTTCCCAAATTAAATTTTACTATGGTAACTAGTTTTTAAATAAGAAATTTTATATATTTTTTAAATATAAAAGGTAAAACATATAAACTATTTTTTATGTGATAAAACTAAATTTATTCTTTATTAAATTCAGTTAAATTTATAAATGATAGAAACATATCTTTTAAAATCAAACTGATTATATATAGAAAAACTATTTTTGTAGAAAAAGTTGTTTTTACCCTTACATTTTTATGTATTATTTAGTATTGAATAAGAATTAAATACGTGTTAATATATTTATATATATGATTATAAATAATATTAGATTCCTAATATAAAATATATTATTATTATTTAATGGATAAAAATTAGGCATTATCTTTTAAACAATTCAAAAGTAACCATTTCACCATTAACATTGTAATTACCACTAACCATGGTAATATAAATTTTATTCTTAAAATTAAAATTTTACTTTCATAATTAATTTTAAAATGATAATATAAAATGTTAGATAAATTTTATAAAATTAAATCTCAACAATTAGGAAAATTATTTTTTAAGTTAGCTTATATGACATGTAAAACAACCCTTTTTTTGGAAAAGTATATTTTTAACCATAAGGTTATGTATTGAGAAAAATTTTAAAAAATATTAATTTTTATAACACTAATAATATTATTATTTTTGAAATAATGTTTATATGAAAAAATACAAGACCTTATTTCCCCATGGTTAAATTGAATTTATGAAAAATATAAAAAATTGATTACATAAAGTATTACTTGATTTTCTAAAATGATATTCATGGGTTTTATAAATTGAACATATTATTTTTAAATGATATTTTTTAACTTAAAAATATATATTCTATATATAATAATGCTTTCAAAATCATATTAGTCATCTAAAATTAATGAAATTATCAAAATCAGTATTTTCACTATTCAACTAAATTTAAATTATTTATGATAATTAAAAAAAATTATCTTAAGATAATATATTTATTCTAAATAAAAAACCGATATAAAATTTTTTCAATTTAATATTATAGTATTTATAAATTCAAATTTACATTAAAATCATATAATATAATGAAAAACATACTTTATTGGAAAATGAAATTTTCAAATTTTGCCTCTTATTATTCTCATTTCTTTTCAAAAACCAACTAATTTAGAAATAACTAATTATTAATATAAACATAACTTGAAATCATTAATCACTTTTTTATTGAAATATAAATTCATATCACATAAAAGGCCATTTTTTGAAAAATAAACTTTTAAATAATAAATGATATTATTTGACATTTGAGGTAAACTATTTGAATTTCATTTATATAAAAAGTACAATTTTTTTATTTATAAATATTTTTTATAAAGTGGTTACTATTATTCATTCATACTAATTCACTGAAACGTTTATAATGGTCATATTTAATTGATTATTTTTATCTAAATATATTGTTGGTTAATTTAACTTTGATGTTGTGTGAGGTAAAAGATCTCAGACACATTGACTAATATAACGGTAATTGTATATTAAGATACCAAGGTGTTTCATTCTCCCCCTTAAATAAATTTAATCCTTATAATTTTAATTTTTACACATTAAAGAAACTAGGTGATGATATTCTTAATATATTCATCAGTCAGTGTATAAGCTCTGATAAATCATTTACCATACTCTTTTAGGCCATATCATGTTATTTATCTTTCTTTAAAAAAACTTATCCATTCATACAATCAAATAACCAAGTATATATACAATCTTATCATATTTTATATATAAAATTCCTTTATTAAAAAAATTTCAATGTCCTAGGAAATATACCTCAAAAAATATATATTCCACGCCGAAATTCACTATGTATTTAACCCTCAAATGGAACTAAACAATAGTTTTTAAAGTCACACACTAGTGAATATTTTTCACAATACTAATATTAGAAATAAAAATTAAAAATTAAATATAATCAAAACCAAGGATATTGATACCATATATCATATATTTTCAAAATCACCCAACCCTTTATTATCTCAACATAAAATATATACTAAACCTAAAACATATCCATCCCTCAAACATGTGTTCATAAACAGTTATCTTCAAAAATATAAAATTTCAATAAATTCATTCCCTAAGGTTATTAATACATTTTAATATATGTTTTTGAATAATTAATTAGAAACATTTAATGATTGTTCCTTAGATGTTTCACATAATCAAAAATAATACTAAGAATATACCAAAATATTATAGATTAATATCACATCACTAAATAAAATTTCCTAAAACATTAGTAATTATTTATATTATGATATCAACCTCACAACCATTGGTAATAACAAGAAACTAACCTTTTCCATCAAAATAGGTATCGAATAAATTATTAACTATATACATATGATCTCTTATTTAGTTATAATACATAATGGGTTTTATATATATACCATTATGAATTCATCTTTGAGATCCTGTCTAAATAAAATACTAAAACTATAATGGTTATGAAAATATGAAAAATATGAATATGAAAAAATTAGTCCTAATATGTATTACCTAATGAAACCTTTTTTTAACATATGATACTTTCAGATAATGATTTGATTCTTTTTGTAAATCTTTGGTTATCTATGATCATTTTTATTTTAGGTTCTGGAACATAATTAGATAAAAGTACACTCAAATAGTTTATAATGTTTCATTATATAAAATTCAAATAAACCATATCATATCCCTAAGAGATTAAAATTAGGTGTTACGTTTTTCCTCTTGGTTGTGCACTAGGTGATGATCGTGTTAATACCCATTCTACCCTTTATAGGGTTATTAACCCATGGTACTAATTTTCCAAAAGTTGAATCCACATATAGTGTATTGATAGGGATGCAACTTCTATGAGAACCACAAAATATATACATTACCAAAACATTATGATGTTATCCGATATTCATTATTATATCTTAGAATTATCCCTAGAGTTTTCACTAATGTCTTGTTATCCTAATCCCTAAATAAAATTTGAATAATTACCCCGCCATTAAATCTTATATATTACCAAATTATTATATATAACTTTTAAATTGTGATCAAACACAACTTATGAACCCTTAAATTATCCTAAGAAACATCATAAAATACCAAGTTATATAAAATCTACTATGATACGAATTGTGATACCTCGAACCCTTACTCCTAGATGTAATTCCATAACATATACTTTTCGTACTGGATTTAAAACAAAATATAGATTCTATGACATAACAATTTCATAGTGACCTAACTTAAATGAAATATTTCATTACATACATTCCTAATAAATTTAATGATTATAGATTTTGGGAAATAAGAAGATACATAAACTAATAAACCTATCAACTCTCTCAATTAATGGATTTTTATACTCCATAATAAACATCTTCATCCATAAGGAGTCTTCAAAATCTACAGATGATTCTCCCAAACATATTATTCTTCTAAAAATATTACATATGCTACTTTTATTTATAACATGGAGAATGAAAGAGTAAGAATAGTGTCAGTTCAAATCCATAGTATCAGAAAAATATAACTATAGGTGTCAAAAATATAAAAATTCCACACATAATATGGGAAAAATTATTAATATGAATATTTCATAATCAACTGAAAATGAGAGCATGTTATATCTATGAATAAAATAAAAAATTGATATCAATAATGTTGATATAATACTGATGGAGTTCATAATATATGACATAAAAAACATACTGTGGGGGATTGTTAAACGATTCAATGCTTTTATGGGTAGAGGTAAACACCAAAACCATTGTTGTTTTGTCTCAAGAGACATGTCGATTCATTGAGGTTCCCGATAATTTTGACCCCAACCCACCACATATTTAAGTATAATTCATTCACTATTAGAGTTAATATGATATTTTATAACATTTACTATGGAACCTCTAGCTGAAATTAATCATGGATATTTATATAATTAATGAAACATAATGTCAATACATAATCAACCTGCATTACGAGTAAATAATAACCAAGAATTTCATTATGTTTTCCCGTATAGATAAAATAGACAACACAATCAAAAGACATATAAATAAATAATGTGTGTGGTCAAACAATACATATTTATATTTTTAATAATCATTAATATTGTAATAAGAATATACAAAATTCTAATACATTTCCTTATGTCAATAGAGTTTCATTATTTCTAGGTGATCATCATCCTATCTGAATTATGTAAACTGCGGTGCTCACACTATATAGATAAATAATTATATTAATACATAAATAATAATAAAAATATTATCATAATAAATCCACAGGAAAATGTATAATATATTTAAAAGAAAATATCCCTAATTTAACAAAGTAAAACTAGAAGGATGTTGACATAGATACAAAAAATAATCTCAAAAGAATGATTGAACGATACCACCCAAGAAGGGATCCAAGTTTTTATTATTTATTATCATGAGTTAATTAACCCAAAATATAAATCATTAAATAGTAAAACATAAACCATATTAGTGAAATTAATTTTTAAAATAATAAGGTAAATGGAAGTGAAAACATAAAATATCTTCTATAAAACATTATTCACATTCATGTAAAAGTTAAGGTTACATTTAAATTCCAAACCTATTTTATTGAAAAATTATAATGAAAAATATTTTAAAACCATTATATTGTATAAATAATTATAAAAATTTGTCCTTGAAACTACATAACGTTTATCTTAGTAGAATTTGGAGTGAAATAAAAACTTATAAATGTGAATGCAAACCCCCTTTTAATATCTTGAAAATTACATATGTCCAAAATTCACATTCTAAAAAGTGTGGAGAAACATACATTTGTATCAAAATATATTTTATATAGAGAAATTTCCATTCCAAAAAATATTAGTGTGATAGAACTCAATCATAAAAGAATTTTGTTCATGATGAAACAATATGACTCATCGAAAGAAGACTTGAGTTATCAATATCCATTCCACGCAACAAAATTTTTAATGAAAAAATATTTCAAAAAAGTTTCTTATGTGGTATAAATAATAATTAATATATAGAATACAATAACACATAATATAATATATTGGTATAATGTTCAAAACTTTTAATTCCAAGAGGATTATCATAACTCAATGAATGAAAAATGAGTTCTATAAAATCATTACAAACATGGTAACCCTTGAGTAAATTTCCATATGATAAAAATTTGACAATTTAAAGTAAGAGTTATAATAAAAAAACTTATAATATAATGATACATCTATTTCCAGTGAATAAACCCTTCAATGGAAAATGTGGTGCATAACATCGACATGTCTCAAGAAATTAAAATTTTAGACAGAGAACCCTCGCAACATGAGTAACATTTTAATCAAAACCTATTAAAATAAATGCATTATATTTTATCTTAAAATAAAATGATTAAATGATAATTCAGGATATTATATATTATATAGATTTTATATACATAACATATATGAAATTAGGTGCATAATATCGAATATGTCTCAAAGAGATGTATTTGAGAAAAAATTCGCCACCTTGTTTCCTAGCTTAGTTGATGAAAATATAGCCTCCTATAAAAAACATTGATATATTAATAATATATTTCACAACTTAATTCACATATATTACTATTTATATTCCTCATTTAAAATTATTTATTGTGGTTGTATTAGTTACTTATATTTTATTTCAACCATCATGTATTAATAAATTTCACTGTTTGTGCACATTTTATAATATTGATATCCTTTACCATTATTTTATACCAAGTTAATCATTAAAACATCACATAGTATAATATATTATATTATTTATATTAATTTATAAATAAATTATATAATTCCATATGTGTTTTAGTTATTTTGTGTGAAAATGGAATTAATGTTGGCCTATTTTATTGATTTTAGTGAAAAAAGAATATACATAAATAATAATTTAAATAATTAATATAATATTTATATAATTATTAAAATATAATTTTTTTATAATGTATTTGGATTTTTGTGGTTAAGAAGAAACACATAAACAGATAATACTTATGTTAGAGACTTGATGTTTCCTTAGAATACTCTTTAGAATTGAAGGGGTTAGAATATGGTATTGGGACTAGATTTTTTAGAAAGTGTGAGTGAGTTATAGTGGGAGAAAAACTTCATAGTTTCAAGGGTGTAATGAGTATCCATTTATAAGGGAATAAAAAGGATCTTTTTTAAAATACTCTTTTGTTTTCAATAATACCATGAAAAGTTTCAGTGGTCAATGGATAAAAAATTAAAAACTATGGGGTGTGGGATTGGATAAGATAAAAAATACTCTCATAAATTATTTTTAGAATATTTTAATGTTATTTAAGAGTTTTTTTTACTTTTAATATTTTAACCAAATTAGATTTTACTATAGTAAATTATTTTCAACTAAGTAATTTTATATCTAATTAAGCATTAATGTTAATCCCTCTTACAAAATTTAAATTTAATAACCTAAATTTAATATTAATTTAATCTAATTTAATTTCTAAATGATATAAAATTATATTTTAAATAGAATCAATTTATATATAAGAAAAATATTTTTGTTGGAAAATATTTTTTTTAACATTTAGTGTTCTTAATCATATATAATATTGATTAAATATTTAAATATTTATAATATATTAATATATATGTTTAATATAACTTATTTGATAAAATGTTTCATCTTTATTAAAAAAATTAAAAAGTAAAATTTTGACCGTTAATGTGGTAAGTAGGATAAACCTTGGTAATATAATTTTTATGCCTAAAAATGAAATTATAATTATTAAATAATATTAATTTGATTATATAAAATATTATACCAATTTTTTATATTTAAATTTATGCATGTGAAAAAAATAATTTTAATATTGGCACATAAAACACATAAAAACCAATTTTTTGGAAAACTATATTTTTAAGCATAATGTTTATGTATATAAAATATTATAAAAAATATTAATTATAAATATATTTATAATAATAAGATTATTATAAGTAGAGTTATGAAAAATTAAAATAATTCTAAAACCTAATTTCCCAATGCATGAATTTATTTAAAGAAACAAATGAATAATATTTTTCAAAATATATTATTTGATTTTCTAAAATAATTTTCTTGGGTTTTATAAATTGAATATATTATATTTAAATAATTTATTTCAAATTATAAATTTTTATTATATATTTTTTTTTTCAAAAAACTTCTATTTTATATAAAAGTGACAATATTATCAAAATCAGTATCTTTCAGTATTCACCTAAAAAGAAATTACTTCAAAAAAAATACAAACAATTCCTTATAAGATAATATTATTAATATAAACCTAAAGATGATATAAATTTTATCAAATTAAAATCCTAAAATTTATAAATTCTATTATTCAATAAAATAATATAAAATAATGGAAAACAATCATTATTGAAAAATGATATTTTCATATATTAGTTATTATTATTCTTATTTCCAGACCAACAAAATTGGTATTAACAAATTGTTAACATCAAACATAATTTTTCATCATTAATCAAATGTTTATTGAAATATAAGTGCATATCACATAGAAGGAATTTTTTTAGTAAAATATATTTAAAACTAATAAAAGAACTTGTTATCCATTTTAGGTAAACTACTTGGATTTTATTTACATTTAAAGTAGACATTATTTGACATAAGAAAATATGTTAGGAAGTGTTTACTCATATTAATTACCATTAATTCTCTAACTATGTTTTTACACTCCAACCTTAATATTTATACTTTATATAAATATATCATGATTTTATTTGTATTTGGTGTTGTTGATAGTGTATTCTATGTAACAAATTCAATTATTTATAGGTTATCAGAAATTATGATCTCATGGTGTTACTAATATTATATGCTTACTTATCATATAGAATGTTTATAAAATTTAACATCTTTATTTAGAACCTAAGGATACTATTATAATAGTTTTAAAAATATGTCATATGATCCTGATACATCATTCTGACATGAATCAAATAGTGATTGACTATCAGGAATTGAAGATTCATAATAATTGAAACTTCTTATCATTACATTCATACTTGGAGATCTCTTTTTTGTGAGGTCATGTGGACTGACCTTCCAATAGGAACACCACTTGTTATTTTTTTCATTCATTATTCCTATATGAAAATGTTTGTATAGTTATCTTAACATGATATCATTGTCAATGTGTACCATTTGATCACATGATTTGATACAAGATTAATCCAATGAATTTTTTTGGGTGAGGTAGCTTACATCAGGTATGTCATTGGTGGTATAACATTGTTTTAATGATCATGATAAGAATTGTTACATCCATATAGAGGAAGAGATATATTAGGCCTTATTGACCCTGATGATAATATCTTCAATAAATACATAGCCATAGAAGAAGGTGGTAATTTCATCTTGAAATGTCATTGAAAGAATATATAATGCATTCAAGGATTATGATAAATGTTTTTTCACATAATTTATGAGATATCATAGGAAAAATTACATAGTGAGTTCCTGTGGGAGATCTTTTCATTACTATGACTAAACATTATCTTCACAGGGGCCATGTTTTGTTGTTATACACCAATCTTGTTCAATGAGTTTCACTCATTTTTATTAAGATAAGATCATATGGGTACACACACTAAGCTGTATTGACCATGTATTTCCTTACAAAACATTGATATATTTAAAGGAATTTTGTTTGACTTAGAAACGAAGATGACATGAGAATTGGAGGCCCGATGATTATAGAGATGATAGTATAAAAATGTTAAATTCATTAATGTAAGATGAATAGCGGTTTTTGTGTTTAATTAAATAACTCTAAAATAGAGTCTCAGATCTAAAATCTGAGACCACATTTTGGTCTGGAATGTGGGGTTTACCTTTGGTGCAACCTAATATTAGTCAACATTGGACGTTCAGTTAAGGAATTCATTGAGGGATTGTTTAAATTAAATATGTTAATTAAATAATTTATTTTACCTTGAATACCCAATATAACTTATTTTCTTTACTTAAATATTTTTCTATCATTTGAATAGTTTTAGACACATAACCCTCATAGATTTGAGAGGAGATTCAAAGCATTCTTATTAGAGAATCAGAATTATATGACTGGTGATGATTATATTGAGGTAGATCTGTATCCAGCGAATGCAATTAGATCCCTACATGACTAGAGAACATGTTATTCCCCAACAATCAATACAACCATGAGGTAGGGATCATAAATTATAGATTCCTCCTTTGATTAAATGTTTGGGTTGGGATGTTATTTTCTATTCTTTGATATGAAAAATTTTTATATTCATATGAGTGTGTTCCATATATATAAATTATTTTAAAAAATTTACATTTGGTTTTCCATTCTATCTCCATTAAAAATCCCCATTATGAAATTTTTTTCAAAAAATTATTATCCATGAATGACAAATTTTTTCTTGGATATTTCTTCACAACATTCTTCACTTTCTTCACCATCATCCTACACTATTGTGGTTCAACATTAATGGGGCCGGTTCGAGTGTCATCAATCCCATATATTCATAAAAGGTTGAAAAACAATAATTAAGAAGATTATTTTTTTATGGATTAGAATAGTTTGCGAGATACGGGTGAAGCCTCCTTGGATCTGGGATCCGGAGTGCTGATGGTAGATAACCAAAGGAGGAAATGCGACGTTACAGGCTTCTTGGGTATCAACATATTCCAATTTCCAACCATCATAGGGCCAGAGTTGATGGATGAAGGTTATTCCCAAAAATTTTGGGTTTTCAATGGGCATGATTTTGGGGTAAAGATTTGAAACATTGAAGACACATGAAGCCTTCTTCAATTTCTAGAAAAATATAGACTACATATCATTTAGTTTGAAGAAAAAATGACATGTAGACCTAGATATGATGTTTGGGTTTTTTGTAGAGACCCAAACTTATAACAAATAAATTTTTCATCTTAATAAATGAATATTAATTATATAAAATAATTATCCACACTATAATTGTTTAGGTATAGTATATTTGGAAACATGGAGAAATAAACAAATAGACCACAAGTGAGATATGTCACCTCCCACTATGTTCTTCATATATAGAACACTTCTTCAAAATATCATACATAATCAATTTTATCATAACATAGAGAATGGAAGAATAATAAAGGGAGATATTAGATTAAATTTAAGGGAAAATAATGGACATATAAATATAACATGATCTTAAGGTTATGAGAACTTGAGAATAACTGTTGAAAACAATACCGTTCATATCATAGATAGTAAAACCGAGTCTCGGAATAAATCTTGGTAGTTTATAATACATGACTCAAAATGTAATCCAATAACATAATCCAAGAGAACATAATATTGGTAAAATACATAGATTTCTAACATAAACATAAGTATATTAAATTATTTCTTTATTAGATCAATGCTTATTGAAAATAATATTAGAGTGGAATGGGTTCACTCTCTACACCATGGTAGTCGTCAAGGTTCAACTGCAAGACTATTATAGTGTAGAAAGAACCTTGTGGAATTTGATTCACCCTCATGCCAGGTCAATTTATCACATTATATATTAATATTTACTCTGTGTATTTGAGGGCGATATTGGTCCCACCCATCACTTAATGAAAATAATACATAAGTATGCCATAAGATCATAAAATATTCATCATATCAAAACCCATGAGAATAAAGGGGTTTCATAAACATTTCATTACTAAATAACCCTTTGAAAGGAATCTGGTTTCATAAATGAGTCATCATTTCATCATAGAATAACCAAAGGAAATCCCAGTTGGTTTGGAAAACATTTTTTCCGGGTATAACCCATGTAAGAAAAAGTGCTTTCATAAATATCTTGTCATTATAACAGAATCCATTCATATAATGAATAAGAATGGTATCCTTGTATCTTATTCCTAGAAAATAATTAGCAACACTAACGTATTTCATCTAAGATGAAAAATTATTTTGAAATATCACTTGAAAAATTTCTCTGGGAAAGTAACCTTTATTTTAAAATATCCTTGTAAAACTATAACTTTATAATGTATTTTGGAAATAAATTTCATTGAAAATAAAATCAGAAAGCTTATAAAGTAAGTTTTAAAAAATAATTTAATTTTTTTGGGAAATAACCTTTCTTAGAAAATCAAATTTTAAAATGAAAAATGTATAAAATATTTTTTAAATACTTTTCATTGAAAATAATCTTTTAATACTAAAAAATAAATCTATCAAATCATTAAAAACATTTCTTGAAGAAAATATACTTCTCACATAGAAAATTCTTTTTAAAATTATTATGTTTTTCAAAATAATTTTCTTTAAAAATACCCATCGATACTTATAAAGGGATCATAAAAAAATTTAATTTTTATTTTGATAGAAAATTATTTACATGATGTACATGTTAAAATAAATAAACTTTTCATATTTTTGGTAAAATCCAAATGGGACTTGTTTAGAAAAACGATAGGAAGTTTTCTTTCATATTTTTTATAAAATTTAAAAAATACATAAAAAAATAATTAATAAATAATTTGGATAATGCTAAAAACATTTTTAAAATAATTTTTATAAAACATGTTTTTGGAAGAAAAATCATTTTCAACTGAACAGAAAAGGAAATTATGATTTTCCTAAAAATATTCATGTGAAATATTGATTATATAAAGAGAGAAAAATGAAGACAAAAAATGTTTGATCAAAAAATAAAAATAGTATAATATTATTAACTAGTTTCTCAATATTTGGATCCAAATATTTTATCATAGGAAGCATAAAAAAAAGAAATCATGATAAAAAATGAGATTATAACCTCAAAACTCAACCACTTTGGTATCTTTTGAATCATAGTCGAAATAAATTAATAACTTAAAATGAAACTTTTATTATCATGAGAATAATTATATTCAAGATATAACATGTCAACGTTTCTGTATATACACAACATATAAGAAGATAGATGCATAAAATAACTTATGTCCCAAAGAAAGAAAAATTGAGAAAAACATATCTTACCGCTTTGGTATCTTTTTATAAACCACATGAAAGAGACATCATAAAATAAATAAATAAATTAAAATAATTTTAAGGATATTAATCATAAAATATATTCATGGTTATTATATACATGACATAATGAAAAAATGTCGTTAATTTGGAATGTGTCTCACAAAAAATAAAAGGGATAAATCCCTTACGTTAAGTCTCAAATTCATTCATACATGTTCAAAACTCCTATATAATAAATAAATTTTTATACTAAATATATTATATAACCATTCTCCTATTTATAATACCATATATTATTTAATTATGACATTTATTAACCATTTATTAACAATCCCTTGTTAAAATTATGTTTTGGGCGGTAATTGCTATGTTTATCATGTAACTTTTGATTTTTTAATTTCAATACTACTACCTTGATTATGTTTCCATCATATAATTTTTTTAACCATGATTTAAATGTCATATATATTCATTATATATTTATTTATAGTATTCCATAAAATTTTTATATACAAAATGAATTCCTTTCATTGAGATTGTGGGATATACTTATACATGAATGTCGTTTCCATTTTCTCTAAGGATGAAAGAAAATAAATTAAAGTAATATTTTGAAATTAAAAAATAATTTTTATTCCACATAAATCAAATATATTGAATAAATTTTCCCAAATTACCTTCCATAAAAAAAATTAGTGAAAAACAAATCACAATGCTTCCCGAGGCAATTGTCCACTATATACAAGAACGACGATATCGTATCCCCCACTGAATGGAAAGTAATAAGGTATATGTGAAATAATAAGTAAATAAATATAAATATTTAAAGAATATAATATATATTCATTTAATATGTCATTATTACCACCCATGTAAATCAGAACTGGAAAACACATCACATCGGTTTGAATGGTGGCAGTGCGACGTACACACGAGCGAAATAATTATTTTCCTAAAAAGTTTGGAGGTAAGAAGTTAGATGTGGAATTATAATTATATATTTATAATAATAACATAAATATACCATATAAAAATTAAATCCATCGTTATATTTGTATGTGATATGTGGTGATTGATAATGAATAACATTAGTTCGCGAGGTGGTAGTCCGCTATACACGTGAATGAATAATTTTTATCCCATTCTACTGAGTCAGAGATAGATTTGGGTTATTATGTTAAAATAATAACCTCTCAGTATAAATAATATATTGGGGTTTTTTTTCTACTTGGTTTAATAATAATTTAAGGTGGTAGAGAAAGAAATATTATTATAACCTCGGGTAGGGATGTTATCTCTTCGTTGGAAAACATCTTTTTGTTTGCAACAAATGACATACTAGGATGGAATAATGATAGATATAAGGATTATATGATGATAAAATGAAATTATTTATGTAATTTTGGAATCTATTAGATGAAACAATGGGTTTTTCATTTTTGAAGAAGAGAGGACAGGGGTGGACTTTAATATTTTAGGTGAGTGGGACACTTATAATTTTTCAAAATAAATAGGTATATCCACATTATTCATGTTACAAAAGGATATAAAATGAAAAATTATTTTACCATAGATGTGAAATGCTCTAAATAGTTCTAAAAAATTGACTTTGGGCTGGTTTTCAGTCATTTTAACCCTTATATTTTCTGTTTAACCCCTATGTAAACCTATATTTACCTTAACTACGGTAATCAATTTTTACTGTTTTTACTATTAATTATGAGAAAAATTTAATTTGACATTTTTATATAATATAAATCATTCTTATTCCAAATATATAATACAAATTTAAAACATCCATTCATATATGTGTAAAATGTTAATATAAAACTAATCTGGTAGATGTGATGAGAAATCAGGGTTTCAAAAAGAAAATGTTCAAAAGTTAAAAAATCTTTTTTTATTAAAATTCAATTTGAAATTAATTATAATGAAATAAATTAGATTTATAGATACATAATTTAATAAATATTACTTTAAAAATCATATTATTATTTTTATGTTTTTAAATGTTTTAAACAAAAAGAAAATTTACAATAAAAAATGTATTTTACATTATTCAGTGAAAAATATATCTTTTCATATATTCTCAAACATTCACCCAAAATACATTTTTTACATTGAGATTTAAAATATTTATTTAATATTTTTAAATTCATTTTCTTAAATTTTCAAAATATAATTTTAAAACATGTGAAAAAATATGAAAAAAATTCCTTTTTGAACAATAATGATTTTATTCATAGAATTGGATTTATTCTTATATATAATCTAGAAAAATGAATAAATAATTTTAAATAATAAATGAATTTTTAACATATAAATTTATTTAAAATAATTCAGGAAAACATATTTATTTAAAATATTTAGGTAAAACATATTTGTGTGCATAAAACTAATTTTTTTAAAAAATATTCATATTGTTTCAAAATGGTTTTTTATTTTCCTTCATAATTAATTTTTCTCCAAAAAAATCCAAATTTTTAATAATTTTCTTATTCCAATTCATACCCACCATTTTCATTGATTGGTGATAAATATCATATTAAATAATAATATTTTAATAGTATGTGAGGTTTTGTTAAAACTTTGTGTTTCATGTAACCAAATCTATACTCAGTGTTGCATGTAACAAAAGATAAACATAGAGTTTCATGTCACCCCAAATAAACATGGTGCAATGTATAATAGAAAATATCAAAAATATTAAATTTATTTAATTAAGAAATATTTCACAAAATTTTAGGGTGTTACATTCTACCACTTAATTAAATTGCATCCCTGTAATTTGAAATTGTGCTTAGTAAACAATGGTTAAAAATTTAAAAATTCATTTATGGGAAACTCACATCGTAAAAAGGGTTAATAAATATTTCTCTTGAAAATAGATAAATTGATGTGTGAATGAAATCTGTAGTAATACATACATGGTTTCTAAATTAGAGAAAATATGTTATATGTAGAGATTTTATCATAAAAGAGAATGGTAATGTCCAAAAAATAATGGAGAGTGACTGAAATCATTGATTAAAAGAAAGGGAATTATCATAAGAAAAAAAACCAAAAAATAAAAAACCAAATATTTATAAAAAAGTTCATTGATATCTTCATAAATTAGGGTAAAAGGATAACCTTTAATTTCATGATCCTTTTCCTAAAGTTGGGGTATTTTCATTAGAATATATATATACTTTATTTTATTCTATTTCAAAAAAATATCAACATTTGGTTTTTCTTTGATAAATTTCCACCCAATATCTTACTTTAAGAAAAGAACATGATGTTCTTTTATTCCTAAAGCACCAGTGGATCCTAAGATCCCTATACTAATGATAATTCTCTTTTTATTTATATCGTTATTAATTATTTTTTGTTTGAATAGGTTATCCAATAACATCCAAAGATCAACTTAATCAATTTAATAAATAGTTAACTTTAAGGGTACTCCTTGTCTAACGAAAATTTAAATAAAAAAATATATAAATAAGGTCACTAAATTTACAGAATCATCTTATCAGGAATCCTCGAAACAATGCGAAGTAGATACTAATTTCACATGACAAAATTTTTAATTCAATGATAAAATCTTTTCTTGAAACATGGTAATAACCAAAATTACAATAATACCTAAATTGAAGCAATCATACATCCTCATTCCTCGAATAAAACAACATATTATTAAATATATTCTATAAATCATATAATTTTGAAATCTCCCTCAATGATAAATAAAACCAGTTTGTTTGAAAATTATTAATTATTTCCAAGGTCATCAATACTTTCCAATTTACATTATGCATTTCCATAATCTCATTATCCCAATATTATCAGGTCAACATCATGAACATATTAAATTCTATCTTCATTAATAATGTGTTTTTGTAAAATATCACCTTTCCATTAAATCGATTTTCTAGGTCATCAGTATAATTCATTGTACTCTTGAAGTAATTTAATGAAAAAATTCTACATAACCATCCTTATATATTTCTTAATTCATATAACAAAATTGGTGAGTTACAATACACAATAAATTTAATAATTCCACTTCATTATTTAACCATTAATGAGGCTTCATCATCTCATTACATAATACATATTTCCAATAATATGAAATACGAATCATGTCTTAATATTCATTGACTTCAATTTAATCACAATTCATAAATTTAAAATATACAATACTATTAGAACAACCCATAACATTCATAAGATATTGTTGGTCTCTTTATAATCCATACTATAACCACTACTCTTACCACCTTGGGGATTCTCTTCATTAGATCTCTCCTAGGACATCAATTTGTATAATTTCCATCATTTCCACATTAGTTACATTCATCCACTCATTATGCTTTAGAGAAAACATTATTATCATCCATTTTTAACTTAACATTTTATTTTCCCATAGTAATCAGTTACTCAGAATAATGTTTCTAGGAACTGAAGACATATTATTATTCCTTTGAAACATTATTTGGGTATTTTTCATAAATTTTATATATATAAGAAATTGAGTCTTCTTTCCCCCATAATCTCCATCATTCGAGCTCTTAAAAATATATATTCTTCTATCCATTAGTTAGTCTCAGAGTAAGTTATGTTTGATGTTTCTAATCATATGTTGTGATAAATGATTTCGAATAATCAAAATGTCTTACAATCAAGTCATCACCCCATTTAGTTTCTCATAAAAAATTATATATCACATTCAATGTAAAAATAGTTAATTCTAGTTCACATAATTGAAAAAACCAAAAATAATATTGTAAGTAATTATAATAATATGGGAAACCACATAATTATTAAAAATTTCTTATAAGAGTTCTAAATCCTGACACCTTATTTTTAATCTATGACACTTTAGGCTTTCGCTTGTCCATTAGTGGTCATTATCCCAATATTTTATGATGTTTCATAAAGAGTTTATTAATTTCAAAAGAACATACCTTTGGATTATGAAACTTTGTTTGTAGGAAGGAAAATTGTTTTTTACCATGTGATTATTAAGTCTTGATCAATTCACCCTTTTCAGAGTAATTACCCCTATGAACCTCTGTGCTAGATTCCCATCAACTTTTAGTATCTAGACAATGATATATTATCCTAGTAACAAATTTACCTATATTTACAAAAAAGTCTCTGAAATTTTCCAATACTTTGACTCATCCTTAGAATTATCCTTAGAAATATACTTTTGGATCTCACTAATATTTTAACATGCTAGTTTCCAATGGTTGACTACAACTTTCTCTAAAAAAAAGTATAGAGACCAAAATATATAATAAATAACTAATACATCTTAATATATGAATATTAATTATGTAACAAAATGATGCATGCCAAAATCATTTTGGTATTGTGCCTTTGGAAACCCGAACACATAAAGAAATATCCCATAAGTGAGCTATGTTATTTCCCACTATGTTCTTCAAAACTAGAACCATTCTTAAACATATCATAAATAATACCTGTAATCAAAACGAGGGGAAAAGAAATCTAAAAAGGGATCTATCTAAAGCTCATTAAGGGTAAAATGGGATATATCAATATAAAATTATTATATGGGTATGAGAATAACATTTGAAAACATTACACTTCCTATCATAGATCATAAATTTGGGTCATGGAATAAATCTTTGCAGTTCAAGAGACATGAATCACAATGGAATCAAATAATATGATCGATTAGAACATAATATTGGTGTTATACATAGATTTTTGTAATACACATAAGAATATAAAATCATTTAATTAGTATTTCAAGGAGGATGTCCAAGATTATAATGTTAGAATGGGTTGCCTCCACAAACCATCATAGTTTTCAAGGTTTACTCACTAAACTACCATAGTGGAAATATTTTCCTACTAAACTAGGTATACGCACCATTAAAATCCTATTTATCTCATGAGATATCAATATTTACCAAATTCATTAGAGGGAGATGTAGGTCCCACCATTCACATAATGAAAATCATATATATACATGCCACAATATCATAAAACATAGATCATATTAGAACCTATGAAAAGAAATGGGTTTCATAAATATTTCATTATAGTATAACTTATGGAATATGTACACGTTTAATAATCATTTCATCATTTAATAATATCATAACCCAAGGAAAATGAAATGGTTTTAATGATAATTTTATCACTACATAACCAATAGAAGAGAAATGAGTTTAATAAATGTCTTATCAACATAACATAAACCATCCAGAGAAGTAATAAGAATATAATCCTTGGATCATATCCCAAATAAATCACAAGTGACATTAAATGATGATGTATTATATGGAAATGATTTTTAAATACCATTTTCAAAATTAATTATGGAAAATTAAATTTTTATTAAAATCTTATTTTTATATTAAAACATTATAAAATATTTTGGAAAAATTTTTCTTTATAAATAAACATTGGAAACTAAGAAAGGAATCTTTAAAAAATAAGTAAAAACAATTATTCAAAAAACATATAATTCTTTGAAAATTAATTTTTAAAACCATAAATTTATAAAATATTTTGGAAATCATTTTCTTTGAAAATAAAGATTTAAAACTTATAAAGGAAAATTATAAATTCATTTAAAATATATATTGAGTTAAATATCTTTTCCACTTTGAAAAAAACTTTTTTAAATGATAAAACTTTTCCACAATCCTTTTGTTTGAAAATAAAAATGAAAATTTTAATGTAATCATTAAAACATTGAGTTTCCATAATTGTGAAAAATTCCTTACATACCGTACATGTTAAAACAATGATTCATTAATTATTTTTGGTGAAATCAAAATAGTCATTATTTAAGAATTTGACTTGAATATTCCTTTAAAATAATTTTATAAAAAGTAAAATATGAATAAAAAATGGATTTAAAGAATCAATTGTAAAATAGTTAAATATTTTTTTGGAAAATGTGTTTTTTGATGAAAAATCTGTTCCAACTGAAGAGACAAATAATATTTGATTTTCCTAAAATTATTCCTTTGAAATGTAGAGTAAAAAAGTAGTGAAAATTAAGGTAAACCATGAATTTTTTGTAAAAAATAGAAAATAACAGAAATAATAAGTTTTTTTAGAGATGGATCATACGATTTAATCATTGGAAGCATAAAAATAAAAAATCCTGAAAAACAATCAGAATGAAGTATCAAACCATTACCACATTGGTATCTATGGAATCATATGACACATTAGAGAATAAAATAAAATTATATATTGAAAATAATTAAAAAAAATAAATTCATGATATAAAAAGTTTTAATGAAATTATATACACCTCATAGAGAATGATAGGAGCATAACATAACTTTTATCCCAAAGAAAACAAATAAAAACAAAAATTCCTTTCTACTTCGTTGAATTTTGAATTGTAAACACCATGAAATAGATATCCACCAATGGATAAGTAAATAAATATAATATTAAGGGTATTAATTATATAATACATTAATGTAAAGTATATACACTATGAAAATGAATCATATGTTGAATAACCAATGTGTCTCACAGAAAATAAATATTAGATGGAAACCCATTACCATAAGTCCAAACTTCCTTGATAAACATTTGAAACTCATGTATAATAAATATAATTAAAATTTAAATACATTACCAAACCATTATTATATTTATCATATAATATATGTTTTAATTGTGATCTTTATTACCCATTTATTAAAAATTCATTGTCAAAATTAAGTTTTGGCTAATAACTGCTTAGTTTTTCATGTAAGTTTAATCTTTTTATTCCCAGTATTATTAGATTTACGATGGTTACATAATATAAATAATTTTAACCATGATATAAATATCATATATATTCATTTTATATGTATTTATATTTGTCCATAAAATTTTGGGATATAAAATTAAATACACTGCTCATGGAGACAATATGTCATATGTGTGCTTGAATGATGCTTCCATTATCGTGTCCCGCGGTGAATGGAATGTAAGAAGCTATATTTGATATTATAATTATAAAAGAATAATTATGTAACAAATATCATAAATATTTATACAATCTATCTTTATTACCATCCATGTAAATCACAAGTGAAAAACACATCACATCGGTTCGCGGGGTGGCAGTATGTCGTACGCATGGGAAACATTATTGATTTCCCAATGGGTTTGGTGGTATTAAGTTAGATGTTGTATTATAATTACATATTTATAAAAATATATTATATATCACATATAAAAATTTAATATGTCATTTTATGCATCTATGAGAGGTGGTAATGGAAAATGAATAACATCTGTACATGAGGCGATAGTCCGCCGTACACATGAAAGAAGAATTCACATACCATTTGATGATAGAGGAGTTAAATTAAGGTTATTGCATTAAAATAATAATATATAAGTACAATTAATGATACTTAAGTTGTTATATAATCTTAATTTAATAATATTTTTAGAGGTGGACGGAAAAAAATAAAACGCTTGGTTACAGATGTTTCCTCTTCTTCAGAAAATTTATCCTGGTTTCCATAAAAATCTAACCTAGGTTATATTTATGACCAAAATAAGGCATATAGGATGATATGGGGTAATTGAAGAAGTTATATGGGATATTTTTAGTTAAATAAATTGATTTCTGGAAATTTTAGTTGGAGTAGAGTGGGGGTTTCCTTTTATTTGTGTCGTGAGTGACACACTAATAATTTTTGAAAGAAAAATGTATAACCACATTTTTTTCACATTAAAAAAGTAAAAAAATGGTACATTCAATAAATTTATACGTTATAAGGTTGAAACAGTTCCATCCAATGGGTTTTGGAAAAGTTTTGGGTCATTTTTAACCTGGGGTTTTTAACTTTGTCCCATGGTAAACTCAATTTTACCGTAACCTCGGTTATTAGTTTTCACAATTCATTATGGTAAAAAAAATACAAGTTATTAAGTAATATTTATTATTATTATTAAAAAATTTCAAATTTTTTTTAAAATTTTCTTTTATATAAGTGGAGAGATTTATTTAAAATTAATCCCACATATGTGATGACAATACAGGGTTTCAAAGATAAAATCTTCAAAAATTTAAAATGTTTTTAGATATAAATTAAATATTAAATTGACTAAAATGACCAAAATCTTAATAATATAAATAATTTAAGTAATATTACTTTTAAATAATCTTTAATTTTTTTTTTCTGTTTTTAAAATTTCCCAGCAAAAATAAAATTTTTATCAAAAACCAGTATTTTTCACTATTCTCCAATAAATTTATCTTTTCATAGACTTATCAAAGAAATCACCCTAAGATAATTTTGATAATATTATTTCCAAAATGAATTTATTATTTCAAATAAATTTCTAAAAGTTTCAAAAAATAATTTTAAATTAATTTATCAAAATGCAACAAATCTATGTTTCAGAAAAATATAGTTTTGAATCCTAAAATTGGATTGATTATTTTTTTGTCAATAAAAAACATAAGACGAATGTTAAAAACATTATTGAGTATATAAATTATAAATTTCATTAAAATAATTAACCAAAATTTATTAATTAGATTTATTGTGGTAAAATGACATTGTGTGCATGAAATTTTTTTTTTTTAAATATTCTTTATTTAAATGTTTTTTGTTTTAATTTATAATTATTTAATCACTAAAGAATTAAATATATATACCTGTGTAAACCATATATTTTCATAATATAATTAATTCTATTCATAAACTCTATTCAAAAAGCTAGGTGATAACTACCATATTAAATAATAATATTATAATAGTATGTCATGTTTTGTTTAAAATTGATGTTGGATGTAGCAAATGAAACACTCAGTGTTGCATGTGATGTAAGATAAACTAAATGTTTCATTAAAAAAAGGGTAAACTTAGCATTTCTTGTACTGTAAAATATCAAAACGAATAAATTTTTTTGAAAAACAATTCACAAATGCTCAGGGTGTAACATTCTACCCCAATTAAATGAACTGCATCCGCATAATTTGAACTTAAAATTGGTAAACATGGGTCCAGATTTGAAAATATATTTTTAGAAAAACCACATCAGAAAAAAGGGTTACTAAATAATATTTTTGAAAGGAGATAAAAGGGATGTGCTAAGGCCTTCTAAAGGAACACATACTAGGTTTCCAAATTATATTACATATGTGGGAAGTGAATATTTGGGTATGGGAGAAAAACATAATGTACATTAAAAAATGAAGAGTGAATGAGATCATTGATCATAATAAAGTGAAAGATCATGTGAAAATAAACAACCACAATACCATATGCCTAAGATGTATGAAAAAGGTAATATTTTGTCATCGGAAATGATGGTAATATGATAAATTTTTATTTCAAGGTATTTTTCCTATAGTTGGGGAGTTTTCATTGGAAAATTTACATACTTGATTTCATTCTGTTTCATAAAAACAATTATAATACATTCATTTTCATAGAATAATTTTCACATTATCACTAGATTTAATAATCGAAGATGATATTTTTATTCTTGAAGCACTACTGGATCATAGGACCCATAAAGTAATGATATGTCATTCTTAATTTCTCTAGTTATTATCAAAAATAGAATTCTTATCACAGGTTATACAATAAAATATAATTTCTAGATTAATATATTTGATTAATAAATAACATTATAGTTCCTCCCTGATAAAAAAACTAAAAAAATCAAATATAAGGTCACTAAATTTCCAAAATCATCTTATCATTATTCCCCCAAACAACCTGATATAGCTATTAATGACACATACCAAATAATGAAATATATTGATCAAATATTTTCATGAAACATAGTAATAACTAGAATTACTACAAAACCTTATGGAAAAAAAATACATACTTGCACATTCTATGAATAAGACCACATATTATTGAATATATTCTCTAAATCCATTAACGATGTAAACTCTATCAAGGATAAATTAAACAAATTTTTGGAAATTTCATTAATACGTTCAAGGTCATTAATATTTTTCAAATTAATTTATTCACATCTATTATCTCTTTATCTCAACATCATTATCTCAAAATCAGGAATATTTGGATTCATCTTCCTTAATCATGTCTTTTCTATAAAATATCACATTTCAATTAAATCAATTTTCTTGGTCATGAATATCATTTAAAATATTATTATAAATACATAATGAAAAAATTCTACAGAACCATCCATGTATTTCTCATGATTCACATAACATAATTCTTGAAGGTTCTTGGTCGGGTCCCATTTATTTGGGATGCAGCCTCGTTTCAGTGTCTACTGAGGGTTCATTGGGAGGTTCACTATGGGCTTTGAGTACATTTTTGGAGGCGACGATGGGAATTTGGGTCAAGATTACAGCGGGACCATCTTTCTAGTGGGTTGGCATTTGGGTGGCTGGTTAAGGTGATGGATTTCAACCCATTAGATCTTGAATCGAGTTATGGTTTTAGATTTGATTTGCTGTGAGTATTTCGGGTTGCTGCATGATTCATCTTCTTTGAATTTGATTTTCTGGAACCTGTTCTGTTTGCGATTTCATTGAGGTTGAAGCATTTTTTGTGCATCTACGTATACTGGTCTGATTGGTCTGCATTTTTGGAAGTTTGTAACGTGGTTCTTGAATCTCAGGGACTGGATGACGCCAGTGACTCTTACCCGAAGATTATCTATGGGAAAGGGAAACTGAATTGCACTGCAACTTAAAAATGATGAAGGTTTTAATGTCTCATGGACATCTTTTAGAGAAGTTGTGAATTTTCAAAGGGAGTTTTCAATTTGAGCCTGCATTAATGTTCTTGGTCATTTGTTTTATCTTGGATATGTTTATAACCATGAAACTACATGGATCTGAATCAGATGAGGATTAGAGAAGTAAGCTTTCTCCTGAGCATTCCATTTGGATTTGGAAGTTCCAGAGGGTATGGCTCTGCCATCGGTACAAGGCCCGTGCAACCTTGCACATGACAGCTAGCCGAGTGGTCATGTGATGGTGAAAGCTTGTCATCATGATATAGTCACTAGGGAGGGGTGGATCATGTAGTCTTGATCTGGGTTATCATCTTTTTTTGTTTTAATGGTTGTAATGTTTGGATATGGAGGTTTCTCACTTTTACCTAAAATGTTATTTGTTAATAAAAAAGTTAATTTTCAGTTATTCATACGTCTTTCCAAAAATATAAAATAACAATAATATCTTAATATTCAGAAACCTTAATTTAATCATGATAATTATATTTAACATAATCATTACTGTTATAACATACCATATCTTTCATATGACGTTCATGGTATCTTCACTATCAGTAGTATAACCATTACTTGTACCAGTCTTCTAATTCTATTCATAAGATTTCCCCTTTGGATATTTTTTTATAATTTCCATAATTTCCACATTTATAACATTAAACCATTGATTATTCCTTAGGGAAAACATTGATATCATCAATTAAGTTAAATTAATATTTCATTTTTACATAGAAATATATTAATTTGTATCCATATTCTCCACAAACAAAAATTTATTCTCAGTCATTTAATCAATTCCCTTGATTTTTTCCCCACATTCTTGACTTATAGTAAACTAAGTCTTCTTTCCTCTATTGTCACCAACACCCGAATTATCAAAAAAATACATCAGTTTCCACATTAGTGATTCTTAGTGTGGCTTAAGGTGAAAGTTTATACAAATATATGATGATAAGTAATTAGGAATAATCAAAATATACTTTACAATAATCATCATCCAATTTATTTTTTTATCAAAAAAATGTATTTCATAGTTAATGTTATCCAAAATCCTTCTCGTTCCCATCATTGACTAAAAACAAAAAACATAGTGTAAAAAATAATAATCACAGTGCGAAGCCATATATCTATGAAAAATCACTTATATATGAGGTCTAAATCACGAAAAGTTATTTTTATTATGTGAAACCCTATCCTTAACCTAGTAATTTCATGGTAATTATTTAAATCTTTCACGATCGTTCGTAATGCGTGTGAATTACCAAAACAAATTCATCAGGAGTTTTAGACTAGGTCCGCCTCAAGGCCTATTTTCATACACCTGGTGATGATTGAGTTTAGGTAAATGAATCATCTTCAGAGTTATTACACCGAGTTACCTTTGTTCCAGAGCCACATCCACATGTATTATTCATATAGAGATGTAATTTCTTGTAAACCACACACTCTACCCTTTACTAAAATTTTGGTACATTTTCCAATACTTAGGTTCATCCTTAGAGTTATCAATAATCATATCCTGAGGAATCTTATTAATTTTTTTTCATCATAGTTTATGAAGGTTAAATATAACCTTCATTGATACCAACTATAGAGAACACAATTTCTTACAAATAAATATTACATCTTAATATATTATTATTCATTACAAAGCACAGTGATCCTTGCTAGAATCATTTAGGTCTAGTTCCATTGGAAACTTGGACACATAAACAACTGGTCAATAATCAAGCTACATCATCGCCCACTTTTTTAACCATTACTATCACCATTATTAGATTTATCATAAATAAAACATTTTATCATAACCATGGGAATGGAAACATAAGAAAGGGTTGGATTATATGCTCAAAAATGCTAAAAAAGAGAGATATCACTATTAAATGAGATTATGGGTATTATAACATGAGAATAAGACTTGAAAACCATACTATTCATATCATAAATAAGAAATGTGAGTCATGGAATAATTCCTAGTAGAACAAAATACTTGAATCATAAATAAATAAAATAATATGATCCATGAGAACATAATATATGGTTAAGAAATAATTTTTTGGTATACACATAAGTATAGAAAATTGATTTCATAGTAGTTCAAGGATCATTTCCAAGAGTAACATAGTATAATTGGTCCACTCCCTAAACCATCATATAAATCAAGGTTTAATCCAAAGACTATCATAGTAGATAGAGTCCCTTACTAAAATTGGTTCACTCTCAATTCCATTATTATTTAACTTATAAGCTATCTATCTGTAACCTATGTATTTTAAGGATATGTAGATCCCATAAATCACATAATTAAAATTTTATATAAGTGTTCCATAATATAATAAAACATTCATCACATTATAACCCCTGAGAATAAATGGGTTTCATAAACATTTTATCATAACATAACCTGTGTTGTCTCCTCTACTTTTTTATTCGGTGAGGGAGTCTCGGTTAAGAGACATTGATTTTGATATTATTCATGAGCATATATCTACAAGATATTCACCATATAGACTTGATTATAGAAGGGAAAACATCATCCTTTTCCAAGGTATGATGTTTATTCAAGTCATGATGTGAGAAGAGGTGATGAGGGAGTTTCACTCTTATCCTTTGGATATACATCAATGGAAAGGAAAGATGTTAAGGGACCATAGGTGGTAGTTTTGGGCGGATGGTATGTGGTGGAGTGTATCCAATTTTGTCTATTAGTGTCTCACATGTTAGTAGGTGAAGACTGAGCACCAGTTTAAGACAGGTTTCACACTACCTCTTGAGATCCTAGAATCGAAATAGGAAGGAATATACATGGAATTTGTGACATGGATTCCACAGATAGCAAGATCCCAGTATTCCATTTTGGGTTATTATTGATTTACATACGATGTTGGTATGATTCATTACCCTTAGAGACTAGGGTTTTTGGTAGGATTGTGGAAAAATTATGCATTCATGAGATCATCTAGTTCTATGGGGTACCCTTAGTGATTGAATCCATCCGAGATGAAAAATTTACATCATAATTGTGGTGAGGTTTGTAAAAGGAATTCATGTCCTAGAGAATATTATTATGAAATTTCACCATCAAATTTATGAGTATAATGGGAATATTATCTAGGCATTATAGGACATGTTGAGATTTTGCATTTTGGGCTTCTTCTAGAGATGAGAGGTTCACTTTCCATTGGTATAGTTTACTTATAATAATATCTCTCTCTAAAAACCCATCCTTTTAGAGATATGTATCCGGATTTTTTATATGTACTACTTTTCAATTTATTGATTACTATTAGTTTGGGTTTTAAAATGGGGTGTGTTTGAGTGAAAATTTGATAAAAGCATAAGATAGATGAGAGTTCATGGTTGGCGCACGATTTTCTTTAACCATGCAACCCAGCCCAAAAAACCATGTGATCCTAAATATAGGGGATTTAAAATACTAGTAATCAATTTTTCAAACCATTTTCCTTGAATGGATAATATGTAAACACCCCATATTAGTTTCACAGTTAAGGATTACAGTATCGAAAACCGTGCACATGATTTTAATTAATTAAAAATTTCGTTTTAAAAGTTCCTAAAACCCATGATTAACCAAAACTCAACCCCCACTTCTCCCCAAACAATTCCTCTGAATTTTAGAGGATCCTAGATGGATTCTAAATCCTTATGACCTCCAATATTCATAATTCAATGTATGGATGGTTTATTTTGACCCCTCCTATTAAGTTAATGTCATCCTGATTGGTTCTCCATATATTCTTCACTATTACCTCATCTTTTCAAAAGAAGTTATCTAATATTTTGTTTGATATATATATCTAGGTTTATTGGATCTTGATTTTTTTGATCGTGGATCCAAGTTTTGAATCAATATCAATATCTTTATCATTGTTCCAATAAAAATTGTATATTTTCATTGGGCATGAATTCATCAACAAATTTAGTTAGGTGGCCTGTTATTAAAATACCATAGTCAATATTTCAATTACATGTATGTAATTGTATAATTTTTATGGGTTGTTTAGAAATTGAATTTTCTAATTGAATTAAATAAATTGGTAAATTAATTAATAAATGAATTGTGAATTGGGGATAATAATTTATTCAATGAATTATAAAAATATTTAAATTTAGGGATTTGAGGAACAATTAATTGTGGAATTAAGTATTGGAACATTGAATTCTGAATTATAAATGTTTAATTATTGAATTAATTATTAGAATATTAAAATTGCTGGATTTGGGGAATAATAAAATTTTTATTTAATTATTGGTGTATTGAATATGGAATTAAAATAATTAATTATTTATTTTATTATTGGAATATTTAATTTTAAATTAGAATAATTAATTTTTTAATTAATTATGTGATATTGAGATTGTAATATATGAAAAATAAATTATTTAATTAATTATTGGTGTTGAGATTGTGAAGTGATTAATTAATTATTTAATTAATTTATGGAATTAATGTGATTAATTAATTCTTTAATTAATTAATGGAATAATGGTTAAACATTTTTTTAATTTGATTAATTAATTGACAAATTTTTTAATGTTATGATCATGTGTGGGACTTGGTCTGCTGTATCAAAATCCTATAGTTTGATTAGAAATGGTAAATGGTAACAATGCCATTCATTTTAACGTGCTGATTGTGTTCGGAATAAGGACTTATGTATCAAAACACCATTGAGTGAAATTAAATAATTAATGGTAATAACAGAATTCATATTTCATAACTATGTATTGGACAAGGTCTATTATATCAAAATCCCATAGAGTGAATTGAAAAAATGAATGGTAATAATTAAAATTTATATGTGATTTGGGAAAATTAATGTTAAAAATGGAATTCATATGTGACTTATGATAATGAATGGTAATAATGGAATTCAGATATATGATATCTCTTATGGATAGATAAAACTTTGGCATGGGAGAAATCAGGGATTGAGAGTTTAGGTGTCCTTAGGAACCCGAGTGTTATGTGGATAAATAAATAATAATAATAAAAGTGTAAATTTTTCCCTGCATTCTCTTTGTATATTATTTATAGAACTGTATACACTTTTTATTGACTATATATTTATTTAAAAACTATTGTTGGCGGCCTAATGAGTTGTACTCACACCCTACATGGGCTTCCTAATTGGTAACTGAATGGAAGTCTTGTTTTAAAGACAGGATATGGTAAAATTCACTACATTAGATGGATGATTTGGGATGAAGCTTGTATGAGGGAACCAAACGTGCTTCAGGACCCACATGGGATTTTTTTAGTGTCTTCACTTTTGGGTATTCATTTTAAGACTTGAAACATATTTTATCATGTCATTTATACTATTTAGTTTGACATTTAGTTTCTAGTTTATTTCATGTTTCAATAATAATAATATCCTGGTTATAATTATATTTCATTTTGGTCATTGATTTTTTCAGGTGTAATTACTCTAATAATTAGGTTATAGTCTCCCAATGATCAATATTAGGCCCTCACCGCTAGTCTTTATCCTCTTGCATATTAGGATTCCTACTGGAGATCAGGTTTCCCACTGTATTGGGGCACCGGTTTGTGGAACTCGAGCCAAGACTTCATAATGTTGTATTACAAGAGTTTTCTTTTATTTTCTTTTTTTCTTACTAATTGGTAAATGTACGTGAGATACTAATAAGAGTCAAACCTTAGACATTATCTTGTGTTTGGGAGTTTCAAACCCATGTATGGGGGAAAACCCCAAGTACTCAATGTAGGATTAATGTTGTTGATGTGTGTTGTTATTGTTGGATGCTATTTCACCTTGGGTGATGCACTTAATATGTGATGTGATAACTGTTTCTAATATTTTATGGGATTTGAATTTTAGAACATTATGGCTTAAGAGTTGAGTGTGCATGCATAATTTTAGGCACTCAGGATTATTTTATGACATGCATCATTTTTGGAAATCATGAGGAAATGTGTTCTGGGTAAGTTGTTGAACTTGAACTACGTTTCAATTGTTGTGAAAATTATTTGAAAAGGGTACCTAATAAGAAATTAATGTAATTAAATGATGAAAAAATATTAATATATTCATGTCTAAGTGAGAAACATGAATATTGAAAATCAGTTTCCCCTTTTTTAACTATGACCTAGATATTGGATGGTTAATGGTAGTGATAGAGCCTCAGTTTTTACCATGTGGTGAAGTTTGAGGAAAAATACTTATTGTGTGTTGTTTCTATTTCCTCTTACATAAATGTTATAAAGTGGTGATATGTTTCCTACATCATGTGTTTGGAATTTTAGATATATTCCATTATGATGATGCCTATTGAGAGGATGATAATAGGTTATAGATATGGATTATCTACTAGTAGTAGAACCATAGGCACTGATTTTAACAGTTGAGAAAGTAGGGGATCAATTACGAGAGTAATTTTCTCGATTAATGTAGTTTATAGAAAGAGGCCCATAACATGTTGTGAATAGAATTCATGAATTGATACAAGAGTTCCAATTTCATAACCCTCTACCTTTTACTATATAGGATGTACCTAAGGGTGTTGAGTTCTATATTTAGTCCATACATAGTATATATGACCATTTTCAAACTCCTTATGAGAAGAGGGTCATGATACTAATATGTTATGAGGATTAGTGAAGCGCTTGCGGGATGTTTAGACTCAGACTGGATAAGATGATGGTATGTTATGGAAGGACTTCTTGGATAATTTCATAGAACATTTCTATAGAGAGACATTAAGGTAGGATAGAGCTGATGAGTTCATGATGTGGACTCAGGGGACCATTTCTATAATGGACTATGTTGGACGCTATATAGACTTGAATTTCTATGCTCCAATGATGGTAGGGGATAAGATATCTTGAGTGAGACATTACCACAATATAATTAAATGCAATATTATGTCCCAAGTTAACATGTTTCTAATAAATAAATTTAGTGAGGTGGTGGATTAGCCTCTCATAGAGGAGGGGAACCATAATGAGGATTCAACTGTAGGTAATATGGTTACTACTGGATGACCAAGAGGTAGTACATCAAAGAGTAGGAAGCATCACTAAAAAAACTCTGGCTAGGGTAGTGGGAAGAAGTGTACCCAGACGTAGGGATCAATTTTACAAGATCTTGCTCAAGTGATATTTCAAGAGTGTGGTAGGTTGTGATAGTTTAGGAGAATGTTCCATCAACCACCAGTAGAGCACCAAAATTTCATCAAAATTGGACAGTTACATAGGTTATGATGGTACCCACTACATATTGGTAGTGATAGAATAGCTAGGAAGAACTAGGGTGTGTGAAAGGGATTGTATACACCATATTAGTATAGAAGCTGGAGTTCGACTAGACATAGTGGTAGAGATAGTGGATGAGGTACTTCAAGAAAAGAGTACATATAACAATAGAGGGGTGAAACACAGGGGACATGGACTACATAATAGGGAGGAGGGGAACAACATGTGCATTCCATGCAAACTAGACATTTGGATAGAAAGGATAGACTATAAAATGTGAGAGTTACTATTCACTTAGCTTATATATTATCTAGTTCTTTATTTGATATTGGTTCATGTAATTTCATTATATCTATAAAATAAGTTTCTTTTTCGAGCCTGACAGTTGAGTTTGTGAGTGGTGTGTTGATGATAGATACACCATTGAAAGTACACTTGAGAGATATCTTTTTGTGCAAGGGGTTTCCTCTTGAATTTGAGGAGTATCTCCTTATGTAAAATTTCTACATTCTTGACATGATATACTTCGAACTAATTGTGGGTATGTACATAATATTATAATACCAAGACCTCATATATTTTTAAGGCATAAGAGTTAATTTTATATATCTTGAGGGTGACAAGTATATTCACACTGGAGAATTGGATATTTTGGAGGGACGTGATGGGTTAGTTCACCAGCAACTGGGGGAGATTACTACCCATGTTGATAGTCTTTTTAAGGATTATATAGTTTCAAATCTAGATTACTTTTCACCTATATTGTACATGTTTTTAGATGTATTTCTTTAAAATTTATAGGGGATTCCACCTGAATGAGATGTAGAGTTTACTAGTGATTTCATGTCAGTGTATAATATAATTTTAATTCCACTATATAGAATGAAACCAATAGAGATTAAAGATCCCAAGAATAAGCTAGAGGAGTGGGGGATCATGGGTTTATCCATCAGAGTACATTTCCTTGGTGTTTTTAGTGTTTTTTTTCAAATAAGGTTGACGAGACTCTATGTTTGTGTGTTGATCACTAGACATTTTACTAGATAATAGTGAATAACCAATATCCTCTTCCATATATTGATGATCTTTTTTACCAATTG
This sequence comes from Viscum album, assembly GCA_963277665.1. NCBI lineage: Eukaryota > Viridiplantae > Streptophyta > Magnoliopsida > Santalales > Viscaceae > Viscum > Viscum album. The sequence goes on along the minus strand of OY728140.1, from coordinate 1,688,149,746 downwards.
AGAGAATATTTCATTTTCCCCAATATAAACATGAGATCAGGGTATCATCATCTTAGATTTATTAATTATGATATATTGTGAACTGATCTCCTAAGATGCTATGGCATATATGACTTCATTGTAATTCCATTTTGGTTGACTAATGCACCAGTAGTGTTTATATCATTGATGAAAATAATATTTCATATGTACCTAGATCTCTTTTTGGTGGTGTTTGTGGATGTTATCTTTGTGTACTCCAAGTCTCATGATGAACAAGCCTGATATCATGGAATCATCATATGTACACCAAGAGAGAATCATCAATATTCCAAGCTATATATGTTTTAGTTTTGGACTGATTTGGAACAATTAATAGGTATCATAAAGTCGAAGGAAGGTGTATTAGTAGACCCAGAGAAGGTTCAAATAGTTTTTTCTTTAGTGAATCCAAAGAATTTATTTGATATCTATATCTTTATGGGCTAAGATAGATATTTTTGGAGATTTATACAAGAATTTTCCCTATCATTAACACATATCTTGAGCTTGACCACAAAGTGGGTAAAGTTTGAATGGTCCAAAACATGGGAAAATTCCTTCTAATAGTTGAAGAAAAACATGAAATAATCACCCATATTGATCTTACCTGAGCCGAGTGGGGAGTATATATTGTTTTGTGATTCTTCTAGGATCAGAATTGGAGTTGTGTTGATGTTGGGAGATGAAGTTTTTTCATATGGGTGTCAGCATTTGAGTCCACATGAATAGATCTTCCCTAAATATTAAATCAAGTTGGAATCATTTATTTATTCTTTAAGGTGTCAGCATAATTATCTGTTGGGTTAGAATTTTACTATATATATTTAACTCATGATTGTAAATTATATATTTTCACAATTAGATTTCAATCTATAGTAGTGGGGATGCGTTGAGTACGTAAAGCCTTTTTATTTTCAACTATAATATATGCATGTAATGTGGAACGTTGTTGTTGATACTTTAAGTAGAAAAAAACATAGACATAGGAAGTTTAGGAGTCCAATGGTTAGTGTAAGATGATGAATCTTCTAGATGATATTCATGTTTTGTATTAGTAGATTCATGATCAGATGAATATCCTCTCAAATTCATAAGAATCTACACTCTTGATACAGAACAAGGACACATAGTATGAGGATTTTGATTTCATGACCATGAGTTAAAGCGTTATTGGTGGGGAATCACCTTCAAATTGAAACATAGATGAGGATGAGAACAACTATTTCATAAATCAGGTTTTTGAGACTACAAGCATGTGGTAGGAGTTGATGTATGAGTCTCTTTACTCATGGTGGGTGGTACATCCATGTGTGACCAAAATGTACTTTGACCTACGCTGACTATTTTGGTGGTTAGAAATGAAAAAGGATATAGTGGGGTTTATGAAGAAATGCTACCCCGATCAGTAGGTGATCTTTAAAAATCAAAGACCTAGTGGTTTACTATAGTTATTTATCATTCTAGATTGAAAGTGGGATGAAATTAATATGGAAATTATAGTGGTTCTCCCATGAATGCCTCATAGGAACGAAATTATGGCAATTATTGTGGACCATTTGACAAAGGATTCACATTTATCACCAAAACAAGACACTTTTTAGTGGATTAGTTGGGAGAACATTATGTTTGGGAGATAGTCTATATTAACATAAAACCAGAAACTATTTTTTTGGACAGTGACTCATTTTTTACTTAATTATAATAGAAGGTCTTACAAATGGATCTTAGTACATATTTTTTCTAAGTACTGCTTCCCACCCATTGATAGATTGGATTTCGAAGTGTACTATTCTGGTTCATGTGGATATTCAATGAGAAAGTGTTCTAGACTTCGGTGGGTCTTGGTAGAAGCACCTGGAACTTTTGGAGTTCTCTTATAACAATAGTTATTAGGAAAAAATACAAATGGAACCATATGATTGTCTTTATGGCAGTCCATACAGATCACCTCCATGATAGATAGAGGTAGGTGAGTTAGAGTTTTTAGGATTGAGTCTCATGTATGAGATGTCGGAGGAGGTAAAACTAATTTAATAGTGTTTGGCTATGTCTCAGAGTAGACATTAGTCATATAAATATATATGATGATGAACCCTAGATTTTACAAAGGGTGATAATGTATTCCTATGAGTGTTTCCTAGTTTGGGTAACTGTAGGATACATAGATATGGAATGTTTGAACCTATGTTATTTGGATTGTTTGAGGTTAGGGAGAGAATCAGGTTGGTGGTGTATCAATTGGCTCTTCCATAGAGATATAGTGTTATTCATGAGGTTTACCTTGTTTCAAAACATCAGCTATATAACCCCGACCCTTCTCATGTGATCGATGTGGTGATCTTGAGATATATTCATCCTTTAAGGAGAATCTGATACATGTGTTGGATCATAGTGAGAAAGTGATGTAGGGAAAGACCATTTTGATAGTTTATGTATTGTAGAAACATGGAAATGTTCATGAGGAAACTTGGTAGACATAATTGTATATGTGGGATTACATGCCCGATATTTTTGTTTGAGGATCTCATAGATTCTTAGGAGTATAGCTCAAAGATGCAATGTTATAAGGTGGGGAGATTGTAAGACCTATAAATTTTTTGGGAGATGTCTCAAGATAATTTTTAGGTACAATTTTACCTTGTGTTTAGTACATTTAGTTTGTGATTTAAGTTGGGGTGTGTTTGGATTGAAATTTGAGAAAATAAAAGAAAGAGGAGAGTGCACAGTTGCCACACAAGTTTCCCAAACCATGCATCCCAGCCCAATAAACTGTGCAAACCCAAATAGAGGGGATTCACATGAATGTAAAACAGTTTGTAAAATAGATTCTATTACAAAAGAAACCATGCACCCCCTAGAAGAGGCACATGGTTAAGGAACGTGGTTTGGAAAACACAATGCCTCTTCATAGAAAATCGTGTGCGTGGTTTTAATTAACGAAAAATTTTGTTTTAAAAATACTCGAACCACCCAATTCACCCAAAATCGACCAACACTCATCCCCTAAACATTCCTCTAAATTTTTTTGGTTCCCAGACAAATTATGAAGGATTATGACCATGATTATTCATTACTCATTATTTGGATAGTAGATCTGCACCACTTCTAGTATGTGATTCTCACCCCGATTGGTTTTCTATCTCTTCTCTATTTTTTCCTAAACATGGGGATTGAAGTTATCCCCTATTTTTGGGAACAAGATGTAGGTTTATTTGATATTTTTTTACCATGGTTCTAGGTTCTGAATCAAGATCTAGTTTATCATCGTTATTCCGTAAAAATGGGGATTTTTATTGGTTGGTCATTCATCAACAAATTGTGGTTAGTGGTCTATTATTAAAATATCATATTCATGATTTTAATTACTTGAAGGTAACTATAGAATTTCTATGGTTTGTTCTGTAATTTAACATCATAATTGAATTACATAATAGGTAAATTAATTAATGAAGGAATTGTGAATTGGGGATTTGATGAAAAATAAATTGTTGAATTAATTTTTGGAATACTGAATTGTTAATGGGTGATAATAAATTGTTGAATTAATTATTCGAATATTGAAATTGTGGGATTTGCGGAATAATTAATTATTGATCTAATTATTTGATTATTGAATTGTGAATTGGAATAATTAGTTATTGAAATAATTATTGGAATATCAAATTGTAAATTGTAAAAATTAATTTTTGAATTATTTATGGTATATTTTTATTTCAATATATGAGTAATTAATTATTGAATTAATTATTGGTGTTTAAATTGTGAATTTATTAATTAACTATTGAATTAATTTATGTACATAATGTGAATAATTAGTTTTTGAATTAATTAATGTAATGAAGGTTATATGAAATTGTTTAATTTTATTAATTAAGTTTATAATTAATTATTGTGAAGATTTTAACTCCTTGAATTTTTATGGACCATTTTTTATCAAATAAATTTACTTTCCATTGATATATTTCATTTGTAGAAATTTAATCATTCCTTCCACTCAACACTGACATGGAATATTTTACATATAACACCAACTTGGAGTATCTTAAACATAACACCAACTTGGTGTATATTACATGAAACATTACCTTAGCGCATGTTACATACTACACTTAGTTTCTACGAAACACTATTTTATTATTATAATTATTTAAACGAGATAATTTAGACCAAGACATTAATTAAATTTATAATTAGTTAATGATATGATTGTAACTCTTTGAATTTTTATGGAACTTTTCTCTTGAATAAATTAACATTCCATTGATATATTACATTGCACTAAGTTAATCATTCATTCCATAAGACACTGGCATGAAATATTTTACATGTAACACTAACTTGGATTTTCTTACACACAACACCGACTTGGTGTACATTACATGAAACACTGACTTGATGTACGTTACACACAACACTTCATTTATATAAAGCACCATTTTATTATTATAATAATTCAAATGAGATAATTATAACGAAGCCATTAATTAATTATATTATTAATTAATTTGATGATCGTAACTTCTTTACTTTTTATTGACCTTTTTTATTGAATAAATTAACATTCCATTGACATATTAAATTTCACTAAGTTAATCATTCCATCCACATGACACTGGCATGAAATATTTTAAATATAACACCAACATGGATTATCTTACACACAATACCTACTTGGTGTACATTATATGAAATAATGACTTGGAGTACATTTCACACAACACATAGTTTCTACAAAACACCATTTTATTATTATAATCATTTAAAAGAGATAATTATAACGAAGCCATTAAACATTTCCATACGAATTGAAATAAAAAAATTCAAATAGTTTTTATAATATTTTCATAAAAATAAAATATATTGAAAATAAAAGATATACTTTTTAGTAAAGTCCTTATATGGTTAAAAATATTATTTTCTCAAATGAACTGCTTTTAATTCCATTTTTTGAAAAATAATAAAATTAAATTTAGACACCTCTAGAAATTTAATTTTTTAAAATAATACTCATTTTTTAAATTATAATCTTTAAATTATCTTACTGTTAATTTATGGTTTTTTTATGAAAAACATCATTTTTGGATGAATAGTAAAAAATGCATTATTTTAATTACAAACTAATTATTTATCTAATTTATTTACTGGGATAAATTATATTTTAATTTGGTTTAAAAATTTAATTATATTATATTTTTATCAATTAATAAAATTGTGGTCATTAGACCTAATTTCACATTGAATTGGATATAAAAACGTAGAAATATTTTGAACATTTTTACCATAAAAACGCGTAGTGTCGTCTTGTGTGTGGGAATAAATTTAAATTTGATACTACCCTTATGTGTTAAGAATTTTGATAAATGGATTAAATATTTTGAATAACAATAATTTAAAATTTATAATAAGATAAGTTCAGTTTTTTACGAAAAATATTATTGAAAGTAATTAAAATTAATTTTAACGATTAAAGTAAAATTAATCTTAACATGTGAATAAACGATAATCTTAAGATTCCAAATAACCTATCCACTTTTCCAACAAAAATTTTATGGAAACTAATCAGCCATTATCCTTCCATTATTGAGTTTGGTATGTTTTGGATGGCTTTTGTTATGTAAAAACGTGGTACAACTAGCGTTGTTTCAAAAATAGAAAGTAATTATTTTCCCTTCCATTAAAATGCCACCACTTCTCCCCCTAAAGAAACCCTATAAAACCACTTATGTTTGGACAATACATACCCAATATAAATCTGAAATTCCCTAACATACTCTTTGAATCCTTCCTTTTTGGATAAATAAATCCAAGGAATCCATTTTCTATAAACCAAAAGGGGTTACCCGATTAAGATGTAACATCTTCTCTCAAGCTGATTTGATTTTATTTTTTTTACCCCCTTAAATTTAATAATTACATGATTATAAAAAAAACAAAATTATAATCAATATATTGATATGTTTCTATTATAATGTTTTAACCTCCAATTTCTGACACTTCCATTTAATGGGTAACAAACACACTGTTTATGTGTACAACAAACTGCTACCTCACAAAACAATGATTGATCATTTTTCATTTACTACATATAATGATATGAATTATGATGGAAAATATGTTTATACATGTAATATATTATATTTATTATTTATTTAATATTATTTTGTTATTTTGAGATGTATATCTTTATACTTCCCATTTGGTTTAAAAATGACTATTTCATTTGAGGAAGTGTGGACTACCACCCCTTTAGAGTGATGTAACTCATTCACACACTACATAGAACATTTTAAGGATGGATCTAATGAAATTATATGATATATATTATATAATAACACAACTATAATAATTATATATAAATATACATATATTTTACTTACTCTCTTTATTCCAATAAAATAATAAAATAGAAACAATGTCCAGACGTACGTATGACCTACCGTCACCACGAACTGTGTATTCCTTTTCATACTTTTATATTATATATATTATTATAAAAATGAAATAATGAATCTAAATGATATTTATATAATGTTTTACATTCTATAAATAATTACCTAAGTATAAGGAAAAAAATAACAAATTAAGACACATGCGAAAAACAAAGAGAATGTTACCTGAAAGTGAAACCTTAACATAGAATTGTTAAGAAGAGGGTAATACAAGGTCATAATAAAACCATATATGGTATTAGATATTATAATATTTTTCTTTAAAATATTTCTAATAAAAATATATTTATTATAAAGGAATATATTATGATTACAATGATATTCAATACATAAGGTAATGAGGTTTCACTCAATTTTTATTTTTGTGAGATATATAATTTATTCACCACTCATTCCTTTTGTGCAGTGTGTTTAATTCAGATGTATTAATTAAGTTACTATTATACATTAATTTATTCATATTTACTAGTCTATTCTATGATATTTATTTCATTCATTTAATGTTTCGAATGCTACCAAATCAGTAATATTTTTTTGTCTCAATTTTGCTTCATTGAGATGCATGTTTTATTATGCAGCTACATTATTTTTTACAGGTGTATATACATCCATTTGACACATATTATATTGAATATAAATCATTTTAAGATATTTTAATCTTTATTTAATTCAATATTCTTACATGGATAGTATGATTCAAAGTTACCATGTGGAAAGAACTAATTGAAATAATCTCACCATTTATTGAGATTGTTTATGTTTATGAGTCCATTATTTATATGTTATGACCCATATCTTAAGAAAAATGTTGAATTTTTTTCTCTATTTATTCAAGTTATATTCATGTTTTACTATCATTTTTCCACTATTTGGTACTAAATATATTTATGATTTTTTAAAAAAATATGACTATTTATCTGTCCCATCGAAAATCTGTTTTATTCAAAAAGAATGTTTTCAAGAATGTTTTAAAAACAGTTTTATAATTATACTTGAGGTTAATTTTCAGCGAAATATTTATTTTAAAAATATGTTATGGTTTTTAAAGCATTATTTTTGAATTTTCAAAAATATTTTCATAGATTTTTTTTTTCAAAAAGGTTTTATGTTTTAAAAGGTATTTTTCAATCCATAAAGAATATTTTCCTTAAGAAATTTTTATAAAAGATCTTTCAAAATTAAACACCACACAAGATAACATCCATTGTATTTACTCATGCATTTATGGGAAATTATTTAATGTTTCTATTCACATTCTATCTCTGAATGGATTAGGTTTTGATGGCATGATGTTTATAAAAATCTTATAACTTTCAAACGTTATATCCTTTTCAAACCCACTTCTTTTCATGGGTTATTTCTATGGTAAAATGATTATGATACCTTTATTTTTTCCAAATATTATGATATATTTACATTTTATAATACCAATTTCATTTCATGGGTTATGATATGATTATTTATGATCTTGTGGAACATGTATGTATGATTTCATTATGTGATGGGTGAGACCTATATCTCCCTCCAATACATTGGGTAATGTTTTATGACTCATTATATATGCATGGATTGAATGCCGAATAAGTTTAGTTCAGTATTATAGGAATATAATAAGTAATAAACTCAATTTATTATTCTCGGGTAGGAATGGGGATTTAACTCGGTTCAGTAATTCATGGCTAGAATTGGGAATGAACCACATTTAGTAAAGGATATTTTCCACTGAGATGTCTTGAAAAGATATTCCTTAACTACTATGAAAATCAATATATATGCATGCGTGTCTTCCAAAATTCCTTGTTTTATTCCAATATTATTGTTTATGGATTATGTTCTTTATTTCATTATGATTCATATATTATGAGCTTCTAGGATTTATGGCATGATTCATGTTTATGATCATGGATATGTGAGGTATGATCCTTTATTATAATGATCATGTTCTCATACCCTTATTCTCATTAGTGTGCTTATATATCTCATTTTTTTATAATTACTAAGCATATCAGCTAACACATTTTTATATTTCCTTTCCCCATTGGATGTTGATATGTATTATGTTTGATGTAATGGTGTATGAATTCCTTGTCTATTAAATTACTTTTTTGGTTGTTGGAGGTGTTTGTATGATGTCTAGAGAAGTTTGATTTTTAATGTCTAGAATCTGGGAGATTTCATGATGTGTAAACATTTTACACAACATGAAACATGGTTTCACGATGTTAAAATTCATGATGTGAATGTTTTTTTCATGAAATGTAATATATTGGGGTTTAAAAATAAATAATAAAAAGAATAGTTGATGCATTTTTCAGCAGAAACCAATCCTAGAGGATTACATGATGTGAAATTTGATTACACACTCTGTAATACCGCAATCCACTATTGATTTAAAATTATTTTCCAGATTAATTTTTATTCATTCGACCATTATTTTTTTCTCAATTTGGTGAAACCCTAGGAACCCAGAGGTATTATTTGAGAACTTTTCCTCCCTCGTTGATCTTTTTATCCTAGTGGTTTTTTGGTAATCTATGGTTGATTCGTGGTGAGTTCTCTTCTTGTTATTATCCTTTTTTCCTTCTGTTCTTCTTCATAGTTTTTTAACTGTAGTGTGATTTGGATTGGGTTGAGAATTTCAGTCTCACTATGATGGATCCATATTGTAGTATAGGTTGATAAATAGTTTTCATAGTGTGATTTTGGTTCATGAGTGTTCTTCTTCAACATACATAGTATAAAATGATGGAAAGATTCTATGATGTAAGGATCCACTCATTTCCCATTATTGTGTATCATGTAAGAGGTATTTAATTTTGTTATCAATGTATATTGATATTAAATAATAATCAAATATAAATTATAGGTTAACTGAATTGAAATGGGGAAAGGGGTTTGATCTGCATGATTTCACAGTTTGATATTATTTGTGATATTTTTGTGTGCACAGTATTGATGTTATAATGAAAATGGTTTTTGATCTAGGATTTAGATTCAATGGTTATATGTGTCATGATTCTACATTGGTTATTATGGTTGTGATATCAAAATAAAATGGAATTTACTAACCACATATATTTGGATAATAAATGGTTTCACTTGGATTTTGATTCGTGTGATAACACCACTAAAATAAAGTGGAATGTGATCAAAACCCCTTTGTAAACCTGTATAAATTATGTTTTTGTGTTTTTATGTATGGGCGTGCTTATGGGATGATTTGTGTGTTTAAAATGGGGTGTGGGTGATATCTATTTTTTCCAATACTTTTGGTGCAGTGATAAGGTGATTTGTTTGGCCATGCTTTTGGGTAGTGTGGTGGTGGTTGCTTTGTGCTACATTCCTGAGTAGTGATGGAATGATTAAGTAATTGGTTAATGATGTTTTAAAGGGCATGGTTTTTTTGGTTAATGGAATGGAAATGATTAATGGATAAATAAATGATGAGTGGGGTTGTTAAACATTATTCATGACAAATAATGAAAAATGGAACAATTAAATGAAATTGGTTGGGGATATGAAGTGGGGTTTGTGGCTTGATGTGTGATGGTATGAATTTATAGGTGGATACATAGGTGAGAGTGTTTTTAGTTGGTTAGTTTGTTTAATGACCCAAAGGTTGGGCTTGATTGTTTTATACTATATATATTGTTGTATTATTCTTGTAATTTTTATATGCATCCAACACATTTTGAGCACTATGTAATGAACACCGACATAGTCACCTGAGGGGTGTCTTTCCCAACATCCCGTTGAGAGGATGGATGGATAGCCACCATCTATTCCCTACTCCATATTTCTGGTGAGGTATGTATTGAACAATTTTTCATGGATTGAGGCCTATTAGTGAATTAGTTTGTAGTTGTGGTTTCTTAGTTGTCTTCAGGAAGAGTTTTATGCGGTATCCCAAGTGTTTTTAGGGTTATTTGTGATGCGGTTTCTTAGGTGTCTTCAGGATGAGTTTTGATGTAATTTTCCAGGTGTCTTTGTGAAGATATATTATGAGATGTAATGTGATGTGCTAGGATGTGAAGCCTAGATGTGAGCACGTGGGATGTATTGTGAGGGATATTTTTGTGTGGGACAGATGCTGTGTGAAGCTAGGTGTGTGTGGGAGGGATGAGGTGTGAGGACCATTTTTCTTTGGCCAGAATGTGATGCGGTATATTTGGAAGATGATGGAGTTCCATGATGTTTTCCGTTGAGGTGTGAGAGCAGCTAATCTATGGGAAAGTGGTGTAGGGAACTCTATAATTAATGTTCTATACTTATTATTATTTTACTTGGGTAGAGTTATTTTGTGAGTGTTCCATTGTGAGGTTGGGATGTTTAGTATAGTTCTATAGGTGGTGTTGGGATTTTCTATTTTCTTACAAGGGAATTAGTATTCATCTTTCACATGTGAACATGATATGTGAGATTTTCAAAATGATTATACTTATATGGTCACCCTATGTATATAAAACATTTTTGTAGGTTTCTTGGATGATTTAATTGATTGTTTTGTACCTTACTAGCTTGGATCCTTGATAGTTATTGTCACTTCATTATCATTACTTTTGTGTATTTTGATTGGATACCGTCATTTCAATCAGTTCTATTTATACATGCATGCAGGAGGGTTTGATTTCTCTTTTATATTATATCTTGGATATGTTTATGGATGATATGTTTATATTATAAAGGGAAATGCCTCCCATTTTGTGAGATTTGAACACCCTTTGTTTTAGTCACCAACCCGACACCTACTAGAGGTAGGACTCAGAGGTCAATATCAGTCTCCCCTCATTACGATGTCTTCGGAGGGAGGAGGTTAGGGAAAATTGCTATCATATGTGATCTTTGAGAGATAATATGGATTTTAGAGTTATGAATAGAGAAGATTTCATGGGTTGGTAGGGAAATAGTGTTAGATGATATTGGTGCATGACATAGGCCAGGGAAGAATAGCTAGGATAGAGGATTTTATGTCCCCATGTGATCCTATGCAAGGACTCTAAGCCTAGTGAACAACCAAGTGAGGATACACTACTTAGATGGTAGAGAACTTAGAGAGATGCATGTATAATAAGTACTTGTGTTCATGTTTGAATTAAATTTTTTTTGGAAAGTTTAAATGAAAAAATGGATTGACTGAGTAAAAATGAATCTTAAATAAATTTCCATACTGCCCAGGCTTAAGAAATTCTTAGTTTCATTTTTAGCCATGGCTCCTGGTCATCATTCGTGTGTGGTTCTAGTTGATTTGGTACAATAGGATAATCTGATTGATCATTATATGGTTGATCCGGTATAAGAGGGTGATCATTGGTAGTTGAATTTTCCTGCTTTTTAGTATTAGGATTTGGGAATGAATGAGAGAAATGTTCTAGTTGTGGAGACAGAGAGCTAGCTAGAGGAGCTTGAGGTTTCTTTCAGTTTGATCTAGGATTAGATGGAGTACTGGGTCTCTTTGGAACCTAGTCAGATGTGGGGGGATGCATGTTAGTGGTGGACGTATTATTTGGGGGAGTAGAAGGATGTGGACTTTGTGTGGGCCACCATTGAGAAGTTTTGGGAAGAGTTCCTTTCATCGATCATAAAGGCAGTGAAGAGTTAGCAGATTATTTTTCATTCCTAGGGAAGCATGTTAGTGTATAATCTGCGAATAAAATTCAAGGTCCTTATTCATTTTTCCCTAAATCATTTTCCAATTTAGGAGTCTCATGTGAGATGTCTTGAGGATTCCCTTTGTCTTTCTATCTAGTATGCAGTTACTACTTTTACATTACTGACATATTTGGGTGTTCATAAGAATGCAGAGGTGATCGAGTAGATTCAATCATGAATAATTTTACCTTGGGAAGGGAACCATTAGGGTTTCGTGAGGGGAAGAGTTGTTAGTGGTAGGTCTCAGGCAATAAGAATTTTAATTTTCTACGGGAAATGAGTCGACCTCAGCTTTTTTTCTTTCCAGACTTCTGGTGCAAGTGGTTTCTATGATTTTTCTAGGGGTCTGTGCCAATGTGTTTTTTGTGGTTTTTGTGGAAATATCCAGAGCTAGTACCCTAATGTTCCCCAATCTCAGTTTGGCGGAGGTGGATGTGATCAACATTAGTCTCGACATTTGTTTCTTGTGACGATTTTTCATCTACAAGGGCAGTAGGTTTTTTCTCTGCCAAGGGGAGATAGAGTAGGTTGTGGCTGACATCAGGATTTTCCTCATGTTTAGGGACCACAAAATGAGAATGGAAGTGGAGGTGGTCATCAAAAGATTTAGAGGAGCTGGGCATGGCCAGTTTCAAGATGTGGAGGCATAATATCGTAAGACATACGAACAGTTTGTTTGGTACTCTTTTTTGTGAGTTGTTTGATTCAATATACTCAATCATATTTTTTACACCTACTCTATACCATTCTTTGGGATTAGACATGGAGAGGCTTCCCATATCCCTGGTGTTGGGTATACTACTCAGAGGTCAGACCAGCTTGATTGATGTGTTCCAGGGTTGTAGAATGTTTATCGGACCACATCACTACTATGTGTATCTTTTCTTGCTACAAATGTAGAAATACGATTTCATCTTCGACATCAAATGGTTTTAATCCATGGGTTTTGTTATCGAATACTTCCATATGAGAGTCATATTTTCAGATGTTGATGGCCATCATGTGGTTTTCATTGGTGAGTGGAGTCTTCAGGTGTAAATTAAGGGTGTGGAGCCGCTTCTTTTCTTATTTGAGGAGTTGTAGGTTGAATTACTGGATGGTTGTATGGTCGATGTTCCTAGGGTTATTGTGGAGTTGTTGGATTTTTTTCTAATGAGGTTGTGACACTACCCCATCAAGGTAATTTTTAGTTCAAGATAGACCTAGAAACTAGTTATTCTTTGATTTGTATTTCTCCTTATCATATGACATTGTCAATATTGAATGAGTTGAGGATTCATATAGATGATCTAACGAAGAAAGTTTTATTTGACCCAATCTGTCATTGTGGGGTGCTCCAATGTAGTTTACCAAGAAGGAAGATGGTAGTATGTGTTGTGTACAAACTATCAGTAGTTGAATTAGGTGATAGTCTAAAACCATTGACCAATTCTGAGGATAGACAATATTTTCAACCAACTGAGAGGGGGGAGTTGGTTTTTTAATACTGATCTATGGTATGTATATTACCAGTTGAGGGTAAATGAAGGTGATATCCTAAAGAATTCCTTCAAATGCACGTATAGACACATAGAGTATTTATTCATTCCACTCGGTTCTACGAATGCACTATACATGTTTATGGGGAATATAAACTCAAAAATCCATGAGTTATGAGATCAATTCATCATCATAATCATTGATGATATCTTAATCTATTCAAAGTAAGAGGAGAAGCATTTTGATAATCTCTGAAACGTCTTACATGTCCTTTGATTCCACCGTCTTTATGGAATGTCGTCAAACTGTATGTTTAGGACATGAGATATACATTTACCCGGGCATGTGGTGTCTCAACAGGGTGAGGAAGTGGACCCATTGAAGGTTTAAGTAGTTTTTTCATGAGAAGTATGCAAGAAAAATTATAAGGTTCGCATTTTACTTGGTCTCACAGGATATTATCAATTGTTTTTAACTTATATATATCGAGTTGTAGCCATGTTGATAACATTGACCTAGAAAGACCACAATTTTTTGTGTAGTGATCAATGCCAGGAGGAATTTGGTTTCCTAAATGGGAAGTTGGTTACTGCTTAAGTGCTTTGGTTTCCTAAGGAAGGAGTGATGTTTAATGTGTTTTGTGAATCTTCCCATATGAGATTAGGGTGTTTATTGATACAGTAGAGGAATGTGATATCTTATGGGTCTAGAACGTTATGTCCCCACAAGAACGAATATTTCACCCACAATCTAAAGCTAACATTAGTTGTATTTTCTCTGAAGTTGTCGAGACATTACCTTATTGGGTAGGACTTTGTGGTCATCACATATCATAAGAGTTTGAGGTATGTCTTTTCACAGCATGATATAAACTTGTGGCAATGGAGATAGAGAGAGTTTATTTAGAATTGTTATTTCGTGATATCTTAATCCTCAAGAAAGGGGAATTTTGTGTTTGATTATTTGATTAGAACGTCACATAAGGATTTTGTTCGAGTGTTTGCGGATTCTTGAAGAGTAATAGAAGAGTTGTTAGCCTTCAAATTATATGCAAGATTGGATGGTGAAATTGGTTGTTTGTTTCAGATAATGATGAAGTGTCATTTAATGTAGTTGGTGGGGGATTCTTAGTTGGGAGACTCAGAGGAAGATGTGATGCACAATCTTGTTGACCATGGAGATCCTCTAGAGGGATGGTATAAAGATGTTCAGAACAATATTTTTTTTGATGGGAGGTGGTTTATTCTATTAGCGATTCACGGGGGAGTCCTCTATGAGTTTCGTAACACAAATTTTGAAGTACACCAATGATTTCCAAAATGTATTGTGACATAAGGATGCAGTTTTGGGGGATTGAGATGAAATGGGTGGTGGAATAGATTCTGGAAAATTGTTTGGTTTTCCTATAATTTAAGGCCAATCATTGTGTTCTCGGTTGTTTGTTTTATCCATTGGACGTTCTCGAGGGAAAATAGGATGAAATATCAATGTATATCATCATGGCGTGACCCGTAACTCAAGGAGGTTCAATTTTTATCTATGTAGTCATGTATTAGTTGATAAAATTAGCTCACTTCATTCCTATTGTGGATTCTACAGTAGTGGATGACTTGGATAAGAGGTATGTGGATGAGGTTGTCTGGTTTAATAGAGTTTTTAGGTCCATTATATCAGATTGAGACGTACATTTACCTCAATATTCTGGAGGGGATTGTGTCATGCTTCGAGCACTCAGTTACACCTCAACACTAATTTCTACCACTAGACAGATGGGAAAATGGAATAGACTATCTAGATGTAGGTGGATATGTTGTGGGAATTTATTTGGACGTTGGTGGATCTTCAGTATGACACATGTCATTGAAGGATTTTTCATATAATTATAGCTATCACTCTTCCAATGTCAAGGCCCCATCTGTGGATTTGTACGAGATACTTTTTCATTCTTTATTGTGATGGATGAAGGTTGAGGAGATAGTCTTCCTTTTTCTAGATGTGGTTGTTATTACGATAGAGAGAGTTCATCTTTTTTTATTAGTGGGTAAAAGCAATGGAGTACAAGAAGAAGTCTTATCTTGATCATTGAAGGAGTCCCTTGTAGTTTGAGGTTTAAGAACATGTGTTCATGATGGAATCCACATGACATGGGCTGCAGTGGTTTGGTAGATGGAGTTAGAATTATCCCATGTTTGATGGGCCATTTGAGGTGTTGGGGTGAGTTGGAAAGGATGAATATTGGTTATCATTTCCACCATGGTTGGACATGATCCACAACTTCTTCCACATCTCTTATATTTTTCACTATCTTCACGATGACTCACATGTCATTTACAAGGGATATTTGGATATTGGGGATGAAGTGACATTTTTTAGAGTGACTTGTAGATTTACATGATCATCGAGAGAATGTGTTACATGGAAAGACCATTCCATTTTTTGGTGTTTTGTGAAGGCATGGTGGTTAGTATGAGAGTACTTTAGAGTTAGAAACACATATTCTCACTATGTACCTGGGGATGTTTTTAGTTTTTCATTGCTCTTTTTATCTTGCGACGCGATGTTTGAATCCTTTGGTTTTTTTTAGATGTGCTATTTTCCATGGTTTTTATTTGTGTGGGGTTATTTGTGATAAATTATTAGCATATTAATTGGGGAGGATCGATTCAAAATTGATACATATTAAATATAATACAATTAACCCCATGTAGGAGAGTTTGTACTGCCTTGGGAGGATAATATCATGAATTTGAAGATAGAATTCTATGATTCTTTTCTTCGAGAATGTGTGTTTGTTGGTTGTGCAGTGGTTTTGTGGAAGTCTGGTTGCATTATAGGATATGATATGTAGTTTTTCATTCTTGGTGATGAAGTTGTGTGGGATGTCTATGGTCATTTTTTTGACGTTCTTGGTAGGCGGTAGTGTTTGAGGAATGACGAGATCCTTGAGAGGTATCTGGCACGGTGGTTTTTCGGACCCCTTTTTCTTTTGGGCTTAGTTTTAGATTCCTAAGGGACAAGATCATTTGAGAGGTATTTTATGTAACATTAAATTAATTCTTAGTTAGTCACATTGTATGTTTTGGTTATTGGAGGTGTTCTAAGGATGTTTGGAGAACATCTGTTCCTAAATGCTGGAAGTAGTAAGATTTCATGACGTGTAAAAATTTTACATGACATGAAAGTGAATTTCATGACGTGTAAAAAAGTTACATGATGTGGAAGAGGGTTTAATGACATTAAATATATTCAGGGTTACAAAAAAATTACCAAATTAAGAGGAGGCATGTTTTTTCGAAGAAAATGAACCCCAAGGATTAAAAGACATGAAATGGGATTAAATGTTATGTAATACCCCGATCCAGTAAAATATTAAAATTATTTTATGTTTGAATTTTTATTCATTTAACCATGGATCCTTATTTCTCTTATTTTGGGAGAATCCTAGGCATCATGAGGAGTTTTTCTATCCCTTTAACTCCCACATTGATTTTTTGATCCTAGTGGTAGTTCATTGGTGATCCGTGGTTTATCTATGGTGAGTCAAATTCTTTCTGTTATCCTTTCTCTTGAATTTTTCTTTGGATTTATGCTATGGTTATGTGGTTTGGTTAGGGTTATGAGTTTTCGTTTCGTTTTGATTAATCCTTGGTGTGTTATAGGTTCATCCATGGTTATTTTTTTGTTTTTTTGTTTTGTGGGGTTCTTAATCACCCTATAGTTCGCAACTAGTTGGAAATATTATTTGATGTAGGGATACCCAATTTTCCCTTTATTGTGTATCACATGAGAGAGATTTACTTTTTTTATTTATGGATTATGGTTTCTATAGCTTAACCAATGATAAATAATTGGTTAATTGAATCAAAATGGAGTAAAAGGGGTGTGATCATGATGCTTTTATAGTTTGATATTATTTTTGATATTATTGTTTATATGGGCTTCATGCCCCGTTGAAAATTATTTTCGTTTGAGGATTTAGTTTCAATGGATACATGTGTTGTGATTTCTGATTTGGTTGTGATGGTTGGGATATCACCCTAAAAGGGAAATAGATTTACCACATATATTTACCTAATAATATGGTTTCCCTAGGATTTGTATTTTCTGTGGTAACACCCATAAAATAATGTGTAATGTCATAAAATCCTCTTTATAATCCTATATAAATTATCTTTATGTGTTGTGATGTCTGGTCGTGCATGTGGGACAATGATGTGTGGTTGGAATGGCGTGTGGGGTGATATGTGGTTTGTTTGTCTATTCTCATGGGACAGTGAAAAGTTGGTTTGTTATGTAGTGATTTTGAGGCGGTGAGGTGGTAGATTCATTGTTCTACATACCTGAGAAGCGATTAAATGAATAAATAATTTTTCAATAATGTTTGAATTGGAATGGGTTGGTTTGGTCAATGTAATTAAAATGGTTAATGGATAAATAATTGAGGAGTTGTGTGGTTAAACATGGTTAATGCTAAATAATGAAAATAATGGAATGATTAAATAAAAATTTTCAGAGATGTGAAGTGGGGTTTGTGGAATGATGTGTGATGTTATGCATCTAGATGTGGAATCAAAGGTGATAATGTTGTGGGTTGGAAAGTTTTTTGAGGACTTAAAGGTTTGTTTTGTGTGTTTGACACTATATCTATACATGTATTATTATTTTTATTTCTATATTCACCCTACCCACATTGAGCACTATGTCTTGAACACCCACACAGTCACATGATGGGTGTCTCTCCCAACATCCTAGTGGGAAGATGGATGGATGGACACATACTCTTCCCTACTCCCTATTCCGAATGAGGTAGCAGTTTCACATGAAATGATGGTTGGGGGCCTCTTAGTGATTTAGTTGGTGGTTACGGTATCCCAGGTGTCTTCATGATGAGTTGTTATGTGGTATCCCAGGTTTCTTTAGGATGAGTTGTGATGCAGTGTCCCATGTGTCTTTATGATGAGTTGTGATGTGATTTCCCAAGTGTCATCAGGATGATATGTGATGTGATGTGTATCTAGGCCCAAGTGTCTATGGGTAGGATTTGTTGTGAGGCCCAGGTGTTTTTGGGCATGATGCATTGTGAGGACTAGGTGTGTGTGGGTGGGATGTGATATCGTATATTCCGAAGAGGTGGGAGCACCATGACGTCTTCTGTTGGGGTGTGAGAGCAGAAAATCAGTGGGAAAGTGGTGAAAGGTACCCTATAATAGATGAAATTTAAATTATATTTGTCTTAGATTTTATGGTGAGCATGCCTTGGTGAGTTTGGGATGGTTAGTATATGTATATACGTTTTTTTGGGTTTCTTGTTTTCTCATTGGTGAATTAGTTTGCTTCCTTCACATGGGTATGAGAGACTTGAGTTTTTTCAATTGAGTGTTCTTGTATGCTCACCCTATGTTTATAATTTTTTTAGGTTTCTAGGGGAATTTCATGGACTATGTTAAACCTTACAAGCACATATCCTTGATAGTTTTTATTTCACTGCTTTAGCTTTACTTTTGGGTATTTACTTCAGAGTCTTTTATTTGTAGAAGTTCTATTTATAAAAGAATATGAGATGGCTTGGATTTCAATTTAATATTTGGTATTAGAGTTATTAATGGATGATTCATTCTATCTCCCAAGACTATTTATATTATAAAGAGGAATGCCTCCCATATTGTGAGATTTATACACCCTTGATGCTAGTTACCAACCTGAGGCCTACTGAAGGTGGGACTCAATGGTCATTATCTTTATCCCCTAATTGTGGTATCTTTGGAGGGAGGAGGTTTTGGCATTTTATGTGTCTAATAAGGGTTCTAGTCAAGAATATCCTACTGGGAGATGATGTAACTCACTAATATTCCAGTTTTCATGTTTCCATGTTTCCAACGACACAAAAATAATACGATATTTGGGCATCTCTTTGTTTAATGTTTTATGTTTTCCTCATATGTTATGTAAAGTTAATGTATGAAAAGTGAGGGGCTATATAGTTGGTATCAAGGAAAATTTATAGTTAACCATTTGAATGTAAGATGAGAAAACCTTATTGAGAACCCTTAGTAAATGTCTCTAAAGAAATCTGTAGGAAACTGTCCTGGAATTTTGGTAAATGATAGAGTGAGTGGTTTTCTAGAAATACTTCCCAGTGTGGATACTAAAAGTTGATGTGGATATAGAATAGATGTACCTAGGGGTAACAACTCAGACTAGATATTTTCGGCCAGACTCGGCATAATCTGGTACAAAACAATGATCTTTGATGCACACATGGCTTGAAAACCTTAGGGAATATGCTTTGAAAATTCACAAAATCTTCATGAACCTTCATGAATGATTTAAATATAAATTAGCTACGAATAATCTTGGATAAACATAAGGTTTCACAGATTAAGTAAGGTTTAATAATTTAGATATAATATAAGTGCCTTTTCATGATAATGTGGTTCCTCATTATGATAACTATTTCATAATCTATGATTTTAGTTTTAGTCAATGGATGGAACCCAAAGTAACCATGTTTATGGTGATAGAAATAGAAATGAAATGATTATCATCCTAAAAAACAAAATTCTATGGGATTAGTAATACTAAATCTCACTTCTATGCTCACCCAAATATCTCAAGATACAAATCATTGTGCACTTTCAAATGACCAAATTAGGGAACAACATTTTGTTGATTCATTCATGAGGAAACACACTCCTTCTTTTAGAGGGTATTCTTATCCTCTTGATGCTTAATAATGGATCAGTAATACTGAAAAGATATTCTACATTCGCCAGTGCTTGGAGCATGCAAATTTCATCCTTTCTATTTATCGATTATAAGGAAAAGTAAACCATTGGTGGACTCTAATCATGAATATGAAGTAGCAAGATGGGATTGAATCCATGTATTGGGATGAGTTTATGATCTTATTTTTTAATAAAAAATTTCCTTGGATTCTTTGTACAATGATAGAGAATGAGTTCAAACAAAGGGATGATGAATTTTTTGGCACCAACATGGTTAATTTGAAGAGACATGTGAGGTATACTTCCAGAATTATTATCCAACCCAAAAGTAGAGTTGATCGGTTCATCAGTGTCCTAAATAAAAGTCTCAAAAGGGTGATATCCATATAAGAATTTAGTAGCCATGAAGATAATCTATTCTATGAAATCAAGGTTGAAATGGAGGTTTGGTTAATGTATCAACCTAATGGTTTTTATATGAAAAGGACAATAGAGTTCAAAGTAAAATCTAAAAACCATGGAGAAAAGAAGATGAGTTTTCCATTATGATCTAAATATAGGAAGAATCATTTATAAATTTTCCAAAAGGGGTCTAGTAAATATTTTAGGTTTATAAAAGAAGGTCATCGAGAAATTGATTGTTGGAATGATAGGGAGAAATATTCAAAGAATGAACCTCCCCCATTATAGTGCTATAAGTGTATGAAGAATGAGAATAATGCTAACTAATTCCCAAACCTAAGTGATTGTGATAATGATCGACATTAGTAACCTCTTAAAACATGGTAAGAGGGTAAATATCATTAAATCACTATTTCCGATGAAGGGTGTGATAACAACATGATGAATGAAGAACTTACCATCCACTATAGAAAAACTACTGTCATATTTGATTCTATATATACCCAAAATTTTGTATCTAAAGAATTTTATAAGTGTGTTATGTTTCCAACAAATCAATTAGATATGGTAATTTTAGGGAAAACTTCTAATGGTATGATGATTTTATCCCATGTCTATGATTCCCAAAAAGTTTATGTTTTAGGGAGTTTGTTTCTGGAAAATAATTTCATTCCTTATTTTTTTTTAATTTGATGTCATCTTAGGCATGAATAGTATTTCTCTTCCTAAACACCACATCGATTTTCAAGTAATAGTTGTTAATTTTGATATTTCAAACCCTCCTTGGACCATACATCAATGTGATGATAATAATCAACTTTCATTGGAGATTACATAAAGTGAATGGGTCTTAATATCTATTAGAAAGTGATTTTTATCTCAAAATTTGGGTGATAAAATTGACATCAATGATATAACAATTATTTGAGAATATGTGGATATATTTTTGAATGAGTTTCCTAGACTTCCACCAAAACATGATGTTGATTTCTGAATAGAACTCATAACTGGTTCCACCCTATTTTTAAATATTCTTTCTAGAATGGCACCTATTAAGTTGTTGGAATTGATGAAGCAACTCCAAGAAAACCATGATAAGGGATTAATTTCTCCAAGTGTGTTACCTTGGGGTAAACCTATTCTTATTTTGAAAAAAAAATATGGATCAATGGAACTCTGCATTGATTATTGGGATTTCAACAAGATCAAAATCAAGAAAAATTGTCTTCTTCCCCATATTGATCACTTGTTTGATCAACTTCATGAAGCATAATACTTTTCCAACATTGAACTCCATTCTAGATATCATCAATTAAGGATCAAGAATGATGATATACCAAAGATAACGTTTTAGAAAAGTTATGTACATTATGAATATTTAGTGATACCTTTTGTTCTTACTAATTCCCCTGCTATCATCATGTCTTTAATGAAAAGAGTGTTTTAAGATTACCTTGATCCGTTTATGGTAGACATTATAGATGATATTATAATCTATTCCAGGACATAGGAAGAGAAAGAATATTATTTTATAATTGTACTAATGACCCTAATAAAGGAGAAATTGTATGAAAAAATTCCAAACTGTGAATTTTGGCTGCAAAAGGTTCCGGTTTTTGGACACATAATCTCAATAGATGGTATAATAGTAGATCAATCAAATATAAAGGCTATTGAATGTCATCCTAGACTTACCATGATGAATGAGATCCATATAATTCCTAGTTTATCTTCATATTATCAATAGTTTGTGGAGAATTTATCACAACAATCTAATCCTCTAATCGTGTTATCTCAAAAGGGTGTCAAGATCATCTATATAGATGAATGTGAGGAATGTTTTAAGGAAATGAAGAGAAGGTTATTCAATCCACCTATTATTACATCACCAAGTAGTGGAAAAGGGGTTTAAATCAATAACGATGCCTCCAAGAAGGCATTGGAATGTCTTATAATGAATAATTACATGTTTATCACTTATGCCTTGTAATAGTTGAGGTTTCATGAGAAAAATTACCCACCTCATTATTTTGAGTTATAAATGGTAATTTTTGAATTAAATACAATGTGGCATTATCTTTATAGAGAAAAGTGTGATATATATACTGTTCCTGATTGTATGAAATATATATTCACACAAAAGGAGTTGAACAAGCGCTAAAAAATATGGTTAGAGTTGATAAATAATTATGACTAATAGATATATCAACACCCTGGGAATGAAAACAATATAATTGATGCTTTGAGTCTGAAGGATCATGAAAGCTTATCCATGATGAGGATCACAAAAGATCCAATATTTTTAGAATTTAAAGGGATGTATCTCAAAATCCTAAAGGAAGAGAACAAATCTTTTCTTTATTAAATAAATTATCAAACCTCTATCGAAGTTAAGATTAAGGAGTCAGAAAAGGAAGATGTAGAGCTATAAAATAACGTTAGAAATGATCCAAAGTTTAATCTTGATCAAGATGGAATGATAAGGTTTAGGAACCATGTATGTGTTCCATCCATACCATATTTTGAATAAGGTTCTCTTAGAAGAATCTCATAGTTCTTAATTCTCTATTCATCTTAGAAGTACGAAGATGTATAGTGACTTGAATGCATAATTCTAGTGGGATTCCTAGAAGATATATATCAAAATTTTTCTATCATAGTTCTTGGCATGACTACATGTTAATGTTGTAAGGCAATAGTCTAAAGGGATATTGCATCAATTATCTATATCAAAATGGAAACGAGAGAACATTACTATATATTTTATCATTAAACTTCCCAAAACCACTAAAGGGTTTAATTTTATAGGTTTGGTTGTCATTATACTAAAAACATAATCACACGTCTTCACCAATAGAGAATACTTCTCCCTAGCTCATCTTTCTAGGATACACATTAAGAAAGTAAACAAGTTTCATGTAGTACCAGGTTATATTGTGTCATATCGGAATATGAGGTTCACCAAAAAGTTATGGTGAAGTATTTAGAAATAAATTTATATAGAATTGATTTGTAACACTTCTTATAATCTTAATAAAGATAGTCTATTTGAAATAACTATTCATGCCATAGAGGATATGTTGAGATATTGTTCTCTGAATTTCAAAGGTGGTTCGGATCAACACCTTCCTCTAGTTGTGTTTTCTTACAAAAATATATTTCACTCAGGAATTCAAATGGAACCTTATGAATCCCTATATGTGATGAAATGTAGAGATCCAAATTTTTGGGATGAGGTTGTAAATTAAAGCTATTGGGACCAGAGATCCTTAATGAAATTGTGCAGAAGGTTAGAACTATTCAGAATCATATAAACGAAGCCCAAAATTGATATAAAAGTTCTGAAGATAACCGAAGGAGTGATCTAGAATTTGAAGTTAGTGAAAATGGGATTATTAAAATATCTCCCTATAAGAATGTTATGTGATTCGTGATGAAATGGAAACTGACACAATTAGAATTTATGGAAAATTCGATCGGGGTATGTGCGAGAGACTCCCATAGCAATAAGTCATTTGTGATGGGAGTCCATTGTAAATACCCAGTAACAGATTGTGGCTTCAAAAATGTTTATATTTGCGATGATCCGCAAAAAAGAATATTTATTAGTTTGGGAAAATGGGTCCATTGAAAAAGTTATCCATATAGGTTTTAAATAATGTGTTGTGACGATCCATCACAAAATTTAGTCCATCAAAAAAGGTTATTTGCAATAGATAGATTCATTCATCACAAATATAATATTTCCCAGAAAAAGTGAAAATATTAAGTTAAACAATTAAAATTATTTTAAAATTTTAAAATAAATTTTTTTAAATTTTTTATAAAAACCTTTTTATTAAATAAATTTAATTATTGAATAAAATAAAATTGATTTAACAAATAAATATACTAAAATATAATTAAATTAATTTTAATTATTGATTTTAATTAACATAGTAAATATATTGAAAAATAATAAAAAAGATATATATTTAAGAATATTTAAAAAAGATAAAATTAATTAATATGTTAAAAACCTTAAAATAGTTATTAAAACTAAAAATATTTAAAAATAATTTTAGAAAAATAAAAAAATTTAAATAGACATAAACATAACACATTAGTTAAAAATAACATGTCTGTCATACCAAATTACAAAAAATCCATAAAAACATCATAAATTATCAACTATTATCTGGGGTAGGGGGATCACTCGATGGAATAGGGGGAGGATCACTCGATGGGCTAGGGGGTGGAAAAGCCACACAAATTCCATATGCAAATCTCCACATATACTCCATCATCTTCTCATCTCTTAGACGTGTTATCTCATGTTCATCCTCCCTCTCCTTCTGTATCTCCTATATCATATCATCTGGAACTCTCAATCTGTAATCATTCTATGTAGCAGATGACGACGTCGATGAAGACACTCCATGAGATCTCTTCACAGTCACTTATTCCATCATAGAAGTACAATAATAACTCATAGGTGTGTGTCATGAACCAATACCAATCATTCAATATTTCCCGACACCCTGTGAAATCGCTTGTATCCAAGCCCCCTCATCAAAACCCGAATCAGTAGTGACATCATATTTAGTCTCATCTTGACACTCCCATGAATAAGAAGTCAAATCCTATTTTTTTTCAATTAAATATAATAAGAAAATTATAATAATAAGAAAATTAATATTCATTACATTTTAAAAAAAAATCACTGACCACAATATGGCACATTTGTTCACCTTCATCTTTTCCTGTATGAGGATCAATAAAAATCTTATTATAGACTTCAAACCCTATAATAAATGGGTATGTAGCTACCTGTATAATATAGAAGACATTTTATAGTATATATATATATATATATGTTATTAATTACTATCAGTTAGAATATGTCAATGATGTATACCAAATGTTTGGTTTCTGGCCCTATGGGTGACATCTTGCCATCCCCAAATCTAAAGTCTAACTGATGATATCATCATAAAATTCTTTCCTAGCCAGAAAGAGCACAACCCATCCCATACCAAAGATGATATATAGTTTGGATGGTGGGAGACACAAGACTGATTAGAAATGGTATCGGAAGATTTATCCACAGCTCTCTTTCTAATGTTGTGTAGAAACTAACGAATGTGGTCACGTTTAAAAGTATCCCATGCCTCTTGGATAAGACCACATGGGCAATAATAAATCATAGAAAATAAATTCTTCATGACAACTAAAAACATATTTTTGTAATTAAAAAATATTTAAAATAGAATATATTATTTTACAATGTACAATCTAGTGGTCAAAAATATTGTCACATATAAAGATGGATACCCGGTCCCATGGCACATGTGGCTCGGAAAAATAATTTCTCAGAATCGTACTAGCCTTATCAATAGATAAATTAAAAAAACTATGAAAATGGAAACAAATATATCATCATAAAATTATTATCAAAATTTATAAAATTGTTTGGTATAAAATAAATGTCTTTAATAATTAAACATACCTCTGTAGATGTGGATCAAAATCAAAAGATTGTTGTCTCTCTGGAATTGGATATGTAATCTATAATCGAGCAAGATCGCACCCCCTCTTAGGTTCACCAGACTAAGGAGGAGGAGCTAAATTGAGCTCATTAGTAGGAAGTATAACATAATTTAGAGTATGTGATAGATCATCAGGATCATCTTTAGCCATCTAAAACAAATATTCTCTCTAGTAAGAGATTTGTTAATAATGATATGAAATATAAAAAACGAATAAATGTCAGAATAAAATAATGGTACCTATAATAGATTGTAAATACAAGTATAAAAAAATAAAAAACTACTAAATATTAGAATATAATAATTACCTATAACTAAAGACCTAAATATAATACATCAATCATCATATTCATCACCATTTTCATCGACATCAATGTCTTCATCCTCATATTTTTCATTGTCAACTTATGTATGACTTTTAGTTTCCCCATCCCTTATAACATCATCAATATTGTCTTTATCATTGGCCCTTAACTGGGGGTTTCATCATCAATATTTATATTTCATTGGGTAAGAGATATATTTTGGGATGTTTCTAGAAATATTTCATTATCTTATACTTCAACAAAACCATTTTCATTTTTAATAAAATTATTTTCAAATGATTTCCTTTTCATCACCCTTCAATAGTCCTTCAAATTTTTCAAAAAATCATAGTAACATTCATAGTAAAATTGATGTACTTGATGAGACAACATAAATGGTTCAATTGATACCAGAATACTGTAATATTTAATGGTAACAACTCCATGTCTTGGATGAACTCACAACCACGAATCAATATAAAACCAATGACATTTAAAAAATAAAACATAATTTGTTCCCTGATAAAATAACTCAATTATTTCATGTAGTATACAAAAAAGGTAAACTTTAGTTTCATTTTTATTCTATCCTTTCAAATGAACACCACTATTCATTTATTTCTTTGAGTAACCATATATGCATGTATGGAATTGAAATCAATTAACCACATACCCATTATAATATTTTTACCAATTTTGGGTGAGGGTTTTTTAACACACATAATATACTGTAAATTTTATTTTCATGTTATGTTTCCTATAGAAAATAAACATTATTAATAAAAAATATAATTGCAAAATTTATTTCTTATTGTCTAAAAAACAATATAACTTACAAGTATTTAAAACCAATATGAAAAATCTTGTGGATGCTATTCTTAAAGAGAAGCAGTTGTTATTTGTATAAATTTATTTCTGGTAGGGTCATCATATAGTCTAAACAATATTTAATTTAAATAAAATAATATTTTATAAATATTTAACAAAATAATAAAAAATATATACTTACTAAAAAAATCGTGTCATTTATTCAAAATTTAGTAAAACATAAGTATGATATCTGTGAAGTTCTTCATCTATAGGCCATCACTCAAGATAACCACTGAAACAAATCTCTTTTGGTCAAAAACTAATAAGTTATGGTTAGTGACATCATCAAAATTTGTCTCATTGCGACTCATGAGATTATGTTTTGATGGATATTTTGACTGAAAATAATAAGTGCAGAGATTTGAAATTTCCACATATAATTATGCTTCTCCAATCGACCCTTCAACTAATTCAATCTTGTATAATTTATTCTTTAATTATTTCATACATATATCAAAAGGATTCATCCACTAGAATTGTACTGGCCCCCCACATTTTTCTTTATATAGAAAATTCAATATTAAATGATACATGTAATTAAAGAAGCACTTTGGGAATATTTTCTCAAATTTATAAAAAATTATAACAACATATTTTTCCATAAAATTGAATTCCTTATTATCCAATGTATCCATAGAAATATCTTGTAAATAAGAGGATATTTCTATCAATACGTCCCATATAAAAGAATTTAACAACTCTCTAAGACCAACATACAGTAATATTTAAATTATGACATAATAGTTATGAGTCTTTTACCTGGTAATATCCCCATTTCTAACAGTATAAGAAAAATTAGAATCATAATCATTTGTTAACTTCAAATATCCAATCCATTTATATAATAATACACAATTTTAGTTCCTAGGTGAGTAAGAGAATTTTATCTTCTGTAATTTGTGTGATTTTTTATCATCAAATAATTCATGTTTAGGATGTCTACAAATCTACACAAGATCTAAATATTCCTTTAAATAATCTATGGTCTTACTAGATGTGTACAATATAGAATAAATCATGTTATAAAAAACATGATTCTCAATATGAATTACATCTATAATGTGACGAACCAACAAATCATACCAACATTGAAGGTCCAAAAAATACTCTTCTTCGTCCAATTATGATCTCTCCAAAAACCATTTATCTTTTTCTTGTTTATAGATACTCCAAAAGTAACCTGAGATAATCCAGGGACAACAGATTTTACCCGATTACCTGAGAGAAGTAATGGAGGTGCATCTACTTCAAATTGGCCTTTTTTAAAATTTATTTCGTTCCTTCAAAAACGATGATCTGTATGAAGAAATATCCGATAACCATCAAAATAACTAACCGTTCTCCCATTACTAAGAATAAACACTTCGTTCTAAGCCAAGTAGTATGGACATGAATTTAGACCATTTTTTCCATTAAGGTGACATACTATATTCCATAAAGTCCCGGATCGTTCATATTAATGAAAGCATAAATATAAAATTGTGGTACGTAGTTATATGAAATATCTCCACACCATTGTTCCATAATAAAATTAACTACTGATTTAGTGGATTCAATTAAACATCAATATTCTTCTTTTGATGTCCTTAAACTAATATCTTAATATATATATATATATATGTGTGTGTGTGTGTGTGTGTGTGTTTCCATCATCAACTTAGAAGGAGTAATGTTTTATGGACTAATGAAAATAGGAAAACAAGAATATTGACTTCTATAAGCATCAAATGGAAAAAAACCATCTGTAGAAAGGCCAATCCATATGTTATGTGGTTATAAAGAAATATAAAGATGAGTATGATCAAAATAATTCCATGAATCACTATCACATTGATGATTTAAGCTTTTTTTTATGGAAATATCTGATTTATGCCTTATCATCAATCCAATTGTGCTACGAGACATAAATAAACACTGTAACCGAGGTGTAATAGGAAAATATGTCAATTGTTTCATTGGAACTTATTGTGACTACTTATACCTCGATTCTCTACATTTTAGAAAAATACCAAAAGTTTCATTTTCAAAAAAAATATAAGATGCATTAATTTAAAAAATCATGGATCTTCTGATAACATAGACCGAAATTCTGAACCAACATTTTAAATTCATCAAAACCTATAGGAAATGTATTTACATCATGAAATAATGACTCAAAAAAAGATAAAGTTCGATCAAAATAACTATTAAACATTCCAAAATATGATTTAATAGCCATAAATTTTGTAACTACATCAATTTATCTTATTTGGATTCCAAGATATAAGGCCTCCTTAGTGGATTTCAACTAATTGTAAAACTATGTGGGTTTCGATTCAGTATTTGGAATATCATTCTGAGTTGTTATTTCAATAATATATAGAACAACTACCTCGTGTATTAAATTCTAAAATGTTGGATATGGAACCAAAAAATTTGTATTTTATACTGATGTATTTCCACCATATTGATGTCAAAAAATATAATCATTTTGAAAACTGAAACACTAGTATATGAAGTCCAACATATTCAAATGTTTCAAATATCCTAAGATCACATTTATGACACAGACATTAAATTTTTCCTTGAGAATATAAATCAGAATTCAATGATGCAAATGATATAAAGGTTTTAACACCTTCAATGTAGAAATTATTTAAACCATTTTTGTTTGAATATTTTTTACTATTTTTTCAATCACGACCACGTAATAAATACTGGTGTCTACATTTAAAGTCCATAGTTATCAAAAAACAACAAGTATTATAATAATTATATTTTATCATTTTGACTAATTGAAAATTATTTTTATATTTTACCATCTTGAAATATTCTATGAAATTTGAACATAGTGAGGCACCGGGTTTGTACTAGTTTACGTGTCCCGTAGAGTCTCAATGAAAACAAAAACAAAAACATTATATATATTATATAACACGTGATATTTTTTTGAAAATAATATAATATCCCTATAATTGTGTCTCATATGATAAATATGAGACCCCCATTAGGTTCGAGATTTTATGTTTTCCCTAGGTCCGACATTACATTTGTGAGCATTGGGTGTTTAGTTACATTTCACATAAGGGTAACTCATTTATTATTTTTATTATAAATATTTAAAAAAATTAATATATCTTTCAAACTGTGTATCATAAGATAAATTGGAGATCACCTTTGGGTCCTGTAGGTGGGATTTACCCTAGGCGCGACATGACATTTATAAGAGTTGGGTTATAGTGACATTGAATGCGAGGATAATTCCGTTAATATTTTTGTTATATTTTTTATAAAAAATTAATATATCATTCAAACTGTGTGTCGTATGATCAATTAGAGATCACGATTGGGTCCAGGCAATGGGATTTACCCTAGACATGATATAACATTTGTGATCGGTGAGTTTTTAGTGACATTGCGCAAGGGGGTAATTCATTTAAAATTTATATTATAATTTATTATAAAAAAATAAACATATCATTAGAACTATGTATCATATGATAAATCGAATATCATAATTGGGTCTAGGATTTGGGTTTTACCCTAGACAGGACATGAAATTTGTGAGCGTTTGGTGTTTAGTGACATTGCACATGATGATAAAAATTATATGAATTATTAATACTAATTATTTAAATTAATATAACATTTATATGAATTATTGTGAATTTATAAAAGTTTTTATACATTTATATAAATTTTTTCCAAATTATTATTATAATGCTACAATTATCACTAAAATTTACAATTTATTAATAATAATGAGTCATTATTGATTTACTATTACAAATTATTTTAATTAATTATATATTTTTAATAATTAATAGTTTTATGAAATTTTAATAAGGAATTTTTTATATTTTTTAAAAGTATTAAAAAAATTATCCTCATCATTATTAACTAGTTTTTTAATAAATATTACATATTTTAAATTTTTATTGTTGTTTCGTTAAACAATGTTTTTAAAGTTTTTTATATATAATGTATATATATGTGTGTGTGAACATATATATATCAAAAAACATTACATGTTTTTAAACCTAATATATATATATATATTTATATATTTACATGATAATAAATAAATAAATATATATATATATATATATTAAAAACCATACATGTTTTTTTAAAATGGTTATGTTTGTATATTCATAAGATATTATATATATATATATATTAAAATATTTCTTAATTAATGTAAATATATCATATATATACTTATAATTTTTTAAACCGATATACATATCAAATATATATATATATAAGAACACATGTACATAAATTTTTTAATTTTTTTATATTTCAACATATATAAAACTGCACATATTAATAGAGATACACACACACACACACATATAATTACATATGTTAATAAAATCACTTATGCTTATATATAAATATGAGTACATGGATATTTATAAAAGAGAAAATGTTTTTTTAAATATATATATATATATAATTCATGGAATAACTTATATATAACCACACACATAAATAAAAAAATTAAAAACTAGAAAAATAACTAAAAATTAATTAAAATAAATTTTACGTACCAGATCAAAAGGAAATTATTAAATAATTTTTATCAATCTTAAATAATATATCAGACATGATAAAAAGATTAATTATTAAACTGAGGGTTTTCTTAAATGAAAAAACCTAATAAAAGGTATAAAATTTGAAAATAATGAAATTGAAGAGAAAGGAACTCGTACCACGGAGAGTCCAACCTGGATCTGCTAAAAATCGGTGGAAATGGAGCCTGTAGCACCCGATTAATAAAAAAATATTTAATTTTTTATAAATCTTAAATAACAGATCATGCTATATAAATAGATCAACTATTAAAAATATGTTTTCCAAAATGAAACAAATAATAAAAGGTATAAAACTCAGAAACAATGAAATTGAATACAAATGAACACGTACCCTCAAGAGTCAAACCTGGATCTGCTCAAAATATGTGGAAACAGAGTCTACAATGATCCTAGGGAAGGCATAAAGGGTGGACAGTATGTCTATGTGAGAGGGAGGGAGGAGGGGAGGATGAATAGTAATGGTGACCACATCGGTTTAATGAATGAGGTTTTTTTGTGATAGTTTATTTATAATAGAATTAATTCCCTCACAAAAATTTTTCTAGATAAAAACAATTTACAACGAAAATTAATTTCCATCATAAAAAATAATGGAGAAAAATGTATTTGAGACACATTTTGGTATCCATGGCAAATGCCCATCATGACTAATTTTGGCACTGGGCAGTGGTAAGGCCTGCCAAAACTATTTGTGACAGAATGATTATTCCCTCAAAATTAATCATTATTTGTGAGAAAATATTAACTTCATCGCAAAATAATAATGAGAAAGGTACTATTTTATATGGGTCATTTTAAAATTGAAAATGACCCATCACAAATAACTTAATTTCTAGTCGTGTAAGCCCTAGGTATATTGGTACCTTTGAAATTCATAATCTTGACAGGATGGTATCATATGACATAAAACTTCCTCTAAATATATCATAGGTCCATGATGTGTTCCATGCATATCTCTCGAGGAAGTACATACGTAACCCTTCACATGTAATGAACTTAGAGTTCATACTGCTGGAGCTAGATCTTTCTTGTATTGAACAACCAATTGAAATCTAGGATCATATAGCGAATGTTCTGTGAAATGATACCACTCACCTGGTTATTGTTTTGTGGATAAATAACTAGTTAGAAGAAGCTATTTTGGAACATGAGGATATAAATAAGTATATGTATTATCATTTTATTACGCAAGTGACTAATTTCGAGCATGATATTCATTTTAAGGGGTGTAGAATGTAACACCCTGGGATTTTTATGGACTTTTCATATTAAATAAATTAAATTTTCATTGATATATTTCATTTCACTATGTCAATAATTCATTTCACATGAAATATGATTTTAATATGTTACATGCAACACAAATTCATTTTATGTTAATGTAACACCTTGTTGGTGTATATTACACACAACACCAACTTTTCATACGTTACACGCAATACTAAGTTTCTACAAATCAACATTTTATAATAATAATTATTTAATGGATAAAATTAAAACCTAACCATTAAACTTAGTAATTTGAATAGTAATAAGTACATTTAAAAATTTTTTATAATGGTTTTATATAAATATAAAATGTTGATAACTAAAGATATAATTTTTGGTGAAGTCTTTATATATTTACAAATAATATTTTCTCGTATGAACTTCTTTTAAGGTCCTTCTATAAAAAACAGTAAAATTAGTTTTAGAAATATTTAGAAATTTAATTTGATAAATTAAATTTCATTTTTTAATTTATAATGTCAAAATTATCTTAGATTGAATTTATGATATTTTTCTAAGTAACTTGATTT
Source organism: Viscum album (assembly GCA_963277665.1). Taxonomy (NCBI): domain Eukaryota; kingdom Viridiplantae; phylum Streptophyta; class Magnoliopsida; order Santalales; family Viscaceae; genus Viscum; species Viscum album. Next base: position 1,688,115,939 of record OY728140.1, on the reverse strand, counting down.
TTGGACAATTAGTGAAAAATACGTGATTTTAATATAAAACCGCCATTTCATCTAATGTTTTAAAATGTTATATTATATTATATTTAGGTTTATATATTTATCTAGATCATATTTTTATAAATTTCTAAAATTAATTTCATAGGATCCAATTTCATAAATAAATTTGATATCAAAACTTAGTGAACTTTTGATCTTTTTACTTTAAAACCCCACTGTGTCGTCCCATTAAGGGGATTAAATTTAAATTAATTTCATCACAATATGTGATTATAATTTGATAAAATTGAATCCATATTTATAATGAGAAAGATTTATTATTTCTAATTTGGTCAAATTATTTTTTGACCAAAAACATTAGTGAAATTAATTAATATTAATTACAACAATTACGGTAAAATTTTGCTTAACAATGGAAAAACATTAAACATAAGGGACCAAATGAACTAGAAACTTTCCCAACACCCATTTCATGGAAATTTTTAGTACATTAAACTTACATGTTTGCGTTTTTTTGGTTTCATATGTCTTTTTTATGTAAATACACTGGTACTCTTAACATGTTTTAAAACATACAAAGTGTGTCATTTCCCTTCCTTATAAAAGGCCCCCATCTCCCCCTTCCCCACACCTCTCAAACCAAATGGTGTTTGAAAATATCTTCCTAATACACTTAATAAAATCAATAAATTCATCCTTCAAGCCTCCCTTTGGTCAAAATGAAATCCGAGTATTCCTTTTGGCAAAAACCAAAAGGACCTACCCGATTAAGATGTAACATCTTCTCTCAATATCCTTTCTTTGTATTTTCTTTCTCCACCCACTCCACTCTCATTATTCCATACTTATAAAAAAATAGTTTATTCAGTATACTTAATGTTTCTATTCAATGTATTCAACATAAACATTCACACAATTCTATCTAATGGGTAACAAATATACTTTTCACATGTACGACGAACTACCGCCTCACGAAACAATGATTTTTTATTTTTCTTTTACTACCTCTCATGGTAGAAATTATGATGTAAATTTTGTTTATATATGTTATATATTATATTTATTATTTCTTTAATATTATTTTATCCTTTTTAAAAACATATCTTTATACTTTTCATTTGGTGTAAATATGGTAATTTTGTTTGTGGAAGTGTGGAATACCGCTGCCTCAAAGCGATGTGATTCGTTCACACACTAAATGTAATGTATTAAGGATGGTTATGGTGAAATTAAGGGATATATATTATAAAATAATTACACAATAACAATTATATATATATATATTATTATTATTATTATATTTCACTAACTATCTTTCTTACAATACAATAATAAAATAGAAACAACATTCATGTGTACATATGATCTAATTTCTCTAAGAATGCTGTATTAAATTTAGTACTTATATATTTTATAGATTATTATAAAAAAAATAAACTGAATATACATGATATTTATATCATAGTTTACATTATTTAAATCATTATATAAGTATAAGGACCATAGATATAACAAATTAAGACACACGTGAAAAACAATGTGGATATTACCTAATGTGAAACCTTAAGATATAATAGTTAAAAAATGATAATATAAGGTCATAATAAAACCATATATGGTATTATATATAATAATAATTTTCTGTTAAAAATTATAATTAAAATACATTTATAATATAGGAATATTTTATGATTACAGAGAGATTCAAGACACAGGGTAAGGCGATTTCATATCACTTTTTATTTCCAGAAGATACGTTATTTATTCACTAACCATTCCTTTTGTGTTGTGTTTAAACTGAATATGGATGTATTCAATTATTCTTATACTTAAATTTATATTTAATTACATATCCATTATATTATATTTATTTCATGGGGATATTGTTTCAAAAGATACAAAATTGGTAAGATAATTTTGTCTCAATTTTCCTTCTTTATGACACATGTTTTATTTGGAACCTACATTATTTTTCGATAAGTATATACTTCCATTTGAAATTTTATATCATGAATCTTATTCATTTAATGATATTTTAATCTTCATGAAATTTCATTTTCTTATATGGAGAGTATGATCCCAAGTTACTATGTGGTCAAAGTTTATTGAAACAATCTCATCGTTTATCAGGATTATTTATGATTATGCTTCATTTACTGAAATCTTATGATCCATATCTCAGGAACAATATTCAATTTTCTTCTCCTATTTTTATTCATGATATATTATTTTTTCATTACCATATCATACTCTTTAATACTGAATATATTTAATAATTTTTTTATGAAAATTTCACTGTATTTTATCGCTTCAGGCAGAAATTTGTTTTATTCAAATACTATTCTTTCAAAAAAAAACCGGAAAAGTTTTCAAATTATCCATCATGAAAATTTTGATGGAAAAATTATTTTAAAAATTATTTATGGTATTCAAATATTTCAAAATATTTTTTAAAATCTATTATTGAAGAAAAATATTTTAAAAAATGTTTTATGTTTTAAAAAGCATTTTTCAATAGAGATAGGATATTTTCCTTAATAAATGTTATTAAAAGATATTTATAAATTATTTCCCATCCTGGATTACATCTTTTGAATCAGTCAGGCCTTTATGTGAAATTATTCAGTGCTTCCATTCATTTTATTTCTCTGAATGGATTATATTTTGATGGCATGCTGATTATGAAACATGTTTCCCTTTCCCGAGTTATATGATTTTGAATGATTCTTCATTTCACGAGTTATGATTCTGATGAAATTATTATGAAAACAATATTTTCTCATATGTTATGATATGATTACATGTTTATAATACCCAATTTATTTCTTAGTTTATGATATCATTATTTATGATCACTTGGAAGATGAATGTATGATTTCATTATGATATGGGTGGGAACCATATCTCTCTCAAATGCATTGGGTAAAGATTTATATTTCATGAGATAGAAATGAATGAAATGTGGAATGATCTCAGTTCAGTATTATAGGTCTATAACAAAGAATGAAATAAATTCTGTATTATAGGGCTGTAATTAGGATTTAACTCATTTTAGTAATACATGGATAGAATGAGGAATAAACCTGGTTCAGTAGAGAAATGTTTACACAAATATGGCCTCAACAACAATGCCTTGACTACCATGGAAATCATTATACATGATTTTGTGTATTCCACAATTCCATGTTTCATTCCTATTTTATGATTTCATGGATTATGTTCTTTATTTCCTTAGGATTCATGTCTTATGAAATTCCAAGATTTAATCCATGATTAATGTTTATGATCTTTAATATGTATGGTGTTACTTTTTGTTTTTAGAATCATGTTGTTATACTCATAAGCTCATGATCATGCTTATGTACCTCCCTTATTTAGAATTTTCAATCATCTATGCTAACCACTTTTTATGTTTCTATCCCATAGGTTAGGAAGATATGTATTATGTTTGATTTTCTTAAGAAGGGAGATAGTAAAGAAGAACTTTGTGGGAGACGATGTAGCCCAATTATGTTCCATGTTTCCATGTTTTCAAAGATATTAGAAAAATATGGTCAGTGGGTATTTGTTTGATTAATGTTTTACGTATTACACAAAAGTGATGTAATTTTAATGTATGAAATGTGATGTTTTCCCTAACGATCTTGTGTGGGACAAGGTCTGATGCTTCAAAAGTCTATAATGTGATATGAAATTATGAATGGTAACAATGAAATTCATGTTATTTTGATGATTGTATGTGGGACAGGTTCTGCTGTATCTAAATCCCACGGTGTTAATAGAAATAATTAATGCTAATAATGAAACTAATATATGATAATTTCATGTAGTATAAGGTATGTTGTATCAAAATCCAATAGCATGAAGTGAGATAATGGATATAAATAATGGAATTCATAACTAATTTGAGACAATGAATGTTAATAATGGAATTTATATGCGACCAATGTTAATGAATGGTAAAAATGGAATTTTCATATATGATATATCTATGGGATAGTTCATACACTTGAAAACACCAAAAAGGTATTTCGAGTTCATGTTTCCTCAGGAACCCATGTGCTATGTGTCTAAATAGTGAATAATTGAATAAGTGTAAACTATTTACTTTTTTTAGCTTCATTATTTATAAAAATACACACACTTGTAATTTATTGGATATTGTTTTAGACATAATTGTTGGTGGCCTAGTGAGCTGTACTCACACCATACTCAAGCTGCCTAATTGGTACCTGAATAGACATCATGTTTGTAGAATAGGATAAGGGAAAATACCCTATATTAGGCGGATGATTTAGGATGGATCATGGTTTAGGGAACTAAACATGGTTCAGGACCCACTAAGGAGTTATAAGTGTCTTTACTTTTGGGTATTCATTATAACACTTGGAATATGTTTTAACATGGAATATCTACTGTTTAATATGATATTTTGTTTCCATTTTTAGCCATATTGGGAAACTGGTATTATCCATGTAATGGTTATATGCCATGTTGGTTACCCATTCATCATTTGTATTGTGTTATTACTCTGATAAAGGGGGTGTATACTCCTCATGAATGATATTAGACCCCTACTATTTTTTGGTAGACTTTGGTGTATAGGGAGGTGTGACTAAGGTCATGTGTCCAATCGGCTTGGGGTACCGGTGTGTAGAACCTATGCTCGAATATCACACTATCACTCTTCGATTGATATAAAACCATTCAATTCTTTGTACTAGGGACCTTGAAGGCAATCCTTTTGATGGAATGAGATTGGAAATAGATCTATAGTTAGGCTCGAGATAGTTTAAGTGATTAATTAAAAGCATCATGTTATCTAAAAGCACATTAGGATAGACTAGATATGAGAAAAATCATGGACATATCAACATTTCAAACACCTGGAATTATATTAGTCTGACCATAACTTCCTGAGATCGTCCTAATGATGAGGATTGAGAAGGTTCTTCTATAGTGGCATGTTATTTTCAAGGTTCATTGGGTTGTTTAAGATCTTTTGGGTGGTTAGATAAGTTTCTTACTATATATCCTTCCACCCATAGTTGGAGGGACATGATGTATTCCATGTGGTTCAGTAGAGGTGATATGTCCAAAATTATATTCACGTCACTGACCAAGGATTTATGGATATTAAGGATGTGTCCCCCATCAAGGAGTGCCTGGTGGAGATCACCGATCAATATGTGCGGATCTTACAAGGATGGACCATTCCCTTTATTCATGTGTCATGGTTTAATGGGATCATACAGGAGAAATTCTATGAGTGAGAGGAAAATATGAGGGCATAGTATCACTACTTTTTTAATAGATTTTACATTTTGAGGATGAAAATAATTTACGGGTGTAATAATGTAATGACCCTTTAACCATTATTGGAGTTTGAGGTATTTTAAGGATTTTTTGGAACTAACCACTAAGACAGTGTGAGTTTTTGAGACCTAGTGATCCCAGAACTAATATTATAAAAATATTAAATATATTAATATCACACGTATGTAATTTTTTGGGATTAATAATATATCTCCCAAATAGAGTTTCAGATTAGAAATATAAGACCACTGCTGAGTCCAAAATGTAGTGTTTTCCCTAGATTCAATTTAAATATAGACAGATCAAGATATTCAGTTAAAGAAGTCATTGTCAGTAAATTTAAATAAAATAAATAATTTTTTTTTCTTAATTTCCAAACCTACTAAATTTAATTTATTTATAATCTATTATAGAATTTCACCAGGTTTAACCTCAAGAACCTGTGATCTTTTAGAGGATATTATGATCTGTCATTTTTGTTAAATCATAATGAGATGATGAATGATAATCATAATAGGGTGGATTAATTGGCATTGAACATGATGGGATCTAGACAACAAAACCAAACTCATTATTCACCAATGATGGATCCAATCTTGATGTAGGGCTTGTAAATTTCATATTCATCACTTTATTAACTTTTTTATCATGGAAAAATTTTTCTTTTCATTGATCTTGATATATTCATATTTTCACAAGATCATTCCATAAATTGAAGTTGATTGAATTAATTTTATTTGATTTTCCAATTTATATTCCGTAGACATCCATTTTATGAAATTCATGGCCACGAACACATGGGCATGAAATATTTATTTTTTATTTTACATATATCCCTATCGTTCATCAAGTTCTTCATTTTCATCCTATGAGGTCACGGTTTGACTTTATCATTGGGGGATTCAAGAATGATCAAAATAGTGACACTGCTTTTTATTAAATAAATATTAAATCATTTTAAACATTAGTAAATAAAATTCTTATAATCCTAGGTCAACAGTTTAGTGTTTTTAGAAAATTGAGACCATACATTGCTTATGAAACATAAAATCTTATTTAAACATATTTATATTAATCCTTCTAAAGATCATTATATCCTTATTACAAGTAGTCACCTTAGGATTAAAATAAAATAAAGGGGTGATGTAGAATTCTAGTAAGAAGATCGATAATGACATGAATCAATAAAACATGGGTGTCCATAACCATCATCATTACAAAATAATCATATAGAAAACACCATAATGATTATAATAATCATTATATAAGGTCATGTAATGTGGAAATTCATAATAATAAAAAATCATGTCTTAGTGGTCAAATACTACACATAGTTGTGAACAAATATAGAATCAGGTTCACACATAGACCATGTGAATAATAAAAATGTCATCATTGTGAAAAAAATATAACATCATGCACATTCATATTTGATATTATATAATGAGATACATCACATTATCCAAATCATTATAGGTCTATACAATTCAGGTCACACACCATCATATCATAACATTTATAAAATCATGCATGCCACATATAACGCATATCAATCATTTTCATGAAGTAAGCCATGTAAAGAACTAAGTTTAATAATTATTTAATTAATCATGAATGATCATCAGGTTACTAATGAAAATAGAAAAATATTTTTTCTAAAATATTCATCATTCTTGAGTGAAGAATAAACAACTCACGAGGAGTTAAAATGTGTTTTAGAAAGAGGAGTTCTTTTGGAAAATATTTGATTTTTTTACAAAATAAGATTAGAGACATGTATATCCCAAAAAATAAAAGTTAAGTAAAACGTAATTATATTTGAGGAATATTAAAAGAATATCCACACTTAAATTTGGAATCAAAATCGAATAAACCAAAGCAAAGGAGTTGGGTTCTATAATCCCTTAACCTTTTGTCTGAATGATTTATTAAAATTAATATCCTAGATAATAAAATTAGATTCCTTAATAAATAAATAAATAACCAATTATACATTTCATTCATTTATTATAATTTTATTGTGTTTTTATGACCATTTTGATGAGTTATGGATTTCAATTCCATTTTTTCAGGAGTTTTTGTTTTCTAGGTTTTTATTATTGGTTCACTTGTATAAATGTATTGAAATTCATGTAAAATGGGAATAATTATATAAAATTGAAATTATATGTTATTAATGAAATTATATAAGTATAAAGTGTCTTATATATTAGTATGTTAAATGGTATTTGGATAAATCATTGGATAAAATGATTATGAAAATGTTATAATTTGTTTTGGTGGGTTTTTACGTCCATCACGAACATGTAAATTTTATTTAATTTTATGTAGATATATTGGTTAAAGAATCTAATATAAATTATTATATGTATATTGAAATATTATTTACCAATATAAATGTTTTTATTACCTTATTGGAATGTATTAATGGAAAATTAAAACTCATCGTCCACGAAGGTAGTAAATCGACGCGTCACCGATGATATTTTCATTTTTTTTCAATTAAAGTGGGATATAATATATTTGATGATGGATTATTCCATTAACGAAAGAAAATTACAATATATATAAAACTATAGAGGTATCATTCCACTTTGGTATAGGTAGGAGATGAGATCATAAGAAAATAAAAAAAATAAAAGAGAATGAAAGAGGATTTTACCTCTTGAATTTCTTCACCTTGAGGACCTCCTTAAGGAACTTTGGTTTGGTCTTTTGTTGAGAATAAAAGGTCATGGACATGGGGAGATTATTTTGATTTGGATTTGAAACAATTTATACATTCTTAAATTCTTATAATGTTTGAGGAAAATTTCATTTCAGGTGTGGTATTTATAGGGGAGGAGAGGGTTATTTTTTGTTATTTTATTCATTAGATTATTATTTTGGCTCAAGAATAAAAATATTATTGATTTATTCAAATAAATACTCTAAATATGGAATTTTATTCAAAATTATGATTCATAGATAAAAATTGAATAAACAATTCGTGTATTTATCTTAAAATGTTTAATACCATAAATTATCATATTTCACTCTCAACCAAAAATTCAAATATTTTAGAAAAAATCCAAAAAATTCACCACAATTTTTTTTTCAATGTATTCAATTTAAATATAGAATAAATTTTTGAAAATAATTTTTTATATAAGAGTCATTTATTTTTTATATAAAATCATCATTTATTAGAAAAATATTGATTATAATATTTTATTTTATTTCACAACACATGGAAAAATTAATTAATGTCTCATAAAATTATCTTATAATCATAAGGAAAAAAATATTTATTTATTAATATATTATATGAAAATAAATGTTCTTTTAAATGAGTATATTAATTGTAAAATTGTAAATAAACATTTCCTTTTTACAAAAATTACAACACTTAGTTTATCATTTTTAAAACATTTATTTACTTATATTATGATATAATTATTTTATATTTTCATTTATAAGATGCCTAAATATTATTTATACTTTTATAGGTGAGTTTACTATTCTATTGGACATATTACCATTCTTCATGATCATGTTACTTTTCCAACTGTCAGGTTAGTATTCCCTTAGTATAAGTTCCTTAATTTATTTAAATATCATTTATTTCATTTTAATTTTATGAGAATGAGGTTTTTATTATGATTTATATTCCATTTGCGTGTCTTATACCGTATAAATTAATTATAATAAGGGAAAATTTTCATTAAAAATGGTTGGGTTGTCACATTCTTCAAACCTTGAAACTATTCCCTTGAAAATTCCATTTATGTACAGAGATGAGAATTAGTGAGGATACTTATCCTTCATTGGTTCCTCCAATACCCATGTAACCTCTTCAGACATATCATTCTTCCATAACACTTTGACAAGGTGGGTTATCTTGTAACGTAGAACTTTATCTATAAGTTCCAAGATCATACCGATTTCTCCTAATATGTGAGATCCTTATCCATTTGTTCCTCATGTAGATTTATTACATGTGAGGGGTTATGTATGTACTTCCTCCTATGTGATAAATGGAACATGTCCTGAAATTGAACCATATTTTGTGGAAGTGAAATTTGGTAGGACATTGCCCCGATGTGATAAAGGATCTCAAAGGGTCCAACATACCATGGGATAAGATTCCATTTCTTTACAGGACTCATAACTATATTCCATGGTGATATTTGAATGGATGACTTGTTCACCAACATCAAACTCCATGTCCCTTTCACAGTTGTCAGCATAACACTTTTATCGACTCTCTGAAGATTTGATACGGTATATGATGGATTAGACATTCTCTATTATCTTATTCAAAAGATTATGTCCTACTATATTTCATTCACCAAATTCATCCTAATAGGTTGGAGTTATACATCACCTTCCATATAGAGTTTCATATAGATCCATCTGAATAATCAAGTGGAAGATGTCATTGTACAACAACTCAACCAACGGGAGATGCTAATCCCATCCACCTTAAAATTCCACTGATAAGGATATTAGCATGTACTCAAGCATTATAATAATACTTTTAGATTGGACATCAGTTTGGGGGTGAAATTCCATGCTGAAATTTAATTCAATACTCAGGGCATGTTGAATACCTCTCCAGAATTTAGATGTGAACACTGCATCATGATCAGATACAATTGAAAGTGGAAACCAATGAAACCTCAAAAATTACAATACTAATATTATTTAAATATATTCATGTATGATTTTTTCATTAATAGTGATAATGTGGGGAGATTTGTGAGTTGATCCACCACAACCCATATTGTATTTTTTTTCTTTGGATGTTTTTTTGGGAGACTAGTGACAATGTGCATAGTGAAATCCCCCCCTTTTCTTTGTGGTTATATGAAATGGTTACATTATCGATTTGGAATTCTAAACTCCACTTTAACTTCTAGACATATGAATCCCCTTGAGATATACTCCACACCTATTGCATCATGTTGTCCGAACAAAATTCTTCTAGAAGATCATGGTACATCATGATATTTTTATGTTGGATGGAGAAAGGTGGGATATGTGCATTATATAAAATCTCTGTGTTCAAATCAGGTGATGAAGGTGTTAGGTTGGAATGGGTAATGGAAGATGGTCTGGGGGGGGGGGTTAATTGACCAGATTAAAAATTTTAAACAAATAAATAGATTACTTAAAATAATTATCAATGTTAATTATGGCGGTTAATTAGCAGAAGAAAAAGTAAATAATGTAAGGATGGTTTTTATAGTAGTTCAGTCCAAATTGGGCATCCTTCTACACTTATATCTCTCTACACAGTAAGAGATAAGTTTGTACTAAAAAATATTTTTATGGGGGAATCATAACCCAGTTACAGATTACTTTTCTAGTGGAGGGATAACTACGATAAAATCTTTTGTATGGGGAGTAAAAATCCTTACAACCTGTGTTTAAATAAAGTGAGTCACAACCCAAACAGTCCAAACATTAGATACAGGGAGTCACAACCCTTAGATACTGACTTAAAAATCCGAGACTCACAACCCAAGGGAAAACAATAAAAAATAATTCTTTTTTATGGAAAATCATAAATAGAAAAAATGGAGTGCATGTGAGAGATGGGAAATACTGTTATAGACACAAAACCCAAAAAATGAGAAGATAAAAAATAAATCACATGCACTGGTTCTTGAGGATTTGATCGACACATCTCATCAAGGAAATTGTAGTCGAAGTAAAAAAAGATTCATCACTTGAGAGATCGTACAGGTGATAAAACAGAGTGTCGTAGGATGTCACAAATGCACAATAGATTCTATGTTCACAACACTTTTCTCTTTTTGAAACAGAATATCAAATATGCTAGTCCATATCTATTTGTGTACAACTATATGATGTATCATTCTGTATCATCTCTTTAACAAGCAAGAAAAAATGATATATATAGATAAAATATTCAGTAGTTACAGTAGCTCCAATTCCTTAGGGTATTAAAATTAAATCGAGTCAAAGACATTCATAAATATCTCCATGAAAATCGCCGCACCATTGCCTCTTTTTTTCCTACAGAATAACTCTTAAAATGAAATAATAATTTGAATAATTCTTCCAAAAATATCTCCAGAAATATTTCTGCGTTGAATGATTTAAAACTCATTTAAATCCACACAAAACAATTTTAATTTTATCAAAATTGATCTTGGAAATCAACAGTACAATTTGTAAGAAAATAAAAATATTCTAAAATGAACTATTTTAAAACTAACACAATTTAATGAAAAATTAATTTGGAAAATTTATTAATTACCTTCCCCAAATATAGCACTAAAAACATTAAAATCTATTTGATTAAAATCCTGAGATTTAATGAGACTTTTCTAGCAGAAAAAAATTTAAAAAAATATATATATATGTAGAAAATCATTGTAAAAAAACATAGGAAATGAAAAATTACTTTACTGATGAACAACAACGTAGGGTTGATGGGCTATTCATGAACAGTAATGTTGGGTTTCAGCACTATTCATGAATAGTAACATACGGTTTCTACACTATTCATGAACAATATATAGGGAATGAACCATACACTGCGCAATGAATAGTAATGTCGTATAGAGAATGAACCATATATTGTGGAACGAATAATAAAGTAGTGTAGGAAACAAACCATATTTTTTAGAAAGAATAGTAATGTAGTGTAGGGAATGAACATTGAACATAGGGATGATGAACCATAATTTTCACCATTCATGAATAATGACAGAATGTATGGATAATGAACGGTAAACATAGTGCTGATGAACCATACCTTGAACTATTAATGAACAGAAAACGTAACATATAGATGATGAATAGTAAAAATAGGGTTTATTAACTATACTTTTCACTATTTTGAAATAGGGTACGAACCATACTTTTAGAAAAAATACAGACAAAAAACATAAACAAAATTCAACGAATTTATAAGGGTTCATAGAAGCAGATTCAAACATTGGTCAAAACTAAATATATTTAGAAAGACTTATTATTAATCTAATAAATTTATAATAAAAAATCTAGAATCTATTGCTCCTGAAATAATTAATAAGTAGAAGTAAAATATTCTCAAAAAATAGTAACTATTAAACTGCATAGAATAATTTCAACAACTTTATCACTAACCAAATGAATTTTTTAAACATTGATGTAAACTAATGAAATCCATATTAAAATTTTTTCTTTATAAAAATAACATTTCATGTAAAAATTATTACTGTAGAAGTTGTAGTATAATAAATAAACTTAATTTTAATACTGAAAACTGTAGAGATTCTAAAAATATGTAGTAATAAAATTGAATTTTTTGAGTACAATAAAATATTTTTCATACTTCTTCACAACCTAATAAAATGAATATAAATACCTTATATATCCAAAGGTATACGGATATAACAAAACTGATTACATTAGTTTAATAAATAATAAAAATACGGAAGCTTTTTTAAATGAAAAACATATGTAATCAGACAATATAAATCATGAACATAAAAAAAGAAACTCCCCAAGTAATCAAACAAAATAATTAACATTCTCAAACAATATCCCCCATTTTTATTACAAAACCAACTTTTTTAATAAACTGGTAAAAGATATAAAAATTCTCCCCATTTTTGTAAATAAACAAAAATTTAATACAAGACCCCCCTAAACAAATTCAATAATAAAAAATTAAAATTACAAAATACCAAGATTAAATATATATTTTTTCAAGGTGAGCATAATCTAAAAGCTTTGTAAAAGTATCTTCTAACTGATTCTCAGAAATAATAAATTATTAAAAAATATGAACCTTGTTCACATGATCTCTAAAAAATGAAATATAAGATCAATATTCTTTGTTCTAAAATGTTTTAAGGGGTTTTTTAAAATAGAAATTATAGAAGTATTATCACAATAGATAATAAATTTATACTAATTAATACCAAATCACATTAATTTTGCATAATCTATAAACAATGAGAACAACTACTAGAAGAAGAGATATACGCATCTTATGCATTAGTTAAAACGATAAATAAATGATTCTTAGATTAACAATAAATGAATGTTTCTCCCAGAAAATGACACATACTTGATTTACTTTTTTGGTCAATTTTACAGCCTCCAAAATCAAAGTCAGAATAAGATATTAAATCAAAATAGTTTTATTTTGGGTGAAATAAAATAGAATTTTCTATTCCTTGAACATATAGAATTATTATTTTTACATCTTTAATGTGTCTTTATTTAATATCTTCTTGTAATCTAGCACATAAAAAAACACTGAAAATAATATCATGCCCATATGAAGTCAAATATAGCAATCTACCTATCATGCCTCTATAAATTTTAAAATCACTAGATTTTCCGAACCATCAATATCTAATTTCAAATTAGTACCCATAAGAGTTTTCATAGATTTAGCAGAATCAATACCAAATCAATTAACTAACTCTTTATCATACATAGATTAATTAATAAATATTTCATTTTTCCTTTGAGAAATTATAATTCCAAGAATTGTTTTTAATTATCCCATTAAAATCCTGTCAAATTCAGAATACAACAAAGAAGAAAATTTATTATAGAGAATTTCACTAGAGGAACCAAAAAATATATAATCAAAAAAGATTTAAACAGTGATAATATCATTATATGTTCTTTAAACAAAAAGAGTAGGGGAAAATTTTCTTTTCTTAAAACCATTATTTAACAAAAACAAAGAAAGTATTTCATACCAAGACCGAGGTGCTTGTTTAAGACCATATAAAGCTGTAGATAATTTGAAAACATGATTAGGATATTTTTCATGTGAAAAAATAGGGGTTGTGAACCATATACTTCTTTAGTTATGAAACTATTTAGAAAGTACTATTTAGATCTATTTGTTATAATTAAAAACCTTTAAAACAAGAAAATTCAAAAAAATACTAATTTCTTCTAACCTAGAAATAGGTTTAAATGAATCTTCAAAGTCTAAATCTTTTTCTTCTGAGTATCCTTGAGAGAAAAGTCTAGATTCGTTTTTGACAATCTGTCTAGATTCATCCATTTTGTTTCTAAAGATGCACTTTGTTCCAATTACTTCCTTATCATCAAGAAATTATACTAAAGTCCAATCATTATTTATAAAGAACTGATTAAATTCATCGTTCATAGAGACAATACATTTTACATCTTTTAAATCATCAATAAAAATAAAATGAATTAAATGATAAAAAAATAATTGGAACACAAATTTATAATAGAATTTCTAGTTTTAACATCAGTATCCACATTTCCAATTACTTTTTCAATAAGATGATATTTTTCAATATTTAATGATTATTGATCAGTTTGACAAGGGGTAAACCCCCCCCCCCCCCCCCTCAATTGATTCAATCTTATCATGAGGAAATTCATTAGTGAAATTAAAATCACTAAAATCATTATAAAAAAAGTAGAATTACAATTTAAATTTACATTGCTTTCATCAAACATAACATGAAAATTTTATTCAATAACCATATTTATTTTATTATAAACTCTATAATATTCACTATAATTAGAATAACCAATAAAAATACCTTCATCACTCTTATCATCAAATTTAACTAAATTATCCTTTGAATTTAGAATAAAATCATTACAGCCAGAAACTCAAAATTATCCTACTTTAGACAGATTATTTTTAAATAATAAATAATTAGTTTTCTTTAACAAAGGTCTAATAAGAATTATATTTAAAGCATAACATGTAGAAAAAATATCCTATACCCAAAAATAACTACGAAAATTATATTCACGTAACATAGTTCATGATTTTTTTAAAAAGAGTTCTATTTTTCCTTTCTACAACACCATTTTGTTGTGGTGTTATAGGAGTAGAAAAATTATGAGAATAACCATTATTTAAAAATAACAAAATCTAAATTATGAAATTCACCTCCACTATCATTACGAATAGAAATAATTATACAACCAATTTCATTTTGAACTAGTTAAAAAATCAGTATTTCTAGATAAAGTATCATTTTTATGAGCAAGAAAGTATACCCATTTAAATCTACTATAATCATCAACGATAACAAAATTATATTTCTTTCCACCAATGCTAGAAATTTGAGTGGGGCCAAATAAATCAATATTTACTAACTATAAAGGTCTATTAGTACTCATCTGATTGATGGATCTAAATGAAATTTTGTGTTGCTTCCCTTTTATGGAAGAGTCACACACATGAAGTTGTTCTTTCTTTAAGTAAGAAAACTGTAACAAATTATCGTGTTTTTAGAGCTTATGTAGAAATATGAAATTAACATGACCATAACATAGATTCCAAAGGATTCTATAATTCTGTACAACATTCAAACACTTTATATGTATTTATAGTTAGTTCATAAAAAATCAATAGTATAAATATTATCTTTTTTATTAGCATAAAATAATAAAGAATAATCTTTAAAAACTAAAAAGTTATCATTTTGAAATTTATCTTCCATTTCATCAGCTCATAATTTTCATATACTAATTAAATTATGACTTAAACTTTCAACATATAAAACAATAGATATAACAGTAGAATTTTCAATACCAACTTTACCAAAACCTTTTACTTTGCCTTTGGAATTATCTCCAAAAGTAACAGTGCCTCCATCACATGTGTTGTAAGTGGTAAAATTTTATGGGTCTCCAGTCATATGCCTAGATCATCCACCGTACACATACCATATGTTTTTATTAATACATACAAGGAAGGTTTACTACAAAAATCAATTTCGTGACAATTTTGGTATCTAATTTACATTGGGACCAATTAGATTAGTAATATTTTTTGTAGGTTCCCATAAAAAATGTTTCGTATGGTACTATAGACAGTAAAGATTTACAGATATTAGTTTTTGTAAATACTCAATATTTATTAAATCTAAGAGAAATTTCATTTGCAAAATGACCATTCATGCCATATTTAAAACAAGTAACATTTGAAGTACACCAATTTTTACTTTTAAAAACTGTGTTTTATACATTTGAGGTAATCCCTTACGATAGCCAACATCATCATTATTTTTATCAGTTTTAGTCGTAGATATCATATCATGATAATTTTCACAAGCTTGAACAAAAGAAGATTAATTTTGTTTAATGAATTCAACTTCATTTTCAAAATTTTCATTCAAATCCATAAAATATTGAAAAAATTTATAATCAGTTGAATGATAAGTAGAAGTATAGTTTCTTAATTTTTAATTTTCATGTTAATCTATTTTATTTTCAGAAATAAGCTTCTCATTATTTTATGTGAGTTTACTATATAAATAATCATCTATGAAAATATCTTTTCTTAATATTTCTATTTATTTATTTAATTCATAAATATTGGGGTTACAAAATCACATTTAGAATCAAAACTTTCAACATAAAAACAAGAATTAATAACCTTAACCATTGATGCCAAGAAGCACAAGTTAACAATTTCTTTTTCATTTCTAGATTGGTCACTAGAAGCATATTCTTATGTACAACTCTAGCTAGTGGTGGACACCTTTCTATACTTCCTTTTGTATTTATATTTATACTGTAGTTGAGGACAATTAGGATTTATATGCCCTTTATTTCTTCACACATAGCATGTTACATCCTAAGAATTATAATTAAAATCACCATTCTTATATCCCTTATATTTTTCTTTTTTTGGTTTTCTTTTAGAGTAATTTTTGATTCATTTATTTTCCATTCTTTTGTAAACACCTATCACAATATGAGTCATATATTTCTTTTCTCTATCCTTTAGTCTAGAAAAAAATTGTCATTAGAAATAACATTCACATATTTAAAAGCTACACCTTTTCTTTTAATGATCTCCTCATCATTAATATTCTTTAATTATAGTTCATATTGGATTAGTGATCTAATCAATTAATCCAAGGTGTATTCTTTGTAATTTTTTCTTTCATTAATGGAATCCTTCTTGGTATAACATTTCATTGGTAACACACACATGAATCCTTCAACATGTACTGGGTTTTCCAAATCATTTTCATGCGAATTCATTCCATTCACAATTCTATTGAATCTATGGAACATTTTGTTCACTCTTTCATCTGACCCATATTTATGTCTTGGTACTTAGTAGGTAGCATTCCATGTTTGGAACAGATCAATTTTTCTGAGCCAAGGTGAGTAACGTGTAGAATCTTTCAAATTTCATTAATAGTATTACAAGTAGACACATGATAAAAAATACTTCTTTTAATAGAACAATATAAAATATTAACAACTTTGTAATTTAAAACATATTAAATGACATAATTTCTAGTAAGAGTATCTAGTTCTTCTTTAGATAGAGTGCACTGTTTTGACAGGATAGACCAATGCTCAATCCTCAACTATTTGAGGTAAGCCTCCATTTGGGATCTCTAATAGCCATAATAATTACCACCAAAGTGTGGTGGATTTTGATGAATCCAATAATCATTGGGGGTTAAATATAGCCATATTAAAAGATATTTTTCCTTATATTGTTAGGTCTAGGGATAAGTTAGCACAAATAAAAAAAGAAGACTCTTTAGAGGGATTTGATAATTTTTAAAAGAAACATTCTTTTAATAAAAACTGTAACAGATCAAAAAGATAATTATCAAGTTAAATGGTTCTAAAAAGGATTTCCATTTGATAATAATTTTTTGGTATCAGAAGGAGAAAAAAGAGCTAATCAATTCTAAAAAGGACAACACTTTGATAAAAATTGGCAGGTTGGAACAGGAAATTGAAGATGGTCTAGAGGGGTGGGGGTGGTAAATAGACCAGATTAAAAAATTTAATCCAATAAATTGATTATTTTAATTAATTATCAATGTTAATTATTACGGTTAATTAGTAGTGGAAAAAATAAATAATGCAATGATATATTTTATAGTTGTTTGGTTCAATGTGGGCCTACTTATACTCTTATATCTCTCTACTCTGTGAATGATATGTCTGCACTAAAAATGATTTTTATGGGGAAATCATACCGCAATTACAAAACCTTTTATAGTGGAGGGGTAACCACGATATTGAATTTTGTATGGGGAGTCACAACCCTTACAACCTAAATTTAAATAAAGGGAGTCACAACCCAAATAGTCCTAACATTAGAGATAGGGAGTCACAAACCTTAAATTCTGACAATAGAATCTAGGAGTCACAACCTGAGGGAGAACAATAACCAATATTGATTTTGTATGCTAAATAATAAACAAAAAAATTATGTTCGTTTGAGAGATGGGAAATAGTGTTACAGACTTATAACCATCCAAATGAGAAGATAAAATAATAAAGCACAGGTACTAGTTTCTTGAGTATTTGATCAACACATCTCTTCAAGGCTATTTTAGTTGAAGTATAAAAGATTAAACACTTGAGAGATTGCACATTTGATGATACAGGGGGACATAGGATGTCATAAATGCACAATAGATTCAATGTTCAAATCACTTTTCTCTTTAAAAATATATTATCAAATATGTTAGCCATTGTCTGTATGTGTACAACTATATGTTGTATAGTTCTGTGTCATCTCTTTAACCTACATACAAGAATGATATATATAAAGAAAATATTCATTAGTTATAGCAGCTCCACTTCCTTAGAAAATTCAAAATAAATTCAGTCAACGACATTCATAAATATCTCTATGAAAATTAATGCTCCATTGCATCTTTAATTCATGTAGAATAACTCTTAAAATGAAATGATAATTTGAATAAGTCTTCAAAATTATTTCTATAAATTTAGCATCGTTGAATGATTTAGAACTCATTTAAATCCATTTAAAAAAATTTAATGTTAGTCAAAATAGTTCTTGGAAACTAGCACCACAATCAATAAGAAAAATCAAATATTTGAATTTAAAATATTTTGAAACTACTCAAATTTAATTGAAAAATACATTGAAAATTTTATTAATTTTCCTATAAAAATATAGCACTAAAAACATTAAAATCTCATTGATAAAAAACAATAGATTTAATTAGATATTTTCTAGCAGAAACCCATTAAAAATAATCCCTACATTTGTAGAAATCATTTATTTTAAAAAGCTCACTAAATGATGAGAAACTTTGAAATTGAATAGTAATGTAGGGTTGATTCACCATTCATTAATAGTAATGATGGTTGATGCACTATCCATGAACAATAACATAAGGTTACTGAACTATTCATGAAACGCACATGGGGGATAAATCATACATTGAGAAATAAATAATAATGTAACGTACAGAATGAACCATACTTTGTGGAATGAACTATAAAGTAGCGTAGCTAATAAACCATATTTTGTGGAATGAACAGTAATGTAGCATATGGAATGAATAGTGAATATAGGGATGATGAACCATACTTTTCACTATTCATTAATAGTAAACGTAGCATATGGAGGATGAATAACAAACATATGGTTGATGAACCATACTTTTCACTATTCATTAATAGTACTTCGTGTATCGATGATATATAGTAAATGTAGGGTTGATGAACCACACTTTTGAACTACAGAAAAATTATGTTACAAACCATACATTGTGAGAAAAGTAGAGAACATACATAAACAAACGTCAATGAATTTTTAAAGGATCGTAGAAGCCGATTCTGAATTTATTCAAAACAAATTATATTTAAAAAAACTTATTATATTTTTTATGAATTCAGAATGAAATAAAACTGAAATCCACAACTCTATAAATCCTTAATTAATAGAATTAAAATATTTTGGAAAAAGTGAAGCTATGAATCTATATAACAGAATTTCATACATCTTTATCACCAACAAAAAAATTGTTTAAAATTTTATGTAAACTAATAAAATCAAGATAAACATGTTTTATTACTATAAAATAAAGTTTCATGAAAAAAATATTATTGTATAAGTTTCAGTAAAATAAATAAATAGAAATTAACACTGAAACCTATAGAGTTTCTTAAACTATAGTAGCAATGATATTGAATTGTCAGATTATAATAAAAGCTTTTTCATACTTCCTCATGAACTAATAAAATTAAGATAAATCTCTTTTCAATCCAATGGTATAAGGATAACACCAAACCAATTACTTTGGTTTAAAAATCCTAAAAATACAAAAATTGTTATAAATTAAAAACATATGTAATCATACAAAATAAATCATGAAAATGAAAAAAACAAACTCTCCATCTAATCAAACAAAATAATTCACATGTACAAATAGAAGGTACAAGAAGCCTCATTCTAATACGAATCACACCATCATCATCGACATGGAACTCTTACAGATTCCCTTACATTACCACTTTCACCTTATTTTAAATCTCGAGATCATCCCTTTATTCCTCCTTTATCATCTCTTGGATAAATGAATGTTTAATAGTTTGGGAAAGGTAGGATATATTTCCTTCTATTATGATTTCCAAATAAGTAATTTTCATATCCATGAAGATAGGGTCTTTCTCAATCTGCACCATGGATAGAGTCAGAGGTTCAATTTTCCTAATAGCATTAGCCACCTTGTTCTCCTTTCCTAGATGGTAATGAATAGAGAAATCATTGACCTTTATAATGTTCAACCATCTTCCTTGATGCATGTTGAGTTTCTTCTAGGTGAATATTTACTTTAAAATCTTTTGATTGGTATATATGTCACACTTCTCACCGTAGACGTAGTTCTGCAAAATCTTCAAAGTGAAGATCACAACTGAAAACTCCAAATCATGTGATTGGTAGTTCTACTCCTGAATCATCAACTACCATGAGGCATATGCTTTCATTGGATCATTTTTCATGAGTAAAAACCCCAATAAATTATTCAAAGAATAACTATATATAAAAAACATTATCCTAGAAAATAATGATAAATTCATCACATTCTTCCTTCTAGAAATATATTATCCCTTTCTTTGTTAACATAGTCATTGGGAAAGAAAATAATGATAAATTTATCACAAAATGTAAATATTATATTACTAATCCTAGAAAACTATAGATTTCTATGACACTGGTGGGTCTGGAACATTCCTTAATTGCCTTTGTTTTTAAAGGGTCCATGGAAATTTCCCCATTTGTGATCATGTGTCCCCAAAATGTGACTTTTTTCATCTAAAATGCAAACTTTCTGAACTTGGCATACAAATTTTCCTTTTTTAATTTCTTGATCACAATCCTTATATGTTATTCATGTTAATCCTTTATCTTTTATTTGATGATAATATCTCCGATAAAAACTATTTTTTTTTTCAATGTAGTGTCTACAGAGTACATTCATCAAAGCCATGAAAATTTCAGGGGAATTAAAATGTTTGAATGGAATCACTAAAAAATTCTAGGGCACATACCTTGTATGGAAATAATTCAAAAAAATATCTTCTTTTTTCACCTAAAATTTATGATATATATAATATTGATCCACTTATGAGAATTATTTATCTCATCACAAATGATCAAAAAATTATTCAATCCTTAGAAGAGGATAATTTTTCATTATAGTTATCTTTCGATACACAAATGCATTGATCCATCCTTCTTATATAAAAATAACATTGGCGCACCCCAAGGAGATTCACTAGGGTGTACAAACCCTTTTTCCAAATGATCATGAAACTAATTATTTAACTCTTTTAGTTTGATAGAGTCCATCCTATAGGGAATTTTGATATAGGATTAGCATTGGGTATGAGTTCTATTGAGACCTCTACAACATGATCTGGGGTAATTCTGGATAACTCTTTAGGAAATACATCATCGTATTCCCTTAAAATGGGATTTTCATCTATATCGATACCATTCATTGAATCAAACATCTGAGTGAGGTATGATTCTTCATAGGGAATCAACGCCCACACCATTGAGGGATTTTCCAAAGGAGATTCACATTCTTACCTAGATTTATAGAGAAACAGGGGATGATTCAGAATTTTAATAGATTTTCCCTTTTCCCAAAATCTAATGTGTGGTTTATATATATCATGAGTCAATCCATGACTAGTATAACGTCAAATTAAACAAAGGAATTATCATGAGATTTCATAAATTAATCTTCACACCTAAATCAATAAGAGAAGATTATAACACTTTGGTTTTATTTATTGTGCCACTAGGTGTTTTTATAGATATATATGCTTCAAGGTTTTGGAGCATTGATTCAATATTTGAAGGAAAAATCAAGATTTAAAGGAATGTGTGGAACCAAAATCAAATAATACTTTTTCCATTCTTGAGTGAATAGCATGGTTACCTTGTAGAACTTTGTTTTCTTACTCAACTTCAGTAATAGTGATGGTATAAGATTTCCCTTTCTTTTTTGTCTTTGGTACCTATTGGCATTGATTTCCTTTGGGGACTCAATGTTTAGTGCACTAGATTTCATAATGCCCTTTCCCCTACATTTAAAGCATTGAACCATGGGTGGTGATACCAATTTCTCCATAAGGTAGTCCAAATTCATTTTTTCTCTTCAAAATTCATGATCTCTATGTCTTTATATCCATCAATTGATGCATTTATCATCCATTTGAGGAAATTACCATGATGTTTCTTCCCATATTTGTGACCTGTGGGTGGGTGGATCCTCTTTCCCCCTTGGTTATTTGATCCGAAAACATGAATATCCATTCATCTCTTATTATCTCCATAACCATGGTACCATACCTTGAACATCATATACACTTTTAGAGCACATCAAACCACTTATTAAAAACACCCGATGCCTCATATTGCTAGATCCTTTCTAAGGCGAGGTTTTAAATAACTAAATAATCTATCTATTTTTAAATAACTGTTGATAACTAAATATTATGTCAACTGTGCAATACTTATGATATTTTCTTTATGATATGTGATAGATTTAACTTTATTTTTCTATAGATCTATGAATTCACTCTCTATATTTTTTCAAACAGTTTGAGGAAAATTATTATAATAAAATATTTCATTAAATTATTCCCACTTCATCTATTATGTTTCATCATTTAGCTTGGTGTTCCTCATCAACATCTACTATTGATCTTCCTATCTATATAAACTATTGGAATAAAGGGTCTCATTCTCCTTCTAAAAACATTGGAGTACTGAAATGATATTCCCCACTGAGTTAACCCACTATTCCACAACAAGTGAATTAGAGAATCCACTAAATGTCAGTGGTTGTTAGTGTATAAAATATTATATAGACAATTTCTCCCTCATTGGTGAAGGGGATGTTTAACATTATTGAGGTTTTTGTTCAATGCGTGATATTCTTGGGTATGTATCCCCATGAAATTTTGAACTCCACATCCCAAGGTACTGGGGATGTCATTTGGTAATTTCTACATTTTCCATCACATATGTTTAGGGTCTAGTTTATTTCAGTTCCAATCATTTAAATAAATAGTAAATAATTGAAAAAAAACTACATCAAGAAGTCATGAATAAATAAATTATTCCTTCATGAAATTAACACTAAAGCCATATCTTGTGGGATCCCTATGATTATATGTTTTTCTAAAACAATACTTCTTGTATGAATACATATACCCAGTATCATCCAAAGGGATTTCACTAATGTTATCTAATCACAATTACCAACATAAATAATCTATGTTCTCAAACCAACTATAGAGACCCTGCATTTTATTATATAAGCATTACATCATTTTAAAGATAAAAAAATAATTAGAATAAAGGACCGAAGGTTTAGTTTAATAGGAAATTTTGGACCATACGGAACATAAACATTTGTTTAAAAATATTCTTATTTATTCTATTAATGTTTATGATCTCCTTAGTACATGTAGTCACCTGATGATATATTTCAAAGAATGTGGTGATCTAAAATCCCAGTGAGAGGACAGATAAGGAACTGAATAAAAAAATTGTTTAACATAATCATTTCTATAAAATAATAATTCGGACATCATCTTAATCATTATAGGAATCATTAGATAAAGTCATGGAATGTGGTAAATCATAAGAATGAAACATCATGTATTAGTTGTATAATACCACACATAGTTGTGAACAAAACTAGCACCATGTTCAGTAAAAACATTTGTGAATAAACATTAACTAATTTTTTTAAAAAAATATTATAAAATATTCACACATATTTCACATTATCTTATGAGATACATCAAATTACCCAATGCATTGGAGCACTATTTAATTTTGGATGCATCCTTCACATCATAACATTTTCATTATCAGGCATTCAACATAGAATGTATATAAATAAAATTTATGATGTAAACCATGTAATGGAATGATATTAATATTTTTTTCATCAATCATGAATAATGTTTGGGTTCTTGAATGAAAAGATAAAAAAAATATTTTCTATAAGATTCAATATTCTATTGTGAATAAGAAACAACTCAAGAGGTGTGAAAATATGTTTTAGAAAGAACGGTTATTTTGATAAATATTTGAATATTCTCTAAAATAATATTTGAAATATGTGTATCCTAGAAAACAAAGGTGAATAAAAGTGAATATATATTTTAGGAATATTAAAATAATTTCCACACATAAATTTGGAATGAAAATGGAATAACCCAAAGAAAAGGAGATGTTTTTTAGAATACCCTAACCTTATGTACGAGTGATTTCTTAAATTTAATAACCGTGATAATAAAATTAAATTCATTAATTTATGAATAAGTAACCACTTCTACATTTATATTATTTATTATAAATTTATTATGTTTTATTACTACCATTTTGATGAGTTATAGTGTTAAATTTCATCGTTTCAAAGGTGTTCGTTCTCAAGGTTTTCATGGTAAGTTCATGTAAAAATATAATAATTCTCCATAATTGAAATTAAATATTATAAATTAAAAAAAATAATTTTAAATGGTCTTATAAATAATTTTTTATATGGTATGGGTATGATTCATTAGATTTGATGTCGATGAAAATATTTTAAATTTTTTACCAGTTTTTATAACCATCATGAACTTATACAATTTTATTTAATATTTTGTGTATATGTTTCTTCCAAAACATAATATAAATTATAATATATATATTAAAATCATATTTAACCAAAATAATGGTATTATTACCATTCATGAAATCATTAATAGAAAATGAAAACTTGTTGTCTATGAAGGCAGTGAATCAACACGTCACAAATGATGTTATAATTTTTAGAATAATAGGAGGAGAGAAGAGATTTATTGATGGATTATTCCATTTAAAAAATAAAATTCTTGTATTTATATTATAATGGAGTTATAATTCCACATTGTGATTGGGAGGTGAATATATGATAAGAAAATAAAATAAATTGCAAAGAATTAAAAAGAGAAAAAAAATATGATTTTACCTATTGAATTTATTCTCATTGAGAACCTCCTTATAGAACATGGTTTTGGTATTTTGTTGACACTAGATGCTTGTGAACATGCGGGAGAGGATTGGGAAGATTATTGGGATGAATTTAGACATTATTAAAGTCTTACAGTGTGTGAATAGAAGATGGGGTGAGGGTAGTCTTTATTGGGGACGAGAGAGGTGTTTTTTATAATTTTATTCGCCAGTTTATTATTTTGGCTCAATAATATCAATAGTGTTTATTCCAATGACTAAATATAGTAAATAGATAATTATAATTCTATATTATAGTTATTAAATTAGAAATGACTCAAAAAATCATGTATTTGGATGAAAATGATAAATATCATAAATTATAGTATTTCTCTATCCAACAAAAAATAAACTGTTAGAAAAAATAAGAAAAACTAACCAAACCTTTTATAGATGTGTATAATTAATAAATAGACTAAATATTAAGATAAAATTTTTCTATATATGAGAATTTAATTTTTGAATAGAATCATCATTTATTCAAAAAATTCCATTTTTCTATTATATTTGATTTTATGATAGTTTAAAAAATTTATTATGGTCTCATTAAGTTATCTTATAATCCAAGAATAAAATATTAATATGTGAATATATTTAATAAAAAAATTTTCGTTTTAATAATTAAATTATTTATTTATTTGAAAATAAACAATTATGCCATACAAATATATCAACACTTAATTTATAAGTTTTAAAAAATTTATTTACATATACAAAGATATAATTAGTTTATATTTTCATTTATAAGATTCTTAACATTTATTTATACATTCATATGTCAGATAATTATTTTATCAGTCGAATTACAATTCCTAATGGTCATGTTAAGTTTTCAATAATCATGTTACTACTTAAGTATTGGTTAGTTAATTTCATTAATATCACTTATTTCATTGTTCATTTATAAGAAAGATTTTTTATTGGTATCTCTATGATATATATGTTCTTTATACTATATAAAATTATTATATAAAAGAAAAATTTCCATTGATAATAGTTTGGGTTGTTACAATAGAAGTCTCAGATTCATGATGGACTGATAAATAAAGATTATGATGATGATTTGTAGAATTTGGGATGTAGGTGACCTCTATGGTTCTAGGATGTGGAACATTGATGGAATGTGATTTGGGTTGATGCACAATATTACAATATTTGAGAGGATCATTGGATTAAAATTTATGGACACAAGATGGCTAAAATTGAGGGATGGAGGAAATTCCCATAAATTTAAGGTGGCCAATAGGCATGATCCATAGTGGCAATGTCAGATCTAGATGAATATTGAAAAATTATTCAATTCCTATGATAAAAATGAAATCACACCATGTAGTTCAAAGAACACACAGTGTGTATCCCCCA
The DNA here is from genome assembly GCA_963277665.1 of Viscum album. NCBI lineage: Eukaryota > Viridiplantae > Streptophyta > Magnoliopsida > Santalales > Viscaceae > Viscum > Viscum album. The sequence continues at coordinate 1,688,088,944 of OY728140.1, read as the reverse complement.
TACCTATGTTTTTTGGTTTTTAGGTGAAGTTAAATTTCACACACCAGTTGGTGAGCCAAAAAGTGATCTGACCCTCCCCTGGTGGCCAAGTCATGTGGAAGCTGCATATTCCCTAGGAAATGTGTAGAGATACAAGCCATGTACCAGAGAAAATGTGAAAAAGATAGAACACAGAAAAACAAGTTGAGAAGCTTGTCCAGGACCCTCAGTGGTCATACACGCTGTGTATCCTGGAATAAAATCCATGTACAAAGACATATGTTTCCATGTTTGTCTTGGGAGAACATGTCCAGATAGCAGAGTGGGTCCTCACATTATGTGGACCCCATATGTACCCCAATATTGTATCTCATTCATTTTGACTCATATTTTGGCCTGTGAGTAACCTATCCCAAGTGTTTATACATATAGAACACAATGGTGGAACTCATAGAGGATTTTTTAGATACAGTGTGAGATATTATGGGCATGACACTTTTAGGAGACACTTGATGATGACACTGATGAGAAGGGGTCATCATATAGATGTTGGAGTCAGTAATCCATTGTTACAATAGTTCTTTGGTTCTCTATTCTCTTAGATATGTCTTAGGGTAAGTACTCACCTATCAGACCATTGATTAGGTTTCACATTCTATAAAATAAATGTCAGGGTCCATACTCCCGTATCACACAGTCTTATAGGTTCATTAGGCCATCAAAGAGAGATTAGGGTTAATAATATTAAAATGGATAAATAATTTTAATTAATTTGATTATAGGAAATGGTAGGCCAACCATGTGGTTTGGGTTATGTCTATGTGATAAAAATCATCAAAAATATAAAAAATAATTTTATTTGGGTTTAGAATATTATGGGTTGAATCAATTAACACACTGTATGGAAAATCTATTTATTTAATGATGGAAAAATATTTTAGCTATGAATTTTGTTATTAAAGGTCATTAAATATTTTTTGGATACATGAGCCTATTTAATTACCTAGATGTTATCATGTTACATTTTTTAATGATTCAAATGTGTGATAGAATACTTATGAGCTATGTGACATGTAAACTAAGACACACATGTTGTTTACTACTTATTTAGAGCATTAAAATAATTCAGGGTCATAATTGAAATTTTAGTACATATTAGCTTTCCAATGTTACTAATATAAGCAAAAAATAATTTATAATATTCATCAAATTAATTTTATTGAATATCTCCCCTCTATCTCAATTTCTAGAGTAAAAAAGTGGAGATTTGAGCATCCTGATCAAAAATATTCATCTTGAATCAATGTAATGGTGCTCCTATGATCAAATATACATCAAAATATTAATTGATTCTTCATAATAGAACATTAATATAATAAAATAAATCATCTATATACTTTTAAAACTTTTACCGATGATTTAGAGGGTTCCATACTCAATTCCATTGATCATCAATCACTGAAAATGAGTAGAATATACATTCATCCATAAATTGACAACAATCACATTTTGATTTAAGTTTTGTAATTATTTTAATTCAGATGAGATACATAAGTTGATAACTAATAATTTTTTTTGTTCTGAAGATGACTTGTATACATCAATTTGGTTGAAAAAAGAATAAATCTTCTTTCTTTTACACTATCGATTTGAATCCAGTATGAAATAGTGTCATCATAGTAATCATATGTTTTATTAAATGGATCATTAAATTAAATTTTCATGAAATTTGATAGTGTGTTTTTATTATTACAACACCACATATGACAATTCGTTCTGATGTTGAATGGTAGAGAAATATTCATTAGAATATTAGAGATTGATTTTTGGGATTAAAATAAATTTAAACACAGACACACAAAAACACATACACATAGTCCATGGAATTAGAGTGCATAACTATTGTGGACTCACTCTTTTCATTTAGAAGAATAACCAGTGGGGGTGTCTTACTCCGTGTCAATGTGGCTTGAAAAACAAATGAAAAAAATTAATTCTCTAGAGAAATTCAAGGCCCAAGATTCCCCTTATCACCCATTAATGGGGGGGGGATTATGGCAAGAACCCACAAACATAGAATTGATGGATTTTTTTTAAAAAAATTAATCAAATCCTATCAGTGCCCATTGGTGCCTTCTGGTATCACCCCACATTCTCGCAAAAGGTGTGCTGACCTACCAACCAAAGCATGGTTGAGTTATGAGTTGCCAAACCCACTCAATTGATATGATCACAAACAGTGTTCAAAATCCTTCTATCGGGGTGTATATACATGAGAAATCAATATATTTTGGAAAAATTCCCCAAACATATTTTAAATTTTATAAAATTATTTTCGAGAAACTGTGACGTGTATATTGTGAATTAAAATAATATTAATTTCATTTCATTCATAATAAACTCACTTTATTATAGTTAGTCCAAAAATTAATTTTATTCTATATGTTTATTTCATGTCGACTAATCATGAAAAAGACTATCCTATGCATGTCTAATATTTTATTCTATATGTTTAATTTTATTCTATATGTTTATTTCATAATTGGTTAAGCACTATATGAGTGAGAGGTAAATTTTAAGGGGTGGGAATTTCAACTCAAGTTAGAACAAAATTTAGGAGTTATACCTAGAGAATAATGTGATCTATTATTTATTAAATAGGGAAAAAATTAGAAAACTCACGATCAAATAATTTATTTATTTATAAACCATTTTTTGTTTTATGAATGTATAGATTATAAAAAAGACTCATGAATAATAAAAAATCTTGCATATATAAAATCGAATTGACACATAGTTATGATTTTTTATCGAATAATAGTTTAGATTTTAGTGAGATCACATTGAAAAGACATGCTTAATATAAAATTATTTCATACAATGAAACAAACTAAAAATATATCAATTAAATATTAAAATAAATTTCATCCATCGCCATAATTTGAATAAAACCATACATGTAAGGTATTAATTATGTACAATAGAGCATTACACTAAGTATTAGGGATTTCCTATGATAGTGGTAAACTGAATTTATTAGTATCCACTTCAAATAAGTATCAATAGTAACTTGTTTTATCTTTTCAGTCAAACTGTTGATTAAATGAAATGTTACTATTTATATAACCAAGGAAGTCAATCCATAGATAAATCACCTATGATCCTGTGAGGTTGGCTATCTAAAATCCTACCTTGGATCTTTTGGAGTTGTTTCATATCCATAGATAAGACTGTGGGTAGAGGTTTAAAGAATCATTTCCACTAGAATACTCAAGAGACTAAATATTCAAAATCTTGTAATTGACCCATTTTGGGATTTAATAAAATAGTGAGAGAAAATTAAATATTAATAAATAAATAATGTGTATTGGTAATCAAGATACTATAATAATTAGTTAAATATAATTGTTTTAAATTAAATTATAATCATCCCCCACCAAAATGATTTCACTACAACCAACACTGGATAAGGAAAATATCCTTGTCTAACATATGTTCCAAGAGTGGCACATGAACATTCAAAAAAGTACAATGATATGATAGAAAGATATATGTGTTATAGATCTAACTTCATAGGGAGACCCATTAGGGAAAAGTCATGGGAGAAAAGAATAAATATAAAAATCAAATGGATGGTGTGAGGGATGTTTAGCGCTTCATTTTTTCATCTATGTCTACTGAGTTGCATAAAATGAATGAGGATAAAGATTCCTATAATATGATAACTCATATCTAAAAATTATTCCATAATATATTATGAAAATAAATATATGAGACATCAATTACACTTTATAGGTGTTGAAAAGAAAATGGGTGTCTGACATGACTTAATTTACTCAAAATTATTGGATACATTTATACATTGTAGTCTCTTGGATTTAAATTGATGAATAAACTAGAAACTGATCGAATTCATACACCATTAATGCCAATATTTTTTATTTTTATTATTAAATATAAAATTAATAACATAAAAATGTCGCTCTGAGATCCATTGGTTTTATTTTTCATGATGATATAAAAATGATGAAAATTAACTATTTAGTTCTTATAATGAATAAAAGGGTGAATGGAAAGGCTATAACATCAATAGATAAACCATATACAAAGATATTGACACATAAACCTTCCATGAATCTAAATATATATAGGGGAGAAGTGAGTATGATGAAGTATTCTTTACACATGTCATGAAATTCCAATAGAAGAATAATTACATGGTTTGGAAGAGGATGTTATGTCATTGTTCGTTACTATAATGGAACGGACCTCTCCGGTCCATTCCTTTGTGAAAATGTGGTGCTAGAGGTGTTCTGGGAAGTCAAGGTGACTTGGGGATGCATTTGTGTGTACTTTTAAGGGAATCTAAAGGGTAATAGCTTTCGCAGGGTTGGCGCATGGTTTGCCTAAACCATGCAGCCAAACCGTGCAAGGCTGGTCTTGAGGGAAGTGGCTAATGCACGCTTAGTGCATAGTTTGCCTAACCTTGCGGACTAACCATGTGAGGAGGGGTTGTCGAGGCAGAAGCTAACGCACAGTTAGTGCACGGTTTGTTAAACCATGTGAACTAACCGTGCGGGCACTTAAAGTTAGATACTAAAATTGTGGATCTAACTCATTTTGCCTAAAATCACATCTTTTAAGCCCCTAAGCATCCATAACTCGAGATTACCCTTCCTTGGAGGTGTAAGAACGTCTCCCAAGTGTTTTTTAGGCGATTCAGAGGCTTCCCTTTGCGAATCAATGTCGGTTTCTCAAGGTTAGTGATCCTTTTTGTATGGTTTCTTAGATCTACCTAGATCTACTCCTTCTCTTCTCTAGGGATCTTAGATCTACGCCCGTTTCAGGTAGATCTATGTGTGTGGATGTCGTTTTTGATGATCTTTGGTCTTGTTTGTGTTAGGATAGAAGATATAGGGTGAATCCTTGGTGAATCCGCCCGGTCTCCTTGTGCGTTATTCGACTGTTGTGAGTTTTCTCAAAAACCATTGAGGTAGGGGATTCATGGCTTCTCTAATTATTTATGTGAAATTGCAGAGTTAGCATGATTTAGCACTTTGGATCACAATGAAATTGACCTAATTAATTACTTGAACCCGATTAAAATAACTGGTTTGATCACATGTTGTTGCTTTGTACCGTGATAATGGTTTGCCTCATGTTTTGCTAGATAGAGTGTTATCTATGCTTGATTTGATTAGTTGTTCATTATTGATGGAAAATGATAAATAATGTAAAGCCGAAATTAGTTGATAATTAATTGGAGAAACATAAAGAGGCATGTAAATCAATCCGATTATTGTCGTTGTTGTAGTTGTTCTAATTTGATGTTAATCCAATTGGCACAGTAAGCATGTTAAATATTTTATGATAGCTTACTGAATAGGTTTCCCAGAATTGGATCCTACGAATTGAATCTGTTAATTCGAGAGTGATTAAATAATTGGTTGGTTGATAAAAGATAATTCCTAGTAGGGTTCTTAGTTACCCTCTTGTTTGTATGGCCGAGTGACTTGTGCTTTAGAGCCATGAGTAATCATTATGTATGAAGGTTGTATGCCTTGTTAAAGGTACAAGAGCCCATTTGATGTGATGTTTGATTTCCTGCTGCTTGTGCTGTGATATGATCCTGGAGGGGTGTTGTGATATGTGGAGGCAGGGAGGCCTTATGGTTGTGGAAGCAGATGACGCCTAGAGTGGCGAGATTCATCGGTTTATGCATGTGGGTGTCGGGGAGGACACAAGTGATGATAGAATAGGATGGTGTGGTGGCACCTAGAAATTACCTGGTCACATTTGGTTATGAGGATGGTGTGGTGCTTAGCCTAGGTGTCTTCGGGCAAGAATTTGTAGTGCACGTGGTGCAGATTGTGGAGCTTAGCCCAGGTATATATAGGCAATCCTTTGGAGAGATATGCACAGGACGTATGTCGTTGGGGAAAAGCGGAAAACCAGTGGGAATGTAGTAGTGGGCTACCCTTGATATTCTTTACTACATGCTATAATTTTTGTATGAGTTACTTGGTGAGAGTAGCCATGGTGAGGTTGGGAACTTAGTATAACTGTTTAGGTGATGAGTTAGTTTCACTTGTTGTTCACTATGCTTTAGCATGATTTCATTACATTGTACGAGAGGATTCAGGAAGGATCCTACTAATTATACTGTTATACTCACCCTACGTTTATGTAAACTGTTTTTCAGGTCACTTGGAGCAGGTTGGAGATCAATCTGGTTACAACTAGCTTGTGGTTGGAGGAGCTGTTCGGGCTTGTGGTCGCTGCCATTTTACTTTCTTTTGGGTACATGTAGATTTCCCTTTCTGTTGTAGTACATTTGCATGGAATTTCATATATGTACATGGGTTTCATTTATATTTCAGTTCTGAGTTGGAGTTGGTTGGTTTCTATCTTATCTCTCTCTTCCACATGTGTTCTCTTAGAGGGTAATGCCTCCCATCTATGTGTTTATTATACCCTCGGTGCTAGTCACCAACCCGGGGCATACTGGAGGCGGGACTGGGAGTCATTATCTCCCTTTTCACATCGCCGGCCCAGGAGGGGTACACTTTGTGGGGAGGGGGTCTTGACAGAGTGGTATCAATGGTCTGGTTGAGGGATAGGATGAAGATTGGAGTTAGGCACTTGTGAGGTTGCATGGGTTGGTAGGGAAACAATGTCATTCATGTTTAGCAAGTGCGGTATACACTGAAACCGGCTAAGAAATAGGCGTTTAGGGCCCCCTATGATCTGATGTCCAGACCATTATGTTTACAACGACTACTAAACAAGGTGATACTAGTTGCAGTGTAGAGACGTAGGAAAGGATCATGCATCATTCTTCTTTGTGCTTGTGTGTGAATGGGTAGACCATGGGATAGGTTAACCTAAAATGAATAAAAAAATAAGTAATTAATGTTCAGTATTCCATATTTCGGACATTGGAGCTCTAAGTGTTTGTTATTTTCTAGGTATGGCTCCAGGTCGACGTCCTCATCAGGCTTGCACAAAAAATGTATAGCAGGCTGTTTCAGCTGATCACCGCAGGGTAGAGGATGACAATGACAACACTTGGAGGAAGAAACTCAGAGAGTTTCAGTGCCAGAGTCTACAGAAGTACGAGGGATCCATTTTAGATATAGTCACAGAAGACTGGTTAGAGGAGGTCGAGATAGGATTCAGCTCGATCCGTGCTCGGAAAGAGCACTGGGTGTCCTTAGCTGTGACGATGCTGCATGGAGCAGCGAGGCAGTGGTGGTTTTTATTCCTCGGGGATCATGAGGAGTTATAGATCTCATGGTAGGAGTTCCGAGATAAGTTCAGAGTCGAGTTCCTTTCCTCGACTGTGAAGGTGTCCAGTCCCCATGATCTCATTACCTTCCGATAGGGGTGCTCCAGTGTTCGAGAGTTTGGGATCCGTTTTAGGAACCTTTTACGATATGATTCGGACTTCTTACCAGATGTGGAGGCCAGGGCGAGGCATTTGGAGGAGGCTTTGCATCCAGAGATCCAGCTATAGGTCACCCCATTTTATGATAAAGACATATCACGAGGTGATGGCGATGGTAGAGGTTGTTGAGAGGACTTTGGATAAGATCGGATCATCATGAGAAAGGGATCATCATGATCCCTCACGAAGCAAGCATGTGGTCCAGGGTTCCCGGTTTTCAGGGCAGAAGAGTTTTCGCTCAGCTAGGGGTAGGTCCCATCCCTTCACGTCTCGTTTCTCCAGAGGAAGCAATTCTCAGGCCTATTCCAAGGTATCAGGCGCTTGTTTTTCTTGTGGTGGTCATGGCCATCAGCACCGGGAGTGCTCTACCTTTCAGAGTGGTCATCGTGCACTAGGCTCTATGCTCCAGGTTCCTCCGTTGAGGCAGTTTCCACTAAGGCATTAGCAGCCAGTTTTACCACCTTTAGATCACCAGAGGGGAGATGGGGAAGACAGAGGAAAACCTCATGATGCTCCCCATCCCTAGAGAGAAGGACGCGACTGTAGTGGTGGTCATCATCAGGGTCAGAGAGGCCTTGAAGGAGGTCATGTTCAGCTTCATGCTCTAGTGTTGCCAGCACCAGACGAGCCAGATGTCATTCGAGGTACACTTTTCTTGTTTTCTACCTTAGTGTAATCCTTTTTTGATTTAGGAGCGACACACTCCTTCATATCACCTAACCTTGTCCATGCTTTGGGACTTGAGGTAGAGAGGCTTCCAGTGCCCTTGGCATTGACTGCGCTAGTTGGAGGTCGAGCTAGCTTGTTTGAAGTATGTGGAGACTGTGAGCTAGTGTTAGAGCAACACCGCTCTTGGGGAGATTTACTATGTTGACTGATACAACCATATGATGTCATCCTCGACAAGGATTGGTTATATTCGCTGTAGGATAACATGGATTTCTTCAGGAAGAAGGTCATCTTCATCGGTGCGGATGGAGAGCAGGTGGTGTTTGTTGGTGAGCGAGATCCTCGAATGGGTCATATGCGTGTTCCATCCTTATCTTCAATGTCGGCTGAGATGATGCTTAGTTCTTCAGAGGATCGGTAGTTGGCGTTGTCTAGGGTCATCGAGGAGTACCTTGATGTCTTTCTAGAAGAGGTTGTATCATTACCCCCTTGATGAGAGATCGCGTTTTGGATTGAGCTACAACCAGGAGCATCTCCTATCTCTATGTATCCATATAGGATGGCTCCATACGAGTTACGAGAGATTCGTATATAGCTTGATGGTCTATTGTAGTGCAGCTTTGTTCTGCCAAGGGTGACCCATGGGGTGCACTAGTTCTGTTCGTGAAGAAGGCCGACTGCAGTTTGCGGTTGTGTGTCTATTATTGTTGCTTAAACAAAGTGAAAATAAAGAGCCGCTCTCCTCTTCTGCAGATTGATGATTTATTCGATCAATTTAAGGGTGGAAGTTTGTTCTCAATGACCGACATACAGTCATGATATCATTAGATGTGTGGGAAGGATGAGGATATTCTGAAGACTACTTTCCGTTGTCGTCATGGGCATTATGATTTCGTCGTAATGTCGTTTGGTGTGACAACTACTCCAGATGTGTTGGTGGGTTTAATGAATGATGTGTTCCGAAAATTCCTAGACAAGTTCCTAGTAGATTTCATCGATGACATCCTTGTGTACTCCACATCTGAAGAGGAGCATGCAGAGCATCTACGAGCCATTTTGGGAGTTCATTGTCGACATCAGCTGTTTGGGAAGTTGTTGAAGTGTGAGTTTTGGGCTCGAGAAGTCCGTTTATTGGGGCATGTTGTGTCCCAACATGGAGTAGTTGTGGATCCATCGATGATAGAAGCAGTTGTGTCTTGGGCAGCCCCCAAGATAGTTTCAGTGGTGCGAAGTTTCCTTGGTTTCGCAGGCTACTACCGGAGGTTTGTCACCGATTTCTCCCGAGTTGGAAATTCTCTGAAATCTTTGAACAAGAAGGATCAGCCATTCATATGGACTGATCAGTGTCAGGATGCATTCGAGTATCTAAAGGAGAATTTAGTACGTGCTCCAGTCCATTGTCTTCCTACTGAAGGAGTTCAGTTTGATGTTTTCTGCGATGCATCGCGTCTGAGGTTAGGCTGTGTTCTCATGCAGCATAGGTCAGTTGTTTGTTATGGGTCTCAGCAGTTACATCCCCATGAATACAACTATGCCACCCATGATCTTGAGTTTCCAGCTGTGGTTTTCGCTCTGAAGTTGTGGATACATTACCTCATTGGTGAGCTCTTTGTGGTTTTCACTGATCATAAGATTTTGAGGTATGTTTTCTCCCAGTGTGACTTGAACTTACGAAAATGTTGGTGGATGGAGTTCTTGCAGGGATAAAACTTCTAAATATCATATACACTTGGAAAGGGGAATGTTGTAGCTGATGCGCTGAGCCGAAAGTCACGTAGTGATGCTGTGTGTGAATTCGGTGATTCATGGAGAGTAATGGAAGAAATGTCAGCATTGCATCTTGATATAGGAGAAGTCGGAGGTAGAGGTTTTCTTTTTCAGATGACGGTACAGTCATCCCTGGTGCAGAAGGTGGAAGAGTCCCAGTTGGGGGATCGTGAGGTGGAGGTATGGAGAGACCGAGTCATTTGTGGTGAGGCCCCTGATGGTTCATCTGAGGATGAGCAACACATAGTGTTGTATCATGGAAGGATTTTTGTTCCCTTAGCGATGCGCGAGACGATTCCCATAGAGTTCCATAGTTCGCCCTTAGCAATACATCCTGGCGTGACCAAGATGTACCGATCCTTGAGGAGACAGTTTTGGTGGCCTAGGCTGAAGCATGCGGTTGCGGAGTTTGTGTCTCGATGTTTAGTCTGCCAGAAGGTGAAGGCCGAACATCGTGTTCCTAGTGGTATTCTTTTTCCATTAGATATTCCTTAGTGGAAGTGGGAGGACATCTCAATGGACTTTTTTACTGGTTTACCTCGAGCTCTAGGAGGACATGATGCTATTTGGATGGTAGTGGATCGTTTAACGAAATCGTCCCACTATATAGCAATCAAGGAGTCAAGCACAGTGGATTTTTTGTCTAGGTAGTATCTAGAGGTGGTTGTGAGACTTCATGGAGTCCCAAGGATGATCATCTCTGATCGAGATCCTCATTTTACCTCCAGGGTGTGGAGAGGTCTCCAACAAGATTTCGGTTCTCAACTATGCCTTAGAACTTCTTTTCATCCTCAAAAGGATGGTCAAATGGAGCAAACCATCCTGACTCTTGAAGACATGTTTCACTCTTGTGTTCTTGATTTTGGAGGTTCATGGATGAGGCACTTACCCATGGTGGAGTTTTCATACAATAATAGTTTCCACTCCACCATCTGTATGGAGACATTTGAAGCCTTGTATGGCCGGCATTTCCGTTCTCTGTTGTGCTGGACTGGGTTCGGAGAGTCCACAATTCTCGTACCGGAACTAGTGAAGAATACAACAGAGATGGTTCAAGTGATTCGTGAGAGGATGAAGGTAGCACAAGATCGTCATAAATCCTCTACCGATCAAAGGAGGAGACCCTTGGAGTTTAATGTTGGGGATCATTTGTTTCTCAGTTGACTCCCCATCGTGGGAAGCGAAGGTTTGGTCGTGGGAGTAAGCTTTCTTCCCGCATTGTTGGGCCTTTCGAGGTGTTATCTCATGTTGGAGTTGTGGCGTATCGAGTAGCACTTCCCCCTTAGATGATTCAGATACATGATGTTATCCATGTATCACAATTACGTCGTTATCTTCATGACGAATCCCACATCATCTATTAGAGATAAATCGATGTTGATGATGATGCCACTTTTGAGGAGCGACCCGTGGAGATCCAAGACCGCAAGGAGAAGGTGTTGCGCGGACGTTCCATCCCCTTATTTCATGTCTTGTGGTAACATAATGGAATGGAGGAGAGTACATGGGAACGTGAGTCACAGATACGTGCTCAGTACCCAGAGTTGTTTAATGTTTAACTCTTTCATGTAATGACGATTCCTTATGTGTTTATGAATCCTTTATGTTTATGAGATGACTCCCTTTGTTGATTTGGTGGCTTTTACTATTTTGAGAGGTATCTCGGTTGGTGGTTTGTTCAGACCATGTTTCATTTTCTCTTTAGGTGGGTTTTGGATTCTCGAGGATGATAATGTTTTGTGAGGTATCTGATGTAATGGCCCGAACCTCTCCGGTCCATTCCATTGTGAAAATGTGGTGCTAGAGGTGTTCCGGGAAGTCTAGGTGACTTGGATGTGTGTTTGGGTGGACTTTTAAGGAAAGATAAATGGTAATAGCTTTTGCACGGTTGGCGTATGGTTTTCCTAAACCGTGCGGCCAAACTGTGCAAGGATGGTCTTAAGGGAAGTGGCTGACGCATGGTTTGCGCATGGTTTTCCTAACCATGCGGACTAACCATGCGAGGAGGGGTTGTCGAGGCGGATACTAACGCACGGTTAGTGCACGGTTTGTTAAACCGTGCGAACTAACCGTGTGGGCACTTAAAGATAGATCCTCAAATTGTGGATCTAACTCGATTTGTCTTTAATCACCTCTTTTATGCCCCTATGTGGCCACAACTCAGGAATACCCTTCCTTGGATGTGGAAGAACCTCTCCCAAGAGTTTTGGAGGTGATCTGGAGGCTTCTCTTCGCGAATCGAAGCTCTTTTCTCAAGGTAAGTGATCCTTTTTGTTTGGTTTCTTAGATCTACCTAGATCTATTCCTCCCCTTCTCTCAGGATCTTAGATCTACACCCGTTACAGGTACATCTCCACGTGTGGATGTCGTTTTTCATGATATTTGGTCTTGGATGTGTTAGGAGTGGATATATAGGGAGGATCCTTGGTGAATCAGCCCAGTCTCCTTGGGTGTTCTTCAACCGTTGTGGGTTTCCTCGAAAACCTTTGAGGTAGGGGATTCGTGGCTTCTCTAATTTTTATGTGCAATCGTAGATTTAGCATGATTTATCCCTTTCGATCACAATGAAATTTACCTAATTAAATAATTGAACTGGATTAAAAGAATTGGTTTGATCGCATGTTTTTATTTTGTACCATTATAAAGGTTTGCCTCATGTTTTTCTAGATAGAGTGATATCTATGAATTCTTTCATTTGTTGTTTTTTGTTGATGGAAATTGATAAATAATGTAAATCTAGAATTCGTTGATAAATAATTGGCTAAAGATAAAGAGGAAGGTAAATTAATCTGGTTGTTTCCATTGTTGTAGTTGTTTTAATTTGATGTCAATCAAATTGGCATAATAAGCATATTAAATCTTTTGTGATAGCTTACTGATTAGGTTTCCTAGAATTGGAACCTACAAATTGAATTTGTTAATTCAAGAGAGATTAAAGAACTGGTCAGTTGATAAAAGATAACGCATGGTAGGGTTCTTAGTTACCCTATTATCCGTAAGGTTGAGTTCCATGTGATTTAGAGCCATGAGTACTCATTATGTATGAAGGCTGGATGCCTTGTTAAAGGCCCAAGAGCCCATTTGATGTGATGTTTGATTTCCTGCTGGTTGTGATGTGATGTGACCCTGGAGGGGTGTTGTGATATGTGGAGTTAGGGAGGCCTTGTGGCTATGGAAGTAGATGACGCCTAGAGTGGCGAGGTGCATCAATTTATGCATGTGGGTGTCGTTGAGGACACAAGTGATGATGGAATTGGATGGATTTTATTGATGGATGCTTAGTGACCTTGATTGATTGTTTATGTCATTTACTTTTCCCCACTACTCAAGGCAGCTGGTCTTGCTTACCCTTCTTCCGAAAGGGGCGAGGGCACGTGGGATTTGCCACGTTCTTTCCATGTTTAGCCTCTCTAGGGAGAATGGGTCTACATTCTTGCTATAGGAGGAAAAGACTCGACGAGTAGTACATATACTCACCGTGTTGAGCTCCCTTGTGTTTAGTATCATAGGTTTCTTTTCTAGAATGCATGTGAATATGGGAAAGTAATTTCTGTAATGAAATATTGATTAAATTGTGATAATCCACGGGGATGGAGATGCTGGAATTTAAAGGTGATGTTGAATCTTTAAAGGAACAATTGATTTTGAATGTGATGAAAATGAAGTTTAATGTGGTCGTGTTCATGGCTAATTAATGTGAAAATAATTAATTAACGTAAAGTGTAACTGATGAAAAAGGGAATGAAGTAACCTAATGAAGTTCTTTAATTGGTTGTGTGATTATAGGATACCTAGTATTAGAAATAGTAGCCCAGAGTCTGAGAGACATTAGCTATAGTTGAGACTAAGACTAGGTTTTTCCCATAGTGTGGTTGTGAGATATAATATATGCTGTACTTTTTTGTGTTTCTATACGCTACTCCACCCTGTTAGTATGGGAAACTGGAACCCTGGGGATTCTGAGCCCTGGGGGGGTGTTTTCCCCAACATTCTGGTGGGAGGATGAATGGCTGACTACCCCCTTTGACCCCGCTCGCTTCTCTTGGTAGATACTTGTGGTTGTAGGCATAGTGTTTAGTTTTTCCCATATATGTGTGTAGAGGGATGTAATGGTTTTTGGTCATTCACACACATATATTCTGGATATAGTATCCTATGGACTACTATAGGTGTAACGTGCATAGGCTGTGATGGCTTGAGGATCCTTACTCGGCATATGGGCTATAATGGCTTGAGGTATAATACCCGACATATGATACATGTTATGAAAGATGTGGTGGCTCCCGGAAACTACCTGGTTACTTTCGGTTGTGAGGATAGTGTGGTTCTTAGTCCAAGTGTCTGCGGGCAAGCCATTATGGTTCATATGGTGCAGATTGTGGAGCTTAGCCCAGGTATATATGGGAAAGCCTTTGGAGAGAGAATCACAAGACGTATGTTGTTAGGGGAAAAGCAGTAAACCAGTGGGGAATTAGTAGAAGGGTGACCTTAATATTATTTACTACATGCTATAATTTTTGTATGCGTTACTTGGTGAGAGTAGCCATGGTGAGGTTGGGAACTTAGTATACCTGTTTAGGTGACGAGTTAGTTTCACATGTTGTTCACGGCGCATTAGCATAATTTCTGTACTTTTCACGAGAGGCTTCAGGGAGGATCCTACTTTGTATAATCTTATACTCACCCTACATTTATGTAAACTATTTTTCAGGTCACTTGGAGCAGGTTGGAGATCAAGCTGGTTACTACAAGCTTGTGTTTGGAGGAGCTGTTTGGGCTTGTGGTCACATCCATTTTACATTCTTTTGCGTAGTTGTAGTTTTCCCTTTCAGTTGTTGTACTTTTTCATGCAATTTCATATATGTACATAGGTTTCCTTTATATTTCAGTTCTGAGTTGGAGTTGGTCGGTGTCTATCTTATCTATCTCTTCCACATGTGTTCTCTTAGAGGGTAATGCCTCCAATCTGTGTTATTATTATACCCTCGGTGCTAGTCAACAACTCAGGGCCTACTAGAGTTGGGACTCGGGGGTCATTATCTCCTTTTTCACATTGCTGACCCAGGAGGGGTACACATTATGGGGAGGGGATCGTGACAGTTACTAGGTTTATTTTTAATTAAATTTGATATATCTATCTATTTTTTTTGGATTTTTGAACAATATTTGACTTATAAATTTTCATGAAAATATAAAAACAATGTATATTCATGAAGATTACAAAGGGAGTGGTTGATATCTGAATATAAAATGTGAAAGACTACAAAAATTGGTAGTTTTAGTTTTTCAATGTAGTCTTCCTATAAGCATTGTTTTTATGTAAAAAAATTATTATTTATCGTCTAAAACTAGAAATATATTCTTATTATCAAGTGTAGACAATATAATATTGTTATAAATTTAAAAAATAAACTTTTTCCATTTTTTAAAGATAACATACATTATCGCTTGATTCATCTTAACAATATATTGTATATAATTGAACATAAAAAGGATTATTTAGAAATAAATAAAAAATACTGCAATAATGAATTATATTCATCCCACCCCTAGAACTTTATGCTAGTTCATGTAAATGAATACAATTATAGTAAACTACATCATGGAAAAAATTTAAAATTTATAGAGTTAAAAACCATATATGTATGACCCCATTTTTTATAAGGTAAAAGAAAAAATTTCCCTTCAATGATAATGGAGTAAGGCTCCAAAAATACTAGAGTTGATTTGTATTAAGGTATAATCCCATTTCTAATATATGAAAGGGGTGTATTTCATACAATATAACATTTACTAATGACTTTAATAGATATGGAAATATCTAATTTATGAGGTATAATTCATATTTCATTAACATGTTTAAGGGATATTAGAATGAATTCGTAGAGTAATCTTAGTAAAAAGATAAAAGTAGATTTTCTCAGATATTCATGTCGAATATCTTAAGCAAATGTTCATTAATAACATGAGGGAGTGTGAGAGAGTCTTCATACTCACCCCCCTTATATACCTTCATGGAATGGTTAATGAAAAAAAGGAATCAAACTTTTCATCACATAGCCAGATCCATGATGATTCCTAAAACTCTATAATTATGATTTTGGGGATATGTGTTGTAGAAAACGAAAGATACACTAAATTTTGTACTAATAAATGTGACAGATGACATTACATAATAGTTATGGTATGAAGGGAAACCCATCCTTCAACACATATGTGTATGGGGATGTAAATTTTTTTTCATTAATACACCTTGTGACATAAAATCACTACAAAATAATTGGCAATGATCATCACTGTTTTAGCCATGTTTTCAGAAAAAATGGCTAAATTTTAATCAAGATAATTTTTTCATGTTTATTAAAGAGGAAAATTTATCCACACTTACAAACATGGTTAATTTATCAATATATATAAATGTTTCTACTTAAACCATGTTTTAAAACATTCCTAAGTTAGATGCATTTTAAAACCTGAAAACATTTTAATTAGTCGTATTTTTTAAAAATGTGACTAATATTTATTTTTATTGAGTTGTAAATGCAGAAATATTATGTAAGAATTTTGAATAAATTATACTTGTATATATTTATTCTAGTATTTCCAAACTTAAAAAATCATATAAAAATAACATAGGTATACATATACAAACATTTATATACACACAAAAATTCCTACATATAAACACATACACCCACAAGTAGGTAAAAAAAATTATAATTAAATAATAAATACCATATAAATGGTCATTGATAATAACTTATTAATCATTTGAATGTATATATGTACTAATATTAGAAATTTTAAATAATAAGTATATATATAAATATATTGATATTAATCAAGACATATATGTATACACATATATACATATATTAATTTATATATGTGTGTGTATGAATTTGTTAATTTATAATATATATATATACATTCCAGTTAATATTTAATATATAATTAATTAATTAAACATAAAAAAATAACTATATAAATGATTGTTACTATATCACACCAAAACATATACATACATACATACAAATATACAAACACACACACAAACATATATACATACAAACAAACAAACATACATGCATACATACATATATACATACATACATACATATATACATACAAACATACATATGAATTTATATATTAATCTAGATATATATTTATAAATTTATAAGTATATTAATATTAAGATATACATATATATATATATATCAAACTATTAATAAAATTACACATACAATTCTACCATATAGATATAAATATATATATGTTAATATATATAAAATTGAAATTCACATTCACATATAAACCTACAATCAAAAAAGTTAAAACATAATTATAAAAACAAACTAATAACTAAATCAATGATTAATAATATATATGTACGTATGTATGTATGTATATTTATGTAATGTTATATATATATGTGTGTGTGTGTGTGTGTGTGTGTTAATTGATATATATATATATATATAATATTCATTGGAATTATAATAAAATCAATCACATAGTCACCCCAATCAACCAATGCGTTAGGCCTCATAAATCCCCTCAAGGATTGAATTATACTCATTGGACTAGTTTATTACATCATCAACCATCCTAAGGACCAGCAACATTATATGAAAATAAATGGTCATATTTAATACTTGAAAGTCCATGATGTCCCAACAACATGAACATTATGAACACCCTTAACCTGATGGCCCTAGAGAAACTGCAAGGATCATGGACCCAATGGCCTAGAATAGTCATGAAGGCCCTAAACCAATTCATTTAACTTCCCTATAGATTTGGGACTAGCCATTCCATACTACATGCTCACCATCACCAATGGAGGCCAATGCTCGTCATCATAGAGGTCATGACCTAGCCCCAACTACTTCTACCATTGGTGTCTACCATACCTTATCATGCTTACCATTGACCACATGATGGAATTATGTGACTACCCTACAAATTCATATGTTGGGAAACCTACACACACCTATTTGTTCCTTGAGGATGAAAACAGTAAACATGAATGTTCATTCATGCACACGAGGGGAGAAACCATCATCCCCTAAAATGATTGGCCAAATGATTAGGGTGGAAATTGATCCATGCACCCACTAGATGGAATTGATTCTCTAGATTCAAAAGTGTTGGTTGAAGAATAATATCCATATTACACAATGGGTGATGAATATGTTCTCAAGGAACAAGTACTACATTGGTTACCTGGAGAAGTTAGCTAACCAATGAGATGGTTTTCTTATCATCATTTCTTGTGGAACGTTATTCTTTAATAAAAATGAACCTCTAACCCACTGGAATGATGTGGATGGAAACAATGTTGGGGAGTAGAAATAACCCATGATTTTATAAATAAATTACTTCTTCCAAAATCTCGTTTTGATATTTGTAGACCATCCAACTGATGTGGGACCTATCAGGTATAAATGGGTATTTATGAAGATTCTGTACATGGCTGATCAAGTAAGTACCTATAAATAATGACTATATGCAAATGGTTTTAGGAGACACCAAGGAATTAAATATGACAAGACATTATAATCCATCGTAATGTTGAAATCCCTTAAAATACTTCATGTAATTAAAGCCATATGTTATTTTGAAAAAAATTTGGTTGCAAAAATACTTTTCTAATTATGATTTTGTTTGACTATATGTATACAACATACCTCTAGTGGTTTATAATTTCCATGAGTGATAATGAGTTGCAAAATATGTAATGATAATTTAATATATTTACTAAGCCATCAAAATCGTGGAATGTTCATTTTGATGAGGCTATTATAAAATATGGTTTTGTTATGAATGGAAGGCAACCATGTATCTGTTATATGGTTTATGAAAATTTTATTTATTCTCTAGAATTTTCTATCGGTGGCATGCTGTTCATGGAAAATGAAGTGAAAGTACTACAATCAATGATGAATTGTTTAAAAGAATGTTACATTATATATGACTTAGGAAAAGAAATAAAAAATTAGATATATTAATATATATTGAGATAGATCTCAAATGAAACAAGGTCTAAGTCAAATTATATATATATAGATAAATAAACCAAATGGTACAACATGGAACAATCCAAGAGCGTAGTATTTCTGATGTCAGATGAAATTGATCTCTCTAAGAAATTGTGTACACAATCAATTGAGGAGATTTATATAATTTTTAGTGTCCCTTATACTTATTCAGTGGGATGTATCATGTATGTCATGTTATATTATGGGATTCATGATTCTAGATCTTTAAGCATAGTGGGAAGATGTTAAACTAATCCTAGAGAGTTTCATTGGGAAGTAATTACAATTATACTAATGTACATGAGACATATGAATGATATTTTACTACTGTATGAAGGAGATGGGGAGATGGTAGTGAAGAGATACACTGATATTGGATTCCAAATAGAACATAATGCCATGAAATCATAGTTATAGTACATAGTTTTTTCTAAATTGTGGTATATTGAGATAAAGAATCTCAAAGAAACTTGTGGTTGTCGATTCTATAGTGGTATATGATTATATAATGTATCTCAATAAAATTATGGGAGTATATTGAATACAAAACATTATAATAGATATTTGTATTATACCTAGTAGTGCAGACTCTATTACAATATACTGTGATAATATATCTGCAATAGTACCTATAGAGGAATTTAGGTTACACTAGAAGGAAAAGAATAAAATTCCAAAGTTTCACCTCATAAATGATATTACTACAAGATGTGAAGTCACAATTAACTGAATATCCATGAAGGATAACAAGATAAAACCCCAAAATAAAACTAAATCTCATTAGAATCATGAATCTCATGTTATAGATAGTGAGCTAAGACTTGTTATCATTTGAATTTAGTGAAAGTGATAGTGTTATGGTAGTGGGTTCCATAGACCAATCATATATGTGTACATTGATTACCAGTCCATGTATATAGTTATATATATATATATATATATATATTCTACACTTACCCTGATAGTAACATTTCATCTAAATGTATGATTTTTTTTGAAATTTTTGTAGATTATAATTCATATCAAAATTTTATATTAGTTATTATCTATAATAATAACATCAATTTAATATGATAATAGTATTAGACATATGTACTATAGTATAGATACATCATATTGATTGGACAGAAATGACATTTGAATATATGGTGATGGGGGTGTCAGAATCATTAAAACTTCTTCTCATGATGCTTTCACTTGGTGATCTTGAGTACATTAGATCATGATAACTAATTTGATAATGGAACCAAAACATGTTTTATATTTCATTTTCTATTCCTAATTTTTTAAACCCATAAGTACATGATACATATGATAGAATATATTTCACCCAATGTTTTTGGATAAGTTCGTGCACCTCTCACCTCACATGTTGATTGAATTCATCTTCATGTATGTACAAATTTAGGTGAATTCATATTCCAATGATGTTTCATAAGTTATAATCCATTATGAGTGGATTAAATGGATTTCATTCATTAAAGTAATTAAATGATTAAATACAATGAGAATAGACATATACTGATGCATTGAATATAGAACATGTGTCTCATTATATAAAATATACTGGGAAATGATATATATAAAAGGGTGAAATCCAACATATTATTGAAGATAAGTTCTATAGAAGCCTTTTTATACTATTTTTCTCTCTAGATAAAGTTTTCCTCTAGTTATAGTTACTAAAACACCTCCAATGTTTAGGGGTCATCAAGGAAAATTTTGGGATCTTTTGGAAGGTGAAATCCCATCATAGGTAGGAGGATTTTGTTTTTTTGTAAAAGGTGGTCTTCATAAAGAATAAACTAAAGGGTAAAAGATACATTACACATCGATACATGTATACATTGTTTATATTATTTATTTCTATTATATGTTGACTCTGTTGAGGATTAATCATGAATATATATGGGTGCACTTCCTGATTCGTCTTGTTTTTTAATTTCCCTATCATATTTTTAATTTTTTGACATTATGATTTTCAGTGAATTTTTCACTGAGTTTCTTTGAAAGTTCAAACATCTAAAAATTTTCATCGGAACATGGTTTATATGAATAGTTTAGAGGAAAAAATGTTTTTATATTTGTATATGGAATTTTCTAGTTATTTTTTCTTTCATGGTTTAGTGTGATTGGCTCGGACATGGATGAGTCCAATCCATGAGAAACTCAGTGGAATTATTATGTAAAAAATTATTCATATGTAGACTAACGTATAGATTTTTAATGGATAGTATAAACCATGAAAGAATAATGTTAATGACTTTGAAATTTTTATTCTGGGTTTTTTCATAGTTGGCACATGGTTTTCTATGCTCTGTAGCCAAATTGTTCGCCTCACACAGTTTTAAAAAAATTGTAAAATATATAATGTTAATCTCCCCAATTTAAAACACATTTCTAAGTTATTTCACCTCTCTAATAAGACTCATATCCATATACATCTCTCCCCATCATCCTATCCATTTCTATAGTCTTCCCCTTGGATTTCTTCGGGATTCAATCGGTGATCTTCATGGTAATCCCTATTCTTCTCCCCTTTATTCATTCTAGGTTTCGTTTAATTTTTCCTTACACATGATCCCTATATGCCATGGTTTTCTGATTTTAGGGTTTGGGGTTTACTTAATGTTGGGGTTATTGATATTTAGGGTTCATATTCATCGTCTTATGTGGCTTTTGAGCTTCTACCATCATAAGCGATGTGTTCTGCTCAATATATAGTGGTTGTTTAATTGTAATTCATTATTAATCCATGTTCATATAGGCTAGATGTTTTTTAAAATACTTTTATACTTAGTCATAATTATCAAAATAACCCACGATAGGTGTTAAATGGGTTTCTATTATTTTAATTGTTCTAAATTAGGGAATGGTCATTTTAATAGTTCCACATGTATAATTGAATTCATAAATATGTTTTCAATTGGTTTTTGTGATTTAAAGAATTTTATTCAATTAATTAAGAATATTTTTATTGGAATGTTATTTATTCAATAAATTATATTCTTATCAAAATAATAACTTTGGGATTTGAATATTTTTTAATAAAAAGAGAAATTATTTTAATTTCATTGAAAAATGGATTTTTAAAATGGATTATTTCATTATAATTTTGTTTGAATGTGTGGAATTAAGTCTTAGAATCCCTGTAACGTTTCAATTGTATGTTTAGAATATTATTAAATGATTGAAATTTTTATTTTCTTATCCCACTATGATCTTCCCATGTGATTAATTCTTATTTACGAGTGGAGTACTTTTTGTGGTAACCCATGGTGGATGGAAAAAGCCTATTTATGATGAGGTTGTTGGAGGTAAGGGTGAATGATTTTTATTTGGTTTATTGATTAATGTGTTGTTTCTTATGATTTTTGTCTCACTTATACTTTATTAACCTCAGGGGAAACCTCATCTAAGATAAAGGTCAAGACTTTTGATACACTAGTTCCTGTCACAAATGGGCTAGTGTCCCCTCTAGAGTGAAACAACACTAGATACGGGTACCACAAAGATTCTAATGTGTTCTCAAGAGTCTTGTGTATATCTTCATATTAATGTTGGATGATATGTAGTTTAGTGTATGTTGTAATTTCTACGAATATATTCCCTTTGGACAAAGTGAATTTCACATATACCTTATTCTTCATTGGTAATTTTATCTAGTGGGTTCCATTTTAATTCTTCTCGTATTACCTATCTTAATTGATTGTGTGGATTCTACACTCTAATGATTTGTATTAATGTTTTTCTTTATTATTATTGTTAAAATTGATTGTTTTTTCCCTCTTGAAATGTTGTTCTTTATGTTCTCAAATGGGTTATTTGAAAAGTTATTTTTTATAAAGCTTTTAAAAATGGAAAATTATGTTCCTTGTAAATGAATTTTGTTATGATAAATGAATGGTTTACCCTATTTCATGGGATTAAATAATTTCCTTTCAAATATACCTTTCTATGGATGTTTGAATTTGGGAATGGTTTTATTAAGAATGTATTTTAGTTTAATGATAATATGATATGTGTTTCCTTTATACACCTCATGATTTTTGTCTAAAAATATTTCGAATTAGAATTTTGAATTTTCAATTGTAATGTATTTAAATATACTCTTAAATGAGATCCCTTTGGGAATATTTTCTAATAGTTTATGTACACTATTGGGTGTACGAAGTTATCTTGTTTTATTTCAAGATAAATTTTTTCCACTTATCATTTCTTACTAATTGTTTATTGTGGTTTTATATTAGAAGTTGTAAGGTGGCTATGAGACATATGGAGTTAATTTTGCTGGATCATGTCTTCTTTTTTTAATTTTGTTTATGTACAGTTTCATCCACTAGGACCTCTATATTTATTTATTTATACAGTTTATGTTTTATCTTTTTTAATTTCAAACTTTGTATGAATTTTATGAATGTGGATGTTTATTACACTTACCTCAGTTTGTTTTCATATATTTATTTCAAAATCATTATTTATTCCTTACGATAGAATTTTCAAAGATTTTCTTTTGTTAATGCCCAAATATTTTTTTTATCAGCACATAGATATTGGGAATACCCTATAATCCGAGTGATGATATGGATCAAGTGATGGTTTGGGTTTCAACCAAGTCTAGTTCATTATAAATAGTATAATAGACTCAGTTATTTTCCCAAAAGAGGCATAGGTTCATGAAACCACTTATTTTATATGTGATGTTATAGTATGAAGTAGATCATAATTGCCTATAGATCATAAGAGGTTAGTCATGAGTGGGTTTCTGATCAGCACTAATAACAATGATTCATTATTTTCCACACGTTATGGGGATTTGAATTTAGTGGTGGGTAATTGTTCATGTTTTTTGTTAATGATCTATTGGTCCTCACTGACATGGTGAGTTTCCCAAGGTATTATTGTTGCATTTCCGGATGAAATTGGAAAGGGGATAGTTGAACAAGGTTAATTTATGTTGAATGATAAATTAGAAATGCAAAAAACACTCAATCTAGAAATGTTTCAGGAATTTTCACACGACTATATGGTAGACCATCAAACATGGTGTCTCTACCAAGCCTAGTTCTGCATTCATTATGGTTTTTTATTTAGAAAACTTAATTATTGAATCCCGATAGTGGGTAAATCTATAAATTTAAGACTTTTGATATGTTGAAAAAGTAATATAATATTTTATATTGTAATTGTGACATGTCATTATTGTTTTTGTTTGTGTGTTTTGTGAAATTTATTTTTAATGGGAAAATTGTTTTATAAAACTTTGGGTTTTAGACCAGATGGGTGCTAATTTGAAAATGTTTTGTTTTCTTCTTGGGTTGTTTAAAATTAATGTACTGGAAAATGAGAAATGTTTATGAGGATTTTGGTTAGTTTAAATATTGATGATTGAAATTTTTTAAGGGGTTATGGTTTTTTCAAAGGGACATGTGTCCTTGTAAAATGAGTTTTTAAAAATCATTTATCAGGTGATTGGAGATTGAATTTGAGATAATGTGTGGTTTTATTTAAATTGGGTTTTAAAATTGTATTGGAATGTTTTTTGATGTTGTTTCTAAATATTTTTTTTTGGTAAATGGTTTTCATGCTATTTGTGAGAAATGTGTGATTTTTGAAAATTAGGTTTTATCATTACAGATTGATAAATCATGTTTTTTTGGGATAATAATTTATCATTTTACTTATTATTATGGTTGGATAGTTTGGTTTGGTGTGTGGTACACGAAACGGTTCATGTCATATTTCATGATATTTAAATTCGGCCACTCAGTATGGTCATGAAAAAGGATGGATTGTTTATTTGAAGGAATGAACTATATGGTGAGTCTCTTCATCTCTCTGATGTAGGTCATCTCCTTGGTGTCCCTAACTGTACTCATAATTGAGTACTGGAGCATGAAATTTTTTTCCCTCTTGTACAAAGTTTAGGATTTTATGAATCATTATTCTATCCATTTTTATAGGGATTTAGGTTCATCGTGGATATCTCATAATAATATAATTTGGTAGATATTTGGGAAATTATTTTTTGGTTTTGTTGGATCAAACATGGGAACTAATGGTTAGTTCTTAGAGGAATGGAATATGTGTGGTTCAATAATTCCCTAGTTGGGGACACACTAGAATTTATTTGGGGATGTTCCATGGGTAGAATTAATTGACAGTGGTTCTTAGTATCCTTTATTTTTAGGTTACTTTAGCCAAAATATAGTATTTTCATTCCATGTTGTTGAATATTTCAATAAAGGGTGACTCTTTTATAGTTGGTAGGTTGATGGTTACTTGGGTGAATATGCTTTTGTGGGTTTTTGGCAGTTTTGTTTTTGGAACGTGCAAATGATTTGGAATTTTGATTAGGTTTCTTAGGTGGTTGGTGTGATTTATGAAAGAAATCTATTCTTCTTTGGGTACTTTATGGAAGTGTGTGTCCTTAGTATTTTTCCATTTTTGGGATTGTGTGTCTAATTGACTATCTATTTTACATGATATATAAATAGTGGGGATACATTAATGGTTCCAAATGTTTTGGACCTTTTTCTATTATTAGTGGCCTGAATTCTCCTCAAAGACGTTGAATGCTGTATAAAAGAATGATCCATGGTATCAAGAAATATTTTTTTTTATTATGTTTAGGATTTTTTATAGTTCTTCATACCTCCCTCCTAAATATCAGGGTGCTGGACTTTTAGTTATTTGTTTCCTTCAATCCTTTATCAGTGGAATTTTATGGAGCTAAAGTGTTATGGTGGATATGATTGTCACACCAGACATTTTAATTTCCTTGTTATAATATTTATTTATTATCTTTATGTTTTTTTCTGAGATATGGGTTAATTATTTTGGAAAAATAAAAAATATTTAATTTCAACTCTACACATGTTTTTCACACTTGGCTTACAGAACAACACATTGTTACTTATACATAAGAAATTTTTTAGTTGATTTTTTTCTTTTATAGTTAAGTATACATGATTACTGATGAGTGGAGTCTAATTTTTTTAAACACATTTTATATTGTGCAAGATATTATTTGTGTAGGGATATGGGAGCACGAATTGTGCACATTTTTTAGGTTTCGGGCATAGAAAAAGTACACAATAGGTCATGCCCAACTTTTCATTTTTTTCAATGATTGATTATCAATATGAGATTTACATAATGATAAATGTTGTGATCGATTGAATTGAATCAAATAATATATACCATGGAGAGAAAACCATAATCAGAGATAGTATCATCACTTATTATTTATATTCAATTTAATTTGTTAAAGATTTAACTTTTTGGAATTATTTCTTCATTTATGGATCTAAAAGAAGTTTGACATTGTATGATCATTTCATTGTATGAATCAGGAGGATATTCCCTAAATATGTTATCCATATGATTTCCAAAAATCATATAACCACACCATAGGTATCACAGGGTGCTATTATAATAGATCCCATTACTTGATTCATCTGCCTTTGTTGACCTCAAGAACCAATTCAAAATAATTTTCCTTGATCTCGCTTTACTGTATAGTGAAAGTTGGGGTAAAATCATGATTCTTTCTTGGGAGAGTTCTTATATAAGGGAGTTATATATTTCATGAGAATATTCTCTAGATCCATTGTGCACAACTGAAAAATTGAATTTGATCAATTTCAAAATATTATAATCGGGTTTATATATTACTAGGGTGGAAATAAAATAATTTCCCAAGTTCCCTTTATAATTTAATTAACACCAAAAGATCCCCATGTAAAATAATAATAATAATATTATTATTAGTTCTTGTCATGAAATTAAATTTTTAATAAATTAAATGTTATTTTAAAAAATAATATTCAATATTTATTATTACTTACCAGATCATTAAAATTGGTCTCCCATTCCTCCATAATATTTAAGAATCCTTGAATAATGAATATTTATTTATTAAATAATATCACAACATTATTCACCAATAAATAAAGAAATATTTTATTCATTAAACAGTAAATAAATATTCATTAAATATTCCTCTCACATTATATTATCTTGAATAACTAATGAACGAATAAATACAATCTAGAAAATAGAAATAGTTATTAAACCACATGTGGGAACAATATCTATTAAATTATTATAAAATAAATAAAATTATTATTATTTAACTGAGATTCTTGATACACTGAGTGTGTGACACTCTAGGGCTCTTTCTAAATGAAATTTGGAAAAACAGCCTAATGTCCAAG
Organism: Viscum album; assembly: GCA_963277665.1. Lineage (NCBI taxonomy): Eukaryota > Viridiplantae > Streptophyta > Magnoliopsida > Santalales > Viscaceae > Viscum > Viscum album. Next base: position 1,688,061,819 of record OY728140.1, on the reverse strand, counting down.
GTTGGCATCTTACAACACAAAAAGGCCCCAATTGAAAAATATGTTAATGTCGCAATGACATAATACATCATACATATGATTATTTTATAATACAATCCTTTTATCATGATATTATTAATCAAGTAGGATTCATGAGGGATATGTCAACCTATATGATCTATGTCTCTATCTTCGAATTCCCAGAAATTGAAATTACCTATAAAACACTATTTCCATTGATTTATTCAGGCTATATCCTTCCCATAAAAGGTCTTGTGATATTGAAATTAATTAAACCATATAATGGAAAAATACTTTCTCACATTATTTATTAATGAAATATTATTCATGATGCACCCAACATATCCTACATCACCATGAACATTTTTGAACAAGGTTTTCATCAATAAATAAAAGTATGTGATTCATAATACTCATTAATCATAATATTAGTGTTTAATTATCATTTTACACATCTTCAGATAAGAAAATCTAATGAAATATACTTTGTTACGTAGAAGAGTAATCATGATGTAATAAAGTGTTTATTAATTTTTAAAATGATGAATACAAGTCATTATAATGTACATAGAAGTCGGTTCTTGGGATCCAACTTCAAAAGACTACCACTTTGACTAGTGAGAGCTACTAAAAAACATCAGTCCACTTTCTCTCATATGATACTCATAATTCAATTGGGATAGTCCATTAGTCAGGTGGTTCTCCATGTTCTCATCAATGGTTATTCTACTTACTGTAAATTAACCCCTTCGAAAAAAATCCCTTAAATGGTGATACTTTTGGAGTTTATTTTTTTGTCTATTTATGAAACATTGGCTCTTTTTTTTTCTACCACTGCTGAAATATTATCATAATACATTGTAATATATTCATTAATCTCGGGTACCTCCTCAAAATCCTATACAATGTTCTGTATCAACATGGATTCCATGGCTACATCAAAAGAATCTATATAATCAGACTCCACAATAGAATCAACGACCACCGGCTTCATTGAACTCATCCAACTCATCACTCGTCTGTTGAGATAGAAATAATATCCTGATTATAAATTTAGATCATTATAATCTATCTAAAATATTGCACCATTATATCCTTTGATGAACAATTGTTTGTATCATTCATATACAAATAACAAATCCTTAGTTTTTATCAGATACTTAATGATATCCATAACAGCATACCAATTTTGTTCTCCTAGAATAGCTTGATATCATCCCACCATTCTCTATGCATAGAAAACATCATTTATAGTAGATAACATGGCATACATGATTGATCCTATTATTGAAGCATATGGGATCTTACTCATTCTATCTTTCTCTTATTGTGCATGGGGACTCTTATTCAAAGAAATATGTAAACCATGTGATGCTGGAACTAATGCCCTCATGGATTGTTCCATACTTAATCTCTTTATAATCTAAAAAACATTTTTTACTTTGAATTATTCCATGAATTCTACAAGATCTATCATGAGTGAACTTGATCCCTATAATATAGCCTTCTTCATCTAAATCCTTAATAGTGAGAAACATTTGTATCCCGTCCTTAATAGAATGTACGAGAGGTATGTCATTTCTAATAAGTAATATATCATAAACATATAGTAATAGGATAAAGATTTAATTTCCACTAAAAATCTTATAAACACATCTCACAACCATTCATAATGAAACCAAATTCTTTTATTAAATCATTGAACCAATGTTCCAGGACCTGGTTTCTTGATTCAAGCCATGAACATATCTCTACAATGTGAAAATACTTTTGGCATCACCTAGAGTCACAAAACCTTTTGGTTGTGTCATATAGAGGTCTCTATAAAGGATCCCTTTAAGGAATGTAGTTTTTATATCCATATACCAAATCCCATAGTCTTGGTAATATGACATGACAAATAGAATTATGGTGGATTCAAACAAGGAAGCAGGAGAAAAGGAATCATTATAGTGAATTCCTTGACATTTTTTGAAATCCTTTAGAAAATATCATTTCATTATAGTTATTTAACTTACCTTTAATTTCTAGCTTCCTCTTGAATACGATTTTCATCCAATATGATTCAAATAAAGTAGTTCATAGACTAGAACCCAGACATTGTTATGATATATAGAATCTATTTTGAAATTCATGGCTTATTTTCATCTAGAATATTCGGTTCTCTATATTAACTCTTTATAGGAGAGAGCATCATCATTTTCAAAAAAAAAAAACAATTCACCATCTTCGGTGACTAGAAAAACATATCTCTTGGGTTATCTTACCTATCTTATGCTATTATGGTATAATTGGGATTTAGAAATTACTTACACAATGGGGAACTATGGAATCTATCCCTATACCAATTTTTGTTTATGTTGAGTATCACCTTCTTTGATGTCAATCTTGATCCCACTATCATTTTTTATGATATTATCTAACTCAAGAAAGATGTATTGTCTAGTGACAATGAATTTACTGTCTAGGGGGATGTATAGGTAGTATCCTTTTGTTTCCGTAGGGTACACTATAAAGATACAATTGGTTCTCTGGGGTAGTAGTTTGTTTTCTGATACAGACATAACAAATTCCGTACAATCCCATACAATTTTTTTTGAAAAAATATGTTTCTTTACCCTCAATAGCTCAAAGGGAATTCCATTTTATTCTTTATTTGGTACTCAATTTAATGTGTATGGAATTGTTTATAATGCATATCCCCAAAAGTATATTGGAATATTTTCATGACTCATTATCAACCTTACGATGTATAATGAGGTATAATTCATCATTTCAGTAATATAATTCCATTGTGGTGTGTAAGGTGGAGTGAGTAGAAATAGATTAAAAAACTCTTGTAAAAAGTCAATTCAAGATATTTAACACCTAAATCTGATTGATTATTATTTACCGACTTCCAAAGATGATTATATACATAATTATTGGATTAATGTAATTTTTCAAAGTACTAAAACTTATACTCCATCTAGTGGACATATCCATATCTACTCAATACATCGTTAAAAGTTATGGAAGTAAGAATATCCACCTTTAGCTTCCACTAGAAATGGTTCACACAGATCAGTGTGTGCCAATCCTAGAAGCTCTGTGGACCTTTCACCATATCCACCAAATAGCAGTTTGGTCATTTTTCCTTGTAAATGATAATGTAATATTTCTAGTGGTTTTATCCTAGAAGTGTATAAATAACCATATTAACAGAGCTTTTGCAAACACTTATCTTTTACATGAAAGATATGGCGATTTCATAGAATTGTGTTATACAATTCATGTAATCATGATTCATTATCAATTTCTAATACCTGTTTTTCATAATTTAACACATAAATTCAATTATTTAAATGGGAAAAACCATAACGTATATTGTATTTTTAAAATAAATAACTTTTATTTCAAAACCATAAAATACACCCATCTACATTTAGGCCTGATATAGAAATTAGGTTCTTGGTAACCGTAGGTACATAATAATAATCTTTTAAAACCAAAATAATTTCTATTGTAAATGAAAGGTGGTAGTCACAAATTCCGAGGGAAGCTAGCCTCAAAACATTATCAGCTCTCAGATCCCCCTCCCCACAAGAAATCATTCAAAATATACATGGCTCGTGCATTTGGATATACATGTGAGCAAAACAAGCTATATATAATAACTAATGGGTAGATATTGAAGTATTACACTCGATAACAAATTAATCTTTATCTTCCCATTGTTTCTGGGTGTTGTTCTTATTGCAGTGTCCTAGATTTACATGTAAAGAACACACATCCTCATTTTCCCTTCCAAACCTCTGGATCTTCCTCTTATTAGAATGATATTTCTCATGATATTTATTCTTGTTATGAGTATTGGGCACCTTTTCCCTGTTATTATATTTCATTATCACTATAATTACCCATGGTTTATCAAACCCCATGTTTTTATCCACTTATAAAATCAATGTAAGAAGTTATGAAAGGATATTCTAATTATTTCTCATATTGTAATTAACAATAAAACTAGAGAAGGTCTTAGGAATTGATGAAAGTGTGATATCTTTATACAACTAATCTAGGAATTTAATACCTAAGATTTATAATAATTCAATGTTGCCAATAATCTTGACAACATGTGTCCCAGTTGGCACAAACTCACCAAGATTAGATATAAACAAAGAATTAAAGATCTCATACCTCTCATGTCTCACCATCTCTTGATTGTGATTCCAAAGGTGAAACATCATTCTATACACATCCATATCCTTATGTTTCTTCAAATGTTCATTAAAATTGAATTAAAGATTGAAAAATTCAATATCTAAAAATTCACTCCAATATTTATCATAGTGTGATAACACTTCACCACTTGCCTCATTATTAGGTGCATTAGGAATAGGTTCTTTTAGCACATTCAATTTACTTTCATAGAAAATTATAACATATAAGTTCCTTTTCCATTATTGGAAATTAGTTTTAGTGAGACGAGTATCCTTATTAAGTATAGATTGTTGCATTGTTTTTGAAGTAATTTTAATGTTTTTTATAAAAATAAAATCAAAATAATTTTATTTATTTAACAGATAAAATTTGGACAAATAAATAGATATTAAATTTATTAGTCTCCAACTATTTTTTCAAAACCCAATAGCCCTCACCATTAGCATCAGAATATCTTGTTTCTTTAACATTATAGTGGAAAGGATCCATATTCCTCTTCCCATTACCCCAACATTGGTTGGTCAAAAAACATGAATGGTTTTATGTAGGCATTCCAAATACCAACTGCATTGACTCATAGTTCCTTGACTTGTTGATTGGACTACCCAGTCATGAAATCCTTATATTGAATTTCCTCATCCCTTTCCTATAAGTTACACCAAGTCTGGCTTTTTCAGTCAACCCTTGATGTGAACTTTGTTATCTCAACCCAAAACATCACGTTTGAATTCCCATATAATTGAAATCACCCCAACTTTGGCTGGTCAAGCTTTTAGAACTATGGTTTGAATTTAACTACAGTTCTGGAAGGCTATACTGACTTAATATATTTGATTAAGAAATTCTATCTTTTATGCATTAATTTCCAATTATTTTCTTTATTACATTATTTTTAATATTATGTAGATTTAAAAAAGTGATTATCTTTGTCTTAGATAATATTTACGCATAATATAATTTATTTTAGTTCTATCTTTCATGGTCATTAATTTCATTAATTTATGTGATTGAGACAAAACATCCATAATGAAAGAACCATGAAACTTGACATAAATAAAATAAATAGTGGTATGATCAAGTGCTTTTACTTATTTTTTTCTAGTGGTTGATAAAATAATCGTTGACCTACGGGGAAAATACCCTGTACCAATTAATAATCATGTTACAGCTTTCCACCTATCCACCCATGTATCACAATTTTATTGGTTTCACCTCAGCTCCATATATGAACTACCTACACAAGCTTGGGAGATCCATTGATAATATATTATTTTACTCACATGTATTTTAGGGGGAAAGGATTTACATAATGGAGACCATGGGCATATAGGCTCTTAAAAAAAAGATGATAGAACGTATTCATGCCACCAATATGATTTAAAAATAAATTAAATGAAAGTGATCACATAAAATGGTCTGGTCTATGCTCATGATCATCCATATGCATGCAATGAATTATGAATTTAATAAAACTATCACTCAATTTTTAATTGTTCTTATTTAATATAATACTCAATTGAATCAATTAGTTATCATCATTAATTAATAAATTCTTTTATCTTAAATATCATCTAAATTTCCATGAGATTCTCATACATTTTAGTTTTTAAAATAATTAAATAAATTTATCTAAAATTAATTTTGTAAAAAAATGTTCCTTGGAGAAAACACGTGGAATACCCAAATAAACTACCCAAGATGTATTATACTAATATAAAATTTACTCTTGTGACATATGGACTACACAACTTATCTGTAGTTTCATGACATCTACTTTTAACTTAATGATTGCATGACTTGAATGTTTTTTAGTCATGTGTTTTGCTTCAATGCACCTGGAGTAACAAATATTAATATCACTCATACATGATATGTAGAATTAAAATTTACACATATATTAATTAAATACTTATATATATATATATATTATAACCTTTCACATGGTCTGTCCTATCAACTTAATGACCACACAGAAGTACATGTCGATAAGGTTTTCATAGTATGATTAATAAATTTTGAATATGTGTAATTTGGTATAAGTAAAAGTCATTTACAACTGAGCTACACAGTGTGTACATCTATCACAATGTATCAATCGATAATGGATAAGGATGCAGCATGTAAACCATGCATCAAAAAATTAGATAACAGGGCGTGTATAATAGACTACATGGTGTGTGGTCTCCTTACTACACTATCACAAGTCAGGTAGGCCATGTTTGTAGTAAACATCCCATCTATGTCTCAAAGGGACTACACACCTTGTACATAGTTTACATGGAATGTAATCTAGTTGATCATGTGTTACCCTATCTTCGCCAACATGTGGTGTAAAAAACACCTCTTTTCATTAATTCACATGGTTTGAATTAATTTCTAAATTAATTCATAATTAATTAAATACAAGCACATGATGTGTAACTATAGTTACACATTTTCTATTAATTTTTTATACAACTATAACTCTTCTAACCTCAAGATGAGTTATTTGATTTTATTTCATTTATAAATTTAATCATATTGATTAGTTCTATGAGAAATGAAGTAATAAGAAGCATATCTCACAATTCATATTAAAGAATGATTAAACATGAATAGAAAACTAAATCAAAAATATGTTTAAAGAAATCAACAATATTTAAAATAACAATAATTATTTTGTGACCCCTATAATACCAATATTAGGTATCAGGATTTGGGGAAGTGTGCAATAAGTCATTCCCAACTTTTCATTTTTCCATGATCATTGATCAATCTGAGATTTACACCATGATAAATTTTAGGTCTACGGAATTGAATCAATGAATATAGAAAATATATAAAATACCAAATCTCAAGAGTGTATCATCACATATTTTTTATAATACATTTATATAATTAAAGAATAAACTTATTGGAATTATTTCTTCATTGATAGATGTAACAACGGATCCGTGTTGTACCATCATTTCATTTTGGGAATAAAAAGAATATTCCCTCCAATGGTGATCCACACATGTTCAAAAAATCTCTACATGTCACTGTCGGAATCTCTGGGTGCCAACATGGTAGATCCTATTTCTTGCGTCTTCCACCTTTTATATCCTAAATAACCCCTTCCAAATTTTTCTCCATTATATCTCATGACTTAGGAGTGGGGGGGGGGGGGTGGAGAAATATATCCGTTTGTTCTTGGGAGATTTCAGGGATAAGGGAGCCCTCTAGAGCTTGAAAGGATTCTCCATATCCATTTTTCATTACAAAATAAATGAATTATATCAATTAGATGAAAATATAATTCAGTTTATATAATGCTAGGCCTAAAAAAAATTATTTCATAGGTTCCATTTATTATTTATTTAATCCATGTAGATCCCCATGTAGAATAATAATAAATATTTTATTACTATTTATCATCATGTGATTAACTTGAAAATTAAATTAAATTTTACTTAATAAAAAAAATCTAGTATATATTATTTCTCACTGGAAAAGTAAACTCAGTCTACCATTCCCCCAAAAATATTCATCAGATCTTAGATAATGACTATTTATTTTTTTATTAATTATCAATGCATTATTCACTAATATGTTTATAAGTATTTTATTTACTAAATAGATAGAAACTTGGATTAAATATTCTGATCATATTATATTCTCTCAAATAACTTGTGGTAGAATAAATATGATCAAGAAAACATGATTAATTATTAAGCCACATCCGGGGATAATATTTATTCAATAGGTTAAATAATAAATAATAATAATATTATTATTTATCATGGATTTTGGATACACTTAGTGTGTGACCCACTAGGCCTCTTTCTTAGTGTCATTAGACAAAGTATCCTAAATTAAAAGGTTAGAATCTATCAACATGCCATGGAACCCATAGAGAAAAGAGTTAATGATGTAATGAAATAATACCTTAGATAAATGATTAATGTGTAATATAATCCGTTTATCATGATATCTCTAATCAAGATGGCTTTTTTACTGGTTCTGTCAACTTATATGCTTGATGTGTCATTATTTGACTTTTCTAAAATTAAACATTCCATGGTCATGGATTTATTTAGGTAATAATATTTCGCTCAATGATCTTGAGATATTAACATCCATTAAAAAATAAAATTGAAAAATCCATTCTCACATTATTCATTAATGCAGTATTACTTGAGGAACATCCAACATATCCAACCTCACCAAGAACATCTATCTTTACAGTCTTTATCAATAAATGAATGTAAAGAAATCATAATACACATTAATAATAATCATAGATTCTAAGGATTAATACAATCAACCACAAAAAGAAATATCCAATGACACATATAAATATTGATTTTCCAACTGGTGGGTCTCATTCTCACAGTATCCTAAATTGGATATTACCAAGGGAGTACACCATAAGAAGGTTCCTAAAAAGCCTAAGAGTCTAGGCCCATGAAAGCTTGTATCATTTGTGTCCCTAAAATGATATCATCTAGATATATAATATATTTTTAATAATAGTGTCATTGCACATTAAGGTTCTCATCAAAGCGGGGAACTCCTATGAAATTTTAGCGCAACAATAACTCTTATGAAATTATGACATTCTATTTTATGCTAAATAAAAATCATTTTAATGTTTTGTATTTTCTGTGTATTATTTTCAAATATTATATGGAATTATTTCGAGACAAGGATTTGTGACGGCATGCGATTCTGAGGCCCAGGGTGCCTGGAGTAAATGTTTCAAATAAATTACCATTTATATAGCAAGGGGAGAGTAGTTTTCCTGAAAAAGTTGAATAACTATTAAACATGGGTCTAGATCAGAAATCTGAGGGCACCATTGGATTCAGAGCAGCAACTTTACCTTAGGTGATTCCTAACTTTAGTCGGCATGAGTCAACTACAAGAGTAAATTTTTGGATGATTTAAAGGAAATAAAATAAATTAATAATTTATTTTATTTTAGATTTTACAAGACCCGGTGATGAGTTTTGTGGTTTTAATGAACTAGGAGACCAGGGTTAGGCTCATTACACTAGGAAAATCCATGGAATCCTCTGGGACTTTGGATAGGAGCCACCCCAAAGAATTCTCAATGAATGATGATGAACAAAGGCATGTGGATCGTTGTATAGCGAGATCAAATCCTGACTAATTAACTCTCTCCCTCTTCATAGACGATCGAGGTAGGGGTTGTTGTTTTGATTTCATTTTTCCTCGTTATTTTATTTAACGATGAATGCAGATCAACCCATGAATAGTTTGATCAGCAGAACATTCATTCTTGTGGGAGGGTCTTATATTGGGTTTATTTTGGGGAATTGATCCATGTTTGATTTGATTTATATTTTATTTTCTCTATTTTACCCTTTTAATAGTATCAGAACAATGTTGTGTCGAATTATTGAAGAGGTTAGTTCCTCAATTCATTATTTGGATTTCTTATCCCGTTTTTTACCACACGTTATTTCCATTCTTTGTGAGCTTATGAACAATAGGTCACTACACATCAATTTCGCAACACAAGAATCCAAAATTGGAGATCCAATATTGTGACGAACCAGAGGAGGTGTGAGGACAATGGTGGATGACGAATCAACAAAGATCAGAAGAAACTGTTCTTTGACTGTTCCTTGCACGGATGATCAAAACACATTTTTTGAGCTGATTAGATGCCTAAAACATACCAAATCAGTGTTACCATGACATGATGACCTATGATATTGAGTTTCAAGGAGATTTAATTGATTTATTGAAAGACCAAAGATCATCAGAGGCACGTGGAGGAAGAATAGTCATTCTAGAAAATCATGAAGAACATGGTGTGTTCTCTAAAGAACACGACTTGTGGGAATGAAACTACATAGGCTAGGGTCTTACAATGCAGGAAGAGATGAAACGATGTGTGATAGATGTCTCATGGCATGTGGATCTCTATATATGGGTCAGTGCATATCTCTAATGATACACTGACATGGGGTGGAATACATGGCATGTACTCCACAACACAGATAGATGAGGCCGGTTATGCGGGTTTCCCCGTGTTATAGTACACAGGTTAAAATACACAGGTTGAAGCCATGTATGGTCAAATGGCCAACGTACACAGAGTGGACCCCAGATAATTGGACATGATGTGTGACCTTTACTACATTCTGTGTATTCACTTTTTACACGATATATTTTATATCCTGGTCTATTGCACACGGGCAGTACCCAAAGTCAAGGGATATGGTTTGTGAACTTTATACTTGTTGTGTACTCTCTTACACATGGGTTTATCTCCTTTTCCACCATTCCATGGAAATTTTTCTTTTGGGTTAGTGCCCCTTTAATCATTCCCTTAAAATTTATGTATCATTTTCATCCACAAGAGTATTATACCGTCAGCAGTACATTCTAAATAGTGTTAGAATCTCTATGTGAGCCTCAAACCAAGATCTTAAACCCATTATTGAACCTAGTTAGAGTTAGGTATCAACGTGAAAAATCTTACAAGATGATAACCCTCTACATAGAAGATGAATTTGGATGGGTCATGGTGTACACCAAGGCCCTAGTAGTGATCATCACCCTTGTACTATGATCTTTCCCTACTCATGAGTGAGTTCTCGTAGAATGAGTGTATCTTTTCTCTCTTTAGATCTATCAGTACATTTATCTCTATCATGGAACTTCCCAATGAACGTACTTCTTGGAAGGATGTCATCAGATCTATTTGACTCGTGGAGTGAGTTCTCCAAGACAACTGCTTCATGGAGTATTCGAACTGAATCCCTAGCATGGGTATGTTGTCATTGTGACTTACCTCTAGACTATGTGTCTGGGTTTCAAGTATATGTGGATATATTTATCTTGTTATATGTTCTGTAGACCTATACTATGTAGAGATGACTGTACGTTTACATTGTGTATTTATCTTTGGTTTTTGGGGTCCTCTACTAAGTATTGTTATACTCACCCATGTATGGGATTTACCCAAACATGTTGTGTATTTGGAAGACGAGCAGCCTTTTGACAGAGACTAGGACAGACCAAGACCAGACTGAGATTTTTATGCTACCTTATATGTTGTGGTGTTCCTATGACTACGATCAGTAATCCCTGTACCTATTTCATGGTTAGAGGTTGGTATTTGTAGTTTACAGACTCTTTCATTTTATGGGATTCTATTCTGTCTTTATTTACTTTTTTACATCACTTTATGTTGTACTCTGTTGGTTAGGTTTAGTTGTATACATGAATTCTCTACCTTAGTGTTTTTTACAATTAAATATTTCTTGGCTTAGAAATGTGTTGTGTGTATAGGTCAAAATGAAATGCCTCCCATGTTAGTGATATCACTACTAGGTACTAGTCACCATCCCCTAACATATGAGAGGTGGGCTTGTGTAGTCATGACATGAACCCCATTGGGACGTGTCGTGACTGAGTGGCATCAAAGGTGATAGATTCTTCCATAGAACCAAGATTCTATGAGATTGGTCTGGGAGTGATAAGTGTTTTGAGTTCCTTTTTCAGGCTAAGGACTCTAGCGTTGGTGTAGGAGGGTAATGTAACCATACACCAGGACTCTGATAACTTGAATTTTGACTTGGTACATGGGAAAAATAATTTCCTGGAAACAAAAAAATTATATAAGAATCATATAGGAATGGGATATGTTTTCAATGTCCTATAGTGTCACATATCTTGATATACTCTTTGACAGTGGTACATATTGTTTCCATACAATATTCCATTATGACGCACACCATCATGGATTCGACAGCTTGATCACAATGATGATCCCCTCAATGTTGAGGATTCAATTAATGGACTAGTAGCCTAGGTGTTACCTCTAGGTGGTGCACCTGTTATACCACCACCAATGGAGAGAAACGTGGCACCTAAAGTAATAACAGATGTGGAGAACTGGCTGAGCACGCTCCATGTGTTTCAAAGATAGAGACCCCTCAATTTTTGAGGCAAGCCCGACCATCAAGCGGCTAAGGAATAGATTGAGGTGGTGACTAGAGTTTTCTATCTAGTGAAGAAACCAGCAGACTAGATTGTGATCCTTGGAGCAAGCCTTCTTTAGTGTTTGGTGGGACGATGGTGAATTTTGACTATGTAGACACATAACGAGGAGACTCGTTCATAAAAGGAGTTTGTGAAACTATTTAGGGATGATTTCTATCTAGTTATGCTAATATAAGTGCATATCAAGGAGTTTCTTCAGCTCTTGAAGGGAATTATAATGGGGGATGACTATTCACCGAGGTTCACCAACCTCACCAGGCACTCAATGGATATTGTCAAGCAATAGTAATTCATAGCTCAGACCTTCCAACGAGGTCTACGATGGGACATATAAGCTTATGTTCACACCTATATGCATTTATACTTATGAAAGAGTGCTCAAGAAAGCATTGGTGGTCGAGAGCTTCCTGGAAAAGTAGAGGCAGCCATTGGCAGTTAGCATTAGAAAGATAGGTGTAGAGACCTCATCAACAATGATCTGATGTTAGGAATAGGGATCAGGATGTGGGAGACATCATAGGAGGACCCCAAACAGGGAATCTGCGGTCCAAGGATCTCAGGCTGGGAAAAGTTATCGTAGAGAGAGGTGACGCTACTTATGCGATGTTAGGGGAAATCTTTCTTGATATGTCCTAACCCGTAGAACTGCTAACAGGGAGTTGGTGGATGGAACTCCAACATAGAGGCATAGAGTAATGTAGGTAGACCCACCAGGCGGCAAACATATGAGAAGATCAGGGAGAGCTGCAAGAGATGGAAGAGGCTTTCACTTAATTCAACCCCACCAATTGGCTGACACCAGTCTCTTGGAGCGGGGGGAAATGGATGTGGGAAGCTATATACAGTCAAGGCGTATGACCCGGGGACTCCAGGGATTATATGATGTACATTTTGTGTCCTTTCTACCTTAACATTTGTACTTATAGACATAGGTTCCAGTCATTATTTCATCACCAAATGACTTGTGTGAAACGATGAGATTCGGGTGGAGCCATTGACTCATCTCTTGTTTTTGGATACCCTAACAGGAGGTGAATCTATGATCACACATCTTTTCCAATATTGTTATATTAACATTGGAGGTGAGAGTTTTGGTTTGAACCTCTTGGTGGTAGTGTCGAGTCCTTACGAAGTAATTATGGACATAGATTAGTTATATTTAGTCCATGCCTAGATGGAGTAGTTATGGTAAAGAGTGCGGTGCGCTCACAATGATTGAATGCGGTTCTCATTTATTGGTGAAAAAGAAACCTAGGTAGAACATGATCGGATCATGCTTAGGAGGGTGTAGCCAATCACTCGGGAGTTGACTAGTCTTACCCTTGGAGAAACAGATGTTGTGAGCTTTTAGTTCCCCGCAGTAGTGGAGGATTATAATGATGTATTTCCTAATATGTTGCAATATTACCTCCTCATCACAAGATCAACTTCTCCATCAGCATACACATCGGGATGACACAGATATACTCTCTAACGTATCAGATGGACTTTTTAGAGCATCATGAGCTCATGGTGTATTTGGTGGATTTTCAAATGAAGGGATTCGTAATACCCAGTGTTTCACATGGGGCGGCCCCTGTTTTGTTTTCTAAGAATTCATATGGGAGTTTGAGGTTGTTCGTGAATTAAAGTTGCTGAAATTAGGTAATAGGGAAGAACAAGTATCCAATGCTAAGGTTCGATGACATCTTAAATCAAATGAGAGGGGTGCGACAGTTCTTGAATTTTGATATTTGATCGATTTACCACACGTTACAAATACGAGATTAAGATATATCGGAGAATTATTTCTAGTTCCACTATGGTCACTAAAAGTACATGCTGATTCCTTTTGGCATGATGAATGCCTCAAAAGTGTTCGTCAGACTTATGAACCATATCTTCCAACCATACTAAGACTGGTTCACAGTGGTCCTCATTGATGATATCATTGTGTACTTAGAGTTAGTGGAGGAGAACGAGATACACATGAAGATGGTTCTAAACATACTTTCGGAAAACCATCATTATGGGAGGTTATAGAAGTTCCTTTTTTGGATAAAATTGGTCCACTTTCTAGGACCTGGTATCTCAACAGATGGTGTAGTAATGGACCCAATCAAGGATGAAGCAGTGTTATCATGGGAGCCACCCCAGAGTGTGACAGAGGTGTGAAGCTTCACCGGGTTGGTAGGATACTACTGGAGATTTATCCATGATTTGTCCCAGATATCATTACCAATGAAATACTTTTCCCAGAAGGGGAATACTTTTGTATTGCTGGTGAAGTGCCAGCAATATTTCTAACAGTTGAGGAATATTTTAACAAGCGCACCAAGCTTGAGATTTCAAGAAGTGGGTGTCGAGTACGTAGATTTCTATGTTGCATCGGGGACCAGGAATGGCTATGTCCTTATGTAGAGACATGCAGTGATTTCTTCGGGTTCATGCCAGCTAAGGCCCCTTGAGAAGAACTTCAAGTCCCATGATCTTGAGTTGAAAGTTTAAGTCTTTGTGTTTAAGATGTGGTGACACTACATGTTGGGCATACGACTTATCATCTACTCTTACCATGAGAGCCTCAAGTACATATTCTCAAAAAGATCTAAATATGAGGTAGAGGTGGTGACTGGAAATCCTCCAAGATTATGATATTGAGATCATCTACACTCCTGTGAAGGGGAACATATTAACTGATGCTCTAAGTCAGAGAGAGAGTTCACAGCTATTGAACGAGGCGTCAGATTAGTTGGCATCACTAAAATTTTCCTTTTTGTATGGAGATGACATGTCTTATCTCCAGTCGTTGGTTGTGACCCCTCTACTATTATAGTGAGTCAAAGAGGCACAACTAGGGGATATAAGTAGTTTGACTTTACATGCTCAATTATACAAAAGACAAGCTCCGGATGGATATTAACAAGGTGGGGAGAACGTCTTCCTTTTCAGAAGATGCATGGTTGTGCCAGTGGAATTGAAAGAGGAGGTTCTGAGGGATTTTCATACACCCCCCTGACGGTACATCATAGAGAGGTAAAAATGTACCAAGATCTCTGGAATCGGTTTTGGTGGACATGTATGAAGAAGGAAGTAGTAGAGTTTGTTTCCTGATGCCTTACATGCTTGTAGGAGATGGCTGAGCACCATGTGCCAGTGGGGTTATCTCACCCCTGGAAGTTCCGAAGTGGAAGTGAGATGGAATATCGATTGAATTTTTGATGAGATTACCATGAACTTCCCTGGGACACAATTCTATCTGGGTGATTGTTGGCCAACTCACCAAATTAGCCTACTTCCTTACTATCAGTGATCAGAGGTCTATAGAGAGCTTGGAATGCCTCTACATGTAGGAGATAGTTTGTCTTCATGAATTCCCATTGACTACTATCAAAGATCATGATTCTCATTTCAAATCCTTGTTATGTAAGGGATTTAAGGAGGTGTTTGGGACTCAGATAACCTTGATCATAGAGTTCCATCCTCAAACAGATGGTTAGATAGAGAGAACCATTCATGTTCTAGAGGATATTTTGCGGGCCTATATCCTGTACTTTGGTCGTAATTGGGAGGACCACCTACCACTGGTGGAGTCTGCGTACAAAAATGACTACCACATTACCATTAGTATGGAATCGTTTGAGGCTTTTGATGAGTGACCCTTCCAGTCAACACTTTTCTTGACCGACCTTGGAGAGTCATCACTCATGGGTCTAGAGTTAGTGTGTGCAACTAATGAGAAGTTGAAGATCATTTAGCAGAAGATGAAGACATCATAGAGCTGGAAGAAGTCTTATGCTGATAGATGAAGGATACCTCTAGAGTTCGAAGAGGGAGACCATGTCTTCTTTTAGGTCTCACCTTGAAGAGGGTTTTGAAGATTTGGATGAGGGGGAAAGTTGTCTCTGAGGTACATCGACCATTTCAAGATTCTGTGTAGAGTTTGATAGGTGGATTACATCCTAGATCTACCACCATTATTGCACTATGTATATGATTTCATGCACATGTCACAACTATGGAGGTACATGCATGACCCATCGCATGTCATTGAATGGGGTGAGCAGGACATCATGGATGGAGAGACCATCATAGAGTACCAAGTGGAAATTGAGGATCGAAAAGATAGGATCCTACATGGGTTAGCGTCTTAGTTGGTGCATGTATGGTGGAAAAAGAAGAACCTTTAGGAATGGATGTGGGATTGGGAGGATCAGATTCATGTGCAGTACCCACATCTATTTGACTAACCTTTTTTTCTGATTTTTGATGATGTAAAAGCACTAATGGGGGGAGAATTTAATGTCTTGGATTGCTGTCTATTATTTTCAGGTATTATATGGAATTATTTCAAACCCACAATTTGGGATGACATTCAATTTGGAGGCCTGCGGTTCCTAGAATTAATGTTTGAAATAAATTAAATTTTAAATAGCACATGAGAGTGATTTTCCAGAAGAAGTGGAATAACATTTAAATGGGTTCCCAGATTAGAAATCTAAGGCCCCCATTGATTTTAGATCCTTGACATTACCTTAGGTGATCCCTGACATTAGCTAGCATGGGTCAGCTACAAAAGTTAATTTTTTTACATTTTAAAGGAAATAAAATAAATTAATAAAATATTTAATTTTAGTTTTTTCATGATGCAACAATAAGTTTTTAGGTTTTAAATAAATAGGATCCTAGGTTTGGATCATAACTATGGAAAAATCCCTAGAATTCCATAGAACATTAGCGAGGAGCCACCCCAAGGAATTCTCGATGAACGATGATGAATGACGATGAGTGGAACATTGTGAATCGTGATCTCATCCTGATCAATGACTGATCTCCATCTTCATTGACTATCAAGTTAGGGGTTGTTGTTTTGATTTCATTTTCCCCCATTCTTGGATTTTACAATGAACACATATCATCCCACGAACATGTTGACCTGTAGATCATTCGTTCTTATGGGAGGGTATTTTATCAAGGTAATTTTGTAGAATTGATCCATGTTTTATTGGATCTATTTTTTATTTTCTCCATTTGATCATACTACTGTGATTGTATCAATGCCAACACATATGACCATAGAGGTTCATTCCACAATTCATTATTTGGATTTAATTCAACCCTTTTTGACCCCATGTTCATTGTAACCTTCATGGGGTTATGAACAATGGATTTTTGTGCATCCATTTCCCAAAGAAACTATCCAAATTAGAGATCTGAAATTATGATGACCCAATTGAGGTGCGATGACAATGGTGGGTGATGAACTGACACAGATCGAAAGAAATTATTATTCTAATGTTCAATACACAGATGATCAAAACATGTTTTTGGAGCCAATCAAACACCCAAAAAATATCAAATCAGTGATTCCATGATGGGAAGACCTAGGATCTTGAGTTTAAAGGTGTTTGAATAGATGGATCGATGGATCGAAGATCTCTAGAGGCATGTGGATGAAGAACGATGATTCTAGAAAATCATGCAGAACACAGTGTGTTATCTAAAGAACATGGTGTATGGAGCTGGCTCTATGGAAGCAAGGGTTTCATGATGTAGGAATAAATCATATGTAATGTTGTATATGACACATGATGTGTGGGTATCTATGTATGACTAAACATATATCTTGGATGATACATAGACACGGGGTGGAGTACAAGACATGTACTCCACCACATGACCAGACTAGGTCGGTTACACGGGTTACCCTGTGTATCAGAACCTGGGTCAGAATACAGTTGTTGATGCCATGTACAAGCACATGGCCAACATACAAATATCAGATCTAGAATAACTTGACATGGTGGGTGACCATCACTACATTTCATGTATTCCCTTTTTAAAAGATATATTTTCTAACTTGGGACATTGCACACGGGTTGTACATGAACTCAAGGGAAAATACATGTGACCTTGGTACACGACATGTACTCTCTTCCACATGGATTTATCTCATTGTCCACTGTTCCATGAATAAGTTTTATTTGTTATAGTTCCCCCTTTTTACATTCCATTTAAGTTCAGGTATTGTTTCCATCCAAAAGAGTTTAAACCCTTCAGTGGGGATTTCTAGATAAAGTCGGAATGCATCCAAGAGTCCCGAAGAAAGATCCTCCACCAATTCATGGCCCTAAGTAGAGTCAGGTATCGACATGACCAATCCTAAAGGATTCCTATCCTCTACATAGTAGGTGAATCTTGATGAGTCATGGTATATTCTAAGGACCTGGCAGTGATCCTCACCCACTTATCGTGATCTTTCACCACTCCGGAGTGAGTTCTCCTAGAATGAGTGTATCTGTTCTCTCTTTAGATTTATAATTTTTTATATATCTCTCATCACACTTACCGAAAAACATATTTCATGGAAATATGTAATCAGAGATATCAGACTCATGGAGTGAGTTCTCCTGGACGAGTGCTTCGTGGAATCTTCAAACTGAATCCCTAGCATGGGTATGTGGTCATTTTGACTTACCTCCAGACTACGGGTTAGGGATTCGAGTATATCTGGATATGTGTCTCTTGTTATATGTTTTTAAACAAATATTGGATAGAGATTATTGTAACTTTACTTTTTGTATCCCTTTTTTCTTTTCGAGGTCCTCTACTGATTATTTTTATACTCACCACTCTACGGGCTTTGCCCACATGTGTCGTGTCTTGTGAAGACGAGTGACCTTTTGACAAATTCAAGGGCATACCAGGACCGGACATGGATTTGTGAGATTAATTATAGGCCAAGGTGATCCTATGGATATGATTATTAGTCCTAGTACCTATTTCTTGCTTACAAGTTAGACATTATTGCCCACAGACTCTTTCTTTTGGTGGTTTTTTATTCTGGCCCAGTTTACATTCTGCAATTTACATTATATTGTACTCTGTTGGTTGGGTTTAGTTGTATGCATGAATTTTGTTCCTTATGGGATTTTACATTTCAAAATCAGTGGGACTGATGATGTGTTCTTGTGTATAGGTACTTTGGAAATGCCCCCAATGTTAGTGATATGCCTACTCAGTGCTAGTCACCTACCCCTGGCCTATTGGAGGGAGGCTTGGGGAGTCACAACACAGCCCCACTATGACGGGTCATGACAATCAGGATGTAATAATGAGTTTATTAATATTAAAAAATTTGAATATAATTTATCATAAAGTACACTGAAGTAGGTTCTTGGGAGTGAACTCCAGCGCATTTAGTGTAAGTTGTTAGAAAACGGTGTGAAATGGATTTGTAATTTTGAATGTGGGGGTTTCATGATTTGCACTTTATTCAAAAAAACATCTTTCCAAACCATTTGATTTTCTATGTTTTATCAAGTTCTATATACATGGATTGACCAAAGTTTTCCTAATCGTACTGTCATACCAATATGCACGCGTGGTTTTAAATTTTTTTGAAACCTAACATGTTATTATCCCTGATTTAAACCATATGTGGGTTTATTTCTCCAATATCATGTGAATCACAACTAGGAAACATGTTCTCATAATTTTATCCATTTATGGGGACATCACCCTTGGGTTTCTTCATGTTTAAATCCCAAATATTCAATATAACCCTTTTCTTTCTTCTTCCTCACCCTTCTTCAAGATTTTTCTTTTGATTTGGATTTCCTCGCAAAACCTAGATTCCATAAAGTAAAATTTTATGGTTGAGGGTGGAATAAATGTTGGGGTTATTGATGTCTATGGATCATATGAGTTATTTTATTTTTCATTTAAGCTACCATAATATTAGGGGATTAGTTCTACTCGATTTATGTTAGGAATATGTGTGTAATGCCTTCTTTTTTCTATGTCATATCATGGTGGATATTTTCAAAAATATTTTTGTACTAATTTATAATCATTTAAGGATCCATTGATGGATGTTAAAAGGTTTTAAATGATTTTATCGTGTATAAAAAATAAATTTTATGGATTTTACTATTTTAAATAAGGAAATGTACGTTTTAAGAGTAAAAAGGGTATGACTGAATGCCTAATAATTTTTTCACATTGTTTTGGTGATTTAAAGTGGCCTTTTTCATTAAATAAGGGACTCGTTTATTGGAACATTATTTCTTTTAGATGGAAGGAAATTGATTGAAAATGATCTCTGAGCTTGGATTTGGTTTTTAAAAGGGGTTATTATTTTAAATTATTTCTTAATGGATTTTAAAAATGGATTTTCCCTAATAATTTTGTTTTAAAGTGTGGAATTTGGTCTTGGAATCCCAATATAGTATTAATGGCCCATATATATGGCTCAAAAATTATTTCAATTTTTATTTTGTGTGATTGTCATTGATTTTACTCCATTCTTTCTTCCTCTATTTGGGTTGTATATTGTATATAGTGGAAAGTGATGGATGGAGAAAGGATGCTTCTTGTGAGAGAACTGGAGTAAGGGTGAGCTACTTATTTTTTATTTATTGATCCATGTTGTGATTCTAATGATTATTTTTTCACCTTCAATTTATTTTTTCACATGGAAATTCTTGTTTTAGAGAGAGTAATACATTTATTCTACAATTTTTTAGGTTATTCATGGGATTTTATGCCCTCTAGTTTGAGATAAGACATGATGGATAGAGTGGGTTCTCCTAAGGATATTGGAGTGGGATATTCATGTGTCTTATGTACTTGTTTAGGACAACATTTTCTGGAAGGTTGTACAATGTTTGTCATAAAGCCTTGGACTCTCTTCACTTAGGACCTAGTGAGTTTCCCATGTAACTTTTTCTTCATTGATGATTTATCTAGGGGAATCCCATTACATGTTTCTTGTATTCCCAAATTTTCATGATAGGGTGAAACCTTTTTTACTACCTCTTTATATTTGGTTTATTCATTATTGCAATGGTGTAATTTTATTTTGTTTCACCTACTTCCATATTGTGATTTGTTTTTTCAAATGTGTTATTTGAGAGAAGTGTTTTCATGAATGGTTTTGAAAAAGGGGGAATGGTTTTTGGAGTTTATAGATGTTTTTAAAAAAAATTAATGGCATACCCAATTTCATGGGTTCTAAAGAGTTTCATTTTAAAAGTAATTGTGTCTATATTTATAAATTTTAATTGTTTTATTTTATAATAAATTTTAATTTGAATATGATTTGATTTATTATTTAAATATGATCCTCATATAAAAACATCATTTCCTAAAATACATCAAACTACACTTTTGGAAATGTCACTTGTAAGGGTGTTACATACACTCCTTAGTGAGATCTCATTAGGTGAATTTTAATCATATCCTAAGTACACCATCTGAAATATATAGTTCTCATATTTAATTTCAAGATCCCAATTAAAGCCACTTACGTAACGGCCCAAACATTTATTAATGGAAATCCCTCTCGATCTAATTAAATGCATCGTTATGTAAAATGTTTATATAAGATTTCATATTCTATGGTTTTATGTTATGAATGGAGACTTTTGCTAATATAGCCATTGAACAGTGATCACATGATTAGTATAAATATAGGAATTTAACAAATCCAATTTACTCAGACAAAGGAAGTGGTGGCCTCATCCAGTAGTCATGCCCCATACGAAGCCCATTTGTTGGAACTCAGAAAAGATGTGGCGTCATTGGGTTTAACTCATGACCAAGCCCAATCCGAGCATTAATATGTTAAGCTCGAGCAGGACCACCTACTAGAGAAGTGGAAGTAGATAGAGATTACCACCTGAGCAATGTTATCCGAGCCACCCCTAGAGTCTGTCACCATCGCACAAATTACTCTTCAGTCTTATACGGGTGTTATAAGGGGTTATGTAACAGGACATTTGAACTATGGTTATGTAAATTATTTTTTTTCTATAATAATGAATATATTTTCATGTTATTTTTGTTACCTTGTAAATAGTTTTTAATGCTCAAATAGTGTTTTTAGTTAATATTCCACTAAGAAATATATTTTTATGAATTAATGGATTTTTTTATTTAATAATATTTTTATAAAATATTTTTTTTATTATTAAATAAATTTTTAATAAATATAAGTGATCGTATAATTATACGATTGCAATTGTAATTTTTATTAAGGTCTGAAAGCCATTGTTGTCCAAACCTGTGAATTTTT
This sequence comes from Viscum album, assembly GCA_963277665.1. NCBI lineage: Eukaryota > Viridiplantae > Streptophyta > Magnoliopsida > Santalales > Viscaceae > Viscum > Viscum album. The sequence continues at coordinate 1,688,039,564 of OY728140.1, read as the reverse complement.
TATAAATGTCAGTTTTTAATTTAAAAGTGAAAATTAACATATTTAGAGAAATATTTATATAAAATAAATATTATTTTTGGAATCCGGATTTCGAATTTATCCAATGGTGCATTTTTCATAATTTTATGAGATAGTCAATGTTTTGGGTAAAAATTAAATATCGTTTAAATATATAATTTGTTTTATGACATCATAATGACCCAATAGTGATGTAATAAATTAATATAAGCCTTATGTTCGGACAATATATGTTTTACTATTAAAATAATGTTATTTTGGGTTTGTTTTACTTAGTTTACAAAGCATTAATGGACCCTTCAATGCTTATTAAACATATTGTCTTTTTAAATTGTTTTCCTTGGGAGTGCGACTCACCTCCACATAAGCAACCCCATTATTTTAAGAAGTTAGGACTTTTTTCTTTATAAATTATTTTTTTACACTCCCTTTGGCTAAAAACATGTGCAAAAACCGTGGGATGGTTCGTGGTTTGAATAAGTTTAATATGAGGTGTCCCAACCCAAAATAATAAAGAATTCCCTCACCTTTCCTATATAAACCCATCCAAGAACCCACTTTCTCCTCACTAAAAGCCTTTTGAGTTCATCCAACATTATCCCTACTCTCTATATAATCCCCCAATGGTTCCCAAAACTCCTAGGAAGCCTCTCTCAAGCCTTACTCAAGGCTTTGGAAGCACAACTCCAAGTAAGGGTTTTTCTTCAGTTCTCATTTTTTTCCAATTTTCTGAATACTGTTATGCCCTTTTAATTTCAATTATAAATGTTGGGGTATGGTTTCGCACCTCCCCTATACTTCCATATTTATGTTTTAGTTATGGGAGACCCCTTTCTCTCTCAATAAATGCCTCCCATATACACCTGTTACTATGCTGAAATTTCAAAAGGAATTTCTCTCTCCTACTTTACATTGAAGCATTTTTTGTATCATGAATCTAAGTTCCATTAAAATTATTGGGACATGTATATATATGACCCCAATGCTGTTCATTTAATTTATATATTATTAGAAACCCATTTCTCTCTCATCAACCATTTTTATGAGTTCTTACATCACGTCGTTACGCATCCAAAATTCTACCGATTTTCCAAGCCAATGTCATTGTACAGTGAATACCATGCCCATTTCTCTATCAAAGGTATTCACATTTATGAAAACATACATATTGATTATAATGTGCCATGTATTAATTCCACATTCCTTTATCATGGAATAAATGATTATGCTTTATGAATCCATGTTATATGATCCATGTGGCACACTTATGCATGAAATGAAATGTTTATGAAGGGTGCACCCTTATAGTGCTCCAATGCATTTGGTAAAGTATAGTATCATGATACGTCACGGGAAATGGGTGTTTATGCATGCTAATTCAAGTGCAACAAGGTTTTACTCATGCTTTATGTGCAATGAGGATTTACTCATGCTCCATGTGCAATGAGCCTTAGCTCATGCTAATTCTATATTAAGTGTTGTTTCCACATTTTCGTTTTATGATTATCATGATTTATCATGCCTTTATTTTTATGCTTCTGTTGTGATCTAATAATATGACTATTTTCTTACATGTATTGTATTTTTCATTTACTCCATGTTTATTCCCTTACTGGCCTTTATAGCTCACCCTTTTCTTATGCATGTCCTCATGTTATCTCATGCAATGTTATGTATGAGGGAATGTAGTGGTCATGTAAAAGATGTTTTCAATAAAGACATTATTTATCATGATTTAAGTTGTTATGTAATGATCTTAATCACTAATGACACTAGACCTCTCGATCATCCATGTTGTATCAAGTGAAGGTTTTATATAATAAATCAAGATTATGTTTGTAATAAAAGTAGGGTTGTCATAGTTGGTATCAGAGGATAGGTTTAGTTATTTTTGGGATCAAGATTAGAAAACCCTAGTAAATCATTAGAGACAAGACTATGTATAATAAAAATATCGTTAAGTTTTGGTGGGTATTGATTAAGTGGTTTATCAAGCAAATGCATCCCAGTCTAGATATGAGCAGGTAGAGGCGGCTCTGGCATAGATGTATCCTAGGGGTAAAACCCAAAAACACCACTTTGAGCAAGACTCGAATAGAAACCAGTGCACGAAAATGGGCCTTGCTGCACTATTGTTTACGACACTCCTGGGGGATTTGCTTTGATAATTTCACAGGCTTAGAATGAACCATTATTAAGGGGAAACAATTCCCTAAGAATATATTTTAGAAAGTAGATCATGGATAACACAGAATGAAGACAATAGATTCATATATAATGGAAATAAGAGATATTTATAAGTCATCATTTTTGTCCTTATATTACCCTTTATGTGTTACCCCTAACATTCCTTTTATTCTAGCCAATGGCCAGTAATAGGAGGACTTGGGCTAAGAACCGATATGAAGATCAATGTGATGACTGTACTAATGAGATGCCCAATCTAATGGGAGTGGGAATCAAGAACATTTTCATGCTTCTCTCTCAACTAACCAATGTTTTGAATAGAAAAGTGGGTCAAGAGGAACATTCAAACCCCCCCACCAACGAAAGAACAAGTCGCTATTGAGAGCTTCAGCAGACAAAGGCCTCCTACTTTTAATGGATCATCTGATCCCACAATCGCTTAGAAAAGGATCAACTCCATTAAAAAGATATTCTCCGTCCTTCAATGTTCTGAAAAAGATAAGGTTCTCCTTGCTGCATATCATATGGAGGGTGAAGCTGATTAATGGTGGACGTTGATAAAAAATACAAAGCCTGAGAAGGAAATCGATGCGTTGGAATTAAAGGATTTTCAGAAGTTGTTTTCCGATAAATATTTTCCACGCACCCTCTGGCTAAATATGGAAAGGTATATCCTTTCCCTCAAGAAAAAAGATGAATAATCTGTTGGAGCATATGAGGAAACTTCACAAGGCTTGAACGATATGCTTCCGGCTTTGTCGTTACCCCCGAATGAAAGGTTGACCACTTCTTTGGTGGGCAGAAACCTAGCCTGAAGAAAGCACTGGCAATCGGTGACATCGACAACTATGAGGAAATTGTCTAATGTGCCATCAAGGTTGAAATGGAGATCGTAGAATCTTAGGGTTATCATGGGGATAAGAATCGTAAGTTGGACTTCAATGCTAGTGGTCTGATGGATAAATCCAACGGTGCTAAGAAGATCCATCACCCCACTTGACAAAGGTGCAGAAAGAAGCACCCAGGAAATTTCCTGAAGGGTAACGAAAACAATTTAGGTGTGGAAGAGAAGGGCACCTGGCTGTTAACTATCATCAAGAAATACCCGCAGCTGTGACAGAGGATAGGAACACTTCGTTCTAATCTCAACGCGTGGTTCATTGATAAAACTGCAAATAACTATGGCATCTTGCAAATTAGTGCCCTAAGTCAAGGGTTTTTTTTGAGGAAACCAACAACCTCTAAGGCAGAAAGGGAAAGCCTTTTCCATCACTACTGACAAAGTAAACCCAGAAAACTATGTGGTGACATGTATGGTAGTTATTCATTCAATAATAGTGAGCATACGTTTTGATTTAGGTTCTATGAATTATTTTATATATCGAAAGTTTAGTATAACAATACCATCACCCCCGCAAATCATGGAAGTGAAGATGTCGGTGAGTATGAAAAATGGGGCGATTATTGCATCCCATGAATATAACTCCTCCCATGTCATAATCTGTGGATTGAACATCCCATAAAACCTCGTCATACTCACTCTGGTGGAATTTGATGCAATTATTAGCATGGATTTACTTTACTTATATAGATCCAACGTAAATTGTCGTGGGAGGGAAATCACTCTCCATGTGAATAATCGACCCCTGATTCTTTACAAGTGAAAGGAGGAAGATGAATCTTCTTTAGCTCCATCATCTCAAGCTTGGATATTACTACCCTATGAGTACGTGTATCTGGATCAGATGACTGAGTCCAAGGAAGCAACCATCCTTGAAGACATGCCTATTGTGAGGGAATTAGCTCAAGTGTTTTCTGAGAAATCGCCTTGTCTTCCTCATAAAAGAGATGTTGAATTCTCTATTGAACTTATCCTGGGGGCATTACCAATATCCAAAAATCCGTATAGAATAGCTATTGTGGAGATTGAAGAGATGAAGAAACAACTACATGAGAATATGAATGAATGGTTTATACACCCAAGCACTTCACCATGGGGTGTACCAGTCCTCTTCGTCAAGAAGAAGGATGGATCAACGCGCCTTTGCATCGATTATCGTGAGATCAACAAAATCACGATAAAGAACAAGTATCATATCCCTCAAATTGATGACTTCTATTATCAGCTACATGGAGCACAAGACTTTCCAAGGTGGATTTGTGGTGGGGATATTATCAAGTATGTTTGAAGAAGGATTATATCCCCAAGACTACTTTTCATACGAGATACATGCACTATGAATTCATAGTAATGCCTTTCGGAATCACTAATTCTCCAAAAATATTCATGGAATTGATGAATAGAGTGTTTAGAGATTACCACGGAAAATTTGTGGTAGTATTTATAGATGATATTATAATATACTCCAAAACCAAGGAGGATCATGAGGAGAATCTAAGAACTGTACTATAGACCTTGCAGAAGGAGAATCTCTATGCCAAGTACAGCATGTGTGGTTCTGGTTGTAGGAGGTATCATTCTTGGGCCATATCATCACAAGATATGGGATATCTATAGATCCATCCACAACAGATGCAATTGAGGGATGGCCAAGGCCAACATCGGTAACAGATATCCGTAGCTTCTTGGGGTTAGCTGGATATTATCGAAGATTTGTGATAAATTTCTCACAATTGTCCAACCCTCTTACCAAGCTAACATGGAAGGGAGTAAAGTTTTCTTAGAGTGATGAATGCGAAGAAAGCATCAAGGAGTTGAAAAGTAGGCTTATCACTACGCCCGTGCTCTCTTTACCCACAAGTGGAGAACATTTCATTGTATTCAGTGATGCATTAAATAAGGTCATGGGATCCTTGTTGATGCAAAATGAAAAAGTCATTTCCTATGATTCAAGGAAATTGAATGTTCATGAATAGAACTATCCAACACATGACTTTGAGCTGGCTGTAGTGATCTTCGCTTTAAAAATTTGGAGACATCATCTATTTGGGGAGAAGTTTGAAATATATACGTACTACAAAATCATCAAGTATATATTCACACAGAAAGAGTGGAATATGCGCCAATGAAGATGGTTAGAGCTAATAAAAGACTATGACTGCTCAATCCATTACCACCTTTGGAAAGTGAAAAAGGTGGCAGATGCCCTAAGTAGAATGGACCCATCGATTATGTCATTAATGATAATTGAAAAGGATCCAATCTTCTTATATTTGATGAGGATGAACATGGGAATCATAAATAAGGGAACATTATAAATCCTTTCACAACTAATTGTGCAACCATAACTTTTGGAAAGGTTAAATGATGCTTAAAAGGATGATTTGGGAATTCAGGAAAAAGTGGAAGCTATCGGAAAAGGGAAATCCTCAGAGTTTAATGTTAATGAAGAAGGAATTGTGAGATTTGGGAAAAGACTATGTGTTCCATCATGTCTGGAGCTAAAGAAGGAACTTTTGGATGATGCACATAGTTCAAGTTTTATATTCACCCATGAAACACAAAGATGTATCATGATATCAGAGAGAATTATTGGTGGGATAATATGATGTAGGAGATCGCTGAATATACATAAAGGTTCCTGGTGTATCAGCAAGTGAAGGTAGAGAGGCATAAGACTAAGGGGATGATGCGACCATTTCCCATAACAGAATGGAAATGAGAGAACATCACCATGTGATTTGTCACCGGACTTCCAAAGAAATCCAAAGGAAATAATGCAATCTGGGTTGTTGTGGATCGTCTTTCAAAGGTTTCAAACTTCATTGCTATTCAGGAGTATTTCTCATTGGATAAACTGGAACATATATATATCAGGGAAGTCGTAAGGCTGCATGGAGTACGACTATCTATTGTGTCTGATTGAGATCCATGATTCAAATCTATGTTTTGGAAGAGTCTTCAACGTGATCTGAATACTGAACTGAACTTCAGTATGGCTTATCATCCTCAAACTGATGTCCAATCTGAGTGGACTATCCAAACACTTGAGGACATGTTGAGAGCATGATCAATGGACTTTAAAAGAGGACGGTATCAACATCTTCCTCTGGTTGATTACTCTTATAATAACAGTTTCCACTTGAGAATCCAAATGGAACCACATGATCCCCTTTATGGGAAAAGGTTTAGAACACTGGCATGTTGGGATGAGGTTGGTGAGAGTAAGCTGCATGGACTATAAATGGTTGAAGAAATGGTAGATAAGGTGAAAACCATTCCGCATCATATCAAGGCAGCCCAAAGTCAACAAAAGAGTTATGCAGATAACCATAAACAAGACCTTCAGTTTAAAGTTGGAGACATGAGTTTTATATGCATATCTCCATGGAAGAAGGTCATGGGGTTCGGAAAGAAAGGGAAGTTATGTCCAAGATACATTATCCCATTCAAGATTCTTGATCGTGTTGGGGTTGTGGCCAATCGACTAGCACTTCCACCTACCATGGACACGGTACATGATGTCTTTTATGTATCCATCTTCAGGAAGTACATACCAGACCCTTCACATGTAATCTCTCTTCATAGGTGGTATAGTTAGAGGGTGAGCTTTCTTGTGAGGAGAAACCGGTAAAGATCTTAGATCGTAGAGAAAAGGTTATACGAAATAAGACAATGCCCCGTTGTCAAGGTGTTGTGGAGAAACCACAATTTTGACGAAGCGGCATGTGAATCAGAGAAAGTGATGAAGCAGAGTTACCCACATTTGTTTTAGTGTGGGAAAAGGAAATTTCGAGGGAGAAATTTCTTAAGGGGGGAAGATTGTAACGACCCAAATATTCATTAATGGAAATCCCTCTTGATATTATGTAAAATGATTATATAAAATGTCAAATTATTTGGTTTTATGTAAATAATTGTGACCGTTTCTAATATAGACGTTGAACAGTGATCACATGATTAGTATAAATATAGAGATTTAACGATTCCAATTTACTCAGATAATGTAAGTGATGGCCCCATCCAGTAGACGGGCCCCATACGAATCCCATTTGTTAGAACTCGAAAATGAAGTGGCATCATTGGGATTTTCTCTTGACCAAGCCCAAGCCTAGCTTCAATAGGTTAATCTCGATCGGGACCTCCTATGAGAGAAGTAGAAGTTGATAGAGATTACCACCCGAGCAATGTTATCCAAGCCACCCCAAGAGTCTGTCACCAGCGTACACCTTACTCTTCGATCTTATGCGGGTGTTATAAGGGATTATGTAACAAGACGTTAGCACTATGGTTTTGTAAATTATTTTCTTTATATAATAATGAATATATTTTCATATTATTTTTGTTACCTTGTAAATAGTTTTTAAATCTCAAATAGTGTTTTTAGTTAATATTCAACTAAGAAATCTATTTTGATGAAATAATGGATATTTTTATTAAAAAATATTTTAATATAATATTTTTATTATTGTTAAATTAATTTTTATTAAATATAAATGATCGTATAATTTTATGAATACAGTTGTAATTTTTATTAAGGTTCGAAAGCCATTTTTTTCCGAACTCGTGAATTTTCGATAAATTTCGGTTTTTATTTTAAAATGAAAAATTAACATATATAGAAAATTATTTATATAAAATAAATATTATTTTTAGAATCAGGACGTCAAAATTATCCAACGGTTAATTTTTCATAATTTTCTGAGACAGTCAAACTTTTGGGTAAAAATTAAATACCGTTTAAATATATAATGTGTTTTATGGCTTCATAATGACCCAATAGTGATGTAATAAAATAATATAAGGCTTATTTTCAGCCAATATATGTTTTAAAATTAATATAATGTGATTTTGGGTTTTTTTACTTATTTTACAAAGCATTAATGGACCCTTCAAGGCATATTAAACATCTTGTCTTTTTAAATTGTTTTCCTTGGGAGTGTGACTCACCTCCACATAAGCAACCCCATTATTTTAAGAAGATCAGACTTTGGCCTTATAAAATATTGTTTTGCAATCCCCTTTGGAAAAAACCATGGGCTGGTTTGTGGTTTGAATTAGTTTAATGTGAGGTTTCCCAACCCTAAATAATAAAGAATTCCATGACCTTTCCTATATAAACCGACACAAGCTCCCAATTTCTCCTCAATAAATTCTTTTGGAGTTCATCCAACCTCTGACCTACTCTTTCTAGAATCCTCTTAAGGTGCCTCAAACTCACATGAAGCCGCCCTCAAGCCTCTCTCATGCCTTTTGAACCACACGTCCAAGTAAGGGGGTTTCTTCCTTTCTCATTATTGTCCAATTTTCTTAATGTTGTTATGCCCTTTTAATTTCAATTATAAATGTTGGGGTATGGTTTTTAACCTCCCACATAATTTCCTAGTTAATTTTTAATGATGGGAGTCCCCTTTATCTCTCATTAAATACCTCCCATGTACACCCATTACTATGTCGAAATTTGGAAAGGAATTTCTCTTTCCTCTTTTATATTCAAGAAATTATTTTGTATCATGAATATAAATTCCATTAAAATTGTTTGGAAATTTATCTATATAACCCCATTACTGTAAATTTCATTTATATATGTTGAGAATACCCTTTATCTCTCATCAACCGTTTTTATGAGTTCTTACGTCACATCATTACACTGCCTAAATTGCCTCAATTTTCCAAGCCAATGTCATTGTGTAGTGAATACCATGCCCATTTCTCTATCAGGGGTATTCACCATTATGAACATTTACTTATTGATTATAAAGATTCATGTATTAATTCCACATTCCTTTATCATGGAATAAATTATCATGTTTTATGAATCCATTTTATATGATCCATTTGGCACACTTATGCATGAAATGAAATGTTTAAGAATGGTGCACCTTTATAGCGCTTCAATGGTTTTGGTAAAGTATAGTACCATGATACGTCATGTGCAATGGGTGTTTAATCATGATAATTAATGTTCAACAAGTTTTTTCTCATGCTTCATGTGAAATGAGGATTTACTCTTTCTCCATGTGCAATGAGCCTTGGCTCATGCTAATTCTATGTTAAGTGTTGTTGCCACATTTCAATGTTATGATTATCATGCTTTATCATTCATTTATGTTTATGCTTCTATTGTTCTCTAATGATATTCCTATTGTCTAACATGTATTTTATTACTCTTTTTACTCCATGTTTATTCCCTTACTGGGCTTTATAGATCACCCTTTTTTCTTATACATGTCTTCAAGTTATCCAATGCAATGGTAAGTACGAAGGAATTTATTGGTAATGTAAAGGAAGTTTTAAATAAACACATTGTTTATCATGTTTTAATTTGTTATGTAATGATCCTAATCCCCAAAGACACTAGACCTCTCGATCATCCATGTTTTATCATGTGAAGGTTTTATGTAATAAATCAGGTTCAAGTTTGTAATAAAAGTAGGGTTGTCATAACTTATTGTCTCCCTCCGGATATTACTTGGTGCTTTCTATTGGGGGTAGAAGGTGTTTGTGATCCTTGGTGGATCTGGGTTACTAGTTTATGTATTTTTTTTATTTTTGTCGAGCTCTTATATTATCCACTCTTTTTAATATTTATTCATGTAATTTTTATCGCATCAATTTTCATTTCACAATATATATAATCAAAATTTTAATATTAGATTCTTATTAAAATTATTCAATATTTGGTTTTAGTTCTATATTTTAATCTATTTATTTATCCCATGTGTGAAACTATCCCCAAGAGTGTTTTGTTGATTCCTATGAACCAGTTTCCCACCCTTGAGGCCTAGGAAATCCCTCCAGGACAATGGTGAATGAGGATGATCTTTGAATCTAGTGGAATCCTTGTCTATTTCATTACAGCGCTACCATTATTGTTATGTTGAACATCGAAAACCCATCAATGGTATCCATGTATTTTTCCTCCCTAAATCAATTTTTTTATAGTTAAATGAAGAAAATGTTTTGGGATAAAAAACTAGTTTCCACCTCCCAATGTTATGTTATATGTTAACAAAATTTTAGGAGAACCAGTCAACAATTATGTTACTTGGTAACATAATATGAAGTGGATGATACAATTTATTTTATGCAGTTAACATATTATGCATCATTGATATATGAATTTTTTTATAGTATTGGGTCATTTATAAAATTTTTATAAATAATTGAATTAGATATTTTGGATATAATTTTTTTTGGAATCTATAAAAGTTATTTACAGATTATTTACTATGAAATGTTTATTGAAAATTTATTTAATGTTTTTGAAAAAACTATTATAAATATTACATTAGAATTAATGTTTTAATATTAAGTATAATTTTTTCAAACATATAGGGTTTAAAAAATGTTTATATGTAATTTTAAAATGATTTTTCCATTGAAAAAATTATATGGTGTAAGAACCCGGTTCTTATTTTTGAGGTACGGGCTTCTTCTTTTTCCTTTTCCTTAAGTGTTTTTGAGAAAATATGGAAAATGGGGAAAAATCCTAAATTTTGGAACTACACACTGTGTACTTTTTACACACATCGTGTACTTCTGGCCGTGTGGGGATGAGTACACAGGGCGTGTAGCCATGCCGGCGACGAAGGGTGTAGGAACCGACTACACGCCGTGTAGTGGTACCTCACATGCCGTGTAGTCAGTCGGCATGCATAAACAGTAAGGCGGTGAAGTAGCCAACAACTGGGCGACAGTACACGCCATGAACTTTAGAGTACATGTCATGTACTCATGTCGATGGTTGAACAGTGTGGTGGTGCCGCCAAATGAACAGTTAAATGAAAGAAGTACACGTCGTGTACTCAAAAGTACATGCTGTGTACTTTGTTTTTTCGGCTTAAAAATGGCAATAGCCTCTTCATTTGGAAAAGGAGGCGTTTGAGCCGTTCTAGAGCCAAGGAGGACGATCGACCCTTTGAAGATCCGCCTGGTGTTCGTCTGGAACCTGATTCGTCTTTGGAAAATCTCGTTGGAACCGCACGAGTAAGCCCTCCCCTCTCCGGGTACCGTATTTACCTATTATTTCCCGAGGAGAAGTTATTTACGTTTGAATGGGTTTTTTTCTTTGTAAGATCTACGCTGTTTTTGGGCGTTTTTGGAGTCGGCCTTCGGCTATAACGTTCGTTGGCGTATAAGGTAGGTGGCTTGGTGTGAATTTCCAACTGTCGTGCATTTTTGTGCGTTTTTGTGCCACGAACCAATGTTGGGGTGTCGTGAGGCTGAGGTCGTTGCTAAATTAAATGCCTAGAATTGCATCGGTGATTAAATTGTGATGATAAAATGCTGTTTGGGATCGTTTCTTGGATCCGTAACCACCCCGGGGGGTGTGTATCACTGTTTAGCCATTTGGCCAGGATACCTGAGTGTATGCCTTCAATGTAGTAATTGTAGAATTGCCTTGAAAGGAATTGCTTGTTTACTACATTTTGATATGTTGGGCATGGTCCGGTTACCTGTTTATCCTGAGGGCGTTGTTGTGATTAGCCTGCGGGCACTGCACTGTTTAGCCTGAGGGCTGTAGTTATTTCGGCCTGAGGGAAACTTCTTCCGTGCGTGAGGGCCATAGACTCTATTCCTGAGGGTGACACTACCTACGCATGAGAGAAAAATTATGTTATGCCTGAGGGCAATTACCTACGGGTTGGGTTCTGCTTACCTGAGGGTAAGGTTTTGATTGTCTGAGGACGTGGACTATTAACGCAGAAATGCACTATGATGATTTCTAATACTTATTGGATTAAATTAATAATAAAATGGAAATATATCTGGTAATTAGTGACTTTTGAGTACTGCTTACTTTATTGGATTTTACTACTGCACACTATTGTTGCATGCTTACATGTAGTTGGGCACGTGCCTTTGGTGGGTTCCTAATGAGATATATTTCTCACACCTTGTTTGGGTCATGATTTTTGGCCCAAACAGATTACGTTTCTACAGGTGTAGACATGGGAAAGAGTCCCTATACAGGTACTTGACTGTTGATGAGGAGTAGAAGGGCATGGGACCGAGCCTAGGCTCGCGATGCCGCTGCCAGCTATTTTGTGTGCTTTGTTGTACTCTGTATTTTTTGGTACTGTATTGACGTATAACATGTTCTCGATGTTTTCTTAGAACGTGAAACATGTAGCATCATCACTTCTATACTGTTGGTTATATCCACTTCTGTAGTTTATTTTAGTTGTGTATGTTTACTGCTTCCGCTGTCCTTGTATATTTATTCTGTTTTCTACTGCGCTACACTTTGACAAATGAGGGCATAGTTTTCCCACTATCAGACATGGGCCCTCACTGCTAGTCGACAGCCTTTGGCTTTTGGGGAAATGCACTTGAGTTCACGTGGCAAACTGGGCTTGGGGGCACCCGTTGTGTGGCACCCAGGTCCAGGAGGTTACAAAGTGGCATCAGAGGGGTTTGTTTTCTTTGAAATACTATTTGGAGCCATAGTCAGGGATAGGATGGAATGGTAGTTGGTAATAAGTTGTGCCTGGGTGTAGCTAACCCGTGTACAGGGAAAAGCTAGTCTACCTCGTGTTGCAATTTTACTAATTTTTCAAATTTTACAGTTGATATGTTTTCACCATTGGGTGATGCACTTTGATATTGTGCAGTTTATATTTTATCTATGGGTTATATTTAGTTGCAACCCAATGAGATGAGGGTATGCCATCTCATGCATCATGTAGGCACATGTTAGATATCACATTCCATGCATAGTTCCATGCCATGTAGGTGCATTAGAATTTTCATGTTGTTGTGATAGTTGTTGTGCTAATAAAGCATGATGTTGTGATAGCTGCTTCATACATACATGCCTTGTGATATGGTATTTTTGTTTGAGATTGTTTATAGAAGGGATTCCAAACTTTGGTTTTTGGGGAGTATGGGCCCCCATTGACTGGAATTTGGTGGATCATTGACTGTTTGTTGGTTATAACACATATAAGATGTCTAACTTTGATTCGTGGGAAGTATAGACCCCCACGGGTCGGAATTTGACATTTAGGTGTTGTATTTCTGGGTTCCGGAGATGTTTCGGGGGCATACTATCCGGAAACCCAGTATACACGCCGTGTAGTATTTTTATACACGTCGTGTATGCTATTATGTTTGGGAATAAAAATAAACTTTTTGGGTACAGGCCGTGTACCCTGAGTACATGCTGTGTAGTCTCTTCCCATGTCACAAACCATGTGGGCGGCGACATGGGTTAGGGAAGGGCTTCGGTAAAACACGCTGTGTAGTTTTGTACCCGTCGTGTAGTGTTGACCCAGAGTCCGGTCATGTGACTAACAACACGGGTTGATGAACTCCTTAACAGAAAACGCCATGTCAATTATAGACACGCCATGTAGTGTGACCTAAGGACTCGGCCATGTAACTAACAACACGGGCCGGTGTCACCTCTCCCTGAACAAGCCGTGTAACTATGGGACACGCCATGTAGTCTTGTCCGAGGACAGACCGTGTGGTGTTAGCCATGTGGCTAGGAAATGGGGTGGAGAACACGCTGTGTGTGGGTGTAACACGTCGTGTAGTGTCAAGACGAGTAGTCAGCCATGTCACAGACAACATGAGCAATTGAAAAATAACACCGTACACGCTGTGTAGATATTATACACGCCATGTAGTTTTGTTCGATGGAAGCCGTGTGACTTAACCGTGTAGAAGGACCCATGAAGGGGAAGGGAAGTCAAGTACACGCCCTGTAGTCATTGTACACTCCGTGTAGTCTTGTTTTTCCGATTTTTAATGCCTTATTCCTCTTGTTTCTTTTGTGGTTCCTTCGCTTTTCGGTCATAATAATCTTAAATCTGAGGTGTGTTTTTGACCCTGTAGTGTCATGCCGCCTAGACGACCATGAGTTGTTCCCCAAGAGAGAGGGGACGATTATACTCCAGAGATGGTGGGCCCTGGGCTACAAGTTGATCCACCAGCAGAGCCAGATGTGGTGCCAACTGCTATACCAGACACAGGCGTGGAGGCACAGTTCTAGGAAGGCTTTATGCGGTTCATGCAGACCTTTCAGGGAGCACTGCAGGCTGCCACATCTATGGCTGAGCTGACACGTATCTTTCAGCAACAGCATCGCCCTATGTTTTTAGGGGATGGCGGACTGCAAGCTGCGGAGTCTTGGCTAGGATAGATGTAGACTATTTTCGAGCATCTTAAGACGCCTCCAGGGCGGAGGGTCAGGCTCGCGACTTACATGCTGCGTGATTCCGCCAAGAGGTGGTGGGATGTTACCACCCAGTCAGAGCATCACACAGACATGGCGCAGTAAGATTATCAGGCACTCTTCTATGACTTCTTCTTTCCCGAGACGCTGAGGACAGATAGAGCTCGAGAGTTCATGAATCTGCAGCAGGGCGCTATGTCGGTGATGGACTATTCTTCTCATTTTACGGAGCTTCAGCGTTTTTCACCCGTGCTAGTGGGTGATGAGATGTTACGAGTCAGACGTTTTGAGGATGGTCTTCGGTATGACATCTGAGCGCTGGTAAATGTTTTCAGGTTGCCTACTGTACATGCGATTGTGAATCAGGCACTGATTACAGAGAGAAACTGGTGGGAATATAGTGTTGTGGGCCAGGGAATCTCAGTACCAGTTATTGATACTATTTCTGATGGCAAGAGGAAAAGATAGATGGACTTCTCTTAGGGTGGCATTACCAGCCAGGAAGCTTCTTCAGGTGGTCCGGTCAGGTGCTACCAGTGTGGCAGAGAGTGTCACAAGAGACCGCAGTGTCCACGAGACCTAGTGGAGTGCCGAGCTTGCAGCAAGATGGGTCATCTGCTGCGCTTTTGTAGGGTGTTTCCACTGGTGGCTAGTGAGAGGGGTTCTGTGCAGACTCCGTGTGCGGGAGTAGGACCAGTGGCTTTTTACCAGTCGGGGAAATGGAATACGTCAGGGCGTGCAGGCAGAGATGGTGGTCATGGTCGTGGTAGCTAGACACCAGGATCACAGAGACAGCAGGGTGGGACAGCTCAGGGTAGGTAGGCTGTGTCGCAAGGCCACGGCACTAGGCAGGCATATGTAGTGCATCAGACCTAGTAGAAGCAGGATCCCAGAACTTCTACAGTCAGAGGTACTATTCTAGTAGATTCTGTCTTATCTTCAGTGCTTTTTGATACGGGTGCTACACATAGTTTCATATCTGTGCCCGTTGTGGAGAGCCTTGAGCTCTTTGTTTCTTCTTATTTTGATATCATGACTCTAGACACTCCGTTGGGGTCTAGGACGGTTGGTGTGCGTCAGTGTAAGGAGTTCCCCCTTAAGGTTGGAGGGTGTCACTTCCTTTGGGACCTCTATGTATTAGAGATGATGAGATATGATGTCATTCTTGGGATGTACTGGTTGGTTCCCTATCGAGCCTTTGTAGACTTCTATCGTCGCATGGTGAGTTTCACGTCACCAGAGGACGGGGAGTTTCTATAGAAGGGAGAATGGGATGTTCAGGCGAGTCGAGTCGGAACAGAGGATCATGGGTGAGGTGGAGTCACAGCCTAGATAGTGAGCTTATATCTGGATGATCAGGGGACTTGTTAGATAGATTTACCTCCAGTTGTCGATCATTTCAGGGATGTCTTCCTGGATAACTTTTCAGGTCTACCTCTGGTGTGTGAGGTGGATTTCTCTATTGAGCTCGTGCTAGGAGCAGTACCCGTGTCCATTCCTCCTTATAGGATGACCACGCCTGAGTTGCAGGAGCTCAAGAGGCAGTTATAGGAGTTACATGCGAAGGGTTTTATCCGACCCAGTACTTCTCTTTGGGGTTATTCGGTACTTTTTGCGAAGAAGGAAGATGGTACCCTCCAACTTTTCATGGATTATCAGAAGCTGAACCAGTTGACGGTTAAGAACCGATATCCCTTGCTGAGGATAGATGATCTGTTTGATAAGCTTGGTGGAGCACAAGTGTTCTCAAAGATTGACTTGCGATCCGAATATCATTAGCTGTGTGTTAGAACATCTGATATACCTCTCATAGATTTCAGGATTAGGTATTGTCTATATGAGTATACGGTTATGCTGTTCGGACTGATGAATGTGCCAATAGTTTTCATGGATCTGATGAATCGTGTGTTTCATCCGTATCTTGATTCATTTGTGGTATTATTCGTGGATGAAATCTTGGTGTACTCTCACACTCGACACAACCATGCCACCCATCTTGAGATCATATTGAGTACACTGAGAGAGCATCAGCTATATGCTAAGCTCTCAAAGTGACACTTTTGGATGTACCAGATTCACTTCTTGGGTCACATTATCTCAGAGGGAGGAGTTGTAGTAGACCTAGAAAAGGTGAGTGCAGTAGTTTCGTGGGAGCAGCCTAAGAACGTGTTAGAGATACAGAGTATCTTAGGGCTGTCTGGTTACTACAGAGGCTTCATACAATACTTCCCCCACTTAGCAGCACCGTTGACAGTTCTGGCTAAGAAGGGTGGGATATTTGTTTGGTCAGAATCTTGAGAGACAGCTTTCCAGGACCTGAAGTGAAGGTTTACATCAGCACTGATCCTGATACTCCTAGAATAGGGGGAGAGCTATACGGTTTACTGTGATGCATCGGGGATTGGGTTGGGAGCCGTTTTCATGCAGGTCGATCGAGTTGTTGTGTACGAGTCTCGGTAATTGAGGCCACATGAGAGGAATTACCTGAAGTATGATCTCGAGTTGGCTGCAGTTGTGCATGCGTTGCGCTGTTGGAGACATTATTTGTTGGGAGAGCATTTTTTGGTTTTCACTGACCACAAAAGACTTAGGTATATCTTTACTCAGCGTGACCTGAATCTGAGGCAGCGAAGGTGGGTCGAGTACCTACAGTCCTTCGATTTTGAGCATGCCTATACACCTGGTAAATGTAATGCAGCAGCTGATGCACTGAGCAGGAAGACTCAGATACAGGCAGTGCAGGAGGCCAGCGGTGAGTGGCAGCTCATGGATTTGTTCTCTGAGATGCATCTGAAGGTGCATGATAGTCTGGGGAAGACCTCTCTCTCATCTTTAGCTATGACATCTACCCTCCTGGACAGAGTGAGGATGAGACAGCTATCAGTTTCAGAAGGCCTAGTTCTATGGGAGTCGGTGGAAAATGAGGACCCTTATCCCGGTTGGACGATAGGAGATGATGAGATTTAGCATTTCCATGGACGTGTATGGGTTCCACGGGATATACGCGAGGAGATGATGTGAGAGTTTCATGCTTCAACTTGGGTAGTTCATCCCGGGGTTACCAAGATGTACTGTGACTTGAGGCGTCAGTACTGGTGGCCAGGTATTATGAGGGAGATAGCTGGTTTTGTTACGAGGTGTTCCACCTATCAACAGGTAAAGGCAGAGCACCAGAGGCCAGCTGTGTTGTTACAGCAGTTGGCCATTCCATAGTGGAAATGGGATGATGTCGCAAGGGATTTTGTGACGGGATTTCCGAGGTCACCACGAGGAAATGACGTCGTGTGGGTTTTTGTGGACAGACTCACGAAGGTATCTCACTTCTTGCCGATAAAGGAGACCTTCAGTGTTGAAAAGCTTGGAAGGCTGTATATCCGAGTGATCGTACGTCTTCATGGGGTCCCACGTTCTATCATTTCAGATAGAGACACCCGCTTTACGTCTTTTTTCTGGCAGAGTTTTCAGAGGGAGTTGGGTACACAGGTGCTTCTAAGCATAACATACCACCCTCAGAAAGATGGCAAGTAAGAGCGGATGATACAGGTTCCAGGGGACATGCTTCATGCATGCGTCGTACACTTTGGGGGCTCTAGGGAGAAGCATATACCCTTAGTCAAGTTTTCCTATAACAATAGTTTTCATGAAACTATTGAGATGGCACCATATGATGCTTTTTATGCTAGACCATGCTGATCACCTTTGTGCTGGTTAGAGGCAGGTGAGGCAGCTTTACTGGGGCCACAGCTCGTACATGAGACATCTGAGCAGGTCCAGTTGAATTGGAAGCGGATGGATACCACGCAGTCTCGTCAGAAGTCGTATGCTGATTGCCGCAGATGACCTTTGGAGTTCATGGTTGGGGATCAGGTCTTCTTGCGTGTTTTGTCGAGGCTGGGACACAAGCGGATCAGGAGACAGGGTAAGCTTTCACCGAGGTATGTGGGACCATTTGAGATTCTAGAGAGATTCGGGTTGGTTGCCTATCGGTTGTAGTTACCGCAGCGGTACCGAGCCATGCACGACGTCTTCCACGTGTCTCAGTTGCGTCACTACCATTTAGACCCATCTCAAACCTTTCAGTCAGAGGAGGTTGAGCTTGGGCATGATGTGTCCTTTGAGGATCATCTGATTCGTATCATTGATAGGAGCACGATGGTTCTCCGAGGCCGGTCAGTTCCTATCGTATGGGTGCTATGGCAGCATGGCCGAGTGCAGGACGAGACCTGGGAGCAGGAGTACGATGTACGTGCTCAGTGGCCAGAGCTGTTCTGAGATTTATCTTCGCCACCCTTGGAAGAGAAATTCGGGGATGAATTGCTATAAAGGGGGAAGTTTGTAAGAACCTGGTTCTTATTTTTGAGATACGAGCTTCTTCTTTTTCTTTTTCGTTAAGTGTTTTTTAGAAAATATTGAAAATGGTGAAAATTCTAAATTTTGGAACTACACGCCATGTACTTTTTCACACGCTGTGTACTTCTGGCCATGTGAGGATGAGTACACGAGGCGTTTAGTCATGCCGTCGATTAAGGGTGTAGGAACCAACTACATGCCGTGTAGTGGTACCTTAAATGCCGTGTAGTCAGTCGGAAGGCCTAAACAATAAGGCGGTGGAGCAGCCGATAGATGGGAAATAGTACACGTCGTTTCATTATAGTACATGCCGTGTACACATGTCGACGGTTGAACAGTGTGGCGGTGCCGCCAAATGAACAGTTAAATGAAAGAAATAAACACCTTGTACTTATAAGTACACGTCGTGTACATTTTTTTCAGCTTAAAACTGGATGTAGCCTCCTCATTTGGCAGAGAAGGCATTTGAGACGTTTTAGAGCCAAGGAGGATGGTCGACCCTTTGATGATCCGCCGGGTGTTCGTCTGGAATCAGATCCGGCTTCGGACTATCTCGTTGGAACCGCACGGTTAAGCCCTCTCCTCTCCTAGTACCGTTGTAACCAATTATTTCCCAAGTGGAAGTTATTTACGTTTGAATGGGTTTTTTTATTCATTAGATCTACGCCGTTCTTGGGCGTTTCTGGAGTCGGCGTTCGGGTATAACGTTTGTTGGCATATAAGGTAGGTGGCTTGGTGTGAATTTCCAACTATTGTGTGTTTTTTGTGCGTTTTTGTGCCACGAACCCATGTTGGGTTGTCGTGAGGCTGAGGTCGTTGCTATATTTAATGCCTAGAATTGCATAGGTGATTAAATTGTGATGATAAAATGCTGGTTGGGATCGTTTCTTGGATCCGGAACCACCCTGGGGGGTGTGTTTCACTGTTTAGACATTTGTCCAGGATACCCAGGGGTATGCCTTCAATGTAGTAATTGTAGAATTGCCTTGAGAGGAATGGCTTGTTTACTACATTTTTATATGTTGGGCATGGCACGGTTACCTGTTTAGCCTGAGGGCGTTGTTGTGATTAGCATGTGGGCACTGCACTGTTTAGCCCGAGGGCTGTAGTTATTTCGGCCTGAGGGAAACTTCTTCCGTGCCTGAGGGCCATAGAATTTGTGCCTGAGGGTGACACTACCTTCTCCTGAGGGAAAAATTCTGTTACGCCTGGGGGCAATTACCTGCGGGTTGGATTCTCCTTACCTGAGGGTAAGGTTTTGATTGTCTGAGGATGTGGGCTTTTAACATAGAAATGCACTGTGGTGATTTCTAGTACTTAATGGATTAAATGAATAATAAAATGGAATTATAACTAGTAATTAGTGACTTTTGAGTACTGCATACTTTATTGCATTTTACTACTACACACTATTTTTGCATTCTTACACACAGTTGGGCACAGGCCTTTGGTGGGTGCCTACTGAGATATATATTTCTCACACCCTGTTTGGGTCATGATTTTCTGCCCAAACAGATTACGTTTCTGCAGGTGTAGATAGGGGCAAGAGTCCCTATACAGGTACTTGAATGTTACTGAGGAGTAGGAGGGCATGGGACCGAGCCTAAGCTCGCGATGTCGCTGCCAGCTATTTTTTGTGCTTTGTTGTACTCTATATTTTGTTGTATTCTTTTGATGTATAACATGTTCTAGCTGTTTTCTTAAAACTTGAAACATGTAGCATCATCACTTCGATACTGTTGGTTATATCCACTGCTGTAGGTTATTTCAGTTGTGTATGTTTACTCTTTCCGCTGTCGTTGTATGTTTATTCTGTTTTCCGCTGCGCTACACTTTGTCAAATGAGGGCATGGTTTCCCCACTATCAGACCTGGGCCCTCGCTGCTAGTCGGCAGCCTCTGGGATTTGGGGAAATGCGCTTGAGGTCACGCGGCGAACCGGGCTCGGGGCACCCGTTGCATGGCACCCAGGTCCGGGACGTTATATAAATAATACCTTTTATTTTTTAAATAAATTTTTCATTATGAAATTATCAGGGTAATTTATAAACAATTAAAAAATTATATAAACAAGGACAAGATATGAAGAATTTTTTATTTAAAATTATGTATTGATCATAATTAAATTATTTGAATTATTAAATTTAATATGGATCTTATATAAGATAATATTTTGACAAAATCAAGAGAATTTTGATGAAAAAATTATTTTAGGGTTTAGAAAATGTTTAAATATATGATAATTATATTATTTGAATAGTTTATATAATCTAAATTGGATTATAAAATTATTATAATTGTTAAATATATCATAGATTGAAAGTGAAATTATATATAATTAATAATATAAAGGAGTTAATGTTGAAAGTTTACATAATCTATTTATATCAAATATAATGGAGTATCAATAATTTTTATTTTAACAATAAAATTTTTTATTAATATTTTATTTATTAATATTTCATAATAGTTTATCTCATGATTATATTTTTTGAAATATTCATTTATTTGTTATTTATTCCATTCTTATTCATTCATATAAATTTTTTATATAATTTTTATAATTTATATTCATTTTTTATATGATAAATCTCTTCTATGTGGTAGATACTAGAATTTTATTATAGGTGAATCTCCATAAAATTTATTTTTCATCTACCTCAACCTTATTTTTTTAGAGTTGCGAGCTTATGAATAATTACTAAATTTATTTTTTGAATAATGGTGAATAGATATATAATGAATTTAATTCTATCTTTTCTAAAGTATAAGGAGGGGGAATTATTATTGGGCTACCCATCCAGAAATAAAATTACACATTGTTCTAGAAAGGTAAGTGGTTGGCTATGTGTTTCTCTAAGAATACTCTTTTGAAGATTGTGTATCACATAATACTAAATTTATTTATAAGAAATGTTCATATACCTTATGCATGTGATGAATTCAGGTATGTGTGAATATTCTTGTCTTATATTTTTAGCTGAATGAAAAAAAATTGTGTGTTGTGTAAAAGTTATAGATAATGTGGTGTGAATGCTTTGATTTGGTGTATGAAATATTTATTAAAAAACTAAATTATTGTAAGCATGCATACACAAAAACTAAAACATGAAAAGATAATGATTACATAAGATGAAATATTTATGAATTTAATATTCATATGATGTATATTAAATTGGTGAGGCTTTTATACCCCACTAAAATAAAAACTGTGATATTCTTTCCAAAAAATCACTTTTCAAGACCTCAATCATTTAGTACGGTGACCCAAACTGTTAGGTTCCCAATATTTATCATTTGTAAGGAAATAAAGTTTTAAGGTCACTTGAGTAGTTAGGTGCCTCGTTTTTTTGTATTTTTATGAGTTACACTAGTTGGTAAACACTAATAGTTAGAATACTAGAGGGTTGCAGTTTGGTTTATCCCTAAAGATTGATTGGATAAAAGAGTTACCGGCTCAATTATATAATAATATTAACTATTTTGATTGGGATAATTCCCAACATAAATAGTAAAGGATTATTTTGGTGATACCTAGTTTAAGTTTGGGAGAAATATTAATCTTAGATCACTAAATGTATTTGATGTACAATGTCATTTTTTAGTGGGGATACTTTCATTAAAACTCACTGATAAAAATATACAAATTGTGATAATAACCTTTTGATATGTCATTGTTATAGATTATGAAATAATTAAAGGAAATAATTTTGAGATAACTTATTTGTATGACATATATAAAAGTTATAAATTGTTATCGAAGGTTGATATGTAACACCCCATATATCATATACATTATTATCTTGTTATCTTGTTTCAAAAAAACACTGAACCAAAGGAATTGTGATACATTTAAATGGATTATATGAGACCATTATAATATAGATATTTTATTAGTAGGTATACATAGACGTAATCACCTTTTTTAAACTATGTATAAATAAAAATCAAGAACACTTTTATTACAAATTAATTGATAAAATTCTATTAGTTTAGCTAAATATCAAATAATTTTATTGTATTCTGATAAATTTATTTTTATAAAAATTTCATTTGAAAGCGTTATGAGATTTTGTTTTAATAATATAAATATATTATTCTTTAATTTTGATAAAATATATCATTTATATGAATAATATATTAAAACTTATTTAATTATCATCTCATAGAAAATAGGAATATGAATAGTCAATATTTTTAAAAACATTTTCTTATAAAAACATTTTTTTAAAATCATTTTTCTTAAATATAAAAGTAAAATATTTTTTTAGAATTTTTATTTCTAAAAATGAACAACATTTTTGGATGTATGATGTAAATATTAGCATAAGAATAATTTTTAGTATTTTCCTAGAAAATTGATTTTTAGGTGAGCTACACAAAATGCCATTTTTATGACTACCCTGACTTTTGTGATATATTTTTGATATTAGAATGACATAAATGTTTATGAAAATTATTTATTAACAAAAAAATTATTTAATAAGTAAAATTATATATTTTTAATTTTACTTTTAATATATAAAATTATGATTTATATTTTTCAACCTACAAAATAATTTCTCTAAAAACTATTTTAATTCAATGTACACCAGTTATTATAGAATTAATGTTTATGAAATTTGAGAATTATAAATTATAAAATGGTTTTCATAATTTTATTTAAGAATAAATATAATGTTTAATATGGATAACTTAATTTCTATCCCTAAATATATGTTCATGAGGAAAATAATAGAGATGTCGTGGGATAAGTAATTACGGTAAAATGTAAAAATCTTGTTAAAAGACATAAAACATATTAAAAATTGTATCTAAATGAATTAAAAAGGAGTTTATCAACCTTGGGTTACCCGTATCAATAAATATAAACTTTTTGTTTCATCATGAATTATATGTTACATGACATTAACAACGTTATGAGTATTTACAAAAGTGCCACCACTCTCACTTATAAAAGGATCCCTCCACCACCCCACTTCCCCACACAATATAATCACATTATCTAGAATAAAATAAACCAACAAAACTATAAATATTTCATTACCATGTCTAATTTTTTTAACCAACCAATGTCCCATTCTATTAAGGATAATGAATTTTTCTTGAGGAGAAAGTTAAAAATATCCAAATCATTTCCCATTCACATTATTTTTTTTATTACTTTTAATCCAAGAAAAAATATATTCTAAACATAAAAATATAATTACATAAGTATAATTATTATATTAAAATTTAATTTTTTATAGAATAATAATTTTCTATAATCATCCCAATCATTCAGAAAAAAGAAAACATCATTCATGCATATGTGCATTCTATGACCACCATAGACGACATGTTTCAATTTTCATCAATGACATAAATAGAAGTGTGTTAGAATATAATTAATGAAAAAATATTATATCAATGAAATAATAATTATTCTATAAATATATATATGTATTGTTTTGTAATTATTTCTATCTATTGAAAATGGAAAATGACAGCCATCTGTAGGTGTGAAATACCACATCTTTGATGGTCCTTATTCATTTTTATCACCACCTTTCATTGGTGATTCAAAAATTTTGTTTAACAAAAAAATAAAATATTATTGAAATTATTAATATTAAATAATTATAAATATTTCATTATATTTATATTTATATCCATTGAAAAATGAAAATATCACCCCTGTTACCTATGGAATACCACCTTGATAGAAGACGTGTTTCATTTTTCATCACTGTTTTAATGGTTTCTAATAGAAATAATTTTTTTTGAATGTTATTATAAAATTTATATTATAACTTATTTAATAATCTATAAGTATAAAAGAAGTGTTAAAATCATAGTTGATAATGGAAAAATTCCCAAAACCAGTTTCTCACCAATTTCATCATCAATATCTATAACGAAAAATATCATGGGAAGAAATTATAACATCATGGATTATTAGTGGAATCATATTTTTTTTATCTGTAGGAATACTAAAATGTTGAAATTTTTAATCAATAAAATTAGTTGATATCTACAGTAGGAAACTCATATAAAACAATCATGTTTTTGGACATCAGATGATAAAAATAAAAAAAAGAAGCAAATTATTGTATAATGAATGGTAATAATTGAAAGGAATAAAAGGTAATAAATATCAATTAGAATGTCAAATGAATTATAAATATGGTTGTTTTTTCACAAATTATTTTAAATATTTTTTGGGAAAGTAATGTGTTATGTTAGGGTTCACTATCACAAATTCCCTTCATTGATATGTGTTTTGTATCATAAAAAAATTTAATTTTATATAGTTTTTATAAAATACCCTTCACACATTTTAACTTGAAGATAAAAAATCAATATTTTTATGTTCTATTTCATGTTTTCTCTTTCATTGTGTATTGATTCAAAAGTTTACAATGTCGTAAGGGATTCTTTTTTGTTAGGAACCTTTATCATCCATATATATATATATATATAATTATTCCCACCAGTGTATTCCTTTCATATTTTCTAATATATAAATTCATTATCTCATTTTATCTTTTTTTATATTCACATATTTTTGAAACAATGTTTTATTATACATTCTATGATGTGGGTTTCATTAATTGAATTTTAAAATGACAAAAATATGTTCCCTTTCACATTCATATATTTTATCTTCCAGCCCACATTTTATTTTCATGAAATTTATATAATTTAAAAATTCTATTATATATCTTTTATTATTGAGATAATTTTTTTAAATTAATATTTCCATCTTCATGAAAATAATTTTAATTTTTTCTTGTGACTCCATTTCTGATTAACATTGAATTTTTATAAAATTAAAAAATGATTAAATATTTTACATTTTACATTTTACATATAAATGATTTTTTCATACCACCATTTATGGATTTATTAATAAAAAAATAACCCAATATTTAATGATTTTGAAATTAAATATCCATTCCAATTATTTTATAAAACCTTTTTTAGAAGGGTATAAAAAAATTTATTGCGATGTTTTCTTCTTTCTCCATGTTAATTTTTAAAATATATTTTAAAAGTGTTTTAATATATGTAAATATCCTTTAATATTTACTATATTTTATATAATATAGTCTTTAATGATACCCTATACTTTCTTTCTGTAGTTTAATTATAAACATGTTATTCTATTTATTTAATTGTGAAATTGTTAAAATCCCCCATATTTATTATTCTCATATGGATGTTTATTGATTAGTAAAGAATGTTGATCGTGTATTGTTTTTATAATTAAATATATGATTAAGGAATACAATAAGTGTATGTGATGGCTGGGTCTTGTAATTATATATTCTTTCGATGCACAATATGTCTCATGAGACAAACAAGTTTCGGTATTTGATATAATATTACTCATTAGAGAATAATTTTATGGATTCAAGCATGATGGTAATAATGATGACTTAGTTGTAGTCATTATGGTAAGATTAATGTCTTATAAATTCTCATTTAGTTAATAATGTTTTAATTTTTGTAGTCCAAATAGTATTAATGAAGTCTTGGTTGTGGCAATAATGGTAAGAATGATGTCCGATGTTATGAATTATGTCATTATGGAATTATTTATGGTTATCACTGTGATTATTTATATTGATATTCATCAAAGGATTTATTTTAATTTCATGGGATAAACTATATGGAATTATTAAATTAGTTTATTCTAACCAAATTATTCATGACTTATTTATTACATGATAGATTTTGATATATTATACACCTTATTGTGTATTTGAGATCATGCTTCTTATGTTTCAATTTCCCTAGTTTGGGAATAAGAGTATTGGATATTATTTTTCTATAAGGGTATCATGTGTGGAAATTTTTTAAGAGATAATTAAGACTCATGGTAGAATAATTAATTATTGTTATAATAGGAAAATGTCAATTAAATATGAAATATGTTGTTTTTAAGACATTTTTTCCTAAATCTCAAAAACAATAAACCAGAAACAATATTATTCTATAACTGACACAATATTTATTTTTTATATTGTAATAGTGAATGATTTGGTTTTTATTTATTTAGTTTGTTTCAATGTCAATATTAAGAGAATAAATTTATTCACACCAGATATAGGAGTGTGGTTTTGTGGCATCATAGTTTCTATCAAAGAAGGTTTTAGGTATGTTTAGAGGAAATAAAGAGTATATTATTGAGGTATAAGTAAACCTTTGATATTTTATGTGATTTTATGTCAAGGAAATTCAGGCTATTTTTAAAATACTAATATATTATTAAGATTTATATATTTTGATCTATTTTTTTATTCAATACAACGACCTTAAGATTCGATGATTTTTTGGGTTTGGGATGTATTAATAAATATATTAACTAATTGTTCCTAAAAATTCAAACTAGAAAACATTATAGAAAGTACTATGGATAAATATAAATATAGTAAACCATCCTAAAATTCTGGTAAAGTATATATTATGTTGTTTTATAGTGATGAAATCTATATTTGTATATATGCATGTAGATGTAGGCTTTGTTATAGATGTGACTTATGGTAATAACCCTAATAATGGTTGGTTTTGTAATAACATGGTAGTCACTCATTGAAAACAATGTTTTCCCAACACTAAATGACTTTTGACACTCGTTTAATATTTGACTTGGTGTTTAAGGTTCTCTTTATGAACCATTATGATAGATTTAAATATAATTTTATGATGTAATTTATGACATGTAGGGTTATATTACATTATAGGAAATTATCATGGATAACCTAGTTTGAAACATCAATATTAATAAGTTAATTTATTCATATAAATTTTGAGGTAAGTTATGTTTTCATTTTTTTAAAATATATTGATTTAGTTATACTCATGCCTTAAATTTCCATTGTTTAATGTAATGTTATAAAGCCAAAGGAACCAATTTAACAATGGGTGTCACGGAAAATATGTTGATTTCCCCAATGAACAGCTATATTATATAAGAGATGAGGTGGGAATTCTTATTGTTATTCGAAAAATGGTACATAAAGTTATGATTAACCATTTAAACCAATTTTAATTTCCAAAGGTACCAATTAATATTAAAATTTATTTTCATTGATGTTCATACGATGTAGACTATGGATTAAATAAGAATAAATTCCCTACATGTCATGAATGTTGGAATAATCTCCTATGGAAGTGTTTAAAAGTAATTACAAGTCATTATATTTATGGAATTTCATTCATCAAGTAACTAAATACCAAGAAAAAATAAATATTTCAGTTAATATGAAGAAAGAAAATAGTTTTCTTATTATTCCACCACTGATAATTCAATATTTTAAATTTATAGGGTTTGGACATTATCAAAAAAATTCCCTTAACCAAGGAGACAAGGGAAATCCTTTGTGGGAACTACTAACAAATTGGATCATGATAATTAAGGTATATCTATAAACACTATATTTTTCGATATATTATTAATTTTGGATTCTATAAATTCTGTTATATGCAATTTTTATAAGATAATCAAAATCACCACCCTAATGATTTGATATTAAATTAGGAAAGAAAAATTCTAGATTTATAGTCATTGTATCTCTAAACGAAATTTCTGGAAATTTTATTCGTGTAAAATGTATTAATCTTCCTTTAGATTATTATAATGTAATTTCTTAATGGTATTGATAAACTCTAAATATTTTCATTATTAATTATAAAAATGAGGATGCTATATTTCTTAACATAAATCAATATATAATCATCTATCACATCAAGGTTTACTATTAAATATCAATGTCAAAAAATTCCACTATATGGGTCTTAATACCATACTACAGATTGTGGGTTTTTTGGATCCAATAATTGGAGAGGAACTCAATATTTGAGATATACCTACTATAAAGTAAAAGTTTTGTTTCATAGAATTATGTATGATTGTAATGTTTATATCCGGATTCATGTCAATATTTTAGATACCCTTAGTTATTTAAATTAGTAAGTAATAATTAATATGATGTGGAAAAAAATTGTTCAAGTGGATGGTGGTATAATGTAACTACCCACAAATTTTAATACATTAGTAATTTGATAATTAATTTCACACACGACATGAAAATAAAATTAACTATGATATATTTTTATGTATTAGATTTGAACATTAAAAAATATTCATTGAATTAGAGGGTATAAATATAAGTAACTGAATTTTGAAATATATTTATAAATAAAAATAATGTTAAATTTTAATACTAATGAATTGATAATATTCATATATTAAAAATAAATAACAGGTAAAATAATTTTATGTATAAAAATGTATTTTCTATAAAATTTTATTTAAAGGTACTCTATTTTTTTAAAGAAAATTAATATATTATGGATAAATGATTACAAAATATATTGTTTACCTGAATAATATATTAACACTTATTTAATTAGTAATTGATATGAAATATAAATAAGAATAATAAATATTCTGAAAAATTATTTTCCTATAGAAACCGAGTTTTCATTATATTATACGTTCCAATTTAAAAGTTAAATTCCAAGATTTTAGATTTTAGATTTTTCATAATGAACATATTTTCTTTATCATGTAAATATTATATTAAGATGATTTTTTGGGGGTTTTCTAAAAAATAATGTTTTATATGAATAGTAGAAAAAATCATTTTTACAAATGTCAATACTTTTGTGAAATAATTTAAAAATAAGAATTAATTAAAAATTTAGAAAACATTTGTATAAGAATTTTTTTAATAAGTAAAATTACACATTTTAAAAATTAATTTTAATTTATAAAACTTTCTTTAACATGTTTCAAACTGAGTAGATTTTTTTTTCTAAAAAACTATTTTATGTGTTATACATGTATTATTTTAGGATTAATTTTTATCAATTATAGAAATTTAATATACAAAAATTAATTCCATGTTTATTTTAAGAACATAAAAATTATTTTATTTTTTTTATTTTTTTTCTATAACAATAAGTTACATGGGGTTAAAAAACGGGTTACTTTGGTTATAGTAAATTATAGGAAAAAGTTAAAATAAGGGTTAAAGACAAAAAACATGTTAATAAAGTTCCTCCACAATAATTGTCGAGGTTTATAAACCAAGGGTTTCCATATAAATTATGGTCTAATTTTGAAGCCAATTTCCATTGAAGGATACATGAAATTAATATAACATTATGGGTATTTACAAAAGTGCCACCCCTCTCACTTTTAAAAGGATCCATTCACCACCACACTTCTCCTCAAACAATAAGCCCATTAGATCAAACAAAATATTTAAAATTCACTCCAAATCCCTCTTTACCTTGTCCAATATGTTATATTACCACCAAAATACCATTATATGATGAATAAAAGATTTATTCCTATGGTGTAGGGTTTAAAATATTAATCATTTCTTTTTTAAATATATTATATTAATTATTATTACTCATCTACCAAATATATCATAACCATATTTACATAATTACACCATTATTATCTGTATAATTAAATGTTAATATTTTTCTGTAATAATCATTTTCTACCATCATCTCAACTATTCATATAAAAAGACATCACCTCTACATACATATAGAATTCACCTCTATAGACGACCTATTTTATTTTTTATAAATACCTAAATGGAATGTTATAAGAATTTATTTAATGAATAAATATGGAACTTATTGAATAATTTTCATTATATAAATATAAATATGTATTCACCTCTTTTTATTTCAATCCATGGAAAAATGAAAATATTTCCAAAGCATATATGCAGACTACTACCCCCCTGAACTATGGAATTTGTCTTTCATCCATACCTTCCATGGATGACTATAAAAAAGGATTTAATGAATGAATATTATATTTATTGCATTATAATGGTTATTTAGATAGATAGTATGAATTATATTAATAGATATATTCATTAGAAATTGAGGACTTTATTTGTGATATGTGCAAACTATTGCCTCCAAAGATAACAGGTTTTTGTTTTTCGTCATCTCTCTCATGGATGTTTTTATAAGTAATATTTTTGTTACAAATGATTCTTATAGTTATATTATTACTAATTTAAAATTATATAAGGTTAACCTAATAATTGTTTATCATTATAAAGTAACCCATTGATATCGATAAATTAACTGAAATAACCTCTTCACGAAATTCATCATCCCAAACTGTAAATAAAACTATCAATGGAAGAAATAATAAATTTAATAATAATTAATAAATCTATACTAAAATATATTTAATAGTATTCTAATTATTAAATTATATTAAAAAGAAAAATATTTGATATATCCATTACAAAACTCATCTGAAACAATCAAGTTTACTGACACTTGATGACGGAAATAAACAAAAATTGGCTTATGAATGTATAATGAAAGGTTATAATTGAAGAGTATAAAAGGTAATATATATTTATAAGGTTATAAAATGAGTTATGGTTATGTTTACTATACCTGTGGTTAATGTGATTTTTTGTAATTCAAGTGTTAACTTAAGGGTTCTTCATCTCAGATTCAATTCTTTGAGAGTTGTTTTTTATTATGTAATTATTTTTATTTATATGGATTATTTATTTCCAATTTGACATATTATACCATGAATGTATTTTCTCATCATATTTAAAATTATATCTCAATTTTTATCATTCATGGAATTTGGATTCATGAGCTACTAAATTGGTAAGGGTTTCATTTTTCATATTGGTACTTTTTCATCGGGAACATTTCTCCTTCATGTCCATATACTTATCCACCCATATTTTTTACATTCATATTTTAAAACTCAAATATGTATTATATCAATTATTATTCTTACTTACCTTCAAATTGTTTTTAAATAATTATTTATTATCCTTTTTATGATTTGGATTTTGATATTGGTATTTTAAAATCAAAAAAGGTTTTCCTTTTAACATTTATGTATTTTTCTTCTAATAAAAGTTTCATCTAATTTTCAATTATGTAATTTCAAAATTCAATTATTTAAATGTTTATTATAGGTGATTTTTTAAAATACTTCATTTCATATTCTTCAAAATATTTATAAAAGTGGCTTGGGACTCCATTTTGATTAAATTTGAAATTCTTTACAAAAGTGTGATATAAATCTATTTTAACTATTTTTGTTAAAAATGAATTTTTACAACCATAATTTTTATATTTATTTAATAAACTTCCCATCCATGATTTAGTGTTTTTAAAAATAAATTCATCTCCCACTTCATTTAAAAACATTTAAAAGGCTATCAAAATGTAAATTTAATTTATTATTCTTTCTGTATGTAACTTTTTGTTTAACTTATAAAAGTGATTTTAATCCATGTCAACATAGTTTACTATTTCTTATGTTTCACAAGTGATATTCTATAATACTAATATATATTGACTAATAAGGAAATGTGATCGTGCATTGTATTGATCATTAAATATATGATGAATTAATTCATCAAGTGTATGTTATGGGTGGGGAATATAATTATATATCCAATAAAGGAATTGGTAGTTATTATAAGATAAAAAAGATTTGAGTATTTATTTCAGACCTACACCATAAAAAATATTTTTTTAGCTACGATCATGAAGATAAAAATAATTTCATGGTATTTTTCATCATAAAAAAAGAAACATTTATTGGCTAGGATCATTATGGTATGAATAATATCATGGATAAAACTAAAATGGTTAGAATTGGTTTTATCTATGATCAAGATGGTAAGGATTATTTACTCTATAAGATCCCAACTTTCTCCATATAGCCTCTCTAGCCATGTTTTATTGAACAATATTTTATTTTATAAATGAAACTGTTTCCTTGTTTAAAATGAGGTTTTAGAGGTGTTAGATGTCCCATAGAAGACATATCAGTTAAATCTAGTAGTTGAATACAAAATTAGAGAGGATACAGTGTAACTGTCTAACTATTACAGTGCATCAGGTAGTCGGTGGGGGAGGTAATGGTTTGATGAGGATACAAAAGCCCACTAAATAGGTAAGGAGTCCCACTGACTATCTAATGTCTTCTTGGTAGAATCTGTCTCCTATAAGAGACCCACTGGTCATCCAATGGTGTTTTATGACTTATGGTGTCTTACACTAACACCACCAGCTAACCAATGGTAGCCTGCAACTAGACAATGGAATTGGTCTAGGTTAAGTTAATAAGGGGAAGAATTGTATTTCTAAACCCTAAAACCCCTATTTAAGTTATAATTAACCATAATTTGAAGTATATTCATCTTTTACTGTTGTGAATTCTGTCCAAGGATTTGTTTCATTCTAAAACACCTTCTCTTGATCTCTTGATCAGTTCATTGAATCAGATGACTTGAATTTGTGTTTTTTCTTTCTGGTTTTG
This sequence comes from Viscum album, assembly GCA_963277665.1. NCBI lineage: Eukaryota > Viridiplantae > Streptophyta > Magnoliopsida > Santalales > Viscaceae > Viscum > Viscum album. Next base: position 1,688,006,589 of record OY728140.1, on the reverse strand, counting down.
GTGATTACCTCTTATATTCCACTTGGATACTCAGTTTCTAAGATTAATGTTATTGGTTAATCTATGACTATATGAGATCATGATGTCTCACATTCATTCAAAGGTTCTATCTTGGGATTCATCTTATTTTGTTTTAGGTAGGTGGTATAAAACAACTCCCTATGGTCTGATTTTCTTTTCTAGTGCGTGAAACCTATAATTTTATGTTATAAATCCATGAGTGTGACCTATTTTTATAAAAATTAATTTTTATGGCTCAAATTATCATTCGTACACCTTCTATGGATCCTAATCGATATGATAGAAATTGAGTCTTGGACTTGTGGCCACCCGAGAGGTGCATCTACCCTTGACCTTGGATTAGAGCTTAGGAATTATTTCCTTTGAAATATATAACCAAATTGGATAATTTTAAAAAAAAGGGAATTCCCTTTTTGTGGCCTTTTTTAACCCTCCACACAAGGAAACCCCCCTCCCCACAAAGAGGTCACTCCGGAGAGAGCCCCAGCCGGGAAGGAGCCGTTGCCAGCCGAGATGGCAGAGCGTCCCGGAGGGTGACAACCTGGGCGGCGATGGTTTGTCAATAAATCCGTCAGCACGGGTGGGTTCCACCTCATTTTTTCCCACCCAGTCAGAAACCGGGTGACCCAGCAAGGCGAGTGGATCCCGAGGGAGTGGTTCGCCCCGAAAGTGGACTCCCAGGATTCAAACCCTGTACCTCCCAAAAAACGGCGTTGTTGTACCCCTCTCTTTCACAACTACACCACCGCCTAAGTGGCTACCAAATTGGATAATTTGTTATGGTATTGTATTAGATAATTAATTTTCAATTTTTTTAGATCACATGGATTTCAATTTGATAATTGGTATTGAACTAGAAAATAGGATAACATTTTGATGATATATTGACATAATGATTTTTTAATCAATTACTGGGATTTTTTGGAAGGAGAAATATAATTTTATGTAAATTGGTGACATGTAATGAATATAGAGATTGCATGTAATTTAAATTTTAAAGATAATTAGTAATTGGAATGAATTGACCAATTTTTAAAATGTTATTACGATTAGAATGTACAATGATTTTATATACTTATTTATTTTCGTGTTCCTAAGGTTGAGATGCATTTTGTTTTTATTCATAAGGAAGAGATACATGTTGGCATGATTTATGAGGGTAAGACTGATAGAAATATGGTGCATAAAAGAAATACATGTAGTTTCTTGGAACTTGTGAGTGAGATGTTGTGTTTTATGATTCCTGTGGGGGAGGTTCATGGCGTATGTTATACAAGTGGGATAAATTATTGATTATTTGGTGCCTTAGATGTATGAAAATATTAAATTCTTAATAATTATAATCAATAAAAAAATGAAATACAATTATGGTTATTTTGATTAGGGTGCAAGGATATACACTTCAGGCATCATGTCATGATAGGTTTGTATTGACCCCAAGTGTCATCATGGAGCTTGAGGGTCAGTGAGTTTACTTTGATTCGCTGACTTTATTTACAAATTAATTCCATTTTTATAATATTATTTCATGAAATATTTTCTAAGAATATAATTTTTTAGACATTATTAGGGGTTTTCTAATGAGTTTTACTAACACAGTATTCGGGCTTCCATTTTACACCCAATCATACTTCATTAATGAAAGTCTAGAAGATTTAAAGGGGTCCTATTGACCCAGTCATCATTGAAACAGTGTAAAAGTTTAATTTTTTTTATTTCCATACTAACTACTTTACATAGGTAACAATGCCCAAACCCATAATTATGGTAGAGTGACCAATTTTTTTCCAACTAGAACCCCACTATTGAAAACAAGGGGTAGGTTTTTCTTTGTAACTGTTTAACTTTTTTATATATTTTGTTATAAGCATTAATTAAACATAAGTATTTTTATATATTTTTATTCAAAAGTTATGATGAAATAGGAGAAAATATGGCAAATAAAGAAAAATTTAGAGAATAAAAACAGAAAGATGAACAATCAAGATGAATTCTTGAGGAAAATATACTCTACTAGTATAAAAGGGTTCCTTTAGACAAAAATATGACAGAAAACATAACCACAAAAAATTAATGGCTTGTCTCCCACATCATGAGATTAATCACACACATTGAACAATCATAGAGTTTTCTACTCTAAGAATGATTCGATAGAAAACAATTATATAAAAAATTTCACAGAAACAAACTTACCGAATGTTCTATAGTTATATTTGATTAAAAAACTACATCCATGTTTAAAATTATTGATTGATAGTAGAGTTTGAAACTGAGTACAATCCAAATTAAGTAATTGAATGAATTAATATTTGATCTCGCAGATCAATTCTAAAAATATTGAATTGAGAAAAATGAAAAGGTGAAATAATGATTACTAGTTGAAAATAATTTTCACCTAATGAAAAGTATTTGACCAATTATCATGTTCATATTACGAATTGAAAGCATTGAATAACAAATACATAAATTGTGAAAAACAAGGAAGAAAGAACTCCCCTTCTGATCCTCCTCTTCCATGTCTCCAAGTCTCTGTTCTTGAGATGTCGGTTGTAAGTGTTGTTCATTCTCCCCAAGATGTGTTCAGTGATCTTCAAATAAATGAAGAGTTAATCATCTTCTTGATGTTTCTTTCCACAATTTAACAGTCATTCATCACACTTTATTTTTTACAATTTTTCACCACAACCATCCAGTAACTATACATTTTCTTTCACCAAGTCACCATAATTCTATCTTTATTTACTGTTTTTCCCATCACCAGAGAAAATCCATTTTAACTATCTTCTAGTAGTTGAAAATTGTGAATTTGGATGTAACTCTGGGTCAAGTGTGTATCTACGAAGAAAAATAAATAAATGAAAAAAATTAGATGTTACATAGTTTTATAATTTTTTTTTACAAATATATAAATTAAATTATTTAATTCAATATTTTTAAAAATATTAGACAAAATTATTATTATATTATTTATTTATAATTATTAATTTAATATTTAATATTTTTTTATGTGAAAATTTTATTAATTAATAATTAATAAATTATTTATCTAAGATTATTAATGTTATTATTTTTATAGATTAATAAAATATTATTATTTTAATTAATTATTAAATGTTATTAAGATAAATAATTTAAAATCATTTCTTTTATGTAAATATTATTATAATTAATTTAATTTATTTATTTATTAAGTAAAAATAATTTATTAAGATCAATTTTTAAAATTTATTTACTTGATTATATTTTTTGATTTAATAATTAATTTTATTAATAAATAGTAATAATATTCTAAATTATTATTATTATTATTATTATTGTTTTCTTACCTTAATTTTGTTTTTATTTTATTTATTTATTTTCTTATTATTATTTTTATGCTCCCTATCAAGAAAGCACCCAAGGGAGATTCTTCTTCCCTCAAAAGCTTGTTCGAGGCTCCCCTCTAAGGTAATGAATCTCAGAAGTGGTAATGGTTCCATATCTTTCGTAGGTCACCAATGCGACACACGACTTTGGCTATAATAGATCAAAAAAAACATCCCTAATTCTAGGATTCATATCTATGCAGGAGTGATGGATTTCGTGGTGATTTCTAGAATAACAGGTCATGTGATATCCTTATACAGATCTAGTGCTATTCAGTTTTAGTGGAGTATAGGTGAAAACGTGTCCGGTGGGGGGAGGAGGGGTTCAATGTCAGTGTTTCGGTTAAATCCTATAGGTGTGTTTTTGTTTCTCTTGTAGAGTATGGGAAAAAATGAGTTCTATTTTCCAATTTACAAGTTGGGGAAGGTGTACCTCACAGAGGCATTAGATGGCCGCAGATGAAGATCTGGGTCAAGATCCAACTGCATGAGATCAGATGGAAGTGGTAGTGAATGGTAACTATGGGTATAGTGATGTGAGGAGGAACAAGATTGTCTAATGGTGAATGTTGTGGTTCGAGGTTGGGTAAATTTTGGGCAATCGGTGGGTTGAGATACCATCTGATTGGCGGTGTCTCATGGATTTGTTGATTGCGGAAACAACAAACATGAAAGACGAGATGTCTAGGGATGGTGGAGTCTCCTTGTAGGTACTTGGTGGTTTAATTAATTTCAAGTGGGAGGATGATTTCTTTGAAATTATTGGTTGATCATGTAAGGAGGAAGCTAGTTGTATAAAGGCAGGAAGCACTAGTGGTGCATGGATGAAGGGGAAGGGTGGACGATGTCCCACTAAAACACTCGTGGGATGCAAGATTAGTGAGACACCATCAGTTCAACTTGTAATGTGAGAATGGGACACCATTGTTTGGAGGTGTCTTATACTTTGTTATTAGTTTGAATGTAACCACTGTTGAGAAAAATAGATTAAAAGTTTAATAAATAAATGAAAAACAGGCATTAAAAAAATATTTTACTGATTGTACTAATAATAAAATATACAAATATAATCATGATATTAAATTTTAAAAAGATATAAAGTAATTACTAAATTTAAAATAATTATTAACATTAATTTATTTCATGAAAAAACAAAATTATTAAATGTTAAATTAATGTTTTAGTTAATTAATATAAATTATTTAACAGATTAATTATTATGAATAAAGTAAAACAATGATAACATTCCAATACAATACATCACATGTAAAAAGGAAAATAAAAAAATAATATAATGTAAGAATAAATTAATAATTTTAAGTGCTATAAAATGGAAAAAAATATAAAAAATTATTAAAAAATGAAATAAATTTTAAAATAATAGAAATTCAGTTAATTAACCCAAAGTGATAATTAATAAAAAAAACTAATTAAAAAATAATAAATGACGTATAAAGTTATGTGAATTTAAGGCCACATCAAATTCCCCCACACTTGAGAATTTAAATTCCATTTAATTTTTTTTAAAAACAAATCAAATTGAAGCATGTTTAGCAGTTTGAAATCTAGAGGATAAAAAACTGTGACATGTGATTTTGAAATGAAATGTTCAAAAGAAATATTTCCTAACTTCTAACAATCACTAGGTTATCAAGAAGAAAATAATATTCTACTTGTGAGGATGTCATGCCTCATATATGAAGCTACCTAAAGAATTACTTCAATTCAAATCCTAGTTCTAAATCTAAGAGTGATAAATGGTTAAAAAGTGGAATTAAGAACATAAAAAACAAACATTATAGTTTTTCATCTTCCTTGGATCCAAAAAGAAAAAATAAAGTTAATTTTTTTGAATCATATTATTATTACATCATATATAGTTTCTTACAAATCAAATTTCCCCTTCATTATTTGACATTCTAAATTCCTCTCACCTTAATGAACTCATTTTTTGATAGCTAGGCACTTTATTTTTTTTAAATTTTTATCAACATGTAACATATTCTATGAATTATTTATATCCACTTATTAGAATTATACAGAGGGGTTAATCACACACACTGTTCTCAGTGTCTTATAAATTCATTGTGTGTTACCAAATTCCCATTTTACTCCATTTCCAAAAGATTTTTAAGAATACAATTTACATTGGCTCACTAAGGTGATTATTCTTTTTAATAATTAAAAAGTGAATCCCCTAGGAAAATTTCAATCTTCAAGTTTCCTAAAGTTATGATCATAATTCCACAAAACTATATCATATATATCATTCTCAAACTTAATTCCTTGATAGAATATACATAAAAAAAGTAAAAAAATTCACCAAGAAACCATTTATCTTCAAAAAAATTCAGATTCAAAGAAACTCTTAACTACTATAAAGTTATTATTCTTTTGATAAGACTACTTCTAAATGAAAAAGAAGCCTAAAGAAACTTGAATTGTAAAATAATTTTTTTTAATCACAATATTTTTAAAAGAAAAAAATAAAAGGCAGAGGGACTTTATGGTATTCCATTAAAGCACATATTAGCTCAGCATATGTTGACCCCCTCCCCCAAACTTAAAACATAAATTTATCCAAAAATTTTAATTTCAATGTAGATAAAAACATTTTGACTTGAATTTTCAATGCACATTTACAATTATATAGATTAATTATAGGTACAAGGGTCTCATTAAAACTCAAAAAGTGAGACTTTTCCACAATTAATATATTATAATACAATAGGTTGACATGAATTTTTATTAAATCTAGTTAATAAAAATTTTCTATTAAGTTCTAGATAGTAGAATTTAAAATATTTGAATGTAAATTGAAAATTTTGGGAGAAATATAAATTTTTAATTCAGAATAATGTTCAACTATGCATAAAAATGAATAATAAACACCAATAAAAGAAAAACCAACAGGGGGTAATTCCCCCCACACATAATACAAAAAAGTGAGTGAATTAAAAACCTTACGACACTAAATATTTAATAATCCAACACATGTAGTAAAAATTTCAAATAAATAAGCACATACAATATAACATCACTAACTCACTGCCACTGCCACACAAGTGAGTCACTATTGTGTGACTCATCACTAGCACTAGAACAATGGTTAAAGTGAAACCGGGAGTCAAAGATACATCTTTGTATAATAAAATTTTGACATAATAATGAATTTTTAGAAACTAAAAGATAAGAGCACGAAAAGATGTATAAATAAAAATTAAAAAACATACTTAATTTTATTTATTAATAGATGCTAAAATATGAAACTCTAACAAAATTGAAGAACAAGGGGAATTATTACACATTGTGAAACCCACATTATACTTCTTATTTTGAAAACAAAATCTAGAAAGACCAAGAACACAAATACAACATATAAAAATATTTAAAGGATGAAAAAAGCCATACTTTATTCAAAAACAATATAGGTAAACAAGTAAACATAGAGAAAAAAAGTACCATGGGTTGACTCCCTTGAATTAGTGAATATTATGTCTTTAGATATACGTTATTGAAATTTATTTTTCTATCATAGTGAAGGTAATCAAGCCCTTCATCTGCCCTTTAAAATAGAGTTTGGATCTTTACAAATTAATACTAATTAGATTTTTTCCTCTCTAAAAATATCTACAACACCAGTCCTAAGATCTCTAAAAATTGTAAAGGGTCCAAACCACTTCTATTTTGATTTTCAAGGAAATATATTTCGTCTTGAATTAATGATAAGGACATTCTATCTAAGTTTACATTATTTTTTTTGAATGTTACAATCATTAAAAATATTGGAACTCTCTTTTTATATCCTAGTTTTATCGTAAGACTCTCTCCTAATCCCATTTAGCTCACTCAACTCAAGCAATATCTTATCTCCACCACTCTTAAAATCTGAATTTAATGCCTTAAATTTCTAATATGAATTGTACTAAAACCCCATAAGATAAAAAAAATATTTCCCAAATAATAGCCTATATGAATACTCAAAAACTACGGATTTAAAAGATGTTCTATATGCCCATAAAACCTCATCTAACAACATATACCACTATTTCTTAGAATTTTTGATAGTTTTCTTCAGAATTGGCTTAGATTCCTGTATGATATTTTTACCTATCCACCATATTGTGGATGATATGATGTTCCTATCCAATGGGTGACACTGTATCTATCCATTAAAGAATTATATTTGTTATTTTTTAAAGTGTGTTCGATTATCAGTAAAAAAATTATTTTATCACTCTAAGTCTAGAAAAGATATTCCTTTTGAAAAACGTGATAAAATTGTTAGACTTATTGTTGGGTAGAGTTATTTCCTCATTTCAATTAGAAACATAATATATAGAAACAAGAATGTATTAATTCCCATGTGAGGATGGAAATGGTCGCATGATATATAAACCCCAAACATGAACAATTTCTACTTCCAAAATACTATTATATGGAAACTCATGGTTCCTCCCAACATTTTACAGCCATGAGAATCTATCACATCAAACAAAATAACTATTATAATCCTTGAATAAGGAGGTACAATAAAATATAACTCAAAGGGACTTTTGATATTTCTTTATCCACCATGATGTCCTTCCCAAGATGAAAAGTGATGACTTTCCAATATAGGCAGCATCTCTTCCTCTGGAACACACCTTCTCAGAATTCCATTAGAACATGTCCTAAATTTCAAAGGGTCATCCCAAATATAATAATTGAGTTCTGAAATAGATTTCTACATTTTTATTAGATAAATATTTTGGAATTACCGAAGATTTTATATAATTAACGTTGATTGCAGACCGGATGGAATTCCTTATTGAGATAGTGAGAAGTTTCTCATTAGAAAAGGAAGAGTTCACCTCTCTTCGATCTTGATTGTGGGTATTAGAAAACATAGAAAATTACACTAAAACTATGTTTTCATCTCCCTAAATATCATTAATATTTAAATTAAATTCTTGTAACAACATAATCCACCAAATGAGCCCAGGTTTGGTCTCCTTCATAGAAAAATATATATTTTAAAGAAGAATGATCAGAAAAGATAAGGACTTTAGGACCTAGAAGATACTGCATAAACATTTATATTGCAAAGGAAATAACTAAAATCCCATTTTCAGTGGTGGCATATTTTCATTGAGACTCATCTAGTAGTCTACTAGAATAATATACAACATGAATATTCTTATCCATCCTCTATCCTAAGAGAGCTCCAATAGCCATGTCACTAGAATTACACATTAGTTTAAATGTAATTCTGCGATCAGGTGTAGTTATGATAGGTGATTTAGTGACTTTTCCTTTATAAAAATTAATGATTTAAAACTATTTTCATCAAAGAGGAATGTGGAATCCTTACAAACAATGGAACATAATGGATTTCTTATATTGGAAATGTATTTGAAATCCCTTTGGTAAAAACTAGAGTGCCCTAGGAATCTTCTAACACCCTTAAATTTTTTGAAAGGTGGTAGTTTTTGAATTAATTACATCTTAGAAGTGTCAACCACTAAACCTATCTTTGAAACCTTATGTCCCAAAACTATCCCTTCCAGGACTATGAATTAAAATTTTTCCCAGTTAAGAACATGGTTGGTCTCTGACCACCTTTTCAACAATAACATTAAATTTTTAAGCCAAGTATCATATGTGCTACCAATTATATAGAAGTCGTCCATTTAAACCTCAATGATCCTCTTGATCATTTTGGAAAATAAATCCTGCATGCATATTTAAACATTTTCAAAAGAACCATATAAACCAAAGCGCATTCGCCGGTATGTAAATTTATCAAAGTGGCATGAGAATGTAGTTTTCTCATGATCCTCTGGGGAAAATGAGATCCTTTTGTAACCAAAATTACCTTCTATAAAATATAATAACTAATTTCTAGTAATCCTCTCAAGAATTTTATTAATTATGGGAATAGGAAAATGCTCCATCCTAGTGGCCAAATTTTCCATCTTATAGTCTATACATACTATCCACTTAGTGGCCTTTCTAACCTGAAAATAATTATACTTCTCATTTTTAATAATAGAGAAATATCTTTTTTAGTGAAAACATGGACCATACTAATCCATGTACTATCATAGATAGGGTATATAATCCCAGTTTCTTTCAGTTTAATAACTTCCTCTCTAACAACATATTTCATGTTGGGGTATAATATTCTTTGACACTCAACTCGTGGTTTGTGATCTGGTTCTATAGGGATTTTATTCATGCATAAAGAAGAAATAATCCCTTTAATGTTAGATATGGTATAACCTATGGTAGATTTACATTTATTTAACACACTTAACAATTTTTATTCTTCATTTTCATTCCGTTCTATAGAAATAATAATAGGGAGAGAGAAATTCTTTCCTAAAAAAGTAATTAAGATGAGTAGCGAGTGGTTTTATCTCAAGAGTGGGTGGTTCTTCACTCGAAGAAGTATTTAAGTCCTAGAAGGACCCATACCTTCAGTATGTATTGTTAGGTCCACTAGATTAGATACACTAAGAAGGGGAGGTGGGTGAATCGGGGTGTGACTGATTAAAACAAATGCCCATATTGATCTTGTTTCATTGTTCAGGAAAAAAAAAATTCACACGGGACATAATAATTTTTATATGGTTTACCCTCACTAAGCTATGTACAATGATCATACACCGGTGATGTGGCAATTTACCAAATTCACTAAAAGCACACTATTTTTTACAATGTTCGAAGAGGACTCATTTTCCCTCCTTGTTTAAAACCATTCACAATTTGAAAGCTCAAAGATCTCTCAAATGATGTGTGCTCACTACTTCTTCAGAATATCTACTCACAGTTTATATACTTGTAGGTCTCTTCATTATACTAAATGAATTTATCATTCACTGCAGGTAAATTTTCTATTGATGCCCCACTTTCATCCACTGATGAATACCACTTTACTACAACACTACTGAGAAACTCAAAATGTTTCGTGCAACGCTTCCTATGTCTTGAGTGCAACATTAATGCCTTGCACTCCATATTCCACCATTTTTGTGAAACACCCCATGCGCGCAACTTCAATCTTACGCGCAACTCAAATCCTACGTGCAACATTATTAGATTGCGTTCAACACAAAATATTTCATGAAAATAACTCTGATTGAAATACTTACATGGTCTGGAGCATAGAATATCTCTAAGTGGTGAGCCCCCATCAAATGAGGGGGCTCACCTATTATTTATAGGTGTCAGTGACCCCTGCGTATAAGATTCGACTTTTGTCACGCAAGACCCACTTTGAGAGCGCGCAAACCTCAATTTGACGTCACATTGGGAGCACAAGTTTCTATCGCAAAACCTTGTCTTTCATGAAAATTTTTGAGTCTTTTGCCCAAATCATTACTTTCCCATTTTTCATCATTCTAACCCCAAAACATGCCATGTGTTCATGTTTCTAAACCACATTAGATCTTGGGCATAAGGCCTGTTTCGGGGCCACCTTAGATATGTTTTTTCTGTACCGCCTACATATCCTCCATTCTTTTTTCGTTATTCTTTGTCAACATAGGTTGTTAACAATATCTATGGAACTCAACAACTCACCTTTAAAACCCTCTTTGTCAATAAAAACCCATCTTTGACAACAAACACAAACACCTCAAAAATGGTTCAATGTTACATGGATGTATTTTTTCCAACTTGTATCTGGTATGAATTTTGAATAGATGAAATATTTTGAATTAACAAATATGTTTTAGGATTCACAACACTGGTGTCCAAAGTGGACAACCCAGAATCTGAGGTTTCTAGATTTGAGGTTAATAGATTTATCAAAGAAAATCATCAAGTTGTTTTATCATTTCACATTCTACATAATAAAAAATTTCAATAGTTTTTCTGAAAAAAGACTCACCCTCATGTTTCCTAAAGTATTATTTAAGTTCAGAAGTAGAAGATACATCTACAATTGCAGTATAAACTAGATTTTTATCCAATTCAATAAGATTTTCTATACTATTAGTTTGAGTAGAATAAATATTATATGACACATAATTTTAATATTAACAATTTATTTCATCATAAATTGTTTTATTTTTATATTTATCTAAATTATTAATTAAGTTTTCATCTTTTAGAGACTCTATCTTGGAGAATTTTGTGGAAAATTTTGTCCTTTGAAATTTTTAAATACATTGAATTCTTTTTGATTCTATCAAATTTTAATGATTAAATGACACTTAGACACATCAATGATTGATATACTGGTGTTTAATAATGGCCTACCTTGAATTATGGGAATATCTTGGTCACAATCCTTATCTAGAACTAAGAAGTTACCTGGTAGAAACAGTTTTCCTACACCAAATATAAGATCATCTATCCTCCTCGTATGATGAGTGAAAGAACAATCATCCAACTATATGATGAATGTGGTGGGTTGATGATCTCCCAACATCACATGTTGGAATAGTGAGTATGGGAGCAGGTTGATGCTAACCCTAAGTCACCAATAAAGTTCAATTTACTAGAGTTTCATAATGTACAGGTTATGACAAATCATATTGTGTCTATAAGATTTGGATATATTTTCATTTTGAGTACTAAACTACACTCTTGAGTGAGGCTGTAGGTGGAAAATTATTCAAGTCTATTTTTTTTGAAACAATTTTTATGTGATTTAAAATATGACGATATTTTTATTAAGGTTTAGATGAAAGGGATATTCACTTGGATCTTGGAAAAAAATTCCAAGGAACTAAAGAAGTATAACCTTGTTGTTACTTTTTTAAAATTTATACAAGAACTAGATGGTTAAGGAAAAGATCCTATTGTTGGTGGGAATATACCACATTTTATCCATATCTTTTTTTTATTATGTTGTGGTTTAGAACAAAAATCTGATTATATTGTAGGTGGAAAATTCATATTATCTTAATTTTCATCCCTATCCTATTGATTTCTTGATTGAGTGTGTAACATTTTTTTGTTTCTAGATTCATTGAAATTTGTCCTTTGGTTATTGTTAGAGTCTTTTTTAGATATAGTTTGAGTAATAATCCAACTTATTGTCATGAAAGCCATGAATGTATCTGCATGGTTGATTTTAATTTTTCAAGACAGCCTACCTTTATCCTTATAAGTTATATATATATATATATATTGTTTTCCCAATTTAGTTTCCATATTTTACAGCATATCATGAGTTTGAATTTTAACTAAATATTATTAGTCTTTTTGTTTATTTATTTGAGTCTTGAATTTTTGATCTTGAGAGTCCATTCTATTTAATATTTGATCTATTTTGAAAAATGGTGACCCTCAAAATTTCATTGACAATTAGAAGGCTCACCACTCTATTGATTTAGAAATAGTTTTCTAGGATAGTTTTGGTAACAATGGGAATTGGGTTTCATAATCATTACATGTTCTTTCTATGAAAGGTTTTGATGGATCTTATAGCCTTGGTTGTAATTTTTTGAAAATGAGTCATCCCTGGAATGTATCCTACAACCATATTTAGCAAAATTTTAATTTTCTTACTGTTGGGTATGTAAATAAAAATTTGGATCGAAATTATAATTGTGATCGAAAATTCCACAATGACTGAATTATTCTATAGTTGATTGGTTAGGATTTTGAAAGGTAACTATATTTAAAAACTATTTTGAATTCTAGTTCATTAGTGATTAATGTTGATTAGGTATTTCATTAAATTGATCTTAAGAATCTACTCATGGACCAATGTTGTTAACATTTCTATTAACTCTCTTCCTTCATAAATTTTTATGTTGAGAATTTAATTCAATGTTGTTAAAAATTTGTATCAATTATTCATCAAATTTATCAATATAATTTACCCTAATAGATTGATTCAAAATATTTTGACCAGAGAAGGATAAAAATTCCTAGAAAGTGTCTATGATAATATGGGATTAGATTTGATGATGGGGACACTTCCTAAGAAAGTCCCCAAATCTGTCCCAAGCCTCATGAATGGATTCTCTATCATCTTGGTAAAAACTTATTATTTTGGTTCTTAGTTATCCTTTAAGTCTTTGGGGCACTGTTCTTGATTTTTTTGTTAGTTTACATTGATTGGATATTGGAGATGGGATCCAAAATGGGGTTTAGGACCTGTGTTGGTAGTAATTATTTTTATTCTATATTTTGGTTGTTCTCCTGCAATAGTTTCATTACAACATATAAATGGAATACATAATGGAATTTCATGGGTTATTAAATTAGGGTAGATTTAGAATTAGTGTATTTATATATTGGATTTTATTTATAATGAAGATATATTATTTTTTATTCTACATTTTTTATTTTCTACCAATGGGAATTGTAACACTCATATGTTTTTATGAAATATTTTAATTAAATAATTTTTCAGTATCTTTATTTGCATGAAATAATTAGTTTAAATAAATCACGAGATTCCATTAATATAAAATTATCATTACATCCAAGTCGTTAGGTTAGTGGGAATAATTATAAATAACTAATGAAAATTAATTATGAATTCATTAGCTATTAATTATTTATGAAAAATGTAAATCAATTAGATATTTTTATTTTTAAGTGAATTACATTTGGTATTGAAATTAATGAGTAATATATGTTATATACTTCATAAAATATTTTTGATATTCGTTCAAAGGATATTTTAGTCATAGGGTATGAATAAAACCTTATTTTATATTTACGAACCTATTTTATTTTAAAGGTTAATTTTAAACCATTGAATGGTGAACCCATTTTAAATTAAGATTTTGAAACATTTATTATATATATAACAAAATAAACATTTTATTTTTATGTGTGGTATAAAAATTTACATTGGATAAATTTCTAATATTTTTCTAATAACATTCATGTTAAGAGGAATAGTAAAACTTTTCAAAATTCTAATTAAAAAAACGTTTTTCCTTGAGATAATTTATATAGATAAATTATAATATTGAATGGTTCAAATGTATAAATATAATATATTTTTACCATTTAATATAATTTATATAATTATTATTAATTTTACATTGAATTCATATGTAAAAACAATGCAATCTTTATAAATGTGTTAACTTTTAAAACTCGTTTTCTTATTTCAAAAATGGGATTAATATTAAATTAATCACTATAAATTCAATGTTTTGAATTTTTAAGAATGGATTCCATATTTGGAATCATATAGTTCAAATTGTGAAAATATGTAAGTTTTATTTGAGGACATTATGAAGAGTAACTTCAGTAATTATTTTATTTACCATGGTTAAAGTGTAAATATGGTAAATAAGGGTTAACAAATAATAATTTAATAATATAATGCTACCCTAAAACGTTTTCTAATCCTATTTGATGAGATATTTCTGACCATGTCCATCCTTGGGTCGATTTTGGGACCCCATGGAATCACATGGATGTGAGAATGACATTTTATAATAATTAATTTAAAGTCACTAGTGCAGAAAACGTTATTTACGTCACCATTTTTTACGTTGGTTATATATAACCGACGTGAGAATCTGTGAAATGTGGTTTTTTACGTTGGTTACTTTATAACCGATGTAACAAATGCGGTGAGTAGCTTTTTAACGTCGGTTATTTTAATAACCGATGTTATAAATCGCGCGTGTTCGGTTTTTACGTCGGTTATAAATTAACCGACGTAAAAAAGGGCGGGGGTTTTTTACGTCGGTTATTTGATAACCAACATAAAAAACGAGATATCTACGAGTTTTTTACGTCGGTTATTTTATAACCGACGTAAAAAACCAAAGCGTGGGGGTTTTTTACGTCGGTTATTTTATAACTGACGTAAAAAACGTGGCTTTTGAGGCCTTTTTGACATCGGTTATTTTTTAACCGACGTAGCAAAAAAACCCACATAACGTTTTTTACGTCGGTTATACAATACCCGACATAAAAAACTGTGATTTTTATGTCTTTTTTACGTCGGTTATAGAATAACCGATGTAAAAAACCAACACGCGGATTGTCTTACGTCGGTTATAAAATAACCGATGTAAAAATAGTTGTATCTGATGCATTTATAACGTCGGTTATTAAAATAACCGATGTTATAAATGTAAAAAAATAGTTTATAATGTTGTTTATTAAATAACCGACGTTATAAAACATTTAAAAAATTAACAAGCCCTATGGATTGTCATTTACATTTTTTCGATCGACAGTCCGGTGGCTAATCTCTCTCACGCGGTAAACCCTAATCAACTCGTCGATATCACTTCATTAAACTCGTTTTTTCATCATCGTTTATCATATTTACTCTCCTTGGATCTATCATCTCAACTCGCATCACTCAAGTAGGCCTTCCATGAATTTATTTCGTTCATTTTTTTTCTCGGATAGTCTATATTTATGTTTTGCGAATTTTCTGTTTAAAATAGGTAAGATTATTTGATTTCGAACCCTCTTACCTCTTTTTTCCATCATCATCTTATTTATCATCCCTAGAACTATTAGATCGACTCACAATATTCATGTAAGCGTCAACTACTTTTATTTAGTTTGTTTTTGTTTCGCGAATTCCCGACATTGATGGTAATTTTTGTTGTCATTAACAACTAATGATCTTATTCACCTATATTACAGCATAGAATGGTTATTGATTAAATGTACGAATTCGGAAATGATATTTCATGTGTTGTTGCTGATTATGTTTATCCTCTTTTATATGAGAATCTATTAGACAAATAATGTAATGGCTGTTGACCTCTATGGCCCTTCGATGCATCGCTATGTCTCGTGATTCCAAATAAAAATGGGTTCTGCTGAGGGCTTACCCTTGTATTTTTTGAGGCCTTGTCCATGGCCTCGACAATATGTTTAAGATTTATAGAATTATCCATTACCCCATTATGATATTAGTTATTGATAAAACTTGTGATCATTTGACTAGTCGAATATCAATGGTTATTTTTAATTATCATATGATCATTTAAGTAGCCATATTTAATAATATTTAATTCTATCTATTTCATGCTAATGTATATATTAAATTCATGTGTTTTTAGTTGTTCACCATGCCTAGTTTTTAGATGTAAACCATTGTTTGGGGGGTTGTCCAGGGGGTGGGGGCTGTCCAGAGGGTTGGGGGTTGTCCAGGGGAGTGTCCAAGGGGGTGGGTGGGTGTGGGGGGCTGTCCAAGGGGGTGGAGGCCTGTCCAGAGGATTTGGGGGGTTGTTCGAGGGGTGGGGGGATGTCAAGAGGTTTGGGGGTGTCCAGGGGGTGTCCAAGGGGGTCGGGGGTGGGAGTGGTGTCCAGGAGGGGTGGGGGTGCTGTCTGGAGGGGTGGGGTGTTGTCCAGGGGGTGGGGGGCTGTCCAAAGGGTTGGGGGGTGTCCAGCGGGGTGTCCAAGGGGGTAGGGGCGGGGGTGGTGTCCAGGAGGGTGGGGGTGTTGTCTAGAGGGGTGGGGGGCTGTCCAGGGGGTTGGGGGGGGGGATGTCCAAAGGGTTGGGGGTGTTTAGGGGGGTGTCCAAGGGGGTGGGTGGGTGTGGGGGGGCTGTCCAAGGCGGTGGGGGCCTGTCCAATGGGTTTTGGGTGAGGACGGGGGGTGAGGGGTTGTCCAGAGGGTTGGGGGTGTCCAGGGGGGTGTCCAAGGGGGTGGGTGTGGGGGGGGGGGCTGTCCAAGGGGGTGGGGGCCTGTCCAGAAGGTTTTGGGGGTTTTCTGGGGGGTGGGGGATGTCCAGAGGGATGGGGGCTGTCTAGGGGGGTGTCCAAGTGGGTGGGGGGTGGTGTCTAGGAGGGGTGATTTTCTCCATCTGAATTTTTATTTTAAATATGATTTGATTCTCAGGTTTACTCCATTCTCACCAATTTTCTATCAACCATGTAGGCGCCATGGTTTTCTTTTATTCAATGGAATTTAAAACTATTATATCTAACTATATTTTCTTTTAATAATAATATTCAAGATTATTTTTTAAAATACACATAGATTTGTTTTATATATCAAAATTGTTTTACATTCAAATTATGATTTTTTTCATATAAACTTATATTTGTCTTATCATAAATATATATATATATATATATTTGAAATTTTTTATAGGTAATAATGAGTCGAAGTTGGATTACAGCACATCGAATGAGCAACGAATATGAGGAAGGTGTTGATGGCTTTTTGGAATTTTCTAAATGAAATTTTCCATGTAGTGACATTTTTTTCTGTCCATGTCTGAAATGTTTGAATATGAAGAAGTTGAAAAGTAGAGAGATAAAAGTTCATCTGATATGTCATGGTTTTAATCTGAGTTACATCCCTTGGATTTGGCATGGTGAAACTGGAGGAAATTTGACTGATGATGATGATTCACAAGATGGTAACTCTGATGGAATTGAAGAAATGATTCGCGATATTGTAGCAGAACAAATTGAGATAGAAGCGACAGTTGTGCGTCTATATGGTGATGCTGAAAAACCATTGTATCCGGGTTGTACAGATTTTACGGTTTTTTCGGTGGTGTTAAGATTGATTAACCTGAAGGCGAAACATGGATGGAGTGAAAGAAGTTTTACAGAGCTGCTACAATTGATGAAAGACATTCTTCCAAATGATAACGATCTTCCAGATTCACATTACAAGGCCAAGAAAATATTATGCCCGATGGGATTGGGATACAAGAAAATACATACATGTCCGAATTACTGCATTATATATAGGAAGGAATATGAATTTCTATCAGAGTGTCCTAAATGTGGGACATCACGGTATAAGGTGAAAGAGAAATCACAGGCTGATGTAGACATTACAAAGCTCCCTTCAAAGTTATTTTGGTATCTTCCTATAATTCATCATTTCAAACGTTTATTTGCTAATTCACATGATGAAAAAAGGTTAAGATGGCTTGATGATGAGCGGGTATGTGATGGAAAAATATGTCATCCAGCTGATTGTCCACAATGGAAGAAAATTGATGCGCAATATTCTACATATGGAAATGAAATAAGAAATCTCATATTAGGGTTGTGCACAGATGGAATGAATCCATACCGAACCCTCAGTAGCACACATAGTTCATGGCCTATTTTATTGGTAATTTACAACCTCTCTCCTAATGTTTGTATGAAGCGCAAGTATGTCATGTTGAGTATAATGATCTCTGGTCCAAAGCAACCCGACAATGATATTGATGTTTACTTGTCACCATTGATTGATGATTTGAAATTGTTATGGGCTAATGGTATTAGGGTGTATGATTCATATAAAATGGAATATTTTCAACTGCATGCAGTGCTTCTATTCACTATAAATGACTTCCCAGCATATGGAAATTTGTCTGGATATAGTGTTAAAGGGCATAAAGCATGTCCAATTTGTGAACAACAGATGTCATATTGTCAATTCCATCATGGGAGGAAAGCAGTTTACATGGGTCATCGAATGTTTTTTCCTATGGATCACCCTTATAGAAGACTAAAAAATGCATTCAATGGCTCATAAAAATTTGATACTGCTCCAAATCCATTATCCCCGGATCTGTATTTTGAGAGGGTGAAAAACCTTGATGTGACATTGGGAAAGACAAAGAAATTTGGTAATGATAGACATATTTGGAAGAAAAGGTCAATATTTTTTGAGCTACCATATTGGAAGTATCATGAAGTTAAACATAATATTGATTTCATGCATGTGCAGAAGAATATATGCGATTGTTTGATTGGAACATTGATAGATATTAAAGGAAAGACTAAATATGGGTTGAATGCAAGATTAGACTTACTAACAATGGGAATACGTTTGGAGTTAGCTCCCACTCCTAAATGAAGACAAACATTTCTTCCCCCGGCTTGTCATACATTATCGAAGAGGGAGAAAATTACCTGTTGTCAGTGTCTTCATTATATCAAAATGCCTTAAGGTTATTATTCAAATGTAAAATTTTTTGTCTCATTGAAGGAATTGAAGTTGATAGGTATGAAATCACATGATTGTCACATCATGATGCAACAAATTCTACGAGTTAAATTGCGTGGAATATTTCCCATTCATGTCATAAAGACTATGATGAAGTTGTGGTATTTATTTCAATTCAATTTGTAATAAGGAGATTGATGTGAAAGCTTTGACCATTTTGGAAAATGATGCAATTTTTAAACTTTTTCAATTGGAAATGTATTTTCCTCCAACTTTTTTTGATAATATGGTTCATTTAATGATTAATCTGGTTCGAGAAATAATGATGTGTGGACCTGTATATCTCCGTTTGATGTATCCTTTTGAAAGGTATATGAAAATATTAAAGGGGTATGTTAAAAATACATATTGACTTGAAGCCTCCATTATTGAAAAGTATATTTATGAGGAGGTAGCAGAGTTTTTTACGAGCTACTTGGCTGCAACGCAAGACATAGGATTGCCTCCATATCGCCATGAACGAGTTAATAATGAGGGAAAGGGGATTCATGGAGTGGAAGTCAAATCATTGTCAGATGAACAGATGAAGAAGTTAGAATCATACATCTTGAATAACATATTTTATGCTCAACCGTATATCACATTGCATATTAATGAGTTGAAACAATGTCATCCAAAGAAGAAAGAAACGTGGATTTTGAATGAGCACAAAAAACCTTTTTTGTCATGGATTAAAAAGACTTTACTTGGTAGATCAGATGTATCAGAGACATTAACATGGATTGTGGGTGGGCCATGTTTAAATGTGATAACATGGCCCTGTTATGACATTAATGGCTATACATTTCATACGAAAGCTCAAGAAAAGAGAAATGCAGTTCAGAATAGTGGTGTATTAGTGTTTGCAGAAGCAATGCATTTTTCGAGTGGAAAGGAAAAAACCCCAATTTCTGCATCAAGTGCATATTATGGAGTGATTGAAGACATATGGGAGGTTGATTACATTAAAATTAAAGTTCCTATTTTTAACTATAAATGGTTTATCAGTAACAATAGTGTCAGAAACGATGAATTTGGAATGAAACTTGTTAATCTGAATAGATTGGAAGACACCAATGATTCTTTTATAATGGCAACACATGAAAAAAGCAAATATTCAATGTAGTAGATCAAACAGATATGCAGTGGGATGTTGTTTTACAAGGGAAAAAACAATATGTTGGTGAGGATGAAGTTGATGAAAATGCTGATTTATGTGAGATCCCTACTTCCATGGAAAGATTAAGAGAACATAATGATGAGAATGTTGAAGACATGGTTTGTGCCACAACGAATGATCACGAAGAAGGAATTTGGGAAAACAATCCATTTGTACATTCCTAAAATTACAGGTAACATATGTTTATTTTTTTTTACATTTTTTTTCATAAATGTTAGATGTTGTAAGTTTTTTATTTATTAAAACATGTTTTAAAACAAAATAAGTATAAGTTTTTGTTTGTTTTAAGTTTGTTTAGTTTACTTTATCATGTATACCATTACATGAATTATATATCTATTATTTTTTTCAGTGACAATTACTTTACCATGTTTACCAGGTTTACCATGTTTACCATGTTTACCATGTTTACCATCTTGACCATCTTGACCATCTTTACCATATTTACCATTGGTTAACATGCTTACCATATTACCAATGTTTACTATTACGTAACTTAGTACACTTTTCTATTTTCTGATTACAGTAGTATTAAAATATTTGAATTTGTATATTTTTGAACTAACGATTTTTTTTATTTGAAGGATAATGGCAGATTATTTAGTTGAACAACCACATGATTCTGGAGATGAGCATATTGGTCATACCTCTGGGGAGGAACATTCACATGCTCCTATTAGAACAAAGAGTTCAAATTTTGGTAAACGTGGGTGCACATGTTCACCAAAATTATCAGTTTCCCATACGCAGGATCAGAGGATAGTCGTTGAGTTTGATGATGATGATATTCCTAGAAGACCAAACACAAAAGATTTTAAGAGTTTTGTAGCAACTGAGGCAAAGATCAAAGTAAGCATTCTGTATGATGACTGGAGAAGTGTGGATAAAGCGATAATCTCTTGGTAATGGGAGACGATTTTGGTAAGATCTTTTGTTATTGTTTGAATATTCTTTAAATGTTTTTAGTATATATAATATGTTTAAACTCTTCTTTATCAGATGAAATTTGATATTCTTGACACTGGAGGAGTCAGGAAGAAATGCTTATCATTGGCTTCCAAGAGATGGAGGGATTTCAAATCAACCCTCTCATCTGATTTCATTTATGGTCATATGAGTCATGAAAATCCATGTCGAATATATCCTTTTATAGATGAAGACACATGGAGACAGTTTTTTGAAAGTAGAAGAAAAGAGACATTTTTGGTAAGGGCAGTGTAAAATTTTATAAGATTTCTTATATAAATGATCTTATTAACGTTTTGTAAATGATTTCTTATTCTTAATTTACAGAAAACAAGAAAATATCATCAGGAGATCCAATCTAAAAATGTATAGCCTCATAGTTTATCTCAGGGAGGGTATGCATTATTGGAAGAACAAATGATAGCGGAAAAATTTCAACAACTAAGAGCTCAGTCTTTAAGCTCTGGAGTGGTGGCCCCTCCATCCCCGCCATCTAGACATGAAAAATAGAAGAGAACTCGAAAGGGCAAAAAAAGGCAATATCTTTCGGATGAATTGAGAATCGTAGCTGAGAGGATTGTAAGATATATATTTTATTTATTTAAGTTAACCATTTTCTTCATATAATTTCAATCATTACAGAAATGTTCAATTAATTAATACAGGACTCTCTTGAGGAGCAGAGTTCACAGGGGACATTTACAGCTACTGGGAGGGAAGATATTTTATCTATAGTATTGGGAAGCCCCGAACATCCTGGTTGTGTAAGAGGATATCCTGCAGGTGTATCGGTAAGAAAAGTGTTTCCACGTTCTTCAACTTCAAACGTTTAGGGGGTTTATAGAAAAAAAATTGACTCCTTGGAGGCTGAAATTCATAATATTAATGCGACAATGGAGGACACGATTAGAGTGTCGGTGCAGTCTATGTTTGCAGACATGCATAGACAATTTCAAACTGCAGCTCCCACTCCTCCACCTCCCCCTGCAGAACCCATTATTTATCCTCCACCTCCGCCAGTAGCTCCCACTCCCCCACCTCAGCCTACTGACCCGATTATTTATCCTACTCCTCCGCCACAACTTCATACTTATTGCGAATTGTATGTTGATGATTCTCAATAGCATATAGTAGCATATGGGTTGGTATATTTTATAGGAGATACAGTTCATCATCTACAATTAGAGGTAGAGAATCAGAGGGTCACTGTACCAGATATTATAGATATATCAGCTCGGGTGCCATTACCTACAGATGAGGTGGCGACAGTTGGACATAGTATCAACTATTTTTTAATTTGGCCATCCGGACGACTTCGACTCATTACCATAGAGGTATGAATGTTATATCTTTTTTTATTAAAGTTGTTTTATCATTTGAAAACTAATATATTTTTCAATTTATTTTTATAGGAATACTTCAAAGGTAATGAAATATTGTATAGACAACAACAAAGACAAATAGCTATGACATCAGATACAGAATCTAGTAGTCTTGAAAGATTGTCAAGATATTCAAATTTGTTGGCAGATCATTAAGAGTTTCCAATGGAAGCTCATGTTTGTGGACGTGAAATAAATGTGGGGATTATGAAAAATAATATCATGGAGCTTGTTACTGGAGATAAGTTGGGCATCAACGTGGTGCAAATTTTTTCCATGTAAGTCTTAACACCTTTTCCCTGCGTTATATTTATTAAAAATGTATACATATGTTTTTTTTGTATTAGGTATCTTTATAAAATTTGTAAGAGGAATGAGCTGACATATGTATATGGATTCATGGACCCACAATTGATTTCCCCTGAAGTATGTGCATTGGATGAGGAACAAAGAATGCTTTATATTGATGAAAGACTTGAAAAGAATATAGTCACACAATGTTGGATGATGACTTTTTGTGAGAGGAATGAAACACATATCTCTCAAAGAGTTAATTATCTTTTAACGTAAAAAACCACTAATGTTAAATTTCCTTTTATCAGTGATTATTGGATGTTAGGGGTTTTTTTCCCAAGGGAGAAAGCACTTTATTGGATACGCTTTGTCCATGATGATGTACGAGAATGTTTTAAGAATATATTGGAAAAGTAAGTTTCAATTTCTCAATAGTATTATATATTATAAATAATTTTAAATTTAACCCATTAGTATTATTTTCTAACAGGGCATGGGTCTACTTTTGAAAAAATGCAAAGAAAAGGAATGCAAAGATCAAATATGTAAATGCGAAGGTAAATATCCATTTATAATTTGTACTTTATGATTCATTAAATTAAAATAATATATTGAATTTACACTCATTCAAAAAGAATTTTCATGAACAAAAAGGCGTCATCGAATGCGGATATTATATCTTAAGATTTATGTATGAAATAATAAAAACTGGGACAGTTGTGAATTTTGACCTGGTAATATTTCATCTTAAACATTGCCATAATATTTCAATTTGATTTACTCACTATACACGTTAACTACTATCCTTTTCATTTGTTTCTTTTTGATGGCCCTCAACCCTACAATGCTGAAGACATCAAACACTTACAAGTGGAGTGGTCAAATTATTTTACAGGTTTGATTAAATTTTAATTCTTTGTAATGTAAAATGTAATTTTGAATATTGACGTTGTAATTGTATATTTGGTAGTCGTTTTGGTTGGATTTAGTTTTTTTTGAAGTTGACAGTGTAGGTTTTGAATGTTATATATGTGAATGTTTAATTTTGCTCTAATTATTGTTTTGGTCTACTTATGATGGTTTTTATGTTATGGATTCTAGTCCGGGGGGGAGGGGTTTCAAGTGTTTGGGGGGTGTTCAGTGGGGTTGGGGGTGTCCAGGGGTCTAGGAGGGTTTTCCGGTGGGTTGGGGGGTATACATGAGGGTGGGGGTTGTTGAGGGGTGTTTGGGTTGTCCATGGGGTTGGGGGGAAGTCCAGGGGTGTGGTGGGGGCTCCAATGGGGTGGGGGAGGGCTGTCCAGGGTGTGTGTGGGGGGGGGGTATACATGAGGGTGGGGGGGTTGTCTCTGGGTGTTTGGAGCTGTCCAGGGGGTCGGGGGTAGTCTAGGGGTGTGGTGGGGGCTTTCATGTGGGGTGAGGGTCTCCTGTTCAGGAGGGTGGGGGTTGTCGAGGGGTGTTTGGGGCTGTCCAGGGGGTCGGGGGGCAGTCTAGGGGTGTGGTGGGAGCTCCAATGGGTTGGGGGAGGGCTGTACAGGGGGTATACATGTGGGTGGGGCTATCAAGTGGGTAAGTTTTATCTATTATAAAAGTAAATGCTTAAATTTTCATTAGTTCATGTTTTGATCTTCTGTTTTTGTGGCACGAATTATTGATTTGGTTTCTGGTTGATTTTGGGGGAGAGCCGAGGATGCAGTGGATTTTTTTTAAAAAACAATTGACTTTCACGTCGGTTATTTTATAACCGACGTGATAAAGAAATCGAGAAGCGTTTATCACGTTGGTTTTTTTCATAACAGACGTGATAAACACTTGTGGCATGGTTTATATCGTCGGTTATGTAATAACTGACCTGATAAAGGACCTGGGAAATGCGTTATCACGTCGGTTAATCAATAACCGACGTGATAAATGGTCTGGGAAAGGGTTTATCATGTCGTCTATTTAATAACCGACGTGATAAACCCCTCCCAGGACTGGTTTAACACGTCAGTTATTTAATAACCGACATGATAAACTCCCCCCACACGTGTTTATGACATCGATTATTTTATAACCGACGTGATAAAGCCCCCCTCGGTTTATCACAGTGGTTATATAATAACCGACGTTATAAACCCCGCCCCCAATATTTATCACGTCGGTTATTAATTAACCGACGTGATAAACATCGCGATGTTATGTATGTTACGTCGGTTTTAAAATAGCCGACTTAAAAAACTTTATTTATAATGTCTTCCATATTAACGTCGGCTAAAACCCAACGTAAAAAATAAAAAATAACCGACGTAAATAACGTTTTCTGCACTAGTGAGTAATGATAATTATAACCTAAACATATATCTTTTACTAAAGAGATTTTAATATAGGGTTATTTAATTGATATATATGCCTATAAATAGTAATAATGAAGCTAAAAATATTTCCTACATCATGGTATTTTATTTATAATATTTATACATTAGATAAATAGTTTTATTTATGACACAATTGTAATGTTGTGATTACCTCATTAATGACATATTTAATGAATTAAATTTATCATTATTAAAACAAATGTAATTTGGTTATTTGATGTCATAAAGATTTTTTCTGATGATATTAACATATTAGATTTGATTTAATGCCTTGTTTTTGAAATAATAATGTTTTAATGAATTGTTAAAAGGTCAAGTATGAATAGTGTCCAAAATTGACACAATTCATAACTTAAGACATAAAATAGTTTTTTAAATGATCTTAAATTTATAAAAAACAATATTCAAAATATTTGTAAATATAAGTCCAAATATGGCGTAAGAAACTTTTTTTGGGGTTCTTGAAATGATATGGTAATTACATTAACACATAATGTGGGAATAACATGATATTAATATATGATTAAAAGGGGTAAAATCATGATTAAACCAAAAATTATATGGATAAAAAAATATTGTAAACCTTTATAAAAATTATTGGATGATGTTTATTCAAACCAAAATCATCTTATGTTTGAATGAAATATGTTTTTGGACCATTTTTAGTCGAAATTTAATTCATAATAAATTAATATTTTGAGAGTTTCCTAAAGTACCCCTCTCCTCTCTTATAAAAGGGAACCACATCCATCTCCTTTTCACACCATTTTTATCCTTCAAGCTCAGTCAACCCCTGCCCATTTTTATTATAAACTTCCCTAGTAACAGTCTAGTTGTCATGGTCTTCTCAAGAGACCAACTCTAGTGCCATAAGAGAAAAATTAAAGGAGGCATGTCAAGGAAGAGTTAATCTCTTCTACCGATTCATTCATATTTCATTCTTCTGCTTCTACTTATTCTTTAGTAGTTTCATTATAATGGTTTAAATTCAGTATCACTAATATAATTATAAGTTATTAAATATATTAAACAACCCTATTTCACCTTCTATCCATCCTATAAAAAAAATTAAATCACAGTGTGTGTGTACTTACGGCTTACCGTCTCCACATCAGGGTGAAAACTGTTTTTCACCACCACCTTACCTGGATGGGTAAAATGGGATAAATTATAACTATATATGATTATTATAAATCTATACTAATTATTAGATATTATACATCATACATGTCAATACCGTTCATGAATTACGGGAACTATATCATCACTCGTGTGTACGTATGACCTACCGTCTCCACAATGTGATTCGATTCGTTCTACATAATATTCATCAGAGAATGATTTTAAAAATGTATTTAATGATTAAATATGATATATATTATACTAATATAATTATTTATATTATTTAACTATAACATAAAAATAATAATGGGAACATATCTGTCAAAACATGCATAAGAACATAAAGTAGTTAATATCCGAATAAGGAGTAACAATGAAATGTTACTAAAAAATAGATGAAAATATGATCATAAATTTTATCATTAAAATTATTATGATTCTAGAATAAATAAGTAACATAATATAAATCACCATACATGAGGTTCAGATATATACAAATCATATCAAACCTATGGTAAGGGATACCTTTTCCAATCTCGTTTTATCTGAGATTGTTTATTTGTTAGTATCATTTGGAAATATATTTATCTTCCATGTCCATAATTTCTAAAAATATTATAATAAAATTTTTAATATTATTATATTTATTTTTAATTTTATTTTTACCCATTACGACTTTTACTATATAGTTTGGAAGGAATCTTTCTTTTGTTTACCCTATAAGGTAGTTTTTAATGTTTCCAAAAAAAGAACGAGGAGAATGTTTTTTAAATTATAAGAAATGAATAGGCTTTTACATATTCCTAACATATTATTTCCATGATTCTTCCTCTACAAGTTTACCAGTTTATTTTCAACTAAATTCTTTTATTTTAAATATGAACAACATTTTGAAAAAAGAAAACATTTTTTTAAGGAGAAATGATATTTTCCTTAGGAATGAAGCTCAAGTTATTTATCAAAATTATTTTCCATCTATGATTACATTGGTTTATGTTAATATATTTGTTATTACTAGGATATTATTATGTTTATGATGGAATTTTATTTAGGAAATCCATTTTTTTATATTGATTGTGATGGAATGATGTTTAAGAAACCCATTTGATTTCATCAGCTATGCTATGGTTAACGTTTCATTGTTTTTTTCGAACACATAAGAATGGTTTAATTATGAGTTAGGTGGGACCTATATATATTTAAAATTCATTGGATAATGATTCATATATCAAGAGATAGACATGGACGGAATGACATGTTAATCTGGTTGTGTGATATATGGCAGAAATGAGGAGAGAACTCAGTTCTGTAATGGACTTTGTCTGCTATGATGGTCTTTGAAATGAGCCTTGACTAATATTAAATGATATTCTATTCTTATGTGTGTATGACACAAAATTTCAGGTCTTATGTTATAACTATTGGGATTACATTTCACTTTCTTGATTTATCGCATGACATGATAATGTGATCTTTTATATGTAGTATATGATTTTCAAATGATACGATTTTATGACTATGATATGATTGTTTTTTCATTTTTTACCAATAATGAGCATTTGAGATCACCCTTCTATGTGATTCTTTTTCAGATGACATAAATATTGGTATTATGTAAGATATTCAAAAAATGGAGTCTTTTTATGATGAAATAAACGGGAGACAATGTAGATGTTTTATGAACCAATTGTTTATGTTTCCTAGTTTCTAAAGATACTATACCTGTATGGTCCTATCATGGTTTTGTTATATATTTTAATAAATATAATTCAACTATGATGTTATATCAATTTATGTAATGAATGGGTCATTGTAGTTGGTATCAGAGGAAAGGTATAATTAACCTTTGGAAACTAGGATGAGAAGGCCTTAAGGATATGTCTAAGTATAAGATACAATCATAGTATTATAGAAATAACCATAAATAACCTAGGATAATCCTAAAGTGTCCTAAATTTAAATTTTATTCTTGATTATGTGGTTTGCCAATGATTATTAGTGTTTCTAAGACTATAAATCTTTGTTTTAGTCAATGGCGGGAACCCGACGGAACCGCGTTAATGCTGAATGGCATGGGAAATGAAATGATTGACCCCTGAGCAACCAAATGTTATGGGATATGGAATAAAAAATCTTGTATCCTTTATCACACAACTTTCTCATG
Organism: Viscum album; assembly: GCA_963277665.1. Lineage (NCBI taxonomy): Eukaryota > Viridiplantae > Streptophyta > Magnoliopsida > Santalales > Viscaceae > Viscum > Viscum album. The sequence goes on along the minus strand of OY728140.1, from coordinate 1,687,977,862 downwards.
ATATGAATCATGATAGATATCCAAACAAGCAAAGGAGGGAGCAACATTCTGTTTAATCCTTCATGAGGCAGTGTCCACCTTCATTCAGTGGGTCTTCCCTTCCATTAGTGGCTGAACAATAGATCAGTACCACTGAAAAGATGTTTTTAGTTCTACAATGTTTTGAACATGATAATGCCATCTTAGAAGTATATCATTTGGAAGATGAAGCTGATCAATGGTGGAATCTTATCAAGAATACGAGGCAAAGAGATTAAATTGAGTCAATGGAATGGGATGAGTTCAAGAAGATATTTTTCAATAAGTACATTCCTCTAATTCTTCAAAAAAATATGGAGAAGTAGTTCCTTGAACTTAAGAAAAAGTTTGACTAATCTATTGGTACCTACAAATAAAATATTACAAGACTTGAAAGGCACGCTTTTCGAATTATTATCCAACCTTAGTGTAATATTGATCGATTATTTAATGTATTAAAACCACGTCTCTGAAGGGAATTAGCCATAAGGGACTTCAATAGCTATGAGGAAATTGTTTGATGTTCTCTCAAGGTTGATATGGAGATTGATGTAACCCATCAATCATATGGGTTTGATAAGAAGTGGAAAATGAAATTCCAAATAAAATCTAAAGACCACACTGAAAAGAAGATGAGTTCTCCCTTATGCTCAATGTGTGGAAAGAAACATGGAGAGAATTGTCTTAAAGGGACTAGTAAATGTTTTATGTGTGGAAAATAAGGTTCTCAGGTAATTTAATGTCAATGTGATGGGAAAAATATGTCTAATGATACAAACAAAGAAATGGATACACAAAATGCACCTCCTAAACATCAATGTTACTAGTGCAAGAAATGTGGCATTATTCCAATAAATTAACTAATCCAAGGGTTATTTATGATGATCGGCATCAAAAAAATATTAAGTCTAAAGACAATGGAACGTTACAGGAAATTACTATTGGTGAGATGGAGTAAGATAATGATGTGGTGAAAGGTACACATATCATCCACTCTAAAGTAAAAAATGTTTTATTTGATTCTGGATCGAGCCAATATTTTATGTTTAAATAATTTTCTAAGGGTATCTCCATATAACCTCAATAAGTAGATGTTGAGTTAGCTTTGATAACTCTTAATGTCACAATGGTAACATCAAAAGTTTACAATTATTCTCTAATTGATGTTTGTGGGAATGTGATTCTTAAAAATCTTGTGATCCTTCCTATAGTGTAATTTGATGTGATTCTTGGCATGAATTGGATTCCTTTATATTGATGTCATATAAATCTCCAAATAAGGGAAGTCACATTTCATATTCCAAATCAATCTATCATCATCTAGCGATGCAAGGCTGAATATAACCTTCGAGTAGAAATTTCATACATCTTATTTGTCTTGATTCCCATAAATTTAGGTTATTTATCTCAAATGGTTGGGGAGAAACTCATGATTAAGAATACACCCATTATACGAGAGTTTTAATAATTTCTTTCCAGAGGAATTGACCGGTCTTCCACCAAATCGTGAAGTTGAATTTTCAATAGACCTCATACTGGGTGTGATGCATATTTCAAAGACACCTTATAGAATGAAACCAATTGAGTTTCATGAATTGAAGAAGAATCTTAAAGAAAATATTGATAAGGAATTCATACGTCCTAGTGTTTTACCTTAAGGAGGACCTATGCAGTTTGTTTTGATGAAATATGGATCAATGATACTCTGCATTCATAATCGATAACTTAAAAATATCACTATCAAGAAAAAATATCCTCTCCCACGCATTGATGACTTATTTGATCAACTGTGTGGAGCTCAATACTTTTCCAAGATTGATCTTCGTTCAGGATATCATCAATTAAGGGTAAAAAGGAGGATATACCAATGACAACATTCCGTACAAGGTATGGGCACTATGGATTTATAGTGATGCCTTTCGGTCTTATTAATGCCCATGTTATCTTCATGGATCCAATGACCAGAGTCTATAGAGACTATATTGATCAGTTTTTGGTTGTATTTATAGATTATATTCTTTTCTATTAAAAGAGAAAGGAATAACATGAAGATCACTTGAGAATTGTATTAAAGACCCTAATAAAGAATAATATTTCTGCCAAATTTACTGAGTGTGAATTCTAGCTTCAACCAGTTTCATTTTTTGGTCACATATTCCCAAGAGAGGGGATATCTCTGGATTCAGCAAAAAATAGAGGTTATTGAAAGATGGTTGAGACCAACAACAGTAACCAAAATCTATAGTTTTACTAGTCTGTCTTGCTTTTATCGATGTTTTGAGAATGATTTTTAATGATTATCTAATCCACTCAACAAATTTAGTTGGAAAGTAGATATGTTTGTTTAGATGGATGAATGTGAAGAGAATTTCGAAGAGCTAAAAGAATGTCAACCAGTGAAACTATGCTCACATAGCCTTATAGTGGAGAATGGTTTGTGATCTAGAGTGACACATCCAAGAAGGGGATGGGGTGAGTTCTCATGAAAAATGATATAGTGATAGCCTATGGATCACGAAAGTTGAAAATCCATGAGAAAAATTTTCAAACTCATGATTTGGAGTTTGTTGCAGTAATCATTTCCTTGAAAATATGTTGGTATTATCTTTATAGTTAAAGGTGTTATATTTATAAATATTGTAAAACATTAAACTATATTTTCTCCCAAAATGATCTGAATATGATGCAAAGAAGATGGTTGGAGTTGATTAAACATTACAACTAGTCAATTAATTATCACCCAAGGAAAGAGAACAAGGTGTCTTATTCTTTGAGTAAAAAAGATTATGTTATCTTATCCATGATGAGGATCAAGAAAGATCCAATATTTATGGATTTCAAAAGGATGGATCTTGAAATTTTAATGGAAGGGGAGAAACATTATCCTTCTAAAATGAATGTTCAACCATCTATACAAGTGAAGATTAAAGAGGAATAGAAGGAAGATGTAGAGTTACAAAATAAGCTGAGAAATGCTCCTGAATTCATCCATTATTGTGATGAAATAACAAGGTTTAGGAACTGAGTTTTTGTTCCTCCCATGCACAAATTAATAATGGAGTTATTGGATTTGGCTAAAAGTTATTCATTCTCTATTCACCCTGGAAGCACAAAGATATATAGGGACTTGAAAGAGTACTTCTAGTGGGATGGCTTGAAAAGAGATGTCACCGAATATGTCTCTCGGTACATGGTTTGTCAGCATGTTAAGGATGAGAGGTAGAAGTCATAGGGAATGTTACAACCATTAACCATACTAGAATGGAAATGAGAAAACATCACTATTGACTCTATCATCGGACTTACCAAAACATCCAAAGGCAATAATGTTATCTGTGTTATAGTTGATCACCTTAAGAAGTTGGAACAGTTCATTACTATTAGATAGGATTTCTATCTTGATCATCTTTCACAGATATATGTAAAATAAGTGGTATGATCTCATGGAGTACCACATTCCATTATATCTGGTTGGGATCCGAGGATTACCTCAATGTTCGGGAAAAGTCTCCAACATGCTCTGTTATGTTTCAGTACTGCCTATCATCCTCAGACAGACAGTTAGTCTAAGAGGGAAATTCAAACCCTGGAAGACATGTTGACAGATTTATCTATAGATTTCATAGGTGGTTGGGATTAACACCATTTATTGTTGTATTTTTCTTACAGTAACATATTTCACTCCATTATTTAAATGGATTCTTATGAATCCCTCTTTGGGAAGAAGTACAAAACACTAATTGTTGGGATGAAGTTGGGGAAATAAAGTTATTGGGAACTGATCATGTTAATGAAAAGTAAGAAAAGGTCAGATCTTTTCAACAACACATAAGAGGAACCCAGAGTAGACAAAAAGGTTATGATGACAACTGGAAAAGAAGACCTAGAGTTTGATGTGGGTGATAAGGTGTTATTATGAATATCTCCCTTGAAGAGAGTAATGAGATTTGGAATGAAGGGAATGTTGAGCCCTAGGTATATCAGTTCTTTTGAAATACTGGATCGTGTTGGGATGGTATCTTACCAATTGGTACTTCCACTAAATATATCTCAATTTAATGATTTGTTCCATGTATCTCTCGTGAGAAAGTACATGCCCGATCATTCACATGTACTAAGCTCAAAAGTCGTACCACTAGAGAATGATCCTTCTTGTGATGAACAACCGATATTGATTCTAGATCATAGTGAAACAGTTCTGAAAAACAAGACCACTTACTTGGTTAATGTTTCATAGAGGAACCACTAATTTGGATAAGCTACATGGGAACTTGAGGATACGATGGGGGGGAGGTATCCTGATATTTTTATTTCCAAGTGATTAATTTTGATGGAGTAATTCAATTTAAGGTGGTGGACTGTAACACCCAAATGTTTTTATGAAACATTTTCTTTAAATAATTATTTAGAAGCATACTTTGCACGCAATCGTGAGTTTATAAATACCTGATATTCCCTTAAAATAAGATTATCATTATAATCTATCCAATAGGTTAGAGGGAATAATTATAACTAAATTAGGAAAATTAATTATCATTTCATTGTCTATTAATTATTTATAAAAAATATAAATATATTAAATATATTTATTTTTGAGTGAATTACATTGGTAATTAAATTAAAGATTTGTATGTGTTATATACTTTATAAAATATTTTTGATATTCATCTTATATATATTTTAATCATAGGTTATAAATAAATCATTATTCTATGTATAAGAAGCTATTTTATTTAAAAGTTTAATTTTATAGCTTTAAATAGTGAACCCATTTTAAATTAAGATTTTGACACATTAATAATTTTTATATGACAATATAAACATTTTATTTGGATGTGATATATGAAAATTCACGTTGGATAATTTTTTGATATTTTTCTGATAACTTTCAAGTTTGGATGAGTAGTTAAAATACGATAAATTTTAATTAAAAACAATCTTTTCCATCAGGATAATTTATATGGTTAAATTATAATAATGATTGTTTTTAAACTATAAATAGAATATATATTTACTATTTAATATAATCTATATCATTATCATTAATTTTACGTTGAATTCATTGGTAAATACATTACAATCTTTTGCAATGTTTTAACTTTTTAAACCCGTTTTCACATTACAACAATGAGATTAATTTTAAAATTATTACTTCAACTTATGCCTTTTGAATTTGGAAAAATGGATTGAATATTTGGAATCAAATGTTCCCAATTGTGTGAATATGTACCTTTTATTTTTGAACATTATGAAAAGTAACTTCAGTAATTATATTATTTACCTTGGTTAATGGGTAAATCTGGTAAATAAGGGTAAAAATAATATAATAATATAAAAGTAAACTAAAACGTGTACTAATACTATTTAATGATATATTTTAGACCATGGGCATCCTTGGGTCGATTTTCAGACCCCATGGATTCACATGTCCGTGAAAATGACATTTTATATGAAATAATTTAAAGTACAGATAATTATAACCTAAACATATATCTTTTTTGTAAATAGATTTTAATATAGGGTTATTTAACTAATATATATGACTATAAATATTCATTAGAAATATAATAATAATTCCTATATCATGGTATTTTATTTATAATTTTTAGACACTATATAAATAGATTTATTTATGACATAATTATGATGTAGTGATTACCTCATTAATGACATATTCAAATAAATGAATTTATCAATGTTAAAACAAATGTAATTTGGTTATTTTGATTTCATCAATGAACGTTATGTAAGATATTAACATATTATCATTTTGTTAGTGCCTTAGTTTTCGAATGAATCAAATATTTATGAAATTTTAAAAATTCATGTATGAGTAGTGTTTAAAATTGACAAAACTCAATACTTAAAACATAAAATTGTTTATTAAATGATATTAAATCTCTAAATATCATAGATTTTTACAAATGGTTAATATAAGTCAAAATATATCATAAATTACTGTATTTTCATTTGACATGATATTGTAATTACATTAACCCATAATTTTTAAATAACATGATATCACGGTAAGATTAAAAAGGAAAAAATAAGGGTTAATCCAAAATGATAAGGATAAATAAATATTCTAAACTTGTCGAAAAACAATTTGATAATGGGAATTAGAACAAAATTCATCCTATATTCTAATTAAATAAGCTTTTTACCATTCTTAGTCAATATTTAATTTATAATAAATTACTATTTTGAGAGTTTAAAAAAGTTCCCCTCTCCTATCTTATAAAAGGGAACCCCACTCTCTCCTATGAACTTTATTTTGAGCCTTCATGCTCTGAAAAACTATACCCATTTCTCTTCAAAACATTTCTAGTCACATTTTATAGGTTCTGGTCTTCTCAAAAGACAAACTCTAGTGCCCTAAGAGAAAATTTAATGGAGACACGTCGTTGAAGAGCTACTCTCTTCTATCGATTGATTCAAATTTATTTCTTCTTCCACTTCCTCATCTTTAGTTGTTTAATTATAAATTAATAACATCAGTATCATTAATATAATGATATGTTATTATACATATGAAACAAACCTATTTCACCATCTATCCATCCTATGAAAAATGAAATCATTGAGCATGTGTGCGTATGACTTACAGTCTCCACGCTGTGGTGTAATATGTTTTTTCACCACCACCTTACATGGATGGGTATAATGGTGTAAAGGATACCTATATATGATTATTATAAAATTATACCAATTAATAGATATTATACACCATCTATTTCAATATTTTTCATCAATTATGGGAACGATATCAACACTTGTGCATACGTATGGCCTACAGTTTCCATGATGTGATGTGATTCGTTCTACATAATGTTCAATAATGAATGATTATATAAATGAGTAGAATGAATAAATATGATATATATCATAATAATAACATAATTTAAATTATATAACTATAAACAAAAAAATAGTAATGAAAATACATCTAATAAGACATGCATAAGAACATGAAGCAGTTAATAGACGAATAACGATTAACAAAGAAATGTTACTAACAAACAGAAACAAATATGATCGTAAATGTCATCATAAAAATGACTATAATTAAAGATTAAATTAGTAACATTATTTAAATCATCATAAAGGAGTTTCAGATACATACATAGCATATCAGACCTAAGGTAAGGGATAACTTTTCTAATCTCATTTTATCCGAGATTGTTTATTCATAAGTATCAACTAGGAATATATTTATCATCCTTTTCCATGTTTTTTAAAAATATTCTAATAAAATTTTTACTATTCTTCTATGTATTTTTTAAATTATTTTTACCCATTTTGACTTTTACTAAATGGTTTGTAAGAAATCTTTATTTTCTTTACCATACGAGGTACTTTTTGACGTTTCCTAAAAAAGTACGAGGAGAATGTTTTTTAACTTATACATCATGAATGTGTTTTTAAATCTTCATAATTCCTTATTTCCATGAATATTACTCTACACATTTTCAATTTTATTTTCAACTAATTTATTTTCATTTAAAATTGAACGACATTTTCAGAAAATAAAACATTTTTGAAGAAGAAAGGATATTTTCATTAGGAATGTATCTCAAGTGTTTTATCAAAATTATTTTCCATATAAGATTACACAAAGGTTTATGTTGGTTTCCCTATTATTACTATGATATTATTGTGTTTATGATGAAATTTTATTTAGGAAATCCATTTATTTTATATCGATTATTATGAAATGATGTTTAAGAAACCCATTTGATTTCATGGGTTATTCTATGGTGAATGTTTTTATATTTTTGTGGAACATGTAATAATGGAATCATTGTAAGATGGGTGGTACCTATATCTCCTTCCAATTCATTGGGTAAATATTTATTTCTCATGAGATAGAGATGGCTGTAATGAAATGTTAATTTGGTTCGGTGATACAAAGCTGGAATGAGGAGAATACTTAGTTCAGTAATGGACTTTGTCTATTATGATGGTCTTGGAAATGATCCTCGACTAATATGAAATGATTTTATATGATTATGAGTGTGTTCCATAAAATTTCATATCTTATGTTATGACCATTGGGATTACATTGCAATTTTATGATTTATCCCATGACATGATAATGTGATCTTTGATATGATGGATAATATTTTCAGATGTTATCATTTGATGAATATGATATGAGTGGTGTTCCATTTTTTTACCCATACTGAGAATTCTATCTCACTCTTTTATATGTTTATTTTCACCAGGACATGAAGATGGGTGTTATATTTGATATTCCCAAAAGGATTCTAGTTATGATGAAATAAATGAGAGACTATGTAGTTTTTTTATGAACCAGCTGTTTATGTTTCCCAGTTTTTAAAGACACAATACCTATAAGGTCTGGTCATGGTTTTGTTATATGTTATAATAAATATACATAAATTTATAACTGATAACCTTTTATGTAAATAATGGTTTTTATAGGAATATTCTCCCAACCATACATATTAGCACCTCATAAGTATGTAGTAACCGATATTGTATAGAGAGGCATGTCTGAGGTCATGTGGTGACCTATCTCAGTAATGTGAGTTGGAACTGGGATGAAGACATTAAAAGGTTGTATTGAATGAGGTATTTTTTATTTCATTACTATTTGGATAATTTATATGAGAGAATATAATGATTTGGTGACTGTTAAAGAGCTCATGAGTGTGACTAGCTGACCCATGTGTGGGGGAAATCCATGTTACATGGGATGGGTTGATGTTAATGATACTCTCTTCTAATAGATGTAATTTTATTTCAAATTTGGTGATTAAACTCTTGTGTGGTGTTTTTGTTGTTTGAACAAATATTTTTCTTTGATGGGAATGGAGTATGGTTTGGGTTTATTTGTTAATACCCAACATGGAATATTGGGGAGTTTTCATGGAAAATGATCTTATAATACAACATAACTACAATATTGAAGGTGGCGTCATTTACTAGTGTTTTCCAAATTTTGGGGGTCAAAATTTTGGATGAAGGGATAACATCATGAAGGGTTGTTTTCTAAAATAAAATATTCATAAATATGGTAAAGGCATTGGTTTCACAATGAATGGGATGATATTTATAAAGATATGGAGCAACATGATCGGTGACAGTGTTCTGCATGATTGTGGTAATTATTGAATCATGGTCATGTAATGTTTTGATATAAAGCTTTGTGAAAACATCAAATCTCAATGGAACAACATGAATGGTGGCGCTCCATGAAGATGTTTTTGAAAGAGCAGAAACAAGCGATGAAGGAAGTGGAGAATCACGAACAACTGTTCCTATAAATATAAGGCTACCTCACTTCGTTCTACATGAAATTATTCAAGAAAAATACAGAATTGATTTGATTTCTCAAAGATTGGGTATCTTAGTGAATGTAGATTTCTTTGCAAGCTTGAGCCTCACAAAGAGACATGTTAAGACTTGAAATATGGTAATGCTTATGATCAAAGGGTGCTTTGTGATAATGGGGTATTCTACAATGATTTAGTGAGCTTCATGAAAGAACTTTGATCTATGAATGCAATGTGATTCTCTGTAGTAGTGAAATTAGTGAAGGAGGTTCATGAAAGACTGTTTTTAATATCCTTATTTTAGGGAATGGGTCTTTCAAAGTGGATGAAATTAGTTTTTTAGTTCAAAAAACATATCATGATAGTGAGGGAAAAATATTTTAATTCCTATCTAGTGAGGTGAACTTCATGTTAATAAGATGAGTTAGACTTCTCAAAAAATAAGTGTTCTAGAGGGTTTCATTGGAAGTGTTCTAAGGGATGCAATGTGCTACCCTAAAAATATTGTAAAGGCAGTGTTCTTGGAATAAAGTGACTATTTATGAATAATTTAATTCCACAACTAATGATTATTAGCGGAATCTTGTATGACTGATGCACTGTCGACCTATGCTCCTTAGACAATCACTTAGTGGTGATCTAAGAAATATTATTTTGTTATCTCTTTGCATGTGATTTTTTATTTTATACATTTTCCCATTAGAAAGATTTAATTGGTTCTCACCAATGTGGTTTAGAAGTAAAAGTTGACACCTTGATTCACCCTACCTTTCTTAGGGTGTTCTAGTGTCATTCATTTCTTTTATGATATTTTACTCATGGTTTGATATGGAATGAGATGTGTAAGGATGAATTATGGTAGTCAAATAAGGAAATATGTGGACATTAATTGTTAAGGACAAGGATATATTTTCCCCATTTGATTTATTTTCCTATCAAAATATTGAAATTAAACCCCTAGATTTTTTTTTTGTAAATGAATGAATGAATCGATAATAACATGTTAATTCACTTGTTAATCCAATATGGAGGTTTCCATATGTCATTGGTCCTCTATTGTCATAATATCCTTATGAGGTTGATCTTTTTATGTATACAATTATCTAATGATCATGTAGACCCTTGTAGATAAAATTTTTCTATGAAATTTTTTAATTGAGAATCAGGGGAGTGGTAACGAGCACACACCTCCTTCTATTAAGTAGAAACATACTAGAAATCTATGGAATCTGATGGATGATCTATTCCATGATAGTTTCATATGAATCATGAAAACTATGTAGCTGGATACAACTCATACCATTCCCTATAAAAATTATTTGATGAGGGATTTTCAACTACAATACCCACCCATGTTTTCTAGGGAAGTAATCCCCTATGTAGTAGTGTTTTTGTTTGAGTCAGTCAATAAAATATTTAATTTTCTAGATACTCCCATATAGAAGAGGGTGAAGTTCATGGAATACATTCTATGGGGACAAGATAATTTCTAGTGGTACATATTACTCTAGTCTAATTAAAACAATAAAATTACTTGGTATTCGTTCCTAATGAGGTTTGTAGACCACTTCTACATAGAGAAACTAGGGGAGCAGATATCTTTCGAGTCCATGTGTAAGACATAGGGGAATATTTATGTGATAGATTACACTAGATATTTTTTAGACCTACAATATATTTCTGTAATTTTTGATGGAGATGAGGCTAATAGGGGGAATTAATTTTAAAAGGGTCTTCACTATGAGATAATGTATCAGGTGTATGTATTTTGGATAATCATATTCTCATACATATTATATCGCACTCTCATCTTTGAAGGTAACTAATGGCAGCCTAAGTGGGGGTAGATGGTTTCAGATGTTTGGTCTAATAGTACATCCTATAGTTGTAGTAAGAATCATTTCATGTTCAACTATTAGGAAACAATTGGTAAGAACAGTCAAGGTAGTGGTTCATCCTTTCTAGGAATTGACTAGGTGTGCTACTGTTAGTGTTACGAGCCTGACCCAAAGTGTGATCAATACTCTTGACCACCAGTTGAGTATTTTATTTATGATATAATGTGGCACCTGTAGAAGTTATATATAATTTTTTTTAGATATTCATGAAAAGGAAATAAGAAACATTTTTGAATTCATGAACAGAGTTAGCTACTCAAAAATAGTGGTGTTGATGGAGTTCTACTAGTCATTCATGCTGAGGAAAATGACATGCCACACAAGGGTAGGGACGATAGTACCGAAAATGTGGCTTTCCATAGATAGATTAGGTAGGAGATCAGGGTAGAGGTGTAAGCCAGATATATGTTTTCTAGAATACTCCTACTATATTAAATGTGGGACCATTAACTATTTTTAGTATGATTTTTGTATCATCTAGCATCAATTATCCTTTTATTGATATATGGGAATCATGCTCTTTCATATCTACTCATTTTTTCTATGACTTAGGTTTGGGCATAGAGTAGTTTTTCATAGTTTTGTCTATTGACACATCATTAGGAGTTCAATCATAGTGTATCAGATTCTGTAATTAGTGTTCTCTTGAAATTGGTGTTTACCATTTACTATATTATTTTTTTATTCATTAAATTATAGGATTCGATTTGATTCTTTTTAGGGATTGGAAATTTATATACTAAGATCACATTAGGTATTATGATATGAGGGTGAATTATTTTATTTAGAAGGGTATCTATAAACATGTTGGTGATTGGGATATTTAGGCTACCCATGTAGGACCAATTTAGTGAGGATTTGATTGTATCAAAGACTAGGAAGCAAGACTTATGATGAATAATGGTGAGTTCCAACACAGTAATTTTCTTGTATTGGTGGATAAATTTTAGGGTGCCTTTCCATAAGAATTATCTATCATACCACCAAAGTATGATATTCATTTCACTAATGAGTATGTTCTAGGATCAATAATTTTTTTTATAATATGTAATTGGATGGAACCAACAAATTTTTTTATGTTGAATGTGAAGCAAGAAGACATAGAAGCTAAGTGATTCAAATGACCCAATACGTCACCTAGATATTTTCCTGTGTTATTTTATAAGAATGAAGATGGATCCTTATGCCTAAATGTGAATTACCATATGCTAAATGATATAAAAATAAATAATAGGTATCCCCTTCCACCCATTGAAAATCAATTCGATTATTTGGGAGGTTCCTACATATTCTCTATGATTGACTTGTGGTTAGGGTGTTATCAATTGAGACTGAGACCACCTGACATATCCGAAACTAATTTCAAGAGATTTTGTAGATTATATGATTTTTTGTTTATTTCATTTGGTATGAAAAACACACCTATGGTATTTAGGGCCTTAATAAGTAATATTATCCATCCATATCTCAATCATTTTTTACAGTCTTATTCAATGAAATATTAGTGTACTCCCAGTCTATAGATGATAATGGACAACATTTTGACATCATTCTGAATATAATGAGAGATTATATGCTATATGCAATGTAATCCAAATATATTTTATAAATTTTCATAGTTCAGTTATTAGGCCAAATTATCTTATAGGATGAAGTATCAATAGATTCGAAGAAGGTGATAAATATGGTACCTTGGGAATAATCCAAAAGGCATTTGATATTTGGATCTTTATTGGGTTTTTTTGGATAATACCAAATCCACGATATCTCCAATTAATATTCTTTGATGTCAGGTTTGATCGAGAATGAGGTCATTTTTTAAATTATATTCTCATGATGAGTATTTTTCATGAATTGAAGCACATGTTAACATTTTCACTAATTTCCCCCATACCTAAGCTTGGTAATGAGTATATTATGTATTTTGATCTATCAATAGATGGTCTCAAAGTAGTTCTAATGTATGAGTATTGAGTTTTTTATTATGGTTATATATAATTGATAATTCATTATTGGAATTATATCACTCATGATCCTGACATACATAGAGTGGTGCATGACCTAAGATACTAGAGACATTATCTGTTGAGTGAGATATTTTTGGTCCACTTGGATCATAATATCTTGAAGGGAATATTTTAACAGAGGGTCCCAAACAATTAGGACAGAATGTGGTTCATGTATCTGTAGTCCTTATACTTTGAAAAAACATATTCTTCTGATAAGGGAAATGTTGGTACAGATGCCTTGAGTAATAATACATTATTAGAGGTAGTACAATAATATTTCTGACTAGTGGTGGTAAATACCACTCATTGCGGAATTACAATAGGATATTCAAGAGTATTAGAGGTGATAAAATATGACCTAGAAATTGTTTCTAACCAAACTTTTAGATCAAATCAATATAAGGTATTTCTATGATTTAGAGGGACTATTACTAACAGAAAACATGTATTGTGGGGATCCACCATTAGGATAGTTCCTTGATTGAAATATTGTTTTTCTAGTACATGGAAACATATGGGTTCCTGTGGGAATGCATGAGGAGTTGATGAGGGAATTACATGCTTGTAATTGGGTAGTAAATATTGGGATAATAGAAATTTTTTGTGATCTCCAAGTGAAATACTATTTGTCTAGGATGAAGAAAGATAATGAGGGATTCATTTTCATAAAATTTACATATCATCGAGAAAATTACAAGCATCAATGACCTCCTTTTATTATATCATTTTCCAATTCCAAAAACGGAGGTGGGATGCTATGACCATGGAATTTGTGACAGGATCACCTGGGTCACATCCGAAGAATGATGTTGTGGGGGTAATCATGGAGTAACTAATGAAGGTTGGACATTGCATACCTATCAGGGATACCTTTACCACTGATGACCTAGGTAATATCTAAATATGAGTGATAATTGAATTTCATGTTCTCCCTCAGAGTATCATTTCTGATCGAGATCCCCATTTAACATAATGTCATTTTCTAGGCCTCCAAAAGGTTCTGGGGTCAAAGGTTCTTCATAGTATATCCTATCATCATATGAATGAATTATAATGTGAGTGGAAGATTTTAATTTGAGAGGATATGTTTTGTGTATGTGTTTTATACTTCATTGTTTAATGGGATCAACATCAAGATCTCATAGTGTTATCTTATAATGATAGATTATAATAATATATTTAAATTGGTCATTTTGAGGATTTATATGGAAGGTCCAATAGTTAGACTATTTTTTATTCTAGATATAGTTGAGTCAGTGCTAATAGGACTTAGTCTTATTTGGTAGATATCTAAGAAAGTTCAATTAACCAGAAATTGTATGGTAACCACACATAGCTGACAGAAATCATATACTTGACATTAGATATTAAATATAGAGTTGAAGGTTATTTATTAAGTATTGTTTTTTATGTCATAGAGGATGGGGAAACACCATTTCCAATATAGGGAATGTTTGGGCCAAGTTTGTTGGTATATATTAGATAGTGGAGAGAATCGATCTTTTGAAGTACTGATTGGATCATTCAAAACACTAAAATTCCATATATGATGTCTTTCATGTGTCACAAGATCAGATATATCACCGTGATAGTTCTCATATGATATATGTTGATGATTTTGTGCTTTATTTTGATCAATCCTTTTTGGATTATCCGATCCGTATCATAAATCTTAGTGATAAGATTGTTTGCGGGAAGAGTGTTCCTTTAGTGTGGGTGTAGTGGTTTCATGGGCATGTTTAAGAGGAGACCTCAGAAAGGATTTCAGATATTTTGGAATAATTTCACATGTTTTCCACTGACACCCACTAGTGGTTTATAGGAGGAAAACATGGGGATAAGTTTTTATACAATGGGGAGGTTTTAAGATCACACATTTCTCTAGAAAACCTCTCCCTCTATGTTTTTTTAAAATTCAATTTTGTTAATAAACCTTATTACTATTTTAAAATGTGGTTTCAAATATTTTTAGGGGAACATAGAAGACATATTATAAAAATATAGTAGTTGAATGTATCATGAGAGAAGTTGTAGTGCCACATTCTAGCCGTTGGTCAAGGTAATAGCCTGATGGTGATAATGAGTCTAGCTGACAATCCAGTGAGACCCACCAACCAAGAGAAGGATTATATGTATAATGGGTGTCTTATAAGTGAGCCACTAGCTATCCTATGGGGTTTCCAACCTTACATGGCCTCTGGATGACACAATCTGCTCATCAGTGGTAGCCTATGGCTAGGTTGTGGTGTTGGTATGTTCCATGATTATATGGAAAAAATCATATTTCTACACCCTAAAAACCATATTTATGTTATAATTAAGTATCATATGACCCTAATTAGTTTTTTATGATTGTAACAGGGTATCTAAGGTATATTTTTATTCTAAAACATATTTCCTTGATCTCTTGATCCATTCTTCGATCTAGATGTCTTAAATTGCTGTGTTTTTCTTGGATTTGATGATTTATTCATTTCTTCCTCGTAGTTCATAGTCTTCATAACTTGATACGGTGGATATACCATAGTCAATAGGGGATATTGGTGTTACATATTGTTCAAAACATTTTATCATGGGTTCTTTATTATTTATATTATCATATGTGGTCTGAAGAAACCCCATAATTACTGATTTTAATATATAGTATGTGAAACATGTATGATTTCACTTAAATTCTATGAAGATGAACAATTTTTTTTAAAATTAATTTATTAGGCTTTAATTCTCAACACTAGACATCCCATGTTTCATGTTCTTACTAAAGGTGACTGACACTTTGACTTTTGGTCATCCATGAGGTGTTCATACCCTTGACCTTAGATTTCAACCTAGAGATTATGCCCCAAAAACATTATAACCAAATTACAATAAATTTATGTAATTGGATGAACTTGTAAGTTGATAATAAAATTGGATCACAAAGAATTTAATTACATAATTGTTTTGGAATTGGAATAAGTTATAATGGCTCTATGATTTTATTATATAATGATTTATGAAACATACATTGGGTATATTTGGAATGAAAATATGATTTGTTATGTGAATTAGATACTTGTAATTAAAAGGCATGAAGAATAAAATTTAAATTAGAAATATAATTTTTAATTGGAATAAATTAACGAATTTTAAATATTTTAGTATCTTTGGAATGTATGTTGATTTTATATGGATTGGTTATTGTAACAACCCGATATTTTAGGAGAATTATTCTTTTTAATTTCATTGATGTATTGTGTTGTACACTAAACCAAAAGTATCTTTTACTATATGCAACACTGTATTAGCTAGAAGTATACACAACACTATTCTTTGCTTTCATTACACACAATCATGACCTTCCTCGATAACCTGTGTAGTACGCAATACCTGGTTTCACTAGACAACGTTATAGGGTTATAATTTTATTATGAACTAGCCGTTATGAATAGTATGAAATAAATTTTTAATTTTATAAAATTATTATTCATCTTACACATTTTCTAGAATATGGTATGAGAACAAAATAATTTTTTTGGGTAAAATAAGTTTTTGTCAAAAAATGCAGTTTTACCGCCTTTTGATGGTGCACCCATTTTAAAAATAATTTTTTAGAAGATTATAAGTTCAATTTGACAAAATAAAATTATTCCTTTGAATCAGGATATAAAAATTTACATTAGATAAATTTTTGATACTTTTCTGATAACTTTCATATTTTGATGAATAGTAAAAACACGCTAATTTTTAATTGAAAACAATTTTTTCATCAAAATAATTTATATGGTAAAAATATATTATTGAATGGTTTTAAAGTATAAATATAATATATTTTTACCATTTAATATAATTTATGTCATTAACATTAATTTTTCATTGAATTCAATGGTAAAAACATTTCAATCTTTGGCAATGTTTTAACATTTAAACCCCGTTTTCTTAACAATGGGAATAATTTTAAATTAATAACTAAAACTTCTGTGTTTTGAATTTTGAAAAATTTAGTCCATATTTATATTTAGTGGGTCCAAATTATTTTAATAGATTACTTTAATTTTTTTGATATTATGAATAGTAACTACGGTAATTTTTATTTACTGCACTTAAAGGTAAATCGGGTAATTAAGGATAAATTAAGATTATAAAATTACCCTAACACCTGCTAAAATTATATTAGATGACTAAAAGTTGAGCCTTATCACCTAAGAGTCGGAATAAATTTATTTTATGGACTTTTTACCATTAAAAGAATTTAATTATTATTAAAACCAAAGAAAGTGAAAAATGTCACTCTCTTAAATCTTATAAGTATAATAATTTTAATTTAGTGATATACTTAATGAATATTCGAACATGAATAGTCTCCAGAAATATAATAAATATAACTACATCATTTGAATTTATTTATAATTTTCAAGGATTAAATAATTATTATTAATTATGACACAATAGTGATGTTGAAATTATTTTATTGATTGAATTATCAAATAAATGATTTTAAAAGTATTAAAAGAAATATTATATGAACTATTTAATGTTATCAACTAATTTTATAGAAAAATATGACATGTTAGGAATCTATTAAATCTTTTATTTTGAACATATCTTCGGTGTATATTTTATTCAAATTCAAATAAATGAATAGTATCAAAATTGACACTATTGTTATTTTATAAAAATTACATATTATAAAATTGTTTAAAAATCACAAATTTATTTAAAAATTAAAAATTAAAAATTTTATGGTCGCCAATTTAATAACATATACAATTATGGACAATTAACAACATATAAGTATTTATTTATAATGATTTAAAATTTAGAATATTATTCCCAAAAATAAAATTAAATAGATTATATAAGGATAAATCAAGTTAATAATGTTTAAACTAAATTCCCAACTTGTCTAAATTTTATTTTTTGATTTGTTTACAACCCTATATCATATAATATTCTAATTTTAGTAATTTTGGATGTTTTTAAGTGGGGTTTGAATTTATTATAAATTAATATATTTTTAGATTTTCAAAGGTTCCCCTCACCTCCATTATAAAAGGGAACATCCTCCCTCTCCTCCTTACACCATTTTCAGCCTTCAATATTGGCTAACCCATGACAATTTCCCTTATCAACTTCCTTAGAAACATACTAGAGGTCCTGGTCTTCTTCAAAGGGCAATTCTAGTGCCCTAAGAGGAGGTTTCAAAGATGTGTGCCGAAGAAGAGGTAATATCCTTTACCGATTCTGTCAAATTTATTTCTTCTTATACTTACTCTTATTTTGTTGTTTCATTATGAAGTAATAACATCAGTATCACTTATATACTAATATGTTATTATACATATGAAACAAACCTATTTCACCTTCTATCTATCCTACGAAAAATGAAATCACCACGCGTGTGTACGTACGAAATACCGTCTCCACGCAGTGGTGTAATCTATTTTCCACCACCACCTTACTTGGATGGGTATAATGATGTAAAGAATAAATATATATGATTATTGAAAAGTTATATTTATTCTGAAATAGTATAAATACACTTAAATACAATTCCACGATCATGGGAACGATATCATCGCTCGTGCGTACGTACGGCCTACCGTCTCCATGATGTAAAGCGACTCGTTCTACATGATATTCATTGAATAAAGATTATATAAATGAATTGAATGAATAAATATGATATATGTTACACTAATACCATTATTTAAAGAATGTATCTATAACCTAAAAATAGGAATAAGAATTTATTCGACAAGACATGCATAAGAACATAAAGCAATGAACACCTGAATAACAAGTAGCAATGAAATATTACTAATAAGAAGATAAGAATATAACCATGTATGATATCATAACAATGAATATGATTCTATAATAAGTCAATGACAATATTTAAATCATTATACAGGAGGTTCAGATATGTAAGAAGCGTATCCGACCCAAGGTAAGGGAAAATATCACAATCTCAATTTTTATCCGAGATTGTTTATATTTTGGTATTTACTGGGGCATATTTATCATACACATCCATTGTCACGACCCATCCTTGGGGCCCATGTTGTGATTACCCCAAGCCCACCTTCCATAGGCCAGGGGCTGGTGACTAGCACCAAAGGCATAAATCCCGATAACTGGGAAGGAATTTCCTATATAAAAGTAACAAAACACCACAGAGTACAAGCGGAAGTAAAAAAACTATGTACAAAGAAAGTGCTGAAAAGTAATTAGGCCAGAATACAAACCCAACTAGAAATACATCTACAACTGAACAAAAGTACAACAGAAAAAGACAAACAGCTGGAAGAAAGGAAGCAGCTCCTGGGTCGTCCTCCTCGGATCCTACCTGAAGGGTAAGTACAGATTGCACAGCTCCCGGATCATCCACCACGGATCTTACCTGAAGGGTAGGTATAGATAGAGAAGCTCCTCAATGATCTCACCCATCAACCCCCTCTTAGTGTCCTCTCGCCGTGAAGTCCACCTCCGGATACTGACTCGTTGGGTGGTCCACCTCCGGGTACCATCCAGTCCTCGAACACTCAGCCTCCGTCAGCACTGCCCGTCGTCTGCAACCAACACAACGAGGTGCGGTCATAGCCCGTGCAGGGGTGAGTATAATGATACTCAGTAGGGACCCCGAGACCCTCAAGGTCTCACTAAAACGAACAAGGATAACCGCAAAGAAGATCTCAATCGATAACCTCTACTTAGGTATATTCCCATACATATACCTAAGTTTATCAAGTAACCCATCTCAATCATAAGGAAACACAAGATTATTAAATCATAGGATAACCACTACCGAGGTATATGCCCATACATATACCTAAGTTATCATGTGACCCTTCTCAATCATGAGGTAAACACAAAGTTCATAGACTCAACTCAAACAAGTATTTTTCATTATCGAAAGTAAAAATGCTGAAGATCCGCGTCTCTCGAGTGTACAATGGTCTTATCAAAACTCTGAGGTACTGCTCACTAACCTAAGACTATTGAGGTACTCCTCCTGTCGAGTACTGCGGGTCTGCCACCTCACGCAGTAGTGCTCCTCCGCCATGGGTCTGCCACCTCACACAATAGTGCTCCACCTCATATCCTACAGAGGTACTCCTCCTGTCGAGTACCGTGGGTCTGCCACCTCACACAGTAGTGCTCCTCGGCCATGGGTCTGCCACCTCACAAAGTAGCGCTCTCCACTGGGCTATGCTAGTCACACCGAATCAAATCGGACAAGCAGTCATCGGTCACATCCAGCTACACGGTCTTCGTACTCTATATGCTTGTCTCCAGGAGGGTCCGCTCCACGAGCTACAGGTCAATACTCAAAGTATCACAAGTCCCACGAAGAAGTATCTCAAAGTGCCGCCTCGTCATAGGGGTCTCAACGCAATAGACGGCGCGTCAATTGGACGCTCAGTTTGTGAGTTATTAGCATTTTCGTTCCAGGGCCCCGGTTGGTTTCATGTGCTAACCAACACGGCTATATCTCAACTGTAACTCTAACTCTCATAGGGTATATCCATAGGGACCGTTTCTCAACGTGATCACCAACGCCGCTGACGGTTCGTCAAACGGACGCCCGGTCTGAAAGATATCATCTTTTCCGTTCCAGGGGCCCGATTGGATTTCGGGTACAATCCAACCCGGCCATACTCCAACTACATCCAAAACTCAGGTGAAGTATTCCAAAAGTTCCGTCTCGTCATGAGGAATTCAACAAGATAGACGGCGCGTCAATCAGACGCACAGTCTGTGAGTTATTAGCCTTTTTTGTTCCTAGGTCCCGGTTGGTTTCGTGAGCGAACCAACCCGACCGCACTCCAACGACATCCAAAACCCAAGCGGAGTAATCCAAATGATCCGCCTAATCAAGAGGAAACCAAAAAAGTCGACGAAACGTCAATCGGACGTCCGAAACTCAAGATATAAGCGTTTCTGCTTCGAGGGCCCGGTTGGTCTCATATCGGAACCAACCCAGCCGAACCCAAAGTTCTCTGAAACCATGAGTGTAACATACCTAAACGACAATCTTGATCCAAGGATCGCATCGCAACTGACGGTGCATCGATCGTAGGTCTGTATCCCATGTTATTGGCGAAAGACCGAAGAGGTCCGAAAACGGGGGTTTGGGCCCAGCCCGACCCGGCCCAACCACCCCCCCTGGGTCGGCCGAACCGGGTCCGAGTCCGGCCCAGCTGGTGCGGCCCGACCCGGATGCGCGGCCCGGCCCGACCTGGGTAGTCAGCTAGCCTCATGCTGGTATGGCGCGATGGGCTCGGGGGTTACAACCCCCCCCCCCCCCTTTTAAGCCGCGCCGCCTCAAACCCGGAACGACCCGGCCATTCCGGTTCATGTCCCACCGCCGCGGCTTAGCAGCGACGGTTTGTTCTGGTGGCACGCCGCCGCCACCTTCTGCGGACCACCAGATGCGCTCCGGTGTTCCGTTTCCCCTGCTGCCTTCGCCAACAGTCCTCCCAGGACCCGATCATTAAGGCGAAGGAATTCCAACGCCATTTCGGCCTGATTCGTCGTCCCCCGTCGATCCTTACTCAACATTCAAAATGCGCCATCTTCGTGGTTTTCTGGGGGGGCGCGACGGCGCCGCACCTGTTCGCAGTGATTCTCTAAATTCCCGCACGGTTCGACTGCACTATGTCTCTTCTATTTCAAGCCACGTAGATAACCAACAAAATAAAAGGGGAGGAGGTTCGTCCGTGTTTGTGCGGTCTGACCTCCTTTGTTATTTTGATAACAGTTGGCCATTGATTATCGAATAACGTATATAATTATTCACGACATGAAAACCAAAACCCTACCTTGCAAAGACGTCACACGTCGTCGAGCCATGGAAGAGGCAAACATCGTGGTGATCGGACGTCGCGGAAGATCGGTGCCGATTCCGTTGACATCGGAGGGTCAGTCATCGTCAATGGCGATGTTCCCCGCGGTGGTGTCTCCTCCCTTGACGAGGAGGAAGAAGAGGAGAAGGAACGTCATTGGTGATCTCCCGATGAAGAATGCGGTGTCTCGCTTCCTTCGACGTGGAGAGAAGGTGGAAGATGAGACGACGTTCATCGTCGATGCTTCGGTGTTCTTCACGTTCTTCAACAAAGGAGATGAAGCATTCTTCTTCGGAGGAGGAAGTTCTTCAAAACTCAAATTCTCTCTTCCCTTTCTCTTTACACAACATTACTAACCAAAATAAAATAAGGCTCCACCTTATTTTACATACCCATGCTATGAATTCAAAATTACAAAATTCAAAACCAACACACTTAATTAATTGATCTTGAGTTGTCAAATTAATTAATGTTTAGGTGGCATGAATTAATGTGGGAGGTGAGGAGGAGAGGAGTCACTGAAGTTAAAGTGGAGTTACAATATTAAAGTGGGAGGTGAGTTATGGGAGGTCAAGGGGGTTATGGGAAGATCAAGGGGGGTGAGGGTCTCGTGTGGGCCCCACCACCCTCTTAACCTCTCATGGGTAGTTCCCTAACATCCACTCAAAGGATATAACTACTTTAAAGAAATAAAAATTGTAACGCAATTTTTAATTTATCTTCCAAAGATTTTTAACAACTCCTCCCATGAAAACAAACTCTAAAAAGGATCTTCTTAAGCAATTACTGGTGCTGAGAATCCATCAGTGCGCTCGGAATTCGATTTCGAGCACCGGTTCAAAAGATAGAAAAACCCGCTCGTTCGTTCACTGAACGTACCAGAGCTAAACTTCAAAAATTGATTCCGGGCACACCGGGCCTCAGAATCAGGCACCGTCAGAAACTGCGTTCTTCTAAAATTCCAAAGAAAATTAAGAAAAAAAATTATTCCTTGAAATTTCTGGGTCTTTACATCCATGTTTGCATAATCTTTAATATTATTTCTATCCTCTTACAATGTTTTAAATACAATTTCACATAATGTTTAATTTTTAGTATAAGATATTAAAGTAATCTTTTGTCATTTTCTGTATAAGATACTTTTTTTACTTTTTCAGCCAAAGTATGAGATTTTGTTTTAAATTATACAGAATGAATGGATTTTTATGAATCCATATAACCTTATTTCCATGAAGCTTTATTTACAAGTTTTCATGTTTATTTTTAATTAGCTTCTTTTAGTTTAAAATTGTATGACATGTTAAGAAAGGAAAAATGTTTTTGAAGTAGAAAGGATATTTTCTTCAAGAATGGAGTTGAAGTGTTTTATCAAAATTATTTTCCATCCAAGATAATATAGGGTTCTTTTTCTATCCCAATTATTACATTCATTTGATTATGTTGTGATGGAATTATTTTTATGAAGACCTTTATCTTATATGAATTTTTTTATGATGTCATGATGTTTAAGAATACCATTTTTATTACTTGGTTTATGCTATGATGTATGATTTATGATTTTGTGGCACACATAAGAATGGTTTCATTATGAGATGGGTGCGACCTATATCTCCCTCTAATGCATTGGGTAAAGATTTATATCTCATGAGATAGACATGTCTGGAATGACAAGTTAATCTGGTTCAGTGATACATGAATGGATCGAAGAGTGAAATCGGTTCAGTAATGCACTTTTTCTGCTTTGATAGTCTTGGAAATGAGTCTTGACTAATATGAAATGATTTTCTTTGATTATTTGTGTATGCCACAAAGTTTCATGTTTTAAGTTATTATTATTTGGGATTAATTTTCACTACTATGATTTATCCCATGTCATGAGATTATGATCCCTTTTCCAGGTTAAGATTTTCAAAATGTTATGTTCTTATGGATATGATATGATTGAAAATTCCTTTGTTTACCCCTTACTGAGCATTTGAGCTCACCATTTTTTATTTTTTCTTTTCCCCTGGTCTTGAAGAAGGGTTTTAGGTAAGACAAAAAAGGGAAGATCTTTAAGGGAGATGTTGAAGATCTTTCACCAAGATTATATGATTATGTTCCATGTTTCCAAAGACAATAAAAAATTATGCATTTCTTGGTTTTTTTATATGTTGTAATAAGTATTCTTCAATTCTGAATTCAGAAAAATGTATGTGAAGTATGGGTCATTATAGTTGGTTTCAGAGGAATGGATTAGTTAACCTTTGGAAACTAGGATGTGAAAACTTTAGTGATATCGCAAGCACTATTTTTAAGGTATGTCTAAGGATGTCCCTAAGGATTAGTATAAATATAGTTTAGAGTCCTAGAATTATGTTGAAGATCATGAATAACCTAGGGTGAACCTAAGTTTTCCTGGATTAAAGAATGTGTGATAAGTTAGTCATCCCATAAGTGACTTTTTATGATTATGTGGTTCCCCATTATTTTAACTGTTTCTTACACCATGGATTTTGGTTTTAGTCCATTCAAGGAAAAAGAAGGAATTGGGTAAACATTGAATCTAATTGAAAAATTGGTGACTATGAGAAATGAAATTGTGTAATTCCTAGAAAGAAAGATTTTGTGATTATGCCGAATCAGCCATCGCGATATATGATTAACAAGGTGAACTTTTATGGTATTCCAAATTCATCAAATAAGAGGTTGATGGACTTTTATGCATGTTAACATGTTGAGGATCACAAAGAAAGGAAGATTGATATTTATAAAGAATGGATGAAGAAACTTGACGAAAACATCAAATGGAGGGGAAGATGTTATCTGATTAGAGAGATGGTTCATAGAGTGGCCGATTGTTATAGAGTTCAATGTCATATCTGTGGAGAACATGGGCATTACCCATCTCAATGCCTTAACCTAAGAGGATACTTATAAATCAAGTAAGGAATTATTCCATGAAAATCAATGAAGATGATGGATTGATGTGTTTATGTATTGGTATTCAAGAATAATGTTTTTGAGGTACTTTTATGGTATTTTGGAATATCTATGTAATGGTCCATTGTGGTTTTACATAAAAATATGGCATCGGTAACCATGAAAAGTGATTGAAATATTTTTGGAAAGCAGATGATATGCGCATAATGAAGGGATAAAGAGAAAATAATATGTTTTATAGTATTCATGAGCTCATGACTAATATAAAGACAAAGTGATATCATGGTTTGAGTATAAAGATTTTTTGGGGTTTGTTATGTGGAAAGAGATAACTTTTGACATAATTCATGTTTTCACTAAGGTTCTATGGTAATTAATGTTGCAAGAGAATACAATATTAAGGTATTCAAATGTTTGGAATGCGATCATCAAGATATATCTTGTGGTATATTAGGGATAAATGATGGTATTCACATGCTTGTCATATAACCTATCTGGTAATCTTTTTCACTATACTATGTGATTGGACAGAATTATTTTGGATAAGCCTAAAGATTGGAATGGATTATTTTGGACATAATTTAGTATTGTTTAAGGCTGTAAATTTTTTTATATTAATGATGGAAGGATATAATAATGTAGTAATAGAAAAAGGACAACCTGCAGGACAGGCGACAACCCTTCGCATCAGACAATGCTGTGGGAATCGAACCCACAACCGAAGTGCGACAGGCTTTTATTGCCAACCACTAGCCTACAGGAAGTCCTTGGTTAGAAGAAACTAGTTTTATTTTATTAATCATTATGATAGATGAAGTATAAGTCCATTTTTGGAACCATATAGGATTAACCTCACCATAGATGGACATATGTATATTTCATAACTTTTTCCAACCTTTAGTTTGAGACAGATGGAATGACCCATCATTCTATCACATGATCTTCTAAAACTACATGAATGACAAATTCAACTTTATTTCATTAATAAATGAGGTGGAAATTTTTCATGGCACGAACAACAGTGAGATTTTACCGAAATAAAGTAAGTATTTCTTCTAATTAAAATGATTCAAAATTTGGGAAATGATCTTGAAAACCAAAAATGTTTTCATAGTGATCTAATATCTGATGAATTAGATGGTACCTTCGAACATCAAAAATTTATGGCATTATGATAGTTGGATTTTTTTTTCATAACCATGTCCTCTAATGCTTTCAGCAGAACATGATGGTCAGATTTTTCTTCCATATCCAAATTATCACCTATGTTCTCCTATGTGGAAACAATAGTGATGAGTTACTTTGGGTATCCATTACGTTTTTAACGTACCTTTTTAAAATGATGTTTTAGTATTACTTTTTACAATGTGGGTTTCTGTGAAAAAAACTTTCAAGTAGTAAACCATTTATAACCCCGACAAATTTCGTGGGAAAGATTCATTTTAATGGGGGGTGGAATGTAACAACCTGAGATTTTATGAGAATTATTCTTTTTAATTTCATTGATGACTTGTGTTTTATGATACACAAAAATTATCTTGTACTATACACAACACCGTATTAGCTTGAAGTATACACAACACTATTCATGGCTTGCAATACACGCAATCGCGACCTTCCTCGATAACGTGTGTAGTACCCAATACCGGGTTTCACTAAACAAAGATATATGATTATAATATTATTATGAACTAGCCATTATGAAAAGTATTAACTAAAATTTGAATTTTATAAAATTATTATTTATCTTACACATTTTCTAGAACATGTTATGAGAAAAAAATAATTTTTTTTGGTAAAATAAGTATTTTTATAAAAATGCAGTTTTGCTGACTTTTGATGGCGCATCCATTTTAAATCTAATTTTGACAATATTTTAACTTTAATTTTAAAAAATATAATTCATCCTTTGAATCAGGATATAAAAATTTACATTGGGTAAATTTTTTATACTTTTCTGATAACTTTCATATTTTGGTGAATAGTAAAAATACACTAATTTTTAATTGAAAACAAATTTTTTCATCAAAATAATTTATATGGTTAAAATATATTATTTAATGGTTTTAAAGTATAAATATAATATATTTTTACCATTTAATATAATGTATGTCCTTACAATTAATTTTACATTGAATCATAGGTAAAAACATTTCAATCTTTGGCAATGTTTTACCTTTTAAAACTCGTTTTCTTAACAACAAGATTAATTTTAAATTAATTACTGTAACTTCAGTGTTTTGAATTTTGAAAAATGGACTCCATATTTGGATTCATTTGGTCCAAATTATGTTAATAGGTTACTTTTATTTTTTTGATATTATGAATAGTAACAATGGTAATTTTTATTTACTGCAGTTAAAGGTAAATCAGATTATTAATGGTAAAAATAAGATTATAAAATTACCCTAACACCTGAAAACATTATATTGGATGCATAAAAGTTGACCTTTATCACCTAAGGGTCGGAATAAATTCATTTCATAGGCTTTTTACCATTAAATGAATTTAATTATTATTAAAACCAAAGAAAGTGACAACATGTCACTCTCTTAAATCTTATAAGTATAATAATTTTAATTTAGTGATAGAATTAATGAAACATAGAAAATTAATAGTATCCAAAAATCTAATAACATTATCAACATCATGTGAATTTATTTATAATTTTTAGGGATTAAATAATTATCATAAATTATGACACAATAGTGATGTTGAAATTATTTTATTGATTGAATTATAAAATAAATGATTTTAAAAGTATTAAAATAAATATTTAATGAACTATTTAATGTTCCCCACTAATTTTATAGATACATATGACATGTTATGAATCTATTAAATGTTTTATTTCTAACATATCTTCTGTATATATTTTATTTAAATTCAAATAAATGAATAGTGTCAAAATTGATACTAGTGTTATTTTATAAAAATTACATATTATAAAATTGTTTAAAAATCACAATAATATTTAAAATTTATAAATTAAAATTTATATGGTCTAAAATGTAATAACATATACAATTATGGACAATTCAAAACATATAAGTAATTATTTATAATGATTTAAAATTTAGAATATTATTACCATAAATAAAATTAAATAGATTATATAAGGATAAATCAAGTTGATAATGTTTAAAATAAATTCCCTACTTGTCTAAATTTTATTGGTTGATGGGATTACATCCCAATATCATCTAAGCTTTGAATTTTAGTAAACTTGGAAGTTTTTAAGTGGGTTTTGAATTTATTATAAATTAATATTTTTTAGATTTCCAAATGTTCCTCTCAACTCCCATATAAAAGGGAACCTCCTCCCTCTTCTCCTCACACCATTTTGAGACTTCAATATCAGAAAAACCCTAACCATTTCCCTTCTCAAATTACATAGCAACATACCAGAGGTCCTGGTGTTATTCAAAGACATATTTTAGTTCCCTAATAGGAGGTTTCAAAGAGGCGTGTCGAAGAAGAGGTAATATCCGTTACCGATTCATTCAAATTTATTTCTTATTCTAATTCCTCTTATTTAGTTGTTTCAATATGAAGTAATAACATCAGTATAACTAATATACTTATATGTTATTATAAATATGAAACAACCCTATATCACCTTCTATCCATCCTTTGAAAAATGAAATCACCGCTCGTGTGTACGTAAGGAATACCGTCTCCACGCCTTGGTGTAATCTGTTTACCACCACCACCATACATGGATGGGTATAATGGTGTAAAGAATAACTATATATGATTATTTTAAAGTGTTATTTATTCTCAAATAGTACACATACACTTCAATACAATTCCACAATCAAGGGAACAATATCATCCCTTGTGCGTATGTACGGCCTACCGTCTCCACGATGTGATGCGACTCGTTCTACATGATCTTCATTGAATAATGATTATATAAATGAATTGAATGAATAAATATGATATATATTACACTAATACCATTCTTTAAATAAGGTATCTATAACCTAAAAAGATGAATAAGAATTTATTCCACAAGACATGCATAAGAACATAATGCAATGAAAACCAGAATAACAAGTAGCAATGAAACATTACTAATAAGAAGATAAGAATATGACCATGTATGATATCATAATAATGAATATGATTCTGTAATAAGTAAATGAAATTATTTGAATCATTATACAGGAGGATTAGATACGTACGAAGCATATCATACCTAAGGTAATGGAAAATCTCACAATCTCAATTTTTATCTGAGATTGTTTATATTTTGGTATTTACTGGGGAATATTTATCATCCACATACATGTTTACTCAATATTTAATATTATTTCTATCCTCCTAAAATTTTTTAAATCCAATTTTACCTATTGGTGATTTTTTAGTAAAAGATATGAATATAATATTTTGTTGTTTTTAGTACAAGATACTTTTTGACTTTTTTGGCCAAATTACGGGAAGAATGTTTTTTACATATACGGCATGAATGGATTTTTATGATTCCATAGAACCTTGTTTAAATGAAGCTTCATTTAAAGGTTTTGAAGTTTATTTTTAATTAACTTATTTTAGTTTAAAATTTTATGACACGTTAAGAAATGGAAAATGTTTTTTAAGAAGAAAAGATATTTTCCTCAAGAATGGAGTTCAAGTGTTTTATCAAAATTATTTTCCATATAAGATAATATAGCGTTCTGTTTCTATCCCCATTATTACATTTATTTGATTATGTTGTGATGGAATTTTTTTATGAAGTCCTTTCTCTTATATGAATTGCTTTATGATGTCATGATGTTTAAGAATCCCATTTTTATTACATGTGTTATGCTATGATGTATGATTTTTTATTTTGTGGCACACATAATAATGGTGTCATTATGAGATGGGTGGGACCTATATCTCCCTCCAATGCATTGGGTAAAGATTTATATCTCATAAGATAGACATGACTGGAACGACAAGTTAATCTGGTTCAGTGATACAAGACTGGAATGAGGAGTGAACTCGGTTCAGTAATAGACTTTGTCCGCTATGATAGTCTTTGAAATGAGTCTTGACTAATATGAAATTATTTTATATGATTAGGTGAGTATGACACAACGTTTCATGTTTTAAGTTATTATTATTTGGGATTAATTTTCACTGTTATGATTTATCCCATGTCATGATATTATGATCTCTTTTTCAGTTTATGATTTTCAAAATGTTATGTTCTTATGGATATGATATGATTGATGTTTCCTTTGTTTACCCCAAACTGAGCATTTGAGCTCACCCTTTTGTATGTTTTCTTTTCCCCAGGTCTGAAAGAAGGGTATTAAGTAGAATATTCCCAAAGGGACAGTAGATATGATGAAATAAACGGGAGACAATGTAGATGATTTTATGAACAAATTATTTATGTTTTCTCAGTTTCTAAAGACACTATACATATATGGTTCATTCATGGTTTTTTTATATGTTGTAATAAGTATGATTTAATTCTGAAGTAATAAAATTGTATGTAAAGTATGGGTCGTTATAGTTATTTCTCAGTTCTTGTGGGAGAGATACATGTTTTATTGACTCATGAGGGTGGGTAACAAGTTTGTGTAATGACTGAGGGTATTATTCCTGGATATATGGTACATTAGGAAAAAACACATGGTTTCATGGAACCTAAGGGAGATATATTGTGTTTATGGATGCCAAAGGGTGATGTGAATGATGTAATTGACACTTTAGGTAGGAATTATAGATTACTTGTCACTTGAGGGCATGGTTTGTGGTCATATATAATGTCTAAGGTTGGGAATATAAGATGTACATGTAATCCGTTTTTAGTTATTTTCACTGGGGTTACAGGAATGAAAATTCTAGCAGTTTGATGAAGTGGGCTTGGGCTGACCCAGGGTGTCATCTTGGAGATTAAGGGATAGAGAGTTTACTATTAGGTCTAGTGAAAGTTTATTAATTAATTCCCTATTTATTATTCAATTGAACTCACTATTCTCATAGAATAGAATTTTATAAACTTAGTCGGTGGTTCCCCATGAATTTTCACTCACACCCTATATGGGAAATCATTTGGTACCTAGGAAGAATACATGTGTGTATGTATGGAAAAGGTTTAAGGGACATATTCTTGATTTTTGATTTCTATCTTTTTTTGGGACTAGATATTTGTAATGGTACTGTGCATATGGTTCAGGGCCAATATTGAGAGTCTTTGTTTTGATTATTAATTTTGGTTGTTTATATTCAATAATTTCAACTTGATATTTTGGTGGTACATAGTATGGGATATTATGGGTTAATATGTTTAGATTTTTATGGAATTAGAATATTTTTCTATAGAAGTATATTAATATTTATTTTACATTATGTTATCCACTTTATTAATTATTCTATACTAGAGTGTATAGTCTCCCCTATATACATATTAGACCATAAATAGTAGTTAGTAGCTACAAGAATTTAAAGAGGTGTGCCATGGTCATGTAGTGACCTACGTCAGTCTTATGAGAAGGAGCTAGGAAAAGGACATTACAACCAAGCTACTACAATGATAGTAATAATGATATATTGGTTGTAGTCTTGATAGTAATAATGTTGGTTAGCATTATTAATTCCATCATTATGAAATTATTTTTGGGTATCCATGTGATTATTTATATTTATATTTCATTAATATATTTATTTTAAGAACATGTCATTAGTTATATGAAATTATTCAATTTATTATTTCCTAAAATATTATTGAATACTTGTTTATTAGATGATATCATAAGTCACAAGCAACCCCTTATTGTGCATTTGAAATCACACTTCTTATGTTTCTATATTCCCTAGTTAATAATTATGGAATTATAAATGATTTTTCTATTATGGTTTCATATGTTTTTTGGTTATTTTGAAGACTTATTATAGAATAAGGGTTTCGTGGTATAATTGAAAAAATTAACATTAGATGATAAATATATGTTTTTTCTTAGATAGTAGTTTCCTTGAAAACACTAAAATTCTAAACAAAAAATGCTAATGGATTTTAAGTGACTCAATATTTTTTGCTGATATTCTAATAATAAATTATTATGTTTGGATTTCTTTAGCTAATTTCAAATATTGTATGATGAAAATATGTTTAGTCACACTTGATATAAGAGTTCAGTTATGGGGAATCACATTAGGAGTTTTATAAATGAGAATCATTATATGAATCTGTATGTAAATGTTATAGATTCCATTTCACTAAATCTGAATCATGGTTATTATATAATTGGTGTAAATCACACTTTTGTGTTGTAAACAAAATATAGAGTTCAAATGGAATTCATAATGTGTGAAGTTTTCATTCATGTCATAAATGGATTTAGAGTATTTTTACTGTACGTTAGCCCATATTTTCTAACTTTACCATGTGAAGTAATTATGTATTTGAATGATAATGTATTCCCATCATAAATAGATATTTTATGCCTGAAACTCAATTTGAAAAGAAGGGACATTAATTTTTTGTTAACAATTTTTTTCTATATATATTAATGAAATGTTTTATTGATTTTAAAATATATTAAATGTATAATAAATTAAATATATGAATTATCCAATTTTTAAAATTTTGAATGAGAATCCCCAGGTTGATTCTAATCCCCCTACCTTGGGCATTATCACCTTAGACATATAAACATGAAATTTATTCCACGAATATATAAAGATATATTATATGAATCATTAATCAATAAAAAAAATTAATCATTTTGAATTTTTTTCATTTAGAAATATGCACAAATTACATTTTAGGAAAAAAATGTGGAAGGGGGAGAGGACAATTGGATCTCATAAAAAGTGTTGTGTGTGGTCCAATTAGAATAAAAGATAGTGGATGTTTTAGGTACTTAATTATCATTACTTATAACTTTATTTGATATCGTTATGTGTTTCTAATTATACAAAAGTATAATTTTTTTGAAAAGATTAATGTTTTTTCAAAAGAAGTGAAGAATCAACGAGTCAAATGTATAATGATTATCTAATTAGATTGGGGTGGTGAATACTTATGTAAGGAATTCATAGATCAACTAAGATATTGGGAAAATGTTTCATAACTCATAACACATGGGACCACATAATATACTCATGTGTCTGGGAGGAGGAATTATACCCTATTATAAATGGTTTGATCAATGATTATTCAATCCAACCTGACCATATCATTTTGGGAAATTCTCTTCAGACTACGAAATTTTTACTAAATTATTTTCCATATAAAGTATTTGTAAATACATCACATTAGATTTGGTATAAGGAATGTACTATTATATATATTTTTTTAGTATTTTATGTTTTGAAGCATATGTTTGAAATTTGGTTTCTGATAAACTCATACCTATGTTTGGAAAATGAGTCTTATTTTTCTATATCAAAGTGAATGTGGGATTTTATTTTTATAATCCTACTGAACGCAAAGGTTTTGTGGCCTGATGTTGTATTTTACATGAGAAGGTACACAAATGTTGATGAAATAGTGAGAGAAATTTTGAACTTTGAGTAGTTTAAGATTAATAAATAATAATTATTCCTAATATGGAAGATTATTTGGTTTCACAAATACTTATATAATAATATACGACTCAAGAAATAGAATAAACTAAATGTTTTGTTAGGATTCATTTAGAAGATGATAAAAATGAATTTATTATGGTGAATTATGATGATTTAATGTTCATAACTAATTAATCTACTCCTTACGGGGGGCACTGAGATTTTAAATTCCATGAAATTTTCAAAAACCATTGAATCAAAAATTGACTCCATGTACATTAACCGTGTTTAGAACGTGGTGGATATTTCAGAATCGGAAAGACCCATATGGTGAAAGTGGGATTACAATAAGAAAAATGGCAATAAGGACAGAGATTCAACATATAAATAATTCATAGGGGATAAATTTTACCATATATTTATGGAATTGACTATGAAGAAACCTTTTCACTCATTGTAATAATGAGGTCTGGCTGAATTGTTCTATCAATAATAGCTTATTATAATTATGAAATATGTCAAATGGATTCTATACCCACTCTCATTAAATGGGATTTAGTTAAATATCTTTATATGATATAAACCAATGTTTTGGATTCCAAAATGATTCAACTAAGGTATCTGGGCTACAAAATCCATTTATGGACTGGGGAAATATTATTAGAGTTAGAATATCCAGTTTTATGATTTAATCAATGAGTTTGGTTTCCTAAAGAATAAAATTGTTCTTTTGAATATAATAGAATTAGTGGAAGTATATTACAACTGATGATATTATAGGTGGATGAAATATTATTTATAAAAAATGAAATCCCTATAATTTAAAATAAAAAATATGCTCTGGTAAATTATTCTCGATAAAAGACATGGGTGACACAACCAACAAACACGTTATAAGGATCAATATAGGTATATCTAACTTGATTTATAGACTAATTAATGACAAAAATATCTTTATAATTATAAATCTTCTAATCATGGATAACATCAAGAATGGTTTATCACTAGTGTTGTGTGCCATGAATCTCCGAAAGGATTAGATTCCTTATAAATACATACTAATGATTGATATATTTACCTATTAACCCTCTATAAGATATATCTTTTATGATATGTTCTGTACTTGACCTAATTTCTCATATAATTTTTGCATAAAAAGTAGATACCAATCCAATCCTAATGAGAGTGACATGATTACCATCATGAATTTTCTTAAGTACATGGGAAGGGATAATGTTATGTTCTTGTACTTTGGGGGAGAAGATAAGCTTTTCATAAAAGGTTATAAAAAATTGAGCATTCAATCCATCATAGATCATATCAAATATTAATCTAGTTTCATGATTTGATTAAAAATTGGAGCTATTACATGGAAGAGTTCTAGAAAATCCACCGTAGCTAAGGAGCTTACAGAGGTATTCCACTACTGAGGGGTGGGGTGAATGAATAGTAACTTTTTAAAACATTGATTTTTTTTGAAATTAAATTATATCAATATCTTAAGATCGGATCATATTTTATCATTACATGAATACTATAAAATAAATAGAATAGGGTAAAACTATTTGTACAGGGTTCATTATGAATATGAGCCAATTTTTTATTGTGATTTGTTAGATAACCCAATCTCAAATTCTCTACTATAATAACTATTGGTTGAAGAACAAAATCATTAATAGAATAGAGTATCACAATGATTTACTGAGTCCCACAAGAATATAATCTTCATATGTACTGATATAAAATAAATTTGAATAAAATATTAAATACAACTTTTTATTATCTCTCTGTCATTAACCTATTGATGGAGATCATTCTTTTTTAAGTCTTCAAGATTAATAGGATAGCATGTTCACATTCAATTTCTCTTTATGAAATTTTTTCAATGGTTTCTAAAATCATAAAACCTATTACAGAATGATATATTATACATGTTATTTTATGTGATTTTGTTATATCATTTACCATTAATATATGGGATTCAATTCTCTTTAAATGGTTTAGCTATACCAATATCTTTTTTTTCATAAATATCCAATGATTTTGCATTCTAATACTTCATGAATACATGTATTATCTTAAATGTGTATGTTCTGGAAAAAAATATCACCCAAGTATATCTCAGAATCTCATTCAAATAAGTATTGATCAAGATGTTTCTCCTTTGTCTTTATGAAATAGAGTATATGGTAACTTAGTTATTTAAGAAAACTAGTGGTGCTTCACAAAGCTCTGATATAATATTGAGTTCATGTGTATACCCTAAGGCATTGTATTTATTATTTTCAAAAACCCTGAGTTTTATTTAAATTGAAAAGAGTGTGCATAAAATTAATAAATTCATGTAAAAATGGATGTGAAGAATAAACATAGCGTACATGATATCATCTTCTTCTTCAAGAAATTGTTGAGTTCATTCTGATTTGTTTCTTTTTTTATGAAATGAGGGTTCTATAAAAAATATTTAATCATAGTAACAACTCTTAGAATCGGTGCCATAGTATTTATAGATGAGGTATCCATCACCACTCCTCCCAATTTTAAGTGGAGTCATTTTCTATCATCAAAGAGCTGAAGATATTATGACATCTCAGGATTTTGTACCATAGATCTTGTTGTAATTTAAACATTATTTAAATTACATGACACAAAATACGATTTTGTCTCAAAATCATGTAATAAATTTATTATTTCAGGATGATGTTCACACGTATGTGAAAAGAATCACATTCCTCATCATTTCTAAAACATTGAACTGATTCATGCATGAATGGAACATTATATCCCTCATTATTTTTTAATGGAATCAACTTCTTTGATCCAAAAAATTCATGTAGAGAATGAAATTAATGAACAAAATTTCATGGACTCATTGCCTAAAAATCCCGATGATTCAATCGTGTATCAATGATGGAAGTCGTGACATTGAAAAACAGTCGGCATACAAAAATCCTTTGAATGCTAGGAGGATACAAAAGATGATGAATTTATATTAGACAACTCTAATAATTTGGATCAAATAGGAAGTATTACTAATTTATTTTTTAAATTGGAATTACTATGTCCATGAATTATTCATCCCACATTGGAAATGTGATCAGTCTATAACTTCTAAACAATATATCATCATTCAGATGGTCGTTAGATGCAAGTACTGGGATCCAATAGGAATTTTTGTTGGCACCAACCCAGGTTGGAATAAACCGATATTGTGATATGCCGCATGGTACTTCCATAACTCCTATTCACTCCATGTGGGATCTTTGAATTAAATCAATGAAATTTGTCACCCTTTCTTCCCATGGTTGGCTAGGTCAACCTACCTCCCATGTGGTTGACTATCTAGGACCCATATGTGGTTATGGTTGGTCCTTGGATACCTTATGGGCTGTAAACTGTTTTTGGGTAAGGGCCACTCAAATAAATAGTTTTTAAAATCATAGTATTAACAATGAAATAAATATTCCAACCCATTTTTTTCAATTATTAATCAATTAATCATACCTCCATGTGAAATTAATTTATTTTTTCATGACCTTAAATGAATTTCATGGAAATAAAATTTTTTATCATCAAATCGTATA
The DNA here is from genome assembly GCA_963277665.1 of Viscum album. Classification (NCBI taxonomy): domain Eukaryota; kingdom Viridiplantae; phylum Streptophyta; class Magnoliopsida; order Santalales; family Viscaceae; genus Viscum; species Viscum album. Next base: position 1,687,940,796 of record OY728140.1, on the reverse strand, counting down.
TTCATCAACATGTTGTATACAATGTGTCATCCTTAGAACAATTGATAGATGTCTTTAAGCACTTGAGGTACAATCCATTGTTCATCACATTTAAATGACAAAACTATTGGTTGAAAGGAATTATAATATCCTAAAAACACCAATGGTTCTTAAATATATCACTTTGGATTTATTTTCAAAACATACTTAACTTTAAACAACTCATTATGATTCATCAAATCTCAACCTTCCTTAAATAGAAATTTAGAAAATACACATTACATGATAAGGATTTTTTTAAACCATATTTATGAGAAATTATTTTCAAAGTTTATTAGATTATCCCCATTAATTACAATTTTATTTTGTCCCAATTTTGTATTAAATATAGCTTTATAGTCATAAAAGAGAAAAAACACTCCAATTATATAAATAAGAGTACAATTTTGTCATCAGTTTTTAACTGAATCCAAATCAATGTGGGAGAATTACCCCTAATTATTCATTTTATAAATTATATATAGATATAATGATGTTAAATAGAGAATGCTTCCATTCGGTCAGTTGAATTTTTATAAGTTAATACTACTTCCAACTTCATCCTTACACATTTTTGTACCAATTAAAATGTTATTTAAAATTTTCTTTTCATTTTCCATTATTTTTTTTCATAAATTCCACAACATAATATTAATGAGATTGAAAGATATAATCTAAATTATACTGAATTTTTAATAGTAGAAATTATATCAACTAACTAATCATGTACATATCAAAATTATTTTTTTACACTTCAAACTCTTCATAGATACACTAATTTTCACCAGTAAATGTGACATTGGATAATTTTCATTCGAATAAATGTTTATATCAAATTTTACTTTTATAAAAATAATATTCATTAAACATCCATATAATTTGGAATAAAAGGCTTTAGGGACCTATTTTAAACCATAAAAATATTTCTTTAATCTACATACCATGGTTCCATCATTAGCGGAGATAAAACCAATAGGCTATTCTGAATAGAATTCTTCCCCAATATCTCCACTTAGAAATGTATTTTTCACATCCATATGATAAATTATTGTGATTTTGTGTAATGACACTACAAAGAACATTATTAATGTCTCAAATATTTCTACTAATATAAAAGTTTTATCAAAGTAAATTCCTTTCTTTTGAGAAAATCATTTGAACAAAATTAAATATTTTTTCTTGATACCTCAACAGTCTCATTTATATTATTCAGAAAACCCCACTTGGTGCTAACAATATTTTAATATTTTAGTCTTGGGATAAGATCCCAAGTGGATTTATTCTCAATTTGACCAATTTCATCATACACAACTTTTATCCCCTCCTCCTACTCACCTAATTCTACCAGTGTTTGTGTATTAATTTGATAAATATCTGTACTTTGATATTAAAACTCCAATCATATTATATTTTGAACAACTGTATGTTGAAATCCAATTATTGTTTTCGTTTTTTCCTGTTTTTTTTATTCTTTTTTAGAATTTACTCTCAGTTTTGATAGCTATATCCTCAACAATGGGCTTATTATTATTAATATTAGTAGTGATTGGATCATTAAATGTAACATTATAATTATTATTTTATGAAATACATTTTAAATTTTTATAGAATATTATAAATAAGAATTAGCTACTATATTTTGTTTGTTAAAATTTACAATAATATTTACAGCACTATAGACAACTAGCTTATGAAGTAGTTTGTTCCTATATCTATAGCCACTACCATTAGATATGTTACTCATGAAACATTCTTCCTTGTATTTATCTTTATATTTTTCAATATTACTATAATTGATTTTTATAATGAAATTTATTCCAAAAACATGGAAATAAGTAATGGTTTTCTTTATATTGAAAAAAATTCATATGGTTTCTTTTGTATTTTTGTTCTTAGTAGACATTTATTTTGTATTTGTATGTAAGAATATATAATTTCTCTCTAGAAATAATTTGAGTTGTTGAGTTCAGATGACATAATTCTTACCAAATTAAAAATTCTTCTATTATTTCTTTTAGATAAATCATTTTTATGTAGAGTATATAGTTTTCTACACAGATAAATAATTCTATGTTTTGAAATATATCTTAAAAAATTATCATTAGTAAACTTCTTACAATTACCTAATCTCAGTTTCATTATATAGAGACACAACTCCTTCTCATTTTCAATTCTAATTTTTTTATGAATTTTGATTGACTCTAACATGTGTTTGATAAACAAGAAAATAGTCAACCATGTATAATCATCCTTGAATTTTTTAAAATATAGATCACCTATGGTATAAATTTGTCTCATTAGACCACAAAAGTCAACATGAATAAGATCAAGTAGTTTTGAAGATAGAATGATCCCTCTTGTATATGGATCGTGTTCTATTTTTAGCTTTTGATTGGTTTTATAGATATCATCTATATCTATACTTAGCTTGGGTAGATATCCCCTAATACAATGCTTCAAAATATTACTCATACTTGTTTGTAAAATATGATCATGTTTTCAATGCCATAAGATGTTTTCATCTTTTAAAATCATTTAATAAAAATTGGTATAATAAAAAATTTAGAGTATATTTCCATTGAGTAGTGATCCATCCATAATTTGATCTTTGGGTGATAGATGTATCTCTATTTAATACCATCTAAATTCCATTATCACATAGTTTACTAACTCTATGTAAACCATGGGTAATCATATTAACAAAAAATACCACATTAAACATTTGATTTTAGGATTCAATATCTATTGAGAAATCTCTGTTGATATTCAGGGTACAATCATTGAAAAATTAACAACTCCCCCTTCATGATTCTTAATGTTTTTCTAATTTTTTGTATCACCATTCAAGTTTGAGAAACATCCAAGATCAAGTATCCATGATTTGGTCTTCCATCAGTATTTCATTAACACTTCATCAAAACATGATTTTTTTCCTTCATCTTCTGAAATACCAATCCTTTCTAAAAAATTATAATTTTTTAGGAATACTATTCCTCAAATTTTCAGCAATATGACTGTAATAATCAAATCGTCCATATATTCATTCTAATAAGTTATATTTTTTATTTTTTGAAAAAAAACTGAATTTCTTATCACAACATTCTTTCATTGAATGTTTGTTCTCATTTTAATATAGTAAATGATCTTTGTTTCATGTATTATTTGTTGTACTGACATGTTATACAAGAATTAGTTGTCTTTATTCCCAAACAATTCTCAAACCCAATAGGATCCTCTTATACTTGATCCCCCATACTGAAATTTGTTTTGTCCTGAAGATTTTTGATGTTATATTTATATTTATTTTTGTTGTATTTGCTTTATGTAATATGAGAATTTTTAATAATAAAATTATTCCATTTATTTAGAAGAGTGGTCATCAGTAATTTTCATAGTCCATATAGTTCTAGAAATGATTTTAGAATATAAATTGTTTTAGATATAATTATTATTTTTAAATTAATAGGTATTTGAATTAAAATACTCCTTTGAAGCTCTCTTTTAATTAGTATGTGATGATACCAACATGATCTAAATAATATTATTGAAATATTATATAATATTCTTAAAATCATATTTATCTTCATGGAATTATGATAGTTTCATAGTATATTCTTCTTCTTTTAGAGAATTTTTTTATTCAAGGTATTTTAGTATATTCTCCATTTTATCAACATTTAGTCTATATCTCTTGATATCATCTATGTAAATACATTATTTTCTATACATTCTCCCTTTCCTTCAGCTATCATATCTTTTTTATTTTAATAATATCCTTTTATAATTCATGATCATTGTGTTTGTATCAACACAAGATTCTAATTCATTCTTAAACTTGGGTTCTAGAACCATTCATTCAGTTTAATTTTCTTCACTACTATAAGAATAAAACCATTTTTCGACTTGATCAATGAAATTAGTTTCGTCTTTTGATTAGCTTCCTGATGTGGATTATGATTCGTGTTTTCTCACCAAGCTTCTTATTTTACATTTAAAGTAATTATTCTTTTTTTGAACAAATTTGGTTTAATGAATTGAGATTTTACCCCATTTATTCTAGTATGGTTTCTCAGTATCTATTTCAGGTCTAGAAGACTTATTATTAAGAAATTCATAGGTAAAATTTTCAACGTAATTAAAATTGACACACATTGGTGGTAGTTTTAATTTTCCCTTAGAATTTCCATTCTTGATTTTATTTGACACAAGATCAATGATTGTTTTATAATATTCATCTTCATCTTTATTATCAGATTCAATAAATGATTGTGTTATAATATTCATTTTCATCTTATTGATTGTTGGGATCCTTCATGTTTCATAATAAATGAAATTTTTATTTAATTCATCAAGATAAATTCCATATATATCTTTTAAATATGTTACTATAGGATAAAACATATAATGTAAATTTCTTGACAACATTTTGATATTAGTTGAATCATCCATCTTTTTTGCATAACCATGAATATTAATGAAAATTTTATTGACTATTGTGAAGTAGTCATCAATGTATTCATCTTTATCCATCCTGATATCCTCAAATTTCTCACTCTTAATACTCAATTTGTCCTCCTAGACATTCATATTTACTTTATTGCTTCTTTCTAATTTATCCCAAATTTCCATGTATTTTTTTGATTCTCATAACCTTTGTGTAAAACATTTCCCAAAATGTTATATAAAATGATATTTTGTGATTTTTTAATCAACATAAATGTTTTTATTATCTGAAAATTTACTAGGGTCATCATAAAAAATTGGTGGGAATCATACTATCATTGTATATTTAACTTCAAGGATAAGATATTAGAGACATAGAAACATACTATTCTTCATACTGTGATAGTTATTACCATCGAATAGAGGAACAACATTGTTGATTTATAAATTTAGACTATCTATATTTAACACTTAGTGGATGTTGATTGAGGTAAAATATGCTATGATAGTAGTTTGAACTCCAAAAGTGGTATTTCACCACTGTGGGGGTGTGAATCAGTGGTATTTTTTAAAATTTCCTTTTTTTGATGTTATCCTCTATTGATATTTTGGGATCTAATTATTTTTTAAGATTACCATAATATAGTAAAAATATAGAATATGGGAGAATATCATTAAAAGATGTGGTCTCAGTGCCATATTACTTTTAGTTGTGATTGGTTAGACATCCCAATCATAGAATGTTCACTATAATCACAAGTGTTTACACCAGACAACCTTCAATCACATAGAGTCACACAATGCTTTCTAGAGTCCCCCTAGATAAACTTCACACTACTTGATATTAGATGAATTCAAATAATACAAGAATGGTCACTTCAAAATGTCATCTATTCCTTCACGAGTTGATGAAGTTTTGTTTTCATCCTTCAATATGAAAAAATATCATGTTCTCACTTAATTACACTTCATGTTGATTTTTCATGGGCTTATCAAATATATAAACTGTAGAAAATTAAAATATACTATGCTTATTATTTCATGTTATTTTTTATTTAATTTACTATTCTACTATGGGAGATATTATATATTATCAGATTTCATTCTCTTTAAATGGGTTGGTTATATTAAACCAAAAATAGTTTCATGAATATCATATGCATTTGAATTCTATTAGATCTTTCATGCATGTATTATATTCTTTATGGATGTTATTCAATTAATATTACACAATTATATATCAATTTTTACTTCATTTAAGCATTGAGCATAATATTGACCCTTTTACTTCACATAAAATATTACATGGAATCTTAGGAATTCATGAAAACAAGTGAAGATTTACAAAAATCAAATATAATAATGATTTTTTTTATATAAACTGATAAATTCGATTTCTTCTTCATATAACACTTGATTATTCTTCTAATAGTCAAGAGTACTAAAAACTCAACAACATCACATAATACTAGATTTTAATATCATAATTTTTTTTATGATATATATGTTTTATTTCTATAACTATAGAGTTTTGATGATCTATTTTTTAGGAAATGAGCACTCCCTCAAAAATAAAAAACCACAGAAACCACTTTCTCCCTCAATCCTTCAGTATATATAGATGATGTATCCACAACCTCTCATCAGAATTTTAATCCACATCAAGGTGAATCGTCATGGTGACAAATATCCATGGGTATTATAAAATTATATACCTCTATTATTTTGTCATTTAAAACCTTACATGACTAATTTGATTTCCAAAAATGATATATTATCTTTGAATAATGAGCTTATTAATACCTAAAAAAGTGAATGTCCATGAAAAAATAATCATGTTACACATTATTTTTAAAACATAATTCCCATGTGTGCCAGAATGGAACATTATAACTCCTATTAGAGGAAAATTCAGTCATCATCTTTGGTTAAATGATTGCATGTGGAGTTTAGCATGCATGCATTATGGTCAATGGCCTCATTACATCAAAATATTGATCATTCAAGATTGGATTTATGATAGCAGTTGTGACATGAAAACAATCATGTATATATACACACAAGTAATGTCCAGAGGCTGAAGATGAGGCGTTTTTTCAATCGAATGACTGTAGTTCATAAGATCGAATGACTAACATTCATTATGATTTTTTCATGATAGGGATAAAATTCCCACAGAGACTAAACCCCATATTGGTTACACAATTGGTATGGAACCACATGATAAGAGATCATGAGTCTGGTGACTACTAGATGTGTGTACCAGGGCCATCTCTCAATTCATACAGACATTGACTTAGCGCCCTTTGTCATCATTCCACCACCACATGGTAGAGAAATTTTTTCTATGCACTCCCCATGGGAGCTATGTTGGATTTCCATGTATTTAGTCACACATTCCACACATGAATGGCTAGATTGACCTTACTCTGACATGGATGAACACCTAGGTCCCACTTATGGTTGAGGTGGTTCCTTGGTTGTCTTATGGGTTGACCATTTTTTGGGTTAAGGTCCAGTTGAATAAATACATGATAAAAACATACTGTGAACACTGAAATATATATACCAACTACTTTTTTTATTATTTATCAATAAATCACATCTCATTCTAGTAGTTTACATTTTTATGGTCTTCAAATAAATTCATCGCCACCAAAATATTTCTTCATCAACTCATGTCTTCTTCAACATGTTGTAAATAATTCTTCATCCTTAACACAATTCTCACATGTCTTCAATATCTTGAGTAATAGTAAAAAATAATCAAATTTAAATTTCATAACTATTATTTGAAAAAATTACAATATGCTCAAAAAATATAATGGTTCTCCAATTGCATAAACGAAAAAAGAGTTACGATACATCACTACACTTGATGTGTTTAAGAAACTAGTTGAGATAAAGGAGTTTATCAGTAAACATGATTTGGTTCCTAGAATTCAATGATTAATTTAGATTTTAAATGATAAAATGGAGTTATTGGTCAAGATAAGAAACCATGAACCTATAAAAAAGAAAACATATCAATCTAAAAAACCACTTTATATGGGTAATCATTAGGAAGGAAATGTGATGATACTTTCGGTGGGTTAAAAATATAATATAGTTTATGCATTAAAAATCTATTACTTAAATAACATGAGGGTTATGTTTTATTTTTAAGTATTAAATAATTTAAATTCTGATGTAATGGTCATACATTCATTGATATACTCAAGGGAATATGTTTATTATCAATATCAATACCCAAATATTTGCGAGATCCCAAGAATGAAATCCTTTTATACTTTGATTAAATTTTTACCAAAATTAAAATAAACTTAATTGAACATGGGGTTTGTTGTCATGTTAATGATCTTTTTTTTGGTTTGAACACATCCAAGATGGGGTTATCCACTTATATAACAAGTATTGAGATTTGGAGAATAATTGAATTGGAAAGAGGAAATATATTGCAATTCTATGTTGAGTTATAGGAAATTTATGAATTTACTTCGATGATGGATATGTGATGTGCTTATCTAAAATTTGAATGACATGTGACATATTAATTGAAAATGTAATTATGATTCAAAAAATTACCAAAATATGAGTTAGGATATACTAGATAGACACTTTTCATGTATATTAGTTACATGGTGTCATGCAAAATGGGATTATATAGGTTTACATATGATACATATTGTGATGGAAATATTTTTATTGGGAAATGAGAATGTTTGATGGAGATCATAGTTGAACCCTCAATACCTTGGGTAACACTGATGGTTTTTTGGAGGCCTATCTTTTTATTCCTCTATAAGATATAGATTTTTTATTTTTCCAATTCTATTAAGGATCATAGGGTCACATGGTTATGCCTTTGGAATAGGATTACGTTTTGGAAAAGCCATTAGATACCAAATGACTAAAATTCAATAAAACCATATCCAAAAGGATTTTTGGATAGATTCATAGAGAGTTGTGGAATTTTGTTTAAAGTACTCATGAATCTTAGTGTAAGTGGTTGATTTATGGTTATGAACTAAAAAATATATGTATAAGATATATATGATAGATTATACTTAAAAGAATTATTTAGTCCAAGTGCATGAATATACATCATTATAGGACGAGTGCATAAATCTTCTATATATTAAATACTTTGTGTCTATACATATTCCAACACAGTTTCATTGAATTCCATCAATTATCACACAATAATACATCCCCAATATTCATTAACATTACATCCACATAGGAATACAAAACTATATAAAATGAAGTTGTGCACTAAAATTTCTATTCACCCAAACATTATATAATACAAATTCTAGTATAAAATAAAACAAATAATACAAATCCTAATAGCTAGAAAATACAATCAACCTGAAGTGATTGGGAATAAGAAAATTACTATGCCTTGTAAACTCCAATATAATCACAAGTAGACTTAAATACCATCGGATTCACTAAGCTTCTAATATGTATTCCCCAATATCTCCATATCCACCAATATCAGCAACAACTTATGTTCCATTTTCATAGACACACCAAACGTGGATAGAAAACCCATCTAGAGGTGAGTATGACATACATAGTAAAATTCACAAAAATATAAATTGTATATAGGTAAATATGTAATGACCCGAACTATTATATGAAATATTCCCCTTGAATTTTGGTTGAATGTCTTACTATATAATATTATTATAGAAAACATATTCATTTTTTATCTTACTATGCGCATTAGATTTAAAATACCACTATCTATCATGACTATTGATAATATAGTCATTGAACAGTGATCACATAATTAGTATAGATATAGGGTTTTTCCAAATCCAACAGTCACAAACAAAGGACCTGATGGCCTCAACCAGTAGGATCATACCATATGAATCCCATTTATCAGTGATTCTGAGGGAGATATAATTTATAGTCATTTACCTTAACTAATCCCCATATGAGATCCAACAAACTAACCATGTGTTAAACCGTTTATGAGAGAAGTTCAGACTCATTGAGATCATGACCCAAACATAGTTCAATAAAACACCAAATGAAATTCCCACCATCAAGCACCATACCCTTATGGTGTTTTATGTTTTATTTAAGGGAAATATAGAAACACAATTGAAATATGGGTATGTAAATATCTTTTTGTATAATAATGAATATATTTCAATCCTTTTATTGTTAATTTTATTTTGATTCAATAAAACACAAATAAATTTTTTGGTTAATATTCAAATTGAATTAATAAATATATTTTGATGAATTAATGGATCATTGAAAGAAATAATATTTTAACTAAATATTTTAAATAAATAAATTTTATTCAATAAAAATGAACATATAAATTTTATTATGTAAAATGTAATTTTTATATGGGTTCAAAAATGATATTATCAAAAAGTATGTCATTTTAAATAAATATGAGATATCATGATAAAAGTGAAAATTCACATACTTAGAAAATTATTTAGATAAAATGAATTTTATTTTTTGAATCAAGTTTCCAAAATTATCCAAATGTTAATTTTTCATAATTTTATGAGATAGTTGAATTTTCGGGTAAAAATTAAATATCGTATAACTATACATTATGTTTTATGACAAGACAGTGACCAAATAGTGATGTGATAATTAATATAAATAGGATCCACGATCAAATAAACTTTTTTCATTTTAATTAATGTGATTTTAGTTTTATTTTATTTATTTTCTACACCATTACGAATCCTCTTAGACTTATAATATATTTTATGATTTTAAAATCATATCTTTAAGACTGTGCCTCACCTACGTATAACTAATGGTGATATTTTAATAATTTAGACCCTTTTAAACATACAATAATATAAAAACACGCCCATTTTTCATAAAATAGGGTTAAAAAATGGGCTGCTTTGGGTTTTTAATATTTTAACATATAGATTCAAAAAACTAAATAATAAAGTAATCCCTCTTTTTTCATATATAAACCCACCCAAAATCTAATTTATATTCACTAAAACTCATTAAATAATTAAAACACTCTTACCTCAACTCCTTAGAGTCCTCCCAAGTAACCCCAATTTCTCAAGATTCCCCTTCCATTCCTTTGAAGTCACACACTCAAGTATGGGATTCTCACATTCCTCTCCTCCTTTTAATTGAAGCACATTTTTTGAAATTAGTATTCATAATTTAATTTATTTATATTTTAGTTAATTTATAATCATTATATTACTAGAAAATTGATTTTATATTAATTATATATTATTTATCCTCTCTAATTTTCACCCTGACCTAAGCTGTTACATTCCCAAAATTTTATAAGGGATCTTCCACTCTCCTCTTTTATCAAACACTCATTTTATGTTATGTATTTTTCATTTCATATTATTTTGATGGGATATGATATTTTATATCACCATTATTTTTCATTTTTTTATAAATTATGAGATCTTATATTCACTCTAAATAATCTTCCCATGATCTTTTATGTACACCTGTTACCATACCAAAATTTCATGAAGATTATTTTCCCAATTCATGTTTCTTTATTACCTTATGCATTCTATTTAATACTTTCTATAGTCGGGATATGATTCTACATGTCCATATTACTGATCATTTTATTTCCAAATAAAGAAATACCCCTTTGTCTCTCATAAACCATTTTTATTAATTTTTAAGTAACGTCGTTATGGTGCTGATATTTCACCGTGATTTTCCATGAAAAAATAATTTTGTAGTGAATACCATAACCATTTTTATATAAATGTTATTAAACATTATACATATATAAATATTTATCGTGTAATGGAATGTAATAAATCCACATTACTTGATCATTGAATAAATTATAGTGATGAATGAAACCGTTTCTATGATCTAAGTGGCACACTTAAGCATTAGAATGAAATGATTATAATGGGTGCACCCAGATGGTGCTCTAACACATTGGGTAATGTTTATTATAATGAGATATCTTTTTGGGAATGAGGTTTACCAAAATATTTTATGGGAATTTTTCCACCATGAATTCATTGAAGTTTATCCTTGACCGATGTTCATGATTTAATGTTTTAAGTTGTTGCCACATTTCCCATGTTATGATTATCAGTCAATATCATGACTCATTATTCAAGTTCATTTTGTGACTCATTGATATAAATATTTTATAACAAGTATCAATTATTAAATTTTTATTCATTTATAGTTCGTTATGTCTCACCCCTTTCTTATGTAGGTCCCCTGGCTATCCCAAGTAGTTTAAAGTTTGAAGGATTGTTTTGAGCATTTCAAATAAGTCTCCAATAACGATGTTTTATTCCATATTTTATGTTGGTATGTAATGTACATAATCCCCCAATACACTATACTTAATGATAATCCACATTTTATTATGTTTAGTCATATGCAATAAATCAAGTATTATTGTGAAATAAAGAGAAGGGTTGTTATTTTTGATATTGAAGGAAATGTTTAGCTTTTTAGGATTTGGATTAGAGAACTCAAAATAAAGACATAGGGATAAAAATATGTATAAGAAAACATCACTAAATTTTGGTAATAAGAGAGTGAGTGGTTTATCAAGAAAATACATCCATGTCTAGTTACTACAAGTTGATATGGTTCTGACACAAATGTACATAGGAGCATGAACTCCGATAAAGTGTTCTAGGCCTGGCTTAGGGTAACCAAGTACGTGGAAATGTGCCTTAATGTGAAATTGGTTTGAATCTCTTTGTATATATGATTTATTCAATTCTTAATTTCATTATAAACCATTATTAAATGAATAAAATAAATCCCATTTTAAAATATGTTCGAAAATAGATCATGGAGAACATAGATTGAAGCCTACAAACTCACATTTTAATGAGATAAATTTAATATCTATGTTTTGACATTAATTTCATTGGATGACCCTTTATGTGTTTAATTATTTAAAATAACCATCATTAATTATACATTTATTCTAGAAAAAGGATAAAATAGGATAAATGTTGTGAATAATCAATGCAATGAGAAATCTGATGACTGCCCTAACAAGATACCCAGTCTAATGGGAGTTGGAACTGAAACCATTGACACCATACTCTCTGAAATGACTCATGTTGTTATTAGAAACTAGGATCAGGAGGAGTTCCCAAACACCTAGGATAGAACATGTCGCAATCGAGTGATTTGTATGACAAAGGCCTCCAATATTCAATGGATCATCTAAAACATTAATCAAGAAACAATGGATCCATTCTATTGTGAAAATATTCTCCATCCATTAATGTTCTGAGTAATGAAGGTTATAATAGTATATTATCGTGTGATTGGAGAATATTATCAATGGTGGATAGTGATAAATAAATTGAAGCTTGAGGAAGAGATAAAAGTGATGGAGTGGAATTAATTCTAGAAAAAAAATGATAAAATTTTTCCTCATACTCTCCGACTGAAAATGGAAAGGGATTTCCTTACCATCTAGAAAAATGATAGAGAATATATTAGTGTCTATAAGGAAATATTTCTTATAAATTCACAATATTCCTCTGGATTTATCATTTCCCATTAATGAATGTTCAAATTCATCTTTGGTAGGATAAAACCTACTTGAAAACAATTCCTGAAGATCTATCACATTGATATCTGTGAGGAAATTTTATGATGTTCCCACAAAGTAGAAATAGAGATCAGAGAATCACAAATGTATTATGGGGATAAAAATAAGATAGTGGAGTTTAATTCTAGTGGTCCGATGGAGAAATATAGCCATTATATGAAATTTCATTATCCCACTTGTCAATGGTGTGGAATGAAGTACCTCAGAAATTGACTAAGGGGGATGAAGAAATGATTTATGTGCGGGAAGGAAGGAATCCTAGGTAATAATTATGAGCCAAAGAATCCCAATAATGATATTGAGGAAATCAATTCTCCAGAAAATCCCTCAGTGAATTGTTCATTAGTACGACTATAAGGATCCAAGGAAATTTGCAAACCAATTCCCAAAGCCAATGGTTTTTTGAGGCAACCAACATCCTCTAAGTAATAAAGTGTGAGTTTTTTCTATCCTTACCACATAAGTGAATCCCAAATATGAAGTGGTGATAGATACACAAGTTATTCATTCCAGAAAAATTAATTTAATTTTTGATTTTGGTTCAACACATTCCTTCATATATAGAAAATTTAGTAGAACTATTCAAGAACCACCATAAATCATTGTAGTAAAGATGTCAGTGAAAACAAAAAATGGGGAAATTATTGTATCCCATTTATATAACTCCTTCTCTATCATAATATGTGGGATGAACTTCCTAGAGAATCTTTTCATACATTCATTGGTGAAGTTTTATGAACTTATAGTCATGTATTGGATGTTCATGTATAGAGCGAAGAAATTTTTTTGCAAGAAGGAAAGCACTCTCTATATGAAAAATTGGCCACTGATTCTATACAAGTGCAAGGAGGATGATTGGTATTTATCATTATCATCTAAATATGGATATTATTTCTCTACGATAGAGTATCTCGCTCAAATGATTGAGTCTATGGAAACGATCATCCTTGAAGACATTCCTATGTGAGGAAATACACTAATGTGTTTATAGAGAAATTTGTTGGTCTTACTCCTAAAAGGGATGTAAAATTTTCAATCAAGATTATACATAGGGAATCGCTAATATCCAAGAATCCATATATGATGGCTATTGTATAAATATAGGAGCAAAAGAAACAACTATAGGAGAATCTAGATAAATGGTTTATATTCCCATGTGATTCACTAGGAGGTGATCCAATCCTCTTCTACAAGTAGGATGAGTCAATAAACCTTTCCATTGATAATTGTGAGCACAACAAGATCCCGATAAATAACAAAAATCCCCTACTATGGATTATTGACTTGTTCAATAAAAAACATGGAGAACAATACTTCACTAAGGTTCATCTTTAGTTGATATATTATCAAGTATGGGTGAAGAAGGAAGATATCCCCAAGACCACTTTTTGTACAAGGTACCTACACTATGAGTTCATAGTGGTACCATTCAGAATCACTAATGATCCAGTATCACTCTACCATAACAAAGTCCTAGAAAAAACATCTCTACCAAGTCTATCTCACACTATTCATAAGAATTTAGGTAAATTATCACCTCTAAAAAGGGTCTATTATCATACTACACTAGTTTAGAGACTCAACTAGGTTATCTAGTTTCCTAGAAAACATTCCCATATCGGGAGAAAAGAACACCCTTATGCCAAAAAATATGAGTGCTATGAAAAACATCCATGTATCACACCTTGACTATATAATGAATATCCTGATTAAATCTATCCATTTCTCACAACTAGAAAAAATAATCATGATGATCGTAATCTATTATATGTCTAGCACCCATGAGACATGATCTCATCATAGAGGATATCTTACACACATGATTAGGAATATACCAGAAAACCAATTATCTAAATTACTAAATACATCACATCATACTCATCACCCACTACTTGAAAATATCTTGATAGTTTACACCATACCATAACAATGGATCTTCCAATAGATGCACTCATAAATAGAAGATCGAGAACCAACACTACCCATTGACCAATATTTTATCCCCCGTAAAACTATGGTGAGGGACTAAAAATCATTGAGTGTTTGTGTGTTAGATGTGGGAGTAACAACCACACTGGTTGTTGACTCCACACCCCTGACTAAGGAAAATGATCAAATCAGAAGGGAAGAATAAATAGGGCCTTTTGTACCTATCTGTGGCCTCTATATATTTATATATTCTATATATAAAATGGGGGTATATATCCCACTCTAGTATAGGGGGACAAAATTTCATATAGACCGAGGGATTACTGACCCCATGAAAAAATTCACATTAGTTGAGGGGGACCCTACCACTCAAATGGAGGACCCAATTCCCCCAAATGTTAGCTTTTTCCTATATTATTCGGGGAGTAAGAACTCACCTGGATAGAATAACATCATCTAATATCAATAAGAACACTAATATATATTTATAGAAGATCCATGTCCTTTATAGTATGGAAATACCAACCCCACCAATGTATGGGGAACCCACTCCACATCGGGATCCGGGGAGTACTAATCCAACACTTGAATAGAGGACCCATGCCCTGTAAATGGTAGTAATCATCCTAGTATTTGTGGGGGAGTAACTAAATACATGTTCTTATATGTGGGTCATGTTCCTTGTTGTACGACACCTCAATCAAGGGACTACCTACATCAATGGATGATCCTATAACCCATACATGCTCTTTAGACATTGGGAATACCAACTTCATAGATAGAGTATCCAAAAGATCAAATTTAAATGGGAATAGGGAGGACACCAACCGAATATAAAGTTTTTTTCAATCATATTTTTATGAGTTATTGTTTCAAGAATCTCAAATTTTTTTAATAGTCCCAAGTCTCTTATCATCCTCATAAAGTCCACCTCACAACTCTAGTTAAAGAATTTCCATGAGAGAAAAAAAATACTCATTTCATTTTGACATATCCAAAGGCATGATAATAAATTGTGAAATAAATAATGCACTGACTTTTATATGATTAATGGGATTTCTCAACTATACCTTACAACCAATTCCTTATGTACTCAAATTTTTCAATGAATTGTCAGTGCCTTATAATAAGAATGTGTTTGATGCCACATCCTCGATGAGTTTCATAGCATGTTAACCAAAATTAACCACCTTAAAGAATTGTTTCCCAACATGACCCAAGCCAAACTCATGAGACAATTATCTCTAAACACCATTCATAAAATCATTTGATATAATAAAAAATATGACCTAATTAAACCCAAATTCTCATATCTTGGTTCCTCTGTAGGCTGAGTGTGGAACCCCACACCCACATAATGTAGGCCAATGGCGTGTTACTAGCATCATTGTGGTAAAAATAATATATGGAAGACCTTAGAGTATATAACATGTGTATTCGTAAATCCCCAAACAGCTATTAAATAACCTCCAAAATGAAATACATAACTTCCTAAAATGAAAATATGCATGAAATATTTTTATTAACCCCATGGGAATATAAAAAGAATGTCTGAAAAAGTGGGAAAATACTAAGCCTAACACATAAAAAAAATACAAATAACCTTAATAGAATGGGATTGATGGAATCACCACATAGTAACAACTCTAATATAAGCACAAAAAACATTGAATCCTATTGGATCCACAAATGTTTGGTTCCACAAGAACCACTAGCACTATTACCACTGATATACAATAAACCAAGGAGTCTTCTCCATAATCACAATAGGTGCAACCAAAAATCCCTTATAGGGGTTAGTATAAAAATAACCAATAGGGTGCCCCAAAAATAAATTATAAACTATTACATTGGTCAGTATTTAACCATGTGTTAAACCATACAGTCATCTAACTAAATAAATGGGGAAAACACAAGCTAAGAAATATGTTTTGGATTTTATTCCTAATATTTCCCTAATGTGATTTCTTGAGAACATACTAAGGATAACACTGGATATCAATTTATTTGGTAGAATGAGGACTCCAAAAAAAATCTTATACCAAGGGAAACACATTTTTCTTCACCATCCATAGTGGAAAACACCTCCATTATCATCCACAATAGATACAACACACTTTAACGGAAATTAAATCACTACTCCTTCAAAATACGGGTGGTTAAGCCACATCAGTATGTATGAGGGGACCCTACCAAAATCACCCCACTGAGCTTCAAAGATCTAGTCATAATGATCTTATATAGAATATTTCTCACAATCCACACAAAATACACATACGATAGAGTCACCACCAACTCAATACACAAGACGAATCACCAAACTCATAATCACATCATTAATCCCAAATCAATGCCCCATTTCATAAAGACCCTATATATACCATTTTTAGGACCAATAAGGGCCTATATACCCTGAGAGGGGGGTGAATCAGGGTATGGATATTCTTTTTCGAAATTCTTCCTGACCCAGTAGATCTTGACCTCTTATTACAAGGGTCGCTTTGTTTTCACTTGTGTGTTTATTATGATCACTTACATTCTTCTTTATCTGATGATTATTCTTTAAATGAAATGCAAGGAAGTACGCAAGTTGACACAAAGATTTTTACTTTGTTCACCCTCACTGGGCTACATCCAAGGAGCATACGTCGAAAAGTTTCCGGTCATACCAAATTCCACTAATCTTCACTAGATGTGGATACAAGGATTAGGGAACAATCACTATATCCCAGGCTCATGGCTTTTACAAGGTTTAGGGTTATCTCACTGCTTTCCCAAGGGTCACTCCCTATTTCTCTCTCTCTGTCTCACTACCGGTGGAGAGGATCACCTTATTCCTCTTCCATTGCTCACTGCTCCGGAAAGGATCCATTCACAAGTTATAGACTTGTAGGTCTCTTCATTTGCATGAAGGAATGCATCTTTTCTTTATGTAGATGCTCTGTTGAATCCCAACTTTCACCCGTATACGAATCTCTCTCTGCACCGAAGGTATTGGGCAAACTTCCAGCTTCCACGCAGTCCGAAAATCACTGTTGGAAATAAACCTTACTTGGTGTGCAAGTCAATCTCGGCGCGCAAGTATCGGCGTGCAAGACACAACTGGCACGCAAGTCTTCCTCAAACACTTGTGAGACTCAAGCTTCTGCAACTCCAAACCTACGAGAATCACTTCCTTCCTCACCTAAATCACCTCAGGCACGCAACTAACACTTGGCGCGCAACATCCAACACTAGCGCGCAAGTCCCACTTGCGCGACACACCACCACTTGTGCGACCACCACACCTACACGACAGGATCTCTGAATATTCAAAGTGTTGAACTCCAGTTAAGAATGAAGAGATGTGGTCCAGTATTTATAGGCATTTGGTCACCCCTGTACAACGGCGCACAAGTCTCTCCTCGGCGCGCAAGTCTCGGCACGCATATCTCTTCTCCTGCAAGTCACTTATGCGACCTAATTCCAAAATTGCGTGAACCTCTTTCCTTTCGCATATTTTTATCTTCTGATCTTGAAAAACCACAGGCACACAAGGTCTCAAGATTCCAAGGCATCAGAGCGGAAGTCTCTTTCACAGCGCGCAAGTCACTTGAGCGACACCACCAATACTTGCACAACACTTGTCCCTTCGCCACATTTTGATGATCTGATCTTGAAAATCATATGGCGCGTAAGATTCCAAGACTTCAAGTACACGTCGCTCAAGTCCCTTTTCCAAAAACCACATTTCTTCATTTGAAAATTTTCAGGCCCAAAAATTTGGCAAACACAGGAAAACAGCACCACCTTGTATCTGTTCTTTTGTACTGCCTCCAGTTCATCCATTCTTCATGTCGACGTTCTTCAATGAAACATGGATCGTTGACGTCAACTCTTGAACTCAACATTCCATCATGAAATACTCTTTGTCAACAAATTATTATGTCATTGTTTTTCTTTGTCATCAATCACCACTTAGATGTCCACTTTGTCAACAAACACAATCACCTCAAAAATGCTTCAATGATAGCTTAAGGTATTTTTTCCCAACAATACACTCTTTTATTGAATCATTATTCTGACAATATAGTGAAACCAAACCTCAAGAATGATATGATGCTCCAGAGGGATACCATCCCTATGGATGGGTGACCTGCAACATGTCCCATGAATAATCTCCCCACCTCATCCTACTAAATAGAAAAAACCATTATATCCATGACAGGGTTCAAAATATAGGCCTTATGACTTATATTTTTAAAAATGGGGAGATAAAACAACCATAATATGAATCCTTACCCACTCAACCCCTCTCAAATAGAGAAGCTCATCTAGGGGAGGAACTCGGTGCCCCCTATTCACCATAAGTCACTTAGTAATAAAACTATCTATAGAACCTTATTAAAACCATCATAAAATCATTAATCATATACTATAATAGGGATCCCAGGTCTCATTGGAGGTGATAATCATATGAGGGAGTTAAGAACCCCCACAAAGGACCTCATGCCTTACAAAGGGCCCAAATCAACCAAAAAGAACATTCTCTTTGTCCATATAACAATCAACCCACTCCTCAATAATAGGGATGTGATAAATAGTCTCCTAGAGTGTAGGACCCCTCCCCCTGACTCAAGGGGTGTACTAACACAACCATTATAAAGGAAAAATCATAACTCCTCCCTTGGAAAAAGCTTGGGGAGTTGTAATAACCTAGAATATTATCAATGGAAACTCTCTTCATATAATTAATCAATATATTATAAAACACATAAAATAACATTGAAAACACAATTAAAACTTTATAAATAAATAATGAATGGAATAAGAGGAATTTCTTGATGTTACAGAACCTATTCCAATGCAATAATAACTTGAACATTGGAATAGTAATGTGACCATAAAGAATAGTCATTTGGTCAATTGAATAGTAACCTCACCTAAGAATGTATAAATAAAATTTCAGAATATTATAGAGGAAAATATTATTTAATTATATCATAGTATAAGTAAATAAATATTTTATAAATGATAAAATAATGTCTACATTTTTTAAAGTCATAAATATTTAAAAACAAATTAATTATTATTGTAATGACTAAACAAATTATATTCATAATATATATTTCTAAATTAGTATTTTATCCTTAGTATTATAATATAATTTTTTGAGACCATAATTAATTTTTCAATGTGTCATGAAATCAGTTATAATTTTAAAATAATTATTTTTCAATTAAAAGATGATTTTATTTAAAAAATAAATTTATCATAGTTATAAAATTATTTTCCTAAAATTGATTCCATTTTTTAATTCTAAATTTTGAGAAATAGTTAGTGTGATTTTTTTTGGATTTTTCTAAAATAGTTGATTTTTAGTGAATAATGAAATATGGTAATTTATTATATTAAAAAAACATGGATTATTGATCCATAAGTTATGTATGGATTATTTAATCCCATAATCTCAAATTATATATCATTATTTTAATATATTTAGTGATTATTTTCAAACTATCCATAGTCTTGTTCTAGAATAATAAACTAATGAATAAAATAACCAAAAAACACTGCTCTCCTCCATTATAAATACCACGCCTCATCACACCTTATATTCACACATAAAATCTCCTGAAGATTTTACAATATCTTCCCAATACTCTTTCCATTATCCTACACCAATTTCATGAGAATTTCTTCTCAATAGAAGACCAAAACCAGTCCCCCAAAGGAGGTTTCTCATGGAGAAGGAGTCAAGGGGTAAAATCCTCATTCTTTTCTTTTAATCTCATTACAATTTATTTTGATTTCTTATTCTATCCTCAACACCGCATATCTAAGTGGAATTATTAATCCAGAATAATATATATATCTATATATAATTTAATTATGTTAATGAAATAATTTTTCATCGAACATCTTCTCCTCTACCTTTTATTCTAAATAATGAAATCACCATTCATGATGTGTTGATTTACCATCATCATGGATGATGTGTTTTAATTGTATATTACCCCCATCAAGTCTAGTTATAAATCCATTATAATGGTTGAAAAATATTTTTGAATTTACTTTATAATAATTTTTATGTTCTGTTACTAACATATATACATAATATTGAATTATAAAACAAAACAAGTTTGTTATCACCAAATCCCAACAATATTAATCTAAATTATTATCAATAACTATTTATTTAATGATTCATCCTCATACAATCTAATAAAATGATTTAAATGATCATTGAAAATTATGTATGTTCATAAATAACATATAATCTAAATCTTAGAGAATTATATCCATTTTACATGAACCTCAATACATGTATAAAAGAGAACTGATCAAGAAAACCAAGAAAAAAACACTCCTAAACAATTTAATTGAACAATATAATTCAGTAAAATGCATGTAATTGATCTTAAAAAAATTATAGTGAATAAAATAAACATATAATAAGTTCTGGATTTATTATTTCATTAGTATAATTTTATTATCCTGTATATTAAAGTGAAAAATCATTAGGACATAATGTAAGGGGATTCTCAAACCAAATTTCCTTTCTTTGGGTTACTCTAATTTCATACCAAATTTAACCGTGGATGTTAATTAATATTCCTAATATAAAATTTATTTGTTCTTAACTTTTATTCTATGAGATATATTTGTTTCCGAATTTATTTTAATTCAAATGAAATGATTTTTTCCCAAAGAAATATTCTTTCTAAAAACACATATTTAAATTCACTTGAGATTGATTATTCTTCACTATATATTGATGATTATTATACCCTGTATTTTATTACATTTTTTCCATCAGGAACCCCAATGCTTATTCATGAATTTTTGCTTTAATAAAATTAACAATAAACCCATTTACCTTTCATCGGTCACTTTATGGAAAATTTTGTTATAAATTTTATGTGGTATGCATTATTATGTAAATATTATGATGTGATGGGTGCACCTAGAATTATATAAAACTCCAGTTAATTGGGTAAATAGATGTATCTATTGAGATAAGGAGAAATATGAGTGAAAATGATTCAATGTTTGTTCTCAAAGATGATTCTATGATTTTGTGCATATGTTATGTGTGAACATGATGCTATATTTGTTTATATCTATGTGTGGTGTTGAACACTAAGAAAGAAAATTTCATTTTTATGAATTTTCACAATCTATGCCCTTATCTAATACTTTATCTCATGATTATGATGATAATTCCATACTTATAATATGCTGACGATAATTATTATGAACCATGTTATATTGATTCATGTTTTTATCAAACCTCTTGTTGGGATATTATCAGACCACTTTCATTGATGTATATTCTCAGGTGACTACATATACTATAGAGTACATGAGGGCCACTAAGAAGCTAGAGAGGAAATAATTAAATAATTTTTATGCTTTATTATTTAAAATTTTTATATGGTCAAAATTTTCCCAGGACACTAAACCTTTCATTCCTGATTCTGTAATGATTTTAAATATTTTATCCTTAAAATTATGTAATTATCATTTAATGAATTTAGGGTTTCTATAGGTGGTATCATAGCATTATTTAGTTAATTTTGGAATTAGGATTAGGAAACCTTAGTGAAACCCCTCAGTATGAGACTGAGTATATGTAAGAACCAATGATGGTTTATTTAAGAAAAAATATAATCATAGGTATCCCATAAGTTATATATTTAGTGTCAATTTCCCAATTGAATACTTTATTTATTCATCAATTTTTGACATATGTTTTTTAAAACATTTTATATTTTGCAAGATGGTGGGAACTATGAGAAACTAGGCCAACAACTTGTCTAAGGGACAATGTAGTGATTTTTCGAACAACAACACCAATTCATTTGGAGGTGGAATTCAAAATTTCATAGTGATTATTTCCCAGTTGTCTTAGAAAATGAAAAATACCCTGAATAATGTGGAACATCCTCCTTTACCTAATAAGTAGAAACTAGCTATCGTGACTTTTATGTCGAAATGGACATCAAATTTAGTGTCTCTTTTGATCCTCTAGTTTCAGAACAATGGGTCAAATCAATAGGGGAGATCATTTCTATGCTTTAATATTTTGTGATAGAGAAGGAGACTATAGTTTTTTATCATTTAGATGAAGAGTCCGACCAATTATGGGTGTTGATTAAGAACACCAAGTCGAAGGATGAAATATAAGAGATGATGTGGGAATACATTAAGAAAATATTTCTTAACAATTATTTCATTTGAACTCTTCATATGAAGATTGAGAGATAATTTTTAGGGTTGATGAAAATGGAAGGTGAATCAGTCACAGTGTATGAAGAAAATTGTACAAGTATTGAATGATACAAATTGGGGGGTTTTTATCAATAATGATATAAAAATAGATAGATACTTCAGTGTCTTAAAACCATACCTTTGAAGTATCATGTAATTCCTAAATTTGGGAGGTAAGAAGAAGTTGTTAGATGTTGTCTCAAATTTAATATTGAGTTTGGTTAATGGTCACAGGGATATAGAGATATGAAATTAATGATAGAGTTTCAATATTGGGGATTTAATGAAAAATTTTGAAATAAAAATAAACCAATCACATGTAAAAAAATGTGTGAAGAAGTTTAATGGAAATTTCATGAAAGGGATATGGAAATGCTTCATGTGTGGGAGAAAATTCAACCAAGATCATGAATTTTATGGAGACATGAGGAAATAGGAAAATGTAGTGGAGGAAATGAAGAATCAGAAATGATTCAATGCTTCGACTATATGGAGAAATGGAATAATGAAATCCGTTGAACTTACCCTAAGTTCTCGATGGTAATCAGTATATGTAGCCAAAAAAGGAAAAGGATAAAGGGAATGATTATTCCATCACTACTGATGTGGTGGAGCCTAAAAATGATGTGATGACTATTACACTAGTTATTCATTCAAGAATAGTTAATGTACCGTCTGATTTTTCTAATATTCATTCTTTCATATCTTGCATGTTATTCTAGAACAATTCAACCCCCATATTAAAATAAGGAAGTTGAGTTGTCTATGAGAATATAAAATGGGGGAATTATTAAATCCAATTTATATAACTCATATTTAGTTAATGTTTGTGGACTGAACCTCCTAAAAAAAGCTTTTATTACCTTTTTTGTGAATATTGATGTTATATTGGGCATGGATTGTATATCATTATACAAAGACAACATTAAGTAGTTGGAAAGTGATATCACTCTTTATATACATAGGAATCCTCTAATTGTGTTCATGTATAAAGATGTGGATGAATCTTCTTAAGAATCATCATCTCAATTATCGAAATTAGAATTTTATGAGAAAGTATATCTAGTTAAAATTATCGATATAAAGGATAGAATCATGATCGAAGACATGACTATTGTGAGGGACTACATTGATGTGTTCACTGAAGAAACCTTATAGAATTTATGATATTTCTCATGACTTGTAGGTTCACTTATTGATTGAACATATTCATGGATCTCTACCGATATCAAAGAAACATTATTTAATGGCCACCATTGAGTTAGAGGAATTGAAGAAGCAGTTACAAGATAATCTGGACAATGGTTTTATATGCCCTCGTGTTTCTTCAAGGGGGGGGGGGCACCAGTCATCTTAATCAAGAAGATGGATAGATAAATGAACCTCTGAATTGACTATCGTTATCTCCATAATATCATGATAAATATCACATTTCCCTTGAGGCTGATAGATGTCTCGTTCAATCAGCTAAGTGGGGGAAAATATTTATATATGCGGGATATTCAGTCAGGATATCACAAATTAAATGCGAAGAAGGGATATATTTAAAATAATTTCTTTCAAAAGAGATATGGACACTATTAGTTCATATTGAGACCTTTTAGACTAAATAATGCTCCAGAAATATTCATGGACTTAATGAAAATATTCTTTAGATATTACCGTGAAAAATTTCTAGTAGTCTTTATTGATATATTTTGATATACTCCATGAACAAGGAGTTTGAGTAGCATCTAAATACTCTTCTAAATACCTTACGAATGGAGAAGTTATATGAAAATTATAATAAATTGGACTTCTAGATGAAGGATACATATTTATTCGGGCATTTTATCACTAGAAAAGAAATATCTGTGGACCATTCCAAGAAAAAGGCAATCTAAGAGTGATCCTGTCCAACATCTGTAACGAAGATCCATAGTTTCCTTGGTTTTCATGGGTATTATCAGTGATTTGTGAAGAAAGTTTTGGGATTTTAAAACACACTAACCAATAATACTTATAAGGGAGATTTTTTTTTCTTGACTAGTGAAAGTAAAGAGTGCTTTAATGAGTTAAAAATAAGGTTTATCAAAACACCAGTACTCAAACATACGACATGTGGGGAACACTTTTTGGTGTACAACGATTCTTCAAAGAAGGTATTAGGTAGTTTATAGACTCTAAATGTTAAATTTATATCCTACAACTCATGGGAGTTTAAAATTCATGACAAAAACTATTCGATGAATGATCTGGGTTGCAAATCATGAAAAATTATCTCTATTGGGAGAATTGTGAAATATATATTAATCATAAGGGCATCAAATATATATTCACATAGAAGGATATTAATATGATATATTGGAGATGGTTAGATTTAATCAAGGATTATGAAAACTTAATCAACCACCATCATGGAAATGAAAATAAAGTGGTTGATGCTCTATGTAGAAAGGATCCTGAAACATTATCAATGATAATTATTTAGAAGGATCCAATATTATATTATTTGAAAAATACGGAAATGTGAATAATAAAGGAAGTGAAATCATCAATCCTTTCTCAATGTATGTATCAACCATCCCCCTTAGAGAAAATAATGTATTCTCAAAGAAATGATGTGGAAATTTAGAAGAAGTTGGGAGCCATGAGAAAGGTGAAATAATCTAAGATCAAAATTGATGAGGTAGGAGTTGTAATATTTGGGTCACAACTATATGTGTCATTTAATCCAAAGATAACGAAAGAAAATACGAGTGAATCTCATTGATTAACCTTATCTACTCATATGTGGAGCACAATGATGTATCAAAATATCCAACAGAACTATTGGTGGGAAAATATAAAGAAAGATATAATCGAATATAGGTAAATGTGTCTCGTAGGTCAGAAAGTGAAGGATAAATGGGAAAAGTCTAAGTGGATGAGGCATTCATTACCCGCACCAAAATGGAAATGAGAAAACATCAACATGGATATTTTTACCAAACAGTTGAATAAATCAAATAGAAACAATTCTCTATGGGTCATTATGGATTTTCTTGCAATGGAAACTCACTTTTTCACAATTAGAGAGAAATTAACACTAGATCAACTCGAAAGGATATATATAAGAGAAGTGTTAAGGCTGTATGGAGTACCAATTTTGATTTTTTATGATCATGATCTGATATTCACCTCTAATTTCTATAAAAGTCTCCAACATGCTCCAAGCACTGGATTAAAGATCAGATCAACTTATCATTCTCAAACTAATGGCCAATCGAGGTGGAATATTTAGACCCTAGAATACAAATTTATGGCATGTTATATGAAATTTTAAAAAGGATAGGACCAAAATATACCTATAGATGGGTTCTCCTATAACAACAGTTTCCACTGAACCATTAAAATGGCTCCATATGAAGCCCTTTATTGGAAAATATTTTGAACACTAGAAATATGGGATGAATTCAATGAACGTAAGCTGCTAAGACATGAAATATTCCAAGAAATGGTGGAAAAGGTGAGAAGAATTAAATATCACATCAAAGATTTCCATGGATGACAGAATAGCTATGTGTACAATCATCGATGGGACTTAGAGTTTTAGGTTGGAGACTTGGTATGCCACCTCATATTTCCATGGAAGAGGATCATGGAAATTTTTATGAAATGAAAGCTGATTCCATGGTACATCATCCCCTTCGTGATTCTTGATCGTGTGGGAGCTGTGGCTTATCGACTGACACTTCTACCTTCCATGTCTCAAGTACATGATGTATTCTATGTATCTCTCTTGAGAATGTTCCTACGAAATTCCTCAAAGGTATTGAATCCTATGGTGAAACCGTTGGAAAATGATATCTCTTCTGAGGAGGATACAATAAAGATATTGAACCATAGAGATAAAGTTATTCACAACAAGACTACTCTCCTGGTCAAATTAATATGGAGAAACCATATTTACGAATAGTAAAAACAGAAACTGGAGGAAGGGATGAAGAAAAAGGACCCTCACATTTTTCACCATAGTATGTAAAATCAAATTTCATGTGGGAAATTTCAAAGGGGGGGGGGAATGTAACAATCAAAAATTTTATCAATTGAAAATCAATTCTTCTAATTATTCCATATAGTATAATTCACAAAAAATCCTATAGTGGACATAGTTCATAAATTTTAAATGAAGAACTAATGGAATAAAAGGTATTTATAGAAGTTAAGAAACCTATAACAATGAAATAGTAACATGGCCTTTTGAATAGTAATGTGACTATTAGGTTTAGTAGTCTATATAATAGAATAATAACCCCACCTATGAATGTATGAATAATTTTTTTACATCTTATAAAGGAAAATAAGATATAATTATATCATAGTATAAGTAAATAATTTTTTTAAATGATAAAATAAATGTCGGTATTTTTGTAACACATATACTTAATTTAAATTTTATAATTAATATAATTATTTTAAAAAATTACTTTCATAAAATTTATTCATAAATTAATATTTTTTCTTATGATTTAATATAATTTTATGATACCATAACTAAATTTTGAAGATTCATAAAATTGGTTATAATTTTAAAATCATTATTTTTAGTATAAATGATGATTTTATTTAAAAACCGAAATTTCACATTTTTTAGAAAATTATTTTCATAAAATAAATTCCTTTTTTCAATTATAATGATTGAAAAATGGTTTTGGATAATTTTTTGGATTTTTCTAAAATAGTTGAATTTTCGTGACTAGTGATATACAATAATTTATGCTATTTAACAGAAACATGATCTATTGATTCATAGATTATGTATGGATGATTTATGGAGACAATATCAAAAAAAATTCATAAGTTTAATATATTTAGAGATAAGGTTCATCATCTTCAATTATTGAGCCAAAATAATACACTAATGAATATAATTATCCCAAAAAAAACCCCTTTTCCCTACTATAAATACCACCCCTCACCACCCATTTTATTCATGCATCAAAAGCCTTGAATATTTTCACATTTATACACAATAATCTTCCCAGCCCCAAACCCATGATGAGGATCCATTGGGGTTAACAAAAGACCAAAACTAATCTCCTTAAAGAGGATCTAAAGTAGATGGATTCTAGAGATAAAATCCACTTTATTTACTTTTAATTTCTTTTCAATTTATTTTCTTTCATAATTCTCTACTAACCTAACCCAATCCAAGATCCATGAAAACATTATAATATAATAAATATACTATAATTTTATTATTCTCTTGTAATAATTCATTACCAAACCTCTTCTCCTCTATCTTTTATTCTAAAAAATGAGATCATTGTTCGTGATGTATCGATTTACCGCCATTGTGGATGAGGTGTTTTAATTATATTTTACCACCTTCAAGTCTTATCCAAAATCCATTATAATGGTTGAAAAATATTCTAAAATTTATTTTATAACCCTTTTTATTTTCTGGAACTAATATAAATACGTAATATTAAATAATAGAACAAAATGTGTTTGTTGTGACGAAAATCTGACAAAATTAATCTAAACGATTATCATTAACTGTTTATGTAATAAATCATACTAATTAAATTTAAAGAAATGATTTATAAGAAAATTTAATATTATTTATGTTCATTAATAACATATAATCTCAATTGTGAAGAATTATATTCATTTAAAATGAACTTTCATAAATGTATATGCGCGAACCGATCAAGAAAACCAAGAAAAAGAACAATCTCGAATGATGAAATTGATCATTATAACTAATGAAAATGTCCATAAAAGAATTTTTTAAAATTATAATTAACCATATACATGTAGAAAATGGTTTTTATTATATAAAAATTTAAATGAATTTTATTATCCATGATATTAAAGTGAATAAATCATTCATACTTAATGTAAGGGGATTCTCAAATCCCATTTTCAATTTTTTCAGTTATTCATATTTCCTAAAAGAATTCATTATGTATGTTCATTAATATTACATAAATATAATTTATTTATTAATAAATTTTAATTCCTAGGATATTCATGTTTCCAAAATGATTTTATGAAAAATGAATGGATTTTCAAAAAATGACACTTACTTCTAAAAATAAATATTTTACTTATCTTGAGATCGTTTCTTATTCACAAGAGAGTTATAATTTATATAACATGTATGTAAGTACCTTTTTTTGTAACCCCAAGTATTATTCATCCACATATTATTTATGAAATTATTTTGAAACCCATTTCCATTTCAAGAGTTATTTTATTGAAAATATTGTTATACATTATATGTGGCATACATGATTAGGTGGATATTATGATGGGATGGGTGTGCCCAGAATTATATAGAGCTCTAATGAATTGGGTAATGTGATGTCTCTCTTAAGATAAGGTGAAACATGGATGGAAATGATTCTTTCTTTGTTCACAACGATTATTTTATGATTATTCAAATATTTTATTTGTGAACATGATGCTAGATCTATTCACAACTATTTGTGGTGGTGACCCCTAGGAATTGATGTATCATTTTTATATATTACCTCATTCCATGAACATATTTAATTATTCCTCTTCTCATTTTGATGATCATACCCTAATTATGTTGTGATGTTGATCATTATGGTCACCCATGTTATTTTGATTCATGTTCTTATCAAACCTCTTACTAGGCTTTTACCTCACCCCTTCATTTGATGTATATCTTCAGGTGAATACATATACTAAAGAGTACATGAGTGTCAATAAGAAGGTACAATTGAAGGAATTAAATAATTTTTTACTTTGTAAAATATATGTATGGTCCTAATTTTCCAAATACAGTAAACACTTGGATCATTGTTTTGTAATGCTTTTAATTTTTTTATCGTTAAAATTATGTAATAATTATGTATTAATGTAGTGTCTCTATATAATATTAGCATCCCATATTAATATTACACACAAAACATTATCATGATAACTAATAATTTGATAACATGAAACTATTTTTCAGACTCCAAAATCTCTTACTACACCTCTCACAACATCCCATATAATGCCACTAGGGAGAGGGGCATCTTTCCACCACTCCAGGAACTAGAAATGGATACCATTGCATTATAAACATTCCTGACTATCCGCCACCCCATATTAAAGCCACTTTAACACACTCTTCATAATGTTCATGAGTAGGATTAAAAGATCTCTGGTCACACATCCCAATATAAGATAATTTGGTTCACCACACTATAGAGAGGGAACTACTAAAGGCAGGAATGAACTCCTATGTTTGAGACTCTTCATCCTCTGTTGATTAAAAAATTCCAACAAACAAATAATGCATTTTTATCATTTATTTTATGAGAGTGTCCCGCGCCTCAGTGTTAGATATCTTCCTTAGGATCACCAACCACACATCATCTCTTGAACCACACATAATCCCTTTCATTGAAGAAATCGAGATAAGATCCAAAACCCACCCTGAATCATTTAAAAAAATGGAAGATTATAAAAATAAGGACCTCCCCATTATGTTCTATGGGAAAATATACTCAAAATAGGCTATGTGACCAAATATGGATCCATGGTAAGAAAAAAATTGAAACCCTTTGAGGTTAAATTATATGGTGTATAATCTAATGTACATGGTAGCTATACCCAAATTCTCCATCTAGGCATGTCAGTATTCCAAACCCAAAATGTATTTATAAAGTACATGATGCAACTTAAGGATCCCATAGTGTGCAATCCACATGAGTTACTGAGTCATGTACCTTGTCTGAGGTCATTTAGTGTCACCCATCATGGATTTACTTATATATGCCATGTACCTCACATGGGGTGTCAAGCAGTGTACTTGAACACAACCAGAGTCATGTACCTGATGGTCCTACAAAAAATGTCTATATGACCATATTAATATGTTAACATATTCATTAACCCTTATCACTCCATCAATATACATGGAATATGTTCTATAACTACAAATGATCAAATTGAGAATTCTAGACGAATAATGCTATTGAACTACCCAATTCCACTTGTATTACCACAAACCTCCCCTCAACAATACATAATCCTAACATAATAATAAAAATAAAAAAAATGAAAAAAATCCATAAAAAAATAAAATGTCGAAATAAAAATAATAATCCCTATATTTATAAGTCACTTGATCATTAGGATCATAATCCTACGATCTAGAATGCAAGGTCGTTAGACCATGATTTGACATGAATTGGCCTATTAGGACGGGTCATTCTATCATCTTGTACCCCTCTCAATATTATGGGGTCAATGAGTGGAGTTTGGTTTCCCTTTTTATTCCATTAACAAGGTAGAAAAAGTTTATAGGGGAATAACCCCCCCCCCCCACCCCAATTAAAAACAAAATAAAATAAAAACACATTAAAGGTTTAACCTTAGACCCTGAACTGATAATTTTTTTGACCCATATAGGTAAATAATTTTATTTTAGTATCAACATTGGAATCATAATATCCATATACATATCATTTTAAGAGATTCCGGAATTTGAAAATGTGGTAAAAAATAATATCTATTAAATAAATATTGACCATCATGAAAAATACTTATGACTCTAAATCTCACAAAAATTATATTATAAGGGTCAATATCCCATCCATTGATCGATAGAAAAATACTAAAATATTAAAAAATTAATTTTCATTGGGAAATTACCTTTTTACCTCAGTTATGGGATTCGGGATCCATAACTCAAAATGAGTTTAGTATTCTATATGGGAAAGATGAGTTTGGTACAAAAAATATCGAAATTTTTCTTAATTTATAGTTTAGTACATGGTGGAACCCACCGTTAGGTTTATGTAATGACTAATTTTGAAAAATATCTAGAAATAAATAAATTCAATATTATTTGAGATTAGAATAATATGTGTTGAATTTATTAACTTGTTTTTATTAAAACATTATTTAGTGAATAGAGGGAAACATATTTTATTATTAAATAATATTATTCAAGTTCGTTAAATGTACATGGGATAGTTGATTCAAGATAGGGATGTATATTCTATCACATAACATTATTTTTGATTTTACAAGAGTGTGGTAGGATACTTAAGAATTATGCGACTCATTGGTCACCCGTAGCATGTCATTAATTCCCACTGAAAATCAGTTTAGAATTTATATTTCACAAAAAACCTAATAGCTACCTATAGGTATAGTATAGATAAAAAAACCACAAGGTTAAATCCAATAAGATGGGGACACTCTAAAATTCAATAGCTAATATCTAAAAACATATTATAATTGAATTAAAAACTAACTAATAAACCATAGTTGAAAAAAAATTATACATGTATACTGATAATATTAATTCTTAGGTTCAAGAAATTAAAAAGTAGATAAAATAATTATTAATAAAATGGTGTTGTTAGAATCGAGTTATAGAGAATCCATTTTTCTTGGTTGACACAATCCACTCCCATATGCCTAAAATTTTTATGGTCATGTAACTCGGATCACCCATGTAGTGGGTAACAGAAATACATACCTAAACATAGAATATAAAAGTACCCAAATGATCATTATGGACGTTTCAAAATTTAGAACTCCCACTAAAAGAACTCTAAACTCTCAATGTAAATGGTCATGATCGTATAAATAGAAGGGATTGAATCCAAATTATCTAAATGTCCCTAACATATTGGACATGCATTAGAAATGTGTAAGAGAAATGATATAAATGTAGTGAATGGGTATGTTAAACGAACATGGAATCATACAAAAAATCTTACTAGAATTAATATAATCAAAATTAAACTGAAAACCCTAAAATAACAACCTAACATATCATGAAGTAAAAGTTATGTTGAAAATCATGGAAAAAAAGAATGTAAATACATCTTGAAGAATCTTCATGATGTATAAAACCCAATGAAAACTATTGCAAATAAATCCCTTTACACATCATATTCTACTAATATTTATAGAAAATTATTCATATTGATATATACACATTTATATATCATCAAATATCATATACATTTTTCAAATATCTCAATTATTCATATTGATATGTACATCCATATCCTTGAAAAAAGATTGTTTTTTCAAGTTAAGATTCCACTAGTAAGCCATGGGCACTCCAGACTTGATTTAGTAGTGACCAGTTCAATATCATGCAAGAAAAAATGGTTTACATTACACTATGCCATAGTTTTATATGCTTGGCCATTTTAGTGGAAGTTTCCGACATCATAATCACAAATCAGGAAATTGAACCATCATATTTAGCGTGTTCAACAGGGAATTTCGATGTCAATTTCATAGTTTGATCCACCCTCATTGACTTCACCGAGATCCCCATGACGTTTCAGTCTAAATTTTATACATATATCATGTATTAGTATCTCAGCCATGTCTCCCTTATGTATCATTATATTTAACTTTATGTGTATTCAACCTACATTATAGGTCCCTTACATGGATCTATTTATATACCATTACATGACTAAACCAATCGAGTCACTACCCTTATGTAATAGGATAACCATGACCTTTATGTGGACCAATGTAACTTGTTGCTACTTATATGAAACCATGTCACATTTACCTTACATGGAATCCAGTAACGATTAAATCACCATCAATTTCTCCTACAATAAACATTTTATATTCTGATAATATTCTTAAAAAATATTTATTCATTTTACTAAATGATAATTATTTTAAAAACATAAATATATCTTTTTGTATAAGACACACTAAAAAAAATTTACCTAAAAAATAGATAAAATAATGATTTAATGGAAAAAATTATCATTTGAAAAAAACAATATGCATGAAATGACTTTATCAACCCCACCACCACCCCAACCCCCCACCCTGCACCAACACAGTTAAAATAATTCATGTACTCAGGTATATATATCACACTAATTTATTAATAATAACCATACTATCAATATTGAAACATAATAATAAAAAATTCAAATGATTATCAATATGGAATAAAATTTTCAATATTAACATAAAAATATCTCACTAATAAATCAATTTTCAAAGAAAAAAATCAATCATGCCTTTTACAATTCCCCATTAAAATTGATTAAACTTATCATAACTTTTATTCAATTAACATAGTATAATATTATGAATAATTAAATGCAGTGATCTACCTAACATTGGATATGTTTTCTCAATACTAAAGGTGAAAATTTAAATTGAGTTTTTCTCATATATGGAATACATGATCCTTGTCTATAATATATTTTTAAATCTCAAATACCTACCTAGAAAAGAAAAATATCACAAAATATTCTCAATTACTTAACATTAAAGTTCAAATGACATTGATGATTAAGGTAGGTAAGTAAATGCATGAACCTTTCTGAATTTTCCTTATTGAAATTTTATCTTTTTCCCTTTTTATTTTAATCAATTTTTAAATATTTTTTCAATATATTTTTTTAATTAAATCTTTTTTTATACCACTAAATTAGAAATTATCAAGATCATTGTTCATATAATATTTATTTTTGGCCTTCCAAAGAGACAACCTATTTTTTTCTCTACATTGTATTCTTTTTTTCATTATTATTTTTCTGTTTTTGTCAAGTGGCATAACAAAAAATCATAATGAAATAATAATCATGAACCTTCCCCATATACTATAAAATGCACACACTCAATTACTCACTCACAAACATACACTCACATATTATCCTCAAATTGACACACATACATTTTATCATGGACAAAATCACCACCAAACTTGAAACATCGAATATCATGAAAAACATAATGTGTATGGTAGTAATGGATATGATGAATAAATAATGTGTATCTTCCTTAAAAAATCAGTCATGGATTCAACGGGATAAAGAAGAGATCCAAATATCATGGAATTTTTCATTGACGAAATCTTTTCAATAAATATTCAATAATCCGATGTATTGTGAATTTTTTCAATCATAAATTGGGAAATTTACCAGTGAAAGTTCAAGATGGTTTGTATAGTGACCAAGGACTTAAAAACGCTTTATTTCATTATTTTAAAAAAACATACAAATAATACTATCAATGGATTTGGAGGTCTAGTGTCTTTGGAGTATTATAAACATAAATAAAATATCATAGATTAAAAAACATAATTATCTATAACTCCATATAGTTCTCCTGACATCCAAATATCTTATAAAACTAATTAGGATAATCTAGGTAAAAGATTAAATAAAGAACAGTGTTATCTATAGTGTAATGTAATGCAATAAACATGGAAATAAATCATTAAATTATTATCAAGAGGCATAACACGATACCATAAATAGAATGAACATTTAAATTAAAACATGGCATAAGGAAATAAAATAATAGGATCTTGAAACCCTAAAAATTTGAAAATATTAGAAATCATGGAATCATAAAAATATGTCAAACATTACTAACCAGAAAATATAATATAGTTTAAAAACTATTATAATCATTATATTCTTTTTCTAACCATCACTATTACATAGTGTGCTTAGTCTAACTGCCAATGTACCATATATAGTTTGATTATGCTATCTTACCATGCACCATACATGACATTTCATGAGACATTAACATTACCCAATGAATTAGAGGTCTAAAAAGGTCCCACCAATCACAATTTAGGCCAACCAACATTATAGAATGGTATGATTAGCCTAATCACATATTACCCATACATGGAACATTTATATAATCCAATGCATTATTGGGATATAATGGACCCAAACATCACAGCATAGGATAACTTCTATTATATAATGTATAATATTATCTGTTCCAAAAATGGAAATAAAAACCATATATAAATCAAAATCATGATAAAACTGATAAAAAAAATTTGGTTTCATAATCTTTTGTAAGGAATAACAAATGTATATATCATATTGATTACCAAAAGAAGATGGAAATAAATAATTCTGAACAATGATAATAGTAAAAATTAACTTTTTCACTTGAACATGGTTTTACAATGTATAAAATTAATTAGAATGATTCAATGATGAAACAATGAAGGGGAACCACTTGGGTTAAGCTTTATGATATAAGTTAAAAAAAATTTAAAGAAGGAAAGGGAATATCATTTTCCATTAAACTAAAATTTAACCAAGAGGGTTTTACATAAAATATTTTTGGGTTTTAATTAAATTATTTGTTTTAAAAACATTTTATGTGGATTATTCTTGACATGAGGTCAAATATAGGAAAGTTACTTTAAATTAGTATTACTTGAAAGTTGTATTTAGAAGGGAACTAAAAACTTGTATAACCCCAGTAGTGAAAAGGATACTCAAGTGGTTATATATGATATGGTAAAATAATCAAAAAATATAACAGGTAAATGGGAATAATATTTCATAAAAAGGTAGATAAATATAGGGAATGTGTAACCAGGATGTTTTGAAGGAGGTAAGGAACATCCCTTTTTATATTGTAAAAAACCATTATTGAAACCCCACATCATAAATGAAAATTATACAAAATTATTTTAAAAATGTGAGAGGGTAAATTTAAATCTCATGTGAGATAAAAATTTAATCGTGATTCTAATTAAATGTAGAACATTGGTGTGATGACACATTATTTATAATGAGGGGGAACCATTGTTTAAAAGCTAATGAATTATTTTTAACATAGTTTTATTTAAAAAATGGATTATAAATCACTTGTAAATAATCATTGAATCAAAACATGATCTCCCAAGACAGATATATGTCATGTCATATGAAATAATATATGAAATTCAATGAAAAACACTATTACTCAAGAAATCAAATTGTGTTTTCAAATACCCTTACAAATTTGGTAATTTCTGAATAATATTTCATAGAAAGCATGAAAGTAATATTTTCATATAAATCCAATGAAAATAAATAATGAGTTATTCTAAAATTTATTTTATGGAATTATATATAGCATTGAAATAATATATTATTTCTAAAAATAAAATGTGTCTCAATAAAGTAAAATTGATATTAATAAATCTTATAGCATAAGATATATTCTAATAAAACCCCTTCAGTTAAAGAATGAATGACATTGAAGTTAAATTACCATGAATAAATATAATTGATGATATTAAATATCAAATTAGTAGTATATAAACCATTTAAATGAAATGATGTGCATAAAATAACATGTGTCTCAAATTATGATGTTTTGAGATGAAACCCTTACTTGTGTCCCGAAGTTTTTTCATGTGCACTTAACATCCTTTATTTGGATGTTCTATTTTAAGAAATCATAAAGAAATTTTATGTTCTTATTTTGGTGTGAAAAAATCTTAAATGTCGTGGGTAGTGTGTTCTAGAGAGACTAGGGTGTTGTTTGGGTGAGCCAAGGCTTTGGAATATGTAGAGAAATTGGTAAGAGGTGGTTTCCTTTTATATGTAAAGAAAAATAAACCTTTTTAAAATGTATTACTTATCAATGATTTCACTAAATTATTTAAGGAATAATGGTCTAAAACTGTCCTATAATATTGTGGAGATAGAGTTAAATCTGAGACTCCCTCTAACATTCAATATTATGCATTTATTCACATGATCTAGCCACTTGCACATGGGTTAATCAATTTCCTCTAATTAACCCTTACCATGGTAAACCATTTTTACCCTTAGTAAGTAATTTGAATAGCCAAAAATGATAAATAATATTATTTAATAATATTTAGATACTAAATTTTAACATTTAAATCTATTTTATAAAATTAAATTTTTATTAATATGTTGAAATTTATTTTAATACTAGCGCTTATAATGCCTAAAATTCCATTTTTAGTAAAAATTTATTATAACAATAATTTTTATATTTAGGATATAATTATAAATTTATTTATTATATTGAAATTAATTGTTTTTAAATTTTTCTATAAATAAATATTTAATAATTCCAAAATAGAAAATATAATTCACCCTTTTAAATTTTTTATTAAAACACAATGTTGAAAAATAATTTTTGTTAAAATATTACACAAAATTTATAAGATGTGGAATGTGGGTTTTATATATCCATAAAGTATTATAAAATATACAATTAAACCTTATAAATTATTTTTTTTTGTATAGTAAAAAGGGTTTCAAAAACATACATGGAATTCTTTTGCAATAATTACATAAAAGTGATAGTATTAGTAAAATAAATTTTTTCACTATAAACCAAAAAATAAATTCTCTTAGAAAAATCTAAAAAAATAATATTTTATTAATATTTAAATTATAAATAAAAAATGAAGTCTGCTTTTTCAAATGCAATTTCTATACTTCTGTATTTTAACATTTAATTAAAATAATAACATACAATGAGAAGTTTTTTTACAGTAATTTTTTTAAAATACTAGTTGTTATTATTCATAATTTATATAAACACTATTAAGGATAAAATTAATCAATAAATATTATATTTTATTAAAATCGACTTTGGATAATAATATACATACATTTTTTTATAAAAAATGCATAGTGTTTAAAAAGATAGTTTCTTAAACACAATAATGAATTTTTTTTTTATAAAATTACTGTTATAAATATATAAATTAATTTATTTTGTTATTTAGTTACTTCTATTCATACCTAATAATTCAACGATGATATTTTAATTTTTTAAATGTATCATAATTTTATTTTAGTTTGGTGTTTTTTTGTAGAGAGAGCTATCAAATGTATTTTTCTCAATTTTGGGGAATCATATATAAAAATATTTCATCGTTTTTTTCTCCAGCCTTAAATATATATCACCCTCATAATATTAATTATTAGTTAGTATCAAGGATATATATGGGTATCTATAAGAGAGATACAACTTTGGGTATAATTTCTAGAGAGATATAAAGCGTACAAACATAGAAACATATCTTTCTTGTCAAAATATGTTTAACCCAAATATTGAATTTTTTGTATAATCATTTGAGCCAAGAGTCAATAATTATTTAGTATCAAGACCCAAATTATATTGTTTTTTCTAGAGTTTTTTTATTATAATTATCGGATATACTCTCTTAGGTGAACATGAAATGTGATCTTGTTATTCAAATAAATTATTCCTCTAAGTGATGTTATTCTATCCATTCCTATAATCTCATTAATAATATTAAAAAGAAGAATAAGAAAATTTTCATGAAAAAACTTTTCATAATAATTGAGTCAAGATAGAATATTAATGTTTCTATCAGATGATGGTAATGATATATTTTATATATTATTAATATATTTTTGTTAAGTAATTGAAGAAGTAAATAAAGCTAGTTCTTGCAAAAAAGAAGATTAAATAATTCTACAGAACCATATTATACTAAATGTAAAAAATCATAGAAACAAGTGGTAGATAGGTTAATGTGAAATATTAGGAAAAATTTCTTATGGTAGTTAGTAAATTCTCCATATGTTGTTCCAAATTATGGTAAGAAATTTTACTTAAACTAGATTGGAAACATTCTTTATCATGGTAAATAACCATCACTTATCGATGTCATGATATTTTCCTATAAAATTAAATTGATGTTGTATGAATAATTTAATGTTTCCAATATCATGAACTACATAACGATACATGATTTTTATCAAAGGGGGAATGAATTTTACTAGACGTAATGTTTTCTAGATGTAAATAATATAGGTTACCATACAAGGATTTTTATGAAGAATATATTAGGGAAATTTTCTTGAAATTATTATTGATGATGTTTTCACATGTTATTGAATGTATAATTATAATAGATTCCAGTGTTGAGATTTTAGTTATTACAAAATCAGATCACCATATTGAGATTTTGTAAGAAAAACATGTGTGATTTTTTTTTATTTTTATACATTGTTATTAGACGGACAAATTTTGAGTTTCTAAACATAGAAAGAATGATGTGTTTTCACAAGGGAATAAAAAAACAATGGTTCTTTGTATGAACTTTATTCATAGAAATGTTTTATATTTTCATTAGACTTAACAAATTAAAATCACCATAAAAACCCATCAGAGGAACATTGTCCCATTTTTTTGATGTCTGAAGTTTTGATTTTGTAAACTCTTTTACAAAACTATTTGATGAAGTTTCATAAAGAAAAATTTATTTATAAAGTCAAAAACTGAAGTTAATAAAGTAGGTATTTTTTACACTTGATTAACATTATCAGAAAAACAAATTAGATAATGTTTATTTGAGAAAGCATGGAATTTCATGTTTTCGATGTTATACAAGTGGAAGTTTGCATAAATTTCACTTGAAAAATATTATGAAAATATAAATTTTTTAATTATATACATATAAATTTGTCTTTATGAATCTACCAAATGAAACAAAATACATGTTAATTTAATTTTTTTTAAAAAGTACTTACGAGAATAAGCTGGAAGTGCAGAACATTGGATGAACCAAATCCAGAGTGTTAGGAAAACATTTATGGGTCATAGGATTTATTAATGATCCTATGCAGTTTTGTAAAGTGATTATGTTATTCATAAATGTTGATGAAAATATAATTGGGAGAGATCATATTCTAAATTGATTTTTTGAATATAGTGAATTTTTGAAGAATTCATATTTTCAAATATGTACAATGTCAAAGGGGGAAATAAAAAAATTTAAATTCAAATAAGTTGACCAGAAGAAGAAAGTTGGTTGTTACTAAAGACATAAAAAAATGTTGTAATGTTTGCAACCATCTATACTGAGTCAAAAAAATTGACAAAGGTAAATTAATTTCTTAACAAAAAACATGTATGATGATTGAAGAGATGTTTTTTTACAAGATGAGTGACGTTTGAGTTGAAGCATTTATGAAAAAAAGATTATGTATGGAAATATATCAAATGAACATTTGTTTGGAAATCCATCTGATAAACATTTGTGATAAATTACATCACAAAAATACATGTAATTAAGTACATTAGATAATCTTTTATAAGTAATTACATAAGATGAACTTTTGTGAAGAAGTATATCATATAGATATTTCTGAGAAACTTATACATAATTCTTTAGCTATGGAAGGATGACTAGATAAATTCATATAGAAGAATAAAAGAAGAGAAGTGGAGTTTTTTAATTGAATGAAATATTCCTAATGAAGGCTAAACAAATATTTAACAATATGGAGAAGCTTCATAAAATATTTATAAAGAAACATATTCTAGATGGATTTTTTAAGTGGAACATAGAATAACTTTGTAAAGTCAATAACCAAATGATGAAGAATGTGTTAATTCAATTGGTTCATGTAAGTACCAGGTCTTAAACAAAACTTATTATAGTTTTTTTGAACTAGAATTGACATTAGAGGATCTTTTCAGTTTATAGTTTTTTAGAATTAGGAAAAAATATTACAAAGTAGACTCATACATTACCTCTGGAATGTTATACTCAGTATTCACTTTTTCCACAAAGGAACCCATTTTAAAATAAAACATAATATCATTTCAAGACACATCTTCAATACTTTTACCATGGAATATTATTTTTCCTTACCAATCTTAAAACCTATAAAAAATTAAATACAATGTATGATCACAAAATCTCAATAAGGTATATAAAGAAAGTAAATTGTTAGTCCAGTGAAAACATGAAAACCCATTATTTTTTATTAAAAACATATTAGTAAGTATAGAAAAATAAATAGTTTCCTTCATACATAATTACTATATAAATCTTATAATCACACATGCAAAAGTAATAACCATTCGGTCGATTTTCATCACTATAATACCCAGTGCATTAGATAACTATAATTTAGATCACCCTTTGTATAAGCTATATCAGACTCACCCATATTTAATGAGATATAATGGGGATCAACCCTTCATATATTATATATTAGGCTCTCCCCCAAGCTATAATGGAGATTCAACCTTCCTATAAGCTATATTAGGCCCACACTTTTAATGTACAAGTACCAACTCAGAAAATTATGAAATTTTTACCATGTCACTAATAAAATTTCATTTCCATTCATAAGATAACCAATATATTTTCTAAACTCAATTTAAATCCATAATAAAAGTTATTTTTGAATCAGTGTGTCTTGTGCCACTTTGATACTTTTAAAAATAAATTTGATAATTTACATTTTAAAACATTTAAATTGATAAAACCATTTTCAAAACACATTCACAAATAGGAAATAATTATAAGAATTAATCTTTAAAACACTTAAAAAGATGTTTTAGTTAAAGAGTCCCATACCACATTGAACATTTAAATTATAAGCCATGTGAAATTAGAAAATTTTAAAAAACACTAAATTACATGATTATAGATAATATATTGATATTTAAAGACTAAGTGGTTGTATATTCACTTTATACAAGAATAAATGTGTATATCTTTAAGAAATGTCTCAATAAAAGGATATTGAGATGAAATATCGTATCTTAAGTCTGACTCGTCATGTAAAAAATTTATCTCCATGAATAATAAAAATAAATTATTTATATACTTTCTTAACAACCTTTATAATGTTTATTATTCCTTTTATATGAGTATTACCATTTAATAATTATTACTTAATTATTTATGATCACATCAGGCATTTTGTCAAGCTTTGGTGCTTGAGTTGAAAAAAGAACATAGTATGATGTAAATAGCCAATGAAGTCATATTCCCATCATCTAGAGAATAATATTTAAGGCATAATAATAAATCTTTTATATCAATTATAAATTTAAATCCATTCATTAAAAATGGATATGAAAAATGAATAATGTTAAAATCATGGATATGGTAAGCCGTACTTACACATGAGTTATGTCTTCATTTATCATTTATCATTATGGAAAGAAGGTAAGTGATATTTTATCTTTAAATAATGATAATAACACAATTTATATCATATTAATAATTTTAATGTTCTTATATATATATATCATACAAGTGATGTTGTTAACAAACACGAATCACATCTCATTGGGAATGTGATAGTTCACACGTACGCACGAAAGACATTATCATTTTTTTGTTCATAGAAAGAAAGAATGTAATTGATATATTATTATAATATAATGATTAATATTTAATAAACATCACATATGAACATTGATTTCATCATTATAATTTTTATTTAAATACGGTGATGAAAAACAAACTATATCTATTCGTGAGTCGGTAGTCCTGCGTACTCACAAACAAAAATATTACTTCACATTTGATGAAATTGGATATATATTCTGGTGATGATATTAACATAATAAAATCTTAGTATATTTTGGATACTTGGGTTATTATTTCATCATGGTATGAGGATAATTTAATTAAGTAGAAGAATAAATAAAATAGAAATACTTAAAGGAAACGATACCTCTTCTTTGGTTTATCACCCTTATAGAACCCCTTAACACCACTACGAGGGGTTTTATGCCTATAATAAAGACTCGTTAATGTGGAAAGGGATTATAGGACCAGGATTGGGAAGATTGGGGATGAAATAAAATATGTATTAACTATGATTAATAGAGAGAAATGTGTTACCTTTTATAGAAGATGGGAGGGGGAATCTTGGATTTATAAAAAGTATTAAATTAAGATAAATTCATTTTCCATCTAAAATGGTCAAAAGATTATTTATTTTCAAGATATGGTTATTTTGGGTTGAATTCCCTTCATTAAAATAAAATGAGACATATTTTGAATATTTTATAATACTCATCTTATTGTTTTAACCCCTTTTAACTCTTACAAATTTATCAAGTAATTTACAATTTGATGGATAAATAATTACCAAATCATGCCTAAAGAGCAATGAATTAGTCATTAATGAAATTTTTAGACTAATATAAATTATTTTTCTTAATATTATATTTTTAAAAAATTTATATTAGTTATTATATATTTTATATTTTAATATATGAATTGCGTCAGTTTTGAGAAAATTCATTACGTGATTTTTTTTAAATCCTAATAATTTGATTCCATATAAAAAATACTGGATTAACTCCATAATAAAATTTCACAGTCTAACATAGATTTCATGGATGGAATCAAAAATTTAAAAAATAATTATTTTAATATTATTAATATAATTTAATTGATTCTTTCTTTAATAAATCTCTTACTGCATCATCTACATTTCATAATTAAATTTAATTATTTAATTACTAAAAATTTAAAAAAATTACCTTGATTTAGGTAATATTTTTATATTTATACGTACCATTAATTTTTTATGAGATCACTTACATAACCCCATATTGATTTTTTTAGAAAGAATAGAAAAATTTACGACATATTTTCCAT
Organism: Viscum album; assembly: GCA_963277665.1. Classification (NCBI taxonomy): domain Eukaryota; kingdom Viridiplantae; phylum Streptophyta; class Magnoliopsida; order Santalales; family Viscaceae; genus Viscum; species Viscum album. The sequence goes on along the minus strand of OY728140.1, from coordinate 1,687,896,385 downwards.
TACTTTAAATTATATTTTTTAAATGTCATAATCACACTCAAGTGGATTAGAAAGTTCACAATTTCAAGATTTATAATCTTAGGGTAGATAATAACTCATGCAATAAAATTATAAAAAGTCTTTTGATAAATTTATAATATTATCATATTTATTTTACCTATAATTACCATATTTACCTTTAATCGTGGTAAATAAAACACTAAATTTTATATTCACCAAAATGTTATTGTGATCATACTGTACGAACTTTTTTCATACTGAGTAAAACAATGTATTTCTATATTTGAATATTAAATTAACATAAGTGGTTAAATTATTTTTAACAGTAATCATCTTTGTGGATCAAGAAAACAGGTTTTTAAGTAAACTTTACAATAGTTCACATTGTTTTATTTGTAATTACATCCAATGAACTACTTTATATTAACTAATAAAAAAAATATAATTATACTTTAAAATCACGTGAAATGATGATATAACAATATAAATAATTTAAATTAAAATGTAGTTTTGAATTAAAATATAGTATTATCCACTATTCATTAAAATATGATTTTTATCAAAAAAATATCAATAATTAAAAAAAGGTAAATTTGAATGTCCTAATTCTAATTGAGATGTATATTTTTTCCAATATAACATATAAAAGTGGCATAAACTAAATTTAAAATGGGTTCACCATCAACTGGCGATAAAATAGTCTTTTTTGAAAAATAATAATTTTATTCTTAAAATAGGCATTGTTTTTATATTACGGCTAGAAAATATCATAAGATGAATTTTAAAAATTAGATTAAATATATTTCATTTAAATTTCCTTATTATAATCAAACAAGAGGGATTTTATTATTTTATAAAAAACACTATTCACAGATAAATAGTTTTTCATAAAACACATCCTTCATATTCAATTGGTTTTTATTTTGATTTCTAATAAAGTTTATAACCAATGAATCGTTATATAAACATTTATAATCCCTATTTTCCCAATTCAATTAATAATATTCATTCCCCTCATTCTATCGAATATGTTATAACTGAAACATTTAAATAATAATATTTAATTGTTCATTTAAACATGATCTGTTGTCTCATGTACACTATCGAACATAGTTTTTCTTTTTTTAACACAGGATGTTACATTATCCCCCATTTTAGAAATTATTTCCTCCAAATTGTAAATTTAGGGTTGGTAAGTAAGGTATGATTTTTCAAAATACATTTATTGCAATCCCACATCTTAAAAAATGATTAATAAAACATCCAATTTAAAAGAAAAAAAAGGAAATTACTAAGGTAACCTAAGATAACACATACTATGATTTCATGTAGGAAAACATGGATATGGATGAAAAACTAACCATCATTTTCTGATACAAAGTGATAGGAAAAAAAAATTAGGAAAAAGCTGACCATCAGAAAACTATAAATTTGTGATGGGTTAAACAATCTCTGAAATCATAGACGGAAAAGTAAACAAATTTTTTTTTAAGATCTTTTTCATAATGTGGAGAATTTATTTAACTTCTATGACTAATAACATAAGAAAACATACTTAGTTGGCAATTAGAGTTTCATACATTAACCAATTTTTCCCCAAACTCATCTTTTTATCCAAACGATGTGTATTCATGATGAATCAACTTTTATAGAATCCCATTATCCATAAAATATTAAATATCCATTTATTCAATATTGAAACATTAACCAGAACGAATATAGTTAGGATAAGATAAAAAAAATAAACCATTTGATGATGAAAAACTACTTTTAATCTCAAAAATTCAAGTGTAATACCAAAATTTCAACATGGGCCATTTAAAAAATAACTACCATGAATATTCCAAAAAAATATTATAACTAATATTAAACCCCAAAAAATAGATGGATTTAATTAAATAATCTTCCAATATAAATTCTATCATTTAACTCTAAATAACATCAACCACTCTTAATGTCTCATTCCAAAATTTAATTAACATAATAATATATTCTCCATGATAGGTTAATCATATCCATAAAAACCCAAATTCCCTATAATTCCATAAAGGAAATCATATATTCTTTTTAAATATAATTCTACCACAATAACTCAATTAAATCTACAAAGTATTCTATTTACCTTAATCATAAAAAGTTCCCAAAATAGTCAACCTCTTCCAAAATAATATTTATCATCTAATAAAAAAATGATTTTACAATACCAAGGATATCCATTTTATAAAACTTATGTTCCCAAAATCAATTTATTCTTATTTATTCAACTCATTTATCTATAAATACAAAGTCATACTAATCAAGGAATTCATGTCGTTACATGGTCTATGGGTTTCTTTTTCACAAACTATATAATTATTATAATATTACCAAAATATTATAGACCTAAAAAAGAATCATAAAATTTTTTAACCAAAAAGGTTGGCTCAGACCTTTCATTTTACATCCAAAAAAGTAATAACCCAGAATTGCCTCAGTAGTGAGTGTCCCCATTAATACTGTTAATCAACATAAAATTTTATAAATTAATGCCCCAAAAGGAATTGTATGGGATTAAAATTATAATCAACCGTAAAATTATAAACCCATGATGATATATCTAACTCTTATGAAATCATCTTAGTGTTTGAATTTTTCTAGACCATCCTCTAATACCAAATTTAAGGACATGGCCTTAAATATAACTTATTCTAGTGATTATCTACTAGAATTGACATTATGTGATATTTTTAGTTTCAAGAATTATAGAATTAGGGAAAACTATTTCAAAGTAGACCCATATGTTACATGTGGAATGTTATACTCAGTATCCACGTTTTCACCAAAGTTAACCCTTTTAATATAAAAATGATTTATTTTCAAGACTCATCTTCAATAAATTCATTAAGGCATATTATTTGTCCATACAAATATTAAGACCAATGAAAACCATTTTCAAAAATGGGATGAGAAAAAAATCTCAATAAGGTTTGTAAATATATAAAATCATTGGTCCAGTGAAGACATGTAACACCCCAAGATTTCAAAGTACGTTATTTCTTCAAAATAAATTAATAACTTGCACTACACGCATCACGGAGTTCAAGTGCACCACAATTTACCAAACTAGCCATTAAAAATTGGTTATGATTATTATTAACTAAATTTTGAACTATATTTAATCTATATAATTTTAGAATCCATAGTATGAGTTTCGTAGAAATAATGTAAGAACTAATTCATTTTTTAGATAAAAGAAGTATTTTTCGAAAAATGTACTTTTTTAACCTTTTAATGGTGAACCATTTTTAAATCCAATATTTGAAACTTTTATATATTTAATTTTAAAAAATAAACTTTTTATTTATAATCGGGACATAAGAATTTAGTTTCAATAAATTTTTGGTGTTTTTCTGATAACTTTCATATTTGGGTGAATAGTGAAAAATAATATATTTAAACTGAAAACAACATTTTTAATCAAAATAATTTATAGTGTTAAATTATAAATTTTAGTGGGTTTTAAGTATAAATATATTATATATTTACCATTTAATACAATTCTAGTAATTTTATGTAATTTCACCTTGAGATTAGACATAAGGAAGTGTTAATCTTTTGATAGATATTGTTTCTTAAAAATACGCCTTTTGGTTTTAACAAAGGGAATTAATTTTAAATTAATAAATGAAACATCTATGTTTTTAATTTGGTAAAATAGACATCATTTTTTTATTCAAAATATCAAAATTATCCTAGGGTGAATTTTTGGTATTTTTCTGAAAACGTTCAATTTTTGATTAATAGTGAAAAAACACTAAGTTATTGTTTAAAAACGAATTTTTATTTAAATATTTATTTATTTTATTTAAATTTATTTTTCGTCAAAATGGATACATAATACCTATATATGTTCAATGTAATTCATTGGAGTCAGTTTATAACAATTTTAGATATATAAAAATTTTATTGAAGTTTTCACCCTCTTTTATCCACCTCCTAGGATAATTTTCAAATTTACATAAAACATAATTTTACTACTTCTGTGAGTTGAATTGAAAAAATCCCAGAGATACGGTTAATATCAAAGAGTAAAATGTGGTTCAATAAGATAAAAATAATTTTTCGTGAATAGTAACTTTTTACTTTTATTCACCACGGTTAAAAGAAAATAGGGTAATTAAGGGTAAAAATGATATTAATATTACCTTAACACATGTTGTAAGTCTATTTGAAAAGTGAATCTAAACCAAAAACAACCTTAGGAATAAAATATTATCATTTAGGTCCATTGGGATTAGATTAGGACATTTATTATTATTTAATTCAAAGAATTGTTAAAAGAGATGAAATCAAAGTTTATAAGTAAATTTTTTTTAATATATGGTTATTCATAAGATAAATTCGATTATAAATATCATTATAAAGATAAAACGATTTCCTACATCATGGAATTTTATTTATAATTTTTATACATTAAATAAATAAATCTATTTGTGACACAATGATGATGCATTAATTAACTTATTCAGGAAAGAATCAAATAAATGGTATTTTAAATATTAAAATAAATATAATTTTAATGTTTTTATGAAATGCAAGATTTTACTATGTGCATATGAAATTATAGGGATGATTAAATGTATCTTTTTCGAAGTTATCATGTTTTGATGACTTTCACAGAAACAAAATACCAAATAGTGTCAAAATTGACATAAATTAATATTTAAAACAAATACTATATTATTGGTTGATATAATATTCCTAAAAATTTAATGATGTGAAAAAGGGATTAAATAATTTTATATATGTAATTAATGATCCACTTGAGGTTATCTTTGATGTTTAGAGTAAGTTTATTAACCATATAGTTTAAGAATACAAGAAGACACAGTAAAAGTTAAACTATTTAACTAGGAGTTAAATCTAAAAATTAAGGTTAATATGGTGACCTAAACCTATATAAAACCTATTGGTTGATATGTTTTAGACCCATAACCACCTTATCCTTTAAATAAATAATTTTGGAGCCATTATAAACAGAAAATGAATTTATTATAAAATAATATTTTTAGTTTTTCCTAAAGTTCCCCTCACCCCTCTTATAAAATGGAACTCCCCTTCACTATAATTGACACATTCTAAGCCATTTGGCTCAGTCGACCCCTGCCCAAATATCCTCCCAACCATCCTAACTTCATCCTAGTGGCCTTACTTTGGTCAGAAATCTATCCTAAGGAGCCCCTTTGATCAAATCAAAAGGAAGAACCTGAAGACGAGGTAATGACTTCACCACCCTCTTTCAAGTTCTCTTATTATTCCACTTACTCATTCTTTGTTGTTTCCATTATAAAATAATAAATCCATTATCTTATATATATTGTGATGTTATTATAAATATGGAACAACTATATTCGTTATCATATCCATCTTATGAATGATAACGTCACCATGTGTGGGTACGTACAGCTTACCGTCTCCACGCCGTGGTGTAAATTGTTATTCAACACTATGTTATTTGGATGGCTATAATGATGAGGAATATTTCTATAAATAATGAAAATAACATGATAATGTCTCTGTAAAATTAATATACCATCCAATTCCACAACTTTATGGAAATGATATTTTCGTTCACGCGTATGTACAGATTACCATCTCCACGACGTTATGGGATTCATTTCCACGTTCACCATTCATCGACGATTATAAAAATATATATATTATTAATAAGTATATAATATATGACATAATAATGATACTGGAGATATATACATATATATATATGTGTATTTACTTATATCTTATTCACTTAGTTCCGTTCAATACGAGATGAAAACGGAAACAACGTTTATGCTTACGTACAGACTATCGTCTCCATAATGGGTGTTTTTCATTTCATATATATGTATATTATACATATTTATATTATAAATATATATGAATTATAAAACCTGTTTTATATTTTGGAAGTACTTAAATCTTTATCTGAGTGATACAATCAAGTGTAACAAGTTAAAACAGGTACAATAAAAAAAGCGATTAGTACCTGAAATGTTAATTTAACAAGGAAATTATTATTAAATGGTTATTATAAAGTAATAAATGAATCATGTTTGATATCATAAATATTAATATGGTTCTGGTATACTTCAATAACATACTACGTTCTTCATACAAGAGGTTAAATGTACCCTCTACTAAAGGAAAGTGCAAGGTAAGGGTTTTCATCTCACTCCTTAATCCTATGAGATTCATGTCATATTGCCACTATTACCTTTTGTGTGGTGTATGTACTGCCCATAATTGTATTCTTTGTGTAATAAACTTTAATGTATGTGTATTTACATATTCATTGTATGATACCTCTTTCATGGGGTGTATGTTTTGTAAGTTACCAAATTGGTAAGGGTTAATTTCACAATCTCTTTATTTTCCGAGGTTGTTTTTACTTAAGTATCTACTGGGACATATTTATTATCCATGTCCATGTTTCATAAAAGAGTTTTCTAAGGGATTATTTTTAAGGTAATTTTACTAAAACATCAATTTAAAATTTTTAAATATTTATTCTTCTAAATTATTCTCTTTAATTTCCATATTTTCAAAATGGTTTTTAAGGATTTATTTGTATGGACATGAATATTTTAAAAATGTTAATTCCATTCAAAAGATTCAATGAGGTATGGGACACTTTGATTCATAAATGTCTTTAAATGTCTACCTTTCAAAATTTCATAACTTTTAAATGTTATGATGAAAAAGAAATTTTTTCGTCAAAGAGTTTTACAAAACATTTTCATCTATGGGAACATCCTTTGATGGATTTTAAGCTTTTTTGAAGTTGATTTATTATGATACAAAACATCTATATTTTATTGCGGGTTTTGTGATATGTTTGACTGTAGATGTGTTACTTTTACACCATTCATTGTTTATGGATAAAGCATCGACATTTCGTATGATAGTTTTAATATGAATATTTATGTTATATTTAAACCTTTTCATATGAGGAATGAATTAGACTTAGTAAGTGATGTGTGGAGCCTTCTATATCTTCTCGATGCATCGGTAGGTCTCATGAGACAAACTAGTGTCCTGGCACAAGGCCTTGACAAAATCTTATTTGTAGTCATGGAACAAGGCCTTGACTATGTGGTTATGATAGTCTGGAATTATGCATTCCATCATTTTGAAAGTGGTTATTGATATTTCATGTGATTATTCGACTAGAATATCCATGTGAATAAGTAAATGGAATTATTTCACTTTATTATTTCCATATAATTTTGAAGGTCATGTTTAAAAGGCTTTTGTTTTAGTTATAAGTTTCCTTAAATGTTTATGATTATTTATGAATGTTTCTGCTGTATTACTTACCCTTAATAAGCATTTGAGCTCACCCATTTCTATGTTTTATTTTTCCCAGGATTCCAAGAATTGTATTGTGATTGATATGCAGTGTTAATCCAAGGGAATAATGGCATTAATAAAGTATTATTTATGTTGTTTTTTATGTTATAATGTGTAATGTAACATTCATGTATGAAATCTATTTTCCAAGACTACTAAACTGATCGGTCCTTCGGGACTTCATTCCTTATAATCATGCCAATGTATTAAAATAATGCCCCGACTTTGGGTAACTGGGGTCGGGGAGTTACAGTTGGTATCAGAGGAAATTTAACAATAACCTTCGAAACTAGATTTAGATAAACTCTAATTAGAAAACATTACCCTAAGATAGACTTTGAGGATTAGTATAGAATAACTTCCTAGACTTTTGGTAATGTAGAGATTTTGTGAGTTTTCCAAGAAAATACATCCATGTCTGGATACGAGCACGTAGAGGCGGCTTTGGCACAGGTGTACATAGGGGTAAAACCCGAAAACACCACATTAAGTTAGACTTGAATGATAACTGGAGCACGACAATGGGACTTGCTTCACTCTTGGTTATGACACTCTCAGAGGATATTCTTTGGATAATTATCATTTTGTTTACAAATCATTACAAAATATTTATGAGTATATATCTCCTTAAAGAAAATATTTTTATGGATTATATCTGTAAACTGTTCAATTTATGTTAGGTATTTTACAAGTTTGGAATTATTCATTGCAATTCATAAACTGACCTAGTGTATGCCATTGTATAGAAATGGCGTCCAGCTGAATAAATGTGAACTCCAGTAATACGTATGATACAAAGAGTATGAAGGATCATATCTTTCATAGTATTAAACCAATATTTAAAAGGGAAATAGTCTTCCATGTATTCTCAACATATGAAGAAATAATATCTGATGTTAATAAGATAAGTAAAGATCTCTCTGAGTCATATGGATTTGAAGGGAAGCGAGAGAAGAAAAGTATAGAAGAGAGAAATATGGATAAAGGGAAGAGGTAAAAGAAGGATTTTAAAATATGCAATAAATGTGGAATGAATCACCTTGGTAAATGCTTGAAGGTAATGAGAGTTTGTTATAAGTGTGGAGAAAAAGGACACCATGTACTTGATTGAAAAGGTAAGAAAATGTTTTCAAATGTAAAATGCTTCCTCTAAAAGAAGTTGAGACACTATGCGAATCAATGTCCCATTCATAAGAGTATACCACAAATGATGTTATTGGATAATAATCAAGTTATGATACTACCTTAGATGAAGAGGAATGAATATTGTTCTTATGTTGTGATTATTGAATTATTTCATTTGAGTGTTGTATTAACAGTATACTAGTTACATGAATTATGGAGATAAATAAGGATTGTAATGCAGTACAATTTATTGAGGATTTGATATTATATGGTTCTAAGAAATGTGACTTAATATTAAGCTACAATTTTTTGGAAAATACATGATTGAAGGAAAGGTAATCCTTAATATGGTCTTGATAATGAGGTAGTGATTTTGGAATAAGAGATGGTTGATTTTGGTAATTTGGGATTTTGCGGTGTTGCAAAAGAATACATGGTGAAGGCGTTCACATGTTATTACCTATAAAAAATGATCCTCATTATGTTTAATTTCCTTATATATTTTGGATTGAGAGTTTGGATATATGTATTTTGGATAATTCTAAAGGCTAGAATGGATTAAGATTGAACTTGGATACTATTTTTAAGATTATTGTTTGATTTCCATATGATGAGAGTGGTTTTTTGCGAAACCAAAAATCAATTAAATTCTTATTTAACTAAAAATATACTGTAGTGGAACATCCTAGGGCCGATCACAAGGAGGCTGGTCACATGCACTATTTTCCTATTATCACTATTATAAACTAACTAATATAATATATAATACTAATATAAATGGGGGGAATTGAAATGAAGAAAATATAAATATAATATAAATATATAAAAATACAAAATAAAATGAAATGGAATAAAATACACAAAGAAGTTGGTAAAAGAAAACAATTGTTCTTGGGGTTTCATAGTGGATTTATCATTGTTATTCAAAATATCTATCAAATAATTGTTCAATGTGGGGATCAAGATCTATCATTCCACACCCTCTCGTTTGAAATGTATTACCCTACACCAAGACCTCTGTATGTAGGAGTAATCTCTTCCACATAAATGCCAAATCCAAACTCCACTGTTTGAATGAATTGGATATTGATGGGATGAAAAATTAATAAACGAGGAGGAAGAAGACAATGGTAGAGAATGTGGGGAGACCGCTCACCATAATCATTTAACCACCACTGAATTCTTAGAACAAAACATGATAAAACAATAACGTATAATAAACTCAAATACCACCACTTCCCCCCTCAAACAAGAGTGAGAGTTAGCTCTCCACAAGCATGGAGTTTGAAAGAAGCATGGTTGGAAAAAGACATAAAATAAAATAAATGGAAGAAAGGAGAAATGTACAGAAGAAGAAGAAGAAGGATACACTAATATATATCATAACTATAAATAACAATTATAGAAACAAAACTCAACCTTTCCCCCTTGAAATGGATATCCTTGTAAATGGGAGAAGAGGTACAAATTTATAGGGAAAATGAGTGAAGAAATCTCGCTCAAATTCTTCCCTACGGATTGCACCGACTTTTAGGACCACTAAATGGAAGAATTGGGAAATGGATCCTTCTTGAAAGTTGTTCAAAATAGGCTTCCGCGTCTCCCCAAAAACTTTCATCCACATTAGTACAAGTGTGATGGAGTTATGACTGTTTTGGTGAGGAAAATTAAATATGTCCAGGTGACTCTTCGTCTTCCACAATTCCAACTTCCAATACCATTAAGACCTTGTAATCAGTAGATTAAGACGTGGACTCCTTAATTAAAGATGTTCATTTATTCCTCCTCAATATCAATGTTGAATTTAAGCACCAAAGGACCGGTATAATTATAGATAGAAGCTCATCTTTAAAACATTCCAAATTTGTGCACAATTTACGAGGTCTGGATTATGAGATGATTTTGGGACTCCAAATGATTGATTGATCTAGGACTCCAGAAGGATGAAATGAGGCCCAGTATGTAAGGAAACAAAAAAAAAGAATTTTACAATTCAGTTTAGTGTATAAAACGATATTTCCTAAATAATGAAGACATATAAAACAGTTAAACACCAAAATTATGCCATTTTTGCAATTGAGCTCAAAATACCACTAAAACATAAAAATGTGATAATTGCCAATAAAATATCACATTTTTGGGATTTAGAACATTAAAATACAGTATATAATATGTGAAAATTCTAGATTTATCACTCCCTCACACTTAACTCTTGCACTCCCGAGCAATCATCATATATTCAAATCAAAATTCACAGAAAAATCAAAAATGAGAAAACATCTATGATCTCTTCCAAATTAAAATTCCATCATGTCTCATCTATCAAAAACAATTCCCAATAATTTTCATTCCATACATTTATATTTATTCAACCTCATAAATCCATCCATGGCCCAATCACAGCATACCTCACCTTGAATTTTGTGTCACTCTTCACTCAAGAGAAATTAAATCTGGAGTTATGCTCATACTTGGAAAGTGCATGTATCACCATAGGCTTGTGTCAATTATCATCTCTCCACAGCACGAAACATGAAAATGAATTTAATCATGAGTAATTTTTCAGGTGATTTCTGTGGCTTAGGGTTGGTGGGAAAATGATTGAAAAATCATGGATCAAAAGGGAAGGTTAGACTCTTAAGCTCAATGCATGAATAATCAGGTGAAAACACAGGATGAACCTCACTCAATCCCCTTAAAATGTGATACACAACACTTCCCCCTTTTTACGACATGGGACATGAGTCAGGAAATGAATCTAATGAATGATTTCATCTATGTTCTCCCCTTTTTTCATTTCTTCATTTTTTTAAGCACTAGAAAGGCACAACTATATTTTCTTTTTCTTTTTTTTCATAGAGAATGAACTGACAATTGAATAAAATGAATTAATGAAAATCATTCCCTTGAATTTAGAGAGGGACATGAGTCATAAAAGGAAGTAAAATGATAAAATCAAGCTCATCTGCATTTTTCCTATTTTTTCATTTATTTTGAAGGAGAGCCAAATGAAGCAATAAAGCACAATGAAAGGATTACCCATGCCCAATCTGATCTTTATCATCCATTTCCCAAAATGTTGACACACACATCACATCACCCAAAAAGGAAACACATCCCAAATAAATCACATGAAAGGCCCTACCCCCACACTCAAACTTGAAATATCCACGCAAATATACTAAAAGTGCGGGTAGGTAAGGAAAAATTGTCTTGTAATGTGGCTTAAACCTATAAAGCAATTCATGGAATCTAAGGGATAATGAAGGATATAAGTAAAGGTATGTATCAAGATAAAATATTTCTAGCCAAAAAAATTCCTCAATCATATCAAAAACATTCCATGAAATCCAAAGCTTCGAAAGAGAAAAATCACAAGTTCTGGTTCTCACACAAAATCCAAGATTCTCTCAAGAAAGTGTGGGTATTAGAAATAATATTTCAAAGTAGTTCAGAATACCTCACAGGACAAGAAAAATGTATTGAGTCAGTGTTTTATGGGAATGAATTTCAAAAATCGGTCAGACACATAAGATTGCTTGAAAATCCAATTCAGAAAATAGTTTCTCATATCAACAATCATATAAAATCCATTTTATCAAAAATCATCTCAACTTTCTCAGAATCAATTACTATGTAAAAAATGATCTTAATATTCATTAAATCTCAATAATCCTAAAAAGATGAAATTAAAATAAAATTAATGCTCAAAAATCAACTAATCAGGTTGACACTCCCCAACCTAGATTTCAATACCCCTCATTGCACCTCAACACAAAATCAATATAAGGGATGAAAAATAAAGGGAAGGAATGATACAATATGACTTTATTTTTCATTGGGAGATTTGAGATAAGCTCTTATCTACTACCACTTGACCGAAAAGGCATGAAATAAAGAAAATATGAGAAAAATAAATAAAATGAAAGAGGAATGGAGAATAAAGGGGATAATGCTTGGTTTGACCCCCAAGCGGGTGCTAGGTTTTTACTGCCCCTAGTCCAGCAGTTACAGCGGTTTAACCCCAATCTTATGGTGGGTAGGGTTTCTTGCTCATAAACCACCAAAAAATCTTTCTTCCAATGCTCATCAGCTGATACAGGTCTTGGAGGAACCCACATAAATAGTACATCAGCTCCTCCCCCTTTTCCATGTGGTACAAGATAGAATATGGGGGGAGGATAATGAATGGGTCCTCAACATCATCCATGACTTCTTTGGCCACTTCGACTTCAACATCCATGGCTTGATCATTCGATGTTGTTTCAAAAAATTAAGAAGGGAAGTTAGAAAATAATTCCACTAGGATATGATTAAAACATGAAGAATCAATATAAAAATCTTCTCTTTCATAGAAGTCAGCTCGAAACAGAATCTCTTCAGGCAAGGCCCCTGTGAATTCTTTTTTTGCAGGAAATTCCTCATCTTCCAAAGCAAGAGATACGTATAGAGATTCTGATTCTTCTTTGAAAAGTATTGAAGGATCACTTACCTTTTTGTCTTCAAAAAAATCATACCAATGTTCACCCAAATCATGTTGACCTCCCACAGTTTTATCAGCTGGGTTTTCGTCTTCAGGATCCTCTTCAAGAAATGGACAAGGAGAGAATATTACATCTTCCAATTGAATCATCAAGTCCTCCTTGTGTTCGTCAACTTCAAATGTAGGTGGAAAAACATTTAACTTTTATTCTTCAGCTTGGTTATTTTGTTTTTATCGTTCCAACCATAGAGTTTTAACATCATCAACTTCAGCCGCCATCGATGCCACCATCTTGCATGCTTTTTCAAGGATTTTGAAATTATTTTGAATCATCCCAGCATCTTCTTCCATCTGCAAAATAATACACTCTTCCCTACTATAAAATTCAGTACTATGCCAAGAATATGAAAAATCACTAAAATAATCCATCTCGTCAAAAAAAAGAATGATATTCAATGAAGCACTTTTTTTAGTTTTTGAAAATTTTAATTTTTTTGTTTGTTTTTTTGAAAAATAGAGTGTGAAAGTACTTGACCTCCCTGGTAACGGTGCCAAATTGATGAGAGTGGTTTTTCGTGAACCACAATTCAATTAAATTGTTATTTACCAAAAAATGTACTATAGTGGCACACCCCCTAGGTCGATCACAAGGAGGCCGCTGACACGCATTATTTTCCTATTGTCAATATTATAAACTAACTAATATAATATATGATACTAATATAAACGGGGGGAATTGAAATGAAGAATATATAAATATAATATAAATATATAAAAATACAAAATAAAATTAAATGGATGAAAATACACAAAGAAGTTAGTAAAAGAAAACCAATGTTCTTGGGGTTTAATGGTGGAATTATCATTGTTATTCAAAATATCTATCAATGAATTGTTCAATGTGGAGATCATGATCAGTCACTCCACACCCTATCGTTTGAAATGTATTACCCTACACCGATACCTCTTCATGTAGGAGTAATCTCTTCCACATCAATGCCCAATCCAAACTCCACCATGTGAATAAATTGGATATTAATGGGAAGGAAAATTAATAAACGAGGAGGAAGACGACAATGGTAGAGAAAGTGGGGTGACCGCTCACCACAATCATTTAACCACCACATAATTCATAGAAAAAAACATGATAAAACTATAAATTACAATAAACTCAAATAACACCACTTCCCCCCTCGAACAATAGTGAGGGTTAGCTATCCACAAACATGGAGTTAGAAAGAAGCACTGTGGGAGAAAAATATAAAATAAAATAAATGGAAGAAAGGAGAAATTTACAAAAGAAGAAGAAAGCTACACTAATATATATTATAACTATATAGAACAATTATAGAAACAAAACTCAACCTTTACCCCTTGAAATGGATATCCTTGTAAAAGGAAGAAGATGTACAAATTTATAGGGAAAATGAATGAAGAAATCCCGCTCAAATTCTGCCCTCCAGATTGCACCGACTTTTAGGACCATTAAATGGAATAATTGGGTAATGGATCCTTCTTGAAAGTTGTTTAAAATAGGCTTCCGCGTCCCCCCACAAATGTTCATCCTGATTAGTCCATGTATGATGGAGTTATGACTATTTTGGTGAGGAAAATTAAATATGTCCAGGTGACTCTTCGTCTTCCACAATTCCAACTTACAATACCATTAAGACCTTGTAATCAGCTGATTCAGATGTGGACTCCTTAATGAAAGATGTGAATTTATTCCTCCTCTATTTCCATGTTGAATTTCATCTCCAAAGGACTGGTATAATTAGAGATAAAATCTCAGCTTTAAAACATTCCAAATCTGTGCACAGTTTACGAGGTATGGATTATTATCTGATTTAGGGACTCGAAATAATTGATTGAGCTGGGAATCCAGAAGGTTGAAATGAGGTCCATTATGCAAGGAAACCTAAAAAAAAGGAATTTAACAATTTGGATTAGTGTATAAAATTATATGGCCTAAATAATGAAGATAATTAAAATGGTTAAACACCAAAATTAAGCCATTTTTTGCAATTGAGCTCAAAATACCACAAAAACATAAAAATGTGAAAATTTACCATAAAATAAAACTTTTTTTGAATTTAGAAAATTAGAATTCAGTATATAATATGTGAAAATTCTGTCTTTATCACCATAAAAAGGACAACCCGGAGGATGAGCGGCAACCCGTCGTGTCCGCAAGGCCGCGAGACTTGAAACCACAACCGAATGGAGACAAAGGTGTATCACCTATCACGGACCCACGTAATGTCCTAGATTTAACAATGTATATTTTTTAAAGAGTCTGGTAGATGAATTATAAATTTATTTTTTAAAACCATAAACAAATAGGCTAAATAGATTTTTTTTGAAATTCTATTATCTTTTAGAGTGAAAGATGAGTTTGTGATAGAAATTAGTTAAAGGACGAAACTCTACATGTGTAATATATATATATATAATCCTATTATTTTATGTAAATTTTTTTTTATTAAACATTAGGGAAGGGATCTTAAAACAAAAAATGTGTTATCCTAATACCTTGCATTTTGTTGAAGCAATGGTATTTTAAATCATCATAGATTGGTGGCTTTGAGACCAACAATTCTACAATTGTTTATGATTGATGACCTCAATGAAATCCTATAAATATTTACGTTTTCACTACAATTATGTGTCTCTAATTTCCACCAATTTTCTCCTAATCGATATCATAATTTGGTGGTGACTTTTTCTTTCACCTTTTCCTCTTCTTAGAATAAAATTTTATTAACCCAATTTTCTATGTGGGATTTCCCACAAAGGTATTTTATAATTTCAACATTTTATTTTCGAAGAAAAATTTCAAATTGTGAGAACACAATTTATTGAATGAGAGAAGAATGTAACACCCCAGGATTTCAAAGTACGTTATTTCTTCAAAATAATTTAATAACTTGCACTACACGCTACACCAAGCTCAACTGTACCACAACTTACCAAATTAGCTGTTAAAAAGCGGTTATGAATAGTATTAAATAAATTTTGAACTATATAAAATCCTTATAATTTTAGAATCCATATTATGAGTTTCTTAGACATAATTTAAGAACTAATTCATTTTTTCAGATAAAAGAACTATTTTTCAAAAAATGCACTTTTACCGCCTTTTAGTGGTGAACCCTTTTTAAATCCAATATTTTAAAATTATATATATTCAGTTTTACAAAATTAAATTCTTCATATGAATCAGGACATAATAATTTCGTTTTAGTAAATTTTTGGTGTTTTTCTAATAACTTTCATATTTGGGTGAATAGTGAAAAATACAATATTTTAACTGAAAACATAATTTTTAATAAAAATAATTTATAGGGTTAAATTATAAATTTTAATGGTTTGGAAGTACAAATAGATTATATTTTTTCCATTTAATCCAATGCAGGTAATTTTAACTAATTTCACTTTGAGATTATACATAAAGAAGTGTTAATCTTTTAATAGATATTGTTTTTTTTTAAATACGCCTTTTGGTTTTGACAACGAAAATTAATTTTAAATTGACAAATGAAGCATCTATGTTTTGAATTTGGTAAAATATACTTCATTTTTGGATTCAGAATATCGAAATTATCCTCAGGTAAATTTTTGGTATTTTCCTGAAAACGATCAATTTTTTATGAATAGTGAAGAAACACTGAGTTATTGTTTAAAAACGAATTTTTATTTAAATAATTATTTATTTTATGTAAATTTATTTTAGGCCAAAATAGATACATAATACCTATATAATTTCAATGTAATTTAATAGAGTCAGTTTGTAATAATTTTAGATATATAAAAATTTTATTGAACTTTTCACAGTCTTTTACCCACCTCCTTGGAGAATTAGCAAATTTAAATAAATCATAATTTTACCACTTATGTGAGTTTAATTTAAGATATCTGAGAGACACGGTTAATGTGAATGAGTAAAATGTGGTTAAATAAGATAAAAATAATTTTTGGTGAATAGTATCTTTTTACTTTTATTTACCACGGTTAAAAGTAAATAGGGTAATTAAGGGTAAAAATGATATTAATATTACCCTAACACATGTCCTAATTCTACTGGACAAGTGTATCTAGACCAAAAACAACCTTAGGAATAAAATATTATCATTTAGGTCCACTTGGATTTGATTATGACATTTATTATTTTTTAATTCAAAGAAGAGTTAAAGAGTTAAAATCAAAGTTTAATAACTAAAACATTTTTAATATATGGTTATTTATAAGATAAATTCGATTATAAATATTCATTAGAAATATAAAAATATTTCCTACATCAGGTTATTTTATTTATAATTTTTAGACAATAAATAAATTTATTTATTTATGACACAATGATGATGTTGTAATTATCTTATTTATGAAAGAATCAAATAAATGGTATTATAAATATTAAAATCAATATACTTTCAATGTTTTTATGAAATCCACGAATTTTATAGGTGAATATGACATGATAGGGATGATGCAATGTATCTTTTTTAATGTTATCAAGTTGTGATGACTTTCACAAAAACAAAATATCAAATAGTGTCAAAATTGACAGAAATTAATATTTAAAGCAAATACTATATTATTGGTTGATGTAATATTCTTAAAAATGCAAGGTTTTTCCAAATGGATTAAATAATATTATATATGTCATTAATGAGCCAATTAAGGTTCTCTTGTATGATTATTGTAAGTTTATTAACCATATATAGTAAGAATACGAGAAGAGGTGGTAAAAGTTAAACTATTTAACTAAGAGTTAAATATAAAAGTTAAGTTTAATATGGTGACCTAAACCTATATAAAACCTATTGGATGAGAGGTTTTAGAACCATATCCATCTTATAATTTAAATAATTTATTTTGGAGCCATTGTAAACCTAAAATTAATTTATTATAAAATAATATTTTAAGTTTTTCCTATGGTGCCTCTCACCCCTCTTATAAAAGGTCACTCCCCCTTCACTCTAATTCAAACATTCTAAGCCATTTGGCTCAGCCAAACCCTACCCGAATATCCTACCAACTATCATAACTTAATTATAGAGGCCTTCTTTTGGTCAGAAATCCATCCTAAGAAGCCCTTCGGATCAAATCAAAAGAATGATCCCGAAGAAGATGTAATGACTTCACCACCCTCTTTCAAGTTCTCATATTCTTCCACTTACTCTTTCATTGTTGATTCCATTATAAAATAATAAATCTAGTATCTTATATGTACTGTGATGTTATTATAAATATGGAACAACTATATTCATTATCCTATCCATCTTATGAATGATAACGTCACTATGTGTGGGTACGTACGGCTTACCGTCTCCACGCCGTGGTGTAAATTGTTATTCAACACTATGTTATTTGGATGGATATAATGATGAGTAATATTTATATAAATAATGAAAATAACATGATAATGTCTCTGTAAAATTAATATACCATCCAATTACACATCCTTAATGAAATGATATTGTCGCTCGTGCGTACGTACAGATTACCGTCTCCACTGCACGATGAGATTAATTTCCACGTTCACCATTCATCGACGATTATAAAAATATATATATTACTAATAAGTATATAATATATGAAATAATAATGATACTGGGGATATATAAAAACACACACATATATATATATATGTACTTACATATATCTTATTCACTTAGTTCCGTTCAATACGAGATGAAAACGGAAACAACGTTTATGCGTACGTACGGACTACCATCTCCATAAACGGTGTTTTTCATTTCATATATATGTCTATTATACATATTTATGTTCTAAATATATATGATATATAAATAATGTTTTATATTCTGGAAGTACTTAAATCTTTATCTAAGTGATACAATCAAGATTAACAAATTAAAACACGTACGATAAAGAAAGCTATTATTAGCCGAAATGTTAATTTAACATGGAAATTATTATTAAATTTTTATTATAAAGTAATAAATGAATCATTTATGATATAATAAATATTAATATAGTTCTGGTATACTTTAATAACATACTATGATCTTCATACAGGAGGTTAAATGTACCCTCGACTAAAGAAAAGTGCAAGGTAAGGGGTTTTCATCTCACTCTTTATTCCCGTGAGATTCATGCCATATTTCCACTATTACCTTTTTTGTGGTGTATGCACTACCCATAATTGTATTATTTTTGTAATACACTTTAATTTATGTTTATTTACATATTTATTGTATGATACCTATTTCATGGGTTGTATGTTTCGTAAGTTACCAAATTGGTAAGGGTTAATTTCACAATCTCTTTATTATCCGAGGTTATTTTTACTTAAGTATCTATTGGGACAAATTTATTATCCATGTCCATGTTTCATAAAAGAGTTTTCAAAGGGATTATTTTTAAGGGAGTTTTACTAAAACATCATTTCAAATGTTTTAAATATTTATTCTACTAAATCATTCTCCTTAATGTCACGTCTTCAAAATGGATTTTAATGGTTTATTTGTATGGACATGAATGTTTTAAAAATGTTAATTCCATTAGAATGTTTCAAAGTGGTATGAGACACAATGATTCAAAAATGTCTTTAAATGTCTTCCTTTCTAAATTGTGTAACTTTTAAATGTTTTCATGAAAAATAGAATTTTCTCTCAAAGAGTATTACAAATAAATTTCATATGGTCAACATAACTTGATGGATTTTATGCTTATTTGAAGTTGATTTATTATGATACAAAACTTCAATATTTTATTGAGGGTTTTTTGATATGTTTGACTGTGGATGTGTTATTTTTACACCATTCATGGTTTATGGATAAAGTATCGGCATTTTGTATCATAGTTTTAATACAAATGTTTATGTTATGTTTAAACCTTTTCATATGAGGAATGAATTGGACTTAGTACGTGACGGGTGGAGCCCGCTATAGCTCCCCGATGCATCAGTAGCTCTCATGAGACAAACTAGTGTCTTGGCACAAGGCCTTGACAAAATCTTATTTGTAGTCTTGGAACAAGTCCTTGACTATGTGGTTATGATAGTCTAGAATTTTTCATTCCATCATTATGAAAGTGGTTATTGATATTGCAGGTGATTATTTGACTTGTATAATATCCGTGTGAATAAGTAAATGGCATTATTTCATTTTATTTTTACCATATTATGCTGAAGTTCAAATTTAAAAGGCTTTTGTTTTAGTTATACTTTGCCTTAAATGTTTATGCTTATTTATGAATGTTTCTGCTGTATTTCTTACCCTTACTGAGCATTGGAGCTCACCCCTTTCTATTTTTTATTTTTTCCCAGGATTCCAAGAAGTGTATCATGATTTATATGGAGGGTTAAGACAAGGGAATAATGTCTTTCATAAAGAATTATTTATGTTGTTTTGAATGTTATAATGTTTAATATATCGTTCATGTATGTAATCTATTTTCCAAGACTGCTAAACTGATTGGTCCTTCGGGACTTGATTCCTTGTAATCATACCAACGTATTGAAATAATGCACCAACTTTGGGTAACTGGGGTCGGGGCATTACAAGACATGAAGACCCATTAAAAAAATTCTTCAAAAATAATTTTCAAGAATAAAAAATCATGAAGGTTCCTTAGGAAATAATTACTATATCACTGTTATAATCACCCTTAATAATGGAATAACCATATTTTCGAATTCCACTTCCTTTATACACAATGCATTGGAGATCTATAATGGGTCTCACCCTTCAAGTAAGTTATATCGGGCTCACCCAAGAGCTATAGTAGGGCTCTATGATTTGTATAAGCTATATCTGGCTCACCCATTTAATGTCAAAGTACCAATGCATACAATATTTCAATTTTAAACATGTTAGTCATAAAATTTCATTTTAATTCATAAGATAACAAATCCATTTTCTAAAACTGATTTAAAGCATTTATAAATGATATTTTCGTATCAAAGTGTCACATCCCACTATGAAATTTGTAAATGATTTTTGAGAATTAATATTTCTAAAAATTTATGTCTACCAAACCATTTTGAAAACATGGTCATGAATAAGAAATAATTTGATGAATTAATATTTAAAAACACATAAAATATTATTTTAATTAATGAGTCACATACCACATTGAACATCTAAATTATAAGCAACATGAAATTTCAACATTCTAAAAAAGATTAATTAACATGAATATAGATAAAACATGAATACAAAAATTCAAATGGGTTTTATATACTCATTATAAAATAATAAAGGAGTCTATCATAAAGAAATGTCTCAATGATAGGAGATTGAGATGAAATCAATTACCATAAGTCTGACTCGTCACTGTAACGCCCCGAGTCCGCTCTTCCGGACTCGTTGCTTTAAAATGCTGTGTAATAAATTTTTTTTATATATAAACTTAACTTAAAAATTTCACAACACTTTAAACAAAACGAGGATCTTTTACCGGTCTAGGTTCTGGATGATTTAGACATAACCTTACATTTATCAGAGTCGAAACAATGAAACAACAGTCCACTACTCTTCCACTGCGCGCTACAACAAAGATGACCAATCTCTGAGATTCAAGATCACCTGTGAAAAACATTTCAAAAACGTAGGGTGAGCACAAAAGTTGCCCAGTAAGGGTTTTTAAAGCCTTTGATAAATCTCTTTTAAAAATATTACTTGATAATACATTTGAAATATTCAATTAGAAATACCCTTGTAAAATAATTCTTTGGAAAATAATTATACTTTGAATGAAATTTTAAATTAATCCAGTGATTCGATAGAAAATATTAAGCAAGCTCTTAAAACAAAACAACTAAGGCCACTTGAAACATTGAAGGCTATCATGGGCCTACCCACTTGAGGGATGGATTCATTACCCAACTCCCTATCATATTTACAAAGTTCAAGCACCATTTTCTTTATAAAACATTTTTCAGCTTTCCTTACTTACTTATAATTTTCACTGGAGTTTTAAATTTTGGAAACATGTTACGACACTAAAATACACATTACACTTATATATATATATATATATATATATTATTATGTATGTATGTATGTATGTATATATATATATACATACATATGGACTTCCATCGCATTACACATTCATGTTTGGTTCTGACCAAACTTTTGTCACCCATACCTTTCATAAACATCCATGTACCTAAAATTTTTATGGAAGACACAATTTTCATATTGTTATAATTTTAACCATTAAAATGAAATATTGAATAAAAATTTCCATCAACATACTTGTTTAATTAATTTTAAGCATGAAATAATGTGAGTATTTATAATCATATGAAATCTTTATGTCTCACATGATGTTTTTAATTGCATTTCTTATGCATTCACTCTTTCTTGAATATATATATATATAGTTCATACAATATGCATATTTATTATCCATACATGATTAGTGAAACCGATATGCACAACATACTATTAATAAAAATAATAGTCATTACTTATATGAAATTCATGAGTTAATTATAATACAATGAGTGTCGATGATGAGCATAATAACATGGCTATATATCTATGAAAATGCGACACCCATGATATCGATAAAACATGATGGTATGCAATATGTTGTCTTTTTTTTAAACATGGCGATAATTGAAAACATTATAAACATCACAATATTATCCATATATATATATGGACATGTACTGCCATAAAAAAAACAACATAATTAAAACACTAAAATCATACATTAAAATAATGTTTTAACTCTTAATAAATTCTGTAGAAAAGTTTCCAAAACTAAAAGTTAATATTTAGCTTGGTATTGAAATACACATATAAATATCTATATATAAATCTGTATATACCAAGTTATATAAAAAAAAATAGGTTTTTATTCACAAAACATAACATAAAACACTCTTTTAAATCATTTAAAAGAGGGATTGAGAACAACTTGAGTATATAAAGCTGCATATGAAATAATGGTTTTGTAAATTGAAGATAATTGAAAATAGTCCCTTACTATATTCTACCAAAATTTCATAAGTGCAAAACATGATGATTTCGAAAAAGGAACCATAAATGAAATAAATTTCAATTGCACAATAATAATTTTCGAAGAAAATAAATTGACCGAATAAATATAAAGGTCCCTTACCAAATTTTGAAATGCTGGAATACTTCACTCCTTAAAACTTCTACTCGTATCTCATATTCAGGACCAGAAAACACAACACAATTCAAAGAGAAATATATCCCGCACACCCCTCTCAGACTCCTCTATTTATTCATTTGAAGGGACGAAACTATTAGTATATTTTATTCCCACTTGAAAATGAGCTTTCACTACAAGCTAATCAATGTCAAGCCAAAACAGTGAGATATTAATATTTTATAAAATTGGATTATTCTAATAAAGAAAACAACAAGTGTGTCCCCAAATTTATTATATTTAATTGATATAACATTTGAAAAACTGGGCTAAATTCAAAGGATGCAGACGAGTTCAATTAGTGTGAAATAAAAAATATCCAAAACGAAATCATCTGATAACAGGACCACTAGTTTCGAAGCAAATTGATAAACTAGCATTAAACTTCATCCACACACCACATGATCCAAAACAGATAAAAACAAATGTGGACCAGATAGATCACATATAATACTGGATAATGACTATTTAAAATACCATAACATCATTGACCAGAAACAGAATGACGTACGGAGGTGGAAAAATCTAGAAATACAGCAAACCGACTTAAAAAAAATTGAATCTAAATCTAGATTCGGATACCAAATTGCAGATATAAATGAAACGAACCAGGAAGAAAGAAACGATAGCTTTTCATTTCATCCGCAACATCGATCTGTAGCTCGGACTCAACTCTCGGATGAACACCTGATGAAAATCGATGGCCCCCAAAGCCTCGGCATCAACGCCCTTGGCATCAAACGCTACTCAAACCCCCGAATCGAGACCTGTACCTGATGGCTCCGCCTGGCTTGGTAGAGCTCATCCGTGAAAAACCCTAATACTCCTCTTTGCAATGACGAACCCTCCTCGACGAAACAGCCCAACATCTAACACGCTTAAAACCCTACTGCTGCGCTCAAAAACGAACCTACTTGCAATATTGAGACGATTTCCAAACTCAATGTCTAAATCGATTAAGAACAAAACAAAGAAAACAACGATATTGAATTTATTACGCTGAAATAAAATCCAAGGATTATATCCCGATAACTGAAACAGGGTAATTATACAAATCTGAATATTGAATCCCAGAATGCATTCATACCTCAAGATAGACTTCGCAAAAGAGGAACCTGGACCCTAACTGCGAAAATGGATTTAGTTCTTCAGTCTGAGCTTGATCTTTGGAAATGAAACTCATCCGAGCTTGAATCTCATCACCGCGACTTTGCTCGGTCCTTCTCGATTCGGCCGAGTGCCTTTGGTTCGATTTTCTACACGGACGGAGCATCGTGGATCGGCTTGCCTTCACGCTGAAGGAATCCCGACGGACCTCTCCTCATTGAGATCCTCCGCGTCGGACTCCCCCGAAGAACCAGGCTCAAAACCCCAATTCTCGATTTCACGATACTTTTATTTCATCCATTTTTTTCATTTGTTTTATTTTAATTATTGTTATTATATTTATACATATATATATATATCGCTTATATTAATATTTGAAATTTCATAATATAGTTTTCTAAATATATTAATTTTTAACGCTTAAAACCTTATTTATTAAATTGGATATATATATATATAAATTTTGTTTATTACATATTATTTCGGTAATAATATTTAAATTAGTAATGTTTTTATTTAGTTATTTTTATTTATACATCAACCATAATTTTTATTTATATATATATATATTTATTTTTTTAAAAGTAATAACGGATAGTTTTTTTTTTTGTAACGGTCGGATAAAACTCTATAAATACCAATGTTTTATAGGTCGTTCAAACACTCAGAAGAAAAATATCACGACGCCCCCACCACTGCTTTCAGAGATGGTTTTATATATTCCACTTATTTTTAGTTTCATTGCTATCATCCTTACTATAACATTTGTTCTTCTATCAGATCCAGGA
This sequence comes from Viscum album, assembly GCA_963277665.1. Taxonomy (NCBI): domain Eukaryota; kingdom Viridiplantae; phylum Streptophyta; class Magnoliopsida; order Santalales; family Viscaceae; genus Viscum; species Viscum album. The sequence goes on along the minus strand of OY728140.1, from coordinate 1,687,871,335 downwards.
GATGATAACTACTCGATCGGCGTCGTTGTGTTTCTCGGTAGTCTTCCAATTGTTTTATTATCAATAGCAGTGGGTTTAATGGGTTAGTTCTTGTGTATCAAGGGTGTATTCTGGTATTTGTATGAATAAAGTGCTCGCTAATTATATATCATCATTTGGTAATTTATTTTATTACATCTTGAAAACATTGGAAAAACATAAAACATAATCTTAAACTCGGGGTGTTACATTCTACCCCCCTTAAATAGAATTTCGTCCTCGAAATTCATTTACACTTATCATTCTTAATTCCCATCTATTCTGAGTCTCACATGATGTCCCCACGGTCTGTATAGTTGTCTTCCACGGTATCCATGTCTCCCTAAGAAATTAAAGTTCAATGTGTCTTCGAAATCTTCCACTTCCTTCGCCCAAATGCAACTAGTGCAAGAGGGGTTGTATGGATGTAAGCATCGGAAGACAGTCCTCAAGGAATGATAATCAATATAGTATCCGAGAAGTTCTTCTTGAATTTGATTCCTATAAGAAAGTCTCATTGCTTCGTCTTCGAATGTTTCGAATTCATCATAAATTCTTCTTGTGAAGCAAAAGCTTAAAAGTTGACACATAAATGTTGCGCGAAGATTACCTTCTTCAGCTGCTCTATAAAAATTGGAGATTGATTCTGGTTGCTCAAACATTGTAAAACACCTAAAAAGTCCTTCGTAATATGCTCCTTGGCGTCGATAGAAATGACGTTGGATTTGCCTGATGTCTTCGAAAACGAAACCAGAACCATGATGAAAATGAAGTATATCTGGTGTGCCTGATATATTATAGAGACGTTTACAAGAAAGTCGCATGGCCTCATAGGGTTCAGATTCTTCTTTGCATGATTTTGCCATGATCATAGCAAGTAATTCATCCGGAAGGCCTAAGAGACTTGTTTGAGTTCTCCTTCCTTCCATCTGAAAATTACAAAGAAGTATGTTGACTGAAAAGGACAGTCAATTTATCAAAGGGTTCTAAATTTCCAGAGTTATCTAGACCGTTCCTCTGATACCAAGTGTAACGCCCCGAGTCCGCTCTTCCGGACTCATTGCTTTAAAATGCTGTGTAATAAATTTTTTTTATATATAAACTTAACTTAAAAATTTCACAACACTTTAAACAAAACGAGGATCTTTTACCGGTCTAGGTTCTGGATGATTTAGACATAACCTTACATTTATCAGAGTCGAAACAATGAAACAACAGTCCACTACTCTTCCACTGCGCGCTACAACAAAGATGACCAATCTCTGAGATTCAAGATCACCTGTGAAAAACATTTCAAAAACGTAGGGTGAGCACAAAAGTTGCCCAGTAAGGGTTTTTAAAGCCTTTGATAAATCTCTTTTAAAAATATTACTTGATAATACATTTGAAATATTCAATTAGAAATACCCTTGTAAAATAATTCTTTGGAAAATAATTATACTTTGAAAGAAATTTTAAATTAATCCAGTGATTCGATAGAAAATATTAAGCAAGCTCTTAAAACAAAACAACTAAGGCCACTTGAAACTTTGAAGGCTATCATGGGCCTACCCACTTGAGGGATGGATTCATTACCCAACTCCCTATCATATTTACAAAGTTCAAGCACCATTTTCTTTATAAAACATTTTTCAGCTTGCCTTACTTACTTATAATTTTCACTGGAGTTTTAAATTTTGGAAACATGTTACGGCACTAAAATACACATTACACTTATATATATATATATATATTATTATGTATGTATGTATGTATGTATATATATATATATACATACATATGGACTTCCATCGCATTACACATTCATGTTTGGTTCTGACCAAACTTTTGTCACCCATACCTTTCATAAACATCCATGTACCTAAAATTTTTATGGAAGACACAATTTTCATATTGTTATAATTTTAACCATTAAAATGAAATATTGAATAAAAATTTCCATCAACATACTTGTTTAATTAATTTTAAGCATGAAATAATGTGAGTATTTATAATCATATGAAATCTTTATGTCTCACATGATGTTTTTAATTGCATTTCTTATGCATTCACTCTTTCTTGAATATATATATATATAGTTCATACAATATGCATATTTATTATCCATACATGATTAGTGAAACCGATATGCACAACATACTATTAATAAAAATAATAGTCATTACTTATATGAAATTCATGAGTTAATTATAATACAATGAGTGTCGATGATGAGCATAATAACATGGCTATATATCTATGAAAATGCGACACCCATGATATCGATAAAACATGATGGTATGCAATATGTTGTCTTTTTTTTTTAAACATGGCGATAATTGAAAACATTATAAACATCACAATATTATCCATATATATATGGACATGTACTGCCATAGAAAAAACAACATAATTAAAACACTAAAATCATACATTAAAATAATGTTTTAACTCTTAATAAATTCTGTAGAAAAGTTTCCAAAACTAAAAGTTAATATTTAGCTTGGTATTGAAATACACATATAAATATCTATATATAAATCTGTATATACCAAGTTATATATAAAAAAATAGGTTTTTATTCACAAAACATAACATAAAACACTCTTTTAAATCATTTAAAAGAGGGATTGAGAACAACTTGAGTATATAAAGCTGCATATGAAATAATGGTTTTGTAAATTGAAGATAATTGAAAATAGTCCCTTACTATATTCTACCAAAATTTCATAAGTGCAAAACATGATGATTTCGAAAAAGGAACCATAAATGAAATAAATTTCAATTGCACAATAATAATTTTCGAAGAAAATAAATTGACCGAATAAATATAAAGGTCCCTTACCAAATTTTGAAAGGCTGGAATACTTCACTCCTTAAAACTTCTACTCGTATCTCATATTCAGGACCAGAAAACACAACACAATTCAAAGAGAAATATATCCCGCACACCCCTCTCAGACTCCTCTATTTATTCATTTGAAGGGACGAAACTATTAGTATATTTTATTCCCACTTGAAAATGAGCTTTCACTACAAGCTAATCAATGTCAAGCCAAAACAGTGAGATATAAATATTTTATAAAATTGGATTATTCTAATAAAGAAAACAACAAGTGTGTCCCCAAATTTATTATATTTAATTGATATAACATTTGAAAAACTGGGCTAAATTCAAAGGATGCAGACGAGTTCAATTAGTGTGAAATAAAAAATATCCAAAACGAAATCATCTGATAACAGGACCACTAGTTTCAAAGCAAATTGATAAACTAGCATTAAACTTCATCCACACACCACATGATCCAAAACAGATAAAAACAAATGTGGACCAGATAGATCACATATAATACTGGATAATGACTATTTAAAATACCATAACATCAATGACCAGAAACAGAATGACGTACGGAGGTGGAAAAATCTAGAAATACAGCAAACCGACTTAAAAAAAATTGAATCTAAATCTAGATTCGGATACCAAATTGCAGATATAAATGAAACGAACCAGGAAGAAAGAAACGATAGCTTTTCATTTCATCCGCAACATCGATCTGTAGCTCGGACTCAACTCTCGGATGAACACCTGATGAAAATCGATGGCCCCCAAAGCCTCGGCATCAACGCCCTTGGCATCAAACGCTACTCAAACCCCCGAATCGAGACCTGTACCTGATGGCTCCGCCTGGCTTGGTAGAGCTCATCCGTGAAAAACCCTAATACTCCTCTTTGCAATGACGAACCCTCCTCGACGAAACAGCCCAACATCTAACACGCTTAAAACCCTACTGCTGCGCTCAAAAACGAACCTACTTGCAATATTGAGACGATTTCCAAACTCAATGTCTAAATCGATTAAGAACAAAACAAAGAAAACAACGATATTGAATTTATTACGCTGAAATAAAATCCAAGGATTATATCCCGATAACTGAAACAGGGTAATTATACAAATCTGAATATTGAATCCCTGAATGCATTCATACCTCAAGATAGACTTCGCAAAAGAGGAACCTGGACCCTAACTGCGAAAATGGATTTAGTTCTTCAGTCTGAGCTTGATCTTTGGAAATGAAACTCATCCGAGCTTGAATCTCATCACCGCGACTTTGCTCGGTCCTTCTCGATTCGGCCGAGTGCCTTTGGTTCGATTTTCTACATGGACGGAGCATCGTGGATCGGCTTGCCTTCACGCTGAAGGAATCCCGACGGACCTCTCCTCATCGAGATCCTCCGCGTCGGACTCCCCCGAAGAACCAGGCTCAAAACCCCAATTCTCGATTTCACGATACTTTTATTTCATCCATTTTTTTCATTTGTTTTATTTTAATTATTGTTATTATATTTATACATATATATATATCGCTTATATTAATATTTGAAATTTCATAATATAGTTTTCTAAATATATTAATTTTTAACGCTTAAAACCTTATTTATTAAATTGGATATATATATATATATATAAATTTTGTTTATTACATATTATTTCGGTAATAATATTTAAATTAGTAATGTTTTTATTTAGTTATTTTTATTTATACATCAACCATAATTTTTATTTATATATATATATATTTATTTTTTTAAAAGTAATAACGGATAGTTTTTTTTTTTGTAACGGTCGGATAAAACTCTATAAATACCAATGTTTTATAGGTCGTTCAAACACTCAGAAGAAAAATATCACGACGCCCCCACCACTGCTTTCAGAGATGGTTTTATATATTCCACTTATTTTTAGTTTCATTGCTATCATCCTTACTATAACATTTGTTCTTCTATCAGATCCAGGAGATGATAACTACTCGATCGGCGTCGTTGTGTTTCTCGGTAGTCTTCCAATTGTTTTATTATCAATAGCAGTGGGTTTAATGGGTTAGTTCTTGTGTATCAAGGGTGTATTCTGGTATTTGTATGAATAAAGTGCTCGCTAATTATATATCTTCATTTGGTAATTTATTTTATTACATCTTGAAAACATTGGAAAAACATAAAACATAATCTTAAACTCGGGGTGTTACAGTCACATACAGTTTTTATCTTCCTAAATAATAAACATAGTTTAATTTTTTTATTTTATTAAGATCTTTTATAAATTTCATTATTCATTTTATATTACTATTATCAATTCACAATAATAATGTAATTATTTATGTCCACATCGGGCATTTTTTCAATATTAAGTACTATAGTCGAAAAATGAACATTGTAAGATGTCAATAGTCCATGAGGACATAAGTAAATCTTATCTAGAATAATATTCATGACATAATAATAAATTTTTTATATATAAATTACACCATTAAATCCATTCATTAAATATGGATATGAAAACTAAATAATGTTACAATCATGGATATGGTACGTCAGATGTATGCATCAGTAACATTTTCATTTTTTATTGATCATTGTGACAAGAAGTTATGTTACATTTTATCTTTATATAATGATAAAAGAAACAGTAATATAATATTAATCATTTAAATATACTTATATATATATCATTCAAGTGATGTAGTGAATAAAAAAGAATAACATCACTTTGTGGAGGTGATAGTTCACACGAACGCACAAATGATGTTATCATTGTTATGTGCATGGAAAGTAAGAAAATAATTTATATATTACTATATTTTATAATTTTTAATATGTCATGAATGTCACATATGAACATTAATTTCATCACTATAACCATTCATTAATGATGGTAAATAAAAATGAACTATATCAGTTTGCGAGGTGGAAGTCTGTTGTACACAGAAATGAAAATTTCATTTCCCATTAGATGAGATTAGAGATGGATTCATGTGATGATATAAACATAATAACATCATATTTTATGGAGGATACTAGATTTAATATTTCATCACTTTTAGAGGATATTTTAACGATGTGTAAGAGGAAATAAAATAAGAATACATAAAGAAAATAATATGTCTTCTTCGGTTGATAACCTTTGAATAAAACCATAACACCTCTAAAAGGGTGTTATCCCTAAAATAAGTCATCAAGAATGTGGAGAGGGATTATAGAAAGTTTTTCATATAGATATTATCTGAAATTAATCATTTTGGATGTGTGAGTAATAAAGAAGAATGAGTTCCCTTTTTTAGTAGAGGGGAGGGGCACTCTTGGAATTATGAAAATGTATTAAATAAATATAAATTAATTTCCTATTATTAATGCTACCAAAATGATTTATTTATTATATATGATGATTTTGTGAAAAATTATAATCATACAATTAAAATTTGAAATTTTTGAATATTTTTTAATCATTATTTTTTTGTTTTAAACCCTTTTAACTCTTACTGATTTATCAAGTAATTTACATTTTGATGGTTAAAATAATTATCAAATCATTCCAAACAACCAATGAATGTGTCATTAATAAAAAATTTACAATTATCTCAATTTTTTTCATAATATTATAGTTTTATAAAAAATTTATCATTTATTAAAATATTTTATACTTTAAAATAGGAATTATGTCAATTTTTTACACTATTAAATACATTACTTTTAAAAAAATCATAAAAACATTATTACTTTGAAGAAATGCATCAATTAAATCCTTAAATAACATAGTAATCCATAAAATTCATGTACTGAATAAAATATTTCAAATTATATATATTTTAATATTATTAATTTCTTTAATATGATTGTTTCTTTAATAAATCTATTACTATATCATATTTGTGTCATAATTTAATTCAAATCATAAATTACTACAAAATATAAATAAATTACCCTGATGTATATAATCTTTTTAGATTTATGACTACTATTCATGGTCAATGATTTCACTTACCTAACCTGATATTGAAATTATTTTTTGGTAAGAAGTGTCAAATTTTTGAGATACTTTCCTATACATTAAATTAAATGCTATAAATTTCATAATTACATAAATGTGGCTTACAAGGGTCACAATTTCGGTCCAAGGATTCAGATGGTAGATAATAACTCATCAAATAATTTTAGGACATGTGTTTGAGTAATTTAATAATTTTATAATATTAATTTTACCTTTAATTACACTATTTACCTTTAACTGGGAAAATAAAATAGTAAAGTTACTATTCAGAACAAATTATTTTGATCTTATTGGACCACATTTTTCATACTCAGAACGACCTTGTAAGTCCATTTTTAGTATTGAACTCAGAGAAGTGGTTACATTAGGTTTAAGACTAATCCTGCGGACGGATCGAGAAAACAATTTTTTTAAGTAAAACGTTCAAAAGCTCACCTAGTTTTTCTATTAAATATTAATTTAAAATTTAATCAATTGAAATGATTTAGATTATATCATAAAAATGCATAGAATTATACTTTAAATCAATGTAAAAGGATAATCTAATAATACAAATAATTTAGTTTGAATGGAAATTTTGAATTAAAATACAGTATCATTAATTATTCAATAAAATATGAATTTTATTAGAAAAATACAAAAAATTTATCCTAGGAAAATTTTTATGTCCATATTCTAAATAATAATTCTATTTTTTCAAATCAAACATAAAAAGTGTTAAAAACTACACTTAAAATTGGTTCCCTATCAAAATGCGGTCAAACTTCCTTTTCTGAAAAAATACTTATTTTATTCCAAAAATTAAATTTGTTCTTATATTAGTTATAAAAAATAATTTAGATTAATTTTATAAACTAAATGAAATTTGTTATATATATATTTCATTAATATAATCAAACAAGGGTGATTTTATTTTTTTATAAATACAATTATTCACACTTTAATAGATTTTCATAAAACACATACTTTATATTCAACTAATTTTTTATTTTAACATATAATTAATTTGAAAACCAATAAATCAATATATAATCATGTGTAAAATAATTTTCATAATTCAATTAATACTATTTGTTACTGGTATTCTAATGAATATGTTATAAAAGAAACATTTAAATAATAATATTTGATTGTTCATTTAAACTTGATGTGGCATATCATGTATGCTATCGTACATTGGATTTCTTTTTTTTAAACATCTGATGTTATAGTTTGTTATTTTAGTTGGAATAATTTCTATTTGATATTGTAAAATTTTAAGAACTTCCTTAATATATAAAGTTAAGTAAGTTACATGAATAAAGTTTGAGACACAATTTTTTCATGGAGTTTCAAGAAGATTCGAGTAGACATTTGAATTCATGAGAATTGTTTAGTGAATTACCTAGAGAAGTAAAATGAAATTTCTTTCTTGGTGTTTCCACATTGGAAAAACCTATACAAATGTGGTATGATTTGTACATAACATTGTTCAAATTGATATAACATAAAGTTTTCTTTTTTTCATCTGAGTATATTTTTAGCTGCATTGGATAATGAAGATTTATTAGAAAGATGTTTCTGATCAGGGTACTAAACATAGCTTCCTTGATGAGATTATAGATAGGTATTTATGGAGGATATTACCAAATAGATATTTCCAATCTGAGTTTAGATGCACAATTTTTCATGACAATTATAAGTAACATAATTTAAAAAGAATCACAATTTCTGTGATTCATACCAGATAACGATAGGTACACTAGATAGACATAACCTGGACCGAGAAAGGGTATACCAAATAGACATTACTATATGAAGAAATTTAGATACACTTTCTATAGGAACTTTTGGGATCAAAATTTTGAAAGTTTAACATTTTTTGGTGGATTAGATTTGTATGGAAAAATTTTACAAAATTAAAAAAGATTGTATAATCACTAATCCAGAGTTATGAATATATTTTTATAATATATCTCAAACATGGAATTCCATTTGATTATTCTCACATTTAATTTACATAAAGGATATGAGTGGAAGAATACGAGGATCAATGAGAGTCTGTATGGCATGGATGAAGGTTCGATCCATGAAAAATACTTGTGTGTCATTTTTTCATTTGTCATCTGGTTGGAATAAGGGTAATGGTAAAAAAGTGATGAAGACTTTAATATGATCCATTAATCCTAATATATAATAGATGTTTGGTCAACTTAAAAAAAGAAATAATTTATGTAAAATATAACCAATAAACTTTGGTAACCTTTGATCCCCCCCATTTATGGTGATGACATGATCTGCCTTAGGAATCTCAATTTGTATCAAAGAAAATTTCACATTTATTTATATCTACTGGTTTAGTTCCTTGAATATTTAATTTTAAAGACCCGAAATTTCCTGAATTTTTTTTAAAAAATTGGATTTTTATGAGTCCGCAAAATATGACGGCGCGCGATTCTGAGGCCCAGAGTGCCCAGAATGATCCGTCAAAGTTTTTTAAGCTTAAGTTAGTGCGTGTAAGCAGTTTTCTTAAAAAAGTGGAATAAATCATAAATGGTTACTCGGATCAAAAATCTAAGGGCACTGTTGCGCTCAGGATGGTGGTTTTACCCTATGCGCGACTTAGGATTAGTTGGCGCGGGTCTCCTGTGGGAAAACCAAAAAATGGCATAATCATAAATAAAATATTTATTTAAATTATTTTATTTTTCAAATGCTTAAAACTCAAAAATGGTAACTCGGATTAAAAATCCAATACAACCACTACACTTGTGAGGGTATGCTTTCTTTTTGCATATACTAACATTGGCTTGTGCAGGCCACCAGAAAAAGTTAGTTTTTGGCCGCAAATAAAATAATTAAGTGACAATTATTTTATTGTAAAATTCATAACATCTAAACTATAACCCAGATTGAAAATTTGAGAGTACTTTTGGGTTTACTGGGGGAGTTTTTCACCTAGGTAGAGCCTAACCTCGACCGGCATGGGTAAAGGGTGATTGATAATAATTTTCTGAACTTTTTTTCGGGTACGTTCAGTAAATGCACGTGCGGTGTTTTATAACCTCTGAACCGGTGCTCAGAACTGAAATCTGAGGCACCGTTAAACTCACAGTGCCAATATTCACATAAGGAGACTTTCACTTAGATGGTAGATGGACGAGGGAGAAAGATAGTATTTAGGTTATTTGTGGAAATAATAAAATAAAATAATATTCATTTTATTTTATTCTGAGCTTCCATGTGGATATTTCAGGTGGGGTCCACCAGAACTAAACCTCCACGTTGAAGTTGGATGTGATGACCACCAGACCATGACCTCCCATTAGAGGTTAAGTCGGTAGGGGACCATGTAGAGACCCGAAGCTTATCGTACATGGACATTACATTACTTTTGCGGAATACTTAGTACATAACAAAAACACACACACAAGGATCGTAATAGTTTAGTGTCTTTGGAAACTCGGAATGTAATCTTCTAATCGTGGTGAAAGATCTTCAATATCTCCCATAAAGATCTTCCCTTTTTTTACCTATAAACCTTTCTTTATATCCTGGGGAAAAGAAAACATAAAAGGGTGAGCTCAAATGCTCAGTAAGGGTAAAAAAAATAAATATCAATCACATCATATACAAAAGAACATAGTTTTTTTGGAAATCTTAACCTGCAAAAGAGCTCATAATATCATAACATGGGATAAATCATAGAAGTGAAAATGAGATCCCCATAATCATAACATAAAACTTGAAACTTTTTGGCATGCACACATAATCATGGAAATCATTTCTTGTTAGTCATGACTCATTTCCAAGACTATCTTAGTGGACAAAGTCCCTTTCTGAACCGAGTTCACTCCTCGTTTCAGTCCTGTATCACTGAACCGAAATAACCTTCCGTTCCAGCCATGTCTATCTCATGAGATATAAAATCATTACCCAATGCATTGGAGGGAGATATAGGTCCCACCCATCTTATAATGAATCCTTTCTTATGTGTGCCACATAATCATAAAACATACATCATCGCATAACACATATAACAAAAATGGGATTCTTGAAACATCATGACATCATAAATCAATTCATATAAGATAAAGGAATTCATAAACATAATTCCATCACAACATAGTCAAACCAATGTAAAAATATGGATAGAAACAGAATCCTTTATTATCTTAGATGGAAAATAATTTTGATAAAACACTTGAATTGAATTCTTGAGGAAAATATCCTTTCTTCTTCAAAAACATTTTTCCTTTCATAACATGTCATACAACTTTAAAATAAAAGAAGTTGATTAAAAATAAACTTGAAAACTTGTAAAGGAAGCTTCTTTGAAGTAATGTTTTAAAAATCCATTCATGCCGTATAAGTTAAAAAAAACATTCTTCCTACTTTTGTCGGAAAAGTCAAAAAGTACCTCGTACGAAAAACGACAAAAGATTCCTTTCATACGTATTACTAAAAACTCACCGAAGGGTAAAAATGGACTTAAACAATTTTAGGTGTATGGAAATAATATTACATATTGAGTAAACATGGATGTGGATGATAAAATACACCCCAGTAAATACTTACGAATAAACAATCTCGGATAAAAATGAGATTGTGATATTTCCCTTACCTTAGGTCCGACTTGCTTTGTAAGTGTCTGAACCTCCTGTATAATGATTTAAATAATGTTATTGACTTATTACAGAATCATATTCATTGTTATGATATCATATATGGTTCACTTATGACATTATATTACCCGTTCTTTTGTAAATTCCATGTTAAAGAAGCGTTTTGGGTAAAATCGTTTCATTTATCGTAGGTGTTTTGACTTGTTGTTCTTGACATCATTATTACTTATATCATAATTTACTTACTTCCAGAATATAAAATATGATTTATATATCATATATATTCAGTATATATATATATAATAGGTAGATAAATGAAAAACACCGTTCATGGAGACGGTAGTCCGTACGTACGCATGAACGCTGTTTTCCTTTCCTTATTGTCTTGAAATGGAAGTAAGTAGATGACATACATATGTATATATATACATAAATCCAGTAGCTTTATAATGTCATATATTTCATTATTATTTCTTATATATACATTATAATCATTCTTAAATGGTTAACATGGAGAATGAATCTCATCGCGTCGTGGAGACGGTATTCCGTACGTACGCACGAGCGATGATATCATTTCTATAAATATTGAATTGAATTGGAGTGGATTATACAATATATCAGAATCAATATGATGTTGTAATAACTATGTATATTTATTCTTTACACCATTATACCCATCCATGTAAGGTGGTGGTGGAAAATAGATTACACCACGGCGTGGAGACGGTATTCCGTACGTACGCACGCGCGGTGATTTCTTTTTCCGTAGGATGGATAGATGGTGAAATAGGGTTGTTTCATACTTATAATAACATATCAGTATATGAGTGATACTGATGTTATTACTTCATAATGAAACAACCTAAGAAGAAGAAGTGGAAGAAGAAATAAAGATGAAAGAATTGGTAACGGTAATTACCTCTTCTTTGAAGTGCCTCTTTGAGACCTCCTCTTAGGGCACTAAAATTGGTCTTTGAGGAAGACCAGAACCTCTAGGATATTGCTAGGGAAGTGGAGAGGAGAAATTGGCAGGGGTTGGCCGAGCTTGAGTGCTCAAATTGGTGTGAGGAGGAGGGGGAGGAGGTGTCCTTTTATAGGGGAGGAGAGGGGAACCTTAGGAATATCTCAAAATATTATTTTATATTAAAGTCAAAATCGGTTTATAATGGTTCCAAAGGGTCTTATTTCGAAGCTAAAGTGGGGATGGGTCGAAATACTATCAACCAATAGGATTTAAACAAGTTTAGGGTATTATTTTAACCTTATCAATTAGATTTAACTCTAAGTTAAATAATTTAACTTTTACCGTGTCTTTTTGTTTTCTTTCACTATATGGTTAATAAACTTACTATAACATGCCAAACGAACCCCAAATTGTATATTATTAATACATATATCCTTAACTAAGTCATTTGGCCGAACCTTAGATTTTTAGGAATAAAATAACAATTAATAATATAATATTTGATTTAAAAACTATTTTGTGTCAATTTTGACACTATTTGATATATGATTTTTGTGAAAGTCATAACAGAATTATATTTTCGAACCAAGTTAATTAAATCAACACTAATATATCATAGTAACCTAGAAAATTAGTGGAATTCATAAAAAGTCTTAAATTACATTTATTTTCGTATTTATATTATCAATTATGTCAATATTTCATTAATAAGATAATTACTTCATTATCTTTGTGTCATAAATAAATTATATTATTTTATGTCTAAAAATTAAAAATAAAATACCATCATGTAGGAAATCTTTTTATCTTTCTAATGAATATTTATAGTCGAATTTATCTTATGTATAACCCCATATTAAAAATTATTTACTTATTAAACTTTGATTTTAACTATTTTAACCCTTCTTTAAATAAATTAATAATAAATGTCCTAATCTAATCCAAGTGGGCCTAAATGGTCATATTTTATTCCTAAGTTTGTTTTTGGTCTAATTACACTTGTCCAATAGAATTAGGACATGTGTTAGGGTAATATTAATATCATATTTACCCTTAGTTACCCTATTTACTATTTACCGTGGTAAAAAAAGTAAAAAATTACTATTCACCAAAAAATTATTTTCATCTCATTGAATCACATTTTAGTCCTTGATATTAACCGTGTCTCTCGGATTTTCGAAATTCCATTCACAGAAGCGGTAAAATTATGTTTTATGCAAAATTCAGTTTTTAACCTACCACTTAGTAGTTTCACTATTCATCAAAAATTGATGTTTTTCAGAACAATGCCAAAATTTCATCCCAAGCTATATTTCATATTCCGAATTCAAAAATGAAGTCTATTTTACCAAATTCATAACATAAAAGTTGCATTAATTAATTTTATAATTAAATCCTGCTGTTAAAACAAATAGCGTGTTTTTAAGAAACAATATCTATCAAAAGATTGACACTTGTTTATGTCTAGTTTAAATGTGAAATTACATCCAATGACCAACATTGTATTAAATTGTAAAAATATATTCTAAATATACATTAAAACCACTCAAATTAATGATTTATCACTATTAATTATTTCGATTAAAAAAGTTGTTTTTAATTATAATTTAGTAATTTTCACTATTCATCAGAATATGAAAGTTATCCGAAAGGTACAAAAATTTCACCTTAGGCTAAATTCGATACTCCGAATCCATAAATGAAGTCCATTTTGAAAAATAAAATTTACAAAATTTCAAAAAGTGGTTATTACTATTCACAACAGCTAGTTTTAATAATATCTTAATAGCATATCGTTGTTTAGCGAAACTTGGTGTTGCGTACAACACACGCTATCGAGGAAGGTCGCGATTGCGTGTAATGCAAGGCAAGTCAAGGATGTGTGTTGTGCAAGATCCTTTTGGTGTAGCGTACAACACAAGACATTAATAAAATTAAAAAGAATATTTTTTATAAAATCTTGGGCTGTTACATTCTACCCCCCTTAAAATGAATTTCACCCTCGAAATTCGTCGGGGTTATAAATGGTTTACTATTTGAAAGTTTCTTTAATAGAAACCCACATCGTAAAAAGGAATATCAAAACCAGTCTTTAAAAACAAAAGTATGAAACGTAACGGTTACCCAAATAAACTAATCACTGGGTTTCCACATAGGTGGAAATATGGATATGGAAGAGAAATATAACCATCATGTTCTGATGGAGAGTGGTAGAGAACATGGCTATAGAAAAGCCAGTAATCACAAATCCATAAATTTGTGACGATCTAAGGTACCATCTGATTCATCAGGTATAAGAGAACTAGGACAACATTTTTGGTTTTCAAGATCATTTCCCTAAAGTTAAAGAATTTTAATTAGAATAAATACTTACTTTATTTTGGTACAATCTCACTTTTATTCGTGCCTTGAACAATTTCTACTTCATCTCTTAAATAAATGAAGTTGAATTTGTTATTCGTGAAGTGTTAGCAGATCATGTGATAGAATGACGAGTCATTCCATCTGTCTCAAACAAAAGGTTAGTAAAAATTATATACATAAGTCGATCTATAGTGAGATTAATCACATATAGTTTCTAAAATGGACTTATACTTCATATATCATACTGCTTAATATAATAAAACTAGTTTCTACTAAACAGGGACTTCCTGTAGGCCAGTGGTAGGCGATAAAGGCCAGTCGCACTTCGGTTGTGGGTTCGATTCCTACAGCCTTGTCCGAAGCGATGGGCTGTCGCCCGTCCTGCAGGTTGTCCTTTTTCTAAAACTACGTTACTATAACATCTCATCAATAATATCGAAAATCTTCTATCCTTAAACAATACTAACTTATGTCCAACATAATCCAGTCTAATCTTTAGGCTTATACATAATACTGCCGTCCACTCTCATAATATAGTGACATCGATTACCAGAGATTTAATACTGTCGTTGATCCCCACATATCATAAGATATGTCTTGTTGGTCACATTCCAAACATTCAAAGTCCTTAATCGTGTATTCTCTTGAATACCTTAGTGAAAACATGAGTGCAGTTAAAAGTTAACACTTTCCACATACCAAAATCCTCAAAATTCTATATACTCAAACCATGATATCACTTAGTCCTTATATCAATCATGAGCTCATGAATACTATTAAACATTTCATTTTCTCGTCTTCATTATGCGCATATCATCTTATTTCCAAAAAATATCTCAACCACTTTGAATACCACATCAATAAATATTGCAATACTCAATGATACAACATTATTCCATTACATAAACACTTAATCATTCCACCACATCGTTGTCATATTCAACATTGCCAATAGTGATCGCATGTGATTTCCCTTTGTCCTTTGCCTTCAGTGGTTGCTCATGTTGATCATCACTAACCCTTGGATTAGGGCAATTATTAGCATAATGCCTCATTTCCTTGCACTTGAAGCATTGATGTGTTGGCGGTGCGTTCTCTGCAGTGTTTGCTTTATTCACATCATTAGAAACCCTTTTTCCATTACTTCGACACTCAGCTGCTCGATGACCTTCTTTTCCACACTTAAAACATTTTCTAGTCCCTTTTAGACAATCTCCACCATGCTTCTTTCCACACTTTGTGCATAAGGAAACATTCATCTTCTTTTCACCATTATTCTGAGATTTCTCCTTGAACTCCATCTTTCGTTTCTTGTCAAAACCATGAGATGGATATGTAACACCAACTTCCATTTCTACCTTGATAGCACAACGCACAATTTCTTCATAGCTACTGAAGTCTCTTATAGCTAATGCCCTTCGAAGACTTGGTTTTAAGACACTGAAAAATCGATCAACTTTACTTTCAGGTTGGATGATAATTCCAGAAGCATACCTTGCAAGTCTTGTAAATTTTGCTTCATAGGTACCAACAGATTCATCGTCCCTTTGCTTCAGTTCAAGAAACTCTTTCTCCATCTTTGTTCGAAGAATACGAGGGAAGTACTTACTGAAAAACAAGTTCTTGAACTCGTCCCATTCCATGGACTCAATTTCATCTCTTGGCCTCGTATTCTTGATAAGATTCCACCATTGATCAGCTTCACCTTCCAAACGATATACTGCTAAGATGACTTTATCATGATCAGAACATTGAAGAACTGAAAATATCTTTTCAGTAGTACTGATCCATTGTTCAGCCACAAGTGGATCAGAAGACCCACTGAAAGAAGGTGGACGTTGCCTCATGAAGGACTCAATAGAATATTGTTCCCTTCTCTTCTCATTTGGAAGTCCAGAATGATTCATAGCTTGTGTAAGTATAGCAATAATATTTTGCACTCCATCTCCCATAACATTTGTTTGTTCAGGAGGGCAATCATTGCATTGTCCATTGCATTGATCAACACGGTTCCTTCGGGTTCCAACCATCGTCTAAAACCCAAAAAGAATAGTGTGAGAGGAAAAAATCATGATAGGGAAAACAACATAATAAAGGGGGAGTACCTTCAATATCCAACATCTTAAGTTTAATTCTATGATCGTTAACGTAATTCTATTACTATAACCTATACGTATACTTATCCCTAGGGACATCCCTAGACATACCTTAGAAATATCTCTAGGGATCTCACTAACGTTTTCACATCCTAGTTTCCAAAGGTTGACTAAACCTTTCCTCTGATACCAACTGTAGAGACCCGAAGCTTATCGTACATGGACATTACATTACTTTTGCGGAATACTTAGTACATAACAAAAACACACACACAAGGATCGTAATAGTTTAGTGTCTTTGGAAACTCGGAATGTAATCTTCTAATCGTGGTGAAATATCTTCAATATCTCCCATAAAGATCTTACCTTTTTTTTACCTATAAACCTTTCTTTATATCCTGGGGAAAGGAAAACATAAAAGGGTGAGCTCAAATGCTCAGTAAGGGTAAAAAAAATAAATATCAATCACATCATATACAAAAGAACATAGTTTTTTTGGAAATCTTAACCTGCAAAAGAGCTCATAATATCATAACATGGGATAAATCATAGAAGTGAAAATGAGATCCCCATAATCATCACATAAAACTTGAAACTTTTTGGCATGCACACATAATCATGGAAATCATTTCTTGTTAGTCATGACTCATTGCCAAGACTATCTTAGTGGACAAAGTCCCTTTCTGAACCGAGTTCACTCCTCGTTTCAGTCCTGTATCACTGAACCGAAATAACCTTCCATTCCAGCCATGTCTATCTCATGAGATATAAGATCATTACCCAATGCATTGGAGGGAGATATAGGTCCCACCCATCTTATAATGAATCCTTTCTTATGTGTGCCACATAATCATAAAACATACATCATCGCATAACACATATAACAAAAATGGGATTCTTGAAACATCATGACATCATAAATCAATTCATATAAGATAAAGGAATTCATAAACATAATTCCATCACAACATAGTCAAACCAATGTAAAAATATGGATAGAAACAGAACCCTTTATTATCTTAGATGGAAAATAATTTTGATAAAACACTTGAATTGAATTCTTGAGGAAAATATCCTTTCTTCTTCAAAAACATTTTTCCTTTCATAACATGTCATACAACTTTAAAATAAAAGAAGTTGATTAAAAATAAACTTGAAAACTTGTAAAGGAAGCTTCTTTGAAGTAATGTTTTAAAAATCCATTCATGCCGTATAAGTTAAAAAAAACATTCTTCCTACTTTTGTCGGAAAAGTCAAAAAGTACCTCGTACGAAAAACGACAAAAGATTCCTTTCATACGTATTACTAAAAACTCACCGAAGGGTAAAAATGGACTTAAACAATTTTAGGTGTATGGAAATAATATTACATATTGAGTAAACATGGATGTGGATGATAAAATACACCCCAGTAAATACTTACGAATAAACAATCTTGGATAAAAATGAGATTGTGATATTTCCCTTACCTTAGGTCCGACTTGCTTTGTAAGTGTCCGAACCTCCTGTATAATGATTTAAATAATGTTATTGACTTATTACAGAATCATATTCATTGTTATGATATCATATATGGTTCACTTATGACATTATATTACCCGTTCTTTTGTAAATTCCATGTTAAAGAAGCGTTTTGGGTAAAATCATTTCATTTATCGTAGGTGTTTTGACTTGTTGTTCTTGACATCATTATTACTTATATCATAATTTACTTACTTCCAGAATATAAAATATGATTTATATATCATATATATTCAGTATATATATATATAATAGGTAGATAAATGAAAAACACCGTTCATGGAGACGGTAGTCCGTACGTACGCATGAACGCTGTTTTCCTTTCCTTATTGTCTTGAAATGGAAGTAAGTAGATGACATACATATGTATATATATACATAAATCCAGTAGCTTTATAATGTCATATATTTCATTATTATTTCTTATATATACATTATAATCATTCTTAAATGGTTAACATGGAGAATGAATCTCATCGCGTCGTGGAGACGGTATTCCGTACGTACGCACGAGCGATGATATCATTTCTATAAATATTGAATTGAATTGGAGTGGATTATACAATATATCAGAATCAATATGATGTTGTAATAACTATGTATATTTATTCTTTACACCATTATACCCATCCATGTAAGGTGGTGGTGGAAAATAGATTACACCACGGCGTGGAGACGGTATTCCGTACGTACGCACGCGCGGTGATTTCTTTTTCCGTAGGATGGATAGATGGTGAAATAGGGTTGTTTCATACTTATAATAACATATCAGTATATGAGTGATACTGATGTTATTACTTCATAATGAAACAACCTAAGAAGAAGAAGTGGAAGAAGAAATAAAGATGAAAGAATTGGTAACTGTAATTACCTCTTCTTTGTAGTGCCTCTTTGATACCTCCTCTTAGGGCACTAAAATTGGTCTTTGAGGAAGACCAGAACCTCTAGGATATTGCTAGGGAAGTGGAGAGGAGAAATTGGCAGGGTTTGGCCGAGCTTGAGTGCTCAAATTGGTGTGAGGAGGAGGGGGAGGAGGTGTCCTTTTATAGGGGAGGAGAGGGGCACCTTAGGAATATCTCAAAATATTATTTTATATTAAAGTCAAAATCGGTTTATAATGGTTCCAAAGGGTCTTATTTCGAAGCTAAAGTGGGGATGGGTCGAAATACTATCAACTAATAGGATTTAGACAAGTTTAGGGTATTATTTTAACCTTATCAATTAGATTTAACTCTAAGTTAAATAATTTAACTTTTACCGTGTCTTTTTGTTTTCTTTCACTATATGGTTAATAAACTTACTATAACATGCCAAACGAACCCCAAATTGTATATTATTAATACATATATCCTTATCTAAGTCATTTGGCCGAACCTTAGATTTTTAGGAATAAAATAACAATTAATAATATAATATTTGATTTAAAAAACTATTTTGTGTCAATTTTGACACTATTTGATATATGATTTTTGTGAAAGTCATAACAGAATTATATTTTCGAACCAAGTTAATTAAATCAACACTAATATATCATAGTAACCTAGAAAATTAGTGGAATTCATAAAAAGTCTTAAATTACATTTATTTTCGTATTTATATTATCAATTATGTCAATATTTCATTAATAAGATAATTACTGCATTATCTTTGTGTCATAAATAAATTATATTATTTTATGTCTAAAAATTAAAAATAAAATACCATCATGTAGGAAATCTTTTTATCTTTCTAATGAATATTTATAGTCGAATTTATCTTATGTATAACCCCATATTAAAAATTATTTACTTATTAAACTTTGATTTTAACTATTTTAACCCTTCTTTAAATAAATTAATAATAAATGTCCTAATCTAATCCAAGTGGGCCTAAATGGTCATATTTTATTCCTAAGTTTGTTTTTGGTCTAATTACACTTGTACAATAGAATTAGGACATGTGTTAGGGTAATATTAATATCATATTTACCCTTAGTTACCCTATTTACTATTTACCGTGGTAAAAAAAGTAAAAAGTTACTATTCACCAAAAAATTATTTTCATCTCATTGAATCACATTTTAGTCCTTGATATTAACCGTGTCTCTCGGATTTTCGAAATTCCATTCACAGAAGCGGTAATATTAAGTTTTATGCAAAATTCAGTTTTTAACCTACCACTTAGTAGTTTCACTATTCATCAAAAATTGATGTTATTCAGAACAATGCCAAAATTTCATCCCAAGCTATATTTCATATTCCGAATTCAAAAATGAAGTCTATTTTACCAAATTCATAACATAAAAGTTGCATTAATTAATTTTATAATTAAATCCTGCTGTTAAAACAAATAGCGTGTTTTTAAGAAACAATATCTATCAAAAGATTGACACTTGTTTATGTCTAGTTTAAATGTGAAATTACATCCAATGACCAACATTGTATTAAATTGTAAAAATATATTCTAAATATACTTTAAAACCACTCAAATTAATGATTTATCACTATTAATTATTTCGATTAAAAAAGTTGTTTTTAATTATAATTTAGTAATTTTCACTATTCATCAGAATATGAAAGTTATCCGAAAGGTACAAAAATTTCACCTTAGGCTAAATTCGATACTCCGAATCCATAAATGAAGTCCATTTTGAAAAATAAAATTTACAAAATTTCAAAAAGTGGTTATTACTATTCACAACAGCTAGTTTTAATAATATCTTAATAGCATATCGTTGTTTAGCGAAACTTGGTGTTGCGTACAACACACGCTATCGAGGAAGGTCGCGATTGCGTGTAATGCAAGGCAAGTCAAGGATGTGTGTTGTGCAAGATCCTTTTGGTGTAGCGTACAACACAAGACATTAATAAAATTAAAAAGAATATTTTTTATAAAATCTTGGGCTGTTACAGACCACCCAAACCATAACCTCCCATGAGTGGTTATGGTGGTGGGGACCACCCGAGATTAAACCCCCTTGAAACACCCTGTTAATTGGGAGAAACCCTCAACTCCCACAATTAATGAGGGAGATCCTCTTGACCTATTCCACATTAATTGTGATAATGCATATACCATTAATCTAGAAAACGCATCACATCGTTGCGCCAGCATAATTTAATTGGATTTCCCCTTTTTAAATTATGTAACAACGTCGTTGAAATTTAGGAAGGTTCCTAATAAATGAACCGTCATAAATCCAAATGATTTTTACCTACCTCCCCCATTTTCAATATATATAGAGCTTGGGAGGAGGATTTTGGATGAATTCACCAAGCAGCGAAGTGCTGGTAAAGTGACGCGATGCCCAACACTTGGAGGATTGCGCTCTCCAACGAAGAACGTGTTCTCCAGACGAGGAACGCTCTCCCAACAAAGAACGACCTCGACTTCGACCTTCTTCCTCGAGAATTCCTCTAACATAGGACGTCTTCGACTAAAAATAGATGGCATACAAACCAATGATAATGGAAAACACCGATGACACTGATGTGCATCTTTTCCTAACAATCTGTCTCCTTCCCCGCAACTCCATCAGTGAACAACGAACATGGTAGGGGTTTAATTTTATTTATGTACAATATTATTCCCTTGTTACTTTTATTCCAAAACAAAGAACGTAGACCAAATTATTATCAAGTTGATCTATAAATGTTTTTCCGTGTAGGTTGGGAATATTTTTGTTAATGAGGGATTATGGGAATTGATGTTTTTAAGATATCCCCCATTCTCGTTCTTTGCTTCAGTCTAGTGAGCCAATTGCTATCACAAAAAACATGAAAGGGTGTGGACCAAACCAATGTGGTCCGACCCCTCCAATGATTTTCTTTGTGGTGTTCTTTGGCATGCCGATGAGGGGATGAAGGCGACGAAGGAAACCTGCGCCGCCCCGACACCACTCCCGTGCCTCGAGCCGAACTGTGCCACCCTATGGCTTCCGAGCCGCCTCGACCGCACTGACTACCGGTCGTGCCACCCGTCAACCGAACCGGACGAGCTGCACAACACCTCAGTAGAGCCACGCTTCAGCCACACCGTACCCTAGCTTCCGAACGCCCCAACTCCAATGCCCCTCGCGATGCCCTCCCGAGTCCCAGATGAGCCGACCTTCGTGCGCTCCGCGTGCCCCGCTGCTCCGCCGTCCGTGCACCCCGATTGCCCAGCACGCCCCGCACCGCCATTTCCTGAACTGGCTTGTCAGCCTCCGCATGCCCCGCATGCCCTACGGCTTTGATGTCCTCCCATCCTAAGTCTCCCAAGCCATGCCGACCTCCTGGTCCCGGCTGCGCCACCACGGCCCTGGGCCGAGCCGCGCCCTCAAGGCGCCCTTCGGAAAGAGCCGCCCATGCGGCACCCTCTGGGCCGACCCGCCCTCGTGCTGACCCATGGCCAGTCCATGCCCTCACGACCAGTCCACCGTCTCACAGCCTGCTATGTATGTCCTAGCAGGATGGGCCAAACCTACCGGGCTCTCCCGCATAATGGGCCGAGCTAGACCCGACAAGTCAAACCGGGTCGTCCCAGACCAGGTCATCCCAGACCGGGTCGGGCTGGGTCGGGCCGACCGGGTCGGACTAGACTCGGGTTCACTATGACCCTTTACATTCTTTTGGACATCTCTTTGGCACCGAGCATCTGTTTGATGACCCGTTAGTGGCCCCTGATAATCTTGGAGCATGATGGTCCCTTATAGTATACCCCACTAGAGTTTGGGGTACAGTTGAGATACGGTCAGGTTGGGTCGTGCACGAATCCAACCGGGCCCCGGGACTAAAAGGCTAATAACTCACATATTGAGCGTCTGATTGACGTGTCATCTATTGCATTGAGACGGCTATGACGTGGTGTACCTTTGAGATACTTCTTCGTGGGACTTCATGATAGTTGGAGTGTTGACCAGTAGCTCGTGGAGCGGATCCTTCCAATGATGAGTGAGCAGAGTGTGGAGACCTAGTAGCTGGTCGAGACCTGATGACTTCTGACCAATTAACTCGGAGTGACTAGACTAGCCCAGTGGGGAGCATCTGGTTTTGGCGGAAGACCCATAGCAGAGGAGCGCCTGGTTGTGGCATCATACCCACGGTACTCGACAGGAGGAGTACCTATGTAGGCTATTTGGCGGAGCACCTAGTTGTGGTGGCAAACCCATGGTGGGGAGCGCCTTGGTGACACATCAGACCCACAGTACTCGACTGGAGGAGTACCTCAGCAGTCCAAGGTTTGTGGGAAGCACCTTGGTGTCACGGAAGGCCTGCTATACTCAATAGAGGTGGAGTTCTCCAGCATCCATGGTTTCAATAATGTTAATAGAATCTTTGTTCAGCTGAGTCAGTTTTTCTATGTTTTCCTCATGATTGAGATAGATTACTTGATAAATTAGGTATATATATATATGGGAATATACCTAAGTAAGGTTATATGTTGATTTCATACTTTTTGGTTTATCCTTGTTGGATTTTGAGAGACCTTGAGGGTCTCAGGGTCCCTACTGAGTATCGTTATACTCACCCCTGCATGGGCTATGCCAGTACCTTGTTGTGTTGGATGAAGATGGCGGGTAGTGCAGACTGAGGCTGGGAGTACTAGGAATGGATGGTACCCAGAGGTGGATCTTAGGACGAGTCAGTACATGGAGGAGACTGGCAGATGTGGGGTGATGAGGAGGATATATGTACCTACCCTTCAGAGTGGAATCCCAAAGGATGACCCAATAACAGTTTCTCCTTTCTTCAGTTGTTTTTGTACTTCCAATTCCTTGTACTTTATAGTTGGGATTGTACTTTCGACCCCTTTTACTTTTCAGCACTCTATTTTTATACAGTTTACATAGTGTTTTGTATCCAAATGTGTGCTCTGTTGTGTGCATTTGTAGGTTATAAAGGAAATTCCTTTCCAGTTTAAGGGAATTATTCCTTTGGTTCTAGTCTCCAGCCCCTGGCCTTTGGAAGGCGGGCTTGGGGTAGTCACAGCACGGGCCCCGGGGGACGGGTCATGAAAAATTAGTATCATAGGAGTCGGTTCTACCGCAGATCTTTGGACTCTAATATTTATTTTTTTGGGAAGTAATAGTGTTAAGTGTAGTTAGTGTGGTTCTCAGTTCAGGGAGTCTAGTTTTGGTGCGGTGGCCGACGTATAAATAAACCAAGACCCTGACATCTGATTTCCAACTCAGTGCACGAAAACGCTGATTGTGTGTGTGTTTTCAAACGTTTTATTTATGTCAGCTCAACCAGGTCAGATCACCAGGTATAATATTTTGATCGTGTCACATCTGTTTCTTTCATGATGCCTCCCCACGGACAGCCGGTTAGAGTTCTGAGATTGGTACGCTCAGATAGCCCACCGAGCGACGAGGCTCCAGTGTAGGACCCTCTTACTATGTTGGCACCTTCAGGTGGTGTAACAGTAACACCACCACCCTTTGGGTAGTAAATACCACCATCCACACTGGTGGACGGTTCATGCCGACTGAGCATGTTGCATGAGTTCCAGCAGTATAGGCCTCTGAGGTTTTGAGGTGAGACAGATTCCCACACAGCTGAGGGCTGGATGGAGGCAATTTCTAGAGTTTCCTAACTAGTTGATATACCAGTAGAGCAGAAGATGATCTTAGCTACTAGTCTTTTTCAATGAGTGACTATGAGGATGGTCCTCTTTGTGATGACACTTCAGTACGCAGACCGTTGACCGAGTTAGTTCCTTCAGGTAGTGTGCCAACTATATCACTACCTGTTGGTCAGTAGTAACAACCGGTGGTACCGGTAAAGGACACATGTAGTCTTAGTTCTAACACGTGATTCAGCAACATATACCCCTTAGGTTCTGAGGCGATCTCGACTCACAGGTAGCTGAGGAATAGCTCAAGGAGTTGGCTGAGAGTTCTCTAGAACATCTACAACTTCGGTAGGACGACATGTCAGTAGATTAATAATCATCGAGGCATACTGATCATTCCTGGTACTAGATAAATATGTTATGATCAGTGCTTCAGGGCTCAAACTTTCGAGAGAGGTGTTTTTAAAATAAATATGAGCTAACACTATTCCTCTATTCATTCCTACTAATGTTAGGGTGCTAAAGAGAGCCATTGTGGTTGAGTGTTCTTTGGTTGATCGGATATAGCCAGTGAACGTTAGCAGTGGAAAAACAGATAACTGGCACTAGTCCTAGAGACTTGGACATGTAAAATGCTTCAGGAAGAAGTAGTGTTAGGGACAGATGATTCTTCAGGGCAGTAGACGTGGAAGAATAGTTAGGAGAGTAGCATGAATGTGGTGTACTTTTCGACATGTTACAACCAACCCTCTTCTTTTAGTGGACCCCGACAGGCTCATGGAGCTGGAGGACATGGGAAGAGAGTAGTTGAATGTGGTTAAGGAATGTGACCCAAGGGATCTAGGAATGATTTGAGGTACGGTTTATGTCTACTACTAGATACTGTATCAATAGAAATAGGAACCATTCATTCCTTCCTTCGACGAATCTTGTCTAAGAACTAGAGTTTTCGGTTAAACCATTGAGTTGACCCTCATGTCTGGAGATACCTTTGGGAGGAGACTCGATAAACACACTTACGCTGACGTGTGTGATCTGACCATAGAGGTGAGAGATTCGGTTGGAAATTCTTGGTGGCAGCATCGAGGCCTTACGATGTTAGTTTTGGTTTGGACTTGACATCCACAGTTCACACTCAGATTGACTATATTAGGAAAAGAGGTTGTGGTTTATCTACAACGTTAGAATGAGAATTTCCTTGGTCGGTGAAAAAGGAAACCTAGGAAGCACAGGTTAAACTCATGCATAGGAGGGTGCAACCAATCACTCATGTGTCAGCCAACCTCACCCTCATGGAATCATAATTTGACTTTGAGATAGTCTATACTTATGGGAAGGGGAACATGGTAGCAGATGCACTCAGCAGGAGGTCTGGCCTGTATCTACTGAGTTAGGAAACAGATTAGATAGCCACATTTCAGATATCCACTGTTGATCGAGAAAGAGAAGCTTTTATTTAGTCTCTTACTGTCACTCCCCCACTTCTTCAACGATTTCGGGGGAAGCCGCATGGGGACGCTGACTACGAGACACGACGTGCTCTGATATCCACAGGATAGGAACCTGATGGATTTTCTAAAGGTGGGGAGCATGTCATCCTCTTCATAGAACGTACCATGGTACCAATGTAACTCTAGGAGGAAGTGGTGAGCGAGTTCCATATATATCTTCTAACGGTACATCCAGGAGTGGTGAAGATGTAAAAGGACCTCCGAAGACAACACTGGTGGCCAGGAATGAAGAAAGAAGCTTCAGAGTTTGTCTCTGGTGCCTCACTTGTCAGCAAGTGAAGGAAGAGCATTAGGTACCAGCAGGCTTGGTTCAGCCTTTAGAGGTCCTAGATTAGAAGATGTATGTGATATCCATGGAATTCATGATACAACTTCCATGTACATCCAGAGGACATGACCTGATTTGTGTGATCGTCGACCGACTCACAATGTCGGCCCACTTCCTACCGAATAGAGAACCGGGTTTAGAAGAGAGTTGGGGATGCCTCTATGTGTAGGAGATTGTGCAGTTACATGAAGTAACCTCAATGATTGTCTTCGATCATGGGACACATTTTACATACAGACTATGGAAGGGGTTGCAGGAGGCTTTTGGGAAACATCTTCGTTGGAGCACCGCCTTCCATCCTCAGACGGATGGCCAAACTGAGCGGACCATTCAGACCCTCGAGGACATGCTCTGTGCTTGTGTCCTCAACTTCGGTCACAACTTTGAGGATCACTTACCCTTGGTTGAGTTTTCATACAACAACAACTATCACTACACCACTGGGATGGCACCTTTGGAGGCATTGTATGGGCAACTGTGCAGATCACCTTTATGCTAGACTGACCTAAGGGAGTCATCACTCATGGCACCAAAGATGGTATGGGCTACAACAGAGAAAGTGCAGATCATCCAGGAGCGGATGAAGACTGCACAGAGCAGGGAGAATTCGTATGCCTATTGGAGAGAGAGACCTCTGGAGATCAAGGATGGTGACCACGTATTTCTACAGGACTCACCTTGATGAGGTTTACAGAGATTTGTCCAAGGTGACAAGTTATCATTGAGATTCATCGGACCATTTCAGGTCCTAAGCTGAGTTGGCGAGGTGGCTTACCGCTTAGCTCTTCCACCTCAACTGCACCGAGTTCACGACTTGTTCCACGTATCCCATCTGAGGAGATAAGTGCACATCACTTCTCACGTCATCGACCATGGAAAGATGGACGTCAATGATGGGGACACATTTATAGAGGTTCCAGTAGAGATTGAGTATCGACAAGAGAGGGTCTTCATGGATGATCTATACCTATGGTACACATTTTTTGGTTTTAAGACAACCTACAGGAGTGTACATGGGAGAGAGAGGCTTATATACATGCTCAGTACCCCCACTTGTTTACCTAGATGAGTTGTGGATTACAGGGAAATAGAGCCCTGATGTGAGGAGAATGTAAAGACCCTGAATGTCTGGAATTTTTTAAAATAAATAAATTCAATTTTTTATGTCCGTGAAATTTGACGGTGTGCGATTATGAGGCCTGGAGTTCCCGGAATGATCCATCAAAGTTTTTTTAAACATAAGTTAACGTACGTAAGTAGTTTTCCTGGAAATGGTGATTAACTCTTTAACGGTTACTCGGATAAAAAATACAAGGGCACCGTTGCGCTCAGGATGGTGGGTTTACCCTAGGCACAACTTAAGATTTGTCGGCACGGGCCTCCTGTGTGAAAACCCAAAATTGATTAATCGTAAATAAAATAATAAAATAAATTATTTTATTTTTTAAATTCTTATAACTCAGAAACAGTAACTCAGATTAAAAATCTGAAACCACGAGTGAACTCTTGAGGGTATGCTTTCTTTAAGAAGATAGTAACTTTTGTCGGTATGGGCCACTATATAATGTTAGTGTTTGGCCACAAATAAAATGATTAAGTGAAAATTATTTTATTGTAAAATTCATAACATCTAAATGGTAACTCGGATTAAAAATCCAAGAGTACTGTTGGGTTCGTTGGGTCATGTTTCACTTAGGCTGATCCTAACCTCGACCGGCGCGGGTTGAGGGTGATTGATAATAATTTTCCGAACTTTTTTCGGGTACATTTAGTAAATGCGTGAGCAGTATTTTATAACTTTTGAACTGGTGCTCAAAATTGAAATCTGAGGGCACCGTTGAACTCACAGCGCCGATATTCTCTTAAGGAGACTTTCAACTCGATGGCAGATGGATGAGGGTGAAAGTAAGTTTTTGGGTTTTTTGTGGAAATAATAAAATTAAAAAAATTCATTTTATTTTTTATTGAGCTTCCATGTGGATATTTCAAGTGGGGTCCACCAGAACTAAACCTCCATGTGGGAGTTGGAAGTGGGGACCACAATAACTTAACCTCAAATGAGAGGTAAAGTTGGTGGGGACCACCCAAACCATAACCTCCCATGAGAGGTTATGGTTGTGGGGACCACCCAGGATTAAACTACCTTGAACCCCCCCCCCCTTTTAATTGGGAGAAACCCTCAAATCCCAAAATTAATGAGGAAGAGCCTCTTGACCTCCTCCACCAAAATTGTGCCAATGGATGTACCATTAATCTGTCCAACGTACCGCATCATTGCACCAGCGTAAATTAATTGGCTTGCACCTTTTTAAATTATGTAATAGTGTCGTTAGAATTTAGGAAGGTTCCTAATAAATCAAACATCATAAATTCCAATGATAGTTACCTACCTCCCCCTATCTCTTATATATATGGAGCTTGGGAGGAGGATTTGGGACAACTTCACTAAGCAACAAAGCACTGGTAATGTGACGCAATGCCCAACACTTGGACGATTAGGCTCTCCAATGAAGAACATGTTCTCCCGATGAAGAAAGATCTCCTAATGAAGAAAAACCTCAACTTTAACCTTCTTCCTCAGTACTTCCTCTAATGTAGGATGTCTTTAACTATGATGAGTCGGTGTGCAAACTGACGATCGAGGAAAACGCCGATGACACCGACGTCCATCTTTTCCCAATGATCTGTCTTCTTCCCTGCAACTCCATCGGCGAACAAAGAACAAGGTATGGGTTTAATTTTATTTAAGTATGATATAATTCCCTTGTTATTTTTCTCCCAAAACATAGAAGGTGGACCAATTTATTATCAAGTTGATTCGTGAATGTTTTCCTTGCAGTTTGGGAATATTTTTTTATTGAGAGATTATGGGAATTGATGTTTTTAAGATATCTTCCATGCTCGTTCTTCGCTTCCTTCTTGTGAGTCAATTGCTATCACCTTAAATGCGGAAGGGTGTGAACCAAACCAACGTGGTCCGTCCCCTCCGCTGATATTCTTTGTGATGTTCTTCGGCATGGCGATGTGGTGATGAAGGAAACGAAGGCATCCTGCGCCGCCCCCGCACCGCTCCACTGCCCCGGGCTGAGCCACGCTGCCCTCTAGATTTTGAGCTTCCCCGGATGATCCACCCTCCAGCTGCGCCTCCCACCAGAAAAACCGGCCGAGCCGCGCCACACCCCGGCTGAGCCGCGCTCCGGCCGCCTCGTGCCCCGACTCCCGGTCGCCGCACCTCCCACACTCTTCGCAGTGCCCTCTAGAGCCCCGGCTGATCTGGCCTCCATGCACTCTATGCGCCCTGCGGCTCCTTCATCTATGCACCGCACACACCCCACACTGTCGCTGGCCAAACAGGCCCGGAGGCCTATGGGCGTCCCGCGCGCTCGTGGCTCTGCCATCTTCGCTCCCCGCAGCGCCCCGGCCGAGCCGGCCTCCCAACCCCAGCTGCAGCACTCTGTACTCGGGTCAAGAAACCCCGAGCCAGCCCCTCGCGGTGCCCTCCTAGCTGAACTACCCTCACGTCGACCCACGGCATGTCTGTGCCCTCGCGACCGGTCCACGCTCTCACGGCCCTCCGAGACCCCTCACGGCTTGCTAGTCAGGGCCCAACGTGTCAGGCCAAACCTAACAGGCTAGCCTGCCTAACTGGCCAGGCCAGACCCAATGGGATAGGCTGGGTCGACATATACTAGGTCAGCCAAGATGGGGTCAGGTAGGGCCGGTTCGACAGGGTTGGATCGGACCCAGGTCCACTATGACCCCTTTAATTTATTTTGACCATATCTTTGGCACCGTGCATTCGTTTAATGAACCGTCAGTGGCCCTGGTAATCATGGAGCATGAAGGTCCCTTTGAGTATACCCCACTAGAGTTTTGGGTATAGTTGAGATATGGTAAGGTTGGAACACGCACGAATCCAACTGGGCCCCGGGGACTAAAAGGCTAATAACTCACAGACCGGGCGTCCGATTGACGCGTCTTCTATTGTGTTGAGACCTCTATGATGTGGCAGACCATTGAGATATTTCTTCATGGGACTTCAGGACAGTTGGAGTATCGACTAGTAGCTATTTGATAAGATCATTATAGTGACGAGTGAGCACAGTTCGGAGACCTAGTAGCTGGCTGAGACCTGACGACTGCAGACCGATTGACTCAGAGTGACTCGGCTTTCCCAGTGGGGAGTGCATGGTTGTGGCAGCAGACCCATGGTAGAGGAGCATCTGGTTGTGGCAGAAGACTCGCTGTACTCGATAGGAGGAGTACCTCTGTAGGCTATTAGGGGGAGCACCTGGTTGTGGCGGCAAACCCATGGTGGGGAGCCCCTTGGTGACGCAGTAGACCCACAGTACTTGACAGGAGGAGTACCTCAGCTGTCCAATGTTAGTGGGAAGTGCGTTGGTGTCATGACAGGCCCAATGTACTCAATAGAGAAGGAGTTCTCCAGCAGCCATGGTTTTGACAATGTGAATAAAATCCTTGTTGAGCTGAGTCAGTTTTTCTGCGTTTTCCTCATGATTAAGATGGATCACGTGATAACTTAGGTATATGTATGGACATATAACCATGTAAGGTAATATGTTGATTTCATACATTTTGGTTCATCCTTGTTGGATTTTGTGAGACCTTGAGGCTCTCGGTGTCCCTTCTGAGTATCGTTAAACTCACTCCTACATGGGCTATGCCCGCACCTCGTTGTGTTTGATGCAGATGACGGACAACATTGAATGAGGCTGAGAGAACTGGGACTGGATGGTACCTAGAGGTGGACCTTAAGACGAGTTGGTACACGGAGGAGACTGACAGAAGTGGAATAGCGAGGAGGCTATCTGTATCTGCCCATCAGGTAGGAATCCCTGAGGATGACCCAGCAACTTTTTTCCTTTCTTCAGTTGTTTTTGTACTTCCAGTTCCTTTTACATTACAGTTGGGCATGTATGTCTGGCCCCTTTTACTTTTTAGCTCTCTCTTGTTATACAGTTTACTTAGTGTTTTGTATCCATCTGTTTGCTCTCTTGTGTGCGTTTATAGGTTATAAAGGAAATGACATCCCAGTTTTAGGGAATTATTCCTTTGGTGGTAGTCACCATCCCCTGGCCTATAGATGGCAGGCTTGGGGTAGTCACAGCACGGGCCCCAGGGGACGGGTCGTGACATTAATCTAGTAATAAGAAGTGTATCTTATGGGGAGTTAATGAATTTTTTTTCTCTAGATTTTATGAAATATCCTCCTAATAAGAATGATATAGAAGTTATCTTTTCTTGTTGAAACATGAAGGTTTCATCTCAAACAATGAATAACTATAAGAAGAAATAATATTATAATTAGAGGAATTCAACCTCTCAAAACCAATAGAATGATGATCCATAACTATTATAAAATTGTGTTTGTTAAAAAAACATGTGAATCTAAATAAATATTTCATCCAAATAATCTTTCTCATGATATGATTCAGTATTAACTATAGAAGATTTGTATTTTGAATTTATGGCATGTATGATAAATGTTACGGTTAATGTTACAACCTCTATACATCACATGTTGGGTGATAACATGAGGATATCTCATAGATCAAATCAAATCTATATGAATCAGAGCAAGCATTGGGGAAAAAGACACAAAATGTACATATCTCAAAAAACTTTTCAAGGTAAGTTATAATCTACAATACTTTATAAGGAAAAATTTTACCTTTTAGATGAAATTTTGAATAGAAGTTTTTGTGTGATTTTCATTATTAATGATGTTCTTATAGAATGTTTCCGTTTATCATAATGTTTTGTTGATGATAAGAAGTCCTAGTAATATGTTAAAGTTAAAGGAATAAAATATATTGAATGATTACTACAAAATCATAGAAAACTATATAAAGAACTATTTTCGAAGAAGAATGTGTGTGATGAGTTTATTAAACGTTTGGTTGTATTCTATTTTGTAAAGTTTTTCTTTATGGAAGAGTCATTGCTGAAGAATTTTTTGAATAAGATGTATTAAAAAAAGTTGTTAAGTAAAATTTCAGCAAAAAAAAAATACTGATATAGAAATTAAAGAGGTTGAAAATAATCAACTAGAGATCAAGGTAAATTGAGTAAAGATACTTTACTTCTACTTGAAGGAGGATAGTAAGGTGAATAAGAAAGGGATGAAAAATTTAGAATCTGATTTTAAATTAAGAATAAATGAACTTGAAAATTATAAGAAAATGTTAAACACAATGTGTCTGGAGGAGTTAGTGAGACTGAGAAACAAGGAATATAATATTGATGAATCTTCATATAATAAAGATATACAAATATCCACGGATGTTTATGTGTAAATTATTACATTAATAAAGTATATATCCAATGATAGGAAGAATGTGAAAGAATCATAACTATAATATAATGATAACTTATAGAAACATTTAAGACCATGTTCCAATGAATCTATTTACACTAAATATCTCAATTTTATTGATGATTATATTTTTCAAAAACAATTGTGGTTGAAATTGGTGAATCCAACCTCTTATAAGAATGTGGATGTTAGAATAGAAAAGGGAAAGAATTTCACCAATAATGTCTCAAAAAATGTATGAATCCAAAATAAAAAAGTTTCCAAAGATGTTTCCACTAGCAAAAATATATCACAATAAATGAATCTAAGGATCACTGGTTACTTTTGGTTATTTGGAATGTTTTGAAACATTGAAATTGATTTATGGAATAATTTATGATGGTATAAAAAATAGGGAAATCTAACATTAATGGGGGGAGTGGAAATAAAATGTAACTTAGCTACGTATACTCAATATTAAAAAAATAATAAATATTTTCTAACATACAATAGATTTTGAATTCTTTAATTTTTAAATAAATTGTGGAAGAAATTGTCATGATGAAGGAAAGTGTTGGTTTTCTTCAAACAAGAACAAAAAACAATTATAATGTAAATAGTCCACAATGGATGCACGAAAATGTATGGAAGATACATAGTAAGTATAACATGGGGTGTAAACAATATTAAGAAAATAAGGATCTTACACACAAGAAAAATGTTTGAGATGTTTCCATATCCATGAATATATGTTAAATCTGTTGATGAAATGGCTACTTCTTATATTTTTTGTAAGAAATCAATGAATTTTCATGAAAATAAAATGAATATCAGACATAAAATTCAATCAATACGAGAATGATATTGTTATATTGTAATGGTAGAACATATATCTAACTAAGAATTTTATGTTTTTTGGAAGTTACCTCGAAAGAGTAAAATATGAGTAAATAATAATCATCGTGGAAGATGTAAGTTAGAAGTCCACAATCCTAAAAAATAATTAAAATGTATCCACGATAGGATAAATTTGTATGTAATATTATAAATGAATTGAATGAATAAGTTTTTTTGTAAGAAAAATTGACCCTAAGAAGAAAAAATAACAAATTTTGATGGTTTTCATATATGGATGGCCACAATAGTTGGAGGAAGGAAAGATATTGAAATTACCAGAAATGAAGAAAAATTAATGCTCTATTCTAGATGTAGTTAGGAAAAATACACCACAGAATTTATTGAGAATAGGAAAAGATAGTAATCCAACGAACCCCATGAATAATAAAATTGAAGAAAAAAAATGATAAAAGAATAATTAATATAATAGTTACAAAATATGGGTTTTAGGGGTGAGGTACCAATCCTCGTCATGTTTCTCAATCTAAGAATATAATAAAGTTCCACATTATTTCCTTATGAGTTTTGGAGAACCTATAAGAAAAATGGGATTTATGGTGATAATATTAAGGAGGTCCTAGAGTATGAAGATGAATATGGAATCATTATATGTTATTGTAAAAAAATTATTTCAATAAACCAAATAATTTCAACAGTAGATACTTATAATTTAAATGATGAATAATTCTAAAAGTTTTTTTCATCATTCAAGTAATACTTATATAATTAATTTATAAAAAACTGTTGGTACAAATGTCAAAGGGAACAAATTAATTTTTGATGAAAACTAATTTAATATATTGAAAATAGGGACAAAGCCTTCTTTTTTAGGCATGAATTTTTTTGATATATTTGTTAAGATGGACGAGGGAGTGAATGTTGAATGAATATATGATGAAATTTAAACTGAAAATGGTTTTTAGACGTTTTTATCACTTGGTATAATTCTCGTACATTTTACTATATGTGATAATACAGTTATTTGATACACTAGGAGTTGTCCAAAAATATAGAGTTGGTTAATTTATGTCTCATTTTTTAAGAGAACTGATTCTTTCATTCTGTCAATAAGATCAATGATTATATATTATATGGAAACAATAATGGAAGAAGAAAAATATATAAATATAGTTTCTCCCTCACTGAAGTTGTAAATAAAGGGATTCATATTTATATTATTAAGTTAGTGTCAAAAGTGTTCTCTCACTTAAAGATCTTAAAAAATGAAACATTGAATTCATTTTCAATATGGGGTAGAAATGTATCATTGGATTCTAGGAAAATATATTACTATCACCTAATCAAAATGGGGATTTGATGTTCCTATCAGACGATTATAATGATATATTGTATATTATTTCAATAGTTTTTGATAAAGTCCATGCCAAAGTTAAATAATTTAATTCTAGATAGAAATAATTTTGAAAATCCCAACTGAAAATAAAATCCTGATGTGAAAACCAATAGGGAAACTGTTGAAGGATTGGTTTCTTTGGAATCATATGAAACATTTATTATGAAAGTCAAGAAATTATCTATATTATGTTCCAAATGATTTTAAAAAATATTCATTAAACTAGTAAAGAAACTTTCCTTATAAAGGATAACAATATTTCCTTCTAGAAGTTAATATATTTTCTTAATGAAATCAGGTGATTATTGGAAGATCATTAAAAGTATCTAACATCATTAAGAACATAATGATACAAAATTTCGATCAATGTTGAGGGTTAGAGAGTTTGTGTGTAATGTTTTCTCGACATAATATTTCTAGTTGTTAAAAATACAGGTTACCCTAAAAATATTTTGTAAGAAGATGCAAGAAGAGTAATTTTCTAGAAATTATTACCACTAATGTTTGTACATTTCTATCGCTCATATAAATATAGGATTTCCCAAAAATTATTTTCTAAATTTATAAATTTTAGATCACTTGATAGAGAGTTTTTAATAAAGTTGGGAGTTCTAATTTTCTAATCTTTATACATTATCATCAGATAGATGAATATTGAGATCCAAAATAAAGATATAATTATTCTTTTTTACAAGGAAATAAAATGAAAACTATTCATGGGATAAACTTTCTTGTGAAGATGTTTTAACATATCCACTAGATGTACAAAATTAAACAAAGGGATAAACCCATCAGAAAATATTTTTTCCTAGATTAATGAAATAATGAATTCAATATTTATACGCACTTGTATGAAATTGATTTAAGAAGTTTCACTAAAGATTAATGTTATGGAAATTTCAAAATAGAAGTTGTTAAAGTTGAAATTTTTTTAACCAGAAAAACTATTCCAAAAAAACCCATCAGAAGAATTTTTGTGATAAAGTTTCACTCTACAAGTTACTGATTTTCTATATGGTAATATTGAACTATTCTCACCAAAAAAACATCCCAAAAAATATTTATGAGTGTGTATACAATAATTTTATTTCAAAAATCCACAAGATGAACAAAATTTATTTTATTAGAAAAAACTTCTGGAATGAGTTTAAATGAGAAGATGTTGGTTGTATAGAACATCAGATGAACCAAATGTAAAATATTATGTAATGTTTTTCAATAAAATGTGGTTTTTTGGGGTCAGTGTAGCTATTAAAAATGACTAACTAATTACAAAAATTGTGGAAAGAATACAACTGTATAGAGATAAAAGGTTTGATCCCAATTTATGAAATAGAGTATTTATTAAGAATCCATATTTCAAAATCTAAAAAAATCCAAGAGAAAAATGAGGACTGAGAAATTCAATGCGGTGCACCAGACATCGAAATTTCGTTGTGAAAAAATTATTTTGAAGATACAAAATTATAGTCAACCATTATCGTTGAATCAATGAAATGAACATAGGCACATGAGTTTATGGGAAAATAGTTTTTATGGAGTTTAATGTGAAGTGTTTTGTTGTAAGAAATGTTATGTTTGAGTTTCAGATGTTGTGAAGAAAATTTTCTCAAAGGAAATATAGCAGATGAACATTTTTGACAAACCCATCATATGAATATTTTTTTGTAATTATATAGG
This sequence comes from Viscum album, assembly GCA_963277665.1. NCBI lineage: Eukaryota > Viridiplantae > Streptophyta > Magnoliopsida > Santalales > Viscaceae > Viscum > Viscum album. Next base: position 1,687,834,344 of record OY728140.1, on the reverse strand, counting down.
AAAATTACTTGCAAGGAAGTCCATTTGATTAAATTTTTATTGAATTACATTGGATGAAATATTCAAAAAAATTCCATTAGAAGGTTCTTTTAGAGAAAATGATTTTTAAATATTGAGCTGGGGTAAGATAAACAGATAGAGTCATCCAAAGAACGAAAAGTAGTGAAGTGGAGTTTTTTTATTTGATGAGATGTTATAATAGAATACATGAAACAATTTCATTATAATGGGGTGTTTTTTTACAGTTTTAAGATAAATATTTTCCAGATTATTTTTTATAATTATCCTTACATAACTTTGTGATCTAAAAAACTAATAATAGTAAATATGATAATTTAATTGGTTTGTGATTTGAGTTTATCTTATTTATAGTGGAGATAATAAAAATAAAAGTGGTTACTTAATATCTAATATTATTCTTGACACATGAAGATTTTTGGAGGCACTGGGTTTTCATGAAGAATCAAGAATATTGTAGATGAATGTGGAATAGTAGAGAGATTTCCAACGAATTATTCTGAATGAGAAAGAGAAACTGGTAACCTACCTTTTACCATTTGGGATTACATATATAAATTGCGTGTAAAAGTACATTTTACAAAGAACTATTTAACATGAAATAAATGAAATGCTTCATGTTTTGTTTCAAATTATGTTTCCAACCAAATTGGTTGAAGAAGAGTCACCAGAAAAGAGTTGTTTATTATAGTATCAAAGATTGTTTCCTTAATGAGATTTAAAATATATATTTACATATCATATTATCATAAGTAGTTTCCAAATAATAATTTATAGGTTTAGTGGATCAAGTTAATCATATATAATTCTGGTTAGAAAAAGAAGAATTTTTATGTTGAGTTACAATAGGTAGATAAAAATTGATTACGATAAGAAAATTAGATGGAGATTAACTAGAAATTGGAAGGGAGTATCAACTAGATATTAACATGTATAAAAATTAAGATTAACTTTATAAATAATCTTTTGAAATATGAATTTACTAAGTTTAAAATTTTTTTTTGCCATAGTGTTTATGAAAAAGTTTTATAAACTAATGTGAGTCTGTATAATCACCTATCAAAAGATAGGAAATTAATTTCAAAAGATATCTGAACTATGTTATGTAGTATAAATTTTTTAACTGATAATTAATGAGATGATTATTAGTATAATAATAATTCCACTGATGGGATTCATCATGGAATGGTTGTAGGTTCTAAAAAATGAGGCTAAACATTGTAAAAATACAATTGTTGTGTTTTTTCGTAATTAAATGCCATTGAATAAGGGTATGTGTAATAAAATAAGTATAATTTTATAAATATCCATGCATCATAATAGATAATGGAGTTTCAATCAACATAAATTAAGAAAAATTTTATGCTTAATATAATCGATAAAATTTTGTTCACTACTAATTCATTCCCCTGTAAGGGTGAAAAAATCCATCACCTCAAGAATCTCAAATATTCATATAGTTATAATTGTTATTTTATATTAAAATAATTATTTTTATCATTTAATATCATTATAAAACATTATAGGATTACTTTCCTAGGTAGAATATATTCTAATACCCATAAATCTGAATTGGAGAGTGATTTTACCATTTATCCACTTCTTTCACAACCTACTAAGTGTAGTATCATTGCACCCTTTACTTAGGAGGTCATTGGTTCCTATCACCCTCTATATTCTAGGAGTTTCATCAATTTTTACATTTCCAAAACTCCATTAATTTGAATCCTTAATGAGTGAGTGGATCGTTAAGAGATATTTACTTCATTATATTTTATTTTTTTCAAGCTTTTACCCATGGAGGGATTTAAGGCCAGATATTCAAATTTCAATAAATTTCCCTGACCTTGTTTGGAAATTTTCATGGTGTTTTTCCAATTTGTTTGAAATATAGGTGGTTTAGTATTATATCTTTCATTGTTTTTATTACTTGAATTTCCAGGATTATATATCCTTCTCCCCTTTAAAGGTTTTAAAATTTAAACTATTATCCCATGATTATTCATATTTATCAATAGTTTATTAGGAATAATCATAAGGCTTGTCATTCTATATCTTATTATTAGGAGTTTTATGTTGAATGAATATTTTTTTCATTTTATTTTTTTACCTTTAGTTAACTCAATTTCTTCTTCTTCTACACATCATTAAAACCAAAATGGGTTAATATGAGTGATGGAAAATTATCAAGATAAGAGAATTCCGTATATAACAAAATTAAAAATTGTCAAAAATATTTTTCACTTTATTATACCATCATGTTATCCTATAATTCTATTATTTCAGTCTATGTTGCTCTTTTTTAACCTATATCATTCACAGTTTAAGCTATATAGTTATAAGATCAAGTTATATCATCCATGCTTCAAAATTTATCATTATACATTCAACATAGTTTTCATTAAGTTGTGGTGTCCAATACTTCTCAATCTATACTCACAAAGTAACAATGAAATCAATTTTTCATTGAATTTCATAAAGTCCATATGATAAATGAAACCACATCACCCACATTTTTAAACTAGGTCTATATATAGGCCTCCTTTTTATACAGTAGGTGACAATTGAGATAATACTCAATATTATAGTTTCATTGTCATTACTCATAGGTACATATATAAAACAACTTTTATACACTTATACCATCAATATATGGATGTATTTCTATGAAAACAACACAATCTATACTTAACCAAAATTCCAGGATGTTATCCAACACCTAAACTTATCCTATAGATTTATCTCTAGGGTTTTCATGGATTTTATCTCATCAGAATCTACAAAAATTACTTGATATTTCTATGATACCAATTATAGTGACCTTGGACTTAAGAATTCTTTATTTCATGATTTATAACATACCTTCACACTAATATAATCCAAAGATATAGTTGTCAAGTGTCTTTGAATTATTAGATACATAAATATGTCATCTTAAATGTAAAAACACTATCTTAATTTAAGACACCACATAATGATATTTACATATGTAGATCTTCTAAAACTATATTGTAAACCCTATGAATAAAATACACATGCAAAATAGGTGATCCAGATATCTTAGTAGTGTAATAGACCGGGCAATTAAGTATAACATTAGAGTCAATAATCATATTATTATATCATAAATAAAATGATCATTATCATGAAAACATTAAATAGATAAAATAAATCAAAAAATAATGTAATGAAAATAATATTAAAACATAACAAATCATGACATTATGAGAATACATCATGGTTAGCCACAATGAAAACATAATATAAGTTATCCACCATCATAATCAACATATTCTTCATCTAACCACCATTTTAATATAGGGAGATTTGTATAACTCTCCATGAAGTATAGATAATGTGCTTTGCCTAACCACCGATGTTCCATACAAGACATGTATTGGGACATTAACATTACTTAATGCATTTGATTGATATAACATACCCACCCATCAAAACATAGGCTGTCACTACAAGGTGTTCCTAGGCTAGCCTCATGTGCACCATATATGGAATCTCGTGAGACATTAAAAATACCCAATGCATTGAAGGGATACAAATGAACCATATATCAAAACCTTTGTTAAAAACGTTTTTAAAATTTAAATTCATATGTGTTACACAAAATTAAATAAATCCCATAATGAAATATTATGTATGATAAAACCTTTGAGATAAAAGTGGGTCTCACAATGTTTTCTTAAGGAATAATCGAAGGACATGTCATATAAATTAAAAATAGAGTAAGATATTAAATCATTTGATCATTAATAATTTAACAGATGAACTTATTTCTTCAACATGTATTTATAATTTATCACATTCTTGATAAAAATATAGTTAATAATTAATGAAACTGAATCGCATTGGAAAAATATAATGACATAAGTAAAGGATGCTTTGAGGTAGGAAATAGAACATCATTTTACATAAAACTATAATTAAAGAAATAGGGTTATACATACACTTTTTATGGGTTTTAAGAGCTATTAATCGGTTCAGAAACATTTTGTGGGGATAATTCCTGAAATGTGGTCAGAAATAAGAAATATCCATTAAATTTATATTACATAAAAGTTGAAAATAAGAAGGGAATTAAAAACATGTAGAACCCAAGAAGTGAAAATAATATAAAAACTTTCATATTTGTGCTGGAAATATTTAAAAATTAATAGTTACATGAGTTGAATATCTAATTAAAGGAAAAATAATAAATGGAATGTGTAACCAGAAAGTCCCAAAGGAGGTACACAAGTTTTATTTTAAGGTTTTTAACACATTTTTTGAAACACTAAATCATAAAATAAATTATAAAAACATTTTTTTAATTATGAGGTGGTAAATATGATTTTATAATGAGATGACAATTAAATCGGTTTTCAATTAAAAATGTGAACATTGGGGGAATGGAATTTATTGGTAATGAGGGGGAAACTATCATTTAAATGGATAAGAATTATTCTTAGAATATAATCAATTTTAACAAAGATTAAAACTAAACATTAAAGAAGAAATGAATCAAAAAATTACATCTAATGATATAAATAGGGTATACCATGTGTAATTAATTATTAAATTCTATAAAAATCATTACAACTAGGTAAATATGAATGTGTTTTGAAGGAAATTTACATAATTATACATTTATGTATAAAATTTCATTTGAGGCTACAAAATAATATGGTTCTATAAATACCATGCATTAAATCAGGGAGAATTTAAAATAAATTATTGGGTACTATATAAAACATAGAAATAATAAATTAGTGTATAACACTATAATAAGTCGTAATTAATAGAAATTGAGAGTCAAATATCTTATGGTTTAAGATTCATTTTAATAAAACACCTTGAAAAAGAGAAATATTAGCATTGAAATCAAAATAACTTGAATAAAGGTAATATTATAAATTAAATATCCAATTTTAATTTTATAAATCATTTAAATGAATTAATGGGTAGATAACAACATATGTCAAAAAATAAGAATATTTAGAGATGAAACACATACATGTTTTTGAAAGTGTTTTTCAAAATCACATAAATTTCATTCCCTTGGGAAATTAGTTAATACTATTTATCATGATATTTTAGTGAGACTATTTTTTCAAAGGCATGTATAGTGTGTTTATGAGAAACTAAGAGGATTTTTGTGTAACACCCTGAAATTATAATGTAAGAATATTTTTTTCGATATCATGTATAACACACTACATCAATTATATTAGGGAATATAAAATACTAAGGAATTACAATATTTTAACTATTTTAAAATAAATTCAATATATTTTATACATTATAATGAATGTGATTCTACGTATGATTGTGTTACACTCAACAAATACCTTTCTCAAAAGCATTGTTTACACACACGACTCAGTGTTATTGAAAAATATTTATATTATTATTCATGTAATATGAAATAACATATCTATTAAGTTGTAAGTTGTGAATTTTATTAAATAATATAATAAAAATTTTATTTTAAACAATTATAAAATTAATTAATGGGTTTCCAATTAAATATGAATGAAAATAAAAACTAATTTAATATAAAGAGAATGTTTTTATACAAAACTTTTTCTATATTTCCAAAGATGTTTTGTCTTAATAAATTAAACTAATCACTATTATTTAATTATATTTTTTAAATTTATACATTATATATTTATTAAAATATTTTTTACATTCATCCCATAGATTTCATTGGCGTAATATTAAAAGAAATTCAATATTATGTATAAAAACAATATTTTTGAAAGGGAATTCTTCCACATTTTAAGGTACATCTATTATAATTTTTTTTACAATTTAATAAATTTTATCTGTAAAGATAAATTTGTTTTTTTCATCTGAATTTAAAAATTATCTTATAATTATTTTTTGTTATTTTTCTGAGATGTTTCATTTTTTGATGATTATTGAAAAATGATGAATTTTAATTGAAAACAGATTTTTTGTGTAAATAATTTATAGCGTTGAATTATATATTAATTTTTTGTAAATTATAATTTGTTTAATTATATATAAATTAATTCAATTACATCATTGGAATCCGTTTCACATTGAAATTGGATATAATGACATTTCAATCTTCTGAACATTTTTTATTTTAAAACCTATCTTTCTAATCCCTTATGTGAGAGTAATTTTGAATTAAAAATGCGACTTATTTTATTGGAATTATGAAAAATGGATTCCATAATTTTAACCAGTATAATTTTTAATTTATAATAATATGAATTTATATTTTGACCAAAATGATTAGTGAAAGCAATTAAAAATTAGTTATAACAATTGAGATGAAAATGAGTTTACTTAGTCGATAAACATTAATCTTAAGGGGAAAATAACCTCGAAACATTCCCAAAACACATTGTTTGTAAATATTTAGACTATTTCCTAAATTTTATAAAAAATGGTTCATTATAAGAGTCGCATCATTTATGGGTGAGCTCATAATAGTTTTTACATTATTTATATCTATAAGGATGTGACTCCTCATCCACTATAAAAAAAACTCACCCCTACCACTAATTCACACCCATATATCCATTTAGATCATAAAAAACATACCCAAAGAGATCCCAAAAATACCAAAAGTAATACTATAATCCTCACTTTGTGCATAAATCAAACCATGAAATGAGTTTTTTACAAACTAAGAGGAGTTTCCCGAATAAGAGGCAATGTTTTTCAAGGAGCACTTTGGATTCATTTTATTATCCATCCCTTCAATTATTCTTATATATTAATGATATAATAATCATATTATGTTAAATATACTGATATTTTTCTTTTTCAGTGGTATGACCTACACTCATACACACTTCAATCAAATGTGATATGTAGTATTCTTTCATGTGTATTGTGGACTACAAGTTCACGAGCCGATGTCACTCGGTCTTCTATTACCACCATTCATGGTTGGTAATAAAGAATAATTTATAGTTTTTAGATAGATAATATTATATTTATAATGTAATCTTTCTTCATTAATTATTTTATAACACATAACATCATTCTTTCAATTTGGTGGGACTAGGATATCATTGTTTATAGATGTGTGGACAACAACCTCCTCAAAGCGATGTTGTTCGTTCAAACTATACATAGAATTTATAAATGATCATTTTAATAAAAATATGTGATATATATGATAAAAATATTATATTTTAATTATAATATACATATATACTATTTATTTTTATTTTTTTAGCATTACAAGAAAATGATAACATCGTTCATGTGTATGTATGACTTACCGTTTCAAAGAAATGTGTATTTCTTTTCCTATATCCAAACATTATGGATTACTCTAGAAACATATATAATGAATATATATAGTATTTAAATAGTTTTTAACATTATTTATATTATTAAATCAGGATTTAGGTAATATGAAAAAAATAACAAGTCAAAACATACTTGAATAACATTACAGTTAACACCCGAAGCAATTAAAATAATGACAGATTGTTAACAAACATGTAATGATATATTATAATAAGATAATTTATGATAGTATATATGTGATTATGGTTCTTTTATAAGTTAATAACATTCATGAAACAATTATAAATGTGTTTAAATTATGTTTACCCAAAACAAAACACATGGTAAGGGATTTCGTCTGAATTTACATTCTATTGAGACTTAATTGTTGTTATGCACATAATTTATGTTATATGGTTTATATAATTCCACTTACCTAAAATATCATGAATAATACATAATTCATTGTATTTTAAGATTAAATATAAATTATTTTTTAAGGGGATTTGAATTAAATGTTACCAAGTGGAAAATAATTTCATAACCTGGTTCCTTGTCATTGGGTTATATTACTTCCTCACTAATGTTAATTTTATTTTATTAAGTTTATAATGAATTTGAATATAAATGTATATTTTAAAACTTCATATATGTTTATTTAAATTTTATACACATGAAAAATTCATGGATAAAAAATCACTTCAACATTTTGATCATTTAAATGGTTTCTTTCAAAACCGCTTTCTAATAGAGATTTCTTATTCATAAAATTAAATTAAAAGAATTTATATGATAATTATTCAATTAAACTATTTATTTTATTCTCCTTTAGTTATTAAGGGAATCTTTCAATTAATATACCACCATTCTAATATTTGGTACTGAATTTTTTTTAAAATGTTTTTATGAAAACCCAACTTCATTTCTCTATTCGATCATAAATATGTTTTTTCAAAAAACCATGGTTCATAAAATTGTTTTGAAAAAAAAGAAAAATTTTCATCATTATGATTCATGAAATTTTTATTCTTTTTTATTTTAAAAATGTTTTAAAAGTAATAATATTATATATTTCCAAACAAATAACTTTTCAAACATTTTTAACCTCTAAAACGATTATTCGTTTTTTACCTTGTATTGAATATATGAAATTACATACCATCATTTCTTAGATGCTCAATTTTTAATTTTTCATAGATAAATTTTAATGAAATTTTTTGAAAATTTATTTTAATAAAAACATTATTTTAATAAAAAAATTATATTCATAAAAATCAAAATCAAAATGATATTTTTGTTTAATTTTTGGTATTTATATTCATTAAAGACAACATCAATTTATCCTTACAAAACATGGGATATGTTGTATTGATATAATAATTATTATTCATATGGATTATTTTGGATTTACTTTACCAAGGAAAGAATTGAAATTCGCTTCCTTGATTCTTTTTAGTCCATCTAAATATTCAATTTCATATTATAATTAGACATCAAATTTCCCCCAAAATATCCATATAAATTTTTATGGACATGATTATTGCCTAAAATGTATACCATTTTTATGTATGGTGTATTCTATGAAATTTAATTAACTAAATTGGGTAATAATCTCAAATATGTATATTTTACAGAATATGGATATTTGATAAGCCACATTCTTTATGAATTAAATTAAATTTTCATCATTTAAGGAATTCATTTGACTTGTATGAAATGTGTTGGGGCCCATTTAGATTTATCCCCTCATTGCATCAATAGTCTCGTTATATTAAAATAATTGGGAACAATCCCATTCATTTTGTAACCTAGAACGTTCTAAATTTCCTTTCAAAAGGTCTTAATAGTTGTATGTTAAACCATCTTCTAATTGTTCTTGATAGTAAAAGAACCATGTACATAGGAAAAATTGTGTCTAATAATTAATATTTTCATTTATTTAGATTCAGTTATTATTTTATTTGTGATTTTCAATAAAAGAAATATATGGATTTATTTAACTCGTAGTGTATTGATTAAATGGCACGTGGTCTTAGTTATTTTTCGTCCAATACTGATTTTGTATTATTTTACAATGATATTAATGTTACTAAACTAGAATGAATTTTCATTTATTTACCTATTTATATTTTTTATGCTCTTCCTTCTCAATTTATTAATTATATGTCATTTTTGTTATGTTATTTACCATTCCATACTGATTATTATCATTGATTCATTATTTTTTATGATTTACCTAACCCTTACTGAGCATTTTATCTCACAATTATTTTATTTCCTTCCCCCAAGATTCGATAAATATTATAAAGAAATATATACAAGAAATTTTTTGATAGAATAAAATTATCTTCAAAAAATTATGTTTTAAATTATGTATTCATTAGTAATAGATGACTCATGTAGGTATATAGTTTACCAAGACTAGTATACTAATCGGTAAATTAGGATTTGATTCCTCATAATCATGCTAATGTAATGTTAGTGGCCATCTGATCTGGGCTTACTAGGGTCAGGTGTCTATATTTTGTATTAGAGGAAGTTTAGTAGAATCCATGGGAACTAGATATTGGAAAACATGAATTAGTTAACATAACCCTAACATATAATTTTAGAATTAGCATTGAAGAACATATTTTTTTTATTAACAATAAATTTATATTAACTATCATAGGATTATGATATTAATGTTTATTATAAGTTATATGTCTCAAAGATATCTTTTTAGGATTTATGTGATTGAATCCTACCAAGATTAGGGGCATTATAGAATAAATTTAGGGTAATATAACTCATTAGTTTAGGAAAAGATTCAGTGGAAAATTAATTTGATGAATAAAGAAATAACAAATTAATGACATGAGTTTAAAGTTATTGATATCCTTTAGTGTTATTATTATTATTAATTACATTGTAATAATAGTCAATTTAGATTATTAGGATTTGAAAAAATATGTTTTATTGAAACCCATAGAAAAAAGTAATTAAATGATTAAATTTCTAGGATGTCTATCAAATTTATTTTGGAAATTATATTAATATGGTTTTAAAAAAGGAAAACATTTATGTTGGGTGAAGACCCATGAAATCTGGTAAGGCAGTGGGTCTTGAACCCGTGACTGAAGGATGAAAATGGTTATGTGCCTACCATTTCCTATGGGATGTCTTGGTTAATGTCTCATTACTTTTAGCTAAACAATTTGATTAAAAAATATTAATGATGAACTAGTAGTACTAATTTTTTATTTTTGGTTATTAATTTAATAACCATAGTAGATTTTAAGAATCTTTTGTGAAAAATGTAAATAAATTTCACACTTTTAGGGGCATTATGATTTGTTGAAAGTGAATTTTATAACTTTATGTATAAAAAAATAATTGTTGGATAATATTTTCTTAATGTATGGGATGAACCAAAAAAATCATCGAAGAACAACAAAAATATGAAATTCTGTTTATGAAATAGAAATATATCATGCAAATTTATTAATAGAAATCCTTATGTAGAAAATAAATACTCAAAATTTGAAAAACGATCTTGAAAAAACAACTTTTATCCTAATACTTTAATTTTTTGTGGAACCGATAGTCTTTTAAATCATCAAAGATTTATAGATCTGACTCCTTCTACATTAAATTGATCATTAAATATATTATTTCCATTATAATCAACTATTCCCTATATATATTTTCACATTTCTTCTAATTCCATATCTTCACTTTCCACTAATGTTCTCATACATAAAAACCTAGTTATATGTTATTTTATGTGACTTTTGTAATTCTCACTATCTCTTATTAACAGAATATTTTTGAACCCTTTTATGATGTGGTTTTTTTCAAAAAAAAGTAGAATTAAAATATCAGAACCTAGATTACTGAGATAAATTTTAAATTTCTAGGTTAAAATTTAATTAAGGTGGGGATAATGTAATGCCCCGAAATTCTAATGTAAGAACATTGTATTAGATAGTGTGTATAACGCGCAACATCAAGAGTATAAAGGGAATATAACATCCCAAGAATATAAATTTTTAAATAATTTAAATATATTATAGATGTTTAAATATACATTATACTCTGTTAGCTTGCATTACTCATGACAAATATTTCTTTGATATCTTGTGTTAAACGAAAGATCGACTTTTAGAAAATATTGTTAATATTATTATTTATTATAACAAGATTTAATCTATCCATTATATTAGAGGTTATGAATAAGATTAACTAACATAAAAAATATATATTTCACAATAATATAAAATGAATTCTTTTCTTTCCAAATAATTAGAAATGAAAATAAATTCGAATTTAATATAAAGGAAATGTTTTTATAAAAAAATAATTTTCTTATCCGAAAAGTATTTTGTCTTAATAAACTAAATTAATTAGTATTAGTGAATGATATTGAAAAAATTAATACATTATAGATTTAATAATATATTTTTTATATTAATCCAGAATATTTTACAGGCATAAGATCATAACAAACAAAATATTATGCATAAAAGCTAAATTTTTATTGAGGCAGTTTGTTGGTTTTTAATGGAAAACCAATTTTAAAACTATGTTTTGAAACTTTTATAAATTTTATTTGAAAAAATAAATTTAATTTTTGATATTATAATGTAAAATTTATCTTAGAGTGATTTTTTTATTCTTCTAATAAGTTTCAGTTTTTTGATAAATAGTGAAAATACCTAATTTTAATTGAAATCAATTTTTTCATGTAAATAATTTATGGTGTAACATTAAATTTTAAATTGTATTTAATGTATAATTAGGTCATTTTTATAAAAAATAATCCAATTTTGGTCATTTTTACGAATTTCACATTGAAATTGGATATAAAACCATTTCAAAAAATTAAAAAATTTTATTTCAAAACCCTATTTTATCATCTCGTCTGTGGGATTAATTTAACATTAATTTCGGCCAATTATATAAAAGAAATTTGGGAAAATGGAATCTATTTTTTTAATAAGTATAATTAATAATTTCTAATATAGAAATATTAGGTATTTAAAAATCATATTAATTAAATAAATTAAAATAAATATCATTGATTAAGGTGAAAATGAATTTACATAATGGTTAATCATTAATCATAAGGGTACAAATAACAAAGAAACATGTAAAAAATCTATTTTATGGAAATATTTAGTCCATATAATTAATTTTTTATAACATGTTTCATCATTTGAGGAACATGAAATAATGAATACCTCTCAATAGCGTTTATATTTTTATATTTACAAGAATTACACTCCTCATCAATTATAAAAATTCCCTCACCCATTGCACTTATTCACACATATCAAGCCATTTTTTCTAATCCCAACCCTTGTAAATAGACCCCAAAAATCCCTAAAATGATAATGTAATAATTAATTTTGGAATAAATAAAACCAAGAAAGGATTTTGGTATAAACCTAAATGATTTACCCGAATAAGAGATAACATAGTTCAATGGGCACTTTTTATTCATTTCATTCTATATGCCTTAAATTATTATTATATATTTCTTACATAATAACATAAGTATATTCAGTATATTAATATTTTCTTATGTCAAGGGTATGACCTGGACTAACCCACATTTCCATAAAATGGTACCCACAATCATTATTTGTGTGTACCGTGGACTACCGCCTCACGAACTGATGTCATTCATTATTTCATTACCACCTTTAAATATTGTAAATAATGATGAATTTATAGTTTATATATAATATATAATATATTTATAATTTCATTATTCTTATTGAATTATTTTATAATACATACCTTCCTACAATCCATTTTATTGGAATACGATAACATCGATTGTGGATGTTTTGACCACCGCCTCCTAAAAGCGATGTGATTCATTCATGCTATAAATGGAATTTATAAATAATGGTTCTAATAAAAATACTTGATATATAATATATAAATATTTTACTGGAATTATAATATATATATATATATATACAATTAAATTTTCATTCTTTTTAACAGGATAATAAATTTAAAACAACATTTATACGTACGTACGTTCTACCATCTCCATGAATGGTGTATTACATTTCCTATATCCAAATTATATGGATTACTATAAATAAATATATAATGAATATATTTACAATATTTCTATAATTTTTTACATTTTTGATATGATGAAATCATGATCATAGTTATAAGAACAAAAATATCATGTCAAATAAAAATAGGAAATCATGACAACTAACACCCATAATATTTAAAATAATTAATCATTTCCCACAAATGCATAATAAGATATTATAATAAGATAATATATGATATTATAAATATGATTATGGGTTTTTGATAATTTAATAACATTTTTAATGACATTATATTTGAGGTTAAAGGATGTTCACCCAAAAGGAAACACACAGTAATGAACTTATTCTCAATATATATTTTAATGAGACATAACTAGTGATATGAACCTAATTTATATTGTATGGGGTATATACACATCCCTTTGAAATGTAATATCATTATTAATTATTTTTCATGGTATTTTAAGTTTAAAGTTGAATTACATCATTTAATGGGATTTGAATTAAAAGTTATAAAGTTGTAAATAATTTGAAAGCTCGATTCTTTTTTGATTGGGATATATTACTTCCTCATTGTTCTTAATATTATATGATTATGTGTATGATGGATTTAAATATATTTTTATTCAATTATAATTATTTTATTTTCATTTATAGTTTATATAAATAATTAATTATTTCATTTATTATCAATTCAATATTATGATCATTTCGGTGATTTGTTTCATAATATCATTCTAATCGAGATTTCTTATTCTTAAAATTATATTAAAGGAGTTTTTCTGATATTTTTCCAATAAACACTATAATTTGATTATACTATAGTTATTAATGACCTATATAATGTAATAGATCCCTTTTCAAACTCATATGAAGTCAAAATGTTTTTGAAAATATTAATATGAAACATGACATCATTTTCTTCTTTGGTCGGAAATCGATTTTCTTTCAATACTATGTTTTATTAAAAATATTTAAAAAATGTTTTTAACATTTGAAAAATGATTTATTAATGAAAATTTTCCCCCATAAATCGTTTATATATGTTTTCAAAGGAATATTCTTCACTCTTTCCAAACAAGGGACTTTTCTAACCTTATCACCTTGTAAAAGGAATGATATTTTTTACATGTTTTGGAAATTATGAATTTACCTACGACATTTTCATTCAAAAATACATTGAAGTTTTCTGAAAATTTTTTCAAATAAAAATTTTTTATTGTGATTTTTAAATAAGAGGGATTTTTAAAATGTTTTTCAAAATGAAATGGAATATTTTGTTTCTTTATATAGTATTTATAGTGATCAACGACAACAACAATTTACCATTACACCACTTATGATATGATTTATTCATACCATCATAATTCATCCAAGGGATGGTTTATGATTTATCTGAAAAAATTATAGTATTGAAATTCAGTAGCTTTATTTTTTTAGTCCCCTTGAAATATTCAATTTTCCCTCTTCAATATACAATATATTTTCCCCAAAATATTCATATCATTTATCATGGATATGATTATTTACTAAACCATATACAATTTTTACATAAGGTTTATTCTTTTAATTTTATTTTATTAACTATGGAAATTTTGTTTAATCTATATTCTCTACTCAATAAGGATATTTGATAATGCGCATTGTTTATGAATTAAATCAAATATTTGATATATAAGATATCCTTTTGACTAGTATGACACAATTTGGTGACCATATAAAGAATTCCCCTTGATGAATCAGTTGTCTCATGAGATGAAAATACTTGGGAACAAACCCTTTATGTTTTTAACTAAGAACGTTCTAAACTGTCTTATAAAAGGTCTTGCAAGTAGTATACTAAACTATCTTGTGAAACGTCTAGATGGTAAAGGTACCGCATACCATAGAAACAAGGAGTCTAATAATTAATAATTGAATTCATTTAGATATACTTATTATTTTACATGATATTTTCAACATGAAAAAATAAATGGATGTATTTCAATCTCATTTTATTGATAAATTTAAATGGGTTTTCAGTTATTTACCTTTCCATATTGACTCTACCTTGTCTTATCTGGATATGAAATTTATTTAAATTGAATGTTATTTATTTTATTTACCTTTCAATGTTTTTTTACATATTCCCTTATCATTTTATTTATTATATAAAATTTGTGTTCAGTTATTTACCTTTCTATAAAGATTATTATTAATTATTCATCATTGTTTCTACTGTACTTAACCCTTATTGAGAATTCGAGCATATCATTATTATGTATCTTTTCGATAGGATACCATGAAGTTTACAGAGAAATATATAAAATGATATTCAATATGTAATTAATTTATTCATGAGATAAATTGTTTTTTAAATAGTGTATTAATTTGAAATACACGTCTCATTTATGTATCTAGTTTACCAAGACTACTAAATTGATTAGTCCCTCCTGATTTGATTACTTGTAATCATGTTAATTTAATTGTAAAAGACATTGTCTATATTTATAATAGGATTTGTTCCCTACATTTTTGGTTATCCAAGGCTTTTTAATGGGAGTATAAATGGGGGGGTCTCCTTTTATAAGTGAAGAAAATGGAACTTTTGTAAAAAAAATCATTACTTCTCAAGGATATCACTCCATTTTTCAAGGAAAAAGACTTAAAAAATTTCCAATGATGGTGTTATAATAGGCTCAAATCTTATAATCAATAGACCATTCCATATTATAAATTTTTTCACATGCGTATCCTACTTTCATAAGGATTAAACCATTTCCCCCTAATTTACCCATATTGAGACAACTTCACTTTAATGCATCGTAAAGAATTTTAATAGCCAAAATTAAAATTAAGAAATTTTAATAATTTAAATATTCTGATTTTAAATACTTAAATAATTTTATCAAATAAAATTTCATAGATTTTATAGATAATTAGTTTAGTTTTTAGGTATATAATAAGAAAACCCCCCAATTAAAAAACTTGTATTTTAAGAACAATATTTATTATTATGTCAAAATTATCAATGTTATTGATTTTATTTAAGTTAAAAAATTTATTAGTATTCATTAAATATTTAATTATCCTTAAAAGAAGTTGAAAAACGAATTCTACCTAGAGAAATATTTATCAAAAGAAACTAATGAAAATCTATTTTTATTAAAATATTATCTACATTTTCCAAGATGATGAGCATAGGGTTTATATATCAATATATTATTTTAAAAAAATTAATTTAACTTTATAAAATATATTTTTATACTAAAAAGGGATTCAAAACCATTCATGTAATTCTTGTTTAATAATGTCATAAGAGTGACATTATTATTAAAAGTATTATTTTTCATTATTCACCGGAAAACAGTCATTTTATAAGAACAAAAAAATCATATTTAAATAATATGGATATTATAAATCCAAAACATTATTCTATTTATTAAAATTATAATTTATAATTTTATATTCAAAAATTTAATTAAAATAACAAAAAACAATGAGAAAACAATTTTATAAAAAAATAATATATTTAAAATACTAGCTGCTCCTTTTCATTATTTCTATAAATTCTAATATAGCCATCATTAGTAAATCAATATTTTATTTTATTAAAATGATAATTTTTCAACAATATACTTTTTTTATTCAATAAAAATTATTTTTTTATATAAATTTATATTCTTAAACACAATAATTAATTATGTAAATTTATATAAAATAACCATGAGAAATATATAAATTACTATATTATAAATTTAGTAACTCATATTCATATGTACTAATTCAATGAATATGTTTTAATATTCTAGAAATATCTTGGTTTCATTTTGGTTCAATTTTGTTTGTGGACCAAGCAATATAACATATTTAACTTAATTAGAAGAAATCATATATTGAAATCTTGAGACATTATAGTTTAATGCCCCATGATTCTCTTAAGAAACTATATAGAACTTATAAGAAAACATAGTTCTATAAGAATCTATAATATTGGAATATAAGATAAAATTAAATCACTCATTCTATGTATAATACTAATAAATCATACTATATGAAAATAAGAAATTAAAATCATGAAATGTGAAAGGGAAATTTCATCTTCAAAAATCACCTAGTCTCCCTAAATCAGATTGATTAAATCAATGTCCTGGTGTAAATCATTACTTATTCAATCCCATATGTTAATTATTCAAGTAAATTAAACATAAAATTTAAATCATGGAATCATGGGGTTCCAGCATAATTTTTTATATCATAGATAAAAATTATTTCACCAGTCTATAATGGGCCGTGAAATTTTCATTCAAAACAAAAAGAATGTTAGAAAAAATGTTTAAAAAATACCCCCTTTCCAAAATGTATATCTTTCATTTTATTTGTTCACTTCTCCCTAATTCATTTTATTATGTACCCACAGAAACAATACCATAATGTAAAAGGTATATGAAATAAAGATGTAAAATAATTAACCATACCAAGACAACATCCTAATATAAATTTTATGTTTTTTAGAAAACATGAATTTCTAAATTTCATGAATTAATTTTGAAAAGTAATAGTATTTATTACAAACTTATATTTTATGGTATTTAAGCACGACCTTACCTTGTTGGATCACATAATGGGGGTGTGGTATAGTGATAATCATCTCAAATTTACCTAATTTTGAATTAGAAGTGAATCTACATTGGCTCTAGTATTCACCTTTACAATGTTTTTGAAACACGAGGAATGGGAAATGAAAGTATCATATAATATTATATATTGATAAATATCTTTCTTTTTATCCAAACATGGTACCATTCTTCTTTTACCTCTTTTTATGGTAGTTTTTATTCAAACTGTTCAATAATTTCAATTTTAGCAGTCATAACCTCTTTCTCATTGATTTCTTATTCTAATTTGTAAAATTTATGTTGGTAAAAAAATTATATCTATAATGATATGATAAATAATATTTTATCTATACAGATATGGAAAAATTCATCTTTTACTTATAATTTTATTTTATATTATTCATGGTTCTTCATTATAATTTCATAGAAATCCCCTTGGAATTCAGTAGATCCTTTACCCTCCCCTCTCTTCCTCTTCCATGGATGGGTTCTCATCATCTTTCTCCACAGAATAATATGTGTAGGTGATTTCTTCAAAAAATTGATACTATATCAGTATAATAATTCTATATATATTCTACACTCATCTCAACTTCACTAATAAATTTCTCTTTTAGTTTTTCTCATTTCTTAGGTTTCTCTTGGGTTAATATTTTTATTCATTAGACTCCTTTTCCATGCTTTCAAATAGTATAAGTTACTCTATTAATTATTTTTCCATTATTTAGAGATTTTATTCAAATATATATTGTGGTTTTGGTACCTAGGATTGATTTTTTTCACCCCTCTTAGATTTATAACTTTTTATTGAGTATCTCTATTTTTTGGGTGAAACACGAATATTGAATTTCTATTATGGCGTGGGTATTCAACATATTATTCCCAAATAAAATAATAAAAAAACACCAAACCTAAAATAGTTTTCAAAAGTATAACCTTAAGAAAGTCATAAAACATAAAACTGAGATCACAATAATGAAAAAATCATTTAATTATGGTTTTTATATATGGCTTACAAAACCACCACAAACTAGTTTTTTTTTATTTTTTTAGTTATGGTTTTATAGAGCCTCACCTAAATTAGTTTTAACAATAGTTTGTTATTTAATGAATAATATTTTATAACAGTTTTATATAAATCTCTTTCAATTCTTACGTGGTTAACTAAAAACCATGCCCAAATTAATTGTGTTCTTGATCAATTTGAAAACCATAATTCACTATCAAATAACAATAAATTTTGATCAAGGCATATTTTTTTGCATTATGACCTTTCAAATAAATTCATATTCAATGAAATATATTTAAATTAGATAATAATTTGTTAATAATTAATTATAAAAAATGAATTTCATTTCTAAAAGAAGTAAAAAATTAAACATGAAATTAAAATAACCATAAATTTTGATTAGGGAGTCAGTATGGGATCGAAAACATATAAAATAAAATAATATAGTGAGAAATACATATTTCAATTCATGGGATCCTTGATCCTAATTTCTTATCAGTCAAAAAAGTATCAAAAGGCCTTTAAAATAATATTTATTTGGGATCCCATAATTTTTTAACATTAGATGGAAATTTATATTTTTTTAAACAGTATTATTTTGTTGGATGGGTGGTATAAAATTTTATTTATTTAATTTACATACTTATAGACATTATTGTTTTAAAAATATAGTGGCCTTTCCTATATTTTTCATTTATTTATATATTGTTTATTTTTTCTAGTGAACAATTGCATCTAATTCATTTCATTATTTTGATTATGTATAGAAATACTATGTTTGAACCCATCCTATTTTGTTTCTATACCCCATATTGTTTTAAAAAATATTTACAACTTTTATATAATCCCAAATCAAGATCAATCTCTTAGGAAATACCTTGTCAAATTCTTTATATATTCTCAATAAGTATCTCTTTCCCATTCAATAAATTACATCTTTTATATAATACATTTATTATATCTTCCTCTTAGACCAAACCTTATGATATTCGAAATATATTATCAGATATTGTTCCCCTCTATAATCAATTTTTTATTGGATGAGTAGCCCACAAAGCTTATATGTTATCTAAAACCCAATAAAACACATATGAGTCTTGACATAAATGAAAATCCATTTGATCAAATCATGTTTTATGATCATTTTATTCGTTACCATGACACAGTACCAGAAAACCACTCTTAGTAAATAATTCAACGAGAAATAACCCCCATGCATCAACAAACTCCAACTGAGAAATCATTATCATTGAAATCTCAGATCGAAGATTTTTCATACACATAACAATCTGAATAAACCATAACTTTGATACTACTAATCTAGATCATTATCCTCCCATACCATATCAGGCCCAACATATAATCATAATTAGGGTTTAATTATAAAAACAACTATTTATAGGTAGATTATACAACCAAAATTAATTTTTATCAAATAATTATACTCTAAAATTAGCGTGGGATCAGATTTTAACACAAATACCACAAGTATTAAAAAAATATTTCAAAAATAATATAATATATTTTTATAAATATATTCCCCTAAATCTAATTCCCAAAAATTTATGTAACTTTTTTCCTCTTTTTTTGAGTTTACAAAAATATCTCCCATTAATCATGACTATTGTTGTCTAAAAGAATAACACGACCAAATAATTATGTGGATTGTCAAACAAATATATTTTTTAATTGTGGTTTTAATTTTATAAATCACTTTTATAGAATCTAGAACATATAATTTTTTTATTTCAATTTCAATTTAAAACACATTTAATTGTATTTAAATTTTTAAAAAATTAATTAAATGATTCCCATAAAATTTTGGTCAAAACCTATTTACTGGTTAAGGAAAAGGGAACTAGGGGTAACATTATACAATAGACAAGACAAAAATAATATGAAATGGAAAAATATTTGGGGTGAGGGATTATTTTTTTAGGTTATACACATGAATGTTTGAATATTAACGGGTATTCTTGAAAATGAAAATTTTATTAGAATTTTAGATTTTCAACAAAAATGAAAAGAGGTGGTGTTGCAAAAATACATTAGCAAAAAACATTGAGTACCAAGAGGTAGTGAACTATTTACCTAGTCCTCCTCTATAGGGAAGTAAAAATATAACACTGTAAATAGTTAAGAGATGGCCTTGGGTTAGGTTTCTGGTGTACCATTCGGTGCTGATTCATAACCATTGTGTACCTAGTAACTATTTTTCCTGAAATTTTAAAATTATATTAAATTATAAAATATTCATAAATATATTTTATCCCCACTCTCTGTTAATTTTGTCTACTGGCACACCCCATGATAAACATGGCCCCTTTCGCCCTGATTCTCCAAACTCTGATATCATAAATTCTTGATCGATTAATGATCCATCTAGGATATTGAACTCTTATGAGTAAGGATGATATAATTTTTATATTATTTCCATTTTTTCTCTCATTATCCATCACCAGTCCACCATAAATCCCAATAATGGATATTTCCATCTGATTCTTGAGTTTAGGAGAACTAGTTAGAATCATTTCATAATTATAGATATGTTAAATCCTATGAATATGAGGTTTGTGGTCCTATCATTTTACTTTAGTCTATTAATTGTTTGCGTTTTGTAACAGCCCATGTTTGCACTATGTATTTTACTTAAATATATATTATATTAATAGATTTTTCTTCAAGAAATACATATCTAAAATGATATTGTGATATTTTGGAAATAAAACTTGACCATTATAATATATTGACTAAATGAGTGAGTATAAATTAAAGTAACCATATTATTAAGCAAACAATGAGAAATGAAATAATATACAATATATAGTAATAATATCATTTGTTTGAGCTTTGAATGGAGGTAACCTCATTTGGGTTTTCCTTATACCATTCCTAATATTATATTCTATAGCTATGGTATGAATTAAATCATATGTTAAAGAAATTTATGCTTGTAGAAATTTCCCATAAATCTATACTATTGGACACATCACCCTTGACGACCACCAGAGGGTACCATATGATTATATTTTACAGAGACATCTTTAGGGGATATGTAACTCGAAACAAGGATGATCTAATTAAGTAATTATTAATATGAAAAAAAATTCACATGTATTTCACATATTTCTCTTCTTGACTTTTAATGATAAGGGAAATTTATTTTACTATTAAAATAATTTTTCTTTATATTTTGTATTTAAAATTAAAATTTATAGAATATATTGTTTTAATTTTATTATATTAATTTCATTTTAAAATAAATAATTTTATTATTAAATTATGGTGAATTTTTAGGATTTTTTCTAAAATAATTGAATTTTTAGTAAATAATTATAAATACAATTGATACTAAAATTGAGGAATGTATGTATATTGAAAGAAAAAATTATAACTAAAAAACCTATAATTATTTTTATCAATGATGTATTTCATTAGTAATACAACACATTTCAAAATACTAGTATAAATTTAGATATCATTTGTTTAAAAATTATATAATATTTTCCAAGAATTTTTTTTATCATTCATTTTAATTAAATATAGTTTTTCTAAAATATAGTTTTAAATTTATCTAAAATACCAAAATAATTATTTTATTTTGTAATAAACCAATCTATGTCCTGAAAGTCAAATATATTTATAGTTTTATACTACACATAAATTTTATGATTTAAAATATAGTTTTTCTAAAAACGTTTATTTATGTATTGCATGCGCTAATGTTAAAATTGATTTTTTCAAAAATAGAAATTTTATCTGATAATTTTTTTTTATTTTTTGGATTAAGTTGGTTCAAATTATGTAATTTGGTAGTTTAATTTGTATGAATTAAAAGTAAATTATTAATGTAAAAATTAGTTACCATATTAAAACCAAAAAATTGTAAAAGTGGTAATTCTAAGAGTAATGGGATTTAAAAAAATGTTTAGAACCTATATTAAAATGATTTTTATTTCTGAATAATTTGCTATATCTTATCCCCCGATCTATTATTATCCATTATGGATTATTCTTGACAAGTGAAATTTGTGTTCTATTTATATTAATTTGACATATTTACAAAAATGAAATCCTTATCACTTATAAAAGAGGCATCTCACAACCACATTAATAAAACCCTAAAAGAACAATTTATTCTTGAAAATAAAAACTTATGATATCATATATAACAATATTAGTATCCATGATCCTTTTTTCATAATATATTGTCTTAAGACCTCCATTTCTAAGATACCCACCAAGGGAAACCCAAGTCATCTACATGAGTTTTATTTTTTTGTTACTTCTTTTCCTTTCATTACTATATTCCCTAATGTAATTTTATATTTTCTACGTAATGATATTGTTTTTAATACTGAATTTAATTTTTCAAATATAATAACTATTAAAATGCTTTTTTATTTTTGCTGATGAAAAATAAAAAGTGGTATTCATGTGTTATTCAGAATACCGCCTCCATGATATGAAGACTTATGTCTCTCCCCACCACGTCTCTTAGATGATTATAACGATTAAATAGAAGAATAAATGTGATATATAAAAAATAATTATTATTTTGAATAGATAAATTATAATATACTTCCTCTATCTCTTATTCCTTGAGAAATGAAATTGATAATCATGCGTTGTGCGGACAACCACCTTAACAATGTAATATGTCCAATTTTACATCAATTTTATTTAATATTTAATAAACTCTATTAAAATATGATTCAATACCAAATATATATATATATATATCTAAATTATATCATTATTATTAAATAATAATGAAATAATTCCAAACATAAACAACATTCATAGTCAAAACAATCCATTAATTTTTGTATGTTCTTATTTGGGCTAGTGAAACCACATACATGAATAGTTGTATAATAGAGTATAATGTATCCAGGGAGGCTTCATGATTTGTGTAACCGAATCTCAATTTTATGGGGGTTCTCTAATTGGAAATGTGTTTCTCTTGGTCGGGGTTTTTTCCATTGTCTGTTCCCTTCGGATGATTTGAAACATCGTGCATGGAGTATAGGAACCCTACTTTTAAAACCTGGTTGGATTTATTTACACGAATGGTCCTTGGATTTTAACGTTTCGCGTGCAAGAAATGTCTTTTCTGAAGTTTGGGTTCTCTTGCATGGGCTGAATTGGGTCCTTTGGCATCCGAAGATTTTCCATGACATTGACACAACAATTGGGAACCGATTCGTCTCGACAAGGAGACTGAAGATGTCCGGTTTGGTCATTTTTCCAGGATGTTGGTGGAGGTTGACCTCAGTTCCACATTAGTTGATAAAGTGACTCTTTCTAATTCTGCTGATAACATTCAAATTGATGTTGAATATGAGAAGAAACCTCTCTTCTACAATGAATGTATGGCTTTTGGACACTCCTTGGAGACATGTCGGAAGCATGTCTCATGTGAGGAGTGTGGAATGAATGGTCATCCAGCAAATCTCTGCCGCAGGAAATCAAAGCCTTCTGTTCATGGTGGTGATGCACTCAAGGTTCCAGCTTCCTCTGTTGCAGATGTGATGACTTCTAGGAAACCTGATTCTCATGTGTCTGATATGAAAGGCAAAGGTCTGTTTGTGGATGTATCTCTGGAGGAAAGTGGCCCCTATGCCCCTCCGGTTGTGGTTCCCGACTGTTTGCAAGGTAATGTCTCTGACCAGGCTGATGCACACCAAGGTGTTGACTATCATCAGGAAATTCAGAAGCACTTTCATTCTTCTGAATTGTCTAAGAAATGGGGGAGTGCTTCTGAGGTTGAAGGGGAGCAAGGTACCCCTACTCAGGCTTTGGGCAGTGGTGCGTGTGCATCTTTCAAGGATGTGGTCGTGAGTGGTAAGGAAAGGCTAACTTGTGGTGAGGTTGTATTGCCTACCACAGTTAAAAGGAAACCAAGGAAGGATTACTCTACAGTCCTGAAGACGGTGACCACCAGGTCATCCTTCATGAAGGCTAAGGAGAATCTATCTATAGAGAAATTAGAGCGAAAGAAGAAGTATATCAAGTTGTTTAAACAATATGAGCCCTAATCAGAATGGGAATCGGCCGATGTAGATTATACGACCAGTTACGAATGTGATGCTTATGACTATTCTGACATGTAACCTCGCCCTCTTTTCCTTGTTTGTTTCTGCACTTTTCTTTTTATTAATAAATTTGCGGTCCAAGCGTGCTTGGATCTGACTTTTGGTTAGTATAATGTATGAATATGATAAAATATTTAGTAATAATATATTATATAAATAAAAAAATTATAATATTTTTTCTATAATGGAATCATTAATGTTAAATTCTATTAGAAAGGTATCAGCATTCATTTTTCAAAAATCATTGAAACCTACTTATCACTAATTTCATCTACAAAAACCATTAAAAATCCATCGAATAAATTTATTCCATTAGAAATAAATGTAAATTTTAATTTTCATAACCTTCTATGTTCTATGAGTGATGAACATTGGGAGAAGAATAAATAACAACATCGCTATTAGGAAACTAGTTATAAACAATCCAAATTAATCACACCCAATATTAAAAATAGATAATAAAATACTAATATACATATTGACTATAATTAAAAATGATGTTTGTAAAAGGTTATGTAAATTAAATTTTTTAAATAGGTTATTAAGATAGTTAATTTTATTATATTATATATTTAATTGGTTTTGTATAATTCAAGAATTAAGGTAAGGGTTTTTATTAACTCAGTTTTTTCTATTAAGTTACAAACATTTTTATTGAACTGTATTGTTTAAAGATTCATTTATTCTCATAATTGAATAATATTTTTGGTATTTCAACATTAATTTCAATGGTTTTACAATATTTCCTTATAACTTATTTATCAATTGATTCTTGTTTCAAATATTATATTACTCGAAAGGTGTTTATAGCCTCAATTTTCACCCCTTGTGATGAATTTTTTAAACAATGTTTTATTTTATATGTTGTATATACTTACACTTTAATAATTTTTTTATTATGACGCTCTTATTATTCATGATATGTAAGGTTTTATTTGGAATTATATAATTCAAGGGATTTTTATTTGAATTTTTGTAATGTTGTAAGTTTTATTTATATCTATTTTCAATTCCATGATACATGTTTGATATTTTTCACTATATTTTATTTTATATCAATTATTACAGGTCTAGTTAGAGTATAATCACCATCTAGTATATGTAATATTCACTATAATCCATCCTATATAACCATGTTAATTTCAATGAATTTTTCCAAATCATGTATCTAAAAGTACCGTAAAATATATTAAGTAAAATATCATCTCTCCCTTGAAAACAATCAAATAAATATCACTTAATAATTATCAATAATCAATTAATAAACCAAATACTTACATAGTTTCATTCCATAATAAAAATGGGTTATAACATCAATGGTGGTAAAAAAGGTAAAAAAAATTATTGAAACAAACTAGACATTACCAAAGAGAATCCTTTATATTTCATCAATTGTTTATACATAATATCAAAAAAATAATACATAAATATACTTTCAATTAGTTCATAATAATCTATCATTGAAATTTTACCAACATCTAATGTGTGAAATTTCTATAAAATAGAATTTATACCCTATATAAGTACCCGAAACCATGTTCAATTAAAATAAAATATAAAAACAAATCATTATAAAATCACAATTGATATTTATTATAGGTTATGTTAAAGAGATAATACCATTTAAAATAAGAAATCATTCATAGTTTCATTGAAAAATATTTTATATTAATTCACCTACCAGAAATTAAAGATTCAATTAATCAAGGAATTTTTCACCCATTAAAAAGATAATGGATTCGTCTAAGATTAATTGAATCCAAAAAATTGAAAACCCCTAAGATGGATTCCTATTAGATGAGACCATAGGTATCCATGTATATGTTAGGTTAATATAATGAGGGAAGAAAAATAATAGAAATAATAAAATGTATATGACTTTAGAAACATATTTGAAGGAATCAAGCTACATTGATTGTGTTTCACCAAGGGAGGGAAAGGAATATATGAAAGAAAATGGGGGTTTCACCTAGTAAGTGTGTCTAGTCATACTATGTTAGACTAGAGACTCCACTATGATTTTTGTTTCCCCATAAAATTGTGCCATAATGATAATAAACCACACTATAGTGCTAAAAAATACAATCAATAAGATAAAATTCCTTATATCTAACCTCAACTGTATCCGGAAAAATTGATTAAATCCTTCCTTAGGTTACACCAAGAAATCATATTCATGGTCATCATCATCTTCCATATATTTTTCACCTATGAGACAATCTCTCCACATGGAGAATATCTCACACACATGATGAGAAATAAACCATATAAATAAGGCTCTCAATCAATCCAATTTAGAATTTATAATCATATAAGTGAGGATGGTGGAAGGAGGTCTATAAAACCATAAGGGGATCTGCGCTAGGGTATCCCCCAATCACTTCCTTCCTCTACCCTACTATAGACCATCTATTCCTCTCCTTAGAATATCTTCCAGGTTAACTCGTGGCATGTGGTGTCTCTTCCTGTGGTAGTATCATATGACTCCATTTTCTCAAACATATTGGAGAATATCAATGTTTGCTTGGATTTTCTCTTCCTTCCCTTCTATTTGGACAAGGCTCTCATAGTGGTGTGTTGAGGGTCCACTGTTTGAGATTCCAACTTGTGTGATGAAGGATACAACTACATTTTTCCATCGGTTGTGGGTATATTGAGTAGAGCTAGTCTCTATGAGTTGTCTTGAAGGCAGCGGAGAGTTTGGAATTTCAAAATTGCAATGGATCTTGTTCATATTATTATTTTCGGTGAGGGATTTTTTTGTATTCTTTCTTGATTAAGTTTTACTTTATTATGGTTTGGAAATTTGGATGTAATTTTAGTTCATGTTTCCGACTTGGGTTTTTCATTTGCGGTTGGTCTGCTCTGACGTTGCAGCAACGACGTGTTTTTAGCGGTGAAAATGGATTCCTTCACAAGGGTTTTTGTGATTCTATCAGTTGTGGAGGATCTTGGAACGCTACATGTGGTTGATTCATCTTTTTTTAAAGATTTTTTGGTTTTTTTGTTGATCCTTTTGATTGTGTCGAAGGATTTCTAAGGGGTTTTGTGTCATGGCACTATGGTCTACGGTCAATGGGGCATGGCCAGTAGTTCTATTACAGAGATTCTCCAAAATAGGTTCATAGTAGGGAGTTTCACTGTCTAATGCTATTTGTATTATGATTTTTGAGAGGGTATAACAATTTCCATCCGTACTAAGCATGTGCAGTCCTACATGAGAAAACTATACAAACATCATTATGATGGTGAAATCTAGTCTTAAAATGTTTAGTGTCGGGGAGGGGTTATCTTTGTATTGAATTTGGTTTTTTTGGCCTCATGGAATGTTTGGTCATGTTTGAATGTTTCATGTCACTGTAGTCATGTTGGGTTCCCCCGTTCCCTTAAAATGGGGTTTAGAATAATAAAAAAAATTATTTTCAGTCAACAAGGCTCTCAATATTAGAATCTGACTTATCATACTCCTTACCAACTACCAAAAAATATCTCAATAGGATACGTCTACCCTTATTATTGGATCATCCTATAGATTAAATCTCAATAAGGAGACCAAGAAAAAATGATACACATGAACCAAACATTAATCCATCATAAAACTAATGTGACAGACCCACACATTTTTATGTCTCAATAAACAAAAGGGAGTCCTGACATCACCATGGTTGAACCCCACATCCTTGACCAAGGCTAAGGATCACACCATAAGGGTATAATAACCATACCCTCCAATATGTTAAAATCTAACCACTATAAATCTAAATACATTATAAATCAATGGATATTTTAGACCCCACTATAGTATGGGGTACCCACACCAGATCATGATTGATGGAGTACTATCCCCATGCATGATGATGCATCAATTCTGGAGGACCTTACCCTACCCATGGAGGACTTGCACTCCACAAATGTTAGTCATACACTCTATAGGTGGGAGAGTAATAGCTCATATATATAGAATAACCATGAAAAATCTTATCAATACCACAAATGTTTTTAGATAGAGGACCCAACCCATTTCTAGTGGGGTAGTACAATCCCCCCCCCCCCCACAGTATAGGGGACTCACACCTCATTAAGATTAAGGGAGTACTAACTCCTTTCTTGAATGGAGGATCCATATCCCATGACTAGTATTCAAGGACCATGTATCCAAAGAGGAGTAATATACTACATGATTTTGTATATGATACTTGTGAATCCCTAGATGACACAATAGTCAAGGGACTACAAACCTTAATGGAGGATCCCATGACATATTTCATATCTTTAGATAGTCGGAATACCAACTCCACATATAGAGGATCTTGATCCATTGGTTTAAATGTTTTGTGATACCAAACCTATATAAAGATGGTGTTGGCCATCTAAAAATTGACAGAGCCCCTATTATGAATCTCACACTTCTATGAGTAGTACTATGGATATTGTCATAAGAAGAATGAATCACACCTCTAATGAAATCATTTTCTGATGGAAATCAATATAGTCATTTCACAATAATATCTATACAAAATTGACCTAAATTTTATATGATTGATCAAAATACTCTATTGAAAAATAATCATAATTCCATATGTCCTCATATTTTTCAATAGATTACCAGTGTCCAAGTATAAGATCATGTTAGATGTAAAATGTATTTGGGTTCCCAGATATGTCAATTAAACCTAAGAAACATCAAGTAATCTTGCACACACATTCCCCAAAAAAAACTCATGGGACACATATATACAAAATCCATCAGATGAATAACTTTCTCTTATACCAAACTGACAAGAAATGATCCATAAGATCCACTCATGGTTCAATGATAGGCTCAGTTTGGTACCCTAAGACAGCTTCTAATATGTCATGGGTTGGTGACTAGTACTAAGAATTTATAAATAATATTTGGGAGGCCTTAGTCTATATAACATGTTCATGGATATATCCAAAATCATATATAAAATCACGTTAACATAGAAATATATGAAAATTTACTGTGAAAATATCCATGCAAACTCACTATGTTGCACAAGTTACTAAAATAACAATGTTGATAAAGAGGATAAATTATATAGGGATCAATACCCAAAAATACTACAAACCTCAAGTGAATGATATAATGTTAATCAACTCATATCACTAACTCTAATATGAGAACATCCTACACTAAATCCTACTGGTTCCACTTATCTTTTGTTCTACAATACCCATTAGCTTTATTCCTACTTATATGACCATTGACTTGTGATCTATCTACAAAGTCACAAAAAGTATCGGCATAGCACCCATGAATGTTTGAGAATAAAAATATCCAAAAGTATTTCTAAAATCTATAAGGTTAATGTGGCTATATGCCAGAATGCAACAAGGGGACTAAGTATTCAACTGCCTAACAAAATCAAGGGGAAAAACACCAGCCAATGAAGTTGTTTTGGATTCAATTAAAAATATGACCATGAGATGATCTCATCAGATTATATCAAGGAAACCCCTAAATTTTAAAAAATTCAATATAATGAGGGCTCTGAACAAAAAAAAATCATACCCTAGGGGGGAAAAACTCCCTATTCATTGTCCATTTGGGAGAAAATTCTATTCACATCCATAGTAGGCACCACACACCTTAGGGGTAAATTATTCCCTTCTCCTCCTCAATATGAAAGGTAAACATACACCAATATTAATGAGGGGACCGAAACATAATCACTCCACTAATCCTAAAGGATCCATTTTGGAACATTTTAGATTAATTGGGAATCAACATATTTAAAAAAGTCCATAAATATTAGAATCACCACCCAAACGAAACATAGGGGAATCTCTAAACTCCTTAGTGCATCATTAATAACAAACACAAATCCCATTACAATGATTCCCTTGGGATACCCTACACTTGATTACATTATCCATAGTATATATTTTGATGGGAAATACATCTTGAGAATGATATGATACTCTAGGGTATTACCATCCATATAGATGGGTTACCTATTTCCCACAACATAAGGTTGTTCCCCAACCCAACCTATCTAAGGGAAAAAAGGCTCCTCATCCAATATGGGATCTAAAAATAGTGTCACATGACCTAGATATATACAAATCGGAAGATAAAATAATAATAAGACAAATACCCTCCCCCCCCCAGCCCACCTTTATGAAAACAAAACACCTAAGGGGGAAAACCTAGTGAACCCTATTCTCCAGAAGTCCCCAAGCACCCAGACTATCCATGTAACAGGAATACCACCATAATCACATCATCAATCCTTAGAATAATACGGATCTTTTACCTAACTAGGGAGGGTAGAATTACCAATGGAGATATCAACACCATAGAGGACCTCTTAGCTATTGAAATTCCCAATTTGAGTAAATATAATAATTTCTACGTCCACGTAAAAGTCATCCCATACCTCAGTGAGTGAGATTTTAGAAATAGTAACCTAAAATGGAGGACCCACACCCCATGTCTCAGGAGGAGTAAAAACATTCTCCACATAAGGGATTACTCAGGCCTCATCCCATGGAATATTCCTAGGGGATTTCCCAAATATTATATAAAAACACATCTCAAAATATAGTCGTCATAACTTTTTCTCTAATGAAAAAGAACCACCAATAATACTCTACAATATTTTATTACACCTGTTGAGAAATCAAAAATGATGCTACTTGGGATAGTGGATATATATAATCATAACCAAGAACAAAAATGAAATCAATAATGTAATGATAGTCAAAAAATAACTCCCAATTTTCTAATGAAAACCACTTTCACTCACACTACTTGGTGTGTAGGTGGGTGGGAAAACTCATCGAGTTTCATGTCCTATTGTAAAAAAACATTAGATCACCAATATGTAGATAGGAAAATTCTAAAGGGTAGATTAAACTCTATAGTTCAATAATTTCCATCCTTATACGATCCCCAACTCCCAAATAAACACATATAATTTCATTATCTATATTTATGTGAGGTAACTTCACCTCAATGTTATATTATTTTCTAGGGTCCACCAACCTCACAAGTGCTATGGAACAAAAACTAAATTCTGCTATCGATGTGATGAGTCTCGAATCCAATCCCACCCCAAAATCATTTTTCAAATGGCCTCTTATAGAGATGTGTTCCATACCACTGTTTTATACATGGAAAGATACTCATAGTGGATTACATGTACAATTATGGATCTAGGGAGAAAAATAATTGAATCCAGATCAGAGGGAAATTAGAAAGTGTTTACTCTACTATAAATGATACATACACCCAAACCCTCTATCTGGAGTTGTACCTCTACCTAACTCAACATGTATTTCCTAGAAACATGATGTGTCATATGGACCACATTGTTTGTTATCCAGATGGAAGACTATGTCACATACCATGGATCATGTTTATTTTTGTAACATGATATGGTGTGAACTTTTACATTCCCTATACCTCACATGGGGTGTTTTTCTATCTACTTGGATACACCCCATGTAATGTACCCGAAGCCCCTTCACTATATGTTTTAATGACAAAAAAACCATGTTAATGTCTTCTTCAACCATCATTATAGATATGATACACAAGGAACGTGTTCTAGAAATACACACCATATTATTGGACATGTCATGTGATGGATTCCAATGTACTTCCCTATTCTTCCAATTTCACACAAAATTACCCCTCAAAAATTCATATATGATAACTAATATTTAAAATCCATAAGCTTTAAAGGAAAAAAGATAAAAAAATTAAAGACAAGGTTGAAATAAAATTAACAGTACCTGTATATTTTTAATTACTGAAACTAAAATGTCACATGCCTATAATATGTAATCCATGATCAATTATCTCTAATCTAGCTCTGATCAACCTTCTCATATGGAACATCAGCTATCTCCCTCCCACTACCTATTCAATGGGATCAACAAGGGAAATGGTTTTCCCTTTTTCATTGAAAATATATGGTAGAAACATTTATAGGTGAATAATGCTCCCAAATTTAAAATAAAATAAAACAAATCCCCATAAATGGCTTGACCTAGGAGCGAGAACCCCAATAGATTTTATACATCATCTATGTAATACCCCAAATTTTAAACTCAACTGATAATTAAAAAAATTTATCTAGAGATCCTTTTAGAAGATATCAACATTTTAACATGTAAGAATAAATAATATTTATTAATTAAATATTGAATATCCAAAAAATAATTCAATCTTGGAATCTAAATGTTTTCTAATACACTGATTAGGGTGTACACTGATTTCATTTTGGGGACTCATGTCCTTGGGCTGATCATGTGTCCTCATTTCCCCATTTTCACTATTTCCAAATACAGGTGGCCTCTACCATCAAGGATTTTGATTCCATTTCATTTATTAGAATGGGATGGTGGGATATTGAGTCTTTATTCCTTATATTCCACATTGGAGTGAGTTTCCCACTCCTGGACTCCCTTAATGATTTAATACGTGTTCATAAATCTCATTCGTGGTGCCTTATTCTAGGGAACAATGGTACATTACACCAGTTGTTTCATGTTAGGGACCCCAACTGTGGCTGAGGATGATGATGATATTGGGTATGGTAAGAATACATGGTGAGGTTTGATTCTATATGAATCAGTAAAAATATTTATCATTTGAGAAATTCACGACTCATCTAGTAGGGAGAGTAGTAGTTGTAACTTCCAATCTTAGGCATTATATTCCTTTTCTTTTATGAAAGTAATTGTCATTACTTAGGTATTCCTATTCTCATCACTTAAGGAATATAATGTTCATTAAAAGAGGTATATAATTAGTCTCATTACCTATGTGGGGTAAGATATTTTATGCTTGTTACATACACTTCTTAGGCCCCTCACCAAAAGATGGGATTCTAATGCATCAATATGAGTTAATTATTTATACCTGAATGAGGATCATTTATATATTTAGAGTCTAGTATGGATGGTCCTTTATATGTTAATCATGTTTTAGTTCATTATAGGTTTAAAATATAGTTAGAAACTTCCCATGTATTATCATCACACACTAGGATAGGCATAATATTAAAGTCATGTGGGTCCTCGTATTTGTATGGTGGGAGGCTTGAAATACTCTAGAAATAGTGATAAATGATTAGTTTTATCACCTTCCAAGGGGAAGATAAATTTGAGATCATGTTTGGATGTAAATATGGAACATCATAGAGATTTCATATTTATCCTTTTAGGATACAGATATCAAAATCCACATAGTTTGACTATATAGTTTATGGTTGTTTAGAATGACTTGTTTATGAAGTTTAACATCATCTAGTGAAGACGCTTGTGTCAAAAAAATTGAAAAGGCAAGGGATGGTGTGATTCATATTCATAAGGAAGCACAAATTTTGTTATATCAACAAATTATCTTCACAAGAGGCATCCCATGCTCATTATTCATGGTAATGATATAGTTTAATGTCACTAGATGCATATTTTGTCACACAATTTAATGTCATTGGACTAAGAGGTTGGTTCTAAAAAGATTAAAGTCATACATCATAGACATTGGTTTGGAAATTACAGATGGAGTTACCAAATACTAGTAAATGTGTGAGGATATATTTTTATAGGGGTCCAATGTGCATTCATAGATTGAAATTTCGTTTTGTCCCCCTTGATAATTCCACCACATTGGATAATGTATCAGTTGTATATATTATTTTGGATAGAAAAAGGTGTAGACACAGCCAGTTTCAAGAAGTAAATCGGTGTCCTAGTGTGAGGTTTACTATTCATAAAAGTCGACGGAAATTATTTTCCACATCCCATGCATAAAGAAAATGAGTGGGGCATGGGGTCTATGATACTACTCATGTGAATTACATTTTCCAAAATAAGCCCAGGTTGAATCGGTGTAGGTCATATGAGCACTAAACATGTGTGAAACATTGTTTGGTGGAAGGAGGAATCTAGTTGAGGCCCCAAAGGTTGGGTCACACAACATTAAAGTTGATCGAATCTTTTGAGTTGTGTAATCCTTGAGTTCTAGCACATGGGAATGTCATGGATATCAGAGGCATAGTTGTGTACAAAATTGTTTTTTTTGTGAGGCCTCAAG
The DNA here is from genome assembly GCA_963277665.1 of Viscum album. Classification (NCBI taxonomy): domain Eukaryota; kingdom Viridiplantae; phylum Streptophyta; class Magnoliopsida; order Santalales; family Viscaceae; genus Viscum; species Viscum album. The sequence continues at coordinate 1,687,799,212 of OY728140.1, read as the reverse complement.
TTTTGTGATAGAATGTCACTTTCCCAAACCTGTTTATCCATTAAGGTGTGTTTAAAAAGGTTTTATATTACATAAGATGAACGTGTTTAGATCCTATGTGTGGTTTCTCATAAAATTTCTCTACCATTGAGAATCTATGGGAGTTTTTGGTTGTGTAGGATTCATAAAAGACATGGTCATACAAACGAGAGCATGAAACTTTAGATTCCTAGTGTCCATCTTCCAAATAGGGGGCGTTGATGTTACATTTTTATAAAATTTGGCCTCATAAGGAGATATTTCATGAAACATAATATATTTCATGGAACATGATCTTGTATTATCAAACTATGGGTTGTGCGGCACTTTTGACTTTACTATTAAATCCCACTCACAGAATGTTTCCCTGTGATGATGCCTTAATCATGAAAATATTCACTTCATAGAGTTTTTTTCCATAAAAACATAGGGAAATTTAGAATAAATAATTTTCATGTATTATTAATATTTAATAAAAAACTTTATATGTATATATATATTCATATTAGGTAATATTCCAGACAAAAAATGAAATAGTTCTGTTAGTTTTAAATTTATTCACATACAGTATATGGTTTTATTTAAATGAAAAGTTAATAAAATTTAGAATTATAAATTCAAAAAATTATTATAAATCTTGAAATTATAATATCACAATTTTATTAATGTGAATGTTTAATAACTTTTCAAAAAGTTGATTGTTATTGAACAGTGAAAATTCGAATTTTATTAGAAACTATATTTTCTTTTCATGTTTTACAAAGTAAATTACAATTTTGGAATGTTTTTAAACATTAATTATATTAATTATATTTATAATAATCCAATTATTTTATATGTAATTAATTTTATATATTAATTTTGTATAAATTTTTTTATTATACATTAATAGAAATGTTATGAAAAAACATTTTCCATCGTGTCTTTTGGATTTCAATTTAAATTTAATTTTTACACCTTTATAAATTGGTTATTGAAAAATTTATTACATATTTGGAATCATGTGTTCTATATTTTGAAAATATTTTCATTTAATTTTAGTTAGTTTTTCATAGGAACCATAATATATTTTTATTACCATGCTAAAGGTAAAATTGTTTAATTGGGGTTAAAACAAATAATATATGGTTTAAAATTTATTCAAACCCTTTCTATTATTTATTTAAAGAATATATTTATTCAAAATTCATAAAAAATATAAAATATGACCTTTTTCCATTTCTATTTTCTTTTTCCATTATAATATTTTTCTAAAGAATAAAATCAAATGTGACACTCACTTAATTTTAATATTTGTAATATTTATTAACAGGGATAATGAATAACTATGTTAAGTTATAAATCATTATTTGAAGTAAAATATAACTTTTTTTACTATTTAAATTCATCTTAAATTTTTAGTGATTAAATAATTACCTTAATAATTTATACTATATTGTTTGAATTCTTTTCCAGGTGGGAGAAAAATCATGTTAATTATTTTTAAAAACTATTAATGTAATATTATATGGATGATTTATAGTATTCCGTGAATTTTATAAATAAAAATAAATTATTATTTATGTTTTAATATATTATATTATTGTTCAATAGGATTCGTGTTATTTTTGTTGTCAAAATAATTAAATTGTTCAAAAAATGATATTTATGTTATTTTGTACAAAAAAATATTTTATTAATGGATTTAATATTCATAGAAATATTATAATATACCATATAAATTTGATATAGTTGAAAATATCAATCATGATTCATTTATTGATCAATTTCCATTTTATAGTAACATCTTTAACCCGTAATGCAAAAAAAACATACAAATTGGTGTAATTTCCAAAAGGTTTAATGGGAGGTTATAATTATGAGATAAGGGTAATAAAACAACATAAACATGTCCATATTTTGTTGGATGAGATTATTTATACTAATAATATTATTGTATTATAAATATATCATTTTGGATCTTTTTTTTTAAGAAAATTAATATATACTAATTTAATAATTTAAAAAAATCCAAGAGTGCATGTTCCCTCACTCGTCAAAGGTAACCACTAATCCCATATACATAACACATTTTGATCACTTTACTTTTTCCAATAATTTCCCAAATACCTTAATATAATTTATTACCACATCCTATTTCATTTATGTTTTTATAAATCCATCACTTGAAGGCTTTAGGTATAAAACCAAAGTGGTCTTCCGTAGAAGATATATAATTATTAACCTAAATTTTTCATTATATTTCATCTTCCACATCCTTAAAATATTTATAAAAATTTATAAAATAATAAAATTAGTATCTTATATATATGGATATATTATTATTATATGTAAAAACCAACATACATCACATTTCCCATTAAATGGTAAATGAAATCATCATGTTTGTGTTTATGACAAACTAACACCTCACAAACTGTTGTAATTTTTTTTCCATCACCACCATTAATGTATGGTTATAGTGATCGAGTTAATGTATATATATAATATTCATGAAATATTTATCATTATTTAAAGATAATATAGAATCTAATTTCAATAATTTCCAACCATTAGAAAATGATAACACCGTTTGTTTGTGCTTGTGATTTACCACCTCCATGAAGTGATGTGATTTTTTTCATGAAAATATCACATGGATAATATATATAAGAATATTTAAAGAAATAATATTATATTTATGAATAATAATATTTTTTAAATATAAAATTATACTTACTTTCATTCCATTATGTTATTTGAAAAATGGAATCATTAGTCATGCATATGTATTATCTATCATCTCTTTTAATGAAACATAATTCATTTTTCATATCCATATATCATGGTTGGTTTTGAAAAGTAAAATTATGGTATAAAAATGAAAATAAATTCACATTTATTTTTCATTAAAATATGTGACCATGAAAACATTTAAAGTACTCAATTTTTCAAATTAATTTTGAAAAAATAATTACACTTTCTTCAAAACGTCCAACATGAACTTAACTGATTATGAAATTACATAAAAAATTATAATAGATAAAATAAATGGAATTACAAAATTAAAAAAAGTTTCATAAGAAAATCATTAATTAACATAATTATATTATTTATGAATATAAGGAATGTATGTAATGAGTAAAACATGAGGTAAGGAGTGCTTTAATTTTAAAACCTTATTTTAAATGTTTTCAAGATTTATTTTCTAATCATTTTTATTCCATGTACAGATTATTAAAAATTCATATATATATTTCTTTATGGAAATTAAGAAATTATAAAGGAAATTTTATGCCACTTTTAAAAATATTTATAGATCTTCCAAAATAAAATTTTTTATGAATTTAATATGGAATATTTTGCAAAAAACGAAAAGGGATGTTTTCTTTTAATATATATAGTGTCAATTATTTTTACCACAATCATAACTGTTATTTTATATTTGTATTCGATTACAATATTTCATTTTTTCTTCAAATAAAAAAATTATTTCCCTTTTCACTGATTATTTTCTAAAATGTTTTTAAATGGGATGGATATTGGGAAAAATATTAATTTTTTTATTATAGTTGAACGTAATATTTTTATGCATGATTTAAAATGATATGATCCTGTTATCATTAGTGGGAATTTTATGATGATGGGTCATTTATTAAAAGATAAATAAGTGTAGTTTTTTATCATCCAAGGATGGTTGGTTCTACTATATACCAAGTATGGGAGGTTCTATTGTAAACCAAGGATGGGTGAGCCTAATATTTCTTTCTAATGCATTGGGTTGGTTATAGTATTTTTATGATTAGTTGTAAGAGTTATATGAAAAGTTTGTACCAGGTTACCTAAATTATTTATCTATTATTGTTATTGTTTTTTATGAAATATAATGATTTCAAAAGTTAATTTACTAAGCTTATGCTTAAGGTAATATATATGCTATTTCATAATGAGAAAATGTAACTTTTTGTAAATGTGTTTATAAGTTTTTTATTATTGCAAAAACACCTTTATGATTTTAGCTATCTATTTAATATTTCAAAAGAAATTATTAATTAAAATATTTAGGTAATTAGTATTTTCACTTGGGTGTCAAAATGATTGTATAGAGTTCATTTTTAATTTTGGAAAAGGAAAATTCTTATGAGTATTATAGAGAAACAGATCGTTTTCATTCATTATTTCTTTTTTAATGTCCCTTACTAATATTTTTTTGCGTATCCCATATTTTTTAATTATTTTTAGGGTTCTAAGATAGATTTATGATATTAATGAGGTTAATATTAGAATTATGAAGATATGTCATGAAAATTAAAAAAATATATGTATTCAAATTTTTTATTGCGGAAAAATTGATATTGTGTTGAAAATTTCAATTCGTAATGTAACATCTATTTATGTATTGTTGATGACGTAATTCTATAAAAATATATAACTAAAAGATAATAGGGGATGAAATAAAATAAATTATTGTCTAAATATATGATTTATGGATTGTTTAAGGTCGGGTCCTTCAGTTTGGAATTATAGAGAAGGTTTAAGTAATTTTAGTGTTATAGTTTATGTAATAAAATAAACTTAATATATTTTAAATTATATTTATCATGATATAAAATTTTAATATTACCAAGTTACTTTTTCCCAAAAATGTTTATTTTCAATTGAATTATGTAAATAAAATAGTGAAGTTAGAATAGGAAGGAACCATGAGGGTAATATCATTCCAAATATGTAATATGTAATGGTTTGGATTGGAACTTGGTTGTTTATTAATATGGTGGATCCATTACCATAGGATACAAATAAAAGTTTTTTCCATTATATAGATAATCTAGATATACCATAAATATACATGTAAATAGTGGATCATTTTTTGAGACAAACCACTTTAACATTCAGTGGATATTCTTAGAAAATGGTAGCTAAGAAATATATTACCTCTCAATAATGTATATTAAAATTCATGGGTTTTTTAATTCATAAAATATTTATTTTTTTCTATTAAATATTTTTAAGCTAAGGAAGATCAATTGAGGTCAATTTTAAGTTATAAAATATAAACAAAAGAGATTGAAACTAGTTAATGGGATACATTTAAGAAACATTTTCTTAAGAAATATTTTCCAATTTCTATTTAACATAAGATGGAAAAGTAATTTTTAGATAGAAGGAGGAATATTTAGTGACTACATATAAATAGTACTTCCAATAATTATTAATTTACACATAAAATATATTTGAGATAATTGAAGTAAAATTAAACCATTTACTATGAATTGAATCCATGATTTCAATGGGTAATGGATTTAAAATAATTAAATGTTATGAAAAACTATTTCAATGTTCTGAGAAAGTAGGAATGTATATTTTTTTTTATTATCATCCATTCCATTACAACAAGAAGAAAAAGGCCTAGACGGAAGGAAATGGGAATTAATCCTTCAAATAAATATAAAGCTACATAAGTTAAGTTTCTAGTTTCTGATAGGTGTGGTAGATAGAACCCTGGGTAATGTCTATAGAGATATTTTAAGTGTTTCCAATTTTTTAACACCCCAAGATTTCATAGTACGTTAGTTCTTCAAAGTAATTAAATAAATTACACTACATGCAACATCACGTTCAAGCTCACCACGACTTACCAAACTAGCCGTTCAAAAAAGGTTATGAATAGTACTGACAGAATTTGGATGATTATATAACCATTAAAATTTTAGAATCCATGTTATGAGTTTCTTATACATAATGTAAGGACAAATTCATTTTTTTCAGATAAAAGAAGTATTTTTAAAAAAATGAAATTTTACCACATTTTAATGGAGAACCCTTTTTAAATCCAATATTTGAAACTTTTATATATTCAATTTTACAAATTAAACTTATTCTTTGGGATAGGGACATAAGAATTTAGTTTCAATAATTTTTTGGTGTTTTTATGATAACTTTCATATTTGGGAGAATAGTGAAAATAATATATTTTAACTGAAAAAAACTTTTTTAATCAAAATAATTTATAGTGTTCAAAAATATATATGAATGTTTCAGATGTAAAAATAGATTATATTTTTACCATTTAATCCAATTTTTGTCATTGGAGGTAATTTCACTTTGAAATTGGACATAAACAAATGTCAATCTTTTGGTAGTTATTATTTCATAAAAATACGCCTTTTGGTTTTGACAATGGGAATTAATTTTAATCTAATAAATTAAATTTCTATGTTTTTAATTTGGTAAAATAGACTTTATTTTTGAATTCAGAATATCAAAATTAGCATAGGGTGATGTTTTCGTATGTTTTTGAAAACTTTTAAATTTTGATGAATAGTGAAAAAATACTGAGTTGTAGTTTAAAACCGAACTTTTATTTAAATAATTATTTGTTTTATTTAAATTTATTTTAGGTAAAAATAGATATATAATACCTATATATTTTCAATGTAATTAATTGGAGTCAGTTTATAATAATTTTAGATATATAAATATTTTATTCAACTTTTCGCCGTCTTTTACCCACCTACTAGGAGAATTATCCAATTCACATAAAATATAATTTTACCACTTCTGTGAATTGAATTTAGAAAATTCGAGAGTCACGGTTAATATCAAGGAGTAAAATTTGGTTCAATAAGATAAAAATATTTTCTTGTGAATAGAGTATTTTAACTTTTATTTATCACGGTTAAAAGTAAATAGGATAATTAAGGGTAAAAATGATATTATTATTACCCTAACACATGCCATAATTCTATTGGATAAGTAAAATTAGAACAAAAACAACCATAGGAATGAAATATGAACCTCTTTGGTCTACATGGATTAGATTAGGACACTTAATATTATTTAATTCAAAGAAGAGTAAAAAAGAGTTAAAATCAAAGTTTAATAACTAAAGCATTTTTAATATAGGGTTATACATAAAATAAATTAGACTATAAATATTCATTAAAAATATAATAAAGATTTTCTACATAATAGTATTTTATTTATTTTTTTTAGATATTAATAATTTAATTTATTTATGACACAATGATGATGCAGTAATTACCTAATTAATGAAATATTAAAATAATTGATATTATAAATATCCAAATAAATTTAATTTGAGATTTCTTATGAATTAAACAAATTTTCTAGGTTACTATGACATATTAGGGTTGGTTATTTGATTTTGTTCTAAGTAATAATTCTTCTATGAATTTAGAAAAAACAAAATACCAAATAGTGTCAAAATTGACGTAAGAGTGTTTTTAAGACAAATATTATATTATTAATTGATATTCTATTCCTAAAAATATACGTTTCAGCCAAAAGTCTTATTTATTTATGTGTGAATCAATAATGAACCACTTTGGGATCTATTGGAAGTATATAGTATGTTTATTAACTATATAATATAAAAATACAAAGTCACATGGTAAATGTCAAACTACTTAACTAAGAGTTAAATCTAAACGATAAAGTTAGTATAGTGACCCAAACCTATCTAAAAACTATTGGTTAAGTGTTTTTTGACCCAAACCCACCTTATCCTTTAAATAATACATTTTTGAGCCATTATAAACCAAATATTATTTTATTAGAAAATAATATTTCTAGTTTTTTCTAAGGTGCCTGTCACCCCTCTTATAAAAGGGAACTCCCAATTATCTCTAATTTACACCTTCAAACCCTTTTAGATAGGCCAAACCCTGCCCAAATATCCTCTAAACTTCCCTCACTTCATCCTATATGCCCTCATTTTCTCATAAATCCATGTTAAGGAGCCCTTTTGATCAAATAAAAAGTTAGAACCCGAAGAAGAGGTAATAATTTCACCCCCTATTTCAAGTTCTTTTCTTCTTCCACTTCTTCTTTTTTTTTGTTATTTCCATTGTAAAATAATAACTCCAGTATATTATATATACTGTGATGTTATTATAAATATGGTACAACCATATTCATTATTATATCCATCCTTTTAATGACTTCTCACCATACGTGCGTACGTATGGATTACCGTCTCCACATCGTGGTGTAATTGTTATTCAATACATTATTATCTAGATGGGTAAAATAAAAATGTGTAATTAATGTAAATAATAAAATATAATAAGATAATTATTATTTATATATTATATAAAATCCAATTATATATTATTTTAATATCAAAAGAATGATATTGTCGCTCGTGCGTACGTACGGATTACTGTCTCCATGAATGCGATGAGATTCATTCCCCATTGTATCCATTCAAGACTAAATTTCATTTGATGATTAAAAATAATGGTTAGAGACATGATATCATTCTGTTTGTTAATAAGATTCATCCCATCCAAAACAAATATGGCTCAAATAACAAATAATATAAAGGAAAACGAATCTGTTAACACCCAAAATGACGATAATACTAAGATATTATTAACAAATCAATGTTAAAAGATCATATATGATATCATATTAATGTATATGATTCTTTAATACTTCAATAACAATTATTTCACTGTTATATAAGAGATAAATCTACATTAGACTAATGAAAATGAACAAAGTAAGGGGTTTCTTATCTCACTTTTAATTTCGTTAGATTTCCATTGTTCACCACTTATTTATAGCATGTGTTGTTTCTACTACCCATGATTGTATTAATTGTGTAATACAAATTAATCTATGGATATTTACATAATCATTTTAGGATCCCTCTTTCATGGGTATATTTTTCGTAAGTTACGAAATCGATAAGGGAATTTTAAATTTCCATTTCCATTTATTCGGCTTTACTCATACTTCATTGATTATTTTACTCCATGATTATGTGTGGAATCACTATTCATTTTCATATATCATAATCTCCACTCCAATTTCTGCGGACACACTTTTGATACACATAATCACTCCATTGATAATTTTTCAATTCATCGATATGAACTTGATAAGAGTAATTTTAACTCAATCTCCATTTGTTGACTTAAATATCAAATTCATTGGTGTTGTCCTTACAAGAATATATGTGAATGTTATATGATTGATTTACACTGAATATCCGATCATATTGAGTGTATTTATAATTTTCACACATAATTATGTTGTTAATTTATCCTTAACCTAAGGATATGGTCTGTATAAGATATTTCATCTCAATTTACATTCCACTGAGACTTCTTTGTTATTATACACCAAATCACTTTTATATGGTGTATATAATGTAATTTGACAAAGTATATCATGAATACATTTATTCTCATCATATTATAATGATTTGATTAACTCAATTACTTTTATTCAAGTGTCTGTTTTTTGGTTAGGAACTCTAACTAATATATTCTTTTAAATGTTTTAAAGATTTAGTATTCTAAATCTTTTTAATTAATGTCACAGTTTTAAAAGTGGTTTTAGGGATTTATTTATATGGAAATTAATGTATTAAAATTAAAATTTATTTTAAATGTTTCAATGTGGTATGGTACACTTTGATTAAAAAATCTATTTTTAAACGGCTTCTTGACAAATAGTGTGACTTTTAAATGATTTTAAGAAAAGGGGGGATATTTCTCTCAAATACTTTTGTTGATTTTTTTCATCTATGTCAATATCCTTAATTATTCTTGATTGTGGTAAATATGTTACAATACAATCTTCCATATTGTATTTAATGATTTATTTTTGAATGGGGATGTTCTATTTTTATACCATTCATGGATTGTGGATAAAGTATTGACATTTCATATGCTAGTTTTAATATGAATGTTTATGTTATGCTTCAAACTTTTCATATGAGGAATGAATTGGACTTAGTAATTGACGGGTGGAGCCTGCTATAGCTCCACGATACATCGGTAGGTCTCATGAGACAAACTAGTGTCTTGGAACAAGGACATGAAAAAACCTTATTTTTAGTCTTGGCACACAACCTTGACTATGTGGTTATGATAGTATGGAATTATGCATTCCATCATTATTAAAGTGGATATTAATATTGCATGTGCCTATTCGACTAGTAGAATATCCATGTGAATATGTAAACGACATTATTTGATTTATCTTTTCCATATTATACTAAAGTTCAAGTTTAAAAACGTTTTTTTCTAGTCTTATACACTTCCCTAAATGTTTATGCTTATTTATTAAAGTTTCTGCTATAAATTTGTCCTTACTGAGCATCTGAGCTCACCCCTTTCTATGTTTTATTTTTCACAGGATGAAAAGAAGTATATTATGACTGACCTCTAGGGAGATTCTATGGGATCTCAGTGTTGTCTATGGAAACAACGTTTTCATAGTTCTCCATTTTATGATGTAATGTAAACCTTATGAATGTATCTAGTACTTCCAAGTCTACTAAACTAATCGTTATTTTGAGAATTGATCATTTATGATCATGCAAATGATACGTAATAATGCACCGACTCTGGGATTCAGGGGATGGGGACTTATAGTTGGTATCAGAGGAATTTTAGTACAAACCTTGAAAACTAGATTTAGATAAACTCTGGTTAGAGCACATAGCATTAAAATAGACTTTGAGGATTATTATAGAAGAACTTAATAGAATTTTGGTATTGTATAGATTTTTTGAGTTTTCCAAGCCATACATCCATGTCTGGATACGACCAGGTAGAGGTGGCTCTGGCACAGATGTACCTAGGGGTAAAACTCGAAAACACCGCATTGATCTAGACTCAAACGGGAACTGGTGCACGACAATGGGCCCTTCTACACTCTTGGTTACGACCCTCCAGGGGGATATACTTAGGATAATTTAAATTTTATTTACAAACTGATTTAAAGGATTTTAATATAAGATGAGAATAAATTACCTTGGTTAATTTTAAGGTGTTTCAAAATTGAAAATATGGTGTCATGATATTGTCTAAATGATTTTATGACTACTCTTACTGACACAATGCTTTCTAGTTTTAGTCAATGGTTAGATTCCAAGGAAGTCATAGTAACTTTGAGCATTGGTGTACAAGGTGGGAACGGTGGTGGAAATGAGCAACAAAATGGAATGTTGAATGGTGTAAAAGATATCATGTTCATACCAAATCAGTTTTTTAAAAATATGATCAAAAACATATATATTAAACAACTTCTGAACTCAACAAAGAATAGAAACATGATGAATGATAAGATCTCCAGTAGTGGAGACCATAGAGAAAAGAATCCTTGATTTCCATCATGCTGGAAATGTGGAAGGAGACACCCAGGAAAGTGTCTCAATTAAACAAAGAAATTCTTTATGTGTGGGAAATAAGGACATAAAGTGAAAAAATGTCAAGGAAAAATGAGTAGTACAATGGAAGAAAATAAAAATGGTCCCAAGAATCCATTTATAGTCATTTTCTGTAAATTTAGGGGACCTGGCCATCACCTGAGTAAATGCCCTATTCTATAGGATATTTTCTTGGTCAAAGAAGAAGCTATGTAGAAATAAATGGTTACATAAATTTTTAAATGTATTAGTACTCCTTGTTGATGGGATTACTTTGGAATAATTTTCCCTTTTTGTCATCTTCAAATGATATTTGTGGAAGAATTATCTTTTTTCTTGTGGATATAGTCATAAATAACCATTTGGTTTTATTTATTCATTGGGTTTGAGGCAATTACATGTTCTTATATTTTGGGATAAAAATGAAAGGTATGAGATAAAATTTGTGGTTAAACTATGTTATAGTTACTTTGAGGAATTTATCACATTTGGTTAATGTTATAAAATATAGTTTTTGAAAAGGACAACACGTAGACCGTGAGACAAATCGTCGCGTCGGAAGATGCTGTGGGAATCGAACCCACAACCAGAGTGCGATTGGGATTTATCACCTACAACTGGACTACGTGAAGTCCCTGGTTAGTGTGACTAATTTTTTTTAGTTAAATGACATTATCAATAAATAATTAGTTGATTTGGGATCTTAATGTCTTATCAAATGAATACCCTTAGTATTGGAAAATGATTGGGTGATTAAGTGATAAATGTTATTTTGGAAGATGTTTTCTTTGTTGGGAACACTATATGCCCAAGGAAAATAGAATACTATGGGATTTTATTTGAGGAGGAATGGTGGATTTTTATCTATGTTTTTATTGTGGATTTATAGTGATTTGGGTTATTTTTGGAAATGACTAACCTATAGTAGAGAATATGTGATTAAGTTAATTAATTTCAAGTATGTGACTTTAAGAGTTGTTGATGTCATTTGGAGATTCAATTAAACGTGGAAGACTACATAACCAAATTATTCTCCATTTTGGGTTTCAATATTAGTTTGGATAATATTGAAGAATTTTACAGACAATTGTTTACTAAATGGTATTTATTTAACTTTGGGGTATTGTTGGTTTAATTTTAGAAATTAAGATTAGTGTTTCTTTCTCTAATGGAATATCCTTTTAGGGGATCATCAGATATTGTACTAACCATTTTGGTTCTGATTAATCTCTAAATACAAGGTAAATATATAGTTTATCTTTTGTGGATCATGTGACTCTCTAGAAGTTTATTCTAGCTCTTCTGGTGTGATAATGTCTTCTTGAATACTCATCGTTTAAAAAAATGAGTTAGTGGTAGAAATTTATTAAAGAATGAAACTCTACATAAAAAGTAAGTATATCTCTTTATGTTCTTATTCAATATCATAAATTAATTCCTCATCTTTATGAAATGTAACCTAAAAGAAATGTTTCTCGTTTACTATTCCTACTGGGAATCTAATGACCGTTTGTCCCATCACAAGTTTTCAGTTTTCTTGTTGTTAACTTTATCATAATCATGTTCTCTATCCCTCTCTATCAAAACTCGACACTTAGTTTATCTTCCATATCCATGTTTTCTTAAATGGAATCCTCATGTGGGATATCTTGGGTGACCTTTGAACTTCTCTTTCTTTGTTTTAAAGTGATAGTTTTATTGACTCTTTTTCTGATGAGGGACTTTACATTATATTCCCAAGCCTAATTTTAAAAATTGGGAGGATGTAATTTTTTTAAAGGATGGAAGAATGTAACACCCCAAGATTTCATAGTACGTTACATCATCAAAGTAATTCAATAAATTACACTACACGCAACATCGAGTTCAAGGGCAACACGACTTACCAAACTAGACGTTCAAAAGTGGTTATGAATTGTATTAACATAATTTTGAACATTATATATCCCTCATAATTTTAGAATCCATGTTATGAGTTCCTTAGACATAATCTAAGGCCAAATTCATTTTTTTGAGATAAAAGAAGTATTTTTAAAAAATGCAATTTTACCGCCTTTTAATGGAGAACCCTTTTTAAATCCAAAATTGGAATCTTTTATATATTGAATTTGAAAAAATAAACTTCTTCTTTGGGATTGGGACATACAAATTTAGTTTCAATAAATTTTTGGTGTTTTTCTGATAACTTTCTTATTTGGGTGAATAGTGAAAATAATATATTTTAACTGAAAACAACTTTTTTAATCAAAATAATTTATAGTGCTACAAAATACATATGAATGGTTATGATTTATTATTAGATTATATTTTTACCATTTAATCCATTTTTGTCATTGGAGATAATTTCACTATGAAATTGGACATAAACAAATGTCAATCTTTTGGTAGTTATTATTTAATAAAAATACACTTTTGGTTTTGACAACAGGATTTAATTTTAAACTAATAAATGCAATTTTTATGTTTTGAATTTGGTAAAATAGATTTCATTTTTGAATTCAGAATATCAAAATTAGATTAGGTTGAATTTTAGGTTTGTTTCTGAAAACATATACTTTTTATTGAATAGTGAAAAAACACTGAGTTATAGTTTAAAACCAAATTTTTATTTAAATAAATATATTTTTATTTAAATATATTTTAGGTAAAAATAGATATATAATACCTAAATATGTTAAATTTAATTCATTGGAGTCGGTTTATAATAATTTTAGATATATAAAAATTTTATTGATCTTTTCACTGTCTTTAACCACCTCCTATGAGAATTTTCCAGTTCACATAAATCATAATTCTACCACTTATATGAATTTAATTTCAAAAATCTGAGAGACACGGTTAATATCAAGTAGTAAAATGTGGTTCAATAATATAAAAATAATTTTTGGTGAATAGTAACTTTTTACTTTTATTTACAATGGTTAAAAGTAAATAGTGTAATTTAGGGTTAAAATGATATTATTATTACCCTAACACATGTACTAATTCTATTGGATAAGTATAATTCTACAAGAAACAACCATATTAATAAAATATGAACCTATTTGGTCCACTTGGTTTAGATTAGGACACTAAATATTATTTAATTCAAAGAAGTTTTAAAAGAGATAAAATCAAAGTTTAATAACTAAAACATTTTTAATATAGGGATATACATAAGCTAAATTCGACTATAAATATTAATTAGAAAGATAAAAATATTTCCTACATAATAGTATTTTATTTATATTTTTTAGACACAAAATAATTTAATTTATTTATGACACAATGATGATGCAGTAATTACCTAATTAATGAAATATTAAAATAATTGATATTACAAATATCCAAATAAAAGTAATTTGAGACTTTTTAGGAATTCTAATAATTTTATAGGTTAATATGACATATTATAGTTGGTTATATGAGTTATTTTCTAAGTAATAATTCTTTTATGAATTTAGCAAAAACAAAATACTAAATTGTGTCAAAATTGACATAAGAGAGTTTTTTTAAAAAATATTATATTATTAATTTCTATTCTATTCCTAAGAATTCAAGGCTCGGCAAAAGGACTTATATAATGATTGTTGTATCATTAATAAACCACTTGGGTTTATCAAGGATGTATATAGTAAGCTTATTAACCATATATTATAAAAATACAAAGAGACATGGTAAATGACAAACTATTTATCTAAGAGTTAAATCTAAAATATATAGTTTATATAGTGACCAAAACCTGTCTAAAAACTATTAGATTAGTGGTTTTAGACACATCCCCACCTTATCCATTAAATTATTAATTTTGGAGCCGTTAGAAACCGAAAATGATTTTATTATTAAATAATATTTGTAGCTCTTCCTAAGGTGCCCCTCACCCCTCTTATAAAAGGGAACTCCCCCTTATCTTTAATTCACACCTTAAAAGCCTTTTGTCTCAGCTAACCCATGCCCAAATATCCTCTAAACTTACCTCACTTCATCCTAGAGGCCATCCTTTGGTCATAAATCCAACTTATGGTTCCATGTTTGTCAAATCAAAAGGAATGACCCGAAGAAGAGGTAATAATTTCACCACCTTCTTTCAAGTTCTTTTCTTCTTCCACATCTTCTTTATTTGTTATTTCCATTCTAAAATAATAAATCCATTATCTTCTATATACTGTGATATTATTATAAATATGGTAAAACCATATTCATTATTCAATCCATCTTTTAAATGACTTGTCACCATACGTGCGTACGTACGGATTACCATCTCCACATCGTGGTGTAATTGTTATTCAATACATTATTATCTGGATGAGTATAATAATGATGTTTAATTAATGTAAATATTGAAATGTAACATGATAATTATTCTTTATATATGATATACCATCCAATTATATATTATATTAATATCAAAAGAATGATATTGTCGCTCGTGCGTACGTACGGATTACCGTCTCCACGAACGCGATGAGATTCATTCCTCATCATATCCATTCAAGACTAAATTTCATTTGATGATTAAAAATAATGTTTAGAGACATGATATAATTCTGGATATGAATAAGATACATCCCATACATAACAAATATGGCCTACATAACCAATAATATAAAGGAAAACGAATCCGTTAACACCCAAAACAACGATAATACTAAGATATTATTAACAAATCAATGTTAAAAGATCATATATGATATCATATTAATGTATATTATTCCTGTATAATTAAATTACAATTATTTCACCATTATACAAGAGGTTAAACTGCCCTTGACCAATGAAAAATTACAAAGTGGTTTCTTATCTCACTTTTAATTCTGTGAGATTTCCATTGTTCACCACTTATTTATTGCATGTGGTGTGTGTACTTCCCATGATTGTATTCATTGTGTAATATAATTTAATTTATGGATAATTAAATCATCATTGTGTTATACTTCTTTCATGGTTGTATGTTTTCTATGTTACCAAATTGATAAGGTAATTTGATATTTCAATTTCCACTCATTCGACTTTACGCATACTTCATTGATTATTTTACTCCAAGATTATGTGTGGAATCACTATTCATTTGCTTATGTCATAATTTCCACTCCCCTTTTTTGTATATACTTTTGATAGACATAATCACTCCATTGATAATTTCTCAAGTCATCGATATGAACTTGATAAGATTAATTTTAACTCAATCTCTATTTGTTGAGTTAAATATCCAATTCGTTGGTGTTGTCTTTACAAGAATATATGTGAATGTCCTCTAATTGATTTACAATGAATATCCAATCATATTGAGTGTATTTATATTTTTCAAACATAATTATGTCGTTGATTTATCCTTAACCAAAGGATATATTCTTTATAAGAGATTCAACCCAATTTACATTCCACTGAGACTTCTTTGTTGTTATACACCAAATCACTTTTATCTGGTGTATATATTGTACATTGACATAGTATATCCTGAATCCCTTTTTTCTAATGATATTATAATGTTTTGATTAACTAAATTCTTTGTATTAAAGAGTCCCTCTTTTGGTTAGGAACTCTTACTAAAATATCCTTTTAAATGTTTTAAATATTTATTATTCTAAATATTTCTAATTAATGTCCGTGTTTTAGAAATGGTTTTAATGATTTATTTATATGGACATTAATGTTGTAAAATTAAAATTATTTTTAAATGTTTCAATTTGGTATGGGTCACTTTGATTAAAAAATCAATTTTTAAATGGCTTCTTGAAAAATTGTGTGACTTTGAAATATTTTTAAGAAAAAGGGGGATATTTCTCTCAAATAGTTTTGATGATTATTTTCATCTATGTCAATATCCTTCATTATTCTCGATTGTGGATAATATGTTACAATGAAATCTTTGATATTGTATTGAATGAGTTATGTGTGACTATGGATGTGCTATTTTTATACCATTTCTGGTTTGTGGATAAAGTATTGACATTTTGTATGCTAGTTTTAATACAAATGTTTATGTTATGTTTCAAACTTTTCATATGAGGAATGAATTAGACTTAGTAAGTGACGGGTGGAGCATGTTATATCTCCTCGATCCATCAGTAGGTCTCCTGAGATAAACTAGTGTCTTGGCACAAGGCCTTGACAAAATCATATTTGTAGTCTTGGCACAAGGCGTTGACTATGTGGTTATGATAGTCTGGCATTATGCATTCCATCATTATGAAAGTGGCTATTAATATAGCGACCCACCTTTTCTTACATTACTATTACAACATTTCAAAGATAAACAACATAATAGTATTACACATGGAGGATCCAGAGGTTTAGTGTCTTGGGAAAACTAGGACTACACATAACAAGTACAACATCAAGCATAAAAATTCATTTAATCTCTTCTTCTATAGCTTCTTAGTAGCACTTGTCCTCTCCTTAGTACATGTAGCCACCTGAGGATATACATCAAAATGGGTGAGCTAAAAGCCCAGTAAGAGGATAGATAAGAATAATATAGCATATGGTGAGCATAATCATGAAGAAGATCTTGAACATGAGAGGAGCATAAACAATAAACTTGAAATGTGGAAAAGCATAAAAATGAAACATCATGCCTTAGTGGTTAACTACCACACATACTTGTTAACAAAGCTAGCATCATGTTCACGCATAATTTCACATTTACTCATGAGATTCATCACTTTACCCAATGCATTGGAGCGCTATATAATTTCGGGCGCACCCGTCACATCATAACATTATCATTATCATGATTGCCACATAGAACACATATCAAACATGTACATAAATTACCCATGAAAAGGAATGGGTTTCATCTCATAATAACACTTTCATAAGCTTTGGGTTCCCAAAAGAAAGAGGGAACAACATACTTGATATAAGAGCCATCAACCATGAATGAGAGGCAAAAGGTGAGGTCTTGAAAGAAGAGTTCTTTTGGAAAACATTTTGATGGACATAAAAACCAGTGGCAAACATGTATATCCCAGAAAAGTAAAGTAAATGATGAACAAATGATCTTTGAGGGGTAACCATATCAAAAATTGAGTGAAAGAGGGAGAACCCGAAGGAAGAAAATTGGGTTCCAGATTTCCCCTTACCTTGTACTCGAATACCTCCTTCTCTTTAATGTCGTGTATAATGACATTATATTCATTAATTAGAAATTAAAGAACCTTTTATACATTAATAGGGTTCATTCTGGTTTCATTATTTCATATTATGTTCCTTTGGATTACTTATAGTGTTTAAAAACATTGATCGGGGATGTTCGTTTTCATGGTTTTCTTGAGCGGTCCACTTGTATTTTTAATTTGACGTTTGGGTAGATCATGGGTAAACATCCAGAACTGATATTACATGTAATTAATGATATTAAAGAATATTTAATGATTTTATAATGAGTTATATTAGATCCATGTGGCCGAATCATTAGATAAGAATTAAATGAAGATTATTTGGGCTAATTTGAGCGGTTTTTGGATCACAGCCAACTCATTTTAACTTTTCACTTAGTAGTATGGCCATAGGTTATTTCCAGAACTTAAAATAGAAAATAATACATATAATATATTCTGGTTCAACCATAAAAATGGTTTCATTACCAGATTTTAAGGTAGAAATGGAAGAAGAGAATATGTCATTTTTGAAGGTGATAAATTATCACCACATGAACAATGTTCTCTTTAATAAAATAAAAGGAAGAGGGAAAGGGTGTGGGGTGATATAATATATCATTAGAATAATAATATTACAATATATGTATAATACTGGAGTTACAAAACAATTTTGATGAATATAGGTAGGGAGAGATCAAGAAAGGAACTTGAACTTGAAAGGAAATTAAAGGAGAAGAGGGAGGGAAATTATCTTTAGAATCCTCCTCTTAAGAACCTCCTTAAGGGCCTATTCTTGGTCTTTTGATGAGACCAGGAGGTCTTGGACGTTGGTAAGAGGTTAGGAGATATGATTGGGCAGAGCTTATACAATGCTTGAAGCTTGAGAGGCGTGGTTTGGCAAAAGGAGGGGGAGGGCTTATTTATACATGAGGAGGGAGGTTTTTTTGGCATAAAATATTAAATAAAATAATATATCATAAGTTAGACTTGTAATAGTAGTTTTTTTGACATCCTAAATCATATATTAATATAATAAAATTCGTTTTAGGATTTAACTCTTCTTTATAATCCAAATTCATTACTTTATTAAAAGGAAGGTGAAAGAAAGAGAAAAAGACACTTTAAGAAATCACCTTTTTGACTTTAGGCTTTGGAAAGTTCTTTTTTAGGTTTGAGAATTGAATTTATTGTATTTCAAGTAAAAATTTATGAAATTTAATATGTTTTGGCCGAAACTAAAGTTCTATAATGTTTATGTCATCATTACATCATTAATGATGCAATTTAGTGTACATCGATTATGCGAAAAACTGTATTTTTTTACTATTCACTCGAAAATTGAAGTATTTCAGAATAAACCCAAAAATTTACCCCTACCATTTTCCGACGTGTAGAATCCAAAAATGATGTCCATTTTTCAAAAATAATTTTCTAAATATTATTAATTTAATATTTAATTAAAATCTTAATTTACTTCGAAAAAATAGTTTTTTTAACTTAAAACTGATTTTGCAGTTCTTTCAAAAATTACATATGGTCTTATAAAATTATCTAAAAACTATTAGACATTTATTAAATAATTTATGAATATATTTCAGTAAAATAAATTAATTAATAAATTATAATTAATTATTAATGACTTATAAAATACAAAAAACGTTTACTAAGGTCAAATTATCACTTTCTATGATGTCTAAGATTTATTTTATTATTCGTAGGTAATGTTACTCTTATTTACTATTAATAAGGTTCATAGTACTATTCATAAGGGTAGGTTACTATTCATGAGGGTAGGTTAATATTCACCAAAAAATATTTTTGTTTCATTAGACTCCAAAAATATCTTGAACACAACCGTGTATGTCGGATTTTTTAAAATTCCAAACAAAGGGGTGACAAAATTATGTTTAAAGGTCACTTATCACTTAGTAGTTCATTGTTTTGTGTTTTTATGACATAGATATAAGAAGGGAATTTTCCATTGAAAAACGTTGGGTCATTACATTCTTCCCCCCTTAAGAAATTTCGCCCCTGAAATTTCACTTTACACAAACAGGTGAGGGTACTTATCCTTCATTACCTCACCTCGTTCCCACCAATTTCTAAAATAGAAAAGGTTAGAACAAAACATAAGTAAAAAAGTCATGAATAAATTATCCTTTTAAAAAATTATACCAACAACATAACATATGGGATCCCTAGGTAAATATCCTTGTGTGCATATTTGTACTTAGTCTCATGCTAGAGGTTTTCTTTTGGGTTCACTAATCCTATTTCCCAAATTAACTAAACCTTTCCTTTGATACCAACTATAGTGACCCGAACTTTTCTTACATTACTATTACATCATTTCAAAGATAAACAACATAATAGTATTACACATGGAGGATCCAGAGGTTTAGTGTCTTGGGAAAACTAGGACTACACATAACAAGTACAACATCAAGCATAAAAATTCATTTAATCTCTTCTTCTATAGCTTCTTAGTATCACTTGTCCTCTCCTTATTACATGTAGCAACCTGAGGATATACATCAAAAGGGGTGAGCTAAAATCCCAGTAAGAGGATAGATAAGAATAATATAGCATGGGGTGAGCATAATCATGAAGAAGATCTTGAACATGAGAGGAGCATAAACAATAAACTTGAAATGTGGAAAAGCATAAAAATGAAACATCATGTCTTAGTTGTTAACTACCACACATACTTTTGAACAAATCTAGCATCATGTTCAAGCATAATTTCACATTTACTCATGAGATTCATCACTTTACCCAATGCATTGGAGCGCTATATAATTCCGGGCACACCCGTCACATCATAACATTATCATTATCATGCTTTCCACATAGAACACATATCAAAAATGTACATAAATAACCCATGGAAAGGAATGGGCTTCATATCATAATAACACATTCATAAGCTTTGGGTTCCCAAAAGAAAGAGGGAACAACATACTTGATATAAGAGCCATCAACCTTGAATGAGAGGCAAAATGTGAGATCTTGAAAGAAGAGTTCTTTTGGAAAAAATTTTGATGGACATAAAAACCAGTGACAAACATGTATATCCCAGAAATGTAAAGTAAATGATGAAAAAATTGTCTTTGAGGGTAACCATAACAAAAATGGAGTGAAAGAGGGAGAACCTGAAGGAAGAAAATTGGGTTCGAGATTTCCCCTTACCTTGTATTCGAATGCCTCCTTCTCTTTAATTTCTTGTATAATGACATTATATTCATTAATTAGAAATTCCAGAACCTTTTATACATTAATAGGGTTCATTTTGGTTTCATTATTTCATATTATATTCCTCTGGATGACTTATAGAGTTTAAAAACATTGCTCGGGGATGTTCGTTTTCATGGTTTTCTTGAGCGGTCCACTTGTATTCTTAATTTGACGTTTGGGTAGATCATGGGTAAACATCCAGAACTGATATTACATGTAATTAATGATATTACAGAATCTTGAATGATTTTATAATGAGTTATATTAGATCCATGTGGCCGAATCATTAGATAAGAATTAAATGAATATTATTTGGGCTAATTTGAGCGGTTTTTGGATCACAACCAACTCATTTTAACTTTTCACTTAGTATTATGGCCATAGGTTATTTCCAGAACTTAAAATAGAACATAATACATATAACATATTCTGTTTCAGCCATAAAAATGGTTTCATGACCATATTTGAAGGTAGAAATGGAAGAAGAGAATATGTCGTTTTTGAAGGTGATAAATTATCACCACATGAACAACGTTTTCTTTAATAAAATAAAATGAAGAGGGAAAGGGTGTGGGGTGATATAATATACCATTAGAATCATAAGATTAAAGTATATGTATAATACTGGAGTTACAAATTTTTTTTGATGAATATAGGTAGGGAGAGATCAAGAAAAAAACTTGAACTTGAAAGGAAATTAAAGGAGAAGAGGGAGGGGAATTACATTTAGAATCCTCCTCTTAAGAACCTCCTTAAGGGCCTATGCTTGGTCTTTTGATGAGACCAGGAGCTCTTGGATGTGGGGAAGAGGATAGGAGAGATGATTGGGTAGATCGTAGACAATTCTTGAAGCTTGAGAGATGTGGTTTGGCAAGAGGAGGGGGAGGGCTTATCTATACATGAGGAGGGAGGTTTTTTTGGCATAAAATATTAAATAAAATAATATATCATAAGTTAGACTTGTAATAGTAGTTTTTTGACATCCTAAATCATATATTAATATAATAAAATTTGTTTTAGGCTTTAACTCTTCTTTATAATCCGAATTAATAACTTTATTAAAAGGAAAGTGAAAGAAAGAGAAAAAGACACTTTAAGAAATCACCTTTTTGACTTTAGGCTTTGGAAAGTTCCTTTTAGGTTTGAGAATTGAATTTATTGTATTTCAAGGAACAATTTATGAAATTTAATATGTTTTGGCCGAAACTAATGTTCAAGAATGTTTATGTCATCATTACATCATTAATGATGCAATTTAGTGCACCGATTATGCGAAAAGCTGTATTTTTTTACTATTCACCTGAAAATTGAAGTATTTCAGAATAAACCAAAAAATTTACCCCTACCATTTTTCGACGTGTAGAATCCAAAAATGATGTCCTTTTTTCAAAAATAATTTTCTAAATATTATTAATTTAATATTTAATTAAATCATAATTTATTTCAAAAAAATAGTTTTTTTTAAATTAAAACTGATTTTGTAGTTCTTTAAAAAATTACTTAGGGTCTTATAAAATTTTCTAAAAACTATTAGACATTGATTCAATATTTTATGAATATATTTCAGAGAAATAAATTAATTAATAAATTATAATTAATTATTTATAACTTATAAAATACAAAAAACGTTTACTAAGGTCAAATTATCACTTTCTATGATGTCTAAATTTTATTTTATTATTCATAGGTAATGTTACTCTTATTTACAATTAATAAGGTTCATAGTACTATTCATAAGGGTAGTTTACTATTCGCCAAAAATTATTTTTGTTTCATTAGACTCCAAAAATATCTTGAACACAACCATGTATGTTGGATTTTTAAAATTTCAAACAAAGGGGTGACAAAATTATGTGTAAGGGTCACTTATCACTTAGTAGTTCATTATTTTGTGTTTTTATGACATAGATATAAGAAGTTAATTTTCCATTGAAAAACTTTGGGTCGTTACAATTAATATTTCATGTGATTATTAGACTTTTATAATATCCATGTGAATATGTAAATGACATTATTTGAATTTTTCTTTGCCATATTATTCTGATGTTCAAGTTTAAAAAGGCTTTTGTTCTAGTCTTATACACTACCTTAAATTTTTATTCTTATTTTTGAAAGTTTCTTCTATAAAGTTATACTTACTGAGCATCTGAGCTCACCCCTTTCTATTTTTTATTTTTCCCAAGATGAAAAAATGTATAATATGACTAACCTCTCGGGATATTCTAAGGGATCTCAGTGTTGTCTATGGAAACAATGTTGTTGTAGATTTCCATTTTATGATGTAATGTAAACCTTATAAATGTATCTAGTACATCCAAGTATACTAAACTAATCAGTCTTTCGAGACTTGATATTTTATGATCAGGCCAATGATAGGTAATAATGCACCGACTATGGGCTTCAGGGGATGGGGCATTACAAATGTGATATTTTTGGTTATATAGATTATGATTACAATGAAAAATATATATTAAGTTGTTTGACAAATATTGTTAAATACAATGATTTTTTTTAAATGTAATGATATGGGCCATTATGTGGATTAGAAACCAAAGAACGGCCTGAGTGATAAGAATAAACCTAAATATAAGGAGAAGAGTGTGGTAAAATAAATTGAAACTACTTCGGTAGATGTTGGTCCATTAAATGAATTTTTTATCTTATACAATAATTTTGTATTCATATTATGCTAATGTCTTGTTTGATTTTGGGTATTATATGTTAATTTATTTATTGAAAATTTTATGGAAAAATGAAAATTTCATTCAATAAATTAATTTATTAATTTTTGTAATAACACTACGTGTAGTATTTATGCAATAATAATATAAAATACATCTTGTTATATAAGTGTCATGTTTTTTCCTAAAAACATTGTTTTTTTCCATTGTAGAGTATAACATTATTTTTGGAATTCATAATATTTTAGTTTATCCTCTAAATATATATTGTAGATCCAAATAAGTTATTTTCAAATTTTGGTATCATGTTTCATATGAGAATCAATTACTAATATTAATAAAATATTATGAAATTGAGGAACTATTAATAGAAGGAAATTATTGATATCTTTCTCATTTTTTTAAAATAAGAACCCTATTTAGATTAATGATGTTCTTGTAAAATGATAATAAATATAGGTATTTGTAATGAGTCTCTCAATATTATACCTAATTGGAATGTTGAATTTACTATTGACTTAGTGAAAGATGTAAAAACCCTTTCAAACCTCCTATATTGAATAAATATTTTAAATCTTCTGGAATAGAAAAAATAGTTGAATGTATTTCTAGATAATGGATTAATTCATCCTAGCACATCACCATGGGTTGATCCTATTAAATTGGTTAAAATAGAGGATGGTCTCATAATTTTTTTAATTAATTATTGATATTTGAATAGAATTACTATTAAGAATACATATATTTTTCTATATATCTATGACTTTCTTGATTAGCTAAAGGGATCTCAATATTTTTTTTTAAAAATATCTGAAGTCTGTATACCATCAGCAAAAGGTTAATGATTATAACATTCCCAAATAGTTTTTCATACAACATATGGATATTATGAGTTTATGGTTATACCATTTTGGTTGAAAAATTATCTATCTATATTTGTATATCTTATTAATTGAATTTTCCAAGATATTTTTATTTGATTTTGGTTGTGTCTATTGGTGAAATTTGGTTTTATTCTGTAATTTATAAGGATAGATAAAACATAAAATGATTGTTATAGAAACATTGAAGGAAAATAGGTTCTATTGAAAATTTAGTAAATGGTATTTTTGGTATACCAGATTTCACTCAACAAAAATACCATAAATAAATTTTGCATAAATATTGATCCTATTAAAAATAAAGTTAGAGATGAATGTAAAAAGACTAAAAATGTTATTGAGATTCGTACTTTTCATGGGTTTGTAGGATATTACGTGTGGTTTGTTTAAAACATTTCCATGTTTTCTAAAACAATAACTAGGTTAAAATGAGAATGAGTTAGGTTCATTTATAAAAATGAGTCTGAAAAATATTTCCAATATTTGAAAAGAATATTAATGAATGCTCCAGTAATTTCCCAACCATCTAGAAATGGGGTCTTTTTTATCTAAATTTATTCTTTATTGAAGAGACTGGGTTGTATTTAACACAAAATTATTAGGAAATTTCTAATGTTTCTAATAAATTAAAACGTCACAATAAAGTTATACTACACATAACCTTGAACTGAAATATGTACAATTGGATTTAAAAAACATTAGAAATAATTTATATGGAGTAATGTGTGAAAAATATATTTATTATAAAATTTTAAATTATATATTCATTTAGAAATAGTTGAATAAGAGATAAAAGAGATGGCTAAAATTGATAACTGATTACAAATAAATTATTTATTTCCATCTAAGTAAATCAAAAAGAGTGTTTGATGATTTTATTTTTGAAGATATTACATCATTAAATTTTATACATTTAGAACATTATAATTTGGTTAATGATTTAATTAATGTTAGATTAAAAATTATGAATACATGAAATCCCTTTATTTTTTCAGGTGTTAGTATAATTGTGTTTTTTATGCCAGATTAAGAAACATCATATGGAAGAATATGTTTTATAGAAAAAGATAGAATTGTAAAAGAAAAGAAATTTTCCCCTATTTCATATTTTCAAATAAGTTGTTTTCATATTCAGAAAAAGGTTATGTATTTCATGTGACACCCTTTAAATAAATAAAAATAGTGTGCGTCTCATAGCTCTCAATTTTTGATTCATCCTAAAAGAAAAAAATTTAATGATATTGGGAAAATTTCCTAATGATAAATAAGGCAGAAATACATTTCTGATTTTATAATGAAATTATTAAACATTCAAAAGGATGATGTTGAATGAAAATTTCCAAATAGAATTTTATAAACTTTGGAAATTTCAGAATGGAAATGGGAGAATATATCCATCGATTTTGTGTTGGGATTACAAATAAAATATCAATTTGATAATGTGGTTTGGTTAATTTTTTATAAATTTACTAAATTTAAAAAATTTATTCCCATCAATATAATATTTTTTAGAACAAATTCCATGAATATATTTCAAATAGATAATTATATTACATTGTTTTGATCATTTTTTTATAATGACCCTATATTCATCCCTATGTTTGGTAAAGTATTTATGAAGTCTTTGGGAACTGAATACGATTTTAATATAAACATTAATCATCAATATGATGGATAGTAATAGTGAAAAATTAAAACATGGTAGGATATGATTTGTGCTACTTCAGTAGATTATCAATGATGTTGGGATCAATATATGAATTTTGTTGGGTTTTCGCATAATAATATTTTTCATTGCATCAGCATAATGGTACATTTTAAAGAATTATATTGAATGCATCATTGGTCTCCATCATATTGGGATAATGTAGGGGAAGTAAATTTGTTTGGGACTAGAATTGATTGAGGAAATTTATAAGAAGTAGAGATGATTCAGTAGTTCAAGATTATCTCTTATAGTAGGTTGAAATGTTACCCATATAACCAAATAAAATATCATTCTTTTGAGGTAGGAAATCATGTTTTTCTTAATGTTTCTCCTTCGAAAATTGTTATGTTTTTGGGAAAATGGATAGTTATGTCCATAGTTAATTGGACCATATAAAATCCTAGGTAAATTTAAATTAGTATCCAATCATGTGTCTTTTCCATCATTTTTATCTCATGTATATATCATATTTAATTTTTTGATGTCAATAACATATGTATCAGATGCATCTTCTTTTTAGATCCTTGAAGTAGTTCAATTATAAAGAATCATATTTTATGAGGAATAACCGATATAGATTCATAATGTTTTAATGTAAATGTTTTTGAATAAGGTAATTCATCATGTTATAGTTTGTGGAAATACTATATTGTTGAAGAAGCAAGATGGGAATCATAAAATTCTATGAAGGAAAAATATTCCCACTTGTCTAAGTAATGAATAAATGTGTGATGTGGAAATTTAAAAAAATTTGAAATTTTGTAACATTCATGTTAATATTAGAATAAACCATTTTCATTTATTATAAATATTCAGTAATTATATTTTATAAATATGTAATCATATTAAGTAATTTTCCAGTCAATAAGGAAATAAATTATTTTCACTAAATGTATATAAATATATTAGATATTTTAATTATGTGATTCCCATAAAATATTTCTAATTTTTACTTTATGAAATGAATTTAATTATTGAAATCATCATATAAAAATTATCATATGGTAATTTTTAAGAATTATATGAAAATTCTGATTTTTTTTAATGAACAGTGAAAAATACTTATTTTATTAGAAATTGAAATGTATTTTAAGGTATTTAAAAATTAAAATTATATTTAGGATATGTTTCAAAATTTAATAATTTAATTTTTGATAAACATAATCCAATTATTGTCTTTAAAATGAATTCATACATTAATTTGTTATAACAATATTTTTTATACATAACAGAAATATTTCAAAAAAATGGTTTTCATCACCTTTTGTGAGATTAATATTAAATTATATTATACCACTTATAAAAACTGAATTCTGAAAAATATATTCTATATTTGGAATTAATATTTAATTTTTATAAAATATGACCCTTTTACTGTTAATCATTATGAATAGATGCCATAAAATATTATTTTACCACGACAAAGTTAAAATTAGATAATTACGGTTAAAAATAATATTATAAGGCATGAAATTAAATAAAAATATTTCATTTATTTTATTATATGATTATATTTTTTCCATAATCATTAATAATGTGAATGTTTGACCTTTTATTTCAATTTAGCTTCTATTATGTCCTTTATAATATTTATGAAAATTATAAAGTAAAAAGTGTCACTCTGTTGATTTTAATTTCTACCATTTTTTATTATTAGGATAAAAAAATTATTCTTGGTAATAAATGGATATTTTAATTATTACAAATATTTTTATCACTGTAACTTTTTTTTAATAAAATTTAGTGATGAAATAATTACATTAAATGCTTATACAATGATGATTTTGTGCTTCAATAAGTAATAGGAAATCATATATATGATTTTAAAAATGATAGAAAATTGTTTTGGTGAGTTGTAGTGTCATGTAAATTATATATAAATAAATTACACATTAGGTATTTTAAAATAATTATATTTTAATTTCATTGTTTTTCTTTCATTATCAAAGTCAAAATAATTTAATTATATCAAAATAACATTAATGATATTTGTAATAAATAATATTTCATTAAATGATTTAAAATTAATTAAACAATTATCTTGGGATAAGTTAATGAGATATGATTTAAAATTTAAATGATTTTTCAATTAGTTTTCATTATCCCTTTTATAGTAACTTTCTTGACCTATAATGAATAAAAAAATTAATATCTTAGAAATTGTCAAAAGGTTTAATGGGGGTTAAATAAAAGATATAAAAGTGAAAAAAATAGATATACCTAAAAAATATTTATTTCATGGGATGATTTAGAATAATAATAATACTATACTTTAAATATATCAATTTGGATTTATGTTTATGTGAAAATAAATTCATATGAATTTAATTCATTAAATATTTCAACTGTGCCCCACCACTCAATTGTGAAAGTTCAATCATTTCATTTCTCCCTCAGACCTTTTGAGTAATCTATTTCAAACAACAACTACACAAATCCCTTCCAAAAATCCCTTCCAATTTCCTAGATTCCATGGTCTGAAAGTAAAACCATCATAGGAAGCATCTTCGTAAAACTCTATTGAGGTTGTCTAAAAAATTGGAATATTTCATAACCTAGTGTTTAATTATTATTATTTATTTCTCTACCTCCTTAAAATATTTCTCAACCTTGATGAAATTATAAAATTAATATCTTACATATAATGATATTTTATTATGTTAATATCATTACCTATATCTATATCATCTTCCATCAAATGGGAAATGAGACCATCATTTGTGTGCATAAAGAACTACAACCTCATAAACTGATTTAATTCATTTTCCATCACCACATCTCAAGAATGGTTATAAAATTTATTTATTTTTTCTATATGAGATATAGGATATATTAATATTTATTTAAAACATATATCATTTAATTTATTACTTTTCAATCCATTGAAAAATGAAACTGTCATTCGTTCATATATGTGGATTACCACATCTCCAAAGTGATGTGATTCACTTTCCAAGAGCACATGAAATTCCTATTATTTACAATTATATTTAAAAATAAAATAGAATATTTAATAAATAATCATATTTTTTGAAATATAAAATGATAGTAGCTTTCTATCCATCATTTTCTTTGAAAAATGGAAATGTAACTCACACGTAAGTACGACCGACCATCTTCGTGATTGTAACATAATAATTTTTCATAACCACATTTCATTATTGGTTTTAAAAATATAATTAATCTATAAAAATAAAAATTACTTCTGTAAAATTATTCTTGGTATGATGTAAAAATTACCTATTTGACTATAGTCAACATACTAAGGTTATTTTGAACATATAACATAAATGTCGTCAAAGCATCCAACATGAACCTAATTGATCGAATAATTATACATAACGTGGTAGTATATAAAATAAATGCAATAATAAAATTGAAAATATTTTTAATTTTTTTAATTAGTTAACAATATTTTATCATTATGGAAGATAATGAATATATGAGATGAGTCAGACTCAAGGTAAGTGGAACTTTACTATTAAAACCACATTTAAAATTCCTTCAAGTATCATTTTATAATTATTTTTAATCTATTTAAATATTATTCAAATTATTTTATGGAAGTATTTATATGGACCAAAATTAATTATAAAGGGCATATTATTTTATGTTTTATTTTATTTTGAAGGTTTTAAAAAGGAAATATTTATTGTATTTTATAGAAACATTTTGACAAAAAAGAGAATTTTCTATATTAACATATATGGTGTAAATGATTTTTACCACCACTTTCCCAAATATTTGATGTATATTTTCCTCTAAAATATTCCAGGTTTTCATCAAATAAAAAATATGTTTCTCTTTATTCTGAGTGTTTTAAAAAACTGTTTTAAAAGGGATACAAATTTTCATATCCAAAAATACTTTTCTTATAGGTGCAAAGAATATTTATATTCAAGCGTTCATATGTTATGATTTTGTTACAGTTATGGGGAATGTTTTATAATGATTGGTGGTACCATTATAAACAATGTATGGGTGGTTCTGTTATAAAATAAGGATAGGTGGGACCTTTATAAATGAAGGATGGGTGGTTCAATTTTAGATCAATGATCAATGAGCCTGATATATCTATCCAATTCATTGGGTAGGTTATTCCATTTGTAAGTGTGATTATAATAGTGATATTAAAATGATCAACCAAATGACCTATATTATTTTTCTACACTTATTATGTTTTTTATAGAAATATCATTATTTCACAATGTAATCTATTTAACATATGTTAAAATTAAAGTGTGTGATACTTTTTAATTTAAAATTTATAACTATTTTTGGGAAAAGTCATCAAAAAAGTGTATCATATGAAATAAACCATTAGGTTTTTTTCATAAGTATTTATATTGAAAATTTTTATGAAAATATTTGGGTATAGATTTTGATTTCTTGATTAAAAAGTTTTTTAGATTCTATCTCAAGTTTTATTTTGAAAATGGAAATTTCTTATGAGTATTAATAGACTAATGGGTTTGATTTTTTATTTATATCTTTTTGTATATCCCTTAATAATATTTCTATTCTCATCCCTTTTTTAAAAAAAAATTCCGATGGTAATGTGAATGAGTACGGACTAGGATGAGGTTATGACACAAATTGTGAAAATATTTAATGAAAATAAACCTTGTTATATTTTAAAATGTTATGTATTGTAGTAAAAAAGGATGCTGAGTGGAATTTTTCACTTTGTGATGAAATATGTATTTATGTATGGTTGATGAGATAGTAATCAAAAAATCTAAAGATAAATTTTTTTTGTGAATATTAGAAAATGAATTATTTCATAAATATAGAATTTATGGATTATTGAAGGCATAATCCTTATACATAAAATGTGGGTGATTCATTTGATATCATTCCCCTTTTAATGAGGATTCTAATACGTCCATAAAACCTCAGGCATTCGATGTCTCATTTATCATGCAACTGAGTTTCTTGCTAAACAAGGGATTTTTCCATAAAGGGTGATAGTTATGGACACTGCATACCTTTTTCTCTAAATTTTACAAGGGATAATGATAGACCCTAGCCATAGAAAAAACATACATTTCATGTTGTAAGTTGTATTATTAGTTCACAAAAATATACCCACAGAGTTATATATGATAGTGAAGTAGAGGTTTTAATTTTGATTAAAATGCTAAACACATCGAAAATTTAGAATGTTTTCTGAAACTGGAGTTTGGGTTATGGAATTCAATTATGTGTACTCGCAAATTGGGTAGTCCCAAACAAATAAATAACACATTGGGGGCCAAAGAATGACCAAAATACTATAAAAATCGACTATTTCTCTCCCCTATGTGGAACTCCAAACTTTGAATGAACACTCTATTTCTCATGATGTAACGTTCTCATCACTCTCCACCTAAGCAACACAAGTTCAGCGACGCTGCTTTTATAAGCTATAGTTTTTTCATTTCTCAACACTTTTTTGGGCCATTTTAAAAACACACAACACAATTTTATTTGTTTACGGAGGGTATTATGTCTATAACATGGACTTAGTGTACTCCAAAAAAGGCTGATAAATACACCACTGCTTATGATGTCACCTCTACTACTACTAATAGGGATAAAATGGATAGAAATGTTGAGATCTGTTAGTATATGAGTGTCTTTTATGAAACTTTGTAACTGATGGGACTAGAAACTGAGTCATAGAGGGGTAATTTTTTTATTAAAAGACTAACAAATTAGAATATAGAGCTTCATAATGATTTTGTAATTTTAGCTGTGGAGAACCATACATCAATGTTCTCATAATCATGCCATGATGATATTCAATAGTGGAACACAATTATTGTTAGACATTTTATTAAGAAGAAGGAATATTTTTTCAATTATACCCTCAATGTTAGAATAATAACAGTCATCAAGGATCTACAGGTAGATAAGGGTTTCCCATCCCTCTATTGAAACATTATTTGTGACATTATCTCGAACAATCAAATGAGGTGGTAAGAAGATTGGGCTCTGAGGTCCTATGGAAATTTCACTGATGAACGGTCATGGGGGTGATGGGTAGGCTACATGTGCAGACAGTATGGGGTTGAGAAGTATCATATTGGGATACATGATACACTATTTATGTCATAGTTCCATTTTTTACTTCCACCAAAATCTACTATTAAATATCATCATTACATGGTCTCCATATACCAACACCTTCAACCTCCATCATGGTTAGGTGGGAATCAGTTTGGAGGACCTTCCCCGCATTAATAGTCACATTTTCTAGGCTTCCAATATGATGAGTTCCTCTCATATGATCAATGTTTACATGGATTTAGGGAAAACTCTGGTGGTGGAGAAACATTATTTAATATTCAAAAGAGATAAATTATAGGGAGGTTAATGAAATTACATGGTGTATAAAATAGAAAGGGGTTGAGGTCATCATGTTGATTTTAGGGGAGGAACATTATAAGGATTGTAGGTAAAAATTGAAACATTTTCATCCACACCTGACAAATTCTATATTTCAAGAAACCATCATGAGTATGTGGTTTTTAGTGTGGCACACACGCATGGGAATCTATTTGAAAACCTTACTAATAACTACGATTCTAGCATCCAGTAACTAGTTCAACCTTGGAATCCTAGTTCTAGCTATATTTCTTAGCAAACTAGGGAATATCATAAGGGGAATAATTCCCAAGTACCACAGTTGTCCATTATAATTTCTATACTAGTAGAAATTGGTTCACCTTAGGGGGATATGAGTTCATAATTTCTATTACCCCTATAAATTCATGTCTCAAACCCTCTCTTAAAAATACCATTGGGGTGTGCCGGGTGATGGTCTTTATGGAAAGGGTGGGGGCCATTTTGAAAATATTAGCAATATCAACTCTCAGCCCTTCCAAGCCACATAGGGTGAAATGGTTGATGGCCTACCTGGAAATCTGGAGTAGAGGAAGAATCTATAGGCCGTTTTTTGTAGGGTGTTGGTCATGAGTATTGATAAAAAAATATACTAGGAACTATACACCCCAACCATATAGTCTTACTAGTTAAGTTGAATTTGGTAGACAAAAAAATCTTTATATGGGGGTTCAATCTTAAAGGAAACCATAAATCCTCACCGGTTATAGAGGACGATTGCTAGTGAGGGATCTAAAGATGTAATTATTCTTCCACCCAGTAACATCAATTGTTACATCCCCACTAATTATATAAATAATTGGGTGGTGTCACATATGGATAATTTTTTATAGAGGAAAATAAGTCTACTGATTCTATTGAAGGAACACTAAGAAGAGTATAAAAATTGGTCATATGCCACCATGTTAGCTTTTTAGGAAGGGAGAAGGGAATGTTCTTGGTAAACATCAATTGTAAAGGGAGATTTGGTGTCCCCTATTCCTATATCTTTTATCAAGACCCCTAGAGTGGGAACATATGGTTGTATATTGATTTTACATAAGTAGACATAATATAAAGTTTAAAGCTCTAGGGATACAATTATCGGGCCTTGAGATCATCCAGGGAAGCGACTGCGCAACTTGGTGTTGGTTATGGATGACGCAATCCACCCTATGATCTAAGAGATTATGAAATGTTTCAAATCTATCTTATGGAAGATCATCAAAGTAAGAGGCGAAACAATGAAGATATCAAGACCATAGAGGTCAAGGTCTGCAAACTCACTAACTAGGTAGACTACAAAGATTGGTTTTCATACCATACAAACATAGATGACATGGAATACTGGCATCATTCCACTACCCATGAGCAGGCCATGATCGGTTGGGGTAATGTTAAGGAAAAATCTACTAAAGCATCCCCTTATTAGGTTTCAACTCATAGTGATTATTTATAGGACTCTAGTGGTGAGGGGTAATGGGGTAGTGATTCCAAGAAGGAAATGCCTCATGTTAGTGGAGGGGGGATTTCAACCTAGTTATTACAAAATGAGGTACACTTTTACGGGATATGATTTGGGCTCAAGAGTTTGATACTGTGGAGAAATTTATTTTTCTTGGTAATTATAAACTCATGATTGTGATTCATGTGTTAATACCTGATATAAGAAAATTAAAATATCATTAATTTATGGGAACATGTTTTCCTTTTTTATGAATAGGACACCACATAGTCCATCCTTGAGTCTTTGTAAGGGGAGTATATTAAGGAGTTTAGAGTCAAGGATCTCAGCTCCCCTATATCCCCCAATAATTTACAAGGGGGACCATATTGATGATTTAGTATCATCTTTTCCAGATAGTGGTTCATGTCGACTGGGATGGCTAACATCAAGATCCATTTGAATCCCCAAGGTAAACATTAAAATTTCATTCACCTCACATTTATTTGTTTTCAATTCTAGGTATAATTTTATATAATGACTTATGTATTTTTTTATTTTGTACAAATCCTGGGAATGTAACTCTAGTGGACCATGTGTTATCTGTAGTGACTCCTAGAAGTGGTGGAGCTCAACGTCGAAGCCCTGAGAATAAATACATTGACTCATAATGTGACCACCAAGTATGAGGTTACCAAATGGGTGATAGAGATGGTTGTCTTCTTCACCTACAAATTATGGAATCCTTAGTGAAATTGGGTTTCATTTTCCCTAGTTGTTGTTTCAAATTGGCCAATCTCTTTTATTGTAATAGTATTTGAGGATGAATCCCCTAAATGACCAAGTATGCATGAGGGGACTAGGGATTTCATGTTTATTCTAACGA
The DNA here is from genome assembly GCA_963277665.1 of Viscum album. Taxonomy (NCBI): domain Eukaryota; kingdom Viridiplantae; phylum Streptophyta; class Magnoliopsida; order Santalales; family Viscaceae; genus Viscum; species Viscum album. The sequence goes on along the minus strand of OY728140.1, from coordinate 1,687,763,745 downwards.
TTGGTACATGCATATAATATTTGACCTCTCAAGAGGATCATTATTTTGGCTGGGAAGTTAGACCCATCACACTAGTAGATGTGACTGAGGATTTTATGGAACCATTAGCTAATGAGGACTCAAATATTATTGATGGGTTGGGAAAAGAAAATGTGCTTACTCAACATGGATCCCAATACATACAAGCGGATTCTTATGGAAGACAATACTATTGATGTAATAATGGCCTTCCATGAGTATTATCTCATGCCACATGAGTATCTTGAAGATTCTAGGTTTCATGTTACTCAGATGAACTGGATGGTTCGATGTTGGTTATAAACGAGTATCCAAACAATCCTTTCACATACTCTATGGTTTGGCTTGATAGGTTGGATGAGGTCCCTCTTCCACTGGGCAGTATACATGGGGAATGGAGGTGTATACATCCAATCACTCTATGCATTATATCAGGACTTCATAGATCATAGAGTGTATGTGAAATTGATGTAATTCTATGTGACTTCATAAGAGCATACCTCAATAGGTTATAAGGAACATTGGGTGGAAAAAATCAATATCAATCATCTGTAGGAGTAGGTGTAGAAACATAAGTTCATCATTACCACAACGAAATAAATCAACATCCAGATGAGTGAACAATTGGCTATGGATGAGGTCGAGGTGTTAGGGAAAAATATTTAGGGAATGAGTAAGGGGTTAGAAAAATGATGGATTTAAACCTATGCATATTAGTTTATTCCTAAAACTAATTAAGAGATGGAAGAGTTTCATTGGGGGTGAATAGTCCTTGATATAACTCAACTAATGATAACTAATCTGGGATCCCTTTCCTATGATGACTAGTATTGAAATTTTACTATAAAAAGGGAGAGGCTCAAGTGTATCTATGGTCCTCTTAATTAACATTTTTCTCAACGAAATAAATTTGTTAAGTACATAAATTTCTATTATAAAATTTAATTTTTCTTCCATGTCTATCATATTAAAAATAGAACCATATATTATTATATAGTCTTATATGAGTCAAGCTCGGAGTGAGAAACAAGTGACCGATAGAAGGCTGATCATTTCAATGAGAGTTCCAAATATGGGACAATGGTTTGGGATTAGGATTTTACAATTATCAACTATGAGACACATTATTTTTAGAAATTATTTTGTAATATACTAGGGGTTCTCATTTCATTAATGTTGTGTAGGTTTAATGGGGAAACAACATTAAGGGTATTAGAGATCCACATGAGTAAGTGGAAATTCTATAGAAGGTAAATTCTAACATATAATATTTGTATCAATGAATGGAGGGTGTAGGAGGGTTGTGGATAACCATTGACCATTTTTGAAACATGATTCCCCAAAATATTATTCTCAAAGTGGTCTTATCTATGGTGTGTTCCCTATATTGGATGTTAGAATGTTTTGTATATGTTCCATCAGTACCTAAGAGTCTATTTCTAGATGATGTAGGTGGATCCCCTATTGTGTATTCCTTGAATAGGAGGAAAGCCTATTTTGGCCATGTCCTATAACCTTATGTGCATCTTTTTAGAGTTAAAAGAGTTGAATCATATGGGATGTGTTCTATACATGGGGGGAAAGAATATTTTTCCTTGTCCTATCACCATATATTATCCCATTTGAACATGAAAGATGGATTTTGAAAAAAAAATCAATTGGAGAAAGAAATTATAGATAATGAAATAGGATACTTAGGAAGAGTTCCAACTATATGATTTCCATGATATACTATATCATATATATCAATGGCCAGTAATAAATAGTTTTAAAGTGTACAAACCAATGGGGTAAATGAAAATTAAAATCAGGTGAATGTCATGAGGAAAATATCAATTGTACATTAAGGAAGAGAGTGGTGGTATCCAAGGTAAAGAAACCCCAACTTGAATGGAATGAACCTATGTGTATCCACTGTCAGCATAAGAAAATTAACTAGAGCGAATGAAACTAATGTCTTGGCTTGAGAAAATAGGTTCTAGAATCACTAAATATCCTTCAAATAGGAATCAATTCACACGTAGTTTTATAATGCGGCATAGAAGAAGAACAAAATTATTTGTGGAGGTCCGACCAATAAATGGATAGATCATCACATAATTTTTCTTCTTGCATTGAGGATATAAAACTTATAGTTTAAAATCATTCATCAATGAAGTTAGACATATATTTCAACTTTTTATATTGAGAAAATGAATAAGATATAATCGGAGAAGGATTGGTTCTATAATTTTCCCAAACTAGTGGGTTTATTAAGGAAACCCATATTTCTAATATGCCCCAATAGTGATACCCATGGGTTTTGTACCTTTTACATTTGATCACTTAATTTTTTTGAAGTCCTTTGTGTGATTTAATGATATAAAGACAATATTTTTATCAAGCTTCCATTTGTAGTTTTTTATCATACATGAATTTGTACCACATACCAGGGGATGTTAGTGATCAACTCATTCAGACCATTGGAGGTATTCTGTTTTTGGATGCACAACCTTGACCAAATGAGAATGATTGTTTGGAGCAGAAGGCACTATATATCTTATTTGAATATAATTCATGAGATTTACTATTTCTATAAAAATGTTATCTTAGATTGGGAACCAATAATTTTAGGTCCTAATTCTTATACCACTTCATATTGGATGTCATGCAATCTTATAATACCAAGAGGAACTAAATTTTAATAATGTAATGAGAATTTCAAAAATAGGGTGTGAGAAATGGTGTGCTAGTGGATTCACATGAGAGAGGGTATCCATATGTCTTCAAATATCTATTTGAAATAGAAATAAAGACATACATAGTTCTGGATGCTTTGGTGATAGGTAATCAGATCTAGAATAGGCTTCATCTCATGTAAGGGATCTAGGTGTTTCATAGTTAAACCTCATGTGATGGGGTCTGCACTTTGATGTATAACTGTAACACCCAGGTAAATAAAAAATATAACTTTTTATATTTATTAAATTTTGTGAATTAAATATTAATTTTACCTTAAAGGGGATGTTATGTTTGATATAATACCAGATATGCAACAATAGTTTTCATTGAAAACTTACATTGCACACAACATTGATTCATACTAAAAAATAATAATATAATATTATTTTAAATGGTACTCAACACCTAGACATTGTTTTGGTAGGAATGGACAGAACTAACTACAATACAAACATAAATTTTTGTTAAATGTTTTTCAATTTATCCAATAAATTTTAGGTATTAAAATAAAAAGGAATCTGATTTTAAGCATAAATACTCTAATATTAATTAAATGGACGATTTAACACCTTTTGATGGATAGCCTTCTTAAAATATAGTTTTGGACACTTTTATATGTTCTATTTTACAAAATAATTTTATTCTTTATAATCAGGACATCAAAATTAACTTTTCATAAAATTTTGTTATTTTTCTGATAAAGTTCATTTTTATGAATAGTGATAAATACTATATTTTAATTCAAAAATGCCTTTTAATATAATTTATCTATATGGTTTTATAATCTTTATAAATGGGTTTAAAGTGTAATTAAATTATATTTTTACCATTTTATCCTACTTTGTTCATTTGAAGTAATTTCACTTTGAAATTGGACATAAACAAGTGGTAATCTTTTGATAGTTATTATTTCTTAAATACATGTTTTCTATTTTGACAGCAGGAATAAATTTTAAATCATTTTCGGCCACTTATATATTTTGAATTTGGAAAAATGGATTCCATATTTGGAATTAGGATGTCCAAATTGTTTAAATAGATAACTTTTATTTTTAAACATTATGAATATTTATTTTAGTAAAAATTTTATTTACCATGGTTAAAGGGTAAATCTGGTAAATAAGGGTAACAAAATATTATTATAATAATATTAAATTAACATAAAATGTCTCCTAATATTATTGTTTGATAAATTTACGACCATGGGCATCCTTGGGTCGATTTTGGGACCCCATGGAGCCATTTGGGAGTGATAATGACACTTTATATTAATTAATTTAAAGAAACACAAAAATGACTTAAACATATATATTTTAGTAAATCAATTCTTACATGTGGTTATATAAGTTTTCTCTTCGACTATAAATATTAATTTCCAAACTATAAAGATTTAATAAATCATGATATTTTTTTTATAATTTTTAGACCCCAAATATATAAAAGTATTTATGACACAATAATGATGCAGTGTTTACCTCATTAATGGATGATTTAAATAAATAAGATTATAAATATTAAAACAATACCCCAAACCAATACAATTATTATTGGATGATTTTATTTTGAATATGAGTCATTTTTAATTCTCCCTTAATGAGTTTTGGACCTTTTGAAAATGAAGATAATTTTAAAATAAAATAATATTTTCAAACATTCCTAAAGAGCCCATCATCCCCCTTATAAAAACCCCTATCTTCTAATCCATTCATCACACATATCAAGCCCCGTGGATTGTCCAAACTCTTCCCAATTATTCTCCCTACATCCCCTTACTCCTCCTAGAAGAATTACCCCTGGCATAATGCAATTCAACTAATCGTTTCGGATCAAAAAAACAGTACATACCAGATTTAAAGGTAACGTCTTATCTTAAGTTCTTTTGTTTTATTTTACTTATCAAACCCCATAATATATTTTTATTCCTTTATTTTATAACAAAAACAGTATTATAAATATACTATGATGTTTTTATGAGAATTATTCAAGCTAAACTTACACACACCTCCATCTAACGGTTGAAGAACATACTTTTCCTATGGACAGCGAACTACTGCCTAACGAAACGATGATTGTTCAATTATCTCCTACCACCTCTCATGGTGGCCATTATATTGGCATTTTATTTATATATGATATATATAATGGTTATGTTTTCTCTATTATTCTGTAATTTTTTTTACAAACATACCTTTGTGCTTTCCAATATGTGTAAATACGATAATTTCATTTGAGGAACTGCAGACTACCGCCCCTCAAGGTGATATGATTCGTTCATTACATACATGGAAGATATAAAGGATGGAGTCAATGAAATTATGTAACATATACATCATTTTATATTATAATTTAATTTTAATATAACTATGTATCATTATTTTTTCATTCCATTAAATATGAAATAGAAATGAAAGCAGTGTTCATGCGTACATACTCCATACTGTCTCCATGAACGGTGCATTTCATTTATTATCTCCAAATGTTATATAATATTATAATTACATAAATAAAAGGGTTATATAGGATATATATGATATCTATATTATGAATATGATTCTGTATGTAATGGACTTTGGACAACATTAACAACTTGTAATGATAAGAAGTACATTTTTTGACTCAAGTACAAAATATCAACAAAAATGACCATTATTAACATAAATGATTGAATAATGGTTATAACAAGGTAATAAGTGATATAAAAGGAATATTAAACTTTAAAAAGTTTCTTAATAAAGTAGAAATTAATATTATCTAATTATTCAAGAGATTAATGAACGAACGGTTCATGTCAGACACAAGGTAAGGGGGTTTCTTATATCACTTTTAATTTTGTTAAATTTCCATTATTCTACACTTATTTATTGCATGTGGTGTATTTTGTACTTCCATTTGATATATACTGTTATTATTACCTTTATTTTCATTTTATTATTTGATTCATTTGGGGGTTATTAACTTTCTTTCAAATAACTCGATTGATTACAACGTAGTAAGGGGTTTTCATCTCACTTTTTATTCCCTTGTGATTCCTGCTATATTTTCCACTATTTCCATTTTTTGGAGTATGTACCACCCATTATTTAATTAATTGTGTAATATAATTTATTTTATGTGTATTTACATCTTCATTTTATATTCTTTCTTTCATGCGTTGTATGTTTCGTATGTTTCCAAATCGTTAAGGGAACTTTTCACCCTCGACTTTTTAAAAGACTGATTTTATGACTTGGCTTTTAATCTACATCTTCTTGTGTTGGGATATGTTCTTATATATCCTTATTTATATAAATTTTATGTCCAAGTAATGAGATACCCATTTCTCTCTCATCAACTCTTTTTCTAAATTTTAATGTGACACCGTTGTGTTGTTGAATTTCTATAAGAGAACTTCTTAAACCAATTTAAATTCATTTTGTTAAACATATACTTATTGATTATGTTGTGCTATGAATGTGTTTGAATGTACAATGATTGTTTCACACTTAACATACACTTATATTGTGTTTACTCTTATTTTTCACACATAATTATGTCATTGATTTGTCTATAAACAAAGTATTTGATATTTCTAAGGGACTTTGTCTCAATTTACATTTCCATTGAGTCTTATTTGTTTATATACACCAATTCACTATTATATGGTGTATATACTGTCCTTTGACATTATATCTTGAATATTTTTATTCTCATGATATTATAAGCTTTAATTAATGTTATTCCTTAAATATTTTTATTCAAGCATCTCAGATTTGGTTAGGAACTCTTAAAATAAAATATAATTTTAAAATTTTAAATTATTTAATCTTATAAATATTTTTCATTAATGTCCATGTTTTAAAGATAAATTTAAAGAATTATTTATATGAATATTAATATTTTAAAATGCCAATTCCTTTAAAATATTTATATTTTTATGGGACACTTTGATTCAAAAATGACTTTTTTAATTGTTTTAAATGGTTTGATAATGCATTGATTATGTTAATAACTTAAAATGATATATTGTGATTGCAATGAGAAAATGTTATCTTTATATTATTCTTGTTTTATGTGATATTAATATGTTATGGTTATTGGGAATTGTTTACATATATGGGTGGTTCTGTGATAAACCTAGGGCGAGTGAGCTTGAGATAGATTTCCAATGCATTGGGTAATGTGGTGGGGGTAAACGTTAATGTTTCACCTATGAGATTTAAAGAATATACTGGGATGGGTATTCCAACTTAAATCCCTACGTAGCTATGACAACTAAAATGTAAGTATGATATGGATTCCACAAGTTACCTTTATGATTTATGATTTCTATGTGTTATTCATAATTCTTATGATTTCAATAGGTATGTTATGATTGAAAAGTATGGTTTCATTGATTTGTATTTATTGATGGGATAATGTTTTCATTCCTTTTTTTTATAACCCTTTCCGAGCTTTTTATTTTCATCCCACGTTTGAAATGTTTTTTATAATACTTTAAGATTAATATGGTCAAGGATGGGATCATGGAAAAAGTCATGCTGTCTAAAATAAGGGTCTAGACATGTTACTTTTTTTAAGTGTTTTTATGTTCTGAAAAAATGGATACTGAGTAGAAGTGTATACTTTGTAATTTTTGAAATGTAATGTAATATATATGGCTTAATTATCTCAAAATATAAACCTGAAAACATCTTAAATGTGAATTATTAATTTAATTCAATATTATGTAATGTTATAAGGTCAGGTCCTTATAGTTGGTATCAAAGGTCGGTTTAGAAAACTTTATGGATTAGGAGTTTTAGTTAAACACAAGGTTAGTCCCAATGTCTATTATTTCGGTTAAATCCTTGTTTTATTAATTTTTCAGATCAAGGAATGTCGGTTACAAATGGAAGTTTGATGATCTCAGACAACATTCATATCCCTTCCTGATGACATGCTTGCAATAATTATTTCAAAGTCATGTTCAGATGGTTGTGAATGTTTTTCTAGAATACAACTCACTTGCAAGCAGTTGTTTGAGATATCAAGCACCTCCACTATTCCTTGATATCATCATGGATCATGGGTGGTATTTAATCAAATCCTATTATCTCCATATTCTCATATTTTCAAGAAAGTTAAATATTATCAAGGAATTTTTAAATATTTTACCTTATCATAGGATTTTGAAGCATATACTGATTTTGAAAAAGATCTGAAGAAGGAGACCCTTGCGCAACCTATTTAAATTTTCTTTTACAATATTTTCTCTCAGAAAATACATTTGGTATTTAAGAAAAACCATTGATTGAATGTTTAAACTCAAACTCAGTTAAACTGTTTTATAAAAATCATGTTTTATCAGATGTTTTGAAATTATATGTCGTATATGATTATTTTCTAAAACTGTTTTTCTACGAACACCCATATGACCCAAGTTGTAAAAGGTGTATTTGTATAAAGGAAGAGAATGATTTTTAAGGATCTGTAAATCATAGTTGCAATTCATGGACCTTCTACTTATGTGAAAAAGATGATGATGAAACCATATGGACACCATGATGAAGGTATGTTGTTCGTTCTATTAGGAATAGATTTATTTTATCATATGGAGGTGAAATAAGAAAAAAGGAAAATATGTATAAGGATTCCTGAATTTAGATGTTGTGATCTTAATGTATTGGGATGAAAATGAATGGTATAATAAAACATTTGAGGATAAAAAATGTTACAGTTATTTTTGAGTTTTATAAAAAGGACAACATGTCGCATCTGGAAAAGCCATAGGAATCGAACCCACAACCGATGGGCGACAAGGTCGCATCGCCTACCACTTTCCTACATGATGTACCTTGTTAGTATGAATTATTCTTTTATGTTAATGATTTTATGGATCAAGAATAAGTTTATTTTGGGATCTTATGTTATATCAAATGGATATCCTTTATATAGGAAAATGATTTGGTGATAAAGTGCAAAAGGTTATTTTAGAAGATGTTTGCTCTTTTGGAAACATTATATGCTTATGGGATATTGAATACTATGGGATCTCATTTATGGAGTAATGGTTGACATTTTATTTTTGAAGAATCTATGTTTTTATTGTGGCCATATGAAAATTTGGTTTATTTATGGAAATGATCAACCTATCATGGAGAATATGTGATTAGGTTAATTACTTTTCAATATGAGACATTAAGAGTAACTGATTTTATTTGGACATAAATGTTATGATTTATCTTCGAAGACTGAGGGATTAAATCCTTCTGAGATTTGGGTTTCAGTCATAGTTTGGAATACTTTTAAGAATTTTATGAACATTCGTTTATTGAATGGTCTATGTTGAATTTTGTGTATTTTTTGACAAATTTTAGAGATTAAGCGTAGTTTTTATTTTTATAAAAAATTATCCTTTTTGAGAATTATCTGGTCTTGTACTAAATGTTTTTTTGGTTATTTCTAAAGAAAAGGGAATTATATAGTTCATCTTTTGTGGATTATATAATAATCTAGAAGTTGTTTCCAGCACTTTTAATGGGACCAAGTCAGTTTGAATACCCATCGTTTGGAGTGAAGATGAGTTTGTGGTAGAAATTTAGTAAATTATGAAAGTCTACATGACAATTAAGTATGTTTCCTTATGTTTTTATTTAAGCTCATAAATAAATTACCCAACATTATGAAAAGTAACCTAAAACAAAAACATTGTCTGTTAACTTTTTCTACTGGGGAATCAAAGACTGTTTAACCCATTAGAAGTTTGTGATTTTATTGTGGTTAAACGTATCCTTATCCTATTTTCATCCACTCTCCATCAAACCTTAATGGTTTGTTTCTATTCCATATCTTTGTTTTCGTACATGGAATCCTAGTATGGTATATCTTAGGGGACATTTTTATTTCTCTTTCGTTCTTTTAAAGTGATATTTTATTGACTCTTTTTCCAATATGGAACTTTCAATGTAGTTTTCAACCCCTATTTAAAAATTGTGAGGACACAATTACCAAAAGGGAGGAAGGATATAACATCCCAGGAAAATAGGGAATATAACTTCTTTATGTTTATAAAAATATATGAATTAAATATTATTTTTACCTTAAAGGGGATGCTATGTTTGATGGAATACCTAATATGCAACAATAGGTTTCATTGAAAACATTGAGTGCACACAACGTTTAGTCATACAAAAAATAATAATATTATATTATTTTAATTGGTAGTTAATGCCTTGTCATGGTATTGGTAGGAATAGAAATTACTAAACACATTATGAATATACATGTTTGTTAAATATTTTTACATTTATCCCATAAATTTTAGGGTCTTAAAATAATAATGAATCTGATTTTAGACATAAATACTCTAATATTCATTAAACGGTCAATTTACCGCCTTTTGACGGCAAACCTTATTTAAATCTAGTTTTGGCCACTTTTATATGTTATATTTGAAAAAATAATATTCTTCTTAGAAGTGGGAAATCCAAATTTACTTTGGATATTTTTTTTATTTTTCTAATTAAGTTCATTTTTTATGCATAGAGAAAAATATTGTATTTTAATTCAAAACTAATTTTTAATTTAATTTATTTGTATGTTTAGATTATCTTTATAAATATTTTTAAAGTGTAATTAGATTTTATTTTTTCCATTTAATCTTATGTTGTTCATTGGATTTAATTTCACTTTTAAATTGGTCATAAACAAGTTTTAATCTTTTGATAGTTATTATTTCGTAAAATCACAATATTTGTTTTGGCGAAGAGAATTTATTTTAAATTTTTTTCTGCCACATATGTGTTTTGAATTTGGAAACGTGGATTCCATATTTAGAATCATCTGGTCAAAATTGTGTAAATAGGTAACTTTTATTTCTAGAAATTATGAATATTTAATTCAGTAAAATTTTTATTTATCATGGTTAAAGGGTAAATCTGGTAAATAAGGGTAAAAAATATTATTATAATAATTTTAAAATAACCTAACATGTGTCCTAATCCTATTAGTTTATATATTTTCGAACATTTTCATCCTTGGGTCGTTTTTGGAACCCCATTGAGCCACTTGGGAGTGATAATGACACGTTATATTAATTAATTTAAAGTAACGACAAAAATGACTAAAACATATATCTTTTGATAAAATCAATTCTTACATGGTGTTATATAAGTAATATATTAGAATATAAAAATTCATTTGAAATATAAAAATATGTCATACATCATAATAATTTTTTTAATAATTTTTAGACATCAAATAAATAAAATTATTTATGACAAAATAATGATTCATTATTTACCTCATTAGTAGATGATTTAAATAAATAAGATTATAAATATTCAAAAAATATCCCAAACCAGCCCAATTCTTATTAGATGATTTTATTTCGAATATGATTCATCTTATATTATTCTTTAATGAGTTTTGGACCTTTTTAAACCTTATATAAATTTATAATAAAATAATATTTTCAAACATTCCTAAAGAGCCCCCATCCCCCTTATTAAAATCTATCAATCCTAACCCATTATTCACACATATAAATCCCCTTGTATCATCCAAACTCTACCCAATTATGCTTCAAAAATCCATATTCTTCTCCTAGAATCCTTAATCTAGGAATAATTCAATTAAATTAATCCTTTTGGTTCAAACCAAACAGATATACCCGATTTTAAGGTAACGTCTTCTCTTAAGTTCTTTTATTTTATTTTACTTCTCCAACCCTGTAAACTCATTTCATTCATTTATTTTATAAAAACACCAGAATATTAAATATACTTGTTTTTTTATTAGAATTATTCTAACTAAACATATAGAAACCTTCATCTAATGGTTAAACAACATAATGTTTCTGTGGATGGCGAACTAATACCTCACGAAACGATGATTTCTCAATTATCTCCTACCGCCTCTCATGGTGGACATTATGATAGAATTGAATATATATATTATATAATTTATGTTTACTTTTTCTCTATGATTCTGAAATTTTTATTTAAAAATATACCTTTATGCTTTCCAAAATGTGTAAATATGATAATTTCATTTGAGGAAGTGCAGACTACCGCCCCTCAAGGTGATATGATTCGTTCATTACATTCATGCAACTTATAAAGCATGGAGTTAAGGAAATTATGTAACACATATATAATATTATATTACACTGGAATTATAATATACATATTTATCATTATGTTTTCACTCCATTAAATATGAAATAGAAATGAAAGTAGCATTCATTGGTACGTACGACATACTGTCTCCATGAATGGTGCATTTCATTTATTATCTCCAAATGTTATGAAATATTATATATATATAAATATACTGGATATATATGATATATATATATATGATATATAAATCATGAATATTATTCTGGATATAATTGACTTTTGACCACATGAACAACTTGTAATTATAAGAAGTTCATTTTTGACTCAAGTACCAAGTATCAAAAAAACAACCATTATTAACATAAATGATTGAATAATGTTTATAACATGGTAATAAGTAATATAAAAATAATAATAAACTTGAATAAGGTTATTAAGAAATTATAAATTAACATTAGCTTATTATTTCGGAGATTAAAGAACGAACAGGTCATGTCGGACACGAGGTAAGGGGGTTTCTTATCTCACTTTTAATTCTGCGAGATTTCCATTGTTCACCAATTATTTATTGCATGTGGTTTATTGTGTACTTACATTTGATATATACTATCACTAATAATTTTATATTCATGGTATTCTACAATTAATTTGGTGGTTATTAATGGTTTTTATACGATTATATTGATTACAACATTGAAAGGGGTTTTCATGTCACTTTTTATCCCAATGAGATTCATGATATATTTGCCACTATTTCCTTTTGTGTGGTGTATGTACAGCCCAAGATTGTATTAATTGTGTAATATAAATTAATTTATGGGTATTTACATCTTTATTTTATGATCCTTATTTCATGGGTTGTTTGTTTTGTATGTTATTAAATCGGTAAGGTAACCTTTCACCGATATCTTTTTAAACGACTTCTTTTTTGTTATGGATTGTAATTTACATTCTATTGTGTTGGGATAGGTTCTTCAATATCCTTATTGCTATAAATTTTATGTCCATGTTATTAGATTCTATTTTTCCTCTCATCAAATCATTTTCTCAATTTGATGGTGACACCTTTAGGCTATCAAAATTCTTGTAAGAGAACTTCTTAACCCAATTTCAATACTTTGGGTTAAACATACACTTCTTGATTATGTCGTGATATGAATATGTTTGAATGTCCTATGATTGTTTTATACTTAATATTCAATAATATTGGGTGTATTATTATTTTTCACACATTAATATTTCATTGATTTGTCCTCAATCTATAGATATGATATTTTCAAGGGACTTTGTCTCAATTTACATTTCCATTGGGGATTATTTTTTATTACACACCAATTCACTATTATATGGTGTATATACTTCCCTTTGACATATTATATCATGAATATCCTTATTCTCATGATATTATATGCTTGTATTTATGTTATTCATCAATTAATTGTTTTCAAGTGTCTCTCATTTGGTCAGGAACTCTCTAACAAAAATATCATTTTAAATGTTTTAAATATTTTATCTTCTAATTCATTGTCATTAATGTCCATGATTTAAAAATGTGTTTAAGGATTTATTTATTTGGAAATTAATGTTTTCAAATTTTAATTCCTTTCAAAGATTCAAATTGGTATGGGACACTTTGATAAAAAAATCTCTTTATTAAATGTTTTATATGGTTTTGAAAATGGTTTGATAATGCATTGATTATGTTAATATCTTAAAATGATGTGTTGTGATTGCAATGTTGAAATATTATATTTCCTTTATTCTTTTTTTATGTGTTATGAATATGTTATGGTTATTGGGCATTGTTTACATATATGGGTGGTTTCGTGATAAACCTTGGGTAGGTGAGCCTGAGATAGCTCTCTAATGCATTGGGTAACATGATAGAGGTAAGCGTTAATGTTTCTTCTAAGAGATTTTGGGAATATATTGTGATGTGTATTCCAATACATCTTCCTACGTAGCTATGATAGCTATAACGTAAGTGTTATATGGATGCCACATGTTGTCTTTATGATTTATTATTTCATTATGTTATTCATAAATCTTATTATATCATGAGGTATGTTATGATTCAAAATTGTGGTTTCATTGATTTGTATTTATTGATGGTATAATGTTTTCATTCCTTATTTTATAACCCTTACTCATATTTTTATGCTAATCCCATGTTTTGAAATGTTTTTCAAAGGAATTAATGATGAATAAGTTCAATAATTGGATCCTGGATAAATTCATGTTGTCTAAAACATGGAAGTAGACATGTTACTTTTTTTAAGAGTTTTTATTTTAGGAAAAAATTGATACTGAGTAGAAGTGTATACTTAGTAATTTTTGATATGTAATGTAATAGATATGGCCCAATTCCCTGAAAATATAATCCTAAAAATATCCTCAATGTGAATTATTAATTTAATTCAAGATTATGTAATGTTATAAGGTGGGGTCCTTATATTAACATCATATAGTAAGGATGTAATTAAGGGAAAAAATTGTGAATGAAAAACAAGGATGATATAAACCAAATTTGGATTGAGGGATAAGGGTTCCATATGAATATAGTTTGAGATCATAATTATTGGACCCGAAGGATTGATACAACTTATTCATCAAGATTGGACTATACCCAACATGAATGGAAGGTCCAAGGTGGGTCCCAAGAGACTCTTAATTGAAATTGGTGATCTCAATGAATGAGTGGAACATGTTATAAGGGTGTTTGTTCGGACCATATCATGAATTTTATGGTATAGATGATTGGACAAAAGGGGGTTACTACCAATTTAAGGTGATGGATGTCATATCGAAGGGAGGATCTACTCTGAAAAAGTATTATCAGTATAATAGATAGAATGAACCTAATTTTAATGGTGGTCTAAGGGGGAATTACACCATAGGAACATATTTGGAATAAGCTACAACTAATTTATGTTCATGATACTTGGAGCCTAGGGACATCCTTCTTGGTAATGTTTATGTGGCTGACCATCATGGGGAAGACCCTACCAAGACTCCTAAATCAATATGTTTTATTCTCACTATTAAAAATAAGGAGTGGCGAGGAAACTCCTCCATCGCATAGAAGCACACGATATGAGGAATGATAATTAATATGGGGGAAGGGGTCCTAACGATACTTAATTTCTTAATCAACATGTAAAATTTCACAAAGAGGAAACATCAACGGTGATAAAACTCCAACATTACATAGGAATATGGGAGGAAACTAAATCATGACTTCTAATATGTGAACCACAAAGGGGGAGTCCAATGCCTGAGAAAGGACTAATGAATTTTGTTTGCAACACATTATTCACAACCACATTAGCAAAAAAATATTTTTAACAAATTCTAGATTAACCATTGAACATATTTGTAACATGATAACAATAACATGTCAGAATAAATCCTTCTAGGAGTGTTCCATGGATGGGTGGAGATCTTATATTGACCATGAATCATCACTATATTGGATTGTATTTGTAGATGTATGATGATGAGGATCTAAACCAAACAGGATTCAGGGAGTGGAGGTGAACATCATGATATGTTTTGGGAGAGTTCATTACTCTCAGTTCTACGCCTCAGTATGTCTGGGAACATGGAATGGGTACATTGGAAAGTGAGAGTCAAACTAGTTCTCAAGGGGAAGGTTTAGAGATATGTTATTTGTCACTCTAGGCCAAGGATATGTGATCTGATCATCTCTATATATCCCATTAAAATGGGAATCAAGCTATATGTAGTTATAGACTGTGGTCTAGTATGAAACCAAAATAAAAATAGAATGTTTTCTTAACAGAGGGACAAAATATCATTCAATTTTTCATCATGAGGTGCAGATGTGAACTATATATTTTAACATATTTTGATAAGGATTTTGGACTTGGAGTTTAAAATAATATTGTGTGGAAAAAATTGCATAAAAATTAACATCTTGTGACAATGATGTCACACTATAATTTATCATCATGTGACTAGGACATTATCTTGTTGTCTAATATCATAAAACCATGAAATTACTGAAATATCACAAAATGTATCATTTGTTGAACATCATATTGGTGGGAGGAGATATCTTTACCCCTTATATAGTGATTTAGTGTTATGCTCCATTGGAGTAATCCTTATGGATCAAAAAGGTGTCCTCCCATTAAGGATTAAACATTTCATAGGAAAAAATACCTCAAGGTGTCCTCTTAGTATTTTTTTGTGAATGATTATGTTTGTTGAAAAAGCTAGATTACTACAAATGAGTACAATTTGAGTTTTTGGAAGACAGGTTTGGGTGTGATTGTGATTGTTGAAAATTGACGGCACATGATTCTGAGGCCCGGTGTGCCCGGAATGAATTTTTGAACTTTTTTAAGATGTGTTCAATAAACACACGAGATACATTTTCTAAATTTTCAATTGGTGTTGGGATTAAAAAACTAAGGACATCGTTGAATCTGTAGTGTCAACATTACCTTAGAGGAGGCATGACTTTGACCATAGTAGGACTGGAGGAAAAGTTTTGTTTTGAAACTTTAAAAAGAATAATAAAAATAACTTAGTTAATATTTATTTTCTCGTTTCTCTTTTCCTCCAACAGACAAGTGCAGTGTGGGACCTGCAACATGTCAAGCCAATAAATGGCTTGAACTTTCAATTCTAAGTAAGTGCACCATTGTGGAATTAGGAAGGTTCCTAATTAGTGGGAATCCATCATTTCCACGAACGTTGCACACCCTCCCCCCCCCCCTCATATTTATATAGATCTTGGAGAGAAGTTTTGGCACTACTTATCCAAGAAACGAAGTGCTGAAAAAGTACCGAGGCACAAAACATTTAGTGGATGGAGTCGGTTCCAGTGAGAGGTGATGAGGAACACTGAAACCCTGAACTGGAGATCGATGACTGAGCGACATCATTGTAGGCTAGTTGCGTGGGACGACCAATGTAACACCCCGACAACTCTAGGATCGAGCTAGTGCATTACTTGTGATATGGTCATGGTAAGAAGGAATGAAAATCCTAAAGGAACGATCAGTTTAGTAGTCTTGAAAAACTAGATACATAGATGTTACTCAAATTACATTAGAAAAAGTTACAAAATACTATACATAACAAAAACTAAAAACTGCAACCACAGGAACTCAATCAACGATCACCTCATCATCACCTATTGATGGAAAATAATGAAAGGGGTGAGCTAAAATGCTCAGTAAGGTTTAAAAATAGCAGAATAATTAATACAATAATATTTTAATCGTAATCAATCTAACATAATCAATATGTCATGGTGAATAAAAGAAAACTCAAACCATTAAAAAATGGATAATGAAACTGCATCAATAGATTCTGTCATAGTGAAAACCTCATGGATAATAAAAACTGATTATGCATAAAGAAAATTCTTATCAATTGTATGTCATGAATTTGGCACATGAAACCATAATTCCCTTAAAACGGTTTAGTTCTATGTGTATAAACCCCTTTGATTTTTGGAAACAAACTCAGAGGGTTTGTCACCAAACTGGTTTTTATCATGAGACCTACCGATGCATCGAGGGGTTGTAGTTAGACCCACCCACCACTGCATGTCCAAATAATTCTTTATACATTGATTCAATATAAGAGCAATATGCCTTTTCAATATCTGTATAGATTAGAGTGTACGGATTCATCAATATTTCCATAATTAAAATAAATTTCTTAGTAAACACCGTATATAAAATGGTACACAGTTTAGACAACAAACATATCCATGGTATGAGATTGTGTTTATTTAATATAAATATAATTTCAAAATAAAAGTGATCTCAAATGGGTAGTACGTACACCACATAAGGATTATTAGCTGCACAATACAATGTTTGTCACACTAAAATAGTAGTTTAGATAAAGTCTCTTACCGCAATGTAATCAGTCGAATAATATGACCAGAAAGTAATATACCTCAAATGAATCATATAAAAATATGAATATAAATATAACTATGTTATTATATATAAAATTTAGGTACACATATACCACATATATGAAATAAGTGGTGAACAATGTAAATATCACAGAAATGAATGTGAGATTAGAAACCCCTTACAAACATTTCGGCATGGTAACGAGTGTTATTGCGAGGGATAATGAGAGGTAAAGGGGTATTCCATTATTTATATGTCACAAGGTTATTATGGTGAGGTGAAAAAACATACCACATCATTAGGAATTAATAATTAAATGGCATAACATAGGGGAGATTCTTGAACCAATGTGAGAGAGAGGATTTGTTACCTTACGCTTGAAGGTGTTAATGACTTGTTATTAAAGACCTGAATAAACCAATTAGGTTCATTAATTCATAAATCCAGAACCACTAATATATTTAAATGATTTATTATTACCCTTTTTAGTTCATTCAAATAATTTTTGATTGGTTATAATGTTCAATTTCATTGTTCGGGATCGTTTGATTACTTGTTTTTTAAAGATTGGTTCATTTATATTCATGTTCAGATAAATATGAATGATAGAGGTGGTTTTCCAGAAATGAAGTTATATTCCATTAATGAACTTCCAAGATATTTCATGGTTTTAAATTTAATTTCATTATCTAGAGTGAGGTCAAATTATTAAATATATACAACCTTAGTGACAACCGTTTTGGTTCAACGGTGGGTTTGATTACAATGAACATGTATTTATTTATAACTTAATACCATTTGTAAAAAAGGATTACATAACTAAAAAAAGATATATTAAATATATAATAATATGGTTCAACCATAACACAAATGGTTTCATGACCAGAATTAAATATTATAATAAAAATTGATAATTGTTTTCCTTGAATGTGCTAAATTAGCACATCTCAAATGGTGCTTTCATTTCATCCAAATAAATGGTGGGTAAAGGAGAGAAGATAATGAAATATACCATCAGAATAAAATAATTTCATTACATGTATGTTATTGGAGTTATCATTCTATTTGGGTGAAGGTAGGTGAGGAAAGAAACAAAAAGAAAAGAACATAAACGAAATAAAGGATTTGGAAAGAAGAGTTTACCTCTTGAGACTTCCTCCTTTGACAACTCTCAAGGGGAGAGGTTTTGGTAATTTTAAGAGTCTAGGAGTTTTTGGACGTGGGGGAGGATCTTTGGGAGATATTTGGGTACAATATTGGCAAGTCACAAGGCTTGAGAGGAGTGATGTGAAGAGGGAGTGAAGGGGGTGTCTATAGTGTAGGAGAGATGAGTTTTCATAATACAAAATTCATTAATTTATGATTTCTCCATAAGACAAATAATAGTGGGTCTTTTATGACCAAGAATAGTAATTTTATCAGGTGAATCCGAATCAATTGTTCTTACATCAGCATATCGTCATCAATGACTCAATTAATACATTATTTAGCATTTATTCTGAATTATTGGATTTTACTATTCATAAAAAAATTCAACTATTTCTGAAAAATCCAAAAAATTCATCATGAACATTTTTTGACGTGTATAATCTAAATATTATATCATTTTTTTAAAATAATTTTCAAAATATGATTAATTAAGTATTAAATTAAAATTAACATTTAATCGAAACATATAAACACTTGAAATTTTCATCTTCATTTTTAAGGTTCCTAAGTTCATTTATACACTCAATGGTATGGATACCATTCCTAAGAGTCATTTTTCTATTCATAAGGTCATGTTACTATTCATAAGATTAGGTTATTATTCCAAAGGGTATGCTACTATTCACTGAAAATTGATTTTTTTTCCTTATCAGACTCCAAATAACTTACTGATTGCAACCATGTATATCAGATTTTTGAAATTCACATCATAGAAGTGAAAAATTTTGGTTTACTTGGATAGGGTATGGATATATCCTATAAGTATCCATGTTTTGTTCCATATAGGCTAAGTGATTCATGAAATATAGGCTATAACTAGAATGTATTTAAGAGAAACATACCATGAAGTGTTTGGGGTGAAACATTATTCCCTCCTTCGGAAACTCGATCGGTGATATTTTATGTATGAAACTCAACAAAAAGATGTGGGTGATTCATTTTCATAACATCCTTAGGTTCCCATGTTGCTTCCTCCATATTCTTGTTTCTCTAAATAACCTTTAATAGACGAGTTATCTGATTTCTCAATACCTTCTCCCTTGTGTCAAGAATCCTGATAGGCTTTTCACAGTATGACAAATCAGGTTCCAATTCTATTTCTTCTTTTGTGAGTACATGCATTGGGTCTAGCATGAATTTCTTTAACAATGAGATGTGGAACACATCATGAACTCTGGAGAGATTTAGTAGCATCACTAAATAGTAATCTACAGCTCCAATTCATTCGAGAATTTCAAATTGTCTAATGTACCTAAGGCTCGGTTTCCCTTTCTTACCGAACCTTAAGACACCCTTCCCTGGAGATACTTTCTGAAATACATGATCTCCCACTTGTAATTCCATGTCCTTTCTCTGGTTTTCAGCATAACTCTTCTGGATACTTTGGGCTACTTTAATATGGGCCTGTATTTTATTCACCTTTGTCATAGTCACTTCAATATGTTCTAGGCCGATAAGTTTCCTCTCACCAACTTCGTCCCAACAAGTTGGACTTCGTCATCTATTTCAATATAATGATTAATATGGAGCCATTTTAATACTAAAATGGAAACTATTATTGTAGGAAAATTACACCAAAGTAAATTATTGATCCCACATACCTTGGAAGTTAAGAGAGCATGACCTCAAAAAGTCTTATAAATTATCAATAGTCCTTTCAGACTATCCATCAGTTTGGGGTGATAAGAAGTACTCATATGAAGCTCATTATTCAAATAATTCTGGATACTTTTCCAGAATTTTGTTTTAAACCAAGGATATTGATCGGATAAAATCGATAGAGTTTCACCATGAAGTCTTACAACTTCATTAATATAAGGTTTTTCCAAGTGATCGAGTGGAAAATCCTCTCTTATAAGAAGAAATGTGCTGATTTTGTGAGATGATCAACAATTACCCATATTGCATCATTCCTTCTATGTGTCCTCAGTAGTCCCATTAAAAAATCTATAGTAATGTTATCCCACTTCCACATAGTAATAGGTAGAGGTCGCATCACTCATTTGGGATGTTGTCTCTATGCATCCACTTATTGACAAACTAGACATCTTGACATGTAGTCAGCAATTTCCCACTTCATATTATCCAACCAAAAATATTCCCTCAAATCTCTATACATCTTGGTGCTACCTAGGTGTATAGAGAAATTTGAGCTATGACCATCGTCTAATAGTTCCCATTATAGCTCAGGTACTAATGGAACATATGACCTCTTTCCAAATTTCAGAACACCTTCTTCATAAACGAAGACATCCAGTCTCCCATCCTTGACAGCATTAATTTTCTTATGCAGATTCTGCTCATCAGATTGATAGCTTTTTATCTTCTCTAATAAAGATGTTTTAGAAATCCTTTAAAAGAGGAAAGATGTTTCCCTTTCCTCAAACATTTCCCATTTCCATCGTTAGTAGATCCAAAAATATAGGATATCTCTCAATCTTCATTTGAGTCAGAAGTCCATGATCTTTCCTACTTAATGCATCTGCCAACATATTCACCTTTCCCTCGTGGTAGTGTATTTAA
Organism: Viscum album; assembly: GCA_963277665.1. NCBI lineage: Eukaryota > Viridiplantae > Streptophyta > Magnoliopsida > Santalales > Viscaceae > Viscum > Viscum album. The sequence goes on along the minus strand of OY728140.1, from coordinate 1,687,742,291 downwards.
CAATCATAATCTCCGAGTAACTAAAGCCATCTTATTTGCCTCATGTTGAGTTCTTTTTGTGTAAAATGTATTTTTAAACACTTTTGGTCCGTATAAATCACACATATCTCTCTGTAGAGATAATGAATCCATATTTTCAGAGCGAAGATTACGACTGCTAACTCAAGATCATGAGTTGGATAATTTTTCTCATGAGTCCTCAATTGTCTTGATGCATAATAAATAAGTTTATCGTTTTGCATAAGGATGCTACCCAGTCCATTCCTTGATGCATCGTTTTATATTTCTAACCCACCACTTCCATATAGAAGAGTCAAAATTAGAGCATTGACCAATCTTATTTTCAATTCATCGAAGCATTCTGTACATTCTTTTATCCACATAAACTTAACTCATTTACATGTGAGCTTGGTTAGCTGGTTAGCCCGTCGGAAAAATGTCTGAACAAAATGCCGATGGAAACCTGCTAAGACAATAGAACTGCATACCTCAGTTATGTTTGTTGGTGTGGTCCATTCTTGGATTGTCTTTGACTTTGAAGGATCAACTAAGATTCCATCCTTAGAGACCATATGTCCTAGAAAATAAACTGATTGAATCTAGAATTCACACTTTCTAAACATCCCATATAATTTATTTATTCTAAGAGTTCTCAGAATAACCCACAAGTTATTCTCATGGCCTTCGTAGCTTTTTGAGTATATGAGGATATAATCGATGAATACCAAAACAATGTTATCAAGATATTTCATTAAAACTCTATTCATTAAATCCCTGAAAATAGAGGGTGCAATTGTTAGTCAAAAATGCATCACTTTAAACTTGTAATGCCCATACCTATTCCGAAATGATGTCTTAAGAATATCTTCCTTCCTCACAAGCAACAGTTGATATTCATATCGAAGGTCAATATTCAAAAATTATTGAGCTCCATGAAGTTGATAAAATAAATCATTAATCTGGGGTAGAGGATACTTATTTTTTATTGTAATAGCATTGATTTCCCTGTAATAAAGGAAAAGTCTCATGGATCCATCTTTCTTCTAGACAAAGAGGATAGGGGCTCCCCATTTAGAAACATTAGTTTGAATAAATCCTTTTTCAGTCAAATCCTCTAGTTGTTTCTTTAGATATACTAATTCCACAGTCTCCATTCAATAGGGATTCTTTGATATAGGTCTTGCACCATGAATTAAATCAGTAGATAACTCAACTTCCTGCTCTGGAGGATGTCCTGGTAAATACTATGGAAATACATCAATGTACTCTTGTACTATGTGCACATCTCCAATATGAATATTTATTTACTTGCCCATAGATATTCGTTTATATTCCTCTCCAAGTATTGCATTCAGTAAAGCTACTGGGGTTGGTTCTAGATAATAATGCGGTGGTGAAGTTTCTACCATAAAGACAAGGGATTATACACCATTTTAAAAAAATTTAACTTTCTTTTTCTTACAATAAATATTCGCATCATAATTTGACAACCAATTCATACCGATAATTATATCAAATTCCGTCATTGTTATGATGAAAAGGTTATCAACTAAACCATCTTTTTGGGTCTGGAGGGGGACTAGTCGAAATGCCTTTGTTTCAATGAAACATCCCCTGGGAGTTTTGACTGAAAACTCCTTTATTAAATCAAATTGTGAATATCTAATTTTCTAGGAAAACTGAGAAGATGTAAATGAATGTGATGATCCAAAATCAAATAAGGTGTTGTCTATGTTTGAGGAAACAATTAAAGTACCTACCACCACATCATTAGGAACTTTAACCTCCATAGTTGTAATCGCATAAGCTCTCCCTTTCTCTCTTTGCCTATTCTGAGTCAAGTTTCCTTGGAGATTAGGACACTCATTTGCATAGTGTCCCATATCACTACAATTTTAGCATTGAATATGACTGAATTGTCTCTTCCCCTTGCATTATTCATATCGATGACCCTTTTCTATGCAGTTATAGTAGACTCCCATGCCTTTCATGCATTTCTCGAGATGATTCTTTCCACAATTCTCACATAATGGGAATAGCTATGTTCCATTTCTCTTCTTTGGTGATTATGATTTTCCTTTATTATTAGATTACCACTTCTTCTCTAGGATTCCTTTTAAAAGTTTGGATCTAGAAAAATCCTTCTCTGTTGTGATGGCACTTGATACAATTTCATTATATGATGAAAATTATTGAGAAGCAAGTTCCCTTCAAAGACATGGATTAAGACCTTCAAAGAAATGATCAATCTTGTCTGTCGAGTCATCTATGTAATCTATGGCATACTTGGCCATCCTTGTGAAGGAATCCTCATACTCTACAATACTTTCTTCTACCCTTTGTTTTAAGCTAAGGAATTTCCTCTTCATTTCAGTTCATTGCTCACAAGGGAAATATTATTTGAAGAATATTCCCTTAAAATTCCTCCATTCCATATCTTCTATTTCTTCTTCATCTATGGTATTCTAGATCAATGACCACCATTGATCTATGTCACCCTTGATACAATATAATGACAACACTACCTTCTCATTTTCATCGCATCTTAATGCCTTGAATATCTTTTCATGTAACTTGTTCCACTACTCCAATACTATCGAATTAGCAGTCCCACTAAAATATGGGGGCTTCTGCCACATGAAACGATCCAACATAGGTGTAGCATGTTTATTCATCACAACATGGGTATGTTGTCCCAATATGTTCATAATCTGCTCTGCTCCAACATTGAACATGTTGACTTGATCAGTGGGGAAATCCCTACATTGTATAGGAGTATTTATTCCCCTTATTCCATTAGGCTCCATTTCTAAATAATGTCATACACTAGATCAGTTTATGAATCTAAAATAGAAATAGCTTAATATATATTGAAATTATATGCATAGTTAATCTCATAAACATGGTTTCTCTGAGAAATAATTTACATTTCAATCCTTCACAATGGCTTGTAAACCAAATATGATTTATCCTAAGCATATACCCAGGGAGTTCCATAACCAAGAGTGCATCAAGGCCCATTGTCGTGTACCAGGATACTCCGGGTCAAGCTCGAAACTTCTTTTCAGAGTTTTCACTCCTAGGAACATTTGTGCCAGATCCACCTCTATCTGCTCGTATCGAGACAAAGATGTATTTACTAGAAAGATTACCATAATCTATTCATTACCAAAATACCAGTACATTCTTGTATATTTATCCTCAAATACTACATTAGGGTTTTGTTCCCTACTAAATATTTCCTACTCTAGTTTCCAAGTTTCCTACTAAACATCCTCTGATACCAATTGTAACACCTCAACCCCTTTAGGCTAGAGCCAGTGCACTACTTGTGATATTGGAATTTTATAAGGAATGAAAATCTTGAAGGTATGATCAGTCTATTTGTCTTGAAAAAACTAGATACATATATGCAACTCAAATTACATTGGAAAAGGTTACAAAATACAATACATAACCAAAACTAAAAACTGCAACCACAAGAACTCAATAAACGACCACCTCTTCATCAGTTATTGATGGAAAACAATGAAAGGTGTGAGATCAAAAGTTTAGTAAGGGTTAAAAATAGTGGAAGCATGAATACAAAAATAAGTGAATCATAATCATTCCGTCATAATCAATATGTCATGGTGAATAAACGAAAACCTCACGCCATTAATAAATAGAGAATGAAACTGCATCCATAGATTTTGTTATAGTGAAAACCTTATGGATAGTAAAATCTGAAAAAGAATAAAGAGAATTCTTATTAATTAGAATTCATGTATCTGGAACATGAAACCATAATACTATTAAAACGGTTTAGTTATATGGGTAGAAACATGTCTGATTTTTGGAAACAAACTCGAAGGGTTTGTCGCCAAACCGATTTGTCTCATGAGACATACCGATGCATTGAGGGGATATAGAGGGCCCCACATACCACTAAATGTCCAAATAATTATTAATAAATTGATTCAATATTATAGAAATATTCTTTTTCAATATCCGTATACAGTGGAGTATACAGATTCATCAATATTTCCATAATTAAAATAACTTTCCAAATAAACATTGTATGTAAAATGGTATACGATTTAGACCAAAAACATATCAATGATATGAGATTATTTATATTTAATATTAATATATTTTCAAATGAAAAATTCCCTCAAATGGGATGTAGGTACACCACATAATGATTATTAGGTGCACAATACAAAGTTAGTCACAACAAAATAGTTATTGAGACAAAAGTCTCTTACCACAATGTAAACGGTCGAATCATATGACCAGAACATAATAACACTAAAATGAATCATTTAATAACATGAATATAAAGAGAACCATGTTATTAGATATCAAATATCATTGCACACATACCACATACAAGATATTAGTGGCGAACAATTAAAAATCTCACAGAAATGAAAGTGAGATAAGAAACCCCTTACAAACATTTTGGCATGGTAAAAAATGATATTATGAGGGCTTAATGAGCGGTAAAGGGGTATTATATTATTTATATGTCACAAGGTAAGTATGGGTGAGGTTCAAAAACATACCCCATCATTAGTAATTAAAAATAAAATGGCACAACATAGTGGAGATTCTTGAACAAAAGCGAGAGAGATGATCCCTTACCTTATGCTTAAAGGTGTTCTTGGCTTGTTATTAAAGTCCTGAATAAACAAATTAAGATTATTAATTCATAATTATAGAACCTCTAATATATTTAAATTATTTTTAATAACCATTTTTAGTTCATTAAAATACGTTTTGATTAGTTATAATGTTCAATTTCATTGTTCGGGCTTGTTTGATTACATGTTTTTAAAAGATCGGTTCACTTATATTCAAGTTCAGATATATATGAAAGATGGAAGTGGTTGTCCAGAAATTAAATTATATGCCATTAGGGAACTTCTAGGAGATTAAATAGTTTTAATTTTAATTTTTTTACTTACAGTGAGGTCGAATTATTACATATATATAACCTTAGTAACAACCGTTTTGGTTAAAGGGTGGGTTTGATTACAATGAACATGTTTTCCTTTATAACTTAATACAATTTTTAAAAAAGGATTACCGAACTAAAAATAAGATATATTACATATATAATAATCTGGTTCAAACATAACACAAATGGTTTCATGACCAGAGTTAATGATTATTATATAAATCAATAAACCGTTGGCCTTGAATGTGGTAAATTAGCACATCTCAAACAGTGCTTTAATTTCATCCAAATAAAGGGTGGGAAAAGAAGAGAAGGTAATGAAATATATAATTATCATAAAAAAATTCTAGTACATTTATGTGACTAGATTTATAATACTATTTGGATGAAGGGAAGAGAGGAATGAAACAAAAAAGAACATACAAGAAATGAAGGAATTGGAAAGAGGAGTTTACCTTTTGAGACTAACTCCTTTGAGAACCACGTAAGGGGAGAGATTTCTATAATTTGTAGAGGCTATGAGATTTTGGACGTGGGGGAGGATTTTGGGGAGAGATTTGGGAAAAATATTGGCAAGGCACAAGGCATGATAGGAGTGAAGAGAAGAGGGAGTGAAGGGGGTTTTTTATAGTGGAGGAGAGAGGAGTTTTCTTAATATAAAATTAATTAATTTATTATTTCTCCATAAGACAAAGAATAGTGAGTCTTACAAGACCAAGAATAGTAATATTATCATGTGAATCTGATCAACTGGGCTTACATCAGTAGATCATCATCAATAACCCAATTAATCCATTATTTAGCATTTATTGTGAATTATTTGATTTTACTATTCATCAAAAATTCATGGTCTTCAAAAAATCTCCAAAATTCATCCTAACTATTTATCGATCTTTATAATCCAAAAATGAAATCTATTTTTCAAAAATAATTTTATAAATATTATTAATTAAATATTTAATTAAAATAATTATTTAATCAAAAAATATAAACACTTAAAATTTTCCGCTTCATTTTTTAGGCTCCTAAATTCATTTATACACTCAATGCTATGAATACCATTCATAAGTGTCATATTACTATTCATAAGGGAAATTCACTATTCATAAGGGTAGGATACTATTCCTAGCGGTAGGTTACTATTCACTGAAAATTGATTTTTTTCCTTATTGAACGTCAAATAACATACTAATCGCAACAATGTATGTCAGATTCTTGAAATTCACATCATAGAACTGACAAAATTAGGTTTACTTGTCTAGGTTATGGATATCTCTTATAAGTAACCCTGTTTTGTTCCTTAGCGGCTCAGTGATTCATGAAATATAGGCTATAACTAGAATGCATTAAAGAAAAACATACCATTGAGTGTTTGGGGTACTACAGCAAACACTGAACCACTTTCTCAACCGCAGACGTTTCTCCATCGTTCTTGATGATGGGGTTTGATTTTTGTTTAAATTCAAGTGAATTTCTTGAACCCTTTAATCCTCCCTCATGATTACAAGCTAAAGCGTATGGTGCTGACCTAACGAACCCTCCGTTAGTTTGCAACCCTTGTGCCCTCCATGGATGACCTATGGTGTGGCAGCACCGACTAACTATGAAGGAGGCAGCATGCCAACACACTCTGCAAGAGGAGGTCACGACACAATGTCCTGTCAGTCACTGGAGTGCCTAGAAACGGACGGCCGCGGAGGAGGTGCGGCGTGCCATCGCACACTGCCAGTGAAGATAGGGCAGCGGCTCGTCAGTCGTGGCGGTCCGAGAAGGCTGCCGACACATCGGTCGGCCGCGGAAGTAGAGGGAGGAGTGTGTATCATACTGCAAGTGGGAAAGAGGCTACGGATGATGTCGCGGTGGAGGAGGAACCTATCACGCAGGTTCCCCAGTGACAGGGGCACCCATGTGGCACCGCCATTTCAAAAAACCGAATGGCCTCCAGGCCATTTAGGATACCGAGAGGAACCCCCCCCCCCTTCAGCTTAGGTGGAACATGGTTCGGGCCCCTTGCATGTTGTGCATCACGAGGCCAGGTTTCCCCCCTGGTGGGCCGCGCGTCAAGTGGCTGGGCCGCCCCCTTGTAGGATGCGCCTCACGCGTCCGGGCTGCTCGCTTGCGGGCCGGGCCACCCATGCAGACACCACTTGTGGGACAGGCTAGACCTTGGCCTAGAGGGCTGAGCCCGCTGTGGCCCAACCCAGATCGGGTCGGGCCCGGTCGATCTGACATTGTATTACCGGACCAAGGCACAACTGGTCCAAAAACCCTTAAAAGGTCATATCTTGAGAATTAGATATTCGTTTCATGAACTGTCCCTAACACTGAGAAACTTGGTTTGATACATTCCTTTTGGTATAATCCACTTGAGTTTTTGTGAAATTTTGACTATGGCCGGGTTTGATCGAACTTGAATCTAACCGGGCCCTCGTAACTAAAATGCTTATAACTCATAAATCGGGCATCTAATTGACGCACCGCCTGTCACGTTGGAACCCTTAAGAAATGGCTGTCCTTGGGATACTCTTTTGTGGAACATAGTGGTGGTCATGTTATGACCGATATATCTAGAGGAAGATTCTACGGAACATGAGCACACCGGGTGTGAGGAATCATGTGGAAGGCTGTAACGTGAAGAAAGAAAAACAATCTTGTGTGGGTTAGCATATATTGATCATGTCTGGGTCAGCTTCTATCCGATCTTGTGTTGGTCGGTGCATACTGATCATATGTGGGTCAGATCCTATGTGGGTCAGTGGGTGTTAGTACATATCGATCTTGTGTGGGTCAATAGTAGCGCTTCTTAATAGAATAAGATGATCTACCTAACAAATAATCATCTATACATATGTACTTAAGTTATATCTAGTTGTGAGCTGAGTCTTGTTGCCTACATTGTGTTACCTTTCAGGTACTTTTACCTTCTCGGTGTTATCTTTGTGGTGTTACTTATGTTGGACTTCTATCATCGTGGTGTTACCAGTGTGGTACTTCTACCATCGTGGTGATGTCTTCGGGGTGTTACCTGTGTGGTACTTCTACCTTCATGGTGTTACCTTTGTGGTATTCTTCCATCATGTATGAGATGAGTATGTCATGATAACTTAGGTATATGTATGGTCATATACCTATTTAGAGTTGAGGTCAATTGATTCATGCTTTGAGATTGAGGTCTTGCTTAGTGGTATTTCTTCTGTGGAACTCTGGGAGACCTAAAGGGGTCTTAGGGTCCCTACTGATTATTGTTATACTCACCCCTGTACAGTCTAATCCCACACCTTGTTGTGTCTTGTACAGATGATATACAACATTGACCAAGGAAGAGAGATCTAGGACTGAATGTTACTCGAAGGTGGACCATTTGGGGTGACGTGAGGTTGGTACTACTGATCATGAGCTATACCTACCCTTCATGTAGGATACTCGGTGGATGATCAAAGTGTTGTTTTGTACTATTTTAGTTGTACTTTTACCCTTTTCAGCTGGGCTTGTATTCTGGACCCTTTTACTTTCAACACTCTTTTATGTTAGTGCACTTTTAAAATAGTAGATTACATTGTGGTTGCATCTTGTTGAGTTCTTCGACTGTGTGTCTAAAAAAGTTAAAAGTCAATGCCTTCCCATATTAGGGATACACCTTTCTAGTGCTATTCGCTAGCCCCTGGCCTATGGAAGGCGGGCTTGGGTTAGTCAGGACACGGGCCCTAGGGGACGGGTCGTGACAAAGTGGTATTAGAGGAGTCTGTTCTATCGAATAACTAGGAATCTGAACTTTTATATGTGGAAATAGAGTTAAGTGCTATGCGTGTGTATTTCAGTTTAGGAAATCCAGTGTTGGTGTAGCAGCCGACATTTTCACACACCAGCACCCTAACTTCTGATTTCCGACCGAATCAGTGCACGAAAACATTGATTGCTTGTGTTTTGAAAAGTTTTTCCTACGATATCTTAGACTCAGCTCACCAGGTATAAGTTATTGACCGTGGAACACCTGTCTTATTTCATTATTCCACCACATAGATAGCCATCTAGGATTCCCAATAGAGAATGTAATGAAGGACCCTCGAGTGATGAGGCCTCGGTGCAAGGCCCTCTTACGGCATTAGCACCTTCGGGTGGTGTACCAGCAGTACCACAACCCGTTGGGCAGGTGTTTCCAGTAGCCGCACTAGCAGAGGATGCACGCCAACTGACCATGTTGCACTAGATTTAGTGACTGAGGCCTCCAATGTTCCAATGTGAGATAGACCCATAGGTGGTTGAGGATAGGCAAGAGGTTCTGGTCATAGTTTTCCACTTGGATGGGACACCGACTTATCTTATGGGTATCCTAGCAACCAGATTTTTCTAGGCAGTAGTAGTGAGATGGTGGATCTTGATGCTTTAGTTACATGATGAGGTTCACCTCATCTGGGTGGACTTCAAGCACCTTTTTAGGGCATAGTTAGTCCTAGTGACCTTACGCTCTGTGCGTATATAAGAGCTGCTGCAATTATAGCAGGGAGAAATGACTGTGGAACAGTATTCGACGAGGTTCACTGATCTCTCCTGATACACCACCGACATGGTATGAAACCCTTTCATCATGGACTGGACTTTTGAGATGGGTATTCGGAGGGAGATCATAGAATTGATGATATTTCTCAACTTACCGACACAGGCCGGGGTGCTATAGCAAGTGCTTTTGGTGGAGAGCTTCCTAGATGAGCAGGCACCGACAACGAGAGCCACCACTGGGTGTCAGGTAGTAGTGTCATCTGTAGCAGGCAATAGGTGGATGACGTAAGGGACCAAGTGGGCCAGGACTTTTGGTGGACGACCTCAAGATACAGGTTCAGTGGTGTAGAGCTCACGGGATAGAGGAGAATAACATAATAGCATGCAATGCTACTCGTGCGGCGGGCAGGGTCACATGGCTCGCGACTGCCTGACCCGCCATACGGATGACCAGCATACAGTCGAGGGATTGCTGAGGTAGAGACAAAGATTCGATCAGGGAGGTCCATAGGCAGTAGGTGGATGTGGTAGAGGAGATGGCCATGTAGCAGGCAGTGGGTGGTGATTTGAGGTTCTACCTCCACCACCAATAGGTGGTCCACCCTGGCCATAGGGATGGGGTGGACAGCGACGAGCTGAGCTCCAGGCAGTTGAGGCCTAGGACCACGGAGCTGAAAATATGATTAGATGCACGATCTATTTCTAATCCACCTTAGTGGTAGTACTTATAGACATAAGTGTCAGTCTCCCTTTTATTTCCACCACCCCTATTGGGACCTTGGAGATTTTGGTGGACCTGTTGGCTCGATCCTTACGGAAAGAGAATCCTATGGGAGCAGATTTGATGATTACACACATGTACTAGCAGATTGAGATTACTCTAGGAGGAGAGAGCTTCAGCTGGGATCTTCAAGTAGCAGCGTCAAGGCCTTATGACATCATCTTGGGTATGGAATGTTTATCAATAGTCCATGCCCAAATTGACTGTATTAGGTGTAATGTGTAGTGTGTCTGTGAGGATGGGGCCAGGTTTTCCTTCAATGACAATAAGGGAACCTTTTCTACACAGGATTGACTTACCCAATGAAGGTTGTATCCGATCACACATCTGTTAGCTAGCCTTACCCTAGGAGGAGTTGATTTTGAGAGTCTGATTTATCCTATAATGGTGTACTAGTATGCTGATGTATTTCTTGATGATGTTCTGGGACAACCTCCACGCAGAGAAGAAGACTTTTACATCGACTTGTACCCTGGGATGACACTGATATCTACACTAGCATATCGTATGGCACACATGGAGCTTGGTGAGTTACAACTATAGTTGGAGGACTTGCAGAGAAAGGGGTTCATAAGGTACAATATTTCTTCATGGGCCTCATTTATTTTGTTCACTAAGAAGGCAGATGAGAGTTTGATACTCTATGTGGAATATTGGCTCCTGAACCAGGTGACCATCAAGAACAAGTATCCACCTTATAGGATTCATGATCTTTTTGATCAGCTGATGGGAGCTCGTTGGTTTTCCAAGATAGAACTCAGATCAAGCTACATCAGATCATATTACGAGATGAGGATGTGCATAATATGACCTTCAGATGTCGGTATGGACACTATGAGTTCTTGGTTATGACATTCTGCAGGAAAAACTCCTCAGTAGTGTTTATGTGACTCATTAACTGGATCTTCCAACCATACCTTGATCGCTTTGTGGTGGTCTTTATCGATGAAATCTTGGTATACTCAGCGACGAAGGGGGAGCAAACCTATCATCTGAAGATAGTTCTGAATACACTATTAGAGCACCAATTTTATGGTAATCTCTCTATGTACCAGTTTTATATATGAGAGATCCACTTTCTAGGACACGTTATCTCAGAGGATGGAGTTCTCGTGCTTCTAGAGAAGACAGAGGATGTACTTTCTTAGGAGCCACCCAGGAGTGTGACAGAGGTGTGGAGTTTTTTGGGGTTGGTTTGATATTGATAGAGATTTTATCCTGACTTTTATAGAGTTGAAGAACCGTTATCAGCATTGACAAAGAAGGGAAAACCCTTCCTATGGATGAAGAGGTGCCAAAAAAGTTTTCAAGAGATGAGGCAGAGACTAACAAGTGCCCCCATCTTAAGGATACCATATGAGGGAGTTGGGTATTTATTCTACTATGATTCATCATGAACCATACTTGGGTGTTCGATGATGCCAGAGTGAGTGGTTATCGCCTACAGCTCATGAAATCTACGGAAACATGAGAATTAATATGTTACCCATGGCCCGGAGTTAGCAGTAGTGGTCTTTGACCTGAAGATGTGGAAACATTACTTGATATGTGAATGGTTTATAGTCTAATATGATCACAAGAGTCTCAGGTATATCTTCTCTCAGAGGGACCTGAAACCAAGATGACGGAGATGGCTAGAGTTCATCTAGAACTATGACTTCGAGATAGTCTATACTCCTGGGAAGGGGAACGTGGTAGGTGATGCACTCAAAAGGAGGTAGGGTATGTAGTTTCTGAGGGATGTAACAAAGCAGCTAGCCGCATTGAAGAAATCCTTTGTGGATAGAGATGGAGTAGCATACCTCCAGTCTATGACAGCCACTCCCCCACTTCTTTAGCTAGTCAGGGAGGCGCAGATTGGGGACATTGATTATGAGGCTCGACGTGCCCAGATATACTCTGGATAGGCACCAGATGGATTTTCTGAAGGTTGGTAGCATGTCATCCTTTTTAGAGGACATACCATGGTACCGGTGGCACTAGGGGAGGAGGTGTTGTGGGAGTTCCATATTTTCCCTCTTGTGGTATGTCCTAGTGAGACAATGATGTACTAGGACATTTGGCATTAGCACTAGTGGTGAGGGATGAAGAAAGTTATTGCAGAGTTTGTTTCTCAATGACAAACATTTCATCAAGTGAAGGATGAGCATTGGGTTCCAGCAGGCTTAGCACCACCACTAGAGGTGCCAGAGTGGAAGTGGAATGGAATCTCTAGGGACATTGTGATAGAGCTTCCATGTACGTCTAGGGGACATGATTCTATCTGGGTGATTATTGACTGACTCACCTAGTCGCCTAACTTCCTACCTATCTGATAGTAGTGATTATTTGAAGGCTCTGGACACCTTTATATAGAAGAGATTGTGTGACTTCGTGGGGTTCCATCAACAATCGTCTCTGACCATGACACACGTTTTACTTCCCAGTTTTGGAAGGGGTTGTATGAGGAATTTTGGACTCAACTACATTTGAGCATAGCCATTCATCCTCAAATGGATGGTAAGACAAAGCGAACCATACATACAAAATAGGACATGCTTCGTGCTTGCGTCATAGATTTTGGTCATAGTTGGGCTGATCAATTTCCCTTGTTGGAGTTCTCATACTACAATAGTTATCACTCCACCATTGGTATGGAACCTTTCAAGGCCCTTTATGGTCGACCTTGCAGATAACCTCTATGCTGGACAGACCTAGGGGAGTCAGCACATATGGGTCTAGAGTTGGTATGGGCTCCACTAAGAAGGTCCAGATCATCCAGGAGCAGATAAAGACAAGAAAGAGTAGAATGAATTCTTATGTTGATAGGAGGCAGAGACCATTAGTGTTCCAGAAGGGGGAACCCATATTTTTGAAAGTCTCCCCTTGATGAGGTTTATGGATATTTGTTCGAGGAAACAAGTTATCACCGAGGTTTATCAAACCATTTCCGATACTTAGGAGGATAGAAGAGGCGGCATACCACTTTACCCTTCCACCGTAGTTAGAGAGGGTGCAAAACATATTCCACGTATCCCAGCTGAGGAGATACATTCAAGACCCATCTAATATCATCGACCAAGGTGAGATGGACTTTTATGATGTGGTGATGTATACATAGGTTCTAGTAGAGATTGAGGATTGATGGGAGCGGGTCCTTTGTGGGCGGTCTATACCACCGGTGCGCATTCGTTGGCATCACGAGAACCTCCAGGTGAGCACTTGGGCACGAGAGGCTCAGATTCATTCTTAGTATCCCCATTTGTTTCCATAGTCTATGTAGTGGCTTTCGGGGATGAAAATCCCTAGGGTGGGGAGAATGTAAAGACCTAGATTTTCCAAGTGATTTTTTAAATTTTATTGAATTATTACGTGTCTGTGAAAATTGTTGTTGCATGATTCCAAGTCCCTATGTCCTCTGAATGAATTTATGAACTTTTTTTAAGGTGCGTCAGTAAACGCACGAGTGTCATTTGTTATATTTTAAACCGGTGCTCGGAGTAAAAATCCAAGGAAACTATAGAATCCACAGTGCCAAGATTCTCTTAAGAGAGGCTTCTCTTTGACCGTAGTAGGTCTGGAAGAAAATTTATATTTTTGGACATTTAAAAGAATAAAAAAAACAACATAGTTAATTTTTATTTTCTCTTTTATCTTTTCCTCCAATGGAAAAGAAGAGTGTGGGACCAGAGAGGTGTCAAGCCAATAAATGGATTGACCTTTCATTTCTAAGTAACTACACCATTGGGGAATTCAGAAGGTTCATTATTAATCTGCCTCCATCAATTCCATGAATGTTACACACCCTCCCCCTCTCCTATTTATATAGAGCATGGGGAGAGGTGTCAGAACTGCTTTTCTAGGCAACGAAGTCTTGAAAATGTGCTGAGATACCAAACCCTAGGAGGATCATGCCAGTTCCAGCGGGAGGTGACGAGCGACACCAAAACCCTATACTAGAGATAGACGACTGAGGGACGTCATTGGAGGATAGTTATGGGGGATGGAGAACACCAAACCACGTCCTCAACCGCGGAAATTTCTCCGTCGTTCTTGAGGTAGGGGTTTGATTCTATTTTTAAATCAAGTGAATTTATAGAACCCTTTAATCATGCCTCATGATTAGGAGCTAATGCGGAGGGTGTGAGCCTAACGAACCCGGCCCAAACCCTCCTATACATTGCAACACATGCGCCCTCCCTGGAATACCCTCGGCATGACATCACCGACCAGCTATGAATGAGGCTGCGTGCCAGTACATGCCGCTATAGGAGGCCGTGGTAGAATGTCGCGATGATCATCGGAGTGGTCGACACCAGACAGTAGCGGAGGAGGTTTGGTGTGCTGTCGCGCACCGCCAATGAGAAAGGTGTTAGGGCTCATTATCTGCAGCAGTCAAAAAAGGAGGACGACACATCGTCCGACTACAGAAGCAGAGGGCAGTAGGACCAACATGCCACCTATGGGCAAGAGGCCATGACCAATGACGCGGTGGAGGATAAACCAGCCATGCAAGTTTCATGGAGACTCGGCGGTGCCTAGGAGGTGCCACCATCTCACAAAATTGAATGGACAACATGCCATTTTGGATACCAGGGGAACCCCCCCTGCCAGCTTCGACGGACCGCGTGCTGCGCCTCATGTGGTCGGGTCGCCCCCCTTGCGGGTGCGCCTGACGCGGCTGGGCAGCCCCCTCGCGGGAAGCGACTCAGGCGGTCTGGCTGCCTGCATAGCGAGCTATTCGCCGGCGTGCCATGCCTACTATTGGGTCAGGGTGAGCCCACCGTGGCCCAGCACATACCAGGTAAGGTCCGGTCGGTCCGACCGGGTCGGACCGGACCCGGGCCCAACCGGACCCAGAAACACTTAAAGGGACATATCTTGAGATCCGGACATTCGTTTGACAAAATTTCTGTGGAGATGGGATCCTTGGATCAAGATGATCTTTTTGGTATACACCACATGATTTTAGGAACAATTTGGAGTATGGCCAGGATGGATCATACCCAAATCCAACCAGGCCCTCGGAAATACAACGCGTATAACTCACAGACCAGACATCTGATCAACTCACCCTATATCACGTTGGAACCCTTACGACATGACGGTATATTGGGTTACTCATTTTTGGAGCTTAGTGGTGGTTGAGGTATGACCGATATCTCGAGATGTAGATTCTATGAGACTCGAGCGCACCGGGTTCGAGGAATGTTGTGGCATGCTTATTTCTGACGCTTTTTCCAGGGTGCGTGCATCCATCTATGTAGGACATGTAGTGGTTTCCCCGCATTCCCTCTTTCCAAAGGTGGATAGCATTTGTTCCTTCTTCAGGGGTGTTTTATCCTTGATCGAAAGAGGTTGATGGGATGTCGGTCCATCCTTCCAAGGTTCCTCCTCGGAACCTATTACCTAATCTAGGTCCCCATTAATGATTAAGTCAGGCTTCGTGAATCTCATTCCTGGTGCCATATCCTTGAGGATTCCAGTTAATTACACTGCTTACGTTAGGACATTCTATTGGTTCTTGACCTGGTAGAAACCTTTGGTCGGAGTAGACGGTAAAATCTGGCATGTCGGGGCATATATGGAAGTGTGGACATTGGGGAACCTATATTCTTCATTATAATAGGGCATCTCAAGGGCACCGAACTCGAGGCACCACACATCAGTCATGGGTTATCATATGATAGTTGAATGTATCTAAGTTTTTCCTCAGCTTTCCATGTTTATCACGTGGTATGCCTCAATTTTAACGTCTAGCAGAGACAGTTTGGCTAAACGTCATGTCTTCTGAGGTATTCCTCAGGCTTCTGTTGTTTAATCATGAGGCAGGCTGTGAGTTTAACATTTTTACGAAGATATAATGAGAGTAATCAGAACGTCCCATAGAGATGGATCAGATTGGTACATCCCAAGGAGGGAACACCTGGAAGATGTATGGATTATAATGCCCAATGAGGACGGATCTGAGGTGGTGTGCCCCATGGTGGGGAGATGTCACACCGTAATTGCTGATCTGAACACCACTGAGGGTGGATCATGGAGAGTGCACCCCCGAATGGGGGACACCAAGGTTTACCATTGGCTTGGATTGAATCGTGTGGAGGTTTTCTACGTACTCTTTGTAGATGATAGGGTTCAAAACCCATGTCGTTCGAAGGAACTGGTTACATGTTTGGGATTACACGTGGATTGAAACTTGGGTACTCCTAAGAGCAGTGAAGAGGTGGATGAAATAATCCCACCGGGGTGTGGCAGACTGGGTAAGAATCAAGTTGGATGATTAAGAGTTGAATGAAGTAGAGGGGGAATGAGATGGAACTAATGTGAGGACGACGATGATGTTGGGATTGATCCTTGAAGAGAATTCATATGTATCATCGTGGCAGCGAATCAAATTCTGTGTTGTTCGGTGGGACGATGGGACACCTGAAGAGGCGATCCAGGAGAATAAACATAAGGGTGGAATCTAGAGGCAATAGAACCTCCATGTTGGAGCATGATATTCCCGAAACACATGGTCTTGAGGGAGAGATCAGGATGGCACATGGGTGATGGGCTTGAACCTCATGAAGGCTTATTAATTTCCCAGTAGTAAGGAATAAAAGTTCATGTAGTTCATATGATGATGGAATAACATCGATTGGGGACTTCAACAGCATGCCGCCGAATGGGGTTGACAATGGCTCACCACAAAATAGGGTTGACAACAGCTTACCTCTGAGTGGGGTAGAACCTTGTGGAGGCCTCCTACATACCCTGTCTAGGGGACATGGATAAAACCCACATAGTTCTTGTGGTATGGGGTTCGGTGGACCGACATGGATAAGGACCTGAGGTCCAGTGGTTATTTGGCATGAACCTCATGGAGGCTTCCTACGTACCTTTCCTTGGAAAGGATCAAAGACCACGTAGTTTAGAAGGAGTGGGTGCTAATGTGATTGGGGCTCAGACCCAATGGGTGGCGGTTTTAAACCACAATGAGGCCTCCTACATACCTTGCCTTGGAAATGATCAAAGACCACATAGTTTAGAAGGGTGGAACGGCTTACCGATGACCGGGGAAACAACGGCTTACCAATGATTGAGGTCCAATGTTTAACGTCATGCAGGACGGGGGTGAACTGACGTGAAAGAGGACTTGGGGACCAAATAGATGGTGGTATTGAACCTTAGAAATGTTTCCTACCTACCTCACCTTGGTAAGGATCAAAGGCATCATAGTATAAGTGGTGGGAACCGATGTGAAGGAGGTCGGAACCAATGGATGGTGGACTTGAACCTCTATAAGGCTTCCAACATACCCTGTCTTGGCAAGGATCAAAGACCATGTAGTTTAGGTATGGGTGTGGGGCTTAGACTCTAGGATGACCAAGGTGTTGTTGAACTGAAGTGAAGGAGGTCGGAACCACAGGGTGCTGAGCTTGAAGCTCGTGGAGGCTTCCTATGTACCCTGCCATGGCAAGGATCAAAGTCCTCGTAGTTCAGTTTAGGTGTGGGGGATTACAATCTAGGCTGCCCGTAGAGGATGTCATGGTCGATTTTTGATACTCTAATCCCACGTGAGTTGTGCTCGGTTTGAGAAACAAGAGGCATCAAGGACCTGACGATCACAGCGCAAAGGTGCGCCCAAGAAGGGTGGTGAATGGGGCTTACGCAAGGAAGCTGCCCAGGTGCCGCTATTGAGCAAAAATGGTGGATGGGGATTATGCAAGGAAGCTACCCAGGTGCCTCCCTGGAGTGGTAATGGTGAATGGGGCTTATGTGAGGAAGCTGCCCGGGTGCCGCTATGGAGTGGCAATGGTGGATGGGGCTTACGTGAGGATGCAACTCGGGTGCCACTATAGGGCGCCAACGGGGGATGGGGCTTACGTGAAGAAGCTGCCCGAGTGCCGTTATGGAGCGGTGATGTTGGATGTGTCTTACATAAGGAAACTGCCTGGGTGCCAATATGGAGCAAAAATGGTGGATTGGTCTAACATGAGAATGGTGTCTAGGTGCCGCTATGGGCGGCAATGGTGGATGGGGATTACGTAAGGAAGCTACTTGGGTGCCGCTATCGAGCGGCAATGGTGGATGGGGATTATGCGAGGAAGCTACCTGGGTGCCGCTATGAAGCAGAAATTGTGCATCAGGCTTATGTAAGGGAGCTACCCAGGTGCCGCTATGGAGCGGTAATGGTGGATGGGGCTTACGTGAGGAAGCTGCCCGAGTGCCGCTATGGAGCGGAAATCGTGAATGGGGCTTACGCTAGGAAGCTTCCAGGGTGCTGATATAGAGCGGCAATATTGGATGGAGATTACGCAAGGAAGATGCTCGGGTGCCGCTATGGAGCGGCAATAGTGGATGGGGCTTGCGCAAGGAAGCTGCCTGGGTGCCACTATGGAGCAGCAATGGTGGGTTGGGTTTATGCGAGGAAGCTGCTCGGGTGCCTCTATGGAGCGGAAATAGTGCATGAGGATTACGCAAAGGAGCTTCCCAGGGGTCGCTACGGAGCAACAATAGTGGGTGGGGCTTACGTGAGGAAGCTACCTGGGTGCCGCTATGTAGCGATAATGGCGCATGGACCTTATGCGAGGAAGCTGCCCGAGTGTCGCTATCGGGTGGCAATGGTGGATGAGGCTTATGCAAAGAAGTTGTCTGGGTGCCGCTATGGAGTGACAATGGTAGATGGGGCTTAAGCAAGGAAGGTTCTTGGGTGCTACTATTGAGTGGGAATGGTGGATGGGGCTTACGCAAAGAAGCTGCATGGGTGACACGAAGGAGTGGCAATGGTGGATGGGGTTTACACAAGGAAACTGCTCGGGTGCCACTATGGGGCGTCAATTGTGAATGGGTATTACACGAGGGAGATACTTGGGTGCTGCTATGGAGTGGAAATGGTGGATGGGGCTTATGCGAAGCAGTTTCCTGGGTGCCGCTATGGAGGAGAAATAGTGAATGGGGCTTATGCAAGGAAGCTGCTCGATGGCTGCTTTGGAGCAGAAATGGTGGATGGGGATGGCACCAAAATGTTACTCGGGTGCCGCTATGGAGCGACAATGGTGTATGGTTCATACGCAAGGATGATACTCAGGTTCCACTTTGTTGTGGCAATAGTGAATGGGGCTTACGCGAGGAAGTTGTCCGGGTGCCGCTATAGAGCGGCAATAGTGGATAGGGCTTACGTAAGGAAGCTTCCCAGGTGTCGCTATGGAGCGGAAATAGTGGATGGGGCTTACGCAAGGAAGCTTCCTGGGTGATGCTGTGGAGCGGTAGTAGTGGATGGGGATTAAGCAAGTAAGCTACCCATAATGTCTTCTTCATGTCTGGCCATGAGGGTATCCCTACCCACTGGTGGGTTAAGGCCTTCGCCTTTGCGCTAGTGCATAAGAGGTATAATGCCATGGGTGTTGGAATCAGTTTGAGAAAAGGGAGATGAAATCTGTGAATCACATGACCAACATGCGGAACACAATTAGGGAGGCATGGCGATGAAGGATAACTGTTGACCATGTTTGAAATAGAGAATCCATATCGCATTAGCCTGAAATGGCGACAAAAAACGAGTGTCGATTGTTGACCGTGTTTGAAACACATGACCTAACTCGCAGTGTCGTACAAATCCTTCAGGGGCATTGGCCCAAGGCAGTAGGTGAGCCAATGCGGCATGGGACCAGGCCATTAGGGGGTCCCTTTAGACATGGAAGTTGATGAAGATCCGAATGAAGGACATGCAAAGCATGAGGTGGAGTGATGGAATGTTTGAACGAATTCCAACGCTCTTGAAATTATGCCACTAAAAACATGGAATTTTTCATCTTAATCTTGGATCATAAGGAATCTATCATTTTGAACAAGAGGAATCCTATTATTGAATAATAGGGTGTACTAAAGTTTATAGACATGAAGAAAGGATTGTTGGCATTTAATGATTGGAGCATAAGGAATCTGTTGTTTGGAGCCAGAGGCATCCTGTGTTTGGAACATAGGGTGAACTATAGTTTATAGTCATGTAGAGAGATCTATTGGGCATAAGGCGCCTAGTAATAGTTAATGATGGGACATATTCAAGGGCAGCCCTTTCGTGTTCGACCCAGCATAGGAGTCATGTGATGGGGGTTTTGGATGATTTTCTTGAGGAATGGTTCAACTCAAGGTATGCAGGGGGAATTGAGGATGAGAATCTCAACTCAAGACATATGAAATGGACCAAGAGGAATATATTGACTCGAGGTGTTTAATAGTGTGCAGAGGAGTATCTCAAATCATGGTATGCCATAGGTGGAAGGTGGGTGCGTATAAGGGCGCAATGGAAAATCCTGACGTCATGGCCCAAAAAGTACATTGTGTGACTCTCCATTTTTCATGTGAGTTAGTGACGGTAGCAAAGGGACCTGCCCGAAGGGCCAGGATGGCAGCCCGACACTGACCCCGAGTGGGGGTGCGGGGGCGCAGCCCCACGGTATTGACCGGTGGGCGCGAAGGTAAGAGCCTTTCCAATGATAGGTCTTCACGAAGTATCTTCATGGAGAAAAGGGGATCGTGGAGCATAGGGTCTTACAAGGCATGGACTCGCGGAGCATGTCCTCATGGAGCATGGAATCACAGAGCAGCCACACGAAGGAAGCTACTTACGGAGCATGGGCTCGCGGAGCCACTTCGCGAAGGAAACGGGATCTCCACGAACATGGGCTCGCGGAGCTGTTTGATGAAGGAAAGTGGATCTCCGCAAGCATGGGCTCATGGATCCATTTCGCAAAGGAAGTTAAATATCCATGAAAATGGTATCACAGAGCAGCTTCATGATGGAATGCGGAGCTCTGCGAACTGGGAGATCGGCAGCCCAAAGGGTGGAGTGACCCCCTAGCGAAGGGGGTGAGCTGGGTATTTATAGGCAAGGGGCTCCGTGAAGCAGAGCCTGCATATATTGAAGACAAATATGTCTCCTTGGCGGATTGTAAACATCAAAGGGGTTCACGGAGCCATCCTACCTCATTGCTTCGTGGCGGGGCTCTACAATCACGGAGGGGGCTTCGTGAATGGGCTTCACGAACTTGTTTTCCAGCCCAACTTCAAATTTCCATAACTCCAAATCTGTAGCTCCGTTCAAGCCCTACGACCTACCAAATAGAAGATTGAGAAATGGGATATGATCCTGGATCATGTATGGATGATTTTGGAAAATTTTGGGGATTCATTTTCCGGTGCCAATAAGGTTGTAACATGAAGAAGAAACAATGATCCTATGTGGGTCAGCATCTATCAATCCAATGTGGGTCAGCTTATATGAGATCTGGTGTGGGTTAGTGCTCAGTGATCTTGTGTGCGTTAGCACATATCCATCCTATGAGGGCCAGATCAGGTGTCATTCAATGGGGGTTAGTAACTATCTATCCTGTGTGGGTCAGCAGCAGTGCTCCTTAACAGAATAAGATGAGCTAGCCTACGACTAATCATCTATACTTCTGTACTTCAGTTATACCTAGTTGTGAGGTGAGTCTTGTTGTATTAGTAGTGATATATATGTGGTACTTTTACCTTCTTGGTTTTATCTTCGTGGTGTTACCTATGTGGTACTTCTATCTTCATGGTGTTAACTATGTGGTACTTCTACCTTCGTGGTGATGTCTTCGTGGTGTTACTTGTGTGGTAAACTATCTTCATGGTGTTACCTATGTGGTACATCTACCTTATTGGTGTTACCTTTGTAGTATTATTCTCTCATGTTTGAGATGAGTATGTCATGATAACTTTGGTATATGTATGGGAATATACCTAATTTGAGTTGATGTTTATTGCTTCGTGCTTTGAGATTGAGGTCTTGATTTGTGGTATTTTATTTGGGGAACTCTGGGAGACCTACAGCGGTATCGTGGTCCCTATTGAGTATCATTATACACACCCCTGCATGGGCTATGCCCGCACCTTATTGTGTCTACTGTAGATTATGGACAAAATTGACCGAGGCTGAGGGAGCCAGGACATGACCGTACTTGGAGGTAGGCCATCTTGTGTGATGTGACACATGGACTACTGTTTGTGACCTCTACTTACCCATCACGTAGGATCCTCAGTGGATGATCCAGGAGATGTTTTGTACTTTTTCAGTTGTACTGGTACCCTTTTTCATTGGGTCTTGAATTCCTATCCCATTTACATTCACCACTCTTTACTTTCAGTGAACTTTTACTACAACATATTACATTGTGGTTTCTTTTTGTTGTGTTCTTAGAATGTGTGTTTGAAATGGTTAAAAAGCAATGCCTTCCCATTTTAGTGATACACCTTTCCAGTGCTAGTTGCCAGCCCCTGGAACATGGAAGGAAATCTTGGGGTAGGCATGGCACGGGCCTTGGGGGATGGGTCACGACAGAGTATCCCCTATTATTTCATTCTGAAAATGTAACGTAGAGAGATTATTCCTTTTAAAAGGATTTAGAATAATTATCACGGTGAGGTTTTGATTCTTGTGGAATAACATGCGGAGGTTCCTAAATATTGACCAACATAGTATATGAGTTATCATAGTTGTAGTAATCCCTTTCTTCAAAGGTTTACGTACTATAATGGGAGAGGTATTTCTTTTGATCCATGATTAGTATATTTCATGATTATTTCATACATAAATTTTTATCTAGGAGTTACCAAAATCTACCTGGATACCTTTGGGGCATGGGGGAAGTGACCAGCTTATCTAGGATATTTTCCATACACATCCCTAACAATTGTTTCTAATAAAGAAACATATAGAGGGACTATGTGAGTCCCTTCCATCAAACCATTAATCCACCAACATAGTCTTCGTCCCACTTCTATTATTTTGATAGGTTTGTAATGATGGTATTGAACAAGGTAAAACTTAACTGGTTGTGAAACTGCTTGTGGGGAACATCCAATTTGGTGAAGGGATCATGGATAAAAAACTGTACTAAAAAAAGTGGGTACCTCCATGATTTGAAAAAAAACTACAGTTTCAGAGCTTTATATTTCTTTGAAGTTTCAAGAATTTTTCCACAATGAGAGGTAGATTGGGGAAGATATTTCAACGAATTACTTTTATCATCTAATGGGGTGAATCTTTGGTTATGTAAGTATGTGGATGGATGAATGTGATCCATCCATGATGTATACAGCTTCCATACAGGTAATATTGAGTCTTGTTGCATCTATATGGCCTTAAGATGAGCAGTTAAAGTGGTTATCACATCTTATTGGTCTATGTTAGTATTAATATGTGCTTTGACTAGGCTTCTAACTAAAAGGTATATTGATTAAGATTCTAGGTTGAGAATTCACATTGATCAAACAAGGTAGGTTTTATATGAAACACTAGGTCAGGTCTTAATCTAGTAGAGATAATAACGTCCATCCTGATTGGGGACACAAGACCTCCCACCTTGGCCCTATAGTGCTGCCTAAATAGGACACATTGTCTGGATAAGGTTATGGAAGGGTCCCCTTTTATATCTTCCTACCATGGGTGTTAATCATTGAGACGTTCAATGGTTTGACATTTGTAACCCTTAATCTTTAGATGCAGTGAAGACATTTAGGCACCAAATTCACCCTCTGATACTATCTAAGATGGACAATTGGGTTCACTTGTAACACGCGAAGATTTTTTGAATTATTTTTTTCAATTAATTTAACTTTATTGATGATAGGAATTTTATGCATCATTGAAGATAACATATGTTATATAAAATTACTATATTTGGACTGCATTAAATGCAAGACCCCGTTAATCATGAACAAAACTCAAAATATACATTATATTTCTCCACACAGAACATCAAGGTTAGTTTCTGTTATAGGAAAAATGAATTTACCCGATGGATTGTGTAACATGTAAGACTGAGTTTTACAGAACAATAGTATATCATTAAAATGATGTTACATAATATACTAAGATATAAAGTATGTGTTAAATTATAGGTTTTGAATATAATAGACTAATTTATGAAAATAAATTTTTTTCAAAATATAATACTAATTTCTATGTTACTAATTAATTATAAATGAATACGATAAAGGCTGGAATGTAAAATAAAATAAAATTATTTTTATGGTCACAAAGCTAATTTACCCTAATAAATAAAATTAAATACCATTAATGAGTTATAATAATATAAAATATATTTAATATATTCAAAAAAAATATTTGATATTTATTCAATATATTTGATATATAATATATAAAAATAATCCCAATGTTATGCTTAAAAATATTTTTTTATCAATGTAGTTTTACCACCTTTTTATGGTGAATCCATTTCAAATCCCAATTTTGGAACTATTTTAGAAATAATATGTCACAATAATCTAGATATTTAAAATAAAATCATAAAAATTAGGTTTGGATAAATTTTTCGTATTTTTCTGTAAGGTTACATTTTTTAATAAATAGCTAGAAATACTGAATTTTAGTTCAAAACTTCATTGTCATATAATTTATTCATATGGTTAAATTATATTTTAAATTGGTTTCAATGTTTAATTAGTTGATATTTTTATCAACTAATAAATTTTCAGTCATTGAGATTAATTTAACTTTGAAATTGGGTATAAAAATATAGAAATATTTTTTATTTTTTTAAATTTTAAAACATGCATTGGCGACCCTACTGTAGGATTAATTTTATATTAATTTCATCCACTTATGTGATTAAAATTTAGAAAAATGGATTCCATATTTTTAATAATAACAATTTATAATTTCTAATATGGTCATATTATATTTTGACAATAAATATTAAGGAAATTAATTAAAATTAATTACATAAATTAAGGTAAAATTAATCTAAACTAAAGACTAAACCATAAATTTAAGACCCAAAAAGACATAGAAACATGTCCAAAACCAATTTTATGGATATTATTCGGCCATTTACCTTACATTATTGAGTTTTTTTGGTTTATATGACTTTTGATTTGGTAAAAACGTGGGTACACCTAACTTGTTTTCCAAAATACCATGTTAGTTCTTTCCCTTCCCTATAAAGGACCACCGCCTCTCCCTCTTCCTCACAACTCTAAAACCACATTGGATAGGACAATATATACCAAAAAGACATACAAAAATCCCTAACTCTATCCTATAATCCATTCCTTGGTAATATGTAAATCCAAAGAATCATGCTGGCACAAACCAAAAGGAGTTGCCCCATTAAGAGGTAACACCTTCTCTCAAGATCATTCTTTTATTTTCCTTCTCCACCCCTCCACTATATTTATTACATTCTTTTATAAAAAAATTAACCAAAATATACAATTATTTTTATATTATATTTTCTCAACCTACACTTACACGCACCACCATCTAATGGGTAACGAACATACTATTTACATGTAGAGTGAACCACCACCTCACTAAATGTTGATTGTTAATTTTTCCTTAGCGCCTCTCCTGGTTGAAATTATTATCAAAAATATTTTTATATATATTATAAATTAAATTTATTATTCATTTATTCTTATTTATCCCTTTTAAAACACATTCCCTTTTACTTTCCATTTGGTGTAACCACGATAATTTGTTTGAGAAGTGTGGTCTAACACCACCTCAATGCAATGTGATTCGTTCACACGCTACATGGATTTTATTGAGGATGGTTTTAGTGAAATTATTTTCTATATATAAAAATACAATTCTTTATTAATTTTATTTTAAACATATATACATATACTTCATTTTCTTTCATTCTTTCTTTTAGTATGACAATAAAAACCGAAACAACGTTCATGCATACATTTGGATTACCGTCTCAATAAATGATACATTCCATTTCATATTGATATATTATACAAAGTATTATAATACATATATAATGAAAATACATAATATTTATATAAATATTTACATTATAGAAGCATGATATATGTATAAGGACAAAATATATAAAAAATGAAGACACATGCGAAGAACAAAGAGAATATTACTCGAACTAAAACCATAATGTAGGATTGTTAACAAGAGGGTAATATATGTTCTTAATCAAACCATAAATGGTATTATATATAAAAATATGGTTCATCAAATTATTTAAAACAAATCTATATTTATTATACATGTGGTTTGAATGAGTATGATGAGATTCAAGATACAAGGTAATGTGATTTCATCTCACTTTTTATTTTCGTGAGATACATGCTTTATTTAACACCAATTCCTTTTTTATGGTGTGTATAATTCTTATGGATGTATTAAATGATAGTTATACTTAAATATATTAGTATCTACAAATCCATTATATGTGTTTTATTTCATATGAATCAAGTTTCCAAAGATACCCAATCAATAGAATAGTTTTGTCCTAATTTTCCTTCTTTGCGGCTCTTATTTTATAATGAGCCTAAATTCATTTTAAGGTGTATATAATTCCAATGAAAATATTATATAATTAATATACTCCTTTTCATTATATTATAAGATTTATTTAATTTCAATTTCTTACATGGATAGTTGGATCTCATGTTACCAAGTAATAAGATTTTATTCAAACAATCCCATCGATTTTTACGATTATTGATGCTTGGGATTCCTTTGATGAAATATTATTAACCCTATCTCAAGAAAACTAATTAATTTTATTGTTTTATGTTTTTTATTGAAATATTCAAATATTGGTACATTTTTTATACTTTTTAGTACACAATATATTTAATAATGGTTTTTAAGAAACCCGGACTTTACCATCTCTTCGGTCGGAAATCTATGTTCCCTCAAAATCATGTTTTCTAAAAAGAGATTCCAATAATATTCTAATAATATCCTTTGATCATTAAAAGAAAATTTGCTCGTTTTTATTGTTTAAAAATTATTTCAGAGGTATCTTCTTGTCACTTTCTAAATGAGGCATTTTTCAAATTTTTTTACCAATAAAAATGAATGTTCTTTTTACCTCGTAGGGCATGTATAGATTTATCCTCTATAAATAATTTTATAATTTTATTACCATGTATAAATGTTAATTTTTAAGAATTGTTTTTAAAATATATTTTTGAAGAAATGGGTTTCAAAACGTTTTCAAGACCCTTTTGTATGTTTTTATGGAAAATGTATTTCAAAACATTTTCAATCTATCATTATTATTTTTCAATGAAAAAGGTTTCAAAAAGGTTTTAAAATATTTGTTTATAATATTTCATTTTTATTTTTAATAAACTGGTTTTCAAATAACATTCTTTTTTAAAAATCCTTTTCAAATAATAAAGGATATTTAACACAAGAAATGTTTTCTAAATATTCTTCAATGTTTTTTTCATCTAATATAATATATATTGGGGTTAATCTTTCTATTATAGAAAATGATCCAAAGGATCCATTCATATTCTCTCTTGAATGTTTTTTCTTTTGATGGAATTATGCTTATGACAACTATTTCTCTTGCATGGTTTATATTTGTTAGAAACCCGCTTCATTTCAAAGGACATGTATTAATAAAATTATTCTGAAAACTATTTATTTTATATAGTTTATGATGTGATGAAATGTTAATGATACCCATTTCATTTCATGGGTTTTGATTTGATGTTTATAGACCCTAAATATTTTTATGGGTCATTATATGGTGATTGTTTTATTATCTTGTGACACATGTATGAATGATTTTATTATGAGATGGGTGGGACCTATATCTCCCTCCAATGCATTGGGTAATGATGGATGACTCATGAGTATAAATGTTATGTGTGATATTGATTTAATGTTTAAATTTTTATGCATTGAATTTGTTTAATGTACGTAAGTTTATGCATGAACCTAATTACATGTTCACAATGTTATGAGTGAACTTATTACATGTTCAAATTTTTTTTCATGGACCTAGTTTCATGTCCATATGTTTATTCATAAACCTGATTAAATGTTCACAATGATATACATGAGCCTGATTACATGTTCACAATGTTATGGATAAACCTGGTTTCATGTCCATAAGGTTATGTGAGAACCTGATTGCATGTTCACAATGTTATGAATGGATGTGGTTGCATGTCCATAAGTTGATGCAGGGGACAAACATCATTTCCTAGGGTAAAGAAGTGAAAATGTTTCTACTTACACATGTTCGCAACGTCATAATAAAATTTTCATGACACAAGTTCCTTGCCCTATCCAAATGTTATGCTTTCAAAACTATTGATCTCAATTCTATTATGATCCATGTCTTATGAACTTATAATATTTTATTATGATCTCTAATATACAATGTATGGTCTTAAAATTTTATTCTAAAGTTCCATGAACTTTTGGTTATGTTATTCTTACACATTCCCTTTCCCTAACTTACTAAGCCTATGAGCTCACCCAATTCTCATGATCCCATTCCGAAGGTTATTAATAATGGTTTTAGGTAGAAGTAATAAAGGTATACATATTCATGGATGATGATGAAGATCTTTCTCTAGGATAAAAGATTTTCTATTCATGATTCCAGAGATACTAAACATTTATGGTCCTTGGGCATGTATTCTTGTAATGTAAAGAATATTCATCTAATATGATGTTATATCCATATAGGTTAACCCTCAATCTCTATAGTTGGTATCAGAGAAATGGTTTAGTTGAAATTTAGAATCTTGGATGAGAAAACTATAGTGACATCCCTAGGTACATTTCATAGGACAGTTTTAGGGATGTTTCCAAGGATAGGTATAAGGATGAGTTAAAGTTTAAAACAATGTACTAGAATTTTTGTAAATGATGTAGTAAGTGGTTTCCTAAAAATAAATCTCTATCCAAATACAACAAGTAAATGTTCATCTAGAATAGATGTAGATAGGGTTAACAACTCTGAAATATATCTCATCCGTGACTCAGGGTAATCTGGTACACGACAATGGGCCTTACTAGAAATATGGTTTGACACTCTCAGAGGATATGCTTTTGGAATTGAAAAACTATTCACCAAACATTTGGAAGTATTTAAATATATGTTGGCTATGGATAACCTAGGATAAACCAAGGTGTAATAAATTAAAGAAGGTGGCATACCTTAGACATCATAAAATTGACTTTTCATGACTATTTGGTTCCTCATTCTGATAACTGTTTCTTACTCTATGTGTTTTGTTTTATCCAATGACTTGACCCTGAAGGAACCATGTTAATGGTAATTGAGACATACAATACGACAAATTTCCTCATGGATATCTTGATGCTATAGGGGAGGGAATACAAAACCACATTGCTATACTCTCAAATATTTCTCAAGCTATGAATCTTATTGAGTTTCCAAATGAGAAAAGGAGGGGACACCATTCTATTGAGTCCTTCATGAGGCATTGCCCAACTTTTTTCAACTATTCATCTGAACCAAATTTTATTGAACATTGAATTAATACCATTAAAAATATATTATTATTTCTCAGTTTTTAGAATCATAGGAAAGTCTTTATGGAAACTTATCGGTTTGAAGGTGAAGCGGACCAGTGGTGGAATATAATCACTATGTTAAAATTGCCATTTAACAGCACTCGTATTTATATACGCAATGAAAAAGAATGGATAAATGAAATCATTACTATTACTAAAGATATATTTGATAAATTTAAACTTTTATCAGCACTTTTTTGCACGAATAAATGGAATCATTATCTGCGCTTTATCTTTAGCCCTGATAAAGGGTACCTATTTTCAGTGATTTATTTTTAGCACTAATAAAGTGTACCCTATACCAGGACTTTATTTTTATTACTGATAAAGATTGATTTTTTTTAGCACTGATGAAGGTCAATATAAAAATATATATATAATTAAATAAATTAAAAAATAAAAATTTTGTTTTTTAAAAAATATTACCAATTTTATTAATTAAATAATTATTGTTAAAAATGATTAAATTGATTATGCATTATTAAAAATTAAACATTTTATTAATTAGATAATTATGATAAATAATGTTAATAAATTGATTATATTAAATATATAGATATATATTAAAGTATATAAATATGATTTATATATTACAAAATATTTATGCACTTTACATTAAATAGTCATATATTTAGTGAATAATGGTTTAAAATTAAAAATTAATATGAATAAAAAATATTAACTATTTTCATTGTGTAATGGACATATAATTTAACACGTCATTTGATTTCTCAATTTAACATCGATCTTATATGTGTTATATTGATCTCACATATAATCTATTAATAAATTTTTTGTACAATGAAAACACACAAAACATATCCATTTTTTCAATATTTTTAAAGTGTAATTATTTTTTAATTTATTATATTTCACTAATTTTTAACATATATTCCAGAATTCAGTTAAAATTATATATAAATTTTATTTTTTAAAAATAGTTCTATAATTATAAATAAATAATTATAAAATTATAATAAATATATTCCAGAGGGAATATATTGACTATATATATACATTTAACAAGTATATATAAATATTAATAATTTTTTTATTTATAATTATAATTATAAATCCTTTATCAGTGCTTAACTATTATGGTCTTATAAAGGATAGTCTTTATCATCATTTTTTGCACTGATAATGATGAGGCTTTATAAGCGCTACAAAAAGGACTAATAAAATAAAATTTTATCATCATTAAAACATTAGCACTGATAAATATAGATTTTGTTAGCGGTTATTACCTAAACCCTGATAAAAGGACTCTTTATGAGTGCTTATTTGTAAGCACTGATAAAAGTGTCCTGATCAATTTAAAAAACCATAACCAAATGCGAACTCATTGTGCTATCAAATGATTTTTGTGGAATCCATCCACTCCTAGCACTCCTCCTCAGTTAATCGAAGCACAAATTAAACAACTCGACTTCCTCTAGTTTCTCGAACATCAATGGAAATCAAGTGTTTTTTTGTAGATAGGTTTTCTGATGTTGATTTTTTTTCAACCTAGAGAGGTAGGAAATGCGATTTTCTTTGTGAATTATTCTTTTCATTTTCTATTTCTTATTAAAAAATGTCATGAGTTATTTGGGGTGCGGTCTTGGTATACTATTTTTCGTTATGATTATAAACAAAATTATTTTTTTATGATGTGTTGTTTGATTGAATAAAAATTTATATATCTTATTTTGAACATTTTAAATTGTTATTTAGTCAATTTTCTTCACTATGTACATCTGTACCCCAGCTTGCTACACAAGTATAACATTGTCACTATTTTGAAATACTAGAGAATCATATATGGACTATAGAGAAACCAATTAAATGAATATTTATTCCATTGTATAAATACTGTATGTTTTGGATATAAAAACCTTAAACTACTGAGAAAATTTATTTAAAAAATAAATTCTCAGTCTCTTGATGGTACAAAGTAACAACAAAAGATGCTTTTATGCAATACATGTAAGGGATTTTTTTTTAAATATTTTTAATATTTTTGTGTAAGGTTATTAACATTTTCCCTATGAATTATGTAGTTTTATATTAATAGAAACCATAGAAAGAGTGATACCATGTTTATTAATTTTCAATGGCTCTCTATTTTCAAAATTAGTATGGGGTTGTATTTATTTTACTAAGTTGTGATATTATTCTATAAGTGTTACACATATTTTTATCAATTTATGTTTCTTTTATAATTATATATATACATATTTATATAATTATAATAGTTTGAGGAGGGGGAGAAATAAAACAAAATTTCTACTCTACACCCACATGGAATAACTTGGTGGGAATCGAATCTGAGACCTCACCGAGACCCCACAGAGCAGTTTCAAACTGAGATGTTTCCTGGGGTCTTATATTTATACATACATACATACATACATACATACATATATATATATATATATACATACATACATACATACATACATACATACATACATACATACATACATACATACATACATACATACATACATACATACATACATATATATATATATAAGTTTTCAAAACATAGAATTTAAGGGTGATTTTTTAAATATTTATTCAAATTATGGTTCTGGATTTTCAAATTACAAACATATTATATTTATATTGATTAAAAATAACATTTAAATTTTCATTTTTTTTGTAATTATTTGTATTATGAATTCCATGTTATATATATATATATATATGTTCCAATCTATAAGGTATATATGTTAGAAGTGTTGGTGTGTTTTTATCCCTTGTTCGTTATATATCTTGTTGGTGTGTATTATTAAATTATGCCATGTTCGTTATAAACCTTCATAGAATCCCAAGGATGGATCAATGTGTATTATATAGCCTCATTATAATCCCTTATATGGGTTGATCTGATGTGACATCCTCTCTATAATCCTTTGGATGCATCTGTGTGCCGATATGGAATCAGAAATGTCTTGGGATGTTTTCAGAAAATTTATATACCATTAATTAAAAATGTATTAATTCCTTAGGTTGTTTTATCACTTGTTTCTAAAAAAGAATGAAATTTATCAAATTCTATAAATATAACCTTTAAATGAATTCTTAGGATGAAAACTTTTATAGTGGATTAATAATATTTTTAAATCTAATTATCCATTTTATTCAACATACAAAAATTCTTTTCAATAGCCAAATATTGAGTTTACCTTATTATATTTCTTTATACTTGTCCCATTTGATAATTCATATCTTTTGTGTATTTATTTATACAGTCTCCAAAATTAATCCTTTTATGAATCCAATAGGATGGATTTTAATTTGAAATGGTTTCATACAAATTTTTTGATAGAAAATTGTTGAGATTGAGTTATAGTGTTCATCATGGTTGTAAGAGAGCAGGCAGACAACCCTTCTAAAATTCTATGTCCATGTATACATTTTTGTCATTCAACACAAATTAATCCAAAAGAGTTGGAAGAACATTTGATTTATCACAGAATATATCAAATCTATAATTTTTGAGACAAACGTATGGAAAAAACTGAATGTGGACACTGATTTGGATGATACTACGGTTTATGAATCATTTGATATGAATACATTTCTCAATTATGATGGAGATCACATGGAAGAAATTATAATGGAAATTTAAGTAGAAATTTGTTATTTTTCAATGTTGTTTAAGGAGTTAAATATTTGTTCAAAGAAACCATTGTATACAAGTTAAACAAAATACACCACATTGTCAACTATATGGATGTTATATAATTTGAAAGATGGTAGAAGATAGAGTGACACATTCATTACTGAACTACTTGGTGTCCTGAATGATATGCTACCAGAAGAAAATTAACTACCGTGAAAAGCATATAATTATAAACAAATGTTATGTTCAATGGGAATGATCTCAAAAAATACATTCCAGTCCAAATGATGTTATATTGTTTCGAAAGGTCCATGAATAACTTATATAATGAATAAATATAGATCAAATGGATACAAGAAAGATATATAATTTTCGTTAAAATATTCATAGTACATTAATATAATTCTATGGTTTAGAGACTATATGGATGTTAGGAAACCGCAAGACAATTAACATTGAATGCAAATACAAGAATTAAAGATGGGAACCTAAGACATCTAGAAGAATATCCTTTGTGGAATAAAATTAAATATTTGTTTCTTAAATTTATAAATGAGTTGAGAAACTGTCTTACATTATCTATATGTGGAATTAATCCTTTTGGTGTATAGAGTAGTAGTCACAGTATATGTCCCATCGTATTGGTAAATTGTATCTTTCCTCCATGGTTATGCATGAAGTGTAAATACATTATGTTGTCTCTACTTATATCTATACCAAGAAACATAGTAATGATATTGATGTCTATCTAGATCAATTAATCAAATATCTATACTTCATATGGGATACATGTTTTACAATGTAGTATTCTCATAGAAGTGAATAATTAACATTGATTTTCATATTTTAAGGAATGATACACAACATCCCCCCTAAAGGAAATATATCATGGTATTACAGTAATGTAATTTTTGGGTGTCCCATTTATGAAAAACGTACATACTTAGTTCAGTGGAAGCATTCCTTAAAGACAGTGCTTTTAGGACATCAGAAATGTTTACCTCAATGACATAAATACTGACCCTAAATGATAGCATTTAAAGGGAATATTGAAAAAGGTAAAACACCATATCTAGTTGGAAGCGATCAACTATATAACAAAGTAAAAAATATTGGCATTTTTATAAGTAAACCATTTTCAAAAAAGCTTACAAAATCATGTTGTAAGAAGGGAGTAATTTTATTTTCATTTTTGTATTGGAATTGTTTGTATGTCATACATTTTCTTGATGTCTTTTATGTACAAAAAATTCATTTTATAGTGTTATTGGAACCTTACAAAATGTTCAAAAAAATGAAATATGGAATAAAGGCATGGTTGGACATGATTGAAATGGAGATAAAGGATGAGTTGCCATCTGTAAAGGGTAAAAAGTGGACTTTTTTTCTTCCAAAATCATACACTCTATCCAAATTAAAAAAATTACAATTTTTCTTTTTCATTACTAGTGTAAAATTTCGACAAGGGTATTCATCAAATATCGATAATGTCATTTCAATGACTAATTTGAAGTTACAAATAAAAAAATCATAATAAGATCAAGATTTGATCCAAGATTTAATGCATGTTTCTTTCCATTGAAA
Organism: Viscum album; assembly: GCA_963277665.1. Lineage (NCBI taxonomy): Eukaryota > Viridiplantae > Streptophyta > Magnoliopsida > Santalales > Viscaceae > Viscum > Viscum album. The sequence goes on along the minus strand of OY728140.1, from coordinate 1,687,707,538 downwards.
TCTTCTTGAAAATGTACAACATACAGTAACTAAAATCTAGTTCTTTTTCTATGCCATTTTTGTAATGTTGTAGACTCTCCAATGTTACCCATCAGGAATAAAGAGATTGTAGTAATATTATGTGAATTCGATATATTCTTTCCACCATGATTTGTTGATATAATGCTCCACCAGATGGTTCAATTGGTTATAGAGGTTCAACTATGTGGTCCTATCCATTAGAGATAGTTTTACACCATTGAAAGGTATATGGGAATTTTTAATGGGTATATCAAGAATCAAAGTCGACCAGAAGGTTGTATTGCATAACAATATATACTTTCTGAATATATTGATTAATGTACTAATTACCTATCAGATGTTGAAATAACCGGTCTCCCAATGTCTCGTCACAGCGAACGCCTTCTAGGTGAAGGGATTTACAAAAGATATGTTCTTATAATTACCTTGATAGAGTAGGAGAAATAACACCTTTACATATTACTTAATAGGGAATATGAAAATCATACATCGATACACACTATTTAATTCATAGAGATTTGAATCCACACAAGGCTAAAGGATGGATATAAAACACACATAATTAACAGTTTATAGGATGGTTTAGAGATCAATTTTATAAAAAGATATCTAAAAATATAAATTTAATTTCTGAATGACAGCAATGGACAAATAGTGGACTGAAATAAAATGTTATATCATACACTGGTTTTGTAATCAATGGTTATGTGTTCTATAAAAAATAACACGATGACTTTAGTACGATGAAAAATAGTGGCGTTATGCTTGTGATTGATGTGATGGACATATCTTTTTCCATGTATAGAAATCAAATTTATGGAAATATTTCATATTTTGGAATTATTGAACAAATATACGATTTGGATTGTACAACATTTCATGTGTTTCATTTCTATTTCAAATGGGATTACAATAACAATGGATTGAAATTTTATGAAATGGGATTTATGAGGGTGAATTTTATTTTGGAAGGGGAAATATGAGTTATTCATAATGGAATCACAATAAGTGAAATTATTTTACATCTCAGATCCAAAAAATAAGAATTGATCGATTGTCCTTCCAGTGACTAAAAAAATGTCAAGTCAGATGAAAATTGAATCACTGATGACCCTTTCACTAGGATATCACAATCTATCGATGATGGTCCTAATATAAACAATTTCTTGTACATTATAGGGGACCACAAATAGGGGATATAGAGTATCAATATACGTCCAAATACATGAAAAATTCAATAAATATATAGTTAAATTAGAAGTTAAAAATTTATTTTAATATATTATGTTTTCTTCATAATGTTATATGTTCTATACTACATTAACAGAATATAAATTAAATTTTTTTCTACACATGGTGACAATATCTTCTATAGACGATGATCTTACCAATCCCCTCGAAAGAACAATATATAATAACGGAAACCCTTTGGAATGATGTAAAGGTAATTTTATGATATAATTTCTCTATTTTACTAAAAAATTATATAATAGAACATTAATTTAATTTTAATTATTCCTTGAAGAGTTCATTTATATTATAATATATTTTTTTCATGTGTCATGCCTTTGTGAGAATAAAAACGATGTTGTCTCTTCTAAATCATAGAGGTAATCTTGACATTTTCTGAGTAAAATAATTGTCCATGGAATTATTGTATTGTTTCGTATTTATGTTTAATTTATTTCTTTTTAGTATTACTCACATAATATTTTTTTATTATATAGGTCCATTCATTCATTATTGTTTGGGTGGTATTTCAATATTTCATGCCTTTCTATACAAAAACATCCATAGAGTTCTTAACCCTCAAAACCATTTCACCCTTCCATTGTTTCATTTATCACTTTCATTAAAGTTATCTCCACTTCTGTTCTAGGAACAGAAACGATGCTGCATGTGCTCAGTTGCATAGGTAATCATGAATTAAGAAAAATAAAACCATTGTAAAAAGAATTAATGTGTTGTTTTATATATTTTTTTTAATTTATTTATTTTAAGTATTACACACATAATAATAATTTTTCTAATACAGGTGGACTATTTTGTTTGAGTTAGGATAGTTTATCCATCTCTCATTCATTTCTACACCAAAACTTCAACAGTCTTATTCTCCCTCAGCAACGTTTCACCCCTGTTGTGTTACATTTATCACATTTTTTCATGTTTCCTGCACTTCCTTTTTATGATAAGAAACAATGAAAATTTTTCTTAATTACAGAGGTAATCTTGTTTTTTTCATGTTTCCTGAGTAGGGGTGATTTTTAAATTTTCATGCCTTTCTCAAACAAAACATCCATATACTTCTTCCCCCTCAAAACCTTTTACCAATAGATTGGTGAAAGTTATAAGCTTTCTTCAATTTCCCTCCACCACTCAATCACAGTGGGAATCTTGATATTTTTATAGTAAATTAATGGTCCATAAAATTAATAAATTATTTCATTTTAATGTTTAATTAATTTATTTTTAGTATCACTTATAATAATTTTTTACGTATACAGTTGGATTCTATTTTTCAAGTTGATATGGTTTGTTTAAAAATAGTCATGCAGATTTGGAAGTTCTACAAATAAAGTCAATAGAAATCATTGTATCATTGATAGTTAATATTTTTTTGAGAATTTGGATTGTGTAGTATTTATCCGAACCTCAATTTGACACATGATGTGACCAATATGAATCCATATACTTATTTCTATTTCAATTTGACATTAATTTTAATCAAAAAGACAACAGACATACACAAAACTGAGAAAACATATTCTGTTTGTTGTTATACATTAAGAAAATGACCAATAAGTCATTTTTGACATGTAAGAATCCTACACACCTCAATATGATACACAATGTTGCCGATATGACTCAATGTGTTTGTTATCAGTTTAAAATTGGATTTTGACATTATCAATTATCACTCAATAAAAACATATAAAACACAATCATTTTTTCTTGAAAATTATGGCATTGATTCATTTTTCCATTTTCACTTCTAGGAATTGGTCTCACATCAAACAGATATACGATGTTATTTATAGGATTCAAAGTGTTTGTTTCCTATTTAAAATTACATTTTAGTAAAAAAGTCAAATGACATACTCAAAACCAAGAAAACATATTCATATTGTTTTTATAAATTAGGAAATAAATACATAAGTGATTTGGAATGTGTAAGAATCATCCACACCTCGATTTGATGTACAGTTTGACTAATAGGTCCCCAAGTGTGTCTTTATTAAAAATTGATATCAATATTATAAGAAAAACAAACTAACTTACTCGAAACTGAACAAAAAAATTCAGATTGTTTTAATTATTTAGTAAAATGATCCACATGTGATTTGAGACGTTCATGAATTATCCACATCTAATTCTAACACACGGTGTCTCTTTTATGACTCCAAATGTAAGATTTTATTTAAAATTGACATCAATTTTAGAAAAAAGGCCAACTGACATACATAAAATTGAGAAAATCAATACCATTCATTAAATACATTCGTAAAATAATCCATATGTCATTTTTAATGTTCACGAATCATCCACACATCAATCTGATACAAAATTTGATCAGTATGACTCAAAGTGTGTGTTTTATTTTTAAAATAACATTTTAATAAAAAGGAAATTGACGTACTCAAAACTGAGAAAACACATTTAGATTTGTTTTAACATTAGTAAAAAGATTAATAAGTCACATGGGAAGTGTATGAATCATTCACACCTCAATCTGATGCACAATGTGTCTGGTATGACTCAAAGAGCGTATTTTTTTAAATTGTCATCAATTTTTGTAAAATAGACAACTTTGGTACTCAAAACCAACCAAATTTTTTTTATTGTTTTTATAGTATACAAAAATGATACATATATCATTTTTGGTATGTATGAATTATTATTACCCCAATCTGATACATGATGTTTCTGGTATAACTCAAAGTGTCTGTTATTAGTTTAAAATCGACATTTTAGTTTTAAAAAATTTCACTCACTAAAAATCAATCAAACAAGTTAAGAAATTCTTGATAAGTTAGAAAAATAATTTATAAATCTTTTGTGATGTGTAAGAATTTGTTTCATGTAAAATTGACACACAATGTGATCGAAATGAGTCAAAAGTGTGTGTTTTTAGATTAAAATGACATTTAAGTAAAAAAGGAAATTGACGTACTCAAAAATTTAAAGACACATTGATATTGATTTTATACTTTAGGAAAATTATCTTTAGGTCCTTTTAGATTTGATAGATTCAGTTTCACCTCAATCAGATGCACAGTGTGATTAGTATGGTTCCAAATGTGTCTTTTATTTAAAATCGACATCAATTTTGTTAAAAATAACACTATATGTTAGTTTATTTATTTATGTTATTACTAATATAAAAAAATTAAAATAAAAACATTCTTTTTCTCGTTTATGGGTGGTTTTTTTACAATACCACGAGTCTTGTCCGGATTAAAAGGCAAAGCTACCTTGCTATTTTTGAATGTATGTAATATTTTATATTTATGTAGTTGTAAAAATCAATGCTTGAAATGTCAATAATATATTTTTTTGTTGCAAATTTTATTTCATTTAAATCCTATATTGGGAATAGTTATTTATATTTGATGTGTTTTTGGTACTATGGTGTGTTGTTACAACACATTGCAGTGGTGTTGTAGTGTGTTGTTACAACACACTATAGTACAACCCTTTATCAACACTTCTATGTGGGCTGATAAACGATCCATTATCAGTGCTTTTATTGGAACTGATAAATGGTTCCTTTAATTGCACTAAATTAAAGCACTAATAAAGACCCAGGTTTTTGAACTCACTCATGTAGTCAGTGCTTTTCTAGTACTAATAATAGACATTTTTAGCACTATAAATGACATATTTTATAGTAGTGAATCAAGAATATGAAGAAGGCAGATAAAATTTAATCCATGGATTGGGATGATTTTAATAACTCATTAATCAATAAGTACATTCCTTCTTTTATTCATACAAATAAGGAAATAGAGTTCATTAAGATAAAGCAAAATCATAATTAATCTTTTGGTACCTCTGAGGATAATTTCACAATACTTTCAAGGTATTCTTTTAATATTATCATCTAACCTGAATGTAACGTTTATAGGATCATCATTGGATAAAAGCCAAGTTTTATAAGGGCGTGGGATATGAGATACTTTTATAGCTATGAAGAGATTGTGTGTTGTGTAGCCAAAGTTGAAATTGAGGATGGAGTTACTTATCAATATTATGGTTTTACTAATAAGAGGAGGATTGAGTTCAAAGAGTAATAAAAAAACCTGAGAGAGAATAAAAAGTTTAAAACTCCTACTTGAAACAACTATTTTCATGGGAACATAGGGGAGTTTCTGAAAGTAACAAGAAGGGTTTTCAAGTATGGGATGTTTGTCCACAGAGCAAAATAATGTAGAAGTGATGAGAAGAGAAAACTCAATAAAATGAGTTGAGAGAATGCTCAAAAAAAACCACCCACACTTAAGTGTTTCATTTACATGGAGTTTGGGCATTATTCGAATCAATTCCCCAATCTATGGGATACTTTTTATGACAAGACACAACACCATGTGAGGAAAAACTACAAAGGGAAAATTTATGAAATCAAAAATGATGAAGGGAATAATGAATATTAAGGGAAAATTTATCCTTTCCCCCCATAGTTGGGATGTTTGTGTTTTATTTTTCATTTATAAGCCCTATGATAGTCTTATTGTTCATCCTTTAGTGAAGTTTCGTGTGATTCTATCCTTATACATGGTTTTTGGATTAATAAAATCTATTTAAATGATCTATATATGAATGGATGAATCCAAGTATTCAATAAATATGTTTTTTTATAAGATAGGAGAATATAAAAGGAAAAAGGGGAGAATTATATTTTGGAAGGGTTATAAGGATTACCATTTAAGAAATTTTTATGTCCATATTCAAATAATGTTTTTGAGATTAATGTATTGTCTTACCACATGAGGACTTATGCATATTGGATAACCTATTTTTGTAGATGGTAACTAAATATATATGGGTTTACTTATCAGGGTTCTCATGATCTATTCGTACTTTATGAATAAAAATAATAATTCTCATTCATTTTAAAGGGTGAGAGATGAAGTGGAAATATATTAAGAAATAAACAAAGGATGGGATTATTATTAAGAAGGTAAATAACATTAAGTAAGTATATTTACTTATATTATTTTCCAATAAAAATAATACTCAATTGTAGGATAATGATAAAAAACTATTTTGTCCTAATACCTTAATTTTTTGTTGAACCAATGACCTTTTAAATTATCACAATTTTTTAACTTTGAGTCTATCGAATTTTATTTGATCATTTAGTTGTTTTTGATTGCTGACCTCAATCACTACCTATAAGTATTTATGATTTTCCTCCATGACTGATACTCACTCCCAACCTATGTTCTCCCATGAGGAAACCCAGTTATATGTAACTTTGGGTATCTTTTATGGTTCAAACATTCCTTTTCTAAGAGATGTTTTAGTATTCATTTTTATGAAGTGGGTTTCTATGATAAATTCATTCAATTATTAAACCATTGATAAAACTGAATAATTTTTAGGGAAAACTCATTTTATGTTAGTATATTATAACACCCAGAGATTTTGTGAAATATTTTTTGGAACTAATTAAATATTTTTGAAATTTTTTATTTTACGCAACACTGAAGATAGCTTATTATTTTTTAAATCACCATATTTATCTTATGTTATACACAACTCTATGTTTATTGAGACCAACATGCAACATAAACATTACATTTAGATCAATGGAACACTGATGTTATCTTTCGTTACATGCAATAATGAATTTCCTCAGTGTCTTGTGTAACACCCAAGAGCGAGTTTTACCAAATAATAAAATATCAATAAAATGTTATTAATTAATATAATAAGTTATAACCTACCTATTAAATTTATGGTTATTAATAGTATTAACTAATTTCAGAAAATGTATTCTTTAAAAATATAATTTTTATTCATTGGTTACCAATTTATTTTAAATAAATATGAAAACTGAATTATTGTAAAATGAAATATTCTTATTTTTATGTTTAAAAAGGTGTTTTACCCTAATAAATTAAATTAAATAGCATTAATGAGTGATAATAATCTAATATATATGTTATATATTCAATAATATATTTTTTATATTCTTTCAATATATTTTACAGATATAAGATAAGAACAAACCCAATTTTATGCTTAAAACATATATTTTTATAAATTTAGATATACAACCTTTTAATGGAGAACCCATATAAAATACCAATTTTGAATATTTCATAGAATTAATATGTCAAAATAATCGTCTTATTTAAAATAGAAACCTAAAAATTATGTTATGAACATTTTTTGGTATTTTTTTGTAAGGTTTCATTTTTTAATGACTGGTTGAAAATATTATATTTTAATTCAAAACATATTTTTCATAAAATTTATTTATAAGGTTAATCTATATATTAAATTGTTTTCATTTTATAATTATATAATATTTTCACCAATTAATTTAATTTAGTTCATTTAGTTCAATTTCACTTTAAAAATCTGAATTGTCGACCCAACTGTGAGATAAATTCTAAATTAATTTTTACCAATTATGTGATTTGAATTTGATAAAATGTATTCCATATTTGAAAAAATATTAAATTATAATTTCTAATAATTTAAACTTAGTTTTTGACAAAAAAAAATTTAGTGAATGAAATTAAAATTAATTACACCAATTAAGGTTAAATTTAGTTTAACTGAGAACTAAACCATAAATTAAGACCCCAAAAGGAATAGGAACTTCTACAACACCCATTTTATGTCCATTATTCTTAAATTAAACTTTAATTATTTGTTATTGTCAGTTGTATATGAATTTTTTAGGCAAAAATGTTGGTACACCTAACTTGTTTTGAAAAATACCAATTGAGTATTTTCTCTTCTCTATAAAAGGACACCACCTCTCTCTCTTCTTAAAAACTATAAAACCAAATATATTAGTCGAATATCTGAAAAATAGACATCCCAACACCCCTCAATCCATCTTATCATACATACCTTGGGAATAAGGAAATCCAAGGAATCCTTTTTTCACAAACCAATAGGAGTTACCCAATTAAGAGGAAACCCATTCTCTCAAGCACATTTATTTTATTTTCCTTCTCAACACACTCCACTCACATTATTAATTATCTGTATAAAAAAATTATAATAAATATACTATTTTTTTTTATTCTAAGGATTCAACCAATACTCCCACACACATCCATCAAACGGATAAAGAACATACTGTTTACGTGAAAGGCGAACCACTACGTCACAAAACCTTGATTCTTCATTTTTCTTTTACCACTTATCATGGTGGAAATTATGATGAAAATTATATTTATATATTTCATAAATTATATTTGTTATTCCTTTAATATTTTATATTATTTTTACAATACATTTATTTCTTTTACTTTTTATTTCATGTAAATGCGATAATTTCAACTGTGGGAGTGTGGGCTACCACCCCCTTAAAGAGAAGTGATTCATTCACACACTAAATGGGATTTATTAATTAATGGTTTAGTGTAATTATATGATATATATATATATATATACAATTATTATGATAAATTAATGATATTATATACCTATATACATATAGTTACTTTTAATTATTTTTTTCTTTCAGTACGAAAAAAACGAAAATAGTAATCATGCGTACGTATCTCTTACTGTCTCTTTGAACATTGAATTCCATTTCATATATATATATATATATATTACATGTATTATTATAATACACATATAATTAATATACATGATATTTATATCATGTTTTACATTCTGGAATCATGATATAAGCATAGGACCAAATATATAACAAATTAAGACACAAGCGAAAAACAAAGAGAGTATTACCCAAAGTAAAACCTTTACATTGGTTTGTGAACAAGAGGGTAAAATAAGGAAATTATCAAACTATATATGGTATTATATATAATAATAAATTTATTGATAATATTTATAATAAATTTATATTTATTGTACAGGAGGTTTGAACTAGTATAATGAGAGTTAGGATACAATGTAAGGGGATTTCATCTCACTTTTTATTTCCGTGAGATACATTCTTTATTCACAAAACATTTGATTTATGTGGTATGAATACTACCCATGGATGTATTCAATTTCAAATATAGATAAATTTAGGTGTATTTACATATCCATTATATTAACTTTATTTCGTGGGGTTTAATTTTCAAAATCTATAAAATCGGAAGAATATTCTTGTCTCAATTTTCCTTCTGTGAGACTCATGTTTTGTTATATACCTAAATTCATTTTGAGTTGTATATTAACATCTGATAAGAATTTATTGACACAATCTCATAGTTTTTCAATATAATTTATTCTTATGATTCCTTTGAGGGAATATTATGATCCATATCTCAAAAACACTCATAAATTTTGTTCTCATATTGTTATTCATGACATATTCATATATTGGTACAATTTTTTCTACACTTTGATACAAAATATAATGAATATGGTGTTTTTAATATATAATCACATTTCCCTCTCTTTAGTCAGAAATCTATGTTCCTTCAAAATATTGTTTTTTAAAAATGGTTTCCAATAATATCATACTAATATTTGATTATCATTAAAATAAAATTTTACCATTTTTTATTTTACCAATTCTTATAAAGGAATGTTTTGATCGCTTTCTAAACTTGTCATTTTTCTAGTTTTTTATAGTATAAAATGAATGTTATTTCTACCTTCTATGACATGTATAAATTTATCCACTATGAATCCTTTGATTCGTTTTTTTCATGTTTAAAGGGTAAATATTTAGAATCAATTTTTAAAATAGATTTACTTTGAAATATTTTCCATAACATTTTCACGCTCCATTTAAATGTTTATATGGAAAATGGTTTTCAAAACTTCTTTATGATATTTGTATATGTTTTCAAAGAAAAATGTTTCCAAAAGGTTTTCAAAGGATTTATTATACTCTTTAATGTTTATTTTCATAAAATATTATTCTCTAATGGTTTAGTGTTTTAAAGAGCCTTTTAAAATAATAAAGTATATTTAATTAAAGAAATGTTTTCAAAATCACCTTCCATGTTATTCAACGTCTAAGATAATAATTTTTGATGTTACTCTAGACCTCCTAGGAACTGATCAAATGTTTACATTCAAATTATATCTTTCATGGCTAGTGATTTGATGGAATTATTCTTATGACACCCATTTATCTTCCACATGTTATAATCTTTTGAAACCCACTTCTTCAAATGGGTTATGATTTGGCGTAATTGTTATGAAACCTATCTCTTTTTTATAGTTTATGATGTGATGAGATGTTAATGATACCCATTTCATTTCATGGGTTATGATTTGATTTTTATAGAACCCAAATCATTTTAGGGGTCACGATATAATGAATGTTTTATTATCTTGTGACACCTGTATGAATGATATTACAATGATATGGGTGATACCTATATCTACCAACAATTAATTTGGTAAAAATTGATGATTCATGAGTATAAATGTTATCTGTGATCCTAATTACATGTTCACAATGCTATGAATGGACCTAGTTGCATGTCCATAAGTTTATGTGTGGACCTGATGACATGTTCCCAATGTTATGGGTGAACCTTATTACGTGTTCAAAATTTAATGCATGGACCTAGTTGCATGTCCATAATTTTAGGCATGAACCTAATTACAAGTTCACAATGTTATTTGTAAACCTGATTACACGTTCAAAATGTTATTGATTGACATTTCTTCATGTCCGTAAAGTTATGTGTGAACCTGATTACATGTTCAAAATGTTATAATGGACCTTGTTTCTTGCCCATATGTCTATTTGGGGATTTTATTTCATGTCCATAACTTAATGAGTGAACCTATTTATACTTATATATTTTCACAACGTTATAAACCAATGTGCATGACACAAGTTCCATGTCTTATTCATTTTTTATGCTTTAAGGACCCATCTTATTAATTCTTTTTTGATCCATGTCTTATGAGATACTAATCTTAATTATAATCTATAATAAGTTGTACATAATCTCCGAATGTTATGATCATGTTCAATACCCTTTTGTTCATGTAATGCTTAAACATTTCCTTTATTTTCCCTTACTGTGCATTTGAAACCAAATTTTTCTTAAGTATCCTTTTGATATGTTATGAAGAAATATTTTTTGTAAAATTAATAAATGTGGATATCTTTAGGGGAGATTTTGAAAATCATTCAGCAGGATAGAATATATTTTTTACATGTTTCCAAATATCCTAGACAATTACATTCCCTAAAAATGTATTCTTGTAATATACATAATATTCACTTAAAATGATGTAATATCCATGTATATTAATCCTAGGATGCTATATTAGTTACTCCTCTTACATGAATGAAGTGTTAGTATGTAGAATTTAAGGACTTGTTGAGACTCTTAAGACCCACATTCTATCTTTATTGATGAGTGCTGGAACATATTGGTTGGTCTTCCTGGTTCAATGACTCCCTTTCTGGTAGATATCATACGTCATACTACACACTACCACTATGGTTTTCCCAATCATCCAGAGTGTTTATCATTAAAATAATCATGGTGGTGATGGTCATAGTGGGGTGTTCATCATCAATGGGTGGATTTGCCTAACTACCTATCTTTCATTATGGGATAGGGACGAATTAGAGGGAACCACAATACCCCAAATCCCTGATCGGTACCTGATGCGACACAACTTCCATGACTCTCTTAATCATAGAGCGGCTCCCAATATGTGTTTGTAAAAAACATTGGCGGTACTCATTTGAGTTATGGTGTTGATCTTCTAGGAGTGAAGTAATTTAAACCTCCCAACAATACCGATTAATAGGTTGATGGTGTTCGTGGGTACCTGAATACTTTAAATGGTGGTATCATACGTGACTTAATGTTTCGGTTTTTTGAAGGAATGGAATGTGGTCCTTTGTAACAATTTTTGGGGTGAAAAAGCATAGGGTTTTATGTGGCCATAACATGACTAGTAATGAGTTAGTGGAACAAATTTCTTACAATATTTCCTTCTCCAAATCATTGTCTTGAGGGTATTTAGTTCATTATCACCCAATATCATATACATGATTTTCATGAAGCTAGGGGAGACAGTGACTAAAACCTGCTTAGCTTCGAATTTTTAGATAGATGAGGCATTGCCTTGGATTACCTCCACTTGAATTAAGAGGTTTTCCTAGATGAAAATATAAATTCATGACCATATCCACATAGAATGGGGTATCGATGAACTCATTCTATTTTTCAATGTCTTCATGTACCTCTTGAAGGATGGTGTGATCACCTACATTTCATGGTTCCAATCTAGAACCTAACATCATTAATACTTTCATAGTAGAGGTTGAGAGGATATAATCAGATTGTGTTAATTATGTCTCCCCATGGGGTCCCTGAATGAAATCAAAAACGTCCCCAATTTACAGGTATTGTTGGAGTTATTTTGGGAACCTAATTTACTTTTTATTCTTGGATAGTCATCCTCAACAAATGGGTTCCTACCCTTAAGTCCTATGGTTGAGGCTGAGGAATCTCCCTCATGTCATTAGTGGCCTCAGACTATAAACTTTTGATTGGGATATAGTGTGGAAATTTTCCTTATATATGATGATTACATGGGGGATCCTTGAGTACAAAACTATGAGGTTTGCAGCGGTATCTTCCATGTGTTTTATGGACAGCACTGCAAGTGGTGACCCCATGGAATCTATATATCTTTATTCCCTATGATGGATCATAATTTCAAGTGAAGTCTTTGAAATGGGGAGGAACTCTATGTAGTTCTATGGTGTCATGGGAAGGACCTCCAAAATAGAATATATATTCATTTGGTGCCCCCTCCCATTATAGTTATCAATGGCACTTATGATACTTAGAGTCAACCTAGCCTTCCTAGTGGGTATTTGGGATCTCAATCCTTTTTTTGAGGTTATTAATATGAATGGTAACTAGTGCGGCTGATTTAATGTCATAAGTGATTAACACCATTGGATATATTGAATAATCATCATATGAGATAGATTTGATGGAATAGCCCAGATGTGGGTGCTACATGTTTTAGGTTAGGAATTTTGGAGAAATAATTGAACAAAACTACTAATCATCCTACGGGGATGAGCATCAATTTTTTTTTTGAAAAGGTGTAATGGGAGACCACCTAGTTGGCTTATAGGTTGTGCCTATAGTAGGTGTGAGAAGTGAACCTCGAACGTTCTCAGTGTAGGTCAAAGATCTATCAGGTAATTACAGGGAGGGAAACACAAAATAGTTTTACATTATGATGGGGGTAATATTCCCCATGTGTAGCCCTTGAGGTTGGAGTATTCGGTGTGGTTTCACAGCTTCCATTTCTTTTCAGGATCAATTCTTGTATAGGATGAACCCTTCCTATTTAGATTAGAAAATAATGGTGTCGATCACCCTCCATTGGATAAGCATATTGGGGGGTATGGGAAAAGGGTTCCCCTGAGGTATGGTTTTAGTGGAATCTATAAAAAATACATAGCTATGTGGGATTTCCAAATCATCATTTGTTTCCCCACATACCTATTGGAAATTTGCGATTGAACATGGCTAGAAGATATTTTATATTATTCCATATAAATTCAACCATCAATATTATTCTATTAAAATAAATTCCCATACTACTCATCTTTCCTATTTAGTGAAGAAGGGATTCACATCAAGGATTCCCTGAACCAGAGATACCCATAATTCTTCATTTGATCATAGTGGAGGGGGAATTCATTCACAATGGGTTCTCTATTTTATTTTCCGATACTTTCACTAGGGTATGGTTTGTTGTGTTTTTTAGATCTGTATACAAGCACTAGTCATGGTTCCTCATTTCCCTACATTTTCCACTTTAAACTACATAGAATACTCCACCACCATGGATCATGATGTCAACCCCTTGATCATAATAGGATGATAATATTTTTTCTCTTCCTTCATCAGATTCCTTAATGTTTTTCCCTAGTTTGAGACTCCCTTTTTGATCTAAGACATGTTTGAAAATATCATTCCTGACATAATCATCTAGTGGATACTATTTAATTCCAACATTTCATTCCATATAAGGGTGTCTACCTATAGTATGGTATGATGTTTCTGTTTCGTTTGGTTGGCATCCTTCATGATGTTGCATACACAATGCATCTATAAAAGTACACCTTTAATATTTTGAGGGAATATTATGCACGTAGAATAATTATTCTCTATTAAAAACCCTAATTTATCCAATGATCAGTATGGGGAAATATATATTTACTATGTAAGGAATAAAATTCTCATTTCCTCTGGAATCCTACTCTTATCACACATGGTGATTCACATTTTTTATATTCAATGTGATTCATCTGATGCTAATCAAACCATGAAATTTTTTCTAATCACATAAGTCATGCTAGTCTTATCACCTAATTCATATCATATTCACCATATGAGTTAAACACTAAATATCATTTCCTGAGTGGGGAGGGGTACTATATGCTCATCACATACAATTATGAGGAATTTCACTTAAGTATATGATTCTGATGAATTAATAGGGGCCAATGGTTTAAGTATCATTGAGGGATCTTAAAATATTTAGAGCTTAGTGTTGACAGTCACACATAAATTTTTCTCATTTGATTTAGTCATAAGTTTAAAGTATAGTGGTGACAATTCCCATGTAATATCATCATGAACTGGGATGGTTTTAGTTTTATATTCCAGTGATTACCTATGATTTTTATAGTGGTAGGCTTTTTATACTACATAACAAGTGATCATGATTCTGAGTTTCCAACTCTTATGTGGATGATAGTGTTTTGGTGGTGATGTGATGTGAGTATTAAACATCAATGAGTAATCTTAGGTATCATTATAGGATACATAGATCAAAACCCATATAGTCTAACCAAACAATGTATGTACTTGTGTTCGGATCGGTCATTTTAGTTTAAAGTCTTGTGGTGAGGATGCTTATAACAAACCCATACTTTACATACATTGTTAATACTTCAAAATTGAAGCGTACTTATTACATCATATAACAAAACCACGAAAGGACCGTATAGGTATAGTGTCTTTAGAAACTGGGAAACATAAACAACTGGTTCATAAAGCATCTACACTGTCTCCGATTTATTTCATCATATCTATAGTCCCTTTTGGAATATCTTACTTAATAACCTTCTTCATGACCTGAGGAAAGAAAACATACAAAAGGGTGAGCTCAAATGCTCAGTAAGGGTAAACAAAAGAAATATCTATCACATCATATTAATAAGAACATAACATTTTGGAAATATTAACCTGCAAAAGAGATCACAATATCATAACATGGGATAAATCATAGCAGTGAAATGTAATCACAATAATCATAACTTAAAACATGAAGCTTTGTGGCATACTCACATAATCATAGAGAATCATTTCTTATTAGTCAAGACTCATTGCCAAGACTATCTTAGTGGACAAAGTCCCTTTCTGAACTGAGTTCAATCCTCGTTTTAGTCCTGTTTCACTGAACCGGTATAACCTACCGTTACAGCCATGTCTATCTCATGCGATATAAAATCTTTACACAATGCATTAGAGGGAGATATAGGTCCCACCCATCTCATAATGATACCATTCTTATGTGTGCCACAAAATCATAAATCATACATCATTGCATAACCCATGTAATAAAAATGGGAATCTTAAACATCGTGAAATCATCAAACAATTCATATAAGATAAAGGAATTCATAAAAATAATTACATCACAACATAATCAAATCAATGTAATAATAGGGATATAAACAGAACCCTATATTATCTTAGATGGAAAATAATTTTGATAAAACACTTGAACTCCATTCTTGAAAAAAATATCCTCTCAAATTCAAAAACATTTTCCTTTCTTAACATGTCATACAATTTTAAACTAAAAGAAGTTGATTAAAAATAATCATGAAAACTTGTAAAGGAAGATTCTTGGAAATAATGTTTTAAAAATCCATTCATGTCGTATAAGTTAAAAAAATATTCTTCTCATACTTTTGTCGGAAAAGTCAAAAGTACCTCGTACGAAAAAAGACAAAAGATTCCTTTCTTATCTTTTACGAAAAACTCACCGAAGGGTAAAATTGTATTTAAACAATTGTAGGTGGATGGAAATAATATTAAACATTGAGGAAACATTTATGTGGATGATAAAATACACCCCAGTAAATTTCAAAGTATAAACAATCTCACATAAAAATGAGATTGTGATATTTCCCTTACCTTAGGTCTGATTTGCTTCGTAAGTGTCTGAACCTCCTGTATAATGATTTAAATAATGTTATTTAATTATTCCAGAATCATACATATTGTTATGATATCATATATGGTCATATTTATAGCTTCTTATTAGTAATATTTCATTACTACTTGTTATTCAGGTGTTTATTACTTTTTGTTCTTATCTGTGTTTTGTCGAATAAATTCTTATTATTCTCTTTAGGTTATAGATACCTAATTTCCAGAATGGTATTAGTGTAATATATATCATATTCATTAATTCAATTCATTTATACAATCATTATGAAATGAAGATCATGTAGAACGAGTCGCAAAACATCGTGGAGATGGTATTCCGTACGTACGCACGAGTGATGATATCGTTCATATGATCGTGGAATTGTATTGGAGTGTATGTATACTATTTTAGAATTGATATCACATTATAATAGTCATATATAGTCATTGTTTACACCATTATACCCATCCAAGTAAGGTGGTGGTGGAAAATTGGTTACACCACAGCGTAGAGACGGTATTCCGTACGTACGCACGCGCGGTGATTTCTTTTTCTGTAGGATGGATAGATGGTGAAATAGGGCCGTTTCATACTTATAATAACATATAAGTATGTGATTTATACTTATGTTATTACTTCATAATTAAAAAATTAATGAAGAAGAAGTGGAAGAAGAAATAAAGACGAAAGAATCGGTAACGGACATTACCTCTTCTTTGAAGTGCTTCTTTGAGACCTCCTTTTAGGGCACTAAAATAGGTCTTTGAAGAAGACCAGAACCTCTATGATGTTTCTATGGAAGTGTAGAGAAGAAATTGGCAGGGTCTGGCAGAGTTTAAAGGCTCAATGTGGTGTGAGGAAGAGGGGGGGGGAGGTGCCCTTTTATAAGGGAGGAGAGGGGCACCTTTGAAATAACTAAAAATATTATTTTATTATAAAGTCATATTCGGTTTTTAATAGCTCCAAATTGATATATTTCGAAGATAAGGTAGGTAGGGGTCGAAATCCTCTCATAAAATAGAATTTAGACAAGTTTAGGTATAAATTTTAACCTTATCATTTAGATTTAACTTTATGTTAGATAATTTAACTTTTACCGTGTCTTCTTGTTTTCTTACACTATAAGGTTAATAAACTTACCATATCAAGACAAAAGAACCCCAAGTTGTTTATTATTAATATATATAGCCTTATCGAAGTCATTTGGCCGAACCTTAGATTTTTAGGGAAAAAATAACAATTAGTAATATAATATTTGTTTTAAAAACTATTTTATGTAAATTTTGGAACTATTTAGTAATTGATTTTTTTTAAACTCATAACAGAATGATTAGTTCGAACCAAGTTACTTAAATCAATACTAACATGTTATATTAACCTATAATATTAGTTTAATTAATAAAAAGTCTCAAATTACATTTATTTGTGTATTTATAACATCAATTATGTCAATATTTCATTAATAAGATAATTACTGCATCATCGTTGTGTCATAAATAAAGTAAATTATTTAATGTCTAAAAATTACAAATAAAATACCCTAATGTAGGAAATCCTTTTAGCTTTCAAATGAATATTTATAGTCGAATTTATCTTATGTATAACCCTATATTAAAAATTATTTACTTATTAATCATTGATTTTAACTATTTTAACCCTTCTTTAAATAAATTAATAATAAATGTCCTAATCTAATCCTTGTGGGCTTAAATGGTCATATATTATTCCTGAGTTTGTTCTTTGTTGAATTAAACTTGTCCAATAGAATTAGGACATCTGTTAGGGTAATAATAATTTCATTTTTACCCTAAATTACCCTATTTACTTTTAACCGTGGTAAATAAAAGTAAAAAGTTACTATTCACCAAACATTATTTTCATCTCATTGAACCACATTTTAGTCCTTGATATTAACCGTGTCTCTCGGATTTTTGAAATTCCACTCACAGAAGCAGTAAAATTAAGTTTTATGGAAAATTTAGTTTTTTTTAACTACCACTTAGTGGTTTCACTATTAATCAAAAATTGAAAGTTTTCAGAAAAATACCAACAATTAGGCCTAAGCTATATTTGATATTATGAATTCAAAAATGATTTTTATTTTACCAAATTAAAAACATATCAGTTACATTAACTAATTTAAAAATTAATTCCCGTCATTAAGTCAAATAGCATGTTTTTAAGAGATAATAACTATCAAAAGATTGACACTTGTTTATGTCTGGTTTAAATGTGAAATTACATCCAATGAACAATGTTGTATTAAATTGTAAAAATATAATCTAAATATACTTTAAAACCACTCAAATTAATAATTTATCACTATTAATTATTTCGATTAAAAAGTTGTTTTTAATTTAAATTTAATAATTTTTCACTATTCATCCGAATATGAAAGTTATCCGAAAAGTACCAAAATTTCACCCTAAGCTAATTTCGATATTCCAAATCCAAAAATGAAGTCCATTTTGAAAAATAAAATTAATAAAATTTCAAAAAGTGGTTATTAATATTCATAACTGCTAGTTTTAATAATATTTCAATAGCATATCGTTGTTTAGTGAAACTCGGTATTGCGTACGACGCAAGCTATTGAGGAAGGCCGAGGTTGCGTGTAAAGCAAGCCAAGATAATGTTGTGTGTAGTGAAATATTCCTTTGATAGAAACAAAATATTTCGTATAAAAGTCTCGGGCGTTACATTCTACCCCCCTTAAAATGAATTTCGCCCTCGAAATTCGTCACTTTGTAACAAAAAGATGAGGATACCTATCCCACATTATATCCTCAAGCTCCCATGTAGCTTCTTCTAATTGGTGGTTCCTCTATAATACTTTCACCAGTCGAGTGGTCTTGCTTCGTAGGACTTTTTCGCTACGATCCAGAATCTCTTTCGGTTGTTCTTCATAAGAAAGATATTTCTCCAGCAGTACAACTTCTGAGCTAAGTACATGTGAAGGATCAGGTATGTACTTTCTCAGGAGAGATACATGGAACACATCGTGAACTTGAGAGAGATTCAGTGGAAGCGCCAATTGGTAAGCTACCTTCCCAACACGATCTAGTATTTCGAAAGGACCGATATATCTAGGGCTCAACATCCCCTTCTTTCCAAATCTCATGACTCTCTTCCAGGGAGATATTCGTAAGAACACCTTATCACCTACTTCAAACTCTAGGTCTTTTCTTCGGTTGTCGGCATAAATTTTCTGTCGACTCTGAGTTGCTCTTATGTGTTGTTGAATAGATCTGACCTTTTCTGCCATTTCATCAATGAGATCAGGTCCTAATAGCTTTCTTTCCCCAACTTCATCCCAACAAGTTGGAGTCCTGCATTTCTTTCCATAGAGAGCTTCATAAGGAGCCATCTAAATACTAGAGTGAAAGCTATTATTATAAGAAAATTCCACCAAAGGTAGGTGTTTATCCCAACCACCTTTGAAATCCATAGAGCAAGCTCTCAACATATCTTCTAGGGTTTGAATTGTTCTCTCAGACTGACCTTCTGTCTGAGGATGATAAGTCGTGCTGAAACTCAACTCTGTATCCAGAGTATGCTGAAGACTTCGCCGGAACTTCGAGGTAAATCTCAGATCCCGATCAGATATAATAGAAAGTGGTACTCCATTCAATCTTACCACTTCCTTTACATATATCCTGGAAAGCTGATCTAGGGAGAAATCCTCTCTAATAGCAATGAAGTGTGCAGACTTGGTAAGACGATCAACTATGACCTAGATAACATTATTGCCTTTGGATGTTTTAGGAAGTGTAACCCCCTGAGATTTTATGAAAAATATTCTTTTTAATTTCATTAATGTCTTGTGTTATACGCTACACCAAAAGGAGCTTTCACAACACACATCTCTGACCTGGCTTGAATTACACGCAATCGCGACCTTCCACGATAGCGTGTGTCGTACGCAATACCGAGTTTCACTAAACAACGATATGCTATTAAAAATAAACTAGCCGTCATGAATAGTAAAAAACCACTTTTTAAAATTTTATAAATTTTATTTTTCAAAATGGACTTCATTTTTGGATTCGGAATATCGAAATTATCCTAGGGTGAAATTTTGGTATTTTTCTGAAAACTTTCAATTTTTGATTAATAGTGAAACCACTAAGTGGTAGGTTAAAAACTTAATTTTGCATAAAACTTAATTGTACCGCTTCTATGAATGGAATTTCAAAAATCCGACAAACACGGTTAAGATCAAGGACTAAAATGTGGTTCAATGAGATGAAAATAATTTTTGGTGAATAGTAACTTTTTACTTTTTTTACCACGGTTAATAGTAAATAGGGTAACTAAGGGTAAATATGATATTACTATTACCCTAACACATTTCCTAATTCTATTGGATAAGTGTAATTCGACCAAAAAAAACCTTATGAATATAATATGACCATTTAGGTCCACTTGGATTAGATTATGACATTTAATATTATTTTATTTAATGAATAGTTAAAATAGTTAAAATCAATGTTTAATAACTAAAACATTTTTAATATGGAGTTATACATAAGATAAATTCGACTATAAATATTCATTAGAAAGATAACAAAATTTCCTACATAATTATATTTTATTTATAATTTTTAGACATTAAATAAATTAATTTATTTATGACACAACGATGATGCAGTAATTACCCTTTTAAGGAAATGTTAACATAATTGACACAACATAGTTTTTAAATCAAATATTATATTATTAATTGTTATTTTATTCCTAAAAATATATGGTTCGGCCAAATGACTTAGATAAGAATATATATATTAATAATAAACAACTTGGGGTTCGTTTGGCATGTTATAGTAAGTTTATTAACCATATAGTGTAAGAAAACAAAAAGTCACGGTAAAAGTTAAATTATTTAACTTAGAGTTAAATCTGAATGATAAGGTTAAAATAGGAACCTAAACTTGTCTAAATTCTATTTTATGAGAGGATTTCGACCCATCCCCACCTCAGCCTCGAAATAAATCAATTTGGAGCTATTTAAAACCGAACTTGACTTTATAATAAAATAATATTTTTAGTTATTCCAAAGGTGCCCCTCTCCTCCCTTATAAAAGGGCACCTCCTCCCCCTCCTCCTCCCACCAATTTGAGCACTCAAGCTCGGCCAAACCCTGCCAAAATCTCTTCTCCACTTCCCTAGAAACATCCTAGAGGTTCTGGTCTTCCTCAAAGACCAATTTTAGTGCCCTAAGAGGAGGTCTCAAAGAGGCGCTTCAAAGAAGAGGTAATTACCGTTACCAATTCTTTCATCTTTATTTCTTCTTCCACTTCTTCTTCTTAGGTTGTTTCATTATGAAGTAATAACATCAGTATCACTCATATACTGATATGTTATTATAAGTATGAAACAACCCTATTTCACCATCTATCCATCCTACGGAAAAAGAAATCACCGCGCGTGCGTACGTACGGAATACCGTCTCCACGCCGTGGTGTAATCTATTTTCCACCACCACCTTACATGGATGGGTATAATGGTGTAAAGAATAACTATACATAGTTATTAAAACATCATATTGATTCTGATATATTGTATAATCCACTCCAATTCAATTCAATATTTATGGAAATGATATCATCGCTCGTGCGTACGTACGGACTACCGTCTCCACGACGCGATGAGATTCATTCTCCATGTTAACCATTTAAGAATGATTATAAAGTATATATAAGAAATAATAATTAAATATATGAAATTATAAAGCTACTGGATTTATGTATATATATATATATATGTATTTCATCTACTTACTTCCATTCAAGACAATAAGGAAAGGAAAACACCGTTCATGCGTACATACGGACTACCGTCTCCATGAACGGTGTTTTTCATTTCATTTATCTATCTATTATATATATATATATATACTGAATATATATGATATATAAATCATATTTTATTTTCTGGAAGTAAGTAAATCATGATATAAGTTATAATAATGTCAAGAACAATAAGTCAAAACACCTACGATAAATGAAATTATTTTACCCAAAACGCTTCTTTAACATGGAATTTACAAAAGAACGGGTAATATAAAGTCATAAGTGAACTATATATGATATCATAACAATGAATATGATTCTGTAATAAGTCAATGACATTATTTAAATCATTGTACAGGAGGTTCAGACACATACGAAGCAAATCGGACCTAAGGTAAGGGAAATATTACAATCTCATTTTTATCCGAGATTGTTTGTACTTTAGTATTTACTGGGGTGTATTTTATCATCCAAATCCATGTTTCTTGAATATGTAATATTATTTCCATCCACCTACAATTTTTTTAAAATCCAATTTTACTATTTGGTGAGTTTTTAGTAAAGAATATGAAAGGAATCTTTTGTCGTTTTTCGTACAAGGTACTTTTTGACTTTTCCGACAAAAGTACGAGGAGAATGTTATTTTTAACTTATACGGCGTGAACGGATTTTTACGGTTTCATAACGCCTCATTTTCAAGAATCTTCCTCTACAAGATTTCATGATTATTTTTAATAAAACCCTTATCTTTTAAAATTGCATGGAATTTTGTGAAAAGAACATGATTTTAAAGAAGAAAGGATATTTTCCTCAAGAATTCATTTCAAGTGTTTTGTCAAAACTATTTTACATCTAAGATGACATTATTTCATATGTGTATGTTTCAAGTAAAATTTCTCTATGATTTAAATGGACTCAATTTTCTTATGATGAAATTATTTCAATTGTTTATGGATTATGTTATGATGGCACGATGTTTAAGAATCCCATTTTATTTCATGGGTTATGCTATGATGTATGATTTATGATTTTGTGGCACACATAAGAATGGTATAATTATGAGATGGGTGGGACCTATATCTCCCTCCAGTTCATTGGGTAAATATTTTATATCTCATGAGATAGACAGGGCTGGACGGTAGGTTATACCGGTTCAGTGAAACAGGACTGAAACGAGGGTGACTCGGTTCAGAAAGGGACTTTGTCCACTAAGATAGTCTTGGCAATGAGTCTTGAATAACAAGAAATGATTCTCTATGATTATGTGTGTATGCCACAAAGTTTCATGTTTTAAGTTATGATTATTGTGATTACATTTCACTTCCATGATTTATCCCATGTTATGAAATTATGATCTCTTTTGCAGGTTAAGATTTCCAAAAGATATGTGCTTGTGTATACGATGAGATTTATATTTCTTTTGTTTACCCTTACTGAGCATTTGAGCTCACTATTTATGTTTTCTTTTCCCCAGGATATAAAGAAGGGTTTTAGGTAAAAAAAAAGGGAAGATCTTTATGGGAGATATTGGAGATCTTTCACCACGATTAGAAGATTACGTTCCGAGTTTCCAAAGACACTAAACTATTACGATCCTTGTGTGTGTATTTTTTGTTATATACTAAGTATTCCGCAAATGTAATGTAATGTCAATGTACGTTAAGCTTTGGGTCTCTATAGTTGATATCAGAGGAAAGGTTTAGTCAACCTTTGGAAACTAGGATGCGAGAACTTTAGTGAGATCCCTAGAGATATTTCTAAGGTGTGTCTAGGGATGTCTCTAAGGTTAAGTATACGTATAGGGTATAGTACTATAATTACGCTAACGATCATATAATTAAACCTAAGATGTTATATATTGAAGGTACTCCCCCTTTATTATGTTGTTTTCCCTAGCATGATTTTTTCCTCTCACACTATTCTTTTTGGGTTTTAGACGATGGCTGGAACCCGAAGGAACCGTGTTGATAAATGCCATGGACAATGCAATGATTGCCCTCCTAAACAAACAAATGTTATGGGAGATGGAGTGAAAAATCTTATTTCTATACTTACACAAGCTATGAATCATTCTGGACTTCCAAATGAACAGAGAAGGGAACAATATTCTATTGAGTCCTTCATGAGGCAACGTCCACCTTCTTTCAGTGGGACTTCCGATCCACTTGTTGCTGAACAATGGATCAGTACCACTGAAAAGATATTTTCAGTTCTTCAATGTTCTGAACATGATAATGTCATCTTAGTAGTATATCGTTTGGAAGGTGAAGCTGATCAATGGTGGAATCTTATCAAGAATATGAGGCCAAGAGATGAAATTGAGTCCATGGAATGGGACGAGTTCCAGAACTTGTTTTTCAGTAAGTACTTCCCTCGTATTCTTCGAACAAAGATAGAAAAGGAGTTTCTTGAGCTGAAGCAGAAGGATGATTAATCTGTTGGTATATACGAAGCGAATTTTACAAGACTTGCAAGGTATGCATCTGGCATTATCATCCAACCTGAAAGTAAAGTTGATCGATTTTTCAGTGGCTTAAAACCAAGTCTTTGAAGGGCATTATCTATAAGATACTTCAGTAGCTATGAAGAAATTATGTGTTGTGCTATGAAGGTAGAAATGGAAGTTAGTGTTACATATCCATTTCATGGTTTTGAAAAGAAACGAAAGATGGAGTTCAAGGAGAAATCTCAAAATAATGGTGAAATGAAGATGAATGTTTCCTTATGCACAAAGAGTGGAAAGAAGCATGGTGGAGATTGTCTTAAAGGGACTAGAAAATGTTTTAAGTGTGGAAAAGAAGGTCATCGAGCAGCTGAGTGTCGAAGTAATGGAAAAAGGAATTCTAATGATGTGAATAAAGAAAACACTGCAGAGAACGCACCACCAACACTTCAATGCTTCAAGTGCAAGGAAATGGGGCAATATGCTAATAAATTCCCTAATATAAGGGTTAGTGATGATCAACATGAGCAACCACTTAAGGCAAAGGACAAAGGGAAGTCACATGCGATCACTATTGGCGATGTTGAATATGACAACGATGTGGTGGAATGAGTAAGTGTTTATGTAATGGGATTCAAAAATAATGTTGTATCATAAAGTATTGGAATATTTATGTGTTGGTCTAATGTGGTATTCAAAGTGATTGAGATATTTAACAGTATTCATGAGCTCATGATTGATATAAGGACTAAGTGATATCATGGTTTGATTATAAATAATTTTGAGGATTTTGGTATGTGGAAAGTGTTAACGTTTAACTGCATTCATGTTTTCACTAAGGTTCAATGGGTATTCAAGAGAATACATGATTAAGGACTTTGAATGTTTAGAATGTGACCAACAAGACATATCTTATGATATAGGGGGATCAACAATGGTATTAAATCTCTGGTAATTGTTTTCACTATATTATGAGAGTGGACTGCAGTATTATGGGTAAGCCTAAAGATTGGAATGGATTATGTTGGACATAAGTTAGTATTGTTTAAGTATAGAAGTTTTTTTCGATATTATTGATGGGATTTTATAGTAATATAGTTTTAGAAAAAGGACAACCTGCAGGACGGGCGAAAGCCCATCGCGTCGGACAAGGCTGTAGGAATCGAACCCACAACCGAAGTGCGACTGGCCTTTATCGCCTACCACTGGCCTACAAGAAGTCCCTGTTTAGTATAAACTAGTTTTATTATATTAAGCAGTATGATATATGAAGTATAAGTCCATTTTAGGAACCATATATGATTAATCTCACTATAGAATGACTTATCTATATTTAATAACTTTTGCTAACCTTTTGTTTGAGACAGATGGAATGACCTGTCATTCTATCACATGATCTGCTAACACTTCACGAATAACAAATTCAACTTCATTTATTTAAGAGATGAAGTAGAAATTTTTCAAGGCACGAACACCAGTGAGATTGTACCAAAATAAAGTAAGTATTTATTCTAATTAAAATTCTTCAACTTTAAGGAAACGATCTTGAAAACCAAAAATGTTGTCCTAGTGCTCTTATATCTAATTAATCATATGTTACCATAGATCATCACAAATTTATGGATTTGTGATTGCTAGATTTTCCATAGCCATGTTCTCTACCACTCTCCATCAGAACATGATGGTTAGATTTCTCTTCCATATCCATATTTTCACCTATATGGAAACCCAGTGATTAGTTTATTTGGGTAACCGTTACGTTTCATACTTTTGTTTTTAAATATTGGTTTTGGTATTCCTTTTTTACTATGTGGGTTTCGATTAAAGAAACTTTCGAATAGTAAACCATTTATAACCCCGACGAATTTCGAGGGCGAAATTCATTTTAAGGGGGGTAGAATGTAACACCCTGAGATTTTATGAAAAATATTCCTTTTAATTTCATTAATGTCTTGTGTTATAGGCTACACCAAAAGGAGCTTTCACAACACACATCTCTGACCTGGCTTGAATTACACGCAATCGCGACCTTCCACGATAGTGTGTGTCGTACGCAATACCGAGTTTCACTAAACAACGATATGCTATTAAAATAAAACTAGCCGTTATGAATAGTAAAAACCACTTTTTAAAATTTTATCAATTTTATTTATCAATATGGACTTCATTTTTGGATTCGGAATATTGAAATTAGCCTAGGGTGAAATTTTGGTATTTTTCTGAAAACTTTCAATTTTTGATGAATAGTGAAACCACTAAGTGGTAGGTTAAAAACTGAATTTTGCATAAAACTTAATTTTACCGCTTCTGTGAATGGAATTTCGAAAATCCGGCAGACACAGTTAATATCAAGGACTAAAATGTGGTTCAATGATATGAAAATAATTTTTGGTGAATAGTAACTTTTTACTTTTTTTACCACGGTTAATAGTAAATAGGGTAACTAAGGGTAAATATGATATTACTATTACCCTAACACATGTCCTAATTCTATTGGATAAGTGTAATTCGACCAAAAACAACCTTATGAATATAATATGACCATTTAGGTCCACTTGGATTAGATTATGACATTTAATATTATTTTATTTAATGAATAGTTAAAATAGTTAAAATCAATGTTTAATAACTAAAACATTTTTAATATGGGGTTATACATAAGATAAATTCGACTATAAATATTCATTAGAAACATAAAACGATTTCCTACATAATGATAGTTTATTTATAATTTTTAGACATTAAATAAATTAATTTATTTATGACACAACGATGATGGAGTAATTACCCTTTTAAGGAAATGTTAACATAATTGATGTTATAAATGCTCAAATAAATGTAATTTGAGACTTTTTATGAATTCCACTAAATTTATAGGTTACTATGATATATTAGTGTTGATTTAATCAACTTTGTTAGAAAATATAATTCTGTTATGACTCACAAAAATCATATATCAAATAGGGTCAAAATTGACACAAAATAGTTTTTAAATCAAATATTATATTATTAATTGTAATTTTATTCCTAAAAATCTAAGGTTCAGCCAAATGACTTAGATAAGGATATATATATATTAATAATAAACAACTTGGGGTTCGTTTGGCATGTTATATTAAGTGTATTAACCATATAGTGTAAGAAAACAAAAAGTCACGGTAAAAGTTAAATTATTTAACTTAGAGTTAAATCTAAATGATATGGTTAAAATAGGAACCTAAACTTGTTTAAATTCTATTGGATGAGAGGATTTCGACCCATCCCCATCTTATCCTCGAAATAAATCAATTTGGAGCTATTTAAAACCGAACTTGACTTTATAATAAAATAATATTTTTAGTTATTCCAAAGGTGCCCCTCTCCTCCCTTATAAAAGGGCACCTCCTCCCCTTCCTCCTCCCACCAATTTGAGCACTCAAGCTCGTCCAACCCCTGCCAAAATCTCTTCTCCACTTCCCTAGAAACATCCTAGAGGTTCTGGTCTTCCTCAAAGAACAATTTTAGTGCCCTAAGAGGAGGTCTCAAAGAGGCGCTTCAAAGAAGAGGTAATTACCGTTACCAATTCTTTCATCTTTATTTCTTCTTCCACTTCTTCTTCTTAGGTTGTTTCATTATGAAGTAATAACATAGGTATCACTCATATACTGAAATGTTATTATAAGTATGAAACAACCCTATTTCACCATCTATGTAACGCCACAACCCCAGCTAACTAGAGTCGGTGCATTACTTCGTAACATTGGCATGATCACAAAAGATCAAGTCTCGAAAGACCGATTAGTTTAGTAGCTTTGGAAACACTAGATACATTCATAAGTCTTACATTACATCATAAAGTGAAAAACTAATAACAAATTCTTCATAGTCCACACTCATATCCTCTTCTGACTATCCCTGCAGGTCATTCATAAAATACTTCTTCACATCCTGGAAAAAAATTAAAACATTGAAAGGGGTGAGCTCAGATGCTCAGTAAGGTTAACAATATTACGGAAGCTTTCATAAATAATCATAAACATTTAAGGCAATGTGTAACTAAAACAAAAGACTTATTGAACTTGAACTTCAGCATAATATGAAAAAAGTAAAATGAGATAATGTCATTCACTTCTTCACATGGATATTCTACTAGATGAATAATCACATGAAATATCAATAACCACTTTCCTAATGAGGGAATGTATAATGCCGGACATTCTGAAACATTTTGTCAAGGCCTCGGCCAAGACGTCTAAAATTATTAAGGCCTTGGCCAAAACCATAAATCAAATTGGGAAAGGGCCTCGGCCAATTCCACATCTAGTTGTCTCATGAGACCTACCGATGCATCGAGGAGCTATAGCGGGCTCCACCTGTCACTTATTAAGTCTAATACATTCCTCATATGAACAGGTTTAAACATCTCATAAACCATAACATAATCGTATCACATAAAACATGCCTAAAGGAAACATAACATTTCCACATTTCAATCACAAGATATCAATACAACACATTGATATAATAAAAATGCTTTCAAAACCATTTTCAATACCAAAATAAAAGAAAAGTATAAAATGATATTTATTCTTCATTAAAAAAAGGGTATGGCTTGTAGAGGAAGCCGAAACTCAAATAGTGGTCAGGGTGGTGGAGAAGTCATTGTTGCCGCATACGTACAACAAAAACATTCTCTTTTGTCGTTTAGTAAACGCTTCGTATAAAAAAGATTCCTTTTGAATAAACGTAAAAGTCAAAGTGGTTTATACACCGTATAAAAGAAATTTGTGTATAAAACCAAATATGCCTCAATGAAAGGAGATTGAGACGAAGTCCATACAAAGATCATTTTTAAAATAAAATAGATATATTATGTTTATTCACTATAGGTACACATAAATTATACAAAATAAGACATAATAATATCATGACATAATTTGAAAGTAGGAGATTAACCCAAAGAATGGATGTTGGGTTAAGAAGTTCCCTTACCTTGCGTCTTGTCCTGACTCGACCATTCCTTAACCTCCTGAATAATAAACTAGAGTTAATTTCTATTTAATTAAGAACCTTTTTCATGTTCATTATTCCATTTATATCACTTATTACCATGTTATGAAAATTATTTAATTATTTAAGTTAATAACGGTCGTTTTGTCGATCTTTGGTACTTGAGTCAAAAATAAACTTCTTATAATTACAAGTTGTTCATGTGGTGAAATATCCATTATATCCAGAATTATATTCATGATGTAGATATCATATATATAATATATATACATTATATACATTAATTCATAATGTCACGTAACATTTAGAGGTGTGAAATGAAATGCACCGTTCATGGAGACGGTAAGCCGTACGTACGCATGAACGCTACTTTCATTTATATTTCGTATTTAATGGAATTAAATCATAATTATATAAATTTATAATATAATTACAGTATAATATAGTGTATAATACCATTTAATCCATCCTTTATACATCCCACATATGGCATTAACGATTCAAATCACTTTGAGGGGCGGTAGTCCGCACTTCCTAAAATGAAATTATCGTGTTTTACCCATAATGGAAATCATAAAGTATTACATAAATGAGAAATACAGAAGCATAAGTAAAACATAAACATATTTTATATCATATATAAATATAGTGATATCTTAATGGCCACCTTTGAAGGTGTTATATGAGTGTTGAACAATCATCGTTTCGTGAGGCAGAAATTCACCATCCACAGAAACCGTATGTTCTTTAACCATTAGATGTAGGTGTGTGTAAGTGTAGCTAGAATACTTCTTATAACAACATCCTAGTATATTGAGGATTCTGTTGTTGTTACAAAAGAAATGAATAAAAAGAGTTTAGGGGGTTGGAGAAGAAAAATAAAACAAAACAACATTAGAGAAGACATTACCTCAAAATCGGGTAACTCTTTTTGATTTGAGCCAAAGGCTTCCTTGGGAAGAGTTCTGCCCAAAGTGAGTATTCTAGGAGTAAGAGTGGGAAGTTGGGAGAGTATTTGGGCAGAGTTTGGCCGAGCCAAATGGCTTGAAAGTGTAAATGAGGTGGGACAGGTGGGGGCCTTTTATAAGTGGAGAGGAGGGGCTCTTTTAGAAATATTGAAATGTTACATTATTACACAATGATTTTCGGATTATAAAGGTCCCACTCTTATATAATTCGTGGATAAGGTGATAAGGGTTCGAAATCTACCCATACAATAGTCTTTGGACAAGTGTAAGCCTTGGAATTTACATTATCTTTTCATTTTATTAAAATCGTTAAATAATGAGGTCATCGCTGCATCATAATGATGTTATAAATAATTTAATTTATTTAATGTCTAAAAATTATAAAAAAACTACTATGATGTAGGAAATATTTTTAGATTTCTAATTAATATTTATAGTCAAAATGTGGACTTCTATAACCCCACTTAAAAACTGTTTTAGTAAAACAACTCATGTTTGTGTCAATTTAATTTTAACATTAAATAAATATATATTAATGTCATTTTCCAACCAAAGTGGCTCCATGGGGTCCCCAAGTTGACCCATGGGTTGACTGGGTCGGCCATGACTCATACAATTGGAGTAGGACAAGTGTCAAGCTCATCTCATATTATTAAAACATTATTTTTACCTTAAACTACACTAATTACCTCTAATCGCGATTAAGAACTTAAAAGTTACTATTCACCAAAAAATTATTTTAATCTCATTGAACCACATTTTGCTTCTTAATGACAACCATGTATGTCGGATTTTTGAAAATCAAATCACAGAAGTGGTAATATTTCATTTTAACGAAAAATCAGTTTTTAACAACCACTTAGTGGTTTCACTATTCATCAAAAATTGAAGTTTTTCAAAATAAGGCCAAAATTTCACCCTAAGCTATAATTGATATTCCGAATTCAAAAATGATGTCTATTTTACAAAATTTCAAACATATAAGTTGCATTAATTAATTTTATAATTAATTCCCGCTGTTACAACAAATAGCGTGTTTTTAAGAAACAATTTATATCAAAAGATTGGCAAATGTTTTTGTCCAATTTGAATGTTAAATTAATTATAATGACCACCATTGGATAAAATGGTAAAAATATATTCTAATTATACTTTAAAACCACTAAATAGTATAATTTATCACTATAAATTATTTTTATTAAAAAAGTTGTTTTTAAGTATTTTTCACTATTCATAAAAAATAGAAGTTCTCAGAAAAATACCAAAAATTCAACATTGGCTAATTTCGATATTCTGAATCCAAAAATGAAGTCCATTTTGATAAATAAAATTTATAAAATTTCAAAAAGTAGGTATTACTATTCACAACAGCTAGTTTAATTCGTTGTGGTGTGTTTTAGAGCACGAGGTTGCGTACAACACCCGCTATTGCATTATTCGAAGTGAAATGTACCGTGGAAGCTTGGGGTGTTAAATTCTCCCCTCATTCAATAAATTGCGTCCTCACAATTTGAAATTTTTCTTTGAAAATAAAAGGTTGAAAAGAGAAAATACCTTTGAGGAAAACCCACATCGGAAATAAGGTTAATAAATATATAACATTAAAAGAAAGCAAGATAAGTACAAAGGTCACCCGATATAGCCCATTCTAGGATTCTATGAAAATATGGATATGGAGGAGAAACAAACCATCAAGGTCTGATGGAGAGTAATAGAAAACAGAATTAGGAGAAAGTTTAACTACAAGAAAATCACAAACTTGTGATTGGTTAAACGGTCATTGAATCCCCAGTTGGAAAAGTTAACCGACAACATTTTTGTTTTAAGTTACCTTTTATAATGTTGAAGAATTTATTTAGGAGATTTACTAAGAACGTAAGGGAATATACATACTTGTTATGTATACTTTCATTCGTTAAGAAATTTTTACCACAAACCCATCTTTTACTCCAAATGGTAACAGAACTCAAAAATATTCTTTTTATCCTAATTGTATAAGGTTCCAAATATTAACACATACCATTTAGATTAGTAATACTATTTTGTAATAACCAGGGACTTCCTGTAGGCTAGTGGTAGGAAATAAAGGCTTGTCGCACTATGGTTGTGGGTTCGATTCTTGCAGCTTTGTCTGACGCGACGGGTTATTCCCCACCCTGCAGGTTGTCCTTTTCCTAAAACTATAGTATTATAATATTCCAAAAATAATCTTCAGAAATGCTTTAACCTTAAACAATACTATCCACGGTTCAAATTAATCCATTCCAACCTTAATAGTTATCCAAAATACCTCCGTCCAGACTTTCTCTAAAAGGTCTCTAAATTCCAAAATCAATTGTAACATCAGATTCCCAAAACAAAGAAAAGTTTCTCTTATTGTCACATACTAAAAATATGATTACCTTAATCATATTAAAACCTTACTGAAATCAAAAAGTACTGCAGTACAATATTTATATATATCACATTATTCTTATAACCAGAATATAATCCTTGAGTCCAAAAGCACCAATATATTAATTATTCCGCTTCAACTGTAGTCACAACATAAGATTGGCCTTGATCCCTTGGCCTTTTCTGAGGTAAGTTTCCTTGACTCTTGGGACATTCATTTGCATAATGCCCCATTTCCCTACAATTGTAGCATTCAACTTTGAGAGCCTCTTTCTTTCCCTTGCAATCACGAGCCTGGTGACCCTTTTCTCCACATTTATAACAAACTACCATTCCTTTTAGGCACGTACCAGGGTGATTCTTCCCACAATTATCACATAATGGAAAATCCTTCTTTCCCTTTTTCCCTTTATCTGTCTCTTGTTCCCCCGTTCTCTTCTTCTCTTTCTTTACTTTGTTGTCATAAGACTTAGATAATTCCTTTTCTGTCTTGATAGCACACGAGACAATATCTTCGTATGATGAGAAGGATTGTGATACTAAAGCTCGACGGAGAAATGGTTTTAACCCATCAAAGAAACGATCAATCTTAATCCTTGGGTTATGTATATAATCGGCAGCATGCCTCGCTAACCTTGTAAAGTTAGCCTCTTACTTTGCGACATTCTCATCCTCCTTCTGCCTCAAACTTAGAAATTGCCTTTCCATATCTTCTCGATGGTCATGAGGAAAGTATTTTTCTAAGAAAATCTCTTTGAACTCCCTCCATTCCATATTCGATACGTCATCATCTTCCTTTGTGTTTTGAATCAGCGACCACCACTGATCGACATCTCCAGTGAGGCGGTAAACTGCCATGAAAACCTTCTCCCTTTCACTACTCCCCAAGGCATGAAATATTTTCTCTAAGGAATTTATCCATTGCTCGGCTACTATAGGATTTGTACTCCCATTGAAGGTTGGTGGTTGTTGCCTCATGAAACGGTCTAGCATTGATCCTCCACGTTGCGGATCAGGGTGCTCCATACGAGTAAGGTTATTATTCATAACCTGAGTGAGTTGTCCCAGTATGGTAATAAGTTGATCAGCACCAGTTGTATCTCCAGATCCACAATAATTATCTTGAGCAAGAGGGCAATCCCTACACGGAGTTCGTGAATTGATACGGTTTCCATTCCTTCCACTAGGTGAGATTTCTAAACAATGGCATAAACTAGATTAGTTTATGAATAAAAATACATAATTCCATACTTGTAAAACACTTTACATAAATTGAACTATTTATGGATATAATCCATAATCATAAAAAGAAATGTTTTCTTTGAGGAAGTATATACTCATAACCCTTCACAGTGGTTTGTAAATAAAATGAGAATTATCCTAAGCATATCCCCCGGCAGTGTCGTAACCAAGAGTGCAGCAAGGCTCGTTGTCGTGCACCAGTTCCCGTTCGAGTCTATCTCAAAGCGGTGTTTTCGGGTTTTACCCCTAGGAACTTCTGTGCCAGATCCGCCTCTACCTTCTCGTATCCAGACAGGGATGTATTGCTCGGAAAACTCACAAAATCAATATAATACCAAAATTCTAGGAAGTTTTTCTTTTCAAATCCTCAATGTCTATCTTCGGGCTATGTGCTCTAATCAGAGTTTATCTAAATCTAGCTTCCAAAGTTAGTACTAAACTGCCTCTGATACCAAATGTAACGCCCCAACCCCAGCTACCCAGAGTCAGTGCATTACTTCGTAACATTGGCATGATCACAAAAGATCAAGTCTCGAAAGACCGATTAGTTTAGTAGCCTTGGAAACACTAGATACATTCATAAGTCTTACATTACATCATAAAGTGAAAAACTAATAACAAAGTCTTCATAGTCCACACTCATATCCTCTTCTGACTATCCCTGCAGGTCATTCATAAAATACTTCATCACATCCTGGAAAAAATATTAAAACATTGAAAGGGGTGAGTTCAGATGCTCAGTAAGGTTAACAATATTACAGAAGCTTTCATAAATATACATAAACATTTAAGGAAATGTGTAACTAAAACAAAAGCCTTATTGAACTTGAACTTCAGCATAATATGGAAAAAGTAAAATGAGATAATTTCATTCACTTCTTCACATGGATATTCTACTAGATGAATAATCACATGAAATATCAATAACCACTTTCATAATGAGGGAATGTATAATGCCAGACATTCTGAAACATTTTGTCAAGGCCTCGGCCAAGACGTCTAAAATGATTAAGGCCTCGGCCAAAACCTTAAATCAAATTGGGAAAGGGCCTCGGCCAATTCCACGTCTAGTTGTCTCATGAGACCTACCGATGCATCGAGGAGCTATAGCGGGCTCCACCCGTCACTTATTAAGTCCAATACATTCCTCATATGAACAGTTTTAAACATCTCATAAACCATAACATAATCATATCACATAAAACATGCCTAAAGGAAACATAACATTTCCACATTTCAATCACAAGATATCAATACAACACATTGATATAATAAAAACGCTTTCAAAACCATTTTCAATACCAAAATAAAAGAAAAGTATAACATGGTATTTATTCTTCATTAAAAAAAGGTATGGCTTGTAGAGGAAGCCGAAACTCAAATAGTGGTCACGGCGGCGGAGAAGTCATTGTCACCGCATACGTACAACAAAAACGTTCTCTTTTGTCGTTTAGTAAACGCTTCGTATAAAAAAGATTCATTTTGAATAAACGTAAAAGTCAAAGTGGTTTATACACCGTATAAAAGAAATTTGTTTATAAAACCAAATATGCCTCAATGAAAGGAGATTGAGACGAAGTCCTTACAAAGATCATTTTTAAAATAAAATAGATAAATTATGTTTATTCACTATAGGTACACATAAATAATACAAAATAAGACATAAAAATATCATGACATAATTTGAAAGTAGGAGATTAACCCAAAGAATGGAAGTTGGGTTAAGAAGTTCCCTTACCTTGCGTCTTGTCCTGACTCGATCATTGTTTAACCTCCTGAATAATAAACTAGAGTTAATTTCTATTTAATTAAGAACCTTTTTCATGTTCATTATTCCATTTATATCACTTATTACCATGTTATGAAAATTATTTAATTATTTAAGTTAATAATGGTTGTTTTGTCGATCTTTGGTACTTGAGTCAAAAATAAACTTCTTATAATTACAAGTTGTTCATGTGGTGAAATATCCATTATATCCAGAATTATATTCATGATGTAGATATCATATATATAATATATATACAGTATATACATTCATTCATAATGTCACGTAACATTTAGAGGTAAGAAATGAAATGCACCGTTCATGGAGACGGTAAGCCGTACATACGCATGAACGCTACTTTCATTTCTATTTCCTATTTAATGGAATGAAATCATAATGATATAAATTTATAATATAATTACAGTATAATATAGTGTATAATACCATTTAATCCATCCTTTATACATCCCACATATGGAATTAA
This sequence comes from Viscum album, assembly GCA_963277665.1. Classification (NCBI taxonomy): domain Eukaryota; kingdom Viridiplantae; phylum Streptophyta; class Magnoliopsida; order Santalales; family Viscaceae; genus Viscum; species Viscum album. The sequence goes on along the minus strand of OY728140.1, from coordinate 1,687,671,051 downwards.
CGATTCAAATAACTTTGAGGGGGCGATAGTCCGCACTTCCTAAAATGAAATTATCGCGTTTTACCCATAATGGAAATCATAAAGTATTACATAAATGAGAAATACAGAAGCATAAGTAAAACATAAACATATTTTATATCATATATAAATATAGTGATATCTTAATGGCCACCTTTGATGGTGTTATATGAGTGTTGAACAATCATCGTTTCGTGAGGAAGAAATTCACCATCCACAGAAACCGTATGTTCTTTAACCATTAGATGTAGGTGTGTGTAAGTGTAGCTGGAATACTTGTTATAAAAACATCCTAGTATATTGAGGATACTGGTGTTGTTACAAAAGAAATGAATAAAAAGATTTTAGGGGGTTGGAGAAGAAAAATAAAACAAAACAACATTAGAGAAGACATTACCTCAAAATCGGGTAACTCTTTTTGATTTGATCCAAAGGCTTCCTTGGGAAGAGTTCTGCCCAAAGTGAGTATTCTATGAGTAAGAGGGGGAAGTTGGGAGAGTATTTGGGCAGAGTTTGGCTGAGCCAAATGGCTTGAAAGTGTAAACGAGGTGAGAGAGTTGGGGGCCTTTTATAAGTGGAGAGGAGGGGCTCTTTTGGAAAGATTGAAATGTTACATTATTATACAATTCTTTTCGGATTCTAAAGGTCCCACACTTATATAATTCGTGGCTAAGGTGATAAGGGTTCGAAATCTACCCATCCAATAGTCTATGGACAAGTTGACCCATGGGTTGTCTTGGTCGGCCATGACTCATACAATAGGAGTAGGACAAGTGTCAAGCTCATCTCATATTATTAAAACATTATTTTTACCTTAAACTACACTAATTACCTCTAATCGCGATTAAGAACTTAAAAGTTACTATTCACCAAAAAGTTATTTTAATCTCATTGAACCACATTTTTCTTCTTAATGACAACCATGTATGTCGGATTTATGAAAATCAAATAACAGAAGTGGTAATATTTCATTTTAACGAAAAATCAGTTTTTAACAACCACTTAGTGGTTTCACTATTCATCAAAAATTGAAGTTTTTCATAATAAGGCCAAAATTTCACCCTAAGCTATAATTGATATTCCGAATTCAAAAATGATGTCTATTTTAAAAAATTCCAAACATATAAGTTTCATTAATTAATTTTATAATTAATTCCCGATGTTACAACAAATAGCGTGTTTTTAAGAAACAATTTATATCAAAAGATTGGCAATTGTTTATGTCCAATTTGAATGTTAAATTAATTCTAATGACCACCATTGGATAAAATGGTAAAAATATATTCTAATTATACTTTGAAACCACTAAATAGTATAATTTATCACTATAAATTATTTTGATTAAAAAAGTTGTTTTTAAGTATTTTTCACTATTCATAAAAAATAGAAGTTCTCAGAAAAATACCAAAAATTCAACATAGGATAATTTTGATATTCCGAATCCAAAAATGTAGTCCATTTTGATAAATAAAATTTATAAAATTTCAAAAAGTAGGTATTACTATTCACAACGGCTAGTTTAATTCGTTGTGGTGTGTGTTAGAGCTCGAGGTTGCGTACAACACACTCTATTGCATTATTCGAAGTGAAACGTACCGTGGAAGCTTGGGGGGTTACAATCTATCCATCCTACGGAAAAAGAAATCACCGCGCGTGCGTACGTACGGAATACCGTCTCCACGCCGTGGTGTAATCTATTTTCCACCACCACCTTACATGGATGGGTATAATGGTGTAAAGAATAACTATACATAGTTATTACAACATCATATTGATTCTGATATATTGTATAATCCACTCCAATTAAATTAAATATTTATGGAAATGATATCATCGCTCGTGCGTACGTACGGACTACCGTCTCCACGACGCGATGAGATTCATTCTCCATGTTAACCATTTAAGAATGATTATAATGTATATATAAGAAATAATAATGATATATATGACATTATAAAGCTACTAGATTTATGTATATATATATATGTATGTCATCTACTTACTTCCATTCTAGAAAATAAGGAAAGGAAAATAGCGTTCATGCGTACATACGGACTACCATCTCCATGAACGGTGTTTTTCATTTCATTTATCTATCTATTATATATATATATATATACTGAAAATATATGATATATAAATCATATTTTATATTCTGGAAGTAAGTAAATCATGATATAAGTAATAATAATGTCATGAACAACAAGTCAAAACACCTATGATAAATGAAACGATTTTACCCAAAACGCTTCTTTAACATGGAATTTACAAAAGAACGGGTAATATAAAGTCATAAGTGAACCATATATGATATCATAACAATGAATATGATTCTTTAATAAGTCAATGACATTATTTAAATCATTATACAAGAGGTTCGGAAACATACGAAGCAAATCGGACCTAAGGTAAGGGAAATATCACAATCTCATTTTTATCCGAGATTGTTTATACTTTAGTATTTACTGGGGTGTATTTTATCATCCACATCCATGTTTCCTGAATATGTAATACTATTTGCATCCACCTACAATTTTTTTTAAATCCAATTTTACCCTTTGGTGAGTTTTTAGTAAAGAATATGAAAGGAATCTTTTGTCGTTTTTCGTACAAGGTACTTTTTGACTTTTCCGACAAAAGTACAAGGAGAATGTTATTTTTAACTTATACGGCGTGAACGGGTTTTTACGGTTTCATAACGCCTAATTTTCAAGAAGATTCCTCTACAAGATTGCATGATTATTTTTAATAAAACCCTTATATTTTAAAATTGCATGGAATTTTGTGAAAAGAACATGATTTTAAAGAAGAAAGGATATTTTCCTCAAGAATTCATTTCAAGTGTTTTGTAAAAACTATTTTACATCTAAGATGACATTATTTCATATGTGTATGTTTCAAGTAAAATTTCTCTATGATTTAAATGGATTAAATTTTCTTATAATGAAATGATATCAATTGTTTATGGATTATGTTATGGTGGCATGATGTTTAAGAATCCCATTTTATTTCATGGGTTATGCTATGATGTATGATTTATGATTTTGTGGCACACATAAGAATGGTATCATTATGAGATGGGTGGGACCTATATCTCCCTCCAATGCATTGGGTAAAGATTTTATATCTCATGAGATAGACAGGGCTGGAACGGTAGGTTATACCGGTTCAGTGAAACAGGACTGAAACGAGGGTGACTCGCTTCAGAAAGGGACTTTGTCCACTAAGATAGTCTTGGCAACGAGTCTTGAATAACAAGAAATGATTCTCTATGATTATGTTTGTATGACACAAAGTTTCATGTTTTAAGTTATTATTATTGTGATTACATTTCACTTCCATGATTTATCCCATGTTATGAAATTTTGATCTCTTTTGCAGGTTAAGATTTCCAAAAGTTATGTGCTTGTGTATACGATGAGATTTATATTTCTTTTGATTACCCTTACTGAGCATTTGAGCTCACCCTTTTATGTTTTATTTTCCCCAGGATATAAATAAAGGTTTTATGTAAAAAAAGGGAAGATCTTTATGGGAGATATTGGATATCTTTCACCACGATAAGAAGATTACGTTCCGAGTTTCCAAAGACACTAAACTATTACGATCCTTGTGTGTGTATTTTTTGTTATGTACTAAGTATTCCGCAAAAGTAATGTAATGTTCATGTACGTCAAGCTTCGGGTCTCTACAGGAAGTCCTATGACAAAGTCCATAGTGATGTTTTCCCATTTCCATTCGGTTATGGGTAATGGTTGTAACATCCCCATTGAATTCTGTCTCTCAGCTTTAACGTGCTGACAAACCAAGCATCGAGAGACATATTCAGCAACATCTCTTTTCATGCCATCCCACCAGAATACTCCTTCAGGTCCCAATACATCTTCGTGCTTCCAGGATGAATAGAGAATGAAGAACTATGAGCCTCATCCAGCAGCTCCTTCTTTAATTCTGGGATGGGAGGAACACAAACCCGATTCCTGAACTTTATTATCCCATCACAATCAAGGTTGAATTCGGGAACATTTCTCACCTTCTTTTGTAACTCGACATCTTCTTTATGTTCCTCTTTAATCTTCACATGTATATATGGTTGAACATTCATTTGATAAAGATATGATTTTTCCCCTTCCATTATAATTCCAAGATCCATCCTTTGGTAATCCATAAATATTGGATCTTTTGTGATCCTCATCTTGGATAAACTGGCATGGTCTTGTTGACTTAATGCATCTGCCACCTTGTTTTCTTTCCTAGGGTGGTAATGGATTGAGCAATCATAATCCTTAATCAGCTCCAACCATCTTCTTTGGCACATATTCAGCTCCTTTTGTGTGAAAATATACTTTAAACTTTTATGATCAGTATAAATATCACACCTTTCACCATAAAGATATTGCCTCCAAATATTTAATGCAAATATTACCGCAGCTAACTCCAAATCATGTGTTGGGTAATTTTGCACATGGATTTTCAAATTTCGTGAGGCATAATCTATCACCATATCATTTTTCATAAGAACACACCCCAATCACTTCTTGGATGCATCACTATAGATTGCAAACCTTTGTCCACTAAAAGGCAGTGTGAGCACAGGTGCACTGGATAACCTTCTTTTCAACTCCTTGAAATTATCTTCACATTCCTCCGTCCAGAAAAAATTATCTCCTTTCCGAGTCAACTTTGTGAGTGGATTAGATAATTGTGAAAAATCTTTCACAAAACGTCGATAATATCCAGCCAAACCAAGAAAACATCGGATCTCAGTTACTGTTGTTTGTCTCGACCATCTTTCGATAACCTCTGTTTTTGCTGGATCCACAGATATCCCCTCTTTTGAGATTATGTGACCCAAAAATGCAACCTTTTTAAGCCAAAATTCACACTTGGTAAATTTGGCATAAAGCTTCTCCTTTCTCAGGGTCTTTAATATAATTCTCAAGTGATCTTCATGTTCTTCCTTGCTCTTTGAATAGACAAGAATATCGTCTATAAAGACTACCACAAATTGATCAGGATAGTCTCTAAATACTCTATTCATCAGATCCATAAAGATAGCAGGGGCATTAATAAGACCAAATGGCATCACTATAAATTCATAGTGTCCATACCTTGTACAAAAAGTCATCTTTGGTATATCCTCCCTTTTGACCCTTAATTTTTGATACCCTGAATGAAGATAAATCTTGGAAAAGTATTGAGCTCCACGTAGTTGGTCAAATAAGTCATCAATGCGTGGTAGCGTATATTTTTTCTTGATAGTGACCTTGTTAGGTTCTCCATAATCAATGCAGAGTCTCATTGATACATCTTTCTTCTTAACAAGTATAACAGGTGCCCCCCAAGGTGACACACTAGGTCGTAAGAATCCCTTATCAAGATTCTCGTGGAGTTGCTCTTTCAATTCCTGCAACTCAATTAGGGCCATTCTATAAGGTGTCTTTGAAATAGGCAAAGCACCCGGTACGAGTTCTATTGAAAACTCAACTTCACGATTTGGTGGAAGACCCGGTAATTCCTCCGGAAAGACATCATCAAACTCTCGTACAATGGGCATATTATTAATCGTGAGTTTCTCACCAACCATTTGAGACAAATAACGTTCATTTAGTGGAATCAAGACCCATAAGATGGAAGAAATCTCCACTGGAAGGTTATGTTCATCCTTGAATCGATAGACGATCATAGATTGATCTCGAATATGAAATGTGACTTACCTTATTTGGCAATTGATATGATCTCCATATAATGAAAGCCAATCCATGCCAAGAATCACATCAAATTCCACTATAGGAAGGATCACAAGATTTGCAGGAAGCACTTTCCCACAAACTTCTATCGGAGAAGAATTATAAACTTTTGATGCGACTGTTGTGCCATTAGGTGTTGTCACAGATAACTCAACATCTAATTGTTGAGGTAATACGGTGATACCCTTAGAAAATTCTTCAGAAATAAAAGAGTGGGTGGATCCAAAATCAAATAAATCATTTGCTACATTAGAGTGGATGGTAAGTGTACCATTCACCACATCATTATCGTACTCCACATCGCTGATAGAAATTGCATGTGACTTTCCTTTGTATTTAGCCTTAAGAGTTTGTTGACGCCGACCATCATCATCAACCCTTGGATTAGGGCATTTATTGGCATAAAGCCCCATCTCCTTGCACTTGAAACATTGAAGTGTAGTAGGTTCATTCTGTATATCCCTTCTTTTGTTTGCATCATTATACATCTTCTTCCCATCATCGCGGTATTCAAATGCCCGATGACCTTCCTTTCCACATTTGAAACATTTACATGTCCCTTTAAGACAACTCCCTCCATGTTTCTTTCCACACATTGAGCATAAGGGAAAGCTCATCTTCTTTTTAGTGTGCTCTTTAGATTTTCCTTTGAATTCCATTTTCCTCTTATTATCAAACCCATATGACTGATGGGTTACTCCGATATCCATCTCAACATTGAGAGCACATCGAACGATTTTCTCATAGCTATTGAAGTCCCTTATGGTTAAGGCCCTTCGAAGACTTGGTTTTAAGCCACTAAAGAATCAATCGATCTTACTCTCAGGTTGGATAATAATACCAGAAACGTACCTTGGAAGTCTTGTAAAATTTTCTTCATAGGTACCAACAGATTCATCATCCTTTTGCTTCAGTTCGAGAAATTCTTTATCCATATTTGTTCGGAGAATACGAGGGAAGTACTTATTGAAAAATAAGTTCTTGAACTCATCCCATTCCATGGACTCAATTTCATCCCATTGCCTTGTATTCATAATAAGATTCCACCATTGATCATCATCACCATCCAGACGATACAATACTAAGATGACTTTATCATACTCAGAACATTGAAGAACTGAAAATATCTTTTCAGTAGTACTAATCCATTGTTCAGCAACTAATGGATCAGTAGACCCGCTGAATGAAGGAGGACGCTGTCTCATGAAGGATTCAACAGAATGTTGCTCCTTCCTTTGCTAGTTTGGAAGTCATGCATGATTCATAGCTTGAGAAAGTTGTGTGAGCATGGCTACAAGATTTTTCATTCCATCTCCCATAATGTTTGGTTGCTCAGGGGGACAATCATTGCATTGCCCGTCGCATTCCACATTAAAAAGGTTCCTTCGGGTTCTATCCATTGAATAAAACCAAGAAGAATAGTGTGAGAAACACTAATTATAATAGGTAAACCACATAATCAAGAATAAAATTTCACACTTAAGGCCTTATCGTAGGTTATTCATGGTCATTTCTAAAACACTAAGATTGTGTTCTATTCTTAGGCTTATCCTTAGGGTTCTTACTAAGGCTTTCACATCCTAATTTCCAAAGGTTGACTAAACCATTCCTCTGATACCAACTATAACGACCCATACTTTACATACATTGTTAATACTTCAAAATTGAAGCATACTGATTACATCATATAACAAAACCATGAAAGGACCGTATAGGTATAGTGTATTTAGAAACTGGGAAACATAAACAACTGGTTCATAAAGTGTCTACATTGTCTCCCATTTATTTCATCATATCTATAGTCACTTTTGGCATATCTTACTTAATAACCTTCTTCATGACCTAGGGAAAGAAAACATACAAAAGGGTGAGTTCAAATGCTCAGTAAGGGTAAACAAAAGAAATATCTATCATATCATATTAATAAGAACATAACATTTTGGAAATCTTAACCTGCAAAAGAGATCATAATATCATAAAATGGGATAAATAATAGTAGTGAAATGTAATCACAATAATCATAACTTAAAACATTAAGCTTTGTGGCATACTCACATAATCATGGAGAATCATTTCTTATAAGTCAAGACTGATTTCCAAGACTATCTTAGTGGACAAAGTCCCTTTCTGAACCGAGTTCACTCCTCGTTTCAGTCCTGTTTCACTGAACCGGTATAACCTACCATTCCAGTCATGTCTATCTCATGAGATATAAAATCTTTACCCAATGCATTGGAGGGATATATAGGTCCCACCCATCTCATAATGATACCATTCTTATGTGTGCCACAAAATCATAAATCAGACATCATTGCATAACCCATGTAATAAAAATGGGAATCTTAAACATCGTGACATCATCAAACAATTCATATAAGATAAAGGAATTCATAAAAATAATTCCATCACAACATAATAAAATCAATGTAATAATAGGGATATAAAAAGAACCCTATGTTATCTTATATGGAAAATAATTTTGATAAAACACTTGAACTCCATTCTTGAGGAAAATATCCTTTCAAATTCAAAAACATTTTCCTTTCTTAAGATGTCATACAATTTTAAACTAAAAGAAGTTGATTAAAAATAAACATGAAAACTTGTAAGGATGCTTCTTGGAAATAATGTTTTAAAAATCCATTCATGCCGTATAAGTTAAAAAAAACTTTCTTCTCGTACTTTTGTCGGAAAAGTCAAAAGTACCTCGTACGAAAAATGACAAAAGATTCCTTTCATATCTTTTACTAAAAACTCACCGAAGGATAAAATTGGATTTAAACAATTGTAGTTGGATGGAAATAATATTACATATTGAGGAAACATGGATGTGGATGATAAAATACACCCTAGTAAATTTCAAAGTATAAAAAATCTCGGATAAAAATGAGATTGTGATATTTCCCTTACCTTAGGTCCGATTTGCTTCGTAAGTGTCCGAACCTCCTGTATAATGATTTAAATAATGTTATTGAATTATTACAGAATCATACTTATTGTTATGATATCATATATGGTCATATTCTTGGCTTCTTATTAGTAATATTTCATTACTACTTGTTATTCGGGTGTTTATTACTTTTTGTTCTTATGTGTGTTTTGTCGAATAAATTCTTATTATTCTCTTTAGGTTATAGATAACTCATTTCCAGAATGGTATTAGTTTAATATATATCATATTAATTCATTCAATTCATTTATATAATCATTATGAAATGAAGATCATGTAGAACGAGTCGCATGACATCGTGGGGACGGTATTCCGTACGTACGCACGAGTGACGATATCGTTTCTATGATCATGGAATTGTATTGGAGTATATGTATACTATTTCAGAATCAAAATCACTTTATAATAGTCATATATAGTCATTATTTACACCATTATACCCATCCATGTAAGGTGGTGGTGGAAAATAGGTTACACCACGGCGTGGAGACGGTATTCTGTACGTACGCACGCGCGGTGATTTCTTTTTCCGTAGGATGGATAGATGGTGAAAGAGGGATGTTTCATACTTATAATAACATATCAGTACGTTATTGATACTGATGTTATTACTTCATAATGAAAAAACTAAAGAAGAAGAAGTGGAAGAAAAAATAAAGATGAAAGAATCGGTAACAGACATTACCTTTTCTTTAAAGTGCTTCTTTGAGACCTCCTTTTAGGGCACTACAATAGGTCTTTGAAGAAGACCAGAACCTCTAGGATGTTTCTAGGGAAGTGGAGAGAAGAAATTGGCAGGGTTTGGCCGAGTTTGAAGGCTAAAAGTGGTGTGGGGAAGAGGCGGAGGAGGTGCCCTTTTATAAGGGAGGAGAGGGGCACCTTTGGAATAACTAAAAATATTATTTTATTATAAAGTCAAATTAGGTTTTTAATAGCTCCAAATTGATATATTTCGAAGAAAAGGTGGGTAGAGGTCTAAATAATCTCATCCAATAGAATTTAGAAAATTTTAGGTATCAATTTTAACCTTATCATTTAGATTTAACTTTAAGTTGGATAATTTAACTTTTACCGTGTCTTCTTGTTTTCTTACACTATAAGGTTAATAAACATACCATATCAATCCAAAAGAACCCCAAGTTGTTTATTATTAATATATATAGCCTTATCGAAGTCATTGGACCAAACATTAGATTTTTAGGAATAAAATAACAATTAGTAATATAATATTTGTTTTAAAAACTATTTTATGTCAATTTTGGAACTATTTAGTAATTTATTTTTGTGAAAATCATAACAGAATGATTAGTTCGAACCAAGTTACTTAAATAAATACTAACATGTTATAGTAACCTATAAAATTAGTGTAATTCCTAAAAAGTCTGAAATTACATTTATTTGGTTATTTATAACATCAATTATGTCAATATTTCATTAATAAGATAATTACTGCATCATCGTTGTGTCATAAATAAATTAAATTATTTAATGTCTAAAAATTACAAATAAAATACCATTATGTTGGAAATCTTTTTATATTTCTAATTAATATTTATAGTCGAATTTATCTTATGTATAACCCTATATTAAAAATAATTTACTTATAAAACATTGATTTTAACTTTTTTAACCTTTCTTTAAATAAATTAATAATAAATGTCCTAATCTAATCCAAGTGGGCTTAAATGGTAATATTTTTTTCCAAAGGTTTTTTTGGTCGAATTAAACATGTCCAATAGAATTAGTACATGTGTTAGGGTAATAATAATATCATTTTTACCCTTAATTACCCTATTTACTTTTAACCGTGGTAAATAAAAGTAAAAAGTTACTATTCATCAAAAATTATTTTCATCTCATTGAACCAAATTTTAGTCCTTTATATTTACCGTGTCTCTCGGATTTTCGAAATTCCACTCACAGAAGCGGTAAAATTATGTTTTATGATAAATTTAGTTTTTTTAACTACCACTTAGTGGTTTTACTATTCCTCAAAAATTGAAAGTTTTCAGAAAAATACCAAAAATTAGGCCTAAGCTATATTTGATAATATGAATTCAAAAATGATGTTTATTTTACCAAATTCAAAACATATCAGTTACATTAACTAATTTAAAAATTAATTCTCGTCGTTAAGACAAATAGCGTGTTTTTAAGAGATAATAACTATCAAAAGATTGACACTTGTTTATGTCTGGTTTAAATGTGAAATTACATCCAATGAGAAAAATTGTATTAAATTGTAAAAATATATTCTTAATATACTTTAAAACCACCCAAATTAATAATTTATCACTATTAATTATTTCGATTAAAAAGTTGTTTTTAATTAAAATTTAATAATTTTTCACTATTCATCAGAATATGAATGTTATCCGAAAAGTACCAAAATTTCACCATAAGCTAATTTCGATATTTCGAATCTAAAAATGATGTCTATTTTGAAAAATAAAATTTATAAAATTTCAAAAAGTGGTTATTACTATTCATAATGGCTAGTTTTAATAATATTTCAATAGCATATCGTTGTTTAGTGAAACTCAATATTGCGTACGACGCAAGCTATTGAGGAAGGCCGCAGTTGCGTGTAATGCAAGCCAAGCTAGTGTTGTGTGTAGTTAAAGATTCCTTTGATAAAAACAAAATATGTCTTATAAAAGTCTTGGGCGTTACAATGCTTATTTAACAAGAGGATAAGAAACAAGAGATGGTGTGGGAAATATTCATGTGCACTTCAAAAATATTCGGGTATCTTGTCATAGACTCCACATGAGGAATCCCATGCTTGTCACATATGGGAAGACTATAGTTTAACACCATGTTCTGTGGACATTTTTTTGGAGTTTAAAATTTTGTTACTAGGATATTGGTGTTATGCAGTTGAAATTCATATTGATCAAACATTGGTTTAGGGATCCCACAAAGAGATACGCAATCCCAGTTAGGTTGATAGGAGAGAAAGTTATAGGGGGTCATGTATTGATCAAGTGAAATTTTGGATAGATTTCCATTATTGTTCTACTTTTGGGGCCTAAGTATCCACTACATAGAGTATTGTAGAGAGAAAAATCTGTAAAAATTTCCCACTTTAGACACAATAAAAGGGTTCTAATGTTTGGGTACTAATAATCAAGACCAGGAGAGAATATGGTTTCATACCTCATTCATAATGGAAATGGGATAGTCAATGGGTCTATGATAATGGTCATGCAGATGAGTTTCTATGAATATATATAAGATAAACAGGTGAAGGGGGCATGAGAACTCAACTTTCACACAACTATGTTTGGTGGAAAGAGGCATTGTGTTGAGGATATAGAGTTTGGTTCACACAACAATATATTTGTGTGATTATTTAATGTTTTTTAAATCAGAGGTTGTATCATAAAGGGAAGCGAATATAGATTATAGGCATAGTTTCATTCACTATTTAGTGTTGTGTGAGGCCTTGAGTTTCGTGATGGAATATCATCTTGGGAAAACAAGTTTTGTTATTAATGGAAGTTGTGAAAAGTCATCGATTTCATAATATTTATTGATTTATGGCTTATGTGAGGGTTTACATAAAGTTATTTACCTATAAGGATCCATGTGATGGTATTTTTATATGAGATTCATGATATAAATTGATTATTGAAGGAGACCATGATTTATAAACATCCATATGTACACTGCCAAAATGATGCGGGGATGATTCTATGTTTATAGACATTTCATCCCCCTAGAGTGTTATGTATGGAAACATTATATGTGTTGTGAAATATGAAGCTGGATGACACAACATTAGGTTGTGTGACACTTATGACTTTTCCACTGAAGGATAATCATTAGAGGCTATCTTTTGAAATATCATTTCTCCTAAAACCGTCCACCTCATGGAGTTGTGTGTCCTATGTGATACTCATGCATGATCATTCCCATTTTTTGAGGATTTTCTGTCATCCACGTTTCTAAGGTCACTTGACATCACATTTCTCAAGAAGTTGAGTTGAGTGTAATGGATTAAAACTACACACAAAGTCTTCTTTGTGCATGAATGGTCTAAGTGGTTGAGTTTGACCCCCACCTTAGGAACAAACATCCATTCATATCTCCTAGGTTCATTTTTGGTTCCAATACTCACTAAAATGTAATCCAATGGTTATCGTTCCATCCTGAGATCTACAAATCTATTATAAAATATTTCTGAGGACATTCACCATGATAATTACCATTTTACCATGCTAATGTTCTTTGGGATTTGGATATTAATAATGTGCTATGCTTCTGCATGGGAAAAATGAGGTTGTATCAACAATTCTATCAAATTTGACTGAATTAGAGTTAATGAAATTGCGGGCCCCAATATGGGGTCAGGTAATTTCTATGTTTGAGAAATATATTTAAATTAATAAATTAAATTACATTTGAGTTCAGAATAACAATCCTATAATTAATTATCACATTTTATTCCATAGATATTCAGTGATATAATTGAAAAGTAATTTATAAATGAATATTATTATTCGATGTTTGATAAAAATTAATGGTAGAGACTATTCGAGTTAATGACATAGATTGTATTAAATAAATTATTATTTATTTTATAAGTATTTGATCAAATAATTATGTCCTATATGACTTTTTTTTCCCATAGGGTGTCATTACTACCTGTGAGAGAACAAGTTTAGAATTTTTATTGATCAAACAACCTACTAACAACCTATATGTGGGGTATAACTAATGTTATCCCAAGGTAGAACCTGTAAAGACATGAAAAATATAAAATTTAATAACTAAGTCCAACCAGAAGCGTGTATTTTAAATGAAAAATATCTAATCTATCCATAAGAATCTAGATGAGATGAAATTACAAGAAATTTAAATGCTTTGGATCATGAAAAAAATGTTGACAAAATATGTATAATAAAAATGGCATTGAAAAAATTGAGCCTTGCTGTACTCCTTGTCTTAGTTAAACACAATCAAATCTCATAATATAACCATTTATTATGGTCAATTAACTTAGAGAACTATTGATATTGGTAACATGAAATCATATTTAAACAATTAATATAAAACTACGCCATTAATCGTGGAGAAAGTATCACATTATAGGGTTCATAAAAAAAGAACCATAAAAACTAAAAGTTAATGGTATGGATAATTTCAATGAATTGTATTGAATTCAAATATCCTAAAAATCACTAACATTATGGTCGTTGTTTAGAAAGGATTAAATAAAAAACACAAAATTAAAGACTGATTATGAGAACCAAATTTTAAATCATAAAATGAAACATACTTTAATTAAGACAATCACTTTTCATTTCAAAAGAAACAAGAACCTAGCCTCTAATTCTAGCCATGAGAGGTGAGAGAAAAAATAATAAAAACCCTAAAGTCCTCTGATAATAGCTCCCCAATGGTTAAAACCAATGATGGATCTAGAAATTCAATCCCATCTGACAATAACTCCTCAATCTATTTATATAAAATTCTTTCTCATGTTATCTCCACCTGTATATATCATAAAATAACATATATCAGTTCACATATCTATAATATTTTTTTCGTAAGAATACACTATCTATTTATCCTAGATATTCTTCAAACCCCACAATGAATGAAATTTTAAATCTCTCAAAAAAATAATCTCTCAAAATTATAATAAGGATAATCTTTAACTAAAAGATACTATCAAATACAGAGGTATTTTGTACTCATTTCCTATATCTGTTTATCATTACTTAACATATATCCGATGCTATAAATTGATTTTTTTCATGTTCAAATTACCCATGAAAGACATGGATACTTAAAACATGATGTAGTAGTGGAGGTTTGAATCTTCATCAAGAGCATATTTGTCTTCCGTTGCACTACACCATAGTTCTATATCATTGGTTTTTCAATGGTAATTTAATTTATTTTTATCAAGAATATTGAAACATATCCATGGTGTTATATACACTCAACATTGATTTTATTTTAATTTCATAGTTTGATCTTCCCTATGAGATAGGATCATGATACCAATGAAATTTGACTTAGTGTTTTATCCATTTTTCATTCAGTAGTTGCTCATACATGGCACACCTTCATAGCTTCATATTTACAATTATGCATATTTTATACATGGTCAAGGACATATACATAGTTCTCTTTATATACCATTAGGTGATCCAACTATCTCATACTTCACCATTATTTAACTGGAAAACGTTGACCTTTATGTGGACCAGTAGAGTCGGCTTGTACAAAAATGAATATGTGTCACAATACACTCAAGTGGAAACCAGGGGTATTTAAATCCCCAACCTTCCTACCTATAAAACTTATATTTTAATTTCAAAATCTGTATAAATATAAGAATATATTCTACTAATTGATAATTGTTCTTAAAAAATTATTATTTTTCTAAAACACATAAAACATATTCCAAAAAAATAATTAAAAAAATAATAATTTGAATTAAATTTATCAATTTAAAACCATAAAAAAATATAATGGAAGAAATATATTCATGAAAAATCTTTACCAGACTACCCCACACTTGAAATCATGATTTTACATTAGAATATAACATATAATAAATTACAAAGTGTTGTGATATTAATATATAAACATCATAATCATAAAAATTAAATGAAAATAAATGGAGAATCAAAATTTAAATCTTCACCTAAAAATATATATCATAAAATTATCACTTTTAAAAGAAACTAATTATTCCATCATTTTACTTAACCCCTTTTATATTTTTGGATATACTCCCAATATCCATTCATACATCTCAATAAATTATCACAAAGCATTCTAAGTTGTATGTATATCAACTTGAATATTTTTCGCTCCTCAATCATGGTAATAAATTAAATTGAGTTCTTCTCAAAAATTGAAAAAAACGATCCTTGCGCATAATATTTCATTGGATTCTAAATCTCCACCCCATAAAGACAAGGATAAAATAATGGTCATGAAGACCGAGCATTATGGTTAATTTGAATCTAAGTATTAGTGTATGTAGGTAATGATGTGAAATACATATTAAGCTAAAAAATTAGGTTAATATCTAAATCAAAAGCCATGATAATCAATCTAAAGCTCAAGGATAATTACCCATTTCAAATTTAATCTCCAAATTTTCCCGAAAACTCAAAGTAAGGTCATGAAGGGTAATAAATTATAATGAATTCTATACACTATCATTATTTTTTCATACTTGTTCACTTTCATCCATTTTCATTTCATAATTTTCTTCTATTTTTGGAAAATGTATTCTTAAGATAATACTCAGATCAACAAATCCCAAATGATCAATATCATTGGTCAACAAATAGTTATTTTTTTCCTTCCAAATACACAACACATTTTTCCTATAATTATTTTTCATTTTTTTCTTTAAATATTTTACATTCCAATTTTTTCAAATGTTTTTAAAGAGGGGTAAAAATGAATGATAATGAAATAATAATCATAATTATTTCACAAATATCATGAAACACACTCACACACAACTTCTCCTCAATACGGTAAACATCTCTTTTACTGAGGAAAATATCTCTCAAACATTTGAACAATTAAATATCACGAAAGACACTATGTATAAGGTAATAAAGGATAATATAAGATTCTATTATTGCTCTACCCTAGAAAAGGTAATTAATATATTATATGAGATAAAATAAGGTTGAAAATTTCATGGGTTTCAAGGGAAAGGTATTTTCAATAAAAAAAATTCAACTAATTTAAATGTGACTTTTCTAAATAATTGATTTTTTAAGATTCCAATGCATGCCCTAGAAGTTTTATAATTAACAACTCTCTCTCAAGAAATTTTCATTGAATTACTAGGAAAAATTACATCTATAAGAATATAGGTAATTGGAACAAATGATACAATTTTATCATTCAAGGAATGCCTAAAAATCATTAATCAATTGACATGAACATAAAAAAACAAATGTTTTAAATTTTTGAAAGGAATTTTATTTAAATAAACCAACTAGCTACCCGAAATCACGATTCACTAAATACATATCCATACGATTATATTTACTCATTCAATCTCCTGTATTAATCATTCATGTTCATAAACATTGAAATTTAAAATAATGAATAATGGGGCACTGAAGTAATTTTTTATACTATAGATAAAGAGTATGGGACATTTATAAAGTGGGGAATGACATTTTCATTTACAAGTAAATAGATATGTTTGAAAAATAAGGACAGAAATATATATAATAATAAATAAAATAATCCACTTTCCACTATGAATCTTTTCATCATTAATTTTTCCTTCTCACTTTTTTCTATGAATAAAGGACAAAAAATTCTCATGAAAGTATAAGGTCCATAGACTAACGTTGAAAAAGGAATAAAGGGGGTTAGAACTACATAATAATAAAAATCCTAAATTAGTAAGAAATCATGAAGTAATAAATTTCTAAAAATCAGAAAAGAATCATGGGTTTCCTCTAATAAAGAAATTCGTTTATGGACTTTAAGAATAAACATACTTCATTATACCATGTAATGGGAGTATCATATATTGATAAGAATTTAATATTTTCCAAATTTTGATATTAAAGTTCATTCAGTTCATCTATTATATTCTTCATTGAGACCTTTTTGAATCTTTTATAATGGGTAAAACATATAGAGGATAACATTAGAGATTGTAAAATAAATTCTTTTTTGTCCTAAATTTGATCATTTTTTCTATTATGACTACTTTTGGAAGTTTGTATTCAATATCTTCAATAATTTTAATTTCAACAGCTACCAACTCATTATCATTAACAAATTATTATTATTATTTATATCATTTTGGAGGGGCCCAAAATCAAAATGGTTGTAAATATATGGGAAATAACTCTTGGTTTGTACGGACTTGAAAAAAAAATATCCTTGATTTTTGCATGTTTGTCTATATTTTATTCATATTTTTGTAAGATATTTTATAATAAATTACCATTAAATTAAGTAGCTCATTTAACCTCATAATCCTCACTTTCTTCTTCCAAGGCTTGTTACAACTACTTTTCCTAATAAGAATCATGTGTATAGTTTCCTTTCATTAGAAATTTTAGATTTAGAATAACTATAAGATTTCTCCTCATATTCATACTCTATATTAGCAAACCACACATATTCCACTTTGAATTATACTTCATGAATAGATTCCCCCTGGGTTATTTATTCATTAACCTTGTTTTTCATGATATATTAGAGTATAAATTCCTCTATTATCCCTTTTTTCAATTCATTAGACCTTCTCATAAATTATTGGTTGTGGTTGCTGTTCTTTGGATTGAATTTTTCACTACCCTCATGGATTTTGATTCTCACTTTGATTATGTCAATTTCGTGGGAGATATGTGAATGTATAATTGTGCATCATGATGTGGTAATTAATATTATTTTAACACAGTATCATAAAAATAGTTAGGCATAAAATAAAACAAAAAAACTACCTAAAATAATAAAATAGAAAAGTGGGAGCACTACAAAGAAATAAGCATTTTTTAGTGCTGTTCAATGTCACTGCTAAGTGTTTCAGAATTCTTTTTTAGCAGTGGTTTTTTAAAAACGTCATAGAAATAATTTTTGTAGTGGTTTTTTTGTAAAAATAGTGCTTTTTAACATTATTGTTTTTCATAAACATCCACTAATTCATGGTTTTTATAAAAAAAATCGACAAAATTAATATATTCCCTAGAAAATTCGAAAAAAAAACTTCCCCAACAAATTACCATATCCTTTGATCCATCCTTCTATTTATGCTCCATGTCATATCAAAATTATGCTAATGAAAATAAATATAATTAAAATGGATAAACAAATTGGAAATAATTTGTAATATAATATGAATAAATATTCTAATAGATGTTTAAAATTAAACTTCAACTTCAATCAACCCTAACATTTGATCTGAGTGCCTGTTTGGGCTCTACTACTCATCAAATCATATCTTACAATGTTATGTAAAGAATTTATATATAGGGGAGCCTTGATAACAACTTATTTTTAGTTAAAAGAGGTTAGGAATGCCTCTAATATTCATTTTTAGTAGGTATCGACCTAGTTATGAATAGTTGATGGAATTTAAACTTCATTGAAGACAATGTTATTATGATTTTTAGACGTTATATATCTTCATTAAATTACTTTACATTTCTATCAATATGATTGGGTTGTAACTATAGTGGTATTTTCCATTTTTTGATTTATTATATATATACATACAAATATATATTGGGTGCTTAGTGGTATAGTTACATTAAACACACACACACCACACACATGCTAGAAAGGTGGGGAATAGCCCCCCCTCCCTCAGAGGATAAAACACCCATCAAGCCTTATTTATTCAGTATACAGCCCAAATGACCAATGGACTTGAATCCGATTACATAGCTCAAAGAATCACTAACTATCCTGAGGTCCTAATTCAGAATCATGTTTGCATCATACTACCTGTTTCATGCCTACATCATCACCTTTTGGCATCATGCATCATGCATGTGTCACCACCTACATGTGGAAATTCACACCCACTTGGATTTTCACTGAGGTGTGATGTAGGATTACGAGGATTCATTATCACTCGAGTAATCCCCAAATAGCCTATTGTATATATATATATATATATCTTCATTTTTGCATATTTATTTAATATATATATATATATACACCTATATTTGACAATAATGTTTTATATTTGTATAAAATTATATAACTATAATTATTTATAATTATTTATATATACTTGTGTATATTAAAATTTATATGTATATATATGTATTTATATTATAATGTATATATTATTTATAATTTATTTATTTATTTTAACCTATTATTTTTATCATATTATTTTAGATTTAAATTTATTTATTATTCATTATCTATATATCTATTAACTATTATTAAGTATTTATTTATTTATTTACTATTAATTAATTAATTATTATTTATTTATTATATTTTAATTTTTCATTCATTTATTCTTTATTTATTTATTTATTTATTATTTATTATATAATATATATTTATTATATATTTATTCATTATTTATTCATTATTTATTATTTATAATTCATTTATGATTTATTTCATAATTATTTATTATTTATTACTTATTATTTATTTAAATAATATTTTTTAATTATTTTTTAATTATTTTTTTGTTATTTATCTATTTATCTATTTTATTTTTATTTTTTACTGGTTACTTATTAATTATTAATTATTAATTATTTCTTTACTAATAATTTCTTTAGTCATTTATTTTTTTTAATATTTTAGATTTATTTATCAATTATTTTTTATTTAATAGTTATTTAATATTTATTTATCATTTTTTTATTTATTTATATTCACTATGTATCCATTATTTATTTATTTATTTATTTATATTTATTTATTTAGTATTTATCTATAATTAAATTATGATTCATTCAGTATTTAATGTTTCTTTATTATTATCATTTATCATTTATCATCTATCGTTTACATATTATTATTTCCGTCTCATTTATTGCTGAAATTAAGCACATATATATATGAATAATATAAAATAATTAATAATAATACTTACATATAATAATAAATAACAAATAAATATATGTATGCATATGTATCTATATATATATACAAAATTATCATTAGTGATGACCTGAAGAGCTTCTGGGAGTGGTAATGACTTTTCATAATTACAAAGATGTTAGAGTTTGGAATCATAAAATAAAAATATATATTCATTGTTTATGAAAGTCATAAAAATTATATATAATAATTATATTATTTAATAAGTAAATAAATAAGAATGAAAATTATAATATATACTATATAATAAATTATAAATAATTAATAAATCATAAATCATAAATCATTAAATTATACGTATCTAATATTAAAATTAATTTGTTTTAAACAGATACAAAATAAATATTAACAGTTTAGAAATTAGTGGGGAAATCATTTATCAATACACTATAAATTGTTTCACAACCCCTCAGTATGAAGTGGTTTGAACCCCTAAAAGATTGTATTATTATCATATTGGAGAGACTAAAGTTGTCATAACTAATGAACTAAAGTGTTACATTATCCCCGACAACGACGCAAAACAAATATGGTTTCATGCAAGGTGTCGTTACATCCTAAGGGAGAACAAATTTAGAATTTATATTTTTCAAACAACCTACTGACTACCTACTTGTTTATTATATCTAATTAAAGACTAAGGTCGAACCAACCGATACTAAGACACTCTAGAATCAAATAGCTACGACCAAAAAACTACTTTTAATAGAAAAAAACTAATTAATTTACCCTAGAAGAAACCAGATGAGATAAGTGTACAGAGAATTTGTATTATCTACTTGATGAAATAACTACGTATATAAAATATGTATAATGAAGATGAAATTTTAGAAATCAAGTCATATTGAATCATGTAGTTTGTGTAGTCACCCTCCACTCTCATTAACTCACATTTTTTATTGTCAAGTAATTCATATCACTCGAGAGGTGGGTAATCCAAAACCATAATAAAACAAAAAATATTATACTACCCCAATTATTATAGTGGAAGTCTCACGCTCTATAACTCAAAATAAAATAATTCTAAACACTCATAGTCAATGGTTATGGTCATTTGAATGAAATATATTGAATCCAAACTCCCTAACCCTTACAAACACAATAGTTTTGCATTATAAAATAATAAAATAAAGGATACAAAATTAGTTAATGATTATGAGAATCCATCATGTAATCTTAAAAGAAAACATAACTTAATTAATCCAACCCCCTTTATATTAAAAAACCCATATGAACCAATATTATTATTATATCCATGAGAGGCATAAAATAAAATAAAACAAAAATCTAAACACCTCTAGAAGCAACTCCCCAGTGGATAGAAATAAAAAAGAATCCATGAATCAATCCCATTACATCACATCTTATATCTCTATTTATAGAAAGTACTTCCTTGAGATATATCCCCATATATTTATTTTAAAATCTCATATCTTAGTTCACGCCTCTCCTATATTTTAGCAACTATAATTTATCATCCTTTTATCTTAGATATTCTTCTTGAACCACCTGGGATGTTAGTTTTAAATCTCCCATGAATATTAACTCTTGAAACTGTTGCAAGGTTAATATGATTTTAAATAGGTATGTTCCCACAACATACCGTCCAATACATAGGTGTGTCAATGGTGGTTTCATAAATCCTCTACTCCTTCCATTACAAAAATGTGTCCACAATTATTTTTACACATAATGATTTGTCAATTCAATTTTATATTCCACCTATATTCAATGAAAAATCCAAACACAACGTAGCATCAACCATTTCAAGGTTCATCAAAAAAAATCTTTAATGCACAACACAATGCCATAGTTTCATATAATTTTCTATTTCAGTTTCCATTTAGTTCATCATTATCACTATAAATGCATCTAAACCACGATATTCAACATGCTCGACATAGAGGTTTGATTGGAATTTCATTATTTGATATTCCCTATGCTATACTACTAATCTCCCCATATCATTTCACTCAAAATTTTATCCATCATGCATGCTGAAGTGGCTCAACCATGACACATTAACATTGATTAATATATACCATACACATCCTCCATAGGTGACATAGGACCCTTTTATGTATCTATTTATATATATTTACATGAGCTAAGCTGATAGACATTTACTCTTACATATCTAGAAAACCTTGATCTTTATATATACTAATGCATACAGCCACTACCTATACACATCTACATCATGTTACCCTCATGTGGAATCCATGGAATTTTATGTGGCGATACTTTCCACATATAAAACACATATTCCATTAGAAAATATTTACAAAAATTATTTAATCATTTTACAAAGTCATAATTCTCATAAAAATATAAATTTAAAACATTTTTAAATAATATATTACAAAATTATTTATTAAAAAAATAAATAAAGAAATTAAAAATTGGTAAAACATATCTATTTAAATCCAAAATTAAATAAATTATTTGGGAAAAAATCTACTCATGAAATAACGTTATCACTTATTTACTAGGTCATACATATTGTGTATAGAGTTTTTGGACATTTAAAATTATTCAAGGAAATAAGTGAAATTTATGAATGTATTAACATACCAACATAATACTGGATAATCCCAAGTCAATTTATACTATTCAAACTATTAATTTTATAGCTTCTCTCTCTCCACTCTAGATTCATATAGTTATAATGGGGATATCCAAGTATCTCAATTCAATTTATTCATGCCAGATCAATGTAATGTTGATTTTAAATCTAAGATACATTTTAATATTCAAGAACAATCTATATCGATATCATAATATCATCAATCGACATATTAGAAAATATGGACAATTTGTGTATTATTTAAAGTATTTCGGCCTTAGTTCCCTCAAGAGATAATCACTAGTGTTAAGAAAAATACATCGTCATATTCCAATAAAATTATGTATCCTTTTTTATTTAACATCCATGCTTAATTAAATTGACATGAGAACATTGGATGAACTATTGGGTCTTTCCTTTCCAAATATGATTTTTCTATATCATTTTGGAAAAATAATTATCTCCCATTATTTTCGGCTCCTAGTATTCACTTGATACTATCAAATTTCAATCACACATAAATAATTTTCTAAAAAAACACATTCACACCCAATATCCTATTTCTAAGTAGATTCATCCATGAAGAATACTCTTGTAGGATCTTTTTCACACTTTATTTTGGTATCATCTAAACCCAACAAGTGTATTCCATTATACTTCCCAACCACACAACTCGAATCAAAACCCAATGAGTCAGACATCATCAAACCCAAAATCATGTTTTCATATCATTGACCATGCACCCCTTTTATGTTTATATCATCTTCCTAGATTGATGCATCTCTCTCATTCCAATTCATAATTTGTGATCACCTTCCGCTCTATAATCATTCTAAAACCAGATGAATTTAACCAAACTCTATACATCCTTCATCCAACCATCTAATACCACAATTACCAACACATAAGTTATCTCCATTCTTGAACCACACAATTATTATCACTACTTGCGTCAATCTCAAACAAAAAGCATCTACACATGCTTTTAGTTTCAAAGGGAACACAATATCCATGTCTAACCGTTCTCTCATTTTTCCCTATTATATCACAACTCATCTTATAAGTAGTACAAGAATTCCTATTAATCAATGATAATACAAGAATCAACAGAATCATATGATTCATAAAAAAAGACACCATGATCTCTCACTTATCCAACAAACCAAATCTCATGTAGGGAATAAATCACTAAGAATCATCTCTTCCCATATCCCAAATATCTCAAGGGACCACATATTCCAATACACAAATTCTAGTGTTCTCACATACCTATATCAAGAATCACATGACTGACCTAGATTCACACTATAGGGAACTAATCCTTATAAGGAATCCACATACCAAACTACCCCATCAATGACCATGTCACATCTATATGCAATCAGTAGAATATTTTATTATGATTCGTACGGAGTAAAACCTTGACTGTATTGTTCAGTTAAGTAGAATTATATGAAAAATATATATGAAAAAACACCATATAGGTATTTTTTGACACTTTATTTAATGAAACTGGTAGTAAATAGAAATATAATCCTTCTTTTCCTCTCTTTCCACTCATATTTTTATGGATAACATCTTAGGAGTGGGTTTATTTTTAGCCTCTATTGACATCCAAAACCTCTTATCTTCTCAAGTATCACCATAGTGTTTCATTTCTCATTTTTTAGTCTATTACCATTAATACAGTATGATTTTTGTTTATTTCCCTTTCAATATTTGGGTTTTCATTTCATGGAATTTCATATTCCTTTTTATGGAGTTTTCATTCCAATATTGATCTCTCAAGTGTACCTGTGAATGGACCTCTCTCATCAAATTTTGTTCCCCATCATCCTACCTACTATGAGATACTTTGGTTTTATCATATTTTGGTCCCCCATTATGGATGTCCCCTAGTACTCATGTATTTGTGGATCCCATGTCCAAACAACATTTTCATTTATACTTGTAACACCTTGATATTTAAAATTAAAATTTCCTTTGAAACATAACGTGTTCAACAGTTTTCTATGAATACAAGACCAAAAAATAGACCATGAATCATTACATAAACATATAAAAACACCTCTTTAATTGAGGGATATATATAGGGGTAAAATCATTATAAAACATAGTTTGAAAGAAAAATAATTACCACCTATAATACTATAAAACTAAAGAAATTCACCCAGCATAGATAAATATCTAATAAGATCATTTTATAAAGAAAAAATATGTTTCCATGAAAATATGATATTTTTGTTCTTTATTTTGAGAAACTAAATATATTATCTATAAAATAAATTGTTTAGATGAGTAAAATTTTATGATCAAATATAATATTAATTGGTAGGAAATTAGGATAATAATACTTATATTTTAAAAAGTTATTTTCTAATGAATTTTATTTCATTATATATTATTGTTTCTATTTAAAAATTATATTATCAAATTTTAAAATTTTAATTTTGATAAATTATATTCTTTTTTGGATTCCAAAAAAATATTATATAAATATCTATAATTTTCTGAAATAATTTATTTTTAGGTGAATACTAAAAGGTACAGTTTTTACCAAAAATTTAAATTTTATGACATTATCATTATAAAATAAATAACTACATGTTTATACAATAATTTTTTTATAATAAATTAATTTTAGGAGTAATATAAAAAAATTTAAAAATACACTAAATAATTTAGAAAATACGTAATTAGTATTTTAAGGACATAACTGTTTTTTCCAATAAAAAACTATTTTTTGTCATTTTAGTAATTAAAAATTATTTTTCAAAAAAAGTATATTTTCACTTGATTTTAAAGGTAAATAACCTTTATAAATATATAATTAATTACATGAAAATAAAAAACACTAATAATTGTATCATAAAATTATATTTTATGCATTAGACACACTTTTTCCAAAAAATAAGTTTTAAAAGTTATGTTATGTAACCCTAATATTACCTTTCGAAACACAAAGTAATTATATTTTCTAAAACTGTTCAAATAAATGAAAATATATAAAAAATTATTTAATATTTTAATTTTCAAATTTGTTCATAAATATTAATTACCATGGTTAAAAATGAGTTACCATGGTAAATGTTAATTTTTAAAAAAGTTAAAAGTAAAAAAGTGAAGCGTAATATCAGTAAAAAAATTTCCCATAATGAATGGTTAAGTGGGTTTTATACCTTAAAATGTATCAAATTACATTGTAACCAATTTTTGAGCCTCATACCTTTTAATATTGTCATTCCATTACTGAAAACTAAGGAATATTTGAAAAAAGTAATTTTCACTTATTAATGTATAAAAATTCCACCCTTTTTATTATACACATCCAATTATTAATTGTCATAAAAATATACCAATTTAACACATTCTATATTTACACATTCAATTTCACAATCCCCTATTCACTTTGAGTAATCACAATCCATTCATTTCCAATGATACTTTCCAGAAAATGTTCAAGCTTCTTACGAAACTATTACCTATTACTCAAACTTTTACTCATAATACTCTTGTTATAAACCTATTATAAACATTGGAATATAATTACATCAGTATAAATAATATAAATATATTTTATTATATTTATTTTATAATTACTATCTATTTCCCTATCATTCATTTGAAAAAAAATGTTTCTCATGCGTTTGTGCAAACTACAGCCTGCTTGGACGACACACTTCTTTTTTCCTCACCACCGTTCATGGATGGTTCTAAAAATGGGTTTGTAGAATGGATATATGTTTTACTTAATGAATTAAATTATTTAAATATAAAATTTTCATAAGATAAATTTTTTTATAAATACGTGATTTCTCTAAAGTTAACTGCATAAAATGAACCTCCCTTTAAGAAAAGAAGTTTATTTTAGAAACTATTTTTAATTAATCTTATTCTTATGAAATATTAAAAATTATTATTAATTTCATTAATTTAATATACATAATTTTATTACACCAACATTATAAATATATTATTATAAGATAATCATTTCAATAATTATACCCACATATAGATGATAACTTGTTCTTGTTTGGATCATTTTAACCACCTATATGAATAATGGTATAAATTTATATCATAGATGAATATGGAAGTTTATATAATGGTTTTATTATAAATTAATGATAACATAATTTTTGGATAATTTTCAAGATTTTTTATATCAATATTTATCTAATTATTAATTTACCACTCTTTTGTTTCTTAAAGAATTACCAAATAAACCCATCACATATTCTGTCAAAATGAATCATAATTAAAGATATCATGGGACGAAAATAGAAATTTATAAAACATATATAAAAACCTATTCCATTAAGATGAATTATATTTTTAATGATTAAATTTTTATCTATAATGTAGCCTAACATCATTATTACAAAATTAGTACAAAATTACCAAAACTACTAACACCTAATATTGACTGTAGATAAGAGCTAACTAATTAAAATATAAAGAATAATTGAAAATAAAATTTATAAAAGTAAATAAGTATTAATATAGTTCGTAAATAATGGATTTAGATAGTTATTTTTTTATACAATGGGTTATGACAGGTTCAACTATACAAGAACAATGTTGTTGGTTTTTTCATCACAATTTTTCTTCAATTAAATTTGATGTATATTAAACACTTGTTTTATTTTTACATTGTATATATTTTCTATGGATTTAATTTTTCATAAATTTTAATAAAATATAATTAAATTATAAATCCATATCATTTTATATGTTTTAGGGGTTTTGAAACCAAATATAGTGACGATGTATGGGTTTCAATGTCCCAATTTTCAAATCCATTAGATATATTTGATATGGAGCACCATGTTTTATTTTATATCATGTACTTATGTAAAAAAATAATTATTATTATTTTTATTAATGTTTACTTATTTTAATTTTACATTCTTTTCTTAAATCTCTCCTTTATTTCTTGTTTTTCTACAGTAGCCAAAATTCATGATGGTTTACCATCTCAAATTCTTTTCTAGGAGACTTGTTTTTTTATTATACACCTAACCACCTATACATGGTGTGTAAATGTTGAATTTTAAATATTATACTATAAAATGCCTTTTATTTATGTTATTTTGTGTTTTATTTCGTACTCCCTCTTTCAACGTGTTATTATTTAAATGTTACCTAATACATAAGGGATTTTGACAACTCAAATCTAGTTTCATTGAGTTCAAATGCCTATTCTATTTCTTATTGATTCCAAGAATAGTTTCTCCTAACCTATGATTTTTTGCACTAATTTCTTTCTAAATCATATTGCACTACTTTC
Organism: Viscum album; assembly: GCA_963277665.1. Classification (NCBI taxonomy): domain Eukaryota; kingdom Viridiplantae; phylum Streptophyta; class Magnoliopsida; order Santalales; family Viscaceae; genus Viscum; species Viscum album. The sequence goes on along the minus strand of OY728140.1, from coordinate 1,687,642,885 downwards.
TTTTGAATGATTAAATTATCATAAATCAATTAATACTTTTTTCTTTCCCAATCTTCCACATTTATTAAGATATTTTTTTCATCCAATTATTATCCTCTATGAATAATTTATTTTATATTTCTTTGTTTGAAGGGTTTTCACCCACATAGACATACATTTATCGATTATGGAATTTTATTAACTAAACCATATACCAGTACTCTATATGGTGTTAGTTTGAGGTTTTCATAGGAATAATGTTGTTGTATTTATTAATTGGTGAAATTATTAACTTATCCATATACTGATTACACAATAAAATGTTATTTTTAGGGATGCCTACATAAAAATATATTCCATTTATTGATTATGGAAATATTGGAAATTTCTATAGTTTTTATTTCAATATGGATTTTTTTGGTTATTAAGGTATGTTGGTTAAGAATATTATATTTTATTTTTTCCATTATATTATGGTTGTGTTAGACTTAATTAGTGTTTTGTGGGGCCTAAAATAGACCATTTAGGTATCAACATATCTCACAAGACAAAGAAGATTTATTATTTTGGTGCATGTCTATAGAGAAAAAAATATTTCCTCATCAAAAAGCCTTAATGGTATGATACTGTTTTCCATGACCCTGTTGTATTTTTTAGAGAATAAAATTGTAAAGCCCAAATTATCTATTGTATAATTATTAAACATGTTATTTTTATCCATGAGATTATATATATTGTCTATTATTCCATGGAGTTATTTCAAGATCAAATGATATTTTATATGGATTTAATTGATTACTATTTACACCCTGTCATATTATTCATGACTTGTTTATGTATAAGATATTTTGGTATAATATTTACATTAGTGGGTGTTTACGATCAACAATCTTAAGTTTCCTTTCCCATTTTTTATAAAGAAATTAATTAGACATTAACATTGTAGAATAATATTATTTGTGACGAATTTATGGGATATGTTTAAGACTTATTATGGATTAAGTATTATTTTTATATAGTGGAAAATTTTCCATTAGTTGAGGAAGACATAGTATATATTGCTTAATGATGTGTCGTATTTAGTTAAAGATATTCACCTAAAAGGTCATGAGAATACATATATATATATATATATTACAATATTTTTTATAACTAATGTTAATGATAGACTGTTACATATTTAACTTCATGGATGATATCAAATCAAGGTTTAGTTAACTGTAGAGATTATAATGTTATTGGTTGAGGACAATTTTGGAGTTATAAATGTAATGAATGGTTGACAAGCTAAGGTTGATAATGATTTAATAGGTACAGATTATCCAATATGTTAGTTAATGTAATATTGAATATTTTATGTAGTCAAGGAATTTATTTTGAGAACATTATTGAAAATACTTGGGAAAAGTCTAATGAATATGTATAATTATTGGATAACACCAATATGTTTTGGAAAAGTAGAGATTGTGTGGTTTCCAAGAAATTATATCAGTATCTATATGGAAACAAGTTTAAGAATTTGTGAAAAATATGCACCCTAGGGTAATCACCCTAAAAAATATTGGTTCGATTGTAAACTTGATATTGACTCATTGCATGATGAGTGAAACTAATATTTTACACAAAGTTGGACACTCATAGTGGATATGATTTGGAAATTCACATACTCTATATGAACCATTATGGGTTGTAACCAATTTTTTATAGGTTTGAGTAATGGTTTCAATTGACAATAGATCATATGATTATGTGTTTATATTAATATGATTATTTACTCCGATTTTATGGGATTTTAAAACTATCATTTTAGTTTTTTGTATTCATTTGGAATCAATATCATGAAAATGAATTTGTAATATTTACTTATCTAGAAACCCATATGTCAAATCAATCATTAATGTAAGTATATAAAGCATAAATTTCTGTGAAAAAATGAAAATCAAGATAGATATTTATTTATAGGTAAAATATTAGTTTCTTTCTCTTAATAAAGATCGTGAGGTTGATGACTTAGTAGAAATTTTATATCATATCATTCTTAACCTTTATATAACATTATCTGTTATATTATTAAGTTATAATTAATCTTTATAGGATTCAACATATATGGGGGATGTAACACCATGAGATTTTAAACTATATTTTCCTTTAAATCTGAATGAGTTCAACAAAAAACATTATATGAACCACCAAGAAGAAACAAGTTGTAGAGATTTATATAACCCTCATAAAGAATATATTTTAGGAAAGGGTATAAATTGAAGAAAAAACATTATAAAATATATGTATAAATAAAAATAAAATTCACTATTAATACTAACACAATGATGAAATTCAATTAGTATAACTAAGTATATGATAATATAACTTTAGGTTAATGATGTAGTTTTTTCAAAAATTTCATTTTTATGTTATTTATATTAAGGAACTAAATTTATTATGGATTGAATATATTTTTTATATGAATAATATAATAACAAAAAAATTATTAGTGACTGGTTTTTGTAAATAATAAGAATAATTAACATTTTGAAACATTATTTTCCAATTAAAATAGTTTCAATTATATATTTACATTTTTATTTAGATGTTAAGTTATAAAATTTTATAAGTTGAATTTGAAAAAATGAGCTTCATTTCAAAACATAATATTATCTTAATATGAATTTTTATACCAATTAGAAATAGTAGATTTTTAGGTGAATGGTAAAAAATAGTGTTTTTATTAAAACATTAAATTTTATGACTATAATTATATAAGAATGACTTAAAAGATAAAAAATATATTTTAATTTACCAAACAGGTATTTAAAAATTAAGAAATATATTTTTATAATTATTATCTTTATTTTATAAAACCTACTATTAACATTTTAAGGGCATGAGTAATATTTACCATTAAAAGACAATTATCGGTAATTTCAACAAATTTATTATTATTTTAATAAAAATTGGATTTTATTTCTATTAGAGACACATAATATTAATAATATAAAAAATTAATTTATAAAAACTAAAAACATCAATAAATTATTCATCTTAATAAATTTTATGCTAAAAAATCTTTTTTAATCAATTGTATTTTACACGTTATATGCTCTAATACTAAAATTAATTTTTCAAAAATAAAGATATTTTATTAGATAAAATTATTATAATAAATGAAAAATCATAAAAGAATTTGTTTATAATTTCAATTTCAATTTTTTCATTGATGTTAACTACCAATGTTAAAATTTCGTTAATAATGTTAAAGTTAATTGTTGTAAAATGTTAAATGTTCAAAAGTCAAGACTAAAATCATTGAAAATTTGTCTTCAAAATGAGTTTTATATATTATTCTAGACATTAACATGTAATAAAATCCTATATTTACCATTTTTTATCCTATTACATTTGAATATGTGTCATCACATTGTTGAAAACTAAGTAGAATTTACATAAATTCCATGTTTCTCACTTATAAAAGGGGATCACTTCCACTCTTTAAATGATAAAAATATTATTCAATGATTATCATTAACCAAGGACCATTTAACCTCAATTATAATCTATTTTAATATAAATATGGCCAAATTCATTATAATGTTGCTCAATCCCTTCATTTCAAAGGACACTTTTAACAGGATGATAAAGCTCTCTATGTGAGTATTAGAAACTCCTTAACCTTTTATTCATAATATTCCTCCTCTAAATGAAGTATAGAAATATTTATAAAACTACATGGTTATAGATAATATACTAAAATTCTATTATATTGATGTTATAATTACTCTATATTCTCCTCACATTCATTAAAAAAAGAAAACATTTCTCATGTATACGTGTGGACTACCGCCACAATGAACAAAATGTTTTTTTTCATCAGCTCAATTCCATGATCATTGTATAAATGGTATTAGTGAATTTTTATTTTAATTATTTAATTAATTAAATTCAGGAAATATAAATTGGGCTTTCTATAATAAAAATTTTAAATGACAGGTCATTATCAAAAAAACCACCTAAAATGAACATCCCAAAAAAAGTTTTTTTTAGTAACTACTTTTTTATTTTTATTATTTTTATAACTCCACCCAATTAGTATTCATCAGCATAATATAATAAAAATAATTTCAATATACTTATATGATAATTATATTTTAAAACACCAATCCCTTTCATAATAATACTCACACATTGACTATATCATACTCTAGTTTTGGTGGGTAAGCCTCCTACATGAACAATGCTATTTATTTATATCATTGGGGAATATAGAAACAAATAAAAAATTTTATTTCTAAATTAATGATAAAATATTTTTTTTGTGGAACGTTTATATTAATATTTAAATTATTACTAATGTACCACCATTTTGTTTGTTAATAAATTTTGAAACAAGATCATTATTGATTTCATCAAAATAAATCAAAATTAAAACTATCATTGTACGAAAAAATACCAATATAAATGATTAAGGAACAAATAATATGGTACCTTGAGTTTTATTGAATGGAAAATTTTAATGATAATTAATACTGACATAAATATTACAAAATTAATCCAAAAATAATCGAAACTATTAACACTAGTTGTTAAATGTAGATAATAAATTACTAACATAAATCTAAAGAATAATTATAAATAAGAAATATAAAATCTATTATTTATGAATAATGTTATTAAATAAGTGGTTAAGATGGTATTTTTATGCAGGTTTTTAGATCATGTTTGACTATAAAGGACTAAAGGTTGTGTATTTTGCATCACAACATTGATTCGTTATGTTATGATGTGTATTCAACACTTTTTTAATTATATATATTGTAAATTTACTTATTTTTTGATAATTTTTCAGGAAATATAATTTATTTTCAAATCCATATCGTGTTTTACCTTTTAATGGTTTTCAATTCGAATGAAAATGTTGATATAAGGGTTTATTCATCTCTATTTTCAAACCCATGAACAACATTTGATATATAAATCAATTATTTATTTTATATGGTGTACTTACTACCCTATAAACTTTTACAATATATATAAATGATTATTTAATCGAATATTAAAGTATTTTTTTTAAAATCACTCTTTCATATCCTTTTCATTCTATTGATACCTAAATTAATAAGAATTTTTATTCTCAAATTCATTTATCATTGTCATGTTCTATATTATACACGTAATTTCATCTTTTAAAACCAATTTGATATATTAAACTATAAATATCAATTTAATCATGGAATTTTGGAGTTTAATTTCAATATATCACTTTTGAGTAGTTTTTATTGAAATGTTACCTAATATAAAAGGAATTTTGATAATGCAAATCCCATTTTTTGAGTTGTAAGTCCTATTATTGATATTATTTATTCCAATAATGCTTACTTACATCCTAATATTTCATTTCTTATATTAACCTGCTAATCCACCCATACTAATTTCATATAGAGGACTAAATTCATGAAAATCAATTACATATTTTGTATTTCCCAATATCCTACTAGGTATAATCTTGGATTATCTTCTAATTCCATTCATTGTTAATGTTATATTTTACAATTATTTGTTTGAAGGGTATTTAACTGGATACCCATGCATTGACCATTTTTTAAAAATTCTTTACTAAACAATATACCAATACTCTATAAAATTTATCTTTAGGTATGATTACAAATAAATAAATTTCATTCATTGATTTTTAAAATTATTTACTTAAACATATACCCATTAATCTATAGGTTATTAGTTTGAGTGGTGATTATATAGAAAGTTATTACATTTATTTTTTGGGTAAATATTAACATCTTGTATATTTTTAATTTCAAAATGGTTTTTTATTGGTAATTAAGGCAGGTTAGTTTTGTATTTTATAGTTTATCATGTCTTTCGTATGATGAATACATTAGACTTAATTTGTGGTGGGTGGGCCCAGTAGTAGCCCCTTGATTCATCAGTAGGCCTCATTTGGAAGACTTGGTTATGTATTATGGTGTATTCTTACACAGAACAAAATATTTCCCACACACAGGGATTTGATGGTATGATTATGATGTCTATTATCATGATGACTTGGTTTAGGGTGTGATAATAATATTCCAAAATTATGAATTCTATCATTATAAATACATTTTTTATCCATTTTATTATTTAAATTTTTATGTTATCCATGGGTTTATCTCAATCTCATGTGATCAATTATATAAAAATATTTTATTATCATTTACATCCTCCCAAAATTATTCTCACATTGTTTATTTTATGATATATTCATGTATATGATTTCCCTTAATAAGAATTTGAGATCTCCCTTCTTATGATTCAATTTCCTAAAGTAGTGTAGAAAATTATTACACATGATATGTCTAGATTAATATCATGTTTAGAGAACTTATGAGATATGAAGAAGATATATTATAGATTAATAAGTTAATAATATTGTGGAAAAATTACAATTATTTAATAGATACATGTTATATAATATTTAATGATGTTTCTTTAATTCTCAAATTATTCCACCTAAAATTTGTATATAATGAAATAAAATGAAGATAATATTGAAATGGAGGAATTTAAATTTTGAAATGATGATAACTTATCAAATATTTAACATTATTATTTTTAGGAGTCTCAAGTGAGTCTTGGGATTGAAATTAATTTGAAAATTAATTAATAATAATTGAAAAAGGAAATTTTATACGAGTGTTCTAGTATTTCAAAGAGATTATCCATTTTATAGAAATAGTGTATGTCACCCTCATTCAAGTTTCCTTTTTTTACTTTAGTCTGTCTTATATAAAAATTGACTTAGTAATCAATAAATTAATCTGAAATTTTCTCATGCACTTATACATATTTCAATATCTATGATTATCCTCCTACTCTCTCTTGTTCTTAATGCAGCATGACTTCGACTTATTCCATATAATGGATCTGTTATACCTCTTATTTTTTAAATTTGGGATTTTATTGTAATATATTTTCTCTCGGAATATTAATGGAACTAGTAATTAAAATATAAACTTAGAAATAAAGAAGAGTATATTATCAAAGGTCGTATTAATATTTGATAATCCTAAAAAGTATTTATAGAAAGGGAAAAATAAAAATATCCTATATAATTCATTAAAATATTCTAGAATATTATAATTAAATAGAATAATGAAGAAGAATATCATCGTATGAATTATTTTTATATTTTTATGTAATTCACATTCATTATACTAATATTGTAATTCCACATTCCAGAAATCAAATGGAGTGTTATTATTCCATTATCAAGGAATTAAATGAAACATTTTGGACGTGTTATCTCATTTTTTAATGATATATTTATTTAGTCTATTTATTTTCTAGATTGTGTGATATCTATTGGTTATTATTGTGCACTTTTTAGCATGATTAATATGATTTGAAATTGATAAACATAAAGCTAAAATGATGAATTATCAAATTAAAGTGGTATGAGTAATTAATTATTTTCCTTCTTTGAATATTTATAAAATATGGAGATATTGATGAAATCATGTCTACAATTGATTAATAGCTATTGATAGCTAATAAAATTTGGGTTTTTCTAAACACCAATCCACAATAAACAAAATAATTCAGGATAGGAATTCAAATGGTTGTTTACTAATGATAATTGATCATGGAGGATAAAATCCATTATTGTATTTAGGTGTTTTATGTGACTTCATGTTGTGGCCTTATATTCCATAATTTTAATACTAGAAATATTATTACTCCTACTTCGCCTGATCTAGGATGTTAGTTCCTTTTTGTGATTTTAATATTTTTTTCCTTGGAGTTGTGATCATGCCAGGAATTACTATTTATGAACAGTTTTCAATCGGGATGATTGTAGAACCAAAAATGCCCAATAATTCCATATCCATGAGACCCTTCTTTCTAAAGGCAAGCGCTCATCGGGAGGTTTATCTACTGACTCGTATAAACTCTCATCTATATTTATTTGAGGTTCTTCATTAATATAGATATATGTATGTATCCAAGGTTCTACATCAATTGTATACCCTATGCCTAAATTAGATATTATTTGATCACTATTATGATTATATTGGTTTTCTATCTATACAGTGGGCCACTCAAGAGAGTATCATCATTCAGGGAGATGTTAATCACTATGGATTTTATCATCATCTGGGGAGATGAGAGTTTTTTTATGTTGGTTTTGAACCAATAAATGGGGTTCCTACATATCTCTGTGAAAGAAATAAAAACCAACTTTGTTTAGTTCCATTTAATGGGACACATCATTGCATTTAAGGCCTTGTTATAAAGAACCTAACGTATAATTTAATGTCATATGTCAAGGAAATCTATGCGAAAGGTTCCTAAAAAATATTTGGTGTGGGGATTATCCCAAAGTAACCCATGGAACCTAGGATGAATATAGATCCCCATGTTGAAATATACACTATTAGAATTGTGTCCCATAGATAATAGGGTTTTTTTGGGTGTTGGGTTTGGAGTTCATGGATGATTCCTATGTATCTCATTTTTTAGGGAAATCCAAGCCCACATGGATCATTTTTGAGCATTGACGCATATAAAGGCCCCCCATAAGTTTTTCAGGTTGGTATTTGATTCCATATGAGAAGATTCAGTTAGGGATTAATCTTGAAAAGGATGTCTTGACTATTTGATGACATGATTGGGGTTTACTCCAATTGAGGATCCCATTTAAAGGGACCATGAGAGTTGTTTAACTCATTTTATTTTTAAACCTTTTTCTAGGCTTACTCCAAAGGAGGATGCCCAGAATAAGGGAAATAGTACTGGTCTTTCTCCAAAGGAGGATTCCCACTAAGCTAAATCTCTAAGTGGGCATCCTTCATATCGTGATTGAAATAGGAATCAGAGTTCTCATAGTTCAATGGGTCACAAGGATCTTGTGGTTTTCATGATCATCTTTAATCTCTTAGACCATGTGAGTCATGTTTGGTGTGATAAATAAGGGGAAACAGAATATATGATATTCTACACAAAATTCTTCATTCCACATGTGGAAATGGTGATAAATCCCCAAAGGGAGAGGGATGGGGGGTTGTGTGTTCCCATATCCTCTATCCCAAGATGAATGAGGATGAATTTGATGAAAAACACTTACCTATCTTCACATTAATCTATAATGGGTCTATGGTATGGAGAATAAAAAGGGAAGGTAGCATCACAGAGGGAAGATGAATCGGGTTCCCATTCCCTCTCTAATGTAGTGTCTAGGTAGCCGAGTGGTGCAAGAGTACACACTCTTATAAGAAAGGATCACACATTACTCTAAGTGGGATTCCCTAAAATTAGTTCTACATTGAGGGAGGATTATTTCATTCCATGCTGAATGGAAAAAAATTGTAAACCTCACCATCCCTGATTAGAACTTCAGGCTCTGAGTCACAGAGCTGAGAAAGGTAGGACATGGTCCTAACAATAATTTCCAACACTAGGAACTCTCCAAAACGGTCCATGGAGTATGGTTATTTGTGACCATAGAAATTGAAACCCACAATTTCCCTAAAGATCATAACTATCTAGTAGGACTACTATGGTTAACTTCTTACTGCAGATATAAAAAACCAAATGGGAGACATAACAGTATGACTTTTTCTGTAGCTTTGCATCCTTAGAGGCCTTGGTGGAGGTTCCTACATAGTCCCTTTCAATGAAGGGAGCCATAGAAGGAGACGATTTACTATGGGTGGCTAGAAAGAGGTCATGATGGGTGAATCATGTAGATCGTGGGTGTAGGTGTTTGGTTTATGTGTTTCCCACTGGTGTGCCACTCAGGGCTTGGGATGAACTAAAGGTTATTCTCATAGGGGGAATATGCCTGAGTGAGCTGGACATGCCTAAGGCAGTGGGCCACTAGAAAAACAACACATAGGTGATGCCTTGGACTAGGCACCCTGGGTTTCCTTTAGTGTCTAGGTATGGGTCTTGCCCAAGTCTCTAATTGGATAGACGGGCCTCATGCAGGTGGTTTGTCCTTAGGAGAGTATGGTATTTGTGTATGTGTCTTATGTTTTATATAGTGAAAGGACTTTGATATTAATTATTTCTATTAATTAATTATTTTATCGAGTTTCAGAGAGTCACCATATAAATTTAGAGGGTCCTGGGTGAATGTTATGCACAATAAGAGCTATGGGGGTTTATTATTTATTATATTGTTAAAATAAGAAGCCTTGTAGACATATTTACAAATCATATATGGTACCATAGGTAGAAGAGGTTGTCCAAGTATGTCCATGGCACATCCCCATGGTGCTGGTAGACGGTGTAGGGTTGGTTGTGCCTTCAACGCCACGTAGCTGCCCGACATAGGTGTCCTACTTTTTTGGCCCACATATAGTAGTTGTGTGGTCCATATAACATGTAGGTGGATGAATTCATAGATTGATTTGGAATATTAATTTGGTTTTCCTTAAGTCTCGTTATCTATTTAACATACCCCAAGATTTTTTCCATTATATTTTCACCCTCCCTGATAAAAAAAGGACCGTCTAACCCCTCCCCCTCTGAATAAGATCCAAATGAAATTGGAGGGTCTAGTTCTAAGGTAAAAACTAGGTAAAACATTAGGAAGGGGTGAAATATTGGTACACATAGGGTCTTTTCATAATGTCTCTATGTGAGTGTTGGTTATAGGTAATTAGCATAGACCCACGACATATAATATTGGTGTTTATAAATTCTTCCCCACCCCCTTTATCATCTTCGTCACATTCTAACTTATGATTTTTACTCTTTCTATGCAGGTCATCTACTCAGATATCTCATGCTTTTCATCTACAAAGGTCTCCTAAAGGTTCCCTCATTGTACAACCACCTAAATGATGGGGATGTGATTAGTCACCCTGGAAAGGAGAAGATTTTAGGCTTCTCATTGAGATTCATGATTAGAGGACATAGTTATAGTGGTTTCATGGGAACCCTTGTCAAGGGAACTCCATGGGAACCCTTGATGAGATACTTGTTCAGGAACCCTTATCGAGGGACATGCATGAGTTCATACCATAACAATTTTTTCTGGTATTATTCTATATCAATATTTGAACATTCTTAATAAAATATTTCAACTAAATTATACAATTTGGTACCTTCTTACTGGTTTTCAAGGGTGGATTATATGAATGCTATTGGGAATTTTGTTGCATGTTCTTCCCAAATGGTCAAAGTTATCAGGCATGATTATTATCATGTCATTGAATCTAATCTTCCAGATCTAGAAATGTATTTGATACCATATCAATGTGTGTACCAAAAAAGATACTAATTGCATTTGAATGGGCACAAACATCTGGGGGACACTCATATTGCAGCATTTAATATGTATTTTATGGTATATTGGTTTTTGAAGCACATCAACTACCCCACTGCTAACATTTCTTCTAAGGATGATTATATCAATAAAGGAACAACCCCTATTGGTTGTATTATGCATCAAAGTGGCTAAAATCTATATATGAACCTATATTTCAAATAATATTGTACTCTTTGTCATGATCCAACCTTTCATGCATCAAGGATGGATAAAAAACAAGGATGTAAGGAAGACTAGGACATCCTCTCTTATGGGGGAGTCTGACCTGAGTGGATTTAGGTGTTCTAGGTGTGTTAAACTTGTGAATAATTCAAAAATTAGTTGTGTTTGGATTATATTTATGAGATATTTTTGGTAGGACAATCTTATTTTTATAAGAACCATGATATAATCCCTAAATTACTTAGCTGGTTGAGTCTACAGACAAAATCCTTTAACATGATGCATGATGAAGTTTTCATCAGCTTGTGGGAGGTCTACAAAATCTCTGGGGTCCCCATTCATATGGAAATGTTATATGAGTTAATAATAATAAATTTAATATGGTACTATGTAGAGGGGATTCCAAAATTGGCTCATGATATCTTCAAGCAACTGAACAATTTGAAGAGATACCAATATCCTCACCCTTGGTCTGACATCCAAGATGGATTGTGGATGTATTCTTTATTAGAAATAGTAAGAGATGGTCCGACCTATAAGAACCCTACAATTTTCCACAATATAGAGAATAGATGATCTTTGGAAACGTTCTATACCACATTGGATATGGGTGAGTATATGGTTTGGGGTTATAAGGCTAATCCCATGATCAATGTGAATCTTCACCTTTCTCAATTCCTTGATAGGTGGCTAACTATTTATCTACTCGCAATTCATGATTCTAGTAGCGACATGAGCCTAGGGAATTTTTTCGTCATGAATAAATTAGTACAGGAGAAGTAAATAGGGTTCAATTCCCCTGTTTTACAAAGGATCCATCATTTTTTGTAGCATATATAAATGAGAAGTCCCTATTTCAAATTATCCGGCCATTTCATGGGTTGTGGGTGGGTATTGCAGCACATTTTATCGCATATTCAATGATGAGTTCAGTGAAAATACCAAAAAGATAAATCCACCTATTTGATCAGAAAGTATCTGGGATTCATCCTCTAAAACAGAATAATGATGATGTTTTGGGGGTGTCGAATGTATTTGGATACTTTAATTTATTTCTGTATGGTATCTCATTGAATAGAATGTTTTAAAAATATGGTAAGTAGAAGAAATACAAGCTGATATCTTACATGGTTTCATTTCAGGACAACACATTGGTATCCCACATTGACAGTGATATCATCCTTGTGTCTTATGATCCTTATCAGTATGATATCCTGTTTAAATGGCTTTAAAAATCCATCTCATTTACCACTACACATTTTAGTGATGAGAAGAATCTTATGGTATCCTAATAGTTATCGATCTAGATGGCTCTATAGGTATCAAAAATTTTGATCACACTACCTCCATAAGAACCATAAATTAGTCTAGAGTTTGTATATACCACATCATAGATATCTTCATACCCTCATAGGGTATTTAAAAGAGTCATTCATTGGGTGGAGGCCACTAAAACTATTTTTCGTTCTATGTGTGATTAAAAGGATCGACGCCGAGATGATGCGGAGGTTTTGACACCTTAAAAACATTTTGATCTGAATACCACCAAGCATGTTGGGGTTGAGAAGGAAACACATCGAGTTACAATATATTATAGTCATTATAAGGAGGAGGCCTCTATCCCATCCACTCATTATTTTGAAAGGTAATGGAGTCCAAAAGAGGATTCCCAATTGAATGTGTTGATTCTTCTTCATGGTCATCCATATCAGTTCCAAGCTAGGTGTGACCCTTAGGGATCCGGTTATAGGAGAATGTGACTAATTATGTCAAGAATTCATGGGATTTTCTTCGAGTTGGATTGAAAATCCTAGAGTTGGTTCATATTAAACCACCCTCTAATCTTCACCATGAAAATAATTTGGATTATGTAACAAATTAATTCCTTGAGTTGATGGATTTGGTATATGAAACCACTGATCAATAACTGATCTCAAAGAGAGTATCAGATATGATTGACCAAGTAGTACTTGAATGGGTGACTCTTTATCCTGATTAGGTATGAGAAATTTACATTAACTCTACTAAAAAATTTATCTTTTTTTCATTTTCTCCTCTACCACCAACCATTATTAATCTTGAGATATTTTAGTTTGTACTATGGAATTGGATATAGAGGAGGAGCAGAAATTCAGGATCTCGGGTCACCAATGTATAGGTTCATGGGTACCCTAATTGAGGCAGTGGAAAAATCCATTGAGTCCTTAGAACTTTTCACATGTCATAAGACAATGATAGAGGTGATGGAAGTCGGAAATCCTCGACGGTTACCTCTTGTATCTGATTCAAGGAACTGTGGTACATGCACTTCACTATCTTTGGAGAGGAATCAAATGAGGTAATTAAACCTGTCCTGATGAATGTGTCATAGAATTTTTTTGTTATTTCATTTGATATCACAAAATTCGTAACACACCATTTTGATCGTGATTATATTTTCCAGAACCTAGATCACTTTCCTCTCTTAAATAATCTTGTACTTTTACTCTCATTGTATTTTAGATATTTTTTAAATAATATAGGGTCATTATATGGTCAAAATTATCCCTAATACTACTAAAAAATGGGTTGATAGAAATCTCAAGTAGTCTGATGATGGTGTTGATTTTTACCCTTACTCAAAGTGGGTTGATGATGTTGTGCTTGCTAAGAATTCAATAGAGTAGAACATCAGGATATCTTATTCGGGTTCTGGGTAACCAACCATAGATACCCATACTAGTGAGGATTATAAAAGTTTTCACACCATTCATCATGACATGTTGGATTTACATAAACCAAGGATTCATATTTCAGGTTCCATTAAGGAGTTAAAAGACTTCATCAAGGAATAAGAAGGAAATGAGTTTTATCATCCTTGCATGTTGAAAACATACTTTATTTTTTTACATTGGTTTTCACATCAAGCCCCGAATTATTCATCTTCTCTACAAAAATTATTCATTGTCGCTTCATGAATAGGGAATTTATATCCACCCTACTTATTCTATTGATGGAGAAACAATTGAGAATCCTAATGTGGGGGATTATAGGGGTCCACGTATTAAATTTCTGAAAACTCAAGAGTATTCATCTTTTCAGAAGGTCCAAACCATAAGAGTTGATGTTGGGGGTGATAAATAGGAATTGGTTCTTCTAGTTGATCCAATGATGGGTGATTTTAATCGACTAATTTATTTGTTTTCCCACCCCTTCTACTAGTTGATCAATGGATTTAAAAAAATTCATTTTCACTTCAGTGTCATAAAATTAAGAATATGGGCTCAAGATTGGGGCTTTTATGCTAGTTATACCAATATTGGTATTTCAAGATCGAGCTACTTTTGAGGGAGTAGAACAAGGTGGATTGTTGAGTGAATTGATTCTAAATTATATCAGTCCATCCAAAAGTGATTCTATGTCTGACCTAGAAATACATGATTGTTTTCTTCATGCACATATTCTCATTTGGGGAGATATATGGTAGATAATTGGTGAGAATCCCCTTGAAGATAATCTATCGTCACATCACCAAATCCTATACAAGACTTCCAT
Source organism: Viscum album (assembly GCA_963277665.1). Lineage (NCBI taxonomy): Eukaryota > Viridiplantae > Streptophyta > Magnoliopsida > Santalales > Viscaceae > Viscum > Viscum album. Next base: position 1,687,627,884 of record OY728140.1, on the reverse strand, counting down.
GTTGGGATATAGAAGTTTTAATTATTGAAAGATCAATGGTATGGTGAAGGAAATATTTTAGAAAATAGATGAGGATCAAAGGTTGCAGAAAGATGAGGTGTAATATGACATGTTTGAGGAATGTAGTGATGCTGTGATCCAAGCTAACATCAACCACTCAAAAAAGGTGGTGGTGTACCATGATCTCCTCTATGCATGGTCAGCCCAAATAATGTTTCTTAGAGAATTATTACATGCTTCAAAGGAAATGTTGTTAAACTTCAGCAATCCATAAAAAAGGCTTTGGTATAGAGGAGATAAGTTATTGAGGGTGATCTAGAGAAACTTTATAAATATTATTGGGTTGTTGATATGCACAAGGATAATCATTATGATGTAATTCTAGGTTCTTAAGGTTCAATTGAACTTCTCATAAATTCAATTGGGGAAAAATTGTAAAATTTTGCGGGGAGGATATATATTGTGGATGTTCTTCGATGTTCTATAATTTAAATAAAAATGATCATTTTTTATCCAAATAATTTGTGTCATCATTCTTATTCTATTTCTGTGAATGGAGAATCAAATTGAAACTAATTTTCATAAAAAAAATATCATTGTGGGATCCATTTGTAACCAAAATGGAAAATAATAGAGAAAAATGATTATTATTTTTCCAGAACCAAGGGCTCTGGAGAGTGTAGTTTGAAATCATAGTTTCCTTACTGGGACCCATAAAGAAGAGACCCAAAATGAGATATATTGCATGTACATTTATTTATATGCAAGAGTAGTGGATTTTATTTTGTTACCTTGTGGATGGTACTATGCTTAAGAAATAAGCATCACTATGTATCGGAATTTGATGAGAATCAAGACACACGTATTTCTAAAAATGAAGTTCCAACACAATAATTGAATTCATATGTGGAGGAAATTGGTGGTTTGGATATATTTTTATGCATAATATTAGAACTCTTGTTGGTTCCCCTCATATAGATCTGACCCATACATTAGATAGTAAATGTATTTATCTTGTTGTGTTATTATTTTTCCCAGGATTGAATATCTGGACATCACTATATATTCCATAGGGGTGAAAATCAAGCCGCCCATAGTTCTTGAGGAACTGTTTATTTTATCTTCATGTGGTAAGGACATGGTATATTCTGACATAAAATGGAATATCACTTCTAGACCAAGGTTTAGTACCTAGGAGTCACTATGTATATTATTGGGATAAGAATCACGAAACACATTGTTATTGATAAGCTCTTGTAGTTTTTTGTCAAACAATGAAAAAATATGTTGTTCCTTTCAGGGTCTTACTTCTATGACCAAGATATCCCCAATGGGAATATATACACCAAATGTATGTGAAGAACTCATTTACTAAAATCCTTTCCCACATGAGTTCTTATCTGAGTGAGAAATAAGTAGTGGTAAAGGTTTCTTTTAGAGAAAAAAGGTAATGCAAGTGAAGGATTGAGGCATTTCAATTATTTTGTGGTAGGTCTAGGATATAGGATCAAGGTGTTAACACATATCTCATTAGGATGAGAATCAATATGTACGTAGTTCTATAAAATCTTCCTTGTGCATCTTTGATTTATACACATAGGGAGAGATGGGGATATTTCTTTTGCTTTAGTCATGGATGGACCCAAGATTAGATAATTTGGTGTCACTAAGAATATAATTAGAATGAGAATAAAGCCTCTTTAATTCATGAAAATAGTTCCCTACTCCAACTGGGTTTTGATGTGGGGAATGGGGCTTCAAAATATTTTCTTGATTAATGGCTGTGTAAATCTGATTCACACACAGAGAAGAGAGGGTTTATATTATTTTTGTCATCACTAGACCCAATATTAGAGATCTAGGAATCACTATATATCCTATTTGAAATTATAATCAAGATTAATGTAGTTATTATATAGATTTTGTTGTTTATCTTCATATGATGAGGTAATTGGACATGAAATTTATCATCTTGCGGTACGAATGAGATAATTTTGGGGGTTACGCATGGAAAAGGTGGCCAATATTTGAAGGATCACGATGGATATCTTAACTCATGATACTTTTTGGGTTTCTTAACATTTAATAAATTGGAAACTAACCATGTATTCTAATTTCATGTGGTGAGTAGAATGGTTGTATTGTAGTTTTAAGTCATACAAATTGGACCTTATGTTGTGCAGTTTATTTTAAAGCATCCAGGATTATGATACTATGTAGTTTACTATAATATGGAATGGACATTATTTCATTCCTTTTATGTTCATGCTACATTGACCCAATAAAAAAATTTAATGTCTTGCATGTGGAACATATATGATTATATTCATTTTAAAATCCTACAGCTATGATGAATGTTGTGTGATTACACAAAATATCTTTTTGGAACCATTCATTGGTTGAATTTGTAATGATATATTCATGCATATATATCAAGAAATAGGCTCGATTAGATTTCACCATGCCTATGGAGTAAGGTCACTCTTACATTGACTCATGATTTAAGGGATTCCTTCCTGGAATCATTGGAGTCCTAATGACCAATACCAATTCTCCCAGGAAGAATGAATAGAGGCAAACATTCATGTTGAAATCTCATGATATCTGAATCTAGTAAACATATATGTGATGAAATGTATGGAATATCTTTTCATACAATCACTCCAACACATCTAGTATTTTCAACTGCTTCTCATCTATGTATGGCTAATCAAATAAATAAACCTGGTGTGATGGAAACTAAATCTCAATGGGAAGGACTGCTTATTTTCCAAATTCCAATGAGTATGGGGTCATCAACATTTTAGTACAAGTCATGGTCTAGTAATCCCATAAGGCATGACAAATCATTTAAGGACAATATTTTTATCTTTATCCACCATCTTCTTGAGTATGTTTGACATGGTCTTATTAAAATCCTATATTTATCCATTAGCTACTTCATGATAGTGAGATGAATGGTTGGATTTGATAATGTAGTATTGCTATAGATTGTTGACCTCAATAGAAAAAGAAATTGGTTTCATTTTATGTGAGTATGGTATGAGGATACAAAATACTATAATGATGTTGGATTTTAAAAAGACAGCAATGCTTTGGGAAACATCTTTTTTGAGAGGTATTTCCTCAACGCACTTAGAGAAGAAATCAGTAGCAGTAAGGGTGTACTTCAATTTCTGTTCATAACTGAGGGGTATGACTCCATGACATCCATACCCCATTTGAAAAATCACCATGAATATTTTGTTGTGTGTATAAACTATAGGGGTTAGTGGATGAAATTGGTATGAACCTAGAATGAATGACATTTCTAGGTAAATTCTATTAAATTATATGTTATAGAAGGGAAAAAATATCCAAGCCTCTATATTTTCACAGAATCCTATCTCTTGACTAGTATTCACAACATTCCCTTGTATATACTTCTTCCATGATAACTATATTCTCTTCTACATCGATTCATTTGATATTGATTCCAAAAAATCCATACTTGTAGAGGATATTCTAATGATTCGGGTATCATAAATAGTGATGTTTACATCTCACAACTAGATTTTCTCTCTTATGGTTGTATCTAGTGGGAGCATTCCATTTTGAGGGTATCTCATGATGGGATTCATCCACCCCATTGTAGGGCCATATAGATCAGTGATGAGGCTGACTTTATTAATCTCTCCTATTATATCTTGAACAAAAAGACATACCATGAGCTAATGGGAAATGCTTATGAATTTTTTATCCTAGTTTGGTTCTTCCATGTTTGTGGCGGAATTTCCCAATGCATTGGCCTGCATATTCTATGATTGTGAGGTGTGATTCAATGTTGGATCAAAGGGGAATTCCAACATTAACCCTAAAATAGAACCACACAGGGGTATTAGGTCCTCTTTTTATTGTATAATTATAATTGATCAATTCTATTACCAACTATGACTCACCTTCTATCTCAAGGTGGTTCACTGGTATTTGGTATGCCAATTCCTGGCCTATAATGAGAGCCTAATATTTCACTTCATTATTGTTACAACCTTCTGATGACAATGAGTATAGAGAAACATCCTTATCAGGGGAGATAAACACAATCCCTAACCTAATGTTGTTATGTATAGGTTCTTTCATTACCTTCCTTATTGGACTCCTTTATTCACCATCAATGTAAATTTTCCATTTTGGAGGCCATCTTGAATAGAGAATATAACTTCATTCGGAAATTCAACATTTAATGAAATTTATCCTCTAGATGGATGCTCAACGATCAAATCTTCGAAGGAATATTCGTTCACTACTTTCTGATTCACAAACTGTATATAGATGTTTTGTAGAATAACTTCCCACCATGCCAGACATCATGTTATAATAGGAAGACTAAAGATAAATTTGAGTAGGTTATTGAGGGAAACAAATTAGACCTCACGGTGATTCAGTTATTACCTTATCTTATGAACAAAAAATAATAGATCCAAACATCTTTTTTCAATGTATGAATAATGAGTCTATATTTTGATCATGGTTTTACTCAGATAATTATAATAAAACAAACTATTATAAGTGATATTTCACTTTTGATTTAATTAAATATCTTATTTTCAAAAAATGGGTATAGAAAATAGATTAAATTCATTTGTTTTATTATATCCAATTGGATATAAATGACTATTATGTATCATTATCAATGATAATATTGTTGTTGAGTTGTGATCACTTGACGAGAATAAATATAGGGTTTTAACAAATCCTTTCGACACAGACAAAATAGGTGGTGGCCTCAAAGAGTTGGAACATTCCCTATGAAGCCAATTTATCAGAGTGTATGAGGGAGATAGTATTTTGGGGTTTTTCCCTAGACTAATCCAAATCCAAGGTCTAACAACTTATGTATGAGTGAAACCGTTTATGGGAGAAGTTCAAGCTCATCGAGATCATGACCCAAACCATGTTCACTAAAAGGCCCCATGAAAGCCCAACCACAACACACCTTACTCTTAGGGAATTTGCTGGCGTAATAAAGGGACATGTATCGAGACCCTAGAATGATGATTATGTACATTATAATTGTATATAATATGTAATATACATTCATTATATTATTGATTTTAAGGAAAAAATTATATTTTTTTAATATTTATATTAAATTAACAGATATATTTTGGTTAATTAATGGATTTTTTAAATCAAAAATATATTAATAAAATATTATAATTATGTTTCTTTTATAAAATATGAATTATCATATAATTTTTATGATGTCAAAGGTAATCTTTATTAATGTTTGAAAACTCTTTTTGTCAAAACCGATCGATTTTCAATAAATGCTCGTCTTCATTTTAATAGTGAAAATTCACATATTTAGAAAATTATTTAGAGAAAATGAATATTTTTTTTGAATCGGTACATCAAAATTATCCAATAGTTAATGTTTCAAAACTTTCATAGATAGTCCAATTTTTTGGAAAATAATTAAATACTATATTAATATATATTGTGTTTTATGACATCATAATGGCCCAATAGTGTTGTGATAAACACTGTAAAAGGTATCTTCATCCAAATATATTTTTTACATTTAAAATAATGTGATTTTATATTACTTTGAATTATTTTATAATGCCTTATTGAATCCTCTAAAATGTATAAAATATTTTATTAGTTTATGTTCATTTCATTAAAAATGTGACACACCTCCACATAATCAATGAAAATATTATAATCTATTATGCCCATGGTCTTATAAAATAAATTTTTCCCCCTCCTTTATTGGAAAAAACCACAGGAATAACCATTATAAATTTTATGGTTTTCAATATTTAATTTTGTAGATTCCAAAAAACTATGTTTGTGAAATATTAAAGAATTCCACTCTCAATTATTATATATACCCTCCCAGGCTCCCACTTATCTTCAATAAAAATAGTTAGAGCATGTCCTTACTCTATTCTCCCCTATCTCGAATTCTCCCAAGGCACCCTAGCTTTCAATAATCCCCTATTCAAGAGTTTAAAGTAACACAATCATTTATGGCATCCTAAAATTGTCATTTTTATCCATGTTTCCTTATATTGTTACACCATTTTATTTTCATTTAAAAATTATGGGGTTTGTTTTCAAAACTCCCCCATACTTATTTTTCATGTTTTAATGAGAGGATACCACTTTATCTCTAACAAATTAAGTATTTATTGAATAATAATTTATTTATTTCAATTAATATTTCTGAATAAGATATTAATTTTATGTTAAAAGGGTTTCTTTTTCCAATAGCGTACTCGACAACCAACAATGAGTTTCTCCAAAATTTTACATTGTACACCCCATTGAGATATTCCGTAAAATAATATAATAATAATATTATTATTTTAAATGGTAGTTAACCCCTTTCTATTAGAATGGCATGAATTAATAGTATCAACTAAATTATGAAATATAGTTCACACATACTTAAATAATAATTCATTGGATACCAAATTTATTAGAAATAGAAATAAAAACCAATTGAATATAATAGATGTTTTTATAGATAAAAGAGAATAATTGTGGTTTCATATCACTCTTTATATATTTTTATTTAATGAAAAATATATTATATATATTCAATTTAATGTTTTAAAAGTCACCTTTTATGTTTTCTAGTTATGATATAAAAATAAATTCAATTTTTTTCGGATAAAAGAAGTATTTTTCTAAAAATGCAATTTTACAGCCTTTTGATACAGAACCATTTTTAAATCTAGTCTTTGTCACTTTTATCTATTCTATTTGAAAAATTATACTTCTTTTATATAACCTGGATATAAAAATTTACTTTGGATATTTTTTGGTAATTTTCTCCTAAAGTTCATTTTTTAATGAATTGTGAAAAAATACTGCATTTTAATTCAAAACTACCTTTTCATCAAATTTATTTATCTAGTAAGATAATTAATTTAATTTTTCTTAAAGTTTAATTGGATTATGTTTCTATCCTTTAATACCATTTTGTTCATTGGATGTAATTTTACATTGAAATTGGACATAAACACATGTCAATCTTTTGATAGTAATTTTTTCTTGAAAACCTATTTTTTCATTTTGACAAAGAAAATTAATTTTAAATTAATTTCTACTAATTCTGTGTTCTAAATTCGGAAAAAATCGATTTTTCATTTGGAATTATATGTTCTATATTTTGTTAATAGGTAACTTTTATTTATTGACATTATGTATAGTAACATCAGTAATTATTTTATTTACATTGGTTAAAGGGTTAATCTAGTAAATAAGGGTAAAAAATAATATTATTATAATATTAAACTACCCTAACATATGTATTAATGCTTATTGATGAGATATTTCTGACCATGGGCATCCTTGGGTCAATTTTGGGACTCCATATAGCCATGTGGGAGTGATAATGACATGGTATATTAATTAATTTAATGTAAATGAAAATATAACATAAACATGTATCTTTTACTAAAAAAATTTTATATGGGATTATATAATTGATATATTAGACTATAAATAATAATTAGAAAAATAATAAGACATTCTACATCATTGTATTTTATTTTAAATTTTTAGAAATTATATAAATAAATTTATTTATGACACAATGGTGATGTAGTGATTACCTTATTAATGAATGATTCAAATAAATGATATTATAAAGATTAAAATAAATGTAATATGATTATTTTTATTCCATACACAAATTTTGAAGATTATTTTGACAAATTATCTTTTAGTTATTTCTTTTTTTAGAATTAATCCTCTTTTCATAACTTTCAAAATATCAATTATTAATAGTCTTAAAATCGACATAAATGAGTTTTTAAAACAAATAGTATTTTATTAAATGAAATAATTTCACTAAAATTTGTATTCAGAAAAATAAATCAAATAATTTTATAAATTCCATTAATTATTTACCTATGTTTCTCTTGAAATTATATAGTAAAAATAGTTACCATATTTTATGAAAATGCAAGAAGACATGGTAAGAGATAATGTTTCTAACTAAGGGATAAAGCAAAAAAGATAAGGTTAAATTTGTGTATTATACTTGTATAAAACCAATTGGTTGATAGTTTTTTGACCGAAAATAAACGTATATTTTAAATAAATGACTTTGGGACCATTTGAAACCTACAATAAATTTATAATAAAATAATATTTCTAGATATTCCGAAAGTGCCCCTCCTCCCTCTTATAAAAGACCACCACTTCACCCATTTAATCACACCTCTAAATCCCCTTTAATCATACAAATTATTCTTAACTAATATCCCAATATCCCTCCCTTCCTCCTATAATCCTTACCTTGGGTAGAATGAAATTCAAGAAAGCCTTTAGTCTCAAATCAAAATCGGTTACCTGATTTAGAGGTAATGTCTTCTCTCATGATCCGTCACATTATTTTCCTTTTCCACTCCATATAATATTTTTATTATTTTATTACATAACAAAACTACTATCACCAAAATACTAGGATGTTTTTATGAGAAGGATTCTAACTACACTCACACACACCTCCCTCTAATGGATACAATCATTTGTTTCCATGTATGGAGAACAACTGCCTCGTGAAACGATGATTATACGATTTCCCCCTACCACCTCTCATAGTGGCCATTATGATTACACTGTATTTATATATGATATATATTATATTTATAATTTCTATATTATTTTTTATTTTTATTTACAAAATAACTTTAATGCTTTCCATAATGTGTAAATACGATAATTTCATTTGAGGAAGTGCAGACAAACAACCCCTCAAAGTGATATGAATCGTTCATGCCATACAAGGAATGTATAAAGGATAGAGTTAATGAACATATGTAACATATATAACATATGATATTATAATTTAATAATAATGTACCAATTTATCATTTGGTTTTGATTATTTTAATTTTACTAACAAATGAAAGTAGCATTCATGCATACGTACAATCTACCGTCTCCATGAAAAGTGAATTTCATTTATTATCTCCAAATGTTATAGAATATTATAAATAAATATTTATACTTGATATATATGATATTTAAATCACAAATACTATTATGGAGATAATGGAATTTTGACCACATGGACAGTTTGTAATTATAACAAATTTATTTTTTGACTCAAGTACCAAATATCCACAAAACGTCCAATATGAACTCAAATAATTAACCATATTTATAACATAGAAATAATTGATATAAAATGAATAATAAAATTTAAAATTGGTATAAAAAATGTAATTAACCTATTTTTATTATTTAGTAACATTAAAATTGTATGTGACAAGTCAGATCAACGTAAGGGGCTGCTTCTCAATCTTAGTTCATTGAGGCATATTTTGGTTTATACAGGACCTTATAATATATGGTCTATAAAAAACCCTTTATCTTTTAATTTCATTACATATTTTTCGAAATAAATATTTTTTTACAAATCATTTTACTAAAAGAACAAATCTATGTTTATTTTTAATGTACACGGCGTCAACGACCTTTCTGCCGATGTAAGAATTATTTGATATTTGGCTACCTTAACATGGCCTAATGTTTTTAAATGAAAATAAATAACATATACCATTTTATGTATTTTGGTATTGAAAATGGTTTTTATAAATCATTGATTATTTCAATATCTAGAAACTATATATTTTTATTTCAATGTGGAAATGTTATCTTTATTTTATTCCTGTTTTAGGTATTGTGATTATGTTATTGTTCATAGGAATTATTTATATAGACAGGTGGTTCTGTGATAATCCTAGGGTGGGTTTGCCCAAGATAGATCTCCAATGGATTGGGTAATTTGACAGTGGTAAACATTAATGTTTCTCCTAATATATTTAGGGTGTATATTGTGATGGGTATTATAAACATAACTCCCTATGTAGTTGTGAAAGCTACAATGTATGTATGTATGTTATGGATGACACAAGTTTCCATTATGTTTGTTGATTTCTATGTGTTATTCATATATCTTATGATTTCTTGAGATATGTTAAATATCTTATGTTTTATTATAGAAAAGTAATATTTCATTAATTTGTATGTATTCATAGATTGATGTTTTCTTTCTATATTTTATAACCCTTACAAAGGATTTTATGCTCATTCCAAGTTTTTGAAATGTTTTTCACAGTGTATATGGAAGGGTTAGATAAAGGACAAATTTAAGAATATTTTTATCAGAAAAAATTATTATTTTTATTTAAGGATTTATATTACTATGAAAAACATTTAGTTAGAGTAAAAGTGTATACTTTGTAATATTTGAGATGTAATGTAATAGTTATGGATAAAATTATTTAAAACTCTAATCATAAAAATATAATCAATGTTAATTATTCACTTAACTCAATATTATGTAAGGTTTAAGGCTGGGGCCTTGTAGTTGGTTTTATAGGTCGGTTAAGATAACTTTAGAGTTTTGGGTGTTATTTAAGCATAAGTGACATAACCACAATGGATTTCATATTAGAAAGAGTCACAATTATATCACATAAATTGAATTACTTTTAGATAACATGAATATGAATATATTAGTGTTTACCCACCTAATAATATAGTATATGATGATTTTACTGATATAATCACAGTGGCCTTTTTGGTTTTAAAGTAAATGGCTGAGTCCAGCTACAAACAATGTAAGACTGGGAGTGAAGGAAACTGTGGAGATTTTCTGAATAAGAAAAATAATGAAATGGGAGCTACAATGTAAACTATTATGGTTCTTCTCAACAAACTATCTGGATTCATGATTCAACACATGTACCTTGGTGATTTTTCTAAGGCATCATAAATCGGAGAAATGAATCCTTATGGAAGTTCAGGTAATAATATTAAAGGTAAGTATATTCAAACACATATGTTTCAAGGATGTGGAAAGAAACACCTATGAAAATGATGAAATGGCATAGAAAGATGTTATATATGTGGTATTCAATGTCATAAAGAAATTACCTACCATGTAAAAATTAAGCATTCAGTGGAATCTAGGAATGGGAAAGAAGTTCTTTCTGTGGGATCAATTGAATGTTTTAAATGTAGTGTGCATGGTCAATGCACAAATAGATATTCTTCGAAGAAGGTTTTGTATTGGTATCAATAGGACCCTGAAAATATGTGTTTACTAATAAATAATTCCATTCTAATTAAATATGATGTAACTGAAAAGGACTTATGAAAGTTATGGATTATTTCATAGCTCATGATTTGACATTATAGAAATATTATAACATTATTCATGATTTTGTTGTAGGAAATACTTATAAAATAATAAAATGGAAAACATTTATTGAGGATCATGTAGAATTTTTTATGATTAAGATGTCTAATTTTTTTTGGAATTTAAGGGTTATGTTGGATCTATATATGATGATATCATTAAATTTATTATTGATGGGATTACTTCAAAAGACTTATAGAATTTTTAACCCTTAAGTTTTTTATATAAAATTGTTAATTTATGAATAATTATCTTTTCTTTTGGGGTTGTAGTTATAATGAACCATTAGGGTTTATATGATCCATGAATTTAAGAAAATTACGGATTATTACTTTTTGGGATGAAAAATGAATGGTATTAGATAACCTTTGAGGATAAAGCTGGTTGTGGTTATTTTTGAGGAAATTATCTTCTTTTTTAGAATGATTTAAGAATGAAGTAGTTTTAGGAAAAGGTCACCCTGTGGGAAGGGTGACAACCCGTTGCATCCAGTAAGACCATGGAAATCGAACCCACGACTGAAGGGCTACAATGGTGGATTGCCTACCATTGTCGTACCTGAAGTCTCTAGTTAGTGTGAATTATTGATTTTAGTTAAATGATTAATGGATCATGAATAAGTTGATTATGGTAACTTATGTTCTATCAAATGAATATCCTTATTATAGAAAAATGATTTGGTGATTAAGTAAAAATTGTTATATTAGAAAACATTCTCTATTTTAGAAACACTATATTCCAAAGGAAATTTGAATACTATGGGATTTCATTTGTGGAGTAATTGTTGAAATATTATTTTGAAATAATATATATTTTTATTTTGGATATATGGAGATTTTTTTAATTTATGGAAATTATTAACCTATCATAAATAATATGTGATTAGGTTAATTAATTTTTAGTATGAGTCTTTAAGAGTAGTTGAAATTATTTGAAGATAAATTTTAAGATTTATCGTGGAAGAATTTGTGATCAAATAAATATGAATTTTTCAGTTCAAACTTAGATTGGATTATTTTGATGAATTTTGATTGTTGAAGTTTGGGTATTGTTTGTTGAACTTTAGAGATTAAGAGTAGTATTTACATTTATAAAGGATTATTCTTTTAGGGATTATTTGATACTGTACTACCCATTTTGGTTTGGTTTAATATTTCCTGAAAATATTAATATATAGTTAATATTTGGGGGATTATGTGGTTCTTTATATGTTCACTCAAGTGCTTCAGGTGTGACCAAGTCATCTGAATTCTCATCATTTGGAGAAAATATGAGTTTGTGGTATAAATTTATTAAAGAACAAAACCGTAATTAAAAAGTAAATAACTTTCCTTAGGTTCTTAGTCAAACTCATAAATAAATTCCTAAACTTTATGTAAAGGAAATTAAAACAAAAACACTGTTTATTTAATTTTCCTATTGCAAAATCATAGACCGTTTAACCCATCACAAGTTTTTGTTTTTCAGATTGTTAACTTTATCTTAATCATTTATCCATCACTCTACATGAGAACGTGATGGTTTGTTTTTCTTCCATATCCATGTTTTACTACTTGGAATTGTAGTTTTTGTTATCTCAGGTGACCTTGGTAATTATCTTTCCTTATTTTCAAGTGATTGTTTTACTTACTCTTTTTACGATGTGGGATTTTCAATGACGTTTCTAAGACCAATTCTAAAATTACGAAGATGCAATTTCCAAAAGGGGGAATGAAGTATTGACCCAAGTATTTATATAGAAATACCATTGAAAATATATTAATATTTATTAAGAATATATTAATTCTATATTAATTGGGATTCTTTTTCTGATAGCGTACTCGACACACAACAACAGATTTCTCTGAAATCTTATGTTGCACACAACATTGTAATATACCAACAAATAATACATTAATAATATTATTTTTTTTAAATGGTAGTTAATGACTATATGTTTGAATTGGGGGAGTGAATAATATCAACTAAATTTCTAAATACGGTTTACACATGTTTAAGTAATGATTCATTGGGTACCAAATTTATTAGGAATGGAAATAAGAACCAATTGAATATAAATGATATGTTTTTATTTAAAAAGGAATAATTGTGATTTTATATCACTATTTATGGATTTTAATTTAATGAAAAATATATTATATATATTCAATTTTGTGTTTTGAAATTCCTCTTATATGTTTTCTAGATATTATATAAGAATGAATTCATTTTTTGAATTGAAAATGTATTTTTCTAAAAATGCAGTTTTACCATATTATGATGGTGAACCCTTTTTAAATCTATTTATGTCACTTTTTATGTTATATAAAAAAATATAAACTTATTTTATATAATTGAGACATAAAAATTTAATTTGGTTACATTTTTTGTAATTTTATGATAAAGATCATTTTTTTAATGAATTTTGAACGAATACTGCATTTTAATTCAAAACTGCATTTTCCAATAATATATTTATATAGTTAGATTATTATTTTAAATTGTTTTAAAGTGTAATTGGATTATGTATTTTTCATATAATTTAATTCCGTTCATTGGATGTAATTTCAATTAAAAATTGGTCATAAACACAGGTTTATCTTTTGATTGTTTTTACTTCCTAAAAACCCACTTTTTGGTTTTGACAATGAGAATTAATTTTTAATTAATTTCTTCCAATTCCATATTTTGAATTATAAAAAATTGATTCTATATTTTAAATCATATGATTTAAATTATGTAAATTTCATCCTTTTATTTTTAGACAATATGTATTGTAACTTCAGAAATTATTATATTTACCCTGGTTAAAGGATAAAATTTGGTAAATAAGAATAAAAAATAATACTATAATAATATTAAACTACCCTAACACATGTTATAATACTATTTTTTCAGATATTCCCAACCATGGGCATCAATGGGACGATTTTGGGACCTCATTGATCCATTTGGGAGTGATAATGACATGTTATATTAATTAAATTAAATTAAAGTGAAATATAACATAATCATGTATCTTTTACAAAAAAAATTATTATTGGGTTATATAATTAATATATTAGACTATAAATAGTAATTATAAATATAAAAATAATTCATATATCATGATATTTAATTTATAATTTTTTTACACTAAATAAATAAATTTATTGATGACACAATGATGATGTAGTGATTACATTATTAATGAAAGATTCAAATAAATTATTTTGTAAATATTAAAATAAAGGTCATATGATTATTTAGATTCCATCCATGAATTATCTGTATTATTTTTACATATTATATTTGAGGTAATTCCTTTGTTTATAAGTAATAAACGTTTTATGACTTCAATAAAAATCAATTACTAAATAGTGTCAAAATTGACATAAATGAGTTTTAAAAAATACTATTTAATTAAATGATATAATATTCATAAAAATATAATAATCAGTCAAATGAACCATATAATGTTCAAATTTTTAGTAAATATACACTTATAGTTATCTTGGTATTTTACAGTAAATATTGTTACCATATTTTATGAAAATTCAAGAAGACATGGTAAGAGTTGATGTTTATAACTAAGGGTTAAAGAAAAAAAGAGGGATATATTGGTGACCTATAATTTATAAAAACTATTGTTTGAGAGTTTCTAGACCATAAAACATCGTATTTTTGAAATAAATGACATTAGGACCATTTGAAACTGAAAATCAAAATATAATAAAATAATATTTCACGATATTCTGAAATTTCTCATCACCCCTCTTATAAAAGGCCACCACATATACCCATCAATCACAACTATCAAACCCCTTGGGTCATCCAAATTATGATCATACAAGTTTCCAATATACCTATTTTCCTCTTATAAACCTTACTTTGGGAAGAAGGCAATTCAATAAAACCTTTAGTCTCAAATAAAAAAAGGTACCTGATTTAGAGGCAACGTCTTCTCTGAAGTTTGTTTCCTTTATTTTCCTTCTCCACTACCTATGATATTATTATTTATTGATTACTTAACAAAAATATTATACCTAATATACTAGGATGTTTTTTGATAACTATTCGAACAACACTTACACAAACCTCCAACTAATGGATAGAAACATAATGTTTCTCTGTATGGTGAACTACTGCCTCACGAAACGATGATTGTTTGTTTTCCCATACCACATCTCATGGTGGCCATTATGATGGAACTATATTCATATAAGGTATATATAATATTTATATTGACTCTATTCATCTATATTTTTATTTCCAACATACCTTTATTCTTTCAATAATGTTTTATTATGGTAATATCATTTAAAGAAGTGCAGACTACCGCCCACTTAAAGTGATATGACTCATTCATGACATACATGGAAAATATAAAGGATGGAATTAACAAACATATGTAACATATAAATAATATTATATAATAATGTAATTAGGATATACCTATTTATTTTTTAGTTTTCATTTCTTTAACATGCTAAAGAAATGATTGTAGAGTTCATGTGTACATACGACATACCATCTCCATGAACGGTGCATCTCATTTCTTATATTAAAAAGTTATGGAATATTGTAAATAAATATATATAAATGATATATATGATATTTACACCCGGAATACTATTCTACAGATAATTGAATAATGAACACATGGACAATTTGCAACTATATCAAGTTCATTTTTGACTCAAGTTCCGAAAATCAACAAAACTACCAATATGAACTCAAATAATTAACTAATTGTTATAACATGGTAATAAGTGATATAACAAGAATAATAAACGTGAATAATATTCTCATGAATGTAATTAACCTAATTTATTATTCATTAACATAGAAATAGTACGTGAAAAGTTAGATCACGGTAAGGGACTTCGTCTCAATATCCTTTCATTGAGACATATTTTGGTTTATACACGACCTTCTTTTATACGGTGCATAATAATACCCTTCTTATTTTAATTTAATACAACAATTTTCAAAAGAAATATTTTTTTACGATTCATTTTACTAAATGGAAAACATAATGTTTCCTTTTAATGTACATGGCGACAACGACCTTTCTATAGCCATGAGTATAATTCGATATTTGGCTTCCTTAACAAGCCGTTATGTTTTTTAAAGTAAAATTAATACCATATACCCATTTTTACGTATTTTGTAATTTTAAATGGTTTTTAGAATCCATTGATTATGTCAATATCTTGAAATTATATATAGTGATTGCAATGTGTAAATGTTGTGTTTCCATTATGCTAGTTTTATGTGTAATGAATATGTTATTCTTCTTGGGAATTATTTATTTATATGGGTGGTTCCATGATAAACCTAGGGTGGTTGAGCCTATGACATCTCTCCAATTAATTGGGTAATGTGATAGAGTTAAACGTAAATTTTTCTCTTAAGAAAATTAGGGAATACACGGTGATGGGTATTCCAAACATAACTCCCTATGTAGCTATGAAATGTACTATGTAAGTTTGTTATGGACGCCACAAGTTTCCATTATGATTTATGATAACTATTTTTTATTCATAAATCTTATAATTTAATGAGTTATGATAAATATCTTTTGTTTTATGATTGAAAATTGCGATTTTATTGATTTTATGTATTCTTGGATTAGTGTTTTCTTTCATTATTTCATATCCCATACTAAGATTTTTATATTCATCCCATGTTTTTTAAATGTTTTTCAAAGTTTATATGGTATGGTAAGAGAATTGAATAATTCTAGAGTATTTTTATCATGAAAATAATTCTTATTTTTAAGTGGTTTTATTATGGTAAAAAATGGATAGAGTAGAAGTGTATACTTTGTAATATTTGAGATGTAATGTAATAGTTATGGAATAATTCTCTGAAACTATAAACCTAAAAATATCCTCAATGATAACTATAATAATAACTCAAGATTATGTAATTTTTAAGGATATGGTCTTATATTATCTCTCATTAATCTCTACCATATACACATTTTACCATGATGAAACATTATAACAGTTATTCCATTTATCGTATTTCTTCACGATTCTTTATTATGTAATGCCTTATATTTCAAAATCCATTGTTTTGGGACATGTATTTATATGAAAAAATTAAATAACACTTCATTAATATATTATTAGTGACCATTTTCACTCTCATCAACCATTTTTATGATTTTTTATATCATGACATTCGGTTACCGAAATTGCACCATGAATCTTCATTCCAAAATAATTTTGAAGTGAATACCATACTCATTACCTGTCAATGGTGTTGACAACATATTCCTTTTTATTAAGTAATTAAATGTATGTATTCCACACCCCTTTATCATGGAAGAAATTCTGATGATGAATGAATCCATGCTTTATGGTCTATGTGGAACACTTAAGCATTATAATGAAATTAATGTGATTGGTGCACCCAAAATTATATAGAGCTGTAATGCATTGGGTAACATTTTGTATCATGATACATCATGTTGGGACAACATTTTACCTAATTCCTATATAGTAATTGGTTCACTATGATGCCGTGAATGTTTATCATTGACTTATAATACAATGTTTTCTGTTATTTCATCATTTCAATGTTATGATTATCATGTTATATCATGCCTTAATGTTCATGTTACTTTTATGACCCATTGATATGTCTGTTATCTAACATGTGTTGTCTTCCTTATTTTATTCCATGTTTATTCCCCTGCCAAGATTTATAGCTCAACCCTTTCTTACGCATGTTCTCAGGTTATCCATTGTAATGTTAAATAGGAAGTATAATTGTGGTAAAGTAAATGAAGATTTCAATAATGATGTTGTGTTTCATGTTTTATGTTCTTATTTAATGTTCCTAATTTCCCAAGACACTATACTTCCAAATATTTTGGGTTAGATTAATTTTAATTTTATTTCATTAAATTATATATTAATGTCATAAAAAGGACAAGGTTGTTATAGTTTCTATTAAAGGAATGTTTAGTTATTTTTTATTAAGATTAGAAAACTATAGTGAAAGACTTTGGGATAAGACTATATATAAGTAAAACATACCTAAATCATGGTGAGTATAGAGTAATTGGTTTATCATGAAAATTATTCACTGTCTAGATATGAACAATTGGATGTTCTCTGGTATAGATAAATCTAAGGGTAAGACACAAAAACACCACTTTCAGCTAGACTCGAATGGGAACTAGTGCTCAAAAATGGGCCATTCAGCACTCTTGGTTTGACACTCCTATGGAATATGATTTTATAAATACATAATCTAAGTACAAACCATTATTAAGGGAACAAAAAATTTCCCATAAGAATATATGCTCGGAAATAGATCAGGGATAACTTAGATTGAAGCCTATAAATTCTTAAGTTAAGTAAAAAAAGGTCATTTATATGTTACCCCTTTAATGTCATTGGATTCACATTTATGTGTTTAATAGTTAAAAATACTTACCCCTTATTTTCATTTTATTATATCCATTGTATGGTAATAGAAGGAACTAAGCTAACAATTGATGTGATGATCAGTGTAATGACTGCTCTAATGAGATTCCCAATCGAATGAGAGTGGGAATCACAAATGTTTTCATGAAACTCTAGAAGTTAAGGCATTTTTTTAATAGAAACCTAGATCAATAGGAATTCCCCCCCCCCCAAGAATTATCAAGTCATAATTGAGAGATTCATGAGGCATAGACCTCATACATTCAATGGATCACCAGATCCCTCAATCGATGAACAATGTATTAACTCCTTTTAAAAGATCTCCTTGGTCCTTTATTGTTCTAAACAAGTGAAGGTTATTCTAGAAATATATCATATAGAGGGAGAAGTATAACAATAGTGGGAATTAATAACAAATATGAATCTTGAGGAAGAGATTAAGGTGATTGGAAGGAAGGATTTTGGGAAAAAAGTTGATAAATATTTTCCTCACACCCTCTGACCTTAGATGGAAAGGGTCTTCATTGACCTCAATCAAAAAGATGATGAATTCATTGAAGCATGAAAGGAAAACATTACAAGTCTTTCATGATATGCCTCTAAATTTTTCTTTACCCCCGAATGAAATGATGGACTCTTCTTTGGTGGGATAAAACCTTGCCTACGGAAATTCCTGGTGATCTGGGACTTTGATTGCAATGAGAAAATTGTCTAATGTTCCTTACAAGATTAAATAGAGATCAGAAAATCTCAATGGTATCATGGGGATAAGAATATAAAGGTAGAGTCAAATTTTGGTAGTCTGATAGAGATATAGAACAGTTCTAAGAAGTTTCAAGACCCCACCTACCAAAGGTGTGGAATGAAGCACTCAAGAAATTTTCAGAAGGGGATGTGGAAATGCTTTAGGTTCCGTAAGGAAGGGAACCTAGATAGAAATTTATGTCATGAAAAAACACACAACTTTGACTGAGGAAATGAATTCTATGGTAAACCCTCAGAACATTGTTAATTTTTAAAACTACAAAAAAAACAAGGAATTTCTCAAACTAATAGACTAAGACAATGGTTTTTATAGGCATCCAACTACCTCCAAGGCAGCAAGGGAATGATTTTTCCATTACTACCATGAAGGTAAATCCTGGCAAAGATGTTGTGACAAGTATTCTAGTTATTCATACAAGAATAGAAAACATACTTTTTGTTTCTGTTTCAAAAAATTATTTTATATCCTGAATGATTACTAGAAAAATTCACACACCACCACAAAGCAAGGAAGTAGAGATGCTGGTGAAAACGATAAATGGAGAAATTATAGCAACCCATATACATAACTCCCCCCCTATCACAGTGTATGGATTGAACTTCCTGAAGAAACATATCATTCTTCACTTAGTATTATTTGATTCAATTCTTGGAATGGATTGGATTTACCCATATAGATCCAACATAAATTCCAGTGAGAGTTAAATCACTCTCCATAAGGAAAATAAACCCCAAATTCTATACAAGTGCAAAGAGGATGATGAATCTTCTTTAGGACCAGCATCCCAAGAGTTGATATGACCACTATATGAGAATGTGTGTCTTTCTCATATGATCATGTCTATGAAAGGAACCATCCTTGAAGACGTTCCTACTATGTGGGAATTCAATGATGTGATTTTTGAAAAATTTTCCGGTCTTCCTCTTGGAATAGATGTTGAATTATCGATTAATCATATACATGATGTGTTTCTAATATCCACGACTCCATATAGAATATATTTTGTGGATATTGAGGAGCTAAAGAAACAACAATAGGAAAATCTCAATAAAGGGTTTATACAACCAAGTGCTTCACTGTGGGGTACACAAGTACTCTTCATCAAGAAGAATGATAGGTCAATGCACCTTTTCATTGATTATCATGAGCTCACAAAAATCAATGTAAAGAACAAGTATCCTTTTCCATGAATTAATGACTTGTTTAATAGACAATGTGGAGAAAAATACTTCTCCAAGTAGGATCTGCAGTCAGGATATTACCAATTAAGATAGAAGAAGAAGGATATACCCAATACTACTTTTCGTAAAACGTACGAGCATTATGAGATCATTGTGATGCCATTGGGACCCACTAATGCTCCAAAAATCATCATGGATTTGATTAATAAAGTCTTTAGAGATTACCTCGACAACCTTTTGGTAGTATTTTCTAATGATATTCTAATATACACCAAAAGTAAGAAGGAACATAAGGAGAATTTATGTACTATGCTAAAGACCTTTTAAAAAGAAAACATTTATGAAAATTACAGCAAATTTGAGTTCTGGAGAAAGTAACTATCATTCCTGGAGAACATAATCACAAGAAATGGGAAATCTATGGACCCTTTAAAGACTGAGGAAATTGAAGGATGACCAAGGACAACATCTGTGACTGATATCCATAGTCTCCTTAGATTAGGTGGGTATTATCATCGATTTGTGAGAAATTTATTGTATTTTTCAAATTCTATAACCAAGCTAACTCGAAAGGGAGTCAATTTTTCTTGTAATAATGAATGAGAAGAGAGATTCAAGGAGTTTAAAATAAGGATAATCACTGTTCTTTTTCTCACACTACCAACAGTTGTAGAGTTTTCAATGGTATTCAGTGATACTTTGAAGAAGGTATTAACCTATATCATGATGAAAAATGAAAAATTCATTGTCTATGCATCAAGGTAGTTGAATTTCCATGATCATTATTATCCAACACATGATCTGCAGATGGATACAATGATATTAATTAAGAAATTTTTTATGAATTTGTTATTTAGGATGAATTGGGAAATATATAAGGATCACAAAAGCCTCATGTATATATTCATATAGAATGAGTTTAGTATGAGCCAAAAAAATATGGTCAGATTTCATTAATGACTATGACTGATCACTTCACTACCGTCCGAGTAAAGAGAATAAACTCGGATATGCTCAAAATAAAAAGGTACAATAAACTCTTTCATTGATGACAATCGAGAAAGATCTAATCATTTTATATTTGAAGAGGATGGACATGGGAATCATAAAAGAAGGTACATCAATAGTTCTTTCACAAATAATTTATCAAATGTCTCTTCTGGAGAGGTTAATGGATGATCAAATTGATTATGTGTAAATTCATAAGAAAGTGGAAACTATTATAAAAGGAAAATCCTCAGAGTTTAATTTTTATGAAAAGTTTGTTCTATGATTTGGGATAAGAATACGTGTACTAACATATCCTAAGATAAAGATGGAGATGTTGTAAGATGTACTTAGCTCATCCTTCTCTATCCTCCCTAGAATCACAAAGATGTATTGAGATCTCCAAGAACACTATTGGTGGGACAATATGAATAAGGATATCATAGAATATATATCCTGATGTCTCATATGTCGGAAAGTGAATGAAGAATAGAAAAAAATCTAAGGGGATGATGTAACAATTACCTATACATACATGGAAAAGGGAAAACAACACCATGGTATTGGTCAATGGGAATACTAAAACATTTAAAAGAAACAAATATTTCTAGGTTATGGTGGATCATCTTTAAAAGACTTCAAATTTCATGATGATATGAGAGGATTTTTCATTAGGTCAACATTAAAGGATATAAATTATAGAAGTGGCGAGGTTGTATGGTCTACTACAATCGAATGTATCCTATCAAGTTCCAATAATAAGCTAAATGATCTGGAATAGTATCCAACATTCTTTGAATAATGAGTTAAACATCATCCCAACCTATCACCCTTAAACTTATAGCCAACCTTATTGGACTATCTAGACACTTGAGGACATGTTAGTAGCATGATCAATGGAATTAAAGAGAGGATGAGATCCATATCTTCCTCTGGTTGAATTCTTTTACAACAATGTTTCCTCTCAGGAATCCAAATGTCTCAATATAAATCCATTTATGGGAAGAGGTGTAGAAAACCTACATGCTAGGATGATGTTTGGAAAAAAAACTATTAAGTTCATAAATGGTCATGGAAATGGAAGAGAAGGTTAAGACAGTTCAGTAGAACATAAAGGCTGCTCAGGGTCAACATAAATGCTTTGCTAAAAATCATCAAAAAGAACTAAAGTTCAATGTTGGATAGACAGTATCCCTCCAAATATCTTCATGGAAGAGAGTAGGGATATTTGGTATGAAGGGAAATATTATTACAAAGTACATCAGTCCTTTTTATATCCATGATCGCATCAGAGTTGTCGCCTACCGACTAGAACTCCCACCTAACCTATCTCATGTACATGATTTATTCCAAGTATCCCTTGTGAGAAATTACATACCATACCCCTATCATGTACTCAATCTAGATGTGGTACCATTGGAGAATGACCTCTATTATGAGGAGAAGCCAGTGAAGATATTAGATTGTAGGGGAACATTATATGAAATAAAACAATGCACCAGATCAAAGTGTTTTGGAGAAACCACTTGTTTGAAGAACCTATGTTAGAAATAGAGGAGGCGATGAAACAAAGTTATCCTTATCTGTTTTAATATGGGAAATGAAAATTTCTAGGGTAAAATTTCATAAGAGGGGATGATCGTAATGACTATAACTATTACAAGTTAAATTTCCATTTTGATTTAAATAAATGTATTATTTTGAAAAAATGGATATAGAAAACACATTCACTCCATTTGTTTTATTATATCGAATTGGATTTAAATAACCATTAAGTATCATTATTGTTGATAATATAGTTGTTCAATAATGATCACATGAGTAGTATAAATATAGGGTTTTAACAAATCTTTATGATAGAGACAATAGAGGTTATGGCCTCAACTAGTAGGATTGTTCCCTATAAATTCCAATTATCAGATCTTTTGAGAGAGATAAATTTTTTTGGGATTTTCCCTAGTCCAAGCCCAAGCTGAGATCCAACAACATAAGCTTTATCAAAACCGTTTAAGGGAGAAGTTCATGCTCGTCAAGATCGTGACCCAAACTATGTTCACTGAACAGCCCCATGAAATCCCCACCATCACACACTTTACTCTTAGGGAGTATGCTGGGGTAATAACGGGATATTTATCATGTACCTATAATTATGATGATTTACACTATTTTTAACTTAATAATTAATATACTTTCATTCTATGATTGGTTTTAAAGAACCAATAGTATATTTGGTTAATATTAAAATTCAATTAAGAAATCTATATTGGTGAATTAATGGATTATGGATATAAATAATATTTTAATAAAGTATTATCACTAAGTTAATTTTAATAAATATAAATGATCTTATAATTTTTATGAAGTTAAATTTAATCATTATTACGGATTGAAAACTGTTTTTGTCAAAACCATACAATTTTAAATAAATATCAGTTTTCATTTTAAAAGTGAAAATTCACATATTTAGATAATTAGTTAGATAAGACGAATATTATTTTTGGAATCAAGACACTCGAATTATCCAATGGTGAATTTTTCATAATTTTTTGAGATAGTCGAATGTTTGGGTATAAATTAAATACCATATAAATATATATTGTGTTTGATGACATCATAATGTACCAATAGTGATGTAATAGAAACTAATAAAGTAATATTTAGAAAAATACAAGTTTTAAATTTAATATAATGTTTGTTTATATTTTTCTTACTTATTTTATACAACCTTAGTGAATCATCCAAAATGTATAATATATTTTATGATTTTAAGTTCACTTGTTTATTAATGTGACTCACCTCCACATACGAATGCATAATATTTTAATATCATCATCCCATGTTCTAATAAAGTAATTTTATACACTCCAAATTGAAAAAAAAAACTATCGGAAAAATAATGGGATGGTTTTTGGTTTTGAATATATAATTATATAGATTCCAGAGCCTATATTTGTGAAATATTAAAGAATTCCCAACTCATTTCTTATATAAACCCACCCAAGATCCCACTTCTATTTACTAAAAGTACTTGGAACACGTCCTTAATCTATCCTCCATCTCTATAATCCTCCCAAGGTAGCCCAAGCTCTCTATAATCCCCTCTTTATGCTTTTGAATTCATGCACTCAATTAAGGGTCCCTTCTATTCTCATTTTTATCCACGTTTCCTTATATTTTTAAACCCTTTTATTATAATTTAAAAATTATGGTGTATGTTTTCTCACCTCTCCCATAATTCCTTGATCATGTTTTAATGATTATAACCCCCTTTATATCTCATTAATCCCTCCCACAAACACCTGTAACCATAATGAAATTTCATAAGAGTTATTCCATTTCTCGTCTTTTTTCTAGTTTCAATATTATCTTATGACTTCTATTTCCCAATTACTTATTTAGTACAGGTATTTCTATTTCAAAATTAATGTTAATTTTATTTATATATGACGAGAGACCTCTATCTCTCTCATCATCCTTTATATGAATTTTTATGTCACGCTGTTTGGCTATGAAAAGTGCACCATGAATCTCTATTCCAAAACAATTTTGTAGTGAATATTTTAACCATTCCCTATCAATGGTGTTCAATTTTATACACATATACCTCTTTATTGAGTAATTAAATGTATTTATTCCACACCCCTTGATCATGGGATAATTTTTTATGATGAATGAATCCATATTTTATGATCTATGTGTCACTCTTAAGCATGAGAATGAAATGAAAGGGACGGATGCACCCAGAATTATGTAGCACTACAAAGCATTAGGTAATTTTTAGTATCATGATACATTATTTTTGGATATTAGTTTACCTGATTCCTTTGTAGTAATTTTTCCACTAGGATTCCATGGTAGTTTATCCTTGACCAATGATGAAATATTTTAAGTTGTATCCACATTTTCATGTTATGATTTCCATGATATATCACGCCTTTAGGTTAATGTTTCTTTTAATCTCTATTGATATGAATATTGTCTAACATATGTTTCCTTCCTCTTTTTATTTCATTTTTATTGCCTTACTGGGATTTATTGCTTGCCCTTTTCATATGTATGTCCTCAGGTTATCCCATGCAATGTTAAGTATGAAGGAATGATGTGATCATGTAAAGAATTTTTTCAATAATGATGTTGTATTCCATGTTTTAAGTTGCTATGTAATGTTCATAATTTCCCAAGACACTATACTTCTCGATATTTTGGGATGTATTATGTGTAATTTTATGTCATTAAATCATTAATCATTGTCATAAAAATAACAAGGTTGTAATAATAAAATATATTTTCTTTCTAAAAATCATTATTCTAGGTGATAATGGCACCCAGTTGTCATTCAAAGGCCATCATGTACAAAATTTCCACTTTACTTAAAATGTTGGCATTAAGAGATATTTCTTGAGGGTGGAAAATTCATCTTGACATTCATTTTCCCATTTGTATGTGACACCATTATTCCTCAATTTTATGGATGGTAAGTACTTTCCATAAAGGTTATCTATACAGAACCAGATCTATTTCAAGTTTCCTTGAAGTCCTCTCAAGTATTTTAGGTTTTGTGGATGCAACATTCCAAGGATATATTTCTTTTTCCCAGGATCAACTATGATGTCATCATAGCATTCAAAGAAGTTATAAAATTTCATCAATGTTACCCTAAAAAAATTTCAAGAGGTTCATATTTAGGTTATGTTGTTTTAGATTGTTGAATATGGCTTCTATATCTACCAAGTGGGCATAACATTTTTGAGAATGGACCACTAGATCGTCAATGTAATATTTGAAAATCTTCCTCATGAAGGGTTTAGAGTTGTGGTGCATCGAATATTTTAATGTGTAACTAGATTTCTTCATGCTATAGAGAATTACCCAATAGAAAAATACTCCCTAAGGGGATCTGATGGCTATGGATTCATCATCTTCTTGGTCCATATTAATTTTTTTGTACCTTGAGTAGTCATACATAATGGAGAGGTCTTCATAACTAGTAATTTCATCAATTAAGTGTTATGTTATTAGAACTAGTAAGTCATATTTGGGGAAATGTTGGTTAAGATATCTAAAATCAATTAATAATACGATTTTCTCATTATTTTTATTCATTAGGAAATTATTGGCTAACCATTTTGGATACTTCACTTTTTGGATAAATTCAAAATTGATAAGATTTTCCACATCAGCTTCAATTTTAGAGTCATGAGTCGGGTGTATCTTCTAGATTCTTGTTTGTCTCCAAAATATTCTTCTAGTAAACCCAATAGATGGGTGGATACCTTATGATTGAGACCCAGAATCTCTGAGTAGTTCCAGGAAAATAAATACAAATGTTTCTTCATAAAGGATGTATATACATCTTGTTATTTAGAATTTATTACTAAACTAATAATAGTGAGTCATGGATATTATTTTATATTCATATTTATCTCTCTAAATTCATCCGTAGTGCTGGATATGTCTCCCTCAAATACCAGAGAGGCGTCCCCAAGATCTTACACTTATTCCTCTTCTTTATTCAATACTTGTTTTTGCCTTATCTTGGGATGTAGGCAACGAAACAATAATTTATGAGTTAAGGGTGGAATCATCATTTTGACATGTATAATATGAATTAATTATTTCTGTATCAATCAATGGTGAGGGTCCATTTGGAGTTCCTAATATAAGGCATGGTATTGAGAATGAGAATATATATATTTTCCCATAAGTGTGACAACATATTTCGGCCTAGCTAATTAAAAGGGTAATTGTTGATGCTCAAGGGATAAAATAAATACATTTCACATGTAGGATTCATCAAGTCCCATTTGGTGAAATGTCCAGACCAGAATGAGTTGACTCTTGATCTATTTTCAATGAATTCTCATTGTTCATCTGTGTCATTTATTCTTCCATATATATACAAGGGTTTGACGTGTCCTTGAAATAAAACATCTTCATCTTGGTAGATTAAAGAGATGATCATATGACATTCTAAGGGATTATTCTATAGATGATATAATTAGGTACTAGCATCCTAAATTTCAAACTCTTGAAGGATTAACATGGCCTTAATGGGTGTTTCTTGGAGATATTTTGATAGATTTAGATCATGCATGATTGATAACTTAGCGGGTACCTAGGCCAGTTGTTTCAAGACATTATATTTTTTATCCAAAGGCATGTATCTCCATACAATGAGGTTTTATTTCACATGTTTTTTGGGAGATAATGTTCCTGATGTTGATGGACCATCCTTTGAAGATGGGGTCGAAAGTGCTTCCACTTTAGGAGGGTTAGGTCGACTAGGCATGCCCGCATTCCTAGGTGGATCAGGTGATCAAATATCCATCAATCAGTCATCGAAGATAATTGTATCAGATTGGATCCAGAAATAAATGAGTAAATACCCTTGTTCCTAATGATCTCATTGAGGAGATCTTCTACAAGTTTCAGTAGCATAGATAGTTTGAGTAGGGGTGTGGTTAATGTAATAAATCCTAGCTTGATTTCATCTTCCCCAATATCCTTGACTCTGACAGATTCATCCCATAGTTCCACAATCAAGTGTGGTGAATTCGAGTTCATAATAATAATCATCATGCATGGAGGGATTCATTAAGGGAATAACATTAATAGAACATATGATCAACACCATGTTTGATGAATATTCTATTTGAAGAGTTAAAAGTTTTTTAACTATTTGACAGGGTGGTGCTCGTGCTTTTGGGAACATTGGAATGAATACTTCTATGGTAAATGAACACTTTTTCCTTGACCTAAATGCATCTTATTGTTTCTTATTATTATGCTTCTATCCATGTCATTTTTTGAGGACTGGACTTCTAAGTACTATGATTTTTATAAAGTTTTTTATACTGTTGCAAAGGTGGTTAAGGGAACAGCATATTGTTTCAGTAGTGCTCAAAGAATAACATAAATCTAGGTGATCTTTTTACTAACCATCCAGTCAATGAACATCTATGAACTATTTTTCTAAACCTCTTTCCACTAATTTTCCTCCTCTGGATTGATGGAAGAAACACTTGAAACTAGATCATGTATATTTTTAATCTTCCCTTCCCAGAATCCACCATCTTTTGAAGGAGGTCTTTGAAAAAAAAATTATCATTGATTTGGTTCCAAATCATTTAATGTAAGTGGTAATAGTTTGGGAGATCTTCATCCCCTTATTTTAAAGGCTTCTTGGACTTTAGAAACTTTACAAAGTTATTTTTGAATGTCAAGAAGAAGTAGATAGGGACTTAGTCATTTCGAATAGAATAGACCTTATTTTTCATCGCCTCAAACTGTTTTCACCTCTGATATCATTGATTATCCTAATGAGGTGGGAATATATACTAATGGTGAAGTGGTTTATATAAATGATATGGTGTGAGATTTAATGTAGGAGCAGGTACATGGGCCCAATTAAGTATAAGTGTAGCGACCTCTTTTTTATATTTATTTTTCTTTAAGATGATGAAATTACTTTAAACCTATATTTGGTATTTTTGATGGATTTTTTCACTTATTAATAAATTGATTCAAGGCCCTACTACCATTCTGTGTATTTCTTAGGGATCAATGGTGTGGAAAACTCATCACGATGAATCACTACACAGATGGGAAACAACTCTTCCTGGGGGAGTGGTAGGTTTAATGAGAATGTAAACCCCTTCCAAAAAACAATTCAATTTGATAATAATTAATTTTACAATTGTTTATAGTTTTGTAGAAAAAAATATGGATTCCTTCTAAACGTTGATTTTTACTAGAATAATAACTTCTGATGGGGTACATCCCATCGATTCGTTTATCGAGACTACAGATTTGTGTTCCACACGAAGGACAGTTCTTGTAGCGATTTCTCAAAGTACCGAAGTTTCACCAATTCTTGTTTTTTAGAGGTACCCATCATGGGATAATAGGGAGAGAAAAGATAAATCAAATGATACTTTTGATCTCTGGATTCTTTGAATATTAGAAATTTTTTATTCAAAAATATTGGTGGGGGAAAAGTCAAATATACCCATTCATGGTAAGGATTTTGTAGCCTATATTGGGGCACATAATTCCTCCATGGATTCCAATAGAGGTGTTAGTGACTAAATAGTGTTTATAAGAATTCAAGAAATGTGTGTGTAAGCAGATTCTTGGATTGGTGTGGCATCTGGATCCATAATAGGTCCCACAGTTGGTAGGTCTGTTGGTGGTGGTAATACTGATACTTATCATGGGTAATCAGTAGTATAACAACCCCTCCTTTTATTACACACATTATAGTGATTTATTACATTAAAAATAAATTAATAAAACCCATCAGAACAAGTGGTCTAGAGTATCTATGAAATAGGAAAATTTCATGAAATCATAAGACAAAAAATAAAACATCTTTATTTAAAACTTATTTTACATGACCACAACATTCCTTCATACTTAGCATTGCATGGGATATCCTGAGGACATACATAAGAAAAGGGTGAGCTATAATTCCCTGTAAGGGAGTAAAAAAGGTATAAAACGAGTAATACAATTCATTTTAGGCAATATACATATCAATGGAGCAAAAGAGAAACATGGAAATAATGTCTCAATAAAACATGATCATCATAACATGGAAATGTGGCAACAATATACAACATGATATAAGCATGAGCCAAGGCCCATTTCCCATGGATTGGCATGATTAAACCTTAATGGCACAAGAATTATCATGATTTAACCCTTAATTCACATGTATTATCATGATACTAAACAATTCCAAATGCATTAGAGCACTATAAGGGCACACCCTTTATAATCATTTCAATCTCATGCTTAATTGTGCCACATATATCATATAACTTGGATTCATTCAAAATCATCATTTATTCCACGATAGAGGAATGTGGAATAAATAAATGAAATTATATAATCACTATGTATATGTCATAAACGTTACTACCCTTGATAGATAAATGGTCCTGATATTCACTACATGATGATTTTGGCAATGAAATTCGTAGTGCAATTTCTGCTCCCTAACGGTGTGACATAAAAATTCTTAAAATATATCGATGAGAGAGAAAAGGGTATATAATTATATATAAATGAAATGGAATGTAAGGAG
Source organism: Viscum album (assembly GCA_963277665.1). NCBI lineage: Eukaryota > Viridiplantae > Streptophyta > Magnoliopsida > Santalales > Viscaceae > Viscum > Viscum album. The sequence continues at coordinate 1,687,597,250 of OY728140.1, read as the reverse complement.
GTCATGTAAATACATTTCCCAACACAAGTAATTGGGAAATATAAGGCGTAACATAATAGAGAGACTTGAAGAAAGATGATAAATTGAATAACTCTTATGAGATTTTGGCCTGGTAATAGGTGTACATGGGAGGGATTAATGAGAGATAATAAGGTATCCCATCATAAACACATAATAAGGTAAGTATGTGGAGGATATAAATTAGACCCCATATTTTTTAATTGAATATAAAGTGGTGTAACAATATAAAGAAACCTGGATAAAAGATAGAAAGTAAGGGAAGTGAAGATCCCTAACATGAGTGTGTGACTCCAAAATCTTGAAGTGGGGATTCATGAGAGCTAGGGGAAAATTAGGAGGATTCTATAGAGTGGAGGTAATATATGAGATGATATCCATGGATTTTTAGTGAAGATAAGTTGGTGATTGGGTGTGTTTATAGAGGTAATGAGAGGGGAATTCTTTAATATTTCCCAAACATATTTTTTGGAATATGTATAATTAAATATTCAAAACCACAAAACTTAACATGGTTTTGTCCCATAATGTTTGAAAAAAGTTGAGTGGAAAAAATTATTTTATATGGAAAATTCATGAAAATAATAAAATAATATCCTTACTTATGTAGAGGTGAGTCACGTGACTAAAGAAATGAATTTAAAATCCATAAATATATAATATATTTTGGAGGATTCACTAAGGATTTATAAAATAAGTAAAAAAAATAAAATCACATTATTATAATGTTATAATTTATATTGGGCCTATAATACCCATTATAATATTTAATACCTCATTTTGGGGTCATTATGATGTCATAAAACACATATTTTATTTATACGGTATTTAATTTCTACCCAAACATTCAATTGTCTCTCAAAATTATGAAAAATGAAAAATTGGATAATTTCAATTTCCTAATTCCAAAAATAATATTCATTTTATATAAATATTTTTCTAAATATGTGAATTTCACTTTGACACGAAAACCGATATTTATTGAAAATTCACATGTTTTGTCAAAAACAGTTTTCAAACCTTAATAAAAATAACATTTGACATAAAACAAATTATATACTCATTTAATATTAATTAAAGTAATTTGATAATAAGTTTTTTAAAAATATTAATTATTTAAAAAATTCTTTAATTCCTTTAAATATACACTTTTTGTTTTATTTTATAAAAAATATAACTCTTATCAAACAGATTACCTAATGATTTACTGATAATAAAGTAATATAATCATCATTTATAAGAATTTTTTAAAAAATATTATTATCAGAAACCATAGTTTAACATAACATTGTATATATTTCTCAAAACATCCATTTTTACTCAAAATATCAGTTTATCAAACTCATTATTTATTAAGAAGGTATACTCTCATAAAGGAATTGATGGAATATGTCTTTTATTTATAGAAATGGATTACACAAAAAGTAACTAATACCTTATTAAATAACCCAGAATAAAACCTGTATAAGACCAAAGGGTAAGGTGTGTGATTGTGATAGACTGTTGGAGTGCCTGGATAACATCACCAGGGTGGTAATCTCTCCTGACATTAACTTCTTCCATAGGTGATTCCATTCAAGATTAACATGTTTAAGATCATATTGGGATTAGTCAAGAGTAAATCCAAGTGAAACTACCTCCTTTCTGAGCTCTGACAACTAATATTCGTATGACTAGATTCTACTGGATGAGTCCATCCTCTCCTTTGTCTTTTACAAAAGGTATTTTTTTTAAAAACTTATATTTATAGAATATGTGTCATCACTGTTCAATGGATATATTATCAATGGTAATGATACTTAACGGTCATTTAAACCCAATAATAAAAAATGAGTGCATGTGTTTTCTATATCCGTAATACATTCAATGAAATGGAATTTTATTCATAAAATATTGTGTCTATAGCACACTCTCCCCTTAAGAAATTTATCCCTCAAAATTTTCTTCGCCCACACTAAAATAGATGATGACAACTCTACCTCATCACTTCCTTGGGACCCCATGTTTCTTATTCAAACTTGTGTTTTTTCCACAACACCATGATGAGGGACATCACCTTATTTCGTATAACTTTTTCTCTATGTTCTAAGATCTTCATCGACTTCACTTCATAGGCGAGTTCATTCTCTAATAGCACCACCCCTAGATTGAGTATATTTGATGGGTAAGGTTGTAAATTCTCAAGAGTTACGTATGGAATACGTCATGTACATGAGATAGGTTTAGTGGGAATTCTAGTCGATAGTCCATTGCTCCAATGTGAATTGGGATCTCAAAAAGGACCGATGTTCCTTGGACTTAGCTTTCTATTCATCCTAAATCTCATAACTCTCTTCCATGGTGATATGTGGAGGAATAACATGTCTCCAACATCATACCCTAGGTATCATCAATGATTGTTAGTATAACACACTTTTGGACTCTGAGTTGTTTTGATGTGTTACTAGATGGTATTGATCTTCTCCACCATTTCATCAACCATTTTTCAGACCTAGAAGTTTTTTCTCCCAAACATCATCCCAATATGTAGGTTTTCTACACATCTTCCTACAAATGGATTCATAAAGATCCATTTTGGATGCCTGAGTGTAAACTATTGTTGTAATAGATCTCAATCAGGGGAAGATGTTGATCCCATCCTTCTTTTCAGTCCATTGAGAATGATCTCAACATTTCCTCAAGTTTTTGGACAGGCCAATCTGATTTTCCATCAGTTTGAGGATGATAAGCCTTATTTAAGTTCATCTTAGTATTCAGAGTTTGTGGGAGGCTCTTCCAGAACATAGAGGTTAATATTGGATCTCAATCAAATTCAATAAATAACGGTACACTATGTAGTCTTACCACTTCTCTAATATATACTCTTTCCAGGTGATCCAATGAAAAATCCTTATGAATTGCAATGAAATGTGTAGTAATTATAAAAAGATCCACAAAAACCCACATAGCACTATTTCCTTTGGATGTATTCAGATGTCCAATGACAAATTCTATGGTTATATTTTCCCATATCCATGCTGGTGTGTGTAATGGTTGAATCATCCCCTTAGACTTATGCCTCTTAGCCTTTACTTTCTGACATACTAGACACATTGATGTATATTCAATGATCTCCTTCTTCATGTTATCCCACCAATAAGGCTATCTAAGATCTCAATACATCTCTGTGATTCATGAGTAAATAGAGAAATTCAAACTATGAGAATCACCCAAAAATTATTTCTTTAACTCCAGATTTTATAGAACACATCGTATTGATAGAAACATCACAATTTATTCTTAATTAAAATTAAACTATGAGGATTTCCCTTTTTTGATAATTTCCACTTTCTTTTGGATTCCCACATCATCCTTTTGAGAATCCATTAACCTTTCCAAAAGAGATGGTTAAGAAATAATTTTTGAAAGGACTGATGATGTTCACTTTTTTAGGATTCCCATGTCCATATTCATGGAATATAAGAATATTGAATGCTTTTCAATTATCATTAATGAAAGAGTTGTCAGATCCATTCTACCTAGAGTGTCTTCCAAATTATTCTCTTTCCTCGTATGGTAGTGAATTGATCATTCAAAGTCTTTTATTATCTGTACTCATATTCATTGGCTCATATTCAACACTTTATGTGGGAATATATACATGAGGATTTTGTGATCAATATATATTTCACACTTTTCCCCAAATAGGTAATGTCAAAAAGATTCAAAGCTAATATCACTACAACTATCTCTTGATCATGTGTTGGATAGTTCTGCTCATGAACATTCAATCGCCTTGAATCATAGGAAATTAATTTATCATTTTTCATCAACAAAAATCCCAGAACCTTCTTCAAAGACTCGTGGAATACCATGAAAATTTCTCTACTTGTGGGTAGTGTTAGAACACATGTAGTGATAAGCCTCTGTTTTAACTGCTTGAATATCTCTTTATATTTATCATTCTAGGAAAACATGAATTCTTCCATTGTTTTCTTAGTAAGGGGGCATGTAAAACTAATGAAATTTCTAAAAAATTGGAGATAATATCTAGCTAACCCAATGAAGATATAGATATCTATCACAGATATTGGCCTCAGGCATCCATTTATTGAATTTTTCTTGGAGGGATCCACATATATCCCATTTCTTGTGATGATATTCCCCAAGAAAGATACTTCCTTCAACAAGAACCCACACTAGTTGTACTTTTTAAAAAGCTTCTTCTTTCGAAAGGTCTCTAGTTTAGTACTTAGATGCTTCTCATGCTTCTCCTTGGGTTTGTAGTATATTATATTACCATCTATAAATACTAAAAAAACATTTTAAGGTAATCTAAAAAGAAATTATTCATCAAGTCTCTAATGATTACAAGAGAATTATTGAGTCTGAAAGGCGTTACTATAAATTCATAGTGCCCAAACCTTGTACGAAAAGGGTCTTGCGGATATCTTCTTTCTTCACACTTACATGGTAATATCCTGACCACAGATCCACCATGGAGAAGTATTGTGCCCCACGTGGCTATTCAATCATGTCATAAATTCATGGAAATGGATATTTGTTCCTTATCATGATTTTGTTGAGCTTGCAATAATCAATGAAAAATTCCATTGACTAATTCTTCTTCTTGATGAAGAGGACTGGTGAACCCCATGATAAACCACATAGGTGTATAAACCCTTCATCTAGATTCTCCTATATTTTTTTCTTTAGAACTTGAATCTCTACAACATCCATTCAATATATAGTCTTATATATTATAAATGCCACAAGTATAAAATCAATTAAGAATTCAACATGTCTTCTAGGAGAAAGACCAAGAAATTCCTCAGGAATCACATTTGAAAATTCCCTCACAATAACCATGTCTTCAAGGATGGTACCTTCCTAAGAGTCTTTCATCTGAGAAAGATATGTGTTCTCATAGGGTAGTAAAATCCACTCATAAGATGATGGTACTAATGAAGATTCATCCTCATCCTTTAACTTATACAAAATCATGGGTCTATTCTCCATAGGGAGAGTGATTTACCTCCCACGATATTTTTTCTTGGGTCTATACAGTGAAATCCAATCCAAGCCAAGAGTTTCATCAAATTCCATCATTGGTTGTATGATGTGGTTTTCCGGGAATTTAAATCTCCAAATTGTGACAGGGGAGGAGTTATATTCATGGGATGAAATAATTGACCCATTTTCCATTCTCACTCTCATCTAGAATTCCATTCTATGTGGTAATATTTGTATTGTTCTACTATACTTTTACTGTATAAAAGAATTTGTAGAACTAGAATCAGAAAGTATATTCACTATTCTTGAATGAATAACTAGCGTACCTATCAACACTTCACTATCAGTATTTGCTTCGGTGGTAGTGATGGAAAAATTTCACCATTATTGCCTTAAAGGTTGTTGGTTTCCTTTGAAAACCCTTAGCCTAGGGCACTAGTTCTCATAGTTCCCGGGTTTATTATAGTTTTAGAAAGGAAATATGCATTAAATATTTAATGGATCATTCATCTCCTCTGTCACAACAGTGCGTCTTTCTTTCGGCAATTATTGTCCAGGTTCCCATCACTTCTACACCGAATGAATTTACCCATCCCCTTTTGGAAATTTCTAAGGTTCATATTTCTACACCTTGGACATGGGAGGGTGCTATAATTTATTTGCACCACTGGATTTATCCATTAGACCACCAGAATTAAATTCCAATTTCCTCTTCATATGCCCATGATACCACAATGATTCACCAATCTCCATTTCAACTTTGAGGGAATTTTATACAATTTACTTATATCTGTAAAAGTAATGGATTGTGAAGGCCTTTTGAAGAATAGGCTTTAGTCCACAAAATAAGAGATCCTCCTTACATTCAAGGGTGACATAAAAATAGAGGCGTTTCATCCAATCCTTATGAAGTTTTACTTGTATGATCCGATGGATTAGTCGTCTTTTTTCTTGATGCCAATGAAGTATCATTCCATCTTATGTCAGAGGGTGTGAGGAAAATATTTATCGAAAAACATTTTCTCGAAATCCTTACATACCATCACCTTGATCTCTTCCTTAGTCTTTTTATTTTTTATTAGCATCCACCATTGATTAGATTCACCCTCCATATGATAAGCATCCAGAAGAACCTTCTATTTTTGAAAACATTGAATGATGGAGATGATCTTCTCAATGGTTTTGATCCATTTTTTGTCAATTTAGGGATCAGATGATCCAATGAAAGTAGGATGACGTTGTCTCATAAAGTTATCTATTGTGACTTGTTATTTATTAGGGGTGCTTGGAAGTTCCTCTTGAACCATGTTTATATTCAGAACTTGAGTTAACTAAGAGAGTATTATGACAGAGTTTGTGAATCTCACTCCCATTGTATTTGGCATCTCATTAGAATAGTCATCACATTGATCATCCCATGACTTGTTAGCATGAGTCCTCCTATTACCATACATTGCCTTGAATAAAAGGAAAATCAGGGGAATTATTTTTAAATATTAGAAACATAAGGGTAATCCAATAAAAAAATGGATAACTTATAAATTGTATTTATATCCTTTACTTATGAGTTTACAGGCTTCAATCTATGTTATTCATGATCTATTTCCAAGAATATATTATTAGTGGAATTTTTTCCCTTTATAATGGTTCATACTAATCATATGAATTAACCTACGAATATTCCCTGGGAGTGTCAATCCAATAGTGTAGCAAGGCCCATTGTCGTACACCAGTTCCTTTTCAAATTTATCTCAATGTGGAGTTTCCAGGTTTTACCCCAAGATACAACTATGTCAGAGCCACCTATTCTTGTTTGAATCGAGACGAGGATTTATTTTCATGATAAACCACTTACTCTATAATCAAAAAAATTTAGAGATTATTTTCTTATACTCAGTCTTATCTCTATGGTTTTCCCTTTAGTTTTATGACCCTTATCCCAAAAATAACTAAACCTATCCTCTGATACCAACTATAATAACCCATAAATTTATTACACACTTAAACATGATTTGTTACATAAACTTCAACATAATACAGCCTATAAGATCAAGAGGTCTAGTTTATTTTTGGATTAGGAACATTAAATGACATATTAAGACCTAAAATCAAACATCATTATTGAGCTATAAATACCAATAAAGGGGTAAACAAGGAATAACATGAATAATAAAATACATGATATTAAATAGACATATCAATAGAAAATAAGAGAAATACGAACATAAAGTCACGATTTAACATGATCATCATAACATGGAAATGTGGCAACAACATATAACATGATATTAGCATGAGACAAGGCACATTGTACATGGATTAGAATTAGTAAACCATCATTGAACATGAATTAGAATGACCTAAATATCATTCCACATGGAGTATCATGATTCTAAACATTACCCAATGCATTGGAGCAGTATCAGGGCACACCCTTCATAATCATTTCATTCTCATGCTTATGTGTGCCACATAGATCATATAACATTTTTTCATTGAACATAATCATTTTTTCCACGATAAAGGAATGTGGAATACATAAATTAAAGTATATAATCAATAATTATATGTTCATAAAGTTAAATACCTTTGATAGATAAATCTTCATGGTATTTTCTACATGATGATTTTTATCATGGCAATTCACAATGCAATTTCGACAGCCTAACGACATGGCATAAAAATTCAAAAAATGGATGATGAGACATAAAGGGTAATATAATAACATATAAATGAGTTTTAAAGTAATGTGTATTATAAATAAATGTCCCAAAACCTAGAATTTGTAAACATAATGCGTAACATAATAGGGAATCATGAAGAAATGGAATAACTCTTATGAATTTTCGGCATAATAACGGGTGTACATGGGAGGGATTAACGAGAGGTAAGAGATATACCATCATAAAAAAAGAATAGTGTAAGTATGGGGGAGGTGAAAAAACATACCCCATAATTTTTAAGATAAAATAAAAGGTTGTAACAATATAAAGATACTAGGATAAAATGGGAATGGAATGAAAGTGAGGATCCCTTACTTGAGTGTGTCACTCTAAAAGCATGAGGATAAGATTATTGAGAGATTGGGGCATATTGAGATGATTATTGAAAGGGGAGTGTAGAGTAGGGATGTGATAAATGTATTTTGAGTTAAGACATGTGGGAGATTGGGTGGGTTTATATAGAAAATGAGAGGTGGGTTATTTAATATTTCACAAACTTTGGCTTTGGAATCTATATAATTAAATATTCAAAACCAAAAAACATTCCTTGGGTTTCCCATGGTTTTTTCCAATGTGGAGTGTAATAAATTATTTTATATGTCCAATGGCCGAACATATTATAATATTATCCTTGCTTATGTGTAGGTGAGTCACATTAATAATGATATGAATTTAAAATCTTAAAATATATTATACATTTTGGAGTATTCACTTAGGCTTTATAAAATATGTAAAAAAAATGAAAATTACAATATATTAGTTAGAAACATATATTGGTCCTAGAATACCCATTATAGAATTTATTACATCATTTTAAAATACATTATAATGTCATAAAACACATATTTGTTTATATGGTATTTATGTTTTACCCAAAAATTTGAATATCTCATACAATTATGAATAATTAATGGTTGTATGATTTCAATTTCCTTTATTAAAAAATAATATTAATTTTATCTAAATAATTTTATAAATGTTTGAATTTTCACTTTTAAAAAGAAAATTGACATTTATTAAAAATTTACTAGTATTGTCAAAAAAAGTTTTCAAACTTTAATAAAAATGACACTGGACATCATAAAATTATATTATAATTTTTTATTCATAAAATGAATTTAATAATAATATTTTATTAAAATATTAATTATTTCAAATTTTTGTTAATTCCATAAAATATAGACTTTTTGTTTTATCGTATAACGAATATCACTCATACGAAGCTGATTACTTAGTCATTTACATAAAAGGAACTAATATAATACTAATTTATAACATTTTTTTAAAATAATATTATTAAAAAATATATTTTAATATAATAATGTATATATTTCTCCAAAGTGAAATTTTTACCCGAAAAATAAATCTATCATATTCGTCATTTTTTTAAGAAGGACTATTCTCATCAAGGTTTTGATGGGTTTAGACTTTAATTTTTTGAAAAGGATTACAAAGTAAGTAACTAATACCTTGTTACATAACCACTTATAACACCCTCATAATACCGAAGGGTAAGGTTTGTGATGGTGATAGGCTCTTGGGGTGGATCAGATATCATCTCCCAGGTGGTAATCTCTATTAACCTAATCATCTCCCATAAGAGATTCCATTTAATCTTAACTTGTTCAATCTTGGCTTGGGATTGGTCTATAGTGAAGCCCAGTGACACTACCTCTTTTCCAAGCTCTGAAATATGAGCTTCATATGGCCCGAGTGTGCTGGATGAGGGTGTCCTCTCCATTGTCTGTGTCGAAAGGAGTATTTTTTTTAAACCTTACATTTATATTAGTCGTATGATCACTGTTCAATAGCTATATTATCAACGATAATAATACATAATAATAATTTAAACCCAATAATAATAATAATAATATTTAAAGAGTTTTCTATATCGACAAGACATTAAAAATAAAGAGAATTTTATTCATAAAATATCGGGTTGTTATAAGTAGAGGCCGGACTATAAAGATGTTCCCGACCTTGCTCCGGTTGTGCACCCAATATAGGGAATTCTTGATCTACTACAATTGGATCCAAATATATTAGTGGTTGGTATCCCACTCTGATTTGATGTTCCATATCTACTTTAGCTACTACGACAAACAAACTTTGTTGAGGTGTGTCAGCTGTTTGTACAATATGAGGATCTTCTGGCTAACCCATCTAGTATGAATACAGCCTTGGAGTAATTATGAATTGATCCTTCTTATATATTCAACCTCCTAATACATATGATCTAACCTTTCCTAAAAAAAGGGACTTATTTTTTATAGAAGCGAGGTGAGGTACAATTTGACACTTTCATTTTTTCTTCTTTTGAGGAGGTAAAGGTAGATTATTTGTGGGGGTTCCAAATTTTGAGGCAATACAATTATTTCGGGAGTACACATCACCTTAAACTATTTTGGTGTGGATTGAATCATGAACTAGAACCTCATACTCTGAATATTCCTCTAAATTGGCATTTTGTTCTGTAGAATCAGCGGGGGCGACGTTGATCACAATCACTAAAGAGAAGTGAATTACGGGTATTCAATAAGTTTCTCTATGATATTGTATTACTCTATGCCCTCTACGAGGCCTTATCCTTTCATTTTTTTTATTTCTTATGAGATTCTTAGTGAAAAATAACTTGATTATAATCTCTAGATAATTTAGTCGTGTGTGTTCCTAGTGAAGGAAATAATTCAGAGGATAGAAAGAACTGTGAGAATCTACTTTGAGGTATTTTCCCAAAATGGGGGGAGACTAATTCCCATTGATTGGGGAATTTTTGAGGTGAGAAGTCCCCCAACACTAAGGTATGGGGATATTCCTATTCTTCTTTGACAACCCTTTGGGACTAATTTCTTCGCGCTGATGGTTGGGATAAAAAGTACCCAATCTCTGTGGTCTGGGTTTTCTCTTGAACTATCATGGTTTATATCATCACGGTAGTTCTTCGGATTTTATAGACCTTTGTCTAAACATGGGTTGAGTTCATCATTCAGTATTCACATGGATAAACTATTTTAAAATAACATTGTGCTATATTAAATATTTCCACTATCTAAAATCTCACATCCTCTAAATGGGTGGCTTTCTCGATATTCTTATATTATTGATGAAAAAGTATCTCAATAGCCTTATATATTACAACCCAAAATCGGTGAGAATCAGTCGGTGCCTGTTCTTTTGGGGAATATCTTCTTTTAGGGATTGATTCCTTTTATTTGAGAGGTCCCAAATCTATAAAATTTCATATTAAACACTTCGGTATGATTTCCTGGTTAGGGAGAGCATTGAAATTAAATGATTCATGACACCCCATACACTGATATGAAAACCATATTATCAGTTTTCACAACATAATAAATTCACATAGGAATGTGTGCTAACGAGATCCTTTCCATTTTTCGATTATTGGATGTCATGAAGCAAGAAGAAATTCAAAGTCAATATGGATTTTCAACCCTTCCATTACATTAGCATGGCTTTTATACTCATCATTAGGTAATAATTTTTATATTAAGTAATGATTACTTTTTAATACGTTGAGGTGAATTTCGGGTAAACAATATTCTCGAAAATCATCTGGAATGATGTATTGAGTGGTTTTTAAATGCCAGAATATGAATTCTATGTAATCTTAAGCCAAATGTTTTCTCATGTTTAGCATATATTCATTGTCTTTCTCCAGAGGTTCCACTACCTAGCCTAGCCAGAGTGGATGTTTTCTAACCACTTTATCATAAGAAACAATATCGGTAGGGGCTTCATATGTTGTAATGGAAGGTAAGTGACATAATGTTGGTTCAAAGAATGATCATTACCTTAGGATGTATTGTGATTGAGAGATAATTTCACCTTAAAATGACAAGGCATACGATATTAGTAGCCTTATTTTTGAAAGCTACTCACGATATGAGGGCTTTCACATCACTACATTTTAAATTTAAGAATTGTTTTGTCCACACAAAACACTACTGTGGAGAGGACATTCATTGATAATGTATTCACGAGGAGGAATACCAAGGTGTATTACAGCAAGGGGAATACCCTCTTACTCCTTGATCATCTATTCATGCAGACGAGTATCATAGATCTCATTAGGATATGGACTCAATGGATAAAAATGGTGGAAATAAAGAAATAATTCAGGGTGTTGTTTTTGATGAGGACCTTCATAATTATCGCTAATTCCCATGTATATCAGTAATGGGATGGTAGGATCTTGAGCAACCATATATAAGAATATAAGGGCTACAAGAACTCCATCATTAAGTAAGGATAGATCATAGACCATCTCCTAACATTCCTGTTGTGTTTACCGAGGATTCTTCTTGGATTAATTATTACATGTGATTGGGGACACATTCTAGGAGAAGTGTCTTCCAAATATTGGTGTGTGTTACTGTATTGGAGTACCTATTAGGATATTCCAATTAACTCTAATTGGAATGACTGTATATTCCTAATACGATTGTCCATTAAATATGGGGGAGTTTTCACCATGACCCTCTGGTTTGGGGGAAGATATTTATATTTTATCTGGGTTGAAATGACAATGAGTCACCAAATTATGAAAATAAAGTTATGTGCCTATCCCTCAAGAACTAACGTCATCATCGTTATGATATCCTAGAAGGGTTGTAGGACATGGGTTGGGATTTTCATTTTTCCATTCAACATTTCTAGGATATGTTTGGTGAATTCAATGACTAGAACGATGATATATGACCATTTTGTATCTAAATTAGTTTTATATTCCAGTTCTTGTCCTCCCTTTACTTCTAGTGGATAGTGATAATACTCGTGCGTGGGGAAGATAGTTGAGTGCACCCCCATATTATCATTAGGACTTTCTCAATTACTTCACCAGGTGCTTCAAAACGTGGTTATTGGAAGACGTGAATAGGAAAACCTTGCTAAATCATTGTATTTTTGGATGAACACATGAATTATTTATTTCCTTGTCTCAACCCTGTTTTATAAAGTGTATTGGGCCTATTATATGGGTGATATTATCATATTTGTTAAGGATTCTCATCGGTTTCACCTTTTTGGTTTCCCTTAGAATATTTTTGATGTTAGGAATTATTTTTTCAAAATGGTTTCCAGAAGGTTTGTTTAGGGATTGATAAAATCCAAATCGATTCTTATCCGTGAAGACATTCCTTCCAAAGTTATGTGTTGGTTGAAAGGTTTGGCTGTCAATTCTTAAGTACTCACATTGGTGAAGAGGATGAAAGGTCAGGCTCATCACACCATTTTTGGAGAATTATTTCATTCTATAGGACCATCTTTTATATTTAAGATATGTTCACAAATCCTTTATTAATTCCCATGTTTGACGTGGGTCTCCTGAGAATTAACAGACAATTATTAGTATGTATGAAAATTAAAATCATTTGTATGTATCTTAGGTGATTCATAAATGGAGTTATCTACATGTATCCATGGATATCCATAAATTATATCCCATTATGTACAAGTTAGAGATTATTTGGTCATTATTATGATGATGTTGTTTTTTTTTTCACATAGTGTGGTGCTCCCGAGTGTATCATCATCCATAGAGACGAGAGTCACTCTAAAGTTTATAGTCATCTAGGGAGATGGGAGTTATTTTGATATTGGGATCTAACCATTAAATGGACTTCCAATGTATCCCTTTGAAAGGAATTACATCCCACATAGTTTGATTCCGCTTATTGGGGAACATCATACCTTTTATGATCATGTGATATGGATCCAACTATAAAATTTAACGTCATGTGGCATGTACATATAGGAAGAATGTTCCCAGTCAACTCTTAGAGTGGGATATATGTCGAAGTATCCTAGTAGACCAAAGAGGAATATAGATCCCTAGGATCAATTAAAATCTATAGGGAATATGGTCATAGAGATAATAGTTTTTATTTCATGTGTTATAGTTGAACGTCATGGACACTCTTTCATATCCCATTTTGAGGTGAATAAAAGCCCATACAATGCTTTATTGAGGACCAGATCCTATGGAGGCCCTATATAAGTTTGTCTCATAGGGAAATGTTTCTTTTCGAGAGGATTAAGTTGGGGATTACTCTTGAAAAGTATTCTCAGACTATTTGTGACCTAATTGGGAATTACTAATATATGGATTTCTAGTCAAAGGTGCCATAAGGGGTGTTTAAATCATTGTAATTTTGTGACTTGTTTCGGGGCCTAATCTTAAGTATGATGCTCATATGAAGGGAAATATGATTGGGTATTACTCTTGAGGAGGATTCCAATCGAGATCGGGCCCTCAATTAGCATCCTATATATCCTAATTATAATGGGAATCAGATTTCTCTTAGTTCAGTGGTTCACATGGATCGTGTGGATTTATTGACTATCATTAACCATTAATCACATGTGAGTCATGCTTAGTATGAGAAACAAGGGGAAATGGAACATCTGAGATACCAGATAATATTCTTCTCTGTATTGGGGGACATGGTAAAAAATATTCAAAGGGTGGGGGATTGGGCGTTGAGTGTTCCCATCTCCTATATCCCAAGATGATGGTGGAAGATTTTGAGGGTATGACACTTCCATATCTTAACATTACCTAGTAATGGGTTGAGGGTATGGCGACTGAGGAATAAATGTATAAGTATATATAGGTGAGGGAATGGGTTCCCTTCCCCTCTAGGACTCAGTGTCTTGGAGGAATATGGGAGTGAGATCACAACCTTCTGCAGGAAAGGCTATAGTCTTAATCTAAGAGTAATTCTATAAAATTAGTTCTATGATGAGGGGGTAGGATTAAATTCCATGTTTAGTGGAAAAGAAAGTGTAATCATCACTCTCCCTTATTATAACTGGAGGATCTGAGGCTTATATATGAGAAGGGTAGGACATGGACCTAACCTTAATATCCAAGACCAGGAATTCCTGAGCACTATCCCTAGTATAGGAGTCCTCATGACCATGGTAATAAAAATCCACATGTGTCATGAGGATCCTAACCATCTGGTAGGACCAGTAAAGAAAACCATTGATGGTGGAAATACAAATCCAAATGAGAGACAATCTAGTATGTATTTTCATGTGGATTTGCATGTCTAGAGGTGTCAGTGGAGGTTTCAAGATGGTCCCTTTCATACAAGGCAGCCAAAAAAGTAGAGGCCCCACCATGGGTGGTTGGGAAGAGGTCATGAAGGGTGACTCGTGAAGGTCATGGGTGTAGGTACTTGGGACAGGTATTCTGCATAGGTGTGTTTTTCATAGACTGGGAGGGAATGAAAGTTCTTGAAAAGGGGAGGATAGGCCTACATGTGCTAGTTATGCCTCAAAAAATTGGACAACATTTTAAAAAAATTAGCTAAGGCTTTATCCTAGGAACCTTGAATCTCATCTGGAGTCCCTATAAGGGTCTCACGTAGGTCCCTTATTTGGTATAGGGGCCTCACACATGTTATTTATCCTTAGGGGGTGACAGTAATCATGTAGGTGTCTTATGTTTTAAAATTTGAATGGAATTTGATCTTACTTATCCCTCTTATTTCCTTATTATATTGGGTTTCATAGAGTTACATAAGAAATTTTAGAGGTCCTGGGTGAAGGTGTTGTGAAATCAGAGCTCTATAGGTCTTATGATTTTCATTAGTTGTTCAAATGTGGTGAATTAATGCCCTATCTGTATGAAAATATGGGACCCTATATGAAGGAGGTTGTATTTGATGGTCCACATAAAAGGACCGTGACATAGTTTAATGGCACAAGGTTGTATGTTCCTTCTATGTCATGCAGGTTCCTTGCGTAGCTGTCCTCCTTTGACCAACATTGGGTAGCTGCGCCAAATTTAAAACAAACATTGGTAAGTGTGTGTAGGATGATTTGGCCATGTCATTTGGTTTTCAATTATTATCTTTCACTCTATAACATTCCCAAAATTCCATTAATAATATTTTCATCCTCCATGATAAAAAAAGAGTGCCAACAATGATAACCAATTGTGGATGGATTGTGTGGTGAGAAATGGTCGGGAAATCTAATTGTTTGGGTGATTATTGATATCATTGATTACGAGATGGATTTTATAATTAACATGTATTTCAGGGATAACACTAGGGAGATCACGAGGAGTTAACAACTTGGATTTCATATCAGTATATTATTTCATGTTTATTTTAAATGATCAATTGTATGGATATTATTTCTTATTATTTATAACTTTCTGACATACTTTGAAACTATGCAAGACAAGTGAATCATTGTTGTGATAGATTAGGTTGAGTCCTAGAGTACAAAATATGATTGAAATGATAAACTAAATTAACAAAATCATAGGGATATTTCATCAATGTTATATATGGTGATAAAATACTTGGTAATAAACTAATAATTATGGCGTCGAAGGCATTTATCGTAAAATATTAATATATCAAACACAGAGATGAATAACAAATAAAATTAATTAAATTATAGCTATTAAATAATTAATATCGAACCTTGATACATGTATTAATTTTTGAAATATAGTCCATAGTAGTGGTGGTGAGGAGTCTTGTGTGATAATAGTTGTGGTTTAGTTTAAGAAAAGGTAGTTTCCCTTAGAATGGATGTGGGAGATATATCTTAATTTTTATAGATTTCATATGCTTTAACACCTGATTTGGTAAGGATACCGATGCACAATTTGGGTGGGGGTTCTTTATCATATAATAATGATTGATAGTAAATATATTATTGATTTATCAATCTCCCTCTCGCTCTCCCTCTATTTGGTTGTAGTGTCATACGAGGGAATATCTGGGATGTGATAGATTAAAGTATAGGGTGTAGAATCACATTTTCAATTATGGATCTAATTTTATTATATATTTATGTATAGGATTTAAGGGATTTATTTTATAAAGCATACTTTTAATATTTCATGGTGGTTATCACTTCCCATAGGTGTACCTGCATGGGATATGAGAGCTTTATATGTAATTTAGTTACATGGGATCTAGTGGATTCTAGACATCCAATTTCTATAGTTGAGATGATGATGATGATGATGTTTTTTGGGTTGTATGGGATTAGTAATGTCTATGATAAGCACATAAATAGGGTAGGATGACTTATGAAAGGGTTGAGTATAAGAAATGAAATATTGTGGTGTGAAAGTGAAAACTAGTGGGGAAGTGTAAGTAGAGTACCTTTATTTATATATATTCTTATGATGTAGAATTATTTTCATTGATGAATTATGTGATTATTAAACCATACTAAGGATTTTAAAATTGATTTACTTGTTTAGGTAATGATCCGGTGTAATTTTTGTATTATTAATGATTTTGAAATATTATTTCACTTTTTTTGTGAGAGGTTTTAGAGAAGATCTTACGAAGTATACCTATTTTGCTCACCCAATGTATATATAAAATATTATTTAGTTATATATAAGGTTTTTAGTGGACTAGATGGGTATTACTAGATAAATGATTTTTTCTCGATCTGATGATGTTTTATGGTTGTTTTTGAGGATTTAGTTTGGTGATTTCTAGTTGTTTCAATTTTTTTATGAAGTTGTGTTACGTATTTGGATTTCTTCTTTTCTATACATAGTGTTGGTTGGTAGATTATTTTCATATATATTTTTCAATAATATTATATGTGGGAAATAAATCTTATTTGTATAAATTTAATTCCATTGGTCTTTATCATTGAGCCGTGGACACTGGAAGGTTGGATTTGGGGGTGATTACACCTATCATCACTATTGGTCTAGGATAGGTACCATTAGATGGAGGGATCATGCTAGAGTGGTATTGGGTATAATGGTTCAGATATAGGATAGAGTCTAGAAACATACACTAGTGAGGATGCAAGGGTTTGTTTGTAAACAATTATATATAGACATGATACTTTTTGTAAAAAATGATATTGACTAGGACATGAGATTTTGGGGCCCCCTATAAAGAATTCTATTCATATATATGATTATTATAGGGTAGAAAATAGTTAAGGATAATATTTTATGATTTATGTGCCTATATATTAATTTTTTATACAATGATAAATATGGTGATATTTTTTAAAATAATTATTCAAAAAAAATATGTATCCCAGTCTTAGGAGTTATGGATAATTTTTATTCTGAAGAAATGCATTTTTGATTATATCCCAGTTATGTTTATACAAAATATGTTCAAAAAGATATTCCACCAGACCAATAAATAGTGTATCTTTGTGATGATGAAACTTTTAAGGAAGAACTCTGAGAGTTTCTTTATTAGGTTTCATAGAAATATGAAAGATCTGTTTTATATTATGAGTCAATGCCTTGGATAGAAGAGTTTTATAATTCCTTTACATATATTATTAATCAAAAAGAGTTTTAGTATTCATTTTATATGTGGATAATGTATTAGAAAATTTGGTATTGGTGGATTCTTTTCTTCGGGGATCATGAGGAGTAAACTGTAGCATTGGAAAAGTTATAAGATAAAGCATAGACTGGTTTTCCTCCTTTAACCACAAAGGCATCCTATCGAAAGAAGATTATTACCCTATTTTAATGAACGTATGGTGTGCAAGAGTTCAGTATCTTATAGAATAAAATATTGTGACATGGTTATGACATGCTGAAAAATTAGGAAATTAGGGAGAGTAATTTCAATGTGGATTTATATTAATAAATTTAGCACTAGGTCACCTAGTTTGTATTTTATTCATATCTCAATTTGGTGATAAGGGTGGGGGTATTTTATTGGATTATGGATAGTATTGTATATTATTATAATGGGGTTTATCAAGATTTTATGTGAAGTATAGTTGTGACTAGAAGCTCTTAGTTTCACGGTTAGAATCAGAAGTTGTATACAATAAGGATTATGTTTTAACCCTTTTTAACAACTTTCACCATTGTTAGTAGTTCTATAACCCCTACTAATGGATCCAACGTGGTTTTTTTCTTACAATTGTTGTGGCCATCAGAAGTGAGAGTGTCTGGCCTTCCTTACTAGTTAGAATTGGGATAGTGGCCTATTTTAGGCTTATCCATTTGAACCATATTGTTTGTGTTAATAAAAATAATTGGCAATTCCATATTATGAATAGTAGAGAGAGGATAGGGAACGTAGTGGAAAACTCCATGACACCCTTCATCCTTAGGGATAGTAAGGAGAGAAAACCGATGGAGGTCATCCCCATGAACGAGGTGACTCAATAGTTCCATAAATAAATATTACATCATTTTAAATGAATATTTAATTAAACTAATGATAATACAAATCCCAGATTATTACAGGTTTAGTGTCTTTATCAAGGAGATATATAATAAATATATTTCATTAGTGATCTTCAATATCTCCCACAATATTCTTTTCACATATTAATATTCTAAGACATACCCTTCTTTAAACCATTCCTTATAAATTGAGGGAAGGAAACATAAGAAAATGTTAGATAAGATAATCACTAAAGTTAAATATAATAGATATCAATCAACTGTAATGAGTAAGTATAATATTATCATATGGTCATGTGAACATGATCACAAATATTTAAAGTCATAAAAAATTAGTAAAAGATCATTAATAATGATTCACTGAATAAGTATACTTCATAATGAAAATTATTCAAGCGATTATGTAATAATAATTAATCAATATTGATCTATTAGGACATATCATTAACATAATACATTATTTTTTTTTCTCAAACACATTATCATAGAATATCGTTTCCTTCATCACGGTTCAGTTCCAAGAATATCATGGTGGAAAAATATAAATTGTGTATTTAGTTTGCTCCCAATTCAATCATTTATTTAGTTAAGGTTCACTTCCATGGCAATGAAACTTGTAAAACCCCCAATTTAGATTAGTATTACTCCTTATTACATCATTTCCTCAGTAAAAATACACTCCCTAAACTATCATAGTGTACGAAGTCCTACAAAAAATTGGTTTCAATCCCCATTCTATCATTTCCACGGTCGAGGTTCACTCCCAATACTGTTATAGATTAAATAGTCTCTTAGAAAAAGTTTTAATCTCCAATATTATCTATATTGTATCATGATATATCAATATTTACCAAATTCATTAGAGGGATATGTAATTCAATTCCCTCTCATCACATAATGAAAACAAAATATAATAATCCACAATATCATAAAAATATTCTTCATAGAATAAACTATGGAAAGTAAATGGATTAAAAAAAATTAATCAACATATAATCTATCAATTTAAGGAAAGGAATTTTTTGGTATCATAAAAAACCACTATCAGATCAATGCTCAATTAACTTATGGGAGAGTAATGGGTTTAACTGAACAACAAATAAAATATCATTATCATAAGTCATCCATAGAATGAATTTGGGATTTATTATAAGATCATATTCATAATTAAATGTAACAATCCCTAATGTATTTTTATGTAGATGAAAAATAACAATAAAAATAAAATTTGAACATTTTTTTGAAAATAGGGAAACCCACTATTCATTTTCTATCACTAAATACAAAAAATTACCATAATAGTGTGTAGAATATTTTCTTTTAAAAAAATTGGGTAACATAGGGAAATCATAATGATGGGAAGATCCAATTCATTTTATATACATTAAATATAAAATTTCATTTAACACTTTTGTTAAAATTATAACGTATGTCATTTTTTTAATATTTTAAAAGATTCATTTTGAAGTGAGTAAAATATTATAAAAATAACCTTTATAAAAAATTTTATTTTATATTAAACTTCTATAAATTATTTTTAACATAATGGAAATGGTGAATAATGATTCTTTGCCCAAAAATAATAAATAAGGTATGTGTTTATTCAAAACTGTTTCTCTAACATTTTAGTACCAAAGAGAGTAAAATAGTATAAATACATAAAAATTATAGAAATAAATATATGGGAAAAAATATAGTGCTTAAAGAATAAGGATCATAATGTTTTCCTAAATTTAAATGTATCACAAATGATCCCAAAAAGAAATGAAATTATAATATAAACCCGTATCATTTTGGTAAATTTTGTATCATAATCCCCTAAAAGAAATAACATTAAATGAAACATAAAAAACAATAAATATAAATTCTTTCAGGATATAAAATATAAAATATGTGGTATATATTCTATATAAACACTAATGGATTAATATCATGAAACCAGTCTCAATAAAAATATATTTAGGTAAATAACCCTTACTATTTTAGTAAACTCAGAATCAAAACCTATTAAAAGATAGAAAAGAATATGTATTCATAAATTCAAATGATTTTCATGATAAAAATTATAAAAACACTCACGGGAAGTATATAAACCCCCAAAAACTAAACAACTAGTGAATATGGAATTTGTCTCATGAAAATAGAAGTGAGACTAGAAACCCTTAACTCTATACTCATCTTGGTCTGTACATGTTCAAACCTCCTCTTCTTCAGGTATCCTTGTTTAAACATCAAATTAATTCTTCTTACATTGTTATTTTATAATAGCAACACCATAATTTTATGTAAAATGATGTTTATAAAGTATTTGGGTATATCTTCCTCAATATAATGGGATCATAAAATGTCAATAAGAGAGGATAAGAGGTTCCCTTTAATAAGTTAGGTGATTGGAACACTTGTAATTATTATGAATATTAAAATATTGTAAATTCAATATCATGGGAATAAGACTCCAAATTTTGATGAGTTAAAATATAGGATGATATAGGATCGTAATACATGTTTTCAATATTATTTAGACACTTGTTTAGGTCATTCTAACCCATATCTCTTTAGTTTAATCCCCTATTTTATTCTTTTAACATTTATTTTAGTAATACATTCTTACCTCGATTCGTATTCTTGATGACATAAAATAAAGATAACATTGATAGTAAATTAGGGTATAATTACAACAAATATTGAAACCATTTTATTATAATTAATTTTAATACGTGGTAGAAATTTAATTTAATATAAGTGTACAAAAAAATGATAAATGTTTTTAGAAAAAATGCATCTCTAGGCCTAAAAACGTAATTTATTTCTATTACATTCAAAGTAAAAAACATTCGATGAATGTTAATATATTTGAAAAAATATATTATCGAGTAATTTAATTAAAATTATTAGTCAATACTAATTTATATAATGTTTTGAGATAAAATAAATTCTACACTGTAAAAAAATATTCTGAAAAAATATCTTCTTTTATCTTAAAATACTTGTATCTTAATTTCTAACTAGTTTGTAATAAATGTATGAAATATTTTTAATTTTTTCAAATTAAATAGTAATAAATTTCATAAAGATCCTAGTTTATTAGTGAAAATTGACATAATATATACATAAATAAAATAATTTTTATAATTGATATATTTCACATAAAATAAAATAATTTTAATCATTTAAAATTAAGTACCTTTCCCCTTAGAATTAATAAATACATTTTTATTAAGTAAAAATTATAAAAATAATTTTTATAATTTTGTTAATCTTATTCATACCCTACAATACAGTGTTCTCGGTGATGAAAACCACAATTCAATATAATATTTCAATATTATATCATGGTTCTCTTAAACATAGTGTTAAATGTAATTTATGAAATCCAAGACATACAATTTTTTTAAACAGAAATATATCATAAAATATTAAGGTGTTTCTTTCCACCCATATTAAAATAATTCCCCCCAAAAATTACATCACTCTAAAAAAACAAATTGAGTATAATTATCCTTTATGACATCCTAGTGTTCCTATATAGCTTTTTAAAATTTTTGGTTTCTCCATAAATCCTTAACCAGGTGAGTTTTCATATCTAAAAACACTTTCTATCTTGGATCCAAAATTTCCAATAGTTATTCCTACAATGACAGTTCATGCTACAATGGTATGGACTATGATTTTAGTGAATTTAAAGCATATATTAAGATATTTCTAATTATATATATAAGTCACGCATAATGAACTTGAGAGAGATTTGGTGCATGATTCAAATGATATGAAACTGTCCTAGTACAATCAATAATTTCAATGGGATTTATAAATCTAAGGCTTAAATTTAACTTCTTTAAAAATCAAATATCCTTATTCTAGGAATATATTTTTAGGAAAAAAATTTCACAAACATCGAACTCTAGATCTCATCAATGAATATCAACATAACTTATTTATCGAAGCATACATACCATGATGTGCTGATGAATGGATATAAACTACTCTAGAATTTCCTCATCTTAATTATGTAATAATATCTATTTTTATCTATATTTATCCAATAAAGATGTATTTATACATTTCAAACCACTGAAGTATTCGTAAAAATCCATATAAATTCTTGAGTGAAAGCTATTACTGTAATAATACTCTATGAGTGGAATGTTTTGATCCCAATACCTTTGAAATCCATTAAAAATGCTCTCAAAATAACTTATAGTGTTTGAATGGTCCTATTATACTGATTATATGTCTATGTATGATATGAAGTGATAATTTTCTTCTCTATATTCCATTATTGTTGAACAATTCTCAAGAATATTAAGTTAAACCTTAGATCTTGAACAAGTATAATGGAATATAGTACCCCGAGAAACCTAACCACTTCCATAAAGTATATCCTATATTTGTGAACAAGATAATAATATTATATGATAGAAATAAATTATTCTAACTAAATTAATCTATTTTATACAACCCAAAAAACATTATGTCTATTAGATGTTTTGGAGAGTCCAAAAAAGAAATGCTTGTTGACGTTTTCTAATTTCTATTCTAGTACAGGTACTAGTTCTAACATCCAATTACACACATATATATCTTCCTTAACTTATTGACATACCAGGAATTGAGATATAAACTCTTCAATATTTCTTTTCACGTTTTCTGATAAAAAATACTCTTTGAGATCTCTATATATCTTAATGTTTTCAGGATAATTAGAAAATGACCAACTATATGTTTCATTCAATAAATTCTTCTTAAAATATAGTGTTGGTCGGATACATACTCAGTTACATAACCTTATAATTCCATCAAAATCATTGTAGAAGTTAAAAAGATACCTCACTATGTTCAATAGTTCCATGTATTCCTTTTATACCCCCTTAAACCTATCTTGGATGGATGGTTATACATTCATATAAGAATGATATTACTTTCCTTATTTTTTCAAGCTCCATCCTCTATGAATCCACATTGTTGGATTAATTTCAATAAACTTCTTAGACAAAATAGAATAGTCCCTTCGAATTAGAGTATCAACCACCTTGTTTTCCTTCCCAGATTTGTAATGTATTGAATAGTAACAATCTTTAATCAACATTAACCATATCCTTTTGTGCATATTCAAGTCTTATTTTTGTGAATGTATACATAGATATTTTTTTATCAGTATAAATTTAACACCTTTCACCATAAAGATAATTACTCAATAACATCAATTTTATGTCTCTCCCTAACTATTTGAGATAAGTACCTCTCATGAATATATAGTAGGACCCGTATACTAGAATAAATTTCTACTAGAATTCCATGTTTATCCTAGAACCTATATATGATCATATGATGACTTAGAATATCCAATGTGACTTCCCATCCAATGAAATTTATATTAGATCTATATAAATCAACCTAATAAAGGATAACTAATAGAAAAAAAATCCACTAATGGAAGAAAAATAAAATTCTTTGGGTATACATTTTGATAAAAATCATTATGATTTATCTAACTCTAGTGGGGAGGATAATAAATCCTACACTTTAGTGATTGAAATAACATAGGTACTTATTTTTCCCTTGGTCTTGGAGTAATCTCTTAGATTAGGGTATTGACTTGAATAATATCTATATTCCCTAAATTTAAGACATTGAACTATTAGAGGTTTCTTAGGATGAACATTATTTATCTACATTGAAATATTAATTTTTTCTTGGAAATTAGTTAATATTAGCACTAATTTTCCACAAAAGAAAATCTTCCCATTCCATTAAGATATTTCCCTGGATGTTTCTTCCCACATTCTTAACATAAAGAGTGGTAAATATTCTTAATTCCATGGTCCATATAAAATAAAATTATATGAAAATAGAGTTTTCTTTTATTAGTTATGATAAAAAAGCCACCATGGTTTAGGTTGGTAATCATAAGTCATGATAGATTGTTAATAATAACTATAGTTTTATTTAAAAAATCGTTGACCCTAATGGTATCTTATTTTTAAAACCACATGATTGTTCTTCAAACCAATTTTTAACTTGGTTACATGTAGTATCTTCTTTCATCTAAAATTTTTAATCATAGTGTGAGAATTAAACATTAATAATAAAAGTAAACATTCCAATTATTACTAAAATCTTTCTTTTGACGTCCTAAAATATGACACCTTCATTCAACCCATGAAAGTTTTACTTTTTCCCATATCAATATGGTTTATCATTGTTTCTCATAGATTCTATCTTCTCATTCATCATAATTGTTATTAAATGAATGATAATGAACCAAAGCATATCCCTAGATATTTTCAAGCTAGGTGTGTTATGGGATACTTTTTCATGCACCTACCGAAGAGAGATTTAACAACCAACCATCCTTTTTAGGGTTATAACTCCTAGGTGAATATATTATAGATCATATATCCACTTCTTGTATTATAACATGGACTTTATTTCTTGTAAACCACAATGTCTCTATCTTACCAAAACCTTAGGATGGTATACTATACATCGAATTATCCAAAAGTATTTCACCAAAACAATCTAATCTAAATCTCTAAAATTAACTAAACTATTATCTATTATCAACTTGTCCAAACCAAACATTACATAAATAAATATTATATTTTAGATTAATATTAAATAAATCTCCTAACTATACACACTTATGAACCATAATGGTTTAGTTTATTTTGTAACTATATACATAATCGTCTTATTTCTAGAAATATGTTTAATATCTTCGCTAAGATTAATCTTTATAGTATCATTCATTGAAATACTATACTGAAAATATTCATTCATAACCTTGGGAAAATGAAACATAACAAAGGGTGAGATAAAATTATTAGTAAGGTTAATCATATGATATATCAATCAATGATCATAAGTGAACATATGATAAGTTGAAGGGCTTTTGAACATTTTAAGAACATATGAAATTATTACCCAAATAGTTTAATATAATTAATTGCAAGGCATGTAAAAAGGCATTGACATACCAAAATAAAAAAGTTAAATTATTTTAGAATCATAAATAATTCATCATAATCCCTGATAACATATCATAAGCATAAAAAATATGTTTTTATATTAGACATATTCATAGTTAAAAATTTCCACAGTTATGATTCACTTACAAGACCATTACAGTAGAGAAATTTCAACAGTGGATTGAGTTCTCCCCACCCAATCCATCATTTTTTTAGTCAAGGTCCACTTCAAAGACTATCATAGTAGAAAATGTCCCATAGGTTTTTGGGTTTTATACTCATTCCATGATTTACTAATTCAAGGATCACTCGAAATACAATCATAGAGAAGAGAGTCTCATAATTTATTAGGTTCACTCCACATTCCATCATTTCATTTGTCAAGATTCACACCAAAGACAATAATATAATATAGATTTCATAATTGATATGGGTTCACTCCCAATCCTATTCCATATTATCTCCTGAGATATCAATGTTTATCTATTAAATCAGAGGTCAATATAATTAAATTCCCTCCCATCACACAATGAAAAACTAAAAAAAGTGTCGAATAAGATCATAAAAACATTCTTCATTTTATCATATCATAACCTATGTAAATAAATGGGTTTCATAAACATTTCATCATCACATAATCATAGAAATCCAGAGAAAGGAGGTGGATTGTATAATAAAAACATTCTTTATTTCATCATAGCATAATTAACATATGGGAATGTAATGGGCTTTGTAGAATAACCCTTAAAATTCATCATCATAGTCTTTACTAAAAATAATTTGGAATTTATGATAAGATCATATGCCTAGTGCATCATAAAAATATATAAATTATATTTACATAGATTACTAATAAATTCAAAAGATCATTTTCAAATATATTTGAATATATGTGAAATTCCTTTCTTTGGAATCCTTAAAAAATTAAAATTCCTATAATACTGAGAAATTTATTTTCTTTTAGAATAACCTTGGTATATTTTAAACTAATATTAAAACCATTAATAGTTATAATCGTAGAAAAATATGTTCTTTTCTTGTATGTTAAAATACATTCATTTCACACTTTTTAAAAATGTTAAATATGAGTCATATATCAATAATTTTAAATGATTCCTTTTAATAATATGTAATGAAAACCAAATTTTGTAAAATTAAACTTTTTAAAATACTTATATATAGATAAAATTTCTATAATTTTTTTGATAACATGGCCATAGAGGGGAAATAATCCTACACCAAGAAAGAAGAAATAAGGCTAGATTTTGTTTAAAATATTTTCTCAATCCTTTTAATTAACCAATAGAATAAAATAATACTAATATATGTAAATTAGAAAAATAACAAGAGGAGAATAAAATATATTTACTTTAATGGATTGGTATTATGTAAGTTCCCACAGTGTATATTTAGTGCTGACAATATAAAATTGAAAATTATATTATAACAAATACCCTTATTGCTTTTAACACTTCTGAATCAGCATAAACAGAATGAAATAACTTTTAATGAAACTAAAAATTCTATGAATATGAAGGGGTTTATTATTTAAAAAATAAAATAGGTAATATATAAACTATATAAATAAAAATTGGTGTATATCATGAAACATGTCTCAAAAAAATAATATTGAGTTAACTAACATTTTCAGTTTTGGTAATATTTGAAGTAAAACTCCATAATGTTGAGAACCACAAATAGATTTTTAAATCCCAATAATTTTCACATGAATCATCATAAAATACCTTCATGGGTAGTATAAATTTGACAAAAAAATAAACACGTGATAAATTTTATATACATGTCATAGAAATAAAAGTTAGATGAGAAACCCTTACCTAGATTTTCATCTTTCTTTGTACATGTTCAAGAAGCCTCTTCATTGTGTATCCTTCTAGGAAAATAAAACCTGTAGGAATATAGTATGGTTATTTTTGAAGTACCAACACCTTAATTTCATAGATAATAATTCTGAGATAGGGTTTTGAGGGATCATTGTTGAGCTAAATGGCTCATGTGTTTTGTAGAATATAGGAGTGGAGGTGTCGTTTTATTAATGAGGTGAGTTACGTACTTGTAATTATTTAGAATATTATAACATAAAAACTCACACTCATGGTAATGTGGCTCAAAATTTTATTTATATCATATATTGGACAATATATGATCAAAATGCAATCATTAAATGTTATTAGGTAATAATTTATCTCATTTTAACTCTTATCTCTTTAGATTATCCTCATATTATCCCTTTTATCCATTACCATATTAATGAATTTTTACCCAAGCTAGAATTCATAATAAAAAAAAATTAGATTAAAATCAGAATTTATTGGATATTTTGATTTAAAATATGATAATTATTTTATGAGATTCAATTTCATTGAGTTGCAGATATTTATTTGAAACTATGTGTGAAAAACACAAGGGACATTGTTTTTAGAAATAATATTTTTGTAAGCATAAAAATGAATTTATTTTTATTATCTCCCCTAATAAAACAATTAGAAGAATGTTAATATATTTTATTGAATATATTCTCTACACCTTTTTTTGAAATATTTCATCAACACGGATTAATTCAAAATAATATGAATAAATACATCGTGCACAATAAAAACAGTTTTAGAACAAATATCTTTTTCCCTTAGAATGATTTTATATTTATTTAAAACTAATTGATAACAAATTTATCAATGTTTATTCATTTATTCACCAAATATAACAATATATTTCTTAAAAATACTCTTTTATTAGGGATTGAGACATATAATATTCAGAAATATACAATACTTGGAAAATTGATCTTTTGACGTAAAAGGATATTATTTTTACATTCAAAATTCTGTACTTATTTTCTTATAATTAATAAATACTTTTCATTAAACAAAAATTTTATGTAAAATTTTCATAATTTAGTCAACACTATTCGTACCCACAAACCCAAAGTTCTAGTCGATAATAGTCACATTTAATAATTTTATTTCAATGGTATATAATTGTTTGGGTTACCTCTAATTTTAATGAAATTTAATCTATAAAATACATAATTTTTTTAAGATAAATCTATCATAAAATTTTAGGTTAATATAATCTGGGCTATAGAGGCCACAGATCTAGTTGTGGTTAAATGAATGCCTTATCGTTTCCAGCAATGGGCTAGCCATGCATTGTAAAAGGTATTATCTACCTGCTTTTTATTTGGGAATATAGATTTTTTTTTGATTTAATAGATACACATTCATTTTTTACCAGACCCAATCTATGCTTTATGATTCAATGTGTAGTGACTTGTAGTGCCTCAATAATTAACTACTCTAGTTAGAGGATCATTTATCTTGTAATATGTTTGTAGAAATTTTTTATTTATTCATTTGGAAACACCACTCTTGGGGTAAATCATATGATAATAGATATAGATATATGATATCATCTTGGGAATTTATTTCCTTTATTTGGTGTATGATATTGTGAAATTATTCAGGAGTCATGTCATACTCTATGACGCTGATAGATACCAGGTGATGTTTTTTTATGATATAGATCCTCATATATGTTATAGGAATGTTAATTATGTGTCTTCATGGATGGTATGGATGATGTTGAGTTTCATGGATGATCAACTAGTGGTGTTTCCCTAGGGTTTTTAATAGTGCCTTGATGTCTTTCTGGAAGAGGATTTGATGCTACCTCCTAAACAAGAGATCTAGTTTGGGATTAAGATTTTGAAAATTGTTTATATTATTTCAACGTATCCATGTAGGAGGGTTCTTTAGGAGTTGTAGGAATTGTATATTAATGTTGATGACCTATTTTAGGGATGATTAATTTGTTCAAGTGTTTCACCATGAGGTTCTAGAGTTCTATTTGTGAAGAAGGATTATGGTAGTATGGTTATGTGTCAATTACCTTAAATAGAATCAGGTGCCAAAAATGAACATTTATCCTCTAATTTTGTACAAACATTTTCAATCATTGTAAGGGTTCTAGATAGTTATTGAATATCCATTTATATATTGGATTTCATCATATGTTAGTAAAGGATGAAGATATATATAATACTTTTTTACATGTCAATTAAGCAATTTTGAGGTAGTTGTAATGACATTCTATGTGATGAAAGATCCATATATTTTCGTGGGATTATGAACATAGAAATTTAGTATTTACATGACATAAATAATACATTTATAACATGATTTAAATAATAAATATCGCAATAGTTCCCCAAATCAATAATTGAAAGTTCAATTGTTTTGGAGATTATATATAAAAACAACTTATTTTATTAAACATGCAAAAATTTCACAATAATCATAATATAAAAAAAATATCACAAAATATTGAGTGAAAATGAAAAATAACTTGGTTGGATATTTACTATTCTAAATATCAATATTATAAAAAAAATTCACAAGATATATTTCATGAAAAAAACATGACATCATTGATGTAAATGTCATTGTTTTAAGTCTCTTTTAAAAAAAATAAATTCTTTTTTATAGAGAAGTGAAAAATTTCAGGAATTTATATTTGAATTAAAGACTATTTTCAACCAATAATGAAAATATTAAATAATTTTATATTAAATACTTGTAAATTATAGTTAAATAATAAATTATATAACTCAAAAGAAAATTTAAAGGCACCAAGTCCCATACCATTAACCATGATTTCCAAAACTGTGATTTAACCTCGTGTATCATAGAGATAAAAATATTAAAAACCGATTTCAGAACATTATTATATATATATATATATATTAATTTATTTTTTATTCCATTCTTCAATATCAATTTTCATCATGTGTATGATTTTTGTAATCTTTTTTTCAACATTAGGTTTTAATATTTTCAACCATTTATGGAAAGACTATAAAGTTGATTTCATTTCCAATTATTTAATACTAATTCCATAATCAATATAAATTCCAATGTGGTATAATATATTCCATATATTGATATTAAATTATCTCATACCATTCTAGAAGTGTTTTAGTTAGGTTGTGTCAAACATGAGTTCTTGTATTCTTATTTTATTAATTTTAACAAACCAAAATGATGCATTAATAATAAGTTAAAAATTAATATAATGTCTATATAATTTTATACCAATCACTATTTTATTATTATATTATAATATATAATTTCTTATGTTCCAAAATTCAACCATAATTTTGTTTAATAACATTGTTCATGTGGGTGGTTAAACCGCCCAAACATAAATACGCTTTATCTCTATTGATGATTATGGTTAAAGAGATGTTTCTTTTGATATAATACCTTTATAATATAATCATAATGATATTAATTTTATGTTTTTTAAATTTTAAACAATATTTTACGATGTTTTAATAAATAATTAAAAACAATAAAAAATTAAAAAAATGGTGCTTTGGGGCTGTAATCTACGCACACATAAGATTGATATGCATTAACCTGCAATTACATGATTTTTTAAAAAAAATAATGGGATTATTTCGAGACCAGGCCTTGAGATGACACATAATTCTAGGGCCCGAAGTGACCAGAATGTATTCTTTAACTATTTTTAAGGTTCATTAAATAAATGTGTCAGAGGGTTTTTCAATCCTTTTAATCAGTGCCCAAATCAAAAATCCGAGTGCACCGTTGAACTCATAGCATCGAGATTCTCCTATAAAGAGGATAAGATTGGCTGGCAAGGGAGAACAATGGAATGTCATTCTTGGCCATAAATAAATTATGTAAGTAACAATTATTTTATTTTCAAATACTTATAACTCATAAATGGTAACTCAGATTTGAAATCTGAGAGTACCGTTGAGATCATGGGTGATTATCTCTCTTTAGTAGAGAATAACCATGAATAGAACAGGTTGAGGTTCAAAGTTTATTTTTTGTACTTTTCAAAAGAAAAAATAAAATAATATGAATAGTTATTTAAATTTTTTTCCATTGAGCGGTGGCACGTCTATGCTATGGTGTTGTGATGAGGCGACGATGAATATCACTAATTATTTTCATTAATGAGTCAATGTAACAACAATGCAATTTAGCGTAATAGAAATGGAAATTAAGTTTATCAATTAATAACCTAATAAGAAATGAGTATTTTTTGGCACAATCCAAGGATTGATATGAGGCTTTGTTGGGTGATGACAACAAATGATGAACGCATCTTATTCCACCCATCGAAGGATCTCTAGAAATAGTGGGTGAAGGATCAAGAGCGAAGAAAGGAGGTGTGAGGTCTCATTATCCCTGCAATTAAACATATCCTTGGTAGGGGTTTTATTTTATGTGAAATTTTTCTTTTCACCATTTTTTCTTTTAAACAACTAACGCAAGTTAACTCACAAACAAGTTAACCTACGGATCGATCATTCATGCAAGATGATTAAACATATGGGATAAAATGGGGATAACTTTTTCTATGATTATTCCCCCAAACTTCTGGGTTCTTTGTGATCCTACTAAAAATTACTCATTAAGTTAAACAAAACAATCACAACTATCATTCTTTGGGTGCTTATGTGTGAGACTCCTTCCCCTCTTATCTCCTTTCATCTTACACATTTTGTTTGATGTAATGGAAGTAGTGTATAGGTCGAGGAGACACCTAGTAGAAGGTTCGAGGTATCCGTGAGAGGATGAGGTAGCGGCAGTGACAGGGGCTGCAGACACAAAGGTCGGCGGCCGGTGGCAGGCGAATGCATCCACCCAGTCGAGTTGTAGGTGCCACACAGCCCATACACCATGATGGTGAGTTGGACCCATAACAAACCTGCAGGAAACATGGAGGAAAATGGTCCACATGAGCGGACTGGTGCAAGGGGTGGCATTGTGTTGGAGGAGGGGCCTGCATCGGCCGGCCACATCATGCATCTGGCACGCGATCCCTACAAGCAATGTGAGGAATGAACGGAACACCTAGTGGGCATCCGGGAAGGGGGAGAACTGGCCCGCCATGCAGGTTAGGCTAGTGATGTGAACCCATCAGCTGGGCTGTAGAAGAGTCGGCTTACTGATGCATGATGGACCAACGGGAAAAACTGGTCTGCCTGGCGGCCCGGGATGAGAAAGAACTGGCCCGCCTGTTGCGGGATGAGTTGGATGAAACCGGGTCATTGGACATCCCAGTGGGTGGGACCCATGGCCAAACTCGGACGGGTCCAGCAAGGCCAAAGGGGCCAGGCCCAATGGGCTGGCCTAGTGTCCATGTTAGTCTGGGGTGGCCCTGAGCAAACTGGATCATGTTAGGTCTGCCGAACTGGGTCAGGTCATCCGAGACCCCCAAGCAGGGTTCTTGGGGTCGGTCTGACTGGGTCGAACTGGACTCAAACACAACCAACACCAGTTTACTAAAACACGAATTTCTTTCAAACTTGGTGTCCTAATGACACACCATCTATGGTGTTGGGACCCTTGTGATGAGATGGTCCTTTTAGAATACTCAAAGTGAGACTTCACGGCTCTCAAGATCTGACTCATGGCTTCATGAGTAGATTCCCTTGAAAGCAAGCACACTGATGAGCGGTTCGTAAGGATCTTATTGACCAAGACATTAGAGGGTTTAAGTAATCCGGTTGTCCCAGAGATAAGTGGGTCTAAGGGATCCAGCTAGCCCAAAGATAAGGGGGTCTTAGTGATCCATCTAGCCCATAGATGAGTGGTTCGTCATGTTCCAGCTGGTCCAGAGGAGTGGGTTTAAGTGCTCTAGCTAGTAGAGAGACAAGTGAGTCTAAGTGATGAACCCCTCAGTAGTATGAATGTTTCACCTTACGACTGATAGTCATACTTCCTATAAATTGATTTATACATTTTGGGAGATTTCTTTACTTGTGATCATGCTTTATGGTTTTTTCTTTGAGGTTATAATTTGTGGGGTTTCCACTGTAGAATCGGGTCCCTAATGAGTATTATTTCACAGACCACTACACGGGTTTCTCCCACACGTGTCGTGTCTTTTACATATGACCAACGCCTTAATAGAGGACTCGGTGGCCTAGGACCAGACGTTTCCTAGTGAGATCAGGCAGGAAAGGCATACATCTATGGATTCCATTAGCTACTCTACATATACCCATCATGTGTGGTTTTCATCAAATAGATTATTAGCGATCTTGTAAGTTCTTTTGGTTGTAGTTTTTTTTAGTTGGGTTTGTATTTCTGGACGACTTACCTTCATTGTGTAAGGTTTTAACTTGGTGGTTGTCTTACTAGTAATCTTGTTTCCCTCTATTGTGTTTTGGGATGTGGTTGTGATTGTGCATGTGTAAAGGTACTCTACAAATGCCTCCCACATATAGGTTGATGCTTTAGGTGCTAGTCGCCAACCCCTAACCTTCAGTAGGAGGGCTTCGGGGAGTCAAGGCATTGGTCCCAGGGGATAGGTTTTGACATTATATTTTGTTGATTTTATAAGTGGTTAGAAGTAAATAAATGAGGGTAAGATAATTAATATAAAAAAATATCATCATGAATATGATAATGATTTTATCATATTATTATGGTGATAAAATATTTTAAAGAGTAATATTAATAATAAAAACATAAGAATCAGATAATACATACCTTAGAGGCATAATTTTTCCATGGAAAACATCTTGGAATCAAAGGCCTTATGCTAATATTACTATGGGATTTTTTAGAGAGGTTTATTTTAATATTAAAATGGTAAATCATAAATTATGAATTTCATGGAGATGTGTAAATCATATGGGTCAGAGTCAAATCCTTTCATAACTAGTGAAACGAGGCACTTTTAGAAAGATGACTCATTTGTAAATAATTCCATGAAATTGGACTATGTGGTATGTTTGGGAATATAAAGTCTCAAATAGATTTCTACACACATAATAAAAACATGTTGTAAACCATTTACTCTTAAATTTTAACTTTTATAATTTTTTTAGGTTTTTATCGAGGTAACTGATTTTCAAATTAGTAATTTTATTTAAAACTCTAAAGATGAAATGAGTATTATTATATATTTTGAACCAGCCATAAAATATAGGAAATATAATTTATCATAATATTTATTTTTTATGGGAATTTATTTTAACACAAGATCATGTAACTCATGAAAACCCATTTGTTTAAAAAGATTATCTTTAAGAAAACATATTTATAATTTGGATAGATTTATCAATACTATTGATTCTAGTAAATTAAAAATAATTATCATAGTTCAAATTTTATTCTATAACAATAAAATTAATAAAATTCATCATTTCATTATGTTATAAATAATTAAACAATGAAAATGAGAAAAAAATTTCATTAAAACACCACATAAATTTTCAAAATATTGGGAATTTGTTTATAAATTCCACATAGAAATTTTAACAGATCTATTAAAATTTATAAAACATAGTTTTACTTGAATTTTTATGAAAATAATTCACTATATTCATATAATAATATAATTGTACAATATTGGAAACATTAATAAATTCTGTATTTACACTATTCACATGAAAATTATTTATGTCAAAAAATACCAAAAAATTAACTTAAGATAAAATCAACAAGATAAATTAAAACATAATGATATGTTTTTCATAATAGCATCATAACATTTATAAATTTTATTTTTAATATTTAAAAATAAAATAGAATGAACATTAATTTTTATAAGAATGTGACCAATTAAACTTGTGTTAGACTTTTACTGAAAACAATTAAATTTTAGGAAAGAAGATTTCACTAGTTTATTAGTTTCACAATTTGGATCCTAATTTAAAGTGAAATTTATTTATTTTCTTTATTTATTTATATAATATTTTACCACCATTTATACGTTACAATTCCCAGACTACTTTAACAAAGTCCTAATTTGCTTGGTTTCCATGTTTCCTCTATAGAAATCCATCGAAAATTGTAATTCATTGCGGTGAAAAAACCTGGATCATTAAATTATACCCCCTAAAAATAATTTCATTCTAGAAATTCCATTTCATGAAATCAGAAAATTTATAGT
The DNA here is from genome assembly GCA_963277665.1 of Viscum album. NCBI lineage: Eukaryota > Viridiplantae > Streptophyta > Magnoliopsida > Santalales > Viscaceae > Viscum > Viscum album. The sequence goes on along the minus strand of OY728140.1, from coordinate 1,687,561,398 downwards.
GCTTTTCTCTCTTCGCATCCTTGGGTCCCACATAGCCTCTTCGAACATATGATTCCCCAACAAAACATTGAAATGATGAGTGGTCTTGTTCTGCAACTGTTTTCCCTTTGATACATAATTTCCAATAGTTGTTTCTCATATGATATATCATGTTCTAGTTTCACATCTCCCAATATTATCACATGTGAATTTTTTGGTTTATTCTTTCTTTAATGTGATACATAGAACATATTGTTCACTTAGGAGAGGTGTGGAGGGGTTGCTATGTGAAATTCTATAACCCTGGCATAATTCGGATCTCTAATGGGAAGATGTATCTAGGACATAGTTTCCATTTCATCCCAAATCTCATAACATTTTTCCATAGAGATATTCATTAGAAAAACAAATCACCAACATCACACTCAATGTTTATTCGATGATTATCTTCATTACTGTTCTGATGAATTTATCCCTCATTCCTATAACACACTTTGGTTTAAATCTTATCCATTATTTATTTAACAAGGTCTGGACCTATAATATTCTTCTTCTACTAAAATTATCTCAACATGTTGGATTCCTACATCTATTCCCATATAAATTCTCATATGGTTCCATCATAATTATACAACATATTTTTTGGTTATTTGGGAACTCTACTAGGGGAAGGGTTGATCACAACATCCACATAAAACTATCAATGAATATCCTAGTAAATCTTATAATGATTTAATTTTCCTCTCAGACTGGATATCTAATGATTATATATAGTGATAAAGCTCGTCCTTTTTGCTAAATCATTATAAGTAATTTCCTAGAACCTCTTGGTAAACCATGGATCCCAATAAAATTCAATGGATAGTGGAACTCCATGAACCCTCACCCCTTACCTCATATATATATTGGCATGTTATTCAAGGGGGAAATATTCATTGATGAAAATATAATGTGATGAATTTGTAAGTAAATAGACAATAACACAAATTTCATTAGGGACTTTATATGTTTTTAGAAGTCATATGATGAGTTTTGTGGTGATTTTTTCCCATTTCCATATTTTTTTGGTAATAGTTACAACATTCCCTTACAAATTTTTCATTAGTCCATATCATGTTGTAATACCAATATTCATGATATTTATTCTGTAATACTTGACTTCATACTACCCCACCAGATATTTTGTTATATATCTATATTCATCTTCAAACTTCTTAGATGGATAGAAAATGATGATCTATTTACATTATCCAATAGTTCATTATTTTATTATGTATTTTACTAGAAACATATCCAAGTCTAAATCATTCAATACCACAAAACTGGGCAAGGCCAGCGCCACCCCTTTATCAGCGCTAATGAAAAAGCGCTGATAAGGGGGGGGGGGGGGCTTTACCAGCGCTCTAAAAAGCGCTGATAAAGAGTGCCTTTATCAGCGCTAAAAAAGAGTGGATAAAAGTTCCCCTTTATTAGCTCTTTTTTAGCACTGCTAAAGCCCCCCCCCCTTATCATCACTTTTTTTAGTGCTGATAAAGGGACCCCCTTTATCAGTGCTTATTTAGTAGCGCTGATAAAGGGGGGCATTTATGAGTGCTTTTTTTATAAGCACTGATAAAGGGTCGACTTCAAAAAAAAATTAAAAATATATATTAATATATAAATATTTTTATATAGTTATATTGATATAAATATAATATATAATTTCTAAATATATTTTAGAAAAGTATAAATGTACATTTAAACTTAATATTCTTAATATATAAGATATTTATTAAAAATGGATTCTTAAAAAATTAAAAAAATATTTTTAATTAATAATTTGATAATTATTATGGATTAATAGTAATTTAATAACAATTTGAAGAATAAAAAAATTAAAAGAAGATCCAAAATATGTTGAAAATGCAACTCAAATTTCAAACGGCCATAACTTTTGATCCGGGTGTCCGTTTGAGCTCTACCACATCTCAAATCGAAGCCTGCGACGATCTCTACGTCGATGTGACTAGGTGGGACCTTGGTCAAACGTTTTTAGAGGCCAAAAGTGGCCCAGAAGGCCTCCAAAACTGAGTTTTTAGTCGGGGTACCCATATTTTTTAACATTTTGTTGATTTTCAGCCTTTTTTAAGGGGGTATTATTGGAATTTTTTGGTGGGGACTGAATTTATTCAAAGGTATTACATTCATATTGATATTATTTCTTTGAAATTTTATCCTTTTTTATAATGAACAGCTATTTATAATCAAATATATAACTACATGTACATATTTTTTATATATTCACACATAAAAATTAAATTTTTTAAATAAATAATTAAACATATTTACATATAAAATATACTAGATTTATCTAAATAATAACTAACATCCATTTAATTTAAAATACCAATATATGAATATTTATATTACTACTATATATTAATATAACTATATATATATTAATATAACTATATATATATTAATATAACTATACATATTAATATAAATATATATTACTGTACGAATAAATATAATGAAATAAATATATAAATAGATATATATGTCATGAATAAGATAAAAAATCAATATAGGGTATTGGAAAAGGCTTCAGGTGCGCGTGGGGGAGGTCTCGAGCTCAAATCCGGGTGGAGGAAAGGGCGCGCACGCAAGGGTGAAGTAAAGGGCTAGCGCTGATAAAGGGTGTAGGCGGTGCGGGCGGGTGTTGGATGTGCGGGAAAGAAGTGATAAAGGGGGGATCAAGGGCTATAAAAGCCCCCCCCCCTACGAGATTGGAAGTATTTTTTTTATTTTTATCAGCGCTTTTTTTTAGCACGGATAAAAGGGTTATTATCACTGCTTTTGGGAGCACTGATAAAGGGGACTGCCCCTTTATCTTCACCGGCATTATAAGTGCTTTTTCTTGCACTGTTAATGGCCATTTTTAGTGCTGATAAAATCCATATTTGTTGTATTGATTATAACTTAATCTTAATTAATTCTATCTTCCAAAATATTCTCCCCAATTTTTATATCTCTAAATCATGTTTCTAGGATTCTTTGATCATTTTTTAAATGATAGTTTGAGCAGTGAGTTAGGAATGTTAGGATTTATCTCCCCTAATATCAATTAAAGACACATCCACTATAAATACATGAGTAATAGGTCTTCTTAAAACCTTATAATGGATATAGTTATAAGCACATGGACATATACATTACTTATTCTATTGTTTCTGAACTATAATACACATAAAAGGATCATTTTAGTTTAGTGTCTTAGAGAAATAGGAAAACTCATACAATGTAGACCCATATATTGAATGTGGACACTTATTCTCAGTATCCAGTTTTCACCAAAGCAAACCCTTTTTGAAAAATTACTTCTTTTTTAGGAAAATATTCAATACATTGATCATAACATCTTCTTTGTACATATAAATCATAAGATTTGTGAAAAGGATTCTAAAACTTCTGATAAGAAAAAAATCTCTATAAGGGACATAAATAAATTAAATCCTTAGTTTAGTGAAGATATGATAAACCCATTATAAAATTTTCATAAAAACTCATTATCGAGTATAGATAAAAAATAACATAGGTTCCTTGGGACATCATTACCATATCACTCTTACATTAACTCATACAAATGGAATAACCATAGAGTCGACTTCCAGCATATGATTACCCAGTTTATTAGAGATATATAATTAGGGTCACTATTTGTATAAGCTATATTGTGCACTCTAGTTTGTCATGAGCCATAATGGGGATCAAACCATCATATGAGCTATATCGGGCTCACATGTGAGCTATAATAATGATCAACCATTCATATATGTTGTATCAGGATCATATTCACAATGTATGAGTACCATTATATAATAATAACACCTAAATGATATCAATCTTCAAAATTTCACTCATAAAATTTCATTTTCACTCATAATAAAATATTTAATTTTATTAAAATAATAAATACATTTTTGAAAACCAATTTCAAACCTTTATAAAATATAATTTTTAATCTAAGTTTCTCATAAAACGTTGAATTTTTTTAAGGAAATGATAAATTTAACATTTAAGAAGATTCATTTACATATAAATACATATATAAGATCATTTTGAAATCATGGACATAAATGAGATAGATTTATAAGAATAAATCATTAAAAAACTTAAAATAATGTTTTATTTAAAGTTCCCCTTGAACAATTCTTTAAACATATTCATACTGAAATCATTTAATTGAACATTAAAATAGACATTATAAGTTCTTTAAAATCCTTATATATATATATATATATAAATAAATATTTTAAATAATATCAAGAATATTGAAATTGGGAAAGGGTTCATTTTTTAAACATTCAAAAGTTCCATATGGCTTTGAAAATTTAAATTAGAAATCCAATGATTGAATAATATTTATCAAAACATTAAATTACGTGATAATAAATTAATTAATTATATGATAATTTAAATGGGATTTATATATAGCTCCAAAAAGAAGGTGGGTGTATAACATCAAACTATGCCTCAGTGAAAGAAGATTTAGATGAAGTCCCTTACCTGGATTCCAAATCATTTCATACTATATTTATATTCCTAAATAATAAACATTGGTAAATTTAAAATATCTTGAGAAAATTATTTTTTAGTTTATTATTCCATTAATATCACTTATTACCATGTTAAATCAAACCATTTATGTATGGTTATTAAAAAATAAATTGTTATAATCATGGAGATGGTTGGTCGTATGTATGCATGTGTAACACTTTGATTTTTCATACATCATTATGGAATTTAGTGAAGAATTATTTTAAATTTACATAATGATAATAATATAATTAATTTCATTTTAATAATTTAAATATACATATATATATATTATTCATGGGATGTGGTGATTAAAAATGAATCACATAGCTGTGTGGAGGTAATAGTTATCACATACGTACGAATGAAGTTGTCATTCTTATGTGCATGGAAAGTAAGAATGTAATAGATATATAAATTTTTATATGTATAAAGATATAATTAATATCATATATAAACTTTAATTCTATCTATATTACCAGTATTTAGAGACCATAATGGAAAAGAAATTATATCTATTCGTGGAGGTGATAGTTCAGACATACGCACGAACGGTTATTTATTTTCACATTTTATGGAAGTGAAATTGATTTTAGATTGTTAAAATTAAAAAATAACATATAATTATATTTAGGATATTTATTTATTATTTCATCATGGTAGAAGAATATATTATGTAAGGGTGATATGAAATTAAATGAAAACACTTAATTAAAAATGTTACCTTTTTTGGATGACCTCCTTTGATTAACATCGTAAGACATATAATGAGATGGTTTTACCTAATCCAATGTCTAAATAATTTGGGGAGGCATTATATTATGACTTTTGGGTAAGATATTGGATTAACCAAATATGTTTTTACTGTAAATAAATGTTAAGAAGTAGTTCCCTTTTATAAGAGAGGGGATGAGTACTCTTGGAATTTCTCAAAGTATTAAATTAATTTCGAATTAAAATGGGTTAATTATGATTTATTTAAAATATATTAATATTTTGGGTTGAATAAAATTAATATATTTAAAATTAGATAAGTTTTTACGTTTTGTTAATCCATATCTTTTCGTTTTAACCCTAATTAATTCTTTCCATGATGTCATGTAATTAACATTTTGAGGGTTAATATAATTATTATAAGATGAAAAAGGACCAATAAATGAAAAATTATTACATTATAAGACTTATGTCAACTAATTGGATTAATATTATATTTTTATAAATTCCATCTCATTTTTTAAAATAATTTATATTTTAAAATATTAGTTGTGTTAATTATGACACTATTCAACATTTGACTTCTTAAAAATATCATAACATGATTTTGTTGAAAAAAACTTGATTAAATCACCACTAACATATCATATAAGCCATATAATAAATTTATAGAATCAATTACATAAAATAATATTTATTATAACAATTTTAATATCATTTATTTTATTCTCCCATTAATGATGTAATCACTCCAACATCATTATGACACTATTTAATTTAATTATTTATTTCCTAAAATTATAAATAAATAAACATTATGTAGGTAATAATTTTAAATTTCAAAAAAATATTAATAGTATAACATATGACTTATATAACCCCATATTAATCATTTTTCACTAGTTAAAAACTAGAGTGACAAAATTGTCTTTTGTTTGAATTAAGTAATATAAATGTCTTAAAGTCATCCATGTGGATAAAAGTTGACATAAAATCATCCCAATAAAAATTCATTTTGAAAATAAATCATCAAATAAAATTATTAGAAGTGCTATAAATTTTTTAAAATATTTATAATATTATCTTTATACTTATTTAGAGGATTTACCCTTAACTGTGGAAATAAATATAATTACTAACAATACAGTTCATAATTTCAAAAAATTTATTTGATCAAATTATATCATAAATTAAATACATATTAAAAACTTATATGTAAATATTTCAAAATTAAAAGAACATAAGTCAAGAAAATTAATTTAAAATTAATCTTATTGACAAATCCCGGAAACAGGCCTTTTAATGTAAAAACGTTCAAAAGTTCAAAAAGTTTTTATATCCAATTTTATTATTAAATTGATTATAATGACCTAAATTGGATTAAATTATAAAATATTTCTTTATTTATACTTGAAAAACTTTCAAATTTATAATTTAACACAACAACTAAATTTGATGATAAAACAGTTTTCAATTGAAATGTAGTATTTTTTCACAATTCCTCAAAAAAAGAATCTTACTTGAAAAATACCCAAAATTCATCCAAATTAAATTTTTATATTATTTTTATAAGTAGGAATATTATTTTCTTTAAAAAACTTATATAAGTGTCAAAAAATATATTTAAAATGGGTTCTCCATCAAAAAGTTGTACAATTGCCCTTTTTTAAAAAATACATGTATTATGACTAAAATTGGATTTCATCTTATTTCATGTTAAGAAAATAAATAATTTGAATGTAAAAAATTAAATTAAATATATTATATATACTATTAATAATATAATATAAAAAGTGTGATTTATTAACTTATTGGTATAAAACACACTTCTGTAGTTTTAAATAGTCTTTTATAAAAAACATTTATTTATTTTAAAAGGGGTTTTATTATTAATTTATAATTAATTGATCAAAAACGAATTAATTTTGTATACATGTGAAAACCCAATTTTTATAATTCAAGTAATATTTTTCATTTGGGACATTCTAACGACTATGTTTTAATGGTAACATTTAAATAATAATATTTAATTTTCCAAATGAAGAGTAATTAAGATGAATTTTTAATGAATAAAGAAATAGAATCAAATTCTAGATAATCACATAATAAAAAATAATATTAATCACCTATTATTTTATCATTAGTCATTATTCAATACCGAAATGGATAGAAAAAAAATAAGATAATTCCCAAAAATAATAATCAATTTGATGATTAAAAATTACTTCAATCTCCAAAATTCAATAGTAAAACCAAATGTTCAACATAAATTGTTCAACAAATAACAATCCTTAAAATTACTCAAAAGAATTCAGATTATTTTTGAAACACAAATATTATTTTTTCACATATACTTCCAGGATATATTTTAGTAATTAGTTTCAAAAAAAATCAATTAATCTTGAATTCTCATACAGAAAAGTAATTGCCCTAGTAACCCCCAAGATATGCTATCCATTGTCATAAATAATCTAAATAACCATAAGCCGACAATATAAAAAAATTATTCCAAAATATGACTCATTTTATATTTCTCAATTAAAATACCATATTATTATAATTTCTTATATCATATATGGTTCAAAAAATTGTGAACTTCAACAGAAAAAACATCATCACTCAAACCCCAAAATCATTTTTCTTATATGAAAAAACAAATGTGAAAAAATTGAAATTATTATGATTCCATATAATCATTTATATAAAAATAAATGTAATACTAACCTAGGACATCACGTAGGCTAGTGGAAGTTGATGTATCCCTATTTCCCTTTAGTTTTGAGTTCGATTCCCACATCCTTGCTAGACAAGATAGGTTGTCACACATCATGTGGGTATTCCTTTTTCTAGAAATATTTAATTCATATAAAATTACATAAATATGATAAATACCTCAAAACTTACAATAAAATGTTTTAACCGCATAGTTCATTTCTTACCATTCATTTTTCATCACCAAAAAAATATATTCTATAATTACCTCAAAAATAAATTTCTCCAAAAATACCATTAGTCTCTCAAAAATTCCCTGACATAAATCTTGAAAGGGGGTTTCTATGATATTTAACTTATAATAAACCATAAAATTATAAAATAATGATGCATTTTTTAGTCCCAATTGGTTTTTGATTGTATTTGTTGTCAATAGATAAATATGTTGATTATGTTGAATAAAGAATGTATGTTGAAAAGGTGATGTAAATTTTGATTGAATAAGGGTGTGTGTATGAAGTTTCCAATCTTATCTATAATAATAAAAGTATTTTAATTGGATCTAGAAAATTGACATTAGTCAATATTATGGATCGTATTTGGATGTTGATATAAGCATATTGATAAAAATTCAAGAGCTACAGGAGTAGTTTTTTGGATGTTTGAAGATGTTTTGTTGACTTTTCTATCAAAGAAATATAAATGGAAAATAATAACCTCACATTGTAAAAATTGGAGATCTAACTTAAAAATCATATTCAGGAATTCTACTTCAAAATAAGATTAATTAATTTTGACTCAATAATTGAATTCAAGTATTATGACTCTATATTGTATTCAGAAATTATTGCTCAAAAATCCAATTTAGGAATTCTGACTCCAAGAAATTTCAAAAATTATGAATCAGGGTTCTTAAGAAAGTCTATCCCATTGAGAAGTGGTTTTATATAAAGAATGGATTATTGGTCTCACCTTAATTCTAGTTTGAAAGGAATGGGAATTTATAATACTTTCCATTAAAAATGTGGTGTTGATTTGATGATTATAGAGTTATCATAAATCATAAGTATGTTGTAAAACATGTGATGATATATTGATGAAATAATGGGGGATAAAAGATTATTTTCAATTATATTCATCCTGATCATAATCATTCCAATCATATTCCATCCAATTGTATTCTGGACAATCATTTCATGGGTATGTACGAAAGAAATATTTTTATTGAAGAGTGGGAATTTATAATAGTTCCTAATGAAACAAAGAATATGATGTAATGGATGAGAAGTTACAATACTTTCCACGGTATGTAAGATTATCTGGAAGCTAATACCAAGTACATACAATGTCATGAAGAGATTTATGATATAATAACATGTTTTTTAATGAATAATGTTTTGGAAGTCAAAGTTTCTGAAAACAAATCTATGTTATTCAGTATACCATCGTATTCATCACAGGAAGAATTGTTAGTGATAAAAATTAATTGGTATCATATTTTGAAGATAAATATGCTAATTAAGTGGAATCTATTGATACATGTCTATCATAATTGGTATGGAATCATAATCATTGAAATATGAATTGTTTACGGCCAGTGAATGAAAATGAAAATAAAAGTATTTGGTGACCAATACAAAGAATAATTTCAGAGTTTAGTAAATAATGTAGTGAACCATTTACAATTGGTTGAATTATTTTATTTGTCATTCAAATGGGTCAATATAATATATCAAGGAGAATATATTGATTTATATTTTCCTTCATCATAACGAGACAAATCACAATTAGAATCAGAATTGCACATTAGAGAGCATGAAGGGGAAATAAACATACTAGAAAGGGGAGGCTTGAATTTCCATGAAGATGTTTTATTGTAATTAGTTAGTATAGATCATCGTATTGAAGAAATGGTATCAAAATATCATAATAATGTCTATTTCCTCATATATGAGACAAATATAGATAATCATAATGATGAAATCATACCGAACAAATCATATTGGAAAATATAATTTCAACTAGTGTTTTTGAAGAAAGTCATAAGAGAGAGGATGTTTTTGAAACATTCAAGAAGGATCTAGAAGAAAAGGGAAGATTTTGGAAACATTGAGGAATCATAAGATACACACAAAATTCAAGGAAACATGAAATTCCTAGTAATTTGGTTGAGAAGGAAGGTTTTTAGGAATTCCAACCAAACCAAATTTGGGGAGAGTATAAATGGTGAAAAGCATATTGTTCCTTTTAGGCTAAATTATTTTTCCTATTAAATAGAGATAAGGAAGAGATCTAGAGAGAAGAAGAGGTTCCAGATTGAGGTTTTCTTGAAAAATTTTGGCTGGAAAGAAGAGAAAGGATTTGAGACAAGACTGCAATGTATTCATCTGATCATCGCATTCACCTAAGTATCACATTCAACTGATTTTCATATTTGGAAGGATTATCATAATCGATCTGTTATCATATTGGTAATGATCCTCATATTTAGTTAGTTATTGTATTATAAAGGATTATTATACTAGGATTTCCAAAAAAAAGTAGAAAGTGTTTATAACTTTCTCAATTGTATTTTAAAATATATATTTCTGTATTGAGAAATCGGACTGGGGAAAATCGTATTTGTAAATCAGACATATTTTTATTATAAAGTCTAGGATGTTCTTACCATCATCTAGGTAAAAAAGTGAAGAATTTATTTTAATGTTTGTATTAATTAATTATGATAAAAAAGAATAATGACATGTTTTTTTTAAAAAATTATTCATTACATCATTTTTGAAAGAAGGTGACCACACACTTTTTGATTTTTAGCATAGTTCTACAAGAGAGAAATGGCATATCCTACTTATTTTATTCCATACAAAAGGATAGTTTTCTAGTGGATTGTGTGGTTTTGGATCATTTACATTCCATACTAAGGATGTCTCTATTCTTGTTGAATACAAAACCTTGTAAATACATGTATTTCTATGGATGTGTGTTGGATTCTTTTCAGAAGGGAAAGAAATATTTAACAGTATGTGTATGTGGTTTATTAAGAAAGAAACATAAAAGTAAAAGGTATCACTAATTCACCCCTCCCCCTCTCAATGATACAAGTATCCTTACCGGTCACTTATAATTGGTATCAGAGATGATGTTTTCCTATGCGCTTTTCTGATGTTTTGAAGAAGGTGTTATGATGGATAATCTATGTTGTGTGAATAGTTAGTGGATTCAGATCTTAAATGATAGGAATTATCATATCTGTAATGTAATAATTAGTCTATATCTTTAGTCTCTTGGGGTTGATGTTTCAGGACCTGTTATAGATTATTTACCTTCTCATATTTAGAATTATCCTCTCACAAATGCTGATAAGGGAAACCTTGAGTATGATAGAAGAGATAAGAATGATTTACTCTCATCACTTTCTAAAAGTCAGTTTCTGAGAGTAAAATGGAATTTCCTCTACCAATGGAATATGGGATAAGTAACTAAAATTTATGAAGGAAATAGAAAAGTAAAAAAAGAAAATTTACAAATATGGATAATTGTGTATGAATATCAGAATATGGGTGAGTATGAATCTGTTGGAAAAATATTTACTAGGGTAAATGACATTGTTAGCACTATCATAGGTGTTGGTGAAAATTAAGAATATTGTATGATTTTTTTAATGATTTTTAGAACTATTCTAGATAAGTTTGATGTCAAATTTTATTCATTGGAATATAGAGATTCTAATATATTATTTCTGGATTATTTACATAGTACTCTCTTTACATAAGAGAAGATAAAGGAAAAATTTAATAAGGAAAAGGGCATTTTTATAGAGAAATTTATTTCAATGCCACCAAGAAACAAAAGGATAAAAAGTTTCCCAAGGAATATGACGTTACAATCTCTAACTCCCAAAATGAGTTATGTAAAAATATTAATGAAATTTTATCCTTGTACTCTAAAAATATGAAAATATGTATAGGAATGTATAAAGGGAAACATCCCTTAAAATTTTATGGTTTTATATCCATTGGGAATTTTCTTCTTAATTTTTTTCAAAGGGGTGATGAAGATGAAAGTGATAAAGAAGAATATGAAGAAGAAGAAGAAATAAGGATAAGAAGATATTGGAATTAAAAGGGTGATAAAGTAAAATTCTATTCTAATAGAGAAGACAAGACGTTCTTTGAATAGAAAAGGATAATATTTTTCTCTACGAATTCCAATTGTGAGGAGGATACAAAAGGAGTTGAAGAAAAAAAATTATTTCAATGGTTAATGAGGAATTTTTTTCTATATATGAAATTAGTTGTTCTAAAGAAGAATAAAAATGTGAATATGAATGAGAAAAATAAATTTAGCATACTGGGGAGAATAATTTCATTTACACAATTAACAATGATGAATTGTAAAGCATCAAATCTGAAGGAGAAGAAAATAAATTATAATATCTTCTAATAAAAAATTAAAAAATGTCTCGGTAATATTTGGATACTAGAAAAGGAGACCATGGAGTTGAAAAGTGGATACTCTTAAAAAATCAATAATGTATTGTTGATAATACAGAAAATATTATGTAATAGATTGATGATTTAGTGGAATCTATTGAGGTTGAAAGGAATTATATTGAACATTTGGAAGTGAAGTTGAAGGAAAATAGAAGAGGCGTTGGAACTTGTCCAATAAAAACATTCGAAATCTCAAAAGAGGTATGTGTTTCAAAAACTCTATATAGAAAGTTGGTGAATGTTATCATAAGGAGAAACCATAATAAGATCAACAGAATTTACCTTCAACAGATGTGAAGAGAGCTATAATTGTTTTTGATAAGAAGAATTTTTGGAAAGATATGTATGTTTCCAAGAACAACAATGTTGGGAAATTAGAAGTTACTAAACATTATGAGTAAGTAAAATTTCCTATCACTTATGGTCCAAATAAGTTTGAAAATAAAGATAATATAAAGTTGAATGTGGCAATTGAAAATAGAGATTTTCGTGATTAAGAATGTTCTATTAAGAAGGTCATGGAGGGACATATTCAAAACTCATGTTAGTATGGATGTTTCCAAAAAAAATTCCCTTTCTATGAATATTAATGGCATTATGGTGGATTTGGGATTACAAATAACATGGTTTTCTTCAACCAAAAATATTATAACTATTCCACAATGTATCGAAGGAGATGATTGAGGGGGAGTTAATCTACTCAAGGAAAGAAGTGTAATAATGTTGTTCAAAAGAATTCTAAGAAGCGTGGAGTGAAAATTGAAAACATATTCCAACCTATAGATACTATTTGTAAAAGATGTGAAAAAAACTATACGTATTTCTAAAGAATATTTTTTTTAATGGCATAAAAAATGTTTCTAAAAAACACCCAAAAGTTAAATGTATTGGAAGTTACAAAAAATATATATGCTAATATTAAAAATAAAGAGTGCTTATTTATCTATCCAGAACACATTTCATGGCTAGTAAATTTGAGGAAGAACAAAAGACAGGCACGGAAAAATTTGTTTGACTATCTATCAAGAACAAAAGGAAGGCAAGGAAAAAATGTTAAAATCCAACAGTAGAAAATATATTACTAAAGATAATGAAAATTCAACATCCATATTAGAAAATTCTATAGAAAAGAATAATTTTATTATAAAACCTGATAAGAATTAATAGATGTAATAAAGAATATCAAATGAAAAATCCAAAAAAAAGTAGAAAAATTCTATTCTGAGAGATGAATCTTAGTCCAATTGTTAGTTGTAGAAAAAAATCATGATTTCTCCTTATTCACAATTTTTTTATATTTTTACTAATGTTCATGGATTTAATGAAGTAAAAATAACTAAGCTGTAATTTATGAGTCACTTACAATACTACAAAAAATTTAACGAGGTTATGAAAAATATGAGTTTTTAAAAAGTAGTTTTTTATACACATGAACATTTTTATATTTTTGTTTAGATGGGTTCAGTTTACTTTTATCTTATAAAAATTCCTTCAAGCATATCTATAATCATGAAAATGGTGAAAGAAACATTAAAGAGGTAATACATGATTGTTTTTCAATGGGAAACATTTACATGTTTAATTATTCACTCTTGTTTTCTATATCAATTTCACCCATGTAAACTAATTTTTTTTGGTTAAAGGTTATTTGTTAGGAAACTCATGTGATACCTATGTTGGGGAAAAGGTTTAACATTTGGAGATGAAATAATCCAACCTATGGAATTGAGATCATTTGTCAATAAGGAAGTAACTTTGTATGTTGATCACTTTGATTTTGACTATCAATAAAGGGGAGAGATAAGAAAAAGGTAGAGAGAAAATAAATAAGGTGAGGAGGAAACAAATGGATCTAAGAAAAAGTAATAAAAGATAACAATACCACTTATTATTTGGAGGTTTTTGAAGTGGTTGATATGGGTATTGAAAACAAACAAAAAAATGGAGATTTTTAGGCCCAAGTTGTGTTTTAGTTTTATTTTTCGTCATTATATTCATATATTGATTATGTTGTAGAATTAATTTATTAGAAGAAGGTGATGAAAATCTGTATCGAAGAAGGGTGTGTTTATGAAGATTCCAATAAAAATCTAGAACAATAAAAAGTATGAGAATCATATCCAACACATCCAAATGATTCATTCTGATGTATCATATTGCGATATTGATAAAAAATAATTTCTAAAAATCCCAAAGATTCTAGAGAAGTTTTTTGGTTGATTGAAGATGTTTTTTGACTTTTTTTAACGAAAAATGTCAAAGTAATGGAATCACCCCACTTTGAAAATATGGTGATATAACTTAGAAATCATATTCCTTAAATCTAACTCAACATCTTATTAAATAATTATAACTCCAAAATTATGTGAAGGAATTTTTAGTGAAATTCATATTCATAAATTCTAACTCGAAAACTTTATTTAATAATTATGACTATAAAACATATTCAAAACATCAGAATCACAGTGCTTAATAATATGAGTCATGTTTAGAAGAAAATTTCTACAAGGAAATAATCGTTGGTCTAATCTTGAGTCTAGAATGAATGGAATAATAAGTTATAAATATTTCAATTAAATATGTTATGAAAATTTTCAGATATTGGAGTTCTCATAAATCATAAGTATCTTTTAAAACTTATGATGTCTGTTTGATGAAAAGAATGAAGGGAAAATATTCTAACCAATCTTATTCGCCCTGATTGTAATTAGGAAAATCATATTCAGGCTAATTTTATTCATGAAAATTGTATTTAGGATGATTGGGAATGAAATAAATTATTGGAAGAGTGTGAAGTTATAATACTTATTGATTAATGTAAAAAAGATGATTGAAAGGATGGAAAGATGCAATAATTTCCTCGGTAAGTCAGATGATGATGAATCTAATCTCCAATTTATTTAAAGTCATGACTAAAGTCATGATATATACACATGTTTCTGGATAAATTAAGTTGTCGAAGTCCGAGTTCCTGAATTTTGATCCATCATATTCAGTACACCATCATATTTATCAGAGGAAGAATTGTTTGTGATACAAATTTAATGGTCTCATATTCTTAAGAGAAATAATCTGCTAAAGATGAAGCTACTGATACTTGTCCATCATACTCAGTATGTCATCGTAATAATTGGAGAAAGAATTGGATGGGACATATGATTGAGAATAAAATGAAAATTATGTGGCGATAAATATGAAAAATAATTTAAAAGTTTAATCAATAATGTTTTAAACCATTTACAAATGGTTGAATTAATGTATTTATCATTCAAATGGGTGAAAATATGAGATAAATAAGAACCTATTGATTTACATATTTCTTCATTATAATGAGACAAAATATAATCAGAATTGGAATCCTACTTTAGAGAGATTGAATGAGAAAAAAAAGTTCTAGAAATGGGAAGCTTGAATTTTTAAAAAGATATTTTTTTCATCAGTTATTAAAGAGAATCGTAATGAAGAAAATGTATCAGGTAATCAGAATAGTGACTATTTATTCATATGTGAAACTCGTATAGAGCATCGTAATGAAAAAATCATAGTAAGAAAAAATAGAGTCAAAAATTAGTGTAATGAATCGGAAATTTCAAGGGATATTTTTTCTTAAATACTTTGGAATTTTTCGAGTATGTGGTTTATGACGGCACCTGATTCTGAGGCCCGGTGTGCCCGGAATCAATTTCTGAAGTTTTATTTGGGTACGTTCAGTAAACGTACGTGCGGGGTTTTCTATCTTTTGAACCGGTGCTCAGAATTAAAATCTAAGGACACCGATGAACTCATAGCACCGATATTCTCTTAAGGGAACCTTTACCGTAGTTTCATTTTATGTGGTTTGAGATTTAATAATTGGGAATTTAGAATAAAATAAATAAATTTTGTGGAACACAATTTTATTTATTTAAGTTGGATAATTCCTCTAAAGGGGAGTTTGAGGTGGGGCCCACACCCACATAACCACCCATGAGAAGATATTTGTGAGGTGGGGACCACACGAGCCTAACCATTCCATCTTCCCATAACTCCCCCTAAACTCCCTTAAACCCCTTGTTTAATTCTTAAGAACTTCCATCTTTAATTGCTAACCCTTCACCTTCTTCTCTCTCTAATTAATTTTGCCAACCCGTGGTAAATTAATTAGGTGATTCACTTAATTAATTTATTTTGTGTGTTTGAATTAATTGGATTTGCATGGAGCTTCTTTAGGTTGGTAGAGATCTATTTTAAATATTTTAAATATTTTCCTTAGCAAATATTTTGTGGGGGAACCTCTGGAGAAATAGAAGAACACCATTTTTATCTCGACGAAGGATATCTCTGTAGAAGAATGCGAAGTCAGCAACGATGCTTCTTTGGGTGCACTCCAACGTCGACAAAATCGACATTCTTCATCCGTGATGCCAGACCTCCATGACGGTTGTCTTCCGTGACTCAACGACGTGCGCCATAAATTGCGAGGATAGGGAATTATGTCCAATTTTAATGGAATAAAATTGTTCTTGGTTATTTGTTGAGAAACATTGTTTGACTTCGTCCAATTGCTACCACCTAACATGGAGGGTGCGAGCCGAATACACATGGAATGATGAGCCTCTGTAGACTCTTTGTTTGCGATTGAGGCGCGTTGGAAGAGGCGGCGAGGGGAGAAGTGGCGGCTGTGCGCCGACTGCGTGCGGAAAAACCGTGGGCCGCTCGGCCGAAGGTGAACCGACCGACCGAAGCCGGCCGGGCTGAAGGAAGGCAGCGGCTCCACAAGGGGCTCCGTGCTACAGAGGACTGCGGATCGCGTTCCGCGGGCCGCTCGACAGACAAACCGGCCAACCAGCCGGCCGACCGGTTGGGGAAGACCCGCGGCGCCAGAAGGGCGCCGCGCTGGAGGAACTGTGGCCCGTCCGAGCGGGCCGCTTGCACCGGGAAGGCTGGTCGGCTTTATCCGTCCAGTTTGGGAGGGTGGCGCCGCTTGGCGCTATCGGTTATGGAAAGCGCCCCCCCCCCCTCGGACTGCTCGGCCCCTTCGGACTGAGTCGCGGCCAGCTGGGCTGCGGCCTACCGGGTCGGGCCACGCCCCGTCGGGACGGGACGCGCCCCCTCGGGTCGGGCGGCGCCATGCTCCTCGAGCCGGGCCACGCCCCTCGTGTCGGGCAGCGCAATTCACCGGGCTTGTCCGACCCTCTTTCGGGTCGGACGCGCCAAAATTGGGTTAACCGGACCTTTCGGTCCACTGGGCTTAACGGGTCGGGCCCGTTTCCACTTAAAGGTGAATATCTTAAAGATCGCGCGTCCGATCGACATGCCATCTGCGGCATTGGGACCCTTGCAAATAGGAGGTCCTATTGAGATACTCTAAGTGTGTTTTGGATGACATTGGATAACAGCAGGGTTTGGAACGAGCGTATTTCCAACCGGGCCCCTGGAATGGAATAACCAATATCTTTCAGACCGTGCGTCCGAATGACGCACTGTCTGTTGCGTCAGGTTCCTTTTGACGAGACGGAACTTTGGGATACATCAACTCTAGAATTCAAGATAGTTAATGTGACAAACCCTTTTCTCGAGGAGCGGACCCTCTCGATATCGAGCGTGTTGTGTGCGGGGACCCTAGAGCTCGCTGCGACTGCAATGACTACCGTACTAGAATCCTCTGTGGGATCGGTGACAATGACTACCATACTGGAATCCTTCATGGGTTCGGTGACTATTACTACCATACTGTAATCCTCTGTGGGTTCGATGGTGATGATTACTGTTCTTGTATGTTTTGTGGGTCCGACAGTTCGACTAGTGTACTTGTATCCTACATGGGTCCAACAGTTTGACTACTGTACTTGTATCCTACGTGGGTCCGACGGTTGGACTACTGTTCTTTTATTCTACGTGGGCCCGATATTTTGACTGGTCTAGTATCTTATGTGGGTCCAACAGTTTGACTTCTATTCTAGTATCCTACGTGGGTCAAACAGAGTAGCTGGTCTAGTATCCAACGTGGGTCCGACAGCTTAGCTGGTCTACTATCCTATGTTGGTCTGATAGCATAGATGAATCAGTGACTGCATCAGGTCATCTTTATCACTTTACGAGAGATGTATTCCTATGTGCGCTGAGTCTTGACTTTCAATCATTATCATCGATGTGGTTGACTTCTTTCATATGTGGACTGGGTTGTGCGTGGTCTTGAGAGTTGGAGCCGAACTAGGATTGATAACTTAGGTATATGTGTGGTAATATACCTAAGTAGAGTTGGTTGATACTTTATGATTGTGTCCATTCATTGTGGTTTACCCTTAGTGGATTCTGGGAGACCTTCGGGGGTCTCGGGGTCCATACTAAGTATTGTTATACTCACCCCTGCACAGTCTATGCCCACACAACATTGTGTTCGATGCAGACAATGGACAACACTGATCATGGTAGTGACTTGTGGAGCTGGACGGTACCCGGAGGTGGACCAATTGGTGATATTTACACGGAGCAGATGGACGGACCTGTGGTGCTGGGGAGACTCTCTGTACCCACCCTTCAAGTGGGATTCCAAGAGGACGACTCGGTGGTTGCTGATTTAATTTATTGTAGTTGTACTAGTATTATAGTTATACTGTACTTTTCAGTTGGGTTTGTATTCTTGACCAGTTACCTTTCAGCACTTCCTATTGTATTCAGTATTAAATTTTTCTTACTTCTGTTGCATACTCTGTTGTGTTGTTTACTAATATAAAGGCAATGCCTTTGATTTTTTGGGATTTACGCCTTTGGTGCTAGTCTCCGGCCCCTAGCCTTTGGAAGGTGGGCGTTTGATAGTCACATCACGGGCCCCAAGGATGGGTCGTGAAAAATTGGTATCATAGGAGTTGATTCAACCACATAAATCAAGACTCTGATCATTACTTTCTATAAAGAAATGGTGTTAAGAGTCTTGAGTGTGGTTTTCAGTCCAGGGAGTACAGTGTAAGTGCGGAAGATGAAAAATCCATAAAACAGGACCATGACCCCTGATTTCCGACTCAGTGCACAAAAACACTAACCAGATGTGTGTTTCAAAAGTTTTCTTTGTGATTACTTTGAGTCAGCTCACCAGGTATACTGTTTTGACTTTGGCGCAACTGTTTCATTTCAGGATCGCCTCATGAATGCAGACAACTAGGTTTCTGAGTTATGTACGAGATGGTAGCCCAACAAGCGACAAGGCCTCGATGAAAGGCCCCATCACAGTGGAGGTACCAGCGGTACCACTCCCCACTGGGCCACCGACACCACCAGCCCCAGCGGAAGAGAGTACACGCCATCTGAGTGCATTGCACGAGTTCCCGCGACAGAGGCTGCCCAGGTTCCGGGGAGAGACGGAACCCCAGGCAGCTGAGGATTGGCTAGAGGCTATCATTAGAGTTTTCATATTAGTAGGGACACCAGCTAATCTTATGGCGATCCTTGCTGCGATTATCCTGCACGCAACAAAAGGTAGATGGTGGAGCTTGATGCTACAGGTTCACGACGAGGCATATCTACTTTGGACAGACTTCGAGAGTCTCTTCCGCTCGAAGTTTGATCATGCCACCCTTCTTGCGGTGCAGATTCAGGATTTACATCATCTGTGGTAGGGCAGCATGACAGTAGCTCATTACTCATAGAGGTTTACTGGTATCTCGCGCTACTCCATGGACTTGGTATGATACCCATTTTTCAGGGCCTGGTCCTATGAGCATGGACTTATGCAGGAGATCAGGGCTTCGATGATCTCCCTCAACATCCTGAAGCAGGCCGGAGTGCTCGAGCGATCCCTTCTAGTGGAGAGATTTCTCGCTGAGCCGACACCAGTAGTGATTCCCACCATAGGGAGACACGTAGCAGAGTCTTCTGTAGCCGGTAGTAGACAGATGTCACAGAGGTCCAAGTGGACCAGGCCATGAGGAGAGAGACCTCAAAATACAGGTTCGATTGTGCATGGAAACCATAATAGAGCCAGCTATACGAGGAGCATGCAGCGGGCAGGGTCACATGGCTTGAGACTACCCGATCTGTCGTGCAGATGAGCAGCAGACAGTGGAGGGACCTCCCAGGCAGAGCCAGAGGTTCGACTGTGGTGGTCTGTAGGGAGCAGGCGGACGAGGCAGAGGAGCTAGCCAAGCAGAGGGTGGTGGATGACGTTTTCGGGCTCTACCACCACCACCACCAGGAGGTCCACCCCAACTGTAGGGAATGGATGGACATGGGATATCTCAGCTTCAGGCAGCTGAGGCCTATGACCATAGTGCTCCGAGGGAAGGTGTATAATAGCGGGACTAACTCCAGGCATGGAGACTTTTGTTCATGATGCATCTAGTTTGTTTATGTCCTTGTTTGTGGTTGCTTTGTGTCTTTGTACTTTGAGAAATTGTAATAAAAGACACTTGTCCATGGGATTTTTTATTTCCTACCTTTTTTATGGTTGATACTGAGATATTCCATTGAAAACCATTGACATGACCCTATCTTTTGAGATTCCTACTAGAGGAGACCCAGTGACCACACACAGCTGCCGACAGTGTGACTCGACCCTTGGAGGCGAGAGTAACTGTTGGATCTCTTGGTAGAAGTGTCGAGGCCTTACGACGTCTGCCATTGCATGAAATAATATTGTTCATGTCAGGATTGACTGTATTGGGAAAAGAACAAGGTTTATATAGGGGATGAGACCAGATTTCTCTTTTTGGCAAAGGAGAAATCTTAGCAGCTCTTGTAGGACGTAAGCGAAAAAGGGTGTAGTCGAGTTCTTTACAAATGGCTAGTCACACCAATAGTTTGTTGAGTGAATGGTTTATGGTTTAATATAATATCAAAAGTCTCAGGTGTGTATTCTTGTAGAAGGAACTGGACCTGAGATGGTGACATTGACTTGAGTTCATCTGGGACTATGACTTTGAGATAGACTATACTCCTGGGAAGGGGAACACTGTAGCAGAGTTCGTTTCACGATGCCTCACTTGTCATCAAGTGAAGGCAAAGAACCGGGTACCAGCAGGCTTGGTACATCCCATAGACATCCCAGAGTGGAAGTGGGATGGGGTATGAATGGATTTCATGATGGTACTTCCACGCATATCTAGAGGGCACGACTCTATTTGGGTGATCATCACCCAAATCACCAAGTTGTCCCACATCCTACCAATCAGAGAGCAGGGTTCAATAGAAAGCTTGAGATGCCTCTACGTACATGAGATTATACATATTCATGGTGTATCATCAATGATGATCTCCGATGGGGACACATTCTTTACTTCCTGGCTTTGGAAGGGTTGTATGAGGAATTCGGGATGAAGCTATGTCTGAGCAGCGACATTCATCCTCAGACAGATGGTCAGACTAAGAGGACCATTCCGGCTCTCAAGGACAGGATCCGTGCATGTGTCCTCGACTCTGGTCGCAGCTGAGAGGATCACTTACCCTTGGTGCAGTTTGTGTACAACAACAGCTACCACTCCACCATCGAGATGGCCCCTTACTAGGAACTATACGGCCAAACATGCAGATCACCTCTATGCTGGACTGACCCTGGGGAGTCAGCACTCGTAAGACTAGAGATGGTTTAGGAAACGAAAGACAAGGTGGAGATCATCCAAGAGCAGATTAAGACTACACAGAGCAGACATAATTCCTTTGCTGATAGGAGGTGGAGAACACTAGAGTTTGAGGATGGCGACCACATTTTCTTACGGGTATCACCTCGATGGGCTCTATGGAGATTTGGCCAGTGTGGCAAGTTATCTCCCCATGTCATCGGACCTTTCCATGTCCTCAGTAGAGTAGGTGAGGTGGCTTACCGCCTGGCCCTTCCAACTTAGTTGAACTGGGTGCATGACATATTTCGTGTATCTCAGCTGAGGAGATACGTGCACGACCCGACCCACATCATCGATCACAAGGAGTTGGACATCGATGTCGGGGTGACATTTGCGGAGGTCTCACTGGAGATCAAGGATCGACAGGAGCGGGTCCTACATAGATGTTCGATTCCTCTAGTGTGCATTCGATGGCAGCACGAGAACCTCCAGGAGAGCACTTGGGAGCGGGCGGCTCAGATGCGAGCTCAGTATCCCCATTTGTTTCCCTAGTGTGTGTTGTAGCTTTACAGGGACATAAATCCCTGATGTGGGTGTAATGTAAAGACCCAGAAATTTAATGGAAATTTTTTTCTTAAATACTTTGGAATTTAACGAGTCTAGGGATTCTGACGGCACTTGATTCCGAGGCCCGGTGTGCCCGAAGTCAATTTCTGAAGTTTTGTTCAGGTACGTTCTGTAAACGTTCTTGCAGGTTTTTCTATCTTTTGGACCGATGCTCAGAATTGAAATCAGAGGACATCCATGAACTCACAGCACCAGTATTCGCTTAAGGGGACCTTTACCGTAGTTGTGTTTTACGTGGGTTGAGCGTTAATATTTGGGAATTCAGAATAAAATAAATAAAATTTGTGGAACACAATTTTTTTAATGGTAGTTGGTTAATTCCTCTCAAGGGGAGTTAGAGGTAGGGACCACTACCACATAACCTCCCATGGGAGGATATTTGTGAGGTGGGGCCCACACGATCCTAACCTTTCCATCTTCCCATAACTCCCCCTAAACTCCCTTAAACCCCTTGTTTAATTCTTGACAACATCCCTCTTTAATTGCTGACCCTTCACCTTCTTCTCTCTCTAATTAATTTTTCCAACCCATGGTAAATTAATTAGGTGATTCACTTCATTAATTTATTTTGTGTGTTTGAATTAATTTGATTTTCAAGTCACTTCTTTAAGTTGGGAGAGATCTACTTTAAATATTTTAAATATTTTCCTTAGCAAATATTTTGTGGGGGAACCTCTGGAGAAATAGAATAACACCATTCTTCTCTCGACGAAGGATATCTTCGGTGAAGAATGCGAAGTCACCAACGATGCTTCTTCAGGCACACTCCAACATCGACAGAATGGACGTTCTTCATCCACCATGCCCGACCTCCACGGTGCTTGTCTTCCGCGACTCGACAACGTGCGACATCAATTGCGAGGTTGGGGAATTATGTCCAATTGTAATTGAATAAAATTTTTCTTCTTCATTATTGAGAAACATGTTTTGACTTCGTCCAATTACGGTCGCCTAATGTGGAGGGCGCGGGCCAAACACACATGGCCCAACGACGCTCTATAGACTATTTGTTTACGATTGCGGCATGTCGGAAGAGGCGGCGAGGGGAGAAGCGGTGGCCTTGCGCCAGCCGCATGCGGAAGAATAGCAGCCCGCAACTGTCGGTCGCTCGCCCGAAGGAGAACCGGCCGGCCGTAGCGGGCTGGGACGAAGTAAGACCGCGGCGACGCAAGGGATGTCACGCTACGGATGACTGTGGCCCAAGTTTTGCAGGCCGCTCGGCAGGAAAACCGACCGGCCTGACGGGGAAGACCCACGGGGCGAGTAGGGTGCCGCGTTGGAGGAACCGCGGCCCGCCCGAGTGGGCCTCTTGCACTAGGAAGGCCAGACAGCTTCAGTCGGCCGGTTTGGAAGGGAAGCTCTGCTTGGCACCACCAGTTTGGGAAAGCACCCCCCCCCCCCACTCCTCGGACCACTCGGACCATTCGGGCCGAGCCGCGGCCAGCCAAGCCACGTCGTGCCACACCGCACCGCGCCGGGCTGCGCCCCGCTGGGCCAGGCCGCACCACCTCGGTCCGGGCCATACTCCTCGACCCAGGCCGCCCAATTCACTGGGCTGGTCCAACCCTCTATCAGGTCGGACCCGAAAAAACCGGGATGACCTGAACCGTTGGTCCATTGGGCTTAACGGGTCGGGCCCGTTTCCACTTAAAGGTGAATATCTTAATGACCGTGCATCCGATCGACGTGCCTTCTATAAGACTGGGACGCTTCTGAAGGGGCAGTCCTTTTGCAATACTCTAAGTGAGTTCGGACGGCTTTGGATAACGGCCGGGTTTGGAACAAGCGTATTTCCACCGGGGCCCCTAGAACGGAAAAGCCAATATCTTTCAAACCGGGCGTCTGATTGACGTGCTGTCTATCGCGTCGGGTTCCTTTTGAGGAGACAGAACATTAGGATACATCAACTCTGGCCTTAATGATAGTTGATTTGATGACCCCTTTGCTCGAGGAGCAGACCCTCCGGGAATCAAGTGTGCTGTGTTCGGGAATCCTAGAGCTGGCTGCGACTACGACGACTACCGTACTGGAATACTCTGTGGGTTCGGTGAGGACGACTACCATACTGGAATCCTCTGTGGGTTTGGTGACGACAACTACATTACTAGAATCCTCTGTGGTTTTGACGGCAATGGTTACTGTTCTTGTATCCTACGCGAGTTAGACAGTTCAACTACTGTACTTGTATCATTCGTGGGTCTGACAGTTTGACTATTGTACTTGTATCCTACATTGGTTCGACAGTTCGACTGATGTTCTTATATCCTATGTGGGTCCGACAGTTTGACTGGTCTAGTATCCTACATGGGTCCGACAGTTTGACTTCTGTTCTATTATCCTACGTGGGTCTGACAGAGTAGCTGGTCTAGTATCCTACGTGGGTCTGATAGCTTAGCTGGTCTAGTATCCTACGTGGGTCCTACAGCTTAGATGAATCAGTGACTGCATCAGATCATATTTATCACTTTACGAAAGATGTATACCTGCGTGAGCTGTGTCTCAAATTTCAATCATTATCATCGATGTGATTGCCTTCTTTCCTGTGTGGACTGGGTTGTGCTTGGGCTCGACAGTTGGAGCAGAACTGGGATTGATAATTTAGGTATATGTATTGGCATATACCTAAGTAGAGTTAGTTGATACTTCTTGATTGTATCTTTTCTTTGTGGTTAACCCTTCGTGGATTCTGGTAGGCCTTTGGGGGTCTCGTGGTCCCTACTGAGTATTGTTATACTCACCCCTACACGGCCTATTCCCTCACTACATTGTGTTGGATGCAGACGACAGACAACACTAATCGTGGTAGAGACTTGTGGATCTGGATGGTACCTGGAGTTGGCCCACTTGGTGAGACGTACACAGAGGAGACAGACAGACCCGTGGTGCTGGGGAGACATTCTGTACCCACCCTTCTGGTGGGATTCCAAGAGGATGACTCGGTGGTTGCTGATTTAATTTACTACAATTGTACTAGTTTTACAGTTGTAGTTTACTTTTCAGTTGGGTTTGTATTCGGGCCCATTTACCTTTCAGCACTTACTTTTTTATTCAGTATTACTCTGTGCTTACTTCTGTTCTGTACTCTGTTGTTTTGTTTACTAATATAAAGTCAATACCATCAATTTTTTTGGGATTTATGCCTTTGGTGCTAGTCACCAGCCCCAGGCCTTTGGAAGGCGGGCATGGGGTAGTCATGGCACGGGCCCCGAGGACGCGTCGTGAAAATAAGAATTAGACTTGTGTTTTTAAATAAAGTTATAAGAAAGGTAATGTTTTTATATGATTTGAGAAGGATCGAGAAGAAAATATAAGAGATGAGAAATGTTAAAGGAATTCAACATGCACCCAAAATTCAAGGAAATATGAAACTTTTGGTAATTTGGTTGACTAGGAAAGTTTTCTCGAATCCCGTCCAAACTACATTTAGGGTGAGTATAAAAGGTGAAAAGTAATTTGTACTTTTCACACTGAATTACTGTTCATGTGAAGTAGAGAGGAGTTGAAGGTCTTGAGGGAAGAATATTTTCTAGATTGAGTTTTTATTGAGGAAGTCATGCTGGACAAAAGAGAAAGGAGAAGAGACAATATTGAAACATATTCAGCTGATCATCATATTCATCTGATTGTCATATTCATTCTATAATCATATTGGGAATGAATAAAAAATTCTTTTGGTTGTTGTATTGGAAAGGATCGTCATATTCAGATTGTTGTGGTACAAGGATGGATAATCATTTTGGGATTTCTAATCGGATGTAGAAAGTGTTAGGAATTGTTTTAATTATATTCTTATGAGATATATTTTTCTATCGAGAAATCAAACAAGGAAAAATCATATTGGAAAATCGTATTTTGTTTTATTAAAAAGTATAGTAATTTCTTAATAGTTTTTTGGAATGAAAATAAAGACTGTTTTTGAATGTTTATACTTTTATAAGTTGATAAAGATGCACCATAACATGTTTTTTTTTAAAAATTGAATTATAAAATTTATACTAAAATTATGAAACACACTATTGGATTATTTATATAGGTCTATATGAGTTAAAGAGCATATACTAATTGTTTTATTTCACACAAAAAGACTATTTTATGTTATATTATGGGGTACTAGATCATTTATTTACCATACTAAGGATGTAGTTATTCTTGTTGGTGAACCTTGTAAACACTTGTATTCCAATATATGTGTGTTTTATTTGTTTTCCACAGGAATGTAAATAATTAACAAGAGGTGATTATTGTTTCTTAAGAATGAAACATAAATGAAAATTGTGTCACTAATTCACCCCCTCCCCCTCATAGTGATACAACTATCTCGACTAGGAACTTACATACATCTTTAACTCTTAATAAAACATCCTAGCCTCCAACGTTATCTAAAACATCCCATGATACAACCTATTAGGACCTCCCCTTAAAAATAACTTATTGTAGTGTTTCTGAACTACACTTCACATTCAGGGATCTTTTTATTTTTAGTGTTTTAGATAATTAGGAAAAACTCCTAAAAATTAGACCAAAACATGACATGTGGACTCTTATTATCAATATCAATTTTTTTCACCAAAGGAAACCCTTTTAAAAAACATGACTTCTTTTTGAGACACATCTTAAATACTATTATAATGACATATTCCTTATCCTTATCAATCTCAAGACATGTGAAAACATTTTAAAACATCAGATGAGCACAAAAAACTCAGTAAGGGACAAAAATAAAGTAAATAATTAGCTTAACGAAAACATAAAAACACATAAAATGTTTTTATTAAAAACTCATTAACACACATAGAAAAAAAATCAAATCGAATCATTGGGATATCATTACCATAACACTCTTAAATTCACCCTGAAAATGTAATAAATGAATGGTCGACTTCAGTCAATGGATTACCTAATTCATTAGAGAGTTATAATGGGTCTCACACTTCATAAAATCTATATCGATATTACCCATTTCTCATGAGATATAATGGGACTCAACCAATTATATAAGATATATTAGGATCATATATGAGCTATAATGGGGATCAAATAATCATATAATCTATATCAATCTCACCTTTAAAATTTACAAATATTATTATATAATCATAACACATAAAATATTTTAATTTTCAACTTGTCACTCATAAAATATCATTTTAACTCATAAGAAAAAATTTAATTTTTTTTGAAATAATCAATCCATTTTTAAAATACAATATAAAACATGTACAAAAAGGATTTTTGAATTAAAGTGTCTAATAACACTTTGAAACAATTTAAATAATTTAGAGAACTCTCATTTTAAAATATTCAATTTCATATAAATAAATCTATAAAACAATTTTTTAAATCATGGATATGAATGTGAAATATTTAGAAGAATAAATCATTAAAACACTTAAAAAGATGTTTTAGTTAAAGTGACCCTTAAATTGAACCTTAAAAATGATTCATGTCGAAAACATTCTACTGATCTTCAAAACAAAAATAAAATATCCTTTATAATTATTGTAAATCCAAATAAATAAATATGAAAAATAAAATAAAAAATATTGAAATGGAGAAATTATTGATTCATTAAACATTAAAAGTGTCCAATGCCACTTTGAAAATTTAAATCAAAAACCCAATTAAAGTATAATATTCATCATAATATAAAATAACTCAATAATAAGTAAATAAATTTAATGATAATTCAAGGGGTAGTACATACACCATTTAAAAGAAGGTGGGCGTATAACATCAAATTATTCCTTAATGAAAGAAGATTGAGAGGAAGTCCCTTACCGTGATCTCTACTCATCACATAACTTATATATATTTATGATTAATAAAGTTAGATTAATTTAAAATTTCTTGATAACCTCTTTTTCATGCTTATAATTCCTTTTATATCACTTATTACCATGTTATAACAATTATATAATTATTTTTGTTCTTGTGGGATGTTTTGATTATATTTGGTACATGAGTCAAAAATGATTTTAGTAAGTTGAATATGGTCAACGTGGTCATTAAACTATTTTCTATCGAAGAATATTTGTGACATACTATGGTTTTTTATATATAAAATATTCTTTTAATTAAAAACATTAATATATGGTTATGAAAAATGAACAATGTTATTGTAATGGAGATGGTAGCAGTACGTATGTATCACTAATGTTTTCATTCTTCAAGGATCATTAGTTAAAGAAGTTTAGAATTATTTTAACTTAAATAAGGATTATAATATAAATTATATCATATTAATCACTTAAATATACTTATTTTATTATTCATGTGATGTGGTGATTAAAAAATAATTTCATCGTTTCGTGGAGGGGGTAGTTCTTATGTACGCACGAACGATGTAATCATCATTTTCTTCTTGTAAATTAAGAATTTAATTGATATATTATTCAATTATAATGATAAATATTTCATTAATATAAGATATAAAATTTAATTTCATCTGTAATTCTGGAATTGAGAAATGGTAATTGAAGATTAATTATATCGATTCGTAGAGGTGATCATTCACACGTAAGCACGAATGATAAATTCTTTTTCCATTTGATGGAAGTGGAGATCAATTTAGGTGATGATATTAACATAATAATATCTAATTATATTTAGGATTTTGGTTTTATTATTCCATTATGGTTAATTATGATTTCATGGATGCAGAAGAAGAAATTAAATAGAAACACTTAATTAAAAACATTGTCTTTTCTTTGGCTGATCCCATTAGATTAGAAGATGAACACCTATAAGTATGGTGTTATGTATGAAACAAGGCCTCTATAATGTGGTTAGGGATCATGTGAATGGTTATATGTAGATATTTTCCAAACCAAATAGGTATTGAAGTGTGAATAAATGGTAATAAGTACCTCCCTTTTACAGGAGTGGGGAAGAACACTCTTGGAATTTCACAAATGATTAAATATAAACATATTACTTTTCTATTCCAAATGGATCCTAATTATTTTATTTCAATTCTAGGATTATTTTGGGTCAAATTAACATCATAAAATTAAAATTATATATGTTTTGACTATTTTTAACCCTATCTTCTATTAATCGTTATTAATTCTTTTTAGGATATCATGTAACTCACACTTTTGGGTTAATATAATTACTACAACATTCCAAAATACCCATAAATGTAAAAGTTATGACATGATAATACTTTTCCCAACAGTTTGGAATGATCTTAGTTTTTTATAAATTCTATATCAGTTATTAAAAGATTTTATATTTTGAAATATCAATAGTGTTAATTTGAAATTATTTAATATTTGACTTTTAAAAAAATTATAACAACTTGAAATGTTCTAAAAAACTACATTAACACATCAAAAACGTGCAAAAGTCATCCATATTATTACTATATGGAATAAATTATATATAATTAGATTTATTTTCTACATTTTTAATATCATTTATATAATTATTCTATAAATAAAAGAATTATTGCATCCTCATTTTGTCACAATTTAATGTAAGTACTAATTTTGAAAAAGTTATTCATAAATTTTAAATAAATAGTAAATAATTTTATCTTTATAAATCCTATTTATAGTCAAACATATCCTTTACTTAACCCCATATTAAAAATATTTTACTTGTTAAAAACAAGAGTGTAACAGAATTGTCATTTCATTAAATAAAATAATATAAATGTGTTAAGTCTTCCAAGGAGATCCAAGTGGATATGAAATCATAAAAGGTGATATTTGGGTCAACAATAACTCATCCAATGAAATTAGGGAAATTTTTTGTATAATTTTATAATATTTATAATATTATTTTTATCCTTATTTTCATGATTTACCCTTAACTATAGCTATAAAAAAGTTTCTAATGTTACTATTCATAATTTCCAAAAAATAAATTTGATCCATTTTGATCCTAAATTTCATATTTATTCCAACCATGTGGCTATTTTTTAAAAAATTCAACAAACATAATTCACTAAAATTAATTTAAAATTTATCCTATTGACGGATCGAGGAAATGAGTTTTTAAATTAAAATCGTTCAAATGTGAAAAAACTTTTATATCCAATTTTAATGTGAAATTGTGTACAATGACCTAAATTTAATTAATAGATAAATTATTTATTTAATTATACATTAAAACAATTCAAATATATAATTTAACACTATAAATTAATTATATGAAAAAGTAACTTTCAATTAAAATGCAAAAAAATTTCACTATTCATTAAAAAGTAAATCTTTTCAAAAAAATACCAAAAAATAATCCAAATTAAATTTTAACACACCAGTTATAAATAAGAAGTTTATTATGTCAAAGATAACATATAAAATTATTAAAAAACTAGATTAAAAATGGTTTCTCTATAAAAAACTAGTAAAACTGCCATTTTCGAAAAATACATCTATTATGCCAAAAATGGGATTTATTCTTATAGAATGTATATAAAATAATAAAATGAATGTAAAAAATTAAACTATATATATTATTATTATTAATATAATATAGATAGTGTAATTTATTAACTTATTAGTATAAAACACACTTGTGCACTTTTAAATGGTTTTTATGAGAAAAATACCTTTATTTTAAATAGGGTTTTATATTATTTTATAATTAATTGGTTAAAAATATTTAATTTTATATAAATGTTAAAATACTATTTTTGTAATTCATTTAATACTGGTCATTCCCTCTATTCAACTTTCTAGGTTTTAATACTTATATTTAAATAATAATATTTAATTTTTTGTTTAAACTTAATATGGTGTATCAGATACACTATTGAAAATAGTGTTTTTCTATTAAAAAATGTGGGATTCCACATTCTCGACCCCTAATAAATTAAATCCTATCGATTTGAAATTAAAATAAAAAACTAGGGTTTTGACTTTTCAAAATACTAGTATTGAAATCCTAGATCGAAAAAACGATTAATAATAATTTCATTATAAAAGAATGAAATTATGAACTTTACCTAAGATAAATTATACTTGGGGGAAATTTTTGGATAACATAGATGTTGGATAGAAAACGAACTATTGTGTTCTGATGGAGAGTAATACAGATCATGTTCATGATAATGATAACAATCACTAAACCATAAATACGTGGCAGGTACAAATGGTTATTGGTCTCATAGTAAGAAATGTAAATAAGAAACATTTCTTTTAAGATAATTTTCATAGAGTTAAGGAATTATTTTACTACCTATACTACAAACACAAGGAAACATACTTAATTGAAAATTATAGTTTAATCCTTCCACAATTTTATAATGCATACTCATCTTTTTCTCAAAATGAGGAGTATTCAAGATAAATACTTCAGGCCTGAAACTCTAGAATCAACATATAGAAAATCACATCATCCACAAAAATATTAATTTTCTATTCCCCATGACAATAGACACAACCCAAAACCAAAGTGGTTAGGATAATATAATATAATCCCCAATAATACCAATTTATTATATGATGGAAAACTACATCAATATCAAAAATTCAAAAGTAATACCCAAAGTTCAACATAGACCATCAAACAATTATCTATCCTTAAAATTAGTCAAAATAATTCAAACTAAGTATGTCACCCAAAATGATCATATCACATAGAATACCATGATAAGTTTTAATAATTATCTCCAAATAACATTAATTACTCTTAATGTCTCATACGAAACAGTAATTTCTTTAATAATACTCAAGATATGCTAACCATTTCCATAAATTACGTAAATCATCATAATCACACAATATAAAAACATATTATTCTTATATATAAGTAATATTTTATTCCCCAAATAAAATACAACAATATTCTATTTATCTTGATAGTATACTATTCCAAAAAATGAGTTTTTTTACCCAAACCATATTCATCACTCAATCCCTAAAATCATTTTTCTTATATGATAAAACTAGTGATCAAAAAATCAACTAATTATTATTCAAAAAAAAGGTTATTTAAAAAAAATTCATCCTAACCTAGTAGTTCACGTATACTAGTGGTAGGGGATGCACCCCTGTCACCCTTCAGTTGTAGTTTTGATTCCCATGGCCTTGCTGAACAAGATGAGTTGTCATGTATCCAGTGGGTATTCATTTTTAAAAAAATATTTCATTCATATAAAAATCCCAAAATATGAAAAATTCATCAAAATAACAATAATATACTTTAACCTTATTGTTTATCTCATACTTTTCATTTTTCTTTCAAAGAAAATATAACTTCCTCATAAATAAATTTATCAAAAAAATACCATTATTATTCTTCAAATTTCATAACAAAAATCCTCAAATGGGGTTTATAATACATTGAACCTATGATCAAACATAACATTATAAACTCATGATGATATACCTAACTCTCTAGAAAATATACTAAACTCCAAATATGTCTAACCCATTCTCTGATACCAATTATAAGTGTAACGTGCCGGTTCTGGAAGCCACACAATGGGGGCCCGAAACCCTGTTTTTCACATGACCTCAAGCGCATTTCCCCAAACACCAGAGGCAGCCGACTAGCAGTGGGGGCCTAGGTCTGATTGTGGGGAAACTATACCAACCTTTTTTGATGTGTAGCGCAGTGGAAAAATATAAACATACCAAAAGAGGAAGCAGTAACAATACAAATATGAAGGACAACGGTACTAAAGCCAAAGATAACCAACTGTCATACATATATAATGATGCAATATGTCCTATTTATAAGAAATTAGTCAAAAAAGGATACACTACAATCAAATACAATGCAACACAAAGTACAACAAAACAAAACAAAACAATGCATAAGGAACTGAGCAGCATCGTAAGCCTAAGCTTGGTCCCATGCTCTCCCACTCCTCAGCAATAATCAAGTACATGTATAGGGACTCTTTCCCTTATCAACACCTGTAACAATATAATCTGTTTGGGCCCTATACATGACCCAAATAGAGTGTGAGAAATAAATTCCAGTAGGAAACCACCAAAGGCCCATGCCCAACTGATAGTGAAAATGTGCAACAGCACTGTGCAATAAAGAAATGTAGTAGGCTAGAATGTACACAAAAGCATCTACCAATACGAGTTCCATTACCATTTAATTATTATTCAAAAATTCAATATAATTGAATTATAATTTCCCGAGACATGGCCTTGGCCGAAAATCTGTTGTACAGTGCCACAACAAAAACTACAACATGCTAACTAACAAATAGAAGGTATTAACAATACCAACCCTATGCTTTATCTTGGTAGGTATAAGACATGAAAACACCACAGTGAATATTTAAGTGAACATTTCCCTCAGGCTAAAAATTACCTTTCCCTCAGGCTAATCAGAACCTTGCCCTCAGGCATACCATATATTTCCCTCAGGAACATAAGCTACTTCCCTTTGGTATAACAAACGTTGCCCTTAGGGGAATCAATACCATTCCCTCAGGCGAATCAGTACCTTTCCCTCAAAAGAATATATACCTTGCCCATAGACGAATCAGTAATCGGGCCAAGCCCAATGCATAAGAAAGTAATAAATATGTTTCCTCTCAAAAAAACTCAAAACAAGATAACATTACGGCACATCCACAGGTATCATGGCCAAACAGCTAAACAAGGAGAACGCACCCCCGGTGTGGCCCTGGATCAAGGCAATGATCCAAAACAACATTTTATACATGTTCATTACATTATCTACGCAATTATAGATATCTTAACAGATAAGGACTCAGCTATACGACACCCCAAACATGGTCACGTAGCACAATGGTATGCAAAATCAACTCAACAGTTGGAAATAAACACCAGACCACCTACCTCGATCTCCTCTGATCGATATACGTGAATGACGCCTTCTGAAACAACCGATAAGGAAGTAGATCGAGGATAAAAAATTATCCATTAGAACTCAAATAACATCTCATAGCACAAAAAATTGGAAGGAGAGGTTCAAGAAGAGAGAACTCACCTGCGCGGTTCAAACAAGATTGACGGCGTAGGAATCAGAGTCTCTGTGTGTGGTCGGGAGATCTTCCAAGATCTGACCTTCACTCCCACGGATCTCGAGCATTCTAAGTTTCCTCTTGTGAAAAGAGGTGGCTACTGCCTATTTTAAATGATGAAACAAAAGTACACAGCATGTACTCTCAAGTACATGATGTGTACTTTAAATTTTTTTAACTGTTCCCCTGGTGGCCACATTCCACCACCTCACTATTTATCTGTCGACTTGATTACACGAAGTGTATTTCTGAGTACACGGCGTGTACTATGGTTCCATAGGTGACTACTACCATTTCTTTACTGTTCACCTGCTGACCGATCACACGATGTGTATATTCTAAGTACACGGTGTGTAGTCAGGTTTTACACCCTTCATCATCGACAGGCCTACACGCCCTGTATTCTCATCCCTCACGGCCAAAGTACACGACATATAGAAAAGTACACAGTGTGTACCCATAAAATTGGGATTTCCACCATTTTCCTTATTTTATCAAAAAAATTAAAGGAAGATTAAAAGAAGAAACCCGTACCTCAAGAATAATAACCAGGTTCTTACAAACTTCCCCCTAAAAGCAATTCGTCCCCGAATTTCCCTTCTAAGGGTGGTGAAGAAAACGATGAGAACAATTATGGCCACTAAGAACATATGTCGGCCTCCCTCTCCAAGTTTTCATGCAGCACCCTGCCATGCTGCCATTGCACCCATATGATAAGAGTTGACTGACCTCAGATAAACTTCATACTTCTATAAAAAATACGAATCGAATGCTTCTCAAAGGATGCATTGACCTGAAGTTCAACCTCCTCGGGCTAAAAAACATGAGACTTGTCTGAGTGATAACAGTGCAGCTGGGACACATGGAAGACTTCGTGCATGGCTAGATACCTCTTTGGTAACTGCATACAATAGGAAACCAGCCCGACTCTCTCAAAAATCTCAAACTTCCCCACGTGCATCGGTGAAAGGTTACCCTATTTCCTTATCCACCTGTGTCCCAACCTCGGTGAAACACGCTAGAAAATCTGATCACCGACCACGAAACCCAAGGGTCATCTATGGATATCATCATAAGACTTATAATGAGACTCTACAGTATCCCTCCAGTTCTGTATCAACTGGACCTGCTCTAAAGTCTCCTACACAAGACATGGTCCCAGTAATGTTGGCTCACCTACCTCCAACCATCACAAATGTGATCGACATAGCCTACCATATAAATCCTCGTAAGGTTCCATCAAAATAGTTTCCTGAAAACTATTATTATAGGAAAACTTTACCGGGGGTATTTGATTTTCCCAAGAGCCCCCAAATTCTAGGACGCATGCACACAGCATGTCCTCTAGAACCAGTATTGTACGCTCTGACTGTCCATCTGTCTGAGGGTGGTAAGCTATGCTTGGAAGCACATGTGTACCCAGTTCCCTATAAAACCTTTTCTAGAAACAAGATGAAAAATGCTCATCCCTATCTGAAATGATATAAAGAGGGATCCCATGAAGACGTACTACCTCTCGTAAATACAACTTCCGGAGCTCATCAACACCGAAGGTCTCCTTGATCGACAAAAAGTGAGCTACCTTCGTAAGTCTGTCCACAACAACCCACATGGAATCGCTGTCTTGAGGTGACCTCAGAAACCCTATCATGAAGTCCATCGCGGCATCATCCCCTTTCCACTCTAGAATCGGTAACAGTTGTAACTGTCCGCCTGGCCTCTGATGCTCAGCCTTCACCTGTTGACAGGTGGAACATCTTGTAACAAAACCAGCTACCTCTCTGTTCATACCCAGCCACCAATACTGATGTCTCAAGTCACGGTACATTTTGGTAACTATGGGATGCACTACCCAAGATGAAGAATGAAATTCCCGCATCAACTCCTCACATATATCCCCTAGACCCACACTCATCTATGGATACGCAGTACCTCATCATCGACTATTGTCTAACTAGGAGGAGGGTCCTCACTTGCCACCGACTCCCATAGAAGTAGGCCTTCTGAATCTGATAGTTGTCTCATCCTCACTCTATCCCAGAAGGTAGAAGTCCCAGCAATGTATGAACGATAGGTTCTCCCCTGACTAGCGTGCACCTCCAAATGCATCTCAGAGAACAAAGCCAGAAGCTGTCACTCACCACTAGCCTAATGCACTACCTGTATCTGAGTTCTCCTACTCAGTGTATCAGCTACTGCACTACCCATACCAGTTGTATTGGAAATCTCAAAGTCGAAGGACTGAAGGTATTCAACCCACCTTCACTATCTCAAGTTCAAGTCATGCTGGGTAACGATGTATTTCATACTTTTGTGGTCCGTAAAAACCACATAAAAGTTCTCCCAAGAGATAATGTCTCGAATAGTGTAACACATGAACAACTGCAGCAAACTCGATATCATGCATCAGGTAATTTCTCTCATGTGGGTTCAACTGCCAAGACACATATGCAACTACTTGATTTCCCTGTATCAACACTACTCACAGCCCAATACTTGATGCATTACAGTAAGCTGTATAGCTCTTCCCTTTCTCTAGAAGTATCAGTACTGGTGTTGATGTCAACCTTCACCTCATCTCCTGAAACACTATCTCACAAGGTTCTGAACAAACAAACATCCTTCCCTTTTTAGTCAACCCCATCAACAACACTTCTAAGTGGGATAAGTCATGTATAAAGTGCATGTAGAAACCATCCATCCCCAAGAAACTCTTTATTTCAAACACATTCCTAGGCTTCTCTCAGAAAACTATTGTTCTTACTTTCTCTGGGTCTACCGCAACTCTTGCCTCTGAGATAATATGGTTGAGGAAGTGAATCTGGTCCATGCAAAGTGGTATTTTGAGAGCATATCATATAACTGATTCTCTATCAGTGTACTCAATATGATCTCAAGATGGGTAGCATGGTCATGTCGAGTGTGAGAGTATACCAAGATATCATCCACGAAGACTACCCCAAAATAATCCAGATATGGGTGGACCACATGATTCATCAGATCCATGAAAACTATTGGCGCGTTCATGAGTCCGAATAGCATGACCAAGTACTCGTATAGACCATATCTTCGTTGAAAGGTTGTAAACGGTATGTCCAGTGCTCTAACTCGTAACTGATGATATCTGAATCCCAATTCAATATTTGAGAACACTCGTGCTCATTGATGTTGATAAAAAAGATCATCAATTCTCGGTAAGGGATATCAGTTCTTAACCATAAACTGGTTCATTTTGAGATAATCTATGCAGATTCTGAGTGTACCGTCTTACTTCTTCTCAAACAAGACCGAAGAACACTAAGGAGAAGTACTGGGTTGAATAAAACCCATTTCTTGCAACTCCACCAACTGCTTCTTGAGCTCCTACAATTCTGGCATAGCCATCCAATAAGAAGGAATGGACACTGGTTCCGCTCCTAACAAAAGACCAATAGAGAAATCCTCCTCTCACTCAAAAGGTAGACCTGAAAATTCATCCTGAAAAACATCCCTGAAACGATCAACCACTGGAGGGAAATATTTCTGATGAGTTACCTGGTCATCAAGTTGTAAACTCGCAATCTGGGCTGTCACTCCACCTCTCCCACAATGCCCGGGTCCAGCTCGGCATGCCTGGACATCCCATTAACCCTTGTATAGAAACTATTTTCCCCCTAGTGACGTGAAACTCACCCTTTGATGATATCAATCTACAAAGGCTCGAAAGGGTACCAACCAGTCCATCCCAAGAATGATGTCACAGCTCATCATCTCTAAGACATAGAGGTCCCATAAAAAGTGAGACCGACTAAACTCTAGGGGCACTCCCTGGACTGATACACACCAGTTGTTATAATTCCCAACAGAGTGTCTAGAAACATAATATCCAAATAAGAAGTAACACAGAGCCCAAGGATCTCCACAATGGGAACATATATAAAGCTAGGTGTAACACCAGTATCGAAAAGTACTGAAGGTTAAATAGAAGCAACTAGAATAGTACCTATGACTAGGGAAGGTCCAGTATATTGATCATGTTGTTTCTATTGCACTGCATATGCCTGCCCAGTGCCACGGCCCTGCAACATAGCCTGGCTACCCTGAGATGACCCTCCCGGCGGTCTTTGAGACCCTAGTGTCCGACTACCATGACCACGACCACCACCTCGGCCTGAATGTCCACACACATTCCAATTCCAGGACAAATAAGAAGCGGGTGGCCCTGCTCCTGCATCTGGAGTCTGCACAATCCCCGTATCCCTGGTCACTGGTGGAAAATCCTTGAAAAACGCTGAAGATGACCTATCTTCTCAGAAGCTCGACACTCCACTGGGTCTTGTGGACACTGAGGTCTCTTGTGCCCCTCCTTACCACACTGATAGCACATTACTGGGCCACTTGGATAAATATTCTGGCTATTACTGATGCCATGGGAGAAATCCATCTGCCTCTTCCTCTTACCGGTAGAAAGAGTACCAGAAAATGGTACTAAACCACCCTGGCCTACACCACTAGATTTCCAAAGGTTCTTCTCAATAATCGGTTCCTGGTTCAAAATAGTGTGCACTATAGGCAACCTGAAAACATTAACCAGTGCTCGGATGTCGTATAGAAGTCCATACTCAAAGTGTCTAGCCCTCAACGTCTCATCACCCACCAGAAGAGGTGAAAAATGATATATCTCGGTGAAGCGGGCAGAATAATCCATCAATGACATGGCTCCCTACTGCAGATTCATGAACTCTCAAGTTTGATCTTCGCTCAGTGTATCTAGAATGAAAAAGTCATAGAAAACTACCTGAAAATCATCCCACACCATGAATAGGTGATGCTTAGTCTATATGGTAACATCCCACAACCTCTTGGCGGCATAACACATCATGTAAGTACATAGCATGACCCTCCCCCCATGAGACGTCTCCAGATGCTCAAAAATCATCTACATCAAATCCAGCCTTGATTCTACAGCCTATGGTCTGCAATCCCCAAAAAAATGTAGGTGGATTCTACTATTGGAATATATGTGTTAGCCCTGCCATAGATGTGGAAACCTGTGGTGCACCCAGGTAGTTCTGCATGAACCACATGAAACCTTCATGGAACTGTGCATTCACACCTACGTCTGGTATTACGGTTGGTGCCACATCTGGCACCGCAAGAGGATCCATCGATAGCCCGTGGCCTACTATCTCTGGAGTATAATCATTGCCTCTCTCTTGAAGAACAACTCATGGTCATCTCAATGGCATGACTCTACATGTTCAAAAACAAGCCATAGATTAAGATCATCAAGGACTAAGAACTGAAGGTGTAAGAAAGGAACAGGAGAAATAAAGCATTCATGTTTTACAAAACAAGACTACACGACGTGTATAATAAATACACGATGTGTTACCTTAAGTCTTTTACATGGGCTTGTACATTGCGAGCATCAGTTTTGTAACACCCAAAACACATGGTGTGTTGTCCTTACACACGGCGTGTACTTGAATTTTATTCCCCTATTTGAGTCCTTCTACACGACTTAGCCACAGATCTCTCTTTTGAATGATACTACACGGTGTGTATAAGATATACATTGCATGTACAAGATGATCTACACCGATAGGTGTTGTTCGTGACACGACCAAGTACATAGATCACACTACACGACATGTTCCAGATGGACACGACATGTACAACTTAGATTCCAACTGCCCATGTTGTCAGTGACACGACCGATGACTCAGCTAACACTACACGGTGTGTTACACACACACATGGCTACATCCAAACGGTCTCTCACCGGTCAAGACTACACGGCGTGTCCCATAGGTACAGAGCATGCATTAAAAAGGATAATACAGACCCGAGTTGTTAGTTACATGGTCGGATTCCCTGATTACACTACACGACATGTTCGGAAGTGACACGATGTGTTTAAGAGAATATTTCTCTATCAGTGTTGTTAGTCACATGGGTGGACACAGGGTCAACATGACATGGTGTGTACAACCGGCACATGGCGTGTTCCCTCTATAGTTTTTCCACCCCGTGTTTCTTCCCACACTGACTATGACACGATTAGAAAATACACATCATGTACATAAGGTACACGGCGTGTATGATTTTTTTTCATTTCTCCCAAAATAGATGAGTACATGGTGTGTGTTCATAGAACCACATGCCGTTTTGTCTGGGTTTCTAGACAGTAAACCTCAAAAACTACTCTAGATCCCCTTTTCCCTTAAATTTCAAGCGTTGATATGCCAAATTTTGATCTGTGGGGGCCCATACTCTCTGTGAACCAAAGTTTATCACCCAAACTTTAACATTATAGTACAAAACGCAACAAAAATCTAGACCATGATCTGCTAAATTCCAGTCCATGAGAGCCCATACTTTTCAAGAACCAAAGTTTAGCATCCATAAACCCAACCATAACATGTACTAATACCCTATCAATAGTTGGTTTATATAATAAGTTACTTATCACAACATTATGCATTTTATATCACATCATCTATCACAACAACATGCAATTTCTAATGCACCTAAATGGTATAAAAACTATGCATGACATATGATTTTAGCATGTGCCTAAATGAGGCATGAGAATGCATGCCCTCATATCATCTAGTTGCAACTAAATTGAACCCAGTTATAAAAATATAAACAGAACACCACAAGTGTGTCACCCAATGGTGAAAGTCAGATCAACTGTAATGTGAAAAATCTATAAAATTGCAACACAACAGAAATTGGATTTTCCCGGTACACGAGTTAGCTACTCTCAGGCACAACTTATTACCAAATACCTTTTCGATCATATCCCCGACTATAGGCACAAATAGTAATTCAATGAAAAGAAATACATTTGATACCACTTTGTAACGTCCCGGTTCCAGAAGCTACACAACATGTGCCCCAAACCAAGTTGGTCACATGACCTCAAGAGCATTTCCCCAAACACAAGAGACTTATGACTAGCAGAGAGGGCCTAGGTCTGATAGTAGGTAAACTATGCCCTCATTTTTCAAAGTGTAGGACAACGGAAAAACATAAACATACCAAAAGAGGAATAAGTAGTAATACAAAGCTGAAAGGACAATGGTAATGAAGCAGAAGATAACCAACAATCATACATATATGATGATGTAATATTTATTATTTCTAAGGAAACAATCAAAATAGGATAAACTGTAATCAAATACAATACAACACAAAGTACAACAAAATAAAACAAAATAGTGCATCAGGAACGCAGCCGCATCGCAAGCCTAAGCTCGGTCCCATGCTCTCCAACTCCTCTTCAATAATCAAGTACCTATATAGGGACTCTTTCCCATATCAACACCTACAACAATATAATCTTTTTGGTCCCAAGATATGACCCAAACATTGTGTGAGAAATAAATCCCATTAGGCAACCACCAAAAGGCATGGGCCCAACTGACAGTGAAAATGTGAAATAGTAGTGTGCCATAAAGAAATGAAATAGGATTGTAAGTACTCAAAATCATCTACCCATACCAGTTCCGTTACAATGTAATTATTATTTAACAATTCATTATAATTGAATTATAAGTTCCTGAGACCCGGCCTCGGCCAAAAATCTTCTGTACAGTGCCACAGCAAAAAATAAAATAGGATATCTAACAAATAAAAGGTAATAACAACACCAAGCATGTTCTTTATCTTGGCAGGTATAACACAAGAAAACACCACAGTGAATATTCAAGTGAAAATTGCCCTCAGGCTAAACAGTACCTTTCCCTCAGGCTAGTCAGAACCATGCCCTCAGTTGTACCAGATATCTCCCTTAGGCATAGATGCTACTTCCCTCAGGCTTAAAAAACGTTTCCCTCAGGCAAATCAATACCTTTCCCTCAAGAAAATCAGTACCTTTCCCTTTAGCGAATCAATACCTTTCCCTGAGGCGAATCAGTACCTTTCCCTCAAGCGAATCAGTATCTTGACTTTAGGTGAATTAGTAACCCGGCCAAGCCCAATGCATAATCTAGTAATAAATATGTTTCCTCTCAATAAAACTCAAAACATTCTATCATTATGGCATACCCATGGGTATCCTGGCCAAATGGATAAACAAAGGGAATGCACACCTCGGGTGGCCCTGGATCAAGGAAATGATCCCAAACATCATTATATACATGTTCATTAGATTATCTATGCAATTAAAGATATCTGAACAACTAAGGCCTCATCCATACGACACCACAAACATGGGCGCATAGCACAACATTACACAAAATCAACTCAACTATTGGAAATAAACACCAAACTACCTACCTCGATCTCCTCTGATTGATATACATGAATGATGCCTTCTGAAACAACCGATAAGGATGTAGATCTTGGATAAATATTTATCCATTAAAACTCAAATAATTTACCTTAGGGAAATAATTGGATGGAGAGGTCCATGATGAGAGAAGAAAACACTTGCACGGTTCAAATGAGATCGACGACGAAGGAATCGTAGTCTTAGTGTGCGCTCGGAGCCCTTCGAAGATTCGACCTTCTCGGCCATGACTCTCGGGCGTTCTAAGCTTCCTCTTGTGGAAAGATAAGGATACATCCAGTTTTAATTGAGAAAACATAACTACACATCGTGTACTCTCAAGTACAAGGTGTGTACTTTCCATTTTTCATGTTCCCCTAGCGGCCACTATCCACCGCATCACTATTTATCCGTCAACTTGATTACACGACGTTTATTTCTAAGTACACAGCGTGTACTACTGTTTTTCTGGCGGCTAATCCCACTTCCTTACTATTCACCTGCCGACTGATTACATGGCGTGTATATACTATGAACACGGCCTGTAGTCAATTTTTACACGCTTCACCACCGACAGGCCTACACGCCCTGTATTCTCATCCCACACGGCTAAAGTACATGGTTTATAGAAAATTACATGGTGTGTACCCATAAAATTGTGATTTCCCCCCATTTTCCTTATTTTCTCATAAACATTAAAGGAAGAGGAAAAGAAGAAACCCATACCTCAAGAATAAGAACCAGGTTTTTACAATAAGAAACCAACCTTAATCAATAATTATTCAACTAATCTTAACAAGAATTTAAATTTGAGGATCCTTTCACTTTAATGTTATGTATAATTTTGAAAAACTATCACAATATATACCCACACATTACATGTGGAAAATTATTCTCAATATCAATTTTTTTCAATAGAGGATACAGTTTTAAAAAAACATGACTTCTTTTAAAGACACATCTTCAATACTTTTATAAAGACATATTGTTTTTCCATACTAATATTAAGTCCCATGAAAAAAAATTAAAACATGGGAT
Organism: Viscum album; assembly: GCA_963277665.1. Lineage (NCBI taxonomy): Eukaryota > Viridiplantae > Streptophyta > Magnoliopsida > Santalales > Viscaceae > Viscum > Viscum album. The sequence goes on along the minus strand of OY728140.1, from coordinate 1,687,517,502 downwards.
AAACACAAAAACAACAAAAATGATTATAAAGAAAGTAAATCACTAGTCTAGTGAAAACATGAAAACCTATTATTTTTTAAAAACTCATTATCAATCACAGATAAAATCACATAGGTTCCTTGGGATATCATTAACATATCACTATTACATTCACCCTTTCAAATGGAATAACTATATTGTTTACTTCTATCACTATATTACTCAAGGAATTGGAGAGATATAATGGGGATCACACTTCATATAATCTATATCTGGATCACTCACTTCTCTTGGGCTCACCCATAAAATATAGAGGTAACATTATAAAATAATAACTCATAAAATATTTCAATTTTTAACTTATCACTCAACAAAATTCATTTTCACTCATAAAAATTTATAAAATGTTATTGAAATAGTCAATAAATTATTTAAAAACCAATTTAAAATATTTATAAAATATATTTCTGAATCAAAGTGCCCCACACAACTTTTCATCATTTTAAATAAATTATAAATTTAGTATTTTAATACATTCATATCTACATAAGAAAATCCATAAAACCATTTTGGAAACATGGACATGAATGATAAATATTTAGAATAATAAATCATTAAAACACTTAAAATGATGTTTTATTTAAAGAGACCCTTACATAAAACCTTAAAAAGATTCATGTTGAGAAAATTTGAATGAACTTCAAAATAAAAATAAATTTTCCTTTATAATCCTTATATATCCACAATAATATATATGTAATATAATATCAAGAATATTAAAATAGGGAAAGGATTAATTCTTTAAACATTCAATGAATCCCATACCACATTCATAATTTAAATCATAAACCCATTGAAATAATAATATATATCAGAAAATTAAATTAGTTGATAATAAATAAATTAACGAAATTATAAGTTAAAGGGGTTTTTTATACACATCATAAAATAAGGTGAGTGTATAACATCAATGTTCCCCTAAATGTAAGAAGATTAAGTCGAAGTCCATTATTGTGAGTTTGTCTCTTCAACTACCTTATTTATATTCCTGAATACTAAACTCAGTTTAATTTATGCTTTATTTAAAACCCTATTTTTATTTTTATTATTACTTTTATACCACTTATTACCATGATATAATTATTAATTAGTTATTATAGGTCTCATCAGAGGCTTCGACGATATTCATTACATTAGTCCAAAATAAAATTGGTAAGTCGAATACGGTCAAATAGATCATTAGTACATCATCTCTATTATAAAATTCATGACATAATAATAACTTTTATAAATTAATTATATCTTAAATCAACCCCTTTATGTATGGTAATAAAAAATGAAAACCTTTATAATCATGGAGATGGTAGATTGTACATACACAAGAGTAACACACTCATTTTTTCATGATAATTATGGAAAGAAGGTAAGTATTATTTTAATATTCAAGAATAATCACAATATCATTAATATCATATTAATCATTTAAATATACTTTTATATATTATTCATGATATGTGATGATAAAAATTCAATCTCATCACTTAATGGAGGTGATAGTTCACATGTATGCACAAAGGACTTTATCATTTTTATGTTCATGGAATGTTAGAAGGTTATTTATATATTATTATCTTATCATTATAAATATGTCTATAATATCATATATAAACTTTAATTCCATCATTATTACTAATCTTGAGAGACGGTAATGGAAATGTAATTATATCGGTCCTTGAAGGTGATAGTTCATACGTACACACGAATAATTAATTATTTTCCCATTAGATAGAAGTGGATATTGATATAGGTGATTATATTAACATAATAACATAAAAATATATTTAAGTCACCAGAATTATTATTTCATCATGGTTAAATAATATTTTATTGCAATCTAATAAGAAATAAAATATAAACACTTAATTAAAAATGATACCTTTCTTTGGATGATTCCTTTGATTGGAACAATAACACAAATATGTATGGTTTTGTGACTAAAATTAGGCCAATAAGCTATGGTTTGGGATTACAAGAAGGGTTTTTGGTTGATTCTTTTTGATCCAAACAGTTTTTGAAGTGTGATGAAATGTAAATACCTGGTTCTGTTTTATAGGAGAATAGAGGGGCACACAAAGAATTTGTCAAATTATTAAGTTAAAATACATTAAAGCTCTATTAAAAATGAGTCCAAATTGATTTATTTTAAATATATTAGTATTTGTATCAAATATAATTCATAAAAATTAAATTATATAAGTTTAAACTATTTTTTAATCTTTAGATTTTTTTTAATCCTTATCAATGGTTTTTGTGATATCGTGTTATTTACACTTTGAGGGTCAATATAATTACTATCACATGAAAAACACCCATAAATGTTAAATTTATGACATTAAAATACTTATACCAAATATTTTCTGAAAACATGGATTTTTATAAATTATATATTATTTAATATATGATTATTTATTTTAAAATATCATTAGTATTAATGTGACACTATTCAATATTTGACTATTTAAAAATATTATAAAAACCTGGTAACTTATAAAACAATCAATTAATCCATCCATAACATTTCAAATGAATGTGTATGCTTTTTAAATGTAATAAATTATATAAAATTGTAGTTATTTTATCATTTTTGAGATCATTTATTTGATTCTTCTATTAATGAAGTAAATATTTCATCATCAATGTGTCACCATTTAATTTAGTTTTTTATTTCCTAAAAATTATATATAAATTAGAATGATTTAGGGAATCATTATATATTACTAAATACTATTTATAGTAGAACATATCTCTTATGCATTCCCATATTAACAATATTTTACTTGTTAAAAAGAAGAGGGTTGAAAAATTGTCTTTTCTTGGAATAAAATAATATAAATGTCTTAAAGTCATCAAAGTGGATCTAAGTGGACATTAAATAGTCCCATGGAATATTTGGGTCAAAAATAACTCATAAAATAAAATAGTACTACTATTAGGATAATTTTATAATAGTAATAATATTTATAATATTATTTTAATCTTTATTTACATGATTTTCCCTTAATTGTGGTAATAACAATAATTACTAAAGTTTCTATTCATAATTTAAAAAAATTAAGATGATCCTATTTTATAATAATTTTTATACTGACTACAACCCTCTATGTCCATTTTTAAAAATACAAAACATATAATTTTCTAAAATTAATTAAAAATCAATCTTGTTGACAGATATAGGAAATGAGTTTTTAATGGAAAAATGTTTATAAGTTCACAGTGTTTTTATATCATATTTCAATTTAAAATTGATTCAAATGGCCTAAATTGTGTTAAATGATAAAATATTTATTTAATTATACATTAAAACCATTCAAATATATAACTTAGAAGTATAAATAAATTTGATGAAAAAGTAGTTTTTAATTAAAATGCAGTATTTTTTTCACTATTCATCAAAAAATGAAACTTATTAAACAATAAAAACAATTAATCCACTGTAAATTTTGATACTATAATTCTAAATAATCAGTTTATTTTTTTATAAATAATATATAAAAGTTTCAAAAACAATATTTAAAATTGGTTCTCTATCAAAAAGCGGTATAACTTCTTTTTTGAGGAATAATTGTATTATGACTAAAATATGATTTATTGTTATATGATGTCTATAAAATACATAAAATGATTATAAAAAAATTAAATGAAATTTATTTTATATATCATTTAATAATATAATAAAAAACTAATGTATTAAAATATTGGTATAAACAAACTTATGGACTTTTCAATATATTTGCAGAAAAACATTTCTTTTTATTTTAAAAATACATTAATATTCATTTATAAATAATTAGTCCTGAAATAATTAATTATATATTCATTTCCAAATCCTATTTTCATAATTCATTTAATACTATTCATTCGCGCCATTCTGACGACTATGTTTTAATTATATCCATTAAATTATAATATTTAATTGTTCATTTAAACACAATGGGGTGTATCAGGTATGCTATTTAATATAGTGTTTCCTTTTAAAAAACATGTTATATTAAATTCTCCCCCCCCCCCATTAATAAATTTCATCCTCTCCATTTGAACTCAAAATAAAAAACTATGGTTTTGACTTTTTAAAATAACTTTTTTGAAATCCCACATTTGAAAAATGATCAATAGGACGTCCATTTTAAAAGAAAAGAAGTATTAAAGTCACATAAGATAACATATACTATGCTTCAATATGGGAAACATGTATATGGAATAGAAAAACAACTATCATGTTCTTATTCAAAGTTATCTATATCATTTTAATGAGAAATTTAACAATCAAAAAACCATAAATATTTGATGGGTTAAAATGGTCATTAAACTCTTAGTAAGAAAGGAAAATTGGTAAATTTTTTATTTCAAAATAATTTTCATAGTGTTGAGAAATCATTTTACTTCTAGGACTAAATACAGTAGGAAATGTACATTCATGAAATCTATAGTTTCATCCTTTAACCAATTTCCATTTCAAACTCATATTTTTATCCAAATTATTTGTATTCAATATAATTTTTTCACATGTAAAGAACTAGAATCAACTTCTAGGGAATCAATTAATCAAAAATATATTAATTATCTATTCCTACGGTCTCTATAAATTAATAAAAACCAAAACAGTTAGTCAATTATAAGATAATTCCAAAAAATTATAATCCATTATAATATGGAAAACTACTTCAATCTCCATAATTCATCACCAATATCAAAAATTCATCATAGACCATTCAGAAAATAATTATCCTTAACATTCCTAAAAATTAGTCAAAATATGTATGGAACACAAAAAAAGATTTTATCACATAGTATTTTGAGATATATTTTAGGAACTATCTCTAAATAACATCGATTATTATTGAAGTCTCATACCCAAAATTTAATTTCTCTTATAATCCTCAATATATGATAAAAATGTATATAAATATCCTAAATCACCACAAGCCCACAATATAATTTTCTTCCAAAATATAACTCAAACATTATTTATCAAATAAAATACCATGGTATTCAATATACCATTATCATATATAGTATAAAAAATATTGAACTCCTATAGAAACAAAATTCATCACTTAATCCCCAAAATCATTTTTCCTATATGATAAAAATAATGTTCCAAAAATCTATTCATTCTTATTCCATCAAATTTTTTAACTAAAAATAAAAACTCATACTAACCTAGGACTTCATGTGTACAGTTATTATCTATATCCATTTCCCTCATTAAAATAAACCCTTTAAAACCCTAACTTCTTTTTGAGACACGTCTTTAATATTTTCATCATGACATCTTCTTTTTCTGTACCAATATTATGAAATTTTAAAAACATTTTAAAACATTGGATAAGCACACAAAAAATAGTATGGTACAAAAATAAAATAAATCAATAGTTTAGTTAAAACATGAAAACCCATTAAATCATTTTCTCAGAAACTCATGAGGAAGAATAAAATAATCACATAAATTGCTTTGGACATCATTACCATATCACACTTTTATTCACCCTTACAAATGGAATAAAAATACTGTCTATGTTCATCTATGGATCACATAATACACTAGATTTCTATAATGGGACTCACCCTTAGTTTAAGATATATCATGCTCACCAATTTCTCAGAAGCTATAATGGGTCTCAACCCTTTGTATATGATATATCGGGCTCAAACATGACCCATAATAGGGATCAAACCATCTTATAGCCTATATTAGGACCACTCATTAAATTTCCATGTACCATTATATAATCATAACACATAAAATCTTCCAATTTCATCTTTTTTACTCATAAAATTTCCTTTTAACTCTTAATAAAGCATTTGTAGTATTTAAAAATCAATCCATTTTTTAAAACCAATTTAAAACATTTATAAAAGAGATTTTTAAATTAATGTCTCCCATACCACTTTTGAAAATTTTTTATTAATTAGAAAACTAAAATTTTAGAACATCCATTTCTTTATAAATAAATACATAAAATGAATTTGAAAACATATACATGATTGGGAATGATTTAGAATAATACGCCATAAAAATAGTTAAAATAATGTTTTAGTTAAAGATTACCTGAAATAATAAATTAAAAAATATTCTTATTGAATACGTTTGATTGAACTTCAAAATAGGCCTAAAATTTTCTTTATAATCCTTGTATATCCATTTAAATAAATATGTAAAATTATATCTAGAATATTGAAAAAGAGAAAGGATTAATTCTTTAAACATCAAAAGCATATTATACCACTTTGAAAATTTTAGTCATAAACCCATTGAAATATTACTGTTTTTAAAAACACTAAATAACTTTATAAAAAATAATTAATCATATTATAAGTCAAATTGGTTTTATATACACCTCATAAAAGAATGTGGGCGTATAACATCAATGATACCTCAATGAAATAATATTGAGATGAAGTCCCTTACCGTGAGTCCACCTCATCACATGCCTTCATTATATTCATAAAGAATAAATTTAGGTTAATTCATAATTCTTGATAACATAATTTTCATTTTTATTATTCCTTTTATATAACTTATTACAATTTTATAATAATTACTTAACTAATTTAGTTCTCATCGGATGTTTCGATTATATTCGGTAAATGAGTCCAAAATGACATCGGTTAGTAGAATACGGTCAAATAGGTAATTAGTCCATCATCTACAGTATAATATTAATGAAACAATAATAACTTGTATACAGATATTATTCTTTAAATCAAACCATTTTTGTATGGTTAAGAAAAATAATCACAGTTACAATCACGGAGACAGTAGGTTGTCTCTACGTGTGAGAAATGATTTCTTTTTTCAATGATCATTATGGAATTAAGGTAAATATTATTTTAAAATTACATAATTAAAAATAATATCATTAATATAATATTAATAATTTATATATACTTATATATATTATTCATGTGATGTGGTGATTAAAAATGAATTGCATTGCTTCGTCGAAGTGATAGTTCAAACGTACACATGAATGACATTATCATTTTTATGTGCATTTAATTTAAGAAAATAATTGTTTTATTATTAAATTATAATGATAAATATGTCATGGATATCATATATAAAATTTAATTCCATCATTATTACTAGTCTTGGAAGATAGTAATGGAAAACTATTTATATAGGTTTTTTGAGGTGATAGTTCACATGTATGCATGAATGATTAATTTGTTTCCCATTTGATGGATGTGGAGATTGATTAAGGTTATGATATTAAGATAATAAAATATCATTCTATTGAGGATACTGGAAAATTATTTCATCATGGTTGAATAATATATAAAGGATGATTGTGAAAAAATAAAATATAAACAATTAATTAAAACCCTTACCTTTTCTTTTGATGATCTCCTTTGATTTTCACCTCAACACCTCTAAAAAGGGTATTATGCCTAAAATAATCCCTCTAGAATGTTCGGAGTGATTTTAGGATTGGTTTTGAGTAGATAATGGATGAACCAAAAAGGTTTTGATGTGTGAATAAATGTTATGAAGTAATTCCCTTTTATAGGTGATTAGAGGGTCAATCTGGAAATTTCTCAAAGTCTTAAATTAAAATAAATTCATTGTATATTCCAAAAGTGTACGAATTTATTTATTTTTAAGATATCATTATTTTGGGTCAAATATTATTAATACAATTAAAATTATTTATGTTTTGACTAATTTTTAATCCTTATCTTCTAGTTTTAACCCTTATTGGTTCTTTTTGTTATATCATGTAATTTACACATTAAGGGTTAATATAATTACAATAACATGTAAAAATACACATAAATGAGTTATTTATGAAATTATAATACTTATCCAAAATATTTGGAGGAATATTATAAATCTATAAATTCTATATCATTTATTAATATATTTATTATTTTAAAATATCATTAATATCAATTTGACATTATTCAATTTTTGACAGCTTAAAAATATTTAAATTTATAACATAAAAAACACCATTTACTCATCCCTTAAATATATAATTCATCCAAAAAATTATTTTCTGGAAAAAAATTTGTCAAATTATATTTATTTTAACATTTTCAATATCATTTATTTGATTATTCCATTAATGAAGCAATTAATGCATCATCACTATGTCCTCATTGAATTGAATTATTTATTTTACAAAACTTATTAATATATTACCAAGATATAGGTAATAATTTTAGATCTACAAATAATATTTATAGTTGAACATATCACATATATAACCCCATATTAAAACGGTAATTGTTAAAAACAAGAGTGTGACAGAATTGTATTTTTTATAAATAAAATAATATAACTACCTTAAAGTATTGTATGTGAATCAAGTGGACATAAAATGATCCCAAGGATTATTTGGGTCGACATTAACTCATCCAGTTAACTTAAGACACACCTTATGTTAATTTTATAACATTTTTACTATTATTTTTATCCTCAATTATGTGATTTACCCTTAATTATGCTTATAAAAAAATTATTAAAGTTATTGTAAATAATTTAAAAAAAATTAATTTGATCATATTAGATCATAAATTTCAAATAGATTACAACCATGTATGTCTGTTTTTCAAAATTCAAAACAAAGAAGTCACTGAAATTTATTTAAAATTAATCATGTTGATAGACTGAGAAAACAAGTTTTTAAAGTAGAAACGTTCAAAAGTTCAAAGAGTTTTGATATGTAATTTCAAATTGAAATTGATTCCAATGGGATAAATTGGATTAAATAATTAAATTATTATTTAATTATTCTTTAAAATAATTCAAATATATATTTTACACTAATTAAATTTTATAAAAATTTAGTTTTCAATTAAAATGAATTACTTTTCAACAATCAGGAAAAACTAAATCTTGTCAGAAAAAACCAAAATTTCATTCAAGGTAAATTTTGATACACCAATTATAAATAAGAAGTTTTTTTCCAAATATAACTTATAAATTTGTCAAAAACAAGATTTAAAATGGGTTATCCATGAAAAGGTCGTAAAAATTCGTTTTTTATAAAATACTTACATTATGCATAAAATTGGATTTATTCTTTTATAGTTTATAGAAAATACATAAGATTAGTGAAAAACAATAAATTAAACATTTATATATTATTTAAATAATATAAAAATTGTTATTTATTAACTTATCAGTATAAAACACAGTTGTTCACTTTTAAATAGTTTCTGAGAAAAACATTTCCTTTTAATTTAAAAATGGTTTTATATTAATTTTTAACTAGTTTATCATCAAATAATTAATTATATAATAATTTTAAAACTCTATTTTCCCAATTAAGCTTTTAATTTTATTTCCCTCCATTCTAACAATTCAATTTTTTTGGTAACATATAAATAGGAATATTTATTTGTTCATTTAAACATAATGTGTTGTATTGTGACCGCTATAGAAGATAGTGTTTCATTTTTAAAAACAAGGGATATAACATTCTCCTACTCCCCCCCAATTAATAAATTGAATCATTTCAATTTGGACTTAGAAATGTAAAATATGTTTTTGTCTTTTCAAAATCCCATTATTGAAATTCGTCATCAGAAGAAAGGATTAATCAAAAAAATTTATTAGAAAAAAAAAGAAGTATGAAGGTTGCTTGAGATAAGATATACTAGGGTTCTATTTTGGAAATTATGCACATGGAAAACAAAACCAAATATCATTTTTTTAATGTAGAGTGATAAAGATCATGTTTATTTGAATGTTAACGATCACAAAATCATAAATATCTAAAGGGGTTAAATTGGTCATTGATCTCATTGAAATAAATTTAATTGGTTAATGTTTTTTATAATCATTTTCATAGAGTTAATGAATTATTTTACTACCATTAAATGAATATAAGGAAACATACTTACTTAAAAATTAGTGTTTCATCCCTTAACCATTTTCCATTAAGAACTCATATTTTTCTCGAAATGATTAGCATTTAAGATGAATCTTTCATGTATGAAGAACTAGAATCAACTTCTAAACAATCACATAATCCAAACAATATTAATTTTATATTCTTCCTATATTAAGACATTAATCCAAACGAAAATGGTTAGTATAATATAAGATATATCACAAAAATAATAATCCTATAATTGTGAAAAAACTACTTAAATCTCCAAAATTGAACATTAATACGCAAATTTCAATATATACTATTCAAAAAATAACAATACTTAAAATTTATCAAATTTATTAAAACTATTTTTGAAACCCAAAAAATATTTTATAACCTATACATTCAGGATATAGTTTTAGAATTATCTTACAAATAACATCAATTACTCTTGATGTTTCGTACTAAAAAGTAATTACCTAGTAATCCTCAAGATATAAAAACCATTTTCATATATAACTTGAATCACCATAAAACTATATTGTAATCTTATATAATTCCTAAATATAACTTAACCTTTATTCCTAAAATAAAGTACTATTGTATTCTATTTAACTAGATCATAAATGATTCAAAAAAATAGTGAATGTCTACTGAAACAACATTTATCACTTAATACCCCAAATTGTTTTTACTATATGATAAAAACATTGTTCTAAAAATAAACTTAATCTTATTCCATCAAAAAAATTGACTAAAAATAAAAATTCATACTAAATCGGGGAATAACATTTCCATTGGTAGGTGATGCACCATTGTCTCCCTTCAGTTGTAGGTTCGATTACCATGACATTGTCGAACGTGAAAAGTTGTCTTGAATCCTCTGGGGTTTCCTTTTCCTAAAACTATAAAATTTAAATATAATTTTCCAAATAAGATAAATAAGTCAAAAATAACCTGAACATGTTTTAACCTCAAAAGTAATCTTGTACCTTTCATTTTAAATCTCGAAAAACCTATAATTAACTAAAAAACTATTTTCTCTAACATTAAATTTTTTGTCTTTAATGGTTTATAACCTAATGCCAAAAATAGGGTTTCTAAGAAATTGAACCTATAATAAATGATAAATTTATAAACTCATGATGAAATATCTAACTCTTAATAAAACATATTAATCATTAATGTTTTATAAACCATCCTTTGATACCCACCATAAGGACTCGGCCTTAAACATAACTTATTCTAGTGTTTTTTAACTATAATTAACATTCAATGATTTTTTCATTTTAAAATTTCAGATATATAATAAAAAATATAAGAATTTATAATCATACATTACATGTCGACACTTATTCTAAATATCCATTTTTTCACCAAAGGAAAACATTTAAAAAACATGACTTCTTTTTGACACACATCATCAATACATACATCATGACATCTTTGTTTTTCCTTCGCAATCTTAGAACCCGTGAAAAATATTTTAATGAATTTTTTAGCACAAAAATATCTATAAGGGACATAAGGAAAATAAATAATTACTCTAGTGAAAACATGAAAACCCATTAAAACATTTTATTAAAACCCCATTAAAAGGAATTAAAAATTACATAGCTTCCTTGGGTCTTCATTTAAATATCCCTAGTAAATTCAGCCTTACAAATGGTATAAGCTTATGGTCAAATCACATCTTTGTATTACCCAATGAATTGTTGAAGAATAATGGGGCTCACCCTTCGTGTAAGTGATATCGGTCTCACCCAATTCTCATGAGATAATATGTGGCTCAACCCTTTGTATAAGCTATATCGGGCTCAACCATGAGCTATAATTAGGCTAAAACAATCATACAACTTATATCTGCATAACCCTTAAAATGTCAATGATCTATTATATAACCATAACACATAAAAGCATGAAATATTTTACCTATCAGTCATGAAATTCCATTTTCATTCAAAATAATACATTTTAATTTATTGAAATAATCAATCTTTTTTAAAAACAAATTTAAAAAACTTATAAAATAGAATTACAAATCAAAGTATCCCATACCACTTTGAAACTTTTTAAATAAATTTGAAAATTAACATTTTAAACCATTCATTTAATGGTAAAATAAATAAATACACCCATTTTGAAATCATGAACATGAATTAAAAAGAGGTATAAGAATAAATCGTTAAAAAATTTAAAAAGGTGTTTTAATTAATGAGTCCCATATATAAAATCTTAAAAATATTCCCGAAAAAACCATTTTAGTAAATTAAAAATAGACATAAAATTTTCTTTATAATAAATCTATACGCTTATAAATATATATGTAAAATAATATCAAGTATATTGAAATTGAGAGAGGATTAATTATTTAAACATTGAAAACATCTCATACCACATTGGGCCTTTAAATGATAAATAAAATGAATGAATTATATGTATCAAAAACTAAAATAACTTGATAATAATGGAATAAATTATATGATAATTGAAAGAATACTTAGACGAAGTCCCTTACTGTGATTCTGAATAGTCATGTACCATCTTTATATTCATGAATAATAAACGTATGTTAATTTATAATTTCTTTAGAAATTTTTTTTCATGTCTATTATTCATTTTATATCACTTATTACCATGTCATAATAATTACGTTATTATTTTAGTTCTTGACAGATGATTTGATGTTATTCGGAACATGAGTTCGAAATAAATTCAGTATGTCGATTATGAACAATTATGTCATAAGGCCATCAGCTTCAAAATAATATTCATCAAATAATAATCAGTTTTATATATCAATTAAACTTTTAAGTAAAACCATTTAGGTATGGTTATGAAAAATGAAAAATGTTATAATCATAGAGACTGTTGGCCATATGTACACATGAGTAACGACTTAAATTTTCAATGATTGTTATGGAAAGAATCTAAGTATTATTTTCAATTCATATAATTGTAATAATATAATTAATATCATATTAATCAATTAACTATACTTCTATATATTACTAATGTGATTTGGTTATTAAAATGAATCGTATCCCTTTTTGTATGTGATAGTTCACATGTATGCACGAACGCCGTTATCATTTTTATGTGGGTGGAAAGTAAGAATGTAATTGATATATTATTATTTTATAATTACATATTATTAATGGATATAAAATATAATATTTAACTCAATCATTATTTTTATTCTTGAGAGGCAGCAATGAAAATTGAATTGTATCAGTTCATGGCGGTGATAATTCACACATACACATGAAGAATTAATTACTTTCCCATTTCATGGAAGTGGATATGGATTTAAGTGAAGATATTAACATAATAACATCTAATTATATTGATGATACTGTATTTATAATTTCAATAAGCTTAACGAATATTTTATGGATATGGAAGAAGATGTAAAATAGAAACACTTAATTAAAAATGATACTTTCCTTTAGGCGATCTCCTTTGATTAGCATCTCAAAACCAAGAAGAAGAGTGTTATGCCTAAAATAAGGCCTCAATAATTTGGTGATGTATTATATTTATCATTTTTTGTAAATCATGGCCAAACCTAAATGGTTTTGATTTGTGAAGAAATGTTAATAAATATTTCCCTATTATAGGATAGTGGATGGTCACTCTTGGGATTTGGAAAAGAATTAAATTAAAATAAATTAATTTTCAATTCCAAATGGGTCTAAATTTATTTATTTGAAAGATATTATTTTTTTGGGTCAAATAAACTATATATAATTAAAATTTGATAAGTTTTGACTATTTTTTAATCCTTTACATTTTGTTTTTACCAATATTAACTATTTTTGGGATATCATGTAATTTAAACTTTATGGGTCAATATAAATAATATCACATTCCAAAGGATCCATAAATGAGACATTTAAGAAATTATAAGACATATCCCAAATATTTTTATAAATGATATATTTTTATAAATTATATATCATGTATTAAAATATTTTATGTTTTAAAATATCATTGGTGTTAATTTGACACAATTTAGTATTTGAATTCTTAAAAATATCATAACAACTTGATATCTTCTAATAAACTCCACTAAATCATATTTAACATTTCAAATTATTTCATATAAATCCTGTATGGCATCAATTATATCAAATTATATTTATTTTATCATTTGTAATATCATTTATTTGATTATTCCATTAATGAATCAGTTTTTTCATTATCATTGTGTCAATATTTAATTTAATTATTTATTACCTAAAAATTATAAATAAATTACCATGGTGTAGGTAATAATTTTAGATTTCTAAAACAGCTTATAGTGTAATATATTTCTTATATTACCCCATATAAAAAATATTTAACTTGTTAGAAACAAGTGTGTGACAAAATGGTCTATTTATTTTATAAAATAATATAAATGTATTAAAGTCTTCTAAGCGGCTTCATGTGGACATAAAATCATCCCAAGAAAGATTTGGGTCACAATAACTTATTCAATGAAATTAAGAAATGTTTTAGGACAATTTTATAATATTTATAATACTATTTTACCCTTCTTTACCTAATTTAATATTATCTATGGTAATAAAAATAATAATTAGAATTACTATTCATAATTTCCAGGAATTAACATGATCATATTATATCATAACATTTATATTGTTTACAATCATGTATATCTATTTTTCAAAACTAAAAACACAGAATTGGAAAAAAAACTAATTTAAAATTAATCTCATTGACGGATCGGGGTAACATGTTTTTAAGTAAATTTTTTTAAAAAGTTCACAGTGATTTAATATCAAACTTCATTATAAAATTGATTCCAATGCGCTAAATTAGATTATCTGATAAAGAAATATTTTTTATACTTTTAAACCATTCAAATATATAATTTTATATAAAAAAATAATTTGATTAAAAAGTATTTTTCAAATAAAATTCTATATTTTTTTCTATTCATCAAAAAATGAATGTTATTATAAAAATAAAAAAATCATCCAAACTAAATATTGATACTCTTCTTCTAAATAAAAATTTTATTTTTTCAAATAGAACATATAAAAGTGATAATAACTAGATTTAAAAAGGATTCTCCATCAAAAGTCAATAAAATTTCCTATTTAGAAAAATAATTTTTATTCCTATAATTGGATTTATTCTTATATCATGTCTATAAAATACTTAATATTAATGAAAAACATTAAATTTATTAATAATATATATATAATAGAATTTAAAAAGGGTGATTTATTGACTTATTGGTATAAAACATACTTGTGCACTTTTAAATAGTTTTTTCAAAAACATATTATTTTATTTTAAAAAGGGATTTTATATTAATTTATACTTAATTGATAATCAAAGAATTATTTATATATACATGTGAAACTCCTATTTTCTAAATTTAGTTATTAATTTTCATTCTCTCCATTATAAAAACTAAGTTTTAAAGGTAACATACAAATATTAATATTTATCTGTTTGTTTAAACTTAATGTGAAATGTCGGGTATCCTATCAAACATAGTTTTTCCTTTTTTAAAACTTTGGATGTTACAATAGTACCATGGTATTTCTAGATTATGTCATCATCTATATTACTTTCCTTCTCTATGTGGTAATGCTTTGTGCATTCATAATTTTTTTAAGCCCAAACATCGGCTTTGGAATATATTCAGTTCTTTCCCTATGAATATATTTATTTATTTATTTTTTTTATGTATATATATCACACTTTTATTCGAAGATGTATTACTTCCAAATACACAATGAAATGAGAACAACTGCAATTTATAAATTATTTTTTGGGTAATTTATCTCATGATTGATTAATTAAAATAGACCATAAGTAATAGACTTATCATTCTACACAAGGATATAACCCAAACCCTTTTTCAATGAATCAATGTATATTACATACCCTTCCCCACTACAAAGTAGTGTAAGTTCATGAGTAATTAGGAACCACTTATTTGGTTCCGTAATACTTTCTTTGTATTTAAATTCTCCAAGTAAGTTTTATCAGTTCCCTATAAATTTGGTTTATGGATTTGAAACTTTGAGAAATTTATCACAAAGCATCGATAATATCCTACTAATTCAAGAAAAATATAGATCATAGTTACAATGGTTATTTTAGTCCTTTTACCAACAACTTATTTCATTGATGGATTTTCAAATATAACTTTTCTTAGGATTAGATGACCTATGCATGACACCTTAGAGACATGATTTATAATTTATGAATTGGGCATATAAATTCTTCATTTCGAAGGAGTATAAAAATAATCTTTTGATATTCATTGCCTTCCCTGACATAAGAATATATAATAATATTTTTAGAAAATATAACAAAAAATTTATCAAGTTTGTCTATAAAGACTCTATTCATTAGATACATGAATCTGTAAAGATCATTAGTAAGTCTAAATGGCATCACTATAAACTTGTAGTGTCCATACCTCATACAAACATAAATCATGGAAATATTCCCCCTTTTATCCATAACTATTGGTATTCAAATAAAAATTCATTTATCCAGAATAATTTATATCAAATTATTTGATTGAATAGATCATCATTACGAGGTATACGAAACTTTTTTTATCATGATTTTATTAATATCATGATAATAAATACAAATACACATCGATCAATCCTTATTTTTGACAAAGGACTGATACACCCAATAGTGAAGCACAAGGGCATATAAAGCCCTTGTCTGAATTCTCTTCAAGTTTCTTTTCTGAATTCTCAAATTTAGTGAGATCCATTATATATATACTCTTTAAGATGGGTTTAAATCATGGTATAAGTCAATTAATAACTCAACCTAACACATTTGTGTAAGACTTGTATGTTCATCTAGAAGTACATTAGAACATTCCAATATAATAAAAATGTGATCAATGTTTACTTCTCTCTATATTATTTTCTCCAAGAGTACAATTTATTTGGGTTCCACAACCCATATTTTATAATTTTCTTTCAATAGATATTCCATAGTAACCCTTGAATTTATACATGATAATAAGATGATTTGGGATATACAGTTACACATCCTTATCCTAATAGTTGATGTGTAATTTATGTAGGGAATTATAAATAATAACCAAAATTATCTAAAATTTAACAAAAAGAATATGAATTATATTATAAATAAGTATACACCCAAAAATATCAATTAGAAGATATTTTTTAATCTTAGGGGTGATCATATCCCACAAGGGGTTATCATTGATAATCTAATATCCACTGTTTGTTGTAGTGATTCCCCATTCTTTGAAAACCTATGTAATATAAAATATTGTCACAAACTATAATAAAATAAGGTATTTATAGAAATAAAATATAGATTAATTATAACTCGCTTCACATAACTATATTGATCAACCACAATGCTAATGATCACAAAATTACTTTCTTTTTTCCCTTAATTTGGCAGTTTTAAGATCTCATTTTCTTCATTTGATTGAGTATTGGGGTATTGATTATAATAATTTTTAACACCTTATACTTGAGTCATTTTAGTGTGAATGGATCAATAGTGGCGAAATTATTCTCTTTTATAGATATAATCAGCCTCTTAGCCCTGGTTCGATAATTATGGGCGTTGGGTCATACTTTATCACACTTAAATCAGTTCCCTAATCCCTTGAGACAATTACATTTGTTATTTCTACTAAATTTATTATATATATAAATTATGCTTTTATCATTTCATGTGTCTTGTAATAAATTATTACATTATAATTTACATTCCATTTCATTTCAACTTAAAATTGGGAAGTTCTAGTTTCCATCTCAACCTTAAGAGTACATCAAAAAATCTATCTATTGCTTCTAAAGTATCTTTTGGATAACTAACTTCAAAGGATAGGATTTTGTCTAACAAAGAATAAATTTTTTAACTCATGGAATCATATATAAATTTATATTCCTACCTATCAAGACTCCTAAAAGTTTTCTCATATGACCCAATAGACTCATTCTATTTTTTATTAAATTCCAATAATTATCTATCCATTATTTTAAGAATTATCAATTGAAACCCCTTAATGAATAATATCATCTTGAACTCGTCACATTATAATAATTATATGTCACTATTTTGTAGGGTGTACTTAAAGTGACAATACCTCTGGACAAAATCACATTACAATTGATAAATGAACAGAACAACCCTCTTGTAGTCTGAGAAATGGAGAACATAAAATATCTTCTCTATTTCAATAAACCACTTATTAGTAACCAATGGATTAATATACCCACTAAAATAGGGTGGAACTTTCCTTATAATTAAATAAATATGGATTTTCTCCCCTTGTTGTGTTTGGGAGTCAAATAAGATTTTGGTTGTCTCCCATAACTTGAGATAGTTAGGTAATAATTTCCATGATATTATTAATTACATCTAAAATATCATAAGCTTTCTCATTCTACACATTAATAATTTCACCTCTTTTAAGAACATTTATTTTGGGTTAACACCACTATAATGACTGAAGGAAACCTAGGAATGACTATACTAAAATTAATTATTACATATAAATGGAAACTCTAAACATAAAAGTTGGATTTAAAAAATTATATGTATATGTTTGCCAATAAATATATTTGTTTCAATCTTGGTTGTCCATGATTAATTTTCTAACATCACTATTTATATATATCAATCACATCATAATGGTTTGTAAATATAATATGATTAACTAAATCATATCCATAGGGAGTTTCAAACTAGGTTCACAGTGAAGGCCCAATTAGTTGGCTTTGTAATGATGGTTGAGATATGCCCAAACAATTCATTTCCGGGTTATTACAACTAGATGCATCTATGAAAAAACCATATCCACTTTTATCATAAGGATATGGATGTATATATAGGACAATAATTTAATACATTCTCTTCCAAAACATTAAGATGTTATCTTAAAATTATGCTTAGAATTTTTTCCACTATTCTTTAAAATAATATCCGAAAAAACTCAACTCAACTATAATACAACCTTTAGGGACCATGTCTTAACATTACATAAATAATACATTAATAACATAATTTAAATAATTCATCTAAAAATATTTTTTCAAACTAATTACCAAAAGGTTTAGTGTCTTCGAGATAAGATACATAAACATGTTATTTTATTACACATACAAGCATTCCTCAATAATCATTCTCATCTAGAACATTTTCTTGATATATCACATAATATAATTTTATTCGTAACCCATGGGATTTAAAACTTGAGAATGGGTTAACTCAAATTCTTATTAGAGGAAAAACATGTTATTATATGAAGGAAAACATAGTAAAGACCTAAATATCATAATAAAGGACAAAAATACCTTAGGTGATAATGATAAAACATGTTAGAGGAATATAAGATCCTAAACAAATCATTAATGGAACATAAAAGAAAATACATTTAAAAAAACACATCCCAACAACAATATGACATTTTATCATGATATAAAATTGTGTAATACTTCAAAAAGAAGCCAAAATCTTAAAAACATGGTATGTCATAGAAGTGAAATGCATTATGAAAATTTAGCATAACACAGTGATCTAATACAAAATTTGGTACAACCATAAGAATAAGAAAACCCATTTGACTGAACTCATAATTTGGATGGTTAAGTCATGAAACTCATTATACTGACACCTAAAAATTATAGAAATCCCATCATGTCTATGCCTTCGTGAACAAACACATTATTTCCATTCCTGACTATCTCATGAGATATGAGTTTAAACCAATGCATTATAAGGCACCATAGGATCCCACACATCATCATCCAAATATATTTGTTCCATATAAAATTAATTGTCATCATATCTTAAAAAATCCAAGTAAAATAATTTTTTTCATAAAAACATAAATAGAAATAATTCACTTTTCATAAATAACTCTGGGAAATAAAATGGGTTTCATTAAACATAAAAATGGAATAAAATAACATCGCAATTTCAATCATTTGACACCAAAACCATAATCAAAAAAATAATCACATTAAAATAGAATATTTACGATGAAACATGAAATATAAATCCATTAAAAATTTATTATTTTTATAAAATATAGTAAAATAAAAACCAAATCATAATAGATATTTCCAAAAAACAACTTGAAATAGTTAAATAAAATTCAGGGTTTCAAGTATATTTTCAAAAAGTGTCATTAAAATTATTTTAAACTAGTTGAAAGAAAAACATTCTAGAATGTGGAATTGAATTAAAAACTCTTTCTATATATAAATAAAAGATTAATTTATTCAAAATGAATGTATTGTAAATCATTGTCAAATAATAAATTGTATAACTCAAATAAATGAGTTTGAGTTACCTAGTCCCTTATTATTTCCCTTGATTTCCATAAAAGTTATTAATACTTATATATAATAAATATAAACATATTAATTACTTATTTGAGAACATTATTATTATATCTACATTCATATATAAATATATATAATCTTCATCAATATTAATTATCTTCATCTATAAGTTTGTTGTAATATTTTTATCAACATCAGTGTTAATGACATCAACCATTTGTGCATGATGTATAATGTTGATACCATTTCCCATTATTTAATTCCATGATATTAATTAATACATATTTATTGGTACCATAATATGTAACATATATTACTTTTGAGGCATATCATACCATTCTATTTGTCTTTTAGTTAAGTTGTGGGAAAAAGGAATCAATGTAGTCTTATTTTGTGGATTTTAAGGAATAAAAAAGATAAATTAATAATAAGTTAAATACTTAATAAAATATTTCCATAACCACATACCTATCACTATCATATTATTAAATTTTAAAAATAATTTTCTCATGTTCCAAAATTCATTCGTAAAAGAGTTTCATAGCATCGTTCATGTCGGTGGTTAAACCAATGAAAACATGAACACTTTTTAATTCGATTATAGAGTATGGTTGTGGGGTTGTTTTTTTGTAAATAATGTAATTACTAAAAAATTATATGGATTTTTTTTAATTTTTTATGATATTGATATAAATCTATAGGTTTGTGGGTAAGGAATAAAAACAAAAAGAAAAATGAATACAGTTTTTTGTGGAGGTGGTAGTTCACATGCATGCATGATTGAAACTCCCCAATTTTTATAATTGTATGGAAATTAATAACTAAATTTTGTAGCCTTAACATAAAAAAATATCATTATGAAAATTATAATTAATTATTCACATTATTATGGTGATAAGATATTTTGAAGAATATTATTATTATGAAATACTTTAGAAGGAAATAAGACTTAGGTTGGAAACATTATTTTCCTTATAAAAATACATAGAATATAAAAGATTGGGATTAATATTATTTAAAAGGTAATTATGTTAGTTGGATAAGTTTATATAGAGATTAAATTTTAAGATTTTAAATTATTAATTTTATGGATATGTGTAACCATAATGGGTATAATTTCTATAATATTATAACAGGATAAAAGTGGAAATTTTGGAATAACTCATCATTTTATATTATGTACATGAAACTATTCAAGGTTAATGGATCGAAAAATATAAAATAGTTTTTTTTCCGAATTTTTTGGTCGAAAAATTCTTAACCAACTGTTTTCAGACATGTTTTACACTTTTCCAAAAAGTGTCACTCTTTAATGTTTAATTTTAATTTTTTTTTGGTTTTTTCCGAGGTAACTAATTTTCAACTATGAAATTTCATCTTAATCCATAAAAATGAAATTATTCTTATTACATAATTTCTAAACATTATTTATAAATATTAAATATAATTTAATAAATAAAAATATGATGTGTACAGAAAATGATAATTACACAAGTGCGTGTAACGTACAAATAAACAATTTTTTTAAACTTTTGTTTTTAAATAAAAAGAGTTATTAATACGATAGAATTATCAGTTCCACTGATTTCTATCAAAAAATATTTTTTATTAAAATTCCACATAAATTCTCAAAATATTAATCATGTGTTTATATGTTCAACAAAGCATTTTTAGATGATTTTTTCTACTTTATAACAAATAATTTTTTGGAAAAGTATTTGAAAAATTTAACTATATTCATATAATAAAATAACATTATAAATATGATAGCATTAATAAATTCATTAACTTCACCATTCACCTGTAAATTAATTTTTTCAATAAAATATCAAAATAAATCCTAAACTGGTAAGACAATTATAAATTAAAAATTGATCTTAATTTTTAAAAATCCACTTATTAAAATTTATAAAAATTATACTAAATTAATTAAATAAAAAATATTGGAAATCTATTTATTATTAGAAATAAACTGATAAAAAACTCTAAACCCGTTATATAAAATAATTAAATTTTATATAATATGTTTCATTAGATACTTAGTTTTACATTTTCAGTCACTATTTAATGTAAACTTTATTTTATATTTTTGTAATTTCATAATTGTTTTATAACTTTTTGTACTTACCAATTAAATGGACACCTTACAAAGGTCCAGATTTTCTTGGATTCAATGTTGTATGTAGAAAATGATATTAGACACAATATTAAATTGAGAAGGAAAAACATGGGACTTTATATTTAATTTCATTTTCCATGAGTTTCTAGACCAGTTTATTGTAGTCTTTATTAAATGAATCATTGTATTTTTTAACTCAAAGGATAATAACGCATGGCTTCTACGAGGATTGTTGAAAGTTATTTAGTTTCATGAGTTGTTTAGGATGATATCAAAGTGTGACTGCTTAGCCCATGGGGTCTTTTGGGGTAAGATATATCTCAACATGGTGTAGCCATGGAGCCTTTGAATATTGGGGAAGTTGTTTCTTGGGTATCTCCTGCGAATGGTGTGTAGGAGAAAAGATTCATTGTTATTGAAATATATAATTGGAGGTTTAAAAATTACTTCTCTTAGATCATGAATTATATGATCGACATTACTAGAAATGATCAATAATTAATATGTAATTAAATATGTAAGAAGTATTTTTAGTATTTGAATCATATTCTATCATGTTATTAGGTTTATTATCAACTAGATGAGGGAATTACATTTTAGGAATATTTCAACTCTTTCTACATTTTCTAGGGTTCTACTCAAATTTAGCAAAACAAAATTATTTATTATGGGTTTGGGTTGTTACATCCTCATGAATGTAACTACTCCACCCCTGATATTGATCTTACTACAACGGTGTTTACTTTTAAGTATTAGATAAACAATCTCATCGATGAAAATTTTATGTTCTTCATAGTTCACTTGAGTTTAAAGTATGTATTCTCCCAATGTGATTTGAATTTTTCTTTGTTATGATAGATGGAATTATTATTGTATTATGAATTTAACAATTCCAATTGTCTTAGAAAGGGTAATTTTGTAACGGATTCGTTTAATTAGAGTTCATGGGGTGGTGTTTTTCATGATTCTGGAGACTTTTGAAGAGGAATGAAGGAGTAGGTTGAAATGAGACTGAATATTGGAGTAGTTAATTATCAAGGATGTATTTTTTAGATAATTTATTAGTGAAATTTGGTAAAACATAGAGAGTATTCTCAGATAGGGGACTCTATTGAAATGGTTTTTCATGATAGAGTTGTTTTTAGTGATTCCCCTAAGGCATAGTAATAGGATAGACAACATTGGGTATTGATATAGGTGATTCATTTTGTTCCTTAGGTGATGTGAGATGTGGTTCCCCATTATTTCTTAATTTAATCCTTGGAATTACATTCTAGATTGACTAAGATGTACCATGATATAAGAGGCTAGTTTTGGTTACCTAGTTTATAGAAGATAGTAATGGAGTTTTTATAGAATTTTTAATTTTTTAAGAAATTGAATACTAAGTATCATGTTACTAGTGGTTTGATTTAGCCACATCATGTGTAATTCCCTTACCCTAGTTACCTAGATTTGGTGCATTATTGCATAACATTGGCATGATCACAAGGGATCAAATCCTGAAAGACCGATCAGTTTAGTAGACTTGGAATTACTAGATACATTCATACATTTTACATTATATCATGAAATAAAAAAATCAATAACATTTGTTTACCATTTTAAACACACTTATATCCTTATCCAATCCCAACAGGTCAACCAAAAAATAATTTTTCACATCCTGGGAAAATTAGACATAGAAAGGGGTGAGCTCATATACTCAGTAAGGATAACAATATAGAGAAAACATTCATAAATAAGAATAAACATTCACAGAAATGTATAAGACTAAAACAAAAGCCTTTTAAACATAAATTTCGGCATGATATGTCAAAGGTAAAATCAAATAATTCCATTTACTTACTCACATGGATATTCTACTAGTCAAATAATCACATGCAATATCAATGGCCACTTTTTCAATGATGGAATGCACAATTCCAGACTTCATAACCACATAGTCAAGGCCATGTGCCAAGACTACAATTTAGATTTTTTAAAGGCATTTTTCCAAGATGATAGTTTTTCTCATGAGACCTACCAATGCATCGAGGAGCTATACCGGGCTCCATCCGTCACTTACTAAGTCTAATGCATTTCTCTTATGAAAAGGGTTAAACATAACATAAATATTGTTATTAAAACTAGCATACGAAATGTCTATACATTATCCATAAACCATGATGGTGTAAAAATAAAACATCTATAGCTAAAAATATCACAAAACATTCAATACAATATAGATGTTTTGTATCATAATAAATAAATTTCAAAAAAAACTTAAAATCCATCAAAGGATGTTGACATAGATGAAATCAAAAAAAATTAGAGAAATATCTCTTTCTATTTTAAAATTACATAAAATAAATTTAATTATTATGGAAAACATTTAATTTGGAAATATTCTTATAAGCCTGTATGGGAAGCTTCGATGATGTTATAATGGAAAAAAATAGCTGCACCGACCGTATAAGTTAAAAAAAGACATTCTTACATTAATTTTGTGGAAAAGGTTATAATATACCTTGTTTTGAAAACAAAAAAAAAGATTAATTTTAAAAAATATATGGTCAAATAAGGTTATAAATTAATTTAACACATTATCTAGTATAAATGTTTTGAAAGGCACTTTTATGAAAACATGGATATTGATGATAATGAGTTCCTAATAGATACTTATATAAAAAATCTCTCATAATAAAGAGGTTGTGAAATTAACCCTTACCTTGTACGTTTCCTTAGTCGATGGTATGTTAACCTCTTGTATAATAGATAAAAAAATTTATTAAATTATTAAAGAACTATATACATAAATAAGATATCATTTATTATCTTATTATATTGCTTTGTTGATAATATTTTAGTAGTATCATCGTTTCAGGTTTTAACAGATTCGTCTTCCTTAATATGCTTTGTCACGTAAGCCATGTTTTTTATGAATAGGATGTATTTTATTCATATACAGAATTATATTATGTTCATAATCATTATTTTTAATCATAAAATGAAAATTATTCTTGAATGATGACGATTGGGAATGAATCTCATCGCGTTCGTGGAGACGGTAATCCGTACGTACACACGAGCGACAATATCATTGTATTGATGGAGAAATCGTATGTAATTGGATGGTATATCATATATACAGAATCATTAACATGTTATATTTATTATTTACATCATTTATAATCATTATTATACCCATCCAAATTATGAATTGTTAAAATAACAAACTACACGACGACGTGGAGACGGTAATCCACACATACGCACGTTTGGTGACACTTTCATTTATAGGATGGATAGAATAATAAATATGGTTGTACCATTTTTATAATAACATTATAATATATAGAATATACTGTAGTTATTATTTTAGAATGGAAACAACAAATAAATAGGAATTGGAAGAAGAAAAGAACTTGAAAGATGTGATGAAATATTTACCTCTTCTTCAGGTTCTTCCTTTTGATTTGATCAAAAGTGCTCCATAGGTTGGCTTAATGAACTAAGTAAGGCCTCTAGGATGAACGAAGGAAAGAAATGAGGATATTTGGGTAGGGTTTGTCTAATCCAAATGGCATTGTATGTGTGAAATTAAGAGAAGGGGAAGTTTCTTTTTATAAGAGAGGTAATTGTCACATTAGGAAAAGCTTGAAATAATATTTTATAATATAATTGTTTTTATTTATAATGGCTCCAAAATGAAATATTT
Organism: Viscum album; assembly: GCA_963277665.1. Classification (NCBI taxonomy): domain Eukaryota; kingdom Viridiplantae; phylum Streptophyta; class Magnoliopsida; order Santalales; family Viscaceae; genus Viscum; species Viscum album. The sequence continues at coordinate 1,687,491,492 of OY728140.1, read as the reverse complement.
AATGGAAAAGGGTGGTATGGGTAGAAAACCTCTCATCCAATAGGATTTTGATAGTTTTAGGTCATCATATTAACCTTTTATTTCAGATTTAACTCTTAGTTAAATAGTTTGACATTTACCATGTCTCTTTGTATTTGTATATTATATGGTTAATAAACATAATATAGCAAGCCAAGGTAACCCCATGTCATTCCTTATTATTATATATATAACCTTATCTAAGTCTATTGGCCGAACCTTTTTTTTTTGAAAATTATATCAATTAAGAATATAATATATTTTTTATAAACTCAATTATGTCAATTTTGAAACTATTTAGTATTTGATTTTTTTGAAATCCATGAAGATTTTATCACTTCGAATAAGATTTATTTAACCAACCCTGAAATTTCATATTAACCTTTAAAATTAGTGGAATTCATCTGAAGTAAGAATTTACATTTATTTGGATATTTAAATAGAAATTATTTTAATATTTTATTAATAATGTAATTACTACAACATTATTGTGTCAAAAATAAATTAAATTATATAATGTCTAAAACATATAAATAAAATACCATAATGTAGGAAATCATTTTATATTTGTAATGAATATTTATAGTAGAAATTATATTGTGTGTAAACCTATATTAAAAATGGTTTAGTTATTAAACATTGAATTTAACTCTTTAAACTATTTTATAAATAAAATAATAATAAATATCCTAATCTAATTCTAGTGGACCAAAGAGGATCATATTTTATTCCTAAGGTTATTTTTGGTCGAATTATTCGTATCCAATAGAATTATAACTTGTGTTAGGTTAATTATGATATAATTTTTACCCTAAATTACCATATTTACTTTTAACCGTGGTAAATAGAAGTGAAAAGTTACTATTCACCAAAAATTATTTTCATGTTTTTGAACCAAATTTTACATACATTGTAACATCCCGGCCTGTATCACCTCTAAGACGTGGCTGGACTGGTGTGTCACATGACCTAAAGCACATCTCCTCGAACGCCAGAGGCTGCCGACTACCAGTGAGGGCCTTTTCGTGTCCAAGGGGGGAGACTATGCCCCCACAGGTAATAGATATTATCACAGGAGCTGTAAAAAATAGTTAATAATAATTAGAAGAATCATATAAATGAATAAACGGCAGTATAAGAAATATAAATAATCCAACTGAATAATACTCGAGTGGGGAAGCTCACAAAACGATGTCATGCCATGATGTACGTCTAAACCAAAAGTACAGAAAACCGAACCCAAGCATGCTATCAACTAAAAAGAAAAGAAACAAAGTGAGAAAAATGAATCATGAGCATGACTTGGTCCTCTACCTCAGTCTCCATCTTAAGAAACAACAATCAATCAAGAATTGGAAGCATCATTCTTCTCTTTGTCAATACCTGCGAACATATAATCTACTTGGGTGTCAACGAGGCCTGAGCAGGGTGTGAGATAAACTCCCAGTAGGCTGGAACCCACGGTGTCTAAACCTTTCCATTTTGTGCAATAATAAAATTACGTGTTCCATTATATATCAATTGCAGATAATTTATTATGTGCAATGATATAAATAAGTCTGCCCGGGTTCCAAACGGCAACTGTGCCTAATCACCTGCTTCGGCCTAAGCCGAAAGTCTGAAAGGAGTAACTCTAAGTAGAATACACATATGAATATATATGAAGCCCGGAAGAGTAAGGTGAAACATGGAAGAGGCATACCCCCATGCTTGTGATTTAACTTGGGGTCTAAGTCATGTGTCAACCAGGTGTGCTTCAACATACCAGAAAATATCTCAAATCTCAAGAGACTAACAACGTCATTAATATAAACCTTCAGTGCATCATTATTAAGGTTCGTGTTGATAGTTGGAGTATGAGCCCATCCCCAAGGTATCGATATGGAACATCCTTCAATTATCCAATACCACCGAGCCCATCCAATGCAATCTTTTGAAAGACCAAGTATCGCACGTGGCATGTTTTTACCTGAGTCTATCAAGATCTTGAAAAAAGGGGTCGAGTGTCATCTAAGGCTAGCTTAACCACAGTGCCAACAGATCCGTCCTGATGGGCCCTTTTAAAATTGGTATCCCTCATAAGTGTTAGAAAGCTCAGGGAAGTCTCAGTCTAGCAAATCCAAGAACACCGCCCCCAGCACATAGAGGTAACTGTTAGGAACGAAGGGTCTAAGTGTGGCCCTTAATATGGGACTCACCTCATTTCCTCACCCTGAGTTTAATTAATGTTTTCCCTGTAGAAGATATGATATCAACATATGTAATTGCTTCTTGAAACCAAACAGGTACACCCGTCCATCACACAGTGAAAATTAAATATTTCAGCATAGCAATCTTAACAAGGAAAATTACTGCATCAACATATGCAGATAAATGGAATTTTTAATAAATAAGTAAATTAGACCAACCAACTACCAAGATCTAAAAATTCCAAAGTGAAAAATTAATATAAATTAATTATTTAAATTAAACAAAATAAAATAGGTTGTTCAAAAAATGCAAATAAGGAAACTTTTCAATAATAAATAAACCATCACAACCAACTACCAAAGATTCAACAATTCAAGATTCATAATTAATATAAATTAATTATTTAAATCAAACAAAACAAAAAAATTGGATTTGAAACACATGAAATTAAATATGTTAAACTTTTGGGAAAACGGAAATTATAAGGACCACTTCTGCACACCCTAAGGGGTTTCTGAACTTGTTGCAAAAAAGTAAACAAATTAATTCATGATCAATATGGCTGCAACAACTAGGCGAAACAAATTAATTAATAAATTTGGGTAAATATTCACAAAGCCGGTTGGCACAGACTAAAGGCACAACAATGCATTTTTATAAATCACAACGAAATAGAGGGAGAGAGAGTAGAATCTCTATCTTATGGTCGTAGATGATCCTATGATCCACGGAAGGATTTGATTTGACCTAAAATGGAAGAAAGCAGAAGATTTTAGAAAAACCCCAAAATAGGGTAAAATCCATCCATGGTGAACTATGCAAAGGATTTGGAATGAGATCGTGAAATTCTTAGGGCGTTGGAGAAGCCTTAACGTGAGGTTCACAACACATCTAATAGTGAAGAAAACAGACGATGAACAGAGGCGCGGTGATCTTCCGAAGGTGGATAGAGTTGGTGTGCACCACATAGTGAGAGGGGGTGCACCACACACAGGAGAGGGAGGACAGGAAGAGATGAGAGAGAAAAATAAAAATTAAAGAAAAGGAAAGAAAACATGAAAATAAAAAGGAGATAAATAAATAAAATCATAAAAACAAAATGGTGGATGAAATTAAATAAATAATGAAAATGTATTTACCTCATTTTAATTATTTTTAATTTTTCTCCAATCATGTCTATTTTATTATTTATTTTTATCTCTCTTTAAATTACATTAATTTCCATTAATGATTTTGAATTATTTTTATCCCGAACACTACACTGTGGTGTGATGTAATATTTTACATAAATCCAGGACAAATATTTGATTAATTTTAATAGTAGTCTGGGACCCGTAATAGGGTGCACATGCGCGCACTATGGGTCACTTTAAATATTTGGATTACAAACTTAAATGTCCACAACTTGATTTAAGTTGACATGTTAAATGCATTTATGTAGGTAATTAATAATATTTTATCTAACCTTACAATAAATATCCACCCATGTATATATGTGTTATATATATATACACATCTGCATATTCATATATATACACCCACACATGTATATATATATTTATTTATTTAATCCCTTACATATAGATATACCTCACATATATATATATATACACATACATCAATGTTATCGTCCCAATATAATAATAATAACAATAATTAAAATAATATTTATTATTTAATTCATCCCATCAATCACACAATTAATTAATTAAAAACAATAACTATAAAAAAATAACGGTTATTAAAAAAATATTTATTGCGCATTTCTATTTAATTCGTATAATTAATAATATTACATTTATTACATTGTATAGTTTTTATTTACACCGCAACATGATTTATTAATTGTAGATGTGCATTCTCATTTATTGTTTTCAAAATAAATAATTATATTAATAACAAAATTATTAATATATATAATTTCCAATAAAATATTTAAAATGAAAAGAAATTATCTTGGGGTGTGATATGGCTAAATTTCCAATGCTCGTAAAAGTTATACACTGCCTAAGGTAAACCCCACATCCCAGAACTATTGGTGGTGTCAGATTTCTCATTTGACGCAGCATTTGAGGGAAAATAATAATTTATTATTTAAATATTGGAATAATTAATAAATTAAAAATAAATATGGTATTATCAAAAGTGAGGTTACGAAACACCCAATGTGAATCAAGATTATACCCTACCTAGAGTAAACCCGACGTTCTAGATCAAATAGTAGTCTCAGATTTCTTATATGATGCATTGTTTGAGAGTAGATAATTATTTATTATTTAAAAATCAAAATAATTAATTAATCAAAAATAAATATGGTATTATCAAGTGCAGGGGTGTTGAACACTCGATGTGAAACAAGGTTATAACCTACCTAGGGTAAGCTCGGCGTTCTGGACCTAACAGTGGTCTCATATTTCTAGTATGATGCACCGTTCGAGAGTTATTTATTTTTTTGAAAGTAATAAAACACGCGTATCAATAAAATAAACTTAATATTTTTATTCTATCAATGTTGTAGTGTCGACTATCGGAATAAAATGTTTTGACGCTCGGTTTTAAAACAGACCTGCATAGTTAACGGGAAAATTTTATTTTTTGCGTTTTTTTCATTCGGTTCAAAACACTGGATGTTACAACTGATATTAACCATGTCTCATGGATTTTTGAAATTCAAATCGTTGAAGTGGTCAAATTATGTTTTATACAAATTTGCAAATGCTCCTAGGAGGAGGGTAAAAGACTGTAAAATGTCCGATAGACTTTTATATATATAAACTTATTATAAAATGACTTTAATGAATTACCTTGAATATATTCCAGAATTATATATCTATTTTAAGATAAAATAAATTAAAGTAAAATAAATAGTTATTTAAATAAAAAGTTATTTTTAACCAATAACGCGGTGTTTTTTTACTATTTATCAAAAATTGAATGTTTTTTGAAAAATACCAAAAATTCACCCAAAGATAATTTCTATGTTCCGAATCCAAAAATGATGTCCATTTTGTAAGGTAAAATTTATAAATTTTCAAAAATTGAGTATTACTATTCACAACAACTAGTCTGATTTGTCGCGGTGTGTTAGAATCTTGATGTTGCGTACAATGCAAGCTATTGCATTATTCAAAGGGTAACATATCGTGGAAGCTTGGGGTGTTACATTATTCCCTAGTTCAAATAATTTTATCCTCAAAATTTCTATAATACTACCGCACAAAATAATTCGGGTGGTTCTTCATCATATGTTCCTCTGGTTCCCACGTTGCCTCATCCATCTTATGGTTTCTCCATAGGACTTTTACCAGACAAGTCATCCAGTTTCTCAGCACTTTTTCTCTTTTATCAAAACTTTTGATAGACTCTTCAAAATAAGACAGATCAGGTTCTATTTTAATTTCCTCATAGGTGAGTACATGCGTTGGGTCAGGCATGTATTTTCTCAATAGTGGTATGTGGAACACATCATAAACTTTGGAGATAATTGGAGGAATTTCCAAATGATAAGCTATAACTCCCTTCTATGTAGATAGCTTCAAGAAAACATGATCTCCTACATGAAATTCAAAATCCTTCTTTCAGTTATTGACATATCTATTCTGCCTACATTGATATTCTTTGATGCGGGTTTGGATAATCTTCACATTTTCCATTGTTTCCTTAAAAAGATCTGGGCCTACAAGTTTTCTTTCATGAAAATCATCCCAACAAGTTGGTGTGCGACATCTCTTTCCATAAAACACTTCATATGGTGCCATCTGAATACTTAAATGGAAGTTATTATTATAAGAAAATTCTACCAAAAGTCAATATTCATCCCACATACCTTGAAAGTCAAGTGAAAAAGATATCAACATGTCTTATATGATTTGAATACTCTGTTCTGATTTTCCATCATTTTGAGGGTGGTAGACAGTGCTCCAACGACGTTTAGTATCCAGGGCCTTCTGAAGACTTTTCCAGAATCATGATGTAAAAAGGGGATCATAATCCGAAACAATCGATAGGGTTACTCCATGAAATCTGACAACTTCATTAATATATAATCTTTCCATACGTTCAAGTGGTAAATCTTCTCTTATAAAAAGAAAATGTGCTAACTTGGTAAGACGATCAACAAAGAACCAAATTGCATTATTCCTTCTAGGAGTCTTTGGCAGCCCCGTGAAAAGGTTCATTAAAATATTATCTCATTTCCACTCAGGTATGGGAAGAGGTTGCATGACTCCTCCGGGTTGTTGCCTTCCAGAATTCACGTGTTGACAAAGCATACATCTTGACACAAAATTAGCAATCTATCTCTTCATGTCGTCGCGCCAAAAATGTTCTTTCAAATCTCTATACATATTAGTCCTACCAGGGTGTATAGGCAAATTAGAGCTCTAACCATCATCCAACAATTCCCTTTTTAGATCTGGTATATCAGGAAAACAATGTCTCTTCCCATATTTTAAAATCACATCTTCATATATGAATTCACTCAATCTCCCATCATTCACAACATTAATATTCTTTTGAAACTCCTCATCATCAGTATGATTACTTTTTATCCTATCTAGTAAAGATGGTTTGACAACCATTTGAATATGTATTGATGTTTCACCTTCCATGATTACTCCCATATCCATTTTTACTAGATCCATGTATATAGGATCCTTTTCAACTCTCATCTTGTTCAAAACTCCATGATCCTTTCTACTCAAAGCATCTTCCACCTTATTTTCTTTCCCAGGTGGTAGTGTATAGTGCAATCATAATACTTGAGTAGTTTAAGCCATCTATTTTGCCTCATGTTGAGTTCTTTTTGTGATAAAATATACTTTAAACTCTTGTGATCAGAATAAATCTCACATTTTTTACCATAGAGATAGTGTCTCCATATCTTCAATGAAAAGATTATAGCTGCTAACTCAAGATCATGAGTGGGATAGTTTTGATCATGAATTTTTAACTGTCATGATGCATAGGCAATACCGCTATCATTCTACATAAGGATACAACCATGTCCTTTCTTTTAAGTATCACTATAAATAAAAAACCCGTCGTTCCTTCATGGTAGTGTCAATATTGGATCATTAACTAATCTTCTATTCAGTTCTTCAAAACATTCTTCACACTCTTTTTTCAAAAAAAATTAACCCATTTATGTGTGATCTTGGTTAATGGTTTAGACCATCGGGAAAAATCTTGGACAAAACACTGATAATAACCTGCTAAATGAATAAAACAGTGTACCTCAGTTATAATCGTTGGTGTTGGCCATTCTTGGAATGCCTTTGTCTTAGAAGTATCAACGAAGATTCTATCCTTAGAGACAATATGGACAAGAAAATAATTCTCTTGAATCCGGAATTCACACTTGCTAAACTTCCCATATAATTTATTTCTTCTAAGAGTCTTTATGATAATGTGCAAGTGATTTTCATGATCTTCGTAGCTTTTTCAGTATACCAAGATATCATCAAATAAATACCACTACAAATTCATAAAGATATTCTTTGAAATCAATGTTCATTAGATCCATGAAAACAGAGGGTGCATTAGTCAGCCCAAAAGGCATTACTATAAACTCGTAATGACCATACCTGGTTAGAAATATTGTTTTTAGAATGACTTCCTTCTTCACACACAACTAATGATATCCATATTGAAGGTCAATCTTTGGAAAATATTCAGCTCCATGAATTTTGTCAAATAAATCATCAATGCAATGTAGGGGGTGCGTGTTCTTTATTTTTTTATCATTGATCTCCCGGTAGTCAATGTACAACCTCATAGATCCATATTTCTTCTTAACAAAATGGATAGTGGCTCCCCCTTGAGAAACACTAGGGATAATAAATCCATTATTAATCAATTCGTCTAGTGGTTTCTTTAGTTCTACTAATTCCAAAGTGGAAATTCTATAAGGGGTCTTCGATATTGGCCTTGAACTATAAATTAAATCAATAGAAAACTCAATTTCTTGTTCTGGAATACGTCCAAGTAAATACTTTGGAAACACATCAACATATTCTTTCATAATAGGTATATACTCTATTCAAAAATTCTTTTCCTCGCCAATAATTATTTCGCTCTCATCCTCTCCAAAAATTTAATTTAGTAGAGCTACTGGGGGTGGATCAAGATTAGAATTAGGTGGTGACGTTTCTGCTCTAAAGATATGGTACTCCATATCATCATCGAAATTTTAACCTCCTTCTTAAAATAAATTTGTGCATCATGTTCTGAAAGAAAATCCATTCCGAGGATTATATCAAATTCAATCATGGGTATGACGATGAGATCAGTAGATAAAGAACATTTATATGCCTGAATGGGAACTGATTCAAAAAAACATTGTTGTGATGATACATCTCTTGGGTGTATTGACTAAAAACTCCCTTGTTATGTAATATTTAAATAACTAATTCTTTTAGGAAACTGGGATGATATTAAATAATTTGATGATCCAGAGATAAATAAAGCATTGGCTAAACTTGAGGAAACCATTAAATTACCTTCCACCACATCTTTTGGAGATTCAACCTCAGCTTTAGTGATCGTATAAGCTTAGCCTTGCTCCATTTGGATTTTTCTAAGGTAAGTTCCCTAGGCACTTAAGGCATTCATTTGTATAATACCCCTTTTTTCTACAATTGTATCATTTAACAGCTCTTTCTTCCCCTTGCAATCACGAGCTTGGTGGCCTTTTTCACCGCACTTGTAATAGAATCACATTCCCTTCAGGCATGTACTGGGGTGTTTCTTCCCACATTTACCACAAAATGGATTTTCAACTTTTCCCTTCATCCCCTTATCTATGTTTCCAGAGTGTTCAACAGATCTATTCTTCTTCTTCTATGCTTTAAAGTCATACGACATAGAGAATTGTTTTTCTATCTCTATAGCACATGTGACAATATGTTCGTATGATAAGAAGGATTGTGAGACTAATGCTCACCGGAGTAATGGTTTTAACCCATCAAAGAATCAATCAATCTTACTCCTTGGGTTACGTATATAATCTGCAGCATTCCTTGCTAACTTTGTAAAGTTAGCCTCATATTTTGCAACATTCTCATCCTCTTTTTGCCTTAGACTCAGAAATTGTCTATCCATATCCGCTTGATGGTCATGAAGAAAGTATTTTTCTAAGAAAATATCTGTAAACCCCCTCCATTCAATATTTTATACTTCATCATCTTCCTTTGTGTTTTGAATCAAGGACCACCATTGATCTGCATCTCCCATTAGGCGATAAAATTCCATGACAACCTTTTCCATTTCGCTACTCCCCAAAGCGTGAAATATTTTCTCTAAGGAATTTATCCATTTCTTAGAAACTAATGGATTTTTATTCCCATTGAATATTGGTGGTTTTTTACTCATGAAGTGGTCTAACATTGATCTTTTTTGTAGTGGATCAGGGTGCTCCATACAGGTAAGGTTATTATTCATAACCTGAGTGAGTTGTCCCAGTATGGTGATAAACTAATCAGCATAAGTTGCATCACCATCTCCACTATAATTATCTTGAGTATGAGGGAAATCCCTACATGGATTACATGCCTTGATACGGTTTCCATACCTTCTACTAGGAACCATTTCTAAAAAATGGCATACAATAGATTAGTTTATGAATCGCAATACATAATTCCAAACTTATAAAACACTTAAAAAAATTGAACAGTTTATGGATATAATCCATAATCATAAAATTGTTTTCTTTGAGTAATGATATACTCAAAAACACTTCATAATGGTTTGTAAATAAAATAATAATTATCCAAATCATATCCCCCAGGATTGTCGTAACTCCGAGTGCAGAAAGGCCTGTTGTTTTGCCCCAGTTCCCATTGGATTCTATCTCAAAGTGATGTTTTTGGGTTTTACACCTTGGTACCTTTGTGCCAGAGCCGCCTCTACCTGATCGTATACAGGCTGGGATGTATTTCTAGGAAAACTCACAAAATATCTACAGTACCAAAATTCTAGGATGTTCTTCTGTACTAATTATCAAATACCTTCTTAGGGTAGTGTTCTCTAATCAAAGTTTTTCTAAATCTATTTTCCAAGGATTGTAATAAACTTATTCTGATACCTACTATAACGCCCCAACCCCAGATACCTAGAGATTGTGCATTATTACATAACATTGGCATGATCACAAGAGATCACATCCCGAAATACCAATCAGTTTAATAGCCTTGGAATTACTATATACATTCATAAGTTTTACATTACAGCATGAAATAAAAACATCAACAACATTTTATCCCCTTTTTAAACACACGTATATCCTTAGCCTATCCCAGTAGGTCAAAAATAAAATACTACTTCACATCCTAGGAAAAATAAAACATAGAAAGGGGTGAGCACAGATGCTTATTAAGGATAACAATATAGAAGAAACTTTAATAAATAAGCATAAACATTTAAGGCAATGTATAAGACTAAAACAAAAGTCTTTTAAACATATAATTCACCATGATTGGGCAAAGATAAAATCAAATAAGTCCATTTAGTTATTCACAAGGATATTCTACTAGTTGAATAATCACATGCTATATCAATATCCACTTTCATAGTGATGGAATACATAATGTCAGACATCATAACCACATAGTCAAGGCCTTGTTCCAAGACTACAAATAAGATTTTTCCAAGGCGTTATTCCAAGACACTAGTTTCTCTCATGAGGCCTACCGATGCATCGAGGATCAATAGCAAGATCCACCCATCACTTACTAAGTCCAATGCATTCCGCATATGAAAAGGATTAAACATAACATAAACATTCATATTAAAAATAGTATATGAAATGTCAATACATTATCCATAAACCATGAATGGTGTGAAAATAACACATCCATAGTCAAAAATATCAAAAAACCTTCCATACAATATGGAAATTTTGTATCATAATAAACAAACATCAAACAAGATTAAAATCCATCAAAGGATGTTGACATAGATGAAATCAAAAAAAATTTTAGAGAAATGTCTCTTTATATATTGAAATCATTTAAAAATTATATAATTATAAAATAAAATAATTATTTTGAAAAAATTCTTATAATCATTTATGGGATGCTTCGACGATGTTATAACAGCAGAAAATATCTGCACCCGCTGTATAAGTTAAAAAAAGACATGTGTACCTTAATTTTGTCGAAAAGGCCATAAAGTAACTTGTTTGGAAAACGATAGAAATATTCCTTTCAAAACATATAAGTTAAAATAATGGTATAAATTAATTTAACCCGTTGTCGAGTGAAAATGTTTTGAATGACTTTTTTAGGAAAACACAGATGTGGATGATAAAGAGGTCCCAGTAGATACTTATGTAAAAACGACTTCCGATAATAAAGAGATTGTGAATTTAACCCTTAACATGTACTTTTCCTTATTCGATGGTATGTTAACCTACTGTATAATAGTTAAAACATTGTTATTAAATTATAAATCAACTATATACATAAATATGATATCATATATAATCCTATAATATTTCTTTGTTAATATTATTTTAGTAGTACCATCGTTTCAGGTGTTAACTGATTTGTTTTCCATTATATTGTTGGTTACGTAAGCCATGTTTATTATGGATAGGATGTATTTGATTAATATGCATAATTATATTATTTTTATAATCATTATTTTTAATCGCAAATTGAAAATTTATTCTTGAATGATTATGATGGTGAATGAATCTCATCGCGTTCATGGATATGGTAATCTGTACATACGTAGGAGTGACAATATCATTATATTGATGGAGAAATAATATGTAATGGGATGGTATAACATATATAAAGAATTATTAACATGTTATATTTATTATTTAAATCACTTTTACTCATTATTATACCCATCCAAAAAAATTAAGTGTTTGAATAACAAACTACACCATGACGTAGAGACGGTAATCCGTACGCACTTACGTATGGTGACTTTATCATTTATAGGATGGATAGAATAATGGATATGGTTTCCCCATTTTTATAATAAAATCACAGTATATAGAAGATACTGAAGTTATTATTTTTGAGTGGAAACAACAATGAAGGAGGAAGTGGAAGAAGAAAAAAACATGAAAGAGGTGATGAAATATTAACCTCTTCTTCAGGTTCTTCCTTTTAACTTGATCAATAGAGCTCTTTAGGTTGCACTTCTGACCAATGTAAGGCCTCTAGGATGAAGGTAGGAAAGATGAGAGGATATTTTTGAAGGTTTAGGCCTATCGAAAAGGCATTGGATGTGTGAAATTAAGATAAGGGTAACTGACTTTTTATAAGAGAGGTGAGAGTCACATTAGGAAAAGATTGAAATATTATTTTATAATAAATTACTTTTTGATTCATAATGGTACCAAAATTAAATATTTAAAGGATAGGGTGGGTATGTGTAGAAAACCTCTCAAAAAATAGGTTTTATATAGGTTTATGTCATCATATTAACCTTATATTTTAGATTTAACTCATTGGTAAATATTTTGACATTTACCATGTCTCTTTGTATTTTTATATTATATGGTTAATAAACATACTATAACAAGCCAAGAAAACCCAATATCACTCATTATTAATATATATATATATGTTTATCTATTTCCTTTGGCAGAAACATATATTTTTAGGAATATTATATCAATTAATAATATAATATTTGTTTTAAAAATTCAATTATGTCAATTTTGACACTATTTAGTATTGGATTTTTTTGAAATCCATAAAAACATTATCGCTTCAAATAAAATTTATTTAACCAACCCTAACATGTCATATTATCCTATAAAAGTAGTTTAATTCATCATAAGTCTCAATTTACATTTATTTGGATATTTATAATACCAATTATCTTAATATTTCATTAATAAATTAATTACTGCATCATCATTGTGTCATAAATAAATTATATTATATAATATATAAAAATTATAAATAAAATAGCATAATTTAGGAAATATTTTTATATTTCTAATGAATATTTATAGTTTAATTTATATTGTGTTTAACCCTATATTAAAAATGGTTTAGTTATTAAACTTTGAATTTAAATATTATAGCTTTTCTTTAAATAAAATAACAATAAATGTCCTAATCTAATCAAAGTGAACCAAAGAGGATCATATTTTATTCCTAAAGTTGTTTTTTTCCGAAATATACTTAACTAATAGAATAAGTACATATGTTAGTGTAATTATGATATCATTTTTACCCTTAATTACCCAATTTACTTTTAACCGTGGTAAATAAAAGTCAAAAGATACTATTCACCAAAATTTATTTTCATCTTATTGAACCTAATTTTACATACTGGTATTAACCATGTCTCTTGAATTTTTGAAATTCAAATCACAGAAGCGATAAAATTAAGTTTTATACAAATTTTCAAATGGTTCTTAGGAGGTGGGTAAAAGACGGTAAAATGTTCGATAAAATTTTATATATCTAAACCTATTATAAAATGACTCCAATGAATTATGTTGAACATATATAGGTATTGTGTATCTATTTTTACTTAAAATAAATTAAAATAAAATAACTAATTATTTAAATAAAAAGTTGGTTTTAACCAATAACGCAGTGTTTTCACTATTCATCAAAAAAGGAATGTTTTCTGAAAAATACCAAAACATCACCCTAATATAAATTAAATATTCCGAATCAAAAAATTTATTACATTTTTAAAGATAAAATTTATTAAATTTCAAAAAGTGGGTACTACTATTCATAACTACTAGTTTGATTGGTCACGGTGTGTTTGAATCTCAAAGTTGCGTACAATGCAAGCTATTGCATTATTCAAAGGGAAACGTACCATGGAATCCTGGGGTGTTACATCATGTTATATAGTGTAAGTGAAATGAAATATATATGGGATTTATCGATGGTTTTCCTCAAGATTAGGGTGGTTATGATTTTTTATGGGTGATCCTCTACATTAAAAAATTCAGCTAACTTTTTTTTAGATTAAGGATTTAAGCTTAGTGGAGTTTTTATTAATGTTGTATCAAGAAGGAGTGGTTATCCATCATGGGGTTTTAAATACAGTTGTAATAATTAGTTCACCGATAGAGTTTCTAGTGGTCTCCAACATATTTTTTATTTTTATTATTCAATACAATGGATTATTATTGCATTAAGATAGTCAGATACAGTATTCTCTCCAAACTCTAGAGAACATGTTGTGTACAATAATTTTGGATTTTGGTGGTTTTTGGGTGATTAAATTTCCTTTTTTTATAGTTTTTCAACAATAATAGTTACCACTCTACTATTGGTATATATCTTTTAAAGCATTGTATGGACAATATTTCCATTATCGGATATGTTGGATCGAGTTCAGGGAGTAATCATTTCTCTGGTTGGAATTGGTGTAGTGCATAGAAGAGAATGTACATGTGATCCATGAGTTAATGAAGGTGTTAATGAACCATTACAAGTTATATTCTGATCATAAAAGGATACAGTTAGAATTTGATGTTATAGAACACATTCGTTAAATAATTCTCCTCATTTTGAGAAAAAATGGGTTGTCCATGGGAATATGAGTTCTCAATAGTTCGTTGGACCCCTTAAATTTTTAGCTTGTGTTTGATCCATTATCGCTTCACTGATATCTTCCGGATGATTCCAAGGTCCTTAATTGGGATTAAAAATATATTTAATATGTTTTGACCTTTAAGGAATGAATTTTTGAGATTCTGGAAAAATTGGTGAGGGTGTTCCATGTGGGTGTCATCCCCTTGGTTTTTCCCCATCGATGTATAGTATTGTAGAATAGAACACTTGGGATAAGGATTCACTGATGAAAGATTAATATCCCAACTTAATTAATGGTTGATTTTTTTTATTTAGACTCTTTATTTAATATTTTATTTTATTTTTGGTTGATTATTTGCAATTTTATGAGATTGGTTATTCTGTTTTATGAAATGTTTTATTAATGATCTTATATGTTTATTCACCCTATACACCAAATGAATTCATTGTAATATTTATCTAGAAATTTTTTTTGAGAGGTTTCTCATGGAATTTTTTAAAACCCTTTTATCTTTCAGTTTACCTTTCCCTTATCATATTTCCATGTGTTGTTTCAAATTATCTAGGGAATATTTTTTGAAAAAAATATGATGTAATGTCCTTTATTTTTACTTGAGTCAATATTTGTCATTAAATAGTGCTCAACGGCTCAAGATAATTTTCATAAATTTTAAAAAAATTCATTAAAATAGTTTTAAAAATATAAATAATTTACTATTATTTAATTTTTTTTGCTGAAAATTAAAATATGGGAAATAATAATATTCTAATATTTTATTATTTAAATTTAACATTAATTAAATTTATTATGTTTACAAATTTTTATCTCACCATTATGTAGATTTTACATGGTTTTTTAAAGGTAAGTTATTTTTTAGAGTTACTTAAAAGTAATACATGATTTTCAGAAGAAATGTAAAGGTACCTCTATGATCATAGATAGGTAATAAATGTCATAATTATTATTGATATTTAAATAAAAGTTACGTAAATATATTTTCATTTCTATCTAAGGGTAATCCATATTTTTATAGTTACATAAAGGTAACACAGTATTTCAAAGTTACATAAAAGTATGATTTTTTAATGAGTTGAATAAAGTTAGGCCATGTATGATTTTAGTACGTAAATATATGTTATAGTTTTTATAAAAAATTTAAGGTAATATATCCACATTTACATGTTGTAAATGTAAATCAATTTACCCTACCCCATGATACCATAGTTGGGTAAAGGTAATATTTTTTTTCTAAAATTTCATAATACCCCCATAATTAGACTTGTAATCTGTTTTCAACAAATAAAAATGGAAAATATAATGAAAATGGAAGGATTAAAATACCATAATAATGAGAATAAATCTAATTTATGATTTTTTGTTTTTAAAATGACTAAATGAGAATTTTTATGGAAATAAAATTGAAATTCAATTAATAATAATTAATATACAAATGTTTGGTTAAGATTTCTGAAATTTTTAAAAGATTCTCTTTTTTTTATAAAGTAATTTGTCCCCCTCATTGGGGTTCCTTTATTCTACCCTCATGTCTTGGTGGTCTAAATATTTCTTTCATTCCTTACAAACCATTATAAAGTCACTCTAAATATTATTTATATTCCAAAATATGTTATTATCCCCTTTAAGCCTGATGTTCCTAGAGTGCAGGTTAGTTATATGTTACTTCACTTATTTTTTTCCAAGAATGTGAAAACAATTTAGTTTTTTATGATGATTATGAAATTAACCATAAAAATATAAAACCAAAAATGAATATGTATTACTGTCACATGTAGTATTAATATTTTATCATTTGGAAAATTATCAAAAAAGGGAAAAGGAATAATCGATTGAAAATTTATCAATTCAATTCATGAATATATAAATTAATGAACATTAATTAAAAGAATATTATTATATGAATTATTATGAAAATATTATCTTGAATTAGAATTCATTGGTTTAGTTTTTTTATTCTATAATCTAAAAATTGAATGTAGTGTTACTATTTCATTATCAAAGAATTAAAGGAATAATTTGGGATGAGTGATCATTAGTGTTTTGTGATATATTTATTTTTCATGATTATTTACTATGTAGTATTTCATCTATTTAAAATGATTGTGTTATATTTAGGATTATTAATATATTGTAAATGTTTAAAAATAACATATATCTAGAATGATGAGTTATTTAATTAATGGGGAATGGGTAATTAATTATTATCCTTCCTTAAATATTTATAATGTATAGAGATATTGATAAGTTTGTAAGTAATTTTACACTATTTATAGCTAATAAATTGAACGTTGTTGTTGTGAAAAGTTATTAATAATAATGTTTTTGATTCAAGATGGGAATTAAAATTATTGTTTGATAAAGAAAAGATTGTGGGGAAATGTGATCCCATTATTTATTTTTAAGGCTTGAGGATATGGGACTCATGTCTTTAATTTTTATACTAGATGTGTATATTTTCCTTGTGTGAATAAAATAGGATGTTAGAGCCCTGTTGTCCTTTTGTGATAACCTTGGGTGTTTGAACTACTTGGTGAGAATTGGGTGGGACTTGGCCTGGGCTATGGTAGTGGATGAAGTTATTGATGCCAGGATGGATTGTATTTTTTCTATAGTGATAATATAACATAATTTGGCATGATTTAAATAACTAATTTCTCATTGATATATTATTTTATAATTCATTTAAATGATCAGTTGGCATGATATTATTTATTACTATTTATATCTTCAAGATGATGTTTCAATTTAGTTATCAAAAGAGAATCTTTATTTTGGTAGCTTTGGATGATTCCTAGAATACCCATAAATTTTTTTAATTGTGAACTAAATTAATAAAATAATGGGGATGTTTATTTTTTATTATTGATAATGACGACATGTATAAGAATAGAAATGTTATTATTGGTTCAATGACACTTTTACTATAAGATTAAAATATTAATCTTGAACATTAATACATAATGATGTTAATTAATTTATAGATGTTAAATAATTAATGTTGAACTGATATTATTGTATTCATGTTTGAGATTTAGTCCTTAGTGGTGACAATTGGGTGTCTTGTGTGATGATAGTTGTGGTCAAATATTGAATTGGGTAGTTTCTGTTAGTGTCGTTGGGAGTGATTTATCAATATATTTTCCGATTTCATATGCTCCACCATCCAAGTTGGTAGGGTGACTGAAGCCCAAATGTTTGGGAGGGGGTGGTTTCTCCAATATCTAGTCTTTAAAGGGAATTGATGAGATATGCTTCCCTCTCACACACTCTCCCTTTGACTGTGTTATTTTTTTTGGTACATATGGGTTGTGGTTGATTAAATAATAGGGTATGGACTCACACAAGATGTGATATCTCTTGGTTTTTTTATAAATTAATGTGTAGGCTATAATGAATTAAGTTTATAGCACATACATGAATCCAATTGTGTTGGATAGGGATTCCATTAGTTGTACATATATGGAATCTGATTTCATGATCTATAATACAATTTCATGGGCTGTTTTTTATTCTAAAAATATTCATTGTCACTAATGAGAATATGATGATGAGGTTGTGCTGGGTTGTATTTGATATATATTGAATATGATATGTATACATAGTGTGAAATTATTTATAACTACTGTGGATGTATAATTTGGGAACCTACATTTATATGGGATCACTTGATATGGAATGATTTTCTTTTATGCGTTACTTTGTGGGTTATCCATGGTGAGGTTGGGAAAATAACTTTACTAATTAATGCAATGATTTAGTTTATTTTTTATTCACTAGGCTATAGTATTGTTCCTTCAAATTTATCATGAGAGGTTTTTTTGAGGATCTTACTAATTTTACATGTTAAGATCAACCTATGTATATTTTGAGTCTCCCTAAACCCACACTCATAGGTCAAACGCTAACACACGTTCTTGAAACACTGTGTATGATAAAACTTTTGATGAACCTATCATTATTTTACATCATTTCCATTATTTCAATATTAAATATCAAAATAATCACAAAACCCCTAGAATAAATGGTTTATCATATTTTTGGAGCATCTATAAAAAATAATTTTATAATACTCATTAACATTTCTCCATAATCTAATAACACTAAAACCCCATCTAAACATCTCAACTATTATACATATATTTATAACTAAGGGAATAGAAAAATAAGAAAGGGGTGATCTCAAAAATCCAGTAAATAAAAAACATAACAAAATTTAATCAAATGTTGGATCATAGTCATATGAGAAACTATGATCATTGGAGAAATATCTAATTAAAAAGAATATAAAAAATTAATTGTTTTCCTAAAGGTATAATTGAGTTACTAGTAGTCTGAAATGATCAAACATATACCATGTCATGGGAATATGGAAACATAAGATAATAAATATGATACATGGAAGTATAACATAATCATATATCATATAAATGTGGAATAATAGAAATAATAGGAAAACAAAACATAGTTTAGAAGGAATCACTACTGAATTCTAATAACATTCTGGTCATGGAAAATTAACTCATGTACCCTCTGGGGATTGGGCAATAACCCATATACCCAACAAGGTTGGGGAAACAACCCTTGTACCCTCTTGTTATTGGGATACTCCACGAAACCTCTTAGTATTGGTTTACTACCAATGAATCCTCTAAGGATTAACAAACTACCCTTGTTCCCTCTTGGGTGTGGGTTACTACAAGTGTTCCCTCTTGGGATTGGGCTACTACCAGTGTAACCTTTTTGATCTGTTGAGATATAAAACCTAAACCATTAAATTAGAAGGAAATATAGGAATCTAACCATCCATAATAATCATCCATAAATTTTATTCTAATATATCAGAAAAATATTTAAATTTCAAACATCACATAATTGACCTATAGAAATCATATGTGAACATCCACATAATATCTCAGAATCCATTCTGATAAATATGGTTGGTATGGGTATTATGAAATATCCCCATTTTAACAAAATTATAACTATGGATGTCGTAATAGATGAAAAAAAATTCCAATATCATTAGGTAAAGATCATTGAATGATAATATAAAATATTTTTAAAAAAATGGTTAAAATACTCATAAAAGTACATTCATTAAAACAAAATCCATTAATCTTGATATGTAATTTTAAAAATTACACTTAAAAAACAAATATCGCATTTTAAAAATAATTTTTTTTAAAAATAGTCTCTAAAAAAATTGATTGAGAGTAAAAAATATATAAACTTCTTTATTAGAAATATAAGCCTTTAAAATCCCTTTTTAAAATTAAGAAATAATTTTAAAAAAATAAATATTTTACCTTTGAAAGATATAATAATACTTCATTTTATTTTAAAAATCACTATGTATAATAATATTTTGAGAGATAAAAGGGAAACCCAATCCTTATAAACATAAAATTCATCATAATATGGCCATAATAAATCAAATAATGTCATTAAAACATTCACATGAATATTATACTAGTCGAATAATCACACTTAATAATAATTACTAATCTTATAATGAGAGAATAAATAATTTAGAATATATCATCAAGGCCTCATTCCTTGACCATACTTGTGGGTAAAATCTCAAACTAGTTAGTCTCATGAGAACTATTGATGCATAGAGGGCTTCCATTAACTGGTCCCCAACCCTTAAGAATTTCATTAACAAGTCCTCAACCCGTAGATATTTCATTAATCTATCCCCAAACCATTTTTTACTAAGTAAAATTCATTCTTCATATGAAATGGTAGAAACATAACACCAACATTTGTGTTAAAAATAGCATTTGATATTTTAATACATTAACCATAAACCATGAATGGTATCAAAATCATACCAACAAAGTCAAACATATCATAAACCCTTAAATACATTATAGAAGACATTATCACAATAAATCAACCTCAATTAAGCCTATAATCAAACAAAGTATGCTGAAATATATGAAAATAATCTAATAAACGCATTAGAAAATATCTTGAGACAAATACACCTTTTTATTTGAAAACCATTTATTAAATACCTGCACAATTATAAACGAATCCATTTAAGAAGATATTTTGGAATCAAAGTTTCCCATAACACTTTGAAACATTATAAATTAATTATCATTTTAAATCATTCTAGTTAATATAAATAAATCCTTAAAATCCTTTTTGAAAACATGGTCATTAATGAGGAATATTTAGAATCATAAATCCTTAAAACATTTAAAATGGTGATTAAGTTAAATAGACCATTAAATAAAACCATAAAAATAATCCCTTTTAAACCATTTTATGGAAATTAAAAATAGAAATAAAATTTTATTTATAATCCTTTATATAAATATAAAAAAATTATGTATGATAGTATCAAGAATATCTAAATAGAGAAAGGATTAATTCTTTAAACATTGAAGGTGTCCCATAAAAAATTTAACATTTAAATCATAATCTTGATATATTAAAATGAATATTTAAATTCCATGAATATAAATGTATTCATGGTATAAATTATAATAGGGATAGTTAATACACCACACACAAGAAATTGCTGGTGAACATGACTTATATCTCACGAAAATTAAAAGTGATGTGGAATTTCCTTACCATAGGTCCGATACACATTTTACAAGTCTAAAACACAGGTATAATGGTTTTAAAAATGTTATTAACTTATAACAGAATCATAATAATATTTATGATTTCATATTTGATTCATTTTTCACTTTATATTACTCATTTATTAATAATTTAAATTTTTAGGAAACAATCCAGTTAATAATCGCTTTGTTGATTGTACATGTTTTGACTTCTTATATTTGATCATCTTATTTAAATAATGATTTACATACTTCTATAATTTAAAAAATTATTTTTATATAATAAATATTCTGAAAAAAATTATATTATATATATATAATGGAATACACCATTCATGGAGACGATAGGCCATATGTACGTATGAACGTCGTTTTCGTTTTTATCATGTTGAATGGAAGAAAGTAAATGGAATATATAAATATATATATATATATAATTTTAGTACAATTATAATGTCACATGTTTTATAATTATTCATTATATATA
Organism: Viscum album; assembly: GCA_963277665.1. Lineage (NCBI taxonomy): Eukaryota > Viridiplantae > Streptophyta > Magnoliopsida > Santalales > Viscaceae > Viscum > Viscum album. The sequence continues at coordinate 1,687,469,667 of OY728140.1, read as the reverse complement.
TTGATAATCATTCATGAATGGTTAATGTGGAGGATTAATCTAATCATGCCGTGGACGTGGTAAGTTGTACGTGCTCACAAGTGATGGTATCATTTTCTTAATTGTTAAATGGTATAGAATAGGATGGTATATTAATTATAAATAATAAATATAATTTAATATTTATTATTTATATCTTTTATATTCATCATTATACTATATTAATAATGAATACATTAAAAAGAGTTTACATTAGGACAGAGAGATGGTAAATCGTAAGTACACACACATGGTGATTTTTTTTTCTAGAATGGGTAAAAGGAGGAATATGGTTTTCCAATAATCCTAAATATTATTATAATATATTATATTCAAGATTTATTACTTTATTTTGGAAACATATTAGTAATTAGAAGTAGAAGAAGAAAAAAGATTGAATTGAATTGATAAAACAATTACCTCTTCTTTGAGTATCTCATTTTGATTTTCCCAAAAGGAATATTTATAATGGTTTTTTTGCCTAATGTATGGAATATAAGTTTTAGGGAGGGAAGTTTTTATAGGAAACTGTTATGGTGTGTCTAATTCAAGGGTCTTTAGAGGAGTGAATTAAAGAGGTGAGACATGCCCTTTTATAAGAGAGGTGAGGGGAACTTTAAGAAACTCTTAAAATATAAAATTAATATAAATTTATTTTCAATTACAAATGAATCCAAATTTAGTTTATTAAAGGATAATATGATTACAGTTTGAAATCACATCATCCAATAAATTTTAAACTTGTTTAGTTCATAAAATTATCCTTATATTTTGGCTTTAACCCTTAGTTAAAAAATATAACTTTTACCGTCACGACTTTTCTTTTTACACTACAGGGTTACTATTTGTAACACCCGAGACTTTTATGTTATATAAATCATCAAAGGAATCTTTTTCTACACAACACTTGCTTGGCTTGCTTTACACGCAATAGCGACCTTCCTCGATAGCTTGCGTCGTACGCAATACCGAGTTTCACTAAACAACAATATTCTATTAAAACTAGCCGTTATGAATAGTAATAACCACTTTTTGAAATTTTATAAATTTTATTTTTCAAAATGGACTTCATTTTTGGACTCAGAATATCGAAATTAGCCTAGGGTGAAATTTTGGTATTTTTCTGAAAACTTTCAATTTTTGATGAATAGTGAAACCACTAAGTGGTAGGTTAAAAACTGAATTTTGCATAAAACTTAATTTTACCGCTTCTGTGATTGAAATTTCGAAAATCCGAGAGACACGGTTAATATCAAGGACTAAAATGTGGTTCAATGAGATGAAAATAATTTTTTGGTGAATAGTAACTTTTTACTTTTTTTACCGCGGTTAATAGTAAATAGGGTAACTAAGGGTAAATATGATATTAATATTACCCTAACACATGTCCTAATTCTATTGGACAAGTGTAATTCGACCAAAAACAAACTTAGGAATACAATATGACCATTTAGGCCCACTTGGATTAGATTAGGACATTTATTATTAATTTATTTAAAGAAGGGTTAAAATAGTTAAAATCAAAGTTTAATAAGTAAATCATTTTTAATATGGGGTTATACATAAGCTAAATTCGATTGTAAATATTCATTAGAAAGCTAAAAAGATTTCCTACATTATGGTATTTTATTTGTAATTTTTAGACATCAAATAATATAATTTATTTATGACACAAAGATGATGCAGTAATTATCTTATTAATGAAATATTGACATAACTGATGTTATAAACACCAAAATAAATGTAATTTGAGACTTTTTATGAATTCCACTAATTTTCTAGGTTACTATGATATATTAGTGTTGATTTAATCAACTTGGTGCGAACATATAATTCTGTTATGACTTTCAAACAAATCATATATCAAATAGTGTCAAAATTGACACAAAATAGTTTTTAAATCAAATATTATATTATTAATTGTTATTTTATTCCTAAAAATCTATGGTTCGGACAAATGACTTAGATAAGGATATATATATTAATAATATACAATTTGGGGTTAGTTTGGCATGTTATAGTAAGTGTATTAACCATATAGTGAAAGAAAACAAAAAGACACGGTAAAAGTTAAATTAATTAACTTAGAGTTAAATCTAATTGATAAGGTTAAAATAATACCCTAAACTTGTCTAAATCCTATTGGTTGATAGGATTTAGACCCGTCCCCACTTTATCTTCGAAATAATACCCTTTGGAACCATTATAAACCGATTTTTACTTTAATATAAAATAATATTTTGAGATATTCCTAAGGTGCCCCTCTCCTCCCTTATAAAAGGGCACCTCCTCCCCCTCCTCCTCACACCAATTTGAGCACTCAAGCTCGGCCAACCCCTGCCATTTTCTCCTCTCCACTTCCCTAGAATAATCCTAGAGGTCCTGGTCTTCTCCAAAGACCAATCTTAGTTCCTTAAGTGGAGGATTCAAAGAGGCGTTCCAAAGAAGAGGTAATATCCATTACCAATCTTTTCAATTTCTTTCTTCTTCAACTTCTTCTTCTTTAGTTGTTTCATGATAAAGTAATAACATCAGTATTACTTACATACTGATATGTTATTATAAATATGAAACAACCCTAATTCACCTTCTATCCATCCTACGGAAAAATGAAATCACCACGCGTGCGTACGTACGGAATACCGTCTCCACGCCGTGGTGTAATCTATTTTCCACCATCACCTTACAAGATGGGTATAATGGTGTAATGAGTAACTATATATGATTATTATGAAGTAATATTGATACTGAAATAATATATATATATACTCCAATACAATTCCGCGATCATAGGAACGATATCATCACTCGTGCGTACGTACGGAATACCGTCTCCACGATGTGATGCGACTCGTTCTACATGATCTTCATTTCATAATGATTATATAAATGAATTGAATGAATGAATATGGTATATAATACACTAATACCATTCTGGAAATGAATTATCTATAACCTAAAGATAAGAATAAGAATTTATTCGACAAAACACGCATAAGAACAAAAAGTTATAAAGATCCGAGTAACAAGTAACAATGAAATATTACTAACAAGAAGCTAATAATATGACCATATATGATATCATATCAATATGTATGATTCTGGAATAAGTCAATAACATTATCTAAACCATTATACAGGAGCTTCGGACACGAACAAAGCAAATCGGACCTATGGTAAGGGAAATATCACAATCTCATTTTTATCCGAGATTGATTATTCGTATGTATTTACTGGGGTGTATTTTATCATCCACATCCATGTTCCCTCAATATGTAATATTGTTTCCATCCAATTGAAATAGTTTAAATCCAATTTTACCCTTAGGTGAGTTTTTAGTAAAGAATATGAAAGGAATCTTTTGTCGTTTTTCCGTACGAGGTACTTTTTGACTTTTCCGACAAAAGTACGAAGAATGTTTTTTTTAACTTATACGGAATGAATGGATTTTTAAAACATTACTTCAAAGAAGCTTCCTTTACAAGTTTTCAAGTTTATTTTTAATCAACTTCTTTTATTTTAAAGTTGTATGACATGTTATGAAAGGAAAAATGTTTTTGAAGAAGAAAGGATATTTTCCTCAAGAATTCAATTCAAGTGTTTTATCAAAATTATTTTCCATCTAAGATAATAAAGGGTTCTGTTTATATCCATATTTTTACATTGGTTTGACTATGTTGTGATGGAATTATGTTTATGAATTCCTTTATCTTATATGAATTGATTTATGATGTCATGATGTTTCAAGAATCCCATTTTTGTTATATGTGTTATGCGATGATGTATGTTTTATGATTATGTGGCACACATAAGAAAGGATTCATTATAAGATGGGTGGGACCTATATCTCCCTCCAATGCATTGGGTAATGATTTTATATCTCATTAGATAGACATGGCTGGAACGGAAGGTTATTTCGGTTCAGTGATACAGGACTGAAACGAGGAGTGAACTCGGTTCAGAAAGGGACTTTGTCCACTAAGATAGTCTTGGCGATGAGTCATGACTAACAAGAAATGATTTTCCATGATTATGTGTGCATGCCACAAAGTTTCAAGTCTTATGTTATGATTATGGGGATCTCATTTTCACTCCTATGATTTGTTCCATGTTAAGATATTATGATCTCTTTTGCAGGTTATGATTTTCAAAAAGATATGATATGATTTTTATTTCCTTTATTTTCCCTTGCTGAGCATTTGAGCTCACCCTTTTATGTTTTCTTTTCCCCAGGTCAGGAAGATGGATATTAAGTAGAATATGCTAAAAGGGACCCTATATATGATGAAATAAATGGGAGACACTGTAGAAGATTTATGAACCAGTTGTTTATGTTTCCCAGTTTCTAAAGACACTATACCTATACGGTCCTTTGTGGTTTTGTCATATGTTGTAATAAGTGTGCTTCAATTTTGAAGTATTAACAATGTATGTAAAGTATGGGTCGTTATAGTTGGTATCAGAGGAAAGGTATAGTCAACCTTTGGAAACTAGGATGTGAAAGCCTTAGTAAGAACCCTAAGGATAAGTCTAAGCATAGTACACAATCTTAGTGTTTTAGAAATGGCCTTGAATAACCTAGGATAAGACCATAAGCATGAAAATTTTATTCTTGAATTATGTGGTTTCCTATTATAATTAGTGTTGCTCACACTATTCTTCTTGGTTTTAGTCAATGGATGGAACCCGAAGGAACCGTGTTAATGCGGAATGCGATGGGCAATGCAATGATTGTCCCCCTAAGCAACCAAACGATATGGGAGCTGGAATGCAAAATCTTGTAGCCATGCTCACACAATTTTCTCAAGCTATGAATCATGCAGGATTTCCAAACGAGCAAAGGAGGGAGCAAAATTCTGTTGATTCCTTCATGAGGCAGCGTCCACCTTCTTTCAGCGGGTCTACTGATCCATTAGTTGCTGAACAATGGATTAGTACTACAGAAAAGATATTTTCAGTTCTTCAATGTTCTGAACATGATAAAGTCATCCTAGCAGTGTATCATTTGGAAGGAGATACTGATCAATGGTGGAATCTTGTTAAGAATATGAGGCAAAGGGATGAAATTGAGTCTATGGAATGGGACGAGTTCAAGAACTTATTTTTCAATAAGTACTTCCCTCGTATTCTCCGAACAAAGATGGAGAAAGAGTTCCTTGAACTGAAGCAAAGGGATGATGAATCTGTTGGTACCTATGAAGCAAATTTTACAAGACTGGCAAGGTACGCTTCTGGTATTATTATCCAACCTGAGAGTAAGATCGATCGATTCTTTAGTGGCTTAAAACCAAGTCTTCGAAGGGCGTTAGCCATAAGGGACTTCAATAGCTACGAGGAAATCGTTCGATGTGCTCTCAAAGTCGAGATGGAGATTGGAGTAACCCATCAGTCACATGGGTTTGATAAGAAGAGGAAGATGGAATTCAAAGGAAACTCTAAAGAGCACACTGAAAAGAAGATGAACTTTCCATTATGCTCAAAGTGTGGAAAGAAACATGGAGGGAGTTGTCTTAAAGGGACAAGTAAATGTTTTAAATGTGGAAAGGAAGGTCATCGGTCATTTGAATGCCGTGATAATGGGAAGAAGATGTCTAATGATGCAAACAAAGGAAGGGATACACAGAATGAACCTGCTACACTTCAATGTTTCAAGTGCAAGGAGATGGGGCATTATGCCAATCAATGCCCAAATCCAAGGGTTGATGATGATGGTCGACGTCAACAAACTCTTAAAGCTAAAGACAAAGGAAAGTCACATGCAATTTCTATCAACGATGTGGAGTACGATAACGATGTGGTGAAAGGTACACTTACCATCCACTCTAAAGTAGCAAATGTTTTATTTGATTCTGGATCCACCCACTCTTTTATTTCTGAAGACTTTTCTAAGGGTATCACCGTACTACCTCAACAATTGGATGTTGAGTTAGCTGTGACAACACCTAATGGCACATCAATCGCATCAAAAGTTTATAATTCTTCTCCGATCGAAGTTTGTGGGAAAGTGCTTCCTGCAAATCTTGTGATCCTTCCTTTAGTGGAATTTGATGTGATTCTTGGCATGGATTGGCTTTCTCTACATGGAGCTCATATCAATTGCCAAAGAAGGGAAGTCACATTTCATACTCCAGATCAATCTACGATCGTATACCAATGCAAGGATGAACATAACCTTCCAGTGGAAATTTCTTCCATCTTATGGGTATTGATCCCACTAAATGAAGGTTATTTATCTCAAATGGTTGGTGAGAAACTCACGATTAAGAATATGCCCATTGTAAGGGAGTTTGATGATGTCTTTCCGGAGGAATTACCGGGTCTTCCACCAAATCGTGAAGTTGAGTTTTCAATAGAACTCGTACCGGGTGCTTTGCCTATTTCAAAGACACCTTATAGAATGGCCCCAATTGAGTTGCAGGAATTGAAGAAGTAACTCCAAGAGAATCTTGATAAGGGATTCATACGCCCTAGTGCGTCACCTTGGGGAGCACCTATTCTATTTGTTAAGAAGAAAGATGGATCAATGAGACTCTGCATTGATTATCGAGAACTTAACAAGATCACTATCAAGAACAAATATCCTCTCCCACGCATTGATGACTTATTTTACCAACTACGCGGAGCTCAATACTTTTCCAAGATTGATCTTCGTTCAGGGTATCATCAATTAAGGGTCAAAAGGGAGGATATACCAAAGACGGCTTTCCGTACAAGGTATGGACACTATGAATTTATAGTGATGCCATTTGGTCTTACTAATGCCCCTGCTATCTTCATGGATCTAATGAATAGAGTCTTTAGAGACTATCTTGATCAATTTGTGGTAGTCTTTATAGACGATATTCTTGTCTATTCAAAGAGCAAGGAAGAGCATGAAGATCACTTGAGAATTATATTGAAGACCCTGAGAAAGGAGAAGCTTTATGCCAAATTTACCAAGTGTGAATTTTGGCTTCAAAAAGTTGCATTTTTGGGTCATATAATCTCAAAAGAGGGGATATCTGTGGATCCAGCAAAAACAGAGGTTATCGAAAGATGGTCGAGACCAACAACAGTAACTGAGATCCGAAGTTTTCTTGGTTTGGCTGGATATTATCGACGTTTTGTAAAAGATTTTTCACGATTATCTAATCCACTCACCAAGTTGACTCGGAAAGGAGTTAAGTTTGTCTGGACAGAGGAATGTGAAGAGAATTTCAAGGAGTTGAAAAGAAGGTTATCCAGTGCACCTATGCTCAGACTGCCTTGTAGTGGAGAAAGGTTTGTGATCTACAGTGATGCATCCAAGAAGGGATTGGGGTGTGTTCTTATGCAAAATGATATGGTGATAGCTTATGCCTCACGACAGTTGAAAATCCATGAACAAAATTACCCAACACATGATTTGGAGTTGGCTGCGGTAATCTTTGCATTAAAGATTTGGAGGCATTACCTTTATGGTGAAAGGTGTGATATTTATACTGATCATAAAAGTTTAAAGTATATTTTCACACAAAAGGAGTTGGATATGCGTCACAGAAGATGGTTGGAGCTGATTAAGGATTATGACTGCTCAATCCATTACCACCCTGGGAAAGCAAACAAGGTGGCAGATGCATTAAGTCGACAAGACCATGCTAGTTTATCCATGATGAGGATCACAAAAGATCCAATATTTATGGATTTACAAAGGATGGATCTTGGAATTATAATGGAAGGGGGAAAATCTTATCTTTCTCAAATGAATGTTCAACCATCTATACATGTGAAGATTAAAGAGGCACAGAAAGAAGATGTCGAGTTACAAAAGAATGTGAGAAATGTTCCTGAATTCAACCTTGATTGTGATGGGATAATAAAGTTCAGGAATCGGGTTTGTGTTCCTCCCATCCCCGAATTAAAGAAGGAGCTGCTGGATGAGGCTCATAGTTCTTCATTCTCTATTCATCCTGGAAGCACGAAGATGTATAGGGACCTGAAAGAGTACTTCTGGTGGGATGGCATGAAAAGAGATGTTGCTGAATATGTCTCTCGATGCTTGGTTTGTCAACAAGTTAAAGCTGAGAGACAGAAGTCTAAGGGGATGTTACAACCATTACCCATACCCGAATGGAAATGGGAAAACATCACTATGGACTTTGTCACAGGACTTCCTAAAACATCCAAAGGTAATAATGCTATCTGGGTCATAGTTGATCGTCTCACAAAGTCTGCACACTTCATTCCTATTAGAGAGGATTTCTCTCTAGATCAGCTTGCCAGGATATATGTAAAGGAAGTGGTAAGATTACATGAAGTACCACTTTCTATTATATCTGATCGGGATCCGAGATTTACCTCGAAGTTCTGGCGAAGTCTTCAGCATACTCTGGATACAGAGTTGAGTTTCAGCACTGCTTATCATCCCCAGACAGACGGTCAGTCTGAGAGAACAATTCAAACCCTAGAAGATATGTTGAGATCTTGCTCTATGGATTTCAAAGGAGGTTGGGATCAACACCTACCTTTGGTGGAATTTTCTTATAATAATAGCTTTCACTCCAGTATTCAGATGGCTCCTTATGAAGCTCTCTATGGAAAGAAATGCAGGACTCCAACTTGCTGGGATGAAGTTGGGGAAAGAAAGCTATTAGGACCTGATCTCCTTGATGAAATGGCAGAAAAGGTCAGATCTATTCAACAACACATAAGAGCAGCTCAGAGTCGACAGAAAAGTTATGCCGACAACCGAAGAAAAGACCTAGAGTTTGAAGTGGGTGATAAAGTGTTCTTACGAATATCTCCCTGGAAGAGGGTTATGAGATTTGGAAAGAAGGGGAAGTTGAGCCCTAGATATATCGGTCCTTTCGAAATATTGGATCGTGTTGGGAAGGTAGCTTACCGATTGGCGCTTCCACCGAATCTCTCTCAAGTTCACGATGTGTTCCACATATCTCTCCTGAGAAAGTACATACCAGATCCTTCACATGTACTCAGCTCAGAAGTTTTACCGCTGGAGCAAGATATTTCTTATGAAGAACAGCCGATAGAGATTCTGGATCGTAGCGAAAAAGTCCTACGAAACAAGACCACTCGCTTGGTGAAAGTTTTATGGAGAAACCACCAACTTGAAGAAGCTACATGGGAGCTTGAGGATATGATGAGGGAGAAGTATCCTCATTTGTTTGTTACAAAGTGACGAATTTCGAGGGCGAAATTCTTTTTAAGGGGGGTAGAATGTAACACCCGAGACTTTTATGTTATATAAATCATCAAAGGAATATTTTTCTACACAACACTTTCTTGGCTTGCTTTACACGCAATCGCGACCTTCCTCGATAGCTTGCGTCGTACGCAATACCGAGTTTCACTAAACAACAATATGCTATTAAAACTAGCCGTTATGAATAGTAATAACCACTTTTTGAAATTTTATAAATTTTATTTTTCAAAATGGACTTCATTTTTGGACTCAGAATATCGAAATTAGCCTAGGGTGAAATTTTGGTATTTTTCTGAAAACTTTCAATTTTTGATGAATAGTGAAACCACTAAGTGGTAGGTTAAAAACTGAATTTTGCATAAAACTTAATTTTACCGCTTCTGTGATTGAAATTTCGAAAATCCGAGAGACACGGTTAATATCAAGGACTAAAATGTGGTTCAATGAGATGAAAATAATTTTTTGGTGAATAGTAACTTTTTACTTTTTTTACCGCGGTTAATAGTAAATAGGGTAACTAAGGGTAAATATGATATTAATATTACCCTAACACATGTCCTAATTCTATTGGAAAAGTGTAATTCGACCAAAAACAAACTTAGGAATAAAATATGACCATTTAGGCCCACTTGGATTAGATTAGGACATTTATTATTAATTTATTTAAAGAAGGGTTAAAATAGTTAAAATCAAAGTTTAATAAGTAAATCATTTTTAATATGGGGTTATACATAAGATAAATTCGATTGTAAATATTAATTAGAAAGATAAAAAGATTTCCTACATGATGGTATTTTATTTGTAATTTTTAGACATCAAATAATATAATTTATTTATGACACAAAGATGATGCAGTAATTATCTTATTAATGAAATATTGACATAACTGATGTTATAAACACCAAAATAAATGTAATTTGAGACTTTTTATGAATTCCACTAATTTTCTAGGTTACTATGATATATTATTGTTGATTTAATCAACTTGGTTCGAACATATAATTCTGTTATGACTTTCAAACAAATCATATATCAAATAGTGTCAAAATTGACACAAAATAGTTTTTAAATCAAATATTATATTATTAATTGTTATTTTATTCCTAAAAATCTAAGGTTCGGACAAATGACTTAGATAAGGATATATATATTAATAATATACAATTTGGGGTTAGTTTGGCATGTTATAGTAAGTGTATTAACCATATAGTGAAAGAAAACAAAAAGACACGGTAAAAGTTAAATTAATTAACTTAGAGTTAAATCTAATTGATAAGGTTAAAATAATACCCTAAACTTGTCTAAATCCTATTGGTTGATAGGATTTCGACCCTTCCCCACTTTATCTTCGAAATAAGACCCTTTGGAACCATTATAAACCTATTTTGACTTTAATATAAAATAATATTTTGAGATATTCCTAAGGTGCCCCTCTCCTCCCTTATAAAAGGGCACCTCCTCCCCCTCCTCCTCACACCAATTTGAGCACTCAAGCTCGGCCAACCCCTGACATTTTCTCCTCTCCACTTCCCTAGAATAATCCTAGAGGTCCTGGTCTTCTCCAAAGACCAATCTTAGTTCCTTTAGTGGAGGATTCAAAGAGGCGTTCCAAAGAAGAGGTAATATCCATTACCAATCTTTTCAATTTCTTTCTTCTTCAACTTCTTCTTCTTTAGTTGTTTCATGATAAAGTAATAACATCAGTATTACTTACATACTGATATGTTATTATAAATATGAAACAACCCTAATTCACCTTCTATCCATCCTACGGAAAAATGAAATCACCACGCGTGCGTACGTACGGAATACCGTCTCCACGCCGTGGTGTAATCTATTTTCCACCATCACCTTACAAGGATGGGTATAATGGTGTAATGAGTAACTATATATGATTATTATGAAGTAATATTGATACTGAAATAATATATATATATACTCCAATACAATTCCGCGATCATAGGAACGATATCATCACTCGTGCGTACGTACGGAATACCGTCTCCACGATGTGATGCGACTCGTTCTACATGATCTTCATTTCATAATGATTATATAAATGAATTGAATGAATGAATATGGTATATAATACACTAATACCATTCTGGAAATGAATTATCTATAACCTAAAGATAAGAATAAGAATTTATTCGACAAAACACGCATAAGAACAAAAAGTTATAAAGACCCGAGTAACAAGTAACAATGAAATATTACTAACAAGAAGCTAATAATATGACCATATATGATATAATATCAATATGTATGATTCTGGAATAAGTCAATAACATTATTTAAACCATTATACAGGAGCTTCGGACACGAACAAAGCAAATCAGACCTAAGGTAAGGGAAATATCACAATCTCATTTTTATCCGAGATTGATTATTCGTAAGTATTTACTGGGGTGTATTTTATCATCCACATCCATGTTCCCTCAATATTTAATATTGTTTCCATCCACTTGAAATAGTTTAAATCCAATTTTACCCTTAGGTGAGTTTTTAGTAAAGAATATGAAAGGAATCTTTTGTCGTTTTTCCGTACGAGGTACTTTTTGACTTTTCCGACAAAAGTACGTAGAATGTTTTTTTTAACTTATACGGCATGAATGGATTTTTAAAACATTACATCAAAGAAGCTTCCTTTACAAGTTTTCAAGTTTATTTTTAATCAACTTATTTTATTTTAAAGTTGTATGACATGTTATGAAAGGAAAAATGTTTTTGAAGAAGAAAGGATATTTTCCTCAAGAATTCAATTCAAGTGTTTTATCAAAATTATTTTCCATCTAAGATAATAAAGGGTTCTGTTTATATCCATATTTTTACATTGGTTTGACTATGTTGTGATGGAATTATGTTTATGAATTCCTTTATCTTATATGAATTGATTTATGATGTCATGATTTTTCAAAAATCCCATTTTTGTTATATGTGTTATGCGATGATGTATGTTTTATGATTATGTGGCACACATAAGAAAGGATTCATTATAAGATGGGTGGGACCTATATCTCCCTCCAATGCATTGGGTAATGATTTTATATCTCATGAGATAGACATGGCTGGAACGGAAGGTTATTTCGGTTCAGTTATACAGGACTGAAACGAGGAGTGAACTCGGTTCAGAAAGGGACTTTGTCCACTAAGATAGTCTTGGCGATGAGTCATGACTAACAAGAAATGATTTTCCATGATTATGTGTGCATGCCACAAAGTTTCAAGTCTTATGTTATGATTATGGGGATCTCATTTTCACTCCTATGATTTGTTCCATGTTAAGATATTATGATCTCTTTTGCAGGTTATGATTTTCAAAAAGATATGATATGATTTTTATTTCCTTTATTTGCCCTTGCTGAGCATTTGAGCTCACCCTTTTATGTTTTCTTTTCCCCAGGTCAGGAAGATGGATATTAAGTAGAATATGCTAAAAGGGACCCTAGATATGATGAAATAAATGGGAGACACTGTAGAAGATTTATGAACCAGTTGTTTATGTTTCCCAGTTTCTAAAGACACTATACCTATACTGTCCTTTGTGGTTTTGTCATATGTTGTAATAAGTGTGCTTCAATTTTGAAGTATTAACAATGTATGTAAAGTATGGGTCGTTATACTATTGTTATAATAAAATTAAAAAAACCCTAATTGGATTATTTATAACATATTTAATGATATAAAAATTATTTGGTTGTACTTTAGATTTTTTTGACTTTTATATCATTTAATAAAATAGTATTCATTTTAAAATATCATTTATGTCAATTTAAATACTATTCAATATTTTCATTTTTAGAAATATTAAAGAAAAATGATAACTTCGATCCAATACTTCCAATATGTCACTAAAATGTCTATGTTGCCTATAAAATTATTTTTTGTCATTAATTGACTAAAATTATTTTTTTTTTATTTTTAATATCATTGATTTGATATATCAATTAATTAAAAAAAGACTGCATCATCATTGTGTCTCCATTTAATTTAATTATTTTTTGTATAAAAATTCTAAATATTTTATCATGATTTAGATAAGTTCAATATCTTTTTAAATACTATTTATAGTCTATTGTATCCCTTATATAAACTCATATTAAAAATAAAATAGTTATTAAAATTTTAATATGACATTTTTAACACTTCTATAAATAAAATATAAAAATTATCATTATATTAAAAAAGTGGCATAAAATAGAAACAATTATTGAAAAATGGTTTATTTTAGTCATAAAATACTCATACAATGATATTAGGACAAGTGATAGGGTAATTGTATTTAATTATAATTTTATTTTGACCTTTAATTATCCTATTTAACTTTCACTGTGGTGAATAAAATTCAAAAGTTACTATTTACCAGAAATAATTTTGATCCTTTTAAACCAAATATCTCATACTGATTACAACCATGTATGTCATTTTCTCAAAATTCAATTCATAGAGGCAGTAAAATTACATTTATTGCTAATCTGCAAATGTGGCTAGAAAGTGGGTAAAAAGACGTTAAAAAGTTCAATAAATTTTATATCTAATTTTATTATAAAAATGATTCCAAAAAACTAAATTAGACAAATATATGTATTTTGTATCTATTTTTACATTAAAATAAATTTTAGGTAAAATAATTATTTAAATGAAAAAGTGAGTTTTTTATATACAATCCAATATTTTTCACTATTCATAAAAAATGTAATATTTTCATAAAAATACCAAAAACTCAACCTAAGAAAATTTTGATATATTGAATTAAAAAATGATTTCTATTTTACCAAATTAAATTTATATGGTAGTCGAAAATTATTTTTATTCTTTTTCAAAAAAGGATGTAAAAAGTAGTTCATTTAAGAAAATAATGATTCTAAACATATAACTATTTTACCAAAATTTATACATTTCGTTATAAATAAGTTTATTTTATTTAAAAAATTATGAATAATGTTTACAAATTATTTATTAATTTTTAAATTACTATTATTTATGGATGAGTTATAAATATATTATTTAAATAATTATAATACTAAAGTGTTGTCTCCCAGAAACTCAATCTTACGTGTAATGCCAGTGAAGTCAGTGTTGCGTGAAACAAAATGTATTGATGATAATGTACTGTGAAATATTGGGTTTTAAATTTTCCCTCCATTAATAAATTAAATATTGTAATTTAAACATGGAATAAAAACTATGGGTTGGAATTTTCAAAATATCTTTATTGAAATCCTAAATCAAAAAAATGGATTAACGAGACCTTCATTTTAAAATAAAGAAAGGGATGTATAATGGTCAACATATATAACACATAATAAGGTCTCAGGTATGAAAACATGGACATGAATGAAAAATTAACCATCATGTTCTGATTAAGAGTGATAGAGAACGTGATAAGGAAAAAGAGAACACACATAATACAATAAATCTATGATGATCTAGTGGGCCATTTGATTCATCGCAAAGGAAAGTAATAGGAAATCATTTTTTATTTTAAGATCATTTCCCTAGATATTATGAATTTATTTACTTTATATAATAACAACAAAATGAATGATAATTACATGATATGTAGAGTTCCATCCTTTAACTAATTTCAAACAAAAACCCATCTTTCTCGACAAAAGATAATAAAATTAAAAAATATTCTATGTATGTTAATCGTATAAGGATAGAAAAATGAATTTATACTTCATATGTCATACCATATAAATATAAAAAAATATATACAAACCAATACATTGTGTAGGGTAGTGGAAGTTGATAAAGCCTTATCGCAATTCAGTTGTGGGTTTGAGTATCACAGACATGTCTAACACGATGGGTTATGACCTGACCTACAAGTTGTCCTTTTATTAAAACTGTATTTTTATAATATTCCCAAAATAATCTTATGAAATGTTTTGACAATAAAAAATACTATCCAAAGTCCTAATTAATCCAATCCAACCTTTATACTTATCCAAAATAAATATGTCCAAACAAACAATCCAAAAAATTATAAGGAAGGTCACATATCATAATGTAGATCTTTTTTTGTGACACAACATACACCCGAATACCTTCATCATGTATTCTCATAAAACATGAAATAACCATGAATTACCATAAAACCCTATTTGAATATGTTCAGTCTTTCTTATCCCTTATATATAACAATGAATATTGTATATACACTTTAAAACTAAATTGCTGTCAACTCCATCAATGATGTAATAAACAAAGCATTAATCGGTTCTAAGGAAGTTAATAAGGAACAATATACATTATCCTAATCATCCATCTCTTTATTCTAAAATCATTATCTTAGTATCTGAAACATATTAAGGGTTGTCTTTCCCTCGACCAAATATTTTCGAAAAATATTAAATCGCAACTTTAAAACTTTAATTGGTACTATATAATCTCAAAACCTTAATAAAATAGTACTTCAGTATAATCCCTATATACTCGATAATTCTTATAAACATTAAATTTATAAAAAAATATTCAAATAAAATTATTATTTAATTGTCATATTAATCATTCATTTCTATCTATGGAAATATAATAACATGATCATTATCTAATAGAATCATATGGGGTATAATTTTTGATGATGGGGAAACTGATTCACATAGTGTATTATCTCCTTCAAATTAGTCATTTTACATTAGTAACCATTTTATTACCATTTCAATCAAGAATTTGGTGTCCTTTTTCTCCAAACATAAGACAAACTCCCATTCCCATAAATCATTTATAATTTCGATTCATTCCAAAGTTATCACATATAGGAAAATCATTCTTTCTATTAATCCATTTATCGTTTATTTTATCTTCTATCTTCTTATTTTATTACATCCTTTTAAATAAGTATGAATTGGAGAATAATTTATTTTTCTTATTAACACATGATATTATTTATTCCTATGGTGAAGAAGATGTAGGATACTATTTCCCTTCAAAATTTAGGATTAATACCATGAAAGATATGGTCTTTATTACTCCTTTGATCATGTGTATTAGTGGATTTCTCATTCCTTTTTCTAGGTTCTGTTTCAATTAGATGGAATATACAAAATTAGCTTATAAATTTATGTACTATTTATAACTCTAAATATGGTATAGCACATAACATAAATTTATGCATCATAACTCCTATAATTATAAACATTGGTTACATTGGGATAATCTATACATTTAAATCCTTCGTAAAGGTGGGTAAATAGAATAAAAATTACCCTAATAATATCCCCTGGGAGTGTCAAACTAGGTGTGACGTATGACTTGTTGTTGTGATCCAGGTTTCCCTGAGTCAAGCCCGGAACACCTATCAGTGTAATTACTCCTAGAAACATTTGTATCAGAACCACTTACAATTTTAGTATCCAAGAAAGTTTGTATTTTCTAGGAATACCCACATAATCTCAACATTACCAAAATTTTATGATATTAGTCTATACATATCCTCAAATTAATTATTAGGGTTGTGATCCATAATCTTTGTTTTCTAAATCTTGTTTCCAAGGTTTTTGCTAAAATTCCTTTGTTACCAACTATAAAACCCAGACCCTAGAAGCCTGGAGCTGGAGAATTGTTTTAATAAATTGTCCTGAAAACAAGGAATCAAATCCAGAAAGACCGATCAGTTTTTTAGTCTTGGAAATTGATTACATACATGATCATAACATTACAAATCATAACATAAAATACAATATAGATAATTCTTTTATAATTCCATTATTCTATTAGAATAACCGTGCTTATCAATCATAATTTACCACTTGGTATCCTCGAAAAATTAAATTTTACAAAAGGGGTGAACTCATATGCTCATTATGGTTAAACAATACAAAAGAATCTTTATTGAATAAGAAAAAACATTTAATGAGGGGTACAAAATATAAACACAAGCCTTTTAAACTTAATCTTCATCATAATATGTCATTAATAAATTAAATAATTCCATTTAAACATTTATATGGATATTCTATTAGTTGAATAATCACATTCTATATGAAAAACTAGTCTCATAAAAAGGGAAATAATAATGTCATACATACTATCAAGTCGTTATTCCAAGACCATCCTTATTGGTAAAAACCCCAAACAAGTTGGTCTCAAGAGAACTGTTAATGCGTCGAGGGGCTTTCATTAATTGGTCCCCAACCCATATGAGTTTTACTAATAGGTCCCCAACCCAAAGATCTTTCATTAACCGATCCCCAACACATTTTTTTCTAAGTCTAATTCATTCATCATATTAATAGGTTGAAACATAAAATACAAATTTTTATTAAAACTTGCATACGAAATATTATTACATTAACCATAAACCAGGAATTGTATCCAAATATTACAAATAAAGTAAATCATATCATAAAACCTTCAATACAATATGGAATATTGTATCATAATAAATTAACCTCATTTAAGAATAAAATCCCACATAGGATGATTATATATATTAAAATAATCTAATGAAGTCATTAAACATTATCTCGAGACAAATAACCCTTTTTCTTTATAAATAATTTTTTCAAAATCTATAAAATTTTAAAAGAATTCATTTAAAAAGTTACTTTTGAATAAAATAATCCCATAAAAATTTAAAATAATTTAAATTTTAAAACAATCATTTCCATATAAATAAATCCTTAAATCCATTTTGAAAACATGGACATTAATGATAAATATTTATAGGCATAAATCTTTAAAACATTTAAAAGAATGTTTTTAAAAAAGAGTCCCTTCCCTAAAACCATGAAAATATTCCATTTTAAAACATTTTATTGAAATTAAATATATAAATATAATGTTCTTTATAATTCGTTTATATACATATCGATAAATATGTATGATAATATCAAGAATATTGAAATACAGAAAGGATTAATTCTTTTAACATTCAAAGTAACTCATACCACTTTGAACATTTAAATCATAATCCTAGCATCTTAAAATGGATATTTAAATACCATAAAGATAAACATATTAATTATATTAAATATAAATGGGAAATTATATACAACACACACCAGAGACAGGTGGTGAACATTTCTTATTTATCATGAAAATTAGAACGATATAGAATCCACATACCATAGGTTCGATAATCTCTGTACGTGAATGGAACTATTGTATAATGATTATAAACATATTATTAACATCTTCCATAATCTTAATAATATTTATGATCTCATATTTGATTCATATATTAATTCAAATTTCTGATTTAGTAATAGTTTCAAAGTTAATCAAACTGTCAGGAAAATAATCGCTTTGTTTACCGTATGTGTTTCGATTTGTTATTCCTAATCATAATACCTAGATCCTAATTTACTTACATAAATAATATAAAACATCATTTTAATATCATAAATATTCTGAATATAAATATATAAAATATCTAGATCTATAAAAAGGAATGCATTGATCGTGGTGATGGTAGGCCTTACGTACGCATGAACGTTGTTTCCATTATTTATGGTATTGAATGGATGAAAGTAAATTGAATATATGTATATATATAAATATATATTATTCTAGTATAATTATTATGTCTCATATTTCATAATTATTCATTATATATATTTTTATAACCATTCTTGAATGGTTAATGTGGACAATGAATCTCATCTCATCATGGATACTATAAGTCTTACGTACACACTAGAAATGGTATCATTTCATTAATGGTTAAATGGAATGGGATTGGATGGAATTTTAACTATACAAAAACAATATCATGTCATACTTATTAATTAATTAATTTATATTCATCATTATTCCTATAGAAATAATGTATACATGAAAAATATTTTACACCATGTCATGGAGACAGTAAGACGTACGTATACAAACATGGTGATATTGTTTTTTCTTGGATAGATAAAAGGAGGAATATGATTGTAACATAATCACACTAATATATGAGCATATAATATATTCTATATTTTTTACGTTAGTATTGCAAAAAGATATAAATTGGATGTAAAATAAGAAAATAACTTGAGTTGAATTGTTAAAACAATTACCTCTTCCTTGATTATATCCATTTGATTTTCCAAGAAGGAATATTTAGGATGGATTTCTTCCTAAATTAAGGACTATAGAATGTATTTTCGTATGTTTAATGATTAAAAGGTTATGTTTTGGCCAATACAAATTGTTTTAGAGGTGTGAATTAAAGAGAAGGACGAGTTACCTTTTATAAGAGAGGTAAGGGGACCTTTAGGAAACTCCTAAAATATTAAATTAATATAAATTATTTTCATATAGAAATGGATAAAAAGTTATTTTATTCGAGGGTAAGATGTGGATGAGTCAAAATCCCAAAAACCAATGATATTTAGACATTTTGAGGTCATAAATTTTACCCAATCTTTTGGCTTTAACCCTTAGTTGCACAATTTAAATTTTACCATGACAACCTATCTTTTTTCACTATAGGATCAATACAGTTACTATAAAACACCAAAATAAAATCAATTGGATCATTTATTAAATATTTAACACCATAAAATATAGTTTTCCAATCCTTATATTTTTATGATTTATATATCATTTAATAAAATTGTATTTATTTTAAAATATCATATATGTAATACTATTCAATATTTGCATTTTTTTAAAATATTAAACCAACAAGATAACATTAATAAAATATTTCCATTATGTCAATAAAATTTCTAATTTATTTATAAATTTATTTTATATCATCAATTATGTAAATTATATTTATTTTTATATTTTTAATATCATTTATTTTATATCTCAATTAATTAAACAATTAATATATCATCATTATGTCACTATTTAATTTAATTATTTAATGTATTAAATTTATAAATAAGTTATCATAATGTTGATAAATTTTTATTTTTATAAATACTATTTATTGTAATTTTTATCAATTATTTATCCTAATATTAAAAATAATATAGTTATTAAAATTTGAATACGACATAGTTAACTCTTCTTTAAATAAAATACAATAAATGTCTTAATCTAATACAAGTGTATGAAAAAGGATCCAATTTTATTCATATAGTGTAATTTGTCCTAAACATAATTATACAATGAAGATAATAAATGTGATAGGGTAATTTTATATTATTAAAATATTATTTTTACCTTTAATTACCCTATTAACCAGTATATGTAGTAAATAACATTCAAAAGTTGCAATTCACCAAAAAATATTTTGATCTTGTGGAACCACATTTTTGATAATTATTACCACAATTTAAGTACATTTTTCAAAATTAAAATCGCAAAAGGGGAAAACCTATGATTATTGAAAATCTATCATGTGGCTAAAAGGCGTGTAAAAAGTTGTTAAAAAGTTCCATTAATTTTTATATATAATTTAATATAAAAATTATTCCAATGAACTACATTGGAAAAATATATGTAATATATATCTATTTTCATATAAAATTAAATTAAAATTAAAATAACTATTTAAATTAAAAATTCAGTTTTTTATCTTTAATGTCGTATTTTTTTCACTATTCATAAAAAATGAATGTTTTCAGAAAAATGAAAAATAAATCACCATAAGATAATTTTGATATCCTAAATTCAAAATTAATGTATATATTACCAAATTAAATTTTTATGATTTTATAAAATTAATTTTATTATTGTTCACAAAAGTACATAAATAGTAGTTCCCATAAAACAATATCATTTCTAAACATATGACTATTTTACCAAAACGTATAAATTTTATTATATATATATGTATAATTTATGTGAAAACATTATTAATAACATTTAAAAATTACTTATTAGTATTTAAATTACTATTTTTAATCGATATGTTTTAAAAATATTATTTACATAATTATAATATTAATGTGTTGTTTCATAGAAACTCAATCTTGTGTGAAACTCAATCCTAGTTGGTGTTTAGTGAATCACAAGCTATTAAAGATAACATATCATAAAATATTGGGGTGTTACATTATGATTCACATTAAAATAAAATTTTAAAATGTTCTAGTTAAAACTATTCAAATCAATTAATTTTTAAATGAATCCTCTATAATTAAGACCCACAAATACAATTGTTTTACAAAGGAAATATGGATTAAAAGATAAATACATTTTATTATGAATGAATAGAAAACCATTTTAATATTTTGACATTCCTTTATGAAAAAATCAAATTGTAAAAAAATTCAAAACCCTATATTTGAAGAGTTTAAAGTAAAATATGAAGGATACTTTAGATATCACATAATTTGGTTTTTATAAATGACCATTGGATGGAATATAAAATATTTACATGGAATAATAATAGTTTTTAAATAAATTGTGAATTATTTGAATCATTTTCATACATCTATGGGGATTAAATTCATCAAGGAATAATATTCGAATAAAAATTAAAATTCCCCAAAAAAATTAAAAGATATACCTACATAAAATATTATCTTGTAAGAAACTATGAATATAATTATGAACTTCAATATAAAATATTAAAACTCAAAGAAAGTGTATTTGAGTTAAAAAAATATTTAATAATCCATCATCAATAGAGTCGAATATCTTTGAAAATTCTAACATAAGATAGATTTTTTAATCCATTTAATTTGATGAGGAAGATGATAAAAAATAAATAATTGTTAATTATATTAATCACAAAAAATTAAACAAGTAATGAATATGGTATGACTCTAAAAATCAAATTTGTGATGAGAATACCTTAAGACTTAAGAAATTTTTTGATAAATTCCAAATGAAATAGGAATCGTGACATTGAACTTATTATAAAATGGATAAAAATTTATTCATTGAAGTTATTATAATTTCTATTGTAAAATTCATTTAAATAAAATAATATTTATGAAACAAAACATGGCTAGAAGAATAAAAAATGAGACAAAATGCTAATACCTTTTATCCTCTATTTTTATAATTTCCTATAACATCTTGTATAAAAAATATATCTAGTAATATATTATATAATAACTATATTATTACAAATAAATCTTTTTGAACTATATTTAAAATAAATTAATACAAATATAATAGTTGGTTATTTTATTTGGATCATCAGATGTTATTAGTTCAGATTTCATGTTTAGAACTAGTTCCATAATTGGGTTGTCTCTTCATGTTTATAGAAACAAATTAAATAATTTAAATATTATTATTTTTACATTAAGATTAGTTTTTTAACCATTTAAATTTTTTATTTAATTTTATTTGAATTTTAATTATGATTCTCAAAAATAAATAAAGTGAAGAGATTGTTTCGATAAATTTTTAATGAATAAAAGGGTGGTACATTGAAAATGAGTTAGATATTAATATATGTTTTATAGAACCCAAAATAAATCATTATTCGATCTTGAATTTATAATAACCCTAGGATTTCTATTTTTATAGTTATTTGTGATATAAATTTATAGAATTTTTTTATAGGTGGTTAAACCGACCCAAACAAAAACATGCTTTAGTCTATGTCTGTGTATGGTTAGAAAATTGATAATTTTGTGATATTATCATTATTAAAAAATCACAATGATAATATTTATATTTTTTTGGGGTGGTGATTTAAATTGTAAGATATTTTTATCAAGAATCAAATACTAGTTGGAAAATATAATATGGTACTTTCAGGGTGGTGGAAGTCTACATGTATAAAAAGGTGACACATTTGTTTCCCTAGAACATGAGAAATATAGGGAAATATTTATAATGTTTGAATATTAATATATTTATAAATACCAAATTTATTCATTAAATAAACCCATTTAACCATCCAAGTACGGCTGTTATGAAAAATTTATCATGTCATTTATGGATGTAGTAATCTGCATGTAACACAAGAGAATTTTTTTCAGTGGTCGGAAGGAAGGTTGGAAGTTGTAATCACATAAAAAAAATAATATTACATTATAGATATGATACTAATGTTATTATTACAACATTATTATGTTATATTCATGATAGGTATAAAATGAAATAAATGAAAAGAAATTAAAATAGAAGAATTGTTAATTTTACCTTACTGCTAGTAAGTGCTCCTTTTCAAATTGGATTACTATTTTAAGAGGTGTTATATTGGTAATTTCATAACATATAACAATTTTATAGGATCTTTTTGGAGTTATTGGGGTAGTTTTTCATCAAATATAAGATTCATGGAGTATAATGAGAACTGGGGTGGTGATCAATCCTTTTTTAAGTAAAGAAAAGTGTATTTTTGTAAATAATAATTATATTACAATAATTGAAAAAAAAATCAAGGTTAGTATATAAAAATGAGATTTAATTTAATACAGTAAATTTTCAAGTATATAATCCTCAAAAAAAATTATTTTGGTGATAATTTTTGAGTGATTTTAGTAGTTTTTCATTACTTTTATCTTTTTACGGAAACATTCTTTTACCACAGAAAATAAATTTTAACTTTAGTAATTAATTTTAGTGACTAAAAATAATTTATCATGTTACCCAATTAAAACACTTTTATTTAAAAAATGAAAATAATTTTACCAAATAATATTTCTGACAGTAATTAAAAAAGTTTTTAAAATTATTAAACATAATAAATAGAAACTGTTAATCACGGTTTTTATAAATTAATCTCTGTATTTTTGAAATTTTTATTTATACATATTAAATTAATATTACATGAATTAATAGTTTTTATAGACATCCACTTCTTACATAAATAATTATAAATTCATAAAATTTACAATGTTGGTAAAGAATCTCTTTTTCACTACTCATATAGACATAAATTATTTTAGAAAAATAAAAATAAAACAAATAATAATTTTATAGATGGATCTAAAATATAAAATTATTTTATAAAATTCATATTATTAAATTTATAAATTTATATGTTAAAATAAGATAAAAAATTTAGTGAAAACTTATTTTATAGAAAAACTAGGTTTTTAAACATTAAGTGTTCCTAGTATTATTTCATATTAATTGATAATTTAAATAATGTAAATATTTTAGTTCATATCTTATAACAATAATATTAAAATAGTGTTCAATTTTATTATTTAGGAAAAATATATAACAGTTTAAAACAATTATTTAATAAAGAATAATTCTTATTTAGCCTCTAATGAATGAATTTTTAGTTGAGTGGTATCTTTATATTTACAAGAGGTTTTATTATTTCTAGAATTTCATTTATAATATATGTTAAAATTTCACACAAATATTATTTTTTGTTGCATGTGGAACAAGATAACAAAAACATTTTTAATTTAGAGTAAAAAAATTCCAAATTCTCACAGTGTTACATTTTGGACCCTGATGTAAATTTCAAACTCAAAATTATAATTTAAATGTACTAATAAAAAATCACAAACTGAATCCATAAGATAGCAATGACTTGAGATAATGTTTCTGATGGGATATCAACCTCAATATCTTTTGTAAGTCTAAGAAAATCATTTATTAATTAATTGTAGGCATATATTGAGAGTCTAATCAATTTTTCGAAAACATAAATCCTTGGAAAGGTATAATTCTTATGAGTTTTTAAAGATATACCCCTAAGAACATTATCATGACCCGTCCCTGGGGTATGTGCCATGACTACTCCAAGCCCGCCTCCTGAATGCCAGGGGATGGTGACTATTGCTGAAGGTGCCAACCTGCAAGTGGGAGGAATTATCCGGGATACCTGTACGTACACACACGCCCAACCAAGGCCCAACTCACAAAAATAAAAACAACGTACCATTGAATAAATTGAGTGCAAGTATATTTGAAATAAAGTAGGCCATAATACAAACCCAAGAAAAAGTACTGAAAACAGTAAAGTACAAAAAGTGCTCAGAAGGCCATTTGCAGTAAACCCCACCTGATCGTGAGATTAGTGAAGCTACTAGATGCCGAAGTAGTACATATTGTCCACCCGGTCTTACCAGGACCCACATGGTCCTAGGCCACCAAGTCCACTATCATAGCATCTGTCTACCCTATCTCACTGAGCACTCCTGTCGAAACGTCAATCGTCTGCACCAGACACACCACATGTGGGTGAAGCCCGTGCAGTGGCGAGTAACATAATACTTAGTATGGACCCCCAAAAAATAAAATAACACACATAAATTCACCAAATTAAATCATGAAACATTAGGCTTCTCACACCAGATATATTCTTGGGATGTAACAACAACCTCATTAGTCACAAACGTCGAACTCCTCGGCTGATGGAGAACTCCTACACTATAGAGTACAGTGGGCCTTCTGGGTCACACAAGGTCGCTTCCCACTAACCATGAACTGCTATGGTACTCATCCCTGATGAGTACCAGGGGTATGTTAGTTCATATAGAGATGCTCCCCACCATGGGTCTACCGTGTCCCACTGAGCCGCTTGCCACCATGTACGAACTGAGGTACTCCCCCTGTCAAGTACCATGGGTCTGCTAGATCACACATAGTCACTCCCCACTATGGGTCAGCTAGGACACACATAGTCGCTTCCTACTGGATCGTCATCGAGAAGTCATTAGGTCTCAGCCAACAGCATGGTTCCATACCTAGCGCACTTGCGTGAACCACTCCTCAAGACATTCATCACATAATTAATTCCCTAAAAGTCCCCACAAATCATCCCAAAAGATCTGACTCCGTGAAAGGGTCCCAACGTTGTAAACAGGAACATCAATCGGACGCACGGTTTGAAAGATACTAGTGTTTTAGTAAAGAGGGGACATGTTGTGACGGGGCCCAGTCCGACCCGATTGGACCGACCTGAGAAACCTACCTAGAGGTTCCACCTACCCTAATTCATTTTGACAGATCAACCTGACCTGCTATGGTTCAGGTTCGGTCTAGTTCAGCCTAGCCAGTGGTCCAGGACCAATAGACCTCGCTGGACCATGCCCTATTGGTAGAGGGTCCAGCCAGTAGGGTTTCTCGGCGACCCGATCTACTCTGGCCTTACCCAAACGGGTGCAGGCCCACCCTACATTTATAGTTCTAGCCCACAAGCACGGTTTGGTCCTAACTTGATTGGGAGAGTGACCCGCTTGGGGCGTGACCCCTGGTCTGAATATTGGTCGCATTAGCGGCCAGTGTGGTTCATCTAGGATGCAGAAGGCCCTACACATCACCCGCGTACTCATTCTACAAGTTGACCCCAGTCAACGTGGCACCATGCTTGCACCACGAGTCTCCAAAGCTGTGGCCTGATCAGCTGTGGCTTCCGCTACACCGAATTTCCACTCCACCTGGCCCCCGGCATGGCTGGAGGCCTGCTCCAACCATTTGGCATGTAGGTGGAACATGTCACCGTCATCGCAACATGACGTCGCTGCAGGCACCGGTGTGCTAGCAGATCCTTTGGAGGACCACCGGATGAGCTCCAGTGGTCTGTTCTTTGTGCCTCCTTCACGTACAAACTCTGGGGATCATCCTCTTTACCATGAAGTCTTCAAAGCCACCTTGTCGTCTCCTAAGACAAAATGTTCCCCATGAGTGCAAAAATAGAGGGGTTTGGGCCTTTTATTAATGTTGACCCGCTCCCTCTGGTTTATAAGGTTTAAAGATGGGGGAGGTTTGTTAAGTCACTTTTCAATCGTTAAGTGCGATGATTTGAACCATGAAAATAAAACCCCGAGAATGAAGCACTCTCCTACATAAACGCGCAAATTAAGGGTCAACCTCTTCATGGGTTGAACCATGTTTTTATTTCTATAAAAGGATTGGGAAGTAATAAAACAAAAACCCCTACATATTTGAAGTCTGATGTCGCAACTTTTTTCCCCGTGGGATTTAAGACGCCAACGTCGCTTCCCATCTCCGATATTCGTAAGGCGTATGAGAAGAAGAAGAAGTTTTGTTAGCATTCTTCACTCTTTGACAGGGTGGAAGTCCATCAGAGCTTCTCCAGAGAATCCTCCAATTTATTTAACCCATATTTTCCCAGCACGTCGAATTATAAATATGACCACATCGTGGTTTTCCCATTATGAAGTGATGTCGCGTCATTAAGCTATTTTATTTTAGAAACAATGTCACTATTATGCATCACTAAATAGTTTTTACACTGTGAGTTTATTGATCTATTAATGAGCCTCAATGATGGGCAACATATCCACCCTTTTTCTGCCCCTCCCCATCGTCGTCTGTGACACAAAAGTGAGAAAGAAATGAAAATAATTCTTTTAAATTATTTTTGTATTTTTTCTAAAAGGTCCGAAAAATAATTTTGTCACTCTGCCCTTTCTGGAAGAAGTTAAGTCATTTAAAGTAGAATCATTGAATTATAAAATCAGTGGTTCCCTTATATTTTTAATTCGAGCGATGGTTCAAAAGATAGAAAATCATGCTCACCTGTTTATTGAACATACCTTAAAAAAAGTTCAAAATTCATTTCAGGGCTCTCCAGACCTCAAAATTATGTGTCATAAAATTTTTCAGTCTTGATATAATTCCATTTAAAATAATTCATGGAAATTACAAGATGTTATATTCTCCCCACCTTAGGGATTTATGGCCCTAAAATCGAAAACAACAACTAATCAAAAAGATGGGGGTACTAAGAATGAATCTGAGCCTCTCGCTCCCATGTTCTTTCCTATAGGTTCTCCTTCTTCCCTCAGACACACACTAAAGGAATCATCCGTCCACATAGGACCCTCTTTTTTCAATCCTCTATCTCCATTGGGAACTCTGAAAACGTCTCCCCATCTTCAATGTCATGCTCACCCAAGTCGATAATGTGTGATGGATAAGACACGTGCCTCCCCAGATATGACACATGGAAGACTTCATGCACTCGGTGCATCTAAAGGGGGAGAGCTAGGCGGTACGCCAGCTCCCTACCTCTACTCAAGATCTGAAAAGGACTGATGAACCATAGAGGTAGCTTACCGCTCTAGCCAGATCTCTGCAATCCTCATCAGGGTGATACCCAAAGGAACACATGATATCCCCCCTCAAACTCCAAGGGTCTTTGTCTCCTATCGAAATAAGAATTATATAGGCTCTATGGAGTCATCATCTACTCCTAGATGGTCTGCACCTTCTCGGTGGTAGCCCGTACCAACTCTGGACCCAAGAGTGTCGACTTCCCTAGGTATGTCCAGCATATGGGTGATCTTCAAGGTATCCCATACAAGACCTAAAATGGTGCCATACCAATGGTAGAGTGATATTTGTTGTTTTATACAAACTCCACAAGTGGATAGTGGTCCTACCAACAATGAACAAAGTCAATGATACTAGCACAATGCATTACCTATAAGGTCTGTGTGGTCCGCTCCATCTGACCATCCGTCTAGGGATTAAAAGTTGTGCTCAAACACAGCTAGGTCCAGAACAAGACATGTAATCCCTTCTCTAAATGTGGTTTAAAGCAGGAATCATGATATGAGAAGATCGTTTAAGGAACCCTATGATGCTGCACTATCTCTTAGACATAGAGGCGTCACTAGCCCTATACCATTCCCTACTTTTGAATGGGTAGAAAGTAAACCTACTTTGTGAGTCAGCCAAATATCACCCAAATAGTGTCATAACCTATAGATGTACGTGGTAACACTGTCACAAAGTCCATTGAGATACCTTCCCATTTCAACTTTTGTACCTCGAGTGTATGATTGAAGCCTACTGAAACCTAGTTGTCGGCCTTCAATTGTTGACAAGTAAGGCATCGTGAAACGAACTCAGCCACTTCTTTCTTCATCCCTAGCCACCATTACTGATGCTAGAGGTACTGATACATATTTTCTACTCTAGGATGTACCTCTAGAGGGGATGTATTGAACTCCCTTTACCCCACCTCCAACAATGCCCCTGGTATTAAGATGCACCCTCTGAAAATAATGACATGCTCCCCAAATATCAAAAATACATCAAGATCCAATCCTGATGATATCTAAGAACATCGGTCCTCGCAATAAACAACCCCCAGTTGTACCTCCCGGACTTGTTTTACAAGTGGGGGAGTAACAGCCACAGACTGGAGGTAAAAAAATTCACCATCATCCATAAGGGATACCTACATTGTAGCTAATTGCTCTGTCACCTCACTCAGTAGTTACAACCCAGTCCCCCTATTGGGTGTGTCTGCCACTGGGTTCCCTATTCAAAGAGTACATAATATCTCAATATCATAGACCTATAGAAACTGTATCCATTAACGATGTCTCAGGTTCAGGTCCTTTTCGTAGAAGATATACATGAGACTCTTATGGTCAGAGTAAACTATAAATTGATCACCCATCAAGTAGTGTCACCCCATCTTCAATGCAATTACCACTACTGCTAACTCCAGGTCATGCATCACATAGTTTTGAACATGTTTTCTCAAATGTAGTGAGCCATAGGCGATCACCGATTGCTCCTATATTAGGACACAACTGAGTTCGGTCCCTGATGTAGCGTAGTAAACTACATACCCAATGCCCTCCTTTGGTAGTCTCAAGATACAGGCACTAGTCAGTCTCCACCTCAGATTCTAGAAACTCTACTGACATTTCTATGTCCAAACAAAGGGTTGTTCCTTCCATGTAAAAACTGACAAGGGTGATGATACTCTAGATAATTCGAGCATGAACATATGATAGTAACCACCCATCACCAAGAATCTTTGAACCTCAGTCACACTCCTAGATGTCTCCAAAGAAATCATTTCCTTTATCTTCCCCAGATCTACTACAACTCCATCCGTTAAGATGATGTGTCCAAGAAAGATGACCTCCCGTATCCAGAACTGTCAATATAAGAGCTTACCATGAATCTAGTTCTTGTAGAGTGTATCTAGGACTATCCACAGGTGGGTAGTGTTCTTCTCATTTGAAATTGACTACACCAAGATTTCATAAATGAAGACCACAACAAACATGTTGTGGTTTGGCTGGAAGATCCAATTCACGAGGCCCATGAACACTGACGGGCATTTGTCACGCCGAAATACATCACCATGAACTCATAGTGTTCATACCAGGACCTGAAGGCTATATTCGATAAATCCTCATCCCATACCCAAAGCTGGTGATAACCAGATCTGAGGTGTATCCTTGAGAACCACTTCACTCCGTTCAGCTGGTTGAAGAAGTCATCAATTCTCGGCAGTGGGTACGTGTTCTTCACAGTCGCCTGGTTCAGGCGTCGGATGTCCACGCACTACCTAAAACTCTCATCTGCCTTCTTGGTAAAAAATAAACGGGGCTGCCCATGGTGAAACGTTGGGACTTATGAACCCCTTCTCATTCAATTCATCTCATTGTACTCATAACTCGTGAAGCTCTACAGGATCCATTCAATATACTGGAGTGGATATTTGTGTCATCCTAGGGAAAAAGTGAAATCAAAAGTCTACCTCTCTATGAGGAGGTAGTCCTGGAACCTCAGTAGGAAAAACATCCTCGTACTCGTCCACCACTATTGGAAAACTTTGATTCCTCTCCTCCACTTCATCAAGGGTGAGGCTAGCCAACTGGAGAGTGTTTGGCTGCACCATCCTCTGAGAGAGTATGTCCCATGCTGAAAGGTATTCCCTTTCACTATTGATGAAAAACCTAGTCCCATCTGTGTAAACACAGTACACCGTACACCTAAAACAGTCGATCTGAGCATGTACTATAGATAACCAGTTCATACCTAAGATTAAATCGTAAGGCCTTGACGTTGATACCAAGAGATCCATACCAAAGCTATTACGTCTGGAGGTAATCTCACACTATTTTCACTAGTGTGTAATCATCGAATCATCTCCCATAAGAGTATCTGTCCGTAAAGATAGAGCCAATGGCTCCACCAAAATCTTCAAGATCCGAACGAGAGCCCTGGAAAAGTAGGAGTGACTAGAACATGTCTCTATAAGTACTGAGGATAGGGTGGAGACACACAGATCGTACAACGGATCATCTCTAGAGCGTTGTGGTCATAAGTCTCTGTTGGCTGGAGCAGTGCTCTCCCCTGTCCACCTGCTTCCTGAGGTCGGGGGTTGACCACCTAGGGGTGGTGTCGTTAACATCTCAAACTATTGATCACCACCTGTCGCTCGACCAACTCCCCTGCCATGTATGCCACCCTACGGACCTCCATTCCTGAACTATTTTCACTACCTCGGGGGACCCTCGGCCATGTGTCGATCATCTATACAGTGGGTCTGGCAGTCACGTGTCATGTGTCCCTGCCCGTCGCATGCGTAACACTACATGGATCCCTGCTGACTCCCTCTGGACTAGAGCCCTGCACCACAGACCCTGAGTCCTTGGGTAATCCTGTAAATGACCTATCATTCTTGGGCCCACACATCTATTTTCATATGAATTACAAAGACTTTTCAGCCTATGGTCTACTGGTAGTTCAAGATAGAGGCGCCTACTCTATTGAGGAACTCTCCATCAGAAGGGCTCGCTTTAGCACCCCGTCCTAGGTAGGGATGCTAAGAGCCACCATCGAAGCCCTGATCTCCCGCCTGAGTCCCTGATCAAAGGATCGAGCCCTCAAGAAAGGGTCTCTCACCATATTTGTGGAGTATCGAGAAATAACCTCAAATCTCGTCGAGTACTCAGCCACTGTCATGTTGTCCTTCTGTAGGTAAAGCCGCTCCTGAATGCGCAAAAAGCACACCATCGTGGGGAAAATCTTTTTAGAAAAAGCCTCTCGAAGTCCACCCAAGTGAGCGTCACCTCATCATGAGTCTGGATGGTCAATCTCTACCATCTCCCAACTAGGACCTATATAATTTTCACTGGAAAGATCGACATCAGGTTAGGTGGTGTCCTCAATAAGCAGAATAGATGCGTCCTAGCCTCCATCAGTCCTCAATAACATGGGGATCTTTCTCTCCCTTGAACCTTTTAGGTCTCTATCTCTCAAACTCATGTAGGGCACTTAGCCTATGAATGTCCTCTATCGGAACCACCGATAGTAAGTGCTGACCATCGGGTGGTGGTAGCACTGGTGAACCACCCAGTGGGGCCATCTCTAGAATTGGCCCTTGCACAAATGCCTCATCAATATGTGGTTTATCCTCAATACCTCGTATCAGGATCCTGGATGGTCGTCCAAGTGGAGGCATCCTGAGATAGATCAGGATGTACCATGGTTCGAAGGTTATACCGGGTTAGATGACTCTTATTCAAAAAATACGGAGACACTTATACAATCAGTGTTTTCATGTATTGAACCGAAAATAGAATTCAAGGTCCTGGTGTATGGATACATTGGTCGCCGCACCAACATTAGACTCCCCAAATCTAAGAGTTGAACTTGCAACACTTAACACTATTTCACCAAAAAACATTAGAATATCTGTCTTTTAGGGGGACCCAACCACCCTCTAACATCACTTTGTCATGAACCATCCCCCGGGGCCCGTGCAATGACTACCCCTAGCCCACCTCTCGAAGGCCAGGGGTTGGCGACTAGCATCGAAGGCTTCAACCAGCAAGTGGGAGGCATTATCCTGGATTCATGTACACACACAAATTCCCAAACAAGCCCTTACTCACAAAAATGGAAACAACATACCCCTGAAAAAACTGAGTGCAAGTACAGATGAAAGAAAGTGGTCTAGAATACAAACCCAAGAAAAATTAAGAAAACTGTAAAGTACTTAAAGTGCTCTGATAGACATCTGTATTAAACCCCACCTGATCGAGAGAGTAGTGAAGCTACTTGAAGACGATGAAGTGCATCATGTCTACCCGGTTGTACTGGGGGCCACCTTGTCTTAGGCCACCAGGTCCACTCTCACAGTGTCTATCAGTCTTGTCTCCCTGAGTACCAATGTCGGAACATCGGTTTTCTGCACTAGACACAACACATGTGGGTGAAGCTTGTGCAAGGGTGAGAAACACAGTACATAGTAGGGACCCCAAACAGAATGAAATAACATTGATCAATTCCCCAGAGTAAATCACAAAATACAATGAAACTCACAATAGGTATATTTTGGGGTAGTAACAGTAGAATCATCAGTCACAAATGTTGAACTCTTTAGTCTCTAAAGAACTCCTCCTCTACCGATTACGGTGGGCCTGTAGAGTCACCCAGAGTTGCTTCCCAAAAAACATGAACTATTGTGGTACTCATCCTTGATGAGTACTGTGGGTATTCTGGGTCACATAGAGCCGCTCCCCCCGTGGACCTGCTAGGTCACACATAGATGCTTCCCACTTAGGCTAAACTAAGGTACTCCTCCTATCGAGTACCATGGGTATGTCAGGTCTCATAGAGACTCTCCCCCACATGGGCCTGCTGGGTCGCACAAAGCCCCTTCCCACTGCCCTATCGTCGAGTAGTCTTCAGGTCTTATCCAACTGTAGGGTTTTGTACGTAACGTGATTGTAGAACCTCTCCTCACACCATTCATCGCTTCTCAATGTCCATAAATGTCAGGAAAAACCAAGTTAAAAGATCTGACTCCTTGACAGGGTCTGAATGCCATAAACGGCCTATCAATTGGACGTGCGGTTTGCAATATACTGACGTTTTAGTATCCTGGGGGCCGGTTGTGATGAGGCCTGCTCTGACCAGGTCGGACCGACCCGACCAACCCGGCCCAAGGGTTTCATCTACTCTGGTTCATTATAACAGACTAACCTGACCTAGTGTGGGTCGGTGTCGGTCTGAACCAGCATGGCAAGTGGGCCATGTGTAATAGTCCTCACTGGACCCAGCCCGGTTCGCAGAGGGTCCAGCCCGCTGGGTTGCCCGACGACCTGTTCTAGTCCACCAAGACCCGAAGGGGCGTGGGCCCTGACCATCGGTGAGCGTATGGCCCACATAGGTGGGTTTGGCCCACCAACGTGGGTCTGGACCGGGACTCTGGGGGAGGGGGGCGCATCCTGCTGGGGGTGCGACCTACTAGTCCAATGAATGGTCGTGTTAGCAGCCTTTGGGGTGCACCTAGGACATGGCAGACCGTTGCAACCCCCCCCCCCCCATTCGAGCGTAGCCTACATAGAGTAGGCCGCTCTTTCACGCGCCCATGACGGGTGATGAACAAATGCCCTCCACATCACCTGGGGACTCAGTCTGTGGGTTGACCCCGTTCTACGTGGCGCCATGCTGGTGCCGCAGGTCACTAGGGTCAGGGCCCAATCAATCATAGCTTCCACTGCACCGGTGGGCTACTCTACCTGGCCGCCAGCATAGATGGTCGCCTGCTCCTTCCATCTGGCATGCATATGGTGTCTTCCACCACTGCATGCAACCACTGTTGCCATAGGTTCACCAATAGGTCCTTTGGCAGACCACTGGACATGCTCCAGTGGTCCGTTCTTCGCACCGCCTTCACCTATGACCTCAAGGAAGCATCCTCTTTATCGTGAATCCTTCAAAGCGACCTTGTCGTTGCTTCAGAAAAAACGTTCACCATGACTGCTCAAACGGAGAGGGTTTGGGCATCTATTCATGTCCAACTACACCCTCTGCATTAGATGGTTAAAAGATGGGGGGATGTTTTTGGTGGTCCTTGTTCAATCATTAAATTCCAAGATTTGTACCCCAAAAATAAAACCTTATGAATGAAACACTCTCCTGCATAAACACACGAATCATGGGTCAACCTATCCATGGTTTTACTCGTGTTCATCGAATTTAGAAAAGGATAGTAAGAATGAAAAATCAAAACCCCATTCTTATGTCTGATGTTGTGGTTTTCATTCCTGAGGGATTTAAGATGTCGGCATCACTTCCTGGCTCCGATATTTGCAAGGCGTCAAAGAAGATAAAGGAGTTATGTAAGTGTTCTTATTTCTTCGTAGGGGTGTATTTCCATCAATGTTTCGTCAGAGAATCCTCCAATTTCATTAATCCATATTTTCACAGCGCGTCGAATTATAAATAGGAGCACATCACAGCATTCCTATTAAGATGAGATGTCGCGTCGTTATAATGATTTATTTTAGAAACTACACTGTTTTTACCCGTCATTAAAATGTCGTTACACAGTGAGTTTAATGATCCATGGATGAGACTCATTGATGTGCATCGTCACCGGTCTGTCACCGCCCAATAGAGTCACCATCCGTGACTCAAAAGTGAGAAAGAAAATAAAATAATTCTGTTAGATTCTTCTATTATTTTTGTTAAAAAATATGAAAAATAACTTTTCTTCTGATCCCTTTCCAGCCGATGTTAAGTCATTTCTAGGTGAATATCGGTGTTCTAAAATTAATGGTTTCCTCATATTTTATATTCGAGAAACAGTTCAAAAGATATAAAATCCCACTCGCATGTTTACTGAACGTAACTTAAAAACATTTAAAATTTCATTCTGGTCTCTCTAGATGTCAGAATCTCGTGCCATCGAATTTGGAGGTCTCCAAAATAATTCCATATAATTAAAAAAAATTAAATAAATTCCAATACATTACATACATATCTTTTTTTGTCTAGATTCCAACCAAATATGAAAACCTAAATGGTTTTCATATTACCCAACAAAAATTGTGAATGGTTTTATAAAAACTCAATTCTATGATTCCTTCTCTTATAAAACATTCATTTAACTCAATGATACATTTGATTCAACTAATATATAATTATATTATCCTATATCTCCTTGATTTTATTCTATATTATCCATCAAAATATTCTAATTAGGTCATTTAACCTAAAAATATCACATGTCTCATAATATATCATAAATATAATAATAATTACTAAAGCATATCCATCTGGTTTGTCACACTCAGTTTGAAGTTATTCTTATTTTTCATCCACTATGAAAAGATCATGTTAATATTTAACCATACTTTTTGGATTATTACCCCAATGTTCATCTATTATAGTCCTTGTATACAATTATAGTATCCTATCAT
The DNA here is from genome assembly GCA_963277665.1 of Viscum album. NCBI lineage: Eukaryota > Viridiplantae > Streptophyta > Magnoliopsida > Santalales > Viscaceae > Viscum > Viscum album. The sequence goes on along the minus strand of OY728140.1, from coordinate 1,687,433,712 downwards.
GGATTTAATTTCTTCGAAACAAAAAACACCATAATTTAATAATAGATAATGATATTAACCTATACATGGTTTTATCTATAGGGTTTCTATTAAATGTTTCACATAAAATCCCTAAAAATAACTAAACTAATATCTAAAAATAACTAAACCCAACACTAATAGAAATTGAAGCATCCCAAACTCACACTCCTAGGTATGGTTCTAAAAATCTCTTTCTTTAAAAATATGCTTTAATATAAAGTGTGATGAACGTATATGTATTTCATATCATTTCCATACGTTATTTATAAAAAATAAAAAATAATTTCAAAATACCAAGAATATAGGTTCTAGTGTATTTTTGGATCAACGACATAAGAAAATTATGTTATGAAACTAGATACACATCAGACATCTCATAATTTATACTCATACTCATAACATTGGGAAGTGTGAAATAATAAATTGTTGAGATCAAACACATAGAAAGAGAAAAAATCAACAAAATTTTATCTAGAGTAAGATCATAGTAATTTAAGAATACATGATAGAAATTTCTTATTAAAAACTCAAAAATAATAAGGGTTTCCAAAAATACATAATAGAATAACTAGTAGTCTCAATTGATCAAAAAATATACCATGTTTTACAAGTTTATAAATAATACACAATGAAATTTTTCCAAGGTAGTATAACAGAAAAATATAACATATTAATGTGGTATAGTCAAAATATTAGGAAATCATTACATAGGGTAGAAAAAATCAATACCTAAATCTCAAAACATGGTAGTCTTGTGGTAATAGCCCATATACCCCTTTTGGGATTGGTGTAACTACCCATGTAGCATCTTGGGTTTGGGATATGAACTTTGTACCCACTTGGTCATAGGATACTACATATGTACCCACATGGTAATTGTCCACTACCTATATACCAACATAGGATTAGGCTACTAAAAATGAATCATATTGGGCTTGGGCTTCAACCCTTGTATCATCTTTGGCTCAGGTTACTAACTGTGTACCCCCTTAGTCATTGGATAATAACCATATACCCTCTTGGTCTTGGATTATTACTTATATACAATCATAGGCTTAGGATAATACCCATGTACCATTTTTGAGCTCATAATATATAAAATAAAAACCAATGCATTTGATAGTAATATAGGTCCCGAAAAAAACATAATAAGACTACATTCATTTGAGTTTCAAGAGAACATGAAATGATTAAAATTAAATATATATATTAATTTACCAAATGAAAAATATGTGTTTAATGAAAACCTTCATAGAATATTTCATAATATATACAAATGAATAAGGAGGATGGTGGTATATGAAAATGTCTCCAGTTTAACATAAGAAGCATTAAAGAAGTTATCGTAGATAAAAAACAGCATTTCAATGTCATTGGGTAAAAAAATTAATAAATAGAAGAAATATCACTTTTTGGAATGAAATAAATGATATTTAAAGTGGTTTATATATAATTATTGAAATTTAGGTTTAAATTTAATTTTTACTATTACCATTTAAAACAAAAGATGTTTTTTTTAGAAAAAAAATTTTATGAACGAAATATTCATTCAAAAAGTTTCGTTGTGATGGAATAAAATATTGAATACATTTTTCTTAAAAAGTTATCATTTAAAATCCTGTTTTTAAAATCATGAATTGATGTTTTTAAAATAAATCCATCTTTATTTATTTTAATATATGAACATTTTTTTTATTTTCAAAATTAGTAAGAATAAAATTAATTAGGAAATAAATTTTAAAACATAGAAGGGATGATTTTTTGTGTATAATTATCATAATGAGAAAATAATATTTTCACATTGATTATTTATGAGGAAAAATATCATCCTTATTGTAAAAATAGGATGTTAAGAGCCACATTAAAAATAAATTTATGAAAATGTTAAGTGAATTTTTTTGAGAAAACATACTTTTAAAATGAATCTTCAATAATAGATCCTTTAATATACATAATTATTTTCTAGTGGGAATATATATTTGAAGATAAATCTTTTGATTATCAATGAATAGAAAATAATTTATTAATTTAAAATACCATTTATGAAAACCAAAATCATAAAAAAGTAATAAAACAAAATTTTTAAAAGGGGAAATGGAAATATGAATGTCACATGAGATAACAAAAAATTGGGATTCAAAATAAAATTAACATTGGCATGATTATAAAATATATAAATAGAAAATAATTAATTATTAAATAAAGTCATAAAAATTCTTAATATTTTCATTCTATTATAGGGCTGAAATTGATCAAAGAGAATGATTTGAGAAAAATTATAATTATCCCTATATATAAATAGAAATTACAATACAAAATAATATGGTGTAAGACACCAGAAATACAATTAATAAGTTCAAGAAGGAATAGTATAACTCACCGAAAGGTGTTTGAGTTAACAAAATCCCAACAACTTCATTATCATTTTAATTGAAAAACCTTGAAAGGTAAAACCTAATATGTATTTGAAGATCCCTTGAAATTTTGATGAATATGATAAAAATAGATATATTGGAATAATATAAATCACCTAAAATTTAATAGGTGTTGAATATGGCGTAAGTTTCATAGAAAAATAATTTTGATGATTATCCTATACAACATATGCTTTTTTTAAATTCCCATTGAAAGAGGGATATTTAATTTGAACATAAAATTCCTTGAATAACAAAAAAAATTAATGATATTGTGTATCCCATAGGTATTATACACACATGTAAGGTTCATAAAATGAAATAAGGATCTACTGATAGAAATTGATAAGAAACACCCTAACTATATATTCCAACTTAATAGAATGCTCAAAAAACACATGTTTACCTATCCAAACTCACATAATAACTTATTTAATAACCTAATTCTTAATTATAAAATATTTTATACATTAATAATAATCATTCATTAAAAATATATTAGTAAGTTATATTTTATTTTCCTCATCATAAATTGTTTGTTTTGATTATTTATTAAGTTCGAATTTAGGATACAATATTCAACACTGAAAAAAAATTATTTTAGAACAAAAAATAATTATTTATACTTAAAATATAAGAAATTTAAGTTGACTAATATATTTTTATTTATAGTATGCCTCATTATTCTTATGAATTTATTAATAGCATCCATCTAATATGTCATGGCACATTTTCATTTGGTGTTACATGTGGAACATGATATCATACATAGTATTAATTTATAGAAACATATATTGAAAAACCATAGTGCGTTACAAATATATAATTGTTTTCAAGTATATAGTTCCTTTTTTTATTTATCTATGTGTCACTATCTTAAGGATTTATTCAGCAGTTTTTGTAGCATTACATTATGTATTTAGAATACTTATTATTTTCCAATGGTGTTTATTGTTGGTATCCTATTTGATATATTATTTATTAAACTTACTTGATGGTAATTCCTCCAATTTTTTATATTGAATACTCTTAGTGGTATCCACTAACCCATGTATTATTTGGGGCGGGAATCATGGGCCCTTATGCTCTACCGTTTATTTCCAACCAAGGATGGGTACCTTTGGAGGGAGGGGATCATTAAAATAATTATCAATTTATCTATATAACATGACCCTTTAAATTCACTATATTCATCCAATCCATAAAATCTTTATATTTATTTCATATAATTTTCATTTTTAGAGGCCATAAATAAATTTATTAATAAAAAACTCCCTAGTTTTTTTATTTTACACACTATAGCATTACATTCATATTCTGACCATATTTTTTGTAACCTTATTAACCCGTGAACTAGTTTTTTAATATTTAAATTAATTCAAATCAATACATCACAATCAAAACCCACTTCTCCATTTTCATCTCTTTCAATATTTATTTAATTTATGAAGCTTAAATAATTCAATCCATATTCCCACTTATAATTTCAATTCACCATTAGAATTACTATTTTATAATAGAATTTTATTATTTAAGTAAATCCTATAAAATAACACCCCCAATAATTCCTTCCCCAATAAGTAAAATTGGAATCAATTTCAAGAACAAACATACAAAAATAACAATAATAAGACTATCATTTTTTGGTTTCAAAGATTTCCCTTTCTATTACCATCTTTAAATTATTATCTAACTATGAACATGATAAGGTTATACAATGATTTAAACAATAATAAAACCACCACATCCATTATCAATCAATAAGAATCATCACATCCAAAAATAATGGGAACTATAAATCACTATTAACTCTTTTTCACTTATAATTTTCACTTATAAAGTATTTTATATTTATTTAATTTCATTCTCCCTTAAATAGTGTATCAATATGCTTAATCCCTCTACATATAGTCCAAAATTAAAAAAAAATCCACATCAATTAATATAAAATATGGACATGATAATAAGTTTGGAATCAATCATAATATTCAAAAAATCAAAATACTTTATAAGATAGAATATGAGTCTATAATTTCACAAATGAAACCAATAATTCCAAAACAATTCATAATAAAGTATAAGAAAAAGATAGGACCAAGACTCTAAACAAGAACGATGAACAAAAAACCTAAAAAATTATCTTACAGTAAAAATAAATCAAACATACAAGACAACCCACCATGGTGAAGGAATAGGGATAGAACAAAGAAGAACAAGGAAGAAACTCACCATGGATACCATACAAATAATCTTCCAAATTTAAGGGCAAAGGCATGATAAAGGATACTCAAAGTAATCCAAAATCATACATTAGGACACCTGATGTTTCAGAAAAATAAAAGTAAAATCATTGAATTTGGAAGGAATTTTGAATTTATACTAGGATAATAAAAACATTTCATCATGATATGATATACCATTGTTACGCCATTACAAATCTAATTCCACTAAATCCCTAAAAATCATATGATGATGCCCAATATATCCATGTTTTGAAATATCACAAAAACATTCCATCTTGATACAAAAGAATAGGGACACAAATTAACCAAATCAACTTTCATGAATTATACACTATTAATAGGTTTATAATTATATCTTTTAGACCCTCACAATATAAATACCCCACCAATAAAACTAATAAAAATTAGTTCATGTATCCTCGATCCACAAAATCCATTGTCATGATGTGTATCCCATTCATAGAAAATCATACAGGCCTCCCACTAAATCTTATGTGATTAAAAAAACCTCAACATCATGACACATCACCTATAGAATCATCATTTATTGAATCTATTGGGAGAAAATCCCTCAAGGTAACATTGAATCATTTTTGGGTTGATTTTGTTTGTTGACAAAGCTGGTTTCCATGGTGAATTTTCTAGTTCCACAGATGTTGTTGATAAAAAATTTTGACAAAGAACCCTGAAAAAGTAATAGACGATCTAGAGGCAGTACAAAATAACATATACACGGTGGACTTCCTTGAATATCTCATCAAAATATGGCAATGGCATGATTTTCGCAAAGATAGGATTAATGGTTTGGATTTTGAGAAGACCAGAAGAACATTGACAATGTTGCTTCATGATTATGATAGTGTTGAAGGGAAATGTGAGGGAGATTCGTGGCGGTGGCGTGAAGTAATTGACGGAACACTATGCGATTACAACATGCTCCGCGATTAGAAAATTGTGGTTGTGCTTTGTGATTTTGTGAGAATTTCGGCAGGAACTTTGGAGCTTCACGATTTGTGATGATGTGGTGTTGAATTCGCATAGAGGGTTCGAGGGTCAGTGTAATGGCTTATAAATAGCCCTCGACCACCTCGATATAAGTAAAGTGTTTTCAAAGAAAATATTTTTCTCTCGGCTCGCGAAGGAGGTTCGGGATGGCAGTGTGATTCACAAAATAATAGCATCGACACGGCTAATATAGCACTACGAAAGTTGCGTGCTCTGCATTGGCTCAGTGAGCTTTACAAGGGATGTCGCTTTGTGAAGACTTGAGCTTCGTGAGAGTTCTTCGTGAGAGTGGTTCACGAAAAGGCAGGAGCATCGCGAAGGCTTATTTGAGCTTCATGAAATTGAGAGCCTAGCAAAGTAGGGTACTTTGCGGAGGTACTTTCCAAAGGTTGTAGCTCAGTGTTGAGGGGAAAGGGGGTATTCATCAGTGGATGAAATTCAGACATAAATAGAGAATCTACATATAGTAGAGGATACATTCATTAGTGGTAATGAATAGACCTACAGATCTATAAACTGTGAGTGGATCTTTTGATGAACCAGTGAGCTCACTTCAGTTGAGAGAGCAATGAGTTCTCAAAATGTGAGTGGTTGTAAACCAAGAGGGACTATGAGTCCACTTCGAAATTGTAAACAATAGTGCACATATAGTGGAATTTGTACTTTGGCACACTGTCATTGTATGCTCCATGGACATAGCCCAGTGAGGGTGAACCAAGTAAAAATCAGTGTGTCATGTGCATGCTTTAAGGTTTATTCATACTCTGCATCGGGAAGGAGATAGAAGAGGGTTTTGTCTAACAGCAAAACAAGATAAAAATGGGGTAGTTGTTTTAATCTGTCATACCCTGATTCACCCCCCTTACAGGGTATCTAGCCTAGTGGAACTAACAGAATCCAGCTCTTTGGACACGACCTTTCTGGACACAAAGTGGCAACATCCTTATAGGTGAAATTTCAATACAACCACTACCTCCCTTCCTCTAATCTCCTACCATCACCCCAACTCTTGTAAAACACAAAAAAAAATGATAAATAATGGTATAATAAATTACATTATCAATATGAACACCCACACATGGCTTGTTTTCATAGTTTTCTAATCCATGTGCCAACTGTATAGATTCCTCTAAGAAAATGTGGCACTTTTCATAGTTCTCCCTTCTAGATTCTCCTTTATGGTTTCTGATCCATGCTCCCCAAAAAAATTGGATTATCATCTAAATAGTTAACTCGACATTTCAACAAGGTTTACCTAAAAGTATAGTATACATGTGGTAGTTGGAAAACCCCTTCGTTTACCAAAACATTAACCTGAATCTCTAGATATTTACCCAGCAACAGAAACCTCTACAAATACATGATCTATATCCAAATAAATTTCTGTGATATAATAAAAAATAATAATTCTATTCTAAATCCCAATTTATATAATCTTATATACTCTAGGACTAAAAATCAAAATCCCTTTTAATTTTTCAATCCGTTAAGATATGGATGTATAAAATGAATCTGAGTGGAATTATAGTAAAAATCATTTGAGATTTAATATAACTAAATTTTTTTTCAAAATTTCCGCTTTTTTACTTGTTTCTCTTTGTAACATGAATATAAATAAATTTTATAAAACATATTATTACCCTTAAATTTTTTTACTAAATTATCAATACATGATAGTGGAATTTGATTCTTCATTATGACTTGGTTTAATTACCTGTATCCCACATAAATCTGAAAGATATATATTTTCATAAATAAAACACGATCTCTCTAAGTAAAAAAATTAATTTGTATCAATACATTATACTAATAATATTTAACATAGATCCTCATCTTCTAAATCTTTAAAAGAATTATTATAATAGGAGAAACAATAGGGGAAATGATGGGATGTAACTCTACCCAAAATAGAATCTCAGCTATATGGGTAGTTTCACAACCTCATCAAGTTAAATATCCTAGAACTCTTCAAAAATGATGGATAGTTCCCTTATCCATATTTCCATTGAATAAAACAATAATCCAACGAACTATTATGTAGTAGTTTTTATGAATATTTGATTTGCCTAAGGATCCTTATCACCATTGTATACCCGATATTCACCTTCCATGTTAGTGAATATCACACACCTATGTTGTCTAACAATGGATGATAGTGTATATTGAAAGAAATCCCATATAATCAAACTAATTAGAAATTTGTGATTAATATTTATTGTACATAATGAGTTATGTATGATTTAATCTTATTATGATGTTGTTAATACTTATGTTTATAGTTTTTATTGTAATTCCCTTTGATTACATGTTGTATCAAAAGGTCATAGTATTTCCCAAATGTAATGAGAACCTTGAGATAAAATGAAAATAATCTTAGACATGTGTTTTATGGTCTAGATACCTCATACTAAAAGGACATAGAAGATGTATATTAATTAACTGATTGGGGATGATAATAACTAAGGATGTATCTCATGAAGTTCACATTTGGTGATATCAATTCGAGCATATCATCAGGACTTACCCATCAACCAGAAAACAAAATATTTTGGGCATTATTAGATGTTCTAATGTCAAATCATGTGTATTGGACCCTTACCATGATATGTTTATCAATTTGTATCATTTAATTGTTTTCATTGATGCATGGTGAAACCCAGAACCTTTATAATATTGTGAGGTAGATTCCATGGGGGTGGATAATTGGTGTTATGGTATTGATTGAATCGTTGGGATATGATTTTTCATTTTTAAAATGAAGATATATCTCAATATTAATTTACTATAATATTAGTACAATTATTAAACATATAGTTATATTTTAATAAGGTAAGCTCATCTATAATTATCATTAGAAAAATCATGTAGGTATTTGTGACACCAGTTGTATGTCATTCGTTATGAGATATCATGAGAAAAAGATATTATATTACATAATGTTTTTTGTATGAGTTAGCCATTTCTAAAACTAAATTTTATATCATTAGGAGATATCGTAGGGTTTCAGATACCTCTCTTGGTTTGCAGTTATGAATCACTAATATTATTATAAGGTCTTAGGGGTTCACATGTAAAGTGTATTTATGAGCAATCCCAATTCAACTAAATTCATATTTTGGACATGGTGGGGCTTGGGGGTGGGGTTTGGGTAATTACTATGTTTTAAAGATCATAAAAAATAAATATATTCAATTTTACTTGATTTTAGAATAATATGTGTTGAATTTATTGAAAAACATATATTTACAATTTATTGAGTATATAAAAAAGAAAAATATTTTGAAATGAATATTTCTTAAAGACGTGTCAAATATTTCATGGTTGAAGTGTGTTGATTTAAGGGTTTAAATTATAGCATGCACCAATTTTTTTATATGTTATAAGTAATTTCTTAAATATTTGTGATATTTGAGAAATTTTCTCTTAATCAAGAGTATTATATATCGTGTATTTTAGTGTTCTAAAATATTAATGCAACAAAGTTTAATTTTTAATAAGTTTAACATAAGAATACACAGAAAAACATGAACATTTATTCTAAAAAAATAATTCCAATGAATTTTATAGGTTACATAACACATATCACAAGTTATAGTGGGTGAAAGAGTGGTTTGGGGAACCAAAATCCAAGACCCGCCTCACTTATTGAAGAATTGGTGTTCCAATGATTTGGTGAAAATTGATCTATTGATCAATTATCAACACTAGCACTAAGTAATTGATGATCGATAATCCCAAAATCTTTCAAAGAATGTGTAGACAATATAAAGGGTTCTAGATTGAGTTCCTTCATGGAATGATTTTTTGGGATGAGTGAAATGTTTTTTCAAATGAAATCAAGTGTTGTTTGGTTTTTATTTTAGTTTCTATTCTTAATTAAATCACAAAAGAACCCTGGGTTTACAATCAATTTTAGTTTCATCACATAGGATGTTAATTCATTGACAACAACACAAAATTTTTTATTTCTGGATTTTATACATATATTGCACACATGGTAACAATTACTAGTATCAGAGAAATTTTGAGATTGATTAAGTTATATATAAATTAAATTTATATGAATTTGATTATTTAGATTCAATAAGATCATAAGGAAAATGATAAGACTTTGATATCAGTTATGATGACAGAGTTATTACCATCCAAATGTTAAAAGATCAAATTTTTATTCCATAAAAGTTTATATAATATAAGAATGCATTTAAGGAAAGTAATTGTACCACTATTAGAGGATTTCGCCCACAATTTAGTGGGAAGAGATAATTTAGGGAACTGTTTATTAGTTTTTTAAAATAAATTAGTCATTTTTTAACAGTGGTAGAACTGTACACTGAAACAGAAGCCTAGCCCTTACTTGCCCGCATGCGGATAACTAGCCCAACTAACCTGAGTCAGGCCCGGTTGGCCATGTTTTACCCACCTCTCCCTCTTCATGTCAAATATGGTCCTTGCACCCCTCTAGGGGGATTAAAATAAGACATCAAAGCCCAAAATAAATCATATGAAATTCCCGAAATTATATTTAAATTATAATTAAGTTTATGAATATAATTGTGGAGTTATGAGACCAATATTTTATTAATAAAAATTAGTGATATTTTTTAAAATTAATAGTTAATTCCCTCAAAGAAATTAATTTTAAATTGAATTTTATTTCATACTTTTATTTTTTATCGACTGATAATTATATAGATTGTCCAATATATATCAAATTGTTTTTTATTTTTTTAATTTTTACAACGTGAAAATGTTTGTAATAATTTTTCAATAATTGATGTTCTATGTAACCCCCTCCCATTATTATATATATTAAGGACAAAGTTTCAATAATAAATTGTATTCATGTGTATCCTAAAATACTAAGACCCACTCACTTGTGTGTGACTATTTTTTATAATGGGGAGGATAAAAGGTGACGCAGATTGTACTTAGAATTATTGAATCACTAGATGAGACATTGATATATTTGATAGTGTGAGTGATTCAACTCAATTTGGGCTTGACATAATGATTTAACCCTAAATTCTAGGTTGGTTCACTTCCTCATGACTTATAGACCATTATAAAAACACTCATGATAAAATAAATTTTATTTTTTTTATGCTTGCTTTATTATTTTGTGAATGTATTATGTTTATGAGATCATAAAACATAATTCAAGATAATGCATTTATAATATAGGATTAGTTAACAGTTACTGTTTTCTATTTATATCATGCAAAAAACAATTTTTCCAATCTCATAGAATATAGATATTAAATAGAAAAGGATTTTAGTCACCAAGAATAACTAAAAATCAATCAAAGTAAGAATTAATTCATTGAGACCTTCCATCACTTAATTTTGAATAAACCCTAGTTTGATGTTCTCTTCAACTAAAGATTAACGTGCCTCCCCCTATTCAAAAGCTATAATAACAGTGGTGAGATTATTTTACTAAAATTAGAAACAAAGAAAAAACAATATCTAGATTGGTTCAATTTTAGAGGCATGTGTTATAATCCTTTACATCTATTACAACCATAATATATCCATATCTAAAACCAATCCATTTCATATTTAATCCACAAAAACCAATGCAGTTTCAGATAGAATACTATATTTGACATTGATACATCCCACTAACTAACAAATCTAGGGTAATATATTAGAAAATGACCATAATATGTTGGATTCACAGTGAAAGGTACTTCAATCACTGAAATAACCATAAAATAAAATAAAAAATGACTCTCAGAATCATATTCTGATACTAAAGTCACAAATTTAATTGATCATCATAACATCAACATCATTATTTTCATCATAAAATTAATTTCATCGTTATAATTACCTTATCATTGATAATACCATTATCATAATCATATTAATTGAAAATTCCACATGTCATCCTAATGAATATATAAAAATATAGAGTTATCTAGGAAAATCATCTGTAATAAGAAAAGAAATTAAATCAAATGAAACAAATATCATTCCGAAATCATTTATCATATAAGGTTTACCTATTAAACTATTGTATAAACATACATTTATCATAGAATCACACACTGTGTTCACTGTCAATTTATATTGAGAAATATGGTAGATATAATTATTATAACATCGGTTCTCATTTATTATAATGTTTACTAAATTCACGACCATTGAGTTGTGGTCTAGACCACGAGGTTGTTTTATTGATATACTATAACGTGGTTAATGAGATTATCCATGTTCAACATTCATATATTTAACATAATTTTATATAATTATGCGTTAAATCTCCAAAATAAAACACAATCATAAAACCCAAAGGTATAATGCCTTTAAAGATTAGCTAAATTGTAATGACATGGTATAGGAACCCAAATCCCAAGACACAAACTAGATCACCACATGGCCTCAATCATGTTACCCTGATCACCAATTGTTGGAAACTACTATCATGGGATAAAACACAACAATTTTCACAATTGTGAAACTATAGATCTAGAATTCATTGTTACTCAAATTAAAGGAATATAAAATGATCATATACAAGAAAATGACTCTACGAGATCAACTCATCATAAAATGTTATATATATATACCTCTTAATTGAAAACTTTTTAGGCCTTCCATTTTCATGTATTATGACCAAAAAGTTTATGTGACCATTGAAATGACCATGTAGTGGTAGAGTATAATCTTATTTGAATTTACCTAGGATTTTTATAAATATCCATGCATGAGAAAAACCATAAAAGAAATGTTAGTTTTTGATGAAAAATAAAAAAATTTATACAAAATATTATTTCATCAAAATTCATTTTGAATCGAGGTTTTGAAAAATCCATAAATTAAAAAACCTTTTCTCAAAAGCATATATTTTTTTAAAATACCAAATAATAAAACTCAAAATTTATATTAATTCAATATGGTTTTTCATAATTGTATGTTTAATTTTTGAAAACCCTCCATTTTCTTAGATCCCATTAAAACCATTAATTACCTAAAATCCACTAGAAATATCCCTTTTTCCATGACTCAATGGAAAAATATAATTTTTCCAACAACACTTGAATATTTCCATAACCCTAATACCAATGGAGAATCCCTTTTTTCTTTATATAATTGTGAAATATCTATTTTTTGACACCATTGGAATATATTCATTTTACAAAGTTGAAGAAAAATCCATTTTTTATATAACGATAATTCTTAAATGTAAAAAGAAAGAATAATCCATTCAAAACAACTGTTCTCGTATTTTCACCAAAACAAATTCCAAAAAAACACCAAATCCTTAACACATTTGATTAACTGTATTTAATATATATTCAATAATAATATACCCTACACTATAAATTTTCCCAAAAAATTTACCATGGTTTCATTTTTATACCAAATCAAAGTTTATTTCCAAATCCCCTGTTAACCAATCCAACACATGATAATCATTAGTCACTAAATTTTAATTAAGTTAGACTTAAGAAAAAGAGTATTAAATATAAATAACTATATAATAATAACTTATTTTTTAAAATCACTTAAGTGGATGATATAATAGAGTGATCATTCAAGTCCATAATTCCTCAACTAACTTCTCTAACTTTTTATCAACTTCCTCTAAAAACATTATCCATGTTCCACCATTTTCCTAATCTCTTTATATTTCTCTAGAACGAAGCAGGCTAATTCCCATTATCCGCATATTGTTTTCCTTTCCACTTGTCTCTTGTTAATCCACAATGGTTAATTAATCTAATTAGTCAATCTACACCCATTAATTTAGAATTTAATATATGTGTTCATGTTATACTCAATTTTTTATATGAATTGTGGGCCTGTAAAGTCGGTCTAGTTAGCCAAAAACCTAAATTTTATCCAATTAGTCCCATTAAAAAAATATGGGACATATTACATGATCTTTGAGGACATTAATTCGAAATAATGTTCCTTATAATATAGAAACATTACCCATTTAATGTAAAAAATTAACTCTATTAATTCACTTAATTAGACATAATAAATATCCATAATTCATTCCATTATCTAATATATCACATTCCAATTTGTAAATTTACATTTATAATACTAATTAATTTTAAAATTACTAACTATTTAATTCCCATAATAACTCCCAAGTCTTTATTTCAATCCAAATTTTTATTAAATTTATTTCAAAACATTAATAATTTGATTAATTCTTTCTCTATTTCCACCATCTACTCACTCATTCAAATCTCAATGATTTTATCTTCCATAAAATTAAGTAATGCTGCAAGAAAACCATGACTACCAAAATTAAAAATTAAAGTAAAACATAATCTTAATATCAAAATAGAAATTACATATATATAATGATAATCATTTAATTATTTACTTATCTCAATATAAATGATGGGTAAAATTCCATAATTAATTTACAAAAAAACCTCAATAACACATCAGACATCCCACTTGTACACCTTTATTCCAAAACTAATATATTATAATTCCACAAAAAAAATTTACAATAAATCTTCTAACACATGAAGTTCTTATATTATAAGTATCCATTTCACATTGAAATAACATTCTCTTAATTAATTACACTGCAATATTTTTACTTCCAATTAAATATATATATTAACTCTCATGAATTAATTATTCAACTGACAACTTTTTTCAACTTCCATAAATCCAAATAATATAGAAATTAGTAATCCATGTATAAAAAATCAATAAAAATTAAATTGTACCACATGTCTCCAACACATAAAGATTAATACTTAATAAATATTATTTAATAATCCTAAAAATGTAAGTGTTACAAACATAAACATCTTATTGAATAATAATTATTAAAGATCACCAAAAAAATTCCCAAAACATGTATTTTTTATAATAATATTCATATTTATAATTTCATAGTAAAATGGAGAGACATTAAAAATATGTGGGCTCAAATGCACAACAAAGGAAAATATAAATTAGTTACATAAAGGTAACTAATCTTTAGATCAAAAACTAGTGACTAAATATAGAAATTGGAGATATACCTAATTAATTTAATATGACTAAGGAATCATAAAAATGTCCAAAATAATGATAACATTGTCATATATCATGTAATTAGAATACATAACCCTAAAAGTATCATCACGAGTGCATAAAATTTACCATAAAATAGTAATGTGATTTAATAAAGCAATAATCATGATCCGCAGACACATGATATAGGAATGTGAAACAAAACATAATCATAGAAAATCATAACATTATAAAAAAGACTAACCATACTATTCCCATGTATAATGTTTTGAACATATCTAACTATATCACTTCCATTTATAACATTATAAATATATATTATCATATATGTCCAAGTATACAATTTCAATAGAGATAACTGCATCACGTCCTCAAATAACACAATTTGTATCTTGATATATTAAGCCTTAACTAATGAAATAGAGGCATATATAATTTCATGACCACATTTCTCATAATAGTGAACCATATATATATATATATATGTGTGTGTGTGTGTGTGTGTGTGTTCTACATAAAACCAACTATACATTATATCTTGAAAAACTAATGGTGGGAAAATGTTTTATATTACCTCTTCATAAGGTATATAATAAATTTGATTTAATGATACCAAAACATTCAATCACCAAAAATAAACATAGGTTGATGTAATTTAGAGAGAATGTTATATGAGAAGAAATTACTAATTAGATGAAACTTATATATATATAGTGTAATTTGATCTAAAATCATGATTTTTTTAAATTTTTATAGTCAATGTTGTAAAAGATATGTTAAAAGTCACTTCAAAATCATTTTTTAAAAGGTAATAAAATATAATTTTCAAATATTATTTTATAAGTAACGTTCCTATAATTAATAATTGAAAAGTAAAAAAAGGTTAATGTAGAATAAATATTGAGTGAACTTTTCAAAATCTATTTATGTATAAATAAATGATTGTACAATCATTTTTAACAGTTTTAAATAAATGCACATCTATCAAAAAATTAATTTAAAAATATACATGAATAAAAATATGAAAGTTATAGGATAGAATTCATATTTATCTTTCATAATAAGAAAATAGTGTTTTGTTGTACTAAAGAAATACGGAAATGAAAGACAAATGAACAATATAGAGAAGAAAAGTTTTCTTTCACTATAATGTGTTTTATGATGTGAGAATAAATCAAGAAAATTATTTTTATAAATGAAAATAATATACCTAGAAGTAAAGAGAAAATAAAATATTATTTAGTCATGGTTTTTAATATATGAAACATAGAAAGGTACTTCCAAAGGAAAATGTAATACGACTCAATGAATATAAAAATGTGTAATAAAAAAACTTGAATATGGTAACATATGAATCGGAAGAAAATGAAATATATAGATCTTAAAATTGAATTTTAAATCTAATAAATAAAAATATAATTATGATATAAGATTTAAATAGTTTAATATATTCACAATACAATGAAAAATAAGTGTATAATATGAAACTTGCCTGAATGAAGAGAAATGTTGATAAAAACACATTACTTTTCATTCCTTCTGGTCAAACATAATGAAAATACATGTATAATAAATTAATTATTTTTATAAATATATTTAATTACAAAATTTAAGTCTATTTTAATTAATACCATTCATTTATAATTTCTCATTACTCATTTATTAATAATTCAAAATTAAAATTAATCTTCAGTTTCCAAGTGTTTAGTTAATTATATCATTTCCTTAGTATGGTGGTTTGGATCAATGTTATGTGTTTTTTAGATAATAATTATAATATTAGACGAATAATAATATTATTACTATTTATAAAATCTAATGCCTATTTGATAGATTATATGGGTACAGTTTATGGTAATGGAATTCAAAAAACGCACATTTTAGGTTACTTTATCATTAATAAAGATATACATTATAATGGGAAATAATTTTATTATATCCCTTCTATAACCATAATCATAATATAAATTACTGATCAATACCACTTATAGCCATTATTTTTTGTACACGTTTTTTATTGAAATGGAATCACTACACCAGTAAAAATTAGGTATTTCATGTTAGTAGTTATCTTTTAATATTCATTTTAGAGGTAACAACCATAAAAGTGATATTTGAAATATTTATATAATATAATTTATAAAAATTTATGATAAAAATTTATTTTAAATTTTATTTGTTTGAAAACTAAGATTCTAAGTCTATTATATAAATAACTAATGTGAAACCTTATCATTCTCACTATTTTTTTGAATAACAAACATGAAAAATGATTTTTCTTTCTAGTTATTGAATTAAAATTTACAATAAGATGAATTTCATTAAAAACTAAAAAAATTTATATATCGTAGAATCCTAAAAAACTAGTGAAAGAATAATGGAAGAAATTATGGTTCAATAACACATATAAATTTTAATGATTCATTAAAAATTAAACTAAAAAAGTAAAGAGTATACAATTATATGATTGAAAAAATTAAATCCAATATATGATACACAAACCATTCACTAATTTAATATAAATGTTTTATATTATCAATAACTTTTATTTTCCCCGCATTTATTAAATAATATTAATTTAATATTCACAAAGTTTCAAGTTATTGAAAATTTATTTAGAATCTATCAGTAGAAAATTTGGTTATTTTGAATAAGGAATGTGTTAATAATGGAGGGACAAAATGTTTGATTGAGAATGAAAAATATTATAGATGCTATATTATATTTATAAGTGATAATAATTTATAAGGGAAATCAAATTATGGTGATGAGTTGTGTGATGTTAAAATTTAAATGATCTGAGGGTTTTATTTTCTAAAATAATTAACATCAGTGATTTAAGAATAGATTTTAAAAATCAATTTTAACTTTTCTCGTTAAACTCATGCTAAAATAAAATTTTAACCATCAATTATGTGATAAAAATTTTAAATATCCAAAACAAAAATTAATTTATCTACTAACACTCATTCTTGTAAAGCCTCTCTTGATTATCAAATATCCATGGCTTATTGTCAACAAAATTTTCCAAATAAGAGTGTTGAATTTCAGAGTGGAAATTAAGGATGGGATTAATGAGTATAGAAAATCATATAAGTGGTTTTGTGTGGGTGGAGTATAGGTCCTTATATATGATGAAATGTGAAAACCTTCAGTGGAAAATTGAGTTAGGCAATTGGTAAAAATAGAATCACTTGATAGTTAGTTGTGTTAGGTAATGAATTGTGGGATAAGATTTTAGTGTTGTATACCAAACCAAATAAAGGTATTATAGAATTCATTAATATTAAAATCAATTATTCAAAAATTATTCCACATAAATTTATCTCTTTTTTACATCATATTACATGATTTAATTATTTACCATGTTAAT
Source organism: Viscum album (assembly GCA_963277665.1). Lineage (NCBI taxonomy): Eukaryota > Viridiplantae > Streptophyta > Magnoliopsida > Santalales > Viscaceae > Viscum > Viscum album. The sequence goes on along the minus strand of OY728140.1, from coordinate 1,687,415,656 downwards.
TGTTTTTTTGCTAAAAGTACAATATAAACCATCTTTATTAATTTTGATGTTATTATAAATAATTTTGAATGAATTTATTAAAATTAAAATTCTAATTATAGTAAATATAACCTTTAGGATTAAACATTAATTTATAGGAAAAACTATATATTATAGAAAAATAAATTTTCAAATAATAAGTGTTTTTATTCTAATTTCATATAAAATAAAATTATTTCATGAGTGTTAATATTTTTTTATTCGTATAATAATACATTTTTTAATCATCCATTAGCAGTGATATATTTATGTCGTTATAATAAAAAAGTGTGATGTAAAAAATTTAATTTTTAGATAATTTCTTTTTTAATCAATAAATTATTTTATTTTCATTTCTTTGTAATTACTAGAAATTTTATAAATGTAAATTAATTTATATATATATATTCAATAATTATCATTAAATTGAGGACTCCAAATAAAATAAATTTATCTTTAAAATGAAAAAATGTATTATATAATAAAATAATGTTTTTAATATGACATATTTCTTTGATCACAAATAAATAAATTTTTATTCATTTTAAATATTTATTAATTTATATTAATTTTGTATATATTTAGTAATAAATATTGAATCAAATTAATAAAATCTTATAAAACCATTCATTACAAATATAAAGTTCACTAAAAATTCAAAATAAACAAAATAAATTTATTAAAAATAAAATATATTTAGAAAAATGAAATGGTTTTTTTTATTTTATTTAAAAATTATTTATTTTATTTCAAAATTATTTATTTTATATAGAATATATTATTTATAATATTAATATTTATAATTAAAATAGATATATTTTTGAAAAATAAATAAACTATATTTATATTAATAATATATAGGTAATTCTGATCGTGTAGTATGTTTACTAGTTGTATACTCATCATCCTTATTTATTTTATAATTATCAACTAATTACTATATTACACCCCCCCCCCATTATAGTTTATAAATTCATTCGTTTATAAATTCTAAAATAACATTTCTTATTTATATAATTATCTTTTTGGGTTTTATAAAATTATTTCCACACTCTTGATATTTTCTCAAAATGTAGGTTTACATCTACTAACAGGGATATCCATAGTTGAAGATAATCCGTGGAATTCCCAATTTGTAAAAATACTATCCTTTTATATTTTATATCCCATTTTGTTTTATAGAGTATTTAGGGATATAATACATGATATGTAATACTATGTCTCATTCACCTTTAATGTAGTGTTCTGTTATGAGTTAATAAAGTTTTTCTAACTTCATTCATATATTATATGCTTTATTTTATACCAAATATAGATTTTATTTAAATAATAAAATAATATATTTACAAGATTTGGACATATGAGATAAGGAATAAATTGTTTCAAAAATATGGGATGCTACATTGAATATCACAGCATCATAATGGATTTCATGATAGTTTACATCATTATGTGATAACATATGGTTTGATTGATTTCTCTTTCTCAAATCTACTAGTTTAAATGTCCAAGTTAATAATGGATACATTAAAAAATAATTAAAAATTAATATTGATGGGTTAAAGAAACTGAAACCTATGAAATTTTTATCAAATTCCACTCTTTAATAGTTGAAATTGTAGTTTCAAAGTGTGTGTGTTGTTAAATATATAATGAGACACACGGTTTGTTTGTTTTTGTTTTGGCATTAATACACTGTAAAACTCCTTTGGATAATTCTCTCTTCCCCACCTTCTCTCTTCATCATTATACAAGGTTAAAAAATATTAAAGATGATAATTCTTAATATTTTATAGATTCCTTCAGAATATATATAACGTATGAGGGAAAACCTTATTAGATGAATCTAAATGATTTCAATTGAGCTCATGTCAAGTAGCTACGACAATTTTGGACCAAACTGAAAAGGTATGTTGTTATTAATTTTTTTATTCAATATAATATTTATAATAATATATTCTGGATATATATGTTTTTTATGATTATTAATTTATATAGAGAATTATTATAAACTATAAAAATACATTATTAGTTCCATATATTATACTATTTCATTCTGATTGATTATAAAATTAATAAAGAAACTTAAAATGAAAAATCATGATAATACAATGTTTTTAGTTCTAAATGGGTCATATTCTTGAATATTTCATCTCCATGTTGTGTTTTCATATATAAAATACTCATGGAAAATAAATTTTATGATACCATATCATAATGTATAAAAAACAATCATATAAAAAAAACTCAAAATATAGAGAATCATTTTTCAATATCACTGTGACATGGTTAACTAACCATACCTTGTGTCTTACAATAATACCAGGATGAAAAATGATGTGGTTTATAATTAAAATTTATAGTGAAAACAATTCATGTTTTATATAGAATATGATTGAATAAAATTACCAAAATGTATTTGAAAACACCAGGATGTAGTCTTCCCAAATTGGGTTCCCAAAATAGTCTTACTTTCTAGAATGACATTAAACCAAAATAGTTTATCTAACAGTAAAATGGACATGGTTATCTATAGGAAATTTTTTCACTTTGAATATCACCATGATCATTGTATTGAAATCAACCATTAATTATAAACCTTTATATTATCAAATTTTCCATAGTAATTTACATATTTATCAACTTTTTCGATTTTTATAAATTATTTAATATTTTTTATTTTTATGGAATAAGAAGATCCTCATGTGTTTTATTTTAATTTTTGTATATGATGTTATTGGTAGCCTAAAAATTCCATAAAAGCTGGATGACATTATTTATCATGTATTTCATGAAAAAGAATTCACGTTTTTTAGAGTTTTAATTTATTATTAACCATCAAAAATATTTGGATCGACCATGAAGTGTCTAAAGTTGACTTTGAATTAAATAAATGAATTATTTGGTTAAAAACATAAAAAACGGAGTACTTTAGTAGTAGATTTATTTTATAAACCATTCATGAGAACCAAATAGCTTCCAAATAAAACTAAATTACACTAATTAAGCAGCCATTATTACATAAGAAAGGTAATGGGGAAGTGTGGGTTGGAACCATCCATAATTCTAGTAGAAAAAATGAAAATAAAGGGGAATATAGAAAATTTAAAGGCTTTATTTTTTTAATTATCAACAGAGATGAAGTATTGGATTGTATATCCAAAAATTCAAGGGGGGATATGAATAATTATGATTATTATCTATAAATAATAATAAGGTATAACATTGGATACCACATAATAACTCATAGCAACTCAAGAGTATCAAAGTAGAGTACTGAATATACGTCAAAGGGGTCTTCATATAATAAATGAAATGAAATCATGCCACCATATACAACTCAATCAGTGATTATAATGTTTATTATATTTAAAACTACCATTATTCACAATTTTTGTGAAAAAGTTCCCTAAAGAATATTTCATTTTGTTACTCAACTGATGTACTAAAAATGACAATACTAGGGATTATGATGTAATATATTATACAACCTATATTTCATTCATAATACAGATTAATTTCTTTCCTAGGGTAAAGAACAAAGATCTAGTTTATTAGTGAAATTTATGGTTATTCTAGATGCCTAATTTAGATTTAATCCAATTCATGGGTATGATTGCTAGGAGACATGAAATCTATCAAGGGAAAATAACTATAACTTATATGGTATTCTAAATCAATCAAGAATTATTTCTAATTTTTTGAACACATGGTACCTTCAACATTTGGATAACCAAGTTGTGAAATATTTATAATTGAATATATAGATATCCCAAAATGGAATAATGAGTAGAATAAAGTGATCAAGGGAAGGAGTTAAAGTCTATGAAGTTTTTGGAACTAATAAATATGTTTTAAGGAGAGCATCAATGGTTAATTAATCTATATAGGGATATAAAAAGGATACTTCAAAATATAAATACTGATCAAATAGGATGTTATTATATAAAAGAGGAGAGGGGGCCTAAATGTAAGGGATTTCAATTTTTGTTCTGATATCAAAAAGTAATATTATAATATTAGTTATTTTTTACAGTTTATTTTTTTGTTTCATCACATGATATTTTTATCACCAATAATAAAGAACAAAATTATTCTATTTAATTTGAGGGGTGGTAACTAGTTTGATTTCAAGAGTTTTTTAATATTTATTACATGTTTTTTATTTTTTCCTTCTACTATGATTTCTTTTAATGGTTTATTTGAGCGATTATTTGGTGGTTACATATTTTATATTATTTTTATGAAACTAAATTTATATCATTTATTGTATACTCATTTATAGATTCTCATAACCTGGTTTATTCTATATATAAAAGTTTATTGTAGATTATGGAATGGTATGTTCAAAACTATATTTGCATAATCTCTGATGAAATTATTGATATATTTCAAATTGATGGATTGATCATTGGGTTATGGTTGTTTCAAGTGTTATGATATAATGTACTTCTAGAAACTCTTAATTTATTTGAGTTGAGAGATTCAGCCAATTTTATATAGGAAATACAAGGCCTATTATACTAAATAATTTTAGAATACTAACATCTAAAATAGATAGATAGTGATGTGTGACTTAATGAATGATATTGAGCTAATCCATTAAGGTTATATTAAATTAGAATAAATATAAGATATAAATGATGAAATGAGATTGGGGATTCACCTTATGATTCGTCATTTTTTTTCTAAAATATTTATCATTTTTTATATTGTATTCATTCAAATTTATGGCCAAAAAAAATTTCCATTATTTTTAAAATATTCAGAATCATTAAAAATTTATTTATAGTTACTAATAATATATAATAATTATAACTTGTAGGATTATTTGAAAGATGAAATTTTTTTTCACTGTACTATATTTATTGCTTCACTTTAATAATATTTTTAGAACATTATGCTAACCACAACGAAATTTGAATTGTTTTCTATGAGGGAAAATGATTTTTCCTATATATTTCACTTTTGTCTTCATTTTATTAAGTTAATAAGATATATTTTTTTATTTTATTTTAGTATTTATTTTTTAACTTTTTTTTATTTTTTATTTTTTCTATTTTTTGTTCTTTTATTCATAGATTTGTATTTTTGTTTTTATATATTTCCATTTAAAAGATGGATTTCCTTTAGGAAATATTATTATGTGGTGTCTAAATCTATGTTTCTTAGTGGGATTATCATATGAAGTTTTATTTTTTCCATTACATCCTTTATTTTTTGTCCAAAATTAAATTTTTTTAATGAAATAATCATATTTGATTTAAATTATAGATATTTAAATATGTATGTGTGTGGGCGTGGTGATAAATGTTTTACATATTATTTTGTGTGATTTCATAAATATGTGTTTTGTTTTTATTTTTGGGAATTTTTAAAAAAATATCTTAATTGAATATCTAGTATCATTTTTAGCCATCAAGAAGTTTGAAATTGACAATTTGATTATAAAACACAATGATTAAATTAATATTAATAGTTTTTCATTATATAATTTAAAATTTTAAAAAAATCTAATATGTTTTTAATAAATTTAATTTCTATTTTGACAAATAGTTATAAGATGAAAAGTTTTCAATATACTTTAAGGTATTATAAACGTATTATTGATACTGATACTATAACTTTAATTAGTGGGAAAGTATTGAATTAGATAATAAATTTTCAACTTTCCATAATTCTTATTCAATTTTTTTAGTTCAATAGTTGTGTCAATATAGTTATGGAATTTGTTTTAAGCCCCAATAAGTCTATAGAGGCTACTATTTCATTTTAACACACTTTAAGACCTAATAGAATATGTACATTAGTATTAGTCTACTTACTTTCAATAAAATATCTCCTTCCATACACATATATTAGTAATTCCCGTTATTCTATTTCAACTATGTGTGAGTGGAGGTGTATTTTATTTTATTTTTATTTTTTAATCAAGTACACAAATAAGAAGAGTGTGGGGTGTTATTATTTGTATTGGGTAAAAAATCCACATGTCAAATAAATATTTTAATCATGCATTAAATGTTTTCTATAGAATAATTATTATTATTACTATTATTAATATGAAATATTCCTAAAAATGTGAACAATGAGAATTGGGAAATAATTAATCACAATTTTTATAGATTGAACATGTAAACCATGAATAGAAAAATACAATGAGATTGGGAATGAGTAAAACACATTTGAAGGGACTGAGTGAAAAATGTTTTATATTAAATTAGAATATAAATAATTCATTTTTAGTGTTTGATTTATTCTCTAAATGGTCATTTTTTAACTATTTAAATCACAATATACCATGACTTTAGAACATTTTACATAATCATCCACAAAATTATTAATGCAAAAAAACAACAACCATTAGATTGAGAAATTATCTTGACACTATCACTATAAAAAAATAATGTCACGATAAGAATATATTATTCATGAATAACTTTGATACTGGTGAACACACTATAAAATAGTTACACTTGGTAGAAGAGATAAAAAAATATTTTATAAGTTTGGTTTCATATAATAAATTTATAGAAAAAAGATATTATAAAAAGTGTACTTGGGAAAGAAGAGGACATAGTGAAATAAATTCATATAAGAAGCATATTGAATCTTTGAAATGATATATTTTTTCTCATCGTGATGTTCTTGATTTTATTTTATAATAGGTACATCAATTCCTCTAAATTCATAGATGATACTTACTAATGAGTGAAAATTATACAAACTGGGAAATCAATAGAGCCAAATTTATACTTCTTTATTTTATAATTCCTTGTATTAATATCTTCTATTATTTATTAACATTATGCATTTATCTAATCTTATTGATCAATTGATATATTTGGTTAATTTTTTTATTTTATTAAATTAATTATTACTTTGGATTTTTATAACCGGAAAATAATTGTTTTATTCAAATGTTTGTAGGGGATGTTATAGGTGGCCAAATGATTGCAATGAAATTAAAAATAAGTGTTGAGTTAATCATGAATATTCTAAAGTTAATCATGAATAATATAATCAAGTTTGTAGATGAACACATATAACAAAAGAGTCTACCATGCAATAAAAATAATATAGAAATAATTCTACTGACCAAAGTATACTTTATACAAAAAAATTTCCCATTAATTATCCTTGTATGAATGATATAGATTGAGAGATAATTATTATTTTCTAGTTAAATTCATTATGAATTTTAATAGAAATGTTTGTGAGTATTTGGGAAGAGATGAAATTTATGGGCCAATGAAATGATTGTTTTTTTGTACTTGTAAAAATATTTCTAAAACAAACCACTAATACCTAATTTTCTATAATATATAGATTTTAATTTTAATTCAATATAAAGTAAAATAATATCAATACTTTTTGTTTTGAAATGTTCATTCTACCATGGTCTTTAACAATAGATTGATGGAGATACATCAAAAGAAGTCAAATGACTCATATCACATATGAATTACATGACTTCTATGAATAAACCAATGCTTAGTTGGATGTTATCATCTATATGGCCAACTAAAATTAACGATAAAATATAAATAGAGAATGTATGATAGCCTCACCTTATCATTCCCTTGGTCATGAATTACATTAATTCCCTACGATTTCAATATACATTTATATTGTTTATAGAATTCTCTAATAAGATCCAAAAAAATATTAAATTTTTCATAATCACTAAAATTTTTACTTATGTCATCATTTTAAATATTTCTCAAATAAAAGAATTATGAAAAAAGTTAAAATTTGGACAAACTAAAAATATAAAATGTTAACACTTAAATATTTCATAATCTCCTTTATATAGTATTTAATAATGCTACAACTAATAATGATATAATTTAATGGAAAAATATTACTCATCATTAATTATCATATATTTTATATATTTTCAATTATAAGACCATTATTTAGTGACTTTCACTATGACATGGTTTTCTCTAGCATGAAGTACTATGTGTTAAATACTAATATATCATGATTTTCCATTATTGAATCTTTATGTAAATCATTCACCAACAATAAATACTTACAAAAATATGATACTTTTACCATATGTAAAAATAATATGTAATAATATATAAAACCATACCTAAAAATTCATTATCGTATCCTCCAAAACAACTTTTAGTGATTCTATTGGTATACTCTAAATGTTTTTTCTAAATACTTTATCAAAACAATTATCCCAAATTATGAAAGTACTACATTTGACCTCATAATCTGTAACGTCCTAACCCCAGTTACCCAGAGTTGGTGCATTATTACATAACATTGGCAGGATTACAAGGAATCAAGTCCCAAAGGACCGATCAGTTTAGCAGTCTTGGCAAATAGATTACATATATGAATGTTACATTATACTTCATAACATACCAAACAACATAAATAATCCTTTATGAATGCCATTATTCCCTTGTCTTAACCCTGCATATCAATCACAATATACTTCTTGGAATCCTGTAAAAAATAAAACATAGAAAGGGGTGAGATCAAATGCTCAGTAAGGGTAAGAAATACAACGGAAACATTCAAAAATAAGCATAAACATTTAAGGAAATGTATAACTAAAACAAAAGCCTTTTAAACATGAACTTAGCATAATATGGAAGAGATAAAATGAAATAATGCCATTTACTTATTCACATGGATGTTCTACTAGTCGAATAATCACATGCAATATCAATAACCACTTTCATAACGATGGAATGAATAATTCCAGACTATCATAACTACATAGCCAAGGCCTCGTGCCAAGAATAAAAATAAGATTTTGTCAAGGCCTTGTGCCAAGACACTAGTTTGTCTCATGAGACCTACCGATGCCTCGAAGAGCTATAGCGGGTTCCACCCGTCACTTACTAAGTCCAATGAATTCCTCATATGAATAGGTTTAAACATAACATAAAAATTCGTATTAAAACTAGCATAAAAATGTCAATACTTTCTCCATAAACCATGAATGGTATAAAAATAACACATATACAGTCAAACATATCACAAAACTTTCGATGGAAGTTTTGTTAAATAAATCAACTTCAAATGAGATTAAAATCCATCAAAGGATGTTGACATAGATGAAAATGATGAGTAACATTTTTTGAGAGAAATATCATTTTTGTGAAATCATTTAAAAGTCACACATTTATAAAGGAAGTAATTTTAAAAGAGATTTTTGAATCAAAGTTTCCCATACCACTTTGAATCTTTTGAAAAGAATTATCATTTCAAAACATTCATGTCCATATAAATAAATCCTTAAAATCATTTTGAAAACATTGACATTAATAAAAAAGATTTAGAAAGATAAATCATTAAAACATCTGAAATTCTGATATTGATAAAGAGTACCTTTCAAAGTCCTTAAAATATTCATTTTGAAATAATTTTTATGAGAAATGTACATGGATGATAAAAATTTCCCAGTAAATACTTACACATAAACAATCCCGGATAATGCTGAGATTGAGGAATTAACCCTTACCAATTTGGTAACATACAAAACATATAACCCATGAAAGAGGTATCATAGAATGAATATGCAAATACAGATAAATTAAATTGTATTACACAAAGAATACAATTATGGGCAGTACATACACCACACAAAAGGTAATAGTGGCAATATGGCATTAATCTCATAGGAATAAGGAGTGGGATGGAAACCCCTTACCTTGCACTTTCCTTTAGTCGAGGGTACGTTTAACCTCCTGTACGAAGATCATAGTATGTTATTAAATTATATACAAGAATAATATTAATATTTATTATATCATTAATGATTCATTTATGACTTTATATTACCCATTTAATAATAATTTCCATGTTAAGTTAACATTTCGGGTAATAATCACTTTCTTTATCGTACGTATTTTAACTTGTCACTATTGGTTGTATCACTTAGATCATGATTTAAATACTTCAATAATATAAAACATGATAAATATATCATATATATTTAGAATATAAATATATATAATAGACATATATATGAAATGGAAAACACTGTTTATGGAGACAGTAGTCTGTACGTACGCATAAACGTTGTTTCTGTTTTCATATAGTATTGAATGGAAGTAAGTGAATAAGATATATGTAAGTGCATAAATCCTTTTATATATATATTTATAGTAGCATTATTATTTCATATATTAAATACTTATTAGTAATATATATTTTTATAATCATCGATGAATGGTGAACTTGGAAATGAATCTCATCGTGTCGTGGAGATGGTAATCCGTACGTACGCACAAGCGAAAATATCATTCTTTTAATATTAAAATAATATATAATTGGATGGTATATAATATATACAGAATAATTATCATGTTATATTTATTATTTTCATGAATTAAAAATCATTATTATACCCATCCAAATAATTATATATTGAATAACAATTACACCACGACGTGGAGACGGTAAGCCGTACGTATGTACGTATGGTGACATGTCATTCAAAGGATGGATAGAATACTGAATATGGTTGTACCATATTTATAATAATATTACAGTATATAGGAGATACTTGATTCATTATTTTAGAATGAGAATAACAAAGAAAGAAGAAGTGTAAGAAGAAAGGAGCTGGAAAAAGGGTGGTGAAATCATTACCTCTTCTTCGGGTTCTTCCTTTTGATTTGATCAAAAGGGATCCTTAGAATGGATTTGTGACTAAAGGAATGCCTCTAGGATGAATTTAGGGAATTGTAGAGAGTATTTGGTCAGGGTTTGTCTGATCCAAAAGGCTTTGAAGTTGTGAATTAATGAGAAGTGGGAGTGTCCTTTTATAGGAGGGGTGAGGGGCAGCTTTGGAAAAGCTAGAAATATTATTTTATAATAAATTCATATTCAGTTTCTAATATCTCCAAAGAGTATTATTTAAAGGTTAATGTTGGTATGGGTCTAAAACCACTCAACAAATATAATTTAGACAGGTTTGGGTTATTATATTAACCTTATCATTAAGTATTAACTCTTAGTTAATTAGTTTCACTTTTACAATGTCTCTTTGTATTTTTATATTATATGGTTATTAAACTTACTATATACATCCAAAAGTCCCCCAACTGGTCCATTAATGATATACCTATCATGATATAATTCTCTTATCTGAAAATTATATTTTTAGTAATTTAATATCAATTAATAATATAATATTTGTTTTAAAAACTCTTTTATGTCAATTTTGACACTATTCAATAATTGATTTTTGTAAAAATTAGAAAAGAATGATTACTTCAAAAAAAGTAAAATACATTAATCCTATAATTTAATATTATCCTATAAAGTTATTGGTATTTATAAAAAATCTCAAATTACATTTATTTGTGTATTTATAATATCAATTATTCTAATTTTTCATTAATTAGGTAATTACTGCATCACCATTGTGTCATAAATAAATTAACTTATATAATGTCTAAAAATTATAAATAAAATACCATTATGTCGGAAATAATTGTATCTTTCTAATAACTCTTTATAGTCGAAAATCCAACATATATAACCCTATTTAAAAAAAAGTTTTTCTAAACGATATATGTTTATGTCATTTTTTTATTTATTTTAACTTAATTAAAATAAAGTGTTCCTATCACCTACAAGTGGCTCCATGGGGACCCAAAATCGACCCAAATATTCCCATGGTCAGACATGTATCCACAAATAAGGTTAGGACACGTTTTAGGGTAATTTAGTATTATTATAATATTATTTTTTTAACCCTTATTTACCGGATTTACCCTTTAACCATGGTAAATAAAATATTTACCGAAGTAATTATTCAAAATGTCTAAAAATAAAAGTTACCTATTTACACAATTTGGACATCCTGATTCCAAATATGGAATCCATTTTTCCAAATTCAAAACACATAAGTAGCAAAAATTAATTTAAAATTAATTCTCGCTGTCAAAACAAAAAGCGTGTTTTTAAGATATAAAAACTATCAAGAGATTGATACTTGTTTATGTTTGGTTTAATTGTGAAATTATGTCCAATGACCAACATATTATTAGATGGTAAAAATATATTACAAATATACTTTAAAACCACTCATATTCATAATTTATCACTATTAATTATTTTTATTAAAAAAAGTTGTTTTTAATAAAAATTTAGTAATTTTCACTATTTATCAAAATATTAATGTTATCGGAAAAGAACCAAAATTTCACCCTGGGATAATTTTGATATTCCGAATCCAAAAATAAAGACTATTTTGAAAGATAAAATGTATAAAATTTCAAAAAGTAGGTATTAATATTCATAACGGCTAGTTTGATTGGTTGTGGTGTGTGTTAGAACTCGATGTTGCATACAACACACGGTATTGCATTATTCAAAGAGAAGTGTACCGTAGAAGCTTTGGGTGTTACATTCTCCCCTCCTTCAATAAATTTCTTTCTCGCAATTTGATATTGTTCTTTGAAAATAATGGTTGAAAATAGAAAATATCTTTGTGGAAAAACCCACATCGGAAATTTGGTTAATAAAATTTAGTCTTAACAAGATGAAAAGAGAAATGAAAGGGTCGCCAAAAAATTAGGATCTCAATTAAGAGGACATTGGTGGAAATTATAGACATATAATTGGAGGAAAAATGTAATTATTTATAGGTAGTGATTGGGGTCATCAATCACAAACTAGTTTAAAATTGAGGTCATTAAATTCATCAATCTATGATGATTTAAAATACCATCGGTTCAACAAAACATAAGCTATTAGGATAACACATTTTGACATTTCAAAATATCTTAGTTGAAATCCCACATCGAAAAATGAATTAATGAGGCCTCTATTTAAAATAAAGAGTGGAAAGTATGAAGCTTACCGAAAATAACTCATAGTAGGGTTCCATGTAGGAAAATATGGATATGGAAGAGAAATCTAACCATCAATTATCTGGTGGAGAGTGGTAGAGAACATGGCTATGAAAAGGCTAACAATCCCAAAGCCATAAATTAGTGATGATTTAAGGTACCATCTAGGACAACATTTTTGTTCTAAGTTCCTTTTCATAATGTTGAGGAATTTATTTATGAGATTGTCTAAGATCATAAGGAGATATACTTACTTTATAATTAGAGTTTTATCCATTAGTAAATTTCTACCACAAACTCATCTTTCACCCCAAAACATAATACAACTAAAAAATACTCTATTTATCCTAATCGTATAGGGTTCCAAATATAATGAATTTATAATTCACATATCAGACCCTTTATGTAAAGAAACTACATTATACCATCCAAGGACTTCATGTAGTCCAGTGGTAGGCGATAAATCTCAATCGCACTATGGTTGTGGGTTTGATTCCCGAAGCTTTGTCCGACACGACGGGTCGTCACACGGTCTGTGTGTTGTCCTTTTATAAAAAATAAAAAAAATAACCTTTCAAACTTAATCCATTCCAACCATTAGACTTATCCAAAATACTATTATCCAATATCACGATCCAAAATTTACAAGGAAGTTAAAAATAATGAGGATCCTTTTTTTCAGGTAATAACATGTGAACGCTTTCCTCATATATTCTTTTACAACACCGTAACATCCTGAATTACCAAAATCAACCATCTCTTATTCCAAAATAACTACCTCAATATTAGAACCATATTATGGTTTATCCTTCCTTCAACCATGTAATTTCCAAAAAATTTAACTCGCTGTAGAGTCACTTTTCTTAGTACCATAAAATCTCAAATCCTTAATTAAATAGTACTAAAGTACAATCCTTATTTATTTCCAGAACATCATTGATACAACACTTAAATGAAATATTTCTAAAATAACTACATAAGAACACTAGTCATTCCTCTTCATCTATGGTAGTATCATAACTTCATTATTATCAAATAGAATCATTTGCGGCATAGTCTGATAACTGGGAAATTGGTTCGCGTAGTGTCCAAACTCCTTGCAGATGAATCATTGTACATTTGAAACATTTTTATTACACTTGCAGTCACGTACTTGGTGTCCTTTTTCTTCACACTTATAACATTCTCACATTCCCTTCACGCATTTTCCAAGGTGATTCTTTCTACAGTTATCACATATGGTAAAACCCTTCTTTACCTTCTTCCCTTTATCTATCATTCTCTCTACCATCCTTTCCTTCTCTAGATTCCCTTCAAAGCCATAAGACTTCGAGAATTATTTACTCATCTTATCAACACATGATATTATTTCTTCATATAATGATAATACGTGGGTTACTATTTCCCTTCTAAATCCGGGCTTAGGACCACGAAAGATATGATCCTTCTTACTCATTAGATCATATGTATTACGGGAGTTCACATTCCTTCTACTGGGCGCCATTTCTATGAAATAGCATAAACTAGTTCAGTTTATGAATTTCAATGAATAATTACAAAACTTGTAAAATACCAAACACAAATTGAATAGTTTATGGATATAATCCATAATCATAAAAATGTTTTCTTTGAGTAAGTATATTCTCATGAGCCCTTCATAATGGTTTGTAAAGAAAATGAGAATTATCCTAAGCATATCCCCCGGGAGTGTTGTAACCAAGAGTGCAGCAAGGCCCGTTGTCGTGCACTAGTTCTCATTCAAGTCTAGCTCAAAGTGGTGTTTTTGTGTTTTACCCCTAGGTACATCTGTGCCAGAACCGCCTCTGCCTGCTCGTATCCAGACAAGGATGTATTTCTCGGAAAACTCACAAAATCTCTACAATACCAAAATTCTAGGAAGTTCTATACTAATCCTCAAAGTCTATCTTAGTGTTATGTGTTCTAATCAGAGTTTATATAAATCTAGTTTCCAAGGTTATTGCTAAACTTCCTCTGATACTAACTGTAAAGCCCCGACACCAGTTACCCAGAGTCGGTGCATTATTACAAACATTGGCATGATTACAAGGAATCAAGTCCCAAAGGACCGATCAGTTTAGCAGTCTTGGAAAATATATTACAAACATGAATGTTGCATTACACTTCATAACATACAAAACAAAATAAATAATCCTTTATGAATGCCATTATTCCCTTGTCTTAACCCTGCATATCAATCAAAATTTTCTTCTTGGAATCCTGGGAAAAATAAAACATAGAAAGGGGTGAGCTCAAATGCTCAGTAAGGGTAAGAAATACAGCGAAAACTTTCAAAAATAAGCATAAACATTTAAGGCAATGTATAACTAAAACAAAAGCCTTTTAAACTGGAACTTCAGCATAATATGGCAGAGATAAAATGAAATAATTCCATTTACTTATTCACATGGATATTCTACTAGTCTAATAATCACATGCAATATCAATAACCACTTTCATAATGATGGAATGCATAATTCCAGACTATCATAACCTCATAGCCAAGGCCTCGTGCCAGGACTACAAATAAGATTTTGTCAAGGCCTTGTTCCAAGAAACTAGTTTCTCTCATGAGACCTACTGATGCATCGAGGAGCTATAGCGGGCTCCACCCATCACTTACTAAGTCCAATTAATTCCTCATATGAATAGGTTTAAACATAACATAAACATTTGTATTAAAACTAGCATACGAAATTTCAATACTTTCTCCATAAACCATGAATGGTGTAAAAATAACACATCCACAGTCAAACATTCACAAAACATTCAATCAAGGTTTTTTAATAATAAATCAACTTCAAATGACCTTAAAATCCATCAAAGGATTTTGACATAGATGAAAATGATGAGTAAAATTTTTTGAGAGAAATATCCTTTTGGTAAAATCATTTAAAAGTCACACATTTATAAAGGAAGTAATTTTAAAATTTATTTTTGAATCAAAGTGTCTCATACCACTTTTAAACTTTTGAAACTAATTATCATTTCAAAACATTAATGTCCATATAAATAAATCCTTAAAATCATTTTGAAAACATGGACATTAATTAAAAATATTTAGAAAGATAAATCTTTAAAACATTTGAAATTCAGATCTTGATAAAGAGTACCTTTCAAGATCCTTAAAATCTTCATTTTGAAATAATTTTTATGAGAAATGGACATGGATGATAAAAATTTCCCAGTAAATACTTACACATAAACAATCCCGGATAATGATGAGATTGAGGAATTAACCCTTACCAATTTTGTATCATATGAAACATACAACCCATGAAAGAGGTATCATAAAATGAATATGTAAATACACATAAATTAAAGTGTATTACACAAATAATACAATTATAGGCAGTAAATACACCACACAAAAGGTAATAGTGTCAATATGGCATGAATCTCACGAGAATAAGGAGTGAGATGAAAACCCTTTACCTTGCACTTTCCTTTAGTCGAGGGTACATTTAACCTCATGTATGAAGATCATTGAATGTTATTAAATTATACCAGAGTCATATTAATATTTATTATATCAGAAATGATTCATTTATGACTTTATATTACCCATTTAATAATAATTTCCATGTTATGTTAACATTTCGGGTAATAATCACTTTCTTTATCGTACGTGTTTTAACTTGTCACTCTTGGTTGTATCACTTAGATCATGATTTAAATACTTCTATAATATAAAACATGATAAATATATCATATATATTTAGAATATAAATATATATAATAGACATATATATGAAATTGAAAACACCGTTTATGGAGACGGTAGTCCGTACGTACGCATAAATGATGTTTCTGTTTTCATATAGTATTGAACGGAAGTAAGTGAATAAGATATATGTAAGTGTGTAAATCTTTATATATATATATATATATATATATCCAGTATAATTATTATTTCATATATTACATACTTATTAGTAATATATATTTTTATAATCGTCGATGAATGGTGAACTTGGAAATAAATCTCATCATGTCGTGGAGACGGTAATCCGTACGTACGCACGAGCGAAAATATCATTCTTTTAATATTAAAATAATATATAATTGGATATAATATATACATAATAATTATCATTTTATATTTATTATTTTCATGAATTAAAAATCATTATTATACCCATCAAAATAATAATATATTGAATAACAATTACACCACGACGTGGAGACGGTAAGCCGTACGTATGCACGTATGGTGACATGTTATTCAAAGGATGGATAGAATACTGAATATGGTTGTACCATATTTATAATAATATTACAGTATATAGGAGATACTTGATTCATTATTTTAGAATGATAATAACAAAGAAAGAAGAAGTGTAAGAAGAAAGGAGATGGAAAAAGGGTGGTGAAATCATTACCTCTTCTTCGGGTTCTTCCTTTTGATTTGATCAAAAGGGATCCTTAGGATGGATTTATGACTAAAGGAAGGCCTCTAAGATGAATTTAGGGAAGTGTAGAGAGTATTTGGGCAGAGTTTGTCCAAACCAAAAGGCTTTGATGTTGTTAATTAATGAGAAGTGGGAGTGTCCTTTTATAGGAGGGGTGAGGGGCACCTTTGGAAAAGCTAGAAATATTATTTTATAATAAATTCATATTCAGTTTCTAATGTCTCCAAAGTTTATTATTTAAATATTAAGGTGGGTATGGGTCTAAAACCACTCAACAAATAGAATTTAGACAGGTTTGGGTTATTATATTAACCTTATCTTTAAGTATTAACTCTTAGTTAATTAGTTTCACTTTTACAATGTCTCTTTCTATTTTTATATTATATGGTTAATAAAGTTAATATATACATCCAAGAGTCCCCCAACTGGTCCATTAATGATATACCTATCATGATATAAGTCTCTTATATGAACCTTAGATTTTTAGAAATTTAATATCAATTAATAATATAATATTTGTTTTAAAAACTCTTTTATGTCAATTTTGACACTATTCAATAATTGATTTTTGTAAAAATCATAAAAGTATGATTACTTCAAAAAAAGGAAATTAAATTAATCCTATAATGTCATATTATCCTATAAAATTATTGGTATTTATAAAAAATCTCCAATTACATTTATTTGTGTATTTATAATATCAATTATTCTAATTTTTCATTAATTAGGTAATTACTGCATCACCATTGTGTCATAAATAAATTAACTTATATAATGTCTAAAAATTATAAATAAAATACCATTATGTAGTAAGTAATTTTATATTTCAAATTATTATTTATAGTCAAAAATACAACATATATAACCCTATTTAAAAATAGTTTTTCTAAACGATATATGCTTATGTCATTTTTGTATTTATTTTAACTTAATTAAAATAAAGTGTCCCTATCCCCTACAAGTGGCTCCATGGGGTCCCAAAATCGACCCAAAGATGACCATGGTCGGAAATGTATCCACCAATAAGGTTAGGACACGTTTTAGGGTATTTTAGTATTATTATAATATTATTTTTTACCCTTATTTACCGGATTTACCCTTTAACCATGGTAAATAAAATATTTACCGAAGTAATTATTCAAAATGTCTAAAAATAAAATTTACCTATTTACACAATTTGGAAATCCTGATTCGAAATATGGATTCCATTTTTCCAAATTCAAAACACAGAAGTGTCATAAATTAATTTAAAATTAATTCTCGCTGTCAAAACAAAAAGCGTGTTTTTAAGATATAATAACTATCAAAATATTGATACGTGTTTATGTTCGGTTTAATTGTGAAATTATGTCCAATAACCAAAATTTTATGAAATGGTAAAAATATATTCTAAATATACTTTAAAACCACTAAAATTCATAATTTATCACTATTAATTATTTTTATTAAAAAAATATGTTTTTAAAAACAATTTAGTAATTTTCATTATTCCTCAAAATATTAATGTTATCCGAAAAATACCAAAATTTCACCCTAGGCTAATTTCGATATTCCGAATCCAAAAATGAAGTATATTTTGAAAGATAAAATGTATAAAATTTCAAAAGGTAGGTATTACTATTCATAACGACTGGTTTGATTGGTTGTGGTGTGTGTTAGAACTCGATGTTGCGTACAACACACGCTGTTGCATTATTCAAAGAGAAGTCTACCGTAGAAGCTTGGGGTGTTAAATAAGCCATTATAACATTGAGAAAAAACTATGAATTCTCAAATAAATAATTTCAATACATTATTAGACTGTGTAATTGTGTCAATGGAACTTAGTATATAATAAGATCTTGTGTGATATATGTCAAAAACATATATTTCTACAACTATGTCTATAAGATGTCTCACTTAAATGTCTCATAGTTACATAATATCATTATTCAAGGCATCATGAGGACTTGAGACATGGAATATTTCAAAACACATATATTCCATATTCTATTATTGATTATATGAGTGGAGACTAAAAAAGATAGATTAATATATATTAGACAGCAATATCAAATTTCAACCACCTTACTAGATAATGACATGACATGCCAATTTGATAGGCATGTACATACACTTTATAAATCATTATCAATAAAACTTATAAATATAAACCCAATAATATATTTTTTAAAATCTAATCCTTATTAATAAAAATCAATTACAAATATACCCAATCCCCCATGATTATCTCAACCTAAATCCTAGAATAGGGCATCAATGTATAAAGGTTCATGTGAGATATTATGTATAAGAATAAGGTAACATGGATTAATAAGAAACATAAACCACAAGTATTCTATTGAAATTATGTATTACATTACATGTATAATATAAAGAGGAACATTTAGGACCAAAAATAGTTTTTCAACCTCATGATAGAAACTATTTTCTTATGAGATTAACTCATGTTAATATTCACAAGTTCTAAAAACCAATAAATCACAATGAAAACCATCAGTTAGAGATAACTGAAAATAAATCTTTTGGGGTTATTTATCATCTTATTATATAAAATATTTATACAACATTTATTCTTGATAATGAAGAAAATAATTTTCATATATAATGATACATTTTTTATATACTCAAACTCTTTTAATAAAACTAAAACATACATAATATTAAGTATTTTTTATATTCAATGTTAAAAAACCGCAGAATTCATTTTTTGTGGTATTTTATTTCCCTTATTAATATATTTATACCACATGTAACACTATTTACATCTCTATATAACCAAAGTCATATCTCTTGGTATCCATTTAATAAAATCCTTCCAATAAACTTCTTTAGTTAGATAACATCTATAAATATATTTTTTTAAAAAAATTATGAGATTTGGTTTTAAAATCCTTATTTTCAGCACTTGAAAAATATCTTCAATCTTCATTTTTCAAAACATCTAATGTTACAGTGTAAAAAACATTTAATTTTAATAAACATAAAATTATTATAGAATTTATATTTTCATATTATTATAATTTTTCGATTCAAATAAAATATTTTAATTTATATAATATGGTAAAAAAATTAAATATAACTCATTATGTTAATATATTTAATTAAAAACTTATTTTAAACACCATTTGGTCATAAAATTACCTTCAGTTTGAATTAGATTGATGTAATTTTTTTCTTCTTATTCCTTGAAATTTTCTATATTCAAACATACTTCTTTTATCCTATAAGAAATTATACATTCCAAATATATATATAATATAAACATATACATTATTTGAAGAAAATAACATTTATTTTATACAGTTAAAATATTAAATGAATAAATTGTTAATAACTATATATCATATAGATTTTTTAATAATGTCCTTATAAAGAAAATATATATTTATTAAAATACACAAGTTATATGTGGTTGAAACAAATTCCATCATATTTAAAGAAATGGTGTGGATAAAATACATTTACTAAAGAAAAAAATCTTTTATCTTTTATTTTCCAAACGTGTTATACAATAGATAAAATTACAAAACATATGTTACCAAAACATCATCTCATTTCATTTAGAAATACCATAATTGAAAATATTTTTTTTTTTTACAAAATAGAATAATGAGATAATGAATTCACATATTTTATAAATTTTAAATCTATTATTCTTGAAATAATACTTTATATTTCATTTATGCATAGTAGAAATGATTGAAACGTTTTTTATGAAAACATAAATATTAATTCATTTATTCTTAATATACAAGTCCTTTAAAAGTTCAAAATAATACAAAAATTTATAAATGGAATCGAATAACCTTAAATATAAATTAATTTTTATCTACATAAATAATACATGATGGAGTCACTCCACAGAGTTGTTTTAACTCATTTGGTATTGTAGATGGGTTTTTTGATTAGGTCCAAGATTTTCTCACTAGAAACACTTCCCTTTATGTTGTCTATTTTATTTTTTAATATAATGGAACAGATATTAGACCCTTTAATAGATTTATTTATCTTCTATATTAATCTATTATCCTTCTTGAATTATCATCACTACCCCAGATTAGGGACCACCCCTATATTATTCCTCTATCATAAATAATTTAAGGAGATAAGGTAAACTTTTATTAAATTTTATCATGACGTGAATAATTATGGATTGGTGAAATCATTTGATATATGATTTTTTATAATGGGATATGTGATTTGTTGAGAATTGGTTTTTTAGATTATAATTCCTAGAGTTTTAATAACTGTATAGCTTTTTGGATGTGTTTAGCGTATCGAGAGGTGTCTGGGGTGATTGAGTGAGCATTTGAAAGAGGTCGCGGTGGCCCTGGTGAATATTTTTATTATAGTTGGATGATCATATCCCTACCAGATGGTATTTTAGTATGGTGGGTGTTCTGTATGATTAAATTTTTGGAGGAAGGGATATGATTTCAACATGAAATATTAGGATCATAACGTAAACCCTATATATAAGATTAATTTTTTGAACGTTGGGGAGAACCAGGATATTGTTAAAGGATTTTCAACATAGTAAAGTTTACATTAGAATTTATATTAAACTATATTAGAATAAGTATTTCGATATATAAATTATCATGATGTAGTGATGTTGTTTTATAGTAAGGTTTTACCAAATGGGACGTCTTCAACCACCATGGTTGAGTTCAATTTTGTAAGGTTCTCAAGAAGAAGTTTTATTAGGTTTCTCCAGCTAGTTAATAGTTTTATATTGCGTGGAGAAATAATAAAATTAATTTTTGTGGTTAGGAATTATCTTTGAAACCCATTGGGTCCTATCACAATGCTACTAATGATTAGGGGAAATGTGTAGTAACCCCTTTGGGTTATTTCATATTGAGAAATCATTTTAGTTTTTTATATTGGGGTGGGCACATGTTTTTTGGGTAATAACCTCTCATATTTTTATAGAATGGGTGGTTATGGAGAGTTTTAATAGCTAGAACTAACCATCCTTATTTATTCCCTAATTCGATATGAATATGGCCATATTTTGATAAATTGTTCACTATGATTTGAGTTTTTATTCTCTATTTCATCACTGACTCTTCCTTTCATTAATGTTTTATGAGTTTTTCTATCTCTATTATAGGTATTGACTAAAAATTCAACCATAAGATGGTGTAATCGTATTGAACATTGGTAATTTTTCTCTGGATTGATAAAGGAGATCTTTATAGGATTGATTATTGATGTTTCACATGTTTTATAATAAGTTAATCTACAGACCAAGTATATTTTGGTACTTTTATTAATTTTGGTTGGAAGTAATTGTTGGAATAATGTAAGATGTTATGAACTTTTTTAGTAGTGGGATTTCGGAAGTGTTTGTAGTAATATTTACCGCATTTCATGAGGTTTATACCATTGGAGTTCATAGGGGGAATGTTTATTCAATTATAAATAACTTAATATTTATAAAACTAATTATGAAAATTAATTATGATATATTTATAATTAATTTAAATGATTCTTTATAGTTATAAATATTATTGGATTTGATAGTGGTCCAATATAGTATTGGTATCATTTGTTGTATAGGATTTTTTAGGGAACATTTATTGGGTTTGACGTAGAATTTCCCTATTTATTTAACAATGGTTTATATATTTTTTATGCTTCATGAGATATATGATCATTTCAACCAAGTGAGATTGATCTTAATTAATGGGATAGATTTTTTCATCACCAATTTATAATTTATGTGCCTCAATGTAACTATATATGGATTTTGAAATGGTGGGACATTATGTAATCACCAAAAAGGGTCATAAGTGTTATAAAAAGTGATATAGAACATGATAACTAGAACATAGTGGGGTTCCCTTTGTGAAATAAAATATAGTAGACCTTGGGAATTCTACACTTAATCAACTTCCTAATAGGGAGTTTGACATACTGGGAATGATTGTTTTAGGGGTAGAACATATTGATCATTAGGTTACAATATGGATTCTTGAATTGTTGATCAAATGTAGAGTTTATTATTTTTACTCCACTGGTATGAGTGTGTTTAGATGGGTATACCATGTCAAAAACTAATATAGAGGTTGGGTGAGAGAAGACTGACCTAACGTGAAATTGAAAGTGAGTTAACCATAATTTAATCCTTTTTATTCTACTAATATTGTATTTCCTCTATGGATAATTATAGTATGATGTGAACTAGTTTATGTTGATGGATGTTATTCCAATTAAGAAATGGACTTCGACACTAGAATTCACAAAAAATGTACTAAGGGAAATTATGAGGCTCTTCTGACTATGATGTGACTTAGTAGACATATATTTACCTTGGTCTTTTTTTAAAGCTAGAAAATAGTGGAATTAGTCTAACATGGTTGTAGTATAAAAAAATTGAAGTAGGATTAGGTCGACTACTTGAGATAAAATCCAAAATTGCATTGTCTCTCAGTATCAGGTGGGTTACCAACCCCTCTAAACTATTGATATATGTGTGTTTGATGAATATTTTTATTTTTGAACTGTTTAAATAATAAATTGTTTGTATTGTGTTAAAAATTTGCTTAATATGATAAATATTTGAGGATTTATTTATTTGGTTGGGAATCCATGTGAACCATAGTTTTGAGATGTATTGTAATGGTTGATTTAGAACCACACTAACCCTGATTTTATGGGATATAATGGAATGAGTTATATGGTATGGTTTGGTTGACATTCAAAACATCAAGGGCTTATGTTAATGGTTGGGTGATCATTCAAATCACATATGTGGATACGGGATGAGTTGGGTGTCATGCCAATTGTCACTAGTGGATAGGCCCAATGGAGGGCTCTATTCTGACCCATGGTAATGATTATATGAGATTGTATAATGGGTGGGTCCCATTTTGACCCCTATATTTGGATAATACAAGATGATACCGGGGTCAGGTTCTATTATATCCACATGTAATTGATGATACAATATAGTACTAGGGGTAGTCTCTATTGAGACCCTTGAATTTTTCTAATATTAGATTATTCTGGGGGAGGTTTCCATATTATCCCCTTAGTATTGACAATATGATACGGTAACAGGGAAAATATCCATTCTAACCATTAGGTATTAATTATATATTATTCTTACATGTGTGGGAACCATTTGGACACCTATATATTGACTATATGAGATTATATCAGGGGTGGAAACCATTAAAATCCCTAGGTATTGATGATACAAGATGGAACCAAGTGTGAGAGTCATTCTGACCCATAATTATCAATCATATGTGACGGTACCAAGATTTATATCTATTTCGACACATGAATATTTCCTATATGAGGTTTTACCATTAGTGGGCACCATTCTTTCCCCTGGGATGACGTCATTGGGGGGCTCCATTCTAACCCTTATGATAATATTACGGGTAGGAACAATTCAAACCCTTGGTATTTATATGCTCAAAGTTCTTGCTCAATGCTAACACTGATTGAGGAAACTATGGTTTTTTCATTTTTCACTATGTAACGCTAGTATCAATTAAAATTTATTTCTTATGAATTATTTTATATATCATGTCACATGTTTCATGTAATTCATATTTGTGATATGTTAGGGACCCTATTGATGTTTTCCAATTGAGTTGTTCTTTCACACTACTCGGGTATTGTTGGCTCTTTATTACCTAAGGAAATATTATTATTATTAGAACATTTAAGGAATATGATGGATATTGAGTAGTTAATATTAATAATAGGTTGGATTTAGGAGATGGGGCTTGGATGAGACGCAGGATCAGGTGGTGGTTATTTTTAATATTCTTTTTTTTATGGTTTAATATGGCATCTGATTGGGATATCCTGTTAATATATTCCAATATCATGTGACATATATATAGTTTATTATTTTATATCATGTGGTTCGTTATTTAGTTTTGTTTAACATTATTTATAATTTTATTTTATCATCTTTGGAATTTTAGTAGATGATTTTATATTACATAAACTATGATTTATGATTTATTATACAAAAGGGTGTAGTATCCCCATGATATCCCCATAGACCCATACAGATAGTTATTTGAATCTATAATATAAGTTGGTGGGTCAAGGGACACATGTAGTTATATCTTGATTACAATTTAGTGGGTTGGTTGAGATGTTACAAAATAGTATAAGAGCCATTAATTTTTATTATCATAAAATTTATGATATAATATAAAGATGGATGGATTAGCCAAAATATGGTATGAATCGTTTTTTTATAGTCAACACCCACAAGACCTAAAGTCAATGTTACCTATGATTTGGGATGGATGTTCAATATTTTGATGTTATGGTTGGGTTAATTATTATTGAGTATAATTTTATGGATTATTTGATTTTGGTTTTTCTCTTTGATGAGGTGATAGGAGAGTGGATTTTCCTGAATCATATTATACATGCAAGTTAACAATACAAGACCATTCATGGGGGTGATTGTTATTAATACTTTTGTAATGAAATTTTTTTTAGTTACCTAATGTTTCAACAATACATTATTTCTTGTTTTCTTAAATAACATATAGAATTATCTAAAACCAAACTAGATGGATAAAATTATCTTGATAAAGATCATCATAGGGAGATTTCGTTTATATATTCATGTGGATGTGACCTTGATCCTTTATGGGGTTAGTTTTTCCGGTTTATTACGAATGAAAATTTGTATCTTCGAGTTTGGGTTGGCTTAGTTATGGGATTTCAAAAACATATGGGAAACCTAGAGTGGGAGATATAGAATGTGATTTTCATATTATTATTTTAGAATAAGTTTGGATGTTTCTTAATGATATGTGTCTTGATGAGGTATGGTTTATAGAATAGGTGAGAGATCCAAGTGATGTTGTGTTGTAGCACATGATATTAATGAGTTATGTTCTAAAATTTTATAGCATGGAAGTTTCCTATTTTTGGATGATATGTAATGTTTGAGGGTAATCTAAGAGAAGGATTATCCTAGGGTTGTGAGTACCATCAGAGAAGGGAAGTATGTTTAGACAATTCAATTTATAATTATAACACATATGTATTAAGTGAAATCAGGAATCTATATTGGTATAAAGGTACCTCATGTATTATGAAGGCGATGACATGGGAATTTCTTGTTTTTTGTTAAGTATAATTTTTAGGGTAGTCATGGTTAATGTTTAGTTTGTAATGGGGGCCTAGGACTTGTGATGTAACTCCTGGTGTTATTTGTTAATATATGTTGTGTGATAGTAGTAGAGAGTATGATTTCCCAGATAAAAGACGTGATCATCAATGGGGTATTATGATAACCTCTGAAAGAGATAGTGGTTACTTAATATGTTTTTGTTATAATTATATATTATACCTAATATTAACCCAAAAATTTTAATTATTGGGGTTTCTTAGGTGTGGTCAATCATGTAATTCATCTGGGGAAAATTGATGGTTTGTTTTCTAGATATTTTTCGGATAATTAGGTTGATATGTGAAGGGAATGTGACTCAGATATGGGTGAGCTCATAATAATAGATGTAATTACATTTTGGTTAATTTGATTTTTTATTATTGATTTGGTTAGGTAGTTTTGGGATATACATTTTTTTTCCTAGAGACACATTTTTGGGTGTGAACCTGATAGTTGTTTGTGTTTTGTGGTGATGTCTCATACACCATAGTTACCTAACTGTACATAACTATGTCATGTGGGGTTTGTGGAATTTAGTATGAAATCACACATATCTAGAGACAAAATATGATGTGGTATTGAAAAGCCATGTGGCTCTATTTAATAATCGTGAAATGGAAATGGGTGTTAGTCCATGATGTTATAATTAAAAAATTGTATGAGTAAGGGATACATTAGGGGGTGGTCAACTATAGTTGACTAGTGAGAACAATTACATGTTAATGTTTTTGGTGCATGACATTAGGTTTTTTTATAGTGATGATTAAATTATTTAAGGTTCTAGAATTTTTGGATATGTCGAGGAGGTTACCTATTGTACAGAGTTATATAAAATCTCTTAATGAATGTGAATGTGGTATGTGGACTATTTCATATTATTAAATGATGAGGGTATAAATAGCTTGAAGTGATGGATATGAAATTTGGAGACTTCCTTAACTATGGTGATTTGTGTAGTTCAATAATTTTTTATTTCTAATAGTACTATGTTGTGTATGTAGCTAGATGGAAGACATGTGTCATGCAGTAATGAGAAATGTTACAGAACTTGAGTTAAGATCCACTAGGACTATGATTATGGTAGTAGTTTATTAATATAATTAGGAAATGGTTTCATGGGGTACCATGGTATCATTGGACCCTAGAGAAGCGCTCGAGATGTGGACTTGTTCGGGGAATATAATAGAGTCTTATGAGTGTCAATGTTCCACTGAATGTGTGTATAGCGTAGAATCATACTAATTGATTGTTGATAAGGTAGACTCTTTAGTGAGGAGGGAACTATTGATGAATTATTAATGTGGTACACATTTTGAGAGGTTTTTTGATTGATTTCAATGGTTATGTGCTAGTGGACCCAACCTAGAGGTGGGTGTGGTTTCATGTCAGTTATTGTAAGTAAGTGGTTGCACTAGGTATAGTAACTATGAATACACACGCACGAACACAAAGATATATATATATATATATCTGTGTGTGTGGGGGTATTAAGTTGTGATTTGGATATTGATTCAATAACATTCATAACTAGATAGGTTGGTGCATTTGTATACCATGTTGTATAATTAATGGTTGTGTATTTTAGGAAATATGATGGTAGGGTAACTAGATTTAGGGAATGTTGGTGGTCATATATAGCATACTAAAAAGGAGGATAAGGCATGTATTTGTTTTATTATTATCATATTTGGAGTGATTCTTTGGATTCAGATGAAAATATATGGGTAACTCTCATGTGTGATATCAAGCGAGTGATGGATTAGTATAGTCTAATGAAATCAAACAATAGTCTGGGAAATCTATGGTTTGAGAATTTATGAATGTTTTTTGGAGTAGGGAATCATTGTGAATTTTGGGGAATTAATCAACATTATGATTCATGTTCAGAATGTTACTATGGAAAAGTAGGTGTGGAGGGGTGATGGTTAGGGTATTTCTCATATGATTGAGAATAATGGTTCATAGAGAATATAATTTCATAATTTATAGAATGGCCAATTTAATGTCAGTTCAGGGAGATAGGCTTCCATGTTTTTTAGTGCAATAAAAAATTTAGGTGTAGTGTTGGCCTAACCATAACTAATGTGAGATATAAAATTTATACAATGTGGAAAGGGTTGGTTACTAGGTTGGTTTACATAGGATCAATGAGTATTATTTTATAGTCAAGAAGGATTATGGTGGTTAGTTATTAAAAACCCATATCAATATGGGTTCATAGA
Source organism: Viscum album (assembly GCA_963277665.1). Classification (NCBI taxonomy): domain Eukaryota; kingdom Viridiplantae; phylum Streptophyta; class Magnoliopsida; order Santalales; family Viscaceae; genus Viscum; species Viscum album. The sequence goes on along the minus strand of OY728140.1, from coordinate 1,687,386,981 downwards.
ATCAAGGGAAACTTAAATTTTTTATCTTAGAATAGGTATGGTTCTGAGAATTAGGTTTCTAGTAATAATTATATGTGTTGGAGCCTCTCTAGCAGGTGATTATTGAAGTGTGTGGATGCCCAATAGGTTTCTAGGTGATCTTGTAAGTGTTTAGAAGGGTTCATATCTTTACTGTAGATTTATGTTATGTGTGAAATATCACATTGAAATAGTGGTGTGTAATGGCATGGTGGGTTTTTCATAATATTTAATTTAAAAAATATGGGACTAGGTTGTGAAATGAATTATGGAGATCACACTAAAACCCAACTATTTAATATTAAATTTATTTAATTTAGGGAGAAATGTTTTGTAACATAATGTTTAGGGGTGTGGAAAGGGTTTTATATATGAATCTATTGTGCTACATGAGATTAATTCATTTTGGTGTCTGTTTTATCACTCGACAAATGAGGGGGATTCTCTATAACTATTTAATAAGTGGGAATGATTTCACCATAATGGATGAGTGAAATTATTGTTGGTTTTAGAAAGGTAGTAGTATAAGGATTCTTTTAGAGGTGGTCTTCATCAGGGAACATAAGAATATTTTGCAATAGATGGTCTTGGGTTGGCCCGATATCACGACCACATGGGACATGTTGTGGTGATACCATAAATGAGGGGAATTTAATTGTGACACCCTTGGTTCATTCCAAAAATGTGCCCATCAAATAGTTTTTATAAAATAGATAGACTAATAAATTCCATTTCCACCCCTCTTGTGATTTTTAAAAAAATGAGATTTGAAGAGGGACATTCAGTGAGCTCCACTCAACCTTATTCCTTTTTTGATTCCCTTTGAATATGGGTGTATTAAAATGTGTTTTCCATTGACATTTGAGGCATGATTTACTTCTTATGTCATGGTTCTTATTATATATTTTGGTTCACTGATTTTTGGGAATTTAGGATAGGCATTGAGTGAATATTTTAATAGATAATGTTTGAATCATCCCGAACATTGGGTCTTTTCTTATGTCAGATAATGGTATTTCTGTGAGGATGAACACCTTATGTTTCATTCATGTTTATTAATGTAATTTTATTCCCAATTTTTACATAAAATTCAGATGTAATTCCTTAGTGGTTTTATTTTTGTGATTATTTATTTTATCAATAGTGGGATCAAGGTAGTGTCTCGGGAGATCAGATACTGATTTCTGAAGCATTAGATGATAATAGGCCACCGAGAGAGTGGTTATTCAATTTTTTATAGTTTTGTTACAAAAAATTTATTTTTTTTATTAATTATTTTAGTTATATATTTATTTTAAATGGTTTTAGATAGAGATAGGGACTCTTAAAGATGATCTATGGTCGATATTGTCTTGGTCCGCAATAGTTTTTGGGCTTTGTTTACATAATTCTCTTTATTTCAAAGTATGTGGTCCCTAATTATTTTCCAATGGTTTATACATTTTTCAAAGCTTCATCTAACTTTTGATTACACCATCAATGTTCAATTTACCTTAATTAAATACAAATTAGTTGTTTCTTAATCAGTTTATAATGGATATGCCTTTATGGGACTATCTATACCTTCCCAAGTGGCTAGACTTTATGGTATGAAAAATGATGGGCATGAGGGGTATCGTATCAAATATAGAACATGAAAATTGGAAAATTATGGTTTTCCCTTTATAAAATAACATATAGTGTACCTGGTAATTGGTTCCCTTAGTCCCAAATGGGTAAGAGAGTTTGATGGTCTGGGAATAGTTATCTTAGGTATAGGTCATATTGAACATTTCTTTACCTTATATCCTTTTAGAAACTTGATTAGTTTGGTGTGGTAGAGTTCCACCTCCACAGGTATATGTTAATCTTGTTGGGTATACTGTGGAATTGATTTATGTATAGGTTGTCTGAGATAGGACCTAAAAAATTTATCCTCTAAAGTGAGATGGTCATAATTTCATCAATTTTTTATTTCAATAATATAGTATTATTTATCTGGGTAATTATACCATGATGTCACCATTGTTATGTTTAGGGGTGTTATGCCTATTGAGTGAAGGGATTTGACCTCTATTTTATAAAATGGGCTATGCGAAACTATGAGTGGTGTCTTAATGATTATTTGACATAGTGGACAATATTTGATCAATTTTTTATTTATAGAAGCCTTGGTAATATTGGATATAGACTGACATGGATGTTTCCTAAAAGAAATGGAAGTGGGAATATGTTAAGTTATTGAGATACCTACCTAAAGTGGATTTTATCACATTGTTTGGAAAGTTTCTAACCCTTATTAACTAATTATATACATGTGTTTAATGAAATTATTTATTACTAATGGTTTTATATGATAATTGGTTTATATTATGTGAATTACTGTGATTGGTGTGTTAAATGGATATATATTATATAGTGGGTTGGGTACTCATGTTAATAGTTTTTTATATTTTTTAGAATAGTTGATTAAGAACTATTCTTACCATAAATGTGTGGGATGTGATGGAATGATTTGTGTGGGATGGGTTGGGAACATTTCCATCTTTTGATGGATTATGTTAAGGTTTTGGTGATCATGATAGTGGTAAATGTTGTTGTGGGTGAGTTAGTCACCATGTCAACTACCACAAGAGGATATTACTAAGGGAGAATATCATTATGACACATGGTTTTGATGATATGATATAGTACCATAGGAAAATTATTTTACATCCCATGTATATTAATAATATTATATGGTATGAGGGGAATTCACCAATAACCATAAGTATTGATGATTTGAGATGGTACAGGGGAATGAACCATTTCAACCCATTGGTATTAATGATATGAGATGGTAAAAATTGAGTGAACCATTTCACACACTATATATTGAAGATATGAGACGGTTTCATATGTAGGTTTTTTCCTTTCACTTGGTATTAATAATTTTAGTTGTTACATGGGGAGGATTTTATTCCAGCTCTCGAGTATTGAAGATATTAGATGGTAATAGGGTCATTTTCTATTATAACCCAAAGGTATTAGCAATAACAGTTGGTTCTATGGGTTGGTATCATTCTGTACACTAGTTATTGATCAAATGATATGGTTTTATGTGCATGTTCAACTTTGACTCTTGAGATATCATTAAAGGGTTATTCCATTCCGACCCTTGAGATGGTGTTATGGTTGGGATCCCTTTAGATCCATGGTATTGATATTTGACTTGTTTACTCTCAACATGGAACTAACTGGGGAAAATTGAAATTCCTAGGTGTCTTCATAGAACTATAGAATAGACGATGGTTTATTTTATTATACTTTATTTTATATAACATGCCAAAGAATTCATACATTGTATACACTAGATATAATAGGGGATAATTGGTGGTAGGAAACTAATTTTCCCTCAAACCCTACTCGAGTGTACCTATAATATTTTTACCTAAAAATATTTCATGATTATAGGTGTGGGTAAAGAAGAAGAAAAATAATGGATGGTTGAGTTGTATTGAAATCATTAATAACTATGAACTAAAAAATACACATTCTCTATTGATTTACATATAGAAATCATCAACCAAATGTAAATTATTTTCAAAAATATCCACCATTGAAGAATCAAGAATAGAATTTTAAAAAACAAATTAAAAGATCTGTATTGGAAATAGTAGGGTATCAATGTAGAATCTGGGGACTTTCTGGACAACCTCAATAGAATGAATAATTCTCAAAGGATCTTGGAATTTTGAATGGTGTGAAAGGGTCATGAATCTTAAATTTGGAAATAGAAACCTCTACCTCCACTAGAACTAGAATAGGTACATTGATGACCTCTATAGATTAGTTCATTTACAACTATTGAATCATATAATGTATCCACCCTAATTGCTTTGTGACATGTCTAAAAATACCTCTCATTGTTGATTTATGTGTGAATTTCTACCAAGACCCAATTTTCATACAGGGAATTGAAGGTTCAAGGAAACCACATAACAATAATTGTGATCACCTTTCCAAGATATAATATATTTTACTATGATGGGTGGATGAAATTAGAAGAATGAAACTATGCATCTTGGTGGGATAGAGTGGATAGTTACATGTCACATGATACCAGTGGGTGATGGGGTGAATCAATGTTGTGTGAATTGTTAAAAATCAAATAATGTTCAATTATTTACCTATTAATCTATTAAATGTATGTATATCTCAATCATTTTCTCCTTAAATTTTTTTATACAACATAAATTATATGTATAGAAGATAACCAAAATGAACATCAAGTTTTGTTAGCAAGGTCTACCACCATGATAAATGGATACATACCCAGTGTATGGTTGTTATTAGACCAAATTTACATTGATCATATTTTATTATCAATAAATTCATGGATAATGGAATATCATATGACCATTATTCTTAGATCTAACTATGTACAATGAAATTAACAATTTACTATTATTATAATATAAGAAAATACTTACACCGCCTTGAAGTAAGTTAAATAGTATAAACTCATGTACCTCCTTTACAGTTTGGATCAAATAATATTTATAATAATGAAACAACCACAAGGGAATCCAACAACTTATTTATCACTTATTATATATATATCATAGGCAAGTTACTCAACAATTATTCTTCAGTCTTAATAATGACTAATAGATAACAAATGTAAAACTCTGGAACATTGTTATGGTATGAACCATTTGATATTTTATGGACCTTGAGTATCACCTTGGTTTATAAATATTTAAGGTGTTATTGGTGAATTTGGATTGAGTTTTGGAAAGTTTAGTGGCACCATTGAAGAAAATTCAACTGGATCCAAGTGGTCATCACATAACTTCTAATAGTGATTGCGTGGTTCCAAGAACAGTGGTGGCTTACAGTTTAGGGAAAAGGGGATGCATCATGACAGCTACTAGGTAGTGGAGAGGACCCCAACTTGGATGAGTCGATTCTATAACCCATAAGGGTCAAATAGTAATGAATCCTAGGAAAATGGGAGGCCCTCAACCTATGTTATGTACTTCTATAACCTATATGAGCCATGTTGTAAAGGTATCAGAGAAGATGAGAGGCCAACAGTCTGGACTAGGTCACATCATTCTAGTAAAGGTCATGTCATGACCCATAGGCTGGGAAAATTCATTAATGTTGATTATAGTAATTATATTGGTGAAATTATAAAATAAATCTAGAAAAGGGATTCGATTAGGTCGATTAACAATGAACACCAAACACACCCCTCTTCCTCTTGTTTATGATTTATTTTTGAGAGATCACACTCATTTTTTATGGAGCTTGGTGTTGCTGTCATTGATGTATCTATTGGTGTATATAAATTCATATAAGAAACCATGTAATGAATTAATTATGTTTCTCCATATTTAACTGATGATCATTAATTCCAAATCAATTTTAAGATTTTTTGAAATCCTCAGATTGGAGCTGAATCAAGTAGACTTTCTTCCAAAGTCCAATCATGTTTACTCGGGTTAGGTGATGCCTAGGTTTTTCATATGTTATACATGTGTTATATGATCCATGGTAATCATGTGTGAGTAGTGTGGTCTAGGTGTGACTGGGAATGAAACTTCTCAATGTTTTTCTTATATCAAGGGGTTACAGAGTTTAGAATTAGGTGTGAAATAACGTGTTTAGAAAAAAAAAATAGCATGGATTTTTGGATATGTGGATACATGTATAGGTGGGTGGGAAGACTTTGGTTATGGATATCATGTTGTGATGTTGATAACTGGATTTGGAGTGATGAGGTTTGTTTGGATGATGAAAATGTTGTTAACTATTTTCATGAGTGGGAGAAATGGTTTTAAGGTGTCGACAGAGGTTTCTCATGGTGTGGATAATGATGTTAGTTATCCTGGTCATAGTGGGTGGGCTATAGAGTCATTGGGTTCATTTGTACATAGGTAATGACTTATGTGTTGGTGATGATCACTCGTTGTGGGTAGAGGCCTCTGTAGATTAAGTAGCATATGAGATGATGTTAACAATCAATATTGAGCAAGTGATTACTGTAAAAGGTCTTAATTGGTGGCCATTGAGACCATCAAATATAGGAATGAGTCTTATCATTTAAAATGGGTATGATGGGATGGGATGGTAAATGTAAAACTATCACTATGCTTTGGTATTTTTTGGGATATTAATCCAACAATGATAAAGAATGTAGAAGTCCTTAAGACTTGTGATATAGTTTGTGTACATGCCTTTGGAAAATTAGGATGAACCAAAGAGGTAGTGAGTTTATCTTAGCATGTGATTTCATGATTTATAGGTGGTATTTTATGGTTATTTACTATTCTATTATATAAGGCTATGGATATATCATTTCATTCGAGCACCATCCAAGGAAAGTAATTTCTTACTTGGGGATACTCAAGTATGATTGGATCAGTTTGATTGATTTAAATTTTGTTGTTATTTTTAATATTTTTTCATACATATTTATATATATCGATATAATATATGGGTATAATTGGCGGTGTACTACTAATTTTTTACTCACATTGAACCTTTGAGGTGTGTGTAGAATTTTTTCCTCTCACTAAAGGTAAAGAAATTGGTTTGATATCTATAATTTACTGGACATGTATGTGCTAATGGAGCATGACTAGATGTTTGAATTTGTTGATGGATCAAGTTATTCCTTAGTGTTAGTATAATAATATGTTCTTTTTCAATCGTTATTTATATCATAATCCCATATATTTCCTTTTTATAAATTTAATGAGATGGTATACATTATTAGTTTATAGAATGTGTATACCTGGGCCATTATTACTACTTTATTTAGTAACATCTACTATTTCATTATTATTATAATTATTATTTATCTCCAAATGGTATAGACCACCTATTATCATCCTATAGAACCTTTTTGTTAGTTTGTAACCATTAAAATATGGAGGGGCATACCTACGTTTATGTGGTGCACCCCAGTTTAAGAACTATTGATTAGTCACACACTAGAGGGGAATTACTAAGTGGTATCAGAGCTTGGGAGTTACATGGTTGTTCCATATAAGGGTGGTTAAAAAATTAAATCACTGAGTTATATTAAATCTTGGTTATTACAAGTAGCTTAATTATTTGGTTTACCATACATTGAATCCCTATTAATGTGCCGGAACATGGGATGAATGAAATGTTGTGTCCAACTAGCACCTAAATGAACTATATTCCAAGTTTCCAGGGGAACTCATACATCAATTATAGTTTTAATGGTCACATTTTTGTTATTTTTTTTCTTTTTTTAAAATTCATGGCTCTATGAGGAATGATGGAGTGATAATGCATCATTTTAGGAACATAGGGATCAAATTGAATATGTGTGTTGCTCATGGTTGTTTTTTGATTGTACCTAAAATAAAAAAGAAAGTATTTATCTATTTAATCTGACAATAATAGATTATACAATGTTTTCTTCCATAGTATCTTGGTTTATTTCTACTAAACTAACACGATATGGGTAGTGGAGCTATGAATGAAATGGGAATAGACTATTTAAATTGAAAGTGACAAATTATATTGTGTTTTAAATTATATCATGGAGGTTTAATTATACTTATCCAGACATGGTATATGATTCTATATGTGAATGAGACTTGCATCTTATGTTTGTGTGGTGTGTGTAGAAACTACCAATAATAATTTTATGTGGGGGGTCTAAAGGTTGGATGACCTGTGTCTTGGGTGCGGTAGGTATGTGTTTTGGCTGGTTGGTTTCACTTCCTATTATATATTTCCCTATTTTTGATATTTTTACCATTATACCTATGTTGTCCATGGAATTTGGTTCTCAGTGAGATTCCACCTAGATGACTCCCTTTGTAATTTCACTATGGAAAATATGTGGTGTTGGTGAGGAATGTAAGAGATGAGGCCCCTAAGGGTTGGGGAGAGCATGATTCATAGGATGAGGTTGAAATTCAGTACTGATTGCTACAATAGGGAGAGAATCTAGAATATTGGTAATATGGACAACACAGAGTGAGATTGGTATAGTTTGTTTAAATTATTGACCATGGAGCCTCGAGAGTTGATCCAATAATGAAATACTTGAAATAGGAATTCCAAATATAGTAAAGTCTCAACATTCAAGGAGAGGTTGTAATAAATGTTGTGGAGTTTTGGATATTGTCTATGTAAAATATATTTGGTCAAATTGAGATACCATTAGGAAGTTAGATTTGGTTTTACATTTTTATACAATGGGGAATAGCAAAACAATGGTGGGGAATATACTTATAGGATGGAATGAAATATGGGATAATGTGGAAGGATATTGAGGATGTTTTTTTGGAGGTTTTCTTCTAGAGACATAAGTGTAGGTCGAGTTCATGAATTCATGCACTTGAATGGAGGAGATGAAATTGTTTTGAAAGGTGTTTGGAGGTTCATGAACTATTTGGGATTTGTGTCAATGATGGATTGATATGTGATCACCCTGGGTAAATGCTTTGTGGATGATTTTTACCATATAAATAGTGTATATTTAAACAATTTTAGGATGAACTCATTATTATATACAATAAAGATGATTTGATAGTACAATGGAACTTGACATATGTGACATACCGAGGCAGATAGATGGGTTATGTGAGATAAGTAGTAGAGTTCTATATAGATGAAAGAGGGATCATGAGGAGACCAACCATGGCGCTCAAAATAGAGGTGTAATGATGTCACTACGAATTGGATTTTCAAATATTTATCTTTTATATAGACTTGAGGGGAAAAGTTTATTCTTTGTGTGACTGGACCCCAATGGAGTAATAGACATTCATCCATATAGGGATTTTGAATATGTTTTGTAAGAGGACCTTATTGATATCTAGTATTCTTGGAATATTGTTGACTTAGGTTTTTGAGGTATGACTATGAGTAGTGTTGGGAGATAATAACTAGCATTTGACTGCATGCATAGTATGAGACAATGGGTGGGGTACCTAATACTTGTGATAGTGGTCAACATGATTTATAGAGCCATAGGGAGGATAGAAATAACATAGTCATACTTTGAGATATATATATATATATATATATATATTTGATTAAATATATTCATGGTAGACCAAAGATCTGATGATAGTTAGTGGTATTCCATAATCATGTGGTAGTGGTTTTGGGATTTTATTTATGGTCATTGTGCGTATATAATATGTGAATTAACCAATTTTTAGTTAATATGTGAGCATAATATGTGAGTATAATATGTCATGAATGATAAATGTGGGATCTATTGGCATTGATAAAAAAGTGGGAATCATTTTTTATGTTAGATAAAGTGTGAATCATTTCTGATTTGGGATGAAATTAAGATCGAGAATGATGTGGGATGATTTGTTGGCGTCAGGATGATGTTGGAAGACAATGGATGATAAAGAAATGATATATATGGAATGTCGATGTTTGTTGGATGGAGATGAGTGGTACTGTCATTGTGTTATGTGTTGGGTCAGGTAGTTATTAGGTTGGTGATTCCTAAGGTAGGGAGTTCTTAAGGAAGAAATCTACCTATTTTAGAATGTAGTGGGGTAGTGAATAATATTTTTAATGAGATGTATGTTTTTAGTGACTTCTCGTTGTTTAGTAATGTGGAGAGTAGGATTCTCGAGTTTGATGGAATTTTTTTAGTATATGTCAAGGATAGCATGGTAATAAAAAATTGATCGGTTAAGCTATTATAAAACATTGTTATCTTATTAAAATAAAAATGTGTGAATATTTATAATCTACAAGTATCTTCCTTAGTAAGAAATTCATAAGATGTTGAAAACTACATGATTCTAGGTTTCAAAAACTTATAGGGGGAATGTAACTAATGTAATGTCCCGGATTTTTTCTAAGTATTATTTTAATATTATATGGGAATTAATTCGAGACCAGGCTCTGAGATGGCGTGCAGTTCCGAGGCCCAGTGAGCCCAGAAGAAATGTTTGAATTTAATTTAATAATTAAATTACGTGCGCGTGCGGTTTTCCAGAAAAAGTGGAATAAATCCCAAAGGGTGCTCGGATCAGAAAACTGAGGGCACCGTTGCATTCAGAACAGTGGTTTTACCTTAGGCAAGGCCTAACGTCGGTCGGCGCAGGTCGGTGGTGAAATCTGGTTTTGGAACTAACCGAAATAAAATATTTAATAAAAATATTTTATGAAAACTTATTTCTACAGCAAGATATTTTTAAAAATCTGTTGCACCAAATATCTTTTATCCTCTTTAAATAGAGTCTTGCGCCAGGGTCCAGGGTTACAAACCCCATAACCCAGAAAACCCTTGGTGGCTCCGGAGGTCCTGGAGAAAGCCTCCCAATGCGGCGACGGTTCTATTGATGAGCTTCGCCGGCGACGACCACTCGACAACCGGATCTTCGCCAACTAACGCCGTGAAATCTAGGTAGGATGTCATTGTGATTTTATTCTTCCCCGTTTTTTTATTTCCATGACGAACACGGACTAATCCACGAACAGATTAGCCTGTGGATCAATCATTTTTGCGGGATGGGATATTTGCGGGAATCGTGGGATTTGATTCTTGAGATTGTTTTGGTTTTCTTTCATCCTTCTAATGGTGAAGAACCAAGATCTATACAAACATCGATCGAGGTTCATCCCTCTCGATTTATTGTGTTCTTCTTCCCAAAATTCTCGTGTTCTTCATCGCGTTTTACACGTTCTTCACGGGGATATGAAAGACTCATCGTTTCTCACCCGTTGTGCGATGAAACAGTCCCAAATTGGGGATCCGGTATCGGTATGGCCCTACAGAGGTGCGGCTGCGGTGGCGACGGACGGATCGAAGCGGATTGGAATAAATCGTTCTTCGAACGATTTCCATACAGGTGACCGGAATAAGATTTTGGAGCCGATTGAAGTCCTGAAACCCATGGATTTGTCATCATGAGGATGAGGCGATCCACCACCTTTAGTTTTGTGGAAAACAGACGGCTGAATCAAAGTCTGGAGGATCAGCCGAGGCGCGCGGAGGAAGATGACATTTCTGGAAAAATCCCGACTACACGCTGTGTAGTATGGGCTACACGGCGTGTGTTCGTCGGCGAACAACCTGGCGTGTACTCCAGGAGTACATGGACACGGGCAGGGTATACGGCCAAGGAGACGCCATGTATAGCCCTCCCTGTCCAGACCCGGCCAGATACACGGGACACCCCGTATACTGGTACACGGGCATGCGACAAGGGTAGAGACCATGTGCGGCACATGGAAAGCATACACGGAGAGAGCCCAAGTGCTCAGACACGGCGTTTGGTCCTTCTACACGTCGTGTAATCACTTTTTATCCGACAAGTCATATGACAAGGGTCGTTCACACGGCCAGTACCCGGAGTCAAGGAACACAGCGTGGGATTATTCCACACGTCATGTAGTTGAGTTTTACACAGCCTGAACGGATGACACGGGCCATTCACACGGGCAGTACCTGAGGTCAAGGAACACAGCGTGTAACCATACTACACGCCGTGTAGCCTTTTTCTTCATGGCTAGAGCCACTTGTCTTCCGTGACTTGGGCTAGCCTTCTTAGGGTACGTACCCTTGGCCTTTCTCCTAAAGGTTTCTGGTATCATTTCCTAACATACAGGAGTATGGTCCCTTCAGTAGGACTTCCTGAATAGAGTTGTTGGAATCCCCTCTGTGATACTTAGATCTGGATCCTCTATTCATTCCTGATATCCTAGGTAGAGTTCTTAGTATCGACGTGACCTACCTTACCCGGGCACCAATCCTCTGCCTAGTGGATTTGCTCAGACTGAGTTGTCGGAATCACCCCATGACTTGGCTGTGAGCCTCACCTGAGCATCTTGTTCTCAAGGTACTCGTGGAGTGTATTCTCTAGGAACGATTACTTCGTATCTCTCTCTTCGGACCTAGGAGTGTGTTCTCCCGGTTGTATGCTTAGTGTAATCTTCAAGCTGGATCATAGTGGTGGTTTCGCAATGGTCGTATGTGTATGAGTATGTCTGGATATTCTTGTTATATGTTCCGTAGACATATATTGTGTAGAGATGACTATACCTTTCTCTGTGGTATTTTCCTTTGCTGTATTTCATTTGTGGTTTTCGGGGTTTCCTACTGGGTATTGTTATACCCCTGCATGGGCTTTGCCCGCACGTTTCGTGTCTTGTGCAGACGAGCCAGCCTTTGAGAGGATTCTAGGTGGACCAGGACTGGACGGTGCTCAGTGAGATCAGACAGGCGAAGGTGTGTTCCTTCGGCGATGGGTTGCAGTCCCAGTACTTTTCTCTATAGGTTGGACTTTGTTGTAGACTTTCTTTTGGCGGTCTTGTACTTTTGGCCCAGGGTTTTACCTTACTGTACTTTACTTCCCTGTCATACTCTGTTGGTTGGGTTTTTAGTTTATGCATGCTTTTTCCATCTTTAGTAGTTTTTACTTTTTAGCTTTGTGGGCTTGGAGATGTGTGTTCCTGTGTGCAGGTTTATAAACAATGCCTCCCATGTTAGTAGCATGCCTGCTCTGTGCTAGTCACCAGCCCCAGGCCTATTAGAGGCAGTCTTAGGGAGTTGCGGCTTGGGCCCCACCGGGACGGGTTGTGACAGTGTGGTATCAGAGGTGTTCGGTTCTACCTTAGGACCGAGAGACTGTGAGTTGGTTTGGGGCAACAATGTTAAGTGTTTCAAGTTCAGATCTCTGTACTGGGACCCCAGTGTTGGTGCGGCGGCCGACGTATCCATACACCAAGACTCTGATAACTATCTTTTCGACTCGGAACATGAAAACACTAGTTTCATGGGGGAAAATAATGGTACATGAATCATATAGGAATGGGTTGTGCATTCCATGTCCTTCTTGGGTCAGCTCTCCAAATATACTTACTAAATGTGATACATCTTGTTTCTTAAACAAGATGCCTCTGCGATGTGCACCCGCTAGGATCCTATAGCTCGATCACGAGGATGACCCCCTCAATGATGAAGCATCGATACAGGGACCAGATCCCCCAGTTCTACCACCAGGTGGCATGCCTGTTATTCCACCTCCTGTGGGGCAGTGTTTAGCGCATGTAGTACCAGTGGAGAAGGAGCGCTGGCTGGGCACACTCAATGAGTTTCAGAGATAGATACCCCTCAAGATTTGAGGTGATATTGACCCTTAGGCAGTAGAGGAATGGCTTGAGGTAGTGACCAGAGTCTTCCGTTTGGTCAGGACACCAGCAGACCAGATGGTGATCCTGGCAGCTAGCCTTCTGCAGGGCTCTGCAGGACGATGGTGGAGTTTAGTTGTCCAGACTCACAACAAGGAAAAACTTTCATGGTCAGAGTTTGAGCGTCTCTTCAGAGAGGAGTTTCACTGGTTACCCTGAGAGTAGTACGCATACAGAAGCTTCTTCAGCTCTAGTAGGGAACCATGACGGTGGCTGACTATTCGTCGAGGTTTACCGACCTCTCACGGTACTCGATGAATATGGTCAGAGATTAGTACTTAAGAGCTTGGAAATTTGAGTGGGGCTTTCACAGAGATATCTGAGCTAGAGTCATCCCTATGAGTATTCCTACTTATGATGGGGTGATCGAGTGGGCTTTGGTGGTCGAGAGCTTCCTGGCGGAGCAGGGACAGCCGACAGTTGTCAGTAGTGGGTGAGCTGGAGTAAAGACCTCGGCTTCAGGGAGCCAACGTCAGGGACCCAGGTGTGGGAGACGTTTCAAGAGGAGATCCCAGGACATGGGATCAGTCGTACATCGTTCATAGGGCGCATCTAGCCAGCCTCAAGAGAGGCGATGTTACTCATGTGATGGCAGGGTACATCTCGCTCGAGATTGTCCAACCCGCTGTACTACTGACATGGGAGCAGTGGATGGACCACTGAGGCAGAGGAAACGTGTATAGTAGGCAGATCCGCGAGGCGGCGGACGTGGAAGAGGATCTGGGAGAGCAGCTGGAGGTGGTCGGCATTTCGACCCTTTACCATCACCACCCCCAGGAGGTCCACCCTAGGCTCAGGGAGCTGGTGGACAGAGGTAGGGACAGCTGCAGGTGGCAGAGGCTTATGACCCAGGTACTTCCGGAAGGATTAGAGTTACTATTTGTGTCTTTTCTACTTCGGTTGCCGTATTGATATACACAGGTGCTAGTCATTCCTTTCTGGCTTCATATCTTGTTCGAGACCTTGAGATTTCAGTTGAGCCATTGACTCGACCCTTACGCTTAGAAACACCGACCAGAAAAGATTAAAAGATCACACGCCTTTGCAGGTAGTGTGACCTGACCCTTGGAGGCAAGAGTTTTGGTTGGAACCTCTTGGTGGTAGCATCGAGGCCTTACGATGTCAATCTTGGAATGGATTGGCTATCCATAGTTCATGCCCAGATTGATTGTTTTAGGCGAAGGGTGCAGTGTGTCCGCAGTGATGGGATGGGGTTCTCTACTTTTGGTGAAAGAGTGTCCCAGGCAATGTAGGATGGACTCATGCATAGGAGGGAACAACTAATTTCACATTATTTGGCTATACTAGCCCTTGGTGCGGCAGATGTTATGAGTTTCCAGTTTCCAACAGTGGTGGATGAGTACGAGGACGTCTTTCTGGAGGATGTCCCCGGGCTACCTCCCCGTCGGGAGATAGATTTATGCACTGAGTTTCAACCTGGTATGACCCTGATATTAGCATCAGCTTATCGGATGGCTCCTGCAGAGCTTCGTGAGATGAGGATGCAGCTAGAAGACTTTCAGAAGAAGGGCTTTGTGAGACCCAGTGTTTCACCCTAGGCGGCCCCAGTGCTGTTTGTCAAGAAGGCATACGGGATCTTGAGGCTGTGTGTGGATTACCGGCGCTTAAATCAGGTGACCGTGAAGAACCGGTATCCACTACTGAGGATCGATGACCTCCTCGAGCAGTTGAGAGGGGCATGATGGTTCTAGAAGGTTGATCTATGATCTGGTTATCAACAGTTGCGAGTACGGGAGGAGGATATACCGGATACAGCTTTCAAATGTCGCTACGGTCACTATGAGTACTTGGTGATGCCCTTCGGCGTGACGAACGCCCCGTCAGTGTTCATGGGACTCATGAACCGGATCATTCATCCCTATCTAGACCGGTTTGTAGTTGTCTTCATCGATGATATCCTTGTGTACTCTGCGTCCGAGGAGGAGTACACGAGACACCTAAGGATGGTTCTGGACACACTCTGAGAGCACCAGTTGTATGAGAAAATCATGAAGTGTCAGTTCTGGTTAAAGGAGGTCCACTTTCTATGGCACATTATCTCAGCGGATGGTGTAGCAGTGGACCCAGCAAAGGTGGGGGCAGTGCTAGCATTGGAGCTACCCCAGATCATGATGGAGGTGCAGAGTTTACTTGGGTTGGCAGGCTACTATTGGATATTCATCCATGATTTTCCATGATTGCAGCACCCATGACACCTCTGACCCGAAAGGGACAGCCTTTCATGTGGACCGAGAGTTTCCAACAGGCTTTCCAACGGTTGAGACAGAGTCTGAAGAGCGCCCCGATCTTGAGATTACCGGAGGAGGGTGTCGAGTACGTAGTGCTCTGTGACGCATCAGGAACCGGGCTTGGTTGTGTCCTGATGGAGAGGAAAGTGGTGATTGCCTATGACTCACGTCAGTTGAGACCACACGAGCAGAACTACGTGACCCATGATCATGAGTTGGCAATGGTAGTCTTCAGATTGAAGATGTGGCAGCACTACCTGATGGGCGAGTGGTTTACCATCTACTATGATCACAAGAGTCTCAGATATATCTTTTCTCAGAAGGATCTGAATTTGAGATAAAGGCGATGGCTTGAGTTCCTCCAAGATTATGACTTTGGGATCATTTATACTCCTGGGAAGGGGAACGTGATGGCAGATGCTCTCAGTAGGAAATCCAGTTCGCAGTTGTTGGATGAGGCGATAAGGAAGTTAGCCTCTTTGCAGTTGTCCTTCGTGGATGGAGATGAGGGAGCTTACCTTCATTTGATGGTTGTTATCCCTCCACTCTTACAGTGAGTCAGGGAAGCATAGTGCGAGGATTCTAGCTGTGAGACTCTACGTGCTCAGATATCCACAGGTGATGTTGTTGATGGATATTCAGAAGGTGTGGAGCACGTTGTCCTTTTCATAGGGCGCACGATAGTACCAGTGACGTTGTGGGAGGAGGTTCTAAGGGAGTTCCATACATCCCCTTTGGCAGTGCATCCAGGCGTGGAAAAGATGTACTAGGACCTCCGACGTTAGTTATGGTGGCCAGAAATGAAGAAGAGTGTGGCAAAGTTTGTTTCTTGGTGCCTTACTTGTCAGCAAGTAAAGGCTGAGCACCAGGTTCTAGTATGTTTGACTCAGCCCCTTGAGGTGACAGAGTGGTAGTGGGACGGGATATCTATGGACTTCGTGACGGGTATACCATGTACGTCCAGGGGGCACGATGCCATATGGGTGATCGCTGATCGACTCATCAAGTCGGCCCACTTCCTAGCCATACGGGAGCAGAGTTCAGTATAGAGCCTGAGACGCCTCTATGTGCACGAGATAGTTCGACTTCATGGAGTACCATCCATGATCGTCTCATATCATGATGCTCGTTTCATATTCATGTTGTGGAAGGGACTATAGGAAGCTTTTGGGACTCAGTTACGCTTGATCATAGTGTTTCATCCCTAGACTGATGGTCAGACAGAGCGGACCATCCAGGTCCTGGAGGATATGCTACGAGCTTGCATACATGACTTCGGTCATAGCTGGGAGGATCACCTACCACTGTTGGAATTTAATTATAACAATAGTTATCATTCCAATATTGGTATGGCACCATTTGAGGCTCTATACGGGCGACCTTGCAGGTCGCCACTTTGCTGGACGGACCCGAGAGAGTCAGCACTCATGGGCCCAGAGATGGTGAGAGCTACTACAGAGAAGGTGCAAGTTATCCATGAGTGGATGAAGATTGCACAGAGTCGGAAAAAGTCTTATGCCGACCTGAGACGGTGGCCCTTGGAGTTAGAGGAGGGAGACCATGTGTTCTTTCGGGTCTCACCTCGACGAGGACTGTGGAGGTTTGGCCGAGGCGGAAAGCTATCTACGATGTTCATCGGCCCTTTTCAGATTCTGAGTAGAGTTGGTGAGGTGGCGTATCGCTTGGCTCTACCTCCTCAGATGGATTGGGTACACGACGTCTTCCACGTGTCACAGCTACGGAGGTACGTGCATGATCCATCGCACGTCATCGACTGGGTCGAGCTGGACATCAATGATGGAGCGACCTTTGCTGATTACCCAGTGGAGATCGAGGATCGGTAGGAGAAGATCCTTCGTGGATGAGCTATTCCCTTGGTGTGTGTCCGGTGGTTGTACGTGAATCACCAGGAGAGCACGTGGGAACGGGAGGCTCAAATTCACGTGCAGTACCCACATCTTTTTGAGTAGCCCTTGTTTTGTCTTTTCTGGGACGTAAAAGACCTAAGGTGGGTGTGATGTAATGTACCAGATTTTTTCCATGTATTATTTTAATATTATAAGGGAATTAATTGGAGACCAGGCTCTGAGACGGAATGCAGTTCCGAGGCCCAGTGATCACGGAACAAATGTTTGAATTTAATTTAATAAATAAATTATGCTCGCGTGCGGTTTTCCTGAAAAAGTGTAATAACTCCCGAACGGATGCTCATATCCGAAATCATAGGGCATCGTTGCTTGCAAAACAGTATTCTTACCATAGGCAAGGCCTAACGTTGGCCGACGCAGGTCGGTGGTGAAATATGGTTTTAGACCTAACCAAAATAAAATATTTTATAAAAATATTTTATGAAAACTTATTTCTTCAGCAAGATCTTTTTAAAAATATGTTGCACCAAATATATTTTATCCTCTTTCAATAGAGGCTTGCACCAGTGTCCAGGTTTAAAAACCCCATAACCCTAAAAACCCTTGGTGGCTCTGGAGGTCCTGGAGAAAGCCTCACAACACGGTGACGGTTTTCTTGACGAGCATCGCCGGCGACGACGACTTGGCAACCGGATCTTCGCCAACGAACGCCGCAAAATCCAGGTAGGACGTCATTGTGATTTTATTCTTCCTCGTTTTTGACTTACATGATGAACACCGACTAATCCACGAACAGATTAGCCTACGGATCGATCATTCTTATGGGATGGAATATTTGCGGGAATCGTGGGATTTTATTCTTGAGATTGTTTTGGTTTTCATTCATCCTTCTAACGGCGACGAACCTAGATCGACACGAACATCGATCGAGGTTCTTCCCTCTCGATTTATTGTGTTCTTCTTCCCAAAATTCACGTGTTCTTCATTGCGTTTTATGTGTTCTTCATGGTGATATGAATGATGGATTGTTGTGCACCCATTGTGCAATGCAACGGTCCCAAATTGAATATCTGGCATCAGTACGACCCTACGGAGGTGTAGATGTGGTGGTGACGGACGGATCAAAATAGATTGGAGGAAATCTTTATTCGAACGATTTACGCACGGGTGACCGGAATCGGATTTTGGAGCCGATTAAAGGCCCGAAACCCATAGATTCAGCATCATGATGACGAGGCGATCCAGTACCTTGAGTTTCATGATAAACAGATGGTTGAATCGATGTCCGGAGGATCAGCCGAGGCGCATGGAGGAAGATGGCGTTTCTGGAAAAATCCCAACTACATGCCATTTAGTATGGGATACATGGCGTGTGTTCGTTGGTGAATGACTTGGAGTGTACTCCAAGAGTACACAGACACGGGAAGGGTACACGGCCAAGGACACGCCGTGTATACCCCTCCCCGGCCAGACCTGACCAGATACACAGGACACCCCATGTACTAGTACACGGGCAGGCGACAAGAGCAGAGACCGTGTGCGGCACATGGCCAGCATACACGGAGCGAGCCCAGGTGCTCGGACATGGCGTCTGGTCCTTCTACATGTCGTGTAATCACTTTTTATCCGACAAGTCATATGACACGGGCTGTTCACACATGTAGTACCCAGAGTCAAGGAACACGGCGTGTGATTATTCTACACGCCGTGTAGTTGAGTTTTACACAACTTGAACGGATGACATGGGCCGTTCACACGGGTAGTAACTGGGGTCAAGGAACACGGCATGTAACCATACTACACGTCTTGTAACCTTTTTCTTCACAGCTTGAGCCACTTTTCTTCCATGACTTGGGCTAGCCTTCTTAGGGTCTGTACCCTTGGCCTTTCTCCTGAAGGTTTCTGGTATCATTTCCTAATATACAAGAGTATGATACCTTCAACAAGACTTCCTGAATAGCGTTGTTGGAATACCCTCTGTGAGACTTAGAGCCAGATCCTCTATTCATTCCTGATAACCTAGGTAGAGTTCTTAGTATCGACATGACCTACCTTACCTGGGCGCCGATCCTCTGCCTAGCAGATTAGCTCAGACTGAGTTGTCGGAATCACCCCATGACATGGTTGTGATCCTCACCTGAGCATCATGTTCTCAAGGTACTCGTGGAGTGTGTTATCTTAGAACGATTACTTTTTATCTCTCTCTTCAGACCTAGGAGTGTGTTCTCTCGGTTGTATGCTTAGAGGAATCTTCAAGCTGAATCTTAGTGGTGGTTTTGTGATGGTCGTCTATGTATGAGTATATACAGATATTCTTGTTATATTTTCCGTAGACTTATACTGTGTAGAGCTGACTGTACCTTTCTTTTTGGTATTTTACATTGTTGTATTTCCTTTGTGGTTTTTAGGGTGTCCTACTGGGTATTGTAATACTCACCCAGCACGGGATTTGCCTGCACGTGTCATGTCTTGTGTAGATGAGCGAGCCATTGATAGGATTATAGGCGGACCAAGACTAGAAGGTGCTCAGTGAGATCAGACAGGCCGAGGTGTGTTCCTTCGTCGACGGGTTGCAGTCCCAGTACCTTTCTCTACAGGTTGGACTTTGTTGCAGACTTTCGTTTGGTGGGCTTGTACATTTGGCCCAGGTTTTTACCTTACTATACTTTACTTCCCTGTCATACTCTATTGGTTGTGTTTTTTAGTTTATTCATGCTTTTTCAATCTTTAGTTGTTTTTACTTTTCATCTTTGTGGGCTGGGAGATGTGTGTGCGTGTGTACAGGTTTATAGGCAATGCCTCCCATTTTAGTAGCATGCCTACTCGGTGCTAGTCACCAGCCCCTGACCTATTGGAGGTGGTCTTGGGGAGTTGTGGCTGGGGCCCCACTAGGATGAGTCTTGACATAGTGGTATCATAGGTGGTAGGTTCTACCTTAGGACCGAGAGTCTGTGGGTTGGTTTGGGGCAACAGTGTTAAGTGTTTCGAGTTCGGCTCTCAGACCAGAGACCCCAGTGTTGGTGAGGCGACCGACGTATCCATACACCAGGACTCTGATAACTTTTTTTTGACTCGGAACATGAAAACACTAGTTGCATGGGGAAAAATAATGGTACATGCATCATATAAGAATGGGTTGTGGATTCCATGTCCTTCTTGGGTCACCTCTCTAGATATACTCACTGGTTGTGATACATCTTGTTTCTTAAACAAGATGCCTCCGCGACGCACACCCGGTATGATCCAGAAGCTCGATCATGAGGATGACCCCCTCAGTGATGAAGCTTCGATATAGGGACGAGATCCCCCAGTTATACCACCAGGTGGCATGCCAGTTATTCCACCACCTGTGGGTCAGTGTTTAGCACATGTTGTACCAGTGGAGTAGGAGTGCAGGCTGAGTGCACTCCACGAGATTCAGCGATAGAGACCCCTCATGTTTTGAGGTGAGTCTGACCATCAGCCATCAGAGGACTGGCATGAGGCAGTGACCAGAGTCTTCCATTTGGTCAGGACACCATCAGACCAGATGGTGATCATGGCAGCGAGCCTTCTACAGGGCTCGATAGGACGATGGTGGAGTTTATTTGTCCAGACTCATGACGAGGCGACACTTGCATGGTCAGAGTTTGAGCATCTCTTCAGAGAGGAGTTTTCACCGGTTACCCTAAGAGAAGTATGCATACAAGATCTTCTTCAGCGCTATCAGGGAACCATGACGGTGTCTGACTATTTGTCGAGGTTTACCGACCTCTCGCGGTACTCGATGGATATGGTCAGAGATCAGTACTTCAGAGATCAGACTTTTGAGCGGGGCTTGCGTAGAGATATCCAAGCTATCATCATCCCTTTGAGTTTTACCACTTATGTTGGGGTGCTCGAGTGGGTATTGGTGGTGGAGAGATTCCTGGCGGAGTAGGGACAGCCGTCAGTTATCAGTAGTTGGCGAGCTGGAGCAGAGACCTCGGCGGTAGGGAGTCGACGTCAGGGACCCAGATGTGGGAGACCTTTCTAGAGGAGATCCCAGGATAGGGGATCAGCCATACAGGGTTCACAGGGCGCATCCAGCCAGCCTCGAGAGAGGTGATGTTACTCATGTGATAGCAGGGGACATCTCGATTGAGATTTTCCGACCCGCCGTACTACTGACACGGGAGCAGTGGATGGACCATCGAGGAAGAGGCAACGTGTGGAGCAGGCAGATCCATGAGGCGACGGATGTGGCAGAGGAACTAGGAGAGAAGCTGTAGGTGGTCGGTATTTCTACCCTTTACCACCACCACCCCCAGGAGGTCCACCCCAGGCTCAGGGAGCTAGTGGACAGAGGCAAGGACAACTGCAGGCGGCAGAGGCTTATGACCCAGGTACTCCTGGAATGATAAGAGGTACTATCTGTGTATTTTATACTTTGGCTACCGTATTGATAGACACAGGTGCTAGTCATTCCTTTCTGGATTCTTATCTTGTTCGAGACCTTGGGAGTCCAGTTGAGTTGTTGACTCGACCCTTACGCTTAGAAACACCGACTGGAAAAGATTCAGAGATCACACACCTTTGCAGGCAGTGTGACCTGACCCTAGGAGGTGACAGTTTCGGTTGGAACCTCTTGGTGGTAGCGTCGAGGCCTTACTACGTCATTCTTGGTATTGATTGGCTATCAATAGTTCATTCCCTGATTGATTGTTTTAGGCGAAGGGTTTGGTGTGTCCGTAGTGATGGGACGAGGTTCTCTTTTGTCGGTGAAAGAGAGACCCAGGCATCACAGGATGGACTCGTGCATAGGAGGTCACAACCGATTTCACATCAGTTGGCTAGCCTATCCCATGGTGCGGAAGATGTTACGAGTTTCCAGTTTCCAACAGTGGTGGCTGAGTACGAGGAAGTCATTCTGGAGGAGGTCCCCGGGCTACCTCCCCATCGGGAGATAGATTTCTGCATTGTGTTGCAACTCGAGATGACCCCGATATCAGCATCAGATTATCGGATAGCTCTTATAGAGCTTCGTGAGCTGAGGATGAAGCTAGACGACTTAAAGAAGAAGGGATTTGTGAGACCCAGCATTTCACCCAGGGTGGCCCCAGTGCTGTTTTCCAAGAAGGCGGATGGGAGCTTGAGGATGTCTGTGGATTACAGGCGCTTAAATCAGGTAACTGTGAAGAACTGGTATCCACTACCGAGGATCGATGACCTCTTCGACCAATTGAGATGGGAACTATGGTTCTCGAAGGTTGATCTATGATCAGGCTATCACTGGTTGGGAGTACGGGAAGAGGATATACCGAAGACGGCTTTAAGATGTCTATACAGTCACTATAAGTACTTGGTGATGCCCTTCGGGGTGACGAATGCCCCGGCAGTGTTCATGGGACTCATGAACCAAATCTTTCAGCCTTATCTAGACCAGTTTTTAGTGGTCTTCATTGATTATACGCTTATGTACTCTGCGTCTGACGAGGACCATGCGAGACACCTAAGGATGGTTCTAGACACACTCTGAGAGCACCAGTTGTACGGGAAACACTCGAAGTGTCGGTTCTGGTTACAGGAAGTCCACTTTCTGGGGCACGCTATCTCGCGGATGGTGTAGAAGTGGACCCAGAAAAGGTGGGGGCATTGATAGCATGGGATCCACCCTAGAGCATGATGGAGGTGTGGAGTTTCATAGGTTTGGCAGGCTACTATTGGAGATTCATCCATGATTTCTCCAGGATTTTAGCACCCATAACAGCATTGACCCGAAAGGGACAGCCTTTCATGTGGACCGAGAGGTACCTATAGGCTTTCAAACAGTTGAGATAGATTCTGACGAGTGCCCCGATCTTGAGATTACTAGAGGAGGGTGTTGAGTACGCAGTGTTCTGCGACGCATCAGGAACTGGGCTTGGTTGTGTCCTGATGCAGAGCCATGCGGTCATTGCCTATGGCTCACGTCAGTTGAGACCACATGAGCAGAACTACGTGACCCATGATCTTGAGTTGGTAGCGGGAGTATTCACATTTAAGATTTGGCGGCACTACCTGATGGGCAAGTGGTTTACCGTCTACTCTGATCACAAGAGTCTTAGATATATATTTTCTCAGAGGGATCTAAATTTGAGACTGAGGTGATGGCTTGAGTTCCTCCAGGATTACGACTTTGAGATCATTCATACTACTGGTAAGGGGAACGTGGTGGCAGATACTCTCAGTAGGAAATCTAGTTCGCAGTTGCTGGATGAGGCGACAAGGTTGTTGGGATCTTTGCAGTTTTCCTTCGTGGATGGAGATGAGGGAGCTTAACTTCAGTTAATGGTTGTTATCCCTCAACTCTTACAGCGAGTCAGGGAAGCACAACGTGAGAATACTAGCTGTGAGACCTTACTTGCTCAGATATCCACAGGTGATGATGCTGATGGATATTCAGAAGGTGGAGAGCACATTGTTGTTTGTAGAGGGCGCACAGTAGTACCAGTGACGTTGCGGGAGGAGGTTATTAGGGAGTTAAAACATCCCCTTTGGTGGTGCATCCAGGTATGGCGAAGATGTACCAGGACCTCTAACGTCAGTTCTGGTGGCCAGGAATGAAGAAGAGTGTGGCAGAGTTTGTTTCTCGGTGCCTTACTTGTCCGCAAGTAAAGGCTGAGCACCAGGTTCCAGCATGTTTAACTCAGCCCCTTGAGGTTCCATAGTGGAAGTGGGACGGGATATCTATGGACTTCATGATGGGTTTACCATGTACGTATAGGAGGCACGATTCCATCTGGGTGATCGTTGATCGACTCACCAAGTCGTCCCAATTACTAGCCATACGGGAGCAGAGTTCAGTAGAGAGGTTGAGATTCCTCTACGTGTAAGAGATAGTTAAACTTCATGGAGTAACATCCACGATCGTCTCAGATCGTGACGGTCGTTTCACATCCTGGTTGTGGAAGGGATTGCAGGAAGCTTTTGGGACTCAGTTACGGTTGAGCACAGCGTTTCATCCCTAGACTGATGGTTAGACATAGTGGACCATCCAGGTCGTGGAGGATATGCTACGAGCATGAATACATGACTTCGGTCATAGCTGGGATGATCACCTACCACTGGTGGAATTTTCTTATAACAATAGTTATCATTCCACTATTGTTATGGCACCATTCGAGGCTCTATATGGGTGACCTTGCAGGTCGCCACTTTGCTGGACTGACCCGGGAGAGTCAGTACTCATGGGCCCAAAGATGGTGAGAGCTACTATAGAGAAGGTGCAGGTCATCCAGGAGCAGATGATGTTTGCACAGAGTTAGAAAAAGTCTTATGCTGACCGGAGACGGAGGCCCGTGGAGTTAGAGGAGGGAGACCATGTGTTCCTTTGGGTCTCACCTCGATGAGGACTACGGAGGTTTGGCCGTGGCGGCAAGCTATCTCTGAGGTTCATCGGCCCTTTTCAGATTCTAAGTAGAGTTGGTGAGGTGGCATATCACTTGGCTCTACCTCCTCAGATGAACCAGGTACACAACGTCTTCCATTTTTCACAGCTACGGAGGTACGTGTATGATCCATCGCATGTCATCGACTGGGGTGAGCTGGACATAGATGATGGAGTGACCTTTGCTGAGTACCCAGTGGAGATTGATTATCAGCAGGAGAAGATCCTTCGTGGATGAGCTATTCCCTTGGTGTGTGTCCAGTGGTAGCACGTGAATCTCCAGGAGAGCACGTGGGAGCGGGAGGCTCAGATTCACATGCAGTACCCACATCTTTTTTAGTATCCCTTGTTTTGGCTTTTCGGGGATGTAAAAGCCCTAAGCTGGGTGTGATGTAATGTCCTGGATTTTTTCCACGTATTATTTTAATATTATATGGGAATTAATTTGAGACCAGTCTCTAAGATGGTGTGTAGTTCCGAGGCCCAGTGAGCCCGGATCAAATGTTTGAATTTAATTAAATAATTAAATTAAGCGCGCATGTGGTTTTCCTAAAAAATTGGAATAACTCTAGAACGGGTGCTCGGATTAGAAATCCTAGGTCACCGTTGCATTCAGAACAGCAGTTTTACCTTAGGCAATGCCTAATGTCGGCCGGCGTAGGTCGCTGGTGAAATCTGGTTTTGGACCTAACCAAAATAAAATATTTAATAAAAATATTTTATGAAAACTTATTTCTACAGCAATATCTTTATAAAAATATGATGCACCAAATATCTTTTATCCTCTTTTAATATAGTCTTGCGCTAGGGTCCAGGGTTACAAACCCCATAACCCTGAAAACCCTTGGTGGATCTAGAGGTCCTGGAGGAAGCCTCCCAACGCGGCGACTGTGTTCTAGATGAGCTTTGTCGGTGAAGACGACTCGGCAACTGGATCTTCACCAACGAACGCCGTGAAATCCAGGTAGGATGTTGTTGTGATTTTATTCTTCCCCGTTTTTGATTTCCACGACGAACGCAGACTAATCCTCTAACAGATTAGCTCGCGGATCGATCGTTCTTACGGGATGGGATATTTGCGGGAATCATGGGATTTGATTCTTGAGATTGTTTTGGTTTTCGTTCAACCTTCTAACGGCGACGAACCACGATAGACACGAACATCGATCGAGTTTTACCCCTCTCAATTTATGGTGTTCTTATTCCCAAAATTCTCACATTCTTCGCCGTCTTCTACGTGTTATTAACGGGGATATGAATGAAGGATTTTTGCGCACCCGTTGTGTGATGCAACAGTCCCAAATTGAATATCTGGCATCAGTACGACCCTGTAGAGTTGAGGCTGTTGTTCCGAAGGACAGATCAAAGAGGATTGGAAGAAATTGTTCTTTGAACAATTTCCGCAAGGGTAACCGGAATCAGATTTCGGAGACGATTGAAGGATTGAAACCCATGGATTCGGCATCGGGATGACGAGGCGATCCAGCACCTTGAGTTTCGTGGAAAACAGACGGCTGAATCAAAGTCCAATGGATCAGACAAGGCGCGTGGAGGAAGAAAATGTTTCTGGAAAAATATCGACTACACGACATGTAGTATGGGCTACACAGCATGTGTTCATCGGTGAACGACAAGGCGTGTACTCTGGGAGTACATGGACACGGGCAGGGTACACGGCCAAGGACACGCCGTGTATACCCCTCCCCAGCCAGACCCGACCAGATACACGGGACACCCCGTGTATTGTTACATGGGCAGGCGGCACGAGTAGAGACCGTGTGCGGCACATGGCCAGCATAAACAGAGCAAGCCCAGGGTCTGGGACATGGCGTGTGGTCCTTCCACATGTCATGTAATCACTTTTTATCCGACAAGTCATATGACACGGGCCGTTCACACGGGCAGTACCCGGAGTCAAGGAACACGGCGTGTGATTATTCCACATGCCGTGTAGTTTAGTTTTACACAACTTGAACAGATGACACTGGCCGTTCACACGGGCAGTACCCGGGGTCAAGGAACACGGCATGTAACCATACTACACGTCGTGTAACCTTTTTCTTCATAGCTTGATCCACATGTCTTCCATGACTTGGGCTAGCCTTCTTAGGGTCCGTACCCTTGGACTTTCTCCTGAAGGTTTCCAGTATCATTTCCTAATATACAGGAGTATGATCCCTTCAGAAGGACTTCCTGAGTAGAGTTGTTGGAATCCCCTCTGTGAGACTTAGATCCGGATCGTCTATTCATTCATGATACCCTAGGTATAGTTCTTAGTATCTACGTGACCTACCTTACCCAGGCGCCGATCCTCTTCCTAGCAGATTAGCTCAGACTGAGTTTTTGGAATCACCACATGACTTGGTTTTGATCCTCACCTAAGCATCATGTTTTCAAGGTACTTGTGGAGTGTGTTCTCCTGGAATGAGTACTTCGTATCTCTCTCTTCAGACCTAGGAGTTTGTTCTCCCAGTTGTATGCTTAGTGGAATCTTCAAGCTGGATCATAGTAGTGGTTTCGCGATGGTCGTCTGTGTATGAGTATATCTGGATATTCTTGTTATATGTTCCATAGATATATACTGTGTAGAGCTTGTTGTACCTTTCATTGTGGTATTTTCTTTTCTTTCATTTCTTTTGTGGATTTTGGGATGTCCTACAGGGTATTGTTATACTCACCCCTGCACGGGCTTTGCCCGCACGTGTCGTGTCTTTTGCAGATGAGCGAGCCTTTAACATGATTCTTGGAAGACCAAGACCGGACGGTGCTCAGTGAGATCAGACATGCCGAGGTGTGTTCCTTCGGCGACGGGTTGCAGTCCTAGTACCTTTCTCTACAGGTTGGACTATGTTACAGACTTTCTTTTGGTGGGATTGTACTTTTGGCCCTGGGTTTTACCTTACTGTACTTTACTTCCCTATCATACTCTTTTGGTTGGGTTTTTAGTGTATTCATGCTTTTTCCATCTTTAGTAGTTTTTACTTTTCTGATTTTTGGGTTTGGATATGTGTGTGCGTGTGTACAGGTTTATAGGAAATGTCTCCCATGTTAGTAGCATGCCTACTCAGTGCTAGTCACCAGGCCCTGGCCTATTGGAGGTGGGCTTGGGGAGTTGCGGCTCGAGCCCCACTAGGACGGTTCGTTGACAGCTAAAATGAAATTATAGGCATATGATCATGAGTCAGTGGCTAATATTCATGTCATGATTTATTAAGCAAGGGAGGCTCATGTTGTAGGGAAAATGGGTGTGTTGCGGTGGATCCTAGAAATAAGGTAGGTCCTCGATATGGCATAGGTCGTATTGTGAATCATATGTTGGTGTCATGTGATAGCTATTTGGAAGAATGGAGGCCCTCATCTTGAGTAAGGTCATACCATGAACCATTGGTTATGTGTCATAGTGGAATTGGGGAAGATGAGAGGCCCTTGGACTATGATAGGTCACTCTATGACCCTCAACATCATATCTGGGACCATAGCCATGATATTTTTTTTAAAAGTGTATTAGATTAATTACATTGATTTAATTATAATACAACAGGGGAAAGGGATTCCACATGGATACTCGAGCCCAGAAATCTTAGAGCTAGTGTTTTCAATCAATTACATGGCATGATTACAAAGAAAAAATCATGAAGGACTGAAGATTTTTGTAGTTTTTGTATACCAGATACATAAATGAGTCTTGTATTACAAATGGATACACTAATTACAACATTTTTTATTTTTATAAATAAATAAATAACTTCGTGGATTACGTTAATCCATCTAGTAGATCCTTTCATATATTTCCTATTATTTTTCTTTGATTCCTAGGGAATGAAAAAAAATGGTGACCTCAAATACTCAATAAGTGTAAAGTATAGGAGAAGTAATAATTAATTGATGAGATTAATATTTATGGTATGGTAAATAGTAAAACACACATACCATATAATCTACAAACTAAGAAAGAAGTGTATAAACAAAATGGATTCGTAATAAATGGAAACATGTGCCCTTCAAATAACTACACAAGGAAAAAAATCAATTTGGAATGGTAAGAAACTAAAACACATTATATATAATCAATGAACGAAAATGAAATGTATCCAAAGATATGACGAATAAAAATCTCACAAATGATTAATAATAAACAAATTATGAATAAATTCAATGCTTAATTATTGAATGTCATATTTTCTAGGAACTTTATACCTTTATTGTCAAGAGAAAGATTAAATGTTTCCAATTTTCACAAATAATTTATCCCATGAGACTGTTGATTCATTAAAGGGATTTCACTAACCAGTCCGCAGCCCCTAGGGATTTCCTTAAATGGTCCCCAGTCCTTGTATTACATGTCCAATACATTCATCATATCAAATAAGTAATATTCCTTTTGAAATATTAGTATTCAACGAAGTAAATGGATTTATCAATATTTCCCTAAATAATAAAATATCTTTTAAAGTAAACACCGTATAAAAATAGTATATGGTTTAGGAAATAATCATATTCATGAAAAATGAAATTGATATTTAAGGTAAATTGGATGTTCAATGATAATAATAAATTGAATTTCTCAATGGGACTAGACGGAATCAATGAAGTGGGTGTAGACACTATTTTTAGAAAAATCAATCATAATCCATCCATATGAAGATTAAGTATGGTATCAATAAAATTTAACTGAAGTGGAGTAAAATAAAGGGTTGTTTTTGTTGATGAATGGAAAATTTAAAAAAATATCTTTTAAAAACATTCTTCAGAAAAATATCCTTTTTTATAGAGAAACCATTTAAAACATTTTCTTTGAAAAATAAATTTTTTAAATATTTTCTTTAAAAATTATCCTTTGAAAAATGAAAAGTATTATTCAATGAAATTATTGTGGGTCAATCCATACAAGTTGTATGAGTCAAAAAGAAAATTTCTTTTTCATGGTTAAAGGTTAGGAAAAATTCCATGTTTGGAAAGAGAAAATAATATTCCGTTGAAAACATTGGTAAAAGAAAAATGGTTACAAATGTATTAACCAAATCATTTTAAAAATCTATTTTTAAAATATTTTAAAAAACATAGTTTTTGTAAGGAAATGGGTTCTCCAATAAAAGTGATATACAATGTCGGGTTTCCTGAAAAATATTTTATAAAAACATTTTGAGTGAAAAAGAGTGGGAAATGGATCTAATATTTGGAAATGAAATTTAATAACCATAAATGATAAAATAAATGGTTTTATTGAACAATTTTCATATAATTTCCCAAAATAGAAATAAAATTGAATGATCATTAACGTTATTTTTGAGAAAAATAATATTTAAACATTCAAAAATGGACCACACCAGTGTAAAACATTTTAAATCATAATATTATAGGAGTAATAACACTAAATAAAACATCAAAATACAATTAAGATAAAAAGGCTTAATGATATAATATAGAAATGGGGCAGTAGATACACCACAAAAAATATTTAAGTTGTGAAGAAGATATTTATCGCATAGATGTAAAATGTTAAATGAGAATCCCTTACCAATGTGGTAAAAAAAGAATTCAAAAACCTAAAGGTAATAATAATTATATAAAACATTTACTTATAATTATGACAATAGAATTAATTATATTATATTATAATATTCTAGTATGTACACCATATATAAGAAACTATGTTCACAACAACAATTAAGTCTCAATAGAATGTAAATTGAGATGAAAATCCCTTGCGTTGAGTTTCCTTTTGGTCGAAACACCTCTAACTTGTTGTATAATAAAATTATATGAATTTTCTACTTTCATTATAACATTTTTTTTATTATAATTAATTTTATTTCACTTGTCACTTTTTTGTGTACAACTACTTATACAACTGAGTTTACCTCTGATGTTTTGACTAAATTTAGTTAATGTGTAAAAAACCACTTTGGTGGGTCAACTATGGTCAATGAGGCATTATATAAAATAATAATAATAATAATTATGAAATAATTTTAATATTTATATTTTAATTATACTTTTAAAAACAATTATTACATATAGTTATGAAGAATGAATTGATGTTGCAATCATGGAGATGGTTGGTCATACGTACGCATGAGTAACGTTCTTATTTTTCAATGATCGTTGTGGAAAAAATAAAAGTAACAAACTATCTTTACGTGATTATAATTATATCATAAATAACATATTATTAAATCATATATAATTATATGTATATATATAATTTTTGTGATTTAAAAGTAATCACACCTTGTCAGGGAGGTGGTAGTCTACACATCTAAAAATGACATTATCACTTTTTAGTGTATGAAAGGATAATAAATAAAATGATATATATATAGTATATTTAAATAAAGTTAATTATGTCATGAAAATAATATTTATGTTTCTTATGTCTCATATGTTTATTTATATTAATTGTTTACACAATCCTTGGATTGTGTGGACGAATCACATTGCTTTGAGGGGGAGGTAGTCCAAACATCCTCTAATGATGTTATCCTATTAACACAAAATGTAAAGTATTAAAGTTATGTTTTATAAGAGTATTAAATAATTATAAATAAACAATAAATGTCATATATATAATATATAAACATTGTGTCCATCATAATGGCCACCATGAGAGGCTGTAATTTGAAAAAATGAATAATCATCATTACATGATGTAGTGCTTTTTTGTACACAAAAAAAGTATGACCCTTACCCATAAGATGGAATTTTGTGTAATTTTTGGAAAAAAAATATCATAACAAAATCATTGTAAATTTAGGATACATTAATTTTTTTAAAAGTATATAATAAGAATATTTGAGTGGTTGGATAATAGAAATAAAAGTAAAGATCTTAAGGAAGTCTGTTACCTCTTAATCAGTTAACTACATTTGATCTGTACCAAAAAGATTCCATGGATTTATTCCTACCAAATGTTTGGCTTCAAGGAATAGGTGATGGATGTTTAGAATATAATGGGGTTGATATTGGGAAAACCTAATTGGTTTGAGATGTGTGAGTAATGGGGAGATGTGCTGGCCTTTTATAATGGAGGAAAAGGACCGACTTGGTCTTTTGAAAATAAGTTAGGTGTACCAACATTTTTACCCAAAAAGTCATACATAACCTAAAAAATAAAAAATGGAATGCCATTGGACGAATTATATCCAAAAAATGTGTGTTGTAAAAGAGTATAGGTTTTTTGTTCCCTTCCGTTAAAGGTTTAATCCTTTATTAAGCTTAATTTTAATTTAATATTTTTATATATTTTAATCACTCTCAATAAAATTTTTGTTAAAAAAATTTAGTATTACTAAAAATTATACATTATTATGATTCCAAATTTTAAATCCATTTTTACAGATATATATCATATAATTGGTAGAAATTTATTTTAAATTCATCATATTGGTCGGACAACAATGTGGTTTTTTAAAGTGAAAATCTATGAGAGTTTGCTATGTTCTTATAATGAATTTAAAAGGTGAAATTGAATAAAATGATATAAAATGTGTTAATTGATAAAATTATTATCTAATTAATCTTTAAAAACAATTTATAAATATAATTTAATGTAATAAAAAAATTAAATAAAAAATTAGTTTTCAATAAAAAATTTGTATTTTTAACTATTTGTTGAAAAATGATATGTTTTTAAAAAAATATTAAAATACACCTTAAAATAATCACTATTTTTAAATTTCCAATATTATGTTTATTTTGACCTATTAAATCAATTATAGTGTAAATATTCATATTTAAAATGAGTTCTCTATTAAAAGGCGGTAAAATTGCCTTTATAAAAATGTAGCTTTTTATGTGTAAAATAGGGCTTGTTCGTATCTTATGCATTTAAAACCTATTGGATGAACGTCAAAAATATTATATTGAATATAATATATATATATATATAATTAATATTATCCACTGAATGTTATTAATTGAATCTATTAGGGTAAAACATCTTTGTGCACATAAAAATAATAATATTACCCTTTGTATTACATCAGTTTTCATATTCATTTCTAATTGATTTACAACCAATTAATTAACTTTATATTTTCGTAAACCATAATTTTCATAATCTAGTAATTATTATTAATAACTACTATTTTAACAGATATTTTGAACCATATTATATAAAATAATAATATTTTAATTCTGGATTTTTACATGGAAAACTCAGTCTTGCGTGTATTGCAAGCTATCCAGGGAGTTCTATCCTATGTATAACACAATATAAATCAATTTTACATGAATTGAAATATATGGAATATATTTTATATATTAAATATATTATAAATTTTGTGGATATCATATTATCTTTGGTTCTCAGGGTCAAGTGTCATACACACTATCGAATACAAGGTTCCTATATTAGATTTTCGAGGTGTCACATTATACCCACCTTATTTAAATTGAATCCTCACAATTTAAACTCGATGATGGTAATATGTTGTTTTGTTTTTACTGTTTTTAAATCCCACGTCATCAGAAGGTTTTTTAAAACATCATATAGAAAATATAGAATGGGAAAAACAATGGTCACATTAAATAACAAATAATTATGTCTCTAAGTAGGAGAACCTCGGTGGAATATAGAGATATGTATTTAGTGGAAAAGAATATGTATTTATAGAGAGTGATTTAGGTATTAAATCAAAAATAAATTATTGGTCAATATAAAGTTTAGTGCCTAAGAGAAATAAATCTACAATGATTTAGAATACCATCGGTTCAATAGAAATTAAGGTACTCAGACAATATTTATTTTCAAAGCCATTTTTCTACTGTCGGGTAATTATTTTAATATGAATATAATGAAATATTATTACATGATAGGTTTTAGTTTCATATGAAAACTAATACATTTTTGTTGCGATTTGATCAAATTTTAATTCATCCCATTAACCTTAGAAATTAATTAACAATAATGAATTTCATTATGTGAGAAAAAATCAAAATAACTTTTAAAGTATTATATGTCCCATAGAAGATTTATAAGTGTGACTATTTTTATTTAAATATATTACAAAACTAATACGGTTAAGTTATTAATTTCAAAACTGAAAATTAATCCTATTGATTTATCATTAATATTTATTCATAAAATTGTTCGACTAAAAACAATGATATATTTACCAGGACATTGTGTATATCATTGGTTAGAGTGAACCCTTATCATCCTTCAATTATGTGTTCAAGGCCCGTAAACAAGTTAGATTTTATTTTTTGTCACTTTTCTTACAAGTTATCCTTTTTTAAAAACAAATTAATATAATTTCCAAAATAAAAATAATGGTCATCCTTGAAATAACATTAATAACAAAATTGAATTTTATCAAAGGTTTTCAATACAAACTCAATACATAAACACTTAATTCATCTATATTACACATTGGTCCTTCATTAGTCTATGGTTTTCCGATGATATCATTTATAGGATTTCTAAGTCATGATACATTGTCTAAAATATAAAATACTATATTTTTAACCAAGATTATTAATTAACAAAATCATTTATAGTGATTTAATAAGAAAATATTAATTATCATAAGCATATCCCCCTGGAGTGTCAAACCAGGTGTAATGTAAGGCCCCTTATCGTGTACTAGGTTACCCTGAGTTAGGAATAGGCCACCTTGTTAGAGTTTTTACTCCTAGGTATATTTGTGCGAGAACCACATCCACTTGTAGTGCCTAGAAAGGAATGTATTTCTTGGAATACCAAAAAATATCTACATTACCAAAATTCTAGGTTTCTATTATATATTAATATTTAAATTATACCTTGGTGTTGTTTTATCTAACCTATGTTTTCCATAATCTAGTTCCCAAGGTCTTTTCTAGACATTCTCTAATACTGATGATAGCAACCCAACCCCAGAAAGCCTAAATCTAGTGTCTACAATCAATTATATTGGCATGATTATGAGGAATCAAATCCTGAATGATAGAACATTTTAGTAGTATTGGTAAACCAGATACATAAATGAGTATTTTATTACAAATTAATACACTAATTGCTACATAGTTTTTTTCTAAATAACTTCAAGTATAACTTTAGTCCCTATAGTAAATACCTTCATATCTTTCATTGTATACTTCTTGGATCCCTGTGCAAAGAAACATAACAATGGTGAGTTAAAATACTCAGTAAGGTTATATAGAATAAGTAATAATGAATCAATTAAATTAATAATTATAGAATGGTAAATAGTAGATCACACATACCATATAATCAAAAAAACTGAGAAGAATGTTCATAAAAAATATATAATGGTAATAAATGGAAACATATTCCATTAAAATAACTAGATAAAGGGAAATTAATATGTAAAGGTAATAAACTGAATCACATTTCATCGAATGAATTAGAAAAAATTAAATATATCCATATATATGTCGATGAAAAATATCATTGATACATAATAATAAACAAATTCTCAATAAAGGAAATGCTTGATTATTGGACGTCATGTTTCCCAGGAACATGATACCTTTACTGTCAAGAGATAATTTAAAATTTTCCAGTTTTCACAACTAATTCTACTCCTGAGACTACTGATGCATCATAAGACTTTCATTAATCAGTCTCCGACCCGTAGGGCTTCCCTTAAACGGTCCCCAACACATGTATTTCATTTCCAAAGCATTCCCCATATCAAATAAACAATATGCCTAATAAAATATTCTTATTGAATAAAGTATAGGGAATTATCAATGTTTCCCTAAATAATCTAATAATATTCAAAGTAAACACCGTATTAAAATGGTATATGGTTTAGGAAATTTTCATATCCATGCAAAATGATAAGTATTTTTAGGGGAAATTCAATGTTCAATGATCATAAAAAATGAAATATTTGAAGGGGAATAATAGGAATCAAGGAATTTTATATGAAAATTATCCCTGTAAAAATCAATCGTAATCCATTCATTGAAATATTAATGATGGTTTCAATACAATGTAACCCAAGTGGATTAAAATAAAAGGTTGTTGTCATTGATGAATAAAAACATTAGAAAAAAGATCAGTTAAAACCTTCTTGTAGAAAATATCATTTTGTTTTGAAAAAGATTTTGAATAAACTTTTATTTGAAAAAAAATCAAATTTTCAAATATTTTATTAAAAAAATAAACTTTTAAACATGAAAAGGAGGATTTATATAATTGATGGAAGATAAATCCGTACAACAAGTATAAAGTAAAAAAACATTCCTTTTGCACTGTTAAACGTTAGAAAACTTCCTTGTCTTCAATGAGACAAGAATATTATTTTGAAAAATGTCAAAAAAGATAAAATGAGTAAAAATTTATTTAGCCAATATTATTTAAAACATTTTAATAAAACACTTTTAAGAATAAAATAGGTTCTCTGACTAAAGAGATATAAAAAGTCAGGTTTTCTCAAAAACATTTTGAGTTCAAAAGACAGAAAAATTGTACTAATAGTTGAAAATTGTCATTAAATTATTGGAGGAGAGAAAATTAATGATTTTATTGAACAATGTTCATATAATTTCCTCAAACATAAATACCATTGAAATATCGTTAATTTTTTTTTTGAGGAAAATAATATTTAGACATTCCAAATTATCCCATTCCATATTGAATCATTTTAAATCAAAATCCTAATGAAGGAAAAAAATAAATGAAACAATAAAATAATATGAATATTACATTATTAATGATATAATATTACAAAAGTTTATATAGATACCCCAAAAAATATGTATGTGGTGAACATGGCATTAATCTAACTGATACAAAAAAGTAGGATCAGAATCCCTTACCAATGTGGTAACAAAAGAATTGAAAAACCCAAAGGTGATAATCATAAAATAAATAATTAAAATAATATTAATATAATACAACTCATTATATTATATTTCAATGTGGTATTATGTACACGATATATAACACTATTGGTTCAAAATAACAATTAAGTCTCAATGGAATTTTAATAAAGATAAAAATCCCTTACCTTGAGTTTCCTTTTGGGAGAACAACTGTTAACTTCCTTTTTAAAAAAACTTTTGTTATTTTTATACTTTCATGAGAGCCTTTTTCGTTATTTTAATTAATTTTATTCAACTTATTGCTATTTTTTATAACTAATTAAACAATTAATTTTATATTGGGTGTTTTAAACAAATTCAGTTTATGTATCAAAAAAGACTTTGGTAGGTCAACTTTGGTCAAAGGGGTAATTATATAAAATCAATGGAATAATAATAATGAAATAAATATAATATTTATAAATAAATTATACTTTTAAAAACAATAATTACATATGGTTATGAAATATGAATCAATGTTTCAATCCTGGAGATGGTAGGTCATAAGTAAGCATGAGTAATGTTCTTATTTTCCAATTATCATTTTGAAAAGATGATAAGTATAACCATATATTTAAAGAATGATAATTATATCATAAATAAAATATTATTTAATAATATATACTTATATATGTAATTCTTGTGATGTAAATCGAATCACATCGTGTCGAGGAGGCGGTAGTACACACATCCACGAACAACATTATCATTTTTTAGTGTGTGTAATGATAAGAAAGAAAATGATATATATATATATTATAATTTAAGAAATTTAATTATGTAAAAAATATCATATATATATTTTTATGTCTCATATGATTAATTATAACCATTTTTTATACATTCCATGGATCATCAGAACAAATCAAATCTCTTTGAGGAGGCGATGGTCTACACTTCCACAAATGTTGTTATCATATTAATATAAAATTGAATGTATTTATAGGAATGTGTTATGAAAAGAATAAATATGTATAATTAAATTATAAATATCATATATATATAATATAAAAATATTTTCCCTCTTAATTTCCACCATTGGATGTGGTAAGGGAAAAATGAACAATCATTGTTTTGTGAGGCAGTAGTTTTCCGTACATATAAATAGTATGTTTGTTAACCATTTTATGGAGTTGTGTGTATGTGAAGGTCAAAACCATAGTGTAAAAAAATCCTCATATATTTATGATACTTTATTATTTATACAATTATATAATAAGAATGGGTTTGGGGTGTAGGAATGTAAATAATAGTAAAGATCTTGAGGATGTTTATTACCTCTTAATGAGGTAACTATTTTTGGTTTGTTCCAAAAAGCACCCATGGATGTCTTACTACCTATGTGGAGGATTAAATTTCTAGGGTAGGGATTTTGGAAAGCTATTTGGGTAGATATTGGCCGAACCTATGTGGTTTGAGGGATGTGAGAAATAGGGACAGGTGATGTCCTCTTAAAAGGGAGGAAAATTACCCATTTTGTATTTTGAAAACATTTAGTTGTAGCAACGTTTTTACATAAAATATATCATCCAAAAATATAATGATTGAAGGTTAATTGACAAATTATAGCAATCAAATGGGTTTTGGAAAATTGGATATGTTATTAGGGCCCGTAAGATGAGGGTTCAGTCCTTCATGAAGCATAATTTTTCCTTAATAATTGTAATTTATTTTAATCACTTTCACTTATATTTTTTGTAACGAAATGTTGGTATTATTATAAATTTTAAATAACTATGAAACTTGATATGTAATCCAGTTTTCCAAATTCAAATAATATAAGTGGAAGAAATATATTTAAAATTCATCCCACATACAGGACGACAATATAGGTTTTAAATTTAAAAATGTCTTAAAGTTTGCTATGATTTAATTATCAATTTCATAATGAAATTGACTCTAATGAAATAAATTTTATTAATTGGTAAAAATATGATCAATTAACCTTTAAAACCAATTTAAAAAATTTAATTTAACCTTATAAATAAATAATATTTGAATGTAGTTTTGAACTAAAATGCAATATTTTTAACTATTCATTTAAAAAATGTCATGTTTCAAAAAATATCAAAAAAACACCTAACCTAAAAATTATGTTTATATTTAAAATATAAAGTTTATTTTGAAATATTAAATCAATTAAAATTTCAATATTCAGATTAAAAATGGGTTCCCCAATTAAAGGCTATAAAATTACAATTATAAAAATATAGGTTTTTATGTTTAAAATATGGTTTGTTATTATCTTATGCATATCAAACCTATTGAATGAACATAAAAAATATCAGATTTAATATATAATATATATTACATTAATATGGCCTTATAATTTTAATCAATTAAATATATTAGCGTAGAATACCTTTTTGAAACTAAAAATAATATTCTGTTCCTTTATATTCAATCAGTTTTCAAATTCATTTCTATATTATTTATAACCAATGAATTCATTTTATATTTGTATAAACCATAATTTTATAAAGTTAGTTATTAGTATTCATAAATACTAATTTATTGGCTAAATTATATCATATTATATTAAATAATTATATTTTAATTATACATTGTT
Organism: Viscum album; assembly: GCA_963277665.1. NCBI lineage: Eukaryota > Viridiplantae > Streptophyta > Magnoliopsida > Santalales > Viscaceae > Viscum > Viscum album. The sequence continues at coordinate 1,687,347,894 of OY728140.1, read as the reverse complement.
ATATAGTGAAACTCGGTCTTGCGTGTAACACAAGCTATCGTGGAAGTTCGGTCTTGTGTGAAACATAATATAACTCAGTGTCACATGAATTTAAATATATATAATATATTTTAAATAGTAATTGTATTATAATGTATCTTGATATTATATTACCTTATGTGCTTAGTGTCACATGTCATATACACTATCAAGTACAAGGTTATTGCTTTAGATTTTTAGGGCGTCACATGCCATTTGACCAATAATAATGGAATTTCATAAACTCATTAATTTCTATCATTCATGGTAATTTTTTATGATCCATCTTATTTATCAATTGATATTTGTATTTTTTGGTCGTAGGGGTATTTGTGGGTGTGGATAATAGTCCAAAAGCAACCATTTTCTGAATTTCATACTTTTTCATTTCCTTTCACTATAAATACCTAATTCTATGCCTATTAATAATTTTGAGAAATCTCATTATTTGACCTAAATCAGTTATATTTTCATTAAAATTTGTGTCAGGTAAATTCTAGACTGTTGGTTATTAACATATTCTAATGTTATACATGTGATATGTGATTTGTGGAAAACTTGTGTGAGTGTAGTGGTTTGAGTGTGAGGGAGATGAAATTTTAAGGGATTTCTATTATTACTAGGGGTTAATAAGGGTAATACAAGGTGTGATATAATGATTTTAGGTCTAGTATATCATGGATTTCATAATATGTGTCTATATGGATAGTTAAGTGTGATGACCCCAGTAATGGTTAATTTGTTGTGATGACATAACTAATGTATTTTAATGGGAACACATTGGGAATATACCATATGAAGGTGGGTAATGATGGTCACTAGAATTGGGATGACATTGTTCACCCAGATCACATGGATGGTATTAACCATTACAGCATATGTGTGAAATGGTTCATAGATGGTAAAGGAGGTTAATTTTTTGTGTGTCCTAGGTTATTAGTGATTTGACCCATCATGGTAAGACTATGGGGTGATTGTGATCATTTCCACAAATTTAATGACTTCTGAGGTAGTTTTGACAACTTGTTATGAGTATAGGGATCCACAGATTAAGAAACATTCTGTATGTTATTGACCGTCAGTATATAGAAATTTATCACTATATAAGGTCATGGATAATATTAGCTAAGACCATCAGATAGAGTCTTGATTCTCTTTATTTATATTGGGGTTTATGTGATGGGATGAAAGATGGATGGGTATCATTATTCTTTAAGATCTATATAGTTTTTTTGCAACAAATAGTAAATAATGAGAATGTTCATAAGATTGTCATATGTTTTGAAGACATTACTTTGGGGTCATAGGATATCCCTGAGTGGTAATGATGTTATATTGGAATGTGACATCATAATTTATGGATAAGGTTAGATGGATGAAGGATATTTTAGTATGATTGAATTTGGATATGTCATTCCACTATAGCATTAGTTGAGGATAACTAATGCTCACTCTGGGTTGGTTAATCATGATTAGAGTGGATTGATTATTTTTAATTGAGTTTTTATTTATCATGGTATTCATAAATTGGTATATGAAAAAATTTAAGGTATGGATACCATTAGTGGTGGCATAATAAGTTTTTATTCACATACTACATGATACCTTTGGGATACCTTTAGAATTATAGTTCTTGGTATAGGAAACAGAAAATATATTATGTCTGGAATCCAATGGACATGGATGTATTGTTTCTTCAAGAGTAGATTCAGAACATTATAGATGGACTAAGTGGCTCCTCACTATCAGGATGATGGATGATACTGTTTATATTATAATTATACTTATATGATCATCCAACAAATGAACATGTTTATTTAGTATGATTGTCATTCCATGGTAGACATTATTTTTTATAGCATGTGTATATTTGGAATGTTATTGATATTTTCTTAGGTTAATTATATTGTATTATTTTTGTTATTATTATTATTATTATTATTTATCACTAATGGGTTTATTATCCCATGTATCACCCTATAGAACCTTGCTACTACTCAGCATCCTTTAGATTATATGGTGGTGTGTCTATGTTCATGTGGAGTCCTTCAGTTTGAGAACTATAGAGTGGTTGTGGTTCAGTGGGGCATTAAAACAAACATTATTTTCACTTATTACTCTTATAATAGAATAGTAATAAATATGACTATAGATAGTACATTCTTTTTCTTATTCTACTTCAACACATAGTGATGTTTTTTTGATACCCATTATTGGTTCTCCTTTTCTTCGACATAAAAGATCACTTAAGATATTAGTAAATTCTCACATTCTTTGATACATGTGTTTCTCTGGGGTATGCAGTATTAGTTATCTCTATTCATTTTCTGTCCAACACATGGAATATAGAAGATAATAGTAGTCTTTATTTTCCCTGCAATAATTATTATCCTTATATTATATATTATTCATAAAAAATATCTAATCAATAGACTTTCTCTATTGCAGTATGGAATTGAAGTTAATTTTAGATAGAGTGTCTCCTATTTAATTATCTTTTAATATTAGTCAAATATTTCATCATTTAATAATAAAAAAGGTCTGAATTTATATTTCCTCATATTTCTACAAAATTTGTGGGAACATTTAATTTTCTCCAAATCAGACTGAAAATTATACATTATCAAAGTCATTATGTTGAACCATATATTGTGATATGAATTTGTCCCACAATATTTTATCTATCAAGAATAAAAGCGCAGTCTTTTCTTTGAGGAAAATTTACTTCACATATTACAAAACTAGCTCTGACTAGTATTCTTCATTAAACAACACTTTTACATGATATTATTCTTAAATGTATGAATCCCTTCTCATATTACAAAATTTTTTATTGAATTTAAGATGTATTATTGAATTTATATTTTTATAATAATATTATTGAAAATGGAAAAACAATATAATGATATTAAATTTTTCAAATTTTCTCTATTTTTTGTTATACAAGAATGTTATGTATAATAGGGTAGTAATTTATTTTTCTACATTTTTCTCATAAATATATTTTATTTATAATATTTTGTTAATTTTATTTATTTCTAAATGTTTTTACCTTTTTAATATTCCATCTTGATCTCAAAATAAAAAATATACACAACATTAAATATATTATATACCAACAAGTTCCAATGAATTTTTCATTTTTTATTAGAGTTGAAAATTATTATGTAACATACTAAATTTATTACAAATCAAAAATAAACATATTCTTTATCCAAAAAATTTAAAATGATATCAGGATAATATTTCATAGGTAATGAATTTTCTAATTATTTATCCTGAGAAATATTACATATTTCAAGGTTTTTTTTCCTTTTCTATTTTTTTTTCAACTAAAAAAACTATAAATAATTAAAATATCCTATGAATATTGGGATTCTCATCAATGAATTTTCAAGATTTTAGAGTTTTAGAAATATATATTAAATATGATGTGTATCTTCTATTTTCTATGGGCCTACTATTGTAATTTCAAGGCTCATCTTTATATTCCACAACTCAACTCAAACACATAAAATGACCACCTAATTCAGTAAAATCAACTAAAAATTAATTCCAAATATCATGATACTCCTTGTATTACTTAAAAAAACTTACACTATAGAAATAACTTTTATTTATTATTACAACTTTATATAAACACTATCATCGGCTTCGCAACAATCAAATGATCATACCCAATTTTAATTTAATAAAAATCGGACCCAAGTTATATCTAGAGAGGAGGGAGTTTTTATTGTTCTTTCCAATGTAGTGTGGGTATTAAGTGTGTTTAAAATTATAATAAAGGATATTTGTGAACACAATTTAATTTTTTTTTAATTTCTTATATAAAATAAGGTCTTTAACCCTGGATAATCACCTCATTTATCTATTAGATATTGATTTAGTTTAACTCTCCTCATTTATCTATATAATAAACTAAAACCTTTTTTGATTACTGTAACCTATTATTTTCTTGTTAAATATAGAAGTTAAATTATTACTATATTCCCAACTATTTCATATCCTTAGTTATAAAAATCCTTAATAATCCATAAAGAAACCAAATAACATCAATTTTTTGGGTATTAGATAAGATTTAGGTGGACACTATGTGAAACCTTAGATAATGGGATGTACAGAAAATAATAAAATAGTAAATTCACCATGTTGAATATCATAGGGAAAAATTCCAATAAGATCAGTTTGAAGAGGATTATTAGTTAAGAGTATAATTTATTAATATGGGCGGGGAGAACCTCTTTGGTTTTACCACAATGAGTATTTTCTGCCATAACTAGACAAAAATATTAATAAATGAATGAAATAAAATAATCTCAAAAATATGAAGCTCCATATTTATTGACTGATCAACCCCCTATTCTTCAACTAGTGTCATGTCAGTTTTTTAAGGGTGAAGGGATATGGTCCCTTTGTGCATTTTAATATCTTATACATGAGTAGAATGGTTATCCCCTTATTCTATATCCTCTTATATTATAGTTACCATCTTCTATTACGTTTTATGGGTTTCATATGTGCATCTTAAGGGTCCAGATTCTTTATCTTTGTATCTTTTTCAATCCCAGCACTCATCAACTATGTGACATTATCTATATTATTATATTCGATGAGTCCTATGTGCATGCTCTCATGAAAAATTTCCCAGTTTGGGTAGACCTAAGGAATAGGAAAAATTAAATTTAAGTCATTCCCAACTTATTTGGGAAATTTCAAAATTAGTCAACCATCTTTAGAAAATTCAAAAAATTGATTGATAAATCATATATTAGACTTCATCAATAATAAAAAGATTCCTCTTATATAGTGACTCATAAATTTTTAAATAAATGAGTTCTATTTTTGTGACTTGTAAAAAATGATTTAATGGCTTATACACTAGCCACCATGACTCATAAATAGAGGAGTGAATGACTTATATGTTGATATACCATTTAAAAATTAGTGAATGAATCATATAGTTGTGACTCATAAAAAACAACTCCTTAATTAATTTTATCATCATACCTATAATCCATTAAAATGTTGATTCATTATAAGATTTTTCCATTAAATTAAATATTGAATAAAAATAATGGAAATTCAGAATTAAAATCCTACTTGTAATATAAATAGAAATCCCAAAAAAATCAATGTATATATCTTCAGTTAATAATATAAATGATGAAATGAAATTAAAATTAATTATTAAAATCCATTTTTCCTTTTAATTCCACATTCACATTACCTCAACGTGACTTATAAATAATTTAACCTCTTATTTTATAATGAATTTGAACCTTAGATTAGAACAAGACTCAATATAGTTTTGGTTTATTGTATTTTTATTCTTTTTAATTTATTTTATTTCACTTTATTTGGTTATTTAAATCATCATTTCCCTTCATTTTCATTTTTTTCAGTGATTATCAACATCTCATCTTCGACGATAGAAAAACCAAAGGATCACACACTAGATATAAAATACATAATCTATAGCTTATGAATATATCTTCCGTTTTAAATCACATTCAAGGGATTTAGATGATTGGGGAATATATATAATGATGGTACCACTAGCTACTATTTCCCCAATTATATTAAAATTGATAAAATCATTTCCTCTAATAGTTCCCAAAATCACTGATGTATGAAAGGATTTGTTGTTTGAATGGTGTAAGGAATCATGAATGTGGTCTATTTGAGACAGTGGTGGGATTTATCCACAGAAAATTTACTAACATTAATTTATATTCACGTAATATATGTAGTAAGGGTTTGTCTGTAACTATATGGGGACATGTAGAGAGTGGGGATAAAGAATCTATGTTATGAGACAAAAAAGGATCATTATGGTTGAATCCATTGGGGAACACTTTCTTAAATTTCATTATTTTTTAATTTTTATTTCTATTTTCTCATTAATTCCACATTCATTCCAATGTGTGTTGTTTTAACATATAAAACAATAAAAAAACATAAGTGTAGATATTTATTTTATAGACCTAGTTCTTTGATTTATAAACTTCTTCTCATTTGTCTACTCTATAGGGGAAAATAATTTCTACATTCAAATAACTCTATAATGATGGCCTTTCAAACATGGAATATTATTCATGTAGATAGGCTAAGTATTTATGCACTTTTACACAATCAAAAATTATACTTATTCATTTAATTTTTTTCATTGTTTCATTTTTTTTTCTTTCTTTCATATATTCCTTCCTATCTAGGATAAATCTTATAGGGTTACCAATATTCTAATCATAAATTAAAAATCTGTATTCTCATTTAAATATATTTAAAGAGTGATATTTGTGGTCATAGAACCACAACTATAAAAAAATATAACTAATCAATATCTCATCCAACAATATCCCAAGGAACAAAAAATTCAAGGGTAGAAACATGGAAATCCATTGGTAAAAAAAGATGAGTGTGAGGACGAAATATATTACTAATATTAATCTATTCGATATAAAATCACATGGAATCACACCATTCAAGTGAATAAAAAACTACCCTATGGGATTTTCATGTATAAATCAATAGAAATTTATTATTGGATCAATATTCAAAGGATAAAAAAGTGGGAGGGAGATCTTAAGGACATGATGCTTATGATAGCCACTACCCTATAAGCAGTTAGGGATAATGTCATTGAATAAAAATTTAAAAAAGAATATTATTGTACTTTTCTCAAGAATACACCAAAGATAAAGAAGAAACACATGAAAACATTCTCTCCCTACCATTTCTATGATTTTTTGGAAGTACACGTGGAGAAATAAATACATCTAACAGAACCATTATAGGGATAAATGAAACCTTAGACTCACCTATTTTAAATTTTTCTATGATTTACATGATAATTGGTCCAATATTTTTGAAAAAATAGATTCATATTTTTTATATTTTTTTAAAAAAATTAAATTATTATCAAGTTATGGGATTTAAATAAAAATTGATGGACCCACTACCCTCATCATTAAAAAAATAATGATGAATTTATTCAATACCAATATTACATGGTAAATCCCCAAACAATTTATAATTATCATTGTATTTTGTTTTTATTATTTTTTATTGTTTAAAATTACTACTTACTCCCTATGTGTTGGAATTCTAGGTCTGGTCGAGTTGTACGCAACATTTGATGGAGAAAACAACAAAAAACCAACCATTGAAGAGATAATGGGGCTAATATTTTAATATAATAATACACCAGTGGCTCAGGTGTCCAGAAAAAAAGTAAATAATAACCATTATGAATAAAAAATTGTGCAACTATCTCTAGATAGTGATCAAAATACCTCCCATGAAGTGGTTGAATAATAAGAATAAGTTTATATTTATAGATATTGTTTAGAAAAAATTATTTCCTTTACTCAATAAGAGTTTAAAGATTGTGATATGGGACTTATTTGTACACTTTTACCTACCCATCATCACTATGAACCACCTCTAGAGGAGGATACTATATAATATAGAGAGGCCCCTTATTATTTTGACCCAAATCCCTTTAACATTTATATTATTATATTTTGGGGATGGGACTCAAGGACTCTATTAATAGAATTTTCAAAGGCCTATTTATTCTCATTAACATTGGAAAAAAATAAAAAATATGGTATCTTTGAAATAACCCCCCCCCCCCCCTTATGAATGGGATTGGACACTAAAATTTTCCAATATGGGTAGTTTAAAAAATAGTACCTACTTCGCGTTACAATATTTTTTATTTAGCTTCTTGTATTTATTTGTTTTAAACAAAATATATTATTTTTATATAAATTATTATATAGGATTTCAATTAAACAACACCCAGGTGGATATCTCATGAGTATCCACAATGATCCAAGGGAATATTTTAAGTTAAAATTTTGAGGAAAAATAACCAGGTTGTTTCAATACAAAGAATTTATTTTAATAACTACTATCAGTGTGTTATACTGAGACTAAATTGAGTAATATTGAATAATAAATGAGGAGTGGATTCAAAAAATTTAAGAATCTTTTTAGTACCTATTTTTATAGTTCTTTTAATAAATTTTACATGATTATTTTCTATTTGTGATTTTTAGTGTTTTTTAGGATTCCAAATTAGGATTAAAATTTTACTTGCCTAGTGAAGAAATATCATATTTTTTTGGGATTCTATAAAATTTTTAATGTAATACACTGTGTTTTTTTTAAAATATATTTTTTGAATTAATTTAATCTTTTTAATATTTTTCATTTTACAAAACACATAAAATAGATTCTTTTATATGAGAGGACCAAGTAATTGTTGATTTATAATATATCCCATTAGAAGATTTTATTATATAATACCTCAACATAATTCTTCCCTCTAATAAATACTTACATGGAATGCTTTTTATGCAATATAGACTTGGCAGGCATTACACGCTACACTGAGTATCCAGGAAATGAAATTTTTTTATTATAATTAATTTAAATTGATAGTTATAATATAGACATTAAACATAATAATATTACAATTAATAACCACTTTTTAAATATTATTTAAAATGTGTTTATATAAATAAAACATAATGATAATAAAATAGATAATTTTTTGTAATTTATTTATATGTTTGGAAATACTATTTTCTCAAAAGATTAATTTTTATATCCTTCAGTGAAAAATAATAAAATTAATTAGAGATACTCTTATAAATTGAATTTTATAAAATAAACCTAACATTTTACTTCATAATGTTTGAACTGTCTTAGGGTGAATAATAGGGATTTTTATGTGAAACTTCATTTTTAGGTGAAATGTAACTTTACCAAATTTGAGAGTTGAATTTAAAAAACAAAATAAATTTTTTAATATAATTAATATTTATAATATATTAATTTTATCTTAATTTTTGACCAAAAAGATTAGGGAAAATTATTAAGATTAATTACAGTTATTAAAGTAAAATTAATCATTAAAAGGGACTAAATTTTAAAATTTAGAGGTTGAATGGCCTATAAAATTTTAAAAATCTAACTTTTAGGAAACATTTATTCCATAAACCTTCCATTATTGAGTACGGTTGATTTTTATGAGTTTTATTAATTAAAATGTGGATACACCAAACTTGTTTTCAATAATACCAGTTGTATCCTTTCCCTCCCCTATAAAAGGTCATCACCTAATCCCCTTCTTGACACCTATTTTGGCCAATATTTTCCAAATTAACTTCCAAACATCTTTATTTCACTCTTCAAAGACCTCCTTTGAGATGAAGTCCAACCAAGTAAGCCCCTTTGTGGATAGAAAATGGAGTTACCCAAAGAACTGGTGACATCCTTCCTCAGGATCCATTCTTTTATTTTCTTTCCCCACCACCAAAATACATTTTATTACATTATTATATTATAACAAATTTATCCTAAATATACTAATATTTTTTATTCTAAGGGTTTGGCTTTCACTTACACACACTTCCTTCCAATGGGTAATGTACTTACCAGTCCTATGTATGTCGAACTACTACCTCACGATACGATATTGTTCATTTAAACTTTACTGCCTATCATGGTTGGGAATTATGATGTAAACTATGTTTTTGTACGATATATATATATAATATTTATGATTTGTTTATACTTATTAATTTATTATATATATCCTAACATCATGATTTGTATTTTGTGTAAATATAATAATTTTGTTTGGGGAAGTCTGGAATATTGCCTCCTCTAAGTGATGTGATACATTTACACACTATAGGGAATGTATTGAGGATTGGTTTAGTGAGAATATATGATATATATTACATAATAATTATACTTTAATTATATTATATATATATCTGTCCTTTAATTTATTTCTAGGAATTTATAAAGAAAAATGGAAATGGTGTTCATGCGTACATACATCCTACCATCTCCTTGAATGGTGTATTCCATTTCATAATTAAATATACTATAGATTATTATAAGTTCATATATTCTGAATATTAATTATATTTGTATCATTTTTTGCATTCTTTACAGCATTATATAAGTATGAGGGTAAAAAATATAAAAAATTAAGACACATGTAAAAAAGAAAGCGGATATTACCCAAAGCAAAACCTTAACTAGGAATCGTTAATAAGATGGAAATATAAATTCATTATAAAACCACATATATTATTATATATAAGTCTGTATTTATTTGAAGTATTTATAAATCACTTATATTTATTATACAGGATGTTTTTTTTAGTACAAAGAGGGTCAAGAAATAAGGTAAGGGAATTTCATCTCACTGTTGATTTCCATGATATACATGTATTATTAACTACTCATTTATTTTTTATGGTGTGCATATATACAATGTATTTAATCCATGATTATTATACATAAATTTATTTAAATTTATATATACATTTTTTATCTTTATTTCATGTTGTTTATGTTTCAAAGGTTACCAAATCGGTAAATTAATTTTTTCTCAATTTTCCTTCTTTGAGACACATTCCATGTTATGCGCCTACATGATTCCATGAGACCTATATAATATGTAAAGACCCAGAATTTACCTGTATTTTTTTAAATATATGGTAATTTTATGAGTCTGCGAAAAATGACGGCATGTGATTCTGAGGCCTGGATTGCCCGGAATGAATTTATGAACTTTTCTTTGGGTACGTTTAGTAAACGTGCGAATGAGTTTTCCTAAATTTTAAAACCAGTGCTCGAAATTGAAATATGAGGGCACCATTGAACTTGTAGTGCCGATATTCACTTAAGGAGACTTTCATCTCAACGGTAGTGGGTCCAGAGTGAAAGATAGTTTTTGGGTTTTTCTTGTAACAATATAATAAAAATCAAAGTGTGTGACTTTTTTATTTTTATTTACAACACCCATGTGGTTGTTGGGAGGTGGGGTCCACCAAAACTAAACCTCCATGTGGAAGTTGGAAGTGGGGACCACCAGACCTTAACCTCCCATGAGAGGTTATGGTGGTGGGGACCACCCAAACCATAACCTCCCATGAGAGTTTATGGTGGTGGGGACCACACAAGATTAAACCCCCTTGAAACCCCCCTTTAATTGGGAGAAACCCTCAACTCCCTAACAAATGTGGGGGGAGCCTCTTCAACACCTCCACAATTTTAATTGTTCCAAAGCACCATATTAATTATGCCAACTCCCCCGTAATCAATTTAACTATTTTGAGTTTTATGCCAAAGACATAATAGATATTATAATCTATTATCTTGGGCTGACTTTTCATTTTGGGTGCAATTGGGGAGAGGAGGAACTTGGGAGAAAGCTCCCGATGAAGAATTCCCCACAAATAAAAAAGGCTCCCCCGACGAAGAACGCTGATGAGGAACACCTTCAACTACGAAGAACGACCTCAACTTCGACCTTCTTCCTCGGAACATCCTTCGACATAGGACGTTTTCGTCTACAACGAATCGAAGTTCGCCTTCTCGTGCCAACGTCATCCAACAACAAATAGGGTAGAAGTTTAATTTTGTTTGATTATCACTTCACAAGTACACCCCTAATTTTCTTTTACGGGTTAAGAAGAATCTTCGTGGGAGGGTTTGATGTGCTTTGTTCTTGTTAACCTCTTTCTACCTCTCTAAGGTGAAGAGTGTGTGCCAAACTAAAATGGAATGTCCTCTCCGTAACCCTTGTGTTGATTTGTGATGTTCTTCAAAATGGAGGAAGGCGATGAAGGCAATGGTGTCGCCACCCATGGCCTCCACACCTACACTTCCCCCATGGCGCCCTGGCCCCCCGGATTCACTAGCAACGCACCGCCGCCGACCATACTGACCCAGCACCGGGTCGCTCCCCAGTCATGCCGCGTTCTGGCTGATCTGGCCAAACCTGCTAAAACGGTCCCAGTTGTGCCCCCCGCTGGCTGAACTGGCCCCGTCTGCACCTCGTGGTCCATGGGCTGAGCCACCCTCGCCACGCCATCCACCGGCCGCGCCACCCCAGCTGCTCCGGCCTCCCGGCCACACCGACCCTGGTTGCACCGCACGGTGGCCGAACTGGCACTGGCCCCGCCACCCTGGCCCTTGGGCCGAGCCGCGCCCTCGCAACCTTCCAAGCCAAACTGTCCATGTGCCCCGGGGCGAGCCGCCCTCGCGGAGCCCTCTGGGCTAAGCCTCCCACGTGGCACCCTCTAGGATGAACCTCCCTTACGCAGACTCGTGGCCGGTCCATGCCCTCGCGGCCGGTCCCAACCCTCACGGATCTCTGCGGCCCCTCGCGGCCTGTTGGGTTGGGACCCATGGTTCGGCCCACCAAATGGGCTGGCCCACCCAACGTGTTGGGCTAGAACCAATAGGTAAGTCTGGGTCGACCTGAGTCGGGTCGGACCGGACCTGAGCCCACTACGATCCACTTACACTCCTTCAGCCATATCATTGCCATCAGACGTCTGTTTGAAAAACCATCAGTGGCTCTTGAATTCATGGAGCGAGATGGTCCTTTTGATTATACCCTACTAGCGTTTTGGGTATAGTTGATGTACAGTCAGGTTGGATCAAGCACGAATCCAACCAGGCCCCTGGGACTAAAAGGCTAACAACTCATAGATCGAGCATCTGTTTGACGCGCCGTCTGTTGCGTTAAGAACCCTATGACATGGAAAAACATTGAGATACTTATTTGTTGTACTTCATGACTGTTTCAGTATCAACCATTAGCTTGTGAAGCAGATCCACCTAGAGATGAGTGAGCGTAGTGCAGAGACCTAGTAGTTGGCTGAGACCTGACAACTGCTGACCGTTTTGACTCAGAGTGACTCTACTAGCCCAGTGGGGAGCGCCTTGGTGTCCTAGTAGACCCACAGTGGGGTGCTCCTTGGTGTCATAAAAAAACGCATGGTACTCAATAGGAGGAGTTCCTCAGCAGGTTACGAGGGGGATCGCGCTTGGCGACATGGTAGAGCCATGGTAGGGAGCGAGCTTGGTGACGCAGCAGATCCACGGTACTCGACGGGAGAAGAACCTCAACCGTCCAAGGTTTGAGGGAAGCATGCATGGTGTCGTGGCAGGACCAATGTACTCTATAGATGAGTAGTTCTCCAACAGTCGAGGTTTTTACAATGTGATAGTGGTGGTTATTTGATACCACCCCTTGAATAAAATCCTGGTTTAGCTGAGTCCATTTTTCTATGTCTTCCTCATGATTGAGATGGATCACAAGAAAACATAGGTATATGTTTGGTAATATACCTAAGTATGGTTATCTGTTGATTTCTTACTTTGTGGTTTATCCATGGTGGATTTTTGTGAGACCTCAAGTGTCTCAGGGTCCCTACTGAGTATCGTTATACTCACCCCTACACGGGTTATTCTTGTACCTTGTTGGGTTGGATACAGATGAAGGGCAGTGCTGACTGAGGCTGGGAGTGCTAGGACTAGACGGTACCTAGAGGTGGACGATACAGTATGTCGATACGCGGAGGAGACGGACGGACGTGGAGTGATGAAGAGGCGATTTGTACCTACCCTTTAGGTAGGATCCTCGGAGGATGATCCAGTAGCTGTCTTTTCTCTTTTTTCAGTTGTATTGTATTTCATTTGTACTTGTACTTTCCATTTGGGCTTGTATTCTGGCCCCTTTTACTTTCAGTACTCTTTTTATATATAGTTTATTTGGTGTTTCATATCTTGCTGTGTGTTTAGTTACATGTGTTTACAGGTTATAAAGGCAATTCCTTCCCACTTATAGGGAATTACGCCTTTGGTGCTACTCGTCAGCCAATGTCCAATAGAAGGCGAGCTTGCGGTAGTCACAGCACGGGCCCCGGGGAACATCCCGTGACAAATTGGTATCATAGGAGTCGTTTCTACCACATAACATAAGGATTTGATGATCTTTTCTGTGAATCAATAGTGTCAAGTGTTGTGAGTTTGGTTTTATGTTTATGGAGTCTAGTGTTAGTGTGGCGGCTAACGTATCCAAACACCAAGACCTTGACTTCTAATTTCTGACTCAGTGCATGAAAACACTGATTGTGTGTGTTTTTTTCAAGAGTTTTCTTTAAGTTAGCTCACTAGGTCATCTCACAAGTTATAAATTTTAACCATAGAACACGTGTTTCTTTTCCGGATGCCTCCACGTAGACATCCAGTTAGAGTTTTGAGAGTTGTACGCACAGATATCCCACTGAGCAACAAGGCCTCGGTGCAGGGCCCTCTTCCAGTAGAGGCACCCGAAGTACCATTACCCTTTGGTCCACCGATGCTACTAGCCCCAGCAGCAGATGGTGCACACCGCTTGAGCGCGTTGCACAAGTTCCAGCGCCAAAGGCCACCCAGGTTCAGGGGAGAGACGGACCCTCAGGGAGCTGAGTATTTGCTGGAGGCTGTGGTGAGAGTCTTCCAACTCGTAGGGACACCAGTTGATCTCATGGTGATTCATGTTGCCAGCCTTCTATAGGAAACAATAGGCAAATGGTAGAGCTTGATGCTCCAGATCTACGACAAGATGACGCTTCTCTAGGCAGACTTCGAGAGCCTGTTTCAGGTAGATTTTGTCCCAGAAACTCTTTATGCAGGGCACATTCAAGAGCTACTTCATCTGCAGAATGGAAGCATGACTGTAGCTCAGTACTCAAAGAGGTTCATAGACCTCTCATGTTGCTCCACTGATATGTTGCGGGACCCATTTTTTAGGGCCCATACCTATGAGCAAGGACTCAGGTGAGAGATCAGGGCTTCGGTGATCCCACTCAGTGTCCCGACGTAGGTGGGGGTGTTAGAGAGAGCCCTCCTTGTGAAGAGTTTCATTGCTGAGCAGTCTACAGTAGAGAGATCCACCACCACTCATCACATAGTGGAGTCTTTTGCATCTGGTAGTATACAGACGTCACAGAGGTCCAAGAGGACCAGTACTACAGGAGTACAACTGCATGACTCAAGATTGGTTCTACGGGGCACCAGAATCGGAGACTAACATGCCAGGTGAAAGAAGTGTTTCACATGCGGCGGGCAGGGTTACATGGCTCGTGACTATCCGACCCACCGTTCGGATGATCAGCAGATGGTTGAAGGACCACCCAGGCAAATACAGAGATTCGATCGAGGGGGTCTATAGGGAGTAGTCGAACGTGGTAGAGGAGTTGGTCATGCAGCTGGCAGTGGGTGACGATTCGAGTTATTAACGCCACCACCACCATGAGTTCCACCCAGACCGCAGGGAGCTGGTGGATAGGGGAGAGCTCAGCTCCAGGTAGGTGAGGCTTATGATCATGGCGCTCTGGAAATGATATGAGGTACGGTCTGTGTCTGTTCCACCATAGATGCAGTACTTATAGACACAGGTTCCAATCATTCTTTTATTTACACTTCCCTCATTCGGATCTCGGGGATTCTGATGGAGCTGTCGGGTCGATCCTTAAAGCTAGAGACTCCTACGAGAGCAGATTCAACAATTATGCACATGTGCCAGCAATGTAAGCTTACTCTAGGAGGTGAGAACTTTAGTTGGGATCTCCTAGCAGCGGCGTCAAGGCCTTACAAAGTCATCTTGGGTATGCACTAGTTGTCTAAGGTCCAAGCTCAGATTTACTGTATTTTGTGCAAAGTTTGGTGTGTCAACACATATGGGACTAGGTTTACCTTCACCGGTGAGAAGGGAGCCCTTGCAGCACAGGATTGACTTGCATGATGGAGAGTGCAGTCGATCACGCATCAGTTGGGTAGCTTTACTGTTGGATATATTGATATGGAGAGTCTGAGTTATCTTGTAGTGGTGGACCATTACATGGATGTTTTCTCAGATGATGTCCCAGGTCTACCTCCTCGTAGAGAGGTGGAATTTTACATTGAATTATACCCTGGGATGGAACTGATATCTACACCAGAGTATCAAATGGATCATGCAGATCATTGCATTTTGCAGGTAAAGCTAGAGGACTTTCAAGGGAAGGGATTCATCGGGCCCAGTGTTTCTCCATGGGCAGCCCCGATTCTATTCGCCAAGAAGGTGAATGGGAGTTTGAGGCTTTTTTTTGACTATCGGTGCCAGAACCAGGGGACAGTGAAGAACAAGTACCCACTCCCAAGGATTGACGACCTCTTATATCAACTAAAGGGAGCACAATGGTTCTCAAATATAGACCTTAGATTAGACTATCATTAGCTCAGAGTACGAGATGAGCATGTGAAAAAGACAACCTTCAGGTGTCAGTATGGCCACAATGAGTTCTTGGTTATTCCATTTGGTGTAACCAACGCTCCAAAAGTGTTCATGGGACTAATGAACATGATCTTTCATCCATACCTTGATTGTTTTGTCGTAGTATTCATCGACACCATTTTGATCTACTTGGCTACTGAGAAGGAGCATACCTATCATTTGCAGGTAGTACTAGACACGCTCTGAGAGCACTAGATTTATGGTAATCTCTGAAAGTGTTAGTTTTAGATCCGAGAGGTTCACTTCCATGGACATGTCATCTCAGAGGCTAGTGTTGTCGTTGATCCAGCAAAGATTGAGGCGTTACTTGCTTGGGAGCCACCCTGGAGTGTGACTGAGGTACGGAGTTTCCTAGGATTGGATGAATATTACAGGAGGTTTGTGCCAAAATTCTCTAGAGTTGCAGCACCACTATCAGCCTTGAAGAAGAAGGGGAAACCCTTCATGTGGTCGGAGATATTACAGTAGATCATTCAGGAGCTGAGGTAGAGGCTGACTAGTTCCCCCATCTTGAGGCTTCCAGAGAAAGGCATAGGGTACATAGTTTACTACGACGCTATAAGGCCCCAGCCTTAAACCTTACTTAATCTTGGGTTATTACAAGATTACACATTGAGGATATTTTCAGGTTTAGAGTTTTAGAGAATTAGATCATGAAACTTGCATTACATTCCACATTTAAACAAAGTGGTTACATAAAAGACAATATTCATTCTTCCCCTCACGGAAACATATTTAAAATATAACACGGATTCTTTCTTGACACATCCTTGACACTATCATCACATCATGTACCTTTCCCTTGACCTGTGAAAAACATTTCAAAAACTTGGGATGAGAATAAAAAGCTCTGTAAGGGTTATAAAAATATGGAAAGGAAACATGAGTTCATATATACATAAGAATTAAATCATACTTTACCCATAAAACATAGGCATATTAAATCATGAATAAATCATAGAAAACATAAGACATAAAGGTAACTTGAGGCATTCATAACATTATTATGTAGGGAGTAACCCTCTTGGTTCCGTTTGGAATACCCATCACAGTATATTCCCTAAATCTCTTCGGAGAAACCTTATCGTTTCACTCCTTCGTGTTACCCAATGCATTGGAGAGCTATATCGGGCTCACCCGCCATTAGTTTATCACGGAACCACCCGTTCTTCATAAAAATTCCCAAGAACCATAACATAATCGTATCACATAAACATGAATAAAGGAAACATAACATTTCTACATTTCAATCATAATATAATATTTTAGGATATTGAAATTTTGAATCCATTCAAAAAGAAACCATTTCCAAAACCATTTAAAACATTTAATAAAGAGACTTTTGAATCAAAGTGTCCCATACCACCTTGAAGCTTAAAATTTTAAACCATTAATATCCATATAAATAAATCCTTAAAACCATTTTTAAAACATGGATATTAATAAGAACAAATAATTAAAATATTTGAAACGATATTTTGGTTAAAGGGGTTTTACCAAAATTAGAGACACTTGAATAAATAATTGAGGAATAACATTTAGTCAGAACTTTGTAATATCATGAGAATAAATGGATTCATGATATAATACTCCAAAGGACAGTATATACACCATATAAGAGTGAATTGGTGCATAACAACAATGAACCCTCAATAGAAATGTCAAATGTGATGAAATCCCTTATAGAGAAGGTATCCTTAAATTAAGGACAAATCAATCTCAAAAATATGTGTGTCAAATATCAGTACACCCAATATAAGTGGATATTAAGTGTAAAACAATAAAATTTCATTCACACATATTCAATGGATGACATATTCAATGACTACAAGTTGAACCCAAAGAAATCGAAATTGGGTTAAAAAGTTCCCTTGACAGCCTAACAGCATCACATCAAAATGAGTTGATGAGAGATAAGAAGTGTATCTCATCACTTGGACATAAACTTTACATCAATAAGGATGTATGAGAACATATCCCAACATAAAAATATGTAAATTAAAATACCCAATAAAATAAGTCTTTTAAAAAAGAGGAGGGTGAAAGGTTCCCTTACCGACTTGGGTATCTTTCAAAACATACACCCCATGAAAGAAAGACAATAGGTCATTGATGTAAATACTCATAAACAAAAGTATATTACACAAAGAGTATAATAATGTTCAGTACATACACCACTCAATGGAATTTGTGGTGAATGTAGCATAAATCTCACAGGAATAAAAGTGAGATGAAAAATCCCTTACGAAAACTCGGTAGCCTAACGGCGCCACATAAAACTTCCAAAATGGATTGATGAGAGAGAATAGGGTCTCTCATCACATGAACATAAAAATTACAATAAGTGTAATATAAAAGATCATCCCAATAACAAGAAATATGAGCTTTAAAAGGAATGACATAAAAGTGTATACTTAAAAAGAAAGAGAGGAGTAGGATCCCTTACCTCGGGTCCGACTTGACTCGATCGTTCTTTAATCTCCTGAATAATAAACTTGAGTTAATTTCTAATTCCTTAAGAACCTTTTTCAATTTCATTATTATATTTATACCACTTATTACCAGGTCATAAACATTATGTAATCATTTAAGTTAATAATATTTGTTTTGCCGATATTTGGTTCTTAAGTCGAAAGTGGACTTCTTACAATTACATGTTGTTCGTGTGGCCAAATGTTTATTATATCCAGAATTGTATTCATTATGTAGATATCATATATGTCATATATATCCAGTACATGCATGCATTTATAACATTACATAATCATTTAGAGGTAAGAAATGAAATGCACCGTTCATGGAGACGGTAAGCCGTACGTACGCATGAACGCTACTTTCATTTCTATTTCGTATTTTATAGAATGTAATAATAATGATATAAAGGTATATTATAATTCCAGTATAATATAATATATAATATCATATTTCCATCCTTTATACATCCCACATATGGTATTTAACGAATCAAATCACTTTGAGGGGGCGGTAGTCCGCACTTCCTTAAATGAAGATATCGTGTATACCCATAATGGAAGCCATAAAGGTAAGACAAAAATGAAAAATACAGAAGCATAAATAAAACATAAACATATTATATATCATATATAAAAAAGTGACATCATAATGGCCACCTTTGAAGGTGTTAAATGAGTATTGAACAATCATCGTTTCGGGAGGCAGAATTTCACCATCCACGGAAACCGTATGTTCTATAACCATTTGATGTAGTTGTGTGAGAGTGTAGCTCGAATAAATCTTATAACAACATCCTAGTATATTAAAGATACTGGTTTTGTTACAAAAGAAGTAAATAAATAGAGTTTAGGGGTTTGAGAAGAAAAATAAAACAAATGAACATGAGAGAATGAATTACCTTTAAAAGTGTAACTCCTTTTGATTTGAGCCTAAATGCTTCATTTGAAAGGATTATGCCCAAAGGAAATCCTCTAGGATGAGGAGAGGGATGTGGAGAGAGTAAATGGTCAGGGGTTGTCCGAGCCAAAGGCTTGAGGAGTGTGTGAAATGAGGTAGAGGTGGGGTCCTTTTAAAAGAGAAGAGGAGGAGCACTTTTGGAAAGTAAAGAAATATTACTTTATTTGAAAATGTGTTTCGGATTCAAAAGGTCCCACATTGATATACTTCGTGGATAAGGTGATAAGGCATCGAAATCCACTCATCCAATAAGTTTTGGACATGTGTAGTTCATAGATTTTACATTATCTTTCCATTTTATTTAAATCGTCAAATAATGATGTCATCACTGCATCATTATTATGTCATAAATAATTTAATTTATTTA
Source organism: Viscum album (assembly GCA_963277665.1). NCBI lineage: Eukaryota > Viridiplantae > Streptophyta > Magnoliopsida > Santalales > Viscaceae > Viscum > Viscum album. The sequence continues at coordinate 1,687,327,933 of OY728140.1, read as the reverse complement.
ATGTCTAAAAAGTATAAAAAAAATACTATGATGTAGGAAATCTTTTTATATTTCCAATGAATATTTATAATCAAAATGATGACTTGTATAACCCCACTTAAAAATTGTTTTAGTAAAACATATCATGTTTGTGTCAATTTTACTTTTACATTAAAAAAATGTTATTTATGTCATTTCCCAACCAAAGTGGATCCATGGGGTCCCCAAGTTGACCCATGGCTTGTATGGGTCGGCCATGATACAACCAATAGGTGTAGGACAAGTGTCATGGTGTTTTCACATTCTTATAATATCATTTTTACCTTAAACTACACTAATTACCTCTAATCGCGATTAAAAACTTAATAAGTTACTATTCACCAAAAAATTATTTTAATCTCATTGAACCACATTTTAATTATTAATGACAACCATGTATGTCGGATTTTTTAAAATCAAAACACAATGATGGCAAAATTTCATTTAAACGGAAAATCAGTTTTTATAAGTACCACTTAGTGGTTTCACTATTCATCAAAAATAAAAAAAATTCAGAAAAATCCCCAAAATTCACCCTAAGCTATATTTGATATTCTGAATTCAAAAATGAAGTCCGTTTTAAAAAATTCAAAACATATAAGTCACATTAATTAATTTAATAATTAATTCCCGTTGTCATGACAAATAGCGTGTTTTATGAAACAATAAGTATCAAAAGATTGACACTAGTTTAAGTCTGATTTCAAAGTGAAATTGATTCCAATGACCACTATTTGATTTAATAGTAAAAATATTTTCTAATTTCACTTTAAAACCAATTAAAAATATAATCTAATCATATAAATAAATTAGATTAAAAAGTGGTTTTGAATAAAAATACAACATTTTACACTATTCATTAAAAAAATGAACTTTATCGGAAAGATACCAAAAATTTACACAAAGTAAATTTTGATGTCCCCATTCTTAATAAGAGTTTTATTTGGACCAAAAGAATGTTTAAGAGTGAACAAAACTATATTTAATGACAGTTCTCCATCAAAAGGTGATAAGTGAACCTTTAGTAAAAACTAGGGCATATACGCCTAAAATTGAATTCTTTCCGTATTTTAAGCCTTTATCTTTTATTGTATAAATGTAAAAATATTTAAGAACATATATAATCATATTTTAGTTATTTCTATCCATTCCCGCCATTACAACGGCTACATGTTAACTACCATTTAAAATAATAATATTTTATTATTAGAGTACAACGTAAGATTCCCAAGAAACTCGTTGTTGCGTGTTGGGTACGCCATCGAGCATAGCGTCCCCTTTAAAGTCATATTAATATTTTATTCACAAATATGGATAAATATGAAAATTTCATATTCCTTATTTACCTGGGGTGTTACATCCTTCCCCCCTTTTGGGAATTGCGTCCTCGCAATTTTAAAATTGCGCTTGGAAACATCCTTGAACGTCCCACATCGGAACAAGAGTCGGTAAAACAATCTCTTTAAAATAAAGAAAGATAAGCACAGAGGTCATCCGATTTAACCCATACTAGGATTCCAAGTATGAAAATATGGACATGGAGGGGAAAACATAGGGTCATGTTCTGATGGAGAGTGATAGAAAACATGTTTAGGAGAAAGTTAACAATAAGAAAATCACAAACTTGTGATGGGTTAAACGGTGTTGGGTTCCCCAGTGGGAAAAGTTAATAGACAACATTTTTGTATTAAGTTACTTTTTATTGAGGAATTTATTCATAAGGAAGCATAAACACTTATCATGTTGACTTTCAACTTTTACTAGATTCCTTAGTCAAACTCATATTTTTTCCAAAAGACGAGTATTTAGGGAGACTTTTTCGCATTAAGAGTACTATAATCAACTTCTAGAGAATCACCTAATCCCCAAAAGAGAACTATATACATCCCATGTATTTAGGCTTTAACCAAAACCAAAACCAAAAAGTTTAGTACAAGATCAGATCATCCAGAAAAGGATAACCCCTTATAAAAAGAAAATCTATTCTTAATCTCCAAAATTTGTCCAACAAAACCCAAAGTTCAACGAGGACCATCTGATAAACAATTTGTCCATAAAATTCTTCAAAGTAAACCAATATAATATTGAAATCCAAATATTATAAGGATTTAGTCACATAGTCTTCCAAGTTAAATCGTAACATTTATCTCCAAACAACATCAGTTGCTCCTAAAGTCTCACATTGAAAAGTAATTATCCTAATCACATATCCTCCAAAATCAACTTACTCTTAATTAATAAAATCATATAACTAAAAAGAATCAGTCAAACTAACCAGGGACTTCACGTAGTCCAGTGGTAGGCGATAAATACCAGTCGCACTTTGGTTGTGGGTTCGATTCCAGCAGCATTATCCGACGCGACGGGTTGTCACACGGTCTGCGTGTTGTCCTTTTTCCAAAACTATATAATTCTCAAATCATTACCCAAAAAGGGATAAAATCATAAAAAATAACCATAACATAATTTAACCTCAATTTTATCTCATGCCTTTCACCTCAATCATAACATATGGTAACCCATAATTACCTCAAAAGTAAGGATCATATAAACCCAAATGGTTCTTTATAACTATGTCCACAAAAGAAAAGATAAATATTACTTGAATAAAATTTGCCTATATTAAACATCAGGGTTACACATAATATAAAAAGTCTTCTAATGTAACCACATCATCAAAAGAGACTTAATACTCTTAAGAATTTCACCCTAACTCTTGAAGCCCTTATATGTTGACATCTTACTCATTCAACATTCTTCATGATCCATTATCCATTCCTTTCCAACTTATTCCGAAATACCTCTTTCCTACAAACAAAATCATGAATCATATCCTAATATTCCAAAATAAGAAAACAATAGTCATGAAATAGTACATACCTTTGATTGGTCATTGTCAGTTTCTTCATCCTCAATCGGAATGGCATTAGGTATTGGTAAACGAATATTGGTACGCTCTTGGTGACCCCATTCACGAAACTTCTTCATAGGACATGTGTTTGCATAATTACCATGCACACCACATTTAAAACATTCAATTGATCCCTCAGAAAGAACTTCTTTCCCTTTCCTCGAGTCAACTGGATGCTTCCTTTTTCCATGGCAGGTTCTTGCTTTATGACCTTCATTTCCACATCTATAGCATATTTCTGTCCCTTTGAAACATTTTCCTAGGTGTTTCTTTCCACATCTTTGACACATAGGTTTTTGAACACACTTACCTTTATGATTATTACCTGTACTTCCGTAGGGATTTTATTCTTGCATATATGATGCCTTAGAGAAATCTCCAAGGTTTAGGTGGTCAATCATGACTCCAGATAGTTGGTTGAGGATAATCAAAAGAGTTCTCATTGAAGCTCCCATATCATTCAGTTTCTTGCTCAAAAAACTGTCACAGTTTCCTTCACATCCACTGTTACTTTGGTGCCTGCTAGATCCAGCCATTTAATAAAACCAAAAAGGTCAGTGTGAGTATATCAACAAAACCATCATGTACTAATGAGTAAGATAGACAATAAGATATACTTACTCATTCACTTTATCTAAAACTAAGACTCTTTCTGAAATCCTAACTGTTATGGTAATTGTCAATAATGCTTAAAGAATACCCTAACATCTAAAGTTATCTAAACCGACCTTTGATACCAACTATAAGGCCCCAGCCTTAAAACTTACTTAATATTGAGTTATTACAAGATTACACATTGAGGATCTTTTCAGGTTTAGAGTTTTAGATAATTAGATCATGAAACTTGCATTACATTCTACATTTAAACAAAGTGGTTACATAAAAGACAGTATTCATTCTTCCCATCACGGAAACATATTTAAAATATAACACAGATTCTTTCTTGACACATCCTTGACACTATCATCACATCATGTACCTTTCCCTTGACCTGTGAAAAACATTTCAAAAACTTGGGATGAGGATAAAAAGCTCAGTAAGGGTTATAAAAATATGGAAAGGAAACATGAGTTCATATATACATAAGAATGAAATCATAATTTACCCATAAAACATAGGCATATCAAGTCATGAATAAATCATAGAAAACATAAGACATAAAGGTAACTTGAGGCATTCATAACATTCTTACATAGGGAGTAACCCTCTTGGTTACGTTTGGAATACCCATCACAGTATATTCCCTAAATCTCTTCGGAGAAACCTTATCGTTTCACTCCTTCGTGTTACCCAATGCATTGGAGAGCTATATCGGGCTCACCCGCCCTTAGTTTATCACGAAACCACCCGTTCTTCATAACAATGCCCAAGAACCATAACATAATCATATCACATAAACATGAATAAAGGAAACATAACATTTCCACATTTCAATCACAATATAACATTTTAGGATATCGAAATTTTGAATCCATTCAAAAAGAAACCATTTCCAAAACCATTTAAAACATTTAATAAAGAGATTTTTGAATCAAAGTGTCCCATACCACCTTGAAGCTAAAAATTTTAAACCATTAATATCCATATAAATAAATCCTTAAACCCATTTTTAAAACATGTATATTAATAAGAACAAATAATTAAAACATTTGAAACGATATTTTGGTTAAAGGGGTTTTACCAAAATTAGAGACACTTGAATAAATAATTGAGGAATAACATTTAGTCAGAACTTTGTAATATCATGAGAATAAATGGATTCATGATATAATACTCCAAAGGACAGTATATACACCATATAAGAGTGAATTGGTGCATAACAACAATGAACCCTCAATAGAAATGTCAAATGTGATGAAATCCCTTATAGAGAAGGTATCCTTAAATTAAGGACAAATCAATCTCAAAAATAAGTGTGACAAATATAAGTACACCCAATATAAGTGGATATTAAGTTTAAAACAATAAAATTTCATTCACACATATTCAATGGATGACATATTCAATGACTACAAGTTGAACCCAAAGAAATCGAAATTGGGTTAAAAAGTTCCCTTGACAGCCTAACGGCATCACATCAAAATGAGTTGATGAGAGATAAGAAGTGTATCTCATCACTTGGAAATAAAATTTACATCAATTAGTATGTATGAGAACATATCCCAACATAAAAATATGTAAATTAAAATACCCATAAAAGAAGTCTTTTAAAAAAGAGGAGGGTGAAAGGTTCCCTTACCGACTTGGGTATCTTTCTAAACATACACCCCATGAAAGAAAGACAATAGGTCATTGATGTAAATACTCATAAACGAAAGTATATTACACAAAGAGTAGAATAATGGGCAGTACATACACCACTAAATGGAATTTGTGGAGAATGTAGCATAAATCTCATGGGAATAAAAGTGAGATGAAAAATCCCTTACGAAAACTCGGTAGCCTAACGGCGCCACATAAAACTTCCAAAATGGATTGATGAGAGAGAATAGGGTCTCTCATCACATGAACATAAAAATTACAGTAAGTGTAATATAAAAGATCATCCCAATAACAAGAAATAATATCTTTAAAAGGAATGACATAAAAGTGTATACTTAAAAAGAAAGAGAGGAGTAGGATCCTTTACCTCGGGTCCGACTTGACTCGATCGTTCTTTAATCTCCTGAATAATAAACTTGAGTTAATTTATAATTCATTAAGAACCTTTTTCAAGTTCATTATTACTTTTATACCACTTATTACCAGGTCATAAACATTATGTAATCATTTAAGTTAATAATATTTGTTTTGCCGATATTTGGTTCTTAAGTCGAAAGTGGACTTCTTACAATTACATGTTGTTCGTGTGGCCAAATGTTTATTATATCCAGAATTGTATTCATTATGTAGATATCATATATATCATATATATCCAGTACATGCATGCATTTATAACATTACATAATCATTTAGATGTAAGAAATGAAATGCACCGTTCATGGAGACGGTAAGCCGTACGTACGCATGAACGCTACTTTCATTTCTATTTCGTATTTTATTGAATGGAATAATAATGATATAAAGGTATATTATAATTCCAGTATAATATAATATATAATATCATATTTCCATCCTTTATACATCCCACATATGTTATTTAACGAATCAAATCACTTTGAGGGGGCGGTAGTCCGCACTTCCTTAAATGAAGATATCGTGTATACCCATAATGGAAGCCATAAAGGTAAGACAAAAATGAAAAATACAGAAGAATAAATAAAACATAAACATATTATATATCATATATAAAAATATTGACATCATAATGGCCACCTTTGAAGGTGTTAAATGAGTATTGAACAATCATCGTTTCGGGAGGCAGAATTTCACCATCCACAGAAACCGTATGTTCTATAACCATTTTATGTAGTTGTGTGAGAGTTTAGCTCGAATAAATATTATAAAAACATCCTAGTATATTGAATATACTGGTGTTGTTACAAAATAAGTAAATAAAAAGAGTTTAGGGGTTGGAGAAGCAAAATAAAACAAATGAACATGAGAGAATGAATTACCTTTAAAAGTGTAACGCCTTTTGATTTGAGCCTAAAGGCTTCATTTGAGAGGATTCTTCCCAAAGGAAATCCTCTAGGATGAGGAGAGGGATGTGGAGAGAGTAAATGGGCAGGGGTTGGCCGAGCCAAATGCTTGAGGAGTGTGTGAAATGAGGTAGAGGTGGGGGCCTTTTAAAAGAGGAGAGGAGGGGCACTTTTGGAAAGTAAAGAAATATTACTTTATTTGAAAATGTGTTTCGGTTTCAAAAGGTCCCACATTGATATAATTAGTGGATAAGGTGATAAGGCTTCTAAATCCACTCATCCAATAAGTTTTGGACATGTGTAGTTCATAGATTTTACATTATCTTTCCATTTTATTTAAATCGTCAAATAATGATGTCATCACTGCATCATTATTATGTCATATATAATTTAATTTATTTAATTTCTAAAAATTATAAAAAAAATACTATGATGTAGGAAATCTTTTTATATTTCCAATGAATATTTATAATCAAAAATATGACTTGTATAACCCCACTTAAAAATTGTTTTAGTAAAACATATCATGTTTGTGTCAATTTTACTTTTACATTAAAAAAAATGTTATTTATGTCATTTCCCAACCAAAGTGGATCCATGGGGTCCCCAAGTTGACCCTTGTATTTTCTTGGTCGGTCATGATACAACCAATAGGTGTAGGACAAGGGTCATGGTGTTTTCACATTCTTATAATATCATTTTTACCTTAAACTACACTAATTACCTCTAATCGCGATTAAAAACTTAATAAGTTACTATTCACCAAAAAATTATTTTAATCTCATTGAACCACATTTTACTTCTTAATGAAAACCATTTATGTCGGATTTTTGAAAATCAAAACACAATGATGGAAAATTTTTATTTAAACGGAAAATCAGTTTTTATAAGTACCACTTAGTGGTTTCACTATTCATCAAAAATTGAAGTTTTTCAGAAAAATCCCAAAAATTCACCCTAAGCTATATTTGATATTCTGAATTAAAAAATGAAGTCCGTTTTACAAAATTCAAAACATATAAGTCACATTGATTAATTTAATAATTAATTCTCGCTGTCATGACAAATAGCGTGTTTTATAAAACAATAAGTATCAAAAGATTGACACTAGTTTAAGTCTGATTTCAAAGTGAAATTGATTCCAACGACCACTATTGGATTTAATGGTAAAAATATTTTCTAATTTCACTTTAAAACCAATTCAAAATATAATCTAATCATATAAATAAATTAGATTAAAAAGTGGTTTTGAATTAAAATACAATATTTTACACTATTCATTAAAAAAATGAACTTTATCGGAAAGATACCAAAAATTTACACAAAGTAAATTTTGATGTCCCGATTCTTAATAAGAGTTTTATTTGGTCCAAAATAATGTTTAAGAGTGAACAAAACTATATTTAATGTAGGTTCTCCATCAAAAGGTGATAAGTGAACCTTTAGTAAAAACTAGGGCATATACGCCTAAAATTGAATTATTTCCGTATTTTAAGCCTTTATCTTTTATTTTATAAATGTAAAAATATTTAAGAACATATATAATCATATTTTAGTTATTTCTATCCATTCCCGCCATTACAACGGCTACATGTTAACTACCATTTAAAATAATATTATTTTATTATTAGAGTACAACGTAAGATTCTCAAGAAACTCGTTGTTGCGTGTTGGGTACGCCATCGAGCATAGTGTACCCTTTAAAGTCATATTAATATTTTATTCACAAATATGGATAAATATGAAAATGTCATATTCCTTATTTACCTGGGGTGTTACAGACGCATCAGGGACCGAGCTCGGATGTTTCCTAATGCAAGAGCGAGAAGTGATCGGTTATGGTTCTCAATAGTTGAGACAACATGAGCAGAACTACTCTACCCATGATCAGGAGTTTGCAATAGTGGTCTTCACCTTGAAGAAGTGGCAGCACTATCTGATGGGTGAACGTTTTACCATTTATAGTAATCACAAGAGTCTCAGGTATATATTATCTCAGAAGGACATGAAACTGATATAGAAACGTTGGCTAGAGTTCCTCCAAGACTATGACTTAGATATTTTCTATACTCCTGGAAAGGGGAACGTTGTAGCAGATGCACTCAGCAAGAGATCTGGTATACAGCTACTAGGTGAGGCAATGGAGAAGCTGTTAGCTTTGCAGAAATCCTTTGTGGATAGAGATGGATAAGATTTTCTATAGTTTCTTACAATCACTCCCCCACTTCTTCATCGAATCCGGGAGGTGCATCATGGGGACACTGACTGCGAGACACGACATGGTCAGATATCCATAGGACAGGCATCTGATGGATTTTCTGAAGGTGGGGAGCATGTCGTCCCCTTCAGAGGACGTACCATGGTACATGTGTCACTTCAGGAGGAAGTGTTGAGGGAGTCTCACACATCCCCTCTAGCGGTACATCCAGGAGTGGCGAAGATGTACCCGGATCTTCGACGATAGCTCTGGTTTCTGACAATGAAGAATGAAGTTGCAGAGTTTGTCTCTCGATGCCTCACTTGTCAGCAAGTGAAGGCGGATCATCATGTACCAGTAGGCTTGGCTCAGCCTTTAGAGTTCCCATAGTGGAATTGGGATGGGATATTAATGGATTCCATGACAGGACATCCACATACATCCAGAGGTCATGACTCGATTTGGGTGATCGTCGACCGACTCACCAAGTCAGCCCACTTCCTACTGATCAGAGAGAAGGGTTCGGTAGAGGGATTGAGATGCATCTATGTGCAACAGATTGTGCGTCTACATGGAGTAACTTTGATGATTATCTCTGATTGTGATGCACTATTTAATTCCCACCTATAGATGGGGTTGCAGGAGGCTTTCGAGATGCAGCTTCGTTTAACCACTGCCTTCCATCCTCAGATAGATGGAAAGACTGAGCAGACCATTCAGACCCTCAAGGACATTCTCCATGCTTGTTTCCTCGACTTCGGTCATAGCTGGTGGTACCATTTACCTTTGGTGTAATTTGAATACAACAATAACTATCACTCCACTATAGGGATGGTACATTTTGAGGCATTATATGGGCAACCTTGCAGATCACCTTTGTGCTGGACTAACCCAGGGGAGTCCGCACTAGTAGGACCAAAGATGGTACAGGATATCACGGAGAAGGTGCAGATCATTCAGGAGTGGATGAAGACTGCACAGAGTATGCAAAATTCGTATGTCGATAGGAGATGGAGACCTCTGGAGTTCAAGGATAGTTACCATGTGTTTCTACGAGTCTCACCTCGATTAGGTCTACAAAGATTTGGCCAAGGCGGCAAGTTATCTCTGAGGTTCATTGGACCTTTTCAGGTCCTCAACATAGTTGGCGAGGTGGCATACCGCTTAGCTCTTCCCCCTCAGTTGCACCGGGTGCACGATGTCTTCCAAGTATCCCAGTTGAAGAGATATGTGAATGACCCTTCTCACATCATCGACCTTGGCGAGATAGACATCGAAGATGGGGAAACTTCTACAGAGGTTCAAGTAGATATTGAGGATCGATTGGAGTGGGTCCTTCATGGACGGTCTATACCTTTGGTGCATGTTCACTGGAAGCACGTGATCCTCTAGGAGAGCACATGTGAGTGGGAGGCTCATAAGCGTTCTCAGTACCCCCACTTATTCCATTACTTCAAGTTGTAGCTTATGGGGATGTAAATCCCTAAGGTGTGGAGAATGTAGATAACCGATATTTCTATTTATTTTTTTAATATATGGGAATTTTATGAGTCCAAAAAAATTGATGGTGCATGATTCTGATGACCAAAGTTCCCAGAATGAATTTCTGAACTTTTTTTCGTGAACATTCAGTAAACGTGCAAGAGAGTTTTCCTAACTTTTAAACCAGTGCTTGGAATTGAAATATGTGGGCACCATTGAACTTGTAGCACCGGTATTCACTTAAAGATACTTTCATCTCAATGGTAGTTGGTCGAGAGTGAAAGATAGTTTTTGTGTTTTTTGAGTAAGAATAAAATAAAAATAAAAGTGTGTGACTTTTTTATTTTTATTTGCAGCACCCATGTGGGTGTTGGGAGGTGGGGTCCACCATAATTAACCTCCATGTGGAATTTTGAAGTGGGGACCACCAGACCTTAACCTCCCATGAGAGGTTATGGTGGGGGGGACCACCCGAACCCTAACCTCCCATGAGAGGTAATGTTGGTGGGGACCACGTGGGATTAAACACCTTTGAAACCCCCCTTTAGTTGGGAGAAACCCTCAACTCCATAATAAATGTGGGGCGCCTCATCAACACCTCCACAATTTTTATTGTTCCAACGCACCATATAAATTGTGTCAACTCCTCCTTAATCAATTAAACCATTTTGACTATTATTCCAATGACTTAATAGTTATTATAATCTATTATCTTTGGATGCCTTTTCTTTTTCGGTGGAATTGGGGAGAGGAGGATCTTGCAAGAAAGATACCAGCGAAGAACGCTCCACCGATGAAAAATGCTCCCCTGAAGAAGAACGTCGGCGAGGAACACCTTCGACTATGAAGAACGACCTCGAATTCGACCTTCTTCCTCGGAACTTCCTTCGACGTAGGACTTGTTCGTCTATAATGAATCTACGTCCACCTTTTTTCACCAACGTTAGCCAACAATGAACAGGGTAGGGGTTTAATGTTGTTTGATTATCACTTCACAAGTACACCCCTTCTTTTCTTTTGCGGGTTAGGAAGAATTTTCGTGAGAGGGTTTGATGTGCTTTATTCTTGTGAACCTCTTGCTACCGCTCTAGGGCGGAGAGTGTGGGCCAAAATAACATGGCCCGTCCTCTCCGTAATCCTTGTGTTGATTTGTTGTGTTTTTTAAATGGAGGAAGGCAACAAAGGCGACGAATGCAACGGCGTCGCCGCCCACGGCCCCCGTGTCCCGCGCTGCCTCCGAGCCGCCCCGGCCTCACGACCGAACCGACCCCGCGCCGCTGCCGGATGAACTAGGCCTGATCCATGCCTTACCCCAGCCGCACCGCCCCCGGCTGCACCGTGCAGCAAACCGGTCACGCCACGCCCCAGCCACTCTGGTCTCTCGGCCGAACCGACCCCGATCACGCCACCTCGCCTCCGAGACGAGCTGCCCTGGCTGTGCCATCTTCCGACCGAGCCACCCTGGCCGCTCTGGAAATATTGGTTAAACCGAACTTGGAAGAGCCACTCGCTGGCTAAACCCGCCCCAGCTGCGCCACCCGGGCCCCCGGGGAGAGACGCCCCGAGTCGCGCCCCTGCGATCCTCCGAGCCGAAATGGCCGCGTGCACTCGTCCGAGCCACCCCCGTGGTGCCCTCTGGGCCAATCAGCAAACATGGCGCCCTCCAGTCTGAACCCCCTCGTGCCAACCCACAGTCAGTCCGCACCCTTGCGGTCGGTCTGCGCCATCACGGCTCTCCGCAACCCCTCGCGGCCTGCTGGGATGGGCCCAGCTGGCCGGGCCAAACTGAATGGGTTGGCCCATCCAACGGCCCAGGCCAGAACCAACGGGTCAGGTCGGGTCGACCCAAACCAGGTCGGCCGAGACGAGGTCGGGCTGGGTCGGTTTGACCGGGTCGGACCGGACCCGGGCCCACTATGATCCACTTACGCTCCTTCGGACATATGTTTGGAACCGGACGTCTGTTTGACGAACCATCCACAGCGCTGGAATTCTTAGACTACTATAGTTTTGGGTATAGTTGAGGTACGGTCAGTTTGGATCGATCACAAATCCAACTAGGCCCCCGGGACTAAAAGGCTAATAACTCACAGACCGGGCATCTGTTTGATGCGTCGTATGTTGTGTTGATAAGCCTATGACGTGGCAGACCTTTGAGATACTTCTTTGTGAGACTTTGTGACAGTTTGAGTATCGACCAATAGCTTTTGGAGCGGATCCACCTAGAGACGAACGAGCGCAGTGCAGAGACATAGTAGATGGCTGAGACCTGATGACTGTTGACCATTTTGACTCGGAGTGACTTGCCTAGGCTAGTGGGGATCGCCTTGATATTGCAGCAGACCCACATTGGGGAGCATCTTGGTGTCACGGCAGACCCACAATGCTCAACTAGAGGATTACCGCAACATGCTATGAGGGAGAGCGCGCTTGGTGATGCGGCAAAGCCACGGTGGGGAGCACGCTTGGTGACACAGCAGATCCACGATACTCGACAGGAGGAGTACCTCAACAGTCCGAGGTTAGTGGGAAGCACGATTGGTGTCGCGGCAGGCCCAATGTACTCAATATAGGAGGAGTTCTTCAGTATCCTAGGTTTCAACAATGTCATTGGGGTTGTTACTTGATACTACCCCTAGAATAAAATCCTTGTTGAGCTGAGTCAGTTTTTCTGTGTTTTCCCCATGATTGAGATGGATCACTTGAAAACTTAGATATATGTATGGGAACATACCTAAGTAGGGTTATCTGTTGATTTCTTACTTTTTGGTTTATCCTTGGTTGATTTTTTTGAGACCTTGAGGGTCTCGGGGTCCCTACTGAGTATCTTTATACTCACCCCTACACGGGGTATGCCTGCACCTTGTTGTGTTGGATGCAGACGACGGGCAGTGTCGACTGAGGCTGAGAGTACCAGGACTGGATGATACCCGGAGGTGGACCATACGACGTGTCGATACGCGGAGGAGACGGATAGATGTTGAGTGCTGAGGAGGTGATATGTAACAACCCTTCAGGTAGGATCCTCATAGGATGATCCAGTAGCTATAATTTATCTTTATTTAGTTGTATTGTATTTCATTTTTACTTGTACTTTCCAATTGGGCTTGTAATCTTCCCCCTTTTACTTTCAACACACTTTTGTTCTACAGTTTACATGGGGTTTTGTATCTTACTGTGTGTTTATTTGCGTGTGTTTACAGGTTATAAAGGCAATTCCTTCCTAGTTAAATGGAATTACACCTTGGTGCTAGTTTCCATCCCCTGGCCTATGGAAGGCGTGCTTGGGGTAGTCACGGCATCGGCCCCAGGGGATGGGTCATGAAATAATATACTTTCAATATTATATAATTAATATGATTATTTTCATTATATTTTAATCTTCATTTAAGGTTATTATTTCAATTGTGTTATGATTCAAAGTTACCAAATTTGTAAAAGTTTATAGTTATAATCTTATCGTTTATCGAGATTGTTTAAGATCATTAAAAGGCATTTTTCCCATGTTTTACCTTTTTAACACATTTGTTTTTAAAATTGAATCTTCTAATCATTTTCTGAATGAGGTTATTTTCTAAACATTTTACGGTGAAAATTGAGTATTCGACATGTATAGATTTACCTTTTATCATGACTATCATTCCTTTCAAGATTCTTTTACAAGATTACAAAGTTATCTTTTTTTAAAAAAAAATTTCCCAATAATGTGGAAATTCATTATTTTAATGTTGTTGTCAATGAAAAAGTGTTTAATAAAGATTTTATTTTAAAAAATTATTTTAAATCATTTTCAAAACATCCTTAATAATTTTTCAAAAGTATTTTCAAATAAAATGGTTTTCAAAATGTTTTCAAGATTCATTTATATGTTTTCATGGAAAAATTGTTTCAAAAAGTTTTAAATATTCTTATATAGGTTTTCAAGGAAAACGTTTTTCAAAATGTTTTCAATATTATTTTATATTATTTTAAGGAAAAATAATTTCATAATCTTTTCACGCTTATTTGATAAGTTTTCAAGTAAAAGGGTTTTCAAAAAAATTTCAAGCATATTTCATAAGTTTTCAAGGAAGAAGGTTTAAAAAAATTCATGCTTATTTTATAAGTTTTCAATGAAAAAGGATATCAAAATTTCCTCAATAATCCTTTATATGTTTACATGTTTATTTTCAATGAAAATGATTTTTATGATTTTTCATGTTTAAAAGTATTTTTTATTGAAGAAATGATATTTTCCTAGATTTTTTTTAAAAGATCATTCAAAATTATTTCTCATATAGGATGACACTATTTGGGGTTACTCATGAATTTATGGGAAATGATCCAAATTTTTTATTCATATTCATTATTGAATGGTTTCTGTTTTTTTAGAATGATTCTTATGAAACTAAATTCTCTTTCATGGGTCATGTGTTAGTTAAATTTGTTTCTCTTTCATAGGTTCTATGTTTATGAAATCCATTTCTCTTTCAAGGTTTGTAATTTTATGAAATATAATTATATTTCATGGTTTATATTTTTATGAAACCCATTTATTTTCACAATATATTATTTGATGAAATGATTATGAAACTTATCTATTTTCCATAGGTTAGGCTAAGATTACAAGATTATAATGCCCACTTCATTTCATGTGTTATGTTTTGATTAATATATATGATATCATGGAATATGTATTTTTGATTTAATTATGAGATGTTTGGGACCTATATCTCCCTCCCATGCTTTCATTAAATATTTATATCTCATGACGTATTATAATATGGTCTTCGAAGTTATCCTTGACTAATAAGATGGTCAAGGGGTTGAACCATGATTATAAAGATGGTATGGGGAGTGAACTCATACTACTAAGATGGTCATGGGAGTGAACCATGAATACCAATATGGTTTGTGGAGTAGAACCATTCTACTAATATGGCCTTGGAAATGATTCCTTGAATTATTTGGAAATAATTTTATTTTATTATGTGTTTTCCATAATTCTATGTTTTATTCCAATGTTATTCATTCATGTCTTATGTAGTCATCTTCCTTATGATTCATGTCTTATGAACTTCCAATATTTATTCCATAATTCATGATAATTCTCTTTTATATGAATTTTATGATCTTCTAATGTTATGATAACGTTCTCATACCCTTATGCTCATGATTTTTCTTACAAATCTCCCTTATTTTTGCTTTCTGAGCATCTGAGATGACCTCTTTTTGCCTTTTATTCCTCTGGTTTAAAATATATAATATAGGTATCATATTTATAAGTGGGGTTCTAGTATTTTATATAATAGTGGGAGAAAATATATCCCACTCATGTATCAGAATTTACTTTTCCATGTTTTCAAAGACACAAAACTAACATAGTCTTCAAGGGTCTATTTTTTTGTTACATATTAAGTATTACATAAAAGATATGTAATGTTAAAGTATGAAAAGTGAGGGTCTCTATAGTTGGTATCATATCTAGGTTTAGTCAACATTTGGAAACTATGATGAGAAAACTTTAGTGGGATCTCTATGTATATTACTAAGTATATTTCTAGGGATATTTCTAAGGATAAATATAAGAGTTAGTTTAAGTTTAGGAAAATTTCATAGAATTTTGGTAAAGGATAGAGTGGGTGGTTTCCTATAAATACATGCATGTTTGGATAAAAAAACTAGATTTAGTTCTTTCATAGATTTACCTAGGAGTAAAAACATTAACAAGGTGTGTCTGGCCTGACTCGATGTAACCTAGTACACAAAAACAAGCCTTACTG
Organism: Viscum album; assembly: GCA_963277665.1. NCBI lineage: Eukaryota > Viridiplantae > Streptophyta > Magnoliopsida > Santalales > Viscaceae > Viscum > Viscum album. The sequence goes on along the minus strand of OY728140.1, from coordinate 1,687,311,982 downwards.
TACATTTAGTTTGAAACTCCTTGGGGATATGATTTGGAAACTCAAAAACACTACATGAACCATCATAATGAATTTAAAATAATTTTTATATGAATATACTAGGATAAACCTATGGTTTCATAGATTGACTAAGTTTGTTTCATTATTTATACATCCTATAAGTAATTTTTCATGGTTATATGGCTTTTTTTTAAAGTAAGTGTCTATCAAGCTATGCTTTCTAGTTTTATTCAATAGTGGGAAGTATAAGTAGTTGGGTTAATATTTAATGTTTGAGAATGTGAAAGTATGTGAATGATGAAAATTTATTTCCTAAGTTTACATAAAAATATCATAATTTCGAAGGTCCATGAGTATTGGATATAATCTTAAAGATACGGAAACTGCAAAATACATGTGAATGATATAGATTGATCTTCCTGTATTATTTACATTATGCGCAAGAAGATTGATTATATTATGTTTGAGGAAACTTAAAACATGCTTCATACTTCGTATTCATGGAAATAGGTATTAAAAAAAGTTTATGAAGCTTTAGTTAGAGTTTATGAATAAAGTTTGATGAATGAAGTATTTATGTTTTTGAATTCAGGGATTATATTATATAAATAATCAAATATATAATTATATTTAGTATAGGTTTCTCATTAAGGATTATAAATTATAGGCTCAATGGTGCAGGTGAGGTAGATAGGTGATTTCATGGAAATGTAGTATTTTTATTAATGAAATTTAACCCTTAATTTATTCATGATTTCGAGAAAACAATGGTTGGATTAGGATATGTTGGATTGTACTAATTACGTCATATATGATAAGTTATTATTTGAAAAAGTATCATATGTTTTTATATATGAAGTTTATACCATCTTGGATTTATGAAATATTTCATGTAATCATTTAAATATGGAAGAATACAAGGCTTACAAAAGTACTAATTCTAATTCTTGTTATTTAAATGTTTCAAGAGAATATATGATGATGGTATTCACAAGTTTGTAATGTGACAACTGAGAGCTACTTCATGATATATAGGGGCCAATGTAAAGATGATTTGATGAATTTGTTTCTAAAGTGTGGGATTTTCATATTTCAAAAGGGTCATAAACATAACCACTTGTGGGAAGATTAATTTACTATTAGGATTAAATTTTTTAGTATAAGTTATTATCTCATCAAATGAAGATTTATGCATATTGGATAAAATTTTCTATGAAATATTTGTTGATGATATATGATTACATATGGAATGGCATATCATGGATCTCATGATCTGTTAGTTCTTCATGAATGAAAAATTCACCATCATTTTTTGAGAAAGAGGTGAAGGGGATCAAGGAGCGATAATGGGTAAGTTTTTCCCAAAATAATTTAATTACATACTTCTATGAAAATTATTAATCTTAAGAAAGAAAATATTGAATTAAAATGTTGTCTAAATACAATAATTGTTTTGAACTGATGACCTTTTAAATCATCACAAATTTATGACATTGAGGCCCTCAACATTTCATTGATCATTTACCTGTTTACAATTGATGACCAAAATCATTTTGTAGAAATATTTAGGATTTTCATCCAAGTCTATGTTTTCAATTCCAACCTATGTTCTCCTACATCCAAACCTAGCTATGATTTACTGTGGGTAATAGTTATAATTCCAACTTTCAATTTTTAAAGGATGTTTTGGTGTTGATTTTTATGTTTTCTATTAATATTATGGAACATAGTATTATTAAACCACTGATTACCTAGATGAAATTACGACGAGAATTTAATTTTAAGGGGGTTATAATGTAACACATGGAGTTTTTTTAAAATATATTTTTTGAATTAATTTAACCTTTTTGATATTTTTATTTCCATGCAACAATGAATAAATATTTTGGTATATGATTTCACAAAGTTATTATTTCATTTTGAGCTTAAAAATTATATTATTATACTATATGATACATCAATATAGGTTTTTTCTACATTAAACACTCACTTGGTTTGCATTATAGGAAACACTGACTTGGCTTCCATTACATGTAACATTGAGTTTTTATGAAATTGAATTATTCTTGTTATAATTAATTAAAATAAATAGTTGAAATATAGATATTAAAAATAATAATATGAATATTAAAAAACACCTTTTAAATATTATTGATAATAGTTTTTTATAAAAAAAACTAATGATGATGAAGCATATAATTTCTTGTAAAGTCTTTATAGGTTTGGAAATTCTATTTTCAAAAAAAAATATTTTTTAACTCCTCATGTGAACAATAATAAAATTGATTTTAGACACTTTTATTATTTTAATTTGATAAAATAAGCATCATTTTTTAATTCATAATGTTAAAATTATCTTAGGGTTATTTTTTGAGATTTTTTAGAGAAACTACATTTTTGGGTGAATAGTGACAAACACAGCATTTTAATTCAAAACTAGTTTTTTATCTGATTTATTAATATAGTTAAATTATTTTTTAAGTTGGTTTAACAGTCACTACGGATCTATTATACATATATTAATATAATTTAGGTCATTGGAGTCATTTTTATGTTTAATTTAGATAAAAATTCTTAATGGCCTTTTGAACATTCTCACTTTAAAAACTCACTTTCTCACCACATCAATGAGAATAGCATTAAACATAATTTTTCAATTTCTATGAATTTACTTTAAAAAAAGATTTAAAAATTTATAATAATTATAATATTTATATTCTAATATGATCAAATAATTTTTTTACCCAAAATATTAGGGAATGTGATTAAAATTAATTACTGAGATTAATGTAAAATTAAGCTAAACAAGGGACTAAACCTTAAAATTAAGTACCAAAATGATGTAGAAACATTTCAAACGCCCATTTTCTGTTTATATTTTATCCATAAACCGTAAATATTTTAGTTTTGTTCGTTTTTTATGAATATTTTAGGTAAAAATATTGGTATACCTGACTTGTTTTCAAAAAATACCAAATGTTCCCTTTCACTCCCCTATAAAAGGTCACCAACTATCTAACTTATTAAAACCATTAAATACTCATAAGATCTTATAATATATTCAAAATTCACTTCCCAACATCCCACAAGTATTCTTTGAAGCCTTCCTTTTGTAATAAAACCAATCAAGGTAGCCCTTTTTTGCAAAGCAAAAGGAGTAACCAAAGAAGATTTAGCATCCTTCCTCAAGCTCCTTTCGTTTATTTTCTTTCTCCAAAACCTAAAACATTCTTATTTAATGCTATTATAATAATAATAGTATCATTAATATACTTATATGTTGTTATTATAATCTATTTATATGTACTTACACACACTTCCTTCTAATGGGTAACGAACTTTCTATTCTTGGGTATGGCAATCTACCGCTTCACGAAACGATGTTTTTCATCTTAAAATTACCACCTCTCGTGGATGGAAATTATGATGGAAAATAAGTTTTTATATAATATATATAATATTTATTATTAATATATTCATATTTATTTTTTATACAAATTCAACCTTCATTCTTTTTATTTTGTATAAATACGATAATTTCGTTTGAGGAAGTGTGAGCTACTGCCTCCTCAAAGTGATGTGATTTGTTTACACGCTACATGAAACATATTAATAATAGGTTTAGTGAAATTATATGATATATATGACACTATATTTCTACTTTAATTATTTTATATTTATACATATATTTCATTCACTTTATTTCATTCAATATTACAATGAAAATAAGAAAGAACATTCATGAGTATGTACGGACAACCATCTCCATGAACGGTGTATTCCATTTCATATTACTATGTAATATAGATTATTATAAATACATATATAATGAATATAAATTATATTTATATCATTTTTTAAATTCAGGAAGTCATGATATAATTATGGGGAACAAAAATATAAACAATTAAGATAATTGGCGAAACAAAGCCAATATTACCTGAAGCGAAAACTTTACTTGGAATGATTAATAATTGGGTAATATAAAGTCAAAATTAAACCATAAATGGTATTATATATAAAAATATGGTTCTTTAAATGATTTATAATAAACTTATATTTATTATATAGGATTTTTTTATGAGTTTTAACAGAGTAAAGTCATAAGGTAAGGTAATTTCATCTCACTTTTTAATTTCATGAGATACATGTCTTATTCACCTCTCATTTATTTTATATGATATTTTTACTAACATAGGATGTATTTTATTATTATTATACATAAAATTATTATTATTTATATATAAATTTAATGATATTATTTTCATGTGGTTTATGTTTCAAAAGTTACCAAATCCATCATGTAATTTTGTCTCAGTTTTACTTAATTGAGACACATGTCATGTTATGCAACGATATTTTTCCATGAGGTGTATATAATACCGTTGAAATTTTATATATTTTATCTACTAATTTTCCTGGTATGTTAATATTCATGTAATTTATTCTTTTTATTTTGTTATGACTCAAAGTTATTAAATTGGTAACACTATGTAGTTATAATCTCACTGTTTATCAAGATTGTTAAGGATTGTGCTCCCATTTATGAAATAATAGGATCCATATCTCAATAACTGTAATTTTTTCTAAATTTATGTTCATTCAAGTAATATTAAATTAATTTTACTACTTTTCCACTCATTGGTATATAATATGATCAAAAACATTTTTTAAAATAATGTCAAACTTTACCTCCCTTTTTGGTCGGAATATATGTTCCTTCAAATACATGTTTTCTAAAAGGTTTACAAAATATTTTTCTATTATCATATAATATTTAAAGTACATTTTTACCCATTTTTTTACCTTTTAAACAAAATGGATTTTGGAAATAAATCTTCTTCTCATTTTCCATTGGAGGGACTTTTTTAAAAAATTAGAGTGTGAAAGGAATATTCAATATGTACATATTTTCTCCCTGTCATTACATCCATTTCCTCAAATAATGCTTTACGAGATTATAATGTTTTTTATTTTAAAGAAAAAATGTTCCTAATATTTTGAAAATTCCTTTTTAGGTGGTTTTCAAGGAAATTGGTTTTTAAAAATGTTTTATCTTTAAAAAGTGTTTTGAATAATTTTCAAAACATCCTTCATAAGTTTTGAATGTATTTTAGAAGTAAATGTTTTTCAAAATATTTTCAATATTATTTGAAATTTTTTCAAGTAAAATGTATTCAAAACGTTTTTAGTATTATTTAATATGTATTCATGGAAAACTAAATTCAGTAAGTTTTCAAGATTATTTTATGAATCATTATGGAAAATTTATTTCCAAATGCTTCGAATCTTCCTTTATAAGTTTTCATGGGAAATGGTTTTCCAAATATTCTCAAACTTCTTGTATAAATTTTCAAGGAAAAATGTATTCAAAAGGTTTTCAATGTTATTTTGTAAGTATTCAAGGAAAAAGGATTTCAAAATTTTTTCAGGCATCATTTATATTTTTTTATGTTTATTTTCAATGAAAATAGTTTTCATGAAGTTTCATGTTTTAAAATTATTTTTTAAAGGTGAAAATATATTTTCCTCAAGAACTATTTTTAAAAGATCGTTCAAATTTATTTCCCATCTAAGAAGATATTTGTTTGAGTTACTCATGAAATTATGGGAAATTATAAAATGGTTCCATTAATATTATTTCTTTAATGGTCTAATTTTGATATAATTATTCTTATGAATCTCGTTTCTCTTTCACGGGTTACATGTTTATGAAATCTGCTTCACTTTCAAGGGTTCTGTATTTATAATATTTTTTCTCTTTCATGGGTTCTATGTTTATTAAATTCCTTTATCATTCATGAGTTATAAGTCTATGAAACCCATTTATTTTCATGGGTTATGAATTGATGAAATGATTATAAATCATGTAACGTTTCCACATATTTGGATAAGATTGTAGGTTTATGATACCCATTTCACTTCATCAATTATGTTATGATTAGTTTTTATGATCTTGTAAAACATGTGTGTATGTTTCCATTATGAAGTTTTTGGGTCTTATATCTCCCTCCAATTCATTGGTTAAATATTTATATCTCATGAGATAGACTAAGATGGTCTTGGGTGTGAACTTTGACTACTAAGATAGTTGTGGGAGGAAACCCTGACTTCAAAGAAGATATGGGGAGTGAAATCATTCTACTAAAATGGAAGTGGGAGTGAACCATGACTACTTTTATGGTATGGGTAGTGAACTTAAACTACTAATATGGAATTGGAAATTATTCCTTGACTACTATGGAAATCATTTTATATTCTTATATGTTTTCCACAATTCTATGTTTTATTCCTATGTTATTCTAACATGACTTATATTGTCCACTTCTATATGATTCATGTTTTATTAATTACCAATATTTATTCCATGATTCATTATTATGATCTTTCAAATGCGGGGTATGTTATTATAATGTTTTAATCACACTCTCATACCCTTATGTTCATGTTTATGCTTACATATATCCCATATTTACCCTTACTGGTCATCTGAGATCTCCCCTTTTTTGGGTTTCCTCCATCGGGTTATGAAGATATATTCTGGGTTTGATATGTCGAAGAGAGTTTCTAGTCTTATAGAACCATGTGGGAGATAATGTATCTCACTCATATACCAGCGTTTATGTTTCAATGTTCCAAAAGGAACTAAACTAACACGATGTTTAAGTGTCTATTTTTTTTAATGTATTATGTATTCCAAAAAAGTAATGTATTTTCAATATATTAAAATAGAGGGTATCAATATGAAATTATTGAACATTCATGATAGATGTCTGTATTTTAGTATTTTTGATTGAAATTATTGTTTAAGAACTAGAGAAATGATTTTACGAGTATTGATTTATGTTGAATCATAATTATAAAATGGAAAAAATGGTTTATTGGAACTTCATTATAAGTAACCTTTCCCTATGAAAAAACCTAAGGGATCCAAATAAAAATATATTAATATAAATCCTTTAAAAATATATTATAATGGTGAATTGAGATCCCATATAAATATTTCATGTGATTAGGAACTGGGTGTGTTAGTAATAAAATCAATTATATATTGAATAAGTGATTTTGAAAACACATGTAATGGAACAATTTAATAAGTTCCAATTTATAAAAAATGAATGGATTTCAATGATGGGAATATTGAACATAATTTAAGAGTGGGGGAGTTTAATTATAAGAATAGTATTTTTATTTTATTTTTTAAATATGAAATGGATATTGGGATAAATATACTTATGTAAAATGGATAAATGAAAGTGAAAATTGTAAAAGTCTTAACATTCCAAAATTCTATTCTTTTTCAACTCTTGGTACTAAAAATTTTCTTGAATTGAAGTGCGTAAGGGGATTATAATCATAAAGGAGGCATACATTTTTTTATAATAGATGAATGTTTCCATTATTTCTCCTTTTGGTTGTGTATTTAAATTATATAGGATAATACGTTTTATTAGGCTTAATTCACTTTATTTTCTATGAGTGAAAAACTGTATGTGGTGGGAGTGATGAGGGGAAAAATTAATATTATAAACAATTTTTAGTGGAAATTAACACCAAAATTGATTTAAAACATGGTAACTAATTATATTTATTGAATTTTGTGAATCTGGTGTCACATTTAAAAATCGATTCAATCCTGATGTTTACTTATTTTATTCATTTTGTAAATAATTAAACAAGTCGTACAATGATTTATGAATCATGTAATTAAAATATTTTACAGGATTTTAATTCTAAATGTCCATTATTTTTAACAAACTCAAAATTATGTTCAAAAAGCCTACACTATGTCTTCATGTTCACAAGTTATAGGGTCGTAAAATTGGCTATGTCTTGGCCCGATTATGAGTCATCTACGCACCAGTTTATAATCCACCCAAGTGTGAGTCATTCAGTATAAAATGTATAATCCATCAACAAATGAGTGGTTCAAAAAGACTCATTAGATCCTTTTTATGATTGACCTATACGTACATCACTAGTGTATGATTCATATGATATTCAATACAATTTTATTCATATGATCAACCCCTTTGTGAATTTATGGATGGTATATCGGTATGAAAAATACCTATAATATAAAAAAATGGGAATGAAACTCAATTTCATAGTTCACATATATAAACAAGAGACTTTTTTACCAATATACATAAAAATAATCTAAATGAATATGGTTACACTAATCATGAAAATTAATTGAAAATAGGAATTTTATTGATATGTATGTTAGTGGAATATGGACCCTCTACTGAGACATGGGAAAACTATTTGAGGAATAAGGGATCATCACAGAGCACAATACCAAAAATATGGATGAGGATATGAAAACCTAATAACTATTTATAAATATTTTCCCCTATAAATTTTATAAATAATGCATACCATTACTTTTACATGGGATAGATTTATTTTAGGTTTACTATATTTTTTATATTTTAAAATATTAATTATTTTTGTTTAATTCAAGAATTTTTTATTCCCTTTTAATTTTATTTTTTAATCAATGAATAAAATACTAGCATATATGATGGGATGATATCCTTAGGATCACCTACTTGTTGGAAACCAATGAATCCAAATCTTATTCACCAGTCTTGTGTTTTATTTTTTATTTTGGGGATTCGGGTGACAGAGTGTCATAAGTGATGGTAGTAAATTGAGATCACCATTCCCCAATTTCCTTAAATATTTATAAAATAAATTACTCTCCCATAACTTGAGTCACTAGTTTATTATTGGATCAATGTTTTTAATAGTGTTTAGACTCGATATAGTGGTATATTTATAAAATTGGTGGGTTGATCACTTTAGATTTTGTTGGGTGTGATGTAGATTCACAAAATATATCAAGTGAGGGTGTTTGTGATAGGTTGGGAACACACAATTAGTATGATTATGGAATACATATTGGAAATAATAAAGGATCACTATGGATGAATCCAAGGGTTACTTGATTCTTTTATTCTTTTTTGTCTAGAATGTCATTTTCCATTTATGGATACATCCATCGCTGTTTAATTTTAATTTTTTTTATTATGGTAAAAAAATAATAAAAATAATTGTATATAGAGATAACAGGAAAATAAAAATGAAAATGTAGATATAATATAATTTATGAAAATAGACACCCCTTAACTCAACCTTAGTGGTACTTTATTTTCTCAAAATGTAGATTCCCTAATCATACTCTATGTTTTCCCCAATTAGTTACACACCCCATCAATGCATATATAGTATGAAATGAAATTACACGTAGGAAAATATTAAATGATCATCACACCACTCTACCAAATAGATAATAATTTTGAGACCATCCACCATTCAATCCTTTGATGTCATAATACCCTAGAGAGTCAGTCATTCGGAGAGGAATTGATTTTTTTTTTAATTTTAAAGGCAGTGAGTTAAAAGGAATCTCAAGGTATTATCATCAACTCTTCCCTTTATTCACCCTAATACCTTGAATAAATTATATAACACAATATATCCCTAGTTGAAATATGTTCTCTAACGATGGTATTTTGATGTTGGTTTTTATAAATTGATGTTAATGAAATTGGGATAGAATTTTTAATGTGGGTTATCATAAAAAAAGATGTTAAAATTCTCATTCATTAACATTTAACTTTGGTTTTAATGATGTTTGATGTTAAAAAATGTGAAAATACATTTTTAACATATGTTTTAATTAAAACCAACATTAAAATTAATAAACAATACTTTTAACATTGAGTTTTAAAAAAATGATGTTAAATATTGATTTAAAATACTATGAAACATCATTTTTTTTTTGTAATTTTTTTTAAAATTCGATTAAAAAATATACCAACAACATGAGGCCTTATTTTTTATATCGCTAAACACCATGTCTTAAAACCCTCTCTCAAAAATATTTCGACCAATAATGGCATAAATGCCCTTAAGGACCATCGATTCACTATTTATGTTGATTTTTACCCACTTTTAATGTTGTTAATTTGTTATAAACCATCTCTCAACCAACTCTTGGTCAAATAGGACCCCAAAGGCTTTGACGACCTTAGATTCTCTCTTGATGTTGATTTTTATCCCCTTTTACATTCATTTATCTTGTATCATTGATCCTATATTGTTATTCATTGTTCCTAGAGTTATTATAGTTGTCCTTTATATAGATACCATAGCTTTTTCACAATAAATTACATGATTTTAAGCATAATTATACATCAGAGTACAATCCAAGGATCATGGAGTTTAGTGTATTTGAACACTAGGTACATAATCAAACATAAAAACATCTTTTTATTTGAACTCTATAATGAGCTTCTATATTCCACTATGCTCATACAACTACATAGGATAACCTTGGGAAAGCATGAAAGAAAGGATAAGCTAAAAGCCCATTAAGGGAATAACCATGAGAACAAAGAATTAGCACATGGGGTAGAAAACATGACATGATGATATAAAAATCCATGTAACATATGGAATAATAACATATAAACATGAGATCATTTAAGCATGGAATCATAGAAATGTAGAAGAAACATTAAAAATTTCTTTATTAAGGTTCAAGGATAACCTCCAATCTCGTTTCCCATAGTAATACGGGTCAATGCAATCTACCAATCCCATTTCCCTTAAAAGAACCAACAAAGGATAATCGCCAAGACCATTACATATAACATCACATGAGACTTATCATTACCCAGTTCAATGGACCACTATCTGGGTGAAACCAACTTATATTTCATGAATTTTTTTTCCACATAAATAATCATACATAATCAATCTTACATAAACATGAGTGTAACCCATGTAAGGAATTGGGTACCACATTCAGGACATAAAGCCTAACCAATGGGAGTATCATCCAAGTGTCCATGAAAGAAAGGAATCAGAAAATAAATGGATGTTAATAAGGTAAAATAGGCATATATCATGTAAATTTATGACCAATAGATGTGAAAACATGTAGGAAATGTATTTCATAAATTTTAGCATAAATGATGTCTTGTGCGGTTTTAGGGAAAATACTATACGACTTTTAAAATATAAAAGAGAACAGTCTTTTAGATAAAACCAGAAGTTAACCAAGAATGTTTTCAGAATAAAAAGATTGGTTTTATAAAGACAATGGTATCTTAAAACATAGGATATATTGGAATTTAAATTGAGTGAAAATTTGGGAAGTTCCCTTAAAATGAGTTTGCTTATTGGGAAGTTTCGAGGAGGGAATCACCTAAAAGAATGTATATCCACGAAAGAGAATGAGGGATGGATCCTGATACATGAGTTTGGAGCATATAAATTGAATTTATACCTTGTACATAAAAAAGAAAAATATAACTTCATTTGGGTAAAATGAAAGATAGAGAAACCCAAAGGAATAAAGGCAGTCCAAGTAGAATTCCTTACTAATTATCAGTATGGCATCGGGTATACTTAATAGGGTTTCATGAGGGAGAAAGGGGTTTAACATTACTTTTAAATCAATATGTAAGTATTTTAAAGTTGATAAATCATACCCAATCATTTAGTATTACACATAAAATGTCATAGCATAGAGGAAAATCTTGGTTAAGAGTGAAATGGAGAGAATCCCTTACCATAAATCTGAGGGTGACATTTTCTTGAACATAATGACAAGAAAAAAAATAGCTTTATTAATTAATAATTAAAGAACCTATTATATGTGTATAATATTTATTATAATCATTTTAAGTTCATTTCTAAACATTTTGATTGGTTATGAGGTTCAATTTCATTATTTGGGTATGTTTGGTTACTTGGTTTAAATGATCAGTTCACTTATTGTATTGTTCGGAGAAACATGTAAGGTGAAAGTGGTTATACTTAATTGAGTTTTATTTCACTAGTGAACATCCAGGAGATAACATGGCTATAAAAATTCATTCAGTTATAGGGAGTGAAGATTAATTATTATATAAAACCTTAGAGACAACTGTTTTTGTTAAACTGTGGGTTTTGATTACAACGAATATGTTTTTCTTTATAACTTAATACCATTTGTGAAAAAGGTTTATAGATCCATTACTAGGATATATTACATATATAATAACCTGGTTCAAACATAACACACATTTTTTCATTACCATAACTATAGATGATAATATAAATTGATAAACGGTTGTCCTTCAATGTGCTAAATCAACACATCTCAAATGCTGTTTTTATTTCCTTCAAATAAAAAATGGAGAAAGGGGAGATAATAATGAAATATCCCATTAGAATAACAAAATTAAAATAAATATATGGTACTGGATTTCTCATACTATATGGCTGATTAAATTTTAGTAAAGAAAATAAAACAAAGGAACTTAAAAATAAAAGAGAATAAAATAAGAATTTTACCTCTAGAATCAACCTTCCTTGAGAGATTCTTAAGGGGAGAGGTGTTGTTATATCTAGGAGACCAAAGGATGTGGGAAATGGTGAGGAATAATGGGGAGAGATTTGGGCAGAATATTGGCAAGTCACAAGGTTTGAGAGAAGTGAAGAGAAGTGGAAAGGATGGGTGGTATTTATAGTGGAGGGGAGGAGGGTTTTGATAATATTATAGTCATTAATTTATTATTTATTCACAAAACAAGAAATAGTTACAATTATGTGACCAAGAATATTAATAAATTCATGTGATCTCGAACCAATTTGGTTTTCATCATATGATCATCATCAATGGCTCAATAAATCCACTATTTAGCATTTATCTTAAATTGTTGTATTTTATAACTCATAAAAAATTCAAGTATTTTAGAAAAATTTCAAAAATTCCCCATAACCATTTTCAAAGTGTAGAATCCTAAAAATTAAGACCATTTTACAAAAATAATTTTATAAATATGATTAATTTAATATTTAATTAAAATCACAATTTATTATAAAAAACATGTGTTAAAACATTAAGATGCTTATTCTAAAATATAGGTACATCATACTTTCACTTGAATCTAATTTATATACTATCACAGGTAAGGTTAATATTAATAAGGATATATGACTATTAAAAACGGTATTTTAATATTCATAAAGGTAGGTTACAATTCACAAAAACAAAATCATATGGGACTCTCAATAACTTACTAATTGCAACTATGTATGTTATATTTTCAAAATTCAAAACACAGAAGTGAAAAACTTATGTTTAATGGTCATAAAGCACGTTGCAGTTCATTACGTAGTGATTTCATGTGGTTATATGACATGTTTATAAGAAATGGATTTCTTTTGATAAACCATTGGGGTGTTACACTGTACACATGATTTGGATGTTTTGTTGGTTTTTCATTTTTTGTGCAGTCATTTTTTATCAATATTTTAGCATTAGCACTATTTTAATGAACATTGATTATGTTTATTGGTAATTTGGGAGAATTTTTCCTTATAATGCTCCAAATTTTTATGTTTTTCTTTTTGAAAGAAAATATTTTTAATTTTTTTTATCATAATAGTTTGTAATTTATTATATGTTTTTTTATTAAATGTTTTTTAGGATAATTGTTGGTTATAATAATTATTTCTAATATATTTTGGATAATTGTTGGAATAATTGTTTGTAGGTTATTTATTAATAACTATTGGTATCATGTTTTCTACAGTTTTCAAATAATTGTTATGATAATTGTTTGTAATTTATTTTTGTGTAATTTTTTATAATATTTTTTTAATTTTTTGTATAATTTTTCAAAACACAACTGTAATTTCACATAATTGTTTATAAGATAATTCTTAGGATTTATGGTTTTTTATGATAATTAATTGTATGTTAAATTATGTATAATGTTTTATTATGATGATTTTTTTAAATGATAATTTTTTATATTAATTGTTTGTTGATAATTATATTTTTTATGTTTTATAAATTATGTATAAGTATTTGACATTTTTCTTAAATTTTAATAAAAAATTATGTATATATTTTTGAAGATATATTCGAAATAATTGTTTATTATTTTTTAAGATAAGTTCTATATAATATATTATGACTATTAAGTATAATTGGATGTTATGATCAAATGGTTATCAAAAATTGATTGTTTTTATTATATGTTTTTATATTTGAAATTTATATATATTTTGTATATTTTTAAATGTTTATATTTTTTAACATATAATTATTTTATATTGTGTCTTTAGGTATTTCATGGATCATAATTATATAAATTTACAAAGAACAACTGATGAATATAAAATAATGATATTATGATTTCATGGAATTTTCATAATGAAGTCTTAAATGGAAATATGTGATATTACATCCATGTGTGTAGTGTCTGAATATGAGAAAGATAAATTCATGTGAAATCAAGGATCATCTCATTTTATATGGTTTTATCAATAATTATACACATTTGATCTGGTATAGAGAAATAATGAAAACTCAATATATAATGTTGAAGAAAATATTCATAATGAGACAGAGCATTCCATTGAAGAATTAATTCTAGATGAAGGTGTTGAAACCATCAAAAAAATAAAACTGTTGAATAATTGTATGTTGATTATGAGAAACCATTATTCTGTTTCACTATTTTTATCATTCTATCAGTAGTTTCGATATTATTTAAATTGAAAGATTAAAATGAGTAGGGTGATATCATTTTCATTGAGTTGCTTGCTATTTTGAAAGAGTTACTTCTAGAAGGAAATGGGCTTCCATGTTCCAATTATTTAAAAAAGAAAATATTGTTTACAATGGGATCTGGGTATGTAAATATTAATACCTATGCCAATTATTATGTGTTTTATTTTAAAGAAAATGAATATATATTAAAATGTACTAAATGTTGTATATCATGAAATAAGGTGGATTGAAAATTCTTCTCTGGTTACCTCTTAGGGACTGAAATCCAACCTCCAAATAAATAATTTTTTTACCTTATAATAATTGATTCCAATAAATAATTCCAACAAGAACATTAATTTTACTATGATTCATTCTGAAGTACCGAAATAAAATCTCATTCTAAATTTATTTGGTACTCTACAATAATTCCTCATTTGAAATGTTTATTTTCAAATTCAATTGATGCGAAAAAGTTTAATATAGTATACAGATGAGTTCATCTGTGATGGATACATAGGTCCCCCGGATAATTAACCATAGGGGGTGATATTTGATAAAAATGGGTTTTTAAGTGAATATAGAAATCTCAAAATGCAACTATTCATAGATGGAATAAATACATATCAGATTCTAGGATTCCAACATAGTTGGTTGCTTGTTTTTTTGGTAGTGTTATACTTTTCCCCACTTGAATATATGATGAAAAAATATATAATGATGATATTGATGATTTAAATTCAAAATCTACCAAGAAAATATATTTATGTCTATCTTTCTCCATTGATATATGATAAAAGGCTTCTATGGGAGATAAGTTTTACAGTTGTTGAGGCATACAAGAAAGAGTATTTTATTTTGTGTGATATGATAATGTTCACTATAAAATAATTTCCTACATATAGAAAATTATATAGATATAGAGTTGTGGGATATAAATTATGTCTAATTTTTGAAGAAGATATGAAATTTTATGAACTTAAAAATAGAATAAATACATTGTACAAAAGACATCAATGATTTTTTATTATTTATTATCCTTATCAAATATTAAAAAAATGTTTAACATTTTTAGTAATATGATATTCCCCCACAACCATTTTCAGTTAATGACTATTTTGATAGGATTAAAAATATTTATTTCACATTAGGAAAGAAAGGATGCTCTGGTCATCAAAAAAATATGCAAAAAAACAGTGTATCTTTTTCGAACTACCTTGTAATATATTTTTAGTGATAAAACCTGACAATGAAATTATGTATGTTGATAAAAACATAGGTGATAGTTTTATTGGAAAAATAATTAGACATAAAAGGAAAGAAAAATAAAGGATTGGAAGCTATATTGGAATTGATATCAATAGAAATACATTTGTAGTTAACACCCACTATGAAAGAAAATAAAACATATTTTCCTCTGGCATCTCACACACTAATAAATATTGAAAAGAGTAATTTTTTATTTTTTCTCATGTTATTAAAGTACCTAATCGATATTCCTTAAATGTAATGAATTTTGTGTCATGGAAGGATTATTAATTAATAGATATAAAAACTCATGATTTTTATGTCTTAATGCAATAACTACTACCAATCACACTGCATAGTATATTGTCAACTCCTATAAAAAATATTTCTATTAGGTTATGTAATTTTTCCAATAAATTTTTCACCAAAATCATTTATCCAATTTTTTATATGTGTTGGATAAAAAATATTCTCTTTTACTTTTTCAACTAGAAATGTATTCCCAACCTATATTTTTTATATAATGGTTCATCTTGTGATTCAACTAGCATATGAGATATGAATATATGGGAAAATTTATTTATATATGATATATCCTTTTGAAAGATTTATGAAACATTTAATGGGATATGTTAAAAATACTCGTCAAATTGAGGCATCTAATGTTCAAAAATATGTATTGGGAGAGGTTATAGAGTTTTGTAATTCTTATTGGTATCAAGTGGAGCATATTTTTATTATTATATCTCAACAAATGACAATTGATAGTGACGGTATAAATACTTGAGGTATAAATGTAAATTTAATTCCATGCGATGAAGTGATATAGGAACATTTATATATTTTTAACAACACATATAAGGTTAAACTATATATATCATCACATATTGCTGAATTAATGGTATGATATATGAAAATAAATGAAAAGTGGTTGATTATTGAGCATAAAAAGACATTTTTTTAGAGTTTAAAGAGAAATACATCTACCATATATATACATCAGAAAACGTTATATAGTTTTTTGGGGACTATAATGAAACATGATTAACATACCTAGATATTATATTCTTTTAGATGAATATTTGGTACATTACAAGTATACATGCTTGAGGAGTGTAATAGTTTCCTATATTTGGAAACTAAGAAACAAAATATTCTATCCTGGTGAAAGATATTCAAAATATCCCATAAAGATCTCCACCTTTATTACCTCTATATAAAACCTTTCTTCATAACCTCGGGAAAGGAAACGTAAAAAATGGGTGAGCTCAGATTCTTATTAAGTGTAAATAAAGGAAATGTGAGAGGATAATATGTAAAAAATAGTATGGAAATTAAGCATAACATTGGAAGATAATATCCTACATATTAAAGATAGTAATAAATATTGATAGTTCATAAGACATGGATCATAAGAGAATCCAGAGCATATGACCTGAAATCATAACATTGGAATAAGACTTTGAACTTATAGCATCCACATTGGTTTATATTCTTGTGAACATGTATACGTAGAAACAGGTTCACTCGTTATGTTAGGAAAATGAAATCAAGCCCCCGTATCAACTTATAAACATGCAACCAGGTCCTTGAATAACATTAAGAACACTTAATCATGTTCATGATTAAACTTATTGACATTAAACTATATCCATTAATATCATTGTAAACATGTAATCAATTTTACGCATCATGTTGTGAACATTCAATCAGGTTCATGCATAAACTTATTGACTTGCAACTAGGTCCATGAAAAATATTTTGAACATGTAATAAAGTTCACTTAAAACATTGTGAACATGTAATAATTTTTATGTATAAACTTATGGACATGAATCCAGGTCTATGGATATTGTTTTGAACATGTAATTAGGTTCACACATCATATTGTGAACATGTAATCAGGTTTACACATGAATATATGGACATGAAACTAAGTCCATGTATAATATTGTGAAAATGTAATAAGGTTCACTGATAACATTTTGAACAGGTAATCAGGTTCACACGTAACATTATAAATGTAAAATCTAGATCACACAATATATATATATTCATGAGTCATCCATTGCTACCCAATGCATTGGAGGGAGATATGGGTCTGAACCATCTCATAATATAATAATTCATACATGTGCCACAAGATAATAAAGCTACATCATATCATGACACATAACGAGAGATTGGTTTTATAAACATCATATCATATCATATCCCATGAAATGAAATTGGTATCATCAATTTTTTATGACATCATAAACTATGAAAAGTTATAGGTTTCATAATTACATCAAGAAATAATAACATGTGATGAGAAGTGGGATTCAAAATCCTTAAACTCGTGGATGTGAAATAGGTGTCTTAAGAATAATTCCATAAAAACATAAACAATTCCACAAAGAATATTAAGGTAACATTTGGATCATTTTCTAGATGGGTGTGAGTAACACCAATGGATGTCATCATAGATATAAAATAAATTTGATTTATATTTTGAAAACATTTCTTGAGTAAATTATCCTTTCGTCATTGAAATTATATCTTTAAAAGATAAAAACAATTTGACAACCATTTTCTTGAAAATATACTTTAAATCTCAAAAATATATATTTGAAGGCCTTTTGGAAAATTTTCATTCAAAACATATATAGATATATAGAAAAAAATTTAAAAACCATTTCTTTTAAAATAAATTGAAAACATATAAATAAGGATTTGAAATCATTTTAAAACCATCTTCCTTGAAAAAAAATCTGAAGGCATATAGATAAGGCTTGAAAAAATTTTGAAAAAAAATTCATTGAGAATTTATAATTTAATCTTGAAAACATTTTGAAAATAATTTTCCTTAAAAACATAAAAAAAGGATCTTGAAAACATTTTGAAACCAATTTTCCTTAAAAATATATAAAAGGAAATTGAAAACATTTGGAACACCATTTCTTTGAAAATATATTTTTTAAAAAAATCTCAAAAATTAACCTTTATTCATTAAAATAAATTTTCAAAAGTATTGGTAAAAGAAAAAAGGGTAAAAGTTTCTTTTAATTATCATTGTATATAAGTATAATATTCTTGGAAACCATTTTTAGAAAACATGGATTTGAGGGAATATAGATTTCCAACTGAAAAGTGGGAAAAGTTGGGCTTTCTTAAAAACACATTATTAACTATTTTATGCACCAAAGAGTATAAAAAATGGTAAAAAATATTAATATTTCATTAATAACTAGAGGAGAATAAAATTCATGACTTTTCTTGAGATATGGATCATAATATTTCATTAAATAAAGCATAATCATCAATAATCTTGAAAAGAGATGTGATTGTTTCAATAAAATCTTATCACTTGGTAACATGGGATCATAATCTTTATGTAAGAAAAGGAAATTACATTAATATTATCTTATCATGAAAATAAGTATATTCATGATATACTATGTAAAATATAAGTACATTAACCTCAAAATTAATTTAGGAGCATAACAAAACATGAGTCTCAACAAAGGAAAATTGAGACAATACTACTCTACTGATTTGATTACTTTTCAAACTTACACACCATGAAATTAAAGTCATAAAATGGATATTTAAATACCCATAAATTTAGAAATAAGAAACATTTAATACAACCATAGTAATTATACACACCACAAAAAAGTATTTTGTGTGGGAATAAATCATTTATCTTACAGAAATAAAAAGTGAGATGAAATCTTCGTACCTTGTGTCTTGACTCTCTTTGTACTTGTGAAAACTACATATTTAATAAATATAAATTTATTATAAATATTTTATAGAACCATATTATTATATCTAATATATAATATGGTTTTATTTTTACCTTATATTACCCACTTGTTAACAATCCTTTGTTAAGTTTTCACTTCGGGTAATATTTGATTTATTTTTCACATGTGTCTTAATTTGTTAATCTTTAGTCCTTATACTTATATAATGATTTCTTGAATTTAAAAGTTTATGTAAATATAATTTATCTATATTATATTTTTATTATAGTAATACATTTAATATATAATTATGAAAAGGAATACATCGTTTAGGGAGATGGTAATTCGTATGTACGCATTAACACTATTTCTATTTAGTTTTCGTGTTGAAAGAAAGAATGTAAAATAAATATATGTATATATATGTATATAAATAATTATTAAAATATATTTATTATATAATAGATATTTCATATATATTCTCAAATCTCATCCTTAAAATATTCAATGTTTTGTATGAACGAATCACATCGCTTTGAGGGGTAGTAGTCCCCACTTCCATAAATGAAATTTTCATATTTACACCAAATGGAAAGTATTAAACATATGTTTTGAATAAGGAATACCAAATATTAAAGACATAATAAATATAATATATAAAATATACAAATATAGTGTCCATCATAATGTCCACCATGATAGGTGGAAAAGGAAAAATGGACAATCATCATTTAGCAAGGCAGTGGTTCATCATACACGTAAACAGTATATTTTTCCCATTAGATAGAGGTGGGTGTATGTGTAGGATGAACCCTTATAATAAAAACATCATGGAATATTTTTTATACTTAATTTTTTATACAATAATGTAATAATGAGAGTGGAGATGGTGGATAAGGTTAATGAAAGAAAAGAGCCTGAGAGAAGGTGGTAGCTCTAAATCGGGTAACTCATTTCAGTTTGTCCCAAAAGCCTTCTTTGGATTTACTTTTTACAATGTTAAGGGTTATAATATGAATGGATAGATATTGGGAAGTTTGTTTCTAGATATTTTTGTAACTTAATTGGTTTGATAGGTATGAATAAGAGGTACATTTAGTGGCCTTTTAGAGATAAGGGAAATGACTCACTTGGTATTTTTTAAAACTAGTTAGGTGTACCTGGTTTTTTACCTAAAAATCATAATAAACCAACTCAACTGAATAATTGAAGTTTCATGTCCAAATAATGTTCATAAAATGGTTGTTAGACAAGTTTCTAAGTCATTTTGGGTTATAAATATATGGTTTACTCCTCAGTAATGCATAATTTTACCTTAGTCGATATAATTAATTTTAAATATCTTCCCAAAAATTATTGGAAAAAATAAAGTAAACCTTATTAATAATTATAAATAATTCTGATTAAAAATACGGAATCTATTTTTTGGATTTATAATCACATACGTGGAAAAAATTAATTTAAAATTAATCCCGCAACTTGGTCGATAATGTGGGGACTTAAAGTTAGAATATTTACTAGTTTGTTATCTTTTAATTCCCAATTTCAGAGTGAAGGTGATCTTAATGAACTAAATTAAATTAATTAATACAAAAAATATCTAATGATAATTTTTAATAAATAAAAAATATAATTTAACCTTATAAATATATTATATAAGAAGTAAATTTTGAACTAAAGTTTAGTATTTTTAACGATTCATTTAAAAATAAAATCTTATATAATAATACCAAATAATATTCTAACCTAATTTTTATGTTTATATTTCAAAGATGAAGTTTATTTTGAAATATTAATTCTTAAAAAGTTCCAAAATTGGGATTTAAAATTGTTTCTCCATTAAAAGGAAGTAAAAATATAGATTTTAAGCATAAAATTGGGTTTGTTATTATGTTATGTCTATCAAATATGTTGAATGAATATCAAAACTACATGATCGAATATATAACATATATATTACATTATTATCACCCTCTATTTCTATTTACTTTAATTTATTAATTTATTACATTTTGTGTCCACAAGAATAATAATATTTCCTATTACATTCAATCAGTTTTCATATTCATTTATAATTAATTGGTAACCTATGAAATCATATTATATTAGCTAAAACATGTATTTTCCTAAATTATATTATAGTATTCATAATATTTGATTTAGAAAGTAGTTTATATCTTATTATATTAAGTGATAAATTTTTAATGATATATTATAGTTTGGTAAAACTTGGTCTTGCGTGTTATGAAAGACATCATGGAAATTCATTACTACATGTAACACAATATAACCTTAATGCTATGTATAGAGAAAGATAATATTTATATTACATGTTTTCCATGATTTACATGGTTTTTAATATAATTCATGTTTAACAAAGTGCTTTAATATAAAATAAGCTATATTTAGTGTTTCATAAAATGAAAAATATCAAAAAGGTTAAATTAATTCAAAATTAATAATTCAAAAAATCACAAGGTGTTACATTTCACACCCCCTTAAAATGAATTCTGACCTCAAAATTCATTTGTTATGCCAAAGGACAAATAATTTAAATATTCATTCATATAAATCCACATCATAAAAATGAAAAATAAAACATCCATTAGAAAGGTAATGATGGAACCATAACAGTTACCCAAAGTAACATGTAACTATGTTTTCTCATATGATTACATAGGTTGGGATTAAATATTAGGCATAGCGAAAAAAACATAAATATTTATAGTTAGTGTTTGAGTTCGTCAATCATGAACATTTAAATAATCAATGAAAATTTTATGGCCTCAAATTCATACATCTTTGATTATTTAAAAAATAAATCGATTCAATAAAAATTATGGTATTAGGAAAATATTTTTTTATCATTATCCTATCATTGAGTATTTAATTTTATTGACCAATAATATAAGGAAATATACTTAATTTATGTTATTCCATTTCTTATCCACAATCCAAAACTATGGTTTTTCCTTTATATATTTCCACTTCATATTTTACCATATGAAATGAATTATAAATATTTTTTTATTCATGAAGTACGAATAGATCATGAGATCCATGCTTAGTCAACCCACATATCTGTACTTACCATAAATACAAATAGGTTACCAAATATTCACAATTCCTCATGTGAAGAGATAATACATTAATCTAAAAAACATTATTTGAATATTTAATTAAACATTATATAAATGGTAAACCTTATAACATTCCCAAAATATAATTCACCCCTTATTGCTTAAATATGATCTTATCTTATACCAAACACATTTTAATTGAATACTTGGGTTCATCCATTCACCAATAGAACATTAAATGTGATTTTATTATTCCAAAATCTATGTATATGGATATAATCACATGAATCTTCACTAAAGGAGGAACAACAATATTATCATCGGGCTTATTCATAAAAAATAAAACAGGAACTTCCCAACTAAGGCGGAAAGGATATGTTTTCCCAAAATTTTCATTATTCACTTATTCCATTGTGATTTCATAATAATTCATTTAATACTTTTTCCTCAAATTTTGTTGTGTATTATCTTCCATATTATCCCTTGGATAGGGCCATTGATCCGCATAGTGCCCAAAATCCATGTACTTGAAACACTGATGTGTGGGTGGTTTATTCTGTTGAGATTTCTCTCTACTCATTTCAATGGTTTCCCTCTTCTCATCAATTACACATTATTTTTCTCAGTGGACATGTTTCCTACACTTGAAAACCCTTCTTGTTTATTTAATTCACTCTTATATGTGCTCTTTTCCACATTTTTGGCACGTAGGAGTTTGAAACATTTCTTCTCTCCAAGTTTTTTATATTACCCTTTGAACTCCATCCTCTGGTTATTGATTAAACCATGATATTCTTAAGTAACTCCAACCTCCATTTAAACATTTATTATAAAATTAATAATCTCTTTGTAGCTACTAAATTCTCTTATGATCAATGTCATTATGATACATGGATTTATGACACTGAAGAACCTATCAACATTAATTTCTGTTTGGAAGATAATACCAGAAGAATACCTCACGAGTCTTATAAAATTATCCTCATAGGTATTGAATGATTCATCATTTTTTTCCTTAAATCAAGGAACTCATTTTCCATATTTATATGAATAACATGGGGAAAGTACTTATTAAATAATTTACTCTTTAACTCATCCCAATCCATAGATTTAATTTCTAATTGCTTCCTTGTATCTCTATTAGATTCCTCTAATGTTATACTTCACCTTCTAACTGATAGATAACCAGAATGACTTTATCATGATATAAACACTTGAAAATGGATAATATCATTTTGGTGGTATTGATCTAGTGTTCATTAACAAGTGGATCAGTAGACATGTTGAAAGAAGGTGGATGATGCCTCATGAATAACTCAACATAAAATTGTTCCCTCCTTTTCTCATTTGGAAACTTATTAAGATTAATATCTTGATAAAGATGTGAGAGTTTAGAAATGAGGTTTTTTAAACCAGGCCGAATAGAATTCAGATCTTCAAGAGTATATTTGTTTCATTATCATTCATAATATCTATTAATATAGTTCATTTGGGTTCTATCCATTGGCTGAGACCAAAAGCATAGAGTAAGAAATAGTTATCATAATGAGGAACCCCGTAATCATGAAAAGTCACTTATAGGATATAGAAATTATAAAACCATCCTTAATCTATAACACCATTGATTTATCATATGTTATTTATAGCCAACTTATATTTTAATAATTTATGATGGTTAATGAAGATTTTCTGAATTCCCAAAGCATATCCTGGGGGAGTGTCAAACCAGGTTGGCAGCAAGACCCTTTTTCATGTACCAAATTACCTCAAGTTAGGCATGTGACATCTTTTTAGAGTTTTTAACCCTAGGAAGATCTGTGCGAGAGAGACATCAACTTATAGTATCTAGATAGGAATTTTTTCTAGGAAAGTACTCACTTGATCATTTACCAAAATTCTAGGGAATTTTCCTAAACATTGACTCATCTATATTGTTATCCTTAGAGACATCCCTAGACATATCCTTAAAAATATACCTATGTATCTCAGTAAAGTTGTCTCATCCTAGTTTACAAAGGATGAATAAACATTTACTTTGATACCAACTATAGTGACCTGGGCATAACATAAATGGATATTACATCATTTTAGATAAATATTTGGTACATTACTAGAATATATTCCTAAGGATCGTAATATTTTAGAGTAATTGTAAAATTGGAAACAAAATATTATATCCTATTGAAATATCTTAATAATATCTCCTGAAGATCTCCACCATAATTACTTTTACCTAAAACATTTATTTATAACATAGTGAAAGGAAACAAAAGAAATGGGTGAGATAAGATGCTCAGTAAGGGTAAATAAAGTAAATGTGTATGCATAAGATGAACACAAGGGTATGGAACATGAGAATAACATTTGAAGATCATACCCTACATATTAGAGATCATAATAAATATTTGAAGTTCATAAGACATTTACCATAATATAATTATGAGAAAAAGTCATGAAAGAATAACAAAGTAATAATTCATGGAACCTGTACCATCTTCATTGGTTTATAAAATTGTGAAAGTGTAAAAGTAGAAACAAGTTCACTCACTGAGTTAAAAACATGAAATCAGGCCCCCACATGAACTTATGAACATGAAACCAGGTCCTTGGATAATTTTGAGAACATTTAATTTTGGTTCATGCATAACCTTATGGACAACAATCCAATTCTATGTATAATATTATGAACATGTAATCTGATTCACGCATCACGTTTTGAATATGTAATCATGTTCATGCATAAACTTATGGACATGAAACCAAGTCCAAGCATAAAATTTTGAACACATAATAAGGTTCACTCATAATATTTTAAATATGTTATCAGGTTCACATATAAACTTACCCACATTAATTGTAACACCCCAAGCTTCCACGGTACGCTTCTCTTTGAATAATACAGTAGCGTGTGTTGTACGCAACTTCGAGTTCTAACACACAACAACCAATCAAACTAGCCGTTATATTTTTATCTTTTAAAATGGACTTCATTTTTGGATTTTGAATATCAAAATTATCCTAGGATGAATTTTTTGTATTTTTCTGAGAACTTCAAAATTTTTTATGAATAGTGAAAAATATAAACTTTAATTAAAAACATCCCTTTTAATAAAAAAAATTATTGTGATAAATTATATTATTGTGTGGTTTGAAATTATAATTAGAATATATTTTACCATTAAATCCAATTTTGTTCATTGCACATAATTTTACATTTAAACTGGACATAAGCAAGTGCCAATCGTTTGATAGTTATTATTTCTTAAAAACACGCATTTTGTTTTGACAGCGGTAATTAATTTTAAGATAATTTCTACCACTTATATGTTTTGAATTTATAAAAATGGATTCCATATTTATAATCAGGAGGTTCAAATTGTTTGTATAGGTAACTTTTACTTTTAGACATTTTGAATAATTACTTCGGTAAATATTTTATTTACCATGGTTAAAGGATAAATCTGGTAAATAAGGGTAAAAAATAATATTATAGTAATACTAAATTTCTCTAAAACGTGTCCTAACCCTATTGGTTGATAGTTTTCCGACCATGGGAATATTTGGGTCGATTTGGGGGCAACATAGAGCCACTTATAAGTGATAAAAACACTTTATATTAATTAGTTTAAAGTAAATACAATAATTACATAAGCATATATCTTTTAGAAAAACGATTTTTATGTAAGGTTATATATGTTATATTTTAGACTATAAATATTCATTAGAAAGATAAAATGATTTCAAACATAATTAAATTTTATTTATAATTTTTAGACATTGAATAAGTAAATTCATTTATGACACAATAATGATGCCGTATTTTCTTTATTAATGAAAGAATGAAATAATTGGTATTATAAATTTTAAAATAAATATAATTTGAATGTTTTGATGACATAAAAAAATTCATTGTTTAATATGACATGTTAGGATTACTTAAATGATTTTTTTTTTGAATTAATAAAGTTCCTATGAATTTAACAAAAATCAATTATCAAATACTGTCAAAATTGACATAAAGGAGTTTTTAAAAGAAATATAATATTATTAATTGATATAATATTCATAAAAATCTGCGGTTCATCCAAGAGATTTATATCATGATATTTGTATCATTAGTGGACCACTTTCGAGTATCTTGGAAGTATATAGTATGTTTATTACACATATAATATAAAAATACAATGAGACATGGTAAATGTCAAACTATTTAACTAAGAGTTAAATCTAAATGATAAAGTTAATATAGTGGACCAAACATGTCTAAAACATATTGTTTGAGTAGTTTGCGACCCATACCAACTTTATCCTTTAAATAATCCATTTTGGAGCAACTATAAATCCAAAATTAATTTATTATAAAATAATATTTCTTGCTTTTCCTAATGTACCCCTCACCCCTCTTATAAAAGGGCACTCCCCCTTCTCTCTAATCCACACCTTCAAAGCCTTTTTCCTCGGCCAACCCCTACCCATATATTATCTAAACATACCTCACTTTGACCTAGAGGCCTTAGTTTGATCATAAATTCAACCTAAGGATCCCTTTTGAAAAAATCAAATGGAAGAACCTGAAGAAGAGGTAATGTTTTGACCACCCTCTTTCAAGTTCCTTTCTTCTTCCACTTCTTCTTTCATTGTTATTTCCATTCTAAAATAATAAATGTATTATCTTCTATATACTGTGATGTTATTATAAATATGGTACAACCATATTCAGTATTTTATCTATCCTTTGAATGACATGTCACCATATGTGCGTATGTACGGCTTACCGTCTCCATGTCGTGGTGTAATTGTTATTCAAAACATTATTATTTGGATGTGTATGATAATGATGATTAGTTGATGTAAATAATAAATATAACATGATAATGATTCTCTATATATGATATACCATCCAATTATATATCATTTTAATATCAAAATAATGATATTGTCGCACGTGCGTACGTACCGACTACCGTCTCCACAAACGCGATGAGATTCATTCCCCATCGTATCCATTCTAGAATAATTTTCATTTGATGGTTAAAAATAATGTTTAAAGACTTAATATCATTTCGAATATGAATAAGAAACACCCTATCCATAAGAAACACGGCTTAAATAACAAATCATATAAAGGAAAACAAATCAGTTAACAACCGAAACAACGATAATACAAAGATATTATTAACAAATCAATGCTAAAAGATCATATATGATATCATATTAATGTATATGTTTCTTGTATAGTTTAATAGAAATTATTTCACCATTATTCAGGATTTTATCCTACCCTCAACCAAGTAAAATTACAAGGTAAGTTTTAATTCTACAACCTCTTCATTATTCAACGCTGTTTATATGTAATTATCTACTGGGACATCTTTATCATCCACATCAATGTTTCTTAAAAATGTATTTAAAAACATTCTTACTATTTACTATATAATGGGTTAAAGTAATTTATACCCTTTTTTACTTTATAATATGTTTATAAAGGAATCTTTCCGTTATTTTCCAAACAAGGTACTTTTTAACCTTTTCGACAAAATTAAGGTAAGAATGACTTTTTTTAACTTATAGGGCAGGTGCGGCTATTTTCTGCCGTTATAAACTCATCGATGCTTCCCTTATAATATTATAAGAATATTTTCAAAGTAAATGTTTTCTTTTATAATTACTTGACTTTTAAATGATTTCAAAAAAGAGATATTTATCTCAAATAGTTTTGATTTCATCTATGTTGACATCCTTTGAAGGATTTTAAGCTTATTTGAGCTTGATTTATTATGATACAAAACTTAAATATTTTATTGATGTTTTTTTATCTGTTTGACTATGGATGTGTTATTTTTATACCATTCATGGTTTATGGAGAAACTATTGACATTTTGTATGCTAGTTTTAATACGAATGTTTACGTTATGTTTAAACCTGTTCATATGAGATATGCATTGGATTTAATAAGTGAAGGGTGGAGCCTGATATAGCTCTTCAATGCATTGGTAGTCCTCATGAGACAAACCAGTGTCTTGGCACAAGGCCTTGAAAAAATCTTATTTGTAGTCTTGGCACAAGGCCTTGACTATCTGGTTATGATAGTCTGGAATTATGCATTCCATCATTATGAAAGTGGTTATTGATAGTGCATGTGATTATTCGACTAGTAGAATATCCATGTGAACAAGTAAATGGCATTATTTTATTTTATTTCTGCCCTATTATACTGATGTTCAAGTTTAAAAGGCTTTTGTTTTAGATATACATTGCCTTAAATGTTTATGCTTATTTATGAAAGTTTTCGCTATATTGTTATCCTTACTTTGCATCTAAGCTCACCCCTTTCTATGTTTTATTTTTTTCAGGATATGAAGAAGTATTTTATGAATGACTTATAGGGATAGTATTAGGGGATATGAGTGTGGTCTATGGAGACAAGATGTTGTAGTAGTTTTCATTTTATTATGTAACGTAAGACTTATGAATGTATCTATTGATTCCAAGGATACTAAACTAATAGGTCTTTCGAGACTTGATCTTTTGGGATCGTGCCAATATTATGTAATAATGGACCTACTCTGGGTAACGGGGGTTGGGGAATTACAGTTGGTATCAGAGGAAGTTTAGTACAAACCTTGGGAACTATATTTAGATAAACTCTGATTAGAGCACATAGACTTAAGATGGAATTTGAGGATTAGTATAGAAGAACTTCCTAGAATTTTGGTATTTTTGAGATTTTTTTAGTTTTCTGATCAATACATCCTTGTCTAGATATGAGCAAGTAGAGGCAGCTCTGGCACAGATGTACCAAGGTGTAAAACCTGAAAGCACTACTTTGAGATATACTTGAATGAGAACTGGTGCACGACAACGGGCCTTACTGTACTCTTGGTTACGACAGTCCCGGGGGATATTCTTAAGATAATTCTCATTTTCTTTACAAACCATTATTAAGGGTTTATAACTATATAATTCCTCAAAGAAAACATTTTTATGATTATGGATTATATCCACAAACTGTTCAATTTATGGTATGTATTTTACAAGTTTGGATTTATGTATTGTGATTCATAAACTAATCTACTATATGCCACTATTTAGAAATGGAGTCGAGTGGAAGGAATGGAAACCGTATAAATGCACACACTCCACATAAGGATTTCCCTCCTGATGAAGATAATTATAGGTGACCTGGTGATGCAATTGGTTCTGATTAGCTAATCACCATTCTGGGACAACTCACTCAGGTTATCAATAATATCCTTACACGTAGGGAGCAGCCTGATCCACAGTGTGGAGGATCAATGTTATATCTCTTCATGAGGAAACAACCACCAAAATTCAATGGGGGTACAAATCCACTACTATCTGAGAAATTCATTAATTCTTTTGAGAAAATATTCCATGCCTTGGAGAGTATCGAAAGGGAAAAAGTTGTCATGGTAGTTTACCGCCTCACTGGAGATGTTGATCAATGGTGGTCATTGATTCAAAACACGAAGGAAGATGATAAAGTTTCAAATTTGGAATAGAGGGAGTTTAAAGATATTTCATTAGAAAAATACTTTCATCATGACCATCGAGCGGATATGGAAAGACAATTTCTGAGTCTGAGGCAAAAAGAGGATGAGAATGTCACAAAATATGAGGCTAGCTTTACAAGGATAGCGAGGAATTCTAAAGATTATATAAGTAACCCAAGAAGTGATATTGATCATTTATTTCATGGGTTAAAACCATTTCTCCCTCAAGAATTAGTCTCACAATCCTTCTCGTCATACGAAGATATTTTCTCATGTGCTATCAAGATAGAAAAAGAATTTTCTAAGTCTTACAACTTTAAAGAAAAGAAAGAGAAGAAGAGATCTGTTGATCACTCTGGAAATGGAAATAAGGGGAAGAAGGGAAATGTTGATTATCCCACCTGCAGTAAATGTGGGAAGAAACACCCTAGTACTTGCTTGAAAGGAATAGTAGTTTGTTACAAGTGTGGTGAAAAAGGCCACCAAGCTCGTGATTCCAAGGGGATGAAAGAAGCTACTGATGTTCAATGCTAAAAATACAGGGAGATGGGACATTATGCAAATGAATTTCCTAAGCGTCAGGGGAACTTGCCTCAGAAAATGCCAAGGGATCAAGGCCATGTTTATGTTATCACTACTGCTAAGGTTGAAGCTCCGAAAGACGTGGTGGCAGGTAATTTAATGGTTTCATCAAGTTTATCTAATGCTTTATTTGATTCTAGATCATCGCATTGTTTCATATCTTTCCAGTTTTCTATGAAAATTAGATATTTCCAATTTTATTTAACAATGGATTTGTCAGTTAAATATCATAAGGGAAGTATCATCGCAACGATGTTTTGCGAACATGTTCCCATTAGAGCATATAAATGTTCTTTATCTGCATATCTCATCGTCATACCCATGATTGAATTTGATATAATCCTCAGTATGGATTGGATTTCGGACCATGATGTAAATATTTATTTTAAGAAGAAGTAGGTTATGATTTTTGATGATGATGATAAAGAATGCATAATCTTTAGAGCAGAATCATCATCACCTGATTCTTATCTAGATCCACCCCCAATAGCTCAACTAAATTCAATTATCGAGGATGAAGAGAATAAAATAACTATGGGTGAGAAAAGGAATGTTCAAATAGAGGATTTACCTATTGTGAAAGAATATGTAGATGTGTTTCCGGAAGATTTACCTGGACATCATCCAGAACAAGAAATTGAGTTTTCCATTGATTTAATTCCTTGTACAAGGCCTATATTGAAGAAACCTTATAGAATAGAAACGCTGGAATTTGTTTAACTAAAGAAACAACTAGAGGAATTGAGAAATAAGGTATTTATTCACCCTAGTGTTTCTCCATGGGGGGACCCTATCCTTTTTGTTAAGAAGAAAGATGGATCTATGAGGTTATGTATTGACTACAGGGAAATCAATGCTATAACAATAAAGAAAAAGTATCCCCTACCTCGCATTGATGAATTATTTGACCAACTTCATGGAGGTAAATACTTCTCAAAGACTTAACTTCTATCTTGACACCATTAGTTGTGTGTGAAGAAGGAAGAAATTATGAAGACATCATTTCGAACCAGGTACGGGCATTACGAGTTTACAGTATTGCCTTTTGGGCTGACAAATGCACCCTCTGTTTTCATGGATCTAATGAACGGAGTTTTGAAGGGATATCTCGATGATTCTATGGTTGTATTTATTGATGATATATTGTTATATTACAAAAGCTACGAAGATCATGAAAATCACTTGCGCATTATCCTGAAACTCTTTAATGACATGAATTATATGGGATGTTTAACAAGTGTGAATTCTGGCTTCAGGAGATTTCTTTTCTTGGATATATTGTCTCTAGTGATGGAATTTCCATTGATCCTTCTAAGACCAATGGAATCCATGAATGTC
The DNA here is from genome assembly GCA_963277665.1 of Viscum album. NCBI lineage: Eukaryota > Viridiplantae > Streptophyta > Magnoliopsida > Santalales > Viscaceae > Viscum > Viscum album. The sequence continues at coordinate 1,687,279,926 of OY728140.1, read as the reverse complement.
CAGTACCGACGAGTATAACTGAAGTACGCAGTTTTATTGGTTTAGCAGGTTATTATCGGCATTTCGTTTAGAATTTTGCCCGCTTGGCTAACCCATTAACAAAGCTCACACGTAAAGGGTTTAAATTTATTTGGACCAAAGAGTGTGAAAAATGTTTTGAAGAACTGAAGATAAGATTAGTCAATGATCCATATTGACTCTACCATCAGAGAATGATGGGTTTGTTATTTATAGTGATGCTTCAAAAAAGGACTTGGTTGTGTCCTTATGCAAAATGATAGGGTTATTTCCTATGCATCACGACAGTTGAAAATTCATGAGCAAAACTATCCTACTCATGATCTTGAGTTTGATGCTGTAATCATTTCTTTGAAGATATGGATACATTATCTCTATGGTGAAAAATGTTAGATATATACCGATCACAAGAGTTTGAAGTATATTTTCTCACAGAAAGAACTCAACATGAGGAAAAGGTGATGGCTTGAACTACTCAAGGATTATGATTGCACGATACACTACCACCCAGGGAAGGCAAATAAGGTGGTATATGCTTTGAGAAGAAAGGATCATGGAGTTTTGAACAAGATGATAGTTGAAAGGGACCCTATTTTCATGGATCTAGTAAAGATGGATATGGGAATAACCATGGAAGGTGAAACATCAATGATTTTTCAAATGGCTTCCAAACCATCATTACTAGAAAGGATAAAATGTTCTCATGCTGTTGATGAGGAATTTCAAAAGAATATTATAGTTGTGAATGATGGGATATTGAGTGACTTTCTGTATGAAGATTTAATTTTGAAATTTGGGAAGAGATTTTGTGTTCCCAATATACCTGATCTAAAAACGGAATTGTTGGGTGATTCTCATAGTTTTATTTTCTCTATACACCCTGGGAGCACCAAAATTTATAGAGATTTGAAAGAACATTTTTGGTGGGACAACATGAAGTGGAAGATTGCTGATTTTTTGTCAAGATGTATGGCTTTTCAACAAGTGAAAGCTGGAACGCAACATCTTGAAGGACTCATGCAACCTCTTCCCATACCTGAGTGGAAATGGGATAATATTACTATGTACTTTGTCATGGGGCTACCCAAGACTCCAAGAAGGAATGATGCAATATGGGTCATTATTGACCGTCTTACCAAGTCAGCACATTTTCTTGCTATAAGGGAAGATTTACCACTTGAACATCTAGAAAGAATATATATTAATGATGTTCTGAGGCTTCATGGAGTACCCCTATTGATTATTTCTGATCATGATCCCCATTTTACTTAATTATTCTGGAAGTGTCTTTAGAAGGCCTTGGATACTGAACTTCGTTTTAGCACTGCCTACCACCCCCAAACTGATAGACAATCAGAACAGATTATCCAAACCTTAAAATACATGTTGAGATCTTTCTCAATTGAATTTCAGGGTATGTGGGATCAATATTTACCTCTGATAGAATTTTCCTACAATAATAGCTTCCATTCAAGTATTCATATGTCACCATATGAATCGGTATATGGAAAGAGATGTCGCACACCAACCTGTTGGGATGATGTTGGTGAAAGAAAACTTGTAGGCCCATAAATGGTGGAGGAAATGATGGAAAAGGTGAAGTTAATCCAAAACCACATCAAAGAAGCTCAAAGCAGGCAGAAGAGATATACTGATAACTGAAATAAGGATTTGGAATGTTAGGTAGGAGATAATTTTGCATGAAGGTATCTCCATGAAAGGGAGTTATACGTTTCGGTAATAAGGGTAAATTGTGTCCCAGGTACGTAGGACCTTTCAAAATTATAGAACAAACTGGGGGTAAAGATTATCGTTTGGCGATGCCTCCAAATCTCTCCCAATTTCACGATGTGTTCCACCTATCACAGTTCAGAAAATACATGTCTGACCCAACGCATGTACTCACCTATGAGGAAGTAGAACTGGAACCCGATCTATCTTATTGCGAAGATCCAGTCAGGATTATTGATACCAGAGAACAAGTGTTGAGAAACCGGACGACTCGTCTGGTTAATGTTCTATGGAGAAACCATAAGATGGAAGAGGCAACGTGCGAACCCGAGGAACTTATGATGAAGAACCACCCGAGTCTTTTTATGCAGTAATATTCTATAAATTTCATAGGCGAAATTATTTGAAGGAGGGGAGATTGTAACACCCCAGGCTTCAACGGTATGCTTATATTTGAATAATATAGTAGTGTGTTTTGTACGCAACATCGAGTTCTAACACACCACAACCAATCAAACTAGCCGTTATTATTTCTTAAAAACAAGCTTTTTGTTTTGATAGCAGGAATTAATTTTCAACTAATTTCTTCCACTTCTGTATTTTGAATTTAGAAAAATGGATTCCATATTTATAATCGAGAGGTCCAAATTGTATAAATAGGTAACTTTTATTTTTAGACATTTTGAATTATTACTTTGGTAAATTTTTTATTTACCATGGTTTAAGGGTAAATCTGATAAATAAGGGTAAAAAAATAATGTTATAATAATATTAAATTACCCTAAAACGTGTCTTATCCCTATTGGTTGATACATTTCCGACCATGGGCATCTTTGGGTCGATTTTGGGACCCCATGGTGCCAATTTTAAGTGATAATGACACTTTATATTAATTAAGATAAAGTAAATAAAAAAATGACATAAGCATTTATCTTTTAGAAAAACGATTTTTACATAGGGTTTTATATGTTATATTTTGAACTATAAATATTCACTAGAAAGATAAAACGATTTCCTACATAATTGGATTTTATTTATAATTTTTAGACATTTAATAATTAAATTTATTCATGACATAATAATGATGCAGTATTTTCTTTATTAACAAAAGAATCAAGTAATTTGTATTATAAATGTCAAAATAAATATAATTTTAAAGTTTTGATGACATAAAAAAATTAATTGTTTAATATGACATGTTAGTATTACTTAAATGATTTTTTTTCGAATTAATAAAGTTGTTATGACTTTAAAAAAATTCAATTATTAAATAGTGTCAAAATTGACAAAAAGGAGTTTTTAAAACAAATATAATATTATAAATTGATATAATATTACTAAAAATATAAAGATCGGCCAAGAGAATTAAATCATGATAGGTTTATACTTAATGGACCACTTGGGGTCTCTTGAAATTATATATTATGTTTAGTAACCATATAATATAAAAATACAAAGAGACATGGTAAATGTCAAACTATTTAACTAAGAGTTAAATTTAAATGATAAAGTTAATATAGTGGACCAAACATGTCTAAAACATATTGGTTGAGTGGTTTGCGACCCATAACAACCTTATCCTTTAAATAATCCATTTTGGAGCAACTATAAATCGAAAATTAATTTATTATAAAATAATATTTCTTGCTTTTCCTAATGTACCCCTCACCCCTCTTATAAAAGGGCACTCCCCCTTCTCTCTAATCCACACCTTCAAAGCCTTTTTCCTCCTCCAACCCTACCAAAATATTCTCTCAACTTCTCTCACTTAAACCTAGAGGCATTATTTTGATCATAAATCCAACCGAAGTACCCCTTTTATCAAATCATAAGGAAGAACCCGAAGAAGAGGTAATGTTTTCACCACCCTCTTTCAAGTTCTGTTCTTCTTCCACTTCTTCTTTCTTTGTTATTTCCATTATAAAATAATAACTCCAGTATCTTATATATACTGTGACGTTATAATAAATATAGTACAACCATATTCAGTATTCTATCCATCCTTTGAATGACATGTCACTATATGTGCGTACGTACGACTTACCATCTCCACTTCGTGGTGTAATTGTTATTCAAAACATTATTATTTGGATTAGAATGATAATGATGTGTAATTGACGTAAATAATAAATATAACATGATAATGATTCTTTATATATGATATACCATACAATTATATATCAATTTAATATCAAAATAATGATATTGTCGTTCGTGTGTACGTATGGACTACCGTCTCCCCGAACGCCATGAGATTCATTCCCCATCGTATCCATTCAAGAATAATTTTCATTTTATGGTTAAAAATAATGTTTAAAGACTTAATATCATTCTGGATATGAATAATATGCAACCTATCCATAACAAACATGGCTTACGTAATAAATCATATAAAGGAAAATGAATCAGTTAACACCCGAAACAACGATAATACAAAGATATTATTTACAAAGCAATGTTAAAAGATCATATATGATATCATATTAATGTATATTATTATTGTATAATTTAAAACCAATTATTTCATCATTATACAGGATTTTAACCTACCCTTGACCAAGGAAAAGTAAAAGGTAAGGTTTTATTCTACAACCTCTTCATTATTCAAGGTTGTTTATATGTAATTATCTACTGGGACCTATTTATAATCCACATCCATGTTTCTTAAAAATGTATTTCAAAACATTATTAGTATTTACTAAAATATGGGTTAAAGTCATTTATACCCTTTTTTGAATTTTATAGTTATGTTTATAATGGAATCTTTCCATCGTTTTCAAAACAAGTTTTTTTTAATCTTTTCAACAAAATTAAGGTAAGAATGCCTTTTTTTAACTTATACGGAAGGTGCGGCTATTTTCCACCATTATAAGATTTTTAAAGCTTCCCTTACAAGCTAATAAGAATATTTTTAGTTTAAATTTTTTATTTTATAATTATATGACTTTAAAATGATTTCAAAAAAGGGATATTTCTCTTAAATAGTTTTGATTTCATCTATGTTGACATCCTTTGACGGATTTTAAGCTTATTTGAAGTTGATTTATTATGATACAAAACTCCCATATTGTATTGAAGGTTTTGTGATATGTTTTACTGTGGATGTGTTATTTTTATACCATTCATGGTTTATGGAGAAATTATTGAAATTTCGTTTGCTAGTTTTAATACGAATGTTTATGTTATGTTTAAATCTGTTCATATGAGGAATGCATTGGACTTAATAAGTGATGGGTGGAGCCCTCTATTGCTCCTCGATGCATCGGTACTTCTCATGAGACAAACTAGTGTCTTGGCACAAGGCCTTGACAAAATCTTATTTGTAGTCTTGGCACAATGCCTTGACTATGTGGTTATGATAGTGTGGCATTATGCATTCCATCATTATAAAAGTAGTTATTGATATTTCATGTGATTATTCCACTAGTAGAATATCCATGTGAATAAATAAATGGCATTATTTTATTTTATTTCTGCCGTATTATGCTGAATTTCACATTTAAAAGGCTTTTGTTTTAGTTATACATTGCCTTAAATGTTTATTCTTATTTATGAAAGTTTCTGTTATATTGTTATCCTTACTGGGTATCTGAGCTCACCCCTTTCTATGCTTTTTTTTCCTAGGATGTGAAAAGGTAATTTATGAATGACCTACAGGGATAGTATGAGGGGATATGAGTGTGGTCTAAGGATACAAGTTGTTGTTGTAGTTTTCGTTTTATGGTGTAATGGAAGACTTATGAGTGTATCTACTGATTCAAAGGATACTAAACTGATCGGCCTTTCAAGACATGATCTTTTGTGATCATGCCAATATTATGTAGTAATGCACCGACTCTGGGTAACTGGGGTAGGGGCATTACATTAATCCATGTCAACGCATAACATTGTGAACAAGTAATCAGGTTCACACATCATGTTGTGAAAATGTAATTAGGTCCAAAAATAAACTTATGTACATGTAACTAGATACATGGATAACATTTTGAACATGTAATAAGGTTCAATCATATCATTGTGAACATGCAATCAAGTTCCCACAAAAACTTATTTACATGCATCCAAATCCTTGTATAATATTGGGAACATGTAATTAGGTTCACGTGTAACATCATGAATGTGAAATAAGTTTCATATATATAAAATATACTCATGAGTCATCCATCATTACCTAATGAATTAGAGGGAGATATAGTTCCCACCCATCGCATAATAAAATCATTCATACTTGTACCATAAAATAATAAAAAATCTTCATATCATGACCCATAAAAAAAGATAGGTTTTATAAACATCGAATAATATCCCATGAAATTATATGGTTATAGTTAACATTTCATCACATCATAACCTATGAAAAGATATAGGCTTCACAATCACATCATGGAAGCATAAGCCATGAAAATAAGTGGGTTTCAAAAGCATAAAACTAAAGAAGGTGAAATGGTTTTCTTAATAATCATTCCATAAAAACGTAAACCATTCAAGAAATACAATGAATTTAACATTTAGATCACTACATGTGTGGGCTTGAGTAACATCAACATATTTCATTTAAGATTTTTAATAATGTGGAAATATATTTTTAAATCATTTCATGAGAAAAATAATCCATTTTTTTGAAAGAGTCGCTTTAAAATATAAAAAATTTGGAAATCATTTTCTTAAAAATAAACATGAAATATTAAAAATAAATCTTTCAATACCTTTTGGAAATATTTTTCTTTGAATCCATAAAAAGGGTGTTTGAAAACGTTTTGAAAACTATTTTTTTAATACTTAGAAACATATAAATAAAGCATGAAAATAATTTGAAAACCATTTTCCATGAAATATACATTGAAATAATATAAATACATATTTAAAACATTTTGAAAACATTTTTTCTTTTAAAACTCATAAAATAATCAGGAAAACATTTTAAAAATCATTTTCCATGAAAACATATAAAAGGATCTTCAAAACATTTTGAAAGACATATTTCCATAGAAACGTATAAAAGGATATTGAAAATGTTTTGAAAATAATTTATTTTATAATATCTTTAAAAAAAATTCTTGTAAATTAAACATTAAACATTAATATAAAACTTCAAAGGATTTATGGGGGATAAATCTATGCATTTTTTACGAGGTAAAAATAACATTCCTTTTTCATGGTAAAAAGATTTGATAAATTAAACTTTTAGAAAATTATGTTAATATTATTTTGAAAGCATTGGTAAAAGTAAATATAGGTAAAATTTGTTTTAATTATCATGTGAGATTATTAAAATTCATGGAATCCATTTTTTGAAAACACAATTTTGAGGGAACACGGATTTCTGGACGAATAGAGGGTAAAGTTGGTCTTTCTCAAAAACAATTTATTAAAAAGATTATGTACCATAGAGTGGAATAAAATGGTTAAAATATTTTAATATTTATTTAATAACTATAGCATAAGAAAATTAATTTGTTCTCTTGGGATATTGACCATAATATTTCATCAAATAATGCATAAATATTAATAATCTTGAAAAGTGATTACATTGTTTCAATAAAATATTATCACATGGAATCGTGGGATCATACTCTCCATATAAGAAAAATAAATGAAATGAATCTTATAGTATAATTATAAAAAGTATATTTAGGATATATTATGTTAAATGTATTTATATACACCTCAAAATTAATCTAGGTTCATAATAAAAAATGAGCCTCAAAGAAGGAAAATTGAGACAAAAACTACTCTACCGATTTGGTAACTTTTGAAACTTAAACCACATGAAATAAAGGATGTATAATTTATATTTAAATACCAATAAATTTAACTATATGAAAAATTGAACACATCCACGTTAAAAATACACACCACACAAAAGGAATGGGTGCTGAATAAAGCATGTATCTCCCAGAAATAAAAAGTGAGATGAAATCCCCTTACCTTGTGTCTTGACTCTCTACGTACTTGTACAAACAACCTATAAAATAAATATAATTTTTTTATGAATCCCTTATATACCTATATTCTTATATTTAATATAGTGTATTTATTTTTATTCTGACCTTATCTTAATTCTTGTTAACCATCCTATGTTATCGTTTCACTTTGGGTAAAATTTTCTTTATTCTTTACATGTGTCTTAAGTTGTTCGGTATCTTGTCCTTATACATATATCATTATTTCCATAATTTAAACCATGATATAAATATAATGTATATAGATTATATTTTTATTATAACAATCTATTTAATATATGAGTATGAAAAATAATTAACCTTTCAAGGAGACGGTATGTCTTATATTCTCATGAACGATATTTCTATTTATTTGTTGTGTTTACAAATAGAAAAAAAAGAAATATATGTATATATTTATTTATTTAATTTTTAAAAAAACATCCTATTGTATTTATGATAATGGTTTTTTTATACAATCATCAAAAAAAAGAGTAGAAGGGGTGGAGAAGGATTATAAATGAAAGGATCTTGAGAGAAGGTGTTACCGCTTTATTGGGTAACTCCTTTTGGTTTGTTTCAAAAGGCATCCTTGATTTTCTTTATTACCAATGGTAGGATTCTAGGAGTATTGGGGGATGTTTTAATGTTTATTTTGGAATATCTTGGCTAAACATTGGTCGTTTATAGGTTTGAAAAAGAGAGATAGGTGGTGAACTTTTGTAGGGAATAGAAAGGAATAACTTGGTATTTTTTAAAACAAGTTAGGTGTACCAACGTTTGTTAATAAAAAAAGACATAAAAACCAAAACAACAAAATAGTGTAAGTTTAAAGGCATAATAATGGAAATTAAATGGTTTTGGACAAGTTTCTAAGTCTCTTTGGTTCTTAAATTTAAGGTTTATTCCTTAGTTAAGTTCAATTTTAACTAAATTGATGTAATTAATTTTATTTACTTTCACTAATATTTTTGTCAAAACACTCAGTCAAAATTATTAAATATTATAAATTATTATTATTATGAATATTTAATCCATTTTTTCAAATTCAAATCACATTAGTGGAAGAAATTAATTTAAAATTAATCATGCAATCTGGTCGAAAATACAGGTTTTTAAAGTTCAAATATTCAACAGTTTGCTAATTTTTTATACCCAATTTCTAAATGATATTGATCTAAATGACCTAAATTATATTAATTGATAAAAATATTTTCTAATTAAACTATAAAAAAAATTATAATATAATTTAACCTCAAAAATAAATTAGACGAAAATCATTTTTGAACTAAAATTCAGTATTTTTATTTATTCATTAAAAAATGAATCCCTATAGAAAAATACCAAAAAATTATCCTAATAAGTTTTTTATATTTATATTTTAAATATAGATTTTATTTTGACATATTATGTCTATAAATGTTCCAAAATTTGGATTTTAAATAGATTCTACATTAAAATTTTGTAAAACTATATTTATAAAAATACATGTTTTTAAGCATAAAATTGTGTTTTTTCTTATCTTATGTCCATAAAATTAATTTAATTAATATCAAAAAAATTGTTTGAATATATAAATCATATATTACATTAGTTTCACTCACTAATGGAATTTAATTTAATTTATTATGAAAAAACAACTTTGTGACCATGAAAATAATTATATTTCCTTTTAAATTCAATCATTTTCTTATTAATTTATAATTAATTAGAAACCTATGAATTCATATTATTTTTTTGAAACCATATATTTTTACAAATTAGTTAATATTATTCAGGACATCTAATTTAATTGGTAGTTTATATCTTATTATATTAAGTAATAGGTTTTTAATGATTTACTATTGTTCAGTAAAACTCTGTCTTATAGGTTGTGTAAACCAACAAGGAAAGTCATTATTTCATGTGATGCAAAATAACTGTGGTGTTCCATGTAGAGAAATTTAATGTTTATATTTTTTGTTCTGCATGATTAACTTGTTGTTTCCAACAACACAAGCCATACAAAAGGATTTAATATAAAATAATCTATCTCTTGGGTCATATAAAATGAAAAATTTTAAAAAAGGTTAAATTAATTCGAACAAAGTCAACAAAATCTTAGGTAGTCACATTCTACCCCCCTTAAAATTAATTTCAACCTCAAAATTCATCTAGGTTATCAAAAGTTTAATACTTTAAATATTCGTTCATAGAAACCCACATCGTAAAAATGAATACTAAAACATCCCATATAAATAAAATGTTAGAACCATAATAGTTACCCAAAGTAACATAAACTATGTTTTCTCACAAGAGAACATAGGTTGGGAGTAAATATTGGACATGGATAAAAAGGGTCAATATTTATAGGGATTGATTGAGGTCATGAATCACAAACATGGGAATGATCAAATAAAATATGAAGGGCTCAAAGTCATAAATCTATGATGATTTAAAAGGTTGTTGATTCAAAAAAAATTAAGTTGTTAGAAAAACACATTTTTTATAATTATCCTTTCATTGATTAATTATTTTTATTGACCAATAATATAGGTAAATATACTTACATGAAGTTATTATCATTATTATGCACAATCCAAACCATTGGTTATGCCATGATATATTTCCACTTCATCTCTCACCTTAAAAAGTGAATGAGAATTCTTTTTTTATTCATGAATTTCTAACATATCATTTGTTCTATGAAAAGTTAAACCATATATCTTTAGTTACCATCAACACCAATAGGATATTCAATATGTATAAGTCCTCATGTGGTGTGTAATACATTAATCTAAAAAACATTATTTTAATTTTAACTAAAACTCCCCCTAAATGGTCAACCTTATATCCCTTCCAAAATATAATTATCCCATTCTTCATTAAATATTATCTTATTTTATGCCAAAAAAATTTATTGAATACATGGTTTCATCAATTAATCGATAGAACTTTAAATAAGATTTTATTTTTCTAAAATCCATGTAGAGGGATATACTCACAAAAAACATCACTAAAGGATAAAGAACAAGATTTTCATCAGGTTTATTCATAAAAAATCAAACACGGACTTCCCAATTAATGGGGGAATGGATAAGTTTTACACTAATTTTAATTATTCACTTCATCCATTTTTATTGAATAAGATTTCCTTTTGTCCTTTTTTCTTAGAGGTTATTGTGTCTTTCCATCCATATTAGCCCTTGGATTGGTCCATTGATTCTCATAATGCCCAAACTCCATGCACTTGAAACACTGAAGTGTCGGTGGTTAAATATTTTTAGATTTCTCTCTACTCATTTCATTGAGCTTCCTCTACTCATCACCACTACATAATTTTCCTTGGTGGAAAGGCTTCGAACACATGAAAAACCATCTAGTTCCTTTTAGGCACTAGCATAAGTGATCCTTACCACAATTTTACCTAGTATGAGTTTGAAACTTTTTATTCTCTACAAGGTTTTTAGATTCCCCTTTAACACCATCCACTTATTCTTTTTAAAACCATTAGATTGATAAGTAACTAAAACCTCCATTTCAAATTTTATTACACAATGCACAATATAATTATATATATTAAATTATCTTATGGATAATGAACTTCTGATACATGGATTTAATCCACTAAAAGATCTATCATTTTTACTTTCGGGTTGGATGATAATACCAGATGTGTACCTCGAAAGTCTTGTGATATTTTACTCATAGGTGCCGATAGATTCATCATACTTTCTCTTAAAATCAAGGAACTCATTTTCAATTTTCATATGAATAACATAAAGAATGAACTTACCAATGAATACGTTCTTGAACTCATTCCAATCCATGGACTCAATTTTATCTTTCTTCCTTGTATTCTTGATTAGATCCCACCACCAACCTACTTCAACTTCTAAATGATAATCAACTAGAATGACTTTTTCATGATTCAGACACTTGATAATGGAGAATATCTTTTTAGTGGTACTAATCCAGTATTCAGAAACAATTGGATCATATGAACCATTGAATGAAGGTGGAAATTTCCTCCTGATGGACTCAATATAATGTTATTCCCTCTTTTTCTCATTTTGAAACTTATCATGATTCAGAGAATGACCACGGTATTGGTGTATAGGAATGAGGTATTTTATTACATCCCATAGATAATTTGGATCATTATGAGGTCATTTTTTACATTTTATACCACAATAATAATTAACATGGTTCCATTGGGTTCCATACATTGCCTAAAACAAAAATCATATAGTAAGAATATCCTAACGAGGAACTCCATAATCAAGAAAAGTCACTAGTGAGATGTCAAAAGTATGAAACCTTCCTTAATCTATGAAATCATCGGTTTATCCTAGGTTATCCATATCCAACTTTAATTTTAATACTTCATGATGGTTCATGAAGTGTTTGTGAATTCACAAATCATATCCCCCATGGGTGTCAAACCAGGTGTCCATCAAGACCCTTTTTCAAGTACTAGATTGCCTTAAGTTAGTCCCTGAACATCTCTTTAGAGTTGTTACCCCTAGGTACATTAGTTCTAGATCCAAATCCACATGTCGTATCTAGACATGGATGTAAATCTAGGAAACCAGTCACTCTATACTTTAACAAACTTCTAGGATATTTTCCTAAACATTAACTCATCCTTAAACTTATCCTTAGAGACAACCATAGAAGTATCCTTAGAAATATACCCTGGGATATCACAAAAAATTTCTCAGCCTAGTTTCTAAAGGTTCACTATACCCTTACTTTGATACAAAAAATAGTGACCTAGGCTAAAGATATATGTACATTACACCATTGTAGATGCATATTTGGTATATTAAAAGAATACATTCCCAAGGACCATAATATTTTATTGTATTTGAAAACATTGGAACAAAATATTCTCTCCTCATGAAATATTTTCAATATCTCCCATAAATATCTCCACCTTTAGTGCTTCTACCAAAAATATTTCATCACAACCTAGGGAAAGGAAACATAAGAAAGGGGTGAGCTTAGATTCTTAGTAAGGGTAAATAAAGGAAATGAATAATCATAACATGAAAGAACGGTTTGAAATATTAGCATAACATTTAAAGATCCTGCACTTCATATCATAGATTGTAATGAATATTGGTAGTTCATAAGACCTGGATCAAAATAGAATTAATAGGGATAAGTCATGATATCATATCATAGGAATAAGACTTGGAACATGTGCCATGTACATTGGTTTATAATGATTTAAACATGTATAAGTATAAACATATTCTCAAATAATGTTATGAACCTGAAATTATGCCCCATAATAAAATTATAGACATGAAACCATGTCTATGAATAACATTTAGAATGTGAAATATGGTTAACACATAACCTTATGAACATGAAACCTAGTTCATGCATATCATTGTGAACTTGTAATCAGGTTCACCCATCACGTTGTGAAAATGTATTCATATTCACACATAAACTTGTGGACATGAAACCATGTCCATGAATAACATTGTGAACACATAACAAGGTTCACACATAATAATTTTAACATGTAATCATATTCATGACTAAGCTTATGGATATCCATCCAGGTCCACGCATAACATTTTGAACATTTAATTAGGTTTATGCATCACATTGTGAACATGTAATCAGGTTCATGCATAAAATTGTGTACATGAAACTCGGTTCATTCATAACATTGTGAGCACATATTATGGTTCACTCATAAAATTTTGAATGTAGAATTTGGTTAATGCACAAACTAATGGACATGCATCCAAGTATAAGAATAACCCTGTCAACAGGTAATCAGGTTCACACATAACATCATCGACATGAAATCAGGTTCACAAATAACATATATACTAATGAGTCTTCCATCGTTACCCAATGCATTGGAGGGAGATATAGGTCCCACAAATTTTATAATAAAATCATCCATACACATTCCATAAGATAACAAAACTTCATTATATCATGACCAAAAATCGTATATAGGTTTTGTAAACAACAAATAATTTACCTTGAAGTGAAATGGGTATCATTAATATTTCCCCACATCATAACATATGGAACGAGATAGGTTTCAAAATAAATTCATAAAAGTGTAACTCAGTAAAATAAGTGGTTTTCAAAATCTTAAAACCCTTGGTAGTGAAACAGGTGTCTTAATCATCATTCCATCAAAACATAAACCATTCTTGAAATAATATGAAGGGAACCATTGGATAATTTCATAAAAGGACGTGAGTGACATCAACTAATGTCATCCTAGATAATAATTAACATGGATTGAAATTTAAAATTATTTCTTAAGGAAATTAGCCTTTCTTATTTAAAAATGGATCTTTAAAACATAAAAATATTTTGACAACCATTTTATTGAAAATAAAAATGAAATCTTATAAAGAAATATTTTAAGATCTTTTAAAAAAAATTCCTTTAAAAACATATAAATACATTTGAAAATGTATTGAAAACCATTTCTTTTAAAATAAATAGAAAACATACTAATAAGGATTGAAAATAATTTGAAAATAATTTACTTTGAAAAATATTTTGAAATAATATAAATAAGGCTTGAAAACATTTTTAAATCCCTTTTCCTTGAAAAACTATTAAATAATCTTGAAAACGTTTTGAAACTAATTTTCAATGAAAACTTATAAAAAGATATTGAAAATATTTTGAAAACCATTTTTTCTTAGAAACATATATAAAGATATTGAAAAAATTTAAAAAAATCATTGAAAAAATATTTTTTCAAAAAAACTTATAAATAAACCTTTAAACATGAAATAAATCATCAAGGGATTGATGGTAGATAAATCTGTAGGTGTCATATGAGTTATAAAGAAAATTCCTTTTTACAGTAAAAAGGTTAGATAAAAGCCTCCTTTAGACTGTGACCATAATATTCATTTTAAAGAATTAGTAAAATAAAAAAGGATAAAAATGTATTTTAATTATCACATGAAATTAGTATAAAATTCTAGGAAACCATATTTTGAAAACATGGTTTTGAGGGAACACAGATTTCTGACCGAAGAGAGGGTAAAATGGGGCTTTCTTAAAAACACATTCTTAACTATCATATGTACCAAAGAGTATAAAAATGGTAAAAACATATCAATATATCATTAAGAACTAGAGGATAATAAAATTCATGATCATTCTTGAGATATGGATCATAATGTTTCATTAAAGGAAGCATGAGCATCAATAATCTTGAAAAGCGATGAGATTTTTTTAATAAACTCTTATCACTTGCTTACTTCAGATCATACTCTACATGTAAGAAAAATAAATTACATGAAGCTTATAATATCATGAAAATAAGGATATTTATTATATACTATGTAAAATGTATGTATAGACACCTCAAAACGAATTCAGGTGAATAACAAAATAATAGTCTCAAAAAAGGAAAATTGAGACAAAACTATTCTACCGATTCGGTAAATTTTGAAACATAAACCCCCATGAAATAAATTTTATATAATGGATATTTAGATAAAAATAAATTTAACTATAAGATAAACTAAACACATACATAGTTATTATATACATTAGATAAAAGGAATTGGTGGCGAATCAAGCAAGTATCTCACAAAAATAAAAGTGATATGGAATCCCCTTACCTTGTGTATTGACACTCTTCGTACTTGTACAAACCAGATGTATAATAATTATAAATCTATTATAATTTTTTTAAAGAACCATATTATAATATTTAATACCATATATGGTTTTATTAAGACATTATATAACCCACTTGTTAAAAATATTATGTTAAGGTTTCACTTCGAGTAATATTCTCTTTATTCTTCGTATTTGTCTTAATTTATTATATATTTGGTCATTATTATTATGTAATGATTCCTATAATCTAAACCATGATATAAAAATCATTTATATATACTATATTTTTAGTATAATAATCTATGTAATATATAAATATGAAATGTAATATACCGTTTATGGAGACATTAAGTCGTATATACGCATAAACGCAATTCCCATTTAATTTTTGTATTGAAAGAAAGAAAGAAAAATACATATATTTATATATATGTGTATATATAATTATTAGATTAGTTTTATTGTATCATATATGTAATATATATTCACTAAAATCATCCTTAATACATACCAAGTTTGGGGTAAATGAATCACATTGCTTTGAGTGGCCGGCAGTCTACACATCCTCAAATGAAATTATCGTATTTGCACCAAATGGATACAAAAACGATATTTGTTGTAAAATTAATAAAGAATCATAAATGAATAGTAAATATAATATATAATATATTTAAATATTTTTTCCATCAAAATATCCGACATGATAGGTAGTAAAGGAAAAATAAACAATCATCATATAGTGAAGCGGTGGTTCACCGTACACATAAACAGTATGTTCATTACCCATTAGATGGAGGTGTGTCTATGTGTATGAGGAACCCTTTAAAATAAAAACATCATATATTATTTATTATATTTTTATTTTTATTCTATAATAAAATAAATATAGTGTAGGGGTGATGAAGAAAAATTAATGAAAGGGTATTGAGGTATGGTGTTACCTCTTAATTGGGTTACTCCATTTGGTTTGTCCTAAAAAGATTCCTTGGATTGCCTTCTGCCCAAGGAAAGTCTTGTATGATGAATATAGGGATTTTGGAAAGTTTATTTGGTAGATATTTGATGAACCTATGTGGTTTTAGATGTGTGAATAAGAGGGATAGGTGGTGAACTTTTGTTGGAAAGGGAAAGGACTCACTTAGTATTATTGAAAACATGTTAGGTGTATCAACGTTTATACCTAGAAATAAGTCATCAAATATCATGAAAAATCATGAATGGAAGTTCAGGTTCTGAATAAGTTACATCCAATTGGTTTTGGAAATGTTTATAAGTCGTTTGGGGTCTTAAATTTATGGTTTTGTCCTTAGTTAAGATTAGTTTTTCCTTAATTGATATAATTATTTTTATTTACCTTCACTAATATTTGTGGGTCCTAAACTTTGTAAAACTTTTTAGATATTATAAATCATTATAATTCCAAATATTGAACCCATTTTTCCTATTTATAATCACATATTTGGCTGAAATTAAATTATAATTAATCCTACAGTTGGGTCGACAACGCGGGTTTTTAATGTAAAACCATTCCAAAGTTTACTATGTTTTTATACCCAATTTCAAAGTGAAATTAATCTAAATTACCCAAATTTAATTATTTTATAAAAATATTATCTAATAAAACTATTATTAAATCATAAAATATAGTTTACCCTTATAAATAATTTAGATGAAAAGCAGTTTTAAATTAAAATTTAGTATTTTTAACAATTCATTAAAAAATAAACCTTACAGAAAAATACCAAAAAAATATACTAACCTAATTTTTATGTTTCTATTTTAAATATGAAGTTTTTTTATGACATAATAAGTTTATAAAAGTACCAAAATTTTAATTTAAAATGGGTCTTACATTAATATTTGGTTAAACTACATTTATAAGAATATATGTTTTAAGAATAAAATTGGGTTTATTCTTATCTTATGTCTATCAAATATATTGAATGAATTCCAAAAATATTTGATGGAATATATAACATATATATAACATTATATTCCCTCACTAATTGTTTTTATTTTAATTTATTAGGGTAAACAATCTTTGTTACTATAAAAATTATAATACTTGGTTTTATATTCAATTAGTTTTCATATTTATTTATGATTCATTGGTATCCTATGAATTCATATTATATTCGGTAAACCATATATGTTCATAAATTAGTTAATATTATTCATGAAATTTAATTTAAAAAGGTAGGTTATATCTTATTATATTTTGTAATAATATTTAAATGATATATTATCATTCGGTAAAACGCGGTCATGCATGTTACATAAGCCATCAAGGGGAGTCATTATTGCATGTAATGTAAGTTAACATCGGTGTTCCATGAAGAGAAGTATAGTATTTCTGTTTCATTTTGTGCATGGTTAAATTGTATTTTCTTATAAATCAATCTAAACATTGTACATTGATATAAAATAAGCTATATTTTATGTTGCGTAAAATGAAAAATATTAAAAATGAAAAACTAATTCGAAAAATTAATTCTCAAAACATTTTGGTGTTATAAGTAACATCTCTTACTATGATCACATGGTCTAGTTTTAGTATTATAGTGTACACATTTTACACAAAAAAAAATCAAGATGACAATTGTACAATTCCAAATAGTGGGGTAATGGTCATCCCAGAAGCACTAAATTTTTCAAGTTCAAAAGATAAAAAAAATTCTTCATCGACGACATATTTTTGAGTTCTTGAGGATATGTGGGAAATTTATTATACTAATATATGAGTCATAATGTTTATGTTTAACTATATTGATAGTAATAGTCATATTAAACATGATTATTATGGGTTTAAACTAATTAATTAGAAAATATTTAGTTGAAAAGAGGATCCACTTATCATGGAGACACATGAAAACAGATTATTTTTTGTTATTGATCCATCGAATGATATATGCTTGTTCATTTTACAGAGGAAAATACTTCATTTGGGTGATAATGATGATGTTTTGGATTTATATGTTGATTAATCATATGTTTCGTGATTTCTGGATGATAACAATTACAATAATGCAGGAATAGTCTATGTTGTCGAAAATTATCATGATAAAGGGAAATTGAAAATAATAAATTACAATTATAATTATTCAGATAAACATTTATATTATGTTTCCTTTTTAAAATTTACATGTTAAAAATCTAATTTTTATTAATTATATATATATATTTGATTATTTATATTATATTTGTGTTAAATTTTTTTATTAGTTATGGATATACATTTTATGAAAGGAAAACCCAACATTCATTATTATGTTTTGGTAAAATTTATTCATATAAACCATTTTTTTTTAATTTTAATATTTAAATTTATAAATGTTTTCTCATTTTAGAAGAAATATTTATATATAATATTTTGAAATTCATATTTTTTTGTGTAGAATCATGAAATATTTTTTTTAAAACATACGCATCTGCGACACTAATTTTATACTTACATATTTTTGTAATCATTACTTTTAAATATTCACATTTTAAATAATATATAGGTACACATAATTTTTTTAAATTTTAATATTTAAATTATAGACAGAGATGTAGAGGAACATTTATCAATGTATATTAATTTTTTCATATTATTAAATATTTAGTAATATAATTATTTACTAAAAGCATACTTTTACATTAAGAAAAATAACTACAACACTATTGTTTTGCTTCCGACTAATGCATCCCCTATGGATAAGTCTTCTCCTTATTCTACATGGAAATCGATTTCAATAGTTGGTAAACATAGGATTACATATTTACCAAAACTATAACATGACCATGGAGACCATAGAATAAAAATTAATGTTTATGATAAAAATAAAACAACTAACCCAAATATAATGAAATATACTAGTTTTTTCAACATGAAAATCCATTGCATGATTAGAATTTTATATTCTGATAGAAAGTCCATCAATAAGATAATTATAGACAAGATTTGGGATTCTATATTGTAAAAAAATATTAATTGATTTATATTCACCTCATTTTTTAAATATTATTTATTTTAAATGACTAATATTAAATTTATTCAATTCTATATGAAATTAAATTTTGATGAAACAAAATATTTTAAGAAGAGATTTATATATTTTGATGTGGTTCAATCAGGATATTTCAAAAAAATTACAAAATAATTTTATTTTTGGGAAGTTATGGAATGAAAATTCATTACTCATGTACTGGTTCTTAGATACAGATACATAAAAGTACTTTTTTTCTATGAGGCATGATGAAGCATTTATGGTATGATAGTTATTTTATATTATAAAATTTCATTTATATTACCTGATTAGTTATTTGTTTATTTTTATGTAAGATTCCTCCATGATATCTCATCAAGAGATCCAATTGAAAAATGCATACCCTCATACTTTATAACTTGTAGGGTATCATTTATTAGAGAAGAAAATGATTTCTTAAAAGTTTGGGAATTAAGATATCAATCTACCATTAGATTAGAGTAGTACATGTTCCTTCCTCTATCTTCCCCCACTTACAATGAAAAAGGAAAATAACAGTAATAAAAAAATTAAAAAGTATCTTAAAAAGTAATCTAATGAAGTAGCTAACAAAATTATAAGAAATTAATTTTTATTTTCCATGAATGTTTTTATTTTTAAATTTAACATCAATAATATACCATTTTAATTATCCATTTTTGTATAACCTTGAGGAGAAAGAGAAATATGGTACATTTATTCATAAGTATTGGATATAGATCTTAGATACTACTTATGAATTCAAGAACACCCTATCCATGTAGGTGGATATGAGGTGGGTGTTACAGTTTAAAAAAATTGGTTATTAAAGTAAGAAATAAAGAGACATAGAAATAGATTCTTTAAAAGCTTAGTATAAATAATTGAAAAAAACCATGGCTGATAAAATTTAATCAGCTATGCAAGCTATGTTTGAAAAATTTATAATACAATCATGGAATGTATAGTTTTTATATACTATACTTCTAAAAAAGCCTATTCGACCTACTTACCCTGCCCAGCCAACCCAACCTGCCTTGCCCGTGTGTTCAAATCATCAACATCATCATTTGGACGTATTCAAATATTTTGAATTGTATGCTAAATATACCTATGTTTGTGTTGTAGTGTATGGAGTCATATATATTTTTGGGGATTATAAACATCACTATTTTATGTAGTTGGTTCTGGTAAGAATACGATTACATGTTATTATTTAACCAACTAGACTAATTTAATTTCCAATAAAAGAGGTTACTAGAGTTGGACATTCTATGTGTCAATTTTTACTTTGGTTGGATAGCCTTCTTCATTATCTAATATATGCAGAATTTATTTATTTTTAAATATTATTTACATTTGATAAAAAATTACTAATAATTTTTTATTACATTTAATTTATATAAGTGAATCTAAAATTAATAGAATCGGTATAAAAGAGAAAAAAGGTTTAAGAAGCAAAAAAATTATATTCTTATAAACTTTTTGATGGGATAAAAATATTTCCACATGTTTCTTCTTCATTAGATAATATTTAAGAGTTTTGGATAATGTTAGATATATTTGTAAGATGCTATCCATTGATAATTTTCAAAAAAACAATATCATGGATCTTATTATTTTGCAAAAGCATAGTGTGCCTACGTTGTAGTTGTTTTCCATGTAAGAAAATATATTATTCAATTTTTCTGACATTAAATAAAGTTGATTTCATGTGACTTATAATATTACTTATTTATATAGGTATCTACACACTCTTATTATTAAAAATGAGATCAATGGTGTTTATGGCCTTATAGATCCAGAATTTATATCAATAGTTTTTCAATATGTGAAAACTCATTCTAGAGTTTTGTATATATCTGGGAGATTATCAAATAGAGATATTGTGTGTTGGTATTTTCCATTTATTATTGGGTAATAACACTTAGATTATTTTGAAGCAATTTTCTTTATAATATCAATAATTCTGAACATTTAATGTTTTAGAAGTCCATAGATTTCTGGTTTATTCTAGCCAATTAATTCACATTATATTTTTTTTATTAGGTGGTGTTTATAAAAAAAACAAAAACTTATTACACAATTATGTTTTATTATTTTTTATAAGTTCAATATATTTAATTTTTATTTATTATTCATGTTTTATTATTTGATATATTTAAAAATTCAAGTCAATGAAATTGTTTAATAAAGCTGATTTGTAATAAAAAAGTCAAATACAATCTAATACATGGAAGTAATGGTAAATATATTCTATATTATATAATATTTGGGTTTTGTTATATATATATATAATGGTTTCTATTTTTAATTTAATTTTTTATAACCATAGTTTTATCTTCCAAATTGAAGGGTGAAATGTGGTTATTATGTTTTAATATTCACATATGAGATAATCACAACAGGGTAAACAAATAAAGTTGATAAGGTTAGTTATATTAATTATTTTATGATTTATATCCAAATATTTTATTTTTATTCTTATAAAAATACATTAGAGTGTATCTTTTCAATGATACTAATTCATATATGAATGAATAACTTAATAATATTCATATTTTTTTTCAAAATACTTGTTAAGTATGACTATGATTTAAATTAGTATTGTATATCTATTAATTAATGTTAAAAACAGATTATTTAGACAATAAGTTTCTTCTTTATGTGTTTATATTCTATTTGTTCTCACATGGTTTCTTTCAAATGTATAAAGGGTTGTGTATTTATAAAAAATCTCTACGCTGCCCAAGACTTTAAATTGTCAGTTACGCCCCTTTTATCTAATGTTTTAAAAATGTGTAATTATACAATCTTTTTTTCTTAAACATTATATGTTATTTTTTCAGAGTTGTCAAATGTTTTATGTATGTCTCTTTTAATTATATTTAAATAAATAATTATTTATAAAAAAATATTTTCTACTTTTAGTTGGTATATTGAGTTTGATTTTAGAGGGATGTTATTTGAATTAACATAGTGAATTAGGTATAGTATGTAAATATTTTAGAAAATTATTAAACAATTAAGTTTTATTCTTTTTTATAATTTCTATATTCTCAATTGTTATCGTTTATACATGTGTTGGTAATGGATATGTTAAAAATAGTTCCCAGAAAAGTTTTGGCAATGATAAATTGTCAATACATAATCAAAATAATTTCAACTGCGTGAACTTATTATTAAATATATATTATATTAGACAATATAGTTTTTTTATTTTATATATATATATATTATTTTCACGTTAATGTTTCATAATCAGAGTGTCATCGTCAAAAACGAAGGGTGGAATATTGTTACTTTGTTTTATTTTTCATGTTTGAGATAATAAAAACCAGTATGATGAATGAATATAATAAGTTTTGGTTATATTTATTAGTTAAGGGTTTGTATCAAAATTTTCTATTTTTTAATATTATTGCATTCATTATTTTTATAGATTTTAGATGAGGTCGAGTACTATATAGATAAAGAACATACCCATATTTCAATTTTGTTTCTACAATATTTTTTTCATAATGGTTAACATTAAATTATAAGGTATATCTTTATTATTTAATGTTTAAAATATTATTAACATTACAATATATTTGTCTTAATGTTATTATATATTGATTTTTGTAAGATTTTTATCTCCAAAATATTTTTTTATGTTTGGTTAAATTTTAAATTATCAAGTATATATCATTTAATTTATGTTTTAAAAATAATTCATTGTATAATTATTTTTTGGTTAATGTTTTTTTTATAGGTTTTAGAAGATTCAGTAATGTCACTTTTAACAAAAGTTAATGAAATGGGTATTTATATAAAATGTTTTATAATTTTATTATATATATTTTATTTTATATTAGAGGGTTGTTATTTTCTGTATGTTAATGTATTAGGAGGATTAAATAAATCATTAGAAAATTATTAAATGGTTAATTTTTATTCGTTTTTATGAGTTATTTATAATTAATTATTATTGGTTATCCGTGTTTTAATAATTTATATAGTCAAATAAAGGTGATGTAAGTGGTTTTACAATGAAAAATTTTCAGTACAAAATAAAAATAAATTCAACTTTATCAAATTATTAGTAAATACATTTTATATTAGATATTATATTTTTATATATGTGTGTATTTTAATTTTCGAGTTAATGTTTCATAACTGCATTTTCATTGTCAAAAAGGATGGGAGGGAAGAAGTTTTTTAATGATTCACTTTTGAGATAATAACAGCTAAGACAATGACTAAATTTGATAAGGTTTCTTATATTAATATTTTTTTATGACTCCATTTTTTTAATAACATAACCCTTCTCTTGCGCAAATTTTGGAAATGGTACTAAATTTTCATGATTTTAAAAATGGTTGGCTTAAGAAAGATGAGTGGATTGGAGTTTTTATTAATTAATTTATTATTTAATTTCCACAAATAGTTAGATTCTATTCTTGTTTTTCAAGATAATATTTATGCATTTCAAGATGAAAAACAAATAAAATCCATAGTAATAAATTTTATAAATAAATTTAACATAGATTACGATTGTAGGGTAAAAAAATACTTGATTTTATAGGAATTTAGGATCTAGTTTTAAAAATATATAGTCATGGTTGGTTGAGTTTAAAATAAATTTATAAATATAAATAAAACTTATTTTCATTTATAATGTTTGGTTTAGTTGGGTTAAATTTATGTTTTTGTCATATATGTGCACTTTTTTACAAATATATATATATATATATATATATATATATATATATTTGATTTATAATTTTGTTTAATAATAAAAAAAATTAAATAAATAATTTTATTCTTAATTTAAATTTAATGTTAAAAGTCATTCATTGAAATTTAAAATATATTTCATTATTTTAATAATATATTCAAATGATTTGTGATTTAGTTTGAATAATTTTGAAATTTATGTTGAGTAAAAGGAGTGGCAGTTTTATTTGGGTTTTATAATTTCAATTGTTTATTAATATAAATGAATTTTTTTTAAAATTTGAATATTGATCATTCTAGGTCGGGATGAAATGATATTCCTTATTGATAATACTTTTTTCATAAAAAATTGTTTTGGATGGTTGAGTTTTAAACTATTTACATCGTATTTTCTGTGGGAGTTGTAAATTAATTTCAGGAAAATTTTGGTTTATTTAATTTGTAGGAAATTGCATATTTTTTGTAGATTTATGATAGTTGGTGTATGTATTTTATTTTGAGTTTCATGTGTACTCAAAACCAATAAATCAATTTTGAACCATGTGTATAGATTTATCAACCTAATTATCTCTAAGGAATTCATCATGGATAGCCAAGTGTCATTAAATTATAAATTATCTTGTATTTATTTTATTTTATTTTCAAAAATTATTATTTATAATATATTTTTTGGATTTATTTTTGTAAGTTATATTTATTTTTATAGTTAGGTTCTCAGTATTATCTTTTCAATATCTTTACAATGTATTTTCTTTCATGATTTACAATTTTGTGCAAGAAATTTAGTATATTATTTAAAAAAATCAACTTTCCATGTTTGTTTTTATTAATAAATGTGGAATAATAAATATTTAACTCTCAACATTGGTCTTTTTAAAACAATTTTGAGAGTAATCACTGAAGGCTTTCAATGTAGGGTTTTAGAGAAACTCATAATTAAAATCCACTTTCAATGTTGTTTGTATATATTAAGTTATTTCGAAACTTATAAGTGATTTTTCAAGTGTTAACTTCAATTTTATTTCATAACAAAAATTGATGTTTATTAGTAATTTTCCACCTTAAATAGTATGATTTTAAACATTGGATTTCCTAAAAACCGATGCTCAAATTTTCATTCTATACTTTCCATATCTGTTTTATAGAAAAAAACGTCAAAATATATTTTCAACATTAGTTTAATAAAAACCAATGCTGAAGGACCCCTTAAATTCAGTTAGATGATATGTTTTAGATATCATTTTTTTAAAAACATATGTTTATATTATTATTTATTACATCACGGGCATAAACATTAGTTATAAACCAATCTTAAAAAGGAAAAAAAACATATGTGGAAATATATATTTTTACTAGTGTATGTGTGTGAGATTTAGATTTAGTAGTTTCTATATAGCGGGTGATACTTAGGTAATATTCTCATCAATGATGAGATCTTGAGAACCATACAATAAAATAATTAAATGTAATAGAAGATCAAATGAATATGTATAATTAATTTATATATTAAAATATAGAAAATAAGGTGACCCTCAACTAAACCAAGCCAATGTCAAAACCAAGGTTCAATTTCTTTCTAAAATAGTTATGGGGTAACATGTATAAGTTATAAGAGGGACCTATTTTCCTCCACTTAGTTTTCAATGTTTTTAGTTTTTGTGATCCATTATTCCTTTGATGGTTTTCATGCATCTCAGTTGAGGGTATATATTCCACCAATAAGCTCCTATCATATATTCCCATAATAATTCCCTTCTCATTTTTGCACAGAGTTTAAAAACAGTTTTTTGAATAAGATTCGGAAATTGGACCATGGATTTCTAATTTCTGTGATATTTATCTATTAACCTTTTACACATTAATATAATATTTTATTCTTAAAAAATAACGATATGATAATATGTATACATATCTCAACAATGATACATTTTCAAAAACATTATATTGATTTTAGATTTTCATGTAACAATACCTCATGGAACCTTCTCGTATTTATCCACCTCAAGGTATGACCACTATATTTACTATATCATTGTGTATCCTTTTATTAAAATACACTTTTTAGGTAAATATTTTGGATCACTTCATAGATGTAGAATTCCATCAAGTCTAGAACAGTTACTCAATATTTCTTAATTCTTTATTTCTCCCCCAAATCACATTCATCCCCATTAATTCCATATATGAAAATAGTAAAATATATATATGGGAATATGGTTGAAATTATATTTTCTTTAATGAGTGAAAAATTATGATAATTTATTCTCAACCTAGATACTTCATTAATTCCAGTTTCATGTTTGGGTGAACTCTCTATACTTGCATCCGGTTTTTTAAAAGTAAAAATATTTAGATAAAATAGGTTATTTACATGTTTTATAATAATTATTATGTGAAAAAAATAATTCACATCAATAATAGACAAATTATCTTCTTAGTTCTATTTTTTTTCTTCAAAATAACCTTTTAGGATAGTAATATGACCAAGAAATCTTTATAGTTGTGTCCAGCCTATTTTCACCTTCTACATGGTTCCTATAAATTTTATTGTCATCATTTTTTGAAAAACATTAATGAAATTCAATTTATTTATGTTTAATTAATTCATTCCCATTATAAAATCCAATAAATTTTCCATGATCATAATTTCATTCCTTTTACAAGTGGGATTTACAAGTAATCATTCACTCTTTGAAAGCATGTTAGGCTTTATTGTAACTTAGATATGGTATCTCAGGAAAGTCCTCTACCAAACCAATCCACCTAATTATTTTATATATTTATTCATAAATATTATTAATATTTAGTAAATTAATAATAATACACATTGATTTATTTTATAAATATATAGTGTGGCCTCTTATTCTAAAATATAATAATCTCTCTCTTTTTGGTGATTCATTCTTCTGGGACTTCTCTGGTAGACTTTGTTAAACAAATTCCTTTTTCTCATGACCCAAGGCATACTTTAAATTATTATTCCCCTAC
Source organism: Viscum album (assembly GCA_963277665.1). Classification (NCBI taxonomy): domain Eukaryota; kingdom Viridiplantae; phylum Streptophyta; class Magnoliopsida; order Santalales; family Viscaceae; genus Viscum; species Viscum album. Next base: position 1,687,252,931 of record OY728140.1, on the reverse strand, counting down.
ATTTTTTATCAATTAGGTTATTATATATTTTTCAAAATTTGATACATGTTTAATTGATTTAATACTTTACTATTTATCATTTTGGCCACCCTTATTGAAAATACCAATGATATTCTCTTATCGTCTATTTCTCTTAGAGATGAATAAATATTTCATATTAATATGGGTACTTTCCATTAACTCATACTTCCTCCCCATGAATGGATTCAATTTTTTTCATTAATTTACATATTATTTTATCAAGTAATAGACTTTCTCCAGATCATGAAAAAACACTAGTAATTTTCATAAAATTAGTCACTCTTCCTTTAAACTATAATCTATCTTGAATTGAATGATTTTATTGTTTAATTATCTAGTTTTTGTTTACTTGGGTAAAATATTTATATACACATTTGAACATCAACCATAGATATTTTCATAGTTTTATCATCAATTTGTATCATCCGTATTTCTAAATATTTTATTTTAAAACTTTCATTATGTATAAAACTAGAATTAGTACACAAAAAATTTCAAGAATTTATGGTACCTTTTGTTTTTATGATACCAGATACTGATAATTAAATTATATTATGATTTTTTATAATAATATATAGGTCTATTATATTGATATTCTACTTTTGTAATTGTGTGTGATAGTAACTACTCTCTTAACTTCATATAAAGACATTTCTTGATCTACTTCTCGATTTAATAATATAACTTCATGACCAAGACATTTCATATTGATGATATTTTTATCATATACTAAATTCAATTTCTCTTCTTATTTACTTCTATTATCCTCTAAATTATTCTCAAAATAATCATGCTTTTTAACTTCTCTTACAATGAGTTTTCAAGCTCATTTTTTGAGGCACCCCAAACCCGCACTCCTGGATCAGGTGCAAAAAAATATTTAAGCACTTACCTTGATAAAAAGAAAGATAAATATATATTTATTTTAAAAAAATACCATAATATAATCATTACACCTCTAAATAAATATGAAATTCTAGGAAATATAGTTTTCCATTCCTTGATGATCAGAAACATAAGAAACTTATTTTATGACACTTTTGAACATTTATCTTTATTCAATACTCATTATACCGAATTCATCAAAAATCCTTGGTAATACTTATCTTTACAACATAAGAAAATAAAATATAAGAAATTGGTGAGATATAAGACTTAGTAAGGTAATTTTTATCGCTATGTAATCAAGGGTTATATAATTATAATATTAGAAAACATGAGTAGGGATGAAATATTTTATCATAAAACACATTGAAAAATTTTAGTTATCCAGAATTCATGATGGAGGGACATATAATCTCAAATGAATAAACCTATTACATGGGAAAATATTTCAAACTCATGTGATAATAAATAGGGTCTTTGGATCATAATCATGGGAATATAGAATAAAAATGTAACATGCCTTTGAAACATTGAATAACAAATAAATTTGGCTTAAATTTAAGAATAGGTAAATTATAACATTATAAACAAATAAAATGTTTCCACTTCTTGTTCTAAACCAAAAAATGCATGTACATCCATTTGATAAAAACTTACATTCTTCATGTTATAAAAAATTAAATTCATATTTTTCATGTTTTTAAATAAAATCTAAACACTCTATGTGTGAACAAAAAAAATTACTACACATCATGTTTTGAACAATAAAAATATACATTCTCAACATACTTTTCAATTCAGATATTAATCCTTGGCCAATGAATTTGAGGGAGATATAAGAACCAAAATGACATCTTATATACATATCTATGCCATTATAACATGAAAAAATTCATACTTTAAATTTGGATTAACTAACTCATATAAAATAGAAGGGTCTCATGAAAAACGTTTCTAGTAAATTCCTTAAGGAATTCAGAGAAATAAGTTAGATAGTGGCTCAAAATATCAACAACATAACATTAGGATCATAGATGAAAAAGTATTTATTAATATCAAAGTATAAAATTCACTAGAAATATAAGGGAAAATATCCCTTTTTGAAAGACATGAAATACTTATAATTTTATTCCTTAAAATCAAATACATTAAGATTAATAAAACATTATAAAAACAATCTTATTAAAATAAAAAAAAAGAAGTTTTTTGGAAAAAAATTAATTAAGATATTTTTTTCATAATGTTTTTTTGAGAAGCCATAAAAACACTTGGAGGCTTATTTCTTAAAAACACACGTATTTAAAATTCATTTATAAAATCAGTCTTTCAATTTTAAAATCAAAATTCTAATTTTGAAAAATATAGAAATATTCTATTTTATTTTATAAATCAGAAATATTTAAGATACTTTGTAAAACCATTTTAAAACATCCAAATTATTCATAAATAAGAATGCTTATATATTAAAATCAGTTGACAAAGAATATTTGGAAATATTTTTACCACATTTATAAAAGATATATTTACATGTCTCATTCAAAATTAATTTTCAAATATGTGAAATAAAAACTCTTTAAAAAAATTTAATTCAAAAAGGATATTAATTAATTTTTCCTTGAAATTTATATAAATGTTTTTTGAGGAAATCAGGAGTGGAAGATAAAACCAGTGAACATGGATGGAAACCAATTATCAAATTCTAAAACACATTTTTTTAAATACCACATCATAAAAATTGATAAGAAAACATCATTTTAAAAAGTATATAAGAGAAATATGAAGGTAACATGGGATAATATATATTTAGGATTCTAATTATAATGGATATCATTGTTGATTTAGGTTAATATAGACAATAATGTGAAATCGTCATTAAAAAGGGTGGTAATTATTCTCAGCAATGACATACTTTTAAAAAAAGATAATAATTAATGTAACATATTTCAATTAAAAGGTAATTATTTCTATAGAATAATATAAAGTGCCATGAAATAAGATAATAGGGTGGAAACTACCAATCTAAGAATAAATGAGTTCTATAAGAAGTATTATAACTCGGTTAAGGGAGTTGATTCAACAAAAATCCCTATAACCTTGACAACCAATAAAAACATTCCATTTAAATAAATAAGATGATATGTATCTTAAAGCCCATAAATTAAATTAGTATGTAAAATTTAACACATTAATCAAAAATCACACAATATCAAATATTATATGTTATACAATATGAAATATGTCAAATAATAAAATTTGTAACAACAATCCCCTTAACAAGTTTTACCACTTACTCAAATGAGATCTAACCTCCTTTAAAATAAAAAGAATTATCTTAATTTCAAATAAAAACCCATATACATTTATATATCCTTTTATAATTTTTTATAATTATCATATACGTGTATATAAGTTTGTTAGAATCTATTTTTGATATTGGGTTGGTGTAATCATAAATTTTTCTTTAATTTATTAACAGTAGTGTTATTATTAATTTTTCTAGAAAATTTTCTCTCTAAAATAATATTAAATGTAGAATAATAATTATTTTAAAATTATTCCTTTAATAACATTTCATTTGTATAAAGACACACTTATGGTTCGTGAATGAATATTTTGATGAACTAGTACTGGTGTGTTTATTTATATAAAGGTGATACATTAATAAATATATTATATATCAATAACACCATTCAAAAATCATTAAAACATATTGAATAAAATATTATTATATGATATTAAAATTTTATAAAATTCCATAATAATTCAAGGTCGAAATATTTTAACATCATTTACATTAATGATAAAAATTGAACAAAACGAGAGAAACGTATAATGTTTTTTTTTTGAAAAAGTATGTGTTTTGATATATTTTTAATAAAAATAGTACAAAAGACTAAAAATGTTACAAATATAATTTAAATTTATTAAATTCATTCATATAACCATCCATTCAGAGTGGTGATGAAAAATAAAATTTATTGTGTGTGGTGGTGGTAGTCCATTGTAAGCATGACTAATGATTCCATTTCTTAATGAATGTGATTGAATATAAGTATATGGTAAACTAAAATTTCAGATTTATAATTGAGAAATAATCATAATATTATTTAATAAAATCTATCCACCTTTCCAAACAATAATTTTCATGATGAAAAATTTATGATGGAGTTTCGTGGAGGTGGTAGTCTGCACTTACACATGATCGGAGTTATTTTGTTTTTATTAGTGGATGGAATTGAATAAATTAGGTATGTTCCATTAATATAATAACAACTCAATATACTAAGTATAATGACGTCATTATATTATAAGGTTTTCTAATGGTTTTTAATGTAAATATTAAGGAGAAAGAGATAGGGATTAAGTAAAACTAACTTTGGGACCTTGAATATTCTTCGGAAAGTCTCGTTGAAAATGAAGGTCATTGGAAACATTATGGTGAAAATGGGATTTATTTCATGAAAGGGACGTCTATAAGTGTAAATTTTATTAATGGTTCAAAGAAATTTTAATTATGATGTGTAAATTTGAGAGGGTGGAAGTGATCGTCTTTTATAAGTGAAGAAAATAGTACTTTTTAAGCACCTATTACTTTTCAATAATTAAATTACACTATTCAATAGTCATTTGTTACAAAAGTGACAAATTTTTTATTTAGTGGTGATATAATTTTGATACATCCTCTAAAATGTATTTATTCACATATATAAAACATTTTTAAATCCTATTACCACTTGATTTTTACATTTTATCATTTGTTCTCCTTGGTAACTAGTTTTTACCAAAGTAATTTATATTTCATTAGAAAGATAATATAACCCTTATAACAAAATTTTGATGTTATAAACCTTAATTTAGGCTAAATATAGTCTTATTAAATTCCTATATAATATAAAGTTAACTTTTAAATTAAAACATTTAATATTGTAAAAAATGTTTCATAAAAAATTATTGTTATTATGGTTAAGTGTTCTTAGTCTTATTTAGTTTTGATTACTAATTAAATAAGAATAAATATATTTATATACAGTTTTAAAAATGATATCAAAATATTTTTTTATAATATAATATTTTATTTTATTATATAAAAATTATAAAAGCTTAACAAAATAATTGTTTTAATATACAAATGTCACCATTATCATGGTAATTAACTTCAATCCTAGTAATAAAATTTTTATGCTAAAAATGAGATTCAAAATATTAAATAATATAAACATTTTTCAATGAAATTGGAAATAAAATTTTTTGTTTTAATTGTGAAAATTTATAAAAAAATGGTTTTTAATATAAGTGAACAAAAATGGTTTTTAATGTATAAAATTACATAATTTCCCAAAACATTTAAAATAGTTTACATAAATTAAATTTAGTGTTTTTAAACAATTTCTTTATATTTAAAAATATATATTACTTTACAAATTGTTTTAAATTACTTTTAATTCATTACTTTTCACGATATTTTCATAGAATTAATGGTATTAATAAAAATTTTACTCTTTAATATCCACCAAGAAAATAATAATTTTAGAAAAAATATAAACAATTCACCTTATGCTAGTTTTTATATGTGGAGATAAAAATGGAATTTAGTTTTCTAAAATAAAAAACTCCAAATTTTATAAATTTATATTTCAAATTAATATTTAATATAAATGTATATATACTAAGAAAAACTAATTTTATTGAAAAATAAATTTTTACGAATTTATGTTTTATTAGTCATATTTTTATTCATTTCTAATTGATTAAAATGTTTTTATTAAATTAAGTGTCATTATTATTTAATTTTCCTAAAAATATTAGTCCGATATCATAATGGTTGTTTTATTTTATTATTGGACATAAAACAAGCTAGAATTTAGAGAAAAAATGAATTCCAAAATATTAGGCCATTACATTCTCCCGCTTAAATAAATTATGTCTTCGTAACTTAAATTATCTCATAATAACGAAAAATATAAGGGGAGTAAAAGGTATTCATGACTCATTGTATAATTTCAATTGAAGATTCAAACATAAAAAATTATATAACATATATTTCCTCTTATTATAAGATTATTCTGGAAATTGAGTTTTTCTCAAATCAGTTGATCTAAATGAAAGTCATGATTAAGTATCAGAACTCCTATAAGAGAATTAGTTTCTGAAGATTTCCTAAAAATATCCTTACGCTACTGGATGATCATTATTATTTATGAAATATGATTTTTTTTTATTTTTTTTAAATTATAATATTGTCTATTTGAAAATAGAAAATCCATTTCAAATATCATATCAAATTCATAAAAATAATGGATAATAATACATTCATGAATCACAATACCACAAACCTTGAATGTGATTCCAATTTCATTTATATAATAATGAAACCCCTGGGAGTTTTTTTATTTATAATTAAATATCTTATAGTCAGTGGAACTTATAAGATATATAAAATCTAGAAATATAGAGTAAAGAAATCCAATACCAACATAATTGCCCCTATCCACTTCATTAATAGTATTTTCATAGGTGTGCCCTTATTTTCTAGGTTTGGGAGGTTTTTGGTACCTATAATACTAATTATAACATTTATTAGGAAATTTATTTGTATAATAATCAAAATACATGTATTTAAAGGGGTGAAGTGTTCATGGTATATTATTTGGGGATTTAATATCTTCCATTATATTTAAGGATGACTTCATCTCTCGTTGAAACTCATGAGCTTGCCGACTACTCCTTTGAAAATTGAAACATTTTTTTATTGCTTCGATTCATTACACTGGGTGTTTACTCTCATATTTTTGAAATCTACGAAGTCTAATATTATTTCCTTAATCATATTCATCACCAAATACTCTATGAAAATCCATTATTCTATTATTTAGTGTCTTTGGATGTTTGGAAAGATTTTCGTTTTTAATCATAACTCTAAATAGTTTGGTGAGAATAAAAAATATTCCTAATACCAAATTTAATCCAATTTGGTTGATCATTGGAAAAATTACTACAATTCCCATCACATCCATTATTAACAAAATTTCACCTTTCTCCATCCATTTATAAAATCAAAAGGCTTTATCATGAGGGATCAATAATAACATCATCAAATAATTATCAAAAATAACCTCAATTAAATTTAATCTAAAGTTGTATCACTTTTTGGAACCATCATGCCATCCTATAATTATATGTTTCTAGATATTCGTCATTTAATAAACATTTTCTATATAAAGCATTATGAAATATTTATTTCACAATAAATTTTTTAAATTAATTAATATAAAATACAAACTCATGGTACATAGATAGATTGTTATGGGAATTACAAGTGGTTGATCATTGTGTAAGATATTATCTTTTATAGAAACAACTAATTTATAGTTTATACTGAATATGAATTCATGTATTTGAATATTAATTAATATAATATCACATATATATTATTATTTGACATAAATTTGTTGTGATAATGTCCTAAAATATTGATCACATAGAAATGGTCTGAGAAGTTCCCCATTATGATGGGATATTTGATATTCCACGATAATATTCTCAGAAATTATACTATATTTAGAAAATATTAAATGATGGGATATATATTATTTGTACATTTGAAATTTATAGAATTTGGTATCTTTACACTTTCATTAATATGGAATCGTCTCATTAAATTCAATGGACATCATGTTACAGAGAGTTTATTTTAGATGACCGAATAAATACATATCAGAATTTAAGTTGATAAAATGGGTGTGAAACCTACTTTAAGAGATATCATAATAAATGTATGGTATTACATAGTGTGTTTTATTATATCATTTTTGTTATTGAGACACATTCTCTCCCTTTAAGGTAGCCTTGAACCATTTCTAGGTAATAATTTTGGACTTTAGGCAAGCCAGACTATTAAAACTAAGAAAAAGTTATTGGGGGTCCCACACAAAGTGTTTCCTGTGATCAAATTTAAAAATTGCGTTGAATATTTTGAATAAAATATTATTCTCTATATGAGGAAGCAAATTTTTCAGGATTTATTAAATTATCAGAAATATTAAATATTGTTTATTTATAGGGAATTTGTTTAATTAGTTGTACATAATATTTGATTATCTCTTGTTATTCGCATGGTAATAATTATTATTTATTAGTAAATAATTTTTTTAATTACATGAATATAAAAATAAATATTTCATTTTGTAGATTATAAATATTATATTTATTCATTCATTTATTTAATGAATAATATTTATCTCTTATTATTTGAAAAGAAACAAAATAATTATTTATTTATTTATATAATATTAAAATTAATATTTTTTTCACCGAACCATGAAAATAATATTTATTTTTTATATTTCTTCAATTATTCAATAAATGTCAAGGAGGATGAGTGGGATTAGTTATTATCCTGGTAATAAATATTTATCTACCCAATTGTAAATAATATTTTTCATTAAGTGGATTAGCGAACACCATTGAATAAAATAATATTTTTTTTATTTTTCATTGAATGTGATTAATTCTTGGTTTAACATACTATTAAGGACCTTTCTGAAATTAACTAATATAAAACCCTATCTTCCTTGGGTCTATAAATAAACAATTTTCAGAAGTTTGAGTGGTTTTTTATTATGTACAATGTTCTCCTCCCTATTGAATTCTATCCCAAGATTGATAGATTATTTATTTCTCTTTTATTTCCTCTTAAATTGGAGATTTATAAAGATATTCCTACTATATGTATGTAACATGTTAAAACAAAGGTAGTGAGAATAGATTATTGGTACTACTGCATTAGAACCCGGAGTACCATAGGTAGCATTTATAGATCAATGGTGTACATGTGGATCACTGCTAGAGGGTCTCTACATTAGGACCTCATCAACATAACAAAAAAATGATATTTGGATGATCAACATCTATATCGATGAAATAACTCAAGGCTAAGGTATTTCTTCAATCTATTAAAATAATTAGAATTTAATGTTTAAAATAATCCTATATTTTTATTTAAAAAAACCCCACATTTTTTAGAAAGAAAATTATTTGCAATAGTTTTCAGCATTATGAAAATTACACAAGATATATTGAATGAATAAAATTCAAGTTGGTCATAGGCCCACCAGGTGAATTCACTACATCAGAAACCTTTAAGTAGAATCTGATGGATCATATTAATTTTATAATTTTTTATTTTTCATAGAACCTTTGTGAATTTAAAAGTTAATATTAATTTCAATATTTTTTTAATGTGATTTTTATATTCCATTATTCTCTTCTTCATTTTTTGTTCATATAACCCATGTTGGCTAGTAATATATGAATAATATATTAAGAACCACATTAAAGTGAAACATGGTTTTCATGGTTTAGAAGTATGTAACTCCCGTACATTTCATGTAACAACACATAGTGTGGTGGTCGGGTGGTCAACAGACATGAAGTAATTAATAAAATCATGCATGGTATAATTAATTTACACATAGTAAATTTAATACACATGTTTTGAAATTAATAAAAACTTGAGGTAATTAATTTAAATATAGTGTAATTAATTCAAATTGCATATAATTAATTCACACACGATGTAAACTATTTATATGTTATGTAATTAATTCATATGCAAGTTAATTAATTAACTGATAGTGTAATTAATTCTAAACGTGGGTAATTAATACACATCTGGTGTGATTAACACAGATGTTGTGTAAATAATTTAGACAAGATGTAATTAATTTACATTCCAGGTAAGTAATTCACATGTGCAGTATTTAAATATAAGAAGCATAATTAATTTGTACTCCTTTATGTGGAATACACTCTAAGATAGAATTTACATGATGTAAATTAATTTATATGAACAAAATTAAAAAATAAATTATTTCTCCTTAAACCTCATCATTATGTGTTTGGTGTATCATTTAATTACTCATACACACCATAATATATACTTTACATGATATTAAATGTTTAATTAAATTTCACATATAATTACAAACAAGAATTTTTGTGCGGTCATTACATAATATATACCCCTTGTGTATCAAATCATTGAATTCATTCAACATTGAATTGTATCAAATCATTGCACACATCATGACTTTCATGTGTATTGTGTGTCCGTTAATAACAGTACACACCATGAAATTACATCACATGCCATGTACATGATATGTCAGGTGATTTCACTCTATAAAATAAGGACCATTCCAAGTAATTCAATAGTGAGGGTCATTGATACTTTATAAAATTGTGAGAGGTTTATTAAAATTAATTAAATTATTTCATCTCACTTGTTTTGAAATCAAGTAAAGTAAAACGTAATTTGAATAAATTATTATATAAATATTGAAAGAAAAATTATGTAAAACTATTTTATTATTCCTTAATATAGTTCATAACCTCATATGCAAAAATATTTTATGTGGAATTAATGTGTTAGATTGCAGTAATTTTGAATAATTTGTATCATATGTTGAAATTTTTTAATCCTAATCATCTTACCACCAAGGGGATGTGGAAAATGATGGCTATAATATATATATATATATGGTGAATTTTTTATGATATATTTTCTTCTAGATCTTTAGAAGAAGAAATATGAGCTTAAATGTAACTGTGATTCTCCCTTCATAATTTTTGGGTAAACTAAAAAGGGGGTGTTTAGCATGTAATCATGCATTCATGTTTTTATGTACATAGATTAAATGTATGCTTCCATTTAGATGTAATATTATCTAGGAATCTCACATTATCATCCTTACCATAAAGGTTCTCATTATTCATCAATGTATGGATGAATAGTATATAGAAAGAACTCATAAAACATTTTTCTCTAAACTACACCCAAAAAATATATTTTGTTGGACATTTATTTTATCACTCCATATGCCAAAAATAAAAAAATATATAATTTTGAAAATACCATGGATTTTTAAGACCAATAGTTTCCTTTTAGGAGGTAGGTGAACGAACAAGAGATTATTTATAACTCTTGTGTAAAGAAATAATTATTATAAAAATTGTAATAAATTAAATAATAAGTAGTTATAGACTTTTGAAACATTAATCATTAAATATAATATATACATTGGAAATATTGAAAAGTAAATCAAAAGACTTTTACATTTTTTCTCATTAGGGAACTAATAATTTTTTGAATTGTTATAAGTAGGTTATGGTCTCCCATAGGTTGAGAAAGAGTGATTCTTATGTCATTAGGGAGAAGACGCAACTTCTAAATTTATAAAATGGATGTATTAAAATTTGTAATTTGTGTTACTAAACCATTTCTCTCATTTTATTGCTTGACATGATGATACTTTATTTAACATTCTGAATAAATTGTTTTATGGAACATCATGTTAAACTAATGGTACAGTAACTCTAGAATCACTAACATCCACTGAAATGAAAGATAAATATAAAATATCTGACTCTTACTTAATTATGGAAAGATAAATATTTTACAAGAAAATTTAAATTTAGTAGAATTTTTTATAACCATAAATGTTTTTTAGTCTATATTAATCTAAGATAGTCAGTAAACTAAGAAACCACGTACTATGTTTTATATAATTAAAACATTATAGATAAATCTAAAAAAAAGATTTTATAGTTAGTTCAACAAGACCATGTGAACTATTCTGAAGTTAGAGGTAAATTCATATACTTCATTGTATTCCTTTGAAAATTTTTAAATGGTGGGTGAAGTAAACAAGTCCACTCCTTAAAGATAAAAGAACCTATGAGTTGTCTTGTTGGAGAACATCTTATCCAAGAAATCATTTATCATACTTGTGGAGTAAAGGAATTCCTAAACAGGAATATCCTTATTTACTTCAATATAATAATGGTATAGATACAAAAATAAATAATTAGTCATATATATTGAAAATATTCCATAATTTCTTCAAAGATATGTTTTGTAAATAGTAGTGAAACAACTAACTATATGCCAACTATATTGACTAATGGATATCATATAAATTATGATATAATGGTAATTTATTAGTAAACTATTGTACAAATCTTTCTATCATGGTGTCTTCATGATAAAAAACACTCAATTTTTTATCTATTTATTTCAATTAAGTGAGTTTCTCGGTTTATGTTGCAAATCATATCTTAGTAATAGGATGAAATACAATAGCTTTTATGGGTCCTTCTAGAAGACCATTAAGAGGCATTGAAGATATTAATTACTTTTTGATGGATGTGATGAAAGAATGGGAATAAATTATTGAACCTGTTGAAGAATTTAGAATAATATTTAAGTGACAATGTCAAAGATTAAGAACTATTCGATGCATTGACTAATTAACGCCATATGGAAAAAGGTTAGACTTGTATGAAGTCCACTATATAACCGGTGGATAGCTAATGGACAACCAGTGGAAATAAAGAAAAAGAATTAGCTGTATATGATGGATACTAGGTAATATGTTCAACATCCCAAGCAACCGGTGTCATCTGGATAATAGTATTGATCTCTAGGTAATCCAACCATCTTACTAGTGGAGCTTACTAGGTAGTCAGTATCCATTGAGAGGCAAGTCAAAATAACTTTCTTTTGGTAGAACCCATAACTCTTAATTATCATTTTATAAAGATTAATGAATCACAATTATTCCAAATCATTAATTGAGGAATAATAATATATAAATTGAAGACATTTTAGGCCCCCTCAACAAAATTGGATTGAAAATTTCTTGTAATTTTCATGGCCAAATATTTTATCAAATCAGTGAACTTGAAAATAAAAATCTATATCAATATCAAATCATTCTCATTAAGAGATAATTTTTTTCTCAATATCTTAATCCCTCTTCCCCATTATCTCTCAATATCTCCTCAAAAATTAGTATATACTTATTGGGAGATAAGTAATAAATTTTTTAATGCTTTTGTACCAAATGAATATCTCTTCTTTTCATAACCTTATAAATTGGGAGATCTCTAATAAAAATTAAACAATGGGTTCCTTGAATATTGATGGATTTTAAGAGGGTTACCCAAAAATAAACATGAGGTAGATGGGTCTCTTCTCACAGCTGTGAAAATTCATGTTAGGAATCAGTAACTTGATATTTTGTTAAAATAAAGGGAAAATATAAAAAACTCACAACCTGAGGGGAGAACATATAGGGGCTCATGTTGAACTATTTCTGAGATAAATTATTAAATATCTCTCTCACTACCTCCTTTTAATTTTAAAATATATTTTTATATTCTCAACACATTAATCAAATAACATTAATACACCTTTATTATTTCATCACAGTTATGTTGAAAACATTATCCACTAATTTGATTGAGTAATTTTTTTGTTTCACATAATTAATTAAATTTGTATAATCATAGCTATATTCTTATATTCTTACTCAATAAAGTATAGATATCACCTAATTCTATTAATTTATATTTCGTTTTTCTAATATTTCATTAATAATTTATTTCTTCTAATTATTATTTTTACACTATATATTATTATTTCAATTTTTTATTACCATTTAACTTTGATTTTTTTATTTTCTTAATATAAATTCACCTCCTCTCTATGTTTATAGTTTACTCACATCAACAAATAGAACTATAAGAGTTTTTTCAAAACCATTTGTTAAAATTTACCTTTATCTAAAAATTAACACAAATAACTAAGTGCATCTTATTTAATAATCTTATAGACACTAAGGATATTATCTACATGTCATGAAGAACTATATTCTATAAAGGAAATATATCTATTTATGGATGGTGGGAGAATAATTATCTTTTAAGGTCCAAGGATCTAGATGCACATGAGTTGGCATATGAATACTAGAATCCACAAAGCTCAGTAAGAGGAGAGCATATAGAGAATCCTACTATGTAAGAAGTTATAAGCGGAGAGGGGATTTATATTCACCTAAATGGTTGATACATATATTAGCAGTAAATTGAAACTTGATAAAATTAAAAATTGAGTATCAATTCAGGTAAATCATTCTAGGTATCAAGATTCAGGGTCTATATATTTTGAATTTTTCTAAGACTTTATACTTTTTAAAATATTTAAAAGAAAATGGGAAGTGTCGTATAAAACTATACCAAAAAATAGTGATTGATTACTAAAAGTTTTAACCTATTAAAAACATACACATCAATCATTATGACTAAAATCCATTTTATTTCTTCTTGTTAATGCATACTTTTATGATTACCATATTAGGATATTAATTTTAAAGGCCATCTCATTTGGAAGGAACCATATAGAAGATTTCAATATGACCCAACCAAAAGGAGAACATATGGTCAATTTCTATATAGAATAACTAAAAATGGTTGGTGACAACAATAAATGCATGTCTCTTATCCAAAATGGGTCTTTTGTCCACTAGGCGTTCGGGCCATCAAGGGTTGGTGACACATGCCTGACATTGGAAAGTTGTGACACATAAATGATGCAAGAAGGGATAACAGTCCTTCAAATGGTTGGACTACGGGAAATGTACTAAGGTCATTTGGTTCATGTAACGGTATTAATTTTCACAGGTCATTTAGGAAAAATTTACAATTTAATAAAGTAGTTGGATGGGTGTGTTATCCCTTGGGGGGATATGACCTACCATATCGGCTAGTGTGTATGTTGTGTGTGTTAGTATGAATGTAATTTTTCCTCTAACAACCTAATATATAAGGATTTTCATGCATATATTATAGCTTAGTGAGGGAATGCAATGCTCTTAAGATATAAAAGTTGAAAACATATAGAAAAAATTTTATGTCTTAAATGTTTTTAAAAATTATGGAAGGAACATGACCAAAAATAAGTTAAAGTAAAAACCATGTTCTAGGAAACAATATTTACAAAAATTGATTAATGGGTTTACTAAATCTAGTTATAGTATATATATTAAAAAATATTGAGAAATTTATGTTTAAATAATTCATGTAAAAAATGTTAGCATATAATCATTCCAATAGAGTTTACATGGGGATCAAAAGTGATTATTGTGATTTAAAGGATTCCACAACCTTAAGTGCTCGGAATTTATATCATATTCCAATATAGGAACTGAAATTTTATATTACTAATTTGTAATTAATATTATGTGAATATAAAATAAATCCAATATAACTACCCTGATATCCAATAAGGACAATCTGATGCCCCGAAAAAATGTTGAAATGGATGCGTTACTAGTGTTTGAAGAGGTGGGATAATGATTGATTAAGATAATTCTAGGAATGTACTAATTTAGTTCAATTTTAGCTAGTATCATATTAAATATTAGTTAATATGCAATAAATACTAACTACATTCGAGTATTGTCATATCTTTTATAACTAAGTATGTTTCAAATGTTGATGCTATATAAGAATCAACTTAGCCACATCTTCTCCTTACATTATACTTTAGATTGCATGTATATTCATGAATTTGAATATTAATAAATACCTTATCACATATTGATTATTTTTCAGAATAACCTTAAGGAAATATAGTCTTAGAATATCCATCATGATGAAATTTTGACAATAGTTCCCCACTATGATTGAACCTTACAATACCATTATAATATTCACAAACATTATTCTACTCTCTACTAAAATTCTATGTGAGGAATCATATAATTTTTCTCATCAAGTGTGAGAACTCATAATTAAATGAACCATTGTCTCCTAATGTTTTCAATTATTAATTTCTAAGATCTTATATTATATGAATAAAACCACATATAAGAAATATATGGTTTTATGTGTCATTTGATATTCCTATCAATGAGTGTTTTCAGTAATTTGTATACATTAAGATTATTATTAATAAATTTTGTGACTCACACACTTTTAGGTATTGTCATAAACCATGATGACATGAGATCATAGTGATGTTAGATATATTATGTGTGTCATGAGTGATATGTTATTAATGAATAAGTCAAGTAAGGATTTTTCTCTTCAATATATATGCATGCTGATATCTCATCACATTGATTAAAATGGAACTATGGAATTAAATTACATAATCATGTTTTAATATTGAGTTTATTTTAGATATTCAAATGAGTATGTATTAATCGTATAAGTTGTTGACATAACTATCCAATCCACTTGATGATATTTAAGGGAAAGCCGATTATAATACACAGTCAGCATTTTTATGTTGTAATAGTCGATGTAAACTCTCCTCTTCTTCTATGGGTGTTTTGACTTATTGTTTTATACTAATCTTGGACTATAGTAAAACCTCCCTAATAACACTAAACAAGAGGCCATGAGGGTCTTACACTAAGTGTTTCCTTTGATATCTGTTACATGTTATATTTTATAGTATGAGTAAATTTTATTCTCCAGAATGAAAAGTAATATTTTTTTAAGGATTCATTAAATGATCACAAATATTTAATAAGTATTTTCCCACTAGGTAATTTTTTAATTATATTAAGGAATAATATTTATTTATATATTTTATTCAAAATTTAATAATAATTATTTATTCATTAAGAAATAATTTATCTAATAGTGTGAATCTATAAAATAATAATTTATTAATGTGTTTATGAATATAAAATTTATTCAATGAATGTATAATATTTATATCTTATTATCCACAAGGTAATAAATAATTATTTATTAATAAATAATTTATTTAATTATATTAATATTAAAATAAATATTTCATTCATCAGACCATGAATATAATACTCATTTATAATATCTATTAAAGAGTTCAATAAATATAAATAGGTAGACTTATATCCAGTTAATAGTCCGGTGATAAATATTTATTTTCTAGACTATAAATAATATTCATCATTTTTCATATTTTTACATGCCATGTAATAAAATAATATTATTATTATTTTACAAGTAATGGGGTTATTTGTTTGTTCAACATATTGTTAAGTGCCATTGTGCAATTAATTAATATAAAACACTAACCCTAGGTCTATATAAATCTAATTTTGAGAATTGTGAGTGGTTGGTCTTTATGCACAACATTATCCTCCCACGAGAATTATTTGTGAATGAAATTTATATAGGTTTTTTTCCTCAATGTCAAGAGATTCTCCTTTCCTCCTTACCTTACTCTCAATCTAGAGAGGTCAATAGAGATTCCTATAAGCCTGAAGAAACATGTTGCAGTTAAGGGAGCAACGTAAGACCATTTGTACAACCTCTCTAGAACCTGGAGTACAATCTATGATAATCCAATATAAATAGAGTGTGTGTGGATCACCATTATAGGGGATCTACATTAGAACCACATTAATGAAATGAAAATACATCTAAACGTACAAAATATGATCAATACATACATTGAAGAAAGAACTCAAGATCACATTATTTCGTCATGATATTAAATTAACTATAAAATAATTTAGAAAATGATCCTCACTTTTTGTTAAAAAAAATAAATATTATTTAAAAAATGCATTGGTCATAGCATTCATTATCTTTTACATTCTGACTGATCTATTGAATATATAAAATGTGTTGTCCATGGTATGATCATGTTCTTCTGTTGTGTTCATAACCATCAAGTACCCAAGTTAGTGTCCTAGAAACAATTTTTTGTACTTTAGGATACATTTACATTCAAATAAGTCAATTTAATTAAAATACCTTATTATATATCATTATTTTTTCTACATTAAATTAATATAATAGTATCATTAAGTATAGTTCACATTGAAAAGTTCATAATAGATTCCCACTAAAATGAGAACCCTAAAATCCCATGATAATATTCTCATTTATTGTTCTATAGTGGGATAAAATTCTGTAATGGGACACAAGGTATGTTGTAAGTCAAGGGGGAGTACTCATAAGATGGTGATACTTCATCTCATGAAGTTCACACCAATAAATATATATAAGGAGAGGTTATGAGAACAAACCTACCATAAGAAATACGACATGTTTGAATGTCATTCGAATTTCTTATTTGAGATCACGTGTGATTAAGCATAGAAATTAATATTATTACTAATGAATGTCATGTCTCACAAACTATAATGTACTAACCCAAACTGTGACTCTATATGTTTGTGGGAAGTAGGATGTGTTGGGTGAATCATAAATGACATGTTGTTAATGAATAATTCTAGGAAGGACATATCCCTTCCATATTTATGGAAGTTAGTATTCTAACCCTTGGATTGAAAGATAAAAATCTAATTACAATTCATGTTCATGATGTAACAATGAGTTTATTTAAACTTGTCAATGAATGATGTATTAATCTTATGAGTCAATGACATGAGTTTCCAACATCCTTAAAGAGATATCATGATAAATGGAATATATTAAAAAGTGCACAATCATATGTTGTTTTTGACATTGATATGTATCTTCTTCCATTAAGGGTGTGCTCGCCCATTTTTTGATAGTAATATTGGACTTTAAGCAAGCTCACCTAATGCTACTGAGGAAGAGACTTAGAGTTTTATGCACTAAATGTTCCCTTTTACCTTAATCAAATACTATGGATATTTAATAAGTTCAATAAATACTATTCTTTGAACTGGGAGTTAATTGTTATTCAATATTTTCAATATGATAACAAATATTTAATAAATATTTAATTCTATGGTAATTTATTAATTAAGAAAATAAATATTATTTATTTATATATTATTATTCACACCATAATAAATAAATATTTTTTTATTAAATGAAAGATTTATTAAGTTAGAAGAATATTAAATAAATATTCATTCATAAATAATTGAATTGAATATTTTTTATTGAATGAATTTTATTTATTAAAATATTTATTTAAGAGATAAATAAATATTATAGGAGACGTGCTGGCCAATTTTATTTAGGTAATGAATATTTATTTACCAGATTGTAAAAGAAATAGTTACCATTAAATGGACCAATTCATTCTTTAAAATGATATAGTAATAATAATTTTATATTACATGGAATGAGGTTCCTTTTAGGTTTAATATATTATTAAGTGTATTTATGAAATTAACTGAATATTTAACCATAAACCGAAGTCTATAAATAGTATTACACTAGTCAAAAAAGGGTTTTCACATTAGTTTTTTAGGTTATTAATTTTTTTTACCTTGGGACGTTATTGAATGTGATGTTGCAAATAAGTTTTATACATCGGTTGATAATAACCAACATTATAAAAGTGAAAATTTTGGGGGGTTTTCCCATGTTAGTTATTTGTAAACGACATGTAAATCCATTTATCATGTCAGTTATTTTAAAACTAATGTTGTAAACCCTAAAATAGTCATTTTTTAGGGTTAGTTTTCTATGAACCCCCATAGAAAACAACCTAACAATACCTATTTGTTGGTGGGTTTCGACATCAATTATATAAAAACTGACATGATAATGTATTTATAATATTGGTTTTTAAATAACCAATCCAATAAAGCTTATTTTTAAATTTATTTAATTAACATAAATAAAATGACCATCCCAAAAATGTATAGACAAACCAAAAATAGATAAATAATAGAATTGCAACCATGAAATAGAATTACAATATCAATTTATTTTAACATTAAAGTTTTGAAATTATACTTTAAAATGTATATTCAACATGTACTTTGAATATAATGAACAAAAAATTAAAGGAAATATTTAGTTGAAAATATTAACTTAGGGAATTTTCTTTCTATCTTGGTTCAAATTATTCCAACCGTAAATATTGGAACATTTTATCCACATTTCATTACTCTTTCATTATGATGAAACTTCTATTTAAAAAGAATTGTTTAATTGATAATAATATATTTAAATAATTACAACAGAAATGTTATCATTATAAGTGAGAAGTATCATTTTTTATATATATGTTATCTTTTCTCTCTTCTTTACTATTGTTTATATAATTAAATATCATGACCTGATTAAAAATAATGTGTATGAAATAAATTTAAATGTCATTATAATATATACAAGTATTCAAATATTTAAACATACATGTTCAATATTGTTGACGCTTGGTGTAGGAGTATCGACAATTTTAAGATCATATAAATACCCAGATAATATGTAATATTTTCTCTATAAATTGAAATAAAGGGTCTGCATGAATGAATTGGGTTTAGGAACTTTTTTCATATGAACGTGTGACCCTGGGAACATCACACAAGGGGTTTATATACTTCACTTGATATTTTTATGATCATGTGTAGCACCTCTAACATGTCTTCCTAGTCTTCTAAATCTCCATTAGAGGGCCCTCCAAATCTTGGGAAGTCCCTCATATGAGTCTTTTTTATCATTCAACTTGTTTATTGAAGGATTATTAAAAATATCACAGTATATTTATAAAATAAAAGTTTTAAAATGTATAAGATTCATGTGGGGGAGTTATGTTGATTTTCACATGGAGGGGATGATGTGGTCCGCATTATCTGTTCTTGGGTCATGTGAAACCCCTAGGGACATTCGGGATTCATCATTAAAATTCTAATGGACATGTAAAATTAATATTTTAAAGGATTTAATACATATCTCTTTTATTATTTGATTCGCTAATGAAAAATCAGGGAGAGAACTTCATAGGATTAAAAAAATAATAGATAAAAAATATTGTACTCTTAAATGAAAAATAGTTATCATGATTTTCATTTGAGGGGTTTATATGAATTGTTTAATCATTCTAATGATCATATGAAGGCCCTATGATATTCCATATTGATCTCATGAATTCCCTCTAACATGCCAGCTCGATCTCGTGAAGGGATCCATGCATGCCATATTGATCGCTTAAAGGCCCCCAAACATGTTGTCCTAGTGTTACAAAGTACCGTTAACATGATGATTTGAATATGAAAAATCCATTTGATAATCTATGGGTATAATAAATATGATAATTATGGAGTGATCATGTCGTTATTTTTTATTACACGATTCAAATATGACATCATAGATGATTTGTGGTTGGATCACATGAAGTGTGTGATGTGATTCTCCTTCCACTAACTCAAGCCCAAATACATTATATATGTATTGTGAAAAGTGGGGTAGATCAGGAGAGGTGATTCCTTTAATACCCCCCCCCATCATATAGAAAACACAAACATGGGTGAATAGGTAATAAAATACTTCCACAAGCAGATAATCATGTGATCACAAGAGTCTTCTACAAGGAAATTCCTAGGATTAACATACGAGATTACAAGGTATGTTTATGTTCTTTACATGATCACATCGTTTATCAGGATAAGGTACTTATGTTATGTTTTCTTGGTCATGTAAAGGATTTTTTGTGTTTCAACATGATCATGAGAGGCTCAATAGTCCAACTCCACAAAAATATTAAGGCATTTGAAAAATAATCACTGAAAATGATCGAGGATTCATGTGAAGATAGATACGCTAATTTTCATGTGAGGTGGTCATTCACTTCATGTGATCTATTAATTTATCACATTACGTTCTCTGTATATTTCATCCATATTGTGTGAAGTCCTCCAAAAAAATTTCAACTCATTCTCGCAAAGTCCTCCAGACATATTATCTTAGTCTCATGAAACACCTTGGACATATCAACTTATTCACCAAACTTCCTCCAAATAAGTAAACATGATCATGTGACAAACCTTAAACATATCATCCATATCTCACAAATTCTTCTGTACATGTCATCTAGTTCATGAAAATTCCTCCAGAAAAGTCAATCGGTTCATGCGAAGTCCTCCCAACATATCACCTTAGTCCAGCAAAGTACATTGGACAAATCAACCTAGTCATGTAACATTCTCCATACATGTAACATTTTTCATTATATGAACATTTGGAAAAGTCATTAAGATCACGTGAAGTCCTCTACATGTGTTAGTTGGATTATCTGATGTCCTCCAGACATGTCAAATGGTCACCCATAATCCTCCATACATGTCCGCTTGATCACATGGAATCCCTTAGACATGTCATCCTGGTCATGTGAGGCCCTCTAGAAATGTCACCATAATCATTTGACAACCTTCATACATGTCATCCTTGATCATTTTAAATCCCTATACATGTCATCTTCAATCAAATAAAGACCCCTAGAAATATCAAGCAGACACCAATGTACGAGTCAGATAGACACATCAAACATGTCAATCGGACTCCTTTAGACATGTTAAAAAACACCATGGACATGTCTAGAAAACATCCCGAGACATGTTACTCTAATCCAGTAGGAATAATTCTGCAATAAACCTTAAACTCTGTGAACCCCCAAATATGGTTTTTTTATCGATCATTCCCCATTCATATGGGTTGTTTCTATAATCCACTAGGGTTATGAACTCATCAATTTGTATTAATATTATGGGACCCTTATGCCACCCAGGATCTACAATTGACCACTTATATCCCCCACTCTCTATCTATTAGAATATATGGGTTTGATATTTCCAATGGGCATCCCCTCTAGTATAAGACTCTAAATTTCCTAAGCTATAGGGATAATAATAATCCCTTCGAGTGAAATCACATATCCCAACCCATAAATGTGTTTGGGACCAAATAAACTATAAGGAATCTGATTCCAATCCAAATAGAATACTTAAAACTTCATCCCAAGGCCCGAGCTCCATACCAAACATTCCACCCTGGATAATCCATTGGGTAATTCCTACAACTATATACAGTGTAATTGGTTACATTCTATCTCGTGTTTTGCACATTGAGCATGAATCACATGAGTTTATGGATTTTCATCGAATCTTTCACTAACATCATAAGACCCCCCCCCCTAATTAGGTAAATATCAATGCGTAAGTATCATTAAATAACATGATACGAATACCTACTCACTAAGGAATTGACCTTGCTGTAAGTACCAAGGGAAATAACATGTAGATAAAACTCTAGGTCAATAACCATCATGAGAATAATTTATTTTTTCACATCCATTAGTGGGTTGAGAATATAATGAACTGTATGGGTTTTCATTCTTATTATCACATGATATTTAGGACACCTCTTGGAGGTTCAATCCCATTCTCAAAACACCAACTACCTCCCTAGATGAAAGTAAACTCTAGTGTTCCTTGTTATATGGCTACAAAACATAGGAAGTCACCCATTTATAAGAATCTATGATAAACATATGGATAACAAATGATACATATAGATGGTGTCATTAATATAACCCCATTTACATATAGAAAGATTCAACACCCAATTATTGCATTGGATTAACCAATCCCATATCAGGATTTTGGGATAGATTCACGAACATATCATAAATATATAAGAGAGTCCATGTGTAGTAAATAATTCCTCCAAATAGGGTATAACGATATCAAACTCCCTCCCTCTCAGCCAATGTGAGTTCCTAAGCCTAGTTTGTGTTGAAACCTAAAATGAATTCTTACATTTCAAAATAAGTCCCCCTGATTCATCATGGATGTGTGAAACATTGGTTATATATATGGACATACCCTAAAAACATCATCGATTTTAAAACTATGTTCATCCCCTCTTAATAAACCACTAGACCAAAAGATCTAAATAAAAAATGGTGAACCTCAAATGAATGAATGTGATAACAGAATAACTAATTCATCAAGGGTCTCAGGAATCTTCTTTCCCAAGCCTAGAAAATGTCACGACCCATCCCCTGGGGCCCATTTTTTGACTACCCGAAGCCCACCTCCAATAGGCCAGTGGCTGGTGAATAGCATCGGAAAGGAATATCCCAAAAAGGGAATCCATTTCCTTTAAACCCATACACACATAGATAGGGAAAACAGAACAAACCAAACCAAAATGCAAAGAAAAGTAATACAATCACCACAAAGTACCACCATTTAGAGTAAAGTGTGTAAACTTAACGTAAAGAGTCCAGAATACAATCCCAATTAATTGGAAATTATAGTAAAAGAAGTACAAGCTTCGGAGGTTGTTTTATATGGATTCTACCTAAAGGGTAGGTACATATGTCCATCAAACATCACTGCAGCTCACCATGTTTATCGAAGTCCTCTGAGCACCATCTAGTCCTGGCTCCCAAAATTCTAGTCAAACCTATCTATCATCTGCACAAGACGCCATATGTTCAGGCAAAGCCCATGAAGGGGTGAGTATAACAATGCAAATTAAGGACACCGAGACCCCCTAAGGTCTCCCAGTAATCCACAAAGGATAACACAAAAAAAGGAAATACCACAGAGGTAATACAACCAATAAAGATCTCAAACACATATCACAAAGTAAAATATGTAACTCACACCAAGTATAACTTAAGAACATAAGTAATGATCATTAGTCGTAAAGCTAGATCATCTTATTCTATTGAGAGGCTCCACTTCCTATCCACAGTTGATTTCTATGTGCTGATCCACATAGGATCTATAAGTGTTGGCCCATAGAGGATCTCTAGGTTCTGACCCACATAGGATCGCTAGGTGCTGACCCACACAGGATCGCTACGGGCTGACCCACACTGGATCGCTAGGTGCTGACCCACACAGGATCGCTATGTACGGACCCACATAGGATCGCTAGGTGATGACTCATTCTTTACGTCACAGCCAGCCACTAGATTCTCGCAGTTAGCACACATGATTCGGAGAAGTTATTCTCCTCAATAGATTGGTTATAACTCTGCTTCCATGAAGTCCCATATAGATTAATCCCAAAATATTTTCCCTTCATAAGGATCCTAATTCAACTTACGGCACATCGAACAGACAGTTGTTCTGTAAGATATGGGCATTTTGGTAAAAAGGGTCTAGTTGGATTCGAGTCTGGTCCAACCCGGATGTACACCAACTTCCACCAAAACTCATTTCGATTATCTCAAAAAGTCCACCTCATCGAAACGGTCCCAACGCCACTTATAGCACCTCAATCAGACATCTGGTTCGATAGATTCAGGCGTTTTAGTGAAACAGGGGCTGGTTGTATCTGGACCCAGTTTGACCCTGTTAGAAAGACATAACCAACATAGCCTAGGGGTCCCACATACCATAGTTTAACTTGAATGACTCGACCTGACCTGATTCAAGTCTGGTATGTCCAGTCCGGTCTGGCCAGTGGGCGAGGCCCAACGGGCGTCACTGGACCCGGCCCGGCTTGGTTGTGGGTCTAGTTCGGCCAAGCACAAAGGGCACAGGTCTGGCCCGCTAGGCAGTTCACACCCGGCCCGGTCCGCTAGAGTTGGACTAGTCCACCTCACTAGGATGCGGCCAGATTCCTCCTTTGGTCCACCTCCATCGCACATCAGGTCTCTATTCGGTACCTCCTCTATTGTGGTCGAGCGGCCATAGCCCACCACGCGGGATGTGGTATGGTGTTGATTTTGCGGCCCTCCGATGCCCTCGAACAACCACGTCTTCTATCACCAACCGTCAACGCCTCCTAGTGCATCGTGGATAGATCCAGTCGTGGACCTTCCTCCAGCAAGTCACTGTGGTGCGCCGCCATCTACTTAAAACCATTGGTGTCGATGCTGGCACGTTGGAAGACTTTTCTATGGACCATCAATTCCGCAGTGGTGCTCCATTCTTCACTCTGATTTTTTCAATGGCCCCCCAGAGAATTCCATTTTCACCATAAAGGTGTCAGATCTGTCTTGTCGTCGATTTGATATTTTGTCCATGAAGAAAACCCATAGTGGAGGAGATAAATCCATGTTCATGTCATCCCATTCCCTCCACTTTAAAAGTTTATAATCAAAGGAGGTCTAGGGATTTAAGTTCGAACAACAATGATAATTCAACACTAAAAAAGAAAATCCCAAAATAAAAGTCACCTTTCTTCATAAACGCACGGTCCACGAATTAACCTTTTGTGGTTTAATCCAGGTTAGTCATTTTAAATAAGAAATGTGAATCAATAAAATCAAGTAACCCCTACCTCATTCATGTTCGATGCCGAAGTGTTCTTCCTCGAGTTATCAATAAACTGACATTTCATTTGGATCCTTTCTTCAAGGCACATGAAAGATGACGAAGTCTCTTCGACGTTTTTCATTCTTTATTTTGGAGGAATTCCATCAGAGGTCTGTGAGAGATTACCCCACATTTGTTAATTCCTAAACTCTAACACATTGGATTATTAAAATAAGTAAAAATCATTGTCATCTTATGCCCATTAATGATGCTCATTAAATGACACACATTTAATGAGCCCTTATGGTAACAACATCAAGGTTTCAAATGAGCCATCATTGACCCTCTATTAAGGTGCCTCATCACTACCTCATCGTTCCGCTGTAGTGTCACCGTCTGCTACTCAACAGAGAGAAATGAAATAAAGTAATTTTTTTACTTATTTTATTATATTTCTTAAAAATTCTGAAAAATAACTTTTCTGTTCGGCCCTTTCCGGCCAAAGTTAAATCATTTCAAGGTTAATCTTGGCATTTCGAGTTCAATGGTTCCCTCCAATTTTTGATCCAAGTATCAGTTCAAAATTTAGAAAAATCTCGCTCGCATGTTTACTCAACGTACCTTAAAAAAGTTCAAAAATAACATTCACCCTCAACCCACGCTGGTCGAGGTTAGGCTCCACCTAAGGGTAACATGCCCTCATGAGATCAATGGATCTTTCAGATTTTCCATCCGAGTTATAATTTTTGAGTAACAAGTAATTGACTATAAAATAATTGTAACTCAATTATTTTATTTACAGCTAAGAACTAACTTACACCGTTGGCCCACACTAGCCAATGTTAGGATCTACCTAAGGAAAGCATACCCTCACAATCTCAGTGGTGGTCTTGGATTTTTAATTCGAGTCACCATTCAAGAGTTAAAATCATTAGAAAATAATAAAATAATTTTATTTAATTATTTTATTTTCGGTTATGTGATTTTTGGGTTTTTTCATTGGAGGGTTGCACTGACTAAACTTAAGTCGTGCATAGGGTAAACCCATAATCCTTAACACAATTTTTCCCTTGGATTTCTGATCTGTGAACCCGTTTAATAGTTATTCAACTCTTTCATTAAAACCACTCATGTGTGCTATTTAAAGCTTAACATTTTTCGACAGATCATTTCAGGAAATCTGAGCCTCAGAATCACATGTCGTATCAGCGACTGGTCTTGAAATAATTCCATAAAAAAAGAAAGTTACACAAAAATTTTGAGACATTACATTTGTAACACCCGAGACTTTTATGTTATCATCAAAGGAATCTTTTTCTACACAACACTTGCTTGGCTTGCTTTACACGCAATCGCGACCTTCCTCGATAGCTTGCGTCGTACGCAATACCGAGTTTCACTAAACAACAATATGCTATTAAAACTAGCCGTTATGAATAGTAATAACCACTTTTTGAAATTTTATAAATTTTATTTTTCAAAATGGACTTCATTTTTGGACTCAGAATATCGAAATTAGCCTAGGGTGAAATTTTGGTATTTTTCTGAAAACTTTCAATTTTTGATGAATAGTGAAACCACTAAGTGGTAGGTTAAAAACTGAATTTTGCATAAAACTTAATTTTACCGCTTCTGTGAATGGAATTTCAAAAATCCGAGAGACACGGTTAATATCAAGGACTAAAATGTGGTTCAATGAGATGAAAATAATTTTTTGGTGAATAGTAACTTTTTACTATTTTTACCGCGGTTAATAGTAAATAGGGTAACTAAGGGTAAATATGATATTAATATTACCCTAACACATGTCCTAATTCTATTGGACAAGTGTAATTCGACCAAAAACAAACTTAGGAATAAAATATGACCATTTAGGCCCACTTGGATTAGATTAGGACATTTATTATTAATTTATTTAAAGAAGGGTTAAAATAGTTAAAATCAAAGTTTAATAAGTAAATAATTTTTAATATAGGGTTATACATAAGATAAATTCGATTGTAAATATTAATTAGAAAGCTAAAAAGATTTCCTACATGATGGTATTTTATTTGTAATTTTTAGACATCAAATAATTTAATTTAATTATGACACAAAGATGATGCAGTAATTATCTTATTAATGAAATATTGAAAAAATTGATAATATAAATACCAAAATAAATGTAATTTGAGACTTTTTATGAATTCCACTAATTTTCTAGGTTACTATGATATATTAGTAATGATTTAATTAACTTGGTTCGAACATATAATTCTGTTATGACTTTCACAAAAATCATATATCAAATAGTGTCAAAATTGACACAAAATAGTTTTTAAATCAAATATTATATTATTAATTGTTATTTTATTCCTAAAAATCTATGGTTCGGCCAAATGACTTAGATAAGGATATATATATTAATAATAAACAATTTGGGGTTCGTTTGGCATGTTATAGTAAGTGTATTAACCATATAGTGAAAGAAAACAAAAAGACACGGTAAAAGTTAAATTAATTAACTTAGAGTTAAATCTAATTGATAAGGTTAAAATAATACCCTAAACTTGTCTAAATCCTATTGGTTGATAGGATTTCGACCCATCCCCACTTTAGATTCTAAATAAGACCCTTTGGAACCATTATAAACCGATTTTGACTTTAATATAAAATAATATTTTGAGATATTCCTAAGGTGCCCCTCTCCTCCCTTATAAAAGGGCACCTCCTCCCCCTCCTCCTCACACCAATTTGAGCACTCAAGCTCGGCCAACCCCTGCCATTTTCTCCTCTCCACTTCCCTAGAATAATCCTAGAGGTCCTGGTCTTCTCCAAAGATCAATCTTAGTTCCTTAAGTGGAGGATTCAAAGAGGCGTTCCAAAGAAGAGGTAATATCCATTACCGATCTTTTCAATTTCATTCTTCTTCAACTTCTTCTTATTTAGTTGTTTCATGATAAAGTAATAACATCAGTATTACTTACATACTGATATGTTATTATAAATATTAAACAACCCTAATTCACCTTCTATCCATCCTACGGAAAAAATGAAATCACCGCGCGTGCGTACGTACGGAATACCGTCTCCACGCCGTGGTGTAATCTATTTTCCACCATCACCTTACAAGGATGGGTATAATGGTGTAATGAGTAACTATATATGATTATTATTAAGTAATATTGATACTGAAATAATATATATATATACTCCAATACAATTCCACGATCATAGGAACGATATCATCACTCGTGCGTACGTACGGAATACCGTCTCCACGATGTGATGCGACTCGTTCTACATGATCTTCATTTCATAATGATTATATAAATGAATTGAATGAATGAATATGGTATATACTACACTAATACCATTCTGGAAATGAATTATCTATAACCTAAAGATAAGAATAAGAATTTATCCGACAAAACACGCATAAGAACAAAAAGTTATAAAGACCCGAGTAACAAGTAACAATGAAATATTACTAACAAGAAGCTAATAATATGACCATATATGATATCATATAAATATGTATGATTCTGGAATAAGTCAATAACATTATTTAAACCATTATACAGGAGCTTCGGACACGTACAAAGCAAATTGGACCTAAGGTAAGGGAATTATCACAATCTCATTTTTATCAGAGATTGTTTATTTGTAAGTATTTACTGGGGTGTATTTTATCATCCACATCCATGTTCCCTCAATATGTAATATTGTTTCCATCCACTTGAAATAGTTTAAATCCAATTTTACCCTTAGGTGAGTTTTTAGTAAAGAATATGAAAGGAATCTTTTGTTGTTTTTCCGTACGAGGTACTTTTTGACTTTTCCGACAAAAGTACGAAGAATGTTTTTTTTAACTTATACGGCATGAATGGATTTTTAAAAACATTACTTCAAAGAAGCTTCCTTTACAAGTTTTCAAGTTTATTTTTAATCAACTTATTTTATTTTAAAGTTGTATGACAGGTTATGAAAGGAAAAATGTTTTTGAAGAAGAAAGGATATTTTCCTCAAGAATTCAATTCAAGTGTTTTATCAAAATTATTTTCCATCTAAGATAATAAAGGGTTCTGTTTCTATCCATATTTTTACATTGGTTTGACTATGTTGTGATGTAATTATGTTTATGAATTCCTTTATCATATATGAATTGATTTATGATGTCATGATGTTTCAAGAATCCCATTTTTGTTATATGTGTTATGCGATGATGTATGTTTTATGATTATGTGGCACACATAAGAAAGGATTCATTATAAGATGGGTGGGACCTATATCTCCCTCCAATGCATTGGGTAAAGATATTATATCTCATGAGATAGGCATGGCTGGAACGGAAGGTTATTTCGGTTCAGTGATACAGGACTGAAACGAGGAGTGAACTCGGTTCAGAAAGGGACTTTGTCCACTAAGATAGTCTTGGCAATGAGTCATGACTAACAAGAAATGATTTTCCATGATTATGTGCGCATGCCACAAAGTTTCAAGTTTTATGTTATGATTATGGGGATCTCATTTTCACTTCTATGATTTATTCCATGTTAAGATATTATGATCTCTTTTGCAGGTTTTGATCTTCATAAAGATATGATATGATTTTTATTTCCTTTATTTGCCCTTGCTGAGCATTTGAGCTCACCCTTTTATGTTTTCTTTTCCCCAGGTCAGGAAGATGGATATTAAATTGAATATGCTAAAAGGGACCCTAGATATGATGAAATAAACGGGAGATACTGTAGAAGATTTATGAACCAGTTGTTTATGTTTCCCAGTTTCTAAAGACACTATACCTATACGGTCCTTTGTGGTTTTGTCATATGTTGTAATAAGTGTGCTTCAATTTTGAAGTATTAACAATGTATGTAAAGTATGGGTCGTTATTGTTGGTATCAGAGGAAAGGTATAGTCAACCTTTGGAAACTAGGATGTGAAAGCCTTAGTAAGAACCCAAAGGATAAGTCTAAGCATAGAACACAATCTTAGTGTTTTAGAAATGGCCTTGAATAACCTAGGATAAGACCTTAAGCATGAAAATTTTATTCTTGAATTATGTGGTTTCCTATTATAATTAGTGTTGCTCACACTATTCTTCTTGGTTTTAGTCAATGGCTGGAACCCGAAGGAACCGTGTTAATGCGGAATGCGATGGGCAATGCAATGATTGTCCCCCTGAGCAACCAAACGATATGGGAGCTGGAATGCAAAATCTTGTAGCCATGCTCACACAACTTTCTCAAGCTATGAATCATGCAGGATTTCCAAACGAGCAAAGGAGGGAGCAACATTCTGTTGAATCCTTCATGAGGCAGCGTCCACCTTCTTTCAGCGGGTCTACTGATCCATTAGTTGCTGAACAATGGATTAGTACTACTGAAAAGATATTTTCATTTCTTCAATGTTCTGAGCATGATAAAGTCATCCTAGCAGTGTATCGTTTGGAAGGAGATGCTGATCAATGGTGGAATCTTGTTAAGAATACGAGGCAAAGGGATGAAATTGAGTCTATGGAATGGGACGAGTTCAAGAACTTATTTTTCAATAATTACTTCCCTCGTATTCTCCGAACAAAGATGGAGAAAGAGTTCCTTGAACTGAAGCAAAGGGATGATGAATCTATTGGTACCTATGAAGCAAATTTTACCAGACTTGCAAGGTACGCTTCTGGTATTATTATCCAACCTGAGAGTAAGATCGATCGATTCTTTAGTGGCTTAAAACCAAGTCTTCGAAGGGCGTTAGCCATAAGGGACTTCAATAGCTACGAGGAAATCGTTCGATGTGCTCTCAAAGTCGAGATGGAGATTGGAGTAACCCATCAGTCACATGGGTTTGATAAGAAGAGGAAGATGGAATTCAAAGAAAAATCTAAAGAGCACACGGAAAAGAAGATGAACTTTCCCTTATGCTCAAAGTGTGGAAAGAAACATGGAGGGAGTTGTCTTAAAGGGACAAGTAAATGTTTTAAATGTGGAAAGGAAGGTCATCGGGCATTTGAATGCCGTGATAATGGGAAGAAGATGTCTAATGATGCAAACAAAGGAAGGGATACACAGAATGAACCTGCTACACTTCAATGTTTCAAGTGCAAGGAGATGGGGCATTATGCCAATCAATGCCCAAATCCAAGGGTTGATGATGATGGTCGACGTCAACAAACTCTTAAGGCTAAAGAAAAAGGAAAGTCACATGCAATTTCTATCAGCGATGTGGAGTACGATAACGATGTGGTGAAAGGTACACTTACCATCCACTCTAAAGTAGCAAATGTTTTATTTGATTCTGGATCCACCCACTCTTTTATTTCTGAAAAATTTTCTAAGGGTATCACCGTATTACCTCAACAATTAGATGTTGAGTTAGCTGTGACAACACCTAATGGCACATCAATCGCATCAGAAGTTTATAATTCTTCTCCGATCGAAGTTTGTGGGAAAGTGCTTCCTGCAAATCTTGTGATCCTTCCTTTAGTGGAATTTGATGTGATTCTTGGCATGGATTGGCTTTCTCTACATGGAGCTCATATCAATTGCCAAAGAAGGGAAGTCATATTTCATATTCCAGATCAATCTACGATCGTCTATCAATGCAAGGATGAAGATAACCTTCCAGTGGAAATTTCTTCCATCTTATGGGTATTGATTCCACTAAATGAAGGTTATTTATCTCAAATGGTTGGTGAGAAACTCACGATTAAGAATATGCCCATTGTACGGGAGTTTGATGATGTCTTTCCGGAGGAATTACCGGGTCTTCCACCAAATCGTGAAGTTGAGTTTTCAATAGAACTCGTACCGGGTGCTTTGCCTATTTCAAAGACACCTTATAGAATGGCCCCAATTGAGTTGCAGGAATTGAAGAAGCAACTCCAAGAGAATCTTGATAAGGGATTCATACGCCCTAGTGCGTCACCTTGGGGAGCACCTGTTCTATTTGTTAAGAAGAAAGATGGATCAATGAGACTCTGCATTGATTATCGAGAACTTAACAAGATCACTATCAAGAACAAATATCCTCTCCCACGCATTGATGACTTATTTGACCAACTACGCGGAGCTCAATACTTTTCCAAGATTGATCTTCGTTCAGGGTATCATCAATTAAGGGTCAAAAGGGAGGATATACCAAAGACGGCTTTCCGTACAAGGTATGGACACTATGAATTTATAGTGATGCCATTTGGTCTTACTAATGCCCCTGCTATCTTCATGGATCTAATGAATAGAGTCTTTAGAGACTATCTTGATCAATTTGTGGTAGTCTTTATAGACGATATTCTTGTCTATTCAAAGAGAAAGGAAGAGCATGAAGATCACTTGAGAATTATATTGAAGACCCTGAGAAAGGAGAAGCTTTATGCCAAATTTACCAAGTGTGAATTTTGGCTTCAAAAAGTTGCATTTTTGGGTCATATAATCTCAAAAGAGGGGATATCTGTGGATCCAGCAAAAACAGAGGTTATCGAAAGATGGTCAAGACCAACAACAGTAACTGAGATCCGAAGTTTTCTTGGTTTGGCTGGATATTATCGACGTTTTGTAAAAGATTTTTCACGATTATCTAATCCACTCACCAAGTTGACTCGGAAAGGAGTTAAGTTTGTCTGGACAGAGGAATGTGAAGAGAATTTCAAGGAGTTGAAAAGAAGGTTATCCAGTGCACCTGTGCTCACACTGCCTTGTAGTGGAGAAAGGTTTGTGATCTACAGTGATTCATCCAAGAAGGGATTGGGGTGTGTTCTTATGCAAAATGATATGGTGATAGCTTATGCCTCACGACAGTTGAAAATCCATGAGCAAAATTACCCAACACATGATTTGGAGTTGGCTGCGGTAATCTTTGCATTAAAGATTTGGAGGCATTACCTTTATGGTGAAAGGTGTGATATTTATACTGATCATAAAAGTTTAAAGTATATTTTCACACAAAAGGAGTTGAATATGCGTCAAAGAAGATGGTTGGAGCTGATTAAGGATTATGACTGCTCAATCCATTACCACCCTGGGAAAGCAAACAAGGTGGCAGATGCATTAAGTCGACAAGACCATGCTAGTTTATCCATGATGAGGATCACAAAAGATCCAATATTTATGGATTTACAAAGGATGGATCTTGGAATTATAATGGAAAGGGAAAAATCTTATCTTTCCCAAATGAATGTTCAACCATCTATACATGTGAAGATTAAAGAGGCACAGAAAGAAGATGTCGAGTTACAAAAGAAGGTGAGAAATGTTCCTGAATTCAACCTTGATTGTGATGGGATAATAAAGTTCAGGAATCGGGTTTGCGTTCCTCCCATCCCCGAATTAAAGAATGAGCTGCTGGATGAGGCTCATAGTTCATCATTCTCTATTCATCCTGGAAGCACGAAGATGTATAGGGACCAGAAAGAGTACTTCTGGTGGGATGGCATGAAAAGAGATGTTGCTGAATATGTCTCTCGATGCTTGATTTGTCAACAAGTTAAAGCTGAGAGACAGAAGTCTAAGGGGATGTTACAACCATTACCCATACCCGAATGGAAATGGGAAAACATCACTATGGACTTTGTCACAGGACTTCCTAAAACATCCAAAGGCAATAATGCTATCTGGGTCATAGTTGATCGTCTTACAAAGTCTGCACACTTCATTGCTATTAGAGAGGATTTCTCTCTAGATCAGCTTGCCAGGATATATGTAAAGGAAGTGGTAAGATTGCATGGAGTACCACTTTCTATTATATCTGATCGAGATCCGAGATTTACCTCGAAGTTCTGGCGAAGTCTTCAGCATACTCTGGATACAGAGTTGAGTTTCAGCACTGCTTATCATCCCCAGACAGACGGTCAGTCTGAGAGAACAATTCAAACCCTAGAAGATATGTTGAGAGCTTGCTCTATGGATTTCAAAGGAGGTTGGGATCAACACCTACCTTTGGTGGAATTTTCTTATAATAATAGCTTTCACTCCAGTATTCAGATGGCTCCTTATGAAGCTCTCTATGGAAAGAAATGCAGGACTCCAACTTGCTGGGATGAAGTTGGGGAAAGAAAGCTATTAGGACCTGATCTCGTTGATGAAATGGCAGAAAAGGTTAGATCTATTCAACCACACATAAGAGCAGCTCAGAGTCGACAGAAAAGTTATGCCGACAACCGAAGAAAAGACCTAGAGTTTGAAGTGGGCGATAAAGTGTTCTTACGAATATCTCCCTGGAAGAGGGTTATGAGATTTGGAAAGAAGGGGAAGTTGAGCCCTAGATATATCGGTCCTTTTGAAATACTGGATCGTGTTGGGAAGGTAGCTTACTGATTGGCGCTTCCACCGAATCTCTCTCAAGTTCACGATGTGTTCCACGTATCTCTCCTGAGAAAGTACATACCAGATCCTTCACATGTACTCAGCTCAGAAGTTGTACCACTGGAGCAAGATCTTTCTTATGAAGAACAGCCGATAGAGATTCTAGATCGTAGCGAAAAAGTCCTACGAAACAAGACCACTCGCTTGGTGAAAGTTTTATGGAGAAACCACCAACTTGAAGAAGCTACATGGGAGCTTGAGGATATGATGAGGGAGAAGTATCCTCATTTGTTTGTTGCAAAGTGACGAATTTCGAGGGCGAAATTCTTTTTAAGGGGGGTAGAATGTAACACCCGAGACTTTTATGTTATCATCAAAGGAATCTTTTTCTACACAACACTTGCTTGGCTTGCTTTACACGCAATCGCGACCTTCCTCGATAGCTTGCGTCGTACGCAATACCGAGTTTCACTAAACAACAATATGCTATTAAAACTAGCCGTTATGAATAGTAATAACCACTTTTTGAAATTTTATAAATTTTATTTTTCAAAATGGACTTCATTTTTGGACTCAGAATATCGAAATTAGCCTGGGGTGAAATTTTGGTATTTTTCTGAAAACTTTCAATTTTTGATGAATAGTGAAACCACTAAGTGGTAGGTTAAAAACTGAATTTTGCATAAAACTTAATTTTACCGCTTCTGTGAATGGAATTTCAAAAATCCGAGAGACACGGTTAATATCAAGGACTAAAATGTGGTTCAATGAGATGAAAATAATTTTTTGGTGAATAGTAACTTTTTACTATTTTTACCGCGGTTAATAGTAAATAGGGTAACTAAGGGTAAATATGATATTAATATTACCCTAACACATGTCCTAATTCTATTGGACAAGTGTAATTCGACCAAAAACAAACTTAGGAATAAAA
Organism: Viscum album; assembly: GCA_963277665.1. Classification (NCBI taxonomy): domain Eukaryota; kingdom Viridiplantae; phylum Streptophyta; class Magnoliopsida; order Santalales; family Viscaceae; genus Viscum; species Viscum album. The sequence continues at coordinate 1,687,217,031 of OY728140.1, read as the reverse complement.
TATGACCATTTAGGCCCACTTGGATTAGATTAGGACATTTATTATTAATTTATTTAAAGAAGGGTTAAAATAGTTAAAATCAAAGTTTAATAAGTAAATCATTTTTAATATAGGGTTATACATAAGATAAATTCGATTGTAAATATTCATTAGAAAGATAAAAAGATTTCCTACATGATGGTATTTTATTTGTAATTTTTAGACATCAAATAATTTAATTTAATTATGACACAAAGATGATGCAGTAATTATCTTATTAATGAAATATTGAAAAAGTGATAATATAAATACCAAAATAAATGTAATTTGAGACTTTTTATGAATTCCACTAATTTTCTAGGTTACTATGATATATTAGTAATTATTTAATTAACTTGGTTCGAACATATAATTCTGTTATGACTTTCACAAAAATCATATATCAAATAGTGTCAAAATTGACACAAAATAGTTTTTAAATCAAATATTATATTATTAATTGTTATTTTATTCCTAAAAATCTATGGTTCGGCCAAATGACTTAGATAAGGATATATATATTAATAATAAACAATTTGGGGTTCGTTTGGCATGTTATAGTAAGTGTATTAACCATATAGTGAAAGAAAACAAAAAGACACGGTAAAAGTTAAATTAATTAACTTAGAGTTAAATCTAATTGATAAGGTTAAAATAATAACCTAAACTTGTCTAAATCCTATTGGTTGATAGGATTTCGACCCATCCCCACTTTAGCTTCGAAATAAGACCCTTTGGAACCATTATAAACCGATTTTGACTTTAATATAAAATAATATTTTGAGATATTCCTAAGGTGCCCCTCTCCTCCCTTATAAAAGGGCACCTCCTCCCCCTCCTCCTCACACCAATTTGAGCACTCAAGCTCGAACAACCCCTGCCATTTTCTCCTCTCCACTTCCCTAGAATAATCCTAGAGGTTCTGGTATTCTCCAAAGACCAATCTTAGTTCCTTAAGTGGAGGATTCAAAGAGGCGTTCCAAAGAAGAGGTAATATCCATTACCGATCTTTTCAATTTCATTCTTCTTCAACTTCTTCTTCTTTAGTTGTTTCATGATAAAGTAATAACATCAGTATTACTTACATACTGATATGTTATTATAAATATGAAACAACCCTAATTCACCTTCTATCCATCCTACGGAAAAAATGAAATCACCGCGCGTGCGTACGTACGGAATACCGTCTCCACGCCGTGGTGTAATCTATTTTCCACCATCACCTTACAAGGATGGGTATAATGGTGTAATGAGTAACTATATATGATTATTATTAAGTAATATTGATACTGAAATAATATATATATATATACTCCAATACAATTCCACGATCATAGGAACGATATCATCTCTCGTGCGTACGTACGGAATACCGTCTCCACGATGTGATGCGACTCGTTCTACATGATCTTCATTTCATAATGATTATATAAATGAATTGAATGAATGAATATGGTATATACTACACTAATACCATTCTGGAAATGAATTATCTATAACCTAAAGATAAGAATAAGAATTTATTCGACAAAACACGCATAAGAACAAAAAGTTATAAAGACCCGAGTAACAAGTAACAATGAAATATTACTAACAAGAAGCTAATAATATGACCATATATGATATCATATAAATATGTATGATTCTGGAATAAGTCAATAACATTATTTAAACCATTATACAGGAGCTTCGGACACGTACAAAGCAAATTGGACCTAAGGTAAGGGAATTATCACAATCTCATTTTTATCCGAGATTGTTTATTCGTAAGTATTTACTGGGGTGTATTTTATCATCCACATCCATGTTCCCTCAATATGTAATATTGTTTCCATCCACTTGAAATAGTTTAAATCCAATTTTACCCTTAGGTGAGTTTTTAGTAAAGAATATGAAAGGAATCTTTTGTTGTTTTTCCGTACGAGGTACTTTTTGACTTTTCCGACAAAAGTACGAAGAATGTTTTTTTTAACTTATACGGCATGAATGGATTTTTAAAAACATTACTTCAAAGAAGCTTCCTTTACAAGTTTTCAAGTTTATTTTTAATCAACTTATTTTATTTTAAAGTTGTATGACAGGTTATGAAAGGAAAAATGTTTTTGAAGAAGAAAGGATATTTTCCTCAAGAATTCAATTCAAGTGTTTTATCAAAATTATTTTCCATCTAAGATAATAAAGGGTTCTGTTTCTATCCATATTTTTACATTGGTTTGACTATGTTGTGATGTAATTATGTTTATGAATTCCTTTATCATATATGAATTGATTTATGATGTCATGATGTTTCAAGAATCTCATTTTTGTTATATGTGTTATGCGATGATGTATGTTTTATGATTATGTGGCACACATAAGAAAGGATTCATTATAAGATGGGTGGGACCTATATCTCCCTCCAATGCATTGGGTAAAGATTTTATATCTCATGAGATAGGCATGGCTGGAACGGAAGGTTATTTCGGTTCAGTGATACAGGACTGAAACGAGGAGTGAACTCGGTTCAGAAAGGGACTTTGTCCACTAAGATAGTCTTGGCAATGAGTCATGACTAACAAGAAATGATTTTCCATGATTATGTGTGCATGCCACAAAGTTTCAAGTTTTATGTTATGATTATGGGGATCTCATTTTCACTTCTATGATTTATTCCATGTTAAGATATTATGATCTCTTTTGCAGGTTTTGATCTTCATAAAGATATGATATGATTTTTATTTCCTTTATTTGCCCTTGCTGAGCATTTGAGCTCACCCTTTTATGTTTTCTTTTCCCCAGGTCAGGAAGATGGATATTAAATTGAATATGCTAAAAGGGACCCTAGATATGATGAAATAAACGGGAGATACTGTAGAAGATTTATGAACCAGTTGTTTATGTTTCCCAGTTTCTAAAGACACTATACCTATACGGTCCTTTGTGGTTTTGTCATATGTTGTAATAAGTGTGCTTCAATTTTGAAGTATTAACAATGTATGTAAAGTATGGGTCTTTATTACATTCTCCCCACCTTAGGGATTTACTCCCCCAAAATATAAAACCAAAATAATGAAACATATGGGGGTACTGAGCACAAATATGAGCCTCCCTCTCCAATGTGCTCTCCTAGAGATTCATGTGGTTCCACCAAACTCACACCTAAGGAGTCGACCACCCTCATAGGACCCACTCATTTGGATCCTCCATCTCCATTGGTAACTCCGAAAATTTCACCCCATCATCAATGTCCATCTCGACCTAGTCGATGACATGTGATGGATCATACATGTACCACCCTAACTATGATAAATGGAAAATATCATGCACGTGGTGCATCTATGGGGGAAGGGCTAGGAGGTACGCCACCTCACCAACTTTACTCAGGATCTAAAATGGTCTGATGAACCTCAGAGAGAGCTTGCTTCCCCCGCCAAATCTACACAATCCTCATCAAGGTGATACCAGAAGAAACACATGATCACCCACCACAAACTCCAAGGGTCTCTATCTCTTATCAACATAAGACTTATGCCTTCTCTATGAAGTCCTCATATTCTATTAGATGATCTACACCTTCTCTAGTAGCCTGTACCAACTTTGGACCCATGAGAGCTAACTCCCCTAGGTCTGTCCCACATAGGGTTGATCTGCATGACCACCCGTACAAGGCCAAAACTGGTGTCATTACAATAGTGGAGTTATAATTATTATTGTACGCAAACTCCACTAGTGGTAGGTGGTCATCCCAACTGTGACCAAAATCCAGGACACAAGAATGAAGCCTGCCCTCCAAAGTCTATATGGTCCACTCCGTCTAACCATCTATTTGGGGAAAAAAACTTGTTCTCAAGCATAGTTGAGTTCTGAATGCATCCTGCAATCCCTTTTACACTCGTGTTGTAAAGTGTGCATCATGGTATGAGACGATCATCGAAGACCCCTCGTGAATCCTCACTATCTCCTAGATGTAGATTTGTTCCAATCCCTCTACAAATCCCTTTTCTTGGATGGTTAGTAAGTGATCCGACTTGTTGAGTCGATCCATGATCACCCCGATAGAATTGTGCCCCAAGATGTTCATGGTAATACCATAATGAAGTCCATCTAGATACCATCCCACTTTCACTTCGGTGCCTCAAGTGTTTATGCCAAGCGTGCTAGAACCTGATGCCCATCTTTCACATACTGACAAGTAAGGCACCATGAAATAAACTCTCCCACCCCTTTCTTCATCTTGGGAAACCATTACTAACATCGGAGGTCAGAGCGCATCAATTCCACACCAGGATGTACCACCAAAAGAGATGTATGGAATTACTATAACACCACCTCCAGTAACGTCACCAGTACCATAGTGCACCCTATGAAAGGAATTATGTGCTCCCCACATATCAAAAATCTATTAGGAGGTTGTCCTAAGGATATTAGAGAACGTCAGGCCTCATAGTCAACATCCATAAGATGTTCCTCCCTAACTCACTGAAGGAGTGTGGGCGTTAAAGTCATATACTGGAGGTATGTTGCTCCATCATCATCCATGAAGGATATCTGCATCATGTCTAGCAGCTCTATCACCTCACTCAGCAGCTGCAAACCAGACCTCCTATTGAGCTTGTTAGCCTCCACATTCTCTATCCCAGGAGTATAAACTATCTCAATGTCATAGTCCTAGAATAAATCCAACCATCGTTGTTGTATCAACTGCTGAAAAGTCTACGAGAAAATTTCTGTCCATGCGAAAAGCTACCCCCTTTAACTAATTGATGTGTCCATTGACCCTTTGGTAGTGGGTACTCATTCTCCACGACGACATTCTTAAGGTTTCGATAATCCACACATAACCTCGAACACTGGTTCTTACTAAGCCCTACCTCTGCAAGTCCCCCGACTATACTCTAAGAACCCTGATCTCCATGAGAGCCATCCAATCTGCAGGTGTATATATTCATGTAATCTCTGGGTATAATTCAATATATAATTCAATCACCCTATGGGAAGGTAAATCCAAGAAACAACTTTTTAAAGGATGTTCACCCACTCCTTTACTACTGTTGGGAAGTGAAAACTCAAAACATCTTCTACCACGAGGGTAATGTTGGCGAACTCATGAGTGATCAGCTGCACCCTTCTATGATTTTATCCCATACTACATGGGTTTCCCTTTTCATCGACTAATGAAAACCCCATTCCAATGTTGCAGATATACCACATTATTTTTCCTAAAATTGTCAATCTGAGCATGAACTGTGAATGAACAGTCTATACCCAATCTAACATCATAAGGCCTCAACACTTCAACTAAGAGGTTCCAACCAAAACTATGTCCTAAAGGGTTAGATCACACTGTTGTTATATGTGTGATCATAGAGTCTCCTTTCATAGGTATCTCCAGACGTATGGATCAAGTTAATGATTTAATGAGAAACTCTAGGTCTTGAACATGATTCACGACAAGAAAGAATGATTAGTACCTATGTATATTAATATGGAATCTAGTGGTAGACACATATTGTACCTCGAATCATTCATAGAGACCTTGGGTCATACTACTTGACCACATGAAACTGCTCCCTTATTTTTTCCTCAAGATCCCTAAGCCTATTGGAGACCACATTTTGGTGGTGATTCAAACATGTCGAAATGTATACCACCTCCTGTTTCTCTTCTATCTCCTCTTCCATGCCTGCTTCCCTACAGATTCTTCTATCCCTATCACATCCTTTTCTCGAAATATTTTACATGATCAAGTATCTAAGACTAACATCGATTTCATAATTTTCCATTGCTGACATTCACTGGCTATATCTGCTCAGACAACGAACATTCAATCAAAAAGGTTCTCTCTAAAACCCTAACATAAGTAGGAATACACAGAGGAATAATGCTAGCTCAGATGTCCCTAAACACATCTTTCTCAGAATTCCAATCCCTGAAGAAGTGGTTGTATCATATTCATCGATTACCTAGAATGGTCAGTATTCCTTGATGAATACTCATCTACCGACATGTTGTCCTATCGAAGTCGTAGAAGCTTTTAAGAACACATACTCATTATCTTATTTATAGAAAGAGGCCCCTTCTCTGAGAAAGGTTCTCAAGATATCTCCATATAAAATTAACCTCTTCATAAGAGAGGGTTAATCTAAACCCTTTCATCACCCAACTGAGCCATGTAAAAAGCTCATTTCCTGGACCTCTATATGATCTAGCAGTTCCCTAGCTAGATGGAAACTAAGTAACCACCACATGCTAGTCCTTAGCTGCCTATGAGTTAGGCCCACCTCAGAACCTAAGGGGTATATGTACTTGAATCTCATGTAAGGTTGTGTGACTAAATTTTTTTCAACCAGTAATACCATTAGTAATTGTTGACCAATAGGCAATGGTATTGTTGGGACACCGCCCGAAGGTACCATCTCGGGAAATGGTCCCTGTACCGAAACCTCATCACTCTATGGACTATACTCATGGTCACACACTAAATTTGGGATGAATGGAAAAGTGGATACATATTGAAAGAGAATCAGGATGAACCATGGTCAACAAGTTATACCTTGGGAGCTGACTCAAAAGAGATCATGAGAAAAACATTTCTGAAACACCCAAAACAAGTGTTTTTGTGTATCGAGTCGTAAAATAGAACTTAGGGTCCGGGTTTATGTATATTTAGGTTTTCGTACCAACACTGGACTCCCTAAACTGAAATCCAAACTGAAGACACTAAACACTATTTCTCAATTGAAAATTTGTTGACTTGTAGTTCTTCTGGTAGAACAGACCGGCCTTTGAAAAATATTTTCCCTGACCCATCCTCCGGGACTCGTGCCATGACTACCCCAAGCCCTCCATCCATATCCCAGGGGCTGGTGACTAGCACCGGAAAGGAATATCCCAAAAAAGAAGGCATTTATGTCTAACCTTTACACATACAGATAAGGAAAACATCACAAAGCTAACCACAAAGAAAAGAAAGATAAGACAACCACCAAAAAGTACCACCACTAAGGGTAATGTGTGTTTACTGAAAGTAAATGGTCCAAAATACAAACTCCATTTACTGTAAATTATAGAAACAGAAGTAAATGATCCAAAGGTCATACACCAAGGATCCTACCATAATGTTAGGTATAGTTCTCCGTTGGACTTCACTATAACTCACCACATTTATCGATCACCTCAGATCACTATCTGTTCTGGGCTCCCCAAAGTCTAGTTAAATGTGTTTGTAATCATCACAAGACATGAAAGGTGTGGGAAAAGCCTATGTAGGTTTGAGTATATAAATACTTAGTAGGGACCCTGATACCCTCGAATGTCTCTCGGTAATCCACGAAAGAAAACACCACAATGAAATACAAAAGATGTAATACCACTAAGAAAAATCTCAAACACATAGCGCAAAGTAAAAGACGCAACTCAAACCAGAAATAACTTAAGTATATAAGTAAGTATGATTAGTCATAAAACTAGACCATTTTATTATGTTTAGAGGCTCTTCTTCCAATCCACACAGGGTTGTTAAGTGCTGACCCGCATAGAATCGCTAGGTGATGGCCCATAGAGGATCGCTAGGTGCTGACCCACACAGGACCACTAGGTGATGAACCACTTAGGATCGTTATGTTATAGCCCACACTGGATATTTAGGTTCTTCCCCACAAATGATCTCCATGTGCTAACCCACATAGGATCTCTAGGTGTTCACCCACACAGGAATACTATTCTGTCTTCATGTCACAGCCAGCCACTAGATTCCTTCACTTAGAACACGTGATTCAAGGAGGTTATGTTCCTCAAGACATTTATTATACCTTAGTCTCCATGATGTACCACAAAGAGTAACCCCAAAGGACCATCCCTTCATCAGGGTCCCAGCGCAATAGACAGTGCATCGAATAGATGCCCAGTATGTAACATATATGCATTTTTTTTAAAGGGTCAGGTTGGATTTGAGTCCGATCCAACCCGGTCGTACACCAAATTCCACCAAAACACACGTAGAGTATATTAGAAGGAATTCAACATCTCAAGGGTCCCAACTCCACTTCCAATGCATCAATCAAATGTCAGGTTTGAGAGATACATGTGTTTTAGTGAAATGGGGGTCGGTTGCGTCTGTACGCGGTCAGACCCGGTTGGACCGACCTGACCAACCTGGCACATGCATCCCACATAACCTTGTTTAACTCAACCGACTCGATTTGACTCGATTTGGGTCTGGGTCAGTCGGGACGGGTCTGGCCAGTGGGCCAGGCCCAACAGGCCTTGCTGGAACTGACCCGACTCGGCTGAGGGTCCGACCCGACGGGTCGCCCGACGAACCTGTCAAGTCTGGCCCAGCCCGCCTATGCATATCCGGCCCACTATGCAGTTCGTGCCCCAACCGATTCCCCAAAGGCTGACTGGACCACCTTACTAGGATGTAGCGAGATGCCGCGTCTGGTTTGCCTCCATCACCCCATCGGGTCTCCACGGGGCACCTCTAATCCCACGGTCGAGCGACTGTGGCCCGCCAGGCGGGATGCGGCATGGTGCCACATCCGCCACCACTATCCGTCGGCTCATCCTACTATTCTATGGCATATCCAGCCATGTCCCTTCTTCCATCAAACCGACATACTCATCCACAGACAACTAGGTCAGCACCTGTGGTCCATTCTTCACAATACTTGCATCTATGGCCCTAGAGATTTCCATCTTCACTACAAAGGTATCAAATCTATCTTTCCATCGATTCAAGAGTTTGGCCACAAATAACAACCATTGTGGAGGGGCTCGGGGCTTATTATGGTCATCCCGCACCCTCCGTGTTAGAATTTATAATCATGGGAGGTTCGGGGATTTAAGTTTGAACAACAATGATAATTCAACAACGGATAAAGAAATCCCAAAAGAAAATTCACCTTCCTGCAAAAATGCACAATCTGAAGATTAACATGTTCATGGGTCAATCTGCATTCAAAGTTTCAAATAAGATTGATACAACTTTAATATCAAATAACCCCTACCTCATTGATGTTCGATTTCGAAGCCTTCTTCTTCAAGGTTTCAAGAAATTGACATCACTTCTGACTCAGTTCATTGAGCCACGTCAAAGAGGATGAAGTCTCACCAGTGTTTTTCATTATTTTTTGGGGATGAATTCCATCAGATATTTCTCCATGTTTATAAATTCCCAAAATCCAACATGTTTTATTATTAAAAGAAATAAAAAACACAACGATGTTGCGCCCACTAATGATAACCATTAAATCAGCCACATTTAATGAGCCATTAAGGTAACAATTTCGTGGTTACAAATGATCCATCGTTGATCAACCTTTAGGGTTCCACATCATCGCATCATCACTAAATCACATAGTACCATTCACCACTCAATGAAAAGAAAACAAATAAAATAATTCTTTTAAATTATATTATTATTTTTCTCGAAAAGTATAAAAAATAACTTTTATACTCAGCCCTGCTGGCTAATGTTAAGTCATTTCTAGGTGAATCTCGGTGTTCTGAGTTCAATGGTTCCCTTGTATTCTTGATCTGGTGACCAGTTCAAAAGTTATAAAAATGCCACTCGCATGTTTACCAAACGTACCTTAAAATAGTTCAAAAATTAAATTTCACCATCAAACTGCAGTGACTGAGTTTAGGCTTCATCTAAGGGGAACACACCCTCATGATCTCAATGGTACTCTTATATTTTCAATATGACTTACCTTTTAGGAGTTATAAGGATTTTACAATAAAATAATTGTAACTTAATTATTTTATTTACAGCCAAAAACTAACTTCCACTGTTGGCCCGCGCTGGCCAATGTTAGGATCTGTCTAAGGAAATCATACCCTCAAGAGATTAGTGGTGGTCACATATTTTAAATTCGAGCCAACATTGGTGAGTTATAAGAATTTTAAAAAATATATATAATTTTATTTAATTATTTTATTTACGGTTATGCCATTTTTGGGTTCTCTCACTAGAGGGTTGCGCCGACTAAACTCAAGTCTCACCAAGGGTAAACCTGCCATTCTGAACGCAATGGTGCCCTCGGATTTATGATTTGGGAACCCCTTCAAGATTTATAAAACTTTTTTAGGAAAACTTATCACCCATGCTATTTAATGATTAACATTTTTTGATGGATCATTTCGGGAACTTCGAGGCTCGGAATCACACGTCATCTCAATTCCTAGTCTCAAAATAATTTCATATAAAAAAATTACATGGAATTTCAAATACATTTCAGATAACATCAAGATGAAACAAAAAAATGGTGAACTTAATACTAAACTTTAAAATAATTAAAATAATCGGTTTACCACACATCAGTCCATTTTGTTTTATATACCCTATGTAGAAAAAAGTTTAATTAAATGTGAGATCTCTAAGTAAACAAATGTAGTCGGTGTTCCAATGAAATAGTAAATTTTCCCGTGAATATCTCATTCACGAAAAATGGTAAAACCAACAACAATAATGAACACGTGAGTTACCAATGGATAAATAATTGAGCATGTTTCACAATTGAAAAGATGCACTTTTTAGTGACCTTGTTCATTGTTATCATTATGACCAGATATTTTCCTCATAAAATCATCCTTGACCAAAAATCATGTCTTCATCAAAAAATGTTCTAGATCCTTAGATGCTACAATGACCTCTGTGGTTAGAAAAGCGATATCACCCACCTTGATGTAATCAATGCTGGGTGAAAAATGTAATTTTTTGAGAATATACCCAACATGGTATGATCTAGATACTTGAGGAAGCATGTAGAGATCTCAAGAGGATGAATCCTATGATACCATCTTGTTCAAGTAATGCTCTAATGAAACAGGTGACACCTACCACCACCACCAAACACTTTGGAATCCTATCATTGGAGAACAATAATCATCCCCTTACTTACCTTAAGAAGGTTAGTAATGGAGTCAACCTTAGCTAAATTCCAATTTTGGAGCATCCTATGAGAGCTCCTATCAACCACCATAACTAGTGCCATCCCACCAGCACCATTAAGTCAACTACTGGGGGGCCTACCTAAGGGATCACCACCATGGACACTCATGTATGTGAACCAAGGTGACCTTACCAAACATAGAAAGATAAAGATAAAAGGGAGTGGGATCATATTCCCACTTATAATAATAAATCTTGTTGAAAAATTCTAGTGGTGGAAAGATAGTGGACTCATATCCAGATACAACCAGATGAAGTATTCCAATATATTATAGCAGAAAGAAAATGGGAGGTTCATATCTCACCCCCCCCCCATGAATAAAGCTAGATAGCATATCATGATCAAAAAATGGGGACATGAGTGGGTTTATATCCTAACTTCAATCAAAGATATCTCCCTGTATATCTCAGAGAGTGAAAACGTGTAGGACCACAGTCTTTCATACATTCTTTTGAATTTTCAATACATTCTTGCTATAGAAAAGTGATCCTCTGACATATAACCATACTGGTATAGATACAGTAAAAAAATATACATTCCTACCCCAATAAAAAAACACTATATCACCATGATCGACAATAAAAGGTGGATACTCAAAAGCATGTAGACATTATTTCTCCCATCTAATAGGATTATCATTACATTCCAGTAAATTATGAGGTATGGGACCTAGCTTTTATTCATGTTTCAATAGGGGATCACTAAACTAGTTTGGGAAATACCTCGTTACAGGGGAACATTCCTATCGAACAAGGCCATCAAGATTCTCCAAATTCATAATACACATATCATACCACCACTCCAATTGAGGTTCATCTGTAAAATGTAGTAATCACCTTAGGGTAGGCTCGTATCCTTGAAAATGAAGCTACTCCAAATATCCCAGAATTTTGCAAAAGGATCATATCCCTACTTCAACTAATTAAAGATTACACCAGTATACTTTTGAGGCTATTGAGGAGGCATCTCATATCCCTTCTCTCATTCTGGAGGTCTTTCATCCTAATTTGTAGGGGAATTCATGTAATGACCCAACATTTTTCCAATAAAAATTACATTCTTATAACAATTTGATATAGTATAATCCACATAAAATCACATATAAAACACAATAAAAACTTTATAAATGATGAATGAAGTAAATAAGAGGTATTTATAGAAATTAATAAACATATACTAATGGAATTGTAATATGACCATTGGAATAGTAATGTGACCATTAAGAATAGTAACCTGACCAATAGAATAGTGAAATCACATATGAAAGTATATATAATATTTAGGAATCTTATAAATGAAAGTATGATATATTTATGTCTTGGAATAGGTAAATAAATGTTTTAAAAATGATAAATTAATTACTGGTGTTTTCTAAAAATATATATTTTTATTTAAAATTTTATAATTAATAAAATGATTTAAAAGAAAATTTATTTGAATTAAATATATAAATAAATTAATTTTTTTGTCTTATTATTTTGAGACAATTTTATGAGACCTTATTTAATTTTTCAAATTCATAAAATCAGTAATAATATTAAAATCAGAATTTTTGAATTAATGATGATTTTAATTAAAAAATAAATTTCTCATATTTGTAAAATAATTTTAAAAAAATGGAGACCATTTTTTAATTCTAAACATTGAAAAATGATTATGGAGAGTTTTTTGGGTTTTTTCTAAAATTGTTGATTTTCTTAATTGTGATAAACGATAATATATAGTATTCAACAAATACATGTATTATTGAGTCATTGAGGATGTATGGATGATGTAAGCACCCATTATTTCAAAATCTCATGCACTAGTTACTTCAATTATTCATAATAATCAACATTATTGAACATCCTGATCCAAAATAATATACAAATCAATAAAATAATCAAAAACACTCCTCTCCACCCACTATTAATACCCCCTCATCACCACTTCCCCTCATGCCACTAAAGCCTATAATATTGTCTATAATAATCCCACTTCTTCTCTCAAACCTATTTTACACATCTTGTTTTTTCTATTCGAACCAAATACCGCTCCCAAGTTCCTTAAAAAGGTTCTCAAGAAGATGAATACAAGAGGTAAAATCCTCCACCTCTTCCTTTTAAATTCATTATTTTTTCTAACTCATCCTTTACTCCACAATAAACATTTACATGATAAATCTGGTATAATATGTATACTATAATTTTATTTTGTAAATGGAATATTAATCATCAATTTTATCCTATTCCAATTTTTATTTAAAAAATGAAAACATCGTCTACGAGGTGTCGATTCAGCGCCTTCGTGTACGATGACTTTTCATTTTCTATTATCCATTTCACAGTTGTTCTTAAAAACCATTTTAATGCTTAAAATAGATTTTAAAATTTATATTACAACATTTTTTATGTTTTGCAACTAAAATATATACAGGATATTAAAAAATAAAACAAAACTAACTTGTGATATTAAAAAATTCACACAAATAAACTAAAATTCATCATTACCATGTTATCTAATTAATAATTCTCATATCTAAAAATATATATACATAGGATCATTTAATTTTTTTGGTTTATAAATTTCAAATAATTCAAATTTTTTTGTTTTTATTCTATTCCACAAGAAATCCAATAACTAAACTATGGGGATCAAATCATAAAATCATGAAATGAACTCTCCCAGAATAACAAAATAAAACACTATAACTCGATGAAATATACATAATTGAACATAATAAAATTATACTAAATCCAATAAATGTAAAAGAGGTTATTAATTAATTAATTAATGGATCTAATTTTTTATCTAGGACATTTAATTAAAGTGCATAAATCTTTTAGATATAAGGTAAGGTATTCTCTCAAAACCCCCATTTGTTCCTTCAGGTTACACTTCTCTCTCTTTACCCAAATGTAATTATTCATTATTCTGAATTAATCACCCTAAATTATTTTTTTATTTTTAAAATATTTTTACCTAGATCGTTTATTCTTTATTTTATGGGAAATATGTGTTTTATAAGGTTTCATTCTCAATTTACTCCTTATAAGAAAACCTGATTAAAGGGAACTCCACATTACTTACACATTTTAAAGTACCATCCATAACCTATTTTAAGATATAAATATTTTTCTAAAATCTCTATTTTCATCATGAAAAACGATCTTAATAAATTATCTAGTTTAAATAAAACAATTATTCCTTTGTCCTATTCAAAAACCCTTTTGTATGTTTCCTTAAACCGCACTAAAATAGATCATTTATAAAGTTTCTCAAGAGTTATTTTTACATGTTTTAACTTTAGTTGGAAATAACTTATCATGATATATGAATATTTTCCCTTATTACTGTCCATGAATTATATAAATCCATTATTTCATGGGTACCATTATGATAATTCAATTTGTTATACCCAATGACATGATTATGATACCTATTTCTTTCCATGGGTAACCCTTATGTTTATACATTATGTATGATTTTTCATGTCAAACATATATTCATGAACATGATATGATGGGTGCACCAAGATAGGGATCCAATGCACTGGATAATGTTTAGTCTCATGATCTGTCATTTGGGGATAGGGGGTAAACTTGATTCCATTATAGGACTTTTTCGACCATGTGAAAAAGTCTTAATAGTTAGCCTTAACTCGTTTTTATGTCTTGTTCTATATTGATACCAAATTCCTATGGTTCTATTATTACCTAATCACCTGTTCTATATATTATGGGTCTATCTGTATGTTCATGTTTCATTCCTTCTTATGATATCATGTGATTCCCTCTAACCCATGGGCTATGGTTTTTCCCTATGTTTATTTCCTTAGTGGGTTGTTTAGATCATCCCTTTGTTCATGTATTCCCTAGGATATCCTATACAGATTTAATAGCTCCAAGGAAGTTAAGAGCCCACAATGGATATTAAATAAAATATTTTTTATTTTGGTTTAATGGTTTTTAATTATGTAACTAACCATCCAAATACACAAGACTTTACGATCCTTGGTTGTTATTTGATGGTTAATGTAACATCCCAGGAAAATAAAGAATAAAGCATTTTCATTTTTATTAATATTTATGAATTAAATATTATTTTTACTTTAAAGGGGTGGCTATGTTTGATAGCGTACCTGATACGCAACAAAGAGTTTCTTTGAAATCTTACGTTGCACACTAGTAATAAAATAATATTATTTTAAATGGTAGTTAACACGTAGTCGTTGTATAGGCGGGAATGAATTTAATTAACTAAAATATGATTATATATTTTTGTTAAATTTTTTTTAAATTTATCCAATAAAGGATAAATGCTTAAAATAAGAAAAGAATTCAATTTTAGGCATATATACTCTAATTTTCACTAAAGGTCCACTTATCCCCTTTTAATGGCGAACCGTCATTAAATATTGTTTTGGTCACTCTTATATATTCTACTGGACCAAATAAAATTCTTCTTTATAATCAGGACATCAAAATTTACTTTGTGTAAATTTTTTATATTTTTCCGATAAAGTTCATTTTTTAATGAATAGTGAAAAATGTTGTATTTTAATTCTAAACCTCTTTTTAATCTAATATATTTATATGATTAGATTATATTTTGAATTGGTTTTAAAGATATATTAGAATATATTTTTACCATTTAATCCAATAGTGGTCATTGGAATTAATTTCACTTTGAAATTGGACTTAAACTAGTGTCAATATTTTGATACATATTGTTTCATAAAAACACGCTATTTGCTCTGAGAGCGGGAATTAATTATTAACTTAATTAATGTAACTTATATGTTTTTAAATTTGTAAAATATAAATCATTTTTTAATTCTGAATATCAAATATATCTTAGGGTGAAGGTTTGGTATTTTTCTGAAAAACTTCAATTTTTGATGAATAGTGAAACCACTAAGTGGTACTTATAAAAACTGATTTTCCTTTTAAATGAAATTTTACCACCTCTGTGTTTTGAATATAAAAAATATGACAAACATGGTTTTCATTAAGAAGTAAAATGTGGTTCAATGAGATTAAAATAATTTTTTGGTGAATAGTAACTTTTATGTTTTTAATCGCAATTAGAGGTAATTAGTATAGTTTAAGGTAAAAATAATGTTTTAATAATATGAAATGACCTAGAAACATGTCCTACCCTATTTGTATGTGTCATGACCGACCAAGAAAATCCATGGGTCATCTTGGGGACCCCATGGAGCCACTTTGGTAGGAAAATGATATTAATACCTTTTTATTTAAAGTTAAAATAAAAATGTCACAAACATGAGTTGTTTTACTAAAACAATTTTTAAATGGGGTTATACAAGTCATATTTGTGACTATAAATATTCATTAGAAATATAAAAAGATTTCCTACATTATGATATTTCTTATATAATTTTTAGACATTAAATAAATTAAATTATTTTTGACACCATGATGACGCAGCGATTACCTCATTATTTAACGATTTCAATAAAATGAAAAGATAATGTAAAATCTAAGACCTAAACTTGTAAAAAACCTATTGGATGGGTGTATTTAGAACTATTATCACCTTATCCTAGAAATATATAATTTCGGGACCTTTTAAATCCGAAAACCATTTTATAATAAAGTAACCTTTTATAACTTTCGAAGAGAGCCCCTCCTCTCCTCTTATAAAAGGCCCCCAGCTCTACCACCTTACCCACACCTCTCAAGCCTTTGGCTCGGCCAACCCCTACCCATTTTGTCTCTAAACATCCCTCTATTACTCCTAGAAGCCTCACATTGGTCATAAGTCTTCCCAAGTAAGCCTTTGAGCTCAAATCAAAGAGAGTTACCCATTTTAAAGGTTGTGTTTTCTATTGTGTTCTTATGTTTTATTTTGCTTCTCCAACCCCCTAAACTCTTTTTATTCCTTTCTTTTCTAAAAACACCTGTATCTTAAATATACGAGGATTTTGTTATAAGAAGTATTAGATCTACACTTTCACACACCTACATCTAATGGTTAAAGAACATATTGTTTCTGTGGATGGTGAATTTCTGCCTCACGAAACGATGATTGTTCAACACTAATATAACACATTCAAAGGTGTCCATTAAGATGTAACTATATTTATATATGATTTATAATATGTTTATGTTGTACTTAAGCATCTTTATTTTTCATTTATGGAATGCCTTTATGGTTTCCATTATAGGTAAACGCGATATCATCATTTTAGGAAGTGCGGACTACCGCCCCCTCAAAGTGATTTGATTCGTTAATACCATATGTGGTATGTATAAAGGATAGATTGAATGATATTATATATGATAAAATACTGGAATTATAATAATATTATCATTATGTTTTAATTCCATTAAATATTAAGTATAAATGGAAGTAGCGTTCATGCGTACGTACGACTTACCGTCTCCATGAACGGTGCATTTCATTTCTTACCTCTAAATGTTATGTAATATTATAAATGCAGGTATGTTCTGGATATATATGATATATATGATATCTACATCATCAGTATAACTCTGGATATAGTGGATACATGAATAACTTGTAATTATAAAGAGCATATTTTTGACTCAAGTACCAATGACCGTTATTAACTTAAATAATTACATAGTGTTCATGACATGGTAATAAGTGATATAAAAGGAATAATGAACTTGAAAAAGGTTCTTAAGTAAGTAGAAATTAACTCAATTTTATTATTCAGGACATTAAAGAACGATCGAGTCAAGTCGGACCCCAGGTATGGGACTTCGTCTCAATCTCCTTTCATTGAGGCATATTATGTTTTATACACAACTTTCATTTATACGGTGTATAAACCCCTTTGACATTTACATTTATCCAAAAGGAATCTTTTTATACGAAGCGTTTTACTAAACAAAAAAAGGGTATTTTCTTGTCGTACGTATGAGGTGAGAACGACTTCTCCTCCGCCGTGACCATTATTTGAGTTTCAGCTTCCTCTACAAGCCATACCTTTTTTTAAATGAAAAAATAAGTACCATGTTTTAATTTTATTTTATTTTGGTATTGAAAATGGTTTTCATAATGTTTTTATATCAATGTGTTGTATTCATATCTTGTTATTGAAAAGTGGAAATGTTATGTTTCGTTTATGCATGTTTTATATGATACGATTATGTTTATGGTTCTTGGGAATTATTATGAAGATGGGTGGTTCCGTGATTATATAAGGGCAGGTAAGCCCGATATAGCTCTCTAATGCATTGGGTAACGCAAAGGGGTTAAACGTTGAGGTTTCTCCGAAAAGATTTAGGGAATATACTGTGATGGGTATTCCAAACGTAACCAAGAGGGTTACTCCCTACGTAATAATGTTATGAATGACTCAAGTTACCTTTATGTCTTATGATTTTCTATGATTTATTCATGACTTGATGAGGTATGTTAAAGTGCTTATGTTTTATGGGTAAATTATGATTTCATTCCTATGTGTATATGTACTCATGTTTCATTTCCATATTTTTATATCCCTTACTGATATTTTTATGCTCATCCCAAGTTTTTGAAATGTTTTTCACAGGTCAAGGGAAAGGTACATGATATGATGATAGTGTCATGGAAGTTTCAAGAAAGAATCCATGTTTTATTTTAAATATGTTTCCTTTGATGGGAAAAATGAATACTATCTTTTATGTAACCACTTTGTTTAAATGTGGAATGTAATTCATGTTTTATGATCTAATTCTCTAAAACTCTAAACCTGAAAAGATCCCCAATGTGTAATCTTGTAATAACTCAATATTAAGTAAGTTTTAAGGCTAGGGCCTTATAGTTGGTATCAAAGGTTAGTTTAGATAACTTTAGGAGTTAGAATTCTATTAAATGATTATCCAAAAATATTTTTTTTTTTGGTCAAATTGAAATGATATAGCATTTGAATATTACCATGTTTCTTCATCTAAGACGCGTTTGTTCAGAATGGTTTTCCTCAGAGTAAATAGGGAAGCATTACTAGGAAGGCATACAGATGGAAATAACCTTCCGAATCAGTATCCTGAGATGGTCGGAATTGGAACTGAATAGTTTGTTGCAGTAATAGTGCAGTTGACTCAAGTGATAAATGGTGGTGGTATCCATGCACGAGATCAGCCAAATCAACCACAGAGGAACATGTCAGTGGTGGAACATTTCATGAGGCAACATCCCCCATCATTCAGAGGATCATCTGACCCTGTGCTAGCTGAAGGGTGGATTAAAGCACTGGAGAATATTTTTGATGTCATGGGGTGTTCAAACAATCAAAAGGTTAGTCTTGCTACTTACCATTTGGAGGGTGAAGCAGATCAGTGGTGGTCGATGGTTAAAAATATCAGGGTCGCTGATGAGATTGATGCTCTTGACTGGGAAGAATTCAAAGGTATGTTTCGTGAGAAGTATTTTCCTAAGGCTGTTCGACTTAGGATGGAAAAACAATTCTTGGAATTGAGGCAAGAGGAAGAATCAGTGGCTGCTTATGAAGAAAGGTTCACTCGATTGGCAAGGTATGCACCAAATTTTATCCAAGACCTTGATAGTAAAATCAATTATATTTAATCAGGATTAAAGACAAAATATCAAAGGGAATTGGCTTCTCATGAGTTCAAAAGTTATGAAAATCTTGTTCGATGTGCTGAGAAGGTGGAAATGGAGTTTTCTGATGATCAAGTGTTCTATAACAACCGACAGAAGAAGAGACACAGGTGGCAAGAGAAAAGAAAGAATTCTTCAAAAAGGTCTGACGGTAAGAAAACTAAGTTTCCAGTTTGTGATAAATGCGGTAAAAGGCATGCTGGGGAATGCCTTATGAATTATGGAAAGTTTTACCAATGCGGTAAGATGGGACATAAGGCTCGTGATTGCACTGAAAAAGATCAGGGTGACGGTAAGACCAAATTTGATTTACAGTTTGTGAAATGTTTTAAGTGCAATGATATGGGTCATTATGCAAACGAGTGTCCGACAAAGAGATAGAGTGATGGGAAGCAGTTAGACTACAAGCAGAAAGGGGTGGTGAAATCTTTTGCAACTACTTCAGCAGATGTCGGGCCATCAAATGAAGTTGTATCAGGTACTTTGTTTGTTTTTTTAGATTATGCCAGTGTGTTGTTTGATTTTGGGTCTACACATTCTTTCATCTCGGAAATCTTTTCTAGTAAAAAGGGAATACCATCTCAAGAAATTACTCCTAAACTTTTGGTAAAAACACCTCGGGGAAATGTTGTGGAAAAAATATTTTATAGGAATCTTCATATCCTTATCTGTGGAAAGAACCTACTTGCAAACCTTATTGTTTTACCTCTAGTAGAGTTTGATGTTATCCTCGGTATAGATTGGCTCTCTATTTACAATGCTAAGATTGATTATAGAGCTAAAGAAGTTTCTTTTCATAAATACTTTCATTTTGTGTACAAGAATGATACCTTACTGCTGATAACGTATCAAGAGGCCGAGAAACTTGTAAAATATGGAAATGAATGTTACCTTGCACGTATTGTTGAAAACAAGGGAACTGTTCAGATTAATGATGTGCCAGTGGTAAATGAGTATCCTGATGTTTTTCCTGATGAGTTTCCTGGAATAATTCCAGATCGGGAAGTTGAGTTTACTGTAGACTTAGTTCCTGATGCTAAGCCAATTTCAAAACCCCCTTATCGAATGGCTCAAATTGAACTTTTAGAGTTGAAGGAGAAATTTCAAGATTTATTAGAGAAAGGTTTCATTCGACCTAGCACATCATCATGGGGTGCTCCTGTTTTATTTGATAAAAAGAAAGATGGTTCTATGAGACTTTCCATTGATTATAGATCCTTCAATAACATCACTGTTATGAAAAAATTTCATTTTCCTCATATCGATTATTTGTTTGATCAGCTCCAGGGAGCTTAGTATTTTTCAAAGATTGACCTAAGATCCGGGTACCATCAGTTGAAGGTAAAGGAAGTAGATATTCTGAATACCGCGTTTCGTACAAGATATTGCCATTATGAATTTGTAGTAATGCCTTTTGGGCTAACCAATGCACCTGTTGTATTCATGGACTTAATGAATAGAATTTTCCATGAGTTCTTGGATAAGTTTGTGGTTGTTTCCATTGATGATATTTTGCTGTTTTCTAAAAGTAAAGAGAAGCATGAAAGACATTTAAGGGTTATTCTGAAAACCTTAAGAGAAAATAAATTGTATGGGAAATTCAGCAAGTGTGAGTTTTGGTTGAAAAAAATTTCTTTCCTTGGTCATATTGTTTCTAAAGATGGGATAACTGTTGATCCTGCAAAAACAAAGGTTGTGGAAGAATAGCCAAGAACCACAAATGTAACTGAGATTCGTATCTTCCTTGGTTTGGTAGGCTATTACCGAAGGTTTGTTATAAATTTTTCATGGTTATCTAGTCCAATGACTAAGCTAACTCAGATGGGTGTTAAGTTTATCTGGACAAAAGAATGTGATGATTGTTTTCAGGAACTGAAAAGAAGATTGATGAATGCTCCAGTTTTGGCACTACCTTCCAAGAATGGGGAGTTTGTTATCTACAGGGATGCTTCATTTAAAGGACTTGGTTTCATATTAATGTAGAATGATCAGGTAATTTCTTATTCTTCACGACAGTTGAAAACACATGAGGTAAATTACCATACACATGATTTGGAATTAGCTGTTGTTGTTTTCACTTTAAAAATTTTGAGGCATCATTTGTATAGAGTAAAGTGTGGAATATATACCGATCAAAAAAGTTTAACGTATATATTCACTCAGAAATAATTGAACATCAGACAGAGGAGATGGCTAGAATTAATCAAGGATTATGATTGTAAAATTAATTACAATCCGGGAAAAGCAAATAAAGTGGCTGATGCTTTGAGTCGAAAAAGTAATGCTTCATTAGCAATGCTGCATTTTGAACGTGATCCTTTGGTTAAGGATTTGATGAAATTTGGCATAGAAGTTGTTTATGTAGGATGTACTTCTATTTTGTTTCAGGTATCAGTGAAATCTTCTCTATCAGACAGAATTAAGCAAGCACAGAAGCAAGACAGCGAGTTGCAGAAAATTGTAGAGCTGGTTCATAAGGGTAACTTTCCTGAATTCAATATTGATAATGTTTTTGTTTTGAGATTTGGTAAGAGATTGTGTGTGCCATGTGATTCATAGTTTAAGAGAGATTCGTTATGTGAAGCTCATAGTTCTCCGTTTTCAGTCCATCCTGGTAGTACTAAGATGTATAGAGATCTTCGGGATTATTACTGGTGGGACGGAATGAAAAGGGATATTGTTGATTTTACTGTGAAGTGTTTGACTTTTCAATCGGTTAAAGCAGAGAGGCAGTTACCGAAATGGATGCTTCAGCCTTTACCAGTGCCAGAGTGGAAATGGGAGAATATATCCATGGACTTCGTTGTGGGATTTCTGAAGACACCTCTAGGTAATAATGAAATTTGGGTTATTGTTGATCGCTTGACTAAATCTGCTCATTTCATTTCCATACAAGATAATTTTTCCCTAGATCAACTTTCTCGTTTGTATCTTAAAGAGATAGTCAGGTTATGTGGAGTTCATCTCTCTATTGTATCTGACCGTGATCCCAGGCTCACTTCTAACTTTTGGAAAGGCTTTCAGAAGTCCTTGGGTACTGAATTAAATTTTAGTACATCTTTTCATCCTCAATCAGATGGGCAGTCAGAAAGAACGATTCAGACTTTGGAGGATATGCTACGTGCTTGTTCGATGGATTATCAGGGAAGTTGGGACCAACATCTTTCTTTGGTTGAATTTTCATATAATAACAATTTTCATTCCAGTATACAGATGGCACCATTTGAGGCATTATATGGGAAGTGGTGTCGAACTCCAGCTTTCTAGGATGAAGTGGGTGAAAGGAAGTTGATGGGACCAGAATTGGTAGAAGAGATGGCAGAAAAAGTTCAGTTGATTCAGAAACACATGAGAATAGCTCAAAGCAGGAAGAAGAGTTATGCGGATAACCGGAGGAAGGATCTATCTTTCGAGATAGGTGATCATGTCGTTCTCAAAGTGTCACCATGGAAAAGTGTGATGCGATTTAGTAAGAAATGAAAGTTGAGTCCAAGTTTCATTGGACCATATGAAATTCTGTATAAATTTGGATCAGTTGCATACTGAGTGGCTTTACCTCCATGTTTATCTCAGGTACACAATGTTTTTCATGTTTCTATGTTGAGAAATTACATGCCAGATCCATCTCATGTTTTGAGCCCAGAGGTAGTTCAGTTGGAAGAGAATCTCTCTTATGAAGAAAAAACAGTCCAGATACTTGATCGTAGAGAGAAAGTGTTGCGGAATAAGGTAATTCACTAGGTAATGGGTTTATGGAAAAACCATATGGTTTAAGAGGCAACATGGGAATCTGAAAATGCTATAAGGTATAAATACCCCCACTTATTTTGATAAGTGAATAAAATTGCGAGGACGCAATTCCCAAAAGGGGGGAAGGATGTAACATCTCAGGTAAATAAAGAACAAATCATTTTCATTTTTATTAATATTTATGAATTAAATATTATTTTTACTTTAAAGGGGTTGCTATGTTCGATAGCGTACCCGATACGCAAAAAAGAGTTTCTTTGAAATCTTACTTTGCACACTAGTAATAAAATAATATTATTTTAAATGGTAGTTAACACATAGCCGTTGTATTGGAGGGAATGAACGTAAATAAATAAAATATGATTATATATGTTTGTTAAATGTTTTTACATTAATCCAATAAAGGATAAAGGGTTAAAATACGAAAAGAATTCAATTTTAGGCATATATACTCTAATTTTCACTAAAAGTCCACTTATCGCCTTTTAATGGAGAACCATCATTAAATATAGTTTTGGTCACTCTTATACATTGTGTTGGACCAAATATAATTCTTCTTTATAATCAGGACATCAAAATTTACTTTGTGTGAATTTTTGGTATTTTTCCGATAATGTTCATTTTTTTAATGAATAGTGAAAAATGTTGTATTTTAATTCAAAACCTCTTTTTAATCTAATTTATTTACATGATTAGATTATATTTTGAATTAGTTTTAAAGAGAAATTAGAATATATTTTTTCCATTTAATTCAATAGTGGTCATTGGAATTAATTTCACTTTGAAATTGGACTTAAACTAGTGTCAATCTTTTGATACATATTGTTTCATAAAAACACATTATTTTCTCTGAGAGCGGGAATTAATTATTAAATTAATTAATCTAACTTCTATGTTTTCGATTTTTTAAAATAGACATCATTTTTGAATTCTGAATATCAAATATAGCATAGGGTGAAGTTTTGGTATTTTTCTGAAAAACTTCAATTTTTAATGAATAGTGAAACCACTAAGTGGTACTTATAAAAATTGATTTTCCGTTTAAATGAAATTTTACCACCTCTGTGTTTTGAATTTCAAAAATCCGACATTCATGGTTGTCATTAAGAAGTAAAATGTGGTTCAATGGGATTAAAATAATTTTTTTGTGAATAGTAACTTTTAAGTTTTTAATAGCGATTAGAGGTAATTAGTGTAGTTTAAGGTAAAAATAATGTTTTAATAATATGAAATGACCTAGACAGATGTCATACCCTTATTGGCTGTTTCATGGCCAACAAAGAAAATCCATGGGTCAGCGTGGGGACCCCATGGAGCCACTTTGGTAGGAAAATGACTTTAATACCTTTTTATTTAAAGTTAAAATAAAAATGTCACAAACATGAGTTGTTTTACTAAAACAATTTTTAAATGGGGTTATACAAGTCATATTTGTGACTATAAATATTCATTAGAAATATAAAAATATTTCCTAAATCGTGATTTTTTTTTATAATTTTTAGACATTAAATAAATTAAATTATTTATGCCACCATGATGATGCAGCGATTACCTCATTATTTAACGATTTAAATAAAATGAAAAGAAAATGTAAAATCCAAGACCTACACTTGTCAAAAACCTATTGGATGGGTGAATTTCTAACTCTCATCACCTTATCCTTGAAATATATAATTTTGGGACCTTTTAAATTTGAAAAGCATTTTATAATAAAGTAACCTTTTATAAATTTCCAAGAGTGCCCCTCCTCTCCTCTTATAAAATGCCCCCACCTCTACCACCTTACCCAAACCTCTCAAGCCTTTGGATTGTCAACCCCTGCCCATTTGTTCTCTCCACGTCCCTCTATTACTCCTAGAAGCCTCACTTTGGGCAGAAGTATTCCCAAGGAAGCGTTTGCACTCAAATCAAAAAGAGTTACCTGTTTTAAAGGTAGTGTTTTCTCTTCTGTTCTTATGTTTTATTTTGCTTCTCCAACCCCCTAAACTCTTCTTATTCCTTTATTTTGTAACAACACCAGTATCTTCAATATACTAGAATGGTTTTATAAGAATTATTGGAGCTACACATACACACACCTACATCTAATGGTTAAAGAACATACTGTTTCTGTGGATGGCGAATTTCTGCCTCCTGAAACGATGATTGTTCAACACTCATATATCACCTTCAAAGGTGGCCATTAAGATGTCACTATATTTATATATGATATATAATATGTTTATGTTGTACTTAAGCTTCTGTATTTTTCATTTATGGCATACCTTTATGGTTTCCACAATGGGTAAACGTGATATCTTCATTTTAGGAAGTGCGGACTACCACCCCCTCAAAGTGATTTGATTCATTAATACCATATGTGGTACATATAAAGGATAGATTGAATGATATTATATATTATAAAATACTGTAATTATAATACTATTATCATTATGTTTTAATTCCATTAATTATGAAATAGAAATGGATGAAGCGTTCATGCGTACGTACGGCTTACCGTCTCAATGAACGGTGCATTTCATTTCTTACCTCTAAATGTTATGTAATATTATAAATGCATGTATGTACTGGATATATATGATATATATGATATCTACATCATGAGTATAACTCTGGATATAATGGATACATGAACAATATGTAATTATAAAGAGCATATTTTTTACTCAAGTACCAATGATCGTTAAAACGACCGTTATTAACTTAAATAATTACATAGTGTTCATGACATGGTAATAAGTGATATAAAAGGAATAATGAACTTGAAAAAGTTTCTTAAGCATGTATAAATTAACTCAGGTTTATTATTCAGGACATTAAAGAACTATCGAGTCAAGTCGGACCCGAGGTATGGGACTTCATCTCAATCTCCTTTCATTGAGGCATATTAAGTTTTATACACAACTTTATTTTATATGGTGTATAAACCCCTTTGACTTTTACATTTATCCAAAAGGAATATTTTTATACGAACCGTTTTAGTAAATGACAAAAGGGAATGTTTTTCTCGTACATATGCGGTGACAACGACTTCTCCGCCGTCATGGCCATTATTTGAGTTTCGGCTTCCTCTACAAGCCATACCTTTTTTGAAATGAAAAATAAATACCGTGTTTTACTTTTATTTTATTTTGGTATTGAAAATGGTTTTCATAATTTTTTTATATAAGTGTGTTGTATTGATATCTTGTGATTGGAAAGTGGAAATGTTATGTTTTGTTTATGCATGTTTTATGTGATACGATTATGTTTATGGTTCTTGGGCGTTATTATGAAGAAGGGTGGTTCCATGATAAACTAAGGGCGGGTGAGCTCGATATAGCTCTCCAATGCATTGGGTAATGAGAAGGGGTTAAATGTTGAGGTTTCTCTGAAGATATTTATGAAATATACTGTGATGGGTATTCCAAACGTAACCAAGAGGGTTACTCCCTACGTAAGAATGTTATGAATGCCTCAAGTTACCTTTATATATTATGATTTCTATGATTTATTCATGATTTGATGACGTATGTTAAAGTGCTTATTTTTTATGGTTAAAGTATGATTTCATTCTTAAGTATATATGTACTCATGTTTCCTTTCCATATTTTTATATCCCTTACTGAGCTTTTTATGCTCATCCCAAGTTTTTGAAATGTTTTTCACTGGTCAAGGGAAAGGTACATGATATCATGATAGTGTCAAGGAAGTGTCAGGAAAGAATCCATGTTTAATTTTAAATATGTTTCTGTTTATGGGAAAAATGAATACTATCTTTTATGAAACCACTTTTTTTTAAATGTGGAATGTAATGCATGTTTTATGATATAATTCTCTAAAACTCTAAACCTGAAAAGATCATCAATGTGTAATCTTGTAATAACTCAAGATTAAGTAAGGTTTAAGGCTGGGGCCTTATAGGTAACTATGATTAAAATCATGTAATATTATGTGATAAGGGCTTGGGTAGCTCTAGTTTATATCATAGTATGGTCTAGTGATTTTTGTAGATTTGGGCTGGAAAACATTAGTAAGAACCCTAGGGATGAATATTTCACCATTGATAACCAAGATTGAAACATTTGAATCACATTAAAAGATATACATTTAAATTTCAAGTTTATCCTTATATATTAAATGTTTATTTTTGTATTCTTATTTTATATTTATTCAATCCCCACTTTTTGTAACATCTGTTTCATAGTTAATGGCTGGATATATGAGAATATGTGCAAATAACCAATGTGATAGGAAATGTGATGACTTCCCAAATTAAATGAAAAATATGATAGGTTAGGGAGCTAAAACATCATGACATTATTGTCTTAACTATCTCAAGTTATGAATAATAACTTCACTCATGTGGAACAACCTCCTTAACTTAAGAAGGATAAATTTGTAGTTGAATATTTTATAAGATAAATGATTCCTATCTTTAGTGGATATTATGATACCCTCATCATAGAACAATGGATTAAATCCATTGAGAATATATTATCTCTCTTCTAGTTCTTAAAAGAATATAATTTTTTTATGGCAGTCTATCATTCTGAAGGGGAAACTGATCAGGGGTGGACATTGATCAAGAACTTGACGTCCAAGGAGAAAATTCATTCCATGGAATGGGAACCAGTCCAAAAAAATATTTTTCCAAAAATATTTTCCCCAAACTCTCCATGTTAATATATAGAGAGAGTTCCTCAGTCTGAAGAAAAATAAATAAGAATATATTGGGGTGTATAAAGGAAACATCACAAGACTTTCATGATACACCTTCATCTCTTTCATATGAACTGAAATCAAAGTGGATCAATTATTTAGTGTAATAAAGATGAGTCTATAAAAAAACATTGGATATTAGAGACTTTGAAAATTATGAGGATAATTTATGTTCTTCCCAAAAGGTTGAAATAGATATTGAATACTCTCATTGTTCTCATGGTCCTAGAGAAAAAAAAAAGTTAAAATGGATTTTAATATGGTAGGATGACTAGATAAATCCGAATATGGAAATAAAACCCTAAATCCTACATGTTAAAACTATGAAAAGATGCCTCATGGTAACTGCCTAAGGGGAACTAGGAGATGATTAAAATGTGTAAGAGTGGGGAATATAGCTAATAATTATTTAAGGTATATGAATAATCCCACAAATGTAGAATAAGAAAGTAAGGTTCATATCAACACTCATCCTCTTGTATTTCAACTATAAAGAAAATGTGAATTTTTAAATCCAATTCCCTAATCCCAATGTTGATAGTGGAAATCAATAATAACCTCAAAGGAAAAGGAAGGGAATATGTTATCGATACTACTATGGAGGATCGTTTCAATGATGTGGTGATAGGTATGCTGGTTATTCTGTCAAGAATTGAGAACATACTATTTGATTTTTCTTACACATTCTTCAATATCTTGGAAGTTTAGTATCAATATTAAAACACCACCTCAAAATATAAAGGTAAAGTTATCTATGAGATAAAAAAAATATGGGAATTATTGCATCCAAAGTATATAACTCCTCCCTTTTTAATTCTCATGGAATGAACCTTCCAGTAAATCTTTCCTTACATTCTTTGGTGGAGTTTGATTCTATATTGGGCATGGATTGTATATATTTATACAAAGACAACATCAACTATCATAAAAGGGGTATCACTCTTCAAATCCTAAGGCATCCTCTAATTTTGTACAATTGTACTAAATATGATGAATATCCACCAAAATAATCATATTAGTTGTTGATATTATTTCATTTTAATCGATAATATCTAGCTCAATTCATTGAGACAAGGGAGGAAATCATGCTTGAATATGGCCCGCTATGAGGGACTACACTGATATGTTCTATGAAGAATTGTATGGTCTAACATCTAACTAAGAGGTTGAGTTATCAATAGTTCTAATACCTAGATCTCTACCTATATCATAGACACCTTATAGAATGGACACCATAGAGTAAGAGGAACAAAATAAGCAGTCGCAATACAATATGGAAAAGGGTTTTATATTCCCGAGTGCTTCACTATGGGGTGAACCGGTCATATTTTTCAATAATAAGGATAGATCAATGTGACTCTCCAATGTTTATCATGAGTACAATAAAATCACAATAAAGAACAAGTATCCCGAACCACAAATATATGACTTCTTGGATTAACTACATGGGGCCATGTATTTCTCTAAGGTGGAACTTTGGTCAAGATATCACCAATTAAAGGTTGAGAAGGGAGATATTCCAAAGGCTGAATTTCAAAGAAGTTATGGACACTATGAGATCATAGTTATGCCCTTAAAACTAACTAAATATCTGGTGATATTCATGGACATAATTAATATAGTCTTTATAGGTTGCATTAAAAAAATTGGTGGCATTTATTGATGATATTTTGATATACCGAAATATCATGGAGGGATGCAAAGAGCATTTGAATTCTACTATAATGAATTTTTGAAGGGATAAAGTCTTTGAAATTTTCTATAAATGCGAGTTATCGATTGTAGAAGTACCATTCTTAGGGAATGTTATCACCAACAAATGAATATACGTGTACCCTTCCAAGACAAAGGAAATCTAAGAGTACCCCAAGAAAACATATGTAATGGATATCCAAAGTTTACTTGGTCTAGCTAGGTACTATCGATAATTTGTGAAGAAATTCTCATGATTTTAAAACCCACATACCATGATGACCCAAAAAAGAGTAATGTTTATCCGGACTTGTGATTGTGAAGATGACTTCAAAGAGTTAACAAATGCCTACCACTACACTACTACTCACACTACCGAAAAGTGGGGACCTATTTTTGGTATACATTGATTCTTAAAATAAGTTCTTAGGTTGTGTACTGATGAAAAATGATAAAGTGATAGCATACTTCTGAAGGTAGTTGAAAATTTATGAGAAAAACTATCACATGTACCATCTGGTGTTGGATGTTGTAATCTTCACATTAAACATATGGAGACATTATCTCTATGGGGATAAGTGCGAGATATGTTTTGATCATAAGACCCTAAAATATATATTCACCCAAAAGGATATTAATATTTTCCATCAAATATGGTTTGATCTCACCAAGGACTGTGACTCCTCAATCTACTATCATCCTGGTAAATAAAATAAATTGGCAGCTTCTATATATAGAAAGGATCCTGTAAATTGATCAATGATAAGAATTGAGAAGGATACAATCTTCTTAGATTTGAAAATAATATACATAGGAATCATTAATTAAGTAACATCATCAATCCTATATTAAATTATTTCACAACCACCCCTCATGCATAAAATAAACGATTCTCAAAGAAATGATGAAGAAATTCAGAAGGAGGAGGAATCTATTAGAAATGGGAAGTCCTAAGAGTTAAAAATTTATGAGGAAGGATTCATGAGATTTGGGTTATGATTATGTGTACCATATAATCCAGAGATAAATAAAGTGTTTCTTAATAACACACATATCTCAAAATTATATATCAACCTAAGTAGAAAAAATATGTATAGAGATCTCTTAGAGTACTATTGGTGGGACAATATGATGAAGGATGTAAAGCCCCGACCCCAGTTACCCACTGTCGGTGCATTATTAAGTATCATTGGCATGACCACAAAAGATCAAGTCTCGAAATACTGATTAGTTTAGTAGCCTTAGAATCACTAGATACATTCATGAAGTTTACAGTACATCATAAAGTGAAAAAAACTACAACAACATATTGTCTTCATATCCCCTCATACTATCCCTACATGTCATTCATAAAATACTTATTCAGATCCTGGGAAAAATAATAATTGAAAGGGGTGAGCTCAGATTCTCAGTAAGGATAAAAATATACCGAAAACTTTCATAAATAAACATAAACATTTAAGGAAATGTATAACTAAAACAAAATCATTTTAAACATAAACTTCAGCATGATATGGAAAAGATAAAATGAATTAATAACATTTAATTATTCACATGTATATTCTACTAATCTAATAATCACATGAAATGTCAATAACCACTTTCATAATGATGGAATGCATAATGTCAGACTATCATAACCACATAGTCTAGCCCTTGTGCCAAGACTAGAAATAAGATTTTTTTTCAAGGCCTTGTTCCAAGACACTAGTTTGTCTCATTAGACCTACCGATGCATCGAGGTGCTATAGCGGGCTCCACCCATCACATACTAAGTCCAATTCATTCCTCATATGAAAAGGTTTAAAAATAACATAAACATTCCTATTAAAACTAACATACAAAATGTCAATACTTTTTCTATAAACCATTAATGGTATAAAAATAACATATCCACAGTCAAACATATCACAAAATATTCAATAAAATATGGATGTTTTGTATCATAATAAATCAACTTCAAATAAGCTAAAAAACCATCAATGGATGTTGACATAGATGAAAATGTTTTGTAAAACTCTTTGAGCGAAATATACCTTTTTCATGAAAACATTTAAAAGTTAAACAATTTTTAAAGGAAGACATTTAAAGACATTTTTAATCAAAGTGTCCCATACCACTTTGAATCTTTTGAAAGGAATTAACATTTTTAAAATATTCATGTCCATATAACTAAATACTTAAAACCCATTTTGAAGACATGGAAATTAATTTGAATGATTTAGAAAAATAAATATTTAAAACATTTAAAATGATGTTTTAGTAAAAAGTCCCTAAAAATAATCCCTTTGAAAACTCTTTTATGAAACATGGACGTGGATAATAAATATGTCCCAGTAGATACTTATGTAAAAAAACCTCGGATAATTAAGAGATTGTGAAATTAACCCGTACCAATTTGGTAACTTATGAAACATATACCCCATGAAAGAGGTATCATACAGTTAATATGTAAATACACATAAATTAAAGTTTATTACACAAATAATACAATTATGGGTAGTACATACACCACATAAATGGTAATAGTGGCAATATGGCATGAATCTCACGGGAATAAGGAGTGAGATGAAAACCCCTTACCTTATAAATTTCCTTGGTCGAGTGTAGGTTAACATTTTTTATAATAGTTAAATCATTTTTATTAAATTATACAACAATCATATTCATAAATATTATATCATATATAATCTTTTAATATTGCTTTGTTAATAATATTTTAGTATTATCGTTGTTTCGGGTGTTCACATACTCGTTTTCTTTTATATGTTTTGTTACATAGGCCGTGTTTGTTATCCATAGATGGTATCTTATTTATATATAGAATGATATCAAGTCCTTAAAAATTATTTTTAATCATCAAATCAAAATTATTCTTGAATCGATATGATGGGGAATTAATCTCATCACGTTCGTGGAGACGGTAGTCCGTACGTACGCACGAGCTACAATGTCATTCTTTTGATATTAAAATATTATATAATTGGATGGTGTATCATATATACAGAATCATTATCATGTTGTATTTATTATTTACATGAATTAAACTTCATTATTATACCCATCCAAATAATAATGTATTGAATAACAATTACACCACGACGTGGAGACTGTAAGCCGTACGTACGCACGTATGGTGACATGTCATTCAAAGGATGGATAGAATACTGAATATGGTTGTAACATATTTATAATAACATAACAGTATATAGAATATATTGTAGTTATTATTTTAGAATGGAAATATCAAAGAAAGAATAAGTGTAAGAAGAAAGGAACTTGAAAGAGGGTGGTGAAAACATTACCTCTTCTTCGGGTTCTTCCTTTTGATTCGATAAAAAGGGCTCTATAGGTTGGCTTTATGATCAAAATAAGGCCTCTATGTTGAAATGAGGAATGTTGAGAGAATATTTGGGCAGGTTTTGTCCGAGAAAAATGGCTTTGAAGGTGTGAATTAGATAGAAGGGGGAGTGCCCTTTTATATGAGGGGTGAGGGGCACCTTAGGAAAAACATAAAATATTATTTTATAATAAATTAATATTCGGTTTATAATGGCCCCAAATTGATTTATTTCAAGTATAAGGTGGTTATGGGTCGAAATACACTCAACCAATATGGTTTAGATAGGTTTGGATTACTTTATTGACCTTATCCTTTAGTTTTAACACTTAGTTAATTAGTTTGACATTTAGCATTTCTCTTTGTATTTTTATATTTTATGGTTAATAAAATTACTATAAACTGTCAATCAACATCCAAGTGGTCTATTAATGATACAAATATCATGATATGAATCATTTGGCCAAACCTTATATATTTAGGAATAGAATATCAATTAATAATATAATATTTGTTTTTAAAACTCTTTTATGTCAATTTTGACAGTATTGGGTATTTTATTTTTGATAAATTTATAATAGTGTTATTACTTCAAAAAAAATTCATATAACAAATACTAATATGTCATATTAACCTATAATATTATTTGGATTCATAAAAAGTCTCAAATTACATTTATTTTGATATTTATAATATCAATTATCTTAATCTTTCATTAAAACGGTAATTATTGTATCATCATTGTGTCAAAAATAAATTAAATTATGTAATCTCTAAAAATTATAAATAAAATACGATTATGTAGGAAAGATTTTTAGTTTTCTAATGAATATTTATAATCTAATTTATCTTATGAATAACCCAATATTAAAAATGTTTTATTTATTAAACTTTGATTTTAACTCTTTTAACTCTTCTTTGAATTAAATAATAATAATTGTCCTAATCTAATCCATGTGGACCTAAATGATAAAATTTTATTCATAAGGTTGTTTTTGGTCAATATAAACTTGTCCAATATAATTAGGACATGTGTTATGGTAATATTAATATCATTTTTACCCTTAATTACCCTATTTACTTTTAACTATGGTAAATAAAAGTAAAAAGTTACTATTCACCAAAAATTATTTTTATCTTATTGAACCACATTTTACTTATTGATATTAACCGTGTCTCTCAGATTTTAGAAATTCCACTCACAGAAGCGGTAAAATTAAGTTTTATGTGAATTTGCAAATTCTCCTAGGAGGTGGGTAAAAGACGGTGAAAAGTTCAATAAAATTTTTATATATCTAAAATTATTCTAAACTAACTCCAATGAATTACATTGAAATTATATAGGTATTATGTATCTATTTTTACATTAATTAAATCTAAATAAAGTAATTAATTATTTAAATAAAAATTCAGTTTTAAACTATAACTCAGTGTTTTCTCACTATTCATCAAAAATTTAATGTTTTCAGAAAAATACCAACAATTAACTCTAAGTTAATTTCGATATTATGAATCCAAAAATTAAGTCTATTTTGAAAGATAATATTTTTAAAATTTCAAAAAGTCGGTACTACTATTCATAACGGCTAGTTTGATAGGTTGTGGTGTGTGTTAGAACTCGAAGTTGCATACAACACACGCTACTGTATTATATAAAAAGAAGTGTGTCGTGGAAGATTGATGTGTTACATTCTACCCTCCCTCAATAAATTGTTTCCTCACAATTTGAAATTGTTCTTCAAAAATAAATGGTTGATAATAGAAAATAACTTTGTGGTAAAACCCACATTGGAAATTGGGTTAATAGAATTTAGTCTTAATAAGAGGAAAAGTGAAATGAAATGGGTCACTAACAAATTATGATCTCGATTTGGAGAAAAATTTGTTGAAATTAGAGACACATAATTGGAGGAAAACGTAAATATTTATAGAGGTGATTGAGGTCATCAGTCACAAACAATTGTAGAATTGAGGTCCTTAAAGCCATCAATCTATGATGATTTAAAATGTCATCGGTTCAACAAAACATAAGGTATTAGGATAACACATTTTTGATTTTAAGATCTCTTATCTAATGTTTAAGAATTAATTTCTTCATAGAATAAGAGAATAATATATATATATATATATATACATGACATGTGTAGTTCCATCCTTTCACAAATTTCTACCACAAACTCATCTTTAACTCTAAAAGATAATAAAACTTAAAAAAATCCATTTATCCTATTCGTATAGGGTTCCAGAGAAAATTAATTTCTAATTCGTCTACCAGACCTTTTAAAAAAACTACATTATTCAATCCAGGACATCACATGGGCCAGTGGTAGGTGATACACCCTTGTCGCCCTTCGATTGCGGGTTCAAGTCTCACGGCCATGCCAAATGCGACAGGTTGTTGCCTAACCTTCGGGTTGTCCTTTTATGGAAATACGAAAATAATCTCAAACTAGAATTATCCAAAATACTTTTTTCCAAACTCACAGTCCAAAATTTATAAGGAAGGTAAACACAATGAAGATCCTTTTTGCCGCGTAATAACATGTGAACACTATCACCGTGTATTCTTTTAAAACATTGCAACATCCTAAATTACCATAAAACCTTATTGATTACATTTATGATCCCTTATTCCTTATAGAATACTGGATATACTACGGCTATCAAAAAATGTTGAAAACTCCAACAATGACAAATCATTAATCAGTTTCAAGGTAGTCAAGAATATCCAATATAATTTATTCAAATCAACCATCTCTTATTCCAAAATCACTACCTTATTATCAGGACCATATTAAGGATTACCTTTCCTTAGACCAAGTATTTTACCAAAAGTGTAGCTCACTATTAAGTCACTTTTCTTAGAACCAAATAATCTCAAATCCTCAATAAAATAGTGCTATAGTACAATCCTTATTTACCTCCATAATTCATATAACCATTATATTGTTGATACAACACTCAAATGAAATAATCTTATAATGACTACTTAAGAACACTAGTCATTCTTCTTCATCCGAGGTTGTATCATAACTTTATTATTAACCAATAGCATCATTTGAGGCATACTCTAATGATTTGGACATTGGTTCGCGTAGTGTCCCAACTCCTTACAGATGAATCATTGTACATTGGATACCTTTTTCGTACCCTTACAGTCACGTACTTGGTGTCCTTTTTCTCCACACTTATAAAAAACTCCCATTCCCTTTAGGCAAGTTCCAGGGTGCTTCTTCCCACAATTACCACATATGGGAAAATTCTTCTTTTCCCTCTTCCCTTTATCCATCTTTATCTCTTCCATCCTTTTCTTCTCTTGCTTCCATTCAAATCCATATGACTCAAAGAATTCTTTTCATATCTTATTAACACATGATACTATTTCTTCATATGTTGAGAAAACATGAGAGACTATTTCCCTTCTAAATTTTGGCTTAATACAGTTGAAGATATGATCCTTCTTACTCTTTCGATCATATATATTGACGGAGTTCACATTCCTTTTACTCGGTGCCATTTCAATACAATGGCGTACACTAGGTCATTTTATGAATTGCAATGAATAATTCCAAACTTGTAAAATACAAATTGTAAATTAAACAGTTTATAGATATAATCCATAATCATAAAAATGTTTTCTTCAAGAAATTATATACTCATAAACCCTTCATAATGGTTTGTAAAGAAAATGAGAATTATCCTAAGCATATCCACTAGGAGTGTCGTAACCAAGAGTGCAGCAAGGCCCATTGTCGTGCACCAGTTCTCATTCAATTCTAGCTCAATGTGGTGTTTTCGTGTTTTACCCCTAGGTACATCTGTGCCAGAGCTGGCTCTACCTGCTCGTATCCAGACAGGGATGTATTGCTCGGAAAACTCACAAAATCTATAAAATACCAAAGTTCTAGGAAATTATTCTATACTAATCCTCAAAGTCTATCTTAGGGCTATGTGCTCTAATCAGAGTTTATCTAAATCTATGGTCTAGGGTTTATACTAAACTTCCTCTGATACCAACTGTAACGCCCCGACCCCAGTTACCCAGAGTCGGTGAATTATTACGTATCATTGTCATGAACACAAAAGATCAAGTCTTGAAAGACCTATTAGTTTAGTAGCCTTGGAATCACTAGATACATTCATAAAGTTTACATTACATCATAAAGTGAAAAAAAACTAGAACAACATCTTTTCTTCATATCCCATCATACTATCCCTACAGTTCATTCATAAAAAACTTCTTTACATGTTGGGAAAAATAAAACATGGAAAGGGGTGAGCTCAAATGTTTAGTAAGGATAACAATATAGCAGAGACTTTCATAAATAAACATAAACATTTAAGGCAATGTATAACTAAAACAAAAGCCTTTTAAACATGATCTTTAGCATAATATGGAAAATATAAAATTAAATAATTCAATTTACTTATTCACATGGATATTCTACTAGTCGAATAATCACATGCAATATCAATAACAACTTTCATAATGATGGAATGCATAATTCCAGACTATCATAACGACATAGTCAGTGCCTTGTGCCAAGACTACATATAAGATTTTTGTCAAGGCCTTATGCCAAGACACTAGTTTGTCTCATGAGACCTACTCATGCATCGAGGAGCTATAGCGGGCTCCACCCGACACTTACTAAGTCCAATGCATTCCTCATAAGAAAAGGTTTAAAAATAACATAAACATTCATATTAAAACTAGAATACGAAATTTCAATACTTTATCCATAAACCATAAATGGTATAAAAATAACGCATCCACAGTCAAACATATCAAAAAACCTTCAATAAAATATGGAAGTTTTGTATCATAATAAATCTACATCAAATAAGCTTAAAATCCATCA
This sequence comes from Viscum album, assembly GCA_963277665.1. Lineage (NCBI taxonomy): Eukaryota > Viridiplantae > Streptophyta > Magnoliopsida > Santalales > Viscaceae > Viscum > Viscum album. Next base: position 1,687,179,157 of record OY728140.1, on the reverse strand, counting down.
ATGGATGTTGACATAGATGAAAATGTTTTGTAAAACTCTTTGAGAGAAATATACCTTTTTTATGAAAACATTTAAAAGTTACACAATTTATAAAGGAAGACATTTAAAGACATTTTTAATCAAATTTTCCCATACCACTTTGAAACTTTTTAAAGGAATTAACATTTTTAAAACATTCATGTCCATATAAATAAATCCTTAAAACCCATTTTGAAAACATGGACATTAATGTGAATGATTTAGAAGAATAAATATTTAAAACATTTAAAATGATGTTTTAGTAAAAAGTGACTTAAAAATAATCCCTTTGAAAACTCTTTTATGAAACATGGATGTGGATAATAAATATGTCCCAGTAGATACTTCTGTAAAAACAACCATGGATAATAAAGAGACTGTGAAATTAACCCTTACCAATTTGGTAACATACAAAACATACACCCCATGAAAGAGGTATCATAAAATTAATATGTAAATAAAAATAAATTAAAGTGTATTACACAAATAATACAAATATGGGCAGTACATATACAACACAAAAGGTAATAGTGGCAATATGGCATGAATCTCACGGGAATAAGGAGTGAGATGAAAACCCCTTGCCTTGTAATTTTCCTAGGTCGAGGGTAGATTAACCACCTTTATAATAGTTAAATAATTGTAATTAAATTATACAAGAATCATATACATAAATATGATATCATATATGATCTTTTAATATTTCATTGTTAATAATATTTTAGTATTATCGTCGTTTCGGGTGTTCACTTACTCATTTTCTTTTATATGTTTTGTTACATAAGCTGTGTTTGTTATCCATAGATTGTATCTTATTCATATCCAGAATGATATCATGTAATTAAACATTATTTTTAATCATAAAATAAAAATTATTCTTGAAGACATACGATGGGGAATGAATCTCATCGCGTTCGTGGAGACAGTAGTCCGTACGTACGCACGAGCGAAAATATCATTCTTTTGATATTAAAATAATATATAATTGGATGGTGTATCATATATAAATAATCATTATCATGTTATATTTATTATTTAAATGAATTACACTTCATTATTATACCCATCCAAATAATAATGTACTGAATAACAATTACACCACGACGTGGAGACTGTAAGACGTACGTTCGCACGTATGGTGACATGTCATTCAAAGGATGGATAGAATACTGAATATGGTTGTAACATATTTATAATAACATCATATTATATAGAAGATACTGGAGTTATTATTTTAGAATGGAAATATCAAATAAAGAAGAAGTGGAATAAGAAAGGAACTTGAAAGAGGGAGGTGAAAACATTACCTCTTCTTCGGGATCTTCCTTTTGATTTGATCAAAAGGGATGCTTAGGTTGGATTTCTGATCAAAATAAGGCCTCTATATTAAATTGAGGGAAGTTGATAGAATATTTGGTCAGGTTTTGTCCGAGACAAAAGTCTTTGAAGGTGTGAATTAGATAGAATGGGGAGTTCCCTTTTATAAGAGGGGCGAGGGGCACCTTAGGAAAAACTTAAAATATTATTTTATAATAAATTCATGTTCGGTTTATAATGTCCCCAAATTGATTTATATCAAGGATAAGGTGGGTATGGGTCACGATCCACTGAACCAATAGGTTTTAGATAGGTTTGGATCACTTCATTAACCTTATATTGTAGTTTTAACTCTTAGTTAATCAGTTTGACATTTACCATGTCTCTTTGTAATTTTTTTTATGGTTAATAAACATACTATAAACTTCAAATCGACACCCAAGTGGTCCATTAATGATACACCTATCATGATATGAATCATTTGTCCGAACTTTAGATTTTTAGGAGTATAATATCAATTAATAATAAAATATTTGTTTTAAAGACTCTTTTATGTCAATTTTGGCACTATTGGGTATTTTGTTTTTGATAAATTCATAACAGCATTATTACTTCTAATAAAATTCATATAACCAATCCTAATATGTCATATTAACCTATAAAATTATTTTAATTCATAAAAATTCACAAATTACATTTATTTGGATATTTATAATATCAATTATCTTAATCTTTCATTAATACAGTAATTACTGCATCATCATTGTGTCATAAATATATTAAATTATTTAATGTCTAAGAATTATAAATAAAATACAATTATGTAGGAAATATTTTTATCTTTATAATTAATATTTATAATCAAAATTATCTTATTTATAACCCTATATTAAAAAAATTTTAGTTATTAAAATTTGATTTTAATTCTTTTAACTCTTCTTTGAATTAAATAATAATAAATGTCCTAATCTAATACAAGTGGACCTAAATAATAATATTTTATTCCTAATATTGTTTTTTGTCAATATACACTTGTTGAATAGAATTAGAAAATGTGTTAGGGTAATATTAATATCATTTTTACCCTTAATTACCCTATTTACTTTTAACCGTGGTAAATAAAAGTAAAAAGATACTATTCACCAAAAATTATTTTTTGTCTTATTGAACCACATTTTACTTCTTGATATTAAACTTGTCTCTCGAAGTTTCGAAATTCCACTCCCACAATAGTTAGAAATAAGTTTTTTGTGAATTTGCAAATTCTCCTAGGAGGTGGGTAAAAGACGGTGAAAAGTTCAATAAATTTTTTATATATATAAAATTATTCTAAACTAACTCCAATTAATTAAATTGAACTTATATAGGTATTATGTATCTATTATGACCTTAATTAAATTTAAATAAAATAATTAATTATTTAAATAAAAATTTGGTTTTAAATAATAACTCAGTGTTTTTTCACTATTCATCAAAAATTGAATGTTTTCAGAAAAATAACAAAAATTCACCCTAAGATAATTTCGATATTCCAAAACCAAAAATGAAGTCTATTTTATAAGATAATATTTATAAAATTTCAAAAAGTCGGTATTACTATTCATAACAGCAAGTTTGATTGGTTGTGGTGTGTGTTAGAACTCGAAGTTGAGTACAACACACGCTATTTTATTATTCAAGGAGAAGAATACCATGGAAGCTTGTGGTGTTACAAAGGAGATAATATAATATACATAAAAGAGTCTGATATGTTAGAAAGTGGATGATTAATGGAAAAATTATAATGGGATCTTACAACCATTACCCATACCAAAATGAAAATTGGAAAATATCACCATGTACTTTGTCACTGGACTTCCAAAGACATCTAGAGGAAACAATTATATATGGGTTATTGTGGATCATCATATAAATACATCTCACTTTATCATATTTCTATAGTAATTCACACTCAACCAATATTCACCTATATACATTGAAGAATTGGTGAGGCAGCATAGAGTACCAATATCGATTATATCTGATTGAGATCTGATCATTACTTATATGTTCTAGAAACATATCCAACATGATCTAAACACTGATTTGAATTTTAGTGTAGTGTATCAACCTAATACTATTATCCAATCTGAGAATACTATTTCGAAACTGGAAGACATTTTGAGGGAATGTTTTATTGACTTCAAACGGGGTAGAACTAACATCTTCCTCTAGTTATGTTCTTATACAAAAATGTTTCCACTCAAGCATCCAAATGACTACAATTGAATCCCTTTATCGGAAAAGATATAAAAAATCGGTATACTAGGATGAAGTCGGTGAATGTAAGTTGCAAGGACCTAAAATGGTCATAAAAATGGTCGAAATAGTGAAAATATTTAGAAACACATCAAGGTAGACCAAAGTTTAGAGAGGATCTATGTAGACAATCTTTGATAGGGCCTAGATTTTTAGGTTAGAGACATCGTATTCCTCCACATATTTCTATGGAATAGGACCATGAGGTTTGGGAAGAAATGAAAGCTGGGACCCAGTTACATTGGCCCCTTCGAGATTCTTGATCATGCCAGAGATGTGGCCTAATGAGTACCACTTCAACCAACTATGTCCCAAATGAAATAAGTATTCCACATATCAATATTGAGGAAGTACATACTACATACCTCAAATGGACTAAATTAAGAGGTGGTACTGTTGAAAAATTATATCTCTTATAAGGAGCATATGGTGAGGAACATGGACTGTAAAGATAATGTTCTATGCAACAAGACTACTAACCTGGTCTTGGTACTATGGTGGAACCATATGTATGAAGAGAAAACATGGGAAGCATAGGAAGTAATGAAAGATAAGTACCCTCAGGTGTTTTCACCTTAGTAAAGAAAAATTTCAAGGGAAAAAATTAATTCGGGGGGAAGAATGTAACCACACAAAATTTTATCAATATAGATTTCCTTCTTGTAAATATTTCATATAGTATAAATCACATAAAGTCACATATTGAACACAATAAAAACTTTATAAATGAATAATTAATAAAAAAAATAGGTATTATAGTAATTAAGGAACCTATACCGATAGAATCATAACATGGCCATTATAATAGTAATGTGGACATTATGAATAGTAACCCAACCAATAGAATAGATACCTAACGTATGAAAGTACAAATAAAATATAGGAATCTTATAAATTAAAATATGATATATTTTAATCTTTGTATAAGTAAATAAATGTTTTTAAAATGATAAATTAATTTTTGTTGTCTTTGTAAATCATAAATGTTTTTTCACAATTTTATGAACAATATAATTATTTAAAATAAATTTTTTTTTCATAAAATAGATTAATAAATTAAATTTTTTTCATATGATTATATGATAATATTATGAGACATTAATTAATTTTTTAGAGTGTCAGAAATAGCTATTATAATATTAAAATACTTATTTTTAGAATAAATGATGATTTAAATAAAAAATTAAATTCATAATATTTTGAAAATTATTTTCATAAAATGGATTCTAATTTTGAATTCTACACATCAAAAAATGATTATGAAGATTTGTTTTGGATTTTTCTAAAATTGTTTTTTATTTTTGAATAGTGAAATATAGTAATATATGGTATTTAACAAATAAATGAATTATTGAGTCATAGAGGATGTATGGATGAGGTAATGACTCATTAGTTGGAACTCACATAAACTAGTAATAGTACTTAGTCACAAGAATGCACACTATTGATAGTCTTGAACCAGAATAATAATCAAATGAATAAAATAATCCAGAACACTCCTCTCCTCCAACTATAAATATCACCCCTCACCAACTCTTCTCCTCACACCTCCAAATCATTAAAGCATGATTATATTCTTCCCAATTTCTCTCCCAAACATCTTACTCACTTTTTTTACTTTAAATATCACCAAAACACCATTCCCATGTTCCTTAAGGAGGTTCTCAAGGAGACGAATACAAAATGTAAAATCCTCCACCATTCCCGTTTAAATAATTTATTTTTTCTACCTCATTCAGTCCCCCACAATAAAACGTTACATGATAAATATATTATCATATATATATATTCTAATTATATTTTGTTAATGTAATTTCAATCATAAATTCTCTTCTATTCTTCTTTTTATTCTAAAAATTATAACAACATCTGTGAGATGTCAATTCACGGCCTTTTAGGATGACGAGTTGTTATTTTCTATTACCATCTTCATGGCTATTCATAAAACTATTATAAGGGATAAAAATATTTTAAAATTTATATTACTACTTTTTTATGTTCTGGAACTAATATATATACATGATATTAAAAAATATAACAAAAATAGATTATGATAATCCAAAATTTTCCAAAATATCCTAATGTTAATCATTAACATTTTCTCTAATTAATCATTATCTTATCAAAAAAATAGTATATTTGACCATTTATAATTATATAGGTGCGTCAATATCACATAATTTCACTTCTGTAGTATTTATTTCATTGTATAAGAATTTCTATATTTAAACTCATGGGAACGAGTCAAAAAATCAAGAAACAAGTGCTCTTGAAATGAAACAATTAAACAATATAGATCAATAAAATTCTCATAAATTAAATTAAAAAAATTATAATAAATAAAATAAATGTATAATAGGTTTTTATTAAGTAATTAATGGATATAATTTGATTATATGGGACATTAATTATAAGTGTAGAACACTTTTGGATATAAGGTAGGGTATTCTCTCATAACCCCCATTTTTCCATCGGGTTGAACTTTATCTCTCTTTACCCTAAATTAATTCTTAATTATTATTATTTAACCCAATTAAATATTTTGATTATTATAAAAATATAAGAAATTAGATAAATTCTTATTTCTTTTAGGGGAAATACATTTTTTTAATGTTCCACTCTCAAATTCCCCCTGATAAAAAACTCGATTAAAAGGAACCCCCCATTTCTTACCCATTTTAAATTACACTTGATAGTATGTTTTAATCCACCAATATTTTTATGAAATAGATCTATTTATAATGAAACCTATATCAGTTCTTTTTTTGTCTAATGAAAACAATTCCACACTAAAGTGGAATATTTATAAAGTTTGACAAGAACTATTTTTACATGTTTTCACTTCACTTGGACATAATCTATCATGATATATGAATATGTTCCATTATGAATGTTCATAAATGATGTAAATACATTATTTCATAGAAAACATTACCATATTCCCATTTGTTACACCCAGTGACATGAGTTTGATACCCATTTCATTCCATGGATAACTCATATGTTTATTCTTTCTATTTTATTATTCATGTGGAACACATGTGCATGAACCTGTTATGATGAGTTCACCCAGATAGTGCCCTAATTCATTGATTAATGTTTATTACCATGAGACGTCATGTTGGGATAGGGAGTAAAGCTGATTACTTTATTGGACTTTTTCCAACATGTTATACGGTTTTTGTAGTTACCCTTAAATCATGTTTATTCCATGTTGTATATTCCTTCCACATTCCAATGTTACTAGGACTATATGATCCGATGTTCTATATGCTATGCTTCCATATGTTTGTTAGTATTCCATTCCTTCTTATATCATCGAGTTACGCCTTCTAACAAATGTTCAATGATTTATTCCTATGTTTATTCCCTTGTTAGAATATTTAGCTCATCCCTTTCTTCAGGTATTCCCAAGGATATCTTATATAGATGTAAGAGTTCAAATGAATTTAGGAGGACATTGTGGATATTAAATGAAATATATCTATATTTTGGTTTCATGATTTCTAATCAAGTGCCTAATCATCTAGAGACACTAGACATTATGATCCGTGGTTTTTATTTCATGGTCAATTATTCTAAAAAAATGTAATATTATGTAATAAATGCAAGGGTCTCTATAATTCTTTTTATTACTAGTCTCTAACCCTCACTTCAACTAGTGATGACCGGTATACCCATGAAACAACCCAGATCCAGTCCCATATCCCTCTCTATGATATAGAAACTCACCATCATACTCCAATATCTTCTCAATAGTGAGATAATATTCCCATACCAATAGATGGTTATCAACATATTCACATGACTATCATGCAACAAGCTCATATCACATCTCAACCCCAAAAGGTAGGTTGTCATAATCCAGGAATGACGTAGAATGGGGATCATATTTAGGATCTACAAAATTCCCATATTTTCAAGGTTATAGGATGCATGTCTGAAACATCTCTAGTATATGTCAACACATTAACTGATGAAAGTGGAGATAATTATATCGATAGGTCTCCTAACAGTAGTATACATATGGATTATAGGGACTCTTCTACTAATATCTTCCATTGAAGAACTCCCCATGGTAATATCTCACTTGAATAAGGAAATCAAGCACTTTCCCAAACACATTTATATAGATATGTTCTCAAAACATTGGGTATAACCATATATAGTTCCCCATCAACTATGAGCAACACCTTTCCCAGGTAAGAAAGTGACCTAGGAAAGAGACCTATGTGGTCTGACCAAGAAGAGGAGTTTGATTCTGATGATGAAGAATATGAAATGGATATATGGTGGGATTTATCTAGAAAAAAACTCCCAAATATTTTTTGGACCATGTTAACTTTTGATTACAAAGTCCCAAATAAACTAAATAAGGAGTGTGAACCATATTTTTTCAGAGCATACTGGAAACTTTTCAACAACTAAAGTCCAAACACCTCCCTTATCCAAGATATATGGGTCACATCCAAGTCATAAAAATGATTTTTTTTTTCAAATAGAAGTATCCACCATATTTATGGATTGGTACCTTAGATTGGAAGGGTACAATGAATCTTTGGTAGCTAAATACTAGAGCCATGTCAGACATCTGTATTTAGGGATGGGGACAGTATGGTGCACTTCACTTTACCATGACCCCCAAATATAAAATATACCCAAGTACGACATCATGTAATGTTATATCCATAAGAGAGTTTAGGGTACTAGGAAATGTGTGGTCCAATTGGCCAATATAATGAAGCATCTATGCTTTGGGGATGCAACGACTCTGTGAACAAAGAGAGAGGAATTCTAGTCAACTCTACAGTTGGGCCTATCAAACAAAATGGGAACACGTCTCAAAAAAGAAATTCAAAGTCTCATATTACATAAAATCATCCTATAGTAAGTGACTCCCATCACAAGAAGCTATTTAAACCTACCCATGAATGAAAAAATTGTGCCCAATCAAGGAGATCACAGTAGCAACTACCATGAAGGTTGTCCTGGACCAAACCCATCCCTTTGGGATGGGTGAATTTTTATCTCAATTTCCACCACCAATGTCATCACACCCCAAGATGGTAACATATAAATCAATTGTGTTGTTATATCATGCCCATCCTATAGGGATAAGGACATTTAAATCTCAATTTCCATCCCATGAGCCATCAAATCCTTGACTATAGTCCTCAAATCCTGAGAAGCAGGATTATAAAGTTTCAATACTGGCATAAAATCATTCATATTCAATAGTGTTAGGAGAATTATTATCATTATCAACACCCATAAATGAATCAGTCTTCTCCAGGTTATGAGTTATGTAACAAAAACTGAAATGTCAGTTGATCCTCCCACCATAATACACACCATTCTGATTTGGGATTTGCTAGGAAAGTTAAATGGGAAAGTCTCATAAGGATAAAATTTATAGAACAAACTAGGGATAAATTTAGAAAAATTCTATCAAAACCGATAAGGTTCATAATCCAATATATTTAAATAAGAGTAGGGGTTAGTAAAATGACTTTGATGCACCCATCTAAGAAGGATTAAGGAGTATATGACCACCCTATTATATTTTGATTGACGGTATAACTACCATTTCCTAATACACCTTACTAAACGTTGTAACTATCAATATCGTAAATGATATGGACAAAGTTACAAACATAGAGGGAAACAACCAAGAAACCATACTTGAAGAGGTAGGTGATATAGATACCCAAACTATGGTTTCCCTTATACAAAATCAGAGAAGGAACTAAAACCTAAAACCTTTATACAATATGTTTCCACCACCTCGATAGAAATCATAAAAGGATAAAGGGAAAGGTGTTGCTACATCCCACTCACCACCTAGAGGAGATTAAATCCCCTCCAAATAGGAATTATTTTCATCATGTTAAAATGAGATATACAATCTCAGACAACTCAATGCTTCGCTCTTGTATTGCTGATTTCTGGAATTGCTGCTGCCCTTTTCTCCATGCTGAGTAGTGCAATTTAACTACTCTACAATCTGTTTACATGGATTTATATTTGTTTTAACAATATGTTTGCTGATGTCTTTTCTGATTTGCTAAGGAATTTGATGAGGAACTCAAGGAATTCCATCCTTTGGATTTGAGGGCTAAGGAAAGATAGAGATGGATGGCTCACCTACTTTTTTGAAGGAAGGTCATGTTGCCTATCTTTTGATCACTTTTTGGCGGTCTTTAATTTTTGAATTTGGTATTTTTGATCTACCTTCCTTGTTTTCCCGATAACACCTCACTGGTGTAAGCTCTTTACACTTCATGTTTGTAATGCTACATTTTGATTTTAATAAATTCCTCTGGGGGCATGAATTGGGAAGCCAATTCATGTCACCACCTTTTTAAAAAAAAGTCCATATCCCTCTTAGTACACATTAAGAGAGAGTTAATCCTCTTATAAGACTGGAATCTATGAATAAATCCATATTTTGATATAGTAATACAGTATACACAATTGTGGAATTTTATGATGATCATGAGTTTCTTCCATTACATCGATATACTCTTCCTTGTTATGGTGATCATCTAGTCCTAGAGCAGACTAATAATCAGCGGGATATGAAAATAGGGTTGCCTAATCAAGCCTCTCCCACTCCCAATAGATGGGAGGTGGTCCAGAAAGTGATCACTCTAGAACCCTAAACGCCATCAAATCTCTATATGCTTGAATTGAATCCATATAGAGGCACAGCACACCCACACAACCCCAAAAAAAGTGTATCTTGAATGGGTGTATATCACATTAATATTACCCAATTTTAGAAATCCTATCCTCCTAACCTTTAATGGCCCACCAGATCCAGGATTGTATCTCACATGGTTTGTGTCTTGATATTGTCTGATGATGGGCCCTAGAGACAAATAGGAGGTGATCAAGTAATCTTTTTTATAGAAACTCTGGTAGGGGTGTCCTTTATTTGGTACAACGGCCTTCCAATAAGATCTGTTGTGTCTTAGGAATACGTTATTTATAAATTCCATTATCTGTGAAACTCTAAATTAAGGAAAATGATGATTGTAAACCTAATAACTACATGGATTTTGAAAATGTGATGGTTTCTAACTTCATCACTAGATAGGAGGGTTTAACATACTCACTCAGTATCCCTCTCTCACAAGATAAATCACTATAACATTGTTCTGATAATCATGGAGAAAAGACAAAAATACCTTTGATCCTAATGAAATATTTGGGTGCATTTAGGTAGTTCACAAAGATTTCACAATTCCTAAAATATGAAATTTGTTAAACTTAGGCCAAATATTTTCTAATGCACACAATATAGTTAAAATTCCATGTAAGGTATAGACCGCTAATGTTACCCTTAAACTAGTGGAAATTCCCATCCATGCACCCATTAAAGACCTAAATCCTTCATCACCTCCCACTTATTAGAAGAAGCAGAAAAATCTCCTTCGGTTAGAATAAAGGAAAGATCAGGGTCACCCTCAATGTTATGAATGGATAAATAAATTGTATACCTTTTGAAATTAATAGAATCCCAATTAATTCTTCATAGTTTTAGAAAATGGTATCTTTAATATATTAGAGCATATGAAACCCAATGAGTTCAACCTCACTAAATCTCTTGACTACATAACTTTTTATAGGCGACTAGGCCAAACTATCCAAAAATTATTTGTTTTCGAATAATTCCTTCATAGTTTAATATCCCAATATTTTAAAAAGAATGACTATGTTTCATTACGTACAAAATATGCAATAGTGAGCATAATTGAACCATGAAATATTATTATATTACTATTATAACATTGTCATAAAATTATCTTTCGTGAATATGGATAACTAATTTTTGAGATATAAAAGTGTTTAATAAATATAAATGTATTGATTAATTCTTAGGAAACAATTACTCAATTTCTTAGTTACATCATTTAATTCTTAAAAAATATATTTTCTTTGATAATGATTTATATTTATTATTATGAGTGAATATTATATTTAACTTTGGAAAATTATGGAAAATTAATTTTATTTTTTAATTCAACATTACAAAATTCTCTAAGGATGAATTTTTCATAATTTTTTAAATATGTTGATTTTTTAATGAATAGAGAAAAATACTTATTTTAAATAAAAACCTATATTTTATTATAAAGTATTTATAAATTAATATTATATTATAAATTATTTTATAAATTTTATTTTTTCCTTTTATTTAAAATTATTCATTTATGGGTTTTTAAATGACTCAGATTCAATATAAAACAATTTATATTTAAAACTGACATTTGTCTGAAAACATGTTTTTTGTTTCATCTTGCCTATGTGATTTTATATTAGAATTTTCAACTTATATATGTCGAATTTTCAAAAATATATTCCATTTTTTCAATCATAGGATCCAAATTTTGTTAGTATTTTAGTTTTATTTTTGGTAAAAATGAATAGTAACTTTTGTTACCATGATAAATGGTAAATCGGGTAATTAAAGTTAAAAAGTAAATGATAAGAATAATAAAATGACTCAAGCACTTGATTTAATTTTATTTTTAGAATTAATTTCTTCCATACTCATCAAATTTTTTCTTATATGACATTTGTCGATCATTTAGAGGAGACTATGACTTTCAAAATATTTTATTTATAGAAAAGTCAAAAATGTTGCCCTCTTGTTTTTAATAAAAATAATATTTTTAAAATAATAATAACAAGAGGATATGTTCAGTTATAAATATATATTTAAATAGAAAATATATATCATCATCTTGGTAATTTATTTTTATCTTTTAGTCAATAAATAGTTTCCTTAAATATTTTCACAACATTGACTTGGTAATTATTTAATAAATGAAAAATAAAATAAATGATATTAAAGATATTAAAAGTAATATAATCTTAGATAATTAATTTTATCAATGAATTTTATAGATTATAATGGCATGATAGGGATATATTAAAATATTTTTTCAAATTTTACTTTCTTTCTTCATGTTATTAAAATCTAATTAATGAATAGTTCAAAAAATTGACATTAAAGATATATTATAATTAAAAAATATTTTATTAAATGATATAAAATTCATGAAAATATTATATTCTGACAATGTATTATTAAATTATTGATAATATCAACCATGGTCCAATTATGGGCCGTTTTTCTCTTTATAGTAACAATATTTTCCCTAAAAATGTAAAAATTCTTGTTTTTTTAGTTAGTGTAAAAGGGGTTAACGAGGGTTTAAAACCAACTTATAAGGTTAAAAAATATGAATGAAAATTTTTCACCTTTTATTTGATAATATTATTTCACCCATTCTCATCGGATTTTTTAAATAAATTAGTTTGGATCCTTTTTTATTTAATTTTATTGTATATTAATTTAACATTTTAATACATTCCCATTTTGACCCTCCCCTCTCTTATAAAAAGGAACCTATCCTTTATTTTATTTAAATCACATTAAACATTCTAGATCCCCCATAATATATAAAATTATATTCTCTACATCCCTAGACACTCTATAGAAGTTATTTTTTTCTAATCAAAACAACTCTGGGGTCCTTAAGAGGACATCTAAAGGAGTTCTTTTCCAAGAAGAGGTAATCGCCTTAATTGATCACTTTCTATTCTACTCTTATTTATGACTTAAAAATAAATTCTATTTATCATAAACTAATTCATTTATTATCCTAAATATTTTTTAATTTTCTTAATATTATTAAAACACCATTATACACCATCTTTCCAACCAAATGATAAGTAAAAGTATCTCTGGTGTGTATGTATGACTTACCGTCTCCACATAACTATATAATTCATTTTTCATAACCTTGTTTTATAGATGGGTATTATTCTGGATATAATGTTTATATATGATATTTATTACATAATTATACATATTTAATGATAATATAATGTCTACCTTATTACTATCCAATCCTTTAAGAAATGATAACGTCGTCGAGGTGTACATGTCGACAACCACCTCGACGAAGCGATGTTATTCATTTTTCAATTATATTTTACTTAGATAAAAATAAGGATGATTTTGAGGAATATATATGACGTATAATTATAATAATTCTTCTATCATGGTGAATTATTATTTATATTTATTTCATTCCATCATCTAAAAAATGAAATAACATTCATGCATATGTACAACCTATTATCTCCATGATGATGTAATTCATTTTTATATATCTACTTTATATGAATGATTTAAAATATTAATAAAATGGGTATATAATACTTTAATACCATAATTAATATTCTATAAATTATAGAACCATGAACAATGTGTGAGTATTGGGGCTGAAAAATTGAAACATTCTTGGAAAATGAAATTATTGTCCCCCAATACAGTATTTTAATTACAAAATTATTAATAAACCGGTGATAAGATTCTAAAAATAAGTCATAAATAGTATGATATATATGATTATAGATTTTTAATACGTTTATAATTAATCCATATTTTTTATATATGTGTTTTTAATGTTTATTAAAAAGTTGATACTTGAGGTAAAGAATGTTCATCAAAATTTTAGTTCAATGGGACATATGTCTTATATACCACTTGTTAATTTTTGGGAGTGTATATACTACCCATGAATTAATTTTAAGATAATTATCATAAAAATTATGGTACCTACATATCCATCTAATTATCTATCTTTATAGGGCTTATGAATTAAATGATACCAAAGAGATAAGGGATTTATGTTTCTATCCTATTTTAATGGAGATTGTTTATACTTGAATTACAATTGAAGAAATTATAAGATCCTTACTTAATGAATAAATTAAATTGTATTCGCCTCTTGTTATTTAATGAGAATATATTTTATGTTCATATTCCTCACATTAAATATTTAAGAGATTGAAATAATTTTTTTAATGAAAATTTACATTATTTCTCTCATCGGTCTAAAATCCATTCTCTTCAAAATCCATATTTTCTAAAAAGGCTTCCAGTGAATTATTTTAATATTATCCTATACATTTTTATTGAAATTTTTACCTTTTTACTTTTTAAAAAATAATTACAATGAACCTTTTTTTCATTTTCCAAACCATGTATTTTTTGACTTTTTACAAAAAAAAATGAATTTTTTTAAGAAAAAAGGTATGGACATAATTTTCCATCATAATGATGCCTAAAAAGTTTGAATATTCTATAATAATTTTACAAGGTTCATTTCAAATAAAATTATTTCTTTATTAGATGCAATGTTTTTATATTTTGAGAAGTGATTTTTAAATTTGAAAGTGTATTTTCCTCAATAGTATTTTAATTATATTTTAATGGAACTTATATTCATAAAAAACAATAGTTATTTATTATAATGATGATTTATTGGGGTTATTAACCAAAAATTACATCATTATTCTTTATCTAAATAGATTATGATAATGATGATAAATGTTTCTCAACCATGTTTTTATGGGTTATGCTATAATGAAATGTTTATGAAACCCATTTCCTTTTATGGGTTTTGATATGATGGATATTTTATGATCTTATGGAACACATGTGTATGGAGTCCATTATGTGATGGGTGGGACCTATATCTCCCATAAATTTATCAGTTAAATTATTATATCTCAAGATAAATTAATGGAAAATAAGTTGATATGCATTATCCGTTCTGGGAAACTGTTTCATCAGGAAAGATGTGGTTGGGTTTTGGCCAGATAGTTTGATTGTGGGCAATCAATGCCTTGATCAATGACATGAATAGGTTTTACCATTTAATTAAAATTATTTTAAAAATTCCAATGATTCCCGCATCAAAAACTGAGTATGGAAATTATTTCCAAAGGAAGTCATCCCTTTGGGTTTTAGACACAATGATGCTAATAAAAACACATTAGTCGAGATGGTGGGAGTTTAGGCTCATCACAACCTTGGGTGGTACTTTTACCTCATCCATGATTCTATGTGTAAATGACATGATTAAGACCATGTATTAATCGGAATATTTGTGTCTATAACACAAGTTCTCCATCATTCTCTTATTTTTTTATGATTCTTTAGTTCATAACCATGTTTGAGAACTATTGAGTTTATTGTCATCTGGGAAGGTGTTTGGTGTCTTGGATATGGTATTGAACCTCTATATGATTTCCTATGTATCATATCTATAAAAAGGAATAAAAAACCACGTGGTTTATTTTTCATAGCTTACGGTCGTCTGACTGGACCAACCCTTTATGTTTATAATCTTACAGTAATGACATGAACATAGGGATCAGCTCACAAAGATGTGTCATTAATATCCTATTAATACAGGAATCAGAGTCCATGCAGTTTTTATTACGGGCTTATGTGTCATGAGATATATGAAAATATAGGCCCTGGGTGGTACTTATGCATATAAGGTAGACCTGGATTGCCTCATCGAGAGTATGTCCCTTTGAGTGAAGATGAGATATAATCTAACCTAAATCCCAATGGTGGGCCCACACCAGGGGCATTATCGTCATTTTATTGGTATAATCATTGTTAGCATATAAACCCACATGATTCATACTCAGAGTGATAAACTAGATATAGAAGAATATTTAATACATTGCATGAGAGCATATACACACATGGATTAAACGAGAGTGTTTCCCTTCTTTTGGATCATATGGTATGGAGATCAAGCCTTGAGAAAGCATCCAACAATCCTCTTTATAATTGGAATCATAGTCTTCATTTTTTTTATTCATCCTCATCCCATTTATGGTTTTAGGGTATCTAAGGTAATAGTCCAGGATTACACATAAAATGATGTATGTGTATGATCTCACTTCTCATCTATTGATGGAAGAGGAAGGATAGTGGACTTAAGGGAGAATATAGTCTCATAAGTAGGAAGATTTTAGATATAAATTTACTTTCACTGAAGTGGATTCCCATCGGATTTTATTCATTGGGGAGGCATCTTATGTATCTCGTATGGACAAGAATCTGAGTTCTCAAAGTTTAGTTACCCCAAAACTAGTAGAAGGGATAAGGTGGGTGATCACACTTTAATATATTATGGTTGTCACTAAGGTTCTAGTAATGCTAGGGACTTAAACTATGATGGATTTCCTTTTGATATCGGCATACTCCATCCCTATCATCTAAAATATAATGACAACGATGACTATGAATGTTCTATCAATGATAATGATGCCAATAGCGTCACATGAGTGCATAATAATATCCCATTAAGGTAATTTCACTTATAAATAGGGAATGTGGCTGATGATTTGTTGTTGGGTCCCGAATATAATGATTCTAAGTATTCTTTCTAGATGAAGTCTAAATGTCTTAAGGTATTTGTTTGACACATCTTGGTTGTCTACTGGGCATGTCTTGATTGTATGCACG
The DNA here is from genome assembly GCA_963277665.1 of Viscum album. Taxonomy (NCBI): domain Eukaryota; kingdom Viridiplantae; phylum Streptophyta; class Magnoliopsida; order Santalales; family Viscaceae; genus Viscum; species Viscum album. The sequence goes on along the minus strand of OY728140.1, from coordinate 1,687,162,173 downwards.
TCATCTTTGAGGTGTCAGCCTAACATGGCAGACATGTCAAAGGATGTATTCCAAACATTTCATAGATGATTCTCCTAATCAAAGAAGATATTTCTAGGGTCTTCACTATGATCAACATACTTGTCTCATAAGTCTTTGAATTATTAAATATTATATTCCAAAGATGCTTCACATATCCTCGAACTATTTTATGACAATGCTTGATGTTTTAATGGTAAATTATGTGACAAATCCAACTTTTTTTAAGTTGACTCATGATCAATATATATTTTCAAAATCCTGTCTTGTGACCATAGAGATAATTCAAAGGTCACCTAAGGAAATTGTGAGACTATTGAAGAATTTTGTGATCATGCACCCTTATTTTAATCATGAGGTGGAGTCTCACGAACATGTTCATGATCTTTCACTTGCCTAAATAATTGATCCACATTTACAAAGGGATAAAACCTCAAATCTACATGAATATTTTCTTTATGAAATGGGAGTTCATTTCTAGTGGGTTCCTTCCATAACCAAACCTCCTAGGTTCTATGCGATAAATGGTGGGCCTTCCCATGAGTTCTCATGCATGTTAAGGCGATATACATGTTAAGGGGAACCCCATATGATTAAGTCTCATGAGTCTACCCTATCCATGTTATTCACATGACCTAAAAGGGGAATTTTGATGGATTATTTGATCATGTGTGGGTATGTTTTTTGATGCATATACATTGGTGAGTGTGGACACTTCAGGAAGAAGAGTGTGCATGGCATATGGGTTGCACCACCTCGTTATTTTCCTTTAATAGAGGGGGTGTATTTGTAAATTATGTTAATATATGTATATAAGGGATGAATATGGAATTTTTATGGTCATGGGAATGGATTAAGGCCATAGTATCACATGCATATGAATCCTTTTCACAACCAATGGGACATACCAAAAGAGGAGATGCGTGTTATGGAAGGAATTTCCATGGATGTATACACACGTTGCAAGAATGAGTGTTTCATGGAATCACAAGACAAGGGGCTTGCACGATCGCCTAGTCAAAGATGATATTTAAATCACCATGTGGTCAGATGATCCTAGGGGTATCATGCGAGGAAATATCACTACGCATCAAAACCATATGTCAATGAGGGGGGTTTTCCAGACAGGGATATATGTTCACAGATATTTATAGGTGAATGGAGACACCAATTCATATGGTCTTAATGTTTTTATTATTTTTTGTTAATTTGATCATGTGATCTTCGAGTGATCCCACAAAGACTTCTTATGACCACCTGAGGATGCTTTATAGAGGGTGGTAGTCGGCTTCTTCCCTACTATTTCCCTTATCTAACTTTCCAAATATCTCACTCTTTCTCTATTATCTCCCTCCCCTCACTTGTGACTAATTTTTAAAGAGATCAAAGTTTATATAGGCTGAAAGAGACTAAGGATGGAACCACTTCACATGACGATGATTCCACGTGCACCAGATTAAGGTGATAAGGGATTTGTGAGTTTGATATCACACAGACATAATATGTATTCACATGATCTCCCTCCATTCAAGTGAAAACCCTCTCACAATAACATGATCAATTTCTCATGACGGAATCTTGCATGATCAGTGGAAAAGTCCTCAGTATTATTGATTTATTCATAACACAATTCATGTAGAATATGGGAGATTCACGTTGTCATAAACTTCATGTGATGACTTACATGTTTTTATTCACTTGATCACATGATAAAAATGCCATCATGCGATGCATTCATGTAATGGTGGATGTTATTTCACTATTCCATTGGTCCTCATGATGGGATTCATGTGTAGGCTTCTTTCAGGGTGGATTTTACTCTTTGAAATAAACATGTTATCGCAAGACATAGATTGCATACACTATGGATTGGTGGATATGATATCACATGATATTTGGTTATTTTCATGATTTTTGAGATTCATGTGACTTTATGCACATTGGATGAATGTCTAATATCAATCAGAGGGGTGTCTGTACTGGTTTTCTCAGGATCATGGGGATATCAACAAAGGACTAGAGATGGTGGTGGTGTCAAGAAACCATTGGATGTGTTTCATTAACTAAAAAAAGGGTATTAATAGGTTTAATATGATGTTTATCATTATGTGGTATCATACTATTTTGAATATGTGCACTACGAGATCGAGAGAACCAAATTCGTCATGTGGTGTTTCAGCAGACGACTACAATCTCACAAATCAGACAGTTGAGGTTATTTTCATCCAATTTTAATCATGTGAATAATATCATGAGAATCCAATACCACATCAGTTTTTCTCATGGATGAATCACACTAAACAAGAAATTATATAAAAAGAGAACCTCAAGACGGTAGTTTGGGTGGCACTCGCAAATCATCCACCACCCCTCACCAATCACACCCTCTCTTTACGTAGGACTTATAGGAAGACCCATACACACTTGTGCGTGCACTGCACAATCCATTCTATCATACTCTCTTTATACAATTTCTAGATTTCTTGTTGATTCCCTAGTGAATTTTAATCTTACTCCTGAGGGAGAACGCTCTAATTTCTTTCTATGTTAGTGGGATTAGTGAGTTTAGATTTATTTTTTCTAAGGCCATATGGTGGGCCCCATAAAAATTATATCTCTTTATTTAATTTTCCCTAATTTTTTCTTATGATTCATATGGAGGAAGACTTAGTGGGTGTGGAATTTGATTTTGGTCAGGATTCCTTCCTATAAGTTTTCTACCTAAAATATTTTGTGCCTCTTCCATTTTATAGATGATAAAATTTTCAGGATCACACAAAGTGCATATCCAGGGAGAAGACACCTGACTTTTTCCAAGGATTCCCTTACAGAGTTTTCAACCTACCGAGAATTATGTTTTTTGGGGACCTATAAACTAGACCATTATTATGTTATAGTTTTAGGTCTTCTTTCTGAGACCTTGGATATGTTGTAGTTTAGAAACATCTATCACAAACTCATCTTTTACAATTGTTTAGGGTATTCTATATTGGACCTTTTCAGGTTGTAGTTTAGGGTCATATAGGTTGGACCTTATATTTATATAGTTTGTGGCCTTTTTGATCAGACTATATATTACAGTATTTTTATGGTCTTTTAGCTCATACCTTGAGATTATATGTAGTTTACTGTATTTTAGGACTTGATTGATGTATATGGAAAGGGGAATACATGAAATGGATGACCCAAAATAGCCTAAAGTTATATGTTCTACTATGTTGTTTCCAAGAATCATGAGGATTGGAGTTCCCTTCCAACAAGGAGGATATGACTCTGGTTGGAAGGTATAAGCTCTTTATGCATAAATAGCCTAGTCAAACATAGGTGTCTCCATTCCTTTCCAAGGGGCACAAAACATTTTGGAGATGGTATGGGTGGATGGAGAAAAGACAGGGAATCTAGAGTCAACCTATATATTAGGAATATGCATTGGTCAAATCATGTTCCTAGGATATTGTATCGATGGATCATGGAATGGGTCATACATAATAGGGGAAACCCAGAATACCCTAGGATTGTGAGTTCTTCCATAGTTTCATCGGGGCACATGAGGATTAGAGTTCCCTCCATAGAATGAGGGGATTCCACTAATTTGTAGGACTAAGCCCTTATGTATGATTCCATAGGGATTACATGCATGGTCAGAAAAAGGAATTAGATCCCTACTCTTTTCCAAGGGCCATTAAATATTTTCAAAGACTCAAGCGTATGGTAAATGAAGTTGGATATGATTGGAAAGCTACAAAAGAAGGGTACTGAAACCCTATGGATGTTCAAATTCTAATGTTGTTGAGATTGGACCCAATACTCTAAGATTTCAAGTCACAGGATGTGGTTTATCAAAAGGTACAGGAATGGACCATTGAATCCCTTATTTGAGAAAGGATACAAAACAATGTGAAGTAACATCAATGGTGTATAATATTATTGAATAATCAGGTAATATAGATTATAAAGAATAGTCTAATGTTCTTAGGTCATGATGATGGTATGGGACTATCATACCAGGAATGGCCTGGAACACACTCAGGTGTAGGGTTCTGTCATTATGATGTCAAGCTCACAAGAATATGAAATCCATTTATATAGAGACAAGATGTCTCTAGTTAGTAGGTCTAAGACCTTATGCATCAATAGAAAGGAAAAACTGATATATATATTTTTTACTTTACAAGTTTCATGAAAATATTTTAGATAACCAAGGCACTCAAATCATGAAGTTTTATTTTTGGAAAATGTAATTTTAAAAATGGTTTGGGCACCCTAAAAGTCATTTCACCACATAGTGAACTTATTATCATGGCGACGAGATGTGAAAAATCATTACTCTAACTTTTTCCTAGACCAGGGTGTCCCAAATTTATATCTATCATTTTATTTGGTCTATAAAGTAGGTACTATGGGATTTATTCATTATTTATTTTTTCTCTTTTTTTTCTAAACACAGGAGATGAGGAATTTGGTGAGAGGTGACCAAAATTTTTCCCAGGACACCCTTTATGGGTTTTAAACCTGAAAAAAATTTCTCATATTTTCTAGAAGCTTCACGTCTTTAAATTTATACCATCCAATGATTGATTTTAGGTTCATAAATCTTGGACTAAAGTGTTGTCAATTTAATGGCATGATACAGATGGTCCTGATACAATGAAGATGTTACACATAAATCCTAATTATGATACCTAGGGTCCAGAATTATCTAACATCCTTCGATGCGTGAGATGAAATTTTTTTAAATCATGGATCTAGGTTATCAATTCAGGAATAATGATATGATAGATTATTGTTGGTTGTGGCCCATAACACCCTTAGGTGATGAGTTTTTATAGGGTTATGTCATGACTCTATTTGATAGGTTTGAGTCCTAATGAATCAATATCATAGTCCATAAGAGAGATATATATTTTTATTTCCAAGGTCCGTGAAGGGATTGTAGTAACCTAATGTGCTCAATATAGGAAGTGTGATTTAAGAATTGATGGGATTGAATGATGACATAAGAACCCCATGATCTTGTTGATCAGGGTCAAGCTCTTATGTCCTTTGGATGGGGATAAAAATTGGTGATAATATTCATAGTTTAACATCATGTAGTAGGGACATACTTTTTTCAGTTTTAATTTCATTTGACCAAGATATTTTCCTTACAGTTTAATGTCATACGTTAATAATGTATGTCTCCTTACAGTTTAAAGTTGTACGATAAGGATGTTGGAAACGACATAAAAAATTGAGAAATATGGATTATATACACAATTTATACATATAATGATGTGATTCATACATAGGAAAATGAGCTTGTATGACTTGTCCCTTATGCAGTTGGGGTGCATTTTTTCATTTATTATTATGGTTGGAACCTAGATTGGGGATTTGGTAACTACTATATATCATGTAATGAAAGAAATAAATCCACACATATTTATTGAATGGGGAACTCCCTATGCATGTATAACGCATACATAGAGGTATGGAGTCGTTCCCATTTATTGGTATATCTTGACTCAGGATTGGAGATTCAATCATCACTACATATCCTATAATGAAAAGAATCAAGACACATTTAGTTCCTGAGAAACCATGCAATTTGAATTCATATGGAAAGGATATATGATCTCTAAGGTAAAAAATGGATTATTGTATCTAAACATGGAACCTAATATAAGGGTTTCACTATATATATGTTTATGGAAGGAATCAAGCCACACATTGTTCTTGAGAAATTTTCCTATGAAGGTCTAACCTGTACGTAGAGGGGAAATTTTTTATTTTTTTATGGATGGGACTAGGATTAGAGATCAAGGAACTGTTATATATTTAATGATGTTAGGAATCATTCCATATATATTTCTTGAATGTAGGTTGTAACGTCCCGGTTCTGGGTGCCACTCAATGGGTGCCCTGAACCCGGTTCTCCACGTGACCTCAAGCGCATTTCCCCAAATGCCAGAGGCTGCCAACTAGTAGCGAGGGCCCAGGTCTGATAGTGGGGAAACTATTCCCTCATTTTTCAAAGTATAGTGTAGCAGAATGAAATAAAACATACAACGACAGAGGAAGCAGTAAACCATACACAACTGAAATAAACAACTGTAGATGATATAACCAACAGTATATAAAAGATGCAACATGTCACAAGTTCTAAGAAAATAGCCAGAACATGTTATACATCGATACAATACAACAAAATATAGAGTACTGTAGAACAAAAAAAACAGCTGGCAGCGGCATCGCGAGCCTAGGCTCGGTCCCATGCCCTCCTACTCCTCAACGAAAATCAAGTACCTGTATAGGGACTCTTGCCCCTATCTAAACCTACAGCAACGTAATCTGTTTGGGCCGAAAAGCATGACCCAAACAGGGTGTGAGAAATATATCTCACTAGGCACCCACCAAAGGCCAGTGGTCAACAGCATGCTAACATGCAACAATAGTGTGCAATGGTAAAATGAAATAAATTAAGCAGTATTACAAAGTAACTCACTGAACAGTTATCTTGCCATTTAATTTATCATTTATTGCATTCAATATAAGAAAACACCACAGTGCATTTCTAGTAAACAACTAGTGTCCTCAGACACGTCAACTTCTACCCTTGGGTAACGAGTATCCAACACAAGAATCTACCCTCAAGCATAACATTGTTTTCCCTCAGGCATAGGTAGTGAGGTCCATAGGCACAGAATCAGCTGCCCACAGGCCCAGAAGAAGTTTCCCTCAGGCCAAAATAACTACTACCCTCAGACTAAAAAGTGCAGTGCCCACAGGCTAATCACAACAACGCCCTCAGGATAACAGGTAACCGGGCCATGCCCAACATGTCAAAATGTAGAAAACAAGAAATTCCTCTCAAGGAAATCCTAAAATTTCTACTTTAGAGGCATACCCTCAGGTATCCTAGCCAAACGGCTAAACAGTGGAACACACCCCCGGGGTGGTTCCGAATCCAAGAAACCATCCCAACCAGCATTTTATTATCAAAATTTAATTGCCTATGGAATTATAGGCATTAAATATAGAAACGGCCTCAGCCACACAACACCCCAACATGGGTTAGTGGCACGAAAATGCACAAAAACGCACGACAGTTGGAAATTTACACCAAGCCACCTACCTTATACGCCAACGAGCGGTATACCCGAACGCCGATTTCAGGAACGCCCCAGAACGACGTAGATCTGACGAAGAAGAAAACGCGCTCAAACGTAAATAACATTAGTTAGGGGAAGAATTGGTAAGAACTATACCAGGATGGGAGAGGGCATACCAGTGCGGTTCCAACGAGATCATCCGAAGTCGAATCAGATTCCAGACGTGCGCCCGGAGGATCTCCGAAGCTCCGGCCGTTCTCTCCTGAGATCCTTCTTCCATTCTAAACCTTCCCTGTGAACAGGGGAGGCTACTGCCGATTTAAGCAAAAAAAACAAAGTACACTGAATGTACTTTTGAGTACACGGCATGTACTTCCTTCATTTAATTGTTCCTCTGGCGGCACCGCCACACTGTTCATCTGTCGACATGAGTACACGGCATGTACTCCTGAGTACATGGCGTGTACTGTCGCCCAGTTGTCGGCTACTCCACCGCCATACTATTTTGGCATGTCGACTGACTACACGGCATGTAAGTACCACTACACGGTGTGTAGTCGGTTCCTAAACCCTTCATCACCGACATGGCTACATGCCCCGTGTACCCATCCCACATGGCCAAAAGTACACAGTGTGTGGAAAAGTACCCGGCATGTAGTTCCAAAATTCAGGATTTTTTCCCATTTACCATATTTTCTAAAAAACACATAAGGAAAAGAGAAAAGAAGAAGCTCGTACCTCAAAAATAAGAACATGGTTCTTAAAAACATCCCCCCTTATAGAAATTCGTCCCCGAATTGCCCTTCCAAGGGTGGCGAAGATAAGGCTCAAAACAGCTCTGGCCACTGAGCATGTACGTCAGTCTCCTGCTCCCAGGTTTCGTCTTGCACTCGGCCATGCTGCCATAGCACCCGTACGAGAGGAACTAGCCGGCCTCAGAGCACCTTCATGCTCCTGTCAACAATACGGATCGGATGCTCCTCAAATGACGCATATGCTTCCAGCTCAACCTCCTCAGGCTGGAAGACGTGAGACGGGTCTGAATGATAGCGACGCAACTGAGATGCATGGAAGACATCGTGCATGGCTCTGTACCGCTACGGTAACCGCAACCGATAGGCGACCAGCACAACTCTCCCCAGAATCTAGAATGGCCCCACATACCTCGGTGAAAGCTTACCATGTCTCCTGATCCGCTTGTGTACCAGCCTTGGTGAAACACGTAGAAAAACCTGATCCCCGACCACACACTCCAAAGGTCGTCTACGGCGATCAGCATAAGACTTCTAATGAGACTGCGCGGTAGCCATCCACTTGCGAATCAACTGGTCCTACTCAGAAGTCTCCTGCACGATCTTTGATCCCAGTAAAGCTGCCTCACCTGCCTCTAACCAGCACAAAGGTGATCGGAATGGCCTACCATATAAAGCCTCGTATGGTTCCATCTCAATAGTCACCTGAAAACTATTGTTTTAGGCAAAATCAACTAGGGGTATATGCTTCTCCCAAGATCCCCTGAAGTCTAGGACGCATGCACGCACCATGTCATCTATCACCTAAATCGTACGCTCTGACTGGCCCTCGGTCAGAGGATGGTATGATGTACTCAGAAGCACCTGTGTACCCAGTGCCCTTTGAAAACTCTGCCAGAAACAAGACATAAAATGGGCGTCCCTATCTGAAACGATATAATGAGGGACCCCATGAAGACGTACGATCTCTTGGATATATATCCTTCCAATCTCGTCGACACTGAAGGTCTCTTTGATCGGAAAAAAGTGATCTACCTTTGTGAGTCTATCCACAACAACCCACATGGCATCATTACCTCGAGGTGACCTTGGTAATCCAGTCACGAAATCCATCGCAACATCATCCCATTTCCACTCCGGAATGGGTAACTAATGCAACAGTCCAGCTGGTCTCTGATGCTCCACTTTCACCTACTGACAGGTGGAACACCTCGTAACAAAATCAGCTACATCTCTCTTCATACCCAGCCACCAGTACTAACGTCTTAAGTCTCAGTACATCTTGGTAACCCTGGGATGAACTACCCAAGATGAAGCATGAAACTCCCGCATAAGCTCCTCGCGTGTATCCCTTGGAACCAATACTCGTCCATGGAAATGCAGGATCTCGTCATCACCTATCATCCAACCAGGAGAAGGGTCCTCACTTGCCACTAATTCCCCTAGAAATAGGCCTTCTAAATCAGATAGTTGTCTCATCCTCACTCTATCCTTGAGGGTAGAAGTCACCGCTAGAGATGAAGGATAAGTATGGCCTTGACTGTCGTGCACCCCCATATGCATCTCAGAGAACAAGGCCAAAAGCTGACACTCACCACTGGCCTCCTGCACTGCATGTATCTGAGTCTTCCGGCTCAGTGCATCAGCTACTGCATTACCTTTACCAGGTGTATAGGCAAGCTCAAAATTGAAGGACTGTAGGTACTCGACCCACCTCCTCTGCCTCATATTCAGGTCACGCTGAGTAAAGATATACTTGAGGCTTTTGTGGTCAGTGAAAACAACAAAATGCTCTCCCAAAAGGTAATGTCTCCAACAGTGCAACGCATGCACAACTGCAGCCAACTCGAGATCATCTGTCGGGTAATTCCTCTCATGTGGCCTCAACTGCCGAGACCCGTATGCAACAACTCGATTACCCTACATCAACTCTACTCCCAGCCCAATACCTGACGCGTCACAGTAAACTGTATAGCTCTTCCCCTGCTTTGGTAGTATTAGGATTGGTGTTGATGTCAACCTTACATTCAGGTCCTAAAAAGCTGCCTCACAGGCTTCTGACCAAATGAACTTCCCACCCTTCTTAGTCAGACTCGTCAACTGTGCTTCTAAGCAGGAGAAGTCCTGTATGAAGCGTCTGTAGCAACCAGCCAGCACTAAGAAACTCCGTATCTCAAAAATGTTCTTAGGAACTACTATTCTCACCTTCTCTGGGCCTACTATAACTCCTACCTATGAGATGATATGACCCAGGAAGTGAATCTGGTCCATCCAAAAGTGGCACATAGAGAGATTAGCATATAGTCGATGCTCTCTCAGTGTACTCAATATGATCTCAAGATGGGCAGCATGGTCGTGTCGAGTGTGAGAGTACACCAAGATTTCGTCCACGAATACTACCAAAAAAGAATCAAGATATGGATAGAACACACAATTCATCAGATCCATGAAAACTGCTGGCATGTTCGTGAGTCCGAAAGGCATAACCAAGTACTCGTACAGACCGTATCTGCTCCGTAAAGTTGTAAGCGGTATATTCGATGGTCTCACACGTAGCTGATGATATCCTGATCTCACGTCAATCCTCGAGAACACCCGTTCTCCACGAAGCTGATCAAAAAGATCATATATCCTTGAAAATGGATATCAGTTCTTAACCGTCAACTGGTTCAGCTTCCAATAATCCACACAAAGTCTGAGGGTATCATCCGCCTTCTTCACAAAAAGGATCGGAAAACCCCACGGAGAAGTGCTGGGTCGGATAAAGCCATTTTCTTGCAACTCCTATAACTACCTCTTGAGCTCCTGCAGCTCAGGTGTAGCCATCCTATAAGGAGGAATGGACACCGGTGCTGCTCCTGGCACATGCTCGATAGTTAAATCCACCTCGCACACCCAATTTAGACCTGAAAATTCGTCCATGAAGACATCCTTGAAACGATCAACCACAGGAGGGAAATCTGTCTGACAAGTCCCCTGATCATCCAGATATAAGCTCGCAATCTGGGTTGTGACTCCACCTTGCCCATGATGCTCTAGTCCAGCTCGACTCGCCTGAACATCCCATTCGCCCTTATATAGAAACTCTCCGCCCTCAAGTGACGTGAAGCTCACCCTGTGAAGATAGAAGTCTACAAAGGATCGAAAGGGAACCAACCAGTCCATCCCGAGAATGACATCATAGCTCGTCATCTCTAAGACATAGAGGTCCCATAGAAAGTGACACCCACCAACCTCAAGGGGGAACTCCTTACACTGACGCACACCAGCCGTTCTGGTCCCCAATGGAGTGTCTAGCATCATGATATCAGAAGAAGAAGAAACACAGATCCCAAGGCTCTTCACAATGGGTACAGATATGAAACTATGTGTAGTACCCATATCGAAAAGCACTGAAGATAATACAAAAGCTACTAGAATAGTACCTCTAATTGTAGAAGGTCTAAGATCCTGCTCCTGCTGGGTCTGTTGCACTGCATATGCCTGCCCAATGCCACATCCCTATGACACAACCTGGCTACCATGAGTTGTCCCACCCTGTTACCTCTGCGATCCTGGTGTCTGGCTACCACTTCCATGACCACCATCTCTGCCTGCATGCCTGACGTATTCCAGTTCCCTGACTCGTTCGAATCCACTGGCCCTGATACCGCACGCGGAGTCTGCACAGAACCTCTCTCACTAGCCACTAGTGGAAACTCCCTACAAAAGCACTGAAGATGACCCATATTGCCGCAAGCTTGACACTCCGTTGGGTCTCATGGACACTGCGGCCCCTTGTGCACCTCTCTACCACACTGGTAGCACATAACCTGGCCACCTGAATCATTCTTCTGACTGGTACTTGCACCCTGATAGAAGTCCATATGTCTCTTCCTCTTGCCAACAGAAATAGTACCAGTAACTGGTGTTGAACCACCCTAGCCCACACCACTCGATTCCCGCTGGTTCCTCTCAGTAATCAGCACCTGGTTCACAATAGCGTGTACTGGAGGCAACCTAAAAACATTCAACAGCGCTTGGATGTCATAACGAAGACCATCCTCAAAACATCTGGCTCTCAGCGTCTCATCACCCACCGGCACTGGTGCAAAACACTGAAGCTCGGTGAAGCGAGCAGAATAGTCCATCACCAACATAGTGCCCTACTGCAGATTCATGAACTCTCGATCTCTATTTTCCCTCAGCGTCTCTAGAAACAAGAAGTAATAAAAGACTGCCTGGAAATCTTCCCACGCCATGTATCGGTGATGCTCTGGCTAGGTGGTAACATCCCACCACCTCTTGGTGGAATCACGCACCATATAAGTCACGAGCTTGACCCTCCACGCTAGAGGCGTCTCACGATGCTCGGAAATAGTCTGCATTGATCCTAGCCAAGACTCTGCAGCCTGTGGTCCTCCAACCCCTGAAAACATAGGCGGATGCTGCTGCTGGAAGATTTGTGTCAGCTCATCCATAGATGTAGTAGCCTACGGGGCTCCCTAAAAGGTATGCATGAACCGCATAAAGCCTTCACGGAACTATGCCTCCACGCCTGTGTCCGGTATAGCAGCTGGCACCGCATCTAGCTCTGCTGGAGGATCAACTGGTAGCCCATGTCCCACCATCTCTGAAGTATAATCGTTGCCACTCTCCTGGCGAAAAACTCACGGTCGTCTAGGCGGCATGACACTATAGGGTCAAAAGCACGCCTTAGATTCAAGATTATTAAGATTGAAACAAAGGATCCACGAAGGAACAAGAGGAAGAAGGAATTTCAAAATTTGAAAAACAAGACTACACGGCGTGTACACTGACTACACGGCATGTACTTGACTTCTCTTCCCCTTCCTGAGTCCTTATACACGGCTAAGCCACATGGCTGCTGTGGAACAAAAACTACACGGTGTGTATAATATCTACACGGTGTGTATGGTGTTATTTTCCAACTGCCCGTGTCGTCTGTGACATGGCCGACTACTCGGCTTGACACTACACAGCGTGTTACACCCATACACGGCGTGTACAACACCCCATTTCCCAGCCACACGGCTAACACCAAACAGTCTGTCCTCAGACAAGACTACACGGCATGTCCCAAAGGTACACAGTGTGTTCAGGGAGAGGTGACACTAGCCCGTGTTGTTAGTTACACGGCCGAGTCCCTAGGTCACACTACACGGTGTTTCCATCATTAAAACGACATGTTCTGTCAAGTAGTTCATCGACCTGTGTTTTTAGTTACACATTCGGACTCCAGGTCAACACTACATGGCGTTTTTTCCAATGTACACGGTGTGTCTCACCCAAGCCTTTCCCTTCCCCGTGTTGCTGCCCACACGGTTTGTGACACGGGAAGAGACTATATGGCGTGTACTCAGAGTACATGGTGTGTACTTAAAAAAGTTCATTTTTCTTCCCAAACAGAAGATCATACACGGATTTTTTGAGGTAATACAGGGCGTGTATACTGGGTTTCTAGATAGTATGCCTCAGAAAACATCCCTGAAACCCAGAAAATACTGAAACCAACACCTAACTATCAAATTCCGACCCGTGGGGGCCCATACTCCCCAAGAATCAAAGTTTGACATCTTATTTTTGTTATAACTAAATAAACAGCTAATGATCCACCAAATTCCAGTCAATGGGGGCCCACACTCCCCAAAAACCAAAGTTTGTCTTCCATTCTACAGACATGCTCATACAAGGAATACCCTATCACAAATCTGGTATTTTTATCAAGTAGCTATCACAACAACATGATTCTCTAGCACAAAAACTATCACTACAACATGCAATTCTAATGCACCTACATGGAATAGAACTATGCATGGCATGTGATGTCTTGTACGTGCCTATATGATGCATGAGATGGCTATAACGACCCATACTTTACATACATTGTTAATACTTCAAAATTGAAGCACACTTATTACAACATATGACAAAACCACAAAGGACCGTATAGGTATAGTGTCTTTAGAAACTGGGAAACATAAACAACTGGTTCATAAATCTTCTACAATGTCTCCCATTTATTTCATCATATCTAGGGTCCCTTTTAGCATATTCTACTTAATATCCATCTTCCTGGCCTGGGGAAAAGAAAACATACTAAAAGGGTGAGCTCAAATGCTCAGCAAGGGAAAATAAAGGAAATAAAAATAATATCATATCTTTTTGAAAATCATAACCTGCAAAAGAGATCATAATATCTTAACATGGAATAAACCATAGAAGTGAAAATGAGATCCCCATAATCATAACATAAAACTTGAATCTTTGTGGCATGCACACATAATCATGGAAAATCATTTCTTGTTAGTCATGACTCATTGCCAAGACTATCTTAGCAGACAAAGTCCATTTCTGAACCGAGTTCACTCCTCGTTTCAGTCCTGAATCACTGAACCGAAATAAACTTCTGTTCCAGCCATGTCTATCTCATGAGATATAAATCTTTACCCAATGCATTAGAGGGAGATATAGGTCCCACCCATCTTATAATGAATCCTTTCTTATGTGTGCCACATAATCATAAATCATACATCATTGCATAACACATGTAACAAAAATGGGATTCTTGAAACATCATGACATCATAAAACAAATCATATAAGGTAAATGACTTCATAAAAACAATTCCCTCACAACATAATCAAATCAATGTAATAATAGGGATAAAAATAGAACCCTATATTATCTTAGATGGAAAATAATTTTGATAAAACATTTGAACTCCATTCTTGAGGAAAATATCCTTTCTACTTCAAAAACATTTTTCCTTTCTTAACATGTCATACAACTTTAAACTAAAAGAATTTGATTAAAAATAAACTTGAAAACTTGTAAAGTAAGCTTCTTGGAAATAATGTTTTAAAAATCCATTCATGCCGTATAAGTTAAAAAAAACATTCTTCGTACTTTTGTCGGAAAAGTCAAAAAGTACCTCGTATGAAAAACGAAAAAATATTCCTTTCATATCTTTTACTATAAACTCACCAAAGGGTAAAAATGGATTTAAAAAATTGTAGGTGGATTGAAATAATATTAAAAATTTAGGAAACATGGATTTGGATGATAAAATACACCCCAGTAAATACCAAAGTACAAACAATCTCGGATAAAAATGAGATTGTGATATTTCCCTTACATTAGGTCCGATTGTCTTTGTAGGTGTCTGAAGCTCCTGTATAATGGTTTAAATAATGTTATTTACTTATTCCAGAATCATACATATTGATATGATATCATATATGGTCATATTCTTAGCTTCCTATTAGTAATATTTCATTGTTACTTGTTACTCGGGTCTTTATTGCCTTTTGTGCTTATGCCTGTTTTGCCGAATAAATTCTTATTCTTCTTTTAAGGTTATAGATACCTTATATCCAGAATGGTATTAGTGTAACATATATCATATTTATTCATTCAATTCATTTATATAATTACTATGTAATGATGATCATGTAGAACGAGTCGCATCACATCGTGGAGACGGTATTCCATACGTACGCACGAGCGATGATATTGTTCCCATGATCGTGGAATTGTATTTAAGTGTATTTATACTATTTCAGTATCAATATCACTTTATAATAATCATATATATTTACTCATTACACCATTATACCCATCCTTGTAAGATGATGATGGAAAATAGATTACACCACGGCGTGGAGACGGTATTCCGTACGTACGCACGCGCGGTGATTTCATTTTTCCGTAGGATGGATTGAAGGTGAATTAGGTTTGTTTCATATTTATAATAACATATCAGTATGTGATTAATACTTATGTTATTACTTTATCATGAAACAACTAAAGAAGAAGAAGTTGAAGAAGAAAGAAATTGAAAAGATCGGTAATGGATATTACCTCTTCTTTGAAACGCCTCTTTGAATCCTCCACTTAGGGAACTAGGATTGGTATTTGAAGAAGACCAGGACCTATAGGATTATTCTAGGGAAGTGGAGAAGGTATTTTGGCAGGGGTTGGCCGAGCTTGAGTGCTCAAATTGGTGTGATGAGGAGGGGGAGGAGGTGCCCTTTTATAAGGGAGGAGAGGGGCACCTTAGGAATATCTCAAAATATTATTTTATATTAAAGTCAAAATTGGTTTATAATGGTTCCAAAGGGTCTTATTTCGAAGGTAAAGTGGGGATGGCTCGAAATCCTATCAACCAATAGGATTTAGACAAGTTTAGGTTATTATTTTAACCTCATCAATTAGACTTAACTCTAAGTCAAATAATTTAACTATTACCGTGACTTTTTGTTTTCTTACACTATATGGTTAATACACTTACTATAACATGCCAAAAGAACCCCAAGTTGTTTATTATTAATATATATATCCTTATCTAAGGCATTTAGCCGAACCTTAGATTTTTAGGAATAACATAACAATTAATAATATAATATTTTATTTAAAAACTATTTTGTGTCAATTTTGACAATATTTGATATATGATTTTTGTGAAAGTCATAACAGAATTATATGTTCGAAAAAAGTTTAGTAAATCAACACTAATATATCATATTACCCTATAAAATTAGTGTAATTCATAAAAAGTCTCAAATTACATTTATTTGGGCATTTATAACATCAATTATGTTAACATTTCCTTAAAAGGGTAATTACTGCATCATCGTTGTGTCATAAATAAATTAATTTATATAAAGTCTAAAAATTATAAATAAACTACCATTATGTAGGAAATATTTTTATCTTTCAAATGAATATTTATAGTCGAATTTATCTTATGTATAACCCTATATTAAAAATTATTTAGTTATTAAACTTTGATTTTAACTATTTTAACCCTTCTTTAAATAAATTAATAATAAATGTCCTAATCTAATCCAAGAGGACCTAAATGGTCATATTTTATTCCTAAGTTTGTTTTTGGTCGAATTACACTTGTCCAATAGAATTAGGACATGTGTTAGGGTAATAATAATATCATTTTTACCCTTAATTACCCTATTTACTTTTAACTGTGGTAAAAAAAGTAAAAAGTTACTATTCACCAAAAAATTATTTTCATCTCATTTAACCACATTTTAGTCCTTGATATTAACCATGTCTCTCGTATTTTCGAAATTCCATTCACAGAAGCGGTAAAATTAAGTTTTATGCAAAATTCAGTTTTTAACCTACCACTTAGTGGTTTCACTATTCATCAAAAATTGAAAGTTTTCAGAAAAATACAAAAAATTCACCCTAGGATAATTTCGGTATTCCGAATCCAAAAATGAAGTCCATTTTGAAAAATAAAATTTATAAAATTTCAAAAATTGGTTATTACTTTTCATAACGGCTAGTTTTATTTTAATAGCATATCGTTGTTTAGTGAAACTCGGTATTGCGTACGACGCAAGCTATCGAGGAAGGTCACGATTTCGTGTAAAGCAAGTCAAGAAATTGTTGTGTAGAAAAAGATTCCTTTGATGATTTATATAACATAAAAGTCTCGGGTGTTACATTCTACCCCCCTTAAAATGAATTTCGCCCTCGAAATTTGTCACTTTGTAACAAACAGATGAGGATACTTCTCCCTCATCATATCCTCAAGCTCCCATGTAGCTTCTTCAAGTTGGTGGTTCCTCCATAAAACTTTCACCAATCGAGTGGTCTTGTTTCGTAGGACTTTTTTGCTACGATCCAGAATCTCTATCGGTTGTTCTTCATAAGAAAGATCTTGCTCCAGCGGTACAACTTCTGAGCTGAGTACATGTGAAGGATCAGGTATGTACTTTCTCAGGAGAGATACTTGGAACACATCGTGAACTTGAGAGAGATTCGGTGGAAGTGTCAATCGGTAAGCTACCTTTCCAACACGATCCAGTATTTCGAAAGGACCGATATATCTAGGGCTCAACTTCCCCTTCTTTCCAAATCTCATAACCCTCTTCCTGGGAGATATCCGTAAGAACACTTTATCACCCACTTCAAACTCTAGGTCTTTTCTTCGGTTGTCAGCATAACTTTTCTGTCAACTCTGAGCTGCTCATATGTGTTGTTGAATAGATCTGACCTTTTCTGCCATTTCATCAATGAGATCAGGTCCTAATAGCTTTCTTTCCCCAACTTCATCCTAGTAAGTTGGATTCCTGCATTTCTTTCCATAGAGAGCTTCATAAGGAGCCATATGAATACTGGAGTGAAAGCTATTATTATAAGAAAATTCCACCAAAGGTAGGTGTTGATCCCAACCTCCTTTGAAATCCATGGAGCAAGCTCTCAACATATATTCTAGGGTTTGAATTGTTCTCTCAGACTGACCGTCTGTCTGAGGATGATAAGCAGTGCTGAAACTCAACTCTGTATCCAGAGTATGCTGAAGACTTCGCCAGAACTTTGAGGTAAATCTCGGATCCCGATCAGATATAATAGAAAGTGGTACTCCATGCAATCTTACCACTTCCTTTACATATATCATGGCAAGCTGATCTAGAGAGAAATCCTCTCTAATAGCAATGAAGTGTGCAGACTTTGTAAGACGATCAACTATGACCCAGATAGCATTATTGCCTTTGGATGTTTTAGGAAGTCTTGTGACAAAGTCCATAGTGATGTTTTCCCATTTCCATTCAAGTATGGGTAATGGTTGTAACATCCCCTTAGACTTCTGTCTCTCAGATTTAACTTGTTGACAAACCAAGCATCGAGAGACATATTCAGCAACATCTCTTTTCATGCCATCCCACCAGAAGTACTCTTTCAGGTCCCTATACATCTTCGTGCTTCCAGGATGAATAGAGAATGAAGAACTATGAGCCTCATCCAGCAGCTCCTTCTTTAATTCTGGGATAGTAGGAACACAAACCCGATTCCTGAACTTTATTATCCCATCACAATCAAGGTTGAATTCAGGAACATTTCTCACCTTCTTTTGTAACTCGACATCTTCTTTCTGTGCCTCTTTAATCTTCACATGTATAGATGGTTGAACATTCATTTGAGAAAGATAAGATTTTTCCCCTTATATTATAATTCCAAGATCCATCCTTTGTAAATCCATAAATATTGGATCTTTTTTTATCCTCATCATGGATAAACTAGCATGGTCTTGTCGACTTAATGCATCTACCACCTTGTTTTCTTTCCCAGGGTGGTAATGGATTGAGCAGTCATAATCCTTAATCAGCTCCAACCATCTTCTTTGATGCATATTCAGTTACTTTTGTGTGAGAATATACTTTAAACTTTTATGATCAGTATAAATATCACACCTTTCACCATAAAGGTAATGCCTCCAAATATTTAATGCAAAGATTACCGCAGCTAACTCCAAATCATGTGTTGGGTAATTTTGCTCATGGATTTTCAACTGTCGTGAGGCATAAGCTATCACCATATAATTTTTCATAAGAACACACCCCAATCCCTTCTTGGATGCATCACTGTAGATCACAAACCTTTCTCCACTATAAAGCAGTGTGAGCACAGGTGCACTGGATAACCTTCTTTTCAACTCCTTGAAATTCTCATCACATTCCTCTGTCCAAACAAACATAACTCCTTTCCGAGTCAACTTGGTGAGTGGATTAGATAATCGTGAAAAATATTTTACAAAACGTCGATAATATCCAGCCAAACCAAGAAAACGTCAGATCTCAGTTACTGTTGTTGGTCTCGACCATCTTTAGATAACCACTGTTTTTGCTGGATCCACATATATCCCCTCTTTTGAGATTATGTGACCCAAAAATGCAACTTTTTGAAGCCAAAATTCACACGTGGTAAATTTGGCATAAAGCTTCTCCTTTCTCAAGGTCTTCAATATAATTCTCAAGTGATCTTATTGCTCTTCCTTTCTCTTTGAATGGACAAGAATATCGTCTATAAAGACTACCACAAATTGATCAAGATATTCTTTAAAGACTCTGTTCATTAGATCTATGAAGATAGCAGGGGCATTAGTAAGACCAAAAGGCATCACTATAAATTCATAGTGTCCATACCTTGTACGGAAAGCCGTATTTGGTATATCCTCCCTTTTGACCCTTAATTGATGATACCCTGAACGAAGATAAATCTTGGAAAAGTATTGAGCTCCGCGTAGTTGGTCAAATAATTCATCAATGCGCGGGAGAGGATATTTGTTCTTGATAGCGATCTTGTTAAGTTCTCGATAATCAATGTAGAGTCTCATTGATCCATCTTTCTTCTTAACAAATAGAACAGGTTCTCCCCAAGGTGACGCACTAGGGCGTATGAATACCTTATCAAGATTCTCTTGGAGTTGCTTCTTCAATTCCTGCAACTCAATTGGGGCCATTCTATAAGGTGTCTTTGAAATAGGCAAAGCACCCGGTACGAGTTCTATTCAAAACTCAACTTCACGATTTGGTGGAAGACCCGGTAATTCCTCCAGAAAGACATCATCAAACTCCCGTACGATGGGAATATTATTAATCATGAGTTTCTCACCAACCATTTGAGATAAATAACCTTTATTTAGTGGAATCAATACCCATAAAATGGAAGAAATTTCCACTTGAAGGTTATGTTCATCCTTGCATTGATAGACGATCATAGATTGATCTGGAATATGAAATGTGACTTCCCTTCTTTGGCAATTGATATGAGCTCCGTATAAATAAAGCCAATCCATGCCAAGAATCACATCAAATTCCACTATAGGAAGGATCACAAGATTTACAGGAAGCACTTTCCAACAAACTTTGATCGGAGAAGAATTATAAACTTTTGATGCGATTGATGTGCCATTAGTTGTTGTCACAGCTAACTCAACATCTAATTATTGAGGTAATACGGTGATACCCTTAGAAAATTCTTCAGAAATAAAAGAGTGGGTGGATCCAGAATCAAATAAAACATTTGCTACTTTAGAGTGGATGGTAAGTGTACCTTTCACCACATCGTTATCGTACTCCACATCGCTGATAGAAATTGCATGTGACTTTCCTTTGTCTTTAGCCTTAAGAGTTTATTTACGTCGACCATCATCATCAACCCTTGGATTTGGGAATTGATTGGCATAATGCCCCATCTCCTTGCACTTGAAACATTGAAGTGTAGTAGGTTCATTCTGTGTATCCCTTCCTTTGTTTGCATCATTAGACATCTTCTTCCCATTATCGCGGCATTCAAATGCCCGATGACCTTCCTTTCCACATTTGAAACATTTACTTGTCTCTTTAAGACAACTCCCTCCATGTTTCTTTCAACACTTTGAGCATAAGGGAAAGCTCATCTTCTTTTCAGTGTGCTCTTTAGATTTTCCTTTGAATTCCATTTTCCTCTTCTTATCAAACCCATATGACTAATGGGTTACTGCAATCTCCATCTCGACTTTGAGAGCACATCGAACGATTTCCTCGTAGCTATTGAAGTCCCTTATGGCTAACGCCCTTCGAAGACTTGGTTTTAAGCCACTAAAGAATAGATCGATCTTACTCTCAGGTTGGATAATAATACCAGAAGCGTACCATACAAGTCTTGTAAAATTTTCTTCATAGGTACCAACAGATTCATCATCCCTTTGCTTCAGTTCAAGAAACTCTTTCTCCATCTTTGTTCGGATAATACGAGGGAAGTACTTATTGAAAAATAAGTTCTTGAACTCGTCCCATTCCATGGACTCAATTTCATCCCTTTGCCTCGTATTCTTAATAAGATTCCACCATTGATCAGCATCTCCTTCCAAACGATACACTTCTAGGATGACTTTATCATGTTCAGAACATTGAAGAACTGAAAATATCTTTTCAGTAGTACTAATCCATTATTCAGCAACTAATGGATCAGTAGACCCGCTGAAAGAAGGTGGACGCTGCCTCATGAAGGATTCAACAGAATGTTGCTCCTTCCTTTGCTCGTTTGGAAGTCCTGCAGGATTCATAGCTTGAGAAAGTTGTGTGAGCATGGCTACAAGATTTTTCATTCCAGCTCCCATATCATTTGGATGCTCAGGGGGACAATCATTGCATTTCCCATCGCATTCCGCATTAACACGGTTCCTTCGGGTTCCAGCCATTGACTAAAACCAAGAAGAATAGTGTGATCAAGACTAATTATAATAGGAAAACCACATAATTCAAGAATAAAATTTTCACGCTTAAGGTCTTATCCTGGGTTATTCATGGACATTTCTAAAACACTAAGATTGTGTTCTATGCTTAGACTTATCCTTAGGGTTCTTACTAAGGCTTTCACATCCTAGTTTCCAAAGGTTGACTATACCTTTCCTCTGATACCAACTATAACGACCCATACATTACATAAATTGTTAATACTTCAAAATTGAAGCACACTTATTACAATATATGACAAAACCACAAAGGACCATATAGGTATAGTGTCTTTATAAACTAGGAAACATAAACAACTGGTTCATAAATCTTATACAGTGTCTCCCATTTATTTCATCATATCTAGGGTCCCTTTTAGCATATTCTACTTAATATCCATCTTCCTGACCTGGGGAAAAGAAAACATACATAAAGGGTGAGCTCAAATGCTCAACAAGGTCAAATAAAGGAAATAAAAATCATATCATATCTTTTTGAAAATCATAACCTGCAAAAGAGATCATAATATCTTAACATGGAATAAATCATAGAAGTGAAAATGAGATCCCCATAATCATAACATAAAACTTGAAACTTTGTGGCATGCACACATAATCATGGAAAATCATTTCTTGTTAGTCATGACTCATTGCCAAGACTATCTTAGTGGACAAAGTCCATTTCTGAACCGAGTTCACTCCTCGTTTCAGTCCTGAATCACTGAACCGAAATAATCTTCCGTTCCAGCCATGTCTATCTCATGAGATATAAATCTTTACCCAATGCATTGGAGGGAGATATAGGTCCCACCCATCTTATAATGAATCCTTTCTTATGTGTGCCACATAATCATAAATCATACATCATCGCATAACACATTTAACAAAAATGGGATTCTTGAAACATCATGACATCATAAAACAAATCATATAAGGTAAATGACTTCATAAAAATAATTCCCTCACAACATAATCAAATCAATGTAATAATAGGGATAAAAACAGAACCCTATATTATCTTAGATGGAAAATAAATTTGATAAAACATTTGAACTCCATTCTTGAGGAAAATATCCTTTATACTTCAAAAACATTTTTCCTTTCTTAACATGTCATACAACTTTAAACTAAAAGAAGTTGATTAAAAATAAACTTGAAAACTTGTAAAGGAAGCTTCTTGGAAATAATGTTTTAAAAATCCATTCATGCCGTATAAGTTAAAAAAAACATTCTTCGTACTTTTGTCGGAAAAGTCAAAAAGTACCTCGTATGAAAAACGACAAAAGATTCCTTTCATATCTTTTACTATAAACTCACCAAACGGTAAAAATGGATTTAAAAAATTGTAGGTGGATTGAAATAATATTACAAATTGAGGAAACATGGATTTGGATGATAAAATACACCCCAGTAAATACCAAAGCACAAACAATCTCGGATAAAAACGAGATTGTGATATTTCCCTTACCTTGGGTCCGATTTGCTTTGTACATGTCCGAAGCTCCTGTATAATGGTTTAAATAATGTTATTGACTTATTCCAGAATTATACATATTGATATGATATCATATATGGTCATATTCTTATCTTCTTATTAGTAATATTTCATTGTTACTTGTTACTCGGGTCTTTATTGCCTTTTGTTCTTATGCGTGTTTTGCCGAATAAATTCTTATTCTTCTTTTAAGGTTATAGATACCTTATATCCAGAATGGTATTAGGGTAACATATATCATATTTATTCATTCAATTCATTTATATAATTACTATGTAATGATGATCATTTAGAACGAGTCACATCACATCGTGGAGACGGTATTCCGTACGTACGCACGAGCGATGATATTGTTCCCATGATCGTGGAATTGTATTTAAGTGTATTTATACTATTTCAGTATCAATATCACTTTATAATAATCATATATAGTTACTCATTACACCATTATACCCATCCTTGTAAGATGATGATGGAAAATAGATTACACCACGGCGTGGAGACGGTATTCCGTACGTACGCACGCGCGGTGATTTCATTTTTCCGTAGGATGGATAGAAGGTCAATTAGGGTTGTTTCATATTTATAATAACATATCAGTATGTAAGTAATACTGATGTTATTACTTTATCATGAAACGACTAAAGAAGAATAAGTTGAAGAATAAATAAATTGAAAAGATCGGTAATGGATATTACCTCTTCTTTGAAACGCCTCTTTGAATCCTCCACTTAGGGAACTAAGATTGGTCTTTGAAGAAGACCAGGACCTCTAGGATTATTCTAGGGAAGTGGAGAAGGGATTTTGTCAGGGGTTGGTCGAGATCGAGTGCTCAAATTGGTGTGAGGATGAGGGGGAGGAGGTGCCCTTTTATAAGGGAGGAGAGGGGCACCTTAGGAATATCTCAAAATATTATTTTATATTAAAGTCAAAATCGGTTTATAATGGTTCCAAAGGGTCTTATTTCGAAGGTAAAGTGGGTATGGGTCGAAATCCTATCAACCAATAGGATTTAGACAAGTTTAGTTTATTATTCTAACCTTATCAATTAGATTTAACTCTAAGTCAAATAATTTAACTTTTACCGTGACTTTTTGTTTTCTTACACTATATGGTTAATACACTTACTATAACATGCCAAAAGAACCCCAAGTTATTTATTATTAATATATATATCCTTATCTAAGTCATTTGGCCGAACCTTAGATTTTTAGGAATAAAATAACAATTAATAATATTTTATTTTATTTAAAAACTATTTTTTGTCAATTTTGACACTATTTGATATATGATTTTTGTGAAAGTCATAAAAGAATTATATGTTCGAACCAAGTTGATTAAATCAACACTAATATATCATATTAACCTATAAAATTAGTGTAATTCATAAAAAGTCTCAAATTACATTTATTTGGTCATTTATAACATCAATTATGTTAACATTTTCTTAAAAGGGTAATTACTGCATCATCATTGTGTCATAAATAAATTAATTTATATAAAGTCTAAAAATTATAAATAAAATACCATTATGTAGGAATTATTTTTATATTTCTAATTAATATTTATAGTCGAATTTATCTTATGTATAACCCTATATTAAAAATTATTTAGTTATTAAACTTTGATTTTAACTATTTTAACCCTTCTTTAAATAAATTAATAATAAATGTCCTAATCCAATCCAAGTGGACCTAAATGGTCATATTTTATTCCTAAGTTTGTTTTTTGTCGAATTACACTTGTCCAATAGAATTAGGACATGTGTTAGGGTAATAATAATATCATTTTTACTCTTAATTACCCTATTTACTTTTAACTGTGGTAAAAAAAGTAAAAAGTTACTATTCACCAAAAAATTATTTTCATCTCATTGAACCACATTTTAGTCCTTGATATTAACTGTGTCTCTCGGATTTTTGAAATTCCATTCACAGAAGCGGTAAAATTAAGTTTTATGCAAAATTCAGTTTTTAACCTACCACTTAGTGGTTTCACTATTCATCAAAAATTGAAAGTTTTCAGAAAAATACCAAAATTTCACCCTAGGCTAATTTCAGTATTCCGAATCCAAAAATGAAGTCCATTTTGAAAAATAAAATTTATAAAATTTCAAAAAGTGGTTATTACTATTCATAATGGCTAGTTTTATTTTAATAGCATATCGTTGTTTAGTGAAACTCGGTATTGCGTACGACGCAAGCTATCGAGGAAGGTCACGATTTCGTGTAAAGAAAGACAAGCAAGTGTTGTGTAGAAAAAGATTCCTTTGATGATTTATATAACATAAAAGTCTCGGGTGTTACAATGGCATACCCTCATCTCATCGGGTTGCAACTAAATATAACCCATAGATAAAATATAACAGCACAATCCCATGTGTGTCACCCAACGGTGAAAAAAAATCAACTATAAAATTTGAAAAATCAGAAGAATTGAAAAATACATGGTAGACTGGATTTTCCCTGTACACAGGTTAGCTATGCCTGGGTATAACTTATTACTAACTACTGTTCGTGTCCTATCCCAGAATAAGGCTCCAAATAGTTAGTCAATGAAAAGAACCTCTCTGATACCACTTTGTAATGTCCCGGTTCCGGGTTCCACTCAACGGGTGCCCCGAACCCGGTTCGCCACGTGACCTCAAGCACATTTCCCTAAATGCTAGAGGCTGCCGACTAGCAGCAAGGACCTAGGTCTGATAGTGGGGAAACAATGCCCTAATTTGTTAAAGTGTAGCGCAGCGGAATGAAATAAAACATACAACGACAGCGGAAGTAGTAAACCATACACAACTGAAATAAAAAATGGCAGATGATATAACCAACATTATATAAAAGATGCAACTTGTCACAGGTTCTAAGAAAACATCCAGAACATGTTATACATCGATATAGTACAACAAAATACAGAGTACAGCAAAATAAGAAAAACAGCTGGTAGCGGCATCACGAGCCTAGGCTCGGTCCCATGCCCTCCTACTCCTCAGCAACATTCAAGTACCTATATAGGGACTCTTTCCCCTATCTACACCAACAGCAACATAATTTGTTTGGGCTGAAAAGCATGTCCCAAACAGGGTGTGAGAAATATATCTCACTAAGAACCCACCAAAGGCCCATGCTCAACTGCGTGCTAACATGCAACAATAGTGTGCAGTGGTAAAATGAAATAAAGTAAGAAGTACTACAAAGTAACTCACTTAACAGTTATCTTGTCATTTAATTGTTCATTTAATGCATTCAATATAAGAAAACACCACAGTGCATTTCTAGTAAACAACTAGTGTCCTCATACACGTAAACTCCTACCCTCGGGTAATAAGTATCCAACAAAAGAATCTTCCCTCAGGCATAATAGGGTATTCCCTCAGGTGTAGGTAGTGTCTCCCACAGGCATAGAATCAGCTACCCATAGGAATGGAAGAAGTTTCCCTCAGGCTGAAATAACTACTGACCTCAGGCTAAATAGTGTAGTGCCCACAAGCTAATCACAACAACGCCCTCATGATAACAGGTAACCGGGCCATGCCCAATATGTAAAAATGTAGTAAACAAGCAATTCCTCTCAAGGAAATTCTAAAATTACTACTTTAGAGGCGGACCCCCGGGTATCCTGGCCAAACGGCTAAACAGTGGAACACACCCCCGGGGTGGTTCCGGATCCAAGCGATGATCCCAACCAGCATTTTATTATCACAATTTAATCACCTATGCAATTCTAGGCATTAAATATAGCAACGGCCTCAGCCACACGACACCCCAACATGGGTTCGTGGAACAAAAATGCACAAAAATGCACGAAAGTTGGAAATTTACACCAAGCCACCTACCTTATACGCCAACGAGCGGTATACACGAATGCCGATTTCAAGAACGCCCAAGAACAACGTAGATCTGACGAAGAAGAAAACTCGCAAAAACGTAAATAATTTCTCTTAGGGGAGGAATTGGTAAGAACCATACCAGGAGAGGAGAGGGCTTACCCGTGTGGTTCCAACGAGATCGTCCAAAGCCGAATCGGATCCCAGACGCATGCCTGGCGGATCTCCGAAGATCTGGTCGTTCTCTTCCAAGCTCCTTCATCCGTTCTAAACCATCCCTATGAACAGGGGAGGCTACTACCGATTTAAGCAAAAAAACAAAGTACATGGCATGTACTTCTGAGTACATGGCATGTACTTCATTCATTTAACTATTCCTCTGGCGGCACCGCCACACTGTTCATTCGTCGACATGAGTACACAACATGTACTCCTGAGTACACGGCGTGTACTGTCTCCCAGCTATAGGCTGCTCCACCGCCTTACTATTTTGGCCTGTCGACTGACTACATGGTGTGTAAGTACCACTACATGGCGTGTAGTCAGTTCCTACACCCTTCGTCACTGACATGTCTATACGCCCCGTGTACCCATCCCACACAGCCAAAAGTACACGGCGTGTGGAAAAGTACACAACGTGTAGTTCCAAAATTCAGGATTTTTTCCCATTTTCAATATTTTCTCAAAAACACATAAGGAAAAGAGAAAAGAATAAGATCATACCTCAAAAATAAGAACCGGGTTCTTAAATAGGTGTCGTAGAAGATCAGCACCAAGGGTAATGGTATTCTGAGGTGATGTTTACATGAATGTACAATTTTATGTCATGCAAGAAACATCAACCATGTATTTTGACATCATTTAGTGAGGAATCAAGAACATGAAAACACTATAATGAGATAAGATGCCTTGCTCATGTAGGTAAGTATCTACCATATATCTGTATCCCTTGTGAGATATGCTTGATATGAGAAACAATGAATGGAAAATGTTCCTCACTATATGGAGGAAATTTATAGAAAGGGTAAGGGAATTCTGTATCATGTTGTGGGTGGTCAAGGAAATTAGATCCATGTATCCCTACATATCTCATTATAATGAGAATAAAACCTCTATGTAGTTATAAAAACCCATGCATCTTAATGTCACTAGTAAAGACATCAGTCGTGTAGTTTAATGTCTTTCAATAAGGACACGGGTGACCAAACATGAAATAAGAGGAATTTTATATATGGGCCTAATATTGGAGGTGTTGGCATCATTTCGTATCCTATGTTTATATGAATAAATCCAAACATAGTTCTTGTATGCTGTTCAATCCTATATAATAAGAAAAATACATCATCTGTGTAGTTTAATGTATTGTGTTAAGGATGAGGGTAAATCAACATGGAAGAAAATTAATATATTTATGGGGGAAAAGAATAGATTTATGGGCATTACAATGTACCATGTGATAGTAGGAATCAAGCCACACATTGTTATTGGATAAAAATATTCCCTATTTCGATCTAACTCTCACACATGGACAAATCAATTTCAATTTTCTTATGCACATATCTAGCTCATGTGTGGTTAGTCATTGGTTTATGAAATGGGGGATTTTATATTGGTGAGTTTATCCCTGATTCATAAAATTTGTTCTTTGAAAATAGAAAAATATGTAATTTTGGTTAATCATTGGTGATATGATGTTTCCCATGTATTTTAATATCATGTGGTGGGGATATTAAGTACAAATGATGTTATTATCTTTATAATATTGCTTCCAACATGAGCTATGTATAGTTTAACACCATGTGGTCAGGACAAGAGTCACCTAACGTGAATGAAGATGAATTATTGGTGATCTGTGCAATATAAATTCATGTGGTGAGGTATTTTTTCATGTAGTTTAACATAACATGACTAGGGCGTGCTCTATATAGTTTAACTTCATTCGGTTAATATTTCCTCCATGTAGTTTAATATAATGTGGTTAAGATGTGTTTTATATAGTTTAACTGTGTGTGGTATGGATTTTCTTGTTCCATATTCATGTGAAATTTTATGATGGATCTTTTCCAATCATTCAAAGAGTTCCCATGATGTAGAGACAACATGCCATAGGAATTTTTTCAGATCTTTCGATTTAGGGTGTTAGACCATAGAGGATGTGATCATGACCAAATGAAAATGGAATTTATTCATGATTGGAAGGTGACCTTCATATCTCTAATAAGGGAGGTGAATATCCTGAATCTCCTAATAATTAGCCTACAAATTCAGGTGAACTTAAATCATGCACTCCCTTTTTGACATGTTTAGGATCTTCTAAATAGAAGTGGAAATAGGTATAGACATGTATGGGAGGTCGTTTCTATGTAACACTCTCCATATCTTCATTTTGGTCTCTTATTAATCAGAGTTATATGTGTTTACCTCGTCATCTCATAGAGGTTGCCTCTATGGGTTGTCCACTGACCGCAGTAAAGTGATGCTGATGGTTGATGAGGAACCATATATGATTAACCCCGGTATTTTGGGTATCCTCATAAATAAAGGTGACTAATTTTTTTTGGAATGTATATATACGGTGGATTCTGGTCAAGGAGAGTATTTCATTATGTGTGGGAGATATCAATGTGGAGAGGTTGTCCATGGAAGATGTCAGGAGTATCGTCAATGTGATCCAACTCCAAACTACCATAATAAGGACTATCATGATAATAATAATCTTATACTTTGTTTAAAGAGTTGAAAAACCCTTAGGGTGTTGATAATGTGCCAAAAAAACTCAATTAAACTAGTCATTGAGCATGTCTAGGTATTATCCTTTTTCTACATCATGGCTGAAATATATCCTCTTTCATTTTGGGATTGATCAGGGATATAAGCCATCTCTATGACGGCTGCCTAAACGCATTGATAATTGTATGGTGTTGTGGGTCTATGAGACCTCTACTAAGGAACTTCTAAAGTATGTCAATGAGATTCAAAGAGAGGGATATGAGCCTTTCCTGAGGTGTGTGTCACTCTTACTTGGTGGGCATTGGCCTAAACTGGGATATGAGCCCAATCCTAGGCTGTCAGACTATGTCTTTGGAACTTTTTAACATGATTATTATCCTATCTCATGGAATGTTCTACTATCACATGGTGAGACCTAGTGGGAATGGGAACATGATCTCGGTGTGTATATCCATTCTTTATTAGAATATATTGACAGAACTTCAGAATGGGAGAAAGGATATGAGTCTCCTCCGATATGATTTTGGAAAACAATTAAAAGCTTTGCCGATCGGAATTTGAGCCTATCCCATGGAATGTGATGCTTGCACTTGGTGATCCCAACCTAGAATTAGGATATGATCCCAAAAATAGGCCTTTTGAATATTATGTTGGTCTTTTACAATAGGAATATGATCTTTCCTCAAGTCATTTTCCACAATCACCTGGTGATCCCTCTTTGGAATAAGGATATGAGCCCAGTCTTTATACTGCATCCTTTATCGAAATTTGATGATAATCCTCCCAAATTGAAGCAAGGATATGTGATTTATCATGAGTAACCACTTTTTTATACTAAACAGAATGTTTTTGTGCTCAGGTTTTTAGGATAGGAACATATTTATATCCCAACATATTCACTAGAATATACCGTTGTATCTCCTCTCTTGTTTCCACAAAGTACTGGCACATCCACATGGCTTGTACATGAATCTATTCATTTATACTCCTTATTACAAGGATATATTGGTCGATTTTTTTGATTGATGCGGGGATATAATCCCACTCCTAACCTCCATTTTCTATTGGAATATATCGATGGAGTTTATGATTTTGGGTCTGGATTTGTACTTTCGCCATGTTTTCTTCCCAAATATGATAATAGACAAAGTTTAAACTGGTACAGATATGACATTTCTCCATCTAGTCTATAGCCTTTCACATTTAACAAGGTGACCTTGGGACCATGATCTGAGTGTTTGTGTAGGTAACCAATCAAATAATTCCCTCAAAAAGTGATGGAGTGGTATTGGATATTTTGTGATATAGATGGGTTTGATATTTTACTATATTGTTGATGTTTCATGAAACTGTATTTTCCACATGTTACTGAATATGTCTCCCAAATATTGAGATATTGAATAGTTTATCGTCATATGACTTGGACGTGTTTTCTGCAGTTAAATATCATGCGACAAGGATGTGGTCATATAGTTTAGTGTCATGCAACTTAGAAGTTAGTCGTGTAGTTCAATGTCTGGTGGTAAGGATATGGGAATCCATGAGGTTTAGTTTCCTTTAGTAATAACATTAGCCATGTAGTTTAACGTATTTTGGTAAGGTAAAAACCCTTAAGTTTTAACGTCATGTTGTAAGGTTATCGGCCATACAGTTTCACATCTTACAATAAGGACATTTGTGAATAACATTTCAAGATATTTAATCTTATGATGGGGTTTGGATGACTCTTATGCATATTTCTTGAGTTTTGGGATCCTTCAACTCTATCTAGCTAGGACATACCTATCTATCCAACCAACATTTGAATACAAAGAAACTCTCTACTGTGTATCTGAAATTTCAATGCTGGGGGGAATTGTTTTCATAACCTATCAACCCTAACTCATTCAACATTCTCATTATTAGGAATTATATTAAACTATTTTCTATGGAATACTTAAAATACCTAGGGCATTTTTTTTGAAATAAAAATCTTTTTTCAATATTGTTTTGAAATATGGTCTCATATATGTCGGAGGTATGTGGCTCTTTCTCTTCTTCACAAATTTTTTGTACAATTCTAAGTGCTCTGATGACTGGAGTGGGGATTCATGTTTTAGTGTTTCCGACATCCCCATGTCCATCTACACCTAATGATAGTCATTAAAGAAAAAGAAGCATTATATTGTGTTCCTTAGACTTTGATGGTAGGGAAATGGTTTTCATAGCCTATCATCCTTGACTCACTCAGCATTATCATCACTAAGAGATCCATCAAAACATTTTCTACAAAATTATTAAAGTACCTAGGGACATGTATTGATTGTAATGAATGTATTTTTCATTGTTTTTTGGTCAGCGATTATTGAGCATGTTTTTTCTCTTAAGTTTTATCAATACCCCTGTTAGTGCGGGCGTATGGATGAGTTTGGAGTCTAGGGTGTAGATATTAGGTATTCATTAGTCTAGGAGTTGGATTTGGAGCATTGGGAGTCTTGAATGATGCTGAAACTTCCTACTTATTAAAATATCCCAACTCTCCTAGGCGATTTGTGAAAATGGTTGAAGTCATATGGTTTCCAGAATACCCTTGATGTGGAGGTGGAAAATATGTAAATTTACCAAAATCTATAGCCTAGGGAGAGGAGGATAAATTTATGAATTTCACCCAATGAGGGGATAATAAAATATGAAAATTCACTGGTTCATATGGGTTGGGTCACATCACTGCATGGTGAGATTCCATTAGAAGGTGTTTGTACATCATTCTAAGAAATATATCTCGCGAGGGTCTTTACAATTATTTCTTGGATATCCCCATTCTATTGTTGGATTTGAGTGGTTTATTATTCTGTTGAAATTGTATTTTCATATTTAAGGGGATGTATGGAAGGATCCATGACAACAACCTTTCCTCTATCGATGTTAGGGTGATTGGATGATGTTGGGAGTCTTGGCAAGGACCCAAGAGACTAGATCCACTACTGCCATTGGCCATATGATCCATTTTCATTATCTTATGAATTAATGACTTGGTTATTAAAACATTCTATAGATTCATGAAACATATTTATGATCCCTTATTTTCTCATTCCACTTGAAGAAGTTAGGCTAACATATTGTGACATAGATGACTTCAGGAGGGTATGATTGTACTCTTCAGTAGTTTTCTTTTTAGGATATGATGATAATTCTTCATATCTGATTAATAGAATATTGAATGAGACAGAAGTAGGATGGTTTTCTACCTTAGTGGAGTTTAATTTATGGTGGTTTAATACATGATATTCTATTTGGGGGTCAGTTCCCATTGTACTATTTAAGGGTTCGGTTCCAATGATATCATTTCAGGTGTCGGTGCCTGTGTCACTATTTGAGGGGTCAGTGCGTGTGACGCTATTTGAGGTTGTGGTACCTATGATACCTTTTGAGGGGTTGGTGCATGTGATACAATTTTAGGTGTAATTTTTCATATTAAAGATGATCACATGGTAAAATATGATAAAAAATACACCATCCATGTGTCCTGGGGTGCTCCATAGTGTTCCACAGTCATGAACTCAAGTTGTGATGAAGTAAGAGGCTCTTTAATAGTGATAATATGGGACTGATTATGTTCCATTTTTAGGATACACTAGTGTGACTCATATATATTAGAGATGTTAAGGGTATAATCCTTCTCTGGAGCTACATAATTTGGATACCTTGAGTGGTCTCTCCAACTAGATTCCCCAACATGGACTATTAGTGTAGGAACAACCTCTATTGCAGATCCTTATGGAATCATGGTCATCTATCGATGATAATTATCAGAATGGATGGGATCTATCCTATCCATTTCCTGATTTATTGATCTGACATGATGATTTTCCTCATCATCTACCTGAGGTAGGGAAGGTATGCATTGATGCAATCTAGGGATAAGTTCCCAATTTAGTTGAATGTGGCACCAAGGGCCACTTTCTCTCCGGTGGACTTTAATGGGAAAGGAAACAAGTGATAATTCATACTCTAAAGGATTTCATGAGATAATTTAAAATTTAGTAGGGGCATATGGATGTGGTACTCCAAAACCAATATTTTCACCAATCTGTTCTAGATTTAGTGTGTTGGTAACAACATATATCAAGGCCTCAATGCCAAAACATCATCCCAGTGATATCAGAATCTGTTCGCACATTTGATGATGTAATTTCAGTTTTAATGAGTCTAGAAGGTCTTGAAAAATAAAAAAGACACCTTATTAATTCAGATTCATATATAAAAGTACATGTTTTATCAATTAATTTCAATGGAAAAGGATAAAGAGGCGGCCCATTCTTTTTATATAAGGTTCAGTGCAGTAAAAAACATGTAAATTTTTCAATTTTTTTGATAGGTGAGGGAAAATATATTAATGGGAACTAGACAGTCTATCCTTTTTAACCTGTTAAGGGTTTGACGTAATTAAAATAATTCACGTTGGGTTCACCATTTTTTTTCACCGGGAAATATGTGTATGGTTTTGTTTTCTCGAAGTTTTTATTGTGGGGGGTTCAATGCCTTTATAAATCACCTACATTGGGTTTACCATTTGATTAATCTTCCCTGGAAACTCTCAACGGTTCCCACATCTATAACTAAGTACATACCTGATTTCAAAATGAAGGCAGTCCTTTGATGTTTCCTACCCAACAATTCATAGGAACACATATTGGTTGAGAGGATGGGAGATCGGGCTCATCACACCCTTTTTGGGGGTGAATTGTTCTCTACTCCATGAATCTCTTATAGATTTTAGATATGTTCATGAAATATTTCCTAGGCCCTGATACAAGTCTGGTTTCCCCTGTTTCAATAACTTGATTATTAACATGTACTGATATGAACAATTGTCTGCATATCATGGGTTTTCCCACATTATATTATTTATTTATAATGGTTTCGTTTAAAACCAGGACTTGGAACTCTTGAGTTTAATGTTGTCCCAAGAAGAGGTTGGTGTCTCAGATATGGGATTGAACCTCTATGATGAAACCTACATATAATGTATATAATAGGAATCAAAACCCATATGGTTCATTTTTCATAGATTATGGTCATGTGACTGGACTAATCCAGGCAGTTTAATCTCTTTTAGTAAGGACGTGAACATAGGACTTGGG
Source organism: Viscum album (assembly GCA_963277665.1). Taxonomy (NCBI): domain Eukaryota; kingdom Viridiplantae; phylum Streptophyta; class Magnoliopsida; order Santalales; family Viscaceae; genus Viscum; species Viscum album. Next base: position 1,687,127,115 of record OY728140.1, on the reverse strand, counting down.
CCTCATAGTGGAATCATATGTATCCTATTAAGAATTTAATAAATTTCTATGTAGTTATTACTATAGGAATCCATGTCATTATAGATGTTTTAATAGAGGCCCTAAGTGGGACTAATTCATGTAATGAATCCCTGGATCGCCTCATCATGAGTATGGACCTTTGATTGAAGATAAGATACGATGAAACATACATCACAATGGTGGACCCACACATGGGGCATTCTCATCATGCAGTTGGTTCAATCATTACCATCCTATAATCCCACGTGTTTCCTATTAAGTATGAGAGACAAGATATAGTAGAAGATTGAACACATTGCAGGATTGTATATCCAAACGAGGCTAATACATTAAATTTTCCCTTATAGTTAAGGATATAGTACTGACCTCAAGACCTAAGAAGGCAAGCTATATATCATATTTATAAATGGAATCAGATTCATCGTATTTCAATTCATCCTAAACCCATTGATAATTTTATGTTACCAATGGCTACATTTTGGGATTACACTTAAAATAATGCTTGTGTATGATCCAACTTCTCATCTATTGATGGAGGAGGAAGGATGGTGGAATTAGGGGAGAATTTAGTCCCATAAGTCATGAATATTGGGGATATCAGTGGACTTAGAAAAATGTGTATGACCATTGGTGCTCAGTCATTGGGGAGGAGTCCTACTTATCCTATTTGGATAGGAATTAGTGTCCTCATTGTTCAGCTACCCCCTAACTCACTAAAGGGATAAGGTGGGTGATCCCACTTGAAGAAATTATGGTTATCCTTGAGGATATATGAATTATAAGGGACTATTCCATGATTGATTCCCCTTTAATCTTGGCATACTCATTCTCTATTTTTTATATGGAAAGTGAGATGTTGTCCATGAAGGGTTTTTTCATGAGCATTACACTAATTGGATCGCATGAGTGTGTAATCCTATACCATTAATGACATTTCCCTTAAAATGGGGGAATGCCGCCAAAGATTCCAAGATAAGGACCACATGGAATGATTATAATTAGGGTGACTGAATTAAGTGGACATGTATTATGAAATTTTTTTGACATGTCTTGGATGCGTACTAAACATGTCTTGATTCTCCAAGAGAGATGTTTGATGTGTTTTTCTGGCATGATGGACATGTCCAAGGATGTCTTCCTGAATTTTACAAGATTCTTCATATGATCAAAGAGGATATTTCCATGTTATTTCGTTTGATCAATGGTCTCGTATCAAATTCTTCTTCATGATTATAGTGTACATGTTCGAGATACATTTTATAATCATAGTATATATGTATATGATGCTTCACTGGATCAAAATAGCTTGTCCTTAGACTATTTTATTAAAATGTTTCATATGTCAATGGGGAATCACATGAAAATTATAACATGTTGAAAATTTATCAAATGATCAAGATTAAATTTCTAGAGCCTCTCATGTGTTCAAAGTTACACATTGAAGGCCTCCTAATGACACTATAAGACCAGTGAGGAATCTTATGATCACATGACCATAATTTAATCACATTTACGGGTCTCACGAATAGGTTTATAATCTTATGATTATAGTTACTTCAGTGTAGCATGTCCATATGGATCAAGCCTCAAGTACACATGAATATTATCGACATAGAATAAGAGTTCATGTATAGTGGGTTCATTCCACAATTGCACCTCCAAGTTTCTATGTGACAAAGGAAGGTCTTTTCCACAAGTTCTCTTGTGTTCCAAGGCCATATGAACGTTGAGGGGAACCCCATATGATGGAGTTTAATGAAGCTCCCCTTTTCATGCAATTATTATGGCCTAGAAGGTGTCTTTTAATAGATTTGGTGACCATGTGTGGGTCTATTTGTTATTGTTGCGTACATGGGTGAGGGTGTACACTATATAGCGAAGACGGTGCATGACATATGGGTCACACATCATCATTTTTTCCCATTCATATAATGGTTGTCCATATAATTTCAATTAATATATATATAAGGGCCGCATAATAGATCTGGGTGATTGTGATCTTGAATTAGGGCTTCAGGATCGTAGGTTCATGAATCCTTTGCTCAACCAAGGGGGTATGCCAAAAGGGTGGTTTCATGTTGAAGAAGGAATGTCCATGAATGTATACCCACATTGGAAGAATGAGGGTTTAATTTTCATGACCCCCTCCCCACAAAGTGTACCCCTCATGGCATGAAAATAGGATAATAGAGATGGTGACCCCCGAGTCCCACCTCCAGTTGACCCTGGGTTGGTGACAAGAAATGAGGGTATAATGAACAGACAGATGAGAGGAATTTCCCTCTATGAGAACACATGAAAAAGAGAGAGATAAGACATACATCAACCAACTATTGTGCATACTACAGTATAAAAGAAACCCAAGTACATGTATGTAATGTCATAAAATTACTACTACAACTCAAAGGGAAAATAACAATATCTAATGGAAAGTTAAGACGAGAGAAACCAAGAAGCCCAAACACCTACCGTAAAACCCCATGTTAGTAGTAACCAACTTTATCTCCAACCTTCTCCATCTAAACTGACGAAAAAAATTATATAAACATTGGGTGTGTATAATAGTATATTTATTAGGATCCTCCTCAGAGCCTCTCATGCAAAATTATAGAAAGAATGTTAAATCATAGTGAACAACAAGTGAAACTAACTAATCACCTAAATAGGTATACTAATTTCACATTCTCTCCATGGATTCTCTCACCATGAATTGAATATAAGAGTGTATTATATAATAAAGAATATCAAGGGTAACCCAATACAACCTCGCCACTAGTTTTCAATGTTTCTCCAACATCGCATGTCCAGAGCATCTCTCTCCCAAAAGGATAGCCCAAAGACACCTGGGTGAAACACCACAACATGAAACTTGTTCAACACAACCACCACTTCAACATAGAAAAGAGTAACTAGGTAGTTTCCAAGAGACACCACAGCTCATATAACTAGTATCACACATCTGGTATTATACCTCAAGCCATTACATCCCATTCACCAAGAAAGGATCCACAATCCATCACAGCCTATACACATTACACTTATAGTAGTCCGTATGAAACTATATATAGAATATGTGTGTGTCAAATAACTATAATAAATTAATGTCGTCTACACACATATAAGGGTAAAACTAATTGTCTTGCAAACCAACACAAGTAACTACCAAGAGAAGAGTATAAGGTCAAATAGGGTACTTGTCCATCTATCCTCCCACCAAGATGATGAGGACCCCCCCCCCCCCCCGACACCCCACCTCCATGGCTCAAATGTCAGTTTCCCTAACTGATATGGTGGAGTATCATATAAAATGAAAAAAAGTACATGATATAATATAGTTCACAACCACACTATGGGAATAACCTAGTCTTAGACTCAACTACAACTCATGCCCCTCGGACTCTCGGATGCCCCTACTAATACTAGAGATCCTATAAGCACACTACCATTTTAAAGAGCATTATTGAGTTACTTTATCCCTTTTCATCAATTTTACATTAGGTTAATAAATTATTTAACCATTATTTAACCATCATCATTTTCCACATTCCATTACATTAGCATTTCAACAAAGATCCATGCCCTCCATGCATAACTAAATTGAGTCCATAGTTTCTCAGAATCACAACCTCAACATTTAATCCCAGCAAGCTCTAACCCCATGGGTTAAACAATTATTTATTTATTAACAAAATTATTAATTTCCATATTTCCATATTTCCAGGTATTCTAGGAAACCATTCTAGGATACCAAAAAACGGGGCTCAACACAGTGACTAGATGAGCTACCCATCAAGTCTTTTCCATCTATAGTAAGATCATATACACAACCGTCCTTGAGAATCTAAACATAGAAAGCACATGGAATACCCCTTGAATCTTCTCCAATTTTGGAAGGAGAGTAAGAAAAACCATCAACATCCAGTAGTTTGTAATGTAAATAATATAAAAAAATAGCATATTCAAAAAGAATATAACTTTCATATCAATGGGTATTTCTAGATTCAACACATTCCTATATCATTGGTGTCCTCCATGACACCCATATGCATAAACCGATGCATCTCACCACTCTAGACATCAACGGCTACCACAACAACTGGGCCTCCCTACCCCGCATAACACAACAACCATTCCGGGGTCACATCACATCACAAGCAGTAGAAAACAACAAATCAATTGGGCTCTTGGCCCAAAACAATGCATCCATCCTTCACACCATGACCTCTAATGGCTCCATATCACAAGGCACTTGGCCTTACAAGAAAACTAGAAACGCGGGTCCCAAGAAGGCATTATAATTATTAACACAACTAGTTCATTATTCCATATTTAATTAATTGATTCATTATTCATAGGCTCCCACTACGGGAAACCTAAGAAATAAAAACAACCTGATTCCTTAAAAATGTATCCTTTAACCTTTATCCAATTAATTATCAATTAATTTTGGCATTACTCTCTTTACCAATTTCTATTAAGGAAAATATAATAACAAAGAATGAAATATATATCACACTATCTAGAAAATCAAGAAGCAAACTGTTATCATGGTATAAAGCAACAACATATGATCGATACCATCTATTTAATCTAGTTGAAATAATTATTATATTAATTTCATTTTGATCCAAGGGGATAAATCATTATAGATATATGATTTCATATATACAACTGGAGAAGCAATGAATACCCTACCTAAAAATTTCTTAAAAATTATTTTCACAAGAATGAACGACAAGATAGATCATTATCACCTCTCCTGCAATGACTACATCCATATGAGGACTTCGCAACACCACCACACCAACCAAGAACCTATAAAACTACATTAGAAACATGGATATCACATTCCATCACTTAGAAAGGAGAAACAATAGGAAATATATATAGGAACCCAAAATAATGGTGGTAGAACATGCCTTATATTGAAGACAGATTGACACTTCAAGGTTTCACCAAAATAGGGGGTGTGGAAGAAGAATGGAAAACTCCATGGGGAACACGATCCAAGGCTACTACACAATGCACGAATACTACAAAAGGAAAACTATGGGTCTCCCATACCAAGGAAAAACAAGATGGTATAAAAAGTGTGGAAGGTATCTTGGCATTCTGAAAATCTAAATGGAGAAATGGTTTAGATAAGGTTTATTTTTTCCATTAAAAGTGGATCTAGTCAAGATTGTCCATTTTGGTTGAGTAAAAGAACCCAAACCCTTTGGAAAATTTAGATATGATTTATGTGTTTTTAATCTACCTTTAAACCTGAAAAACTTGGAATTGAATGTTTTTTTCTTCAAAAATAATGTCAAAGGGGTGAAATAATATGAAACTAGAAACACTATTCATGAATCACCATTAGATAAGTCACTATTAGAGGAGTCACCATTGGATGACTCACCATTGGATGAGTCACCATGGGATGATTCACTATTAGAAGAGTCATCATTGGATGAGTCACCATTGGATGAGTCACCATTTGATGACCCAGCATTAGATGAGTCACTATTGGATGAGTCACCATTGGATGAGTCACCATTGGATGAGTCACCATTGGATGAGTCACGTTTGGATGAGTCACCATGAGATGAGTCACCAATGGATGAGTGACCATTCAGTGAGCTACCATTCAGTGAATCACCATTCGGTGAGTCACCATTTACTGAGCTACATTCGTGAGTTAGTGTTTGGTGAGATAACATCACGAGTCATTGTCGCGAGTCATCGTTGGATGACTCATCATTGGATGACTCACCATTGGATGACTCACTATTGGATGAGTCACCAATGGATGAGTATCCATTTGATGAGACATTGTTGGATGACTGACATCTCAGTTATCTAACATTAAGTGAGTCACTGTTTAGTGGGCTACCATTCGATGATCAACCATCGTAAGTCACCATTACTAACTCACTGCTCCATACTCTCTGGTGAAATTAGCCACCATTGGAAAATAGAAAATTTGGAAAACTTTTGAAATGAGTTAACCTGACCTCAAAGAACCCCTCAAAAACTAGATTTTAACAAAGGAATGGACCAGAGAGGTCCTGGAAATTACATCAGATACATCTCAAACTATTTTCACCCTTAAGAATCCAAAACCATTCAAAAGAGGAAATAGAAAAAGGGGTCTGAAAAATCACCCTTTGAGATACCTCTCATAGATCATGCCACTACAGGAGCTCAACTGATTCATCAAGGAACAATGAAAAGCCACACAACAACCACAAATATCTCCTAAACACTCTTCTGGAAGAGATACCTCTCAAAAGAGTGAAAGCCACAACAAGAAACAATATAAAGTCATCATGTAAATGGAAGTGGTCTATAACCACCAAACAAACAATGTTACAAGAGAATATCTAAAAAATATATCATGGGTTACTAAGAACATATCTGCGACTCACATTCCCAAGTACTCTCTTACACAACATTTCTCAGCCACACAACATGGATTAAGAGGATAACAGGCCTGCTCAACACATTCCCCTTGTAGTTTAGGATCCCTACAGGCTGCTCCTCAACATTCGAAGCGTCATCAACATAGATCTAACCCCAATTAATGATGCGAGAGTCATCATGAAGAAAATGACAGAGCCATGACACATGGAAAACATCGTGTATCTGTCTCATCTGTGGGAGAAGTGTTACCCAATATGCCACACCTCCAACAAGATTCAACAAATCAAAAGGCCCAAAAAACTAATGGGAAAACTTAATCCTTCAACCAAAACATTGCTACCTAAGATAGAGATTCACCTTCAGAAACAAGTGATCCCAAACGTAAAATATCAAAGGTCTCCTCCTATGATCAGTATAGGACATCTGACTATCTTGCGCTACCTTTAACCACTTACGAATCACCTGAACCATATCTATCATATTCTTTACCATTTCTGTCCCGATAATTGATGACTCTATGATCCCATACTAGCACAATGTAGATCAGTAAGGTTATCCATGCAGGGATTCAAAGGGTGCCATACCAACTGTGGAATGGAAACTATTTTTGTAAGAGAACACTGCTAAAGGCAGGTGCCTCATCCACAAACCTCAAAAATCCATGACAGAAAAGCACAACATGTATTAAAGATTCTCAATTTTCCATTCTATATAAGCATCCATCTAAAGATGAAAACTAGTGATAAGGAAAAGTTGATAACCAGAAAGCATGATAGAGACCTCTCCACACTATATAGGTAAAATAATGATCTTGATCAGAAATTATCGTCCTTAGGACTTCGTGGAGTTTCACCACCTCTTCTAGATACTACCTTTATAGAACCTCCACTGATCTCGACTCCATGATCACTATAAATTAGGAGGTTTTTGTCAAATGATCCACTACTACACATATAGCATCATAGCCTCTCTGAGCTTGAGGTAAGTTGTTAACAATGTTGATCAATATGTCCTCCCACTTTCACTAAGTAACATCAAATAGTTAGAGAAAACCAATGGGAATGTGGTGCTCATCCTTCACCTTTGGGAAGACCAAACATAGAGACACAAACCCTATAACTACATGCTTCAACCCAGGTCACCAATACCGACCTCTCAAAGATCGGCACATCTTTGTCTTGTTGGGATGTACCACTAAGGGTAAACTATTGAACTCTCTAAGAACCATCTCACGCAACACCAAAGGAATGAAAAGCCTTCCCTGAAAAAACATCTGGGGTTGTTTATCCTTAGTCCTACCATCAGGGTCCTCACCACAAACAAGTCAATTCATCTTGACCTCCACTTAATGATCCCACAACTGGGATTCCTCCACCTGCTGCACCATAGATCACGATACCATCATCTAAAAAAGATAACCTCTTTCCCTAATGCATCACATATCAAGATGTAATATAGAATGTTCTTCCATCAATCTCTAAGAATCACTTAATTCATGAACTGAATCAATACTCAAATTCCAACACAGCGCATTAACTACAACATCCTCCTTTCTAAGTGTATACAAAAATTTTAGAATTCGTAATCCTATAAGAACTCCATCCATAGATGTTGTCTCAAGTTCAAGTCACATTGGGAGAAAATGTACCTCAAGATCTTATGATCAGTGAAGACCACATAATTCTAACCAATGAGGTGATGTATCCACAAATTCAAGGAAAACACTACTTCCACTAACTCAATATCATATGTAGCATAGTTACTCTCATGGGGAAACAGCTAGAGAGACCCATAAGAAACCACAGATATCTGCTGTATCTGAACATAACTTAACCCTAGAAAGGAAGAATCACATAAAACCTTAAACTTAACTCCTTCTACTGGAAGAAAAATAACCAGAGCAATGAATAAATTCTCTTTCAGATAATACAAAGATTCATAACACTAACTATTACACATGAACGCTAGATCATTTCTAGTCAATGTTGTTAGAAGAGTCACAGCCTGATTGAAATAACCTATAATCCTCCTATAATAACCTGAAATACCAAGGAAACATCACACTTATGCCACTGTATTGGGGGTTTCCCAAGACACAACTTATTCTATCTTCGATGGACCCATAGCTACTCCCTGCCGGGATACAACATTCCCTGTGAAATGGAATTTTTAAGCCCAAAACTAAAAATTTGACCAATTTTCAAAAAGCTTCTCATGATGAAGAACTCCCAAAAGAGCACATAGATTTCCTACATGATCCTCCTTGGATGTAGAGTATAAAAGGATGTCATCAATGAAAACCACTATGAACTTATCCTAGAAATCATGAATCACAGCGTTCATCAACTTCATGAACATAGCTAAAGCATTCATCACACCGAAATGGCATCATAATGAAATCATAATTCTCATGATGAGAAAAGAAGGAAGTCTTTGGGATATCCTCATCTTTCCCATGCATCTGAATATATCCTAACCATAAATAGACCTCTAATAACCAACTATCATCCTTCTATTGATCAAATAAATCATATATCTGAGGAAGAGGATAGCGTTTATTCACTATCACTTGGTTTAAGTGATGATAATCAACACACAGCCGCAAACTGACATCATCCTTCATCATGAAAAAAACTGGTTCACCCCATGGTGACATAATCAGCTGAAAAAAAACACTTCAAGAGACAATCAAGCTATATACATAGCTCTTGTAACTCATAAGTTTCCATCCTATATGAAGACATTGAGATAGGCGACACGCTTGGCTATAGATCGATCCTGAACTCGATCTCTCATCAAAGGGGTAATGTTACAACCTCCTCTGGAAAGACATCAAGGTAATCTTCCATGACCCTAGTAAGCACTGGCTATTGAACCCCGGATGAACTCCACATCATCTCTACCATTGAGGATGATAAGGAAAAAAATTCCTCTGACCAATTAGAGGGTATTTCTCCCCAATAAACACTACTGGATCTCCATCATCATCGAAGAACAACACCATCCTTCAAAATAAATCAATCTTATACTGCACTAAATACAACTAATCCATGTCTAGGATAAAATTGTATGGTTTTATTCATAAACATAAGAGATATTCCCAAGAGGGTTACTGCCCCAACATTATCTCACAGTCTCTACATAATTAAAAAAAGTTAGATCGACATCTAACTGGAGTTGTCAACACCATGGCACTGGAAGTCACTAAACCTCAAGTAACAAGGCATGGAAAATGAAATGTGATATGAAGGATATCATTACTCTGAAATCAAACAAGGCATGCACCTAAGTAGAAAATAAGAAAAGGGTACCTTGAATGATGTCTGGCTTTCTTAGAAATGGCAACGCTAAAGCATAATGTTGACAACAACCTTCTCTGTGCCCTCTCTGACTATATTGATAACCACCTCAATGGTTGCTCTCTACTATTTATGATTTGGGAGAATCCCTAGGCTATCTTATGACTACCCCACCATATCTCTACTTATCCTAAACTGGACTAAATTTATAATTCTACCTTAGTTATAACTACCTCAATTGAGGAACATAGAGTGGGACACCTTGCACACACTGACTACTCAGAAAGTTCAGGAACTCTTACTATTGATTATCTTGGGATCCAAAGAAAAACATGTGTCTGATACATTTTCATAGGACTAAGATTTGATTCTCCTATAGAAATGGGACAATGAGGGCTGAGACCTACCATTGGCGGACTGAAATCTCATCTTTACTAAAAACCGGGAACCCCTGACCACATCTATTCTTCCTTATGAATTCTAATAAGTCCCCCCTCATGAAAATCTAGTTCTTCCTAAAAACCTCTATATTACCTCTACTCTTTCCAATAACTTGAGATATGTCTTCATCAAAAACTGGGTGACCTATAATTGGATATTTGGATAAAAAATCTCCTCGAAATGCGTCACCTTGGCCACCATAATTGGAAATAGGTATGAATCATATCAAAGAATGTTCTTTAAATTAATCTCAAGCTATCATATAATAGATCTTTACTACTTAAGGGTAAGCAGATCCTCAAGACTGAACACCTACATGGTTGAAGAAATAAACTTAGCCTTGAACTGGTCTCAAAACTTGTCCCATGAGACTGCTGACACCTAACGATCCCTGAGTAAAAAGAACCAACATTGCATTGCTACCCTATATAGAATCATCACAACCAATGATACCCAGTACTCATTCCAAGAATGGGATGAACTGAAAGCTATCACAATATCTTCTAACTAGTATTTTTTTACTCCATTTTAAATGAAACCATTATACTTTTTTAGACTATGGAACTAGAATTCTTATAGTGCCCTCCTCCATGTTTCGTCTTCATCAAACACTACTCTTTGGCGGTCTGCAGGCACAACCTGACAGATATCTTCTATGCGAGCCAGATGAGGACATCGACCTGAAGACATGCCTATAAAAGGAAAAATATTTAGAGGTCATAAACCCAGAATATGTAAGACTTTTACATTAATTAATTGTTATCATTTATTCATTTTATGCTAACTTAACCCAAGGTTTTCCCATTCAAACACACACACAAATAAGAATGATGTATGATCCTTTACTAGGTATCTTCCCTCCAAAAAGTATCATCATTTTTAGTGGCCAATGTAGGCTTGGAGATTTGTTCATTAGATCATTAGGGGACCTAAATACTTGTCTCTCATTCGGTTTCTCGTGATATAGTGCTTGTAAAACATAGTTGAGACCATTTATCTACCAACCCATGAAACCTGGCATGTTTCTAAATCCAACTCCATCCTATCCCTAAAACCTCACCTTCGATGCCACTTTTTCATGACCCCTCCTCACAAATGGTACACCTCCTAGTCTAGAAATGGGAGAAGAGAGATAGTGACACCCGAGTCTCACCTCTAGTAGGCCTCAGGTTGGTGACCATCACCAAGGGTATAACAAACACATGGATGGGAGGCTTTACCCTCTAAAAGAACACATGTGAGAGATATAGATAAGATAGACACCGACCAAATCCTATTTTGACTAAATTATAAAATAAATCAAATTATATATATGTAATTTCATTCTAGAACTACTACAACTGAAAGGGAAAACAAAAAGTACCAAAATAAAGTAATGATGACAGTAACCACGAATCTCAAATATCCCCTACAAAACCCCAAGCTAGTAGTAACCAACTTGATCTCCAACCTAATCCATCTGACCTAAAAACTTTTTATATAAATGTAGGCAGAGTATAAAAGAATACTCAGTAGGATCCTACCCATAGCCTCCCGTGAAAAAGTAAAGAAAACATGCTAAATCATAGTGTACAGCAAGTGAAACAAACTCATCACCTAAACAGGTATACTAAGTTACCAACCTCTCCATGGATACTTTCACTAAGTATCATATACAAGAGAATATTATATAATAAAGAATATCAAGGGTTCCCCACTACAACTTCAACACTATTTTTCCACTTTTACCCAACATCACACGTCCTGAGCAACTCTCTCCAGAAAGTTTATCCTAAAGACATCCGGGTGAAGCACCACAACATTCACCTAGTGCAACACAACCACTATATCCATATAGCCAAAAGTAACCAATTATGTAACGCCCTGACCCTAGTAACCCAGAGTCAGTGCATTATTATATAACATTGGCATGATCACAAGAGAACAAGTCATGACAGACCGATTACTTTAATAGCCTTGGTAATACTAGATATATACATAAGTTTTAAATTACATCATGAAATAAAAAAATAACATTTTCTACCCTTTGAACACACTCATATCCTTCGGTCTATCCCTGAAGGTTAATCATCATATACTTCTTCAGATCCTGGGAAAAAGAAAACATAAGAAATGGGTGAGCTCAAATGCTCAATAAGGATAATAATAAAGCAGAAACTATCAGAAATAAGCATAAACGTTTAAGGAAATGTATAATACTAAAAAAAGCCTCTTAAAATTAAAACTTTAGAATAATATGGAAAATATAAATCAAATATTTCCATTTACTTATTCACATTTATATTCTACAAGTCGAATAATCACATGTAATATTAATAGAGAATTTCATAATGATGGAATGCATAATGTTGCACATCAAAACCACATAGTCAAGTCTATGTTCCAAGATTATAAATAATATTTTTTCAAGGCCTAGTTCCAAGACACTAGTTTGTCCCATAAGACCTATCGAAGCATCGAGGAGCTATAGTGGGCTCCACCAGTCACTTACAAATTCTAATGCATTCCTCATATAAAAATGTTGAAACATAATATAAACATTTGTATTAAAACTAGCATACAAAATTTCAATACATTAACCATAAACCATGAATGGTATAAAAATATCACATACACAATCAAACATATCACAAAACCTTCAATACCTTATGGAATATTTTATCATAATAAATCAACTTCAAACAAATGTAAAATCCAACGAAGGATGTTGACTTAGATGAAATAAATCCAAAAACTATTTGAGTGAAATATATATTTCTATTTTGAAATAATTTAAAAGTAAAGAGGAAATTTGTTTTCAAAAAATTATTATAATCTTTTACTGGAAACCTTGAAGGTTTTATAACAGAAAAAAATAGTCGCACCCACCGTATAAGTTAAAAATGATTCTTACCTTCATGTTTCGAAAAAGGTCACAAAGTAATTTGTTTGGAAAACTACGAAAATATTCCTTTCAAATCATTTTATAAATATTAAAATGAGGGTAAAAATAACTTTAACCCATATTCTAGGAAATAGTAAAAAAAAATTGAAATACATTTTTAAGAAAAACGGATGAGGATGATAAAGAATTCTCAGTAGATGCCTATGTATAAACAACCTCATATAATAAAGAGATTGTAAAAGTAACCCTTACCTTTTAATTTTCCTTATTCAAGGGTATGTTAACATATTTTATAATTGTTAAATAATTTTTATTAAAATATTCAATAACCACATACATAAATATGATATCATATATGATCTTTTAATATTTATTTGTTAATAACATTTCAGTAGTATCATTGGTTTAGGTGTTAACTGATTAATTTTCCTTTATATGTTTTGTTTACATAAGTCATGTTTTTTATGGATAGAAAGTATTTGATTCATATCTATAATGATATTAAGTTCTTAAAAATTATTTTTTAATCATAAAATGAAATTTATTCTTGAAGGGTTACGATGAGGAATGAATCTCATCACGTTCGTGGAGATGTTAATCCGTACGTACATACGAGCGACAATATCATTCCATTAATGGTTAAATTGTATGTAATTGGATGGTATATCATATATAAGGAATAATTAACATATTATATTTATTATTTAAAAAAATTATACTCATTATTATACCCATACAAATAATGAAGTTTTGAATAACAAACTACATCACAATGTGGAGACGGTATGTTGTATGTACGCATGTATGGTGACTTTGTCATTCATAGGATGGATAGAAAAATGAATACGGTTGTACCATAATTATAATAACATCACAATATGTATAAGGTATGGGGGTTATCATTCTTGTATGGAAACAACAACGAAAGTGTAAGTGGAAGAAGAAAAGAACTTTGAAAGAGTTGATGAAATAATTACCTCTTCTTCGGGTTCTTCTTTTTGATTTGATCAAAAGGGCTCATTGGGTTGGATTTATGATCAATGTAAGGCATCTAGGATTAATTAAGGGTATTTGGGAAGATATTTGAGTAGGGTTTTTCCAATTCAAATGGCTTGGGTGAAGTGATTTTGAGAGAAGGGGAAGTACCCTTTTATAAGAGAGGTGAGGGTCACTTTAGGAAAGAATTGAACTATTATTTTTTTATAAAGTAATTTTCAGTTTATAATGGATACAATTGGATTTATTTAGAGGATAAGATGGTTATGGGTATCAAACCTCTAAACCAATAGGTTTTAGAGAATTTTAGGTTTCCATATTAACCTTATGTTTCATATTTAAATCTTAGTTAAATAGTTTAACTTTTACAATGTCTTCTTGTATTTTTAAATTAAATGGTTAATAAAAATACTATAAAATGTCAAGAAAAACCTAAGTGGTTTATTAATGAAATATATATATCATTATATAAGTCCTTTGGATGAACCGTAGATTTTTAAGAATATTATATCATTTAATAATATAGTAATTTTTTTAAAAACGCATTTATGTCAATTTTGACACTATTTAGTATTTGGTTTTTGTGAAGGTCAAAATAACTTGATTACATCAAATAAAATTATTTAATAAACCTTAACATGTCATATTAACCTAGAAAATGCCATGAATTAATCAAAAGTCTCAATTTACATTTATTTGGATATCTATAATATCAATTATTTTAATGATTCATTAATAAGGTAATTACTGCATCATCATTGTGTCAAAAATAAATTTTATTTTTTATTACCTAAAAATTATAAATAAAATACCATGATGTAGGAAATAGTTTTATATTTATAATTAATATTTATAGTCAAATTCATCTTATGAAAAATCTTATATTAAAAATGGTTTAGTTTTAAACATTTGAATTTAACATTATTAACTCTTATTTAAATAAAATAATAATAAATGTCCTAATCTAATCCAAGTGGATCAGAGAGGATCATATTTTATTTCTATGGCTTATTTTGGTCGATATACACTTATATAGTAGAATTAGTACATGCATTTGGGTAATTATAATATCATTTTTACTTTTAATTGCCCTATTTACTTTTAGCCGTGTTAAATAAAATTCAAAAGTTACTATTCATAAAAATTTATTTTCTTCCTATTGGATCAAATTTAACATACTGATTTCAACTGTTTCTCTCAGATTTTTTAAATTCAATTCACAGAATCAGTGAAATTATGTTTTATGCAAATTTTCAAATTTCCCTAAAAGGTGGGTAAAGACAGTAAAAAGTTCAATAAAAATTTATACATTTAATCTTATTATAAAATGACTGCAATGAATTACATTAGACTAATATAGGTTTTAAGTATCTATTTTTACGTAAAAATAAATTTACATTAAAAATGATTATTTAAATAATAAGTTAGTTTTAAATAATAATAGTTTTTTTCATTATTCCTCAAAAATTGAATGTTTTCAAAAAAATACAAAAAATTCCCCCAAAGATAACATTGATATTAAAATTTAAAAAATGTTGTTTATTTTACCAAATTCAAAACAAATAAGTTGAATTAATTAATTTAAAATTAATTTTCATTGTCAAAACCAGAAAGCGGGTTTTTGAGAAGTAAAAACTATCAAAAGATTGATATGTGTTTATGTCCTATTTAAATGTAAAATTACTTCCAATGAACAACATTGGATTAAATTATAATAATATAATCTAATTATAATTCAAAACCATTAAAATTTATAATTTGACTTGATAAATATTTTTGATTAAAAGGTTGTTTTCAATAAAAATTTAGTATTTTCTATATTCATCAAAATATGAAATTTATCAGAAAAACACTAAAAAATTATCCAAAATAAATTTTTATGCCTGGTTATAAATAATAATTTAATTTCATTGAACAGAATATATAAAAGTGTCAAATATTGGATTTAAAAATGGTTCACCATTAAAAGGTGGAAAACTGCATTTTTTGAAAAATACATCTTTTATCTGAAATATTGAACTTGTCTTTATATTATGTCTACAAAACCGAAAATAAAAATTTTAAAATTATATAGTAAATATATATAATTAAAAATGTGCTAAATACTCTTCAAAACCACTTTTAAAATGGCTAGTTTGACAGGTCATGATGCGCTTGAACACAGTGTCGTGTGTAGCGCAAACTATTGAATTTCATTAAATAGAAAATGTACTATGAAATATTCAGGTGTTAAATTATCTACTACTTAAATAAATTGAGCCCTCTCAATTTGAAATCAATATTTGAAAATAAAAGGTCAAAATAGCAAATACCTTTGTGGAAAACCCACATCAGAAATAGGGTTAATAAAATTTAGTCTTAATAAGAGGGAAAGGGAAACGAAAAGGTTACCACAAAATTATAATTCCAGATTGGATAGTATTGGTGGAAATTTTAGACACATAATTTTTGGAAATACATAAATATTTATAGGGAGTAATTGAGGTCATCAATCACAATCAAGTGAACAATAAATTGAAAATTGAGGGCCTCAAGGCCATAAATCTATGATGACTAAAAATATTATTAGTTCATCAAAACATAAGGTTTTAGGATTTCACATATTTTTTTAAGATACTTTACCTAAATTATAAGAAATAATTTCTTCATAGAATAATAAAAAAAATACTTGACAAGTATAGTTCAATCCTTTAACAAATTTCTACCACAAAAACATTGTTCACTCTAAAAGATAATAGAATTCAAAAATATTCTATTTATCCTAATCGTATAGGGTTTTAAAAAAATGAATTTATAATTCATCTATTATATAATTTAGAAAAACTAAATTATAAAAACTAGTACATCATGCAAGATAGTGTTATGTGATGCACCCTTATCACCCTTCAGTTGGGGGTTCAAGTCTCGCAGCCTTGTCGGATGCGAGAGGTTGTCGCCCGACTTTCAGGTTGTCCTTTTTATAAAAAAATCCAAAAATAATATTGATTTTTTTTTAAACTTAAACAATTCTATCCAATGTCCAATTTAATCTATTCCAACCTTTAAACTAATTGAAAATACTTCTGACAAAACTCCCAATCCAAAATTTAAAAGGAAGGTAAACATAATGAAGATCTATTTCATCACATAACAATATGTGAATACCTTCATCATGTATTATATTAAAACATGGTAAAAAACTGAATAATCATAAAACCTTATTTTAATACGTATGTACCACCTTATTCCTTCTATAAAACATAGAATACTGAATATACTACTTAAATCCATAAATGTTAAAACTCCCAATAATGATGGTACAAAACAATTTTTAAACAAACCTTTAATAATCTCCAAAAATGTAAATAATATCCAATATACTTTATCCAAATCAATTATCTATTATTATGAAATCATTTTCTCGGTTTCAGAGACATATTAAGGGTTATATTTCCCTCAACCATGTATTTTCCAAAAATATTAACTTGTTATTGAGTCAGTTTTCATAGTACCATACAATCTCAAATCCTTACTAAAATAGTACTGTAGTACAATCATTATATACTGTATAATTCTTATAATTGTACATCATTAATTCAGTACTCAAATGGCACAATTCTTTAATAACAACATAAGAACACTTATCATTCCTCTTCATCTGTATTAGTATCATAACTTGATTATTATCCAATAACATAATTTCGGGTATACTCTGATGATTGGGACATTGATTTTCATAGTGTCCTAACTCCATTCAGATGAAGCATTGTATATTTGGAACCTTTTTCTAAGCCATGCAATCACGTACTTGGTGTCCTATTTCCCCACACATAAAACGAACTATCATTCCCTTCAATCATTTACCAAGGTGATTCTTTCCACAGTTATCACATATGGGAAAATACTTCTTTATCTTCTTTACTCTATCCATCTTTCTCTCTACCATCCTTTTCTTCTCTGGCTTACCTTCAAATCCATAGGACTCAAAAATAACTTTACTTATCTTATTAATATAAGATAATATTTCTTCATAAGATGAGAATATGTGGGCGACTATTTCCCTTATAAATGTTATCTTAAGACCATGAAATATTTAATCTTTCTTACTCTTTGGATAATGTGTATTGCTAGAGTTCTCATTCCTTCTAATGTGAACCATTTCTAAACAATGTCATCCACTATGTTGGATTATGAATCACAATGCAAATTTCAAATATTGTAAAATACCTAATGTAAATTGAAATGTTTATGCATATAATCCATAATATTTAAAATGTTTTCTTTGAGGAAGTGTTTACTCATAAACCCTTCATAATGGTATGTAAGGAAAATGTGAATTATCCAAAGAATATCCCTTAGGAGTGTAAATACCAAGAGTGTAGCAAGGCCCATTGTTGTGTACCAGGATTCAACGAGTCAGGCCCAAAACACCAAATTAGAGTTTTCATTCCTAGGTACATTTGTGCAAGAGCCACCTCTAGGTGTTTCTATCCAGACAGGGATTTATTTTCTAGAAAAATTCACAAAATCTCTACATTACCAAAATTCTAGGAAGTTCTTCTATATTAATCCTCAATTTATATCTTAGGGTAATTTTCTCTAATCATAGTTTTTCTAAATATAGTTTCCACGGCTTGTAGTAAACTTACCATGATACCAACTGTAATTCCCTAGCCCTAGTTACCCAGAGATAGTACGTTATTACATAACATTAGCATGATCACAGGAGATCAAGTCTCAAAATATCGGTTACATTAGAAGCCTTTGAACTACTAGATACATACATTAGTTTTACATTACATCATAAAATAAAAAAAATTGTGAACCCTTTGAACACACTCATATCCTTTGGCCCATCCCTACAGGTTAATCATAAAATAATTCTTTGTATGCTGGAAAAAAGAAAACATAAGAAAGTGGTGAGCTCAGATGCTCAGTAAAGATAAAAATAATGCGAAAGCTATCAGAAATAATCATAAACATTTAAGGAAATGTATAAGACTAAAACACAAACCTTTTAAACATAAAAATTCTGCATAATATGGAAAATATAAATAATATAATGTTATTTACTTATTCATATGGATATTATACTAGTTGAATAATCTCATATATTATCAATAGCTAATTTCATAATGACAGAATATGTAACGTCAGACATCATAACCACATAGTCAAGACCTCGTGCCAAGACTATAAATAAGATTATGTCAGGGCCTTGTAACAAAACACTATTTTGTCTCATTAGACTTACTAATGCATCGAGGAGCTATAATGGACTCCACCAATCACATACTAAGTCCAAGTCATTTCTCATATGAAAAGGTTGAAACATAACATAAACTTACAAATTAAAACTAGCATATAAAATTTCAATACTTTAACCATAAATCATGAATAGTATAAAATTAGCATATCCATAGTCAAAAATATCACAAAACATTCAATACATTATGGAAGATTTTATCATAATAAATCAACTTCAAGAAAACCTAAAATTCAATGAAGTATGTTGACATAGATGAAATAAATCCAAAAATTATTTGAGTGAAATATATCTTTCTATTTTTAAATAATTTAAATGTAAAAAAAATTATTTTGAAAATATTCTTATAATCTTGTAATGGAAACTGTTAAGATGTTATAACGATGCAAAAAAGTTTCACCCACCGTATATGTTAAAAAAACATTCTTACCTTAATTTGTCGAAAAGGACATAAAGTAACTTGTTTCGAAAACGACGGAAGGATTCCTTTCAAAAAAAATTATAAAAAGTATAACAATGGTATAAATGACTTTAAAAAATATTCTAAGAAATAATAAAAATGTTTTGAAATACATTTTTATGAAACACGGATGAGGATGATAAGGAATTCCCAGTAAATTCTTACGTATAAACAACTCAGATAATAAAGATATTGTAAAATTAACTATTACCTTATACATTTACATTGTAGAGGGTACATTAACCTCATGTATAATAGTTAAATAATTATTATTAAAAAATAGAAGAACCACATACATAAATATGATATCATCTAGGATCTTCTAATATTGTTTTGTTAATAATATGTCTGTAGTATCATTGTTTTGGGTGTTAACTGATTCGTTTTCCATTATATGTTTTGTAACATAAGTCATGTTTGATATGGATAGGATGTATTTGTTTAATATTCATAATTATATATAGTTTTAAACATTATCTTTTAATCATAAAATAAAATTTATTCTTGAATGGTTATGATGGGGGATGAATCGTATCGCGTTCGTGGAGACGGTAATCCTTACAAACACACAAGCGACAATATCATTCTATTGATGGTGAAATCGTATATAATTGGATGTTATATCATATATAAATAATACTTAACATATTATATTTATTATTTAAATCAATTATACTCATTATTATACCCATCCAAATAATGAAGGGTTGAATAACAAACAATACCATGACGTAGAGACAGTAAGCTGTACATACACACCTATGGTGACATTGTCATTCGTAGGATAGATAAAAAATGAATATGGTTGTAAAATGTTTATAATAACATCACAGTATATTGAATGAACTAGGGTCATTATCCTGGTATGGAAACAACAAATAAAGAGGAAGTGGAAGAAGAAAAGAACTTTGAAAGAGGTGATGAAATAATTACCTCTTCTTCAGGTTCGTCCTTTCGATTTGATCAAAGGGATCATTAGGTTGGATTTATGATCAAAGTAAGGCCTATTGGTTGAAGTGAAGGAAGTTGGGAGGATATTGTATCTAGGTTTCGCCGAGGCAAATGGCTTTGGAGGTGTGATTTTGAATGAATGGGAATTACCCTTTTATGAGAGAGGTGAGGGTCACTTTAGGAAAAGCATGAAATATTATTTTATTATAAAATCATTTTCGGTTTATAATGGATAAAAATGGATTTATTTCAAGGATAATGTGGGTATGGGTCGAAATACACTCAACCAATAGGTTTTGGACAAGTTTAGGTCACCGTATTAACCTTATCTTTAAGATTTAACTCTTAGTTAAATAGTTTAACTTTTACAATGTCTTCTTGTATTTTTATATTACATGGTTAATAAACGTACTATAAAATGTCAAGAGAACTCCAAGTGGTTAATTAATGACCTATCTATCATTATATAAGTCCTTTGGCCAACCCTTATATTTTTATAAATATTATATCATTTAATAATATATTATTTGTTTTAAAAACTCATTTATGTCAATTTTGAAACTATTTGGTAATTGGTTTTTGTGAAAGTCAAAAAAAACTTTATTAATTCCTAAAAAATACATTAAATAAATCCTAACATGTCATATTAACCTAGAAAATTAGTGAAATTCCTCAAAAGTCTCAATTTACATTTATTTGGATATTTATAATATAAATCATTTTAATCATTTATTAATAAGATAATTACGGCATCATCATTATATCTTATAAATGAAATATCATGTTGTAAAAATTCTTTTTATATTTCTAATTAATATTTATAGTCGAATTTATCTTCTTTACAACACTATATTAAAAATGGTTTAGTTATTAAAATTTGAATTTAACACTTTTAACTCTTCTTAAAATAAAATAATAATAAATATCCCAATCTAATACAAGTTGATCAAAAAATATCATATTTTATTCAAAAGGTTGATTTTGGTCGAAATACACTTATCCAATAGAATTAGGACATGTGTTAGGGTAATTACAATATCATTTTTACCTTTAATTACCCTATTTACTTTTAACCGTGGTAAATAAAATTCAAAAGTCGCGATTCAAAAAAAAATATTTTCATCCTATTTAACCAAATTTTATATACTTATGTCAACCATGTCTCTCATATTTTTTAAATTCAATTAACATAAGTGGTAAAATTACGTTTTATGCAAATTTGAAATTGTGAAAAGAAGGTGGGTACGGACAGAAAAAATTTCAATAAAAATGTATACATATAATATTATTATAAAATGACTCCAAAGAATTAAATTGGACTAATATAGTTATTATGTATCTATTTTGAAATGAAAATAATTTAAATTAAAATGGTTATTTAAATAAAAAGTCGATTTAAAACAACAACAAAGTGTTTTTCACTATTCATCAAAAATTGAAGGTTTTCAGAAAAATAACAAATATTCACCCAAATCTAATTATGATTTTCCAAATTCAAAAATGATGTTTATTTTACAAAATTCAAAACAAATAAGTTTCATTAAAAAAATTAAAATTAATTCCCGTTTTTAAAACCAGAAAGTGAGATTTTGAGAAGTAAAAATTTTCAAAAGATTGATATATGTTTGTGTCTAATTTAAATGTAAAATTACTTCCAATGACCAAAATTGTATTAAATGATAAAAATATAATCGAATTATACTTCAAACACATTAAAATGTATAATTTAACACTATAAATTATTTTGATTTAAAAAGTTGTTTTGAATTAAAATTTTGTTTTTTCACTATTCATCAAAATATACAAGTTATCAGAAAAACACCAAAATTTTATCCAAACTAAATTTTTATGTCCCACTTGTAAAGAAGAATTTAATTTCATTAAATTGAAAATTTAAAAGTGTCAAATATTATATTTAAAAGGGGTTCTCCATTAAATGGAGGGAAAACTACATTTTTAGAAAAATGCCTCTTGTATCTGAAAAATTGAATTCGTCCTTATATTATGTATAAGAAACAAAAAGATGAATTTTAAACTTATGTAGTATATATATATAATTCAATATGTGGTTAATACACTTCGTAACCACTTTTAAAACAGCATGTTTATTAGGTCGTGATGCGCTTGAACTTGGTGTTGTGTATAGTGCAAGCTATTGAATTACTTTAAAGAGATATCGTACGATTAAATATTAGGGTGTTACAAATTAGTTTAACGGAGCCACTACATCTCACATAGAATTTATCATACATTTGGTATTATACATCAAGTCATTACATCCCATACACCAAGTAAGGATCCTCAAGCCATCACAAACTACACACATTACACCTATAGTAGTCCATAAGAAAATATATCTAGAAAATATGAGTGAGAAATAAACAAAATTCATTACAACCATCTACACACATATATGGGGAAAAATAACTGTCATACGTACCATTAAAAGTAACTACCAAGAGAAGAGTGTGGGTCAAAAGGGATGGTCATCAATCCATCCTTCCACCGTGATGTTGGGGAAAACACCCCTCGGGGCTCAGAATCACCGAGGTGTTAGTTTCCCAAATTTAAAGGGTGGAGTATCAAATAGAAATAGAAAACATATAGGAAATAATATATCTCATGACCATAATATGAGAATAACCTAGTCTTTGAATCAACTACAGCTCACATCTCTCAAACTCCCAACTTCCACCGCTAAGACTAGAGATTCTATAAGCACAAAACCAATTTAAAGAGATTCATTAAGTTCTATTATCAATTTTCATCCATTTTACTTTATGTTAATTAATTTTTATACCAGTAACTAACCATTTTATGTTTCCACGTTCCATTACAATAGAATTTCAACAAATATCCACACCCTCCAAGCAAAACCAGATCGAGTCAATGACTTCTCAGAATCACAATCTCAGCATTACATCAAAGAAATATCTAACCCCATGGGTTAATCAATTATTCATTTATTAACAACAATTCAACTTTCTATATTTCAATATTTCCATGTATTCTAGAAAACATTATATGCTAAAAAATACAAGGGGGTTAACATGGTGATTATATAAGCTACCCGTCGAGTCTTTTCCACCTATAATAGGAGTGTAGACCCATGTATCCTTAAGAAGCTCAACATAGAAATCACATGGAATACCCAACATTTATTCACCTATTTTGGAAGGAGAGTAAGGAAAATCAGCTGATTTAAGTAGTAGGAAAATAAATGAAGACAAACAAACAAAAAATTCAACAAGCATCTGACTTTAATATCAATAGGTAATCCCAGCTTCAACCTATTACTTTTTCTCTAGCATCCTTATTGAAACCTATATGCATAAACTAATGCATCTCTCAACTCTAGGGGTCAACTATTGTCACAACAACCTGGCCTCCCAATCCCACATACCACTACAACCAAATGAGGCCTGCATCACATCAAAAGTAGTATGAAATAATAAAGAAACTAGGCTCTTGGACCTTAATAAGGAATATAGTCTTCACACCATGAGATTTCATGGATCCATATAAAAATTCACTCATCCTTACAATAAAACAAGAAACTCGAGTCCCAAAACATCATTATATTTAATTACACAACCTTTTCTTTATTCCATCTTGAATTAAATGAATCATTATTAAAAGGTTTGAACTATAGAAAACCTAAGCAAAAACCACAACTAGATTCATTTGACATGCCTCTTTAAACATTTAGACAATTAATTATCAATTAATTATGTATTTACATTCTTTACTAATTTTCATCATGAAAAAAATGCTAACCAATCAAGGAATAGATATCACATTATCTATAAAATCAAGAGGCAACCCATTATCATGGTGTAAAGAAGCAACATATGATTGATACCAATTCTTTAATTCAGTTCAAATATTTAGTATGTAAATTTCATTATAATATAAGAGGATAAATCATGCTAGATGTAAAATTTCACATAAATAACTAGAGAAGAAACCAATCACCTACCTCAAAAGGTCGTAAATGTTCTTTTATCGAGGAAAACCCATTAAATAGATCATGATCTCCTCTCCCTCAATGATTACATCCACCTGAGGATGTTGCGGCACCACGACACCAACCAACAACCAGGAAAACTCCATTAGAATCATTGAGATCACATTCCATCACATGGAAATGAAAAATGAGAGAAAATAAAATGAGGAACCTAGAAGAATGTAGGTAAAAAAACCTTATATTGAAGACGGGTCGACAATTCATGATTGCTCTAAAATAGGGGGTGCACATGCAGTAGGAAAAACACTAAGGGGAACATGACCAAGGCTACTGAACAACACATTGATGCTCTGGGATGAAGAACTTTATACCTACCGTACCAAGGAAAAACAAAAATAAAGAAAAATTGAGGAAGTTATCTTGGACTTTTAGAAATCTAAATAGAGCAGCGGCTTAGATACAGTTTATATTTTCCATTAAATAAAGATCTAGTCAAGATTACGTGTTTTCACAGAGTAAAGGAACTCAAAACCATATGAAAATATAGATAGGAGTTATAGAATTTGAATCCAACTTAAAACCCTTAAAATAATTATTTGAATGCATTTTACCGCATATGTAATGTTAAAGGGGAAAATGTTGGAAACTAGGAACACTGTTCATGAATCATCGTTGGAAGAGTCACTGTTGGATGAGTCATTGTTGGATGACTCACCATTTGACAAGTCACCATTGGATGACTCACCATTATAAGAGTCACCATTGGACGAGTCACTATTGGATAATTCATTGTTGGACGAGACGTTGTTAGATGAGTCGTTATTGGATAACTAACCATTGGATGATTAAACATTGGACGAGTCACCATTGGATGAGTCACCATTGGATGAGTGACCATTCAGTGAGATACCGTTCGGTAATTCACCATTCAATGAGTCACCATTTAGTGAGCTACCATTTGTGACTCACCGTTCAGGGATCTACCATCGTGAGTCACAATTTTGAGTCACCATTTGATGAGTCGCCATTGGATGACTCGTAGTTGGATGAGTCATTGTTGCCTGATTCACCATTGGATGAGTCGCCATTAGATGAGTGACCATTTGATGAGCAATTTTTTGGTTAGAAAACATTTGGCGAGTCACGGTTCGGTGAGTCACTATTTGGTGACTCATTTTTCGATGAGCTATCATTTGGAGAGCCACTATTCGAAAGTCCTCGTTTGGTGAGCTACCATCATGATTCATGGTTGCGAGTCACCAATGCTGACTCACTACTTTAGAATAACTTGTGAAAAATCTACCATTGTAAAGGAGGAAATTTGGAAAACTTTTGAAATGAGTCACCTTGACCTCCTAGAACAACTCAAACACTAAATTTAAATATAATAAAGGACCCAAGAGGTCTGGGCCATTACATTCATGGAATTACAAGACCAAGGTCTTTTATGATCTCTATTTCAATGATGATATTTAAATCATTATACGGTAGCATAATACTAGGTGTATCAAGAGAGGAAATCTCACTACGCCTCAAAACCCAATGCCAATGAGGGGGGTTTGTGAGATAGGGATATATTCTACCGATATTCATGGATGAATAGAGATTTTTTTCATAGAGTTATCATGTCACTATTATTTTGTCATCATGTGATCACATGACCTTATCGTGATCTCACGAGGTCTTATTATGATAAACTTTGGGAGTTTTTTAGAGGGCTATAGATATATAATTCTCTACTATTTACCCTATATGAATTTATCTCTATACACTCTCACTCTTCTCCCTCTATCCTCATGTGTGGGTTTTATGGATGGGGTGTAGATTTTATATTGTCTGAGAGAAGCTGAGGATGGAACCACTTTGTATGGAAATGATGATGTACGCACTAGATTGAGGTGGTAGAGTATTCACAGGATTGACATCAATCATCCATAAGACGGCTTCACTAGATCTTTATTCATTCATGATACAACCCTCTCATGGTCACATGATCAGTTTCTCATGATGGTATATTTCAGGATCAGTGGAAAGTCACTCAATATTATCAATTTATTCTGATAATAATTCATTTAGAATATGGGAGTTTAACATAGTCATAAATTTCATGTGATGAATTCAGTGGTTTTATTAGCTTGATCATCTGATCAAAATATTCTCATATGATGGCTTCGTGCACTAGTGGAAGTTCTTATCGCATTCAACTAGTTCTTGTGATTGTATTCATGTGATGAATTATTTCATGGCTGCTTTTATTCTTCAAAAAATCCCATGGGTGAAAGACATAGATTGCATGAATTGTGACTAGGTGGATATGCCATCACATGATATTTGGTTATTCACACGATCAATGAGATTTATGATACTACACTCACATAAGATGAACGGGGAATATCGATCATATAGATGTCTATGTTGGTTGACTCGGGCTCATATTGATATCAATGAAGGATGGGAGATGGTGGTAGTGTCAAGTGAGAATTTTCTATGTCTCATGACCATGAACTAGGGTTTTGGTATGTTAAAGATGAGTTTTATCAATGCACAATATCAAATTATTTCTAATATGTCCAGCATGGGATTGCGAGATTCAAAAGTGTCATGTGGGATTTCAACGGAAATTCAAAAGGTTGAGGTTATATTTGTTCATTTTTAATCACATTAATATTGTGGTGATAATCCATTACCACATTAGTTTTTATCATAGATTGAACGTTCTTAATAAGAGATTTAATGACAGCACTACCTCGAGTTAGTAGTATGGTCACCAACTGCAACACATGCACCACCCCTCGTCTTTCATGCCCTCCCCTTGAATGGATCGCCTAGGCACAACTGCACACACCTTCATGCGCAGTGAATGATCCATGCTTTCCCACTATTGTGCTTCTATCTATGTCCTGTCAGCTGGCTCCTTGGGTGTGTTTGATTCCTACTCCACCATGTGCTCAGGTTGAACTAGTCGATTGTTTGGCTTATATGGACCATTTTTTAGATAAGGGTAGAATATCCATAAATGAATAAGACCCAAAACTTTATCCCATTATACATCAATTCTGAGTCCTATATTCATTAAATAATTTACTTTTGGGTCTTTGTATTGGTATTCAAACATTCTCAAATTCTCAATGGAAAAGTGCTTGATGCACAATTATGGGTTCCAATTGAAACCGGTCAAATTTCATGATCTATTATGTGAAACATGTCAATGTTCTTGATCCACAATGGGAAACAGCTATTGATTCCAGATCTAATAGTCTTGTTTGTTATCCTTGACTAATGAAATGGATTTCATATTTATTATGATTCTAGAAACTTGTATGTCAGTAACTTATTGTTCATTATTGAGTTATGATGATTTATAATTATTACGATTCATGACTTTTGAAATGAAAAAGTTTTATTCCATAACTCATGTTTATGATATTTTTCAGATTTGGTAAAAATGTTTTATATTATGTTCATGATATTATACCCTTATAGTGATATTATTCTTTAATATTATTATCTATTGATATCTAACATGCTTACCCTTACTAAACCTTTGAGAACAACCTTCATTATGTTTCATTTTCCCATGGTTATTAATAATTCTTATAAATGATTTTTTTTAAAGGAATCATATATAAGTAATTTTATTTCATATGTTAAAGACCTAACATGTAATATGAAAATCTGGGTACATTGGTTGATGGCGTTGATCTTTATGTACATGTTTTTTATGAACACAAGTTGTCCATAGTTTTTCCGAATTCTCCAAAACTCTATAAGAAAAAGTTCCGTTGGTATTTAAGTGATCCAAAATTTCATTTTGATATTGTAAGTTCTTTTATAGAAAAAATGGATGACATTTTTCGGTACCAAATCCATAAATTGAAATTTTATGTTTTTAGCAATGGATTCAGGAGTGTAGGTCTTGGGCTATTATAGTGGTGAATAGAGTAGGTTTTATAAAAATTTGGATATTAGGATTTCTTCATGGGATTCTATCTTAAGAGTTACATATTCCATCATGGGTTTATATTTTTATGTTTGAAAATATTTTCAAATGTGTATACACCCCCTTTTTAAGTTTTAAGTGATGATATTTTAATGTAATTAATGTGATTTTGGGGGACTTTTTATTAAGTTGAAGTATATGTTACCGTTAGGTTTAACATTAAGGATTATTTTAGAAGAATGTATTATATTTTTGGTAATGTAAATAGAAAACCATTGAGGTTGAGAAATTCATTAATTTTAATGTTATTAATTATATCTCTTAATGGTTAAATTATTATATATTTTTTATAGGTATTTCCTTTACAAGGATGATTTTCATTTTAACATGAATTCCCTATTTTAAAAATGTTGTTCTCTATAGATTAAAGATTTTTTATCCTGGTGGAAGTCAAAAGTGTCTCACACAACCTTCATATCCATTTTGGATTATTTAATAATCAATATAATGGAAAAATATTATTCATATGATCTTAAAAGTTTTTTGATCTCCCAATTAACATGCAATAAACTATTTAATCTATCTGAAAAAATTTTATTTCTCCAAAATTTCAATAGATCATGGTATATATATTATTTTATTTCAAAACCTCAACTCATACACCTAATTAGATAAGATAAATACCACCAATTAATTTACTATTTTTTTCTAGAGATATGCATTACATGCTTGAAGATAAAGTGGACTTCAATAGCATAAAGGAATCATTTTATGTTTAGATTTAATGTATGAATTATTTTATTATAATTTATATATCAATAATGATTGGGTGATATTTAATAATCATATATAAGGAGATATTTTATATCATTTAATAATACTATAAAGAAAAGTTAAGGGTTTACTAATGGAATTTAATGAGGTGGTTATCAATGATATTCTGATATTGAAACAATTTATTGTAGATTTGGTTTTCAAAAGCTAGAAACATAAATAAATAAATTGATACCTTTTAATATTGGTGTAGAAAAAAGTAGATAAGATTTTAGACATTCATTGAAGTACATATGATAAAAGGATATATAATCCTTTGGGTTAATATGTTTTTAAAGATAAAAAAATTATTTTTTAGAAAAATGAGCTATATAGAAAACCCTAGAGGTTAAAGAAATATAATTTTAAGGGATTTTGTTTTATTTTTGTAAATATATGTTTTAAAATAGATATAACCAAGTTATTGAGATTTATTTTATGATTATTTAATTAATTTTATTATGGTAAATATAATATTATAGGATTTTATTACAGGATTAAAAGGTAAATAACCCTTTTGATACATAAATGACTATAATGTGGCTTTATGGTGATTCATGTTATTTATAAAAAGGAATTTATAGAAATTCTTATCATATATTAGAAATTATTTTATTAGGGTAATCACATTTATGGAATGACACATTAAGAGTGATTGATCTTGTTTAAAGATAAATGTTAAAAAAATCTTGGAAAACTATGTGATCAGATCATGATGATTTTTTTTGTTTCAATATTAGTCTATAATATTTTGAGTAATTTTAATGATAGTAATTTATTGAATTATATACGTTGAACTTTGGGTATTTCTATTGAATTTTGGAAATTAATATATTTTTGCTTTATATGATGGTTTCTTTATTTTAAGTATTATCTTATCTTGTCCTAATAATTTTAGTTTTGGTTAATGTCTAAACATAGGAGGAATATATTTTAAACTTTTTTGGATTATTTTATTCATTATATGTTGATTATAGTGTTTTAGACCTAAAAAATGCATATAGAATACTCATCTTTTAGAGACAAAATATAGGTTTGTGGTGAAAATTGATTAAAATGTGAAATAATTCCTGAAATGTAAGTATATTTCCATATTGTGCTATTATAAATGATAAAGTAATTCTTAAAACCTTGGGAACATATCTTGAAATAAATAATTTATCAATTTAAATTTGTTATCGAGAAACAAATGGCCTTTTAACCCATCATAGTTTTACAGTTTTGTGGTGGTTAAATTTCCCATCACTATATTATCTATCACTCTATATCATCCTTTGAAGTTTGATTTTCCTAAAATGTACATTTTTTCACTTCCCACTAATTTTTTCCTATATAGAAACCTAAGTATTAGTTATTTTATTTTAACTTCATACTTCTTTGTTTCTCTATTCAAGAGGATGTTTTATTCGCCCTTTTTACAATGTTGTCTTTCAAGAAATGTACATTGAATATTCAAACCACTATTTACTAATACTGTGTTAAAATTGTGAGGATCAAATTATTAAAAGTATGAGAATATAATATCCTCTGATTTTAAAAAGAACAACTATGTTCCATGGCATACAAAATGGGAAATAGTGAAAATAATAGAACTTGAAAAATATTTTAATATTATCATTATAATTTAACCATTAATTTGAAGTGTATGAATAATATTAGCTAGTTTTTTAAATATATATGTAAAGTGTTTAATAAATAAAAATTTATCGACTAATTATTACTAAATAAGCACACATTTTTTTAGTAAATTCATTTTATTATTCAAAAATGTGTTTTCATCAATACTGATTTTTATCACTTTTTATGTGTGAATATTATATTTAAACTTTTTAAATTTTAGGAAATTTATCTAAAAAATGAATTTTATTTATTATTTCATCATGTAAAAATTATCTTTGGATTGTTTTTTGAAAATTTTCTAAAAAGAAAAAATTTTCAATGAACAGTGAAAAAACATGATTTTTAATTAAAACCAGTATTTTGTTTCAAAATTTTAATTACATAAATTCTATTTTAATTAGATTTAAAAATAAATTTTCTTCTTTTCATTTATAATTTTAAAATTATGTTTTTTGAAATTAATTTTATACTTAAATTTAGTATAAAAACATTTTATATTTAAAAGGAACATTTTTCTGAAAAAACAAATTTCAATGCATCTTGTCTGTCTAATTTCAAATTAAAAATTTTAACTTATATTTTTAAAATTTTAAACATTTTATTAAATATTTGAAAATAATGATTCCAAATTTTTTATATAGGTCTCTTTTCTTGATTGCTAATATGAATAGTAACTTTTGTTATCCTCGTAAAGTGTAAATCAAAATATTAAAGTTAAAAATAAAATGATATGGAGTATTAAATGACCTAAAGGCAGGATTTAATTTAATTTTATGATTTAATTTCTTCCATAAAAATAATATATTAATTTAAATGATGTTTTTGGACCTTTTGGATGGATTTATGACTTTTATAAAATTTTATTTAAAGAAAGGTCAAAAATGAAACACTCTTGTTTTCAATAACAATAATATTTTTAACATGGGTTTATCCGTACTATATGTTCAGTTATAAATTTTAATTTGAAATTTAAAATATTTATCTTTATCATGGTATTTTATTTTTAACTTTTTGTGAATAAATAATTATCTTAAATTGTCACACAACGTTGAAGAAAAATTATGTAATTAATGAAACAATCAAATAAATGATATCCAAAATATTTAAAGTAACATAATTTGAGATAATTAATGTTTTAAAAAAATTTACATATTAAAACGAAATTTTATGAATGTATTAAAACTTTTTTTTTGAATTTTACTTGTTTTCTTCATGATATTAAGATCAATGTAATGAATAGTTATAATAAATAGCATTAATTATATATTATAATAATTAATTTATTATTAAAAAATATAAAATTAATAAAAATATTATATTCCTTCATTCTTTTAAGATATGGTTACTAATATCAACCATGATCCATTTACGGAATTGTCTCCCCTTTATAGTGACTATATTTTCCGTCAAAGGTTAAAATTCCTTGTTGTCACGATAAGTGTAAAAGGGGTTGATAAGGGGCTAAAACCAAATGATAAGGGTATAAATGTGACCTAAATATGAATAATTTTCATTAGATGAGATTATTTTGATACATAATAATTATTAATAGGAAATAAATCACTTTTTATCCATTTTTAATGGAATATTAATTTCTATTATTTTAATATTTTTGGAAATTGAAAGAGTGTCTCTTCCCTCTCATCTAAAAGGGAACCTATTATTTAAACTCTTAACCTATTATTGAGCCTTTAATATTGATTATAATCTAAAAACTTTTCTTCTTGAATTTCTAATCCACATTATAGAGGCATTCTTGTTCTCAAAATACCTACTCTATGGTCCATAAGAGGTGATCTAAAGTAGATTTTTTCCAAGAATAGGTAATCAAATTAATTGATCACTTTATTTTCTTCTATTCATTAACTCTTATAAATATATGGTATTTATAATAAAATTCTAACAAAAAATTTCTCAATAAAATTAAATTATATTATGAATATTAAAAATTTAATATACACCCTCTTTCCTAACAAATGTGAAGTGAAAGTATTGCTCATGCATGTGTATAACTTACCGTCTCCACGTAGCGATACATTTAATTTATCATACCATATTTTATTGATGGATATTCTGATTATTTTAATGTTTATATATGATATTTATCACATAATTATACTTATTTAATGATAATATCATTTATACATTCTTACCATTCAATCCTTTGGGAAATTATAACTTCGATCTTGCGTGTATGTGGACTACCACCTTCACGAAGATGATTGATTTGTTTTTTATTTATATTTATTGGATGGTAATAAGTATGGTTATTATGAATATATATGATATAATTGATATAATATTTATTATTTAAATTTATTTTTTATTTACCTTTCTTCCATTCCGTCAGTCGAAAAATGAAAACAATGTTTATGCATACGTACGACCAACTATCTCCCTGGACGGTGTAATTCATTTTTTATCTATAATTTTTATGAATTATTATAAATATGTATTTAATTAATATATAATATTATTATAACATTATTAAATTCTTGAATTTATGGAACCATCATCAAAATATAAGGATTGGGGCTACTGAACCAAATTATTCATGTAAAACGAAACAATTATCACCCAGAACTATCATTTTAACAAGAAAATTATTTATAAATGGGTGATAAAATGTCATAAATAAATAATAAATGGTAAGATATATATGAATATAGTTTTTTATTAAATTTATAATAAATACATATTTAATATATAGTATGTTTAAACATGAACGAGGAAATGTGAGAGTTGAGGTAAGGAATGTTCATCTCACACTTATTTTTGTGGGAAATTTGTATTATATGAAAATAGATTATTTATTATGGTATTTATACTTACCATGAATGTATTTGATGATTCTTATCATGAGAATTAGGATATTTACAAATCCATATAATTTTGCTTTGTCATGACTCTTAGGATTCAAATGAAACCAAAGGTGTAAGGGATTTATGTTTCAACCATATTCTAATTGGGATTATTTGTAATTTAACTTCTATTGAGAAACTTATATAATAATTATTTAATTAATCCCTTTAATTTTATTCCCATGTCATTATTTATTGATAATATATGTTTTCCTTTATCCTCACTTTAATTATAGAAGTGTTCAAAAAAAAATTTAAGGAAAACTGACCTTATTTCCCTCTTCAGTCTAAAATCATTTTTTCATATCCATATTTTCTAAAAAGGTTTCCAAAAATGATTTTCATATTACCCTATGATTTCTTAAAAAAATTAAAAATGGTTGAATTTTAAAAATATTATTCACAAGGAACCTTTAGTAATTTTGGAAAAAAATTTACTTTTTAAATTTTTATAAAAAAATGTGAAAGGAATATTTTTTTAAATTATACGACCTAAATGGAATTTCCTAACATCATGACACCATATTCATTTAAATATTCCTATATAATTTTTATCATGTTATTTTCAGTGAATTTTTTTATTTTTTACAATCATATTTTTTTTTATATTTTGAGGAGTGATTTTCAAATTTGAAAGTGTATTTTACTCAAGAAGATTTTGATGATATCTTAATGGTATCTCTATTCATCAATGAAAAGGTCCATTGATTATACTTATGATTTTCTAGGGTTAGTATTCTGGGATACCATATTAATTCTTTCTCTATATGGGTTATTGTTATGATGATAAATGTTTATGAAATCTATTTTTATGGATTATGATATGATAAAATATTTATGAAACTCATTTATTTTTGGGGATTTGATATGATGAATGTTGAATGATATTGTGGAAAAAATATGTTTTATTTTCATTATGTGATGGTTGGTACCTATATCTCTCTCTAATTCATTGGGTTATGTATTACATCTTATGATATTGATATTGGAAACAATTATATATTCTTTATCTGATATGGGAAACAAGATGAAGTGCTTGATATATTATGGGAAACATGTCAATGTGATTTATCCACTATGGTAAAGACGTGTTGATACTTTGTTGATAGGCTTTGTAGTTATCCTTAAAATATGAAACGGTTTCGATACATATGATAATTCCATATACATTTAAGACATCAAATTATGGATCATGATTTAGTTATGATGATTTATCATTCTTATGATTCATGTCATTTGGGATAACAAACTTTTATGTCATAACTCAGTTTTATGATCTTTTTCAGATTGGTTATAAATTTTTATGTTAAGGTCTTTATCTTGTACCATTATTATTATCATATGCTTTCATGTGATCATCCATTGATATCTTCCATGCGAACCTCACTGAGCACTTGAGCTCAGTCATTTTTATATTTCATTATCCCAGGTTATGAAGAATGATGTTAAATGATTTTTTTTATAAAGGTTTCA